>CAMTDV010000029.1:54456232-57171232 GCA_947069175.1 Scalesia atractyloides
AGAGAAAGAGATTGAAATTGAGCAATTTGAAAAGCCTATCTGTGTATTTATACTCATTTTAGTCTAAGTGAAATCGACAATAGCAGAAAGGTGTCATTCTAGTTAGTGGCCTTCAAGGAAAAGCAACATGTCCAATATAGGTAGAATCTGATGATGGCTCAAATATGTTTTTGATGTTTTCTCTAGCTAAAAATTCAATATATATTATATATATGAATTAATTAATTAAAATATATATTTTGTTTAAAAGCTTTGTTGCCAGGTCACATGGGTCTTAGGACCAAATGTTAATTTCAATATATAATTGATATAATTATATCATGCATTTACGATTATAAAGTATACATATTATAATATAATATAATATATATATATATAGGGTTCATGTGAAAAAAATTAAAAGTGTGAGAATGATAAGAAAGATTATGGAGGTGACATGTGTCCCTTTTTATTTTGTAGTTTAAGGGTATAAGTGTAATTTAACTAATAAAATCTAATTATGGAATGAATATATCAACTGTTTTTTGCAGTTATTGTAGCGATTTTCGAATTTGAAATAACACTCTAACTCATAAAAACATCACAACATGTATATTGAAGGCATAGATCTTATAAAGAAGAGAAATATAACTCAAAAAAACACCTAACTCATAAAAACACCACAGCATGTATATTGAAGGCATACATCCTATAAATAACAGAAATATAACAAAAATAACACCATAACTCATAAAAACACAACAGTAGTTATATTGAAGGCACACATCTTATAAAGAAAACCCTAACATTGAATATAACAGAAATAACACCCTAATATAACACCAGTCAACACTTTAATCAGAATAAAACAGAATTAACACCCTAAATTATAAAAACAGAAATAACTCTACATAAGTATATCAATATGGTACTCATATTAAAGATTAAAAAAACACTCATTATTATGGTTAATTTTTTTTAAAAAGAGTTACGTATAAAAAGTTATTTATGTTTAAAAAAGAAGGGGGAACTTTGCATGTGTATTAATGTTAGTTTCTTAATATAAAAATATTAAATTTACCTTTATACCCTTAATCTATAAATTAGTTAGTTTAATAGTCAACATTATTTACAGAATTGTCACTATGATCTCATCCATTAGATTAAATATCTAATGGTTTAGATTCTTTCTTATCCTTCTCACACTTTTAAATTTTCTCACAATAACCTCACCCTATAATATATATATATATATATATATATAAATATAACCTACTTGTTAAAATGTCGTTTCTCCTACTACATGTTTGTCTAAACATCTTACAATTTTAGTGGTCATCTTACTCATTACCTATTTGTTTAATAACATAAGTTATATATTTTTTTTAAGTATAAACAAAATGTTACATCCTCCTCACCTTTATTTAAATCTCGTCCTCGAGATTTAGTTAAACAAGTGTGGGTATTTCTTTTTCATCTACGATTCTAGTTCCCAAGTATATTCTTGTCCTCTTGTCGAATCCCATTTCACTTCGACTAAAATCAATCTTTTACTTTAAGGTTCTTGACTCTCCTATCTTTAATTTGTAGGGTTTCTCAACAAATTTTAGTTTCTTATTTACCTCTATGTCTTGAAGAGATACTACAAGAGATTCATTAGCTAAGCATTTCCTTAAGTTGCATACATGAAATACATCATTAACCTGCCATTTCTTTTGGTAACTTTAGCTGATAATCTACTGGCCCAATTCTTTTAATAACCTTAAATGGTCCAACATAGCTTGGGCTTAACTTTCCTTTCTTACCGAATTTGACTACTCCTTTTCCAAGGAGATACTTTTAACAATACTTTGTCTCCAACTTTAAATTTCAATGGCTTACGTCGGTTATCTACATAACTATTTTGACGATCTCTTGCTGTATTCAGTCTTTCCCTGACTTTAATTATCTTGTCAGTTGTTTCTTATACAATCTTAGGACCTGATAATTACTTTTCTCCTATTACTGCCCACATACCAGTGTTTGGTATTTTCGTCCTTAGAGTGCTTCAAAGGGGGCAACATCAATGCTTGTATGATAACAATTGTTATAAGAGAATTCTATTAGTGGCAATTTTTCATCCCAACTTCCTCCAAGTCTAACACACAGGCTCTTAGCATGTCTTCCAAAGTCTGAATTGTCATTTCACTTTGTCCATCAGTTTAAGGATGATAGGTTATACTTAAGTTTAGTCAGGTTCCCATGGCTTTTTGGAAAATTTCTCAAAAATGAGAAGTAAAACAACTATCTCTATCAAATAAGATACAATGGATGAAGGAACTCTGTGTAACGAGACTATTTCATCCACATATAGTTTAGCTAAACGCTCCATACTAAAGGTTTCTTTCATTAGCAAGAAATGTGCAGATTTAGTTAATCAATCAACAATCACCCAGATGTGTCTTTACCTTTTCTTGTTTTGGGTAATTTGGTAAAAAAAAATCCATTGTTATCAATTCCCATTTCCAAACTAGCATCTCTAGTTGCTGAAGAAAACCTGAGGGTTTCTGATGCTCAACTTTAAATTATGAACAAGTTAAACACTTAGAAACATAACTTGCTATATCCTTTTCATTCCTATCCACCAGAAGTTCTTCTTTTTAGGTCTTGATACATCTTGTTACTTCCAGGATGCATCGTATACTTGCATTTATGAGCTTATTCTAGAATTCGGTTTCGTAGGTTTCCTTGAATAGGTACCCAAATTCTTTTCTTATGGAATCTCCAAATTTCATCTATTCCTTTTTTCTAATTCTTTCGTCATTCCTTTTAATCCTTCAACATCACCCTTGATAGTTGCTTCCTAAGTATCTTTCAATTGTTACATTAAGTCTATTCGGAGAATCAATCTGAGAGCACGTACTCTTCTTCGCTTCTCATGATACTTACGACTTAAAGCGTCAGTACCATAATAGCTATACATTCGTGATATTGGATATCACAATCGTAATCACTTAAAATCTCCATCATCGTCTTTGTCTCATGTTCAACTCTTTTTGCCCAAAAATATATCTTCAACTTTTATGGTCTGTAAAGATAGTGAACTTACTACCATACAGATAATGCTCTCCAAATTTTGAGGGCAAAAGTTATTGCTCCTAATTCCAAATCATGAGTTTTGTAGTTTTCTTCATTGTCCTTCAATTGTTTAGAGGCGTAAGCAATTACTTTCTTACGTTGCATCAACACACATCCAAAACCTGATTTTGACGCATCACAATATACTATAAAGTCTTCAGTTCCTTCTGGCAAATCAAGTATGGCGTATTAGTTAATCTTTTCTTCAGGATTGTGAAAGCTTTTCCTTCTTCGGTACCCATTCAAACTTAACTGATTGACACGTTAACTTGGTTAATGGAATGGCTATCCTGGAAAAATCTTGAATAAAGCGTCTATATTATCCTGCCAATCCTAGAAAACTTATGACTTCCGCTGGTGATTTTGGAATCTTCCATTTGGTAATCGCCTCGATCCTTTGTAGGATCCACATGAAATTCCTTCATGGCTAATCAAATGTCCAAGAATTGCACTTCTTGCAACCAGAATTCACATTTTGAGAATTTAGCATAAAGCTTTTCTTTTCTCAATAATGTTAAAAGTACACGTAGATTCTTGTCATGCTCTTCCTTGCTTTTGGAATAAATAAGTATATCGTCTATGAAGACAATTACAAATTTATCCAGGTGTGGCTTACATATTCTATTCATCATGTCCATAAATGTAGCTGGGGCATTTGTTAAACCAAAATGCATGATTGTAAACTCATAATGTCCATATCTTGTTCTAAAAGCACTTTTAGGAATGTCTTCTTCTTGTACTTTCAGTTGATGGTAACCAGATCATAAATCTATCTTTGAAAAAAATCGGGCTCCTTGAAGTTGATCGAATAGATCATCAATTCTTGGTAGTGGGTATCAATTCTTAATTGTGACCTTATTCAGTTCTCTGTAGTCAATACACATGCGCATCGATCCATCTTTCTTTTTGAGAATAACACAGGTGCTCCCCAAGGCGATGAGCTAGGTTGTATTAAACCTTTCTCTAATAATTTGTCCAGTGGCTTTTTCATTTCCAGCATTTCCGTTGGTGCTAGATATGACAACTTGCAATTTACGAGTTTTAATTATGTGCATAAAGAACATTAAGACAATTATAGTGGTGTTTTAAAATGCAAATTAACTTGAATAGGCCTTTGGTGTGCCTAGGAACGTCTATCCTGCTTTACGGTATAAGAATGGTGATTTGTGGAAAAACTGCCGAACGTTATGCGGTAATGAACTGACATCGGATGAAATACTGACAAGACCAACAAATACGAGTCTTATACATATATTTAAAACACATGAATTGGTTATGATGAATTTCATGCTTTCGAACATCACAAAACGCATTCGCAAATGAAAAACGCGACTGCAGGAATGCACCGACAACAAAATGAAGTATCGGACTCGTGTATTACCTTTAAAACTGAAATATTATGCTATATTTATCTTCCTAATCGAATTCTAGTATTCGCAGTCGAAAACGGATCGAAAAACGGACAAGAAACGACAACCGAAGCATTTTACGTGATTTTAACGCAACCGACAAACGAACACTTTAACCGACACTATTTTACGTGTTTCAATCCTAAAATTATGTTCTATGACATTCCACGAAGTTCCAGTGCGAAAACGGGTCTTGGAAACGCTATTGGGCCACGCAAAACGGTTAGAAATGAATCAACGGGCCTTGAGCCCAAGCCCACCTAAACCCTACCTATTTAAACATCATTTTCTTCCTTCACCCCCATTTGCAAACCGTAGCCACTCAAACTCTCTCTCACTCACTCCGGCAGCCAAACTCCGGCCGGCGACGCGGCAGAGCTGGCGATACTCCGGCGACGGCGGGCGAAAGTCCGACGACTGCCGGCGGCAGTTCACGTTGCCTGATGTGGGTGAGCGTAGTTTAATTTTTAAAACATGATACAATACTACCACTCTACACACGTTAGGGAAAGTGAACCCATCGTGAACGTAGTATAGTGATGGTAAGATACCGAGTTCGTCCAAGGACACAATAGCTTTTAATACGATTTATCATTAACGTCTAATCTAACCAAATTTTGATAAAAAGTTTTGAAAGTTTTAAAAGACAAAAATAAAAGTAAAAACGTAAATAAATAAATAAGAACAAATAGACAAGAAAGAATCACTTGGTTCCAAATCTCTTTTATATATCTTTAATGACTCCCGCACTTTGGACTTTTTAAAATATTATCTTAGTTATAGTGGTAGGCCCCTCTTGTGAATGCGACATTACCTCGGCCATATTGGTCTGAGTTTAGCAGGGATATAGTCTCGCAGCCGGATAAAGTTTTAATAGTAGTTTATTTATAAGGGTTCAAGTCCGTTCTTACTTCCCCCGATTTGATGCTATCTGCCTCAAGGGAGGTCCTAATAAGTTGAACTAAGTCCTCGTAGGATCTATACACTGAACGAGGCAAGAACTTTACCCAAATACCCTTCTAACCCCCTTCTAGGCAGTTAACGCGCTTTATATAGACCGTAAAGACACGAATGAGTGAATCAACAAAACATGAATAAATGTTTAACTAAAGTTCACTTTCAATATATAAAAACTAGTTTTTAAGGTCATTAATACATACCCAATTAAAAGGTTTCCAAAGATTGGAAATCAAAACTAATACATAAAAGATTTGTCTTCACCAAGTGATGTAAGAGATTTAGCCAAGTATGGCCTTTGTTTGACAAGAACTCTTACGATCGATCTTGGATCCCGAGACTACTACACACTCTAAAAGATAAAATATAGAAGATGGTGGTAGGTGTTGGTGTTGGTGTTGTAGTGGTGGTGGACTAATGGCAAGTGTGAGAGAAATGGTTTGCTAACGGATGCCTTTCTGTTGAACCAAGCACCTCTTTTTATAGCTGGAAACAGAGGACTGGCACGGCCCAGTGGTCTTCTCTTTCTCTCCCTTCATTAACTGCAGATTTCAGGTCTTGTACCAACACGCCCCGTGGTGTTATAGCACGGCCTCGTGGTTAGTGTATTTGATGTGCTATCACAGATTCTACGAATCCTAGAATTGACCATGGCCCGTGTTGGGTTATCACGGCCCCGTGTTAGCTTTTTGTTGTTGTCTTTTTCTACAGGTGGGCACGGCCCCGTGTCAGTCTTCTGACTTGTTGTTTTTGGTCTTAAGGGTGAAGCTCGAAGGCTCGGTATGAAGTGTCAACTTCTCTTCTTTTGTATTTATGTTGGTTTTTGCCGTTAATTTGTTCCTTTTGTACATTTAAGCTCTTATAATCCTGAAAATCAAAAAGTATACAAAGAAACACACTTTTTCCAACATTAGTAAACAAAAGTGTTGATTTTATACCTCATTTGATATAATTTATATGTTATATTTGGCGAATATCAGTGCCATAGACAGCGAGGGCAGTGGTTTTTCGCGGCAGTTCAACGATGTACCCCCCCCCCTAAATCCTACCTCTTGAACTTATTCTCAGCATTAGCTTTCCATTTGGAGCAACGACGGTGGTAGTTTATGACTCTAGCAGCCGCGTCCCCACCCCAGTAAGCACCTATAACTCATCTTCTACATCTCCTTCTTTTTAAATCTTTCTAGATCCGTGTTTCTTTCGATCGACGCTTGTTGTTTCAGATTGTAGTGGTGATGATGGCAGTAGAACCATGGTGGCGGTGGTGCTGTTGACGCTGGTTTTGGTGGCGGAACGAGAGCCGCGGCCGGCGGCTCTAGGGCCGGCCGGCAGCAGTGGCGACTGTTGTTATGTTTGGGGCTTAGGTCTTGGGTTGTGTTACATGGTGATGCTCGTTTCAGGTTAGATTTCTCTCGGTTCAACGCAGTTCGGTCTTAGTTTTTAGTTTCGAGTTCGGGTTAACCCAGTCAACACAGCGGGTTGACTGGTCAAAGATGGTCAACGAGGTCAGTTTGGGTTCGGTTAGATCAGTTAGTCAACGTCAGATTTGCTCGGTCAACGCAGCCAACACGGTCAATCCGGTCAACTCGGATCAAACCCAGTCAACCCAACAAATTTCGGTTCGGGTCAAACCAGTCAATGCGAGTCTTGGTAAAATTATATTAACGCAAGCACTAGATAATTATTTAGATTCTTGTCGTAACGCGACATCGAGCTCGACCCAACCAACTAATGTTTATATTTTCGACTTTTCTTTTTGGATATTTCCATTTAATATTTCATGAACGATTATGCGAAAGTTTTTCTAAGTATCGGAAGTATAATATTTATAGGGTATGATGTTTCTTTTGAATTGTTGTGTTTTGAAAATATATCGACAACTTGATTTGTCGGGTTATCCTAAAAATAGAGGAAACTCTGCCCACTTTTCGTTAAAAATATAAAGATATATGATATTACTTCAAAACCAACAGAAACATATCGGAAGCTAAAGTATACTTCTAAAATAAATATAAGTGTATATTTATTTTGACGACACTTATAACTTACGAAACGAGGTTGTAACCATTTCAACGAATCATGGTTTACAAGTCAACGAAACTCAAGGATTTATATAAAATAAATATAATCATTTATATTTATTTCAAACGCCCAAGACTCGGAAATCTTTTATAAAATAAAAATTATTGTTTATATTTAATTCAAACGTTTAGTCTTCGATGAGGTCGTAAAACAAATACAATTAGTTACATTTATTTCCGACGTCTACAACTCAAAGATTTTACAAGATAAATATAATTATTTATATTTATTTCATACGCCCAAACGGTATATGACATATTTACCATACGACCTTTGCATATATTATTAACTGAGTTATTTGATAACAAACAAACAAAGTCGATTCCTCACAAGTATAGCACAATATATAATTATTTTTATACGTGACGTATACGTGCTTATATATATATATATATATTATATATATATATATATATATGTGTGTGGGGGGGGGGGTGTGTGGGTGTGTGTGTAATAGGAGAACCCATGTGGATTTGAGTACTTAGCGGGCGTTTACTTTCTAGAAGTCTTAGCATTTTTATACCTCTGATGTGCAATAAAGATACCAGTCAGATCACGCCCAACTCTGATTTAGCGGGTGTTACACTAGACGATAAAGTTCTTTGGCAATTGGTGCAGTTCCTAGAATTAGGTGAATTCTGAATTCAACCTCGCGATCAGGTGATAATCCAGTTAATTCTTCTGGGAAAACATCAGATTACTCTGATACTAGAGACCATATACACCATCCCTCCTTTTCGTGCATAACTTGCGGTTGATTACAGAGATGAATTTTGTTGGTTTCACCGGCCTGTCTCCCTGGATTGTGATCCTTTCTCCTGTTAACGTACAAATATCAATAGAATTTTGATCGCATAAGATTCACGCATGATTGGCCACTAGCCTATCCATTCCTAAGACTATATCGAATCCAGCTAGATTCATTGGTAGTAAGTTGGCCCGTGAACTGGTGTCCTAATAATTATGTCTTTCCTTTCTGAAGTACTTGTGCATATCAAGGAATTTCCTTCTACCGTCTTTATCGTACAGGCTTGACTAAGCTTAGTTAACGGTTGATTGAGTAATTGGAAAAATACAGTATTTATCACCAGAGTCAAATAATACTTTAGCACAGATGTCATGAACGAGAAATGTACCGGCAATCACGTCGGGAATAATCTCTGCTTCTTGTGCGGCTAGTACAAAAGCTCGTGCGTTCTTCTTGGGTCCTTCGGTTGCTTTTGCTTTGTTGTCTGGTACTATTGCTAACTTCGGGCAATATGGACAGATGTGGCATGTCTCTTCACAATTTAAACATACATTAGTTTTAGTTTTTCTTCTACATTCCTTATGCCCAGGTGTTTTGCAAAAGTTGCAATACATAGCAAATCTCCCTACATGCTTCCTTTTGCAAAATTTATAGAAAAGTGGTGAATATGACTTACCTGCTCCTCTCCTCCTATAGGAATTCCAGAACGTCGTTCTTGGGAAACCTTTTGAGCTAAATCCTTTTTCTGTTTACTTTCCGCGTGCGTATCAGTCCTTCTGTCAGAGTGTTAACTAATTCAACTGTCTCTTCAATGGTCTGTGGTCTAGTTGCCTTAACCATGTCTCAAATTTCACTAACTAATCCCCAAATATAACAAGAAACTAAAACCGGTTCTGGCGAAGCCAGGGCTCATACTATCCTTGCATATTCAAAGAATTTGGTAGTAAACTCGTGATAATTTACACCAATTATCTTGTGGTTTAGGAACTTATTGGCTATTTGTTCCTTTTCATGAGGAGGTCAAATTTTCTTTTCAGACATTTCCTTAAATTCCCTCCATTCCATGACATAAGCCATGTCACTTGCTTTTGACTGAAGAATAGTATTCCACCATTCTAGTGCTTTATCTTTGAAAAGATTGGAAGCATACATTACCTTATCCTCTTTAGCACATTTACTACTTTTTAGAATGGCTTCAGTCTTTTTCTAGCCAGCGTAGTACTGCAATAACTCCTTCATTACCAGAGAATTTGATTGGCTTACAAGACAGGAAATCTTTATAAGAACATCAGTAGGTTATGGCCTTCTTTCATGAAGGAAATGGAGCTCTAACAAGAATATCATTGTCTCCATTGACACTTTGGCTTAGTTCAGTGTGATTATTATGTTTACTGCCTATAGTAGTATTTTTGTTTACAGGCCTAGGAATCTTAATAGCTTCAATGATTAAGGGTATGGCATCAACTATTCCTTGAGCTACTATATTTTTATAGCACCTTTATTCAAATGATTTTCGTGAATTTCTTGATTATGTGGTACTTCAATTGACATCTGAATTGCAAACATTTTCAAATATTAATATCACAGAGTAATTATAATTAAACAAATACACAAAGCATGATTTGTCAAAATCGTCGAGCATTGCGACTTTACTCTTTCTATATATATTATATTTCTAATGCATACATACCATAATTATACATATGAGTATATTTTAGTTACGCTGTTTTTTTTACAAAAGTACATGAAAAGTACACACACACACACACACACACATATATATATATATATATATATATATATATATATATGTTGGTGCATATTTTGTGACAACAGCTTAATAGTTTAATAGGTTAGTCTTTGGATATTTTGTATTGGGCTTAGCATTTATGTTTAGCTTGTTTAGAGTTGTAATGGACTTGGAGAATGGCCTAGCCCAGTATAAAGCCTAGTATGCAAACATGTAGTATATATACATATTGTGCGTTAGGGTTTAGTGGTTGTTAGAAAAGTGCAATTCGGATCAGAAAAGCCCATCTCGGATTCCATTTCGGATTGAATTTCGAATCAGAAGTGTATTCCAGATTCCATCTCGGATCAGAACTATTCCGGGTTCCATCTCGGATCAGAATAGTTTATTCCGGATTCCATTTCGGATAAGACCAGTACATTTCGGATCCCATTTCGGATCACTATTCCGAATCACCATCTCGGATTAGAAATTCGGATTACTTTTTCGGGTTTTCATCTCGGATTGTCAATCCGAGTTACTGTTCCGAATTTGACACTGTTCTGAGTTATACACAAAAAGGTGGAAAGTTAACCAGCTGACGTAACTGGAGTTAAATGTTTTTGGACATAGAATTTGATCCGCAAACAATCTTAACTAACCGGGCAAAAAAAGGCACGAAAATTCCGAGAATCACTATCGGACAATATACATCATTGGATTCGTATCGTCGAGACGAGTTTAACGGTATAATTTGGTAAACACACTTTTCGGACAAATTTTTGAACGTTTTTAACGGTGCGGTTACAGTAAAACACGAAGAAGGACGAGAGAGGTTAGATTTGGGTTTTGACACAGGTATACCAAAATCCATTTAGACTGATACTCTGCATGTTAAAGATGGTCAGAATGAACAATATGAGTGAGGGTGTTAATAACTGGCCAAAGTTGATAAATGCTGAACACTATGTAGACTGGAAGAAGTTTGAGGCATTTGTTCAAAGTGAAGATTCTAAGATGTGGAGATGTATGATTGATGGGTATATTGCTCCCACACGTCGAGTTAACGGGAGAATTCTGGTACTTTCATATGAAAAGATGGAAGGCTCTGAGAAACAAATGTATGATGCTGAGAAGAAAGCTTCAGCATTGATAAAGATGTCCTTGCCTACTGATATGAAACACATTTGTAATAGGTATGGATCGTCTAGAGAGTTGTGGTCAGCTTTAGGAAAACGTTATCAGAGTCCTTCAAGACGAAGTACATGTGAACAAGCATGTTCAGCTAAGACTGGAGCTGTGAAGATTGAAGAAACAGCTGCTAAGAAAGAAGAGAAGAAGGAAGCTGAGAAGGATGTAAGAGCTACAGTGTTCATGGATGATACAGATGAGCTTACAGCAAAGGTACAGTTACAATTTCAATCTGTATGCCATACTTGTCATAATTGCGCTGAACTACAAGGTAAAATTGACAAACTATTAGAGCAAAACAAAATTCTATTAGCCGAATTAGAAAAACAGAAAGAGTCAAAGGTCCTTTTGATCAAAATGGAGTCAATTGTGATAAAACGAGAGTGTGGTTTAGTAAAGCTTCATCTTCTGAGGATGAGGATTACTCCTTTTTACCAAATGAAAATGAGCTGACAGATTTTGTGCCTACTACACCAGATGTAGTGGATCCGATAACAGTTGACTTACCTAATAGTCTAGGCTCTTTGAAAGAATCTGTTAGGTCAAATAGTACACCTCATAAACTGGATGAGGATACTAACGACAAAACAGTCAAATCCTTTAAAAAGGGATCTAACAGAAAGAAAAATTTTAAGAAGAGATCTTGTTTTAAATGTCACAACAAAGGACATGTGGCTAGTTGTTGTCCTTTTAAAAAGGGTAAGAAAGTGGAGACTGAGGTTGAGGTTAAGAATGGAAATAAGGTTGGGCCAAATAAGAATGTTAAACCAAGTTCTCAGACAAATCAACCAAGATTTCAACCTAAATCTTCAAAGTCCAAGAAAATTTTCTCCTAAATTAAGTCATGTTAATGGACAATCAAATTGTTTTACAAAGAAAAATTTTGGATATCAAAATTGATACCAGACTTCTGGTAATCGAAATTTTCAGAGGAGAAACGAATATAGGGGTTTTAGTAACTCCAATGTTCAAAATAATCCAAAAAATTTTCAAAGTTCAGATTACAATAATGGGAGAAGAAGGTTTCGAGATAATAATTTTCAAAGGTTGGCAAATCCGAGAGTTTATTGGAACTCTAACGATCAAAGATCTCGTGGAAATTATAAATCTTGTTCAGCAACTTGGAAGACATCCAAGACACCAGTGGGGTGTGATGGATATTGGACAGAATTAAGTTATATTGATATTCATGGCCAACCCAAAACCGGTAGGGTTTGGGTTCTCAAGTCTAACTAAGTTGTTGAGTGAGTGCAGGATGGCCAAGAAGGACTGCTGATGTGTTCAACAGTGGTTATTCATGTCAAGCATCTGAGGTGAATAGTAGGTTACTCATGGTAACGAATTATTTACTTCTGTGATAGAAAATGTTTACTAACAGTGAAAAACTTTTTGTCAGGCTGAAGTGGGAGTCTGTTTGTATTTAAATTTCTGTTTTTAAATACTTATTCCATAAAAACAAAAATTTAGGGGGAGAAATTTCCCTAAGCCAAAAAGAGTTTTAGTTAGTGCGTGAGTTTAGGGGGAGTGGGTAACATATCAGTGGCGTATTGTTTTATAACCTTAAATCTTGCGTTGATAGATTGCCAAAATCTGAGATTTTAGGTCTTTATATCATTATTTCATCCGGGGTATCAGGGTTGTCCTTCTGCTACATCCAGATATATGCTGGCCTAGGCACAACCAGGATATCTTAAAAGAGCTAAAATGCCAAATCCCAAAAGTTGAAGAAGCTCTCCTAGAGAGTCATTCAAATGTGCAAATTATATTATTCATACCAAAATTTGGTATTTGTCCTAACCCTCTTGGATATTTGGTCTCTTTGTTGTACGAAAGTACTGATCTGATCACCAATAATCTAACGTTGTAAATCAAAGAGGATGAATTTCGGTATACTCACCTACTACGATGAATTTTTGTGCATACCTTGATCGTGGTGGTATGTCCTGAAGTGAGACACACTAGTATATCAGTGTAAATTATC
The DNA here is from genome assembly GCA_947069175.1 of Scalesia atractyloides. Classification (NCBI taxonomy): domain Eukaryota; kingdom Viridiplantae; phylum Streptophyta; class Magnoliopsida; order Asterales; family Asteraceae; genus Scalesia; species Scalesia atractyloides. The sequence goes on from CAMTDV010000029.1 coordinate 54,469,426, forward strand.
TAAATTTATCACTAGGTGATGGTACTTGAAATATTCATGTATTTTGTTTTAGTGGATAAACAATACTAGTAATCGTCTTAAACTGTTTTTCATGAATGTTGCATATAGAATTATAAATTATCACATAGTGTGAAAACAGTTTGATGTTGCTGATATGATCTTCTTAACGGTGATTCTCACAAAAATAGAGTGTTTATTTTCTTGTTAGTTATTTGTTTTCAGAAAATACAAAAATATTTGTTTTTAAAGTCTCCCAATTTGAACTGATAAAGTGTTATTTTTGCATGATAAGATAAAATATTGGTTTATCTTTAATGTGGAAAAGAACTAATGGTTTTTCGAGTTACTTGCTTGTGTTTCTAAACAGATTGATGCGGTTATCAAAATGAAGTGCAGAATTCAAGTAAAGTGCATTTTAAGAGTGGAGTGAAGAGTGTGTGAAGATGCATGGTAGGATCCTTCTACTACATTGCAAAGGGAGATATAGAGGAATTTGGTGATATGAGCTTAACCAGAGAATGCTAGTTCGCTAATCTACAACGAGTGAAAGTTTTCAGATTGGAAGCATCAGCTAAGGGGGAGGCTGTTAACGTCAGTATCTGTGTGTAGCTGAAGCTGTCCAAAGACCAAAAGATCACAAGATGTTTGAAGACAAAATTACACTATGAGTCTGTTGGTACATATTTTGTGACAACAGCTTAATAGTTTAATAATTTAGTCTTTCGATATTTTGTATTTGGCTTAGCATTTATGTTTAGCTTGTTTAGAGTTGTAATGGGCTTGGAGAATGCCGTAGCCCAGTATAAAGCCTAGTATGCAAACATGTAGTATATATACACGTTGTGCATTAGGGTTTAGTGGTTGTCAGAAAAAGAGGAGTGTGAGAAATCTATAGAGAGAGACTGAGAGATTTCTAGAGAGTCTTGAATTGATTGTAAACACTTTTTGTTAGATAATCAATAGAAGACTATTTGAAGGAAATTGTTCGTGTTTGTGTTCTTGTTTCTGTGAAATCTGATTTAGGAGATTCCGCACTCTAGATTAGATAGACGATTCTGTGAAGATCCATAAGGACTAGGGGACCTACAATATATATATATATCTATATATATATATATATTAGGTTGGGTCGGTTTCAGAAGTGGAATTCCCTCTCGTCATATTCCAGACGAGGTTTTCTCCTATCGAGTGGATTTGATTGCCTACGCTCATTAGTTCCTCTCCATAGTGCCTTAGCTCAGATACATTTTCAGGCCTCTTGGTTGGGTAAAGGTTTGGTAAATAAGGTGGAAATTGTGGTATGAGTCTTGCAACAGATTTTGGAATGCCCAATTTGTAACATTCGTCGAAAAACGGGTTTTCCAAACCCGCTTCGTTTATAAATCAAATACTCGGTTATAATTTTTCGTTGCATATTAATTCCTCAGATGAATTTTAAACAATACATAATTAATATATATATTAGAATTTTAAAACATAATTATTAAATAACAAAAAAATAATGAATTAAAAAGAATATGGAGATGCCGGGTTTCGAACCCGGGTCACCCACAAACTCAAACACACAACACACCGCTCCGCCACACACTGCTTTTGTGATAAACATGGAAACAAATAACATATATAATAAAACCCGAAAGTCAAATCCGGTAATCAGCGCGCCAGAACTCGCAATCACCGGAAAATCCGGCAATCCGCGATTTTGGCCAAATTCCTTTTGACTGAACCGCACATATTGATGTCGACGTCGGTTATAACCGTTGTCGACAGTCAATTTCCGTCATAACCGACGGAAATCTTCAATCGCGAACCTTGACCCAATTCAAACCCAATCAGCCTGTTTCAACTATAAATACCCACTTGAACACTCTGGAAATCCTTTCGCTCAGAACCATGATCGTTTCCGAAGCTTTATTCATCCCAAAACACGTCGTCGGAGATATTCTGCATTCGCCGCACTTTTACCGGAAAACCGAGACTTACTTCAAATCGGTAAAATTCTCGACTCTTTTGTTTGTAATCCATTATTCGGCATGTATTAACCTAAATCGTTAAACCAGAATCTGTCTCAGACAACGTTGCCGGAAATTCCCGCACTCACCGGAAAATCACTGAAAATCCGAAGTCTCACTGTCGATCGGTACAATCATCTAAACCCTCTTGATATCTCTTGTTTAGTAACTTAATTGCACAACACATTGATCAAAACTGTTAATCAATTCACTCAGCCGGAAGTCACCAATCAGAGCCGACGACTCTTGCCGGAAATCTGAGAAAACATTCTGTTTTAGTACATTTTATTCCATAAATCTTCTTTATCTATTTCATTCCAACCAATTATAAGTCTTGATGATCGATTTAAACAGAACAGTCGGACTTCACTGTTCTGTGTTTTTGTAAACGAAGAAGATGAAGTCGAGTATAGGTTTAAATATAATTAAAACTGGATGTTCGAACGGGTTAGACACACAGTCCAGCGGTGGACTGTGTGCACAAACAATACACACGTCCCGAGTTCGAATCGCACACGTACCGACTTTCAGAATTAAAGCCAACATTTTTAGAACTGAATCAGAACAAGTCACAGGTTGTTTATAAGAATAATATAATCCATAAGTTAAACAGATTTGGCACACAGCCCAACTGGTTGGGCTGTGCACAGTCGAACCGAAGGACCCGAGTTCGACTCCGGGTCCCTGCAACCGGTTCGGCCATATAAATCATTTTAATAAAACCAAATAAGTTTAAAATTAATTATTATATAAATATAATTAAAACAGAGAATATTTCGGGTTAGACACGTAGCTCAGTTGGTAGAGCTGCGTGCACGTATACGAGAGGTCCCGAGTTCGAACCTCACTCAGCGCATATAAAAACACAGTCCGACCGGTCAACGGTCAACGGTCAAAAAAGACAAGTTTTTTTATTTCTTTTTATTTATTTATTTAATTAGAAAATTATTTAAAAATACTTAAAAATAAGATTTTTAAAGTTAGAAAATTTCCTTAAACTCACAAAAATAAATCTAAAAATTTCATTAAGATTATGAATTAAAAGTACTAATCTCAAATAAAATCCATTTATTTACCGAATCATTTCGTTATTATTTTAGGTTAGTTTTCCCTCGTCGATCAAATCCTAAAATTCGTGCGCATCCAACGTCATCAAAGAACGCACCCAATGTGAGTGAATCTCTACCAATTCCCCGTTTTAATCATGTTTTGGGGTGTATCATGTGTCGTTTAATTCTTTATTATATTTAAACACTTGTGCATACATCATATCCGTGATCAAATGTGTATCAATTGTTGTGTGGATTATATGTAGTTTGGATTTATCATTTTCAGTGCACGCATATCATTAGGCCCATCAGTTCCCCGTGGGAGACGGGTTGAGCATCAAGTGCCTCATAAGATCGGCTCCGTTTGATTGAGCTTTGATCTCACATTCATCATCATTCATATCATATACCCATTCAAAGTGGTTTGTGTTTGTTTACTTATATATGTTTGCTCACATGTGATTATTGCACAAATTTTCCATATTAAATAAAACAAGAAATTAATAACAATGTTTTATCAAGGTTCACTCGCCAACTTTTGTTGACCCAAAATATCCCCCGTTTTTACACGTGATACAGGTGATCCAGCTGAGGCAAGAAACACATAGGAAGGCCTAGAAGAATAAACCAGTTTAAGCTTTGGATTAATTACATAGTTTCATTTCCTTGTAATCGTATGAATTTTGATTTGGATAATTAAGTTGTAATTTGAATTTAAGAAATATGAAACATTTTAGTAAACATCATGAGCTTTGGTGATAACCCAATTATGCCCCGACTCTTATTCCGCTGCGGGTCGGGGTGTGACAGATTGGTATCAGAGCCATGACTATAGGGGATATAGGATAGGTTATTAGACCCTTAGAGCCTATACTATAGTTGATTAAAATTTTAAATTGCTTATGCGTTACATACAAAATTCATGATGTTTATATGCTTTATGTTTATTGTTACACTCAATGTTATGCAAGCATGCTCACAAATACATGTTATTATACAATGCTCATCATAAATCATATCCTCATAACATATCATATCCATGAGAGCACACACCTCACAATTCCCATGATCTTTGCAATGATTTTTGTATTTTCAAATCACATCAAAGTGAGTTCTTATGACGGGCATGTAATAACTGGAAGGGTACGAGTACCGGTAGTCGGAACGTCCTGTCTAGGCTTGGCATTCGTATAAATCCAAAATAAAGGACCAGTTTGCCTACCTGGGGACTAACGATGAGAGTACGAAGGACCTATTAGGCCAAAGCATGCTATACCAAACGTCGTGTGAGCTAACCCCACTTTGAGTTGTCATTGTGTCTACACCTGGACACCCTCCTACCATACATCTCGCAATCATATTTTACGGTTTTCATTCGGGTGATACGAGTGTTAATCCGCCAACACCAATGTGAATCCTACCAAGCCCAATAGTCATGGGGGCCCACATGACTACACAGGCGATGGTATGGGGGACATTGGAGGCCCAAACATGAGCAAACCCAAGACATCCTATGGATGTAGTTGCATTATTGTTAGTTATGTTATTTTTATTCTTTTAACGACACATGACACCAAGAAACTTCTTAAACTCAATATCTTCCTATGTATGTTCCTGTAGATGTCGGCTAGGCAACTACGTGGAGGTAGAAAGTCAGGAAGATCCAATGAACGCTTGGCCACACAAATTGCTAAACAAATGGCTGCAGTGCTTCCTGACATCGTAATTCAAGCTCAACAAGCTCTCACCGCAAATCCCATCAACCCTCCCAATCAAGAAGACCAGGGCGTCGCCAACCCTCCCTCCAAAAAGTGCTCCTACAAACACTTCAAATCTTGCGATCCCCCAAAGTATGAAGGGACCGAAGGTGTTACTACTCTCCTTCACTGGTTTGAAGAAATGGAGAACACTTTCCTTAATTGCGATTGTCCCGAGGATCGCAAGGTACGTTATGCAACTGGAAGACTGTTTGGGGTAGCCCTTACCTGGTGGAACACGGAAAAGGGTAAACGAGGAGTTGAAGATGCCATGGCCTTAACATGGGAAGAGTTAAGGGAACTCATGACCAGACGCTTCTGTCCAAGAAGCGAAATCAAAAAGTTGGAAGATGAATTCCACGCGCTAAAACAAAAGGAAGGAGATCACACTTCCTATAACAAAATATTTCTCGAGCTAAACCAGATGATCCCTAATCTATTCACCCCCGTGTACCGCTTGGTTGAACACTACATTCGAGGTCTTCCCTCGAAAATTCAAGACCCTGTTCTAAGCACTTCGCCTGCAACACTTGAAGCCGCAATGGAACTAGCTACCGAACTCACTGAGAATCGCATCCGAAACGGCAAATTTAAGGATGATAAGAAGAAAACACCCATAGAGACCTCAACTACAAACCACTCAGTCTCCTCCTCAAAATTTGCTGGTAAGAGGAAACGAAACAGCAAGAATTTTGCTGTCACACAAACCAACCTTCCTATCACTGCTGCACCAATCACCCAAATTGCTCCTTCGACTGCACCATTTAAAAAGCCATACACCGGCCCACACCCAAAATGCAACCGTTGTCAATACCATCACCCTCCCGAAACTCTTTGCCAACATTGCACCAGCTGTGGCCGTGCGGGTCACACCATTCAAACTTGTCGCACTCTGCAACGAATGAACCGCAATCAACACCCAACCCAAACCCACCATCAGATAGTGGGTCAAGCCCAACAACCCTCACTACTACCATCTGCACAACACCTAGCCCAATCCTACTACCAACCCAACTACCCCATGATGCAACCCATGCGAGCTTGTTACAACTGTGGAGACCTAAACCACTTCAGGAACACTTGTCCACGCTTGGTGAACATCATCCATGCCCAAGCTCAAGCGAACCCAGTAAACCAAGCCAACCAAGCTCCTCCACCTGCTAGAGGAAGAGCTTTCAACATCAATGCCAACCAAGCTAGGGCTGACAACAACGTGGTTAACGGTACGTTTCTCATCAATGGTAGTTATGCATCCATGTTATTCGATACTGGCGCGGATAAGAGTTTTGTGTCCTTAGAATTCGAACATATCCTCAACCAAACTCGTGATAATCTCATGTAATCTCTAACGGTGGAAGTTGCTGACGGAAAGCCCGTTTCATTAAATTCTATTATACGAAATTGTACCCTCACTCTAAACGATCACGATTTTCCAGTTGACCTCATTCCTATGAAGTTGGGAAGTTTCAATGTTATAATCGGTATGGACTGGCTCAGCCAGCATCACGCTGAAGTAGTATGCCGCGAAAAGTTCATTCGCATTCCTTTTGCAGACGGTCAGACCCTACGTATTTTTAGAGAAACTCCTTCGAAAGGACTGCAATTAATGTCCTGCCTTCAAGCCCGAACATATCTCCGCAAGAACTATGTCGCATTTCTAACTCACGTCGTCAAGAAGGGAAACAAGGAGAAGAAACTCGAAGATATCCCAGTTGTGAAAGAATTCCCACAAGTCTTTCCCGACGACATTTCAGGACTTCCTCCTGTGAGAGAAGTTGAATTCCGCATCGATCTTGTACCTGGCGCTACACCAGTCGCAAAATCCCCTTATAGGTTAGCCCCATCCGAAATGCAAGAGCTGGCCAGTCAGCTGCAAGAACTGACTGACAAAGGATTCATACGTCCTAGCTCCTCGCCTTGGGGTGCACCTGTTCTTTTTGTGAAGAAGAAAGATGGAATGTTTCGCATGTGTATCGACTACAGAGAACTCAACAAGTTAACGGTTAAGAATCGCTACCCACTACCTCGCATTGATGACCTCTTAGACCAACTTCAAGGTGCCACCTGTCTCTCAAAAATCGATCTTCGTTCTGGTTATCATCAGCTCAGAGTACATGAAGAAGACATCCCAAAGACCGCCTTCCGGACTCGTTATGGTCATTACGAATTCGTGGTCATGCCATTTGGTTTAACCAACGCCCCCGCTGTATTCATGGATCTAATGAATAGGGTATGCAAACCCTACCTCGACCATTTCGTCATAGTCTTCATCGACGATATCCTTATCTACTCCAAGTCTAAATCTGATCATGAACGACACCTTCGACTCATCCTTACACTCTTAAGGACTGAAAAACTCTACGCTAAGTTCTCAAAATGCGAATTCTGGTTAGGAGAAGTACAATTCCTTGGACATGTCGTCAATGACAAGGGAATTCATGTTGATCCTTCAAAAACCAAGGCAGTGCAAGAATGGCAAGCGCCACGTACCCCTACCGAAGTAAGGTCATTTCTTGGTTTGGCTGGTTACTATCGACGCTTCATTGCCAATTTTTCTCATATTGCTGTCTCACTCACGGCTTTGACTCATAAAGGAAAACCCTTCATATGGGGACCTAAACAAGAAGAAGCCTTCCAAACTCTAAAGCAAAATCTTTGTGACGCACCTATCCTCACACTCCCTGAAGGTTGCGATGACTTTGTAGTATATTGCGACGCATCAGGGCAAGGGCTAGGCTGTGTATTAATGCAAAGAGGAAAAGTGATAGCCTATGCTTCTAGGCAACTCAAAGTTCATGAGAAGAATTACACCACCCACGACCTGGAACTTGGAGCCGTTGTGTTCGCTCTCAAGATATGGAGACATTACCTCTACGGTACCAAGTGTGAAATATACACAGACCACAAAAATCTCCAACATATCTTCAACCAAAAGGAGTTGAATATGAGGCAACCAAGTGTGAAATATACACTGACCACTACGACTGTGAAATTCGTTATCATCCTGGCAAGGCAAACGTGGTGGCTGATGCACTCAGTCGAAAAGGTTATGCGAACTCCATTCGTCTTCTCTGTTCTCAAATCATAACCGACATCAAAGATCGAATCCGAGCAGCTCAACATGTTTCTGTAACAGAAAATGACGTACGCGATGAGCTGTCATGTGGAGCTGAACTCAAAATCGAAACCAAATCCGACGGTATTTTATACTATTTAAATCGCATATGGATTCCTGATCGCGATAACCTTCGTGATTTCCTTATGAATAAGGCGCACAAAACACGATACTCTGTACACCCAGGAGCCGACAAGATGTATCAAGACCTACGATACACCTACTAGTGGCCGGGCATGAAAAAGGATATCGCTGTTTTTGTTTCCAAGTGCCTTACCTGTTCAAAAGTAAAAGCTGAACATCAAAGACCTTCAGGACTTCTAGTCCAACCCGAAATACCTGTATGGAAGTGGGAAAACATAACCATGGATTTCATTACCGGGTTACCTCGCACCTCCAGTGGGTATGACACAATATGGGTAATAATCGATCGTCTTACAAAATCAGCTCACTTCATACCGATTCGCGAGGACTTCAAAAACGAGAAGTTAACTCGTATCTACATCAGCGAGATCGTAAGCCGTCATGGTGTACCTTTAAGCATCATTTCAGACCGTGATGGTCGTTTCACTTCACGAACATGGCGAGCCGTACAAACCGCCTTGGGTACACGATTAGACCTCAGTACCGCTTTTCATCCTCAAACTGATGGACAATCTGAACGCACCATCCAAACTATGAAGACATGCTTCGAGCATGTGTCATAGACTTCAAAGGGAATTGGGACGCTCATCTACCATTAGTTGAATTTTCGTACAACATAGCTATCATTCAAGTATCGGCGTGGCTCCTTTCAAAGCTTTATATGGTCGTAAGTGCCGATCTCCAGTATGTTGGCACGAAATTGGGGAATCACAAATCACCGGTCCAGAGTTAATTCAAAAACAACCGACAAGGTCATTCAAATTCGAAACAATCTTCTAGCGGCTCAAAGTCGTCAAAAGAGTTATGCAGACAAACGACGAAAGCCCTTGGAGTTTGACATTGGGGATCAAGTACTTTTAAAAGTACCACCGTGGAAGGGAGTGGTTCGTTTTGGCCAGAAGGGCAAGCTAGCACCACGCTACGTAGGACCTTTCAAGATACTCGAAAGAGTAGGTCCTGTAGCATACAAGCTTGACCTACCAGAAGAGCTCAACAGAATTCATCCCACATTCCATGTATCAAACTTGAAAAAGTGACTCGCGGATGAAAACCTCCATATTCCACTAGAAGACATTCAGATCGATGAATCTATGCACTTCATTGAAAGACCAGTAGAAATCATGGACTTCGGAGAGAAGCTTCTAAGACGAAGTCGTATTCCAATTGTCAGGGTACGTTGGGAGTCAAAACGAGGACCTGAGTTTACTTGGGAACGTGAAGACTCAATGCCGCGAGAAATACCCACATCTTTTTCCTGTTACCACTACTACTTAAAGTTCGGGACGAAATTTCTAAAAGTAGGGGATACTGTAACATTCGTCGAAAAACGGGTTTTCCAAACCCGCTTCGTTTATAAATCAAATACTCGGTTATAATTTTTCGTTGCATATTTATTGCTTAGATGAATTTTAAACAATACATAATTAATATATATATATATATATATTAGAATTTTAAAACATAATTATTAAATAACAAAAAAATAATGAATTAAAAAGAATATGGAGATGCCGGGTTTCGAACCCGGGTCACCCACAAACTCAAACACACAACACACCGCTCCGCCACACACTGCTTTTGTGATAAACATGGAAACAAATAACATATATAATAAAACCCGAAAGTCAAATCCGGTAATCAGCGCGCCAGAACTCGCAATCACCGGAAAATCCGGCAATCCACGATTTTGGCCAAATTCCTTTTGACTCAACCGCACAAATTGATGTCGACGTCTGTTATAACCGTTGCCGACAGTCAATTTCCGTCATAACCGACGGAAATCTTCAATAGCGAACCTTGACCCAATTCAAACCCAATTCAGCCTGTTTCCACCATAAATACCCACTTGAACACTCTGGAAATCCTTTCGCTCAGAACCACGATCGTTTCCGAAGCTTTATTCATCCCAAAACACGTCGCCGGAGATATTCTGCATTCGCCGGACTTTTACCGGAAAACCGAGACTTACTTCAAATCGGTAAAATTCTCGACTCTTTTGTTTGTAATCCATTATTCGGCATGTATTAACCTAAATCGTTCAACCAGAATCTGTCTCAGACAACGTTGCCGGAAATTCCCGCACTCACCGGAAAATCACTGAAAATCCGAAGTCTCACTGTCGATCGGTACAATCATCTAAACCCTCTTGATATCTCTTGTTTAGTAACTTAATTGCACAACACATTGATCAAAACTGTTAATCAATTCACTCAGCCGGAAGTCACCAATCAGAGCCGACGACTCTTGTCGGAAATCTGAGAAAACATTCTGTTTTGGTACATTTTATTCCATAAATCTTCTTTATCTATTTCATTCCAACCAATTATAAGTCTTGATGATCGATTTAAACAGAACAGTCGGACTTCACTGTTATGTGTTTTTGTAAACGAACAAGATGAAGTCGAGTATAGGTTTAAATATAATTAAAACTGGATATTCGAATGGGTTAGACACACAGTCCAGCGGTGGACTGTGTGCACAAACAATACACGCGTCCCGAGTTCGAATCGCACACGTACCGACTTTCAGAATTAAAACCAACATTTTTAGAACTGAATCAGAACAAGTCACAGGTTGTTTATAAGAATAATATAATCCATAAGTTAAACAGATTTGACACACAGCCCAACTGGTTGGGCTGTGCGCACTCGAACCGAAGGACCCGAGTTCGACTCCGGGTCCCTGCAACCGGTTCGGCCATATAAATCATTTTTAATAAAACCAAATAAGTTTAAAATTAATTAGTATATAAATATAATTAAAATAGAGAATATTTCGGGTTAGACACGTAGCTCAGTTGGTAAAGCTGCATGCACGTATACGAGAGGTCCCGAGTTCGAACCTCACTCAGCGCATATAAAAACACAGTCCGACCGGTCAACGGTCAACGGTCAAAAAAGACAAGTTTTCTTATTTCTTTTTATTTATTTATTTAATTAGAAAATTATTTAAAAATACTTAAAAATAAGATTTTCAAAGTTAGAAAATTTCCTTAAACTCATAAAAATAAATCTAAAAATCCCATTAAGATTATGAATTAAAAGTATTAATCTCAAATAAAATCCATTTATTTACCGAATCATTTCGTTATTATTTTAGGTTAGTTTTCCCTCGTCGATCAAATCCTAAAATTCGTGCGCATCCAACGTCATCAAAGAACGCACCCAATGTGAGTGAATCTCTACCAATTCCCCGTTTTAATCATGTTTTGGGGTGTATCATGTGTCGTTTAATTCTTTATTATATTTAAACACTTGTGCATACATCATATCCGTGATCAAATGTGTATCAATTGTTGTGTGGATTATATGTAGTTTGGATTTATCATTTTTAGTGCACGCATATCATTAGGCCCATCAGTTCCCCGTGGGAGACGGGTTGAGCATCAGGTGCCTCATAGATCGGCTCCGTTTGATTGAGCCTTGATCTCACATTCATATCATATACCCATTCAAAGTGGTTTGTGTTTGTACTTATATATGTTTGCTCACATGTGATTATTGCACAAATTTTCCATATTAAATAAAACAAGAAATTAATAACAATGTTTTATCAAGGTTCACTCGCCAACTTTTGTTGACCCAAAATATCCTCCGTTTTTACACATGATACAGGTGATCCAGCTGAGGCAAGAAACACATTGGAAGGCCTAGAAGAATAAACCAGTTTAAGCTTTGGATTAATTACATAGTTTCATTTCCTTGTAATCGTATGAATTTTGATTTGGATATTTAAGTTGTAATTTGAATTTAATAAATATGAAACATTTTAGTAAACATCATGAGCTTTGGTGATAACCCATTTATGCCCTGACTCTTATTCCGCTGCGGGTCGGGGTGTGACACAATTATTTGTCCACCACTACTCCATTTGGTCTTGGATTGGCTGTTGTGGTATGGGTGCAGGGAGTCTAGGAATTTCTAATTTGTTAATTAGCATTTGTTCTAGATTGATCAGGATTGGCTTAGGATAAAAAGGTATTTGTTCTATTGGTTATTCTGGATTGAATGGTAACATTGGTTATGGGTTAACAGGTAGGTTTAGGTTTATTTCTTTGGCTATAGGTTGAAATATATCACAGTTTGCTAATCTACGGTCGAGTTCATCCCACGGTGGTTTGGTTACTCTTTTCTCTTTATTAAATCATCCTCTCTTCTTAGGAGGTATAGGTTCAGTAGGTTGGGCTTAAAAAGTTATGGGTTCATCCTTATCTTCTTCATATCTAGACTGACTTCCAGATTGTCCTTCATCAGTTCCGAGATCGGGGATATTTTGGAAAGCTTTAGACACTTCTTTGTCACTCATACTATTGACTCAAAAATCGTTAAAAACAATGAAATCATATAAATAGTTTTAAATGTATATATCACGGCGGCAGTTCCTGTGACTGTGGTCATATTACTATTGGCTAACTCTTTGTCCAATAGCAACACTGGACTAGTAGTGTATACAAATCCCCAAATACCGGAAGTAATTTCAAAATATAAGAACTTAATCACTGTAACTACAACTAGAAAACATTTAGGGTTTTGAAAACATTTGATAAAAGAGAATGACTCACATTGCAGAATTAGGGTTTTTAGTTATTGCCTCCTAATTTAAGTCTTGGGTTCCTAAATAAACACATAATGCAACACGTATTGGTGTATTAACATAATTCAACTTAAACGATAATCACAAGATCAACACCTCAACGTAGTTAACAAGGTATAGCCTTATTCACACAGTACTTTGACATCCGTTGATTTGTTTTAGATCGATCAGACAAGTATCGTACCAGTGATTTGGGTTAGCACACTTTCTATGGAGCAGAGTTTTGAGGTTTTAGGGTTTTAGAATTTAAAATGATCAAAAGAGAGAGCCGGAGAAAGAGATTAAAATTGAGCAGTTTAAAAATTCTATATTGTGTATTTATACTCTTTTTTTAGTCTAATCCATATCGACAGATGGCAGAAAGTTAACTGAAAGGTGCCATTCTAAAAATTATGATTGGTTAGTAGCCTTCAAGGAAAAAGCAACGTGTTCATGTGTTCATATAAAAATAGGTAGAATCTGAAGATGGCTCAAGTGTGTTTATGATATTATCTTCTCCAGCTAAAAATTCAATATATTATATATATGAATTAATTAAAATATATATTTTGTTTAAAAGCTTTGTTGCCAGGTCACATAGGTCTTACCAAATGTTAATTTCAATATATAATTGATATAATTATATTATACATCTACTATTACAAAGTATACATATTATATATATATATATATATATGTATAATATATAAACATACTTGTTAAAATGTCGTTTCTCCTACTATATATTTGTCTAAACATCTCATATTTTTAGTGTTGATCTTACTCATTACCTATTTGTTTAATAACATAAGTAATATATATTTTATTTTAAAGTATAAAACAGAAATGTTACGTAACATCCCAAAACAGGAGCTATATTAATAATCATAATCAATGCCCTGCCAAGATACATTGTACTTAAATATATTTGTCATGGATGCATATTATATGAGTCAGCTTCTTTGCTTATAATCGTAGGCTCAAAACAACAACCATACTTTATGCAATAGCAAGATCACAATACTAGGGTAAATCATAAAGAGACTTTAGAAAGTCAAAAGGCTAGAACAAAAAAAATAATTTTTTTAAATTGTAGTTGATAATAGGCAAAGGCAACAACAACACCAATAACAATAGACGGGCTGAAGACTCATGTTTAAATTGAAAGATGCATCAACATGAGTCAATAAATATTTTCAAACTCCCTAACAAATAAGCATCATGACAGTAACATAGAGCCTCAAAACAATCACCACAACAGCCAACGACAATAGATGAGCTTAAGACTCATGAATGCACTTTAAAGTTGCATGACCCCTATGAAATAAGTATTTTAGCAAACACATTTGTCATACTCCAACCGATGGCGGAATCATCGGAGTGAGACGAAATAGATTGCTCATTACACTAATTGTGACGATAGTTAACTCAAATGGATTTCATTTCATATCACAAATTGTCAATATATACAAGGAAATTCAAATTTACAACAATTAATAGTCAAGTACTATGAGTTCAATAAATCAAAATATCCAAATCTAGTATTTCTAGTGCGTTTCTATATCGTCCCTACTAGATTCGTCTTAAGCATCATCATCAACCTGTAACATGTTAAAATATGGTTCAACGCAAAAGCATTGGCGGGTACACAAGTTTTGAATTACATAGTATAAGAATAAAAGAGTTTGCTCAAATCCACATGGCAATCGTATATAAGGTAAGCTAGCATGCAATACAAGATGTCAAACCCAAGTGTCCACAATAATTAAGTGTCCATCGCCATAAAAGTAACGAGACTATTTAAGAATAAGAATAAGCTTAACAATACCCCGACGGGCGCCGTGCTATCCCTTTAGCGCTATATATGTTAAGTTCGGGCTAGCTAAGTTAATGACAAGAAGCATGTATGAATCTAGCATGAACCTAAGCATAACGATAAGCATGTATAACGGATCAAGTGTATAAAGTATGTTGTGTGTATTTATGTATTTTGTAAGTTAACATGTTACAACCCAAATTGTGTAAAAGGAAAAAGGATCAAGTGTACTCACGGTTTTGCAAGCTTCCATTGGTGATTTCGTGAAGGGTTTGGAGAGTTTGAAGGATGGAACACCGAGTTATCCTAAATAATGAAAACGTGGGCGTGTAAGTATTCGGATGATAATGGAGGATTAGGAATTTAAATATACCAAAGTATGTATACGAGAAAATAATCATCTAGACTTAATACTCGTTTTTGGCACTATGAATCCCATTTGGGTCGATGTGTTTTCATGGGTTAAGATCCATTAGAATCATAACGAGAAGTTAAGTACTTAGATGATGTAACTTAGTACCATGACGGAAAATCATTCAATCAACATCAAGGGTTTGGTTAGTGTGTGTATATATATATATATATATATTATAGTATAAGTAGATTATATTTATCATGGAAGTTCATAGAAGTCATGCATGGAGGTAGGAGGATAACCTTCCTTTAACCTCTTTCGTATGTTCACCAATGCACAAGTTGTCACAAGGACAACAAGGATGGTCATGAATAAGTTAAAAAATAAAAAGAAAGTTGCATAATATTCAAGGGACAAATCATCAAGTGAGGTGGTGGATTGAAGGTAGGATAGCCAAGGCTTCCAAGTAATCACACACAACCAACTCAAGTCTTGTTACAAGAATAAGCTTGGGAGGATACAACACTTGTGGGTTAAAACCCTATTAAAACAGAAAGTTTCTTACATTTTTTACCTCAAATATGGTGATGTTCCATAATGATTTTCCATGGAAAACCTATGGAAACACTCCTAGAGGTGTTCCAAGTGTTAAGAAGAAAGAAAAGAGTAAAGAAGTGAAGTAGAGGTGAGCTATAACTCACTTGAAAGTCTTGAACTTTCTGGATTGAAGTTGAGTTTAGAGAGGTTTTGAGAGAGAGATTAGTGTTTGTGAGGTGCAAACTGAGTGGAGAATGAGGTGGGTTTTATAGTTGAGGTTTGGGGGTAAGTTAGGTAAGAATTTAATGCAAGAAACACAACCAACAAACACACTTTTGACCAATCCATGAGTTGATTACAACTTTCTGCGGATTGTGCCCTCTGGCAGGCCGCGAGAGACAGAGGATGAGACGGTCGCGGGGCGCGAGAGGATTTGGGTCAGAAACTTGTTTGATTTTTTGTCATTTTTAGTCCCTGAACTTTGGTTTTTCCTTCATTTCAAGCTAACACTTGATATTTTGTATGTAAGTATATTTTGAGCATCGAGTATGTATATATGAGTATGTGCACGTATAACAAGTATCGGTTTGCATGTAAACATGTATTAAACGATTGAATGCATGTGAGACAAGTATGTATTAAGTATGAATTTTATTACGATCAAAGTCTCGGATTTTTACAATGGTGCAACGAAAGATGATTCCAAGGGTTACAAATTCCCAAGAAATAGAAATACAAGACACGCTTCCCAAATAAGGAAAGTTGCAAAAAGCGAGGCGTTACAACATTACCCTATATTATTAAAGCCAAAATTGTTGGTGAATCACCTCGTGACCTTGCCCCTTCAGGTTTTAGTAGTGACGAATTTAGTCACCAAACACCATTATTTAGGAATGTAAACGAACCGAATATTCAGCAAACAGTTCATGAACTGTTCGGCAGGAAATTCCTTTATGTTCGTTCATTAAATAAATGAACAAAAACGAACACGAAATTTCGTCCGGCAAGTTAAGCAAACGGACATGAACAGAGGCTATGTTCATTTGTTTGTGTTCGTGAATGTTCGGTAATATGTTCATTTATGCTCGCTCATTAATATTCATTAAAGGTTTTTAATCAAGGTAGGCCCGTAGGGGGTACGGGTGGGTGATGGCATAAGGCCCAAACCCTCCGAGGGCCCAAATCTTTTTAATTTTGTATAGAATTTCCACTATATAAGATAAAATATATTTACACTATATAGTGGCATTTAATGCTTAATTTTGCCAACTGCATCTTTCCCTTTAATTAATAAATTACTTCCTAAACTTAACTAAAAATAAATATTTAAATTACATCCACATAAATTTTAGTGATTGATTAGTTTATATTAAGAAGATTTTCGAATAAGGCCCAATTTTTTTTCTCGAACAGGGCCAAATTTTTTTTTTTTAATTTTCGTAGACGACCCTGTTTTTAATGTTATATTTTTATTTTATTGGTTTTAGTTTTAAAAAACTTGAAACCATAGTTATATTATATGCATACGCCAACATCGCTCATTTGACCATTTCAATTTCAGCTTGACAAACTTCTAAACTTTTGTGTTAATTATGTCGATGATAATTATGTCAACTATGTTCAGATAGCTATATTAAGTACTAACTTATTTTTGGTGGATTCTTCGTAATCGTTATGATGAAAAAAATGCAGATTTTATTTTAAATTGCATACATAACGTTCGTTTGTGTTCATTTATGTTCATGAACTTTGTTTGTGTTCGCTTGCGTTTGTTAAGTGTTCATGAACATGTTCATTCCTTAATGAACGAACACGAGCAAGAAATCTCGTTCGATAAGCGTTCAGGAATCATTCATGAATATCTTCATTCCTTAACGAACACGAACAAGGCCTTGTTCGTGTTCATTTGGTTCATTTATAGCCCTACTATCAATAATGACTTTTAAAGTAGCATATCATCAAATATTCATAACCAAATCATCAAAACAAACGCCAAGTGTCTACAAATCCTAAGAAAGAAAATGTAAAGCCATTTAGGTCAAAACACCCCAATCCAATTGTTAACTCAACCGTAAGTACAAAAACCAAACGCATGCAAACACCTCAAAGTATCATACACTAAATGTTGATACTTTCATCTTCTTACACACTTTAACAACACCGATAAAAAGATTCAAAAACCCAAGACAATAAAACGTGTAAAAAGCACACAAATAACATATATAAGATAATCATGAAACATATTGAAGCCTATCAAACCCTTTCAAACATTGGTCTGTCAACTTGTGAAATAGTGGGATGATCCTACCTCAATTGGCTACTTTGAAATGATGTACATAATTGCCATTGAACTTCAAAGATCTTAATAGCAATATGGTGACGATTAAAAAATTAAATTTAATCGCAAAGCATCGGTTAATAAAAAGAACGAAACCTTTAGAAAGTCCCAGCTTATATCATAAAATCCTTTATTACTCATTGAAATTGACACCCTAGTGCCCAACATGTAGGCTAACTTTTATGTTAAACATCAAGTAGATAAATGAACAGAGCAGTATAACCTTGAAAATTCTAACATGTAAAATAGACTAAATAAGGCGAAAGTATGACTCTAGTTAATATAGAAACTTTGGTCTTATTTAGTTTGTTTTACGCGTTACAATTTTCAAGTGTTATATACTAATTTGTTATTCATTTATCTACTCGATGTTTAAGATAAAAGTTGACTACCTGTTGCGCACAAATGGTGTCAATTTCATAGGGTGATAAAGGATTTTAAGATACAAACTGATGGCTTTCTAAAGGTTTCTTTCTTTTCATTAACTGATACTTTACGATTAAATTTATTTTTTAATCGTCACTATATTGCTGTTGAGATTTTTGAAGTTCAATGGCAATTATGTACAATCGGTAATAAAAGCATTTGATAGGAAAGTTGACACACATTTCATTGATCACCTCCTTAGCATGATCTATTTTCCCCCGAGTAACATATAATTCAACTATTCCAATTACCTGTTTGATATTTTTTTTATTTTTTGGAGGATGTCTCTCTTCCAGTAGAAGAAAGTATTCAGACATGATTTATTTACAATTTAAATTTCTGGATTGGGAAACAATGAGTGGAGTAAAAATGTGGCAAAAACACCTATATAACACCAGAACATGATAATCGAAAGTAAAAACAATAGCATCCATGTTGATTTAAGATATGTAAAGTGTAAAGAATAAAATTTGGATTCTGTTGTATCAATTAACTCTAGAAACATGTTCGGTAAAACCATAAAAGAAACTTATATCAGTAAATAATTTCAAATCATATACCCTCAGCTTCAAACCAATATCTACGCACACAAAAAACAACGGGACTTTATTACAAAATACATATAAACGCAACTTGAACCACATTGTTCAACCATACTTTAGAGTATTAACAATACGCGTAGCAATTAGCAATGCATTTAGGCTGGAAAAATAAAGGGAAAACAGCAACTAACCTCACAATTATAATCCAAATCGATCCAAAAAGATGAAATTTCTATCAAAATATAAAATCTTAGAAATTTGCCAATCATGGCCTAGAACAAACTGAGCCCACACTATTGTTGATTGGGCAGTCCAATAAAGTGGCCAAACCATCATATTATTGAAATAACGGTTTACCTAAAAATCACCACCATATCTCTTACTAATAGCAATATATTTAGCTCACATTGACATATATTTAGAATAGATTGATATCTCTTGTAAATATATCGAGGCTATTACTTACAACAATAGCGGCTCTAATATCAGCCAATGTGAAGGGTAGTGGTGCACCAGGGTTGAACCCATTAAGTGAATCCTCTGACTTAACTAGGATTTTTAAATGGAATTAAAAGGTTAGATGAATGTGACCAAAAATTAAAAATTTTAGCGATTAATCCATAGAGAAACTAAAATGATAACTTGTTTTTTTTATGTGAAATTGTGAGTTACAAAAAACTTTAAAAACCTCATCACAACTCATCCATTCAAAACAATCAAGGGTGAAGATTAAATTTGTTGTAAAATAATGTTTTTTCATTACATGTTATATGTGTCAAGTTGTAACATGTTTAGCAGAAAAAGTGTAACATGTGGCAAAATAATGTTCAGTTATTTAGAATTTATAGTTTTTTAAGGATTCCCATAATTACCTCACATCTTTATGTTTATTAGCTAGTAAATTTCCTCATGCGTTGCTGCGAGTTCGAAATGTCAAGTAACTGATTTTTTACCGGTTAATGGAAACCTATTATATTGACCCGACTTGTTTCTGAAAAAAAAAAGTTACTTCAAAAGGTAGACAAACTAAAAATGTACATAAAAATAAACCCGAAAACGTATTATATTTGATCTGACTTATTTGCGAAAGAAATTTAAGTTGAAACATTAACCAACTTGAACCTATACCGACATACACATAAAAATAAGTACGTAAGAAAATTAAGTTTTTTTTAAGTTAAAGAATGGTACGCCGTGTTGCGGCGGCATCGAAACGTAAAGTAACTTGAATTTTACCATCTAATTAAAACGTATTATATTTGACCCGACTTGTTTTAAAACAAAATTTATGTAAAAATGTAAAGCAACTAAAAACGTGCATAAAATAACACAAAAACGTATTATATTTGAGCCTCTCCATTTTCAAAAACGAAATTACATTGAAACGTAAATTAACCTGAATTTATACCGATACGCACAAATATAAGCACATAAAAAATGATTACAAAATCGAGAGGTTGTAAATAGCAATATTAAATATTAAAGTATGAAAAAAAAGGCCCTCACTTGGTATTACTAGATGAAACTTCCCTTTGTAATGTAATGTTCAACGACATTTTTTATGTAATAAGATAACGTACGGAAAACATCCTAGTTTTTTTAACGGCAAGGAATGATGTGTCAACCACCGTGACACTGGGCGTTGTGGCCAAGGTCGACTACTCGACCGTCGCCAGCCCCTTGGCTCTCCCAGATACGTGGAAACTCGATCTCCACCCGCCCGAAGGCACGACATTATAATAATCGGTAAAACTCGCCTTTCATCCAAGACGAATTGGCGACACCCGCATTCACCCTTCGTCTATAAGCCGCAGAAAATAATGGGGAGATGGGATTCGAAGCTAGTTAAAACATCCAAGTTAATTCACAAATTGCAAATCATTTCCAATCCATATACATCACGAGTGTGGTTGTGAGGTCATTACGAGTTTACTCGAGGATGAGGATCAAATTTCCCTCCACCTTCTTCATCCTGTGAAAACACCAAGCTTTGAATTCACCAACCAATGTCCACTCTAAGAATCACTACACCTTTACAAATTCACCCCCAACAACACAAACCAGTTAACAAACCCCACAATCTGGGCTTTTCATCAAATCAAAAACCCATATCAGATTCACGCTCATACTCCTCATGGATCGAGCAACTTCGTTCCCACACTCGTTCCAACAACTTCCACGAAGCCCTTTCAGTCTACATTGACATGACAACAGCCGGTCACCACCCGGATAACTTTGCTTTTCCTGCAGTTTTAAAAGCAGTTACTGAAATTCAAAACTTCAATTTGGGTGAACAGATTCATGGAGCCGTTATTAAACATGGGTATGATGCGTCTTCGGTAACGGTTGTGAATACGGTGCTGAATTTCTATGGGAAATGTGGGGGGTTAGATGATGTACTCAAGGTGTTTGATAAAATTACTGAGAGAGATAAAGTGTCATGGAATACGTTGATTGGTTCCTTGTATAGGCTGGAGGAGGGGGAGCTTGCGTTGGATATGTTTAGGCGGATGCAGTTTGAACAAGTTGAGCCAAATTCGTTTACTTTGGTGAGCATGTCGGTTGCTTGTTCGAATTTGGAAACTCGACGGGGTGTCATGCTTGGGAAGCAAGTTTATGCTTACGCGTTAAGAATTGGGGAAAGTATGAGTTTTGTATACAATTCTTTGATGTCTATGTATGCGAAACTTGGAAGGATTAATTATTCAGTTTCGATATTTGAGATTTTTGCTAGTAAAAACATGGTTTCTTGGAACACAATGATAAGCTCGTTGTCACAGAAAGATAATTTTGAGGATGCGATGGCGGTGTTTCGGGTTATGATTCTAGAAGGGGTGAAGCCCGATGGAGTTACGCTTTCGAGTGTTCTTCCTGCTTGCTCGCATTTGGAATTACTAGAATATGGGAAGGAGATTCATGCTTACGCGTTAAGGCACACTAATTTGATAGAGAATTCATACGTGTGTAGCACGTTAGTTGATATGTATTGCAATTGCAGAGAGGTTACAAATGGTTTTAGGGTTTTTGATGGCCTTGTGCACAGAAGTCTTGCTAATTGGAATGCTATGCTTGCTGGTTATACGCAGAACGGGTTTTACGGTGAAGCATTGATTGTTTTTCTTGAAATGATCGAGTTTTCAGGGCTTGTTCCTAATCCAACAACGATGGCGAGTGTATTGCCAGCTTCTATGCACTGTGAACGTTTTCGTGATAAAGAAGGCATGCACGGTTATGTCGTGAAAATGGGGTTTTCGGAAGACGGGTATGTGCAAAACGCGCTGATGGATCTGTACTCTAGAATTGGAAAGGTTGATGTTTCAAGAAACATATTTGATAGCATGGAGGTTAAAGATACGGTTTCTTGGAATACGATGATCACTGGATATGTGGTTTGCGGAGTCATGAACACAGCGTTGGATCTACTTCATAAGATGACACAAATAGATGAAACAAACATTAAAAACGAGCGTAATCCGAATGCAATAACATTAATGGCGGTTCTTCCAGGATGTGCAGCGTTATCAGCTCTAGCAAAGGGGAAAGAAATCCATGCTTACGCTATTAGAAATCTGTTGGGATCGGATGTTGCCGTAGGAAGCGCACTAGCTGACATGTATGCTAAATGTGGCTGTTTAACCTTAGCCCGAAACGTGTTCGACAAGATACCTATAAGAAACGTGATTACATGGAATGTCATGTTCATGGCTTACGGTATGCACGGGAGAGGAGATATCGCGCTATCACTTTTCGAAAACATGGTGGCTGAAGTCAAGCCGAATGAGGTCACATTCATTGCGCTTTTTGCAGCGTGCAGTCATTCGGGAATGGTAACTGCAGGACAGAACTTGTTCTGTAGAATGAAAGATGAATGTGGCGTTGACCCAACAGAAGATCACTATGGCTGTGTGGTTGACTTGCTCGGTAGAGCGGGTCAATTAGCCGAAGCCCATGAGCTTATCGATAGCATGCCTTCATCGTTCGATAAACTAGGTGCTTGGAGTAGCTTACTTGGAGCTTGCTGGATTCACCAAAACGTTGAACTCGGTGAGATAGCGGCTCGTCAGTTGCTCGAATTAGAGCCGGACGTTGCTAGCCACTATGTTCTTCTTTCAAACATCTACTCATCTGCTGGATTATGGGAGAAAGCAACAGAAGTTAGAAAAACTATGATCAGAAACGGTGTAAAGAAAGAACCCGGTTGCAGCTGGATTGAGTTTGATGATGAAGTTCACAAATTCGTTTCTGGGGATTTTTCGCACCCGCAAAGCGAGCAACTTCACAGGTTTCTTGAAGCATTATCAGAAAGACTGAAACAGGAAGGTTATGTTCCCGATACATCATGTGTTCTTCACAATGTAAACGAGGAGGAAAAAGAGATTTTGCTATGTGGGCACAGTGAGCGTCTGACGATTGCTTTCGGGTTGCTCAACCTACCACCTGGCGTTCCAATTCGTGTAGCGAAGAATCTTAGAGTGTGCAATGACTGCCATTCTGCAACCAAGTTCGTTTCCAAGGTTGTTGAGAGGGAGATAATTGTAAGGGATGTTAGAAGATTTCACTATTTCAAAGATGGGAAATGCTCTTGTGGAGATTATTGGTGAGATCAAGATTTAAACGGAGTTGATTTGTTATAGTAGATGTTCAGATTGATGGCTTGCAACTTGCTTTTGGTCTTAAATCATGAATCGAATTGATTTATTCGTAGGTTAGCTTCAAAACTTTGTAAAGGTCCTATACAAAAAATTGTGAAGTGTACTTTCTTTGTGAAATCAGAAAACAAATCAACATGTATATACGATGGTACGATAGTATATATAAATACGATGGTACGATAGTATATACAAAAGAAATAACGACTCTCAGTGGGCAATAAATGGCATATAATCTAACTCTTCTCTTTAGCCTGAGTATAGATGTTAATCATACCCAGATTGTTACAGGTATGGCATTTAAACAAGGCTTGATAAAAACTTTGGTTTCTACTCTTAGTATAAGGTGTTTTAGTCGTCCCATCTTCAAGGTTTGTAAGAGTGAAGTGTTGGGACAACTTCTGTCTCTAGTTCTTACACTAAATAGGAGTTATTCGAAGTGTGCATCGTTGCCTCATTATCTCACCATAGACTCATTGGTTTAGTTTGTCTAACCCCAATTTCGCCAAGTAGGTTTTGAAGCCAAACAAGTACTACGATTCTGAACTCGAAAGAGATGCAACACTTTGTTTCTTGCTCTTCCATGACAAGATTACACACCCAACGAGAACACAATACCTGGTAGTGGATTGCTTGCTTGTGGGGTTTTCATCATAATCATACTGTGTAAATCTTTCTATGATGTGGTAGCCACTGATTTGATATAGGATGCCATGACATGGATTACCCTTCATATATCAAAGAAACAAGCAAGAAGCAGCTCGAAATTTATCACGAAGCAATAGAATATGTAAGCATATGTTTACCTATCCAAAGGGCGTTAGTCGGTACCAAGAGTGTTACTATAATTTGTCAACGAAGCAGGCAGTGCTGAAGCATGAGTCTGATGTGGGTGATGATGCCTATGATATACTTGAAGAAACTGAAGGTTTGTCGATGGAAAAAAGTGCTCAAGCAACTCTCTCGACTACCCCATTACCCAAAAAAGAAAAAAAAATTTGCCTATAGATGGTTACTTTGACCAATATAGCTTACAACTTGCATTTTGTTATATCCATATACCAAAATAAAACCCTCATTATTACAAAAACAAAACAAAAAATCTCATCTGATCAAATATTATTAAAACATCATGTTAATGATCAATGTATAAAAATGCAACTATAATTTAACATCAATACATGGAAAAATCTTCGATAAAAACCATTTACGAACTTTCAAATTTATGCTATTGATGTCCCATCCGACGTCTCTTAGCTGCTGCAAAAACTTGTCAAATTGATCATCAAGTTCTTTCAGGCTTTCTTGAAGTTGATCAAACATGTTTTCTTGTCTTCTTTGATTCTTATAGAGCCAATATGTCTGCCAAACACTTCGCAGCATCGAGAGGCTTGTAGCTCCATCCTATGGATTTTGGGGTATACAAGAAGAAAATGTGTCAGGTTTGGAGAACAAATAGAAGAAAACGAGAACAATTAAAATAAATAGGAAACAAATGACCACTTTTTACTTTTTAGTTGTGGGTCATATTCCAATTGATGATGCTCACCGTTTCGCCCTTTTGTCCACTCCATAATCAAAGGCCAATAAATGGTTCATTTGGTTCCTAATTCAACGGTTCTCACTTGAGCTCGCTCCTAATTAAATACATGTGGTACCCCCTAGGGTTGTTCAAAAACCGATGAAACTGACTGAACAGCCCAAACCGAGGCAAGTCTTCTGGTTTGAGATCTAAACAATTCGGTTCATAGTTTGATTTAATAGTTTGGTAAGTTTAACCTGTATCATTTATACATTTTTTTCGTTGTTAAAATATGTGGTTATATCATGAACCTTGTTTATCATATTAAAACTTTGTATACAAACTAATGATTTTGAGAAACAATTACAAAATTGGTTCAAACCAGCTGCTCCTGCCAACCCACCCAACCCAAGCTGATTTAGTTTCATGTTGCACGAAACCGTAGTTAGTGGTTCGGCCCAGAACTTTCGTCAAAACCGGCTGAACCAGATCGTGAACACCCTACTCACATCAACAATGGAAAACGATTGAAATAAACATCATTTGAACTCATCAAGTCACTTTCTTTCTTTTCCAGAAAGTAGGACCAGTGCAGAAAATGGTCTGGATATAGAGATACATGGAGTAAAAAAAGTGGTTTCATTGATATATTTATTAGCCACAAATTATATGGAAGAACAAAAGAGAAAGTATAGTGTAAGATGCATGCCTTAAAGGAAAGGACTTCAAAATCTTTGAAAGGCTGCTGGTTGACGACAAGGATATGTTTCTCCTTAGAATAAAGTTCTAAAAGCTTCTTAACCTGTCAAAAATCAACATTAAGAATTTGTTATAAGAAGACTGTCAATCAAATGACTACCTCTACAAACAAAAACATCTTTTATTAATAAATTTTACAAAATATTTTTAAATTAACACAACTTTTACGAAAAAGAAACTAAAAACAACACACATCGACGATTTGATTATAATAAGACTGAACTTTCAAATTCATTAAAACATAATTTGTTTGTTTTAAACCTTCAACTTATCTTTTAGAAAAATGAAAATTCTTGTCAAACGTGTTTCAATATTGTTGTGAAACATAAACTATGTTTACGTAACAAATTTATGTGTGAAAATGAAACAGCAAATATCTTCAGTAAAAATTTCATAAAGACATTACCTTGAGGCCTGATGTGTCACCACCAAGCATGTCAGACAGAGACACGCCAAAAACTATTCGAGGTACCGAAAATATCTCCCATGATAATATATTTTCCATTTTATTGCGCTCCTCAAATCCTAAATTTATAAAAAAAAAAATTGAGTTAGGAATCTATAAAGTACAAGCTTAATTATGGAATTTATACACATTAAAAGGCACAAAGCTTACCCAAAACTGTTGAGCTTGAGACATGCATGTTCACCAAAATCCGGGCCCGCTTTAGATTTACCTGAAAAAACAGATGTCAAAAAGCAGAAGGCTTGGAAAGTGAGGGTTTATAAAGTTAAATTTGTTGTGTAAAGAATGAACCCCAAGTCCAAACTAAACTTGTGATCATGAATAAATTTTGATATACAAATCCTCCTAAACTAGAGGAGTTATAAAAAGAATTTAATGTGCATCATTATCTCACCGTATTGAACTGAAGAACTGAAAGAGATTGATAACGCAGCCAAAGGTGCAGAAGCCGCATGGTCATCCATGTCGATGCTAAAACTGGATATGAATTAACAAGACCAGGTGTTGACTGCAATAAGATTAGGTTATTTAACTACATTACATTTTAAAGAATGATGCTGATAAGCAAGAGATGTTGCAAAATGGGCGAATTTGGTAATCGGTCAATTTTAGTGTGGGTCAAGTGACGTCAATAACACTTGTCCAATTTTTAATTTCTTTTATTAATATGTAATGTGCTCATTTGGCCCGTTGTCTTTTTAGCTAAAAATACATTTAACCCATTTGGGATTACAGCACAATATAAATTGACCCATTCATAACTAAATGAGTTGAATAAGCAGCATGTTATACCAGGACCAATATGCCAAGACCAAGGCCAATGAGCTGTGCAGATACGTCCCAAACTTCCTCCTGAAAAATATTTAGTCAAAAATGAATTCTGTCAAAATTGGTGTGCGCTTAACAACTTAATATGTTGTGAGCTTCCTCTTATAGCGAATAGGTATTCTAAATTCACTCACATATCTTGTTTGTTCTTTATGGAGTTTTTAAGGGAAAAGTGCACCAAAATGAATCCAACTTTACAATTTACTGTTATTATATGTATTTTGAAACTTATCTTTTTTATGTATCAAACTTTCTTAATCCCTCATTTGATGTAACTAACCGATTAATTTCCGAAGGTGACGCCGCGGGTCACTGACATGAATGTTTTCTAATTTTAGATTATTTTTGGTTTTATTTAGCTTTTTTTAATTTTAAGTACTTAAGAAAGTTAATATAAACAATTAAACTATTTCCCCTATATGTATTTATAATAAATTAAAACCCAAAACAAAACCTCAATCACCACTTTCATCATCCACCGGTGAAACCACCATCTTCGACCACCCCTCCTCAATTCCTCATGGCGCACCCCTCGACCTCTGCTTCTGCCATATATGATGAGTGTCTGGTATAAGTATCAAATGCGTATTTGTGTTTTCCCAATTTGTTTCCAATATGCGTGTGAATTGATTTATGTGTGTGCCTGTTTGTGCTGTTCCCGTGTGAGTTAGTTCTTGAACCGAATTCGGTGTTTTGGGTGTTACAGTCTGTTTAAATTATCTCCGATTCTTATTTGAGGTTGTGTTTATTCTGAGATGGTTTCATTCAGATATAATGTTTACTGTTTGCAGATGACCAGTGCTTTAAGATGCGTGTTGATCAGACATGGTTTTGGTTCCATTTGTGGATTATATATTGGAAAAAAAAATTAAAAGAGCTACCGGTAACACATATCAAAAGGTAATAGCATACCTTTGCTGCCACATCTCCAAGATTTCCAGAAACAGCAAAATGACTTGAATCACCCGAAATGATGGATCCTTTAGTCCTCTTGCTACAGCCTGATCAAGTAGTCAATCACACCAACTTTTAAGATGTACAAACATGAAATAAGCATTTAGCAAGGTATTAATGTATGATCGAGCATATACTTATATTAATCACCACAGAATCAGCGAATACCTTAGTAAGATTCCCTAGAGATGCTAGTGGAAGGAAATATGCAGGGTAGAGAGGTGTACAGAGATCAAAGATGCTGCATCACATTCAAACAAACAGGTAAAGTGGAAAGAAAATGTAATGGTTTCAAGTGGTAAACAGAATTATATTGCATCCATGAAACGCGTATAATGTATTAGTCACCTTCCAGCACTGCCTATGAAGTCGGCATACATTCGCCATTGTTTTGGATCATCATCAAAAAGATTTCCAAATCGCCCACTTGATGAAGGTGATCACAATTAATTAATGCAAAGATCTGGTGTTAAGTGTCCTCATTTGTGAGAATTTGATGAAAATGTACCAATGAAAAAACGCCCAACGGCACCAATTCCATCTTTTGACACCCATCTGCATGTTTTCGTAAATATGCAAACCCATCAAAATAAGTTAATTATCTAAAATCCACCAAGAAAAGAAACACAAAAAGAGTAATCTTGTGAACCAAAATCAACTGTACCAGTAATGATTACTGACAGGTAATGTCAAATTTGGATAATGCCAAACAGAGAAAAGAAGAGAAATTGTCACATATATTTTGGCACAATGTTATAAGTTAATTGTTGCAATTATGTCAGTATGGAGGGTAGTAGAAAGAAATCACCTGATGGCAGCGGCAGAAGCGGCGGCGGTAGTTGCAGAAGAATAGTCCAAACCAACAGCCTGTACATTGATGCATAGATTTATAAAAGGTGTAAAATGGAAAACATTACGGCCCATGGCCATATAACTTTATCATATTCAGCTTTGTTTTTTGCTCTCTATAATCTATATATATTAAAATAAAAAAACCTAGCTGCAACTGTAAGTACTAGAATTATAGCAAAAACATATCATGATATTAACAAAATGAGAATAAGAAACTGACCTGCCTTTAGAGGCTTGAAGTGACCAAAGTGTGACAGATCCATCCAGTGACATTGGTTGGAAACTGAAATAACATATATTCCAGGTAATCATCTGAAACAGACCCTG
Source organism: Scalesia atractyloides (assembly GCA_947069175.1). Taxonomy (NCBI): domain Eukaryota; kingdom Viridiplantae; phylum Streptophyta; class Magnoliopsida; order Asterales; family Asteraceae; genus Scalesia; species Scalesia atractyloides. Next base: position 54,498,446 of record CAMTDV010000029.1, read on the forward strand.
CAATACAAATTTAGATGAAAACAAATTAGAGATTAGAAAAAAAACTTATAATTTCTAGTAAAACTAGCACATGTTGTACTTAGTTTTTGTTTTATTGCACAACAAATATAATTGTACAAAAAGTCACACCTTGCAGCTTTTAAGGATAGCCACATAAAGTCACACAAGTTTCTTATATATAGGGTAGGGTTCATGCGAGAACTAGCTTTAAGGAGAGAACCATGAGAACTGGTGTGAACACAAACAAAATAAACCCAAAACAAACAATGAAACCCCCCCCCCTCCAAAAAAAATTACTATACCCCACCAAAAACCTAAACCCCCCACCCACCCCCCACTGAAGCTAAATGCCAAAAAACTAAACCCAAAACTAAATGCTAAAAGATTTTTTTTTAAACTTTTCCATTAAAATTGCGACTTTTTATTAATAAAAAAAGTTCAAAACAAAATTATTAATAAAAAGTTGTGATTTTAGTGGAAAAATTTTTAAAAGAATTGTGTGTTTTTTAAACCTTTTAAGGTAGTTTTGGTTGTGTTCACAAGTGGTACTCGTGATAAATGGTGGTTCCTAATTGATTCTCACCCTATATATATATGTGTGTGTGTGTGTCCACCCCATTTGAGCCTTATAAAGCTTATTAAAGCACTATTTGGTTGGTCACTGAACGATGAACAATGGCTTAGATGCCATGCTCAACGTTTATGAAAAACATTAAATTTAGGTCCAGCGGAGAACTGGCTGATCAATAGTGTGAGACGATGAAGAGCAAAATTGAGGAGAGGTGCAAATGCAAAGGAACAAAGTCAATTATTGTAAGAACTTGAAACCATTCTGTTTCACGTTTCAGTAGATATAACAAAAACAAAAAACACACAAAAATTACAAATGAAAAATAATTTAAAAAGTAGAAAAAAAATAGAGGTAGTTTTAGGAATGGTTGTTACCTGGGTAACCAGCAGGCAGAACAAAATCTTTGACTACATCAGGAAGCCATGGCAGTTCCTTTGAAGAAAATCCATTAGATTTGGATTCATCCTCAAGAAAGGTTGTTAGTTGAAATTCATGATCCAGTATATACCTGACTTACAGCAACATAATTTTCAGGAAATTTTGAAGAACTTTTACCAACACCATAACTAATAATATCCTAATTCAATCCTAAACACAAAGGCTCATGTTCATTTGCAAAACATTACATGGGAAGAAAAAAAATGCAAAGAAAAAATAAATTACCACACATATTAATGTTTATGTATGAGTCCCTTCAACATCCAACCCACCACCATTATAGGGCAAAATCAGTGTGCGATTTAACCTAAATGTAAAAAATATTTGCCAATCTAGTCAAGCATCTAAAGTGATCCCTCAATATGAAAAAATAAGGGAATCTCGACAACCACAACAAATGATGTCAATTTCGTATTTCCATGGTTATAAGAGTAAAAGGTAATTTGCTTTAAAATGTACAAAATATGGGAAGTTTTGCCCTTGATTTAGGACAACCCAACAAAAGAGCTGGTGGGCATACAACTGTAGTTAGTTCAAATATGAAATATAATCACTTCCGGTTTCAAGTTGGTCCAAAATTTATAACACGAAGTGCGAATGAAAGTACCTCTTTGCAGTTCCGTTCATGTATCTTTCCACCAAAACAACTTGATGATGCTGGCTACCATCACTAGAGCCAAAAACAACAAAAATTATGAAGAGAAAACATACATATAGGATTTGGAACCGGCCCACAAAGAAAACCAGACACCATTCTTAATTTTGCCACACTAATGAAACAGCTTTAACTCTCAGTGACCAATTACACAATTTGAATTTTAACTTCATCATGTTAATGGAATATTTAATAAATTTGGACAAGATGTTGTTCTTCCTTGATTTCTTGTATGTAACATGCTGAATCAGTGACAAATGTATGAAACTTGTTTACACCAACAAAATGAGTATATAGATATATTAATTGACTATCATGTTAGATATTTAAGCTACAGTAGTAAGACAAGAGGGAGGACTACCTCATGAGCTAAATGGCATCATCATATGAATGAGAATGAAAGTAGTTTATAGAAGTGCAGTGAATACCTTTGTGAATCATCTTGGGATTGTTGTTTGGAAGGATAAGATTGGTTGGAAGAAGAGTTGCATAGAAATGGAACCCTGGGGGGCAGGGTATCAGATTTGAAAATTGGGAAAGAGAAGGTGCAGAGCGAATGACATTTTATGTTACGGCTTACGATGCGTAACTGGTTTTCGTCTTCTCCATTTCTGTGGATAATTAGCCTATTCAAAACGTTGTATGAGAAATATCATGATTTTTTTTTTCATACGGAAGAAATTAATTAGGCATATCCCTTGTTCCACCAAATATAGAAAAGAGTCGTGGCAAGAGTTTTGTACAAGACGACAATGAGCTTTTACTAAATCATTTTTTGATTATCACCTTTTAGTTTAACTAAGAATTAAATAAAAAAACACAAAAAAATATGATTAGTTAATTAGGGGTGAACCTTACACGCTTTTCCTCTCATGCCCGTTAGGTGGTGTTCCTCACTTTAGGCCTCTCCTTCACACTTGGGTTTTGGTGTTTAACGCCTAAAGTTGATTAGGTGGCTTTAAACGCAAGTGGGTTTAAAGCCTACAACATGGAGTCTAAGAATACCGAATCATAAAAATGTGGTCACGTGTTTGGGCTTGGCCCATCTTACAATAAAAACCGGCTTCAAAACAACCTCTCTCTCTCCCATCCCGTTCTCACGTAACCCTTTTTAAGTGTTCTACTATTCTTGCACAAAAACATCCACCCCTTCTATCCATAACACTTCTCTTTTCCATATCATTCTCTCCTCCACATAATCCCCTCTCAGATAAAACATCTAAAATATTCATATTCTTTGTGTATAAGTTGAGTAAATAACAAATCTAAAAGGCGGTTCATGGCCAAGGGTAAAGATGCGTGAATACTAGGTCTTTTGGAATGCATCACTTTTGTTCAAATTGGTGTTAATAAGAAATCAACGGGCATTACCAGATTTATTACTCAAAAGAACCGGCGCAATACGCCTAATTGATTGGAGTAACTAAAATTATGTTCATATTGTTACAAACATACGATTCGTGGGGAGATAAAGAAATGAATTGAAGTGAGCACTTGCGCTCTTATCTTACAAGGAAAGGGAAAGATGACATATATTATATATATATATATATATATATATGATGAAAGTATAAATAAGGGTAAACAGTCATAACTTTTTGGTACGTTAACATATACATATATTTTTTTCCAAAATTACACATATAAACGAGTATTTTATTTCTTTAACTTGAGTATAACATTGCTATAGTTTTTTAATTAAAAAATGATATGTTACGTAATTGGCAGTGTCTAAGGGTGAGTAATAATTGACTCATTAACCGAAACCGAACCAAATCAACCAAAAATTAACTTAACTGAAAACTGATTAGCCGAAACCCGAGTTAACCAAAACGGTTATCGAATTTTTTGTACCCTCATTTAACCAAAATTACCTGAACCGAACCACTCATATTTTCATGTATTTCTAGCTTTTATACCTTCAGTTCATGTATTTCATATTTATACCGTCATTCTATGTTTCTATACCTCCATTTCATGTACCTATACATCCGTTTCATGTATTCATACCTAAATTTCATTTATTCTAATCAAAAGTTTTAGCCCAAATTTATTTTGGTTATCAACCGAATTAAATGATTAAACCAAAAACCGTCAATCTAACTGAATAAACCAAATCGATTAACTGAAAAAGGACTAGTTAATAAAATAGACTAATCCATGACTTCGATTTCGGTTGAGAATAATAATCTAACCAGCAAACAATGCACACCATTACAATGTATGTGTTTCCCGCCGCATCGCGCGCGCACCTATTTGTTATTAACCAAAACCGGTTATTGGTGAGCAATAACTAAACCGTTAACATAAACCAAACCGAAAACAGATGAAATCGAACCAAAATCAAACAAAAACTGAATTAAAGAAAACTGAATTAACCAAAAACCGATTCAATTTTTTTTACTCTAGTTTAACCAAAAGTAGTTGAATCGAACCGAATCATTCATATTTTCATATATTTTAACTTTTATACCTCTTGTTCATATATTTCATATTTTATATCTTCATTTCATATATTTATACTTTCATTTTATGTATTTATACCTCAATTTTGGGCTATTAATTGAAATTAAATGAATCAAACCAAAAACCGTCAATCTAACCGAATAAACCGAAGTGATTAAGCGAAACCGATTGGTTAATAATATAGACTAACCAGTGACTTTGGTTTCGACTTTTATTGAGTATAACAACCGAATCGACCAACCATGCACAACACAATGAAATTGATTACCCAATTATTCGTTTTTTGATGTATATCTATCACAATAATGCTACAATAAATATTATATGAATAAAAAAATCTACAAAAAACGAGTATCGAAATGCGATGTGTTGCTCCCGCGCATCGCGCGGGCATTCTGCTGGTATATATATAGGGGAATTATAGAGAGAAAACCCACTTGAGTTACGAAAACTCAATAAAACCTTATGTAACAAACTTTTTTTTCTAAAAAAATAGGAAATATAAGTTACATGTTATCGAACGTTTTGAGCAAAAAAAACCAAAAAGCGCCTAGTGGTTTTTTTATAATTTTTTTAAATTCAATGTTATATATGTGTGTGTGTGTGTGTAGGGTGGAAGTTGGCTACAAAGTCCATTTTCCTACAAAGTGGAAAAAGTTATAAAACACTATAATGTCAATCATAAAACACACTCAAAACTCACAAATAACAAAGTGAAGATTACTAAAACGCCATATTTGTGGTTTTGTGTTGTGTTTTGGATGATTAGGCTTTGATTAGCTAATGACTAATATTAGGGTGTTTTATGTTGATTATCATATTATGTTTTATATTCATAGTTCTACGATTGTGTGTTTAAAGTTTTTACGGACTGTTAGGATTTTCATATTGTGTTTTATTGATCTTTAATATGTTATTTGTGGGTTTTGAGTGTGTTTTATGACTTTGTACATTTTGTAGGAAAATGGACTTTGTAGCTAACGTGGTCGAGCGTGGTTCTAATTTTTGTTATATATTAAGTCCTTTTTACTCGTGGATCAAGCTGTAAATTTATAAAACACGATACAATACTACCACTCTACACATATTAGGGCAAGTGCACCCATCGTGAACGTATTATAGTGATGGTAAGATACTGAGGTCATCCAAGGACACACGAGCTTTTAATACCGACTTATCGTTAATGTCTAATCTAACCAAATTTTGATAAAAAGTTTTGAAAGTTTTAAAAGAAAAAAGTAAAAGTAAAAACGTAAATAAATAAATAAAAATGAATAGACAAGAAAGAATCACTTCGTTCCAACTCCTCTTTTATATATCCTTTGATGATTTCAGCACTTTGGGCTTTTTAAGATATTATATTATTTATAGTAGTAGGCCCCTCTTATGAAGGCGACGGTACCCTCAACCTATTGGTCTAAGTCAGCAGGGATACAGTCCGCCAGGTCGGAATATTGAAAGATAATTAAATAAGTTATTAATGAGAAAAGTGGTATGCCCCTCTTGTGAAGGCGTCGTTACCCTTGGCCATATTGGTCTGAGTCAGCAAGGATACAGTCCCGCAAGGTCGGGTAAAGTTTTAATAGTAGTTTATTTATAAGGGGTTCAAGCCGTTCTTACTTCCTCCGATTTGATGCTATCTGCCTCAAGGGAAGTCCTAAAAAGCTTGAACCAAGTCCTCGCATGATCTATACACTGAACAAGGCAAGAACTTTACCCAAACACCCTTCTAACCCCCTTCAAGGCAGTTAACACGCTTTATATAGATGAATGAGTGAATCAACGAAACATGAAGTAATGTTTAAATAAAGTTCACTTTCAATATAAAAACCAGTTATTAAAGTCACTAATACATACCCAAATAAAAAGTTGCCAAAGATCAGAAATCAAAAGTAAAACATAAAAGATTTGTCTTCACCAAGTGATGTAAGAGATTTAGCTAAGCATGACCTTTGTTTGATAAGAACTCTTATGATCAACATTGGATCTCGAGACAACCACACACACTAAAAGATGAAAGATGGATGATAGTGGTGGGTGTTGGTGTTGTAGTGGTGGTGGACTGATGTCAAGTGTGAGCAAGCTGGTTTTCCAAGGGATACCTTTCTCATGAACTAAGCACCTCTATTTGTAGCTGAAACAGAAGGCGACCACGGCCCTGTGCCCATCTGGCACGGCCCAGTGGGCTTCAATTTTTCTCCCTTCATTAACTCAGATGTTAGGTCTTGTATTAACATGGCCCGTGGTGACAGAGCACGGCCCCGTGGTCCGTGTGCTTGCTGTACTATCTCAGATTTTGCGAATCTTAGAGTTGACCACGGTACGTGTTGAGCTGGCACGGACCCGTGTTGCTTGTTTGTTGTTGTATATCCTTTTCTATAGAGAATCTTGATTGGGCACGACCCCATGCCTGGTATACACGGCCCCGTTCCTGAGCTTTGTATTTGTTATTTTTGTTGTTTTGGATGTGGATGGGGGTTTGGCAGGTTGTGTCAATCCTTCTTCTTTGTATTTGTGTTGGTTTCTGCTGTTAATTTGTTCCTTTTATTCATTTAAGATCTTTTGATCCTGTAATTTAAAAGTAAACAAAGAAACATGCTTTTTCTAACATTAGTACCAAAAAAGGGTTGATTTTATGCCTTATTTGACGTAATTTATATGCTGCATTTTGCGCATGTCAAATACCCCCACACTTGAATCTTTGCTTGTTCTCAAGCAAAACTCTATAATGTGGCTTACACACCCAAATGGAATTGGTAGAAGAGGAGTTTTGGGTTTATCTTTGGAGTGTCGGGAATCCAAGTTCTAAATTTATTTTGTTGTTATTTTATGTACAATCTTGTTCGTCATGATTGATTTAGAACATATTTAAGAAAAAATGTTCGTTTTGTGGATGCAGGTGGTTGTTTTTGCAAAAGTTTATATTTTTACGGGTTTTAGAAACGAAAAGGTTAAAGCTCAAAGGGGTTTAACTAGAGGGATATGAAAAGGAAAATAAACGTTTAGAAAAAGAAAAAAATGTTTAGAAAAAAATTGATTATAGTCCTAATGCCTCTATCATTTACTTACTTGGATTAGTGTCGGCAAGGATTGGTAATCAAATTTTACAAAGATTTGTTATGCTCGGTTTTTATAATTTTCTGAATTGGTTCTTTTTATCACGAAGCTATCAGATGTAAATTAGCAAAAACATAATTTTTGGAACTTATTTTTCCCAAACTAAACCAAGATAAGTAAAAAAATGAAAATTTTTGAAAAATATTTGGGGTGATTAGCGGTTTTCCAAGGCGAGTTTGTGTAAGGCTTGATTTTAGGACAAACGATTCAAGGTTTTAACATCCTCCTAAACTTAAATTACACATTGTCCTCAATGTGTCCCAAATAGGATTTGTTTTGATTAAATATGCAAAAAGTGGGATTAAACAACAAATTTTTAGGTTACTGGTCACTGGGCACGGGGGCGTGCCAGGTGGACACGACCCCGTGGCCAAAGTGCTAGTAACAAGATTTTGAAAGGCTTACAAAAGGTTGGGCATGAAGGCGTGGGCTATGGGCACGTCCCCGTGGCAATTGTCTGTAACAGTTTTAGGAGCTGTGTTTCGTCGCTTGGCGTCTGATTTCAGGCTTGGGAACCACTATGCTTAGTGTGTCCAAGCCTCCCAAGGTACCTGTAAGCTATAATTCTACCACAATACAACAATCTAACACAAAAAAACAAGTTCCCATATTACGAAAGTTTACTTGTCCACCCATCATCATATGAAAATAAAATGCAAGAAAGGAAATTGTCTAAAGAAGCAAATTGTTCATCTGGACGCAGCCCGGAAGGTACCAGATTGTTCAAAGTTCAAAGAGAGATGACCTGAAGGGTAGATCCATCGCCCACCACCACCATCATCTAATCCGAATCCATGTCCTCGTCTTCCTCCTCATCGTCTTGGTACGCCATATGCTCCCGGATGAATGTAGTATCGTTTTGCATGGTAACCATGTTGCGGTCCATGCTCCCAATCCGGCTGCTTGAGCTTTGTCCCAAGTTATAGGCGTTCCTAGACACTTGGAGTGTTTCTGCATAACATTTTATAAATTTTGGAGGCTAGGAAAATCTCCTCCTCCTTGAGAGTAGGAGCCCGGGGCGTATCCGGAGTATCAAGGACATTCAGGGTTATCTTCTATTGCAAGGACCTCATCTGGGTCATTTGGGTTCCGCACCCGGCCAAGTGCATCCTTAAAGTGCATGAGACCATTGTTGCAATCGATGATAAGACCCAAGCTTCGGCATAATGCTAGATCAGCCCTTGCTACGCCCACTCCCTTATGGAACCCACTTGGAGTGCACCTAATGAAATTCTTCAATAGCTTGGCGATCCATCCTTCGAATAATATCGATGTGCGGGTGTTGGCGGTGGCATTTGAGGCCATGTTCCTCAACAACATGTGGGCGACATCGATAGGTTGGCGATTCAGGATGCAATATAGGCAAGTTAGCTCCCGAAGATTCACCACCCCACCACTATCCTTCCTTTGGCACAAAGAGCCACTAAGAACCCAATGAATATATCGGATTAGAGGGTCCCTTATCTTTGTGCTGCTAGGATCATAGTGCCCATCCCCAATCTGCGCCCATGTAGCTTGTCTCAGGTTATCTGGGAGTTCACGAACGCTTTCGTGAAGTCTGGCTCGGATGTGTCTTCTTTAGTGTACAACCCAATATTCACGCCAAACTAAGCTACGGAAATGTTATACCATTCCCCACCGAACCTAAACTGAACTGCATTTGACTCAAACAGATCTTGTTCATTTTTGTCAAAGATAATTGTGCTTAAGAACTTTATGTTTTATTCATGAACAGATCTGAGTTGGGTCTCTAGAAAGGTATGGAGTGGACCAGTGATTAGAGCATCGATCTCTCCCTTTGCCCACAGTTTCAAGTGTACTATAACACCACTTGTCTTGGTGGTTCTTCATGTCTTGCTTGTAGCACTTCAAAGCGGTTTTTGTACTCAAGCTCAAAACTTTTGAACCACATGAACATATGAGGTGCCATTCCTACAAGAATGAACCAGTAAGACAATCGGCGTGTCATAAAAATTATGTGCAAATGAAATCAGGGGGTCTGGACACGGCCTCGTGCCTTCCAAGCACGACCCCTTATCTGCAGACTGGGTGCCCACGGCCTCGTGCCTGATGGACATAGCCCCGTGGTGAACCTTTTGTTAACCCAATTTTAAGGTTTTCGAGCCGGCTTCGAAAAATTCAAAATTTTTGGTTCATCATGTGCGATTTACCCCGAAAATCGAACCCCAAGTGCCAATTTTTCACAAACTACTTGTTTACCCCCTTCGATTTACATCTCTAAAACAACATTCAGGACTCGATACAGCCATTACGAGTTCCTTGTTATGTCCTTTGGGCTAAGAAATGCATCAATGGTTTTTATAGATCTTATGAACCGGGTGTACAAGCTCTACCTTGACAAGTTTATTATTGTTTCCATTGACGATACCCTAATCTACTCTAGAAGCCAGGAGGAAGACGAGCGAGTTTGCGCAGAACAGATTTATGCTAAATTCTCGAAATGCGACTTTTGGATTCATGAAGTCCATTTCCTCGGTCACGTGACCAATGAAGCTGGGATTCACGTTGATTCTACCAAGATTGACTCTATCAAGAATTGGCTTGGACCTAAATCTCCAACTGAAATCCGCCAATTCCTTAGCCTGGCAGGTTGCTACCGTAGATTCATCGAGGGATTCTCCAAGATTGCCCAACCCCTCACTACTCTGACACAATAGGGTTACACGTCAAGTGGGTGATATGGTTTTGTTGAAAGTCTCACCATGGAAGGGTGTGATTCACTTCGGGAAGTGAAGCAAATTAAATCCCGGTACATTGGACCGTTCATAATCGTAAAAAGAATAGGCCCGATGGCCTATAGACTGGATCTACCCGAGGAATTCTGTGGAGTTCATAGTGTTTTCCACGTTTCAAAAAAAAGTTTGGCAGATGAAACACTAGTTATTCCATTGAACGAGATCCAAGTGGACGAACAGCTACGGTTCATTGAAGAACCAATCGAAAAAATGGACCGGGAGATCAAGACTCGAAGACACGGCAAGATACCGATTGTTAAGGTTCGTTGGAATTCAAAGCGTGGACAGAATTCACATGGGAGCGGGAAGATCAGATGATGCGTAAATACCCCCAATTGTTCAAAAATAATGCATTAAACGTTGAAGTTTCTACTGAATTTCAGGACGAAATTCTAAATCAACTTGGGGATGATGTGATGCCCCATGAAAACGTTCGACCATACTAGCTTCTTTAGCGACGGTTTGCAAATTTTCGGGACGAAAATTCTATCAACTTGGGGATGATGTGACAACTTAGATTTTTCAGGTTAACTCCGTTAGCACAATTCCGTTATCTTTAACATGACTTAAAATATTCATTATAGCATTTCACTTCATATTGGTTGGTTAAGTGTGTCAGTTAGTACACGAACACTCACGTAATAATAATTCGGTGAATCAACCGAATTAACAAACTGCACATAAATCTGACCCCGAACGTTGGTGAAACATGAATATGGTATTGCAAACATAGAAATAATAATATAATTGAGTGGAATTATATGTTATTTTATTACATGGACTACTTGTTAGTTGTTTCTCGTAATTGCGAACAATGTGCGTTTTTGTGTGATCTAGCGTTATAAAATATTTATTTTTATAAACAAACCAGTGGGTTTTATTTTTATAGACTTGAGCTATAAAAAATTCGTAAAAATGGTTTAGTGGGCTTATGTTAGCTAGAAAGGGCAACCAAAAGTTACAAAAGCCCACCAAAAGCCCCCACCCATGGGTTTTAATTAGTAAAAAAAATACATAACCCAACCCTAAATCCCCAAAATACATATACAGCCCCACCTGCACTATAATTTCGAAATTTTGCCTTTAAAACACCATTCCACTTTGATTTGTTGCTTGGATCTTTCAAGAGGTGGCTTGCTTGATCGATTTCAATACCTTTTAACGCTTACAAATAAGTTTTCTTGATCAATTTTGATTTTTCTCATGAGTTAAACATTAGGGTTTTGATTATAACTTGATATTGATGATACTTGGTTGTTTAATCTGATGTATTTGGGGTTATACATGATGTACGGGTCAGATCTGGGGTAAACAAGATCATAAACACGTTTTTGGGAAGAGCTGAAAGTAAACAGATTCTGTCCAAATCTTTACAGCCCACTTTTATTGGTTGTAACGAGGTCAAAACTTAATGAAATCCATTGTTTAATGAGTCCATGATGAACTTACAGGAAATACCTTTCAAACCCAACTGGAATTGCATTTTTTCGATGTCGTTTAGTATTTTAAATGATTTATTTCGTGTCAAAGGTTTAAGCTGCGTTTTTCATCAAAATTTGTAGCCCATTACGAGTGTCATAACTCAATGTAGGAGTTGACTTATGATCTCAAATTTTTACTGTAGGAATTTCCGAGAGGTTATGAAAATCTCCAACTGGAATTTCATAAAAAGAATATACGAGGATTTTTAAATGATTTTTGTCGTAACTGTCATCAGAAAGTTGTAGATTAGACCTAGGTGTAGAGAATGATTTTTAGTGTTTTTTGTGTAAAGATTAGGATATAAAAAAAATACACAAGTATTCGGGAACTAAATGGCACGTTTTGTTAAAATATCATAATTTTATGAGTTCGTTTAGTATTTTAAATAAATTTTAAAAAACTGCCTTAAAACTGACATGAAACAGCATTAAGCTGAAAGTATTTGTGAACGTGTTAAATATGATTATATGTTGCAACAAAGTGTTGTATGCTATTAGAAACATTAACAGGTTTCTATGAATGCACTATATGTAATTAGACGATCATATGCCCAAACTTATCTAAATGTGTAATTGTATGACAACGTGATTCTGTGACTATGTGTTAGACTACGTGTAGGATTCATAAATTAAACTAATTGAAACGGTAAACATATCAGAGGAGATTGACTTTCCTGATTACCTTTCAAGTTTACTACCGAGCAAACTAAGGTGAGTTCACAACTATTTTCTAAAAGCTTGCGTCCCTGGTTTGGGACAACACTTTTTACGGTATCCCTGGTTTTGGCTACGCGCGCATCCCTTGTGTGGACCACTAAAACATGCTATCTACTGGAGGTGGATAGTACACTTCAACTAAACGCAAACTCTATCATGAAAGTCCCTACGTTTTACCGATTAGATTGTCGGGTGGGCATACGCGGGGTATTAGTTGATAGCGCTATTAGGTTTGACAAACCTCACACCGTGCTGGAGGCCGGGCGTGAACTTCTAACCTTCACTCTTGCTTTAATGTTGATAGACATTATTGAGGGCACAAACGAAACGTCAGCATTCAGTTACAGTTTAGTAATATGATGAGGGTTAGCTACCCGAGTCATACTTAAATAAAAACGTTGTGAACTTTACTTTTACCAAACTCAATTTTTGTGAATTCGCCAACTTTATTGTTGACATGTAGTTGCATGCTTTGCAGGTAAGTAGGTACAGCTTTGGACGAGAACTGCAGTCGGCCGGAGTGGGTGGTTCATTTAAACATATTGTTTTGAACATTTACTTAACTTGAAGTTTTAAGTTCCTATTGGTTTTTAATTTTATTTTCCGCTGCAACACAAACTGTCTTTTGAACAAATTAAAACCTTATCGCTAATCATGTTGATAGTGATACTTTTATTATTTTAAATGGTTGGTTCAACATGATTAGTGGCTAGATCCTGGTCGGTAACACGCCTCGCGGTAAAATCCTCCATGTGGAATTTGAGGGTGTGACACGAACGCCCCTGCAGTGTTCATGGATTTGATGAACCAGGTATGTAAGCCATACCTCGACAAGTTCGTGATCGTCTTCATAGATGACATATTGATATGCTCACGAACTGAGGAAGAAAACGAGCAACACCTGAGAACTATTTTGGAGTTGCTGAAGAAGGAGCAATTATCTGCTAAGTTCTCGAAATGTGAATTTTGTATTCGCGAAGTGCAATTACTCGGTCATGTGGTGTACGAGAACGGAATACATGTTGACCCTTCGAAGATCGAGGCTATAAAGAACTGGACCACGCCAAGAACCCCATGGAAATACGGCAATTCCTAGGCTTAGCGGGATATTACAGAAGATTCATTGAGAACTTCTCAAAAGTTGCTCAGCCGCTAACCTCGCTTACACAGAAGGATAGAAAGTTTGAGTGGGGAGAAAATCAAGAATCGGCGTTTCAAGTATTAAAGGGCAAATTATGTAAAGCACCGATATTATCACTCCCAGACGGTACCGATGACTTTGTGGTGTACTATGATGTATCGCAACAAGGTTTGGGTTGCGTGTTAATGCAACGCGAGAAAGTCATTGCGTACGCATCGCGTTAGCTGAAAGTTCATGAAAGGAATTATACCACGCATGACTGGAATTGGGAGCAGTGGTATTTACCTTAAAATATGGCGTCATTATTTGTATGGCATTAAGTGCACCATATTCACAGATCATAAAAGTCTTCAACATATATTCAATAAAAAGGAACTGAATATGCGCCAACGACGTTGGGTGGAACTGTTGAATGATTATGACTGTGAAATCAAGTATCACCCGGGCAAGGCAAATGTTGTGGCAGATGCCTTGAGCAGGAAAGAACGAGTCAAAACAAACATTACGGGTACGAGCTTTAAAAATGACTACCAGACGAACTTCACAACTCTAGTGCACGAAGCACAACAAGAAGCATTGAAACTAGAAAACATTCTAGCGGAATCATTACGGGGAATGGAGAAACAATTGGAACCGAACAAAGATGGAACTTTATATTTCATGGGAAGGATCTGGATTCCCTATTATGGTGAATTACGAGACTTGGTGCTGGATGAAACACACAAGTCCAAGTACTAGATACACCTAGGATCTGATAAAATGTACCAGGATCTAAAAGAGTATTATTGGTGGCCTAATCTCAAGGGAGGCATTGCGACCTATGTTGGGAAATGCCTAACTTGTGCAAAGGTCAAGGCCGAAGACCAAAAACCATCTGGTTTATTACAACAATCTGAGATCCTAGTTTGGAAGTGGAACAGATATCAATGGATTTCATCACAAAATTACCACAGACCTCTCGAGGTCATGACATGATCCGGGTTATCAATGATCGGTCAACCAAATCAGCTCACTTCCTACCTACCCGTGAGAAAGACAGTACGAGAAGTTAGCTAAACTATACCTGAAGGAAATCGTGGCACGACATGGAGTGCCAATCTCGATAATCTCTGATAGAGATGGTTGCTTTGTGTCGCGGATTTGACAATCATTTCAAAAAGACAAATGTTTTGGGATTGACTTCCAGTTGTGAAAATTGGCAAAATTCTGGTAATTCTGTACAACTTGAACAACTATTATATTTTCTATTTACTGCACAACTTGACTTGAATTATAGTTTTAAGTCTTAAAAGTCTAGGAATTCAACAAAATCATAGCTCGGTATAATAATGAGTTCGTCACGATCACGAATATATAAAACCATATCCTAGACGGATGACAAAGACGCGAACACGTAATAAATATCAGTACTGGTTACGGTACAGTCTGATATTTCAGAATTAAGACATAAGATATGTCTGCACTGTTATACCATAAAACCATATTTAAAACGCCAAATTGTCCAAGGCTGCAACAAAATACAACATTTTGCTAACAAAATACAACATTCCGCAGCACAAAAACAGCAAATATTTGAAAACCCAAAAATAAATATTTTTAGCTAAAAATTAATAACTGGTGTTAGAAATAGTATAAAACCCATATACAAATCTTATTATTTAAAGCTATACGGTTTGTTCAATAAAAACTCGACAACAAAGCCGGTATCGGAATTGAACTCAGAATGACAAATTTATTAGTCTGAAGAGCTAGATTAATTAACGGGACAATAAGAATTGTACTAGAACTATTATGTAAATAAAATTTTTGTGTAACACAATATATCAGTATTTTACCCGGTACAAGACCCGAACCAACTTTATCAACCGAACAACAAAACAATAAGACTAGTGAATTATTTTGGCATGTTATAACATCAATTTAAAGTGTTCGGACATTAGTTTTTATAAAAAATTATATATAAAAATGTTAAAGTTCAAAAAGTTTATAAAAATTACCAAGTTTCCTATAAAAAAAATGATTAAACCAACTCCCCCTAACCTCACGGCTACATGGGGAATTCCCCATGCCACTTAAGTTTTGTTGTGCGTTGGCAAATTGTGGGTTTAGTTGGTGTATTATGAGGTGTAAGATCATGACCATAAATCAAAACCAAAACCACATTCATTTCCTTTCTTTCATTACACCAAAAACTTCACAATTCTCCTTCCATTTTCCTTCATAAAATAGGCCAAGGCACCATCATCATCACCTTCAACTTTTTAAAAACCAAACTCTAAGAATTCAAGCTTGCATGAAGATCCAAGGATGATCTAAGGAGTTTGCAAAGATTAGGAAGCTCACTTTGAAGCTTGGAATTCTTGATCAACACATTTTCTTTATCTTTTAGATCATCCCTAGCCTTGTGCTAGTAATAAGATCCTTAACTTAATCTTATACTTTATATTTTATAAAAATGCACAAGATCATCTTATGACATATTTAAAAACCAACTTGATAAACACTAATAAAACTATAATCACTAACATAATATGTGGTTTTCTTGATGATTTTAGAAGATCTTGAACTCATCATAAACTAGTAAACTTGAATCTTGCAAATTTATGAATAAAAAGATGATCTAAACACATGCATGTTTAGATTAGCAAGATTCATTAACAAAAATAGTCATGAACATGATTTCATATTTTAAAGATGATCATACAAGTATTAGATTATTAAATAAAAGTTATGATTTAGAATTTTGTTAAAAAGCGATAATAAAGTTTCCATATTAAGAAAGTTTAAAACCATAACACAGTCGTTAATACTTTTGTATAATATATTGATTTGATGATAATTTGAGTTAGAATAATTATTTAAACATGTTTATATAAATATAGGAAAACTTATATTTTAAAGGAAACTTTGGCAAAATTTTTATAAAAATTAATCTTGATTAAGATGTGATTAAACTAAAGATTTTGAGATTAAAAGTAATTAGGAACTTTAATCTTGTTTAAATAAAGGTTTGGATGAAAAAATTAAGAATACGATTACTTATGTTTTCTTAAACTAAAAATGAGATATATATATATATATATATATATATATTTGATAAAAATAAATATTTTGAAATCACTAATATGTGTACATATATTTTTGCATAAAAACTATATATTTTGGTCATGTTGAATCAAATACAAAAATATATAAATGTTCAACTTTTGACAGAATAGTATATATCGGATAATTCGGACAACTTGTACAATTCGGACAAAATAAAGTATATGGTATAAATGAAACAAACGACAAAGAAGAAACGCATGAATAGTCGACGCGAACATAACGGTCAAAACGAACAAATCAACCGTTACATCTTATATTCACTAGAATTTATAAAAATCAACTTATAACTATTAGTTTTTACAAATAAATTTTTATAAGTTATAACAATTATTAGTAAATATTTTAAAAACTTGGATAAGCCCAACTAAACAATTACTAGACTAAGCTCATTTTTATAAAAATTATATTGGGCTAAACATATTTTTATAAAATATATGGACTAGCCCATTTATATAAATTAGTTGGGCTAAGGCCCACTTTTATAAAATTAACTTTGGGCTAAGCCCACTTTTATAAAATTTACAAGTGCTATGCCCACTTGTATAAAAATTAACTATTGGGCCAAGCCCACAATAAAAACTAAAATTGGGCTAATCCATTTCTATAAACTATTTTGGACTAAACCCAATCTTTCATTTTTAACTTGGGCTAGGCCCACTTTACAAACCAATGGGCTTGACCCACTTTAAATAAAATTAAGTTGGGCTAGGCCCACATACATGAAACGAATTGGGCTAGGCAAGCAAATTGGATTAGCCCCATACTTACAAAAACTATTGGACTATTCCCATATATAATAAACTTTTGATTGAATTCTTACAATTAAATTATGGGCTAGGCCAATTTACATGTAATCAATCTAGAATATATTATATATATATATATATATATATATATATATATATATATATATATATATATATATATATTATCAACAAAGAAAAACCAACAAATACAAGTATGAAATTCAAGATAAAACAATTGTACAAAAAACGAATGAAAGCCTAAGTGTCTAATAGATTAGAACACTTGTAGTTCGAGAAACGAACAAAGTATTAAGAATCGAATAGAGATTTGCACGGAATGCAAATCTGTGAGTTCATGTTTCCCCTTTTATTTAACGTTTTTATGGTTTTTAAACGTGCGGGGATATATACATGTTACATATGGTATAGCTTGGAAAATGAAAAATATTTAGATCACATGTGAATAAGGCTCAAGCATTGACACCATTATGAATAACAAGTACCGAGGAACAAGGGGATAGATCTATTGGGTTTGGGCGAGCCCCACTCGATTACGGCGATAATAACATATCGTATTAGAGTGCTTTTGTGTCTAAAATAAGTGTCTCAGACACAATAAATCGTCAAGGTTGCTTGCCACCTTATTCGGCATACAGATTAGTGTCCTTGCAGCACACTAATGATCTTACAAGTTTCATTAAGCTATATTAAATGAATTTTATTTCAAATTTTTTGAAGATTCATTTGATACAAAAATTTATAACATGAATTCACCAGCTTTTGTTGACGTCGTTTTTAAAACTAACATGTATTACAGGAAACTACTGGACGGCCTTCGGGGAAAAACATGTTCGTATGTTGTGAAGTCAAGATGTTATGTTTCATCTAGTCTTTTGGTGTTATGTTTTAAAATTTTATGTTTGAATTGTAAATAATGTTGTTAAACTTGCGGTTTGTTTCAAAACAAGAGTTTGTCTGTAAATTATATGTTAGATAAAAAGTATGGATGAACATTTTGTAATGTATTAAAATTGTCGTTTACTTGGTTGAATGCAACGATTTCCGCTCTAGCCACACCTCGCGCACGCTTCCGCTACATCGAAAATCGGGGTGTGACAGACCTGGTATCAGAGCTTCAATTGTAGTGAACTAAGATTCTTTCGAGTCTGGTCTACAATTTCAAAATGGTCTTTTTATAAAGTCATAAATCGTTTACGAAATGGTAACAAGAGTTTTTCTCCACGGCATGTATACGAAGGTAGTACTAAACAATAAATCCAAACAATAATAGGAGGACATTATACAAGATATTCTTTGAGGATTAGACACGATAACAGTAAGATGAATCAGAATGATACATGACATGACTTACAATGAAACTGAAATATAATTGCCCAAAATTTATTATAAGTTGTTCACATATATGAGTTGTACGGATTATTTTCTAGGACCATGTCTTCCGACTCCGACACTGATTCTACGGGATATGCCTCGAATATCGGTTACATACCACTAGATGATCCTGCTCCACCCGTTATCAAGATGACGAGATTTCGGATGATGAGTGGATGGATATCGACTTCCAGCCTTTTGCTTTACCTGAGCCTGATCATGCTGATATTCCTTTAGAGGATGATGTATTAGTTGTACCTCATTTTCATGAGATGGTCATATTCGGTCACCCTGAGGGTGAACATGTTGCTGCCTACGTCGCGATACCACCACTTAATGTGGTAGATCCGTTTGATGATATTGTCGATGAGGACGGATATCCCGTACCTCCTATTGTTGATGTTGAGGAAGATGTCATTCCAGTCATACATGTTGAGCATGTTGACGATGACCTTGTCATTGGTGAGGATTTTGACATCGCCATGTTAGAGGTAGCCAGCCAGAGGCTACAGTTATTGACATTACATCGTCTGCACCTTCCACACCTCTGACCCTATCCCCTATGCCTACACCTGATACCGTTGTACAACCATCTTTAGATATATTACCTACACATATTGATACCGTTTTACCAGACACATTCTACACAGATCATTTATCTAAGTCTGCACCACCATTGCATCCTTTAGGATATGTCACACACCACACTGATCACCTGCTACATCACCCTTCTGTTGGACCGTCCCATTATACTCTTAGTAGTACTTCTCAGCCTACGGATTATGTACCCCCTTATCCTTTTGCTGGATCTATTTCTACTACTGTTACACTGACTTTCAGTTCTTACCCGGACCCGTTTGCTGCAGGGCCATCACATGTTCCATACAGTCATTCTATGACTGAGTATCCTCCTTTTATTCTGATCCCCACTACTGGAGATCTGTCTCATCCCCCACCACATATGCATAGTACTGTTACATACCCCTCACCTTATTATGCTTTTTCACATGACCAGTTACCTCTGGGCATGAGCCCATCTGATCCGTACCACCCGAACCATTTGCCACTCACCACCACCGAGTACAGACTCACATCCACCGAGATACAGCTCGGTATTTTGTTTCGACGATTTCATAAGCCTGATGCTCAACTTTTTGCTATTCGAGCATCTTAGGGTGCTCCATCATCATCATCTCAGCCACCACTACCCACATCATCACCTCCACCACCACCATCCCCATTAGTACCATCACTTACATCATCCCATGCCACCTCTTCATCACTTGAGAGGCGCATTGGTGCCATTGAGGAGGAGATGGAGTACTTCTGCGGTGTGATCCGCGCATCTGCACCCCCACCGTCAGCCTAGTTTGGTATGTAATTAGGTTTTGGAGGTAGTACCCGTATCAGGTTAGTAGAAGATTGAAGGATTTTGAAGATATATATAAGTCAACTTGAAGACTCTGAAGAAACGATGCGAAGAAAATATCTACTTTTGCTTATGTGTTGTATATAACTTGTATGGCGGAGGGATGAAACTCCGAATTATATTTTTGTACTTCGTAAAAATGATGTAACAAATTGACAATATATATATATTTGAAAGTTGATTATCTTTCTTTTATCATGCATCGTTGATTATTATTATATTTGTGTCATGACGATATTTGTATGAATATCTCACGTGAGAGATAATTCGATTTATTTGATCTATATATATTCTATTACGATATATTTTATTCTATTTGGTCCATGAATGACAATATTTATCTGAAATATTTGTCTAATTTCTTCTATATGATTTTACATATGAAGATCATGCCACCAAGAAGAAAGAGCATACATCAACTCCAAACTCCCTTACCCACTTCACAAGTTGCGCTTAATGCTTTGCTGAATCAACGCATTACGGATGCGATTGCTCAACGTGAATCAAATCACACCAATTTGAGAAATGAAGATAGGTCTCAAGCCCCACCAATAACAACAAATCCTACGAATGGCTGGTTACTCAAACCTAACAAGAAATTATCATTTATATTTTATTTGCAAAATATATATTTCCGACAATTTCGAGAACCATCATTTCAGGATGCACATATAAGCAATTTTTAGATTGCAAACCATTGAACTTTGACGGCACAGACGGGCTGTAGCGTTTGTTCGATGGACCGAAAAGACGGATTCTATAATCCGCATGAGTGAATGTTCCCCTAACCAGACTGTATTGTATGTTTCGGGATTGTTCATTGATGAAGCTTTATCATGGTGGAATCTGCAAATACAAACGTTAGGAGATACATCAGCATACGCTATCACTTGGGAAAAACTGAAGGAAATGATGCGTGAAAAGTATTGTTCAAGGGCCGAACTACAAAAGTTGGAAACAGAGTTTTCGAATCTAGCGATGGTTGGATCCAACATCTATGGCTATACTTAGCATTTTCACGATCTCTTACGAGTCGTTCCATATATGGTAACCCCGAATTCAAACGTATCGAACTATACATTCGTAGATTAGCTCCGGAAATCCGAAGTATGGTTACTACGTCACATTTAGCAACCATTACCGAGGCAATCACGATTGCAGTAAGCCTTACCGTAGAAGCGGTAATAATGAATAAGTTTTCGAGAAAGAATACGGAGATGCCCAAGGAGACACTGGTAGAATCAACCTCATATGGGAATAAGAGAAAGTTTACCCTTTTCAAGAAAGGTTCCCGATCGAGTAACAAGAAGAAGGAAACCTCCACAGCAAAAAGGAACAAAGCATTCTTGGAGACAGCAGAGACAGGACCGAGAGGTTATATAGGAAATGCACCTAAGTGCCAACAGGTGCAATTATCATCATTATGGTGGATGCCGAACCACCAAATGTGATAAGTGCGGGAAGTTGGAACACCGCACAGAAAATTGCTGGAGTAATAACGAAGGAAATAGAAATGAAGGCAAGAAAGAAGGAGGCTATGGAAATGGATACGACCGAGGAAGAAATCAAAGTTGCTATGGTTGCGGTGAATTGGGCCAGTTTAGAAAGAATTGCCCAAAGGAGAACAAAGGCCACGGGCGAGCCTTTGTAATAGGAGCTCATGAGGCACGTCAGGATCCAAATGTGATCACCGGTACGTTCCCTGTCAATAATCATTTCGCATCTATTTTATTTGATACTGGCACAGATTTTAGTTTCATATCTTTTGAGTTTAAAGATATACTTGAACTAAATTCAAAAAAGTAGATATTCCATTCACTATCGAACTAGCGATTGGAAAGTTAACTGAATCTAATGAGATTATTAAAGGATGTTCTTTAGAGTTAAGTGGACAACAATTCAACATCGATTTATTACCCATCCAGGTAGGTAGTTTTGATGTTGTAGTCAGTATGGATTGGTTATCCAATAACCAAGCCGAAGTCGTGTGTTGCGACAAAATTATTCGCATTCCACTTCCTAATAATGAAATACTTCTTATACATGGCGAGAAGAGTGAAATGCCATTACGAATTATTTCTTGTATGAAGCTCAAAAGTGCTTACGAAAAGGATGTATAGCATTCTTAGCACACGTTTGTTGACAAGAAATTCAAGGAGCCAAAACTTGAGGAGATCCCTGTTGTTAAGGAATTCCCTGAAGACTTCCCAGAGGACTTGCCAGGAATACCACCACAACGACACGTCGAATTCCTCATAGACTTGATTCCAGGAGCTGCACCTGTAGCGAAATCATCGATTAGCTCCATCGGAAATGCAAGAGTTGTCCACACAACTTCAAGAGTTTTCCACACAACTTCAAGAGTTGTTGGACAAAGGTTTTATTAGACCAAGCTTCTCACCTTGGGGAGATCCAGTTCTATTCGTAAAGAAGAAAGATGGAAGCTTTAGAATGTGTATAGATTATCGAGAATTGAACAAACTCACGATCAAGAATCAGTATCCATTACCGAGGATCGATGATCTGTACGATCAACTTCAAGGATCAAGTTTTTACTCGAAGATTGACTTAAGGTCAGGATACCATCAGCTTAGAGTGTAGGAAGAAAGTATTCCAAAGACAGCATTCCGAACCCGTTACGGTCACTACGAGTTCCTTGTTATGCCATTTGGTCTAACAAATGCACCGACGGTGTTCATGGACTTAAGGAACCGTGTGTGCAAGCCTTACCTTGATAAATTCGTGATAGTATTTATTGATGACATATTAATATATTCACCAAAAAAGAGGGATCATGAACATCATCTTAGGACCATTCTTGAATTATTAAAGAAGGGGAAACTGTATGCAAAATTCTCTAAGTGCGAATTTTAGCTTCGTGAAGTCCAATTTCTCGGACATGTAGTCAACGAGAAAGGCATACATATCGATCCATCAAAAATAGAAGCCCTTGAGAATTGGAACGCACCTAAGACATCCACCAAAGTACGCCAATTTTTAGGATTAGCCGGTTATTATCGGAGATTCATTGAGAACTTTTCAAAGATCGCTCAACCACTAACCTCCCAAACTCAGAAAGATAAGAAGTTTGATTGGGGAGAGAAATAAGAAGCAGCTTTCCAACTGCTTAAGGATAAACTTTGTGATGCACCGATTTATCACTTCCGGACGGCGTAGATGACTTTGTAGTTTATTGTGACGCTTCACATCAAGGTTTAGGATGCGTATTAATGTAACGAGAGAAAGTTATTGCATACGCATCACACCAATTAAAAGTTCACGAAAAGAACTATACCACACATGACCTAGAGCTAGGTGCAGTGGTATTTGCGTTAAAAATTTGGCGTCATTATCTTTACGGCACCAAGTGCACAATCTTTACTGATCACAAAAGTCTTCAACATGTATTTAATCAGAAAGAGTTAAATATGCGCCAAAGAAGTTCGCTTGAATTGTTGAATGACTATAATTGTGAAATTAAATACCATCCGGGCAAGGCGAGCGTTGTCGCGGATTCCATAAGTCGAAAAGAACGAGTGAAGCCCCTTCATGTACGATCATTAAGACTCACCATTCACAATAATCTTACCTCTCGAATTCACGATGCTCAATAGGAAGCCCTGAAGAGCGGAAATTTTAAAGCAGAGATGCTTAGAGGTATGGAAAAACATTTAGAACCAAATGAGAACGGAGCTTTGTATCTTGCAAACAGAATTTAAGTTCCTCTTTTCGGTAATCTGCGGAACCTACTTCTAGAGGAAGCCCATAAGTCCAAATATTCGATACATCCCGGGGCGGATAAAATGTATCACGGTCTTAAAGAATTCTATTGATGACCTAATCTTAAGAGAGATATTGCAACTTATGTTGGAAAATGTCTAACATCTGCAAACATTAAGGCCGAATACCAAAAACCTTCAGGATTGTTACAACAACCTGAAATTCCTACTTGGAAATGGGAGCAAATTTCTATTGATTTCAAAACAAAATTACCCAGGACCTCTCGCAGTCACGACATGATTTGGGTAATTGTCGACCGACTAACCAAATCAGCTCACTTCTTGCCGGTACGTGAGAAGATAAAACTGAGAAATTGGTCGAACTTTATCTTAAAGAGATTGTGGCAAAACATGGAGTGCCTGTTTCCATAATCTCTGATCGAGATGGTCGCTTCATATCAGGAATTTGGCAATCATTTCAAAAGGCTTTTGGATCTCGCTTAGATCTAAGTACGGCATTTCATCCCCAAACAGATGGCCAAAGTGAACGCACCATTCAAACCTTAGAAGATATGCTTCGTGCTTGTGTTATTGACTTAGGCAGAAATTGGGATACTCACTTGCCTTTAGTGGAGTTCTCATATAATAACAGTTATCACACGAGTATTCAAGCCGCTCCATTTGAAGCATTGTACGGACGTAAGTGTCGATCTCCACTATGTTGGGCAGAAATAGGCGACAAACAAATGATAGGTCCAAAATCAATTCAAGAAACTACGGATAAAATATTTAAAATCCGAGACCGTATTAAAGCAGCTCAGAATAGACAGAAAAGTTACGCGCGATAAACGCCGCAAAGCATTATCCTTTGAGATTGGAAACAAAGTGCTATTAAAGGTCTCACCTTGGAGAGGCATAGTTAGATTCAGGAAGCAAGGAAAACTTAGCCCGAGGTACATAGGACCATATGAAATCTTGGAAAAGATTGGAACAGTCGCATATAAGCTGAAATTGCCTGAAACACTTAGTAATGTTTACGACACTTTTCATGTGTCAAATCTTAAAAAGTGTCTTTTAGACGAAACACTTATTATTCCCACGGACGAAATTCATATAGACGACAAACTCCATTTCATCGAAGAACCTGTCGAAGTTTTAGATTCGGAAGTTTAGAAAACAAGGAGGAGTCGTATCAAACTAGTTAAAGTCCATTGGAACTCAAAGCGCGGACCTGAGTTCACTTCGCAAGGGGAAGACGAAATCAAAAGAAAGTACCACCACCTGTTCGAGAAATCCTATGCAAAGGATGACACGACTTAAATTTCGGGATAAAATTTTCTTGAACAATGGGAGAATGTGACAATTGGTGCCTTTTCAATCATTTGCACAATTGCAAACAATTTCGTATTCAATGAAACCCTGTGTTTTATTTCCAAATAATTTTGTATTCAATAAAATCTTGTATTTTATTGATGAGAATGCAAAAATGTCGATCGTTGCACAATTTCGATCATTTTCGTGTTCGTTAAAGCGTTTTACGCATTTTGCGAAACGCGTAACCGTGCAAACCGAACGAACCGACATCCATGACATTTTTGGGCATAATCCAAGTTACATGTGTCTTAACACCTTTATATAACCTAAATATTAGGTTAAAGGGATTAAAATGGCAAACAAGTGAAAATACAAGTCCAAGGGCCAAAAATGTCAAAAAAAAATAATAAATATTTTTGCTTCTTCACCAAGTTTGCCACCTATCTCCAATTTTTGACACCTAGCACTCACTTTGCCACACTTAATATGGTGTTGAAACATGTTAGGACACTAATTCACACTTGAAGACACTTGCCATCACCTCCTTGATCCTAAAATACTATAAATACCCCATGATTCTTCCATTTTTTTCACACCACTTTCAAAACACTTCAAAGAAAAGTGTGAAGTTCTTCTTTCTATCCTTCTTGGAGCTTATTTCCAGCCTTTGGAAGCCTCCTATCTTGAGTTCCGAAAGTGTTCTTCAACACGAGTAAGTACTCTTCCTAGTTCTTTCGTTATTTTTTGTATATTTTGAGCTAAAAGTCGAACAATTTGGCTTCCTGATTGACTTTTGGTTCTGACCATATTTGGTCTTGTCACACCCTCAATTTCCACTTGCGGAGTTTTACCGCGAGGCGTGTGAACAAACCAGAATCTGAAACACTAGTACGTCGAACGACTCTACATGATTTGATTATACGTTTTGCAAAATCGTTCATTGTAGATTTTATATCAATTACCAATATTTAGCAGAGCATTATTTTTAAAGTTTGAGCGGAAGCATAAATAAGTAGTGATGCGGGCGCCAACACAAACGCCAAAACAAATGAAAAATCCCAAAACAATATCAATAAATGAGACTCGATAAAGATGTCTTGTTCAATGCATGTGCGTGCACCTAGAGCTCCTAGCGTCCTGAGAAGCATGTAAAGAAACAAGTGTCAACATTAAAGATGAGTGAGTTCACAGGTTTTCATAAATTTGTTTGTTCGGTTA
Source organism: Scalesia atractyloides (assembly GCA_947069175.1). Classification (NCBI taxonomy): domain Eukaryota; kingdom Viridiplantae; phylum Streptophyta; class Magnoliopsida; order Asterales; family Asteraceae; genus Scalesia; species Scalesia atractyloides. Next base: position 54,524,714 of record CAMTDV010000029.1, read on the forward strand.
TAGTTTGTTTACTCCGTTATCCCCAACCCGGGATAAAAATATCAGTTCCATTATTCCAATCCCGGAATAATAAGTTGTTGCTTCCAATATTCCCAACCCGGAATATTAAGTTGTTGTTTCCATTATCCCAACCCGGGATAATAAGTTGATGTTTCCAATATTCCAAACCCGGAATATTAAGTCGTTTCGTAATTAAGTTCAATATTAATGTATATAGGTAGCTAGCCTAAAGTCATGTCACGTAAGAGTTCGCGATCGAAGCTGACAGTTGTGCCTCCGTTTTGCCAGGCCTATCACATGACCATGGCGATGTTAGGCCAATTATTCACCCGTTGACCATACCAGTCGGCTAGCGCGACTAGCTCGGATGGGGCTCGTCAGACCCAGTAGTACTACTTATAATTCCCCCGCTATTTAACCCAAATACTAACGATCCGAGGAGATTGTCGAGGACTTAAGTGATAAAGCTGCTTAGTGACCATAACATTACATTAACATTAACTTAGTTACCGTATAGTTATGTGACGTTAAATTCGTATAACGTAAAGAGATAGAGTTTGAGAGTGTATACATGTTTCTCCCCCTGTTGTTTAAAAAACCGGATAAAGTTAGGGGCCGTGAACTCACCTTTATTTGCTCGGTTAGTGTAGCAAAGATGATATAAAGATGGGACCGCTAGTTGCGTCCTAACAAACCAATTAATTCAACGTCAGTGTGTAATCACACCAATACAAATTCCACACGCAATTGACTCACAAAGTGATACATGCCAACAACATATCTAACACTCAAACATGCATGCAAGTATTCTCATGTGATCATAGTAATCAAACAACTTATCATGAACATATTTCAATCCCATGCAACACTTTAATGCATACAATCACAAGTTATCAACTTTCTGCCTAACACTCAATTATTCAGCTGTCTTTTAGGATTTTATAAAATAGTTCTAACATTCCAAAAATTCCCATATTTTTACAGTAGGTGACATTTATACCATAGAAATTTATATAATTTTTTCCAAGTCCTAAATCTTTACCAATTAGCCATAAATATTAATTCACTAAGCTGCAGTCAGATTTACCGCTTTCTGACTGCAGTCCACGGAAGAATTTATTTAAAAATCACTGATCGTCCGATTAACAAACTTCCAGTTGGAGTTGCCCGGAAATTTCTATACCTAGTTGCTGTACAAAAATCATGGCTCAACTCCCTACTGATCTTAAAATCTAACCTGATAAACAATCAGCAAAATTCCAGCATTTTAACAGCTTTAGCTACTGAACTTGTTTAGCCCTTTAAAAATATCAAACGACTTCAGAAAATTATGAATCCAGCGCCATTAGATTCCTTATTCAAATCTCTACGTTTTAGACATCAGAAAATCCGTTTTTCGACAACTAACGACCGAGTTACAGCCCGATGAAATCGGCTGTAACTTTTACTCAGCATCCTGTTTCAGCATATTATTATTACAACTTACATAAATCGTTCCTATTGATCAACCTAAGCGGGCAAGAACTGATTTTTAATCATAGTTTACTACTAACAACTTATCCATGCAAACCCTAGTTCTTACTTCTAGTTTTTTGCAAACAAAACACACTTGCAAACTTATGATATCCGGAAACAATTCTGCACAAGAACACCATCAAAACAGCCGATTATTTATTCAACATATAAGACCCGACACAAACTAATCAATTAATCATTCGAACATATATTTAACCGAACATGATCTCGTAATCAAGGATAAATCTAACCTTGAATAACTAGGTAAACAAGCCGGGTCTCGGACAAGGGTGTCCGGCTGTTCCAGCAAACTGCGACGAGAGAATGATAATAAAGTAGGCTGTTTTGCTTGATCGAATAGAGGTGAACCAAGGCTGATCTCGCGACTGAATGAAGGTGAACAAGGTTGTTAGCGACCGAGAAAGTGATCCAGACTGAAGTGAACCAGGCTGTTCGCGATCAATGGAGCAAGAGTGAGGCAGTTTGCGGTCGGAGAAGATGAAAGGCTTGGCTGCTGCTTGCTGCGACCGAGAGGGTGGAGAGGGTAAGGCAGCCGACGGCAGCTTTTCTTGTTAGGGTTTGTGTTTGTGTATGAAACATGCATGGGTATGTGCATATATATAGCGCCCAGAGATGAGGGTTTCGGTTTTGGTTAGTGCTTGTGGCCGAGGGACTTGGGTTGGGTCGGTTTGGGTTTTATCTTGCGGCCAAAGATTAGGGTGAGTTAGTTTGATTTGGATTTGATCTCGCGGCCAAGTCTTAGAGTGGTTTGGTTTGGATTTGAACTTGTGGCCGAGAACTTGGTTTGGTTTGATCTTATGGCCGAATAGTTAGAGTTTGAAGTTAGGTTTGATCGTTGTTTTCTTTTAGCCGAAGACTTGGGTTCAAGGTTTAAACTTGTTACCCCTAGAGTCACGATGAATCGAAGTTGGTTCACGTCGCGGTTCGGTTTAGTTCGTGTACATTTCTTCAGTAATTATTCTATAACTAAAATTCACACAACACACAACACGTATTTAATCCATGCACGTTTAATATTTTAGCACATATATTATTCGACAAGTGACACGTGTAATTTATCCGAAAAACCCGGGATATCACATTATCCCCATGTTGAAAGAATTTTCGTCCCGAAAATTGAGTAAACGCGGTTTAGCATGTAACGTACATGTTTAGAGTGCCACGCACAAAGTTAGTTCATTTATAATGGTACGCAACGTTACAAGAAGTTCCCAAGTTTTTATACACAAAGATTTCCAAGTGCCATGCACGAGAATTTAGTCAACAATAGTACACGAAAGTATGAGAAAATTTCCAGGTTGTCACATCATCCCCATGTTGAAAGAATTTTCGTCCCGAAAATTTAGGTACTAGTATCGTTAGTTTGCTGCTCAGTTGCGAAGAGATGTGGGTATTTGCTTTTCATTTGGTCCTCTCTTTCCCACGTGAACTCCGGTCCACGCTTAGAGTCCCAACGAACTTTAACGATTGGAATCTTGCTGTGCCTTCGAGACTTGATCTCACGATCCATGATCTCAATAGGCTTTTCCACGAAGTGTAGTTGTTCATCCACCTGGATCTCATCCAATGGAATAACTAAAGTTTCATCTGATAGACACTTCTTCAGATTTGACACGTGAAATACGTTGTGAACTCCACTGAGTTCGGCAGGAAGGTCTAATTGGTATGCTACGGGTCCGATTCGTTTCAAGATTTCAAACGGGCCTACGTACCGTGGGTTAAGTTTGCCCCGTTTTCCAAAGCGGATTACACCCTTCCAGGGTGACACCTTTAGTAGGACGCGATCGCCTACTTGAAATTCGAGCGGTTTGCGTCGTTGGTCAGCGTAGCTTTTCTGTCGATCCCGTGCCGCCGCCATGGGCGGTTTCTGATTTGTACAATCTTTTCAGTAGCCTCAAGTATTAGCTCAGGGCCTGTGAGTTGACTGTCACCGACTTCTGCCCAGCAGACGTGATCTACATTTACGACCGTATAATGCTTCAAACGGTGCTGCCGAAATACTCGTGTGATAGCTGTTGTTATATGAGAATTCTACTAGAGGCAGGTGAATTTCCCAATTATTTCCGAAGTCCACCACGCATGCCCTAAGCATGTCTTCCAAGGTCTGTATGGTCCTTTCGCTTTGACCATCAGTCTGAGGGTGATAAGCTGTGCTCATATCCAAGCGGGTTCCCAACGCTTTCTGGAGTGACCGCCAGAAGTTTGACGTGAAGCGAGCATCTCTATCTGAGATGATGGACGTTGGCACACCGTGCCGAGAAACTACTTCCTTAATGTAGGTGCGAGTCAACTTCTCCATCTTATCTGTTTCTTTAATAGCTAGGAAGTGGGCGGACTTAGTTAAACGATCCACGATCACCCAGATGGTATCGCAACCACCCAAGGTTCGCGGAAGTTTAGTGATGAAATCCATTGAGATCTGATCCCATTTCCACACTGGGATCTCAGGTTGTTGGAGTAGCCCCGATGGCTTTTGATACTCCACCTTGACTTTTGCACAAGTCAAACATTTACTCACGTAGGTGGCTATATCGGCTTTCATGTTGGGCCACCAATACGCAGCTTTAAGGTCTTGATACATCTTATCCGAACCCGGATGGATAGAGTATCGAGATTTGTGAGCTTCATCCATGACTAGCTCTCTAAGGTTTCCGTAGAGAGGTACCCATATGCGATTCATGAAATACCGGGCTCCATTGGGCTTTACTTCCCAATCGCGTTCCATTTTTCCCACTGATTCGGCTTTGATGTTTTCCTCCTTAACTGCTTCTAATTGGGCGTCGCGTATTTGTTCGGGTAGCCCCGAATGAATAGTGAGTTGTAGTGCTCGTACACGACGAGGTTTCAAGTGTTCTTTCCTACTGAGGGCATCAGCTACCACGTTAGCTTTACCCGGGTGATACCGAATGGCACACTCATAATCGTTCAAGAGTTCGACCCAGCGACGCTGTCGCATGTTCAACTCCTTCTGATCAAAGATGTGTTGGAGGCTTTTGGGTCAGTAAAGATTGTGCACTTTGTTCCATAGAGGTAGTGTCTCCAAATCTTAAGTGCAAACACCACTGCTCCCAATTCCAGGTCATGTGTCGTGTAGTTTTTCTCGTGAACTTTCAGCTGTCGCGACGCATACGCGATGACCTTATCGCGTTGCATGAGTACGCATCCCAATCCCTGAATGGAAGCATCACAATACACTACGAAGTCATCTGTCCCTTCCGGCAAGGACAGAATGGGTGCACTGCAAAGTTTCTGCTTCAGCAATTGAAATGCTGCTTCTTGCTTGTCACCCCAAGTATACTTGATACCTTTCTGGGTGAGGGTAGTGAGCGGTTGTGCAATCTTTGAAAACCCCTCGATGAAGCGTCTGTAATAACCAGCCAATCCTAAGAATTGGCGGATCTCCGTCGGTGTCTTAGGTGCTTCCCAGTTTTTAATGGCTTCAATCTTGGCAGGGTCTACGTGGATACCCTTTTCATTCACGACGTGCCCGAGAAACTGTACTTCCCGGATCCAGAAATCACACTTCGAGAGCTTGGCATATAGCTTTTCCTGTTGAAGTAATCCTAGTAGTAATCGCAGATGCTCAGCATGCTCTTCTTCACTTTTGGAGTAGATGAGTATGTCATCGATGAACACGATGACAAATTTGTCGAGGTATGGTTTACACACGCGGTTCATGAGGTCCATGAATACCGCAGGTGCGTTAGTAAGACCGAATGGCATGACCAAAAACTCGTAATGGCCATACCGAGTGCGAAATGCTGTCTTAGCGATATCCTCCTCCCTGACGCGTAGCTGATGATAACCGGACCGTAAATCAATCTTAGAGTAGTAACTTGACCCTTGCAGTTGGTCGAATAGATCGTCGATGCGTGGTAACGGGTATCGGTTCTTGACTGTAACCTTGTTGAGTTCCCTATAGTCGGTGCACATGCGGAAAGTCCCGTCCTTCTTCTTGACAAACAGGACTGGAGCTCCCCATGGCGAAACGCTTGGTCGGATAAACCTTTTTCCAACAGCTCTTGTAGTTGGGTCGACAGCTCCTGTAGCTCGGTTGGAGCTAGGCTGTATGGAGCCTTGGCGATAGGAGTTGCATTGCTTGCCAATTCGATTTCAAACTCCAATTGTCGATGTGGTGGAAGACCAGGTAGTTCTTCTGGGAATACATCGGAAAAAATCACGGACGACAGGGATGTCTTCTATACGTTTCTCGTCCTTAGGCTGTTCGGTAATTAGTGCGAGTAAAGCGAAAGAATTCTTTTTCCGAAGATACTTCTGCGCTTGCATAAATGAGATAATGTTGGTGACGGCGCTTGCCTTGTCGCCTTGTACCGTCAGGATTTCGTCGTTCGTGAGTGGAATACGGATAGACTTTTCGAAGCAGAGAACTTCAGCCCGGACGTCGGATAGCCAGTCCATTCCGACTACCACGTCAAAACTACCCAGGGTAGTTGTCATCAGATCAATGGTAAAAGTGTGGCCCGCGAGTTTGAGTTGACAGCCGGATACGATTTGGGTCACATCTACCGATTTACCATTGGCTAATTCTATCACATAAGGGGTCTCTAATGGTTTAAACGTGAGATTTAGGTTCTTCCTAAAAGACTCAGGTATAAAACTCCTATCCGCACCCGTATCAAAAAGCACAGTAGCAAGATGTTCATTAAGGGGAAACTTACCGGTGACCACGTTCGTGTTGTTTCTGGCCTCTCCGCGGCCTAATGTAAATGCACGACCTTTGGCACCTCCTGTGCCACCGTTCCCATTGTTGTTGTTGTGATTATTGTTGTGGTTGTTGTGGTTGTGGTTGTTTCCACCATTATTGTTGTTGTTGCGCAACTGTGGGCAGTCTCTTCTGAAATGAGCAGTGCTACCACACTGATAGCATCCCCGGTTTATACCCTGCTGCTGACCCTGAGGCTGATTCTGATTTTGTCGGGACACGATTTCCCCACGACAATCCTTTGCCGCATGTCCCATCTTGCCACATCTTTGGTAGCGATTTCCGGCACAAGGGCCATTATGGTGAAGATTGCAGCGGTTGCACTGCGGCTTTCGACCTACATAGCCGCCTGCATTCTGGTTGTTGTTGTAGTTGTTGTTGTTGTTGTTGGAATGATTTTGATGACCCCGGTGGCTGTGGTAGTGATTGAACCGTTTCTGGTTCCCTTGCTGCGGATGGATGACGAAGACTGTCGAACAGTGGAGTCTTCAAATTTTCTTTTGTTATCTGGAGCGACTTCGGTGGTACCCCGTGCTGGCAGTTTCTTCTGTTCCACCGCTTTATCGGTGAGTTTGTGAGCCAGTCGGATTGCTTGATGTTCTGTTACAGGGTTACTAGACATCACCATACCCTGAATTTCCGGAACCAGACCCCCGAGATAGAACTCGAGTCTTTTCTCCACCGTGTTGGCCAAATCGGGACACAGAAATACTAAGTCATGATGTTTTGCAGTGTAAGCTTCAATTTCCGATCCCACCATCTTGTGGTTCCATAGAGCTTGCTCCAATTGTTGCACTCTGTCTCGTGGACAGTACTCCTCTTTAATCAGGGCCTTGAACTCAGTCCATGCCATTGCATTTGCAGCTAACAGTCCACGTGTTTGGACTTGGGCATTCCACCATGTCAGTGCCCCATCTTCCAGCGTTGAGGCTGCGTATTTGACCTTGTTTGCCTCTAGGCAGTTGCACATTTCAAAAACGGATTCTGATTTTTCGATCCAGCGGACCAATCCAATGGGTCCTTCCGCCCCCGAGAATTTGCTAGGCTTTGCGTCAAGGAACATCTTATAGGGGTTAAAGCCCCCTCCTGCTGACAGAGAACAGGAAGTCAGCAAGGAATTTTACTAGCCTCACTATTAGATTTCCACGCGAAAATTTAATAATGGTTTACCTGCCGGCTGGTTCTGAACACCCGCTAAAGCTGCGTTCACATGCTCCTGAATCATAGCAGCTAGCTCTTCGGGCGTCAAGTTAAGGTTTCCACGTCTTCCCGTCGCCATTTAGATCTTCGAAACACAACACAAACACACCCCGATAAGTCTATATATCCAATATAGCTACTCTACTTCGTACTTTAATAATTAGTAAGTTATGTCAACTCAATATGTTAAATAATCAAAAGAAATACTTGATTAACTGAAATTTCAACGTCTTACAAAAGTGTAAATCAAACATACGAATTCACTATAAAGTCTCAGGTTTAAATACAAGTGGGAAAATAATAACTGAAGGAAAACAAATATAAACGAGACGTGTCAGTCGTCTACGTCTCCATTCCCCAAGTCACTGTCGTTGCCGTCATCCTGTGCGGCATTTCCAGCTTCCTCAGCTGGGTCCTCCTCCGGATCCTCTTCAGGATCCTCCTCTGGATCTTCCTCTGGATCCTCCCCTACCGGCACTGGAGGGGCCGGTGCTGGTTCAAGTGCTTGATTTTGCAGTTCCTGAATGTTCCAACTTGTTTTCCAGGACTCTGTCCTCCAGCCAGTCGGCTCTTATCTGCTCAGCACGCAGATCTCTGGCTATGGTGTTACGAGCTATCTTGCTCGTACGATGCTCTTCCTCGAGCGAGTCGGTCTTTTCCGGTAAGGTGTCGGATCATCCATCCTTGTGCTAAGATGGTTTCCTGCATTCTTTCTAGCTGTTTCTGTTGTGTATGCACTAGGATTCTAAGCATGTCAATTCCTATTTCTACAGGATTAACCGGTTCAACCGGTACAGCAATAGTTGGGCGTAACGACGACTCCTCCCCCAGAGCGAGCCTTTTCCTCGCCGCTGAGCGTGTCTCCATGCCACAAGGTGGTATGGGTTCCACCATTGGTGCCTTTCCTAGTGCCCTTGGTGGTGTAAGTCTGTCGGACGATGATGACGATGAGGATGATGACATTGCCTGTTAGGTCGTGTAGTTAGTTATGAGTTGTTTTCATTCCTTATCATGAAGGCATAATCTACCAAACACAGTTGTGGTATATTACATAACAAGATATAATAATTCGGTGCCAAACTAAGTCTAGTGTCGTGATATCAGCTATAGTTTAGGTCTACTTCTAATGCAAACCTGGTTCTCTATAGCTAGTGGCTCTGATACCAATCTGTCACACCCTCAATTTCCACTTGCGGAGTTTTACCGCGAGGCGTGTGAACAAACCAGAATCTGAAACACTAGTACGTCGAACGACTCTACATGATTTGATTATACGTTTTGCAAAATCGTTCATTGTAGATTTTATATCAATTACCAATATTTAGCAGAGCATTATTTTTAAAGTTTGAGCGGAAGCATAAATAAGTAGTGATGCGGGCGCCAACACAAACGCCAAAACAAATGAAAAATCCCAAAACAATATCTAAATGAGACTCGATAAAGATGTCTTGTTCAATGCATGTGCGTGCACCTAGAGCTCCTAGCGTCCTGAGAAGCATGTAAAGAAACAAGTGTCAACATTAAAGATGAGTGAGTTCACAGGTTTTCATAAATTTGTTTGTTCGGTTATAGTTTGTTTACTCCGTTATCCCCAACCCGGGATAACATATCAGTTCCATTATTCCAATCCCGGAATAATAAGTTGTTGCTTCCAATATTCCCAACCCGGAATATTAAGTTGTTGTTTCCATTATCCCCAACCCGGGATAATAAGTTGATGTTTCCAATATTCCAAACCCGGAATATTAAGTCGTTCCGTAATTAAGATTGGAGAGAAATAAGAGCAGCTTGCCAATGCTTGGATAACGTGAGTTCCGATTACATTTGGACGTGTGTGACTGTTGTGTCTCATTGTGCCTATCACATCCCATGGGCGATTTGTAGAGAGCAATTATTCACCTTCACGCAATTAAAGTTCCGGCTTACCACCTGACTAGAGCTAGGTCAGGATTTGCGTCAGACATTTAGTTCTATTATATTTCGCCCATGCCTAATTTACCCAAAATCTTAACATATGATTGATCAGAGATTAATAGTGCAAAGAAGTTCTCTTGAATGTGAATACATTAATTAAATTAATAATTCCAGAGTAGGCGACGTTAATTCGGATGCATAACGAAAAGAGATAAGTTTGTAGAGTCATTAAGACTCCCTGTGTCAAAAAACCCGAATTAAACGTGTATAGGAAGCCTGAAACGGATATTTTGCAGAGGCTTAGGTATGAAAACTTTAGAACAAATGAGAACGCGAGTTGGTTCCTACAAACAATTAAGTTCACTCGGTAATCTGCGAACCACTTCAATGAACATAAGTCCCAAATTTGATCACAATGGAGACGGATAAATATATCACTCTTCAAACTATGCATGCCAATTTAGATCTATTGATATGTGGAAAATCTAACATCTGAAACATATGCAAATCCAAAAACCTTTAATGCATACATATCCACTAATGGGATCAATTTCTATTATCTCACAATTACCAGGCTTGCGTACCTGTTTGGGAATTTTTAATAAAAATAGTCTTCTTGCATTCAGAAAATAATGATTGTCGATATTTTTTAAGGATGTGAAACATTGTTTTCCATAACTCGATCGAGATGTTTATATAAATTTTGCAACATTCAAACTTTATCCGTTAGTTTAAAGCATTTAATTCCACTAAAGTGAGCATCAATTTATCCGGCGTTTTGACTGGCAATGGATCCACGCTTTAGGGAGTTTATATAAAACAGTATCACACGAGTAACAAAGCCGCTCCATTGAGCATTGTACGGACGTAAGTGTCATCTCCTAGTTGCAGTACCAAAAAATGATGGTCAAATCAATTCCTACGGATAAATTAAAATCCGAACCTGATAAAGCAGCTCAGAATAACAGCAAGTTTACGCGGATAGCCGAAAGCTTTCTTTAGTTTGGAACAAATTATTAAAGTCACCTTGGAGATAGTTAGATTCAGGAGCAAGAATTGCCCGAGTTCAAGACCATATGACTTGGTAAAAATTGGAACAGTCGCATTTGAATTCCCGACAACTTATAAGGTTTAGACACTTCCATTGAAATCCTTAAAAAGTGCTTTTAATCGAAACCTGATTTTTCAGGACGAATATTATTAACGACAAACCCATTTCTATCGAAAACCTTAAAGTTAGATTCGGAGTTTAGAAACAAGGAGGTGTCTATCAACTATTAAGTCCATTGGAACTAAACCGCTGGTTCACTTCGAAGGGAAGACAAACAAAAAATCCCACACTGTTGGAAATCTATGCAAAGGAAACGACAATTTCTGGACAAAACGAACAATAGAATGTGACATTGTTTATTCAATCATTTGACAATTACCAAACAATTTGATTCAATTAATGTATTTCAACATAATTTTTAATAAATAAGATCTTGTATATGAGGAATAAAATGTAACTTGCAAAACTTTCGATACATTTTCGGTTCGTTAAAGCGTTTCGCTGTTTGCAAACTACGTGCAACCGAGAGACGACAATCCATGCATTTTTGCTTGATCGAAGTTAAACCCAAGTGATCTTACACTTGATATGAACGTAAAATGGTTGAATAGCGACGTAAAGTGGCAACAAGTGATACAAGTCCAAGGGCAAAAATGTCGAAAAAATAAAACTTTGTCTTGCTTCTCACCAAGGTTGCTGATTCAATTTTGCACCTAGCACTCACTTTGCTTAAGTATGTGTTGTGTATGAACATGTGGAATAATTCAACACTTGAAGACACTTGTCATCACGTCCTTATCCTAAATATATATACATGTTCTTCCATTTTTTTACTAACTTCAAAACATTCACAAAAATGAATCTTCTATCCTCGGACTTATTTCGTAAGCTCCTATCAGGTTAAAATTCTTCAACACAGTAATTATCTTCCAGTTCTAATTTTTGTATATTTTGATATCGAACAATTGGCTCCTGGCTTGGTTCTCCAATTTGGTCTAGTCAAAGTTCAATTGGACTTTGCAACTGATCGTAATCACGAAGGTTATAGTCCCTAGTAATTTCACCTTCTGATTACCACGTTTACTAGTCGCAGTGACGAGTCAAAGTTTCGGTCAAAATGCACATGATGTGCATTTTACGACGAAACTATTTTTGGGTATCAAAACACCAAGTTTTAATACCAAATTAGTTTTATAAACTTATTTAGACATATTTTGACATGTCTAACCCGTCATTTCTAGTTTAGTGCTTCTTTAGGGTCGTAAGTCAAGCGGTCTTGACCACCGCTTTGACTTTCGAATCTGACTCGTTTGGTCAATCTTAGGATCCGACCAAACACATAATGTAACTATAGTTTTATAGGGAATAACCTACTGAGGTTATACCTTATGGTCACGTCGTTTGATTAGTGTTATGATAAGTTACTTCTATGTCCTTAAAAAAATGACCAAAATGTCCTTTTGCGCATAAATCCATTTTAAACACATGTAACCAAATTTTTGACATATAAACTGATGTTATAACATTTTCAAACATGCTTGGGCATTTAAGACTTATCATGGATATGTTTAACCATCCAATCACATGTTTAAGCTAATGACCCGTTAAAGTAGCGTAAACTACCTTAACGAGTGATAATGGGTCAAAAGCACTTAGGATCCTTTCCAAATCAGAATGTTAAGTTTGTTAAACCATATCACAGAGTTCCAACACTCGTTTGGTTTATAAGACTTCATTCTATCTGATCTCCGTTTGTAGTCCCAACACGCTAACATATTTATCTGACACATTTGGACACGTTTGAGCTTTGTTTATTTCGTTGATCAAGAACACTTTCGCAATCCCAAGTGAGTACATAGTTCCCATCTTTTACATTTTCTAAATGTTTTGGGGTGATTCATATGTGCCTATAATTATTTTCAAGATTTCAAAACAATATACATGTTTTATATATACAAAATGATTTTCAATGTGAGTACATAGTTCCCCTCTTTAACATTTTCTAAATGTTTTGTGGTGATTCATATGTGCCGATAATTATTTTAAAGATTTCAAAAGGATATACATGGTTTATATATACAAAATGATTTTCAAAGTGAGTACATAGTTCCCCTCTTTTACGTTTTTCAAAGTGCTAAATCATTTTCAAGTTTTCAAAAACAATGTCTATGGTTTATATATAAAACAATATGATTTCAATAATGTGAACAACTTGTTGATGCGTTATCTATAACACGAATGACATTCATTAGATTTGGCCGAGCTGACCAGTAGTATGTTATGGTACCATAGGACTGACAATCCCATTATCGGACTGTTCACTGGATTTGGTGGAAGTTTGGGTAATGACATAAATTGTTTCTGATTAACAAATCATTTTTTGATTTGTTAGTCTAGTTAAAGAGACCCTTTGGTGGTCTATTAAAGATACCCTTTGGTGGTATAGTCAACATAGGTTTGAATGTGTTCATTAAAGAACGATCAAAACTTTTCACAATTAAAAACACGTCGATTTGTTTATGACATGGACACTTGGTTTATAACACAGACGATTGATCTATAACATGGACAAATGGTTTATAATACGGAAAAATGGTTTTGAACAATGTAACGCAATGAATTTCACTTAAAGATATAAACCATACGGAGTTTTCTTTTGAATCAATCTATTATAAGGTTTTTACAAAAGAAAAGTTATGGTCAAAATTCATGGCTATAAGGTTTTCACAACTCTAACCAACTTGTTTTAGTTGGTTAGTTGTATTGCAATATCAAACACTTTTGATACAAGGTTTTCACTTAGCGACTCTTGTAGTTGAACGAGGTGTTGCAATATGTATATGAAGCCACGAATTTGACACACTCACAAAACCTATGTACTCGCCGGCATTTTTATGCTGACTCTCTTTTCACATATGTTTCAGGAGTCAATGCTTGATATTTGATGCATGCTTCATGTAGCAATGGACGCGGGCCTTAGTGACTTAAAACATGAAAGTCAATTAATTTATGTGTTGTTTCTGTTTATCCCAAGACAATGTAAACATTTAATTTAATAAAACAAAATTTTAAATTCCATGAGTTGTGAAACAATAGTTCTGTGACATGACTCTCCGACGTTTCCGCCGCGGTTCGTTGTTTTACGCGGTCGGGGTGTTACAGAAAGACTGGTATCAAAGCTTATGGTTATAGGGAATTAGGTTATTAGTAATGCTCTGAGCTAGACCATAACCTTCCTAGGACCCTGACGCAAGTTATCCTGCGTTTAGATTCTTAAGACAATGCTATCACCTATCATTAGGTGACTACCAAAACAAATACACAAGTTACAAATTCGTTTTGAAAATCAATCATTTATCCTTAGATGATTTGTTTTGGCTTAAAGCCTTATAAGATTTTTAAAATCCCGTCAAAGTTTGGGTTTTATTAATATGAACACATGCAATCTGGAAGGGTGGATGCTTGTACCCTGAGTTTTCTGTCTAAGGCTAGAGTGTTCGTATAAATCCGCATTATACTAGTCACTCTTACCTGGGAACTCTTGGGGTGAGTGTCTACTTATAGGCTAAAGCATGTCTTCGCGATACATTATAAAGACCCATTTACTTTGATTAGTCACCGTGTGTCGTTTGTTTATTTTTAAGTAACGAACGAATGACCACCATCCTTATATTTCGTCGATATTTTTAACATCTCTCTAGATTAGCCAATGTTTGTGATTCGGCCCCAAAACAAGCTATTTAGAACCTTGTTCAACCCCAAGCCAACCCAGCTAGACCTCCGTTCCCACCTGTTTCTTGCTACAAATGTGGCGAGATGGGTTACTTTTGAAAAAACTGCCAAAATTGGTGAACGTGAATGCAAATCCGGCCCATGGACGTGCATTCAACATCAATACCAATGAGGCTCGTGTAGATAACGAAGTCATTAACGGTACGTTCCTTGTTAACATTCATCCTACTTCTATTCTTTTCAATTCGAGTGCCGATAGAAGCTTTATATCACTAGCCTTTGAACCTTTGCTTTCGACGCCTAGAACTAAACTAGGAAAACCCTTAACGGTGGAAATAGCTAGTGGTGAACCCCTTGTGCTCGACTATGTCATTCGTAGTTGCCAATTGAACTTGGATAACCACCTTTTTTCCATTGACCTCACACCAATGCAACTCGGGAGTTTTGCCATCATTATAGGAATCGATTTGTTAACCAAACACCATCTGAGGTGATCTGTTTCGACAAGGTTGTTCGTATACCTCTTTCGTCTAGCGGAACCTTAAAAGTTCATGGAGAGAAACCCTCTAGTAGTCTAAAACTCATGACCTGTACCCAGGCCCAAAAATACCTACGAAAGAATTATGTAGCCTTCTTGGCACATATCGTAGAGGAAAAAGGCAAGGGCAAAACTGTTCAGGACATCCCCGTTGTTCGGGAATATCCTGAGGTGTTTCCTGAAGAGCTACCTGGTTTACCCCCAATTCATCAAGTTGAGTTTCGTATTGACCTTGTACCTGGTGTCAACCCAATGGCCAAATCTCCTTACCGTCTTTCACCGTCTAAAATGCAAGAACTGAAGCAACCCCCAAGAACTTTCAAACAAGGGATTCATTCATCCGAGCTTTTCACCTTGCGGCGCTCCTGTCCTATTCATGAAAAAGAAGGATGGATCCTTCCGTATGTGTATCGATTATCATGAACTCAACAAACTCACAATCAAAAGTCGATATCCCCTACCTCGCATTGATGATCTCTTTGATCAGCTACAAGGTGTGACCTGCTTTTCAAATATTGATCTGTGTTCTGGGTATCATCAACTTCGTGTACTCGAAGAAGATATTCCCAAGACTGCTTTTCGCACTCGATACGACCATTACGAGTTCACTGTCATGCCTTTTGGTTTGACAAATGCTCTTGCCATCTTCATGGACTTAATGAATAGGGTTTGTAAACCTTATTTAGACAAGTTCATCATTGTTTTCATCGACAACATCCTCATTTATTCTAAGTCTCGTGCCGATCACAACAACATCTCCGTCTAACGATGGAACTCCTGAAGAAAGAACAACTTTATGCCAAATTCTCCAAATGTGAATTTTGGCTAAAAGAAGTTCAATTTTTGGGACACATTGTTAACGAACAAGGTATACATGTAGATCCCCCCAAAATCAGTGCGATTAGGGATTGGAGTACACCTACTACTCCTGCCGAAGTTCGTTCATTTCTTGGTCTTGCTGGATACTATCGATGATTCATCGCGAACTTTTCAAAGATCGCGGTTCCCCTCACCACTTTGACTCAGAAGAATAAACCTTTCGAGTGGGGACCCAAACAAGAGGAAGCATTTCAAACACTGAAACGAAAACTCTGTAATGCTCCTGTTTTATCTTTACCCGACGACAACACGATTTCGTTGTCTATTGTGACGCATCAAACCTAGGCCTTGGTTGTGTTCTCATGCAAAGAGACAAAGTCATAGCCTATGCATCAAGACAATTGAAAATCCATGAGAAGAACTACACAACTCATGATCTTGAGTTAGGAGCCGTAGTTTTTGCTCTCAAAATTTGGAGACACTACCTTTACGGTACGAAATGTGTGGTTTTCACTGACCACAAAAGTCTCCAACACATATTCAATCAAAAGGAGCTAAACATGAGACAACGACGTGGGTCAAACTTCTGAACGACTACGACTGTGAGAATCGCTACCATCCTAGTAAGGCGAATGTTGTGGCTGATGCGCTTAGTCGTAAGGAACGTGTCAAACTTCATTGTGTTCGAGTTCAATCTGATATCCAGACACGTATCCTTCAAGCACAACATACATGTGTGACCCAAAGCTTGTTGAAAAATGAGCTGCCACAAAATCTCGAACTTCAACTAGAAACAAAAGGCAACGGATTACTCTACTACAAGAACCGTTTATGGATTCCTATTCAAGACAATCTCCACACCTTATTGATGGACGAAGCTCATAATTCTCGTTATTCAATCCATCCTGGTGCAGACAAAATGTATAAGGAACTCTGTACCCAGTATTGGTGGTCGGGTATAAAGAAGGACATTGCCTTATTGGTTTTAAATGCCTAACTTGTCTTAAAGTTAAGGCAGAATGTCAACGGCCATCTGGTTTACTTGAGTATCACAAATACCGGTATGGAAGTGGGAGAACATTGCGATGGATCTCATCACTAAACTATCGCGCACACCTAGAGGTCATGATGCCATTTGGGTAATCATCGATCGTCTAACAAAGTCAGCACATTTTTTGGCAATTCGTCAGGATCTATCTGCTGACAAACTCGCCAAGATCTACATTGATGAGATTGTATCTCGTCATGGTGTTGCTTTGAACATCATATCCGATAGAGATGCTCGATTCTCATCTCACTTTTGGAAGACCATGCAATCTGCCATGGGAACCAAACTCAATCTGAGCACTGCTTATCATCCTCAAACGGATGGACAATCTGAAAGGGCAATTCAAACACTTGAGGATATGTTTAGATCATGTGTGATCGACTTTGGTGGTAGTTGGGATTCGCATCTACCATTGGTCGAATTCTCCTACAATAATAGTTATCACGCCAGCATCAATATGGCACCTTTCGAAGCTCTATACGATCGAAAATGCCGTTCACCTGTCGCTGGAATGAGGTCGGTGAAGCTCAGCTCACTGGGCCTGAACTCATTCACGACACAACAGATAAAGTCAAGAATAATTCGCGATAACCTTCTGACAGCTAGAAGCCGTCAAAAGAGTTATGCAGGCAAACGACGCAAGCCCTTGGAATTCCAATTTTGTGATCACGTCCTTGTCAAGGTATCCCCTTGGAAAGGTGTGATTTGATTTGGAAAGAAAGGAAAACTTGCACCATGATATATTGGACCATTCAAGATCGTTGAGAGAATCAGAAAGGTGGCCTACCGACTTAAGCTACCTCCTGAACTTGGGAATATTCACCCAACATTCCACGTGTCCAATTTGAAAAAGTGTTTAGCCGATACAAACCTCCACATTCCCTCGACGAAATTCACATTGATGACACTATGCACTTTGTCGAGAAACCTATGGAGATACTGGACCGTGAAGTCAAGAAACTCAAGTGTAGACGTATACCGATAGTTAAAGTTCGCTGGGAATCTAAACATGGCCTAGAATTTACTTGGGAAGGAGAGGATCATATTAAAGCGAAATATCCATATTTGTTTCACAAAGTTCCTCTAATTAAATTTCGAGATAAAAAATCCAAAAGTAGGGGAGACTGTGACATTTGTGCCTTTCCAATCGTTGCACAATTACAAACAATTTCGTATTCAATGAAACCCTGTGTTTTATTTCCAAATATTTTTGTATTCAATAAAATCTTGTATTTTATTGATGAGAATGCAAAAATTTCAATCGTTGCACAATTTCAATCATTTTCGTGTTCGTTAAAGCGTTTTACGCATTTTTGCGAAACTCGTAACCGTATAACCAAACGAACCAACATCCACGACATTTTCATCCAAAAACACTCACACTATTTCTAAATGGCAAACAGATCCTTCTACCACTGGGCAGATATTAACGTTGTTAAAATGGAATTTTCAAGATGGTCACTCCAATAACTAGAGGAAAATGAAGAACTCAACCAAAAAGTTGCTATGTTGAGTGACTATTATTATAAGCAAACCTGGAGTAGCATTGCACTGCTGGATGAATTTGTCCATTCTCCTCCACCAGAGTTCAAAGATAAAGTTGAAGAGTTTATCACACAGCTGCTGAAACAAGATCAGAAGACTTGTGATATGCTAACTCATCTTCAAATTAAAAGAAAAATGAAATTGCTTGGAAGAAGGAGAGAGTCATAGATATCCTAGGAAGTGTTAATTGTAGCGTGTAATTTTTAGTATTTTTCAAACTCAAAATTCTGTAATACTTAATATCGAATGAAGAAAATTCGGATTTTACCCTTAAATTCCTGATATAACTTATTAGTGGTCAATTAGCAAACATGTGATATTTGTGCATTTTCAATCATTGTACAATTACAAACAATTTCGTACTCAATGAAACCCTGTTTTTATTTCCGAAATTTGTGTAATTATCTAAGACATTTGCACAATTTCAATTTCTTGCACGATTTCGAACCCTCAATATTTTTGTGGAAGTAATTCGTTAACTAACACTCGAACGCAGTCAGTTTAACGCGACGTACACTCCAGAAAAGCACATAAGCTATACATACCCTAAATACCCTTTACATAACTTAGATATAAGTTTTGAAGGGTTAGATATGACAAAAAACATGCTTCAAGTCCAGGGACTATTTTCGTCAAACTGCGAAAGTCTGTTGGTCCGTATTCAACATACGAACCATGTGTATCAATCCAAAAAAAAATTTATTCAATAAAATATTGTATTTTATTGATGAGAATGCAAAAATGTCAATAGTTGCACAATTTCGATCATTTTCGTGTTCGTTAAAGCGTTTTACGCATTTTTGCGAAACGCGTAACCGTACAACCGAACGAACCGACAGCCACGACATTTTCGGGCATAATCCAAGTTACACATGTCTTAACACCTTTTATATAACCTAAATATTAGGTTAAAGGGGTTAAATGGAAACAAGTGAAAATACAAGTCCAAGGGCCAAAAATGTCAAAAAAAATAATAAATATTTTTGCTTCCACCAAGTTTGTCACCTATCTCCAATTTTTGACATCTAGCACTCACTTTGCCACACTTGATAAGGTGTTGACACGTGTTAGGACACTAATCCACACTTGAGGACACTTATCATCACCTCCTTAATCCTAAAATACTATAAATCCCTCATGATTCTTCCATTTTTTCACACCACTTCAAAACACTTCAAAGCAAAGTATGAAGTTCTTCTTTCTATCCTTCTTGGAGCTTGTTTTAAGCCTTTGGAAGCCTCCTATCTTGAGTTCCGAAAGTGTTCTTCAACACGAGTAAGTACTCTTCCTAGTTCTTTCATTATTTTAGCTATTTTGAGCTAAAAGTCGAACTATAACAAGTTCATGACATTTTTGTTAATACTTTTTATAATATATGTGATTTGATGATAATTTGAGTTAGAATAATTATTTAAACATGCTTATATAAACATGGGAAAACTTATATTTTAAAGAAAACTTTGGCAAAATTTTTATAAAAATTAATCTTGATTAAGATGTGATCAAACTAAAGATTTTGAGATTAAAAGTAATTAGGAACTTTAATCTTGTTTAAGTAAAGGTTTGGATAAAAAAATTAAGAATATGATTACTTTTTAAACTAAAAAGGAGAAATATATATATATATATATATATATATATATATTTGATAAAAATAAATATTTTGAAATCACCTAATATGTGTACATATGTTTTTGCATAAAAACTATATTTTGATCATGTTGAATCAAATACAAAAATATATAAACGTTCAACTTTTGACAAAATAATATATATCGGACAATTCGGACGACTTGGACAATTCGGACAAAATAAAGTATATGGTATAAACGAAACAAACGACAAAGACGAAATGAATAAAATAGTCCACGCGAACATAACGGTCAAAACGAACAAATCAACCGTTACATCTTATATTCACTAGAATTTATAAAAATCAACTTATAACTAGTAGTTTTACAAATAAATTTTTATAAGTTATAACAATTATTAGTAAATATTTTAAAAACTTGGATAAGCCCAACTAAACATTTATTAGACTAAGCCCATTTTTATAAAAATTATATTAGGCTAAACTTATTTTATAAAATATATGGACTAGCCCATTTATATAAATTAGTTGGGCTAAGGCCCACTTTTATAAAATTAACTTTGGGCTAAGCCCACTTTTATAAAATTAACTTTGGGCTAAGCCCACTTTTATAAAATTTACAGGTGTTCGGCCCACTTGTATAAAAATTAACTATTGGGCCAAGCCCACTTTTGTAAAATCTAAAATTGGGCTAATCCATTTCTATAAACTATTTTGGGTTAGACCCAATCTTTCATTTTTAACTTGGGCTAGGCCCAATTTTACAAACCAATTGGGCTTGACCCACTCTAAATAAAATTAAGTTGGGCTAGGCCCACATACATGAAACGACTTGGGCTAGGCAAGCAAATGGGGCTAGGCCCATATGTAATAAACTTTTAGATTGAATTTTTACAATTAAATTATGGGCTAGGCCCATTTACATGTAATCAATCTAGAATATATATATGAAGGAAATATATATATATATATATATATATGTTTATCAACAAAGAAAAACCAACAAATACAAGTATGAAATTTAAGATAAAATACTTGTACGAAAAACAAACGAAAGCCTAAGTGTCTAATAGATTAGAACAATTGTAGTTCGAGAAACGAACAAAGTATTAAGAATCGAATAAAGATTTGCACGGAACGCAAATCTGTGAGTTCATGTTTCCCCTTTTATTTTAACGTTTTTATGGTTTTTAAACGTGCAGGGATGTATACATGTTACATATGGTATAGCTTGGAAAATGAAAATATTTAGATCACATGTGAATAAGGCTCAAGCATTGGGACCATTAATGAATAACAAGTACCGAGGAACAAGGGGATAGATCTATTGGGTTTGGGCGAGCCCCACTCTATTACGGCAATAATAACAGATCGTATTAGAGTGCTTTTATGTCTAAAATAAGTGTCTTAGACACAATAAATCATCAAGGGTTGGTTGCCACCTTATTCAGCATACAGATTATGTCACACCCTCAATTTTTGCGGAGTTTTACCGCGAGGCGTGTGAACAAACCAGAATCTGAGACACTAGTAACGTCGAACGACTCTATATGATTTGTTAATACGTTTTCCAAAATCATTTGTTTAACCATTAATAGTTAATTTTAGATTGCCTTAGTTTGGTTTCAATGTTTAGCGGAAGCATTAGTTCTTAAAGTTGAGCGGAAGCATAAAGTAAAGGAACGGGCGCCAACATAAACGCCAAAACTAAAGAAAAACCCAAAACAATGTTTGTAAATGAGACTCGATAAAAGATGTCTTGATCAATGCAAGTGAGTGCACCTAGAGCTCCTAGCGTCCTGAGAAACATGTAAAGAAACAAGTGTCAACATTAAAGAAGAGTGAGTTCACAGGTTTTCATAAATTCGTTTGTTCGGTTATAAGTTTGTTTCCCCCGTTATCCCTAACCCGGGATAACGATTTAGTTCCTTTATTCCCAACCCGGAATAATACTGATAGTTCCATTATTCCTTACCCGGAATAATAATGATAGTTCCATTATTCCTTACCCGGAATAATAAAGTTGTTGGTTCCATTATCCCTAACCCGAGATAATATTGTTGATTCGTAATTAAGTTCAATGTTAAAATATATAGGTAGCTAGCCTAAAGTTATGTCACGTAAGTGTTCGCGATCGAAGCTGACTGTTGTGCCTCCGTGTTGCCAGGCCTATCACTGACCATGGCGAAGTTAGGCCAAATTATTCACCCGTTGACCATACCCGGTCGGCTAGCGCGACTAGAACGGATGGGGCTTGTCGGGCCCAGTAGTACTACTTATAATTTCCCCGCTATCTAAACCCAATACTAACGATCCGAGAGATTGTCGAGGACTTGTGTGATATAGCTGCTTAGTGACCATAACGTACATTAACATTAACGTAGTTACCGAATAGTTAAATGACGTTAATTTCGTATAACGTAAAGAGATAGAGTTGTAGAGTGTATACATGTTTCTCCCCCTGTTGTTTAAAACCGGATAAAATTAGGGGCCGTGAACTCACCTTTAGTTGCTCGGTTAGTGTAACACAGAAGTTGCAAATGATGGGACCGCTAATTGCGTCCTAACAAGTCAATTGATTTCAAGTTAGTGTGTGAACACACCAATACAAATCCTACACATAATTTACGCACAAAGCGGTACACACAATCACAAATCCTAACACTCAAACATGCATGCAAGTATCATCATATTCACATAGTGATCAAAACAATTTATCATGAACACAATTCAATCCATGCAACACTTTGGTGCACATATTCGCAAGTTATCAAGTTTCAGCTTATATACTCATAATTAGGCTGTTTTCGAGGATTTTTATAAAATAGTTCCAACGTTCCAAAAATTCCAATTATTTTACAGAAGGTGACAACTATACTGTAGAATTTTATATAAATTTTTCAAGTCCTAACACTTTACCAATTATTCATAAATATTAATATACTAGGCTGCAGTCAGATTCGTCGCTTTCTGACAGGAGTCCACGGAAGAATTTATTTAAAAATCACCGTTCGTCCAATTAACAAAATTCCAGTGAGATTTTCCCGGAAATTTCCATATCTAGTTGCTGTACGAATTTCATGATTTGACTCCCTACAGATTATTAGATCCGACTCGATAAACAACTAACAAATTTTCAGAATTTTCACAGCTTCAGTTACTGAACTTAATTGGCCACTTAAAAATATCAAACGACTTCAGAAAAATATGAATCCAGCGCCATTAGAAGCGTTTTTCAAAACTCTACATTTTAGACTTCAGAAAATCCGTTTTTCGATAAATACTAACCAAGTTACAGCCAGTTGAAGTTGGCTGTAAACACCATTCAGCATCCTGATTCAGCACTTTATCACAATCTAACCCGCTTAAACCATCAATACATTGAACATAAGCGATCAAGAACAGAATTACCAATCATATATCATCATATATATCATACCCATGCAAACCCTAATCATAACATATAGTTTTTATTAAACAAAACGCAGCCTAACGTTTCTTAATTCCGCTAATCATCATACTTGCAAACTAGCATAATTAATCGATTAACATCATAACACTACATTCAAACATGATCAAGAGTTTATAAATCCAAATATGATTCTGCAAACAATGATAAATCCTAACCTTTAACAATAAGATCAATGAGACTTGGATGGGAGCCGATTCGGATATGATGAAGGTGATCGCGACCGAGAGCAAGGAGTGAGGAAAACTTGTCGCGACCGAGAGGGATGTAGCAAGGCTGTTTGCGATCGAGAGGCTGAATGGAGAGCTGCCGTCGGCTGTTTAGCTTATTAGGGTTTGTGTGTTTTGTTTTGTAAAGCAATGCTCATGCATGTATGTGTATATATAGCGCAAGAGGTGAAAGGAAAAGGGAAGGGTTTACGGTTTGGGTACTCACGGCCGCAAGGGGTTCGGGTGGGTTGGTTTGGGTCTAAAAATTGATCCCCAAGTTTTTGTTAACTCCTTGAGTCACAAGGAAATGAGGTTGGCTCGTGTCGCGGCTCGATTCGATTCATTTATCTATTTACTACATCTATATTTTCTAACTAAAATAAAACACGAAATCGGAACATCACATAATAACGCACTAACTTATAAACGTTTAAGACTAGCACGTAATTCATTTGATAAGTACACGAAATTATCGTAATTATTCCGAGCGTGCAATTTAAGTCTCCGAATCAATTTAGCGTAGGAACGAATAACCGTGAAGTAGTGCGTTTAAGATATCTGAAAAACCGGGATGTCACATTATCCCCATGTTGAAAGAATTTTCGTCCCGAAAATTGAGTAAACGCGGTTAGAATACAGCGTACATGTTTAGAGTGCCACGCACAAAGATTTAGTTCGTTAACAATGGTACGCGAAATTACAAGAAATTCCCAGGTTGTCACATCATCCCCATGTTGAAAGAATTTTCGTCCCGAAAATTTAGTTGCTGGTATCGTTAGTTTGCTGCTCAGCTGCAAAGAGGTGTGGGTATTTGCTTTTCATTTGGTCCTCTCTTTCCCATGTGAACTCCGGTCGACGCTTAGAGTCCCAACGAACCTTAACGATCGGAATCTTGCTGTGCCTTCGAGTCTTGATCTCATGATCCATGATCTCGATAGGTTGTTCCACAAAGTGCAGTTGTTCATCCACTTGAATCTCATCCAATGGAATGACTAGAGTTTCATCTGATAGACACTTCTTCAGAATTGACACGTGAAACACGTTGTGAACTCCACTGAGTTCGGCAGGAAGGTCTAATTAATAAGCTACGGGTCCGATACGTTTCAAGATCACAAATGGGCCTACGTACCGTGGGTTTAGTTTGCCTCGTTTCCCAAAACGGATTACACCCTTCCAGGGTGACACCTTCAGTAGGACGCGGTCGCCTACTTGGAATTCGTGCGGTTTGCGTCGTTGATCAGCGTAGCTTTTCTGTCGATCTCGTGCCGCTGCCATGCGGTTTCTGATTTGTACAATCTTTTCAGTAGCCTCAAGTATCAACTCAGGGCCTGTGAGTTGACTGTCACCGACTTCTGCCCAACAGACCGGTGATCTACATTTACGACCGTATAATGCCTCAAACGGTGCTGCCGATATACTCGTATGGTAACTGTTGTTAAACGAGAATTCCACTAAAGGCAGGTGGATTTCCCAACTATTCCCGAAATCTACTACGCATGCCCTAAGCATGTCTTCCAAGGTCTGTATGGTCCTTTCGCTTTGACCATCAGTCTGAGGGTGATAAGCTGTGCTCATATCTAAGCGTGTGCCCAACGCTTTCTGAAGTGACTGCCAAAAGTTGGACGTGAAACGAGCATCTCTGTCTGAGATGATGGACGTTGGCACTCCGTGCCGAGAAACTACTTCCTTTATGTAGATGCGAGTCAACTTCTCCATCTTATCTGTTTCTTTAATAGCTAGGAAGTGTGCGGACTTAGTTAAACGATCCACAATCACCCAGATAGTATCGCAACCACCCAAAGTTCGCGGGAGTTTAGTGATGAAGTCCATCGAGATCTGATCCCATTTCCACACTGGGATCTCAGGTTGTTGAAGTAACCCCGATGGTTTCTGATACTCTACCTTGACTTTTGCACAAGTCAAACACTTGCTCACGTAGGTGGCTATATCAGCTTTCATGTTGGGCCACCAATACGCAGCTTTAAGGTCTTGATACATCTTATCCGAACCAGGATGGACAGAGTATCGGGATTTGTGAGCTTCGTCCATGACTAGCTTTCTAAGGTCTCCGTAGAGAGGTACCCATATACGATTCATGAAATACCGGGCTCCATTGGGTTTTACTTCCCAATCGCGTTCCATCTTTCCCACCGATTTGGCCTTGATGTTTTCTTCCTTAACTGCTTCTAACTGCGCGTCGCGTATCTGTTCGGGTAACCCCGAATGAATGGTGAGCTGTAGTGCTCGTACCCGACGAGGTTTCAAGTGTTCCTTCCTACTGAGGGCATCAGCTACCATGTTAGCTTTACCCGGGTGATACCGAATGGCACATTCATAATCGTTCAAGAGTTCGACCCAGCGACGCTGTCGCATGTTCAATTCCTTCTGATCAAAGATGTGTTGGAGGCTCATGTGGTCTGTAAAGATTGTGCACTTCGTTCCATAGAGGTAGTGTCTCCAAATCTTAAGTGCAAACACTACTGCTCCCAATTCCAGGTCATGTGTTGTGTAGTTTTTCTCGTGAACCTTCAATTGTCGGGACGCATACGCGATGACCTTATCGCGTTGCATGAGTACGCATCCCAATCCCTGAATGGAAGCATCACAATATACTACAAAATCATATGTCCCTTCCGGCAAGGACAGAATGGGTGCACTGCAAAGTTTCTGTTTCAGCAATTGAAATGCCGCTTCCTGCTTGTCACCCCAAGCATACTTGATGCCTTTCTGGGTGAGGGTAGTAAGCGGTTGCGCGATCTTTGAAAATCCCTCGATGAAACATCTGTAGTAACCAGCCAAACCCAAAAATTGGCGGATCTCCGTCGGTGTCCTGGGTGCTTCCCAGTTTTTGATAGCTTCAATCTTGGCAGGGTCGACGTGGATACCCTTTTCATTTACGATATGCCCGAGGAACTGAACTTCCCGAATCCAGAAATCACACTTTGAAAGCTTGGCATATAGTTTCTCCTGTTGAAGTAATCCTAGCAGTAATCGTAGATGTTCAGCATGTTCTTCTTCACCTTTAGAGTAGATGAGTATGTCATCGATGAACACAATGACAAACTTGTCGAGGTATGGTTTACACACACGGTTCATGAGGTCCATGAACACCGCGGGTGCGTTGGTGAGACCAAGGGCATGACCAAGAACTCATAATGGCCATACCGAGTACGAAATGCCGTCTTAGCGATATCCTCCTCCCTGACGCGTAACTGGTGGTAACCGGACCGTAGATCAATCTTGGAGAAGTAGCTTGACCCTTGAAGTTGGTCGAAGAGATCGTCGATGCGAGGTAACGGGTATCGGTTCTTGACAGTAACCTTGTTGAGTTCCCTGTAGTCGATGCACATGCGGAAGGTCCCGTCCTTCTTCTTGACAAAAAGGACTGGAGCTCCCCATGGCGAAGCGCTAGGTCGGATAAATCCTTTTTCTAACAGTTCCTGAAGTTGGGTAGACAGCTCTTGCAGCTCGGCTGGAGCTAGGCGGTATGGGGCCTTGGCGATAGGAGTTGCATGGTTCGCCAATTCAATCTCAAACTCCAATTGTCGATGGGGTGGGAGACCAGGTAACTCCTCTGGGAATACATCGGAAAAATCACGGACGACGGGGATGTCTTCTATACGTTTCTCGTCCTTAGGCTGTTCGGTAACCAGTGCGAGTAAAGCGAAAGAGTTCTTCCTCCGAAGATACTTCTGCGCTTGTATGTAAGAGATGATGTTTGTGATGGCGCCTGCCTTCTCGCCTTGCACCGTCAAGATTTCGTCGTTAGAGAGCGGAATACGGATAGATTTTTCGAAACAAAGAACTTCAGCTCGGACGTCGGATAGTCAGTCCATTCCGACTACCACGTCAAAACTACCCAGCGTAGTTGTCATCAGATCAATGGTAAAGGTGCGACCCGCGAGTTTGAGTTGACAGCCGGATACTATATGGGTCACATCTACAGATTTACCATCGGCTAGTTCTATGATATAAGGGGTCTCTAAGGGTTTAGGCGTGAGATTTAGGTTCTTCTTAAAAGACTCAGATATAAAACTCCTATCCGCACCCGTATCAAAAAGCACAGTAGCAAAATGTTCATTAAGGGGAAACTTACCGGTGACCACGTTCGAGTCGTTTCTGGCCTCTCCGCGGCCCAGCGTAAATGCACGCCCTTTGGCACCTCCTGTGCCACCATTTCCATTATTGTTGTTGTTATTGTTATTGTTGTGGTTATTGTGGTTGTGGTTGTTCCCACCATTGTTGTTGTTGTTACGCAGCTGTGGGCAGTCTCTTTTGAAGTGGGCAGTGCTACCACACTGATAGCATCCCCGGTTAACACCCTGCTGCTGACCCTGGGGTTGATTTTGGTTTTGTCGGGACATGATTTCCCCGCGACAATCCTTTGCCGCATGTCCCACCTTGCCACATCGTTGGCAGCGATCCCCGGCACAAGGGCCGTGATGATGAAGATTACAGCGATTGCACTGCGGCTTTCGATCTACATAGCCGCTTGCGTTCTGGTTGTTGTTGGCGGGCTGATTATTGTGACCCCGATGGCTGTTGTAATTATTGAACCGTTTCTGGTTCCCCTGTTGTGGCTGGGATGACGAAGACTGTCGAGCAGACGAGTCTTCAAACTTTCTTTTATTATCAGGGGCAACTTCAGTCGTACCCCGAGTTGGCAACTTCTTTTGTTCCACCGCCTTATCGGTGAGTTTGTGCGCCAACCTGATTGCTTGATGCTCAGTTGCAGGGTTACTAGCCATTACCATACCCTGAATCTCAGGGACCAGACCCCCAAGGTAAAACTCGAGTCGTTTCTCAACAGTGTTGGCCAGATCGAGACATAGAAATACCAAGTCGTGATGTTTTGCTGTGTATGCTTCGATTTCAGATCCCACCATCTTGTGGTTCCATAATGTTTGCTCCAACTGTTGAACTCTGTCTCGCGGACAGTACTCTTCTTTGATTAGGGCCTTAAACTCGGCCCAGGCCATTGCATTTGCAGCAATAAGTCCACGCGTTTGGACTTGTGCATTCCACCAAGTTAGTGCCCCATCTTCCAATGTTGAGGCTGCATACTTGACCTTGTTGGCCTCCAGACAGTTGCACATTTCAAAAACTGATTCAGATTTTTCGATCCAGTGGACCAGTCCTATGGGTCCTTCTGCCCGTGAATTTGCTTGGCTTCGCGTCGAGGAACATCGTATAGGGGTTAAAACCCCCTCCTGCCGGTTGGTTTTGAACACCTGCTAGAGCTGCATTCACGTGCTCTTGGATCATTGCAGCTAATTCTTCGGGCGTCATGTTTAGGTTTCCGCGACGTCCAGTTGCCATTTAGATCTTCGTAAGACAACATAAACACACACCGATAAGTCTATATATCAAATATAGTTATCCTATTTCATACTTAAATAATTTCTCAGATTACGTCAACCCAAATAAATTAAACAGTCAAAAGAAATATTCGATTAAATAAAGTTTCAACGTCTTACAAAGTGCCAACCAAACATATCAGTTTACTATAAAGTCTCAAGTTTAAACATAAGTAGGAAAATAAATAGACTGAAGGAAAGTAAATAAAATAAGCGAGACGTGTCAGTCTTCTACGTCTCCATCCCCCAAATCACTATCGTTACCGTCATCCTCCGCGGCGTTTCCAGCTTCTACAGCTGGGTCCTCTTCCGGATCCTCCTCTGGATCCTCCTCTGGATCCTCTTCTGGATCCTCTTCTGGATCCTCCTCTGGATCCTCTTCCGGATCCTCCTCTACCGGCACTGGAGGGGCCGGTGCTGGTGCGGGTACTGGTGCAGGTGCCTGATTTTGTTCTAGTTCTTGAATTCTCCAGCTAGATTCAAGGACTCTGTCTTCGAGCCAGTCGGCCCTTATCTGCTCAGCACGAAGATCTCTAGCTAAAGTGTTACGAGCTATCTTACTCGTATGTTGCTCTTCCTCGAGTGATCCAGTCTTACCTGTCAATTGTCGTATCATCCATCCCTGTGCTAGGATGGTTTCATGCATTCTTTCTAATTGTTCTTGTTGTTTCCGTATCATATCTCTAAGTAGGTCGTTCCCTACTTCTACCGAGTTAACCGGTTCGACCGGCACAGCGATGGTCGGGCGTGAGGACGACTCCTCCCCTAGAGCGAGCCTTTTTCTCGCAGCTGAGCGTGTCTCCACGCCATAAGATGGTGAGGGTTCCACCATAGGTGCCTTTCCCGGCGCCCTTGGTTGCGAAAGTTTGTCGGATGATGATGATGATGATGACATTGCCTGTTAGGTTGTGTAGTTAGTTACGAGTTGTATTCATTTCTTGTTATGCATTCATATTCTACATAACACAGTTGTGGTACATCACATAACAAGATATAACAGTTCGGTGCCAAACTACGTCTAGTGTCGTGAAATCAGCTATAGTTTAGGTCTACTTTTAATGCAAACCTGGTTTCTCTATAGCTAGTGGCTCTGATACCAATCTGTCACACCCTCAATTTCCACTTGCGGAGTTTTACCGCGAGGCGTGTGAACAAACCAGAATCTGAGACACTAGTAACGTCGAACGACTCTATATGATTTGTTAATACGTTTTCCAAAATCATTTGTTTAACCATTAATAGTTAATTTTAGATTGCCTTAGTTTGGTTTCAATGTTTAGCGGAAGCATTAGTTCTTAAAGTTGAGCGGAAGCATAAAGTAAAGGAACGGGTGCCAACATAAACGCCAAAACTAAAGAAAAACCCAAAACAATGTTTGTAAATGAGACTCGATAAAAGATGTCTCGATCAATGCAAGTGAGTGCACCTAGAGCTCCTAGCGTCCTGAGAAACATGTAAAGAAACAAGTGTCAACATTAAAGAAGAGTGAGTTCACAGGTTTTCATAAATTCGTTTGTTCGGTTATAAGTTTGTTTCCCCCGTTATCCCTAACCCGGGATAACGATTTAGTTCCGTTATTCCCAACCCGGAATAATACTGATAGTTCCATTATTCCTTACCCGGAATAATAATGATAGTTCCATTATTCCTTACCCGGAATAATAAAGTTGTTGGTTCCATTATCCCTAACCCGAGATAATATTGTTGATTCGTAATTAAGTTCAATGTTAAAATATATAGGTAGCTAGCCTAAAGTTATGTCACGTAAGTGTTCGAGACCGAAGCTGACTGTTGTGCCTCCGTGTTGCCAGGCCTATCACTGATCATGGCGAAGTTAGGCCAAATTATTCACCCGTTGACCATACCCGGTCGGCTAGCGCGACTAGCACGGATGGGGCTTGTCGGGCCCAGTAGTACTACTTATAATTTCCCCGCTATCTAAACCCAATACTGACGATCCGAGAGATTGTCGAGGACTTGTGTGATATAGCTGCTTAGTGACCATAACGTACATTAACATTAACGTAGTTACCGAATAGTTAAATGACGTTAATTTCGTATAACGTAAAGAGATAGAGTTGTAGAGTGTATACATGTTTCTCCCCCTGTTGTTTAAAACTGGATAAAATTAGGGGCCGTGAACTCACCTTTAGTTGCTCGGTTAGTGTAACACAGAAGTTGCAAATGATGGGACCGCTAATTGCGTCCTAACAAGTCAATTGATTTCAAGTTAGTGTGTGAACACACCAATACAAATCCTACACATAATTTACGCACAAAGCGGTACACACAATCACAAATCCTAACACTCAAACATGCATGCAAGTATCATCATATTCACATAGTGATCAAAACAATTTATCATGAACACAATTCAATCCATGCAACACTTTGGTGCACATATTCACAAGTTATCAAGTTTCAGCTTATATACTCATAATTAGGCTGTTTTCGAGGATTTTTATAAAATAGTTCCAACGTTCCAAAAATTCCAATTATTTTACAAAAGGTGACAACTATACTGTAGAATTTTATATAAATTTTTCAAGTCCTAACACTTTACCAATTATTCATAAATATTAATATACTAGGCTGCAGTCAGATTCGTCGCTTTCTGACTGCAGTCCACGGAAGAATTTATTTAAAAATCACTGTTCGTCCAATTAACAAAATTCCAGTGAGAGTTTCCCGGAAATTTCCATATCTAGTTGCTGTACGAATTTCATGATTTGACTCCCTACAGATTATTAGATCCGACTCGATAAACAACTAACAAATTTTCAGAATTTTCACAGCTTCAGTTACTGAACTTAATTGGCCACTTAAAAATATCAAACGACTTCAGAAAAATATGAATCCAGCGCCATTAGAAGCGTTTTTCAAAACTCTACGTTTTAGACTTCAGAAAATCCGTTTTTCGATAAATACTAACCAAGTTACAGCCAGTTGAAGTTGGCTGTAAACACCATTCAGCATCCTGATTCAGCACTTTATCACAATCTAACCCGCTTAAACCATCGATACATTGAACATAAGCGATCAAGAACAGAATTACCAATCATATGTCATCATATATATCATACCCATGCAAACCCTAATCATAACATATAGTTTTCATTAAACAAAACGCAGCCTAACGTTTCTTAATTCCGCTAATCATCATACTTGCAAACTAGCATAATTAATCGATTAACATCATAACACTACATTCAAACATGATCAAGAGTTTATAAATCCAAATATGATTCTGCAAACAATGATAAATCCTAACCTTTAACAATAAGATCAATGAGACTTGGATGGGAGCCGATTCGGATATGATGAAGGTGATCGCGACCGAGAGCAAGGAGTGAGGAAGACTTGTCGCGACCGAGAGGGATGTAGCAAGGCTGTTTGCGATCGAGAGGCTGAATGGAGAGCTGCCGTCGGCTGTTTAGCTTATTAGGGTTTGTGTGTTTTGTTTTGTAAAGCAATGCTCATGCATGTATGTGTATATATAGCGCAAGAGGTGAAAGGAAAAGGGAAGGGTTTACGGTTTGGGTACTCACGGCCGCAAGGGGTTCGGGTGGGTTGGTTTGGGTCTAAAACTTGATCCCCAAGTTTTGGTTAACTCCTTGAGTCACAAGGAAATGAGGTTGGCTCGTGTCGCGGCTCGATTCGATTCATTTATCTATTTACTACATCTATATTTTATAACTAAAATAAAACACGAAATCGGAACATCACATAATAACGCACTAACTTATAAACGTTTAAGACTAGCACGTAATTCATTTGACAAGTACACGAAATTATCGTAATTATTCCGAGCGTGCAATTTAAGTCTCCGAATCAATTTAGCGTAGGAACGAATAACCGTGAAGTAGTACGTTTAAGATATCTGAAAAACCGGGATGTCACAGATTAATGTCCTTGCAACACACAAATGATCTTACAAGTTTCATTAAGCTATATTAAACGAATTTATTATTTCAAATGTTTGTTTGAAGATTCATTTGATACAAAATTTATAACATGAATTCAACAGCTTTTGTTGATGTCGTTTTCAAAACTAACATGTATTATAGGAAACTAATGGATGGCCATTGAGGAAAAACATGTTCGTATGTTGTGAAGTCAAGATGTTATGTTTCATTTAGTCTTTTGTTGTTATGTTTCATAAATTTATGTTTGAATTTTAAATAATGTTGTTAAACTTGTGGTTTGTTTCAAAACAAAAGTTTGTATGTAAATTATATGTTAAATAAAAAGTATGGATGAACATTTTGTAACGTATTAAAATTGTCGTTTACTTGGTTGAATGCAACGATTGCCGCTCTGGCCACACCTTGCACACGCTTCCACTACATCAAAAATCGGGGTATGACACTAGTGAGCACCCCTTCATTGATGTTGCCAATGATTTGACAGATGGATGACTTTTAAGGTAGATTAGATCTCCCTTATATGGAATAATGGTATTTTGAGGTGAAGGCTACAGATGGGAATCATCTGAGCTAACATCTGTTGGCAATTTTGAAGAGACAACATCTGTTTGAAATGGAGGTGGAGGCATTGGAGAGAGAGGTGTGAAAACATGTTTACTTGTATCCACAGTGGTTGGACTTTTATCAACAGAGGTTATATTTAATGAGATGGCAGAGGATAGAGGATCAGCAGTGATTGATCTAGTAGTGGCAGAGTTTTCACAATTGTTAATAACATTTGTTCCTCTGATTGTGGAAGTGACTTTATATTGTAGAATCATAATGTCATATCCTTAGTCTTGTGGTGAAGATTGTGGTGTACCTGCAGGGTTAGTCTTGACAGACACATCATCAAATGTAAATTTATTTAGATCAAACAATTTTGTAGGGTTTGCTGGGATTTTTAATGAAGAAAGTTCATTGAACTTTACATTCAAGGTCTCTTCCACACACCTAGTCCTTGAGTTAAAGACTATAGGCTTTAGCAGTGGTTGAGTATCCCAGAAAATAACCACAATCTACTTTGGCTGCAAATTTTGAAATTGAATCTTTTAAGTTCAAAATAAAACATTTGAAGTATGAGATCAGTGGTTTGATTTTATACAAAGTTTCATAAGCAGTTGTTTGATGTCTGGGGTTTATCAAGATTCTGTTTTGCACATAGCAAGTAGTGTTTACAGCCTCTTCCCAAAAGGTTAAGGTAAACCTGAGTCTGCAAGCATTGTTCTAGCAGCTTCAATAAAAGTTTGGTTTTTCCTTTCAACCACCCCATTTTATTCCGGTGCTCTTGGAATGCTATACTGCCTTACAATTCCTTTTGACACACAAAACTCATCCAACTCCTTATTTTTAAACTCTGTGCCATTATCACTCCTGAAGACTTTTACTGGCAGATCAAATTGCTTTTCAACTTGTTTCACAAATCCCTATTACCTTCAGTCTCATCCTTGGAGTGCAAAAAGTAAGTCCAAGTAAACCTAGAAAAGCATCAACAATAACAAGGCAATACCTTTTTTGTTTAAGGCTCGTGATTTTTACAAGGCTAAATAAGTCAATATGCAACAATTGTAAGCATTGACTTGTTTTGGACTCACAAATGGGCTTTTATGAACTTTTATGTTGTTTTCCTTTTAAACAGGAAACACAATGTTCATCTCTTGGGAAACATTTTTGTGGTAGAGCTCTTACAAGGCCTTGTTTAGAGAGTATGGTGATAGTTGTCAGATTTGTGTGCCCAAGTCTTCTGTGCCATAGTTCTATCTCATTATTAGAGGCAGCTGAGAACAAACAGGTATCAGTCATTGGATTATCCTTCAACACATCAACCACATACACATTGCCACTCCTATGAGCAACAACTTGTGCTTTGCTCTCAGCTATAATTTGATCAATCTTTTTAACCACTTCTGGCCCAACAATCTGACAAGTTTTCTCAGTGAAAAATGACCCATAGCACTTGTCACTCATTTATGAAACACTAAGAAGATTAAATTTCAGATTGTCAATAAGACTGACATTTTCAAATTTGAGTTTCCATGCTGAACAGTTCCTGACCCAAGCACCTTCCCCCTTTTTGAATTATTACCAAAGGATATATCACCCCCTCCATAAGGCATGAAGTCTTTGAGAAGGCTCTATATCCTGTCATGTGCCTGGAGCCTCCACTATCTACATACCATAAACTATCAAGTCAAGTAGAAGCTCCCTACACAGTGGTAATTAATTAGTTTAGGTTGGTTTCCAAAGCCAAAATGGCTTTGGAAGGGGTCACAGAAATGTCAATCTCAATTTAGAAGAATGGTCAGTGGTTTGAACAGATTTTTGTAACATCTGTTTAGACCCATCTCCTACCAGATGATAGTAACCATGAGGATGCCTATTTACTCTTGGTTTTGAGAGCCTTTGTAACCCTCATAACTAAGAGGTACCTTTTGGTAAATTGGTTGGCCATATCCTCTTGGGTACTGGTGGCAGGTGGTGCATCTGTTACCTGCACCTCTCTGGGAGCAAAGGTTTTGTGTAGTTCTTTGATAACAGGTGTTTCAACAGGTACAAAGGTCTGTTTAGACTTTCCTTTTGAAGTACTAATCTTTGAACTCTCATGTGTTTTAGATTTATACTCATTCTTTTTCACATCAAAGTTTCTGAGATAAACCCACACTCTTGAGTTTTATGATTTGTTTTATTACAAATTGTGCAGTTTGGAGAATTAATGAGTGTTAATGTCATAAGCTTTTAGAAGAACACAGTTTTTGGTAACATGGTTCTTCTTTTCACAAAAATCACAAAACAGGTCTTTGATCTTTTCTTTCTTCTTCCCTTTTTTAGACTTTTTGTCAGTAGATGTTGTAATATCTGCTGGTGAATCTGTTATGGGAATGATTCTTGCCTTTGGTGCTTTGACACCTTCAATGGTTGAAAAATTCACTAGCTTTGAAATTTTCAAGAATGTCACATTCATCAAACCATGTGGGTTTAAATTGAGGATCCCTCAAGTCTTTCTAAAACAATTTTATTTCCATTTTTATTAGTGACTTTGATTTCTTGATCAGCCAAGTTTGTTGGAACAATTTCAACCACACCAGAATCATTTCCAATAACATTTTCAGAAATTTGGTCAATTTCTTTGAAACCAATACCAAATTTTATGTTACTCTTGACCTGATTTTCTAACAAAATCTCATAACCTTTACAGGATTCCACCCATTTTTCACAAGTGATATGGGTGGATTCCAACTCCTATTTGCAAACCTAATATTTTTCTTTTATAGTTTGGAGTTGGTCCTTGGTTATGCTAGCTTCATGTTTTAAGCTGCTGATTTCAAATTCTTTTTCAAACAGTTTAGTTTTTAGCTCTTTTGAAAGCTTTTTCAAACTGTAATTCATCATCCAAAATCTTATTACTAAGGTTTCATTCACCTCTTTTATGTTAGCAAAAGCTATGATATATTTATCTGAACATAGATCTTTTAAGACCTGAGGAGATACCTTAGTAGCAGCCATCATGGCACAATCACATTCACCTTCACAAACATTAGCGTCCCATGGATCAGACAGAGATTTTAATTCTTCATTAACATTTTCTTGTCTAACAACTGTTTCATCATGAACATCAGACACAACAGACTTAGGATTCACTTCCTCAAATTCAACACCCTCAACTATGCCATAAAGCAAAATTCATTTTGTTTCTTTTCAATGTCAGCAATTAGAGCAAAGTTTTCATCAGTCAGATCCTTAGGCAAGCTACTCCAATCAACAAAGCCCTGAGTAAAGAAGCTCTGTTGATTAACCTCTGTCTGAGCAGTGGTTTGAGTAACTTGCTGTGCAGGTTGCATTTGAACCCGAGGAGCTAGTTCTTGAACATATTGAATTTGAGGAACAATGGTTTGAACATATTGCACAGGAAAAGTGGTAGCAAGGTGTGCAAAATAAGAAGTGTTTTGCATATGAGGAGCAGGGTATATTGCAAATAATGGACATTGTTTTGAGTGTTTTGAGGTCTATGGCTAGGATGTGTAGTAATTGGTCCAGATGTTTGAGACCTACATTCTCTAGCAAAGTGACCTAGCCTATTACACTTGAAACATTTAATCTTTGACTTATCCAACCCAACTTTTAGCCCCCATGCAACCCTGGAAACTTTCTACTAGTTCTCTTGTAATACTTGTTAGCTCTAACACTCAACAAGGCAAGCTGGTGCAAAATATCAATTTCTTCCAAATCTGTAGGGTCAAAATGTTGAAGGTCATTCAACTCAATGGATAAGTTATCAGAAGTTTGGCTTTCCCCATTAGCAATAATAAAATAATTAGGTGTGTAAGAATCAGAGCTGAAAATACCATCAGAGGTTATGGCAATGAAATGATCATAACTCTGATCCTTACAGCTGCCAAAAAGTGTTGTACTACCGAATGCATAGTCATCAGCCACTTTGTGAGACTCTTGTAGCTTCTTTTTCTGGTTCAGCTCTCTCTCATAAGTGAGAAGCCTACCATGAAGCTGAGTAAGACTCATTTCTTTGAACCCAACTGAATTCTAGTTACAAAAGCTATAGTGTCCCACTTGTGTGTTAATGATATAAGAAACCGACTATTTAAAGTCGAATTGGCAAAATCAACATTAACCAGTTTAAGCTCACTAATAAGACAGCTAAATTTAAACTGTTGGGTTAATGACTCTCCTTTCACATGACAAAACGTTTCATATTGTTGATTCAGAATCTCTCTGTTGTTTTCAGTTACTTCCTCAGTCCCATTGAATTGCTCTTTCAAAGCATCCCATAACTCCTTTGCATTGTTGCAATGCAACAGGCTAGCATAGATATCCTTTGGCAATGTAGAGGCCACGATACTAAATGCCTTTGCATCTAGCTCTATCTTTTGGAAATCTTGTTTAGAGTAATTTTCAGGATTCTTGGATACTTTGGCTTTAGGGTCCTCAGTACTTGGTATCATTGGAACATGAGGTCCAAAGATAATCGACTTCCAGCAACCGTGTTTTGCTGAGAAAGAACATGACCCATCTGTCTCTGCCAGATATTGTGCTCTGATCTAACGATAATCGGTGGTTTAAACAAGTTGTCGGTGTTGTGAGGATCTTGTAAATTTTGAGACATTTTCGATTCTTTGTAAAACAGGATTTTGTTTTAAACTACTTTGAACGTGAATAAACTTTTACTTTTTTTTCAATCCGACGAGCAAACGAATTAGCAGTGAGAGCTGATCTGTTCAAATCAAATTGATTGTTAAATCAAATTCGATTGACCAAGCTCTGATACCAATTGTTAGGATCTAAGTTTGATATTGTTGTGAATGTTTAAGATGAAATCAATGAAAGTGGATAAACGTGTAAGAAGTGAAGTGGAAATAATAAACTTTGAATTCACAACAATATGAAGATTGCTTTCACAATCATGCTTTTATAAATTTATGAATTTACGTATGCATGAACGATTACAAACTCCCCCCAGCCTAAGATCACTCTGATTTGCTCGTACACATAATGTCAAGGTGAAGAGCTGTAGAACAGTACACACACTGTTCTATTTATAGTACAGAGCAAACCGCTGAGCATCTTATGCTGACGTCACATTGAAAGTGACATGTAACAAACTAAAACTAACTACAACATCTGCTAAGCTAAACACTGTTATAAACTATATAATACAACGTCTGATAGTAAGCACTGATGGGACATCCTCTGTTGGGCTTTAGCAGAGCTTTGTCTTGCCTGACCTTAGCTTTAGTCTTCAGAGAGCTTTGCCTTGGCAGACCTTAGCTTTAATCTTCAGCAGAGCTTTTGCCTCGGCAGACCTTTGAGTCTTTATCAGAGCTTTGCTTGGGCAGACCTTTGACCTTTGTCTTCAATAGAGCTTGGCTTCTGCAAAAGTTCATTTATTATAAGGATCAGAGGTTGTCGAATATTTTGGTTTTCTATCATCTGTTCTTTTTGTAAGGTTCAATTTCCATCAATTGGTTTATACATAGAAAGTGATTTAGAAAACGGACGAGTGTAAT
The DNA here is from genome assembly GCA_947069175.1 of Scalesia atractyloides. Lineage (NCBI taxonomy): Eukaryota > Viridiplantae > Streptophyta > Magnoliopsida > Asterales > Asteraceae > Scalesia > Scalesia atractyloides. Next base: position 54,563,431 of record CAMTDV010000029.1, read on the forward strand.
ATGATAAGAGCAAGGTGGATACGTCGCTGGTACTTTCTATATATAAATGATCTTATTGTATTACTCATCGTAGCATTATCCAAATCACTTCAAATAAGGACAAATGGTTTTAGACAAGTCACGAACGATTTTCAATTAAAGATATATAAACCATACAAAGAATCCTTTTAAATCAATTTCTTATACGGTTTAAAAAAGAAATACTTTTGTCAAGATTCATGGCTACAAGGTTTTATAACTCATACCAACTTAGATAGTTGGAGAAAAAGTGGGATTAACGAGCATTCCGGAAGCACTGACCGTGCGAGACTGCGATCTCGGAAGCACTGACCGTGCGAGAGGCAGTGCGACTCATTTCTCGGCACGCACGGCCGTGCGGACCATTGGCACGGCGGTGCACGACTAGATTGCTGATCACATGTGACCTGAAGCCTTGGCATGGCCGTGCAAATAATTGGCACGGCCGTGCAAATCATTGGCACGGCTGTGCACATCTGAAGATTTTGCCGCTCAAAAAGCCACTTGTCTGCCCATACCTTGCAGTGACGTAATGCTGATGCGCACGGCCGTGCGCATAAAGTGCACGGCCGTGCGGATATGAAAATTGTCTATAAAACAGAGCATTCGCGACTGATCAAAATATTGGGTATTTTCCAAGTTTCTGGGCGATTTCTGATGTGCGGGAGCCAGGACGGTTTCAAGCCTCAAGGTTGCAAGAAGCTTATCATTCATCCAATCCATCAAATCCTTGGTTGTTTATGGTTTGATTTCTTGTTCTTAATGTAAATTCTGATCACATTTGCAAGCATTGAGATGATGTTTATGTAATATTGTTATGAATACTATGAAAAACACTTGTTTTATGATCAATATTTAGTTTATTATCAAGTTAAAATGAAGCTCAGTCAACTGCTCATGTTTGAATCTTGATGATCATATGGCAATCTTGTTTCATTGATGTTGGATTCTTGATTATGATTGTTTATCTTGGATAATTAGTAAATGGTTAGTTAGGATAAGTTGAATAAACCCCATAATTAATCATTTATTAGTGAACTGTTAACTTGATTAATATGTTTACACCATGAAACTAGAAATGGGTATTGGTTTAATAAAAGATAATCTGATTTGATCAAGAATGCTTTCTTACACGGAAGGGCTCTAACAGGTTAGATGGTTTATTGCGGTTCTTAATATATTTCATAATCTTTGTTGAGTATTTGTGGCCAAAATAACCAACTTGGTAGATTTATATTTAAGACTTGCAAAATGAATGAGTTTGTGATATGATATACGTTATGCTTGTCTCGGTGGTTATATTGTGTTTATCGGTATTGCTTTCCTTGATAAAATTGGTTAGAAAACTCTTAACGGATGACTAACTTATTTTTAAAGATTCACATGAAAATATATCAATAGCTCGCTAAAGAATAATTTTAGGTGGTTAAAGTGTGTTTATCGCGGTAACTTTCCGAAGAATTGTCATATTAGGAGTCCCGAAAGGGATACTAGTGGTCTTTATAATTGGAAAATTGATCAAGTGCCTTTGTGACATTTTTTATAACATGCTTATTTTGCTTATAAAACAAGACAAAAGAAAAAGAAATTGTATTTTTGTATTTAAAGTCTTTTATGTCTTAAAATATTTTTTAGATAATTTTGGAAAAAACTATTTCACATATCCTTTTTACCGGTAAATAAATGACGACGGTTTAGTACACAAGCACATGCCCGCGTCCTTGGATCAACATCTGGTTCTTACCCATATTTTACTACATATACGATAGGGTACACTTGTGCTTTTGTGTGTGTTTTAATTTAAGGTAGAAATCATTTTTATAGATATTAAAACCGAGTTCGTGTGTAAAATTCATTGTAAAAATGTGTATATATGCGCACACGTCAAGGTGTTGCAAATACTAATACAAAGCTATGAATTTGACAACAAAACCTATGTTACTCACCGACATTCTTTGTTGACCGTCTTTTTCACATATGTTTCGGGTGCTAATGTGTGACGATTATGAACGCATGCTACACGTAGGATGGACTCAGGCCTTAGTTTACATTATAACTTAAAGACAATTTTTATATTTTGTTTATGTTATCTAGAGACAACGTAAATTATTAATTCAATAAAACAAAAACTTGAATACCATGTGTTTGAAACAATTTCTGTAACGTGACCCCCCGATGTTTTCGACGCAGTTTGTTGTTTTACGCAGTCGGGGTGTTACAAAGATTGGTATCAGAGCCATGGTTATATGGAATTAGGTTATTAGTAATGTTTTTGACCTAGACTATAACCTTTCTAAGACCCTAACGTGAGGTAACCGCGTATAGATGTTTAATACAATACCATCACCATCCTTAGGTGATTCAAAACAATGCAAAACCATGAATCTCTTAAAAACTCAAATTTTTCGAAAGACCTTTAACAAGAAAACATCATCTACCCTTAGATGATTTGTTTTTAGGCTTTTAAGCCTTTGATGTTTCCAAAATCTCGTCAAAGTTTGGGTTTTAATAATGTGAACACGTGCAATCTGGAAGGGTGGATGCCAGTGGCCTGAGTTTTCTGTCTAAGGCTAGAGTGTTCATACAAATCCACTTGACCGGACCAGTCACTCTTACCTGGGAACTCTTGGGGCGAGTGTCCACTTATAGGCTAAAGCATGTCCTCGTGATACATTATAGGGACCCATTTACTTTGATCACTCACTGTGTCGTTTATTCGTTCTAAGTAACGAATAAATGATCACAATCCTTATGTTTCGTCGATATTTTTAAACGTTTCTTTTTTACTATCCAATATCAATCTCACTCGTTTCCTCTCATAATTTCTCTCTTTTAGAATGCCTCCCCGTCGCAACGCTACCTAAGACGCCATAATGGCGGCTATGATCGCTCAGCAAATGGCTACGATACTACCAAACCTTGTGACATAACTCAATCAAGCCAAAATAACAACAACAATGCACCTACTCCTGTAACTACAAACAATTCAATGTGGCTAAACACTCAAGTTCAATGGTTCTGAGGGAGCTACTGGGCTCCAACAATCGTTTGAGAGCATCGAGAGCACTTTCCGCCATGTCAAGTGTCTTACTGAACGCAAGGTAGAGTTCACTTCGAATGTGTTTCCAAAAGAGATCACTCACGTGGTGGAACAGAATTATGAGAGATAGAGGTGCAGACGTAGCAATGGCACAAACGTGGGAAGAACTTAGAACTCTAATGATGAAAGAGTTCTACCCACGCACTGAACAAAGGGCACTTGAGAATGAATTCCACGATCTTAAGCAAGATAGTAGAGAACATCGTGCTAACACAGATCGATACAAGAAGTTGAGCCTGCTATGTTCCACCACGGTCACGACTTGGTAAGACAATTGAGAAGTACATTGATGGCCTCCCTGACCCAGTTCAAGATATAGTCCATGGTACCGTTAGAGAGGCTATCGAACTAGCCGCAACTCTAACGACTCTCAAGTCAAGAAAGGGAAACTCTTTCGTAAAGGAGACAAGAAACAATCTGCCAAGACTGCTCAGGAGAAACCAAAGGAAACCAAAACCGAACCCTCAAAGAATTCAAGGAAGCATAAGGCTTCAAAGAACTTTGTTGTTGTTACTAACCCAAGCTACTTGATGTTCTAAAAGTATTTAATTAAAAACAAATCAAATTACCCTAATTCTAAACTCAAATTAAACTCTAGAATCCTAAATTATACTAAAACTACTAACCGGAAAGTGGACCGATCAATTGTAGAATAGCTTGGTAAGTTCGGATTATCGAACCCAGAGACTCTCTAATTACTATGATTACTTAATTTAGACTCGATTAAAACAACTTGCTATATTTTAAGGGAGGGGGGGTTTCTACTAATTCTAAATTATTAATTAAACTAAAACTATCTAATTGGAACAAATCAAACTTTGACTTTTTAGAAATTGGGAATTAAATCAAGAATAATGAACTGGTTACCTAGGTTGGATTTTTAGATTACTACTCATTTGATTTGATATAACTTATTAGGTTGAATGATTTACCGGATTCTTAAAATATTAAATTTTAGGTTTACCGAACAGGACCCCCAACCCTTCTAGGAAGACACCTATGATAACCTACATTATTACTTGTTCACCGGTTTTAAAGATTCCTTTTCAGTTATCTTCTAATTTAGTAAAGTGTCTAATTAGTTAACTACTTCTCAATAATTAACCTAGACCAACTACAACTTCTAGTTTAGCTTAACCGACTTAATTTTGACAAGTAAATTACATTTGGGAATTTCTCAAAACCTAAACCTAACAATTTATCTAATAATTCAGTTAACTAATTATTATTTCTCAATAACTAGTCTAGGTATAATGACAAAATTGATTTTATATTTCAAGTAATTGTTTTCCCGGTTTTATTGGCCAATTTACCAACAACTTCCCAAATCCCTAAAGACACGAAAAAGCAACATAACGTATTCTATGGAAGACATCCACCTAGATTCATGTAAAACAATTAAACAATCACAAATCAATTAAGATCATGCAAATACACTAAACTAAGAAATTAAAGTTGTGAACTTTACCAATTACACATTCAAACCATAATTAAACTAAAATAAATCAAACTTTCGTAAATTCAATCATCCAAACCTAGGTAACTGAAGTAAATTAGCCAAGTATCATGTTTATAAACCTAAATAAACAGGTTTAGAACAAGAATGCATAATCAAGTTAAAAAAAAGGAGTATAAGGATCAAGAATGTTGCAACAAAACCATTAATGCTCCTGCCTCGAAACTTCTTGATAGCCCGAATGATTCCTGCAGCCTAGATCATCTTCTTTCAGCTCAGATTCTCCAGAAAATATACTCCAAAGGGCCTAGTTCATCCAAGTTGATCCCACAGATGTGATAATATGACTCAATAAATAACAAACAAATCCCAAATCAACTGGGTTTCGAAACTTTCTGGATAAAACACCCTTCGCAAGCCGCGAGAGGGATAGGGCTTCCGGTCGCGCCCCGCGACCGAGTTGCAATTCTGGGATAATTATCAACCTCTCGCGCCCCGCGAGAGGTATATAGCATGGCGGTCGTGGCCCGCCAGAAGGCTAAATCTTGCGTTTTTCCAATTCGTTTCCTCTTTTCTGTTCCAATCACGTTCCGGCTCGGTTATATTTACCATTTTAGCTTGTTTTTCCCATCCTTCCAACCGTTTTAACGAACAAAGACCTTCAAAACGCATTTGGATTAAAAGTAGATAAACTCTTGACAAACCAAAACGAAAATGTGTTAAAACTTTACAAACTCTACATGATAAATGCATGTATTATTCAATACATCAAATATCCTCACAATTATTCGAGAAAGAATTGTGCACAAACGGAATCATAACCAAACAATTATTCGTTTTCAAAGATTAAGGTTATTTTCATTAGGGAATGAGATTTATGTTAACCGCGATTGCAAGTATTAGATCCACTTAAACTCAAAATTCGGTTCAAACTTCTCATAATGCGAATTTAATTCAAGTGCGGTCAATCTACCTAGGGTCTCACACTATAATCCATAGTACACCTAATCCTACCTCAAGCTTATGGAACAAAAGGAACGAATTATTTAACCCATTTCCTAACCGTTTTATACCAAAATATAAAGAATTTAAAACCAAGTAACTTTCTTGTTTCTTTTTTTTCCTTCCTTCGAGCATTTGATTTCTTTTTGCATATCTAACCTAGAGGTTGTCTCAACCAGAGTCACCATCCCCGAGAGCGACAATGTGGGCTTCGACACTTAAAATTTCAACTAATCCTAGAGAGATTCTCGATCAGAGTCACCATCCCCAAGGGAGATTCCATAGGCCTCGTCTACTTTTCAATCAAGCTCATTTTTTCTTTTTCTTTTATATGATTAAAAATTCTAAAGATTTTAGCTTATAATGGCTTTCCTTATACTATTTTTGGCGGTTTCAATTTCCCATTTTTCCTAGATGAGCACCCACTAGTAGACCGACAATTAAGGTATATTAATCTCAAAGAATATAAGAACCGAATCGAGCCTACTCACATATCACAAGTTAGACACAAACTCACCCTTTTATTTCTCATATTATTATTATTTGAAACCGAATAAAAATTTAAATTTTCTATCATTTTCCGAGTAAATTCATGCAAACTTCTTTTTCAAAAGACATTTTCGGATTTTTTACACTAAATCAAATACTCTACTACTCTACTCTACTATCTCATCCCCACACTTCAATTTCGCATTGTCCCAATGCAAGGATGAGACAACCTATCACTCAAAATAACAAAACAAAAAAATAAAGAAAAACACAATACAAAAGTGAAGCACTTAGCTGGTAATGCAAGACTGTCAATGTGCCAGTCAGTGCGCTCATGCCCTCCAATTCGAACGCGCTCAGTGTACTACTCTCAAAACTCACATGCGAACGGAAGCAGCATACAACATCGACCTATCAACATACACTTCCAAAACATAATATGATAAAGCAAATCAATAAATTATTTTGAAGATTGTCCACGATGATACCCAAACCATTCAACACCCCCCACAAAGTAAATTGTTTAAATTACAGACCATTAAGAAATTAAAATAGCATAAAAGAAAAATAAAGATAGAGCTCCACTGCTGCTTTATCGTCCTCCTCCGACTCTTCCGACGCCTCGAAGACTTGGTATTGTTGAACGTCCTCCATACCAGCAAACTAACTTGACCCCGGCTGACCACCTTGATGCTGAAAGTAGGATGGAACCCCCATGTTCAAATTTTGCATCATGTACCTCATCCCATCTTCCAGCCTTCGCTGGCTAGCCTCATGCATACGCCTACTCTCGATCATGGTCTGGCGAACACCACCGAACTGCTGGTCGACATAGCCTCGCAGGTCCCCAAACCCCATCTCCATCCTATCATACAAAGAATCCAAAGTCAGTGGGTCTGGTGAGGCTGACGGAGAGGATATTGTCGTCCTGGCAACTCCTAACGCGTGACCGGCCGCTGATATCGAGTGGGGACACCAGCCTGCATAGATGATCCAGCTTCGGATCCTGAGGCGGTTGCACCTGCGGTCCCTGGCGGACTGGCTCCCAGCTAACAGGCTCTTGGGTCGTCAAAATACCGGCAGCCTGGAGGTCTCGAATACTCGTGACGCAGGGGGCTGGGCCTTCTCTCATCCTGTCTTGGGATATCTGTCGAACACCCCTAAACTCTTAGCTAAGCACATAATCAAGGGCACAATACACCCGTGCCCTGGGCCTCCCCTCCACAACCACGTCATCGACCATGCAAATATAGTTGCCAGGTTCGCCTGCCGTCCTTCCACCATGCACATCAAACAGAATAAACTTACCTGATTTACCTTGTTATCCCCCTGCCCTCTTCCAACCAGTGTAGCAGCAAGAATCTTGTGGATAAACCAGTAGACCAGATCAATAATGTCGCTTGCTACCATATTGTTTGAATATGGAGCAGAAGAGATAGTACCCCAAAACCTGGCTAGTTTATCCGTCTGAACACTGTGGGGGTGCCTCCTTTTGAAGACCCCCTAAAGACTAGTGGATAAGTCCGGTGCCTGAACCTCCTCTGATGAGTATATCTGCGAGGCCACCGCGAACTTTAGAACCATCATTTCACAAACTTGCCTCCCTAAAGCGAACGAGATAGCATCACTCTCATTAAATTTACCCTGCTGGTATTCAAACGTAGAGTGAAACTCGAAGGTAATCTCTTGATACTGTTTAGCTGCGCAATCCAATACCCTCCTAAACTTGTCCCCCAACAACTGTTCAATTCTGCCCCTTTGACCCAGATGGTCAATCATATCCCAGTCGATCCGTCTGTAGGGCAGCAGATCACAAGTGATTAAGTTGGAAAGCCTGTCCCACTCGTGGGAATCCAGATCGAAGAAAAGCAGGGGACTGTCCACTATCCGCGTGCTCTGTCCATGGGGAATACCGTCCTTTGGTACCTGATTCTGCGTCGACCAAAATTCAAAGGCTGCTGTGGTGCATCAGCTGTGTCACGTCTCTGGCGAGGTGTTGGCCCTCTCATCTTTCGTCCTGCACGGCTTGAACTACCTTCCCCAGACATCTGCATAAAGCACGAGTAAGACAAGTAGAACATTAGAAAGAGACAACCACATAGAACAAATGACCGTAAGCATTTCATTCAAGGTCATGGTCTAAAAAAGATAAACAGTTTACCAAATAATATTATATATATTTTAGCCGGTGTGTAACATTATTAATTAGTAAGACCGAATCTCGCCCGAATGGAGATTGAGTACGGGCGAGAAAGATTTGTATGCATGAACACCCAAATGTTACTAACCCCCAAAATGTATCCAAACCATACAATTACCCCCTTCCGGCACTTTAAAGCCCTCAATTAAAACCGCGGAGCCGAAAAAGAACCAACATTGAGTGTAATTCCAAAGATAAATTGTATGACCATAGCAGAAACAACGGGTTGAAGATCTTAAAAATCTAATTTTTAGTACCAATATTAACCAACCGAATCCCCACACTCAATGTTGAACCTCACCAAACCCGACAAGATACACCCTGCTTACACTTAATCTACCCACAGAAATTAACAACCATCACACTCAAATACTCAAACCAAACCAAGTGTATCCCAACCCGCAAAAACTAACCCTAACCATGCAAACTATCAAGCCAACCAAAATATAAATATAAGCAGCATGAATATTATGAAAATGAAAGCATAAGGTTGCGAGACAAACCGTGGCACCGATATGTAATAACTAGTAAGCAAATAATGGAAAAGTTGCAACACAGTTAAAGAGCTCGGTTGAAAGGGAAAAACACAGGTTTGCACTTGAAAGTGGGTAAAGGTTGATGTAGGGAAGTAAAGGGGAAAGAATTGGGTGAATGTGGGTTAGAAATGGTGGATTTTGGTGAGGAATAGTGGAGGAGCCATAGGTGAAAGTGGTGAAGAAATGGTGTTGAAAATGGGGAAAAGTGGTTTTTAGGGTTTGAAACTGCAGATAGGGCCTCTCGCGGGCTGCGAGAGAGGAAGTTAATCCTCTCGCGCCCCGCGACTGAACTAATCTCCGGATTTACAAGCCTCTCGCGGGCCGCGAGCGAGATGGCTTATGCCTCTCGCGCCCCGCGAGAGGAGTGTTTTCACAAAAAGTTTTGAAGATTTTTCTGGTTTGTGCCTTAGAAAATTTTGAAAGTTTTCATTTACTAGTATAACTTAGTGAAACACCCCGCTTGCAACCCGATGCTAACAAAACGTACCTGCAAATTCCAGCTCCCCATCGATGGTGGCGTGATATAACCTGCAAAAACAGCTAAACCGACCCATAAACACACAAAAACACATAAAGTACGAAAACATGAATTAATATTAAAAGGACATGAAATGCAATTAAATACCAAAAATGTACATACTCTACACTTGAGCCGATACTCAAGAACCTATGTGGTATGAGGTGGAACTTCGAGGGGAGTTTCCTCCGTCTCGGTGGGATCTAGTGGTCCTCCTAAATAGTGCTTCAATCGATGCCCATTGATCTTCCACGTCCCTCCGTCAGCTTCATCTTTCAGCTCGATTGTTCCATACGGGAATACCTCATATACCACATACGGGCCTGACCATTTTGACTTCAACTTCCCAGCAAATAGTTTCAATCTCGAGTTATATAAGAGCACTCTGTCGCAGATTTGAAACTCTTTCACACCTTTCAATCTCCCGTCATGCAGCACCTTAGTCTTCTCCTTAATGCTCCATGAACACTCATACGCCACATCCCGAAGTGCCTCCAACTCGTGAATTTGGAAGTATCGTCTCTTGGCAGCTTTAGTGAGGTCCAAATTCACGGTTTTCAAGGCCCACAACGCCCTGTGCTCAAGTTCAACCGGGAGATGGTAGGCTTTACCATAAACGATCATGAAGGGCGTGGTGCCTAGCGGTGTCTTATAGGCGGTTCGAAACGCCCATAAAGCATCATCTAACTTATCAAACTAGTGATTCTGACTTTTTCCTACCGTATTCTCGAGGATCCGTTTCACCCCCTGTTCGCATTCTCCACTTGGCCGCTCGTCTAAGGATGATAAGCGGTGGAGAGGCGATGAGTGACACCATAGCGCGCCAATGCCTTTTCCATGACGGCATTGCAGAAGTGTGTGCCACGGTCACTAATAATGGCTCGTGGGGTACCAAAACGGGTGAATAGCTTCTTCAAGAATCTCACCACCACTCGGGCATCATTAGTGGGTAAAGCTTGAGCTTCAACCCACTTGGAAACATAATCAATAGCCACAAGGATGTACCGATTCCCGCTAGAGACGGGAAACGGTCCCATGAAGTCAACCCCCATACATCGAAGACTTCAAGAATTTGGATCGGATGTTGGGGCATCTCGTCCTTGGATGAGATGTTGCCGGTGCGCTGGCAACGATCACAAGTCTTAACGAACTCTAGAGCATCCTTTACTACTGAGGGCCAATAAAAACCGCAATCAAAAACCTTCTGTGGGGTGACGTGCAGACCATGATGACCTCCTGTTAGTCCCTCGTGCACGTGCCTCAAAATCTCTGCCCCCTCTTCTCTACTAATGTTGCGCCTGAGAATCCTATCTCCCCCTACCCAAAAAAGAAATGGGTCATCCCAGATGTATTGTCACACCCCGACCCGCAGCGGAAAAGGTGATCGGGGCATGATTGGGTTATCATCAAAGCTCATGACATTTATTATAACGTTTCATATTCATTAATACAATTTTAAAGGGAATTATACAATCATTATTACATCATGTCCTAACATCAATCTAGGCTTCATTGTTTTCTTCTAAGGCATTTCCTATGTTTTCCTTGCTTCATCCTGTTCACCTGTATCATGTGTAAAAATGGTTTTTGGATCAACAAAAAGTTGGCGAGTGAATCCTATGAAAAACATTTGAACAAGTTTATTTAATTGATTATAAAATAAAGTGCACAACCACACATGAGTAAAAATAGATGTAAACTTATTCAACAATCATTTAATATTAAATATTGCACACATGAACAATAATGGATCGTTTTGAGGCACGCGTTGCTCAACTCGTCTCTCACGAGGAGCTGATGGGCCTAATGAATGATTTGCATATACTTGACAATATGAAATACATAACTACAAACAATTTAAACTAAATAATACACACACGAACAATAATGGATTTATTTTGAGGCACGCGTTGCTCAACTCGTCTCCCACGAGGAACTGATGGGCCAAATGAATGAATTGCATATAACTTGACAATATGAAATACATAACTACAAACAATATATACAATCTAAGTTTAGGTCACAATATGGTATGGCACAAGTTTAAATAAACGAGTTAAATTTTGGTGACACATGACACACCCCAAAACGTGTAAATAAAAAGGGGAGTTGTAAGATTCACTCACATTGGGTGCGTTCGGTTGATGATGTTGAATACGCACGAAGTTGGATTTAACCACGAGTGAAACTAACCTAGATAATAACATAATGGTTTGGTAAATAAGCGGATTTTATTAATCAATTTTAGTAGAATTGTTGGGTGTATTTTTGTGAGTTTAAGGCTATTTTCTAACCTTAAAAATGTTATTTTTAAGTATTTTTAATTGATTTTTAAATAAAATAAATAAATAAAAATAATAAAAAAATGTTGACTTTTTGCGACCGTTGACCGTTGACCAATGACTTTGACTGTTGACTGTTGACCGGTTCGTATGTGTGTATGTATGCGCTGGGTGAGGCTCGAACCCGAGACCTCCCGTACGCGTGCACGCAGCTCTACCAACTGAGCTACGTGTCTAACCTGAAATATTTCTGTTTTTAATTATATTTATATACTAATTGAATTAAACCGAAAATCATTTATTTTTAAAAACGATTTTAATCTAACGACTCGGTGCGCTCCACAGGTCTCGAACCCGGGACCTGTGGGTTGAGTTAACGCACAGTCCACCGCTGGACTGTGTGTCTAACTTGTTAAATAATCTGATTTTTATTATACTTATATACAAACTAAATAATTTCCTTTCTGTCTTATATAAAAAGTTTGATAATTGTCCGGACCGGTGCGGTAGTCCGGACTCGAACTCGTGACGTGCGATTAAACGTTCACACAGTCCACCACTGGACTGTGTGTCTATCTTGGTTATTATTCTGATTTTTATTAAACTTAACATCTATATGAAATGAATCCGGTTCAGTAATAAAAAGGAACATTTTTATTAAGGCGAGTGTGCGTGGGACAAGTATCGAACTCGGGACGTAAGCGTGTTTATTTGCACACAGTCCACCGCTGGACTGTGTGTCTAACCCGAGTTATATCTTGATTTAAATTATACTTATAGACAACTGAAACTTCGTCTTCTTCGTTGGACTTAACCAGAATCGGAGTCCGACTGGTTCGTCGATTTAATCATGTTCTTTTAGTGTTTTGCGGTTAATTACAGGTGAGATAAATAAAAAGAATGACAGGTTAAGTGTTAGATATACCGAACTGGACTCCTCTGTTTCGCCGGCGAAACTCCGGTGACAGAAAACTATTCCGGCGACGTGTGTCTTGCGGCAGAGGGTCTTCAGCGAGCTTGAGATGGATGTGAGTGGCTTCGGTATAAGTTCTGGGTGTTCAGTAAGGCTCAGAAGTGAAAGGTTCGGTTTTCCGGCAAGTTGCAGAACTTTTCCGGCGAGTGGAATTACGTCGGGTAAAGGTGTGATTGTGAGCGAAAAAGCTAGCAGAGGTTTGAGGGGGTATTTATAGGGCAGAACATCGACGTATTTAGTCCGATTTCCGTCTTGATTCGTCGGTCAATAAGTTTTCCGGTGGTTATGACTTGCGTCGCGGGTTCAGGCGTCGGTTATAACCGATGTCATAGTTAAGGCTTCGGTTAAAACTGAAGTAACCGTCCAATCTCGGCGAAATCGTCGGGATTTCCGACCACTGCGATTGGGCGCGTCGGTATTTGAATTCGAGATTCATGTTATGAATTAATTGTCTTCAATATTGAACAAGAAATACAAGTGGCGCAGTGGTTGGATGTAAGGGTGTTAAGGCTTTGTTTGAATCCGGTTAACTGACCCGGGTTCGAAACCCGGCAGCAACCTTTTATTTTTAAACAACTATTTTTAATACTTTTTCAAATATAAATTATATATTCCAATATACTTATTAATTAGGTATCGTTTAAAATTATTTTGGGCATTAAATACGCCACGAAATTTTTAACTGATTGTTCGGTTATTAAACGGAGCGGGTTTGGTAAATCTGATTTTTTACGGATGTTACATGTATCGCCTCACATGCCCGCGTCCTTGGATCAACATCTGGTTCTTACCCATATTTTACTACATATACGATAGGGTACACTTGTGCTTTTGTGTGTGTTTTAATTTAAGGTAGAAATCATTTTTATAAATATTAAAACCGAGTTCGTGTGTAAAATTCATTGTAAAAATGTGTATATATGCGCACACGTCAAGGTGTTGCAAATACTAATACAAAGCTATGAATTTGACACACAAAACCTATGTTACTCACCGACATTCTTTGTTGACCGTCTTTTTCACATATGTTTCGGGTGCTAATGTGTGACGATTATGAACGCATGCTACACGTAGGATGGACTCAGGCCTTAGTTTACATTATAACTTAAAGACAATTATTTATATTTTGTTTATGTTATCTAGAGACAACGTAAATTATTAATTCAATAAAACAAAACCTTGAATACCATGTGTTTGAAACAATTTCTGTAACGTGACCCCCCGATGTTTTCGACGCAGTTTGTTGTTTTACGCAGTCGGGGTGTTACAAAGATTGGTATCAGAGCCATGGTTATATGGAATTAGGTTATTAGTAATGTTTTTGACCTAGACTATAACCTTTCTAAGACCCTAACGTGAGGTAGTATAGATGTTTAATACAATACCATCACCATCCTTAGGTGATTACAAAACAATGCAAAACCATGAATCTCTTAAAAACTCAAATTTTTCAAAGACCTTTAACAAGAAAACATCATCTACCCTTAGATGATTTGTTTTTAGGCTTTTAAGCCTTTGATGTTTCCAAAATCTCGTCAAAGTTTGGGTTTTAATAATGTGAACACGTGCAATCTGGAAGGGTGGATGCCAGTGCCTGAGTTTTCTGTCTAAGGCTAGAGTGTTCATACAAATCCACTTAACCGGACCAGTCACTCTTACCTGGGAACTCTTGGGGCGAGTGTCCACTTATAGGCTAAAGCATGTCCTCGCGATACATTATAAGGACCCATTTACTTTGATCACTCACTGTGTCGTTTATTCGTTCTAAGTAACGAATAAATGATCACAATCCTTATGTTTCGTCGATATTTTTAAACGTTTCTTTTTTACTATCCAATATCAATCTCACTCGTTTCCTCTCATAATTTCTCTCTTTTAGAATGCCTCCCCGTCGCAACGCTACCTAAGACGCCATAATGGCGGCTATGATCGCTCAGCAAATGGCTACGATACTACCAAACCTTGTGACATAACTCAATCAAGCCAACAATAACAACAACAATGCACCTACTCCTGTAACTACAAACAATTCAATGTGGCTAAACCACTCAAGTTCAATGGTTCTGAGGGAGCTACTGGGCTCCAACAATGGTTTGAGAGCATCGAGAGCACTTTCCGCCATGTCAAGTGTCTTACTGAACGCAAGGTAGAGTTCACTTCGAGTGTTTTCCAAAAGAGATCACTCACGTGGTGGAACAGAATTATGAGAGATAGAGGTGCAGACGTAGCAATGGCACAAACGTGGGAAGAACTTAGAACTCTAATGATGAAAGAGTTCTACCCACGCACTGAACAAAGGGCACTTGAGAATGAATTCCACGATCTTAAGCAAGATAGTAGAGAACATCGTGCTAACACAGATCGATACAAGAAGTTGAGCCTGCTATGTTCCACCACGGTCACGACTTTGGTAAGACAATTGAGAAGTACATTGATGGCCTCCCTGACCCAGTTCAAGATATAGTCAATGGTACCGTTAGAGAGGCTATCGAACTAGCCGCAACTCTAACGACTCTCAAGTCAAGAAAGGGAAACTCTTTCGTAAAGGAGACAAGAAACAATCTGCCAAGACTGCTCAGGAGAAACCAAAGGAAACCAAAACCGAACCCTCAAAGAATTCAAGGAAGCATAAGGCTTCAAAGAACTTTGTTGTTGTTACTCAACCCAAGCTACTTGATGTTCTAAAAGTAGTTAATTAAAAACAAATCAAATTACCCTAATTCTAAACTCAAATTAAACTCTAGAATCCTAAATTATACTAAAATACTAACCGGAAAGTGGACCGATCAATTGTAGAATAGCTTGGTAAGTTCGGATTATCGAACCCATGAGACTCTCTAATTACTATGATTACTTAATTTAGACTCGATTAAAACAGCTTGCTATATTTTAAGGGGGGGGGGGGTTTCTACTAATTCTAAATTATTAATTAAACTAAAACTATCTAATTGGAACAAATCAAACTTTGACTTTTTAGAAATTGGGAATTAAATCAAGAATAATGAACTGGTTACCTAGGTTGGATTTTTAGATTACTACTCATTTGATTTGATAATAACTTATTAGGTTGAATGATTTACCGGGATTCTTAAAATATTAAATTTTAGGTTTACCGAACAGGACCCCCAACCCTTCTCAGGAAGACACCTATGATAACCTACAATTATTACTTGTTCACCGGTTTTAAAGATTCCTTTTCAGTTATCTTCTAATTTAGTAAAGTGTCTAATTAGTTAACTACTTCTCAATAATTAACCTAGACCAACTACAACTTCTAGTTTAGCTTAACTGACTTAATTTTGACAAGTAAATTAGATTTGGGAATTTCTCAAAACCTAAACCTAACAATTTATCTAATTAGTTCAGTTAACTAATTATCATTTCTCAATAACTAATCTAGGTATAATGACAAAATTGATTTTATATTTCAAGTAATTGTTTTCCTGGTTTTATTGGCCAATTTACCAACAACTTCCCAAATCCCTAAAGACACGATAAAGCAACACAAACGTATTCTATGGAAGACATCCACCTAGATTCATGTAAAACAATTAAACAATCACAAATCAATTAAGATCATGCAAATACACTAAACTAAGAAATTAAAGTTGTGAACTTTACCAATTACACATTCAAACCATAATTAAACTAAAATAAATCAAACATTCATAAATTCAATCACAAAACCTAGGTAACTGAAGTAAATCTAGCCAAGTATCATGTTTATAAAACTAAATAAACAAGGTTTAGAACAAGAATGCATAATCAAGTTAAACAAAGGAGCATAAGGATCAAGAATGTTGCAACAAAACCGTTAATGCTCCTGCCTCGAAACTCCTTGATAGCCCGAACGATTCCTGCAGCCTAGATCTTCTTCTTTCAGCTCAGATTCTCCAGAAAATATGCTCCAAGGGGCCTAAGTTCATCCAAGTTGATCCCCAGATGTGTCTTAATCATAATATGACTCAATAAATAACAAACAAATCCCAAATCAACTGGATTTCGAAACTTTCTGGATAAAACACCCTTTCGCCGGCCGCGTGAGGGATAGGGCTTCCGGTCGCGCCCCGCGACCGAGTTGCAATTCTGGGATAATTATCAACCTCTCGCGCCCCGCGAGAGGTATATAGCATGGCGGTCGCGGCCCGCCAGAAGGCTAAATCTTCCGTTTTTCCGATTCGTTTCCTCTTTTCCGTTCCAATCACGTTACGGCTCGGTTCTATTTACCATTTTAGCTCGTTTTTCCCATCCTTCCAACCGTTTTCACGAACCAAGACCTGCAAAACGCATTTAGATTAAAAGTACATAAATTCTTGACAAACCGAAACGAAAATGTGTTAAACCTTTACAAACTCTACATGATAAATGCATGTATTATTCAATACATCACTACTCTCAACCAACCAGCTCAACCTCCTGTTAGGAAACCATACGCCGGCATTGCACCATTGTGCAACCGATGCAATTGTCATCACCAAAATCATTTACCCTGTCGTCAATGTACCTCATGTGGGCGACTCGGTCATTTGGCCAATTTTTGTAGATTTGTTCCAAATCAGGCAATTTCAAATTAAGCTATTCAAAATCCTGTTCTACCCAAGGAAAACTTGCTCGAGCTCACTTTCCACCTCGTTCTTGTTCAACTGTGGCGAGATGGGCCACTTCAAAAAAAACTGCCCAAAGCTTGTTAATGCTAATCAAGCCCGTAGACGTGCATTTAACATAAATGCTAATGAGGCTCGTGCTAATAATGACGTAGTTAACGGTACGTTCCTTGTTAGCAATCATCCTGCTTTTATTCTTTTTGATTCACGTGCCGATAGAAGTTTTGTATCCCTAACCTTTGAACCTTTCCTATCTATGCCTAGAACAAAACTAGGAAAACCTTTAACAGTAGAAATAGCTAGTGGCGAACCTCTTTTACTCGATTATGTGATTCGTAGTTGCCGATTAAACCTCAATAGCTATGTTTTTCCATTGACCTCACGCCAATGCAACTTGAGATTTTTTAGTCATAGTAGGCATGGACTGGTTAACCAAACATCATCTAAAGTGATCTGTTTTGATAAGATTGTTTGCATACCTCTTCCATCTGGCGAAATCTTAGAAGTTCGTGAAGAGAAACCCTCTACTAGCCTAAAACTCATGAATTGTACCCAAGCCCAAAAATACCTACGAAAGAAACATGTAGCCTTTTAGCACATATCGTAGAGGAGAAAGGCAAGAGTAAGAATGTTCAAGACATCCCTATTATTCAAGATTTTCCCGAGTTGTTTCCTAAAGAACTACCTAGCTTACCCCGGTACGCCAAGTGGAATTTCGCATAGAACTTGTACCTGGTGGCAACCCAATTGCCAAATCCCCTTACCGTCTTGCACCATCTGAGATGCAAGAATTGTCGAAACAACTCCAAGAACTTTCGGAAAAGGATTTATTCGTCCAAGTTTCTCCCCTGGGTGCTCCGGTGCTGTTTGTGAAAAGAAGGATGGATCATTTCGCATGTGCATCGATTATCATGAGCTCAACAAACTCACGATTGAAAATCGATATCCCCTACCTCGTATATCTTTTTTATTTCAAAAATCGACCTTCGTTCTGGGTATTATCAATTCTGTGTGCTCGAAAAAGATATTCCCAAAACTGTTTTTCGCACACGATACGGACATTACGAGTTCACTGTCATGCCTTTTGGGTTGACAAATGCTCCTGCCGTCTTCATGGACTTAATGAATAGGGTTTATAAATGATGTGCTCTAAACTATACATATTTTAGTTAAATATTCTTACACTTTCGAGTAACTTTAGGGTTATTTTTGTTCGCTTCTACTCATAAACGGTACATAATGAAGTTTGATGTTTATTAAATGAAAGCGAACTAAAATGAAGTATTTTTACTAAACTGAACGTGGAGCGAAATTGTTTATCTGTTATTATTTTCATTCTTTTAAACATTTGTTAATTATTAATATTTTGGTTAAATGATCAATTACATTTACATGCCACTGCCATTTTCTTGATTGTTTTTTAGTTGATGCAGTTGGTGTGTGGTAACAAGAAGTCACGACAAATAATATATAAATAATAATAATAATAATAATAATAATAAAAAAGGAATCATGCTTCTTGCGTTTGACCGAAGGCAAAAGATGTTGACAGGATGAAAAATAATTGACTGCCTTTGTCTTCTTGTTTTGTCCAGGCCAAGTAGAGATGCCCAAGGCTTTTGGGCCTGCCCTTTAAGTTATTCGCTTGGGCTTGGTCTTTTTGCAACTACAATAAAAGAAAAACGAGGGTGTTATTTTTAGGGGGAATTCTAAACCGAGGAGGGCATTGGAGAACCCTACTATGGACTGTAGACACCTACGGTACGAGCGGCAACAAGGAGAACGAGGCAGGATTGAGTTGGAAGTTGATTAATTGAATATATTTGTTTGTAACCCGGTTAGATTTAAATGTTAAACTTTGTTTTTTTCATTATTAAACATGATGTATGCGGTTATATTGAACATTGTTTATTCATTTTTATTTACTATGAGTAGCTATTTTTTATGGTTGCTTAGGTTGATGAACTAGACGATTTATTTGAATGATTAACTTTTGGTTTTAAATGAATGTGATGATTTCTATGTTAAACTTAGAAAACCGTTTCTAAATAATTGTGTGTTGGTGTTGATTGGTTCAATAATATATCTGTTGATCTCATTGCTCTAGATACGTAGAAATATACTTTAGAGCCGGGAGTCAGTCTAGGTTGTATCTTTCAGTCTAGACCTTAAGGTGAGAAATCTAATTCAAGTTTAATAATTATTAAAACCAATTCATTAATCGTACAATCTCTTCTAGAGGTGAAAAATCTAATCTAGAATTGCTAGGTTATTAGCTGGGCATTGTTTGGCAGTATGGGTGGCCGATAACTCAGGTTCATCTGTATATTCGCGTCTAGAGTTTCCTAGGGTCTCAATGTTCTTAGTTATTTCTGCTTCATAATTTGAGGTTTTAGTAAATAAATTACTTAATACCTAATAGTTGTGGGACTTGGTGGTCGATAACTCGAGTCAGTCCATTTTAGCATTTCTTCACGTGTTATACTCTAAGGTTCGGTTTACCTTCTGGGGGTTTATCGAGTTAGACAAAGTGTTCATTCAAAACCAAGGTTAGGATTTTATTCATGAGTCTAGGGATTCTTGCCTAGGTAACCTATATTTATCATACTTGAGTTTTAGTCTAGTCTCTAGTTGTATGCCCTTGTTGTCAGTTTGGTCGTCTATTTGTTTAAATTGCTTTTTAGTTTAAAAACATTTTTCTCAAAACAAACAAATTATTAGGTTAGGGGTCGATAGAGGTCTAGTATCAAAAGTCGCTAGATTGTGTCCACGGTTTGATAACTCGGACTTACTTGTTTTACTACTTACGATTGGTACACTACAGGTAGTGTGTGGTTTACTGGTTTTTTCCATTTTTAAAACTTGTGAATTTAATTATATCTATATCAGTAAACCTTATTTAGATAAGTTCATCCTTATTTACATTGACGACATCTTAATTTATTCAAAATCTCAGCTGACCACGAACGTCATCTCCGTCTAACAATGGAACTCCTAAAGAATAACAACTTTATGCCAAATTCTTCAAGTGTGAATTTTGGCTAAAGGAAGTTTAATTCTTGGGTCACATTGTCAACAAAAAAAGGTATACATGTAGATCCTTAAAAACTCACTACGTTTTAAGGATTGGAGTACACCCACTACTCCTACCGAAGTTCGCTCATTTCTTGGTCTTGCCGGTTATTACCACCAGCTTTATTGCAAACTTCTCCAAGATTGTCGTTCCCATCACTTCTTTGACTCAAAAGAATAAACCTTTTGAGTGGGGACCCAAACAAGAAGAAGCTTTCTAAACCTTAAAACAAAAGCTTTGTGATGCTTTTATTCTATCCCTACCGGATGACAACGACGACTTTGTTGTATATGTAATGCCTCAAATCTAGGCCTTAGCTGTGTCCTCATGAAGACAAAGTTATAGCCTATGCATCGAGACAATTGAAAATCCACAAAAAGAACTACACAACTCATGATCTTGAGTTAGTGTTGTTGTTTTCGCTCTCAAAATTTAGAGACACTACCTCTATGGTACAAAATGTGTGGTTTTCACATACCACAAAAGTCTCCAACATATATTCAATCAGAAAGAACTAAACATGAGGCAACGACGTTGGGTCGAACTTATGAACGACTACAACTGCAAGATTCGCTACCATCCTCGTAAGGCAAATGTCGTAGCTGATGCACTTAGTCGTAAAGAACTGTCAAGCTCCATTGTGTTCGAGTTCGATCTGATATCCAAACACGCATTTTCGAAACCCATCGTACTTGTGTAACCCAATGAAAGATGTGTAATGAATTACCACATCATCTTGAGCTTCAATATGAAACTAAAGATAATGGGTTACCCTATTTCTTAAATCAATTGTGGATTCCAAACCAAGAAAACTTCGTACAATATTGATGAATGAGGCCCATAAGTCTCATTGTTCTATCCATCCTGGTGCGGACAAGATGTACATGGATCTTCGTACCCACTATTGGTAGCCGGGTATGAAGAAGGACATAGCCTTGTACGTTTCTAAATGCCTAAGTTGTCCTAAAGTCAAGGCAGAATATCAAGTCCCTCCGGTTTACTTGAACAACCAGAAATACTAGTATGGAAATGGGAGAACATTGCTAGGTATCTCATCACTAAATTACCACGCACTTCTAAAGGTCATGATGTCATTTGGGTAATCATTGACCGTCTGACTAAATCAGCTCACTTTTTACCAATTCGTGAGGATTTATCTACTGACAAACTTGCTAAAATCTATGTTGATGAGATTGTATCTCGTCATGGTGTTCCTTTGAACATCATATCATATCGTGATGCTCGTTTCTCATCCCATTTTTGGAAGAGCATGCAATCCACCATGGGAACCAAATAAAATCTAAGCACTGCATTCATCCTCAAACGGATGGACAGATCAAAAGGACAATCCAAACACTTGAGGATATTCTTAGAGCTTGTGTGCTTGACTTTGGTGGTACTTGGATTCGCATATGCCTTTATCGAATTCTCCTACAACAACAGTTATCACTCTAGCATCAACATGGCTCCATTCGAGGCTCCCTATGGTCGAAAATGACGTTCACTTATCTATTGCAATGAAGTTGGTGAAACTCAATTCACCGGGCCTGAACTCATTCTAGAAACAATAGATAAAATCAAGAAAATTCGCGATAAGATTTTGACAGCTAGAAGTCGTCAAAAGAGTTATGCTAACAAACGACGCAAGCGTTTGGAATTCAAATGGGCGATCGCGTCCTTCTCAAGGTATCCCCTTGGAAAGGTGTGGTTAGATTTGGAAAGAAAGGAAAACTTACACCTCGATATGTGGACCTTTTATGATCATTGAAAGGATCGGAAAGGTAGCCTACAAACTCGAACTACCTCCTGAACTTGGAATGTTCATCCAACTTTCCACGTGTCCAACTTGAAAAAGTGTTTAACCGATGAAAACCTCCACATTCTTCTTGACGAAATCCGCATTGATGACACTATGAACTTTGTCGAGACCTATGGAGATTATGGATCGTGAGGTCAAGAAACTCAAGCGTAGACCAATACCGATTGTTAAAGTTCCTTGGGAATCCAAACGTGGCCCAGAGTTTACCTGGGAATGAGAGGATCAAATGAAAGCGACATACCCACATCTTTTCTCATAAGTCTCCTCTGGTTAAAGTAGGGGAGACAGTGACATTTACAATATTTGAACATTATACAATTTCGATCATTTTCGTATTCAATAAAATGTTATATTTTATTACAAAATACGTAATCTTATGATCGAACGAAACGATATTCATGACATATTCAGAACAAGATCCAAGCGTCATATGCCTTAATACCCTTCATCTAGCTTAATTTACAAGGTAGAAGGATTAAAAATGGCAAACAAGTGATAATACAAGTCCAGGGGCTGAAACTGCCTAAAAGCAAAACTTTTGTCCTTCAGGATCCGTAAGCATACACCGGTTTCAGCAGAATTGGCAGTTGTCCTTCCAACTGCATTTCTTGGCCTCCAAGCTCGCGATTTTTGCCACAATTCACCTCCTTTGAACATGTGTAATGACACTCATCAATCCTTAACACCTCACTGGACACTTGGCTTGATTTGGTGATCCTTTGATCACTATAAATAGCCTTGATTATGTCCAGTCCAAACTTGCACCTTTCAATTTCTTTCTCTCTTCTCTTTGGAGATTGTTTCCAACAAATGAAAGCCTCCTACTGAGTTCTAAAAGTGTTCTTCAACACAAAAAAGTGCTCTCTCTAGTTCTTTTCATTATTTTGGCTAGTTATGAGCCAAAAGTCAAGCAGTTTGACTTTCGGTTCTAACCATATTGGCAAGTCAAAGTTCAAATTGAACTTTGCTACGTGATCGTAATAATGAAGGGGTTAAGCCCTTGTGACTACACTTTCTGATCATCACGTTTAGTAAGCAAAATGACAAGTCAAAAGTGCATAAGAATGCATTTTACGACGAAAGTGTTTTCGAGTATTAAAACTTAAAGTTTTGACACCAAATCCGTTTTATAACATTATAATATTTTCTAACATGTCTAACTCGTCATTTCTAGTTTGGCGCTTTTCCTTAGTCGAAAGTCGAGCGGTTTGACTTCCGCTTTGACTTTCGAATCTGACCCGTTTGGTTAACTTTAGGATCCGACCAAGCCCATTTATATTACCATAGTAATATAGGGAATAACCCTCTAAGGTTATACCTTATGGTCATGTTGTTTGGTAGTCAAATGACGAGTCAACTATATATACTTTTAAATGTCGGAAAGGCCCTTTTGGCACAAAAATAGTTTTAAACATGTATGGTCATTATTTTTAACTTATAAACTGATCATACAACATAATTAAACTAGTTTTGACATGTTAGACTCGTCATAGGACTTATTTAACCATACGAAACGGTAGTTACGCATACGACCCGTTAAAGTGGCGTAACCACTTTAACAAGTCGTAACAAAACAAAACACTCCTGGATACTTCCAAATCATAATGTAAGGTATTATGAACATGTTACACGAGATCCTCCACTCGTTTGGTTTATGAACCTTATTTTATCCGTTCCTCCGATTAAGTCACATTATACACTAACCTTAGTTATCCGACATATTAGGAAACACTTGAGCTTTGTTTACACAAGACATCTACACAATCCAAGTGAGTACATAGCTCCCCTCTTTTACGTTTTCTAAATGTTTTGGGGTGACTCATATGTGCTAAACTATTTTCAAATTTCAAAACGAGTATATGGTTTATATATAACAATATGTTTTCAATAATGTGGGAAACTTGTTGGTGCGTTAACACGAATGACATTCATTAACTTTGGCCAAACCGACCAGTAGTATGTTATGGTGCCATAGGACTGACAATCCCATTACCAAAATTCCCGGTGTTTGTGGGGAAGTTTGGGGAACGATAGAAACTGTGTTTTAATAAACCCTTTGGTGGTTTGTTAGTCGAATAATTTAATAGACCCTATGGTGGTCTGTTAGTCGAGACGAGTCAACACAGGCTTGAATGTTTTCACCGAAACGACCATAGTTTACACAATTAAAACAAGGACGAATGGTTTATACAAAACAAGGACGATTGGTTTATACATAACACGAACGATTGGTATATACAAAACAAGGATGCTTGGTTTATGACACGGACGTTTTGGTTTATACATAGCAAGTGATTTAGATAACGAGACGAGTGTAATATGATAAGAGCATGGTGGATGCGCCGCTGGTACTTCCTATATATAAATGCTCTTATTATATTACTAATCGTAGCGTTATCCAAAATACTTCAAACAATGACAAATGGTTTTAGACAAGTCATGAACGATTTTCAATTAAAGATAATAAACCATACAAAGATTTCTTTTAAATCGATTTCTTATCGGTTTTATAAAAGAAACACTTTTGTCAAGATTCATGGCTACAAGGTTTTATAACTCATACCAACTTTTGTAGTTGGTTAAACATATTGCAATACCAAACATTTTAATACAAGTTGGGATACAAGGTTTTCACTCATCGACTCTCGTATTTGGACGAGGTATTGCAAATACTAATACAAAGCCATGAACTTAACACACAAAACCTATGTTACTCACCGACATTCTTTGTTGACCGTCTTTTTCACATATGTTTCGGGTGCTAATGTGTGAAGATTATGAACGCATGCTATAAGTAGGATGGACTCGGGCCTTAGTTTACATTAAAACTTAAAGACAATTGTTTATATTTTGTTTATGTTATCTAGAGACAATGTAAATTATTAATTCAATAAAACAAAACCTTTAATACCATGTGTTTGAAACAATTCCTGTAACGTGACTCCCCAACGTTCCACCGCAGTTTGTTGTTTTACGTGGTCGAGGTGTTACATCAATCTTGACCAATCAATGAAATCAATTGGCAATGATGACCCCTTAATTGAAGATGAAATAGAGCCACCCGATACAGAAGAAACAGAAGAACAACTCGTCGGAAGAGGAGGACATCATCAAACAAACATTTTCGGCCATCAACCTTAATAAAGAAGACAATAAGCGGTCTCTTGAAGACCCACCGTCATTTGAACTCAAGTAACTACCAAAAGATCTAGGATACGCATTCTTAGACGATCATGGTAAGCTCCCCGTCATCATTTCTTCAAAACTAACCCTTTTTGAAAAAGAAAAATTAATAAAACTTTTGAAAAAACTTAAAAAAAAGCAATCGCATGGAAACTTATGGACATCAAACATATACACACACAAAATTTTAATGGATGATGACTATAAAACGGTAATACAACCACAAAGAAGAGTAAATCCAAATGTGCAAGAAGTGATAAAAAATGAAGTCATCAAGCTACTAGACGCTGAACTCATCTACCCTATCTCCAATATCCCCTGGGTGAGTCCCGTCCAAGTAGTACCAAAACAAGGAGGTATGACGGTCGTAACTAATGAAAAAAAATTAACCTTATACCAACAAGAATTGTCACCGGATGGAGGGTTTGTATTGACTATCGCAAATTAAACGAGGCAACAAGGAAAGACCACTTTCCTTGCTATTTATCGATCAAATGCTAGAAAGACTATCCGGTCATAAATTTTATTGTTTTTTAGATGGTTTCTCCCGACATTTTCAAATTCCTATAGCACTGGAGGACCAAGAAAAAACAACTTTTACATGTCCCTATGGATCCTTCGCTTATCGACGTATGCCTTTTGGTCTATGCAATGCCCCCGCAATATTTCAACGTTGCATGGTGGCCATCTTCCACGATATGATAGAAAAAATTACGAAAGTTTTCATGGACGACTTGTCTATCTTTGGAGATACATTTGACCAATGCCTCGATAATCTTGAATGAATGTTATCCCGATGTGAGGAAACTAACATCGCCCTTAATTGGGGAAAATGCCATTTCATGGTAACTGAAGGAATAGTACTCGGTCATAAAATCTCAAGCAAAGGAATGGAAGTTGATCGGCAAAAATAGACACTATTTCCCGATTACCTCCCCCATCCTCCATTCGAGCCATACGAAGTTTCCTAGGACATGCCGGATTTTATAGGCGATTTATCAAAGACTTTTCAAAACCTCTAACAAAATTACTTGAAAAAGATGCCCATTCATCTGCAACAAGGATTGCAATATAGCTTTTCTTGCACTAAAGAAATGCTAGTCAATGCACCCAATTGGAAATTACCTTTTGAAATCATGTGCGATCCAAGCGACTTTGCGGTTGGAGCCGTCTTGGGATAACGAAAAGAATAACATTTTCACACAATATACTATGCAAGTAAAACTCTTAATGATGCCCAAGAAAATTATACAACTACCGAAAAAGAGTTACTAGCCGTAGTATTACTTTTATAAATTTTGTTCCTATCTTGTGTTTTTAAAACAATAGTCTATACGGACCATGCCGCCATTCGATACCTTTTCAAAAAACAAGATGCCTAACCACGTTTAATCCGGTGGATTCTTCTCCTCCAAGAATTCGATATTGAAATAAAAGAAAACGAGGAGCTGAAAACACCGTCGTTGATCACTTATCTCGCTTAGAAAATCCCGCTTTGGAGATAAGTCGAGAAGAGCTCATTAATGAAAAATTCCCCACCGAATCCTTGGAAATGGTCAAATATCAAGAAGAACCATGGTACGCCGATTGCTAACTATCTTGCTAGTGGCATTTTAGTCAAAAGAGGGTCACATCATAAAAGAAAAAAATTCTTTGCCGATGTCAAACACTATTTTTGGGAAGATCCATATCTTTTTAAGATATGTGTTGACCAACTTATCCGAAGGTGCGTCCATGGTCAAGAAGCAAGAAAGATTCTTCGCCATTGTCACGAAGGACCATATGGAGGACATCATGGAGCAACGTGCACCGCATATAAGGTATTCGATTCAGGATTTTATTGGCCAACTATCCATAAGGATGCACACAATTTAATCAAAAACATGTGACGCATGCCAACGAACAGGTAATATCTCATCAAAAAAATGAAATGCACCAAAATGGCATTCTTATTTGTGAAATCTTTGATGTTTGGGGTTTAGATTTTATGGGGCCTTTCCCACCGTCAAGAGGGAACAAATATATTATTGTGGCAGTCGATTACATGTCCAAATGGGCCGAAGCTAAAGCTCTTCCAACAAATGATGGAAGAGTTGTGGTAAAATTTCTGAAACGATTATTCTCTCATTTCGGCACTTCAAAAGCACTTATCAGTGATAGAGGCACCTATTTTTGTAATTACCAATTAAACAAAATTCTAACAAAATAATGGGTTTATCACCGTGTTTCAACCGCCTACCATCCTCAAACCAACGCTTAGGCCGAAGTAACCAATCGAGGTTTGAAAAGAATCTTAGAGAAAACCGTGGGCCAAAATAAAAAGAATTGGGCGGATAAATTAGACGATACTTTATGAGCCTTTCGAACAGCTTATAAAACACCAATAGGCATCACCCCATATAAGCTCGTCTATGGAAAAAAATTGCCACCTCCTGGTAGAAATTGAACACAAAGCATACTTGGCATTAAAAAAACGTAAACCTAGACCAATAAACTTCCGGTGAAAATCGATTCTATCAATTAAGTGAATTAGATTAAATGAAAAATCAAGCATACTACAACTCCGAAATTTATAAGGAACGCATAAAAACTCATGATAAAACAAGCAAACCTCAAGAATTTCAGGAGTACAATCAAGTGCTCTTGTTTAACTCAAGACTTCGGTTGTTTCCTGGAAAACTCAAGTCTAGGTGGTCAGGACATTTTTCCATTACCCAAATCTTTCCAAATGGTGCCATAGAAATTAAGCCTCCTAACGTTGAACCTTTCAAGGTCAACGGACAAATGCTTAAGCTCTACAGAGGCTTTCTTGAGGATGAGAAAGTTGAAATGACACTCCAAGAGGTAGATAAGTGATCAGGGAACAACCAAATGTTAATTGTAAATATGTATAATTTTCTTTCGTTATAAATATCTTATAGGTACATTTGGGGAGCAACAAAAGAATGAAGGCGAAAAAGGTAACTACCAAAAAGGGAACACTCAGAGATACAGTCACAAGTTTAAAAAAGTTAAAAATAAAAAAAGTAAAAAGTAAAATTTTTTTGGTCACAGGACCGTGCTACCAGGCACGGGGCCGTGGCAAATCTACAGGCAGGTTTATAACCCCTTTTCTTCACCTTTTCAACACAAAACCATGACCCGTTTCTCTGGAGCAACCGGTTCCTGCCCTTCTTTCGTCGATTTTTGATGATTCTCTACCCAAATCCATCAACAAGGTATGATTCTAACACCACGATTAGTTAGATTAGCACTTTGCATGTAGTTTAACATCAAAAATTCGGGAAAAATCTAAGGTTCTTGAACTAACCCGTGCCAATCCTAAATTTTTGCTTAGATCTTATTACTAGTAGTAAATAGAAGTGTTTTGAGAAGTAAATAACCAAACATTGTCAGAAAAACCAGATTGTTCAAGAAATTTTCCACAAACCCTCGTTTATAACCGAAAAAAGTTAAAATCGAAGGAGTAAACGAGTAGTTTGTGCAAAATTGACACTTGGGGTTTGATTTTCGAGGTAAATCGCACATGACGAACCAAAAGTTTTGAATTTTTCGAAGCCGACTCAAAACCTTAATTTTAGATTAACAGAAAGTTCATCATGGGGCCATGGGCACCCCAGACTCTAGGCACGGGGTTGTGCCTAGAAGGTACAAGGACGTGTCCAGACCCCCCATTTCAATTTTTGCATAATTTTTGACACACAGTCGTCTTACTGGTTCTTTCTTGCATGAATGGCACCTCATAAGTTCTTGCGGTTCAAAAGTTCTGAGCTTGAGTATAAAAACCGCTTTGAAGTACTACAAGCAAGGCACGAGGAACCACCACGACAAGTGTGTTATACTACACTTGAAACTGTGGGGCTAAGAGAGAGATATGACGCTCATATCACTGGTCCCTGCGTACCTTTTAGAGACCCAGCTCAGATCAATCCACGAATACAACATGGAATTCTTAAGCACATTTATTTTCGACAAGAATGAGCATGATCTATTTGAGTCAAATACAGTTCAGGTGTGGGGGAGAATGGTATAGCATTTTCGTAGCTCAGTTCGGCGTAAATATTGGGCTATACAGTGAAGAAGACACAGCCGAGCCAGACTTTACGAAAGGTGTCCATGAACTCCCAGATTACCTAAGACAAGCTGCATGAGCACAAATTGGGGTTGGCCATTATGATCCGAGTAGTACAAAGATCACAAAAATAAGGGACCCTCTAATCCGATACATTTATCGGGTCCTTAGTGGCTCTCTGTGCCAAAGGAAGGTTGCACGTGCAGTCCTTCCTCTTGCAGGTATAGTAAAGGTTCTTTTTTCTTTCATTCTCATATATTGTTGTTGATAATCTAATATAGATATTGTTTTTGGTTGTGACTTATTGTTTTAGGATCTTGAGTTTGTACTACAATTTCATTCAACTGGTATATATGGTGTTGGGTACCTTAGTATTGAAGGTTGGTGTGGTTTTTGTCACCAGTGTCAATAAAAGATAAGTTAAAGCATATTATAACCAGTTTTATCTTATTCCCTGTGTAGTATCATATGGTAAAGGTTGTATTTTAAGAAACGAAGATGAAAGATTTATGGAACGCATACGCCAACAATGAGAAAGGATCTGGCGTCAAGAGATGTTTCAAGATTTATGATCACGGAATATGAACAATGTGTGCTCGATTGTATTTAGGTTTTGGAATATTATTTTAAAACGATTAAACATGCTCGCTATTTATTTGTTAGTTAAAAGATGTTCCCTTATTTATAATATATTTTTAATTAACCTTAAAAATGTATAGAATATCGTCATTTAATAAAATGTGGTATGTAAACTTTCTAAAAAACTACCCATGTTTTACACGGGTTTTACATCTAGTAATGTATTATAGATAACATATTTAACAAACCAAATCCTATTTATTTATTCTAATTAGAGATAGAGTTCAAATAGGATTTCAGGGATAAGAAATAAACTAACAAAACCATGGATAAATCCAAGCGATCTTTCGTAAGCGTTTGCCCCGATCCAATCAGGGATCGAATTGATTACAAAAGCATGAGCTTAATTAGTCGCTTCTTTAGTGAATAGGGGAAAATATTATCTAGACAAGTAAATAGATGACCTTGAAACAACAATTAATTACTATTGCTATACAATAAGCTTGTAATTTTATCTTTGTTACCTTTTCTAAATACTGAGAAATAATTTGAAAAAAACTAAGTCAACCACTAGAAATCCTAGTATTAGGGCCAGAAAAGATAAGTTTACTCTTTATTCATTTGAACTCAAACTCCCATCCCGCAATACATACGCAATCAAGACTCTGTAGTGATTCGGCTTTAGACCCAACCCACATGGTTCAAATACCAGGCAAGTTTGATTTGACTTTAGACCCAACCGTCCTGACCAACTTCCACCTAGAATTTCATAAATTTGACTCAAAATGGTAACTTTGGTCCAAAAATCTTTATCTATAACGGTTTTGCCTAATTAAATTTCCCGGCCAACTGAAGGAAAAAATTTCTTCCATGGCCAAAACTTGGTTCCACATCTTTACATCTTTTATCCTTAGGGATGTTCATCTATTAGGGTTTCTGGCTCCTTGGCTTGGTTTCCTTGGTTTTGATTTTTTTTTCAGTCAAACCAAGAACCAAATTTAAAATAGTCAAAACCAAACCTAAGACCGAATTTGAATTTAGTTCAGTCTCGGTTCCAAATCGAAAAATCAAAATTCAACAAAATGGATGTTCACTTGTTTGGGTTCATCGATTCAGTTTCATCAATTTTATAACGCACCTTACAAATAGAAAATTTCATCAGCCCAGTATATGAATTTGGTTTCCTTGATGTAATCCGGATTGAAACTTTTAAAACCAAGCTAGCATTACAGTTGATAAACCATTACAACAATCATAGCAAACAATCAAGAGGCCTCGCGTGTGATAAAGTTGATATTGAGCTATAACGACATGCTACTAATCATATTATCTCTAAATAAGACGCTCAGAATTGATAAAAACAAGCCAAGAATTTATGACATTAAATGATCAACTAACTTGAACCTAACTTATGTTCATTCCTGTTTTCCTCCAAGATTCTTTGAAACTCTTTCTCACTTGCTGCAATCAAACGCTTCATTGCATCAAAGGTAGTGAGCCTAATGCTGCAACGACAAAGATAAAAAACAAGTTGGTCAAAGGATAAAAAATGCTTTGGGTCAACCTTCATTTCCACCCATTACACAACCCTTTTTTACTTCTGAAAATTAAATGTTTTAAACATGATCACATAAAAATCTAACATTCTTTGTAGAACTTCTTTTGAGTCTTAAGAAGGGAGAAGGGTAAAAAAAAGTCAAGTGAACCTGCTGTTTGGTAAGGTTTTCAAAGCGTTCGGCACAAAACCCCTATATAAGCCAGCAACACCATCACGAGCAATAATGCCTGCACAATATAATGAAATCAAAATGATTAATAGTGTCTCTTAAAAAACTAAAATAAACATCCAAAACCGACCCAAATGAAGATTCTTTTAGTGAAAAGCGCGTATAAAATTACCTGAAAAAGCATCCAAAACCGTGGTGTAAGGAGTACTCCTCATCTGCATTTGCCTTCTAATAGTGTCCAATGGGTAGCATGTCATTGTGGCAACCGTAGCTGCCACAAAGGCCGTCACTAGTGAAGCTTCAGTTTTGTTTTTATATCTTTCTGGTAATGACTTCTTCACCCTATTACCGGTCAAACAAGTCAACTTTAGGATACAGATATGGTCAACTAACGCCTAAACCGTTTGGTAATATATAAGTTTTTTTTTCTCATTTTTTACAATTTTGGACTCTAAGCAAAGTTA
This sequence comes from Scalesia atractyloides, assembly GCA_947069175.1. Taxonomy (NCBI): domain Eukaryota; kingdom Viridiplantae; phylum Streptophyta; class Magnoliopsida; order Asterales; family Asteraceae; genus Scalesia; species Scalesia atractyloides. The sequence continues at coordinate 54,595,525 of CAMTDV010000029.1, forward strand.
AAGGCTGTTAAACTTTGAATAAATTTAATGAAAAAAATGTGTTTTAATGGGCTTGAGAAAGTCTTTTTCATGAAAATCCTGATATCAAGTTTAAATATATAAATCACATTTTTTTAATTTAGTATATAAATTTGGGTTTTCCAAAAACATAAATTCTTGTTCAAAAATAAATAAATAAAGGTTGATGCTCAATTATACAAAAATATAGAACTAAAAATAACAATAGATCAGGATAATTTTAAAAAACTATCGGTTCACGCAAAAAAGTCAACATCTCTAATTTGACTCTATCAATGGAGTAGTAAGCTCACAAGTCAAACACACAAAAGTTGACTGCAACGTAGGGGGCTATACTGATGAGGGAAGGTACAAGTCCCCTGTAAAAGGAACCAAGTCCTTCCTCTTTTAGCATACTTACAACAACCTGAAAGTAGAGCAACACCCAAATTCAGAAACATCCATTTTGACTTTTTACAAGAAGTCAAAATCAATCTTACATTTGTCATAGTTTGATGCCCAGGATCAACCGCCATTCGTAATCTAAGAACATCTAATGGGTATGTCACCTGAAATCAGTCTCAACATTAGCATATGAACTGTAATCAAACAAAGCAAAGGGCATTAGAGGTGAAAAATTCGACCCGTTTAGCTATAAAACGCCGACGGGTTGATTTTAGTTAGGTTGTATCTCTAAGGGATCAAATTGGTTAAGTTAAAGGACTTTTCTAAAATGGAAACATGTCAAACAGGTCGAAAGTGTCAACGATAATCTTACAAAAGTGGAAGTCATGCCAGCAGAAGCACCTGCAGCTAATCTCCCAATAACAGAAAGCTCACCATCTGCCCCTCTAAAAAGTTTCTGCAAATTTAAGATGAATTCAAATTTTATCGTTTAGCAACTAAAACATATTTTACACGATATTACAGAGCTCTTTGGATCGCATTTTGGAATTGGTCATCTGAAGTCAAAACAATAAGCTTTTAGCATTTAGATTAACAGATACAGGTTGTGATTATCTGAATAATAAGTTTCATACTAGCTGAACAAAACTGTATATTTAAGGGTAAATCAGAATTACCTATTGACCCTTTCGTTGATATAATTTTAGACTTTACTCCCATTTAACAAAAGGTCTATATTTGTCACAATAATGTTCTTTTTGGTCATTTTAACAATTAATTCCTTACAACTCCAAACAGAAAACGCACATTCAAACATTGTCTTCAATAAGCTCATTTTATTAAACCTAATCATCTTATTCCAATAATTGAATTATCATATAGTTACTTTCAAGACGCGCATCCACACACTTTCAATTACCGTAGAAAAAGTATTTGCATACCTTATAGGACTCGTAAGCAAATAGCTGGACCGCACTATAAGGAAGAATCCGTATCACCTGCCAAGAGTAATCTTAGTTATTGCAAGGCTGTAAATAATATTATACTATATAAAAAAAATAAATGAACGAAAAATGAAAAGATTGTAGGTTGAGCACCTGAGCAAGGTTACCCTTCCAGTACCCTTTTACACCACTTTCCTTTCCTACAGAAATAACTGCCTGCAAAATATCAACATTAAACAAAAAGTGAGATAAGCTATTTCTATCAAATAATCATTACAAAATATAAATATTAAATAGCATTCATTTAGTCAAAAAAAATCCCTCTAAGTCCTTGAGGTGTTTTAGGTATTTGACTAAAGTCAAACATTGACAATCAATGATTGCACTTATTTTGGGAAAATTGGAATATTGTACAATCTTCCTACAAAAAAGAAGAAAAAAACTGGAAAACACTTAAAGAAATAATTATAAATTCTAGCAGAATGGTAATAACCAACAAGATTAGAGCAATCATCTGCCACATCTACAGGGTCGTCCCGACTGTGTTAGAAATAAAGCCCTCGCATTACGCCCCGAAAATTAGGGGCCAACAAAAGTTTTTAGGGGTTAGGATTCTTGCAGCCAGTGATAATGACACTTGGATTCACTTCTGCAATGTGTGTATTCGGAGTTTCATAGACTTACAGGCCCACGAAATTTAAAACCATATATTTTTATGTGACACGTTTGTTTGTGGTTTAGGCATATCTTAAATCTAGTAAGTATGACAAGTCATTATTAGGACCATAAGAAAAACCTATGTAGTTAGGCTAGGAGTTGGCTACAAAGTCCAAAATTCCTAAAAGGTGTAAAAAGTCATAAAACACCAAAAAGTTAACCATAGAACACACCAAAACCCACAAATAACAAAATGAAGATTACTAAAACATCATATGTGTCGGTTGTGTTTTGTGTTTTGGATGATAAGGCTCTAATTATCGAATGACAAACATTATTGTTTTTTATGTTGATTAGCATGTTGTGTTTTATGTTCATAGTTCTTCAATTGTGTTTAAAATTTTTATGGACTATTATGGTTTGAAGATGGTGTTTTAGTAGTCTTCACTTTGTTATTTGTGGGTTTTAGGCGTGTTTTATGGCTAAAATTATAGTGTTTTATGACTTTTTACACTTTTTAGGAAATTTGGACTTTGTAGCCGAACCCCACCCATGTAGTTAATATCCCAATATATTACCGATATATCAGTGATATATCGGTTATCGGTCCCCTACCGAGATATCGGTGCAAAATATCAACCAGAATATCGATACCGATAATATCCGCGATATTGACCGATATATCGCCGATTTTCCCGATATCAGTACCTTTCTTCTTATTTCTACCATTTCTCTTTCTTCTTGTTGTTGCTATTAGTGTTTTAAGTCTTAATGATTAGTTTTTATTGTTAAATGTTAGTGTTTTAAGTCTTAGTCAGTTCCTACTTGCTACAATTGTTAGTGTGTTTTGCAAGTTGCAAAAGGTTAATTTGTTAATGGTAGGAAAGTATACTGAATTGTTAGTGTTAAACTGCTATATATATAATTTAGCATGATATTAAAATTATCGATATCCACCGCAATAACCGATACCTCAAATATTTGTCCTTGACCGATATCCGACATTTTACCGTATTAACTACTTAGAGAAAAACAATTACTTTTATTACGTAAAGACCACAATTTTAGGATTCACTATAGGCATCGGAAAAGGTTGAGCCGCCCATGCATATCTAGCGTTAACCATGAAAATAATCATAGGTAATATGAACATAAATTACCTCTAGGAATCCAATTGTTTTCTTTGCACTTTCTTGCCCAGCTCTCAGTCCATGAGTCTGCAAAAAAAAAATACTTATGAACACCAAGTAGCAAAAATTACAATAAAATACACCACAAATCCATAAAACATATAATATAGGGAGCACTTAAACAAACACCTAACACACTATTCAGACACCACTGACATGGAGTAATGGCCATATGAGCCGGATGCACGACAAAAAATGGCCATATGGGTTGTATGAGGGCCAAATCACATGACCCATATGATGTTTTGACCGACAAAGAAATGACTCATGTGACAACTGACAAACGGATCTGTATGACCTTTTCCTCCTTGCCATATGGTTTGTATGACAAGTACGGCCGTATTATGTAATGTACACTAATAACAACACCCATTATATATTCTCTTACAATTGGGGATTTTGTTCTTGCAAACTACAAGAATTATAAATCACATGAAAACATTCAAATTACAAGAGAAATTGATCAATGCCGCTAAAATTACTGTTCAATTGACACCAAAACAAACAAAAGCTACAAAAACCGGTGAACAAATCACCTGCATGATGAGTTTAATCCGGTCAAGAGGCGCAGTAACAGTCTTGGCAGAAGCACCGGCGAGTGCACCGGCGGCGAACAGAGCAACATCTTTAGGTACCAAAGCGACAACAGCCAGCGGGTGTTTTAACAGCTGCGCCGCCGTGGGTGTGAACTCTACAGTCGCCGGAACCCTCTTCTTTTCCGGCATCGAAACGCAGGCGAACCCAGAACCACGTTGGCGCCATACAAGGGAGTGGTTTTCTTCAAATTTAGAGGGTTCAAGACCCGGAATCTCCTTCCAACTTAACCTGGGGGGTTGGTTGATTTTGGGGGTCATTTGGGGGTTTTGAGGGTTGTTGGAAACAGGGGAATGAAACAATGGGGTTTTTGGTTTTGGGTGGAAGATAAGGTAAAAAAACCAAAAACCCAAAGAGAAGGTAAAGAGTTAAAGATTGTGTTAGGTGCAAGGTCTACATAGACATGCATTAATATACATACATATGTCACGTTTATTTATATGATTGAACATACGATTCTATTAAAATTAGGTACAGATTTGGTAGAATATTTTTAAAGGATATAAATATGATCAGTGATAAAAGAGTATTTGGTTTATTGTATGAAACTATTTTTTGGGTTTGAGAAGCAGATTGGTAAGATAATCTAGTTTCTTGTTTGCATGAAAATTGGTGGCTTTTACTCCCTGAATTATGGTTATGTAGTGGTTTACACTTGTCGTCCTAGGTCGAACAAAACGGGCAACTGTGACTACCTTTGGAAGCACAATCAACTGGTTTAGGTTTTCCATTTGTTTGAGAATAGCTTACCTATCTTAATGTTGAATATTATATATATATATGGTTTTACTAATACAAGACTTAACGTCTTTCAAGGTTGGAATGTCATTCCAATAAGTAGTATCTAATCTAAATAAAAGATCATGAACACGACTCTACTCTCATTAGCCTTTGTGTAAACACAATACCCGTGTTAGCTTTTGACAAAACGAAACTGACTATGTTGGTCCGGATTGGTTGAGTAATAGCAAGAACAAGTTTTTCTATAAATCACTAAGAATAGCAGATCAAGCTAAGTTATTTGAACAATTTATAAGAACATTGAGAATAAGCAAACTATTTTAAACTCCAAAGTATATTACTCTCAAATTGCAATGTTTACAAGGAAAACAAGCATACAGCTTTACAAATGAGAATCGATGTATACTTATAGAACTCATCAACTAACAATGTTAGTAGTGCACTAGAACTAATCTACACGATTCGTTCTAACAATATCAATACAAACCATTGCTTATAACAAAACTAACACAATCATATTACATTACTAGATTATAGACCCCGTGTAATATACGGATTTAAAGATAGAATTATGTAATTTTATATAAGGTGTACACAAATTTACATAACTAAATTATTTTTATGACATACTTCAAACTAGATTTGAATCCATAAATATATTCCCATGTTTATTCATGAAATTCTAGATCATTAATAATTCCTAACAACTAATCATAAACATAAAAATTTAAATAAAAATTCTTATCCAAGTGCTTTAGACCTCTAATAAATATTATTTTTGATTAATATTGTTACATCAATGTAAAAAAATAGAATTCATAAGATATACATTTAATTACGATGATAGATAATATTATATATTTATTTAGGTTATTTTTTTCTATATCCTAAGTTTTGAAAAATTATTTATTGTTATGATGCATAATCATTATATATATATATATATATATATGTGTGTGTGTTGTATGTATATAAAAGATATTATGATAAATAAGATTGTATATTTATAAAGATAAATAAATAAAAAATCTTAAGATCATGAACTAAGAAAAAAAAAAGTGGATTGAGATTGTAATTGATGCATTAGAAGCTCATAAATATATAATATTATTGAAACTGAAAGTTATTACGTAGATAAAAAAGTTTTTGGTTACAAGTTCTAAATAAAAAAAATTATGTTACACTTATCCATGAGATTATGTGAAGCTTATTTCTAGAAATTGTTGCAAATACGTAAATAACAATATTTACGAAACTAAAATAATATCAATATTTTGAAATAAAAGTAACACATGAATTATTGCGGAGAAATTGCAATAATATAAATTAAATTAACTGTTTTATCGTTAATACTAATTCAAAATATCTGGTTATTCATTTATTGCGAAAATCTAAAATATTTTGAACATCCAAATAAAATAAATAAAAAATTCACACGTTCGATATATATTATAATGAAGATATTTGTTTGTAATATTAATATTAGGAGAAGAGATTTGATGATATTTTTTAAAACATTTATTATAATATAATAGGGACTAAGATAAGTTTAAGTGGTATTCATAACTTAAATAAAAATGAAAGTTGTAAGATTAGTGGAGAAAATGTCATGTGGCATTATTTACAATTCTTTATTAGTATTAGATTAGATTGGTTAGCACAAATAAACATACAGACATTGCAGCAACAATGACAATGGCAGTACTTAAACAATTATCAGTGGTGGAGTATGGTCGACACATTATCTGACACTATTGTAGTGGCAAATATGAACAAAACTACCGAGGATCAATAGTTCCATTATTCTTATTCTTAAATGCTAATCTCATTAAATAACCAATACCTAACTAAATTCATTTTACTTGAACTTCTAGCTATTCATCAACATTTTAACGTAGACGATAAGTCTATTGAGACATGTATGTGGTATATACACATTAATTAACAACATCTTAATAACATATAAATTCCTAATTTCAATCATTTCAATACTTGAGATCATTTGTCTTTCTTAATTTGTTACAATTAGTATTAAATACATTGTTATCTCAACGAATGTTACATATTCTAGAGCACAATATGCAACAACACACCGATGATCCAATATCATCAATTATATTACATATTTTACTCTAAAGGATGTAGCTCAACTATAACCATTTGATTATGCCCAATACCTAAGAGTGGATTTTTTTTTATCTCATCCAACTTAAACACAACAATGACATGCTAACTTTGAAGTTTACGGCAACGGACTTTGATATCTTCTCGTATACATTTTAAAGTCCAAAGGTATTTAAATAAGCATGTTTGATCATATGAAACTACTATTCATCTACGCAAAGCAATTCATCAAATCATCGTCTAGGTCATTTTTAATGAAATTTTCCATTCGAACAAAAAAAAATTGTTTGCAAATCTTTGATAAAAAGCTACATAAACAAATATTGGATTTGTAATAAATTTTGATCATCATCTGTGATGATTATTTATAGATGCCACTCATTATCAGTTTTCATAAATTCACACTACTCTCTAGAATTAGAAAGAAAATGGAGGATAAGTTAATGATGCTCCACGCACAATTATGCCTCAAACTTTGGTAGAAATTAGCTTAATCATTGCTTTAGGTCCTTTTGACACATACACATTTACATTCTTATTCTGTTTCTTGTATTAAACAATGCTTACCCAAGGAAATTTTTTATCCCAGAAAATTAAGAATGTTAATTAATGGCCCTCTAGTTTGGCCTAATTAGACAAATGACACGAAAGTCAACTATTTGCACTTTTGACTAGGGGTGGCGAAAGTGATGGGTTAGGCAGGTTTGGGTCATAGGTTAGAATGGGTATAGGTTAAGATGGGTTTAGGTTAGAATAAGTTTCTTGAGAAAAAGGTTAAGATAGGTATGGGTTAGGATGAGTTTGAGTAAATAGGGGTTCATTAAAGGTTAAGATAAGTTTGGGTAAATATTGATTCGACTTTATATGATGACAGGCAAAAAACAAAACATACAAAACTAACAAAAACAAAAAAAAATAAAAATTTTAAAAATAAATAAATATAAAAAAAAATTTGAAAAAAATAAAAAATGTTAAAAAATAAAAAAATGAAACTAAAAAATACAAAAAAATAAAAAAAGTAAAAATAATCAAAAAAATCAGAAAAAATAAAAATCAGAAAAATAAAAAACGAAATTTTTTTAAAAATGTTAAAGTAAAAAACTAAAAAAACAAAAAAATTCAAAAATTTAAAAATCCCAAAAAAAATCAGAAATAAATAAATAAAATTTTAAAAATAAAAAAAATAAAAAAATAAAAAACAAAACAAAATAAAAAAAGTATTCTTTTGGATATTTTGATTTTTTAAACTTCTTTTATGTTTTCGATTATGTTCTGATTTTTTTTTGAATTTTTTAACATTTATTTATTTTTACATTTATTTATTTTTCTGAGATTTTGATTTTTCGGGATTTTTAAATTTTTTTAATATTTTTGAGTTTTTGGATTTATTTTTAATTTTTGTATTTTTTTTTTAATTTTTTAAATTTTTTTAGCTTTTTTATTAATCTGATTTTTTTATTATTTTTACTTTCTATTTTTTGATTTTTTTTGGGATTTTAATTTTTAATATTTTTGCTTTTTTGGATTTTTTAATTTTTTACTTTTTTCTTATTTCTTTATTTTTTAACAATTTTTTAATTTTTTAAATTTTTAAGTTTTTTTAATTTTTCTTACTTTTTAAAATTTTCTGAATTTTTATTCTTTTGGGAATTTTACTTTTTTTATTTTTAAATTTTTTTAATATTTTTTATTTTTACATTTTTTTAATTTTTCTGATTTGGATTTTTAATTTTTTTTTTTGGATTTTAAATTTTTCTGGTTTTTTTTTAGTTTTTCGATTTTTTTAGTTTTTAGATTTTTTTTATTTTGTGATTTCTTTTTTGAAGTCAACGCCTACGAACACTCAAATAAGATGAAGAATCTAACTGTGATGCTCTTTTTAGAGTTACCAATTTACCCAGCGTAATACGCATTCTGACCCACGAATTATTTTAAATAGATATCTTACAACTCATCCTGACCCATCCTTAATTATTTCCCAACCTATTATGACCCATCCTCATTTTTAAAATTACCCAAAATACCCAAATGGGTTTTATTTGCCGGGCCTACTTTTAACCCTAGGGTTGTTCATGAGCTGAATCAAATCGACCGGACCTTTGCTCATACTCAGTTCATTTACAAACCGAACTGAACTAAGTGTTTTAAAACCAAGCCAAATTCGAACAAGCGTATTTCAATCTGAGCAATTTTCAAGTAAATGTCGAGCAAGTATCAAGCATCATAGAACAAAAAAGGAAAATGACGATCGGGCTGTTATTTATCGAGTAAAAGGCATTTTTCACCCCGAAGTTTCGTCTAATTAGAACACATGTATAAATTTAACATATAACAAATATAAATGTAACAAATAACAAGGAATAAAAAAATCAACTGGTTCTATTGAGATCAATTGAGCGGGAAGATGAATCGTCGACCGATTGAAGCAGTCCCTTGTTCTATCAAAAGTTCTAAATCGAATGAACCAATTGAAACATAAACCTGGTGAGTTGGCGCTTTGGTGAGTGCCAATGAAGAAATTGAATAATGATGGCAGATGGGGGTTTATGATTAGGATTTTGTACTACTAAATAGAATGGCGGGTTGAGACTTGAGTATCGATCAACACTTCACATTTCAATATTTGACATTTTAACTCAATTACTCATATGGACATTGGAGTATTGGGCAATGGACTATGTACCGAACCGAGCGGACCTTTTCTCGTGCTCATTTCATTTACAAACCGAACCACTCTGAACCGAGCGCATTACTCAATTGAGCTGAATCGAACGAACAAATTCCGAGCATTTTTTGAGCGAGCATCGAACGAGTGTTGAGCATCGAGCAATTTGAACAACCCTATTAACCCCGATTTTGAGTTTTTTAAAACATTTAAGTCCAATTTCTATGATCTCTAATTATAATTGTGTTAATACAATTTGAAAAGAGAGTTTATAATGTATAAGAAACTTGGGACGTAACATATAATTTCACCCAAAGAATAAAATTGTTCGAATTTTAATGTTAAAATCGTACTTTACATTTATTGATGTTTTTAGCAATATTGTTAAAAACTTGTGTTTTCACTTTGTTCACATTAAGGAATCACACTAAAGACTTTAGAAAAAGTAGGGATGATAATGGGTTAGGTATTGTTAATCCCATACTTATACCCAATTGTAAAATCGTGTTTCATACCTAACTTAATACATGTCGGGTATCGGGTATATCCGCGGGTATCGGGTATACCCATTAATTTATTAAAAAAATATACGTTGGGATTTCCCAATACATTTTTTTCCTATTATAATTATTATATAATTTTATTTATGCAACAACTATTATAAATTAAAAATGTACATGACATACATATAAGTTTTATCATAAATTAATAATAGCTTTATAATACTTATACATTTATATGTACATACTTAACAACATACAAAATATAAATACTATTATCAAATACATATGCTAAAAATATTTATTTTTTCACATTATGAACTACTAAAATAAATCACTAATAGATAAAATTTAATGGAAAATAAAAATATAAATTAAAAAATTTGGGTATATGATCGGGTATATAGTTTGGGTAAACGGGTATGCGGTTTCGGGTAATCAGGCCGGGTATTACCTAATCCCATACCCGCGAAATTTTTTAAAACTAATTCCATACCCAGCCCGATATTCGTCGGGTATCAGGTATACCTGTCCCATTTGTATCGGGTTTCAAGTATACCCGTCAGACTCGGATATTTTTACCATTCCTAAGAAGAAGCATGCCAGACAGGGCAAGGATTTATCATATAAAAGATTTTAGGAGAAGCATGCTATAAGGAACTTGTTAAACCTTTAATTTCATTACTTTTAAACCTTTAAGCCTTATTTGTTGTGCATATCCTCCTATTCTCATTCTCTCCTACTTCTTTTGGTTAGATAATGCATTATTCATGCATACCCCAACCAATGACGAAAACATCAGAGTGAGACAAACGAAATTGCTCGAGATTTCATAACGCTAATAAGTGACAAGTATTTTAAATAAGAAAATTCCATTTTATGCTAAATTCAAGTATATTGTTTGAAAATGAAATTACAACAAGTTTGGATCAAATTAAGTTACAACAAGTATTAAAGTTTAAGATGCGTTTCTAGGCATCCTACTAGGTTCTGTGCATCATCATCGTCAAAATCCTGCAAATACGTTTTAAAGTATGGCTCAATGCAAAAGTATTGGCAAGCATACAAGTTTGAGTACTAGCACATATGTAAAGAAGGTTTGAACAATAAACATGACAAATAGTTAACTAGATTAATATACCAAGGCATGCAATTATACAAGTCACCTCAAAGTTTACCGCAAGTGTAATATTATCGTCGCAACGATAAGACCGTAATGAATGAATGACTTAACATGACCTCAAGAATACGGGCGGAACGTTACTCCTATAGTGCTATACATGTTAAGGGGGCTTTAAACAAAGTTGATGACAAGTAAATCACATAAGAATGTTCCAAGAATACAAATCAAGTATCACGTATTTAAGCATGTATGATTGGATTGTTTGTGTTTGCATAAAGTATAAGTGATTGTGTGTGTTTAATAGTATAACGTATTGTACCCAAAAGTGTAAAAGCAAAAGGGGTCATGTATACTCACAATTTTGCAAAGTTTTCCGATTATCCGTGAATGACGAGTTGTTTGAGAATGGGGAATTGAGGGTATACGGTCATTCGGGGTTTTATGGAGTGGTGGAATTCGGAATCTAGAATTTAAGTATAAAAAGTATGTATACACTAAGTAATTATCCAGTCTTAAAACACTCATTTTTGACACTTTATATCCCGTTTGGGTTGTTGTGATTTAATGGGTTAAATGCCCACTAGAATCGTAACGAGAGGTTCAAGTCTTAGATGATATAACCTATTACCATGACAAGTAACCATGTCGATTATCATCAAGGGTTTGGTTGTGTGTGTGTGTATATATATTATTTAGTTTATATAATAATTCTAAGCTAAGTCCATCAAGAGTATCATAGATTGTCATGTAAGTCATGCATGGAGGATTAACCTCAGTGTATGCTTCACCAATACACAAATTATCAAAAGGATGATTCGGATAGTCATGAATGAAAAGGAAATGTACAACTTCTTACTATATCAAGTAGCCAAGTAAGCTTTAACCTGGGTGAGTCATTCCCGACATGGAAAGTGTTAAGTAAGTGTCGGAGGCTAGACGGGGTTAAGTTACTTTAAGTCTAGCAAACTACTTGAGATAGCAAGGTAAAAAATCAAGTGAGGCAGTGGAATGAAGTTAGGATACCAAGGCTTCCAAGTATTCACACTATACCAAAACACAAGTCTTGTTATCAACTTCATGGTAAGCTCGGATGGTTTCATCACTTGTGGGTTACATGTAACATCCGTCAAAAACCGGATTTACCAAACCCGCTTCGTTTATTAACCGAACAATTAGTTAAAAATTCCGTTGCGTATTTAATGCCCAAATTAATTTTAAACGATACATAATTAATAAGTATATTGGATTATAAAAGTTATATTTGAAAAAGTATTAAAAATGAAATAAAAATATATTGTTGCTGCCGGGTTTCGAACCCGGGTCAGCCAGGATTCCAAAGCCTTAACACACACGCGCTCAACCACTCCGCCACCTTGGGTTTTTGTTAAGATACCGAAACAATTAATTGAAATAATGAATCTCGGAAATCAAATCCAGTCAAGTCGCGCCCAAAATCGCAGTCGTCGGAAATCCCGACGATTTCGCCGAGATTGGACGGTTTCTTTTAATTTAACCGAAGCAATTACCTCAACATCGGTTATAACCGATGTCCAGTCCGCGACACAAGTCATAACCGCCGGAAAAATCATTGACCGACGAATCAAGACGGTAAATGGACCAAATTCGTCAATGTTCTGCCCTATAAATACACCCTCTAACTTCTGTTAACCTTTTCGCTCACAATCACACCCTTTCTCGACGTAATTTCACTCGCCGGAAATTTTCTGCAACTCGCCGGAAAACCGAACCCCTTCACCTCTGTGCCTTACTCTAAAAACAGAACACCTAGAGCCCATACCGAAGCCACCCACACTCACCTCAAGCTTCCTGAAGACCCTCTGCCGCAAAACACACGTCGCCGGAATAACCTGCTATCATCGGAGTTGCGCCGGCGAAACAGAGGAGCTCTGTTCGGTATATCTTACACTTAATCTCTCTCGTTTTTATTAAACTCACATGTAGCTAATCACAACACACTAAAGAAACTGATTATTTTTGTCAAAACAGTCGGACATCGATTCTAGTTAAGCTTAACGAAGAAGATGAAGTTTTCGGTATTATATATGTTTAATTTAAATCAATTTATATCTCGGGTTAGACACACAGTCCAGCGGTGGACTGTGTGCAAATAAACACGCATACGTCCCGAGTTCGATTCTTGACACACGCACTTTCACTTAAATAAAATGCCTTTTTTAGACCGAACCGGGTTAATTTCAGTAAGATGTTAAGTATAATAAAAAAAAGATTATTTACCAAGTTGGACACATAGTCCAGCGGTGGACTGTGTGCCAAACTAACCCACAGGTCCCGGGTTCGAGACCTGTGGCGAGCACCGAGCCGATGCATTAAAATCGTTTTTAAAATAAATGATTTTCGGATTAATTCAATTAGTATATAAATATAATTAAAAACAGAAATATTTCGGGTTAGACACGTAGCTCAGTTGGTAGAGCTGCGTGCACGCGAACGGGAGGTCTCGGGTTCGAGTCCTGCCCGGCGCATACATTTACACAATAAAACCGGTCAACAGGTCAACGGTCAAAAAGTCAACATTTTTTTATTATTTTTTATTTATTTTATTTAAAAATCAATTAAAAATACTTAAAAATAACATTTTTAAAGTTAGAAAATAGCTTTAAACTCACAAAAACATATCCAATAATCCTACTAAAATTGATTAATAAAATCCGCTTATTTACCGAACCATTATGTTATTATCTAGGTTAGTTTCACTCGTGGTTAAATCAAACTTCGTGCGCATTCAACATCATCAACCGAACGCACCCACTGTTAGTGAATCTTACAACTCCCTTTTCAATTACACGTTTTGGGGTGTGTCATGTGTCACTAAAATTAACTCGTTTATTTAAACTTGTGCCATACTATATTGTGATCTAAACTTAGAGTGTAAATATTGTTTGTAGTTATGTCTTTCATATTGTCAAGTTGTATGCAAATCATTCATTAGGCCCATTAGTTCGTAGAACAACGCGTGCCTCAAAACTCATTCATTAGGCCCATCAGTTCCTCGTGAGAGACAGGTTGAGCAACGCGTGCCTCAAAACAATTTATTATTGTATGTGTGTGCATTATCTGATATTAAGTGTTTTATGAATATGTTTACATCTATATTTACTCATATGTGGTTGTGCACTTTATTTTATAATCAATTCAATAAACTTGTTCAAATGCCTTTCATAGGATTCACTCGCCAACTTTTTGTTGATCCAAAAACCATTTTTACACATGATACAGGTGAACAGCATGAAGCAAGGAAAACATAGGAAATGCCTTAGAAGAAAACAATGAAGTCTAGAATGATGTTTAGGACATGATGAAATTAAGATTGTATGTTTCCCTTTAAATTGTAATAATGAATATGAAACGTTATAATAAATGTTATGAGCTTTGATGATAACCCAATCATGCCCCGATCACCTTTCCCGCTGCGGGTCGGGGTGTGACAGATTGGTATCAGAGCCATGACTATAGGGATATAGGATAGGTTATTAGACCCTTAGAGCCTATACTATAGTTGACTAGATTTTAATAGTCTATGTGGTTACATGCAAACTTATGATATTTATTTGTTTCATATTTGTTTATACTTACAGTCAAACATACATACTTACATACACATTCATCATACATATTTCAATGTTCACATATTCAAATCATCTTCATACTTTCGTTATTCAAAGATTTTGTCGCATTTTTCATTTTTCAAATCTCATCAAAGTGAGTTCTGCGACGGGCATGTAGTAACTGGAAGGGTACAAGTACCGGTAGTCGGAACGTCCTGTCTAGGTTGGCATTCGTATAAATCCAATATAACGGACCAGTTTGCCTACCTGGGGACTAACGATGAGAGTACGAAGGACCTATTAGGCCAAAGCATGCCACACCAAACGTCGTTCGAACTAACCCCACTTTGAGGTGTCACCGTGTCCACACCTGGACACATTCCGAATATCATACGTTATATACATATTTCTCGATTTTCTCCGGGTTTTAGTGTACGTAACCAGGCTAACACATGCGAACCATATGAAAAACCCGGTATTCATGGGGGCCCACATGATTACGAAGGAGAAGTATGGCGGCATGCAAGGCCCAATTACGAGCAAAAGCCCAAGACATCCTATGGATGTAGTAGATTTATTATGTTATATTTATTTTATGAATGTTCATTTCTAAATACAACCCATGATCCCAAAAACATCCAACTCATACTCTTGATATGTATTCTTTGTAGATGTCTTCTAGCCTCACAAGCCATACCCATCCATGCTATCCCAATCACGCAAATAGCACCCAACTCAACTTACCCAAATAAGAAACCATACCTTGGACCTCACCCTCGATGTAACACCTGTTTTTATCACCATCCATCTACCTTACCTTGTCGACTATGTGCGAATTGTGGACGCTATGGTCATTTGAGCAAGGTTTGCCGCACCTCTCAAAACTAAATCTCTCCCCCTACTCAAAATATGATCCAAACATATCAACAACCTCAATACCCCATGTTACCTTATGTTCGAGCTTGCTTTAATTGTGGCGACCCTACCCATTTCAGAAACATGTGCCCTCGATTGGTTAACATCATAAACGCCCAAGCTCAAGCAAACCCAGTTAACCAAGCAAATCAAGGAAACCTAATCCCTAGGCCACCAGCAAGAGGAAGAGTTTTCAACATCAACGCCAATCCTGTTGAAGTTAATGACGGCTCAAACGAAACCACCCAACTAGTCCCCTTCACCAAAAATCAAGATTTGACTCCAACCGCTTAGTTTTATGTTTTTCTTTATGTTTTAAAGTCACATAGAACCAATCATAACTTACGGATAAAGCCAATGAAAATTTGACAAGAATATGGTGGATACGCCGCTGGTACTTCCTATATATAAGTATTCTTGTCAAAGGATTAGAGGCATTATCTGGCGGTTATGAGAAGTTCCATGTAGAAGTTAGTATTGTCTTGATTGAAGTTTGTTTTTGTACTCACTGATTTAGCATTTATAGCATCTCATCATTTAAAGAAATTGGATTGTGTTCCATTTCTACATAGACTAACCTCTCCATCATAACAAACGAGAGAGGTATTGTCATCATTCAAACATGTATACTATCAGAATTAAGACTCAAGTTTTGGTTGTTGTGTTTGTTTTAGAGTCACATAGAACTAATCATAACTTGCGGATAAAGTCAATGAAAATTTGACAAGAATATGGTGGATACGCCGCTGGTACTTCCTATATATAAGTATTCTTGTCAAAGGATCAAAGGCATTATCAGGCGGTTATGAGAAGTTCCATGTAGGATTTAGTAATGTCTTGGTCGTAGTTTGTTCATCATACATTTCAACGTATTTCAATTTCATCATTTAAAGAAGTTGAGCTATATCTCACTTCCACAAGGACTAACCTCTCCATCATAACAAACGAGAGAGGTACTGTCATCATTCAAACATGTATGCTATCAGAATTGAGACTCAAGTTTTGGCTGTTGTTTTTTTTTTAGAGTCACATAGAACTAATCATAACTTGCGGATAAAGTCAATGAAAATTTGACAAGAATATGGTGGATACGCCGCTGGTACTTCCTATATATAAGTATTCTTGTCAAAGGATCAAAGGCATTATCAGGCGGTTATGAGAAGTTCCATGTAGGATTTAGTAATGTCTTGGTCTTTGTTCATCATACATTTCAACGTATTTCAATGTCATCATTTAAAGAAGTTGAGCTATGTCTCACTTCCACAAGGACAAACCTCTCCATCACAACAAACGAGAGAGGTACTGTCACCATTCAAACATGTATGCTATCAGAATTAAGTTGATTGTGTTTATTTATGTATTAGAGTCACATAGAACTAATCATAACTTGCGGATAAAGCCAATGAAAATTTGACAAGAATATGGTGGATACGCTGCTGGTACTTCCTATATATAAGTATTCTTGCCAAATGATCAGAGGCATTATCAAGTGGTTATGAGAAGTTCCATGTAGGATTTAGTATTGTTTTGGTTGAAGTTTGTGTTATACTCACTGATTTAGCATTCATATCATCTCATTATTTAAAGAAATTGGATTGTGTTCCATTTTCTACATAGACTAACCTCTCCATCATAACAAACGAGAGAGGTACTGTCATCATTCGAACATGTATACTATCAGAATTAAGACTCAGATATTGGTTGTTGTGTTTATTTATGTATTAGAGTCACATAGAATTAATCATAACTTACTGATAAAACCAATGAAAATTTGACGAGAATATGGTGGATACGCCGCTGGTACTTCCTATATATAAGTATTCTTGCCAAAGGATCAGAGGCATTGTCAGGCGGTTATGAGAAGTTCCATGTAGGTTGTAGTATTAGAAGTTTTGTTTTAGGATATAACCTTATCTTTCCAAACATATCAAAACTCTTGCGCATGAAATCATGCTTAGTGAATCAACTCCCTTATCAATATTTTTACCGTAGGCAACAAAAAGCGATTTCTGTAGCAGGGTACTCAACCCTTACAAGGAACGTTACCGCCTCAAACAAAATTTTTTTTTAACTCTTACTCTTTTTCTAAGTATGTAACTATCAAACTAAACACCATCCTTTTTAGACAAATATGTCACTACTTAAATTTCGGGACGAAATTTCTAAAAAGTAGGGGATACTGTAACATCCGTCAAAAACCGGATTTACCAAACCCGCTTCGTTTATTAACCGAACAATCAGTTAAAAATTCCGTTGCGTATTTAATGCCCAAATTAATTTTAAACGATACATAATTAATAAGTATATTGGATTATAAAAGTTATATTTGAAAAAGTATTAAAAATAATGAAATAAAAATATATTGCTGCTGCCGGGTTTCGAACCCGGGTCAGCCAGGATTCCAAAGCCTTAACACACGCGCTCAACCACTCCGCCACCTTGGGTTTTTGTTAAGATACCGAAACAATTAATTGAAATAATGAATCTCGGAAATCAAATCCAGTCAAGTCGCGCCCAAAATCGCAGTCGTCGGAAATCCCGACGATTTCGCCGAGATTGGACGGTTTCTTCTAATTTAACCGAAGCAATTACCTTAACATCGGTTATAACCGATGTCCAGTCCGCGACACAAGTCATAACCGCCGGAAAAATCATTGACCGACGAATCAAGACGGTAAATGGACGAAATTCGTCAATGTTCTGCCCTATAAATACACTCTCTAACTTCTGTTAACCTTTTCGCTCACAATCACACCCTTTCTCGACGTAATTTCACTCGCCGGAAATTTTCTGCAACTCGCCGGAAAACCGGACCCCTTCACCTCTGTGCCTTACTCTAAAAACAGAACACCTAGAGCCCATACCGAAGCCACCCACACTCACCTCAAGCTTCCTGAAGACCCTCTGCCGCAAAACACACGTCGCCGGAATAACCTGCTATCATCGGAGTTGCGCCGGCGAAACAGAGGAGCTCTGTTCGGTATATCTTACACTTAATCTCTCTCGTTTTTATTAAACTCACATGTAGCTAATCACAACACACTAAAGAAACTGATTATTTTTGTCAAAACAGTCGGACATCGATTCTGGTTAAGCTTAACGAAGAAGATGAAGTTTTCGGTATTATATATGTTTAATTTAAATCAATTTATATCTCGGGTTAGACACACAGTCCAGCGGTGGACTGTGTGCAAATAAACACGCATACGTCCCGAGTTCGATTCTTAACACATGCACTTTCACAGAAATAAAATGCCTTTTTTTTAGACTGAAACGGGTTAATTTCAGTAAGATGTTAAGTATAATAAAAAAAGATTATTTACCAAGTTGGACACACAGTCCAGCGGTGGACTGTGTGCCAAACTAACCCACAGGTCCCGGGTTCGAGACCTGTGGGCGAGCACCGAGCCGATGCATTAAAATCGTTTTTAAAATAAATGATTTTCGGATTAATTCAATTAGTATATAAATATAATTAAAAACAGAAATATTTCGGGTTAGACACGTAGCTCAGTTGGTAGAGCTGCGTGCACGCGAACGGGAGGTCTCGGGTTCGAGTCCTGCCCGGCGCATACATTTACACAATAAAACCGGTCAACAGGTCAACAAGTCAACAGTCAAAAAGTCAACTTTTTTTTATTATTTTTATTTATTTTATTTAAAAATCAATTAAAAATACTTAAACATAACATTTTAAAGTTAGAAAATAGCTTTAAACTCACAAAAACATATCCAATAATCCTACTAAAATTGATTAATAAAATCCGCTTATTTACCGAACCATTATGTTATTATCTAGGTTAGTTTCACTCGTGGTTAAATCAAACTTCGTGCGCATTCAACATCATCAACCGAACGCACCCACTGTGAGTGAATCTTACAACTCCCCTTTTCAATTACACGTTTTGGGGTGTGTCATGTGTCACTAAAATTAACTCGTTTATTTAAACTTGTGCCATACCATATTGTGATCTAAACTTAAATATTGTTTGTAGTTATGTCTTTCAAATTGTCAAGTTGTATGCAAATCATTCATTAGGCCCATCAGTTCGTAGAACAACGCGTGCCTCAAAACTCATTCATTAGGCCCATCAGTTCCTCGTGAGAGACGGGTTGAGCAACGCGTGCCTCAAAACAATTTATTATTGTTGTGTGTGCATTATCTGATATTAAGTGTTTTATGAATATGTTTACATCTATATTTACTCATATGTGGTTGTGCACTTTATTTTATAATCAATTCAATAAACTTGTTCAAATGCTTTTCATAGGATTCACTCGCCAACTTTTTGTTGATCCAAAAACCATTTTTACACATGATACAGGTGAACAGGATGAAGCAAGGAAAACATAGGAAATGCCTTAGAAGAAAACAATGAAGTCTAGAATGATGTTTAGGACATGATGAAATTAAGATTGTATGTTTCCCTTTAAATTGTAATAATGAATATGAAACGTTATAATAAATGTCATGAGCTTTGATGATAACCCAATCATGTCCCGATCACCTTTTCCGCTGCGGGTCGGGGTGTGACATTACATAAACCCTTGCAAAAATAGAAAGTTTAAAGGTGTTTGTACCTCTTTAACCCATAAGGATCTATTCCTAACAAGTCTCTCAACCTTAGATAAGCTCAAGAACATGTAGGCACAAGATTGCAACAAGTTTTAATTAAGAAAAGCAAGATACAAAAGTATAAATGAAAGCAAAATTTAATCCTACTTTGGACCTCAAATGTGGTGAGGTTTCACCTTAGTTTGCCAAGGCAAGCTTGTGCAAACCTTCGTAGAGGTTATCCAAGTAGAAAGAAAGAAGAAAATATAAGAAAATAAGAAGCAAAGTGAGCTAAAAATCACTTAGAATACTTGAAATTTTCTGCCCACTTTTGGAGTGTTCTTGGAGAATTTGGAGATGATTTGGAGAATTAGAGAGTGTTTAGAGGGAGTGTAAAATGTTTAGATGGTGTAGAGAAGACCTATTTATAGTGGGGGAATTAGGGTTTAGGTAATTAATGAAGTTAGTGGTGGTTAGGAGTTGGAAAAAGGGAAATGGAGCCAAAATTCGCGTATTTTAAAAGATTCTGCAAGACCTGGTCATTTTGCACGGCCGTGCGGGTCGCGGATCGTAGGGTGGTGCACACAACTGCGCAGTCATGCGGATCGCAGTGTGCATGTTCGTGCACCTTAGTTGCATGGCCATGCACTACCTGCAAAATTTACTAAACTTTCTAGAATTTGCAGTTTGACCCATAGGGTTTGATAATTCCATTATTTTACGCTAGAAACTCATAATTAAGCATGTTTTTAGGTATTCCAGATGCATCAAAGTAACATATGAGTATAAAGCATGTATAATTGATAATTTCAAGTATTTCAAGTGTCGGATTTTTTTTGCGTATAAGCACGTATCTAAACGATCGGTTGTGCAAATAACAAATATGTATGAATTTCATTACGATTAACGCCTCGATTGTGATAGCGGTGATGGAGTATGATTGTAAGGTTTCTAAAAATAGAATGAGAATATGAACTTTCTAAAAATAGAAATACGGAATACGAGGCGTTACAATTCAAGAAACATTCACCTTTTTTTCTATGATAAAGTGAAACCCACATTCTCTAATACTAAAATGAGCAGGTACATCGAGGGCTGACTCGTTTTAACCGGAAACATCAAAATCGGCTGATCAAAAAGCATGCACTAGACCAAACCAACATTGTGTTCGGTATGCGATCCAACTAGTCCTGAAGATGTTAATTAGTAAGTACATGTATCTA
Organism: Scalesia atractyloides; assembly: GCA_947069175.1. Lineage (NCBI taxonomy): Eukaryota > Viridiplantae > Streptophyta > Magnoliopsida > Asterales > Asteraceae > Scalesia > Scalesia atractyloides. The sequence continues at coordinate 54,616,745 of CAMTDV010000029.1, forward strand.
TTTTAAAATGTCCATCTTTTGACGAGAATATCATATGCTTTAAGGGCTGTTTGACAACTTCTGAATGGATAAGTTTTGAACAAGTAAGAGGTCTAAATCATTAAATGTTGAATCAGTAAGTGCTCTGAACCATTAAGAGTCAGTATAATGCTTAACCGTTCAGAGGCAATTGTCTGATAGACATCTGTTCACGAAACAACCAGTCTGAACCATTAAGTGCTAAACCAGTAACGTAACATCCGTAAAAAATGGACTCCCAAAATCTAACCCGTTTTGAAATACGGATCCTAACCGTTGAACCTCGAAAATTTTCGCGAAATGAATAACAGTTAATTTAATTCATTTATCGACTTAGTTAGTTATTTAGTTGTTTAATTAATTTAATTAGAATTGCAATTTTTAATATAATCTAGTTAGTTTGGTAGATTTTAAAATGAGTTTTAAGGTAATTTAAGTAATAACCAAGTTAATTAGGGGGGCTGAGTGTAACCTTTTAAAAACATTAAATTTAAAAACAAAAGACGTGGACGGCAGGACTCGAACCCGGGTTTCACCGGTGACCAAACTATCATCTAACCACTCCACCATGCATCTACATCTGAGAAGAACCCGTGTAGTCGAGATTTTATACCAATCCAACCTTTTCAAAAATCCAAGTCTTGCCGCCCAAACACCATCAGCGAATTATGGCAAGTTCAATCACATCCGAGATTGTTTCCCTCCTCCGCGTTTCTGTATATAGCTTTAATTACGCACCTGGACAAGATTTCGTCCTCATTGTTCACAGCTCAAGACCCTTCCATACTTAACCCATTTCACCACCGGCGGCTATAAACTCTTGGAAACCCTAAAAAGCATCACCCCACCCACTTATATAGACGTGTTCTAGGATCCCCTTATTCCGTTTGCACCACCTCTCTCTACTCTCAAATGAACCGGCACTCTCGCTGGAGAATCCAGACGCAGCCGGAACAACCGAGCTCGCCGGAAAACGTCAAGTGTTCACATCACACGCTTAGGTATAATTCTTATTATTTAAATCGATTCGTCTTTGTTTTATTTCATGATCAGCAGTGATTAAGTTGAATAAACTGAACAATGGGTGGGTGTTATTTATAGGTTTCTTTTCGGTTTGTAATATAATAAAGAAGATGAACACGTATTACTAGTTTCAAATAAATTATAAACTAAAATGTTTTCGGAACTGATGATGTGGTATAGTGGTTGATTATTCGCTTGAAACACATAAACCGTTCGGGGTCACGGGGTCGAGTCCTGGCCCCGACACATTCGCTCCAAGTATTCTTTTTATTAATAAAACCCTTATTGTCAAACACTAGTTACTGTTTAAGTAAAATAGGAAAGCTAATATTTCACAAGTTAAAAGCACAATCCAGTGGGTTGGTGTGTGTGTGTAAACGAACCGGAGGTCACCGGTTCGAACCCTGCCTCCTGTATTGTTGTTTTTTTAATAAAATTAGTAAATTGACTTGAGTAAATGCATAAGTAAATTAATGAATGGGATTTTCAACAAATTAGACACATAGCTCAAACGGTCGGGCTGTGTGTACACGAATGAGAGGTCCCCGGTTCGAATCCGGGCTAAACCGTTTTTTTGGGTGAATTTATTTTATTTCTTTTACTTTTAATAAAACCTTTAAATCAAATAATAATTTCCATAATAAACAGTTTTTATTTGAATTAATTTTCTTTTATAATAAAACCCTTTAAATTCAAAATGACATAAATAATTAACAATTTATTATGATTCTTTTATGACACTAAATGCTAATTATGAGATAAATATAATACTTAAATAATTAATTTGTAAACCATAAATCTTAGGAATAGTATTTAACTTATAAATATTAACGAGATCATTATCTGGTATTTGAATATCTAGGATAAACGTTTTGTTCGTTTGATTTCTCAATCTTTTACTCGTGCGTTATTTTACAAGGAATCGTAAACGCAACCACTGTGAGTGAATATTATAATTCCCCCTTTTATTTTAATTATACGTTTTTTGGGTGTATCTTGTGTCACATATTCTATATGTATTTTACAAGTTCAATTCCGTGCAATTACCATTATGTGAAGTATCTATGTTATGTGTGTTTGGTTGTTTATCATTCGATGCATTTTCATTCACGTTGGACATCACATCATCATAGGCTCATCTGTTCCCCATTACCTATGAGCGGAACGTGACGTTGCCAACATACGAGGCCAGCTATGTTGATTAAGCTTTGATCTTGCAGCACACCATAATACCGTGCAACATGCATACATTCATTGGTATACCATAATACCGTACAACACACATTACATACAATTATATTATTTGAGTTGGCTTGTTTATTGTTTGAGGTTGTGTTATGAACTTGGTTAGGTGACATACAAACATATTTACTTACAATGGTTAACGCACATTCTTTTTAAATAAACCAAGTTTAAACATATTATTTTCTAATAACAATAAGGTTCACTCGCCCACCTTTGTTGACCCAAAAACCATTTTTACACATGATACAGATGAACAGGTACGAAGAGAAGATTGGACATAGGATGGCCTTAGTTAAGAAACGGATTAGTGCAGTTTATTTGTTATAAACAACGCCTTGTGTTTGTAATTGTTTATGTGAATTATTCGTATTGTGAGACAGTTGACATGAATTAACGATTATTTAAAACAAGTAATAGCAAGTCATAAGCTCTCGAGTTAACCCAATCATGCCCGATCACCTATTTCGCTACGAATCAGGGTGTGACAAGTAAAAACTCTGAATGATTAAAAGCTAAACAAAAGCCCCTTAAATGTCTTTAACTACAATGATCATATGTTCACAATCTACTTTCTCTTAAACCACAAGCACACAAACACAAAAAAATAATGTACAACTAACAAATTGACATAAGAAAAACGATCAATACATATTCGTCTATCATAACTATTTAAGGTGAAATAAATTAACGTGTTATCACTTCAAAATAAGTAATAAATCAAATGTACATGGAGTGATTCTACATGAACTTATCTTGATTAATACGGATACCTTTTTTTAACAACAATTTTCTACACTTAAAACCACTTAAAACCACATAATCTTGTTATTTGCAAGAATTCAAACATACATTATTTTTGTAGAGGGCAAACATCATATCATTAGACTCCTGCGCCATGGGTTACTAAGAGCATCTCCATCGGGAGTTACCGAACTCCATCTGGAGTTCCGGACTCCACTTTTGGATGTAAACATGCATTGGAGGTGGTGACTTGGAGTGGTCTAGTACGTATAGTGGATACAATCGAATACAATGTGTGGTCCTCCCTTTCTCCATCCACACACACAAACCATTCTTTTTTAAATATATTTCAATATAAAAGTGGGGTGTGAGGTAGATGTTCGGATTGATTTAGCATCGGAAGAAAAATGCAATTTTATAAGGTAGAGATTTAGAACGATATGATTTTGGATTTGCAGTGGCAATATTGATGCTCTTAGGCTGGTGGGTGCGGGGTGCGTCCCCGGCCCGACGAGGCTCGTCGAGGCACAAAACCACTGCCCCCTCCGGCCAGTCGCATCAATTTCGTTGTCTCCCTGCCGCAAGTGACGAGCCACTTTGATGTTTTCAAAATAATGTCATTGATGCAACGACTATTTTAAAAAAAGATAAATTTTATTTATTATATAAGCCATTCAACCCTTCGAAACTCATCCACACTATCTAAAAAATCTCAAACTCTTTAAAAAACAAACAATGTCATCTTCATCTTCGTGGTGTTCGTCATCTTTGGGTGAAGTCGCTCAGTTTTTTTAAACGTAGTAATGCAGACGACACATATGATCATTGCGGACGAAGAAGAGGAAGAAACCCGTCACAACCACGAACTAGGCAAACAGCCATAAACAGAGACCGAGAAGAATACTTTATTTCTACTATAACTTATTATATGGTTATTATATTTTTATTTGTAACATACGTGTAGGTGCCCATGATAGATTGGTGGCCACCTTGCCGACAAACCCTTGTACACAAATATGATGTTTACCGTCAGTTCCGAATGAGTCGTCGACTGCTCTTACGTATAACCGATGATATGTCGAGCTTTGACCTCTTTTTTTACATTACGATTCGATGCTAGAGGCAAAAGTGGGTTCACCACCTTACGGAAATGCACAACGGCAATTCGCCAACTGGCTTATGAAACGACAACCGATGCGTGGGACGGGTATTTAAAGATGTCCAAAAGAACTGCAAGCGATTGTTAGTACAAATTTTGCAACTATTCACACAACGAACCCAATGACGACGCACACAACGACCCCAATGGCGACTAGTAATTTTTTTATTTAAGTTTTTTTATGTTTATGTTTTTTTATTGTAATGCATAGCATATGTTATTAATTTTAGTATTTAATTTAATTTAACTTTTATATATATTGAATATTATTTAAAAAAACGGGAGGCTCATCATCTACACCCAAGGCCCATCACTTGGGTTAGAGGATGACACCAACGTAGAGGTCCAACAACAAATAACGGAGCTCCTCCACACCCATTAGCCTTAGTAGGGGTGTGTACGGTACGGTTCGGTTCGGTTATTAGCATTATCCGTAACTGTAATCGAAGTCATCGGTTAATCGGTTCGGTTTGGTTAATTTTCGGTTAATAACCAATTCAAACAAGGGCTAAATTTTTTGCTTAGAAGTACATGTAATGGAAGTATAAGTACATGAAATAGATGTATAAATACATGAAATGAATGTATAAATAAATGAAATGGAGTATAAATGCATGAAATAGATGTTTAAATACATGATATGGATGTATAAATAACAGAAATGAAGGTATAAATAAATAAAATGGAGGTATTATTACATGAAATGAAAGTATAAAACATGAAATAAAGGTATAAAAGTTCGAAATATATAAAAAATAAATGGTTCGGTTCGGTTCGGTTAATTCAATTAACCAATGGTAAAAAAATTATCTGTTAACCAACCTTCGGTTAACTTCGGTTCGGTTTTGTCAGTTTTTGATTTGGTTTCGATTAACGGTTCGGTTATTGCACGCCCCTAAGCGTTAGAATAATTCTACCACGAAGAATAAAGGAACCATGAGTAATTCTAGCAAGAACAATAAAGGAACGATGCTTTATGTTTACCATATATATTTCAAGGGACTATTTTTGTACTTTCAAACAAACGAAGTTTCTTCCCTCTTTCTTTCAACGACTTCAACTCTCTCCAAAGTAAACCATCATAATATCAACTCCAAACTTGAACTTGAATTCGATCAATGGCGGAAGCAGTAATCGGAGAAGCTGTCTCCAAATTACCAGACGCAATCATACACGTTATAAAAACAACCTCTCAGTTCAAATCGAAGCTAGCTCAATTACAAGATACTGTAACGAGGATCAAATCGATCGTCGACGAGATCCAGAAACTTAACCAAGTATTACACCGACCGAATCAGGAAACCGAATTGTTTATTGCTCAGCTAAAAAGCGCACAAGACCTAGTTCTCAAATGCGGGCATATCAAATGGAATTTCTACAAGAGATACCGTCAGTCGTTGAAATTGGACGATCTAAATGCATCGATGCTGAGCTTCTTTCAGATTGATGTTCAGTTGCAGGGAGCTAGAGATGTGAAAGAAGTGTTGGTGGTGGTGAAGGATGTGCAGAATAAAATGGATCGGAGCTCGAGCGGTTGGGCGTCTAGTGTTCCGTTTCTTAAGGGGAATGTTATCGGGTTTGATGATCGAGTTAGGGATTTGAAGGTGGAGGTGTTTAAGGATTGGGATGTTGATGATTGCGCGGTTGTTGTTGTTTCGGCTGCTGGAGGTTGTGGGAAGACTACTTTGGTTACAAAGTTCTGCCATGATCCTCAAGTTCAAGGTATTAAAATTTCATCCATCATGATTCATTTGGAAATGATGTAGATGCTTGTTATATTAATTTTGCTTATTTTTTAGAAATTAATCTCATAAATATTAAAAACTGATTTAGAACTGACTACTAAAAATGTGTAATTAGAACCGGACACCAGTGTGGGCTAGTCCACTTGGTAGAGGCATATGCCTCTTAGAGAAGAGGTCTCAGGTTTAAACATCGGTAATGGGAATAGTTTAGAATAATTGGTGTAAAGTATACTTGAAGTAACATGTTGCATTTCAAAGAAAAAAGAACCCGACTTAGGGATGGTAATTGTGTTGCAATAGACACACTTTAAATTGTGAAATTCGAACATGATCTGTGTAACCTACTTATCTAAACGTGTCAAACACGTTGGAGTTGTAAATGGTTTGTTGGTGTGTAATAAGTTGGTTAAGTGGGTGGTAAACAGGTTAGCAGGTTCACCTTCTAAAAAAGTATTTTTTATTCTAGTTTTGAGTGGGTTGACAGTCAACCGGCATATTCAAATCGGTTAAGCAGGTCAACCCAAACACTAGCTTGTTTGTTAAATGAGATAAACCAAAGCATGATATGTGTATCACGGGTTAAACATTACAACCCAAAATCTATCTATTATCATGTCAGTGTAGGTGTCTTGTGAGGAATTGCTGCCCTAAACTTGGTAAGGTACAATTCTAAGACCAGCCAAAAGCAAATATCTGATTCTTTTGATAATTTACAAATTCACATTGGTTAAAATTGTACCCTCCATGCAAAATAATTCCCAACATATTTTATTTCTCAAGTTGATAGAATCACTTTCTATAAAGTTTCATGCTGAATCATCTCTCAGCCAGCAGGCCATGTTTGTCGCAATGCCCCCTCACAAACGCACGCCCATCCTGCAGGGTACCCCCATGTCTCCAACACCTAGTACCATACACAATGCACAATATAAACTAGCCAAAATTTTTACTGACTAGTTATATATTTAGCATATTTCTTTGATCGATGACTTTTGTTTTCATTTAAACTGGAAAATTTCGCAAACACATTTACTTTGCTACTATCTCAAATACCCCAAACTTAAAGGTCGTCGTTAGAAATTTACTTCAGAAGAACCAGGGTGGTCAGCAGCCCGATTTTACAAGCGATGAAGATGCAAACCAGCAATGGGGGAGCTTTTTTGGGTGAACAGGAATCTGAAGTGCTGTTAGTATTGGATGATGTGTGGGATGCTTCCATTGTTAAGGCCTTTAAATTCGAGTCACCTGGATACAAGATTCTAGGAGCACATTTACACAGTTCCGTACATATGAATTGCATCTTCTGAATCATCAAGATGCCACCAATCTGTTTCGCTACTCAGCATTTTCAGAAGGTAGAAATGAATGTAATATACCAGATGACCTGGTTCACAAGGTAGAATGAAACCTCCCTATAGAACTATTATTCCATTTCTTTTTCTATAGATATAGGTGTGTGTTTGTATACGGGCAAACATTGTTTACTAATTAATAGTAGAGAATCGCAAGAACCATTTAAGAGCTTTTACGTGATGCCTTGAAGATATAGTGGCAGAGAAAAAGAGAGTTCAGTTAAATGGTTACATATATGCCTTATATAACACAGTTAAAGCGATAGGTACAAGCGCCTATGTGTTTCCCGCAATTATCTATTTGGTGCAAACGAGCCGAGCCGAGCCCGAGCTCAATTAATTTATGAGAGCTCGAGCTCGGCTCGATTCAAGCTTTGTTTTCGAAGTTTGATCTCGGCTCGTTGGTAGCTTCTCAAGCTCGAGTTCGGCTCTTTTGTTATCTATTAGTTAATATAAAAACAAAAATAATATAAATAATAGTCGTTTTGGCTCGCGAGCTCTATAAGTGAAGTGCGGGATCGGACTCGTTTACTAAACAAGCTTATTTTCAGGTTCGGGCTCGACTTGTAAACAAGTTTAAATAAGCTTGTCTCGGCTCGTTTACTAGACAACTTTAAGTAAGGGGTAAATGTTATTAAATACTCATAAAAACCAATATTACACTAAGGCTCGATAAGGCTCGACGAGCCTGACGAGCTTCACATGCCAGGCTCGAGCTCAGGCTTGATAAATAAACGAGCTTTATATTAGGCTCAAGCTCGGCTTGGGCTCGATAAGGCTCAGCTCGTTTCAAGCTTTTTCTGGAGCCGATCTTTAGCAGCTCACAAGCCGCTCGGCTCATTTGCACCCCTACTTTAAATTGATTATGCACTAAACGACCCTCTCTCTATCTCTGTATATTTATTTGGCCCTTTTTGGTAATTTTATAAGAAATTGTAGCTAAACAATATAAATGGCTTTATGTAGTTGGTGAAATGTTGCAAGAGGCATCCGCTGGCGCTTAGTGTGATTGGCGGTTTGCTAAAAGGTACACACATGGCAAAGTGGCAGTTTATGTTAAACAAGTTGTCGGAAGGGTTCGGACAAAAGTCTGTTCTTGATTTGGATGAGGAGATGCGACTTCGCCGAGCAACAAGTTTGGATGTGTTCAAGGAAGGATCTAAAATCAAGGAATGTTACTTGGATTTGGGATTTTTTCCCAAAGATCAGAAGATCGTAGCCACAACACTCATGGATATCTGGATCCGTTTATATAAGCATGACGAAAAGGGATTCGCTACCCTAAACAACCTCTTTGAGCTCTCTTCCAAAAACCTTGCTACTTTGTTGCCAATAAGGTTATATTTCTTTTTAAAATTTACTGGTTGTTTATACACAGACACACACATACATGTATTGTATAGGCTTAGGGTAAAATGAAAACTCCTACGAGTTGTGAGAACTTAGAGAACTCGGCCTTACAAAAGGCTTTTTCAAATTTTTTTACCAAAAATCCTAAAAAAATCAACTTTCCAAAAAAAGAAGTTTTTGTTGATCTACACCACCCGTGAAAACCCTTAAGTTGGTGTAAATGTTGATTCATGCTGATGTCGGCAGCTTAAAAAAACAGTTTAAAAAGGCTGAAAATGCCACTTTGATTTTTATTGATATTTTTATACAACTGTGTTTATAACATTTTAATCTACGCTTGTGCAAAAATGGGGGCAAAACTCACACAGGAAGTCGGAGTTCTCTAAGTTCTCACAACTCAAGGGAGTTTTCTCTCTCTCTCTCTCTCTCTCTCTATATATATATATATATATAATGTGTCTGTATATACACACACCCCTTAAAAGTCTGATATGTGAGGAAAGTTTCAATTTCATATGGTTGCAGGAAAGACTCACTCGCGATTGCCAACTATTGCGATGAAAATGTTGTCATGCAACATGATATGATGCGGATGCTTGCTATTAACATAAGCAACCAAGAGCCTTTAGAACATAGAAAGAGGTTAATTATAAATGCAAATGATCAAAACATTCGTGAATTGGCCCAAACCATCAACGCACGTCAGTTTTCCATTTCCACGGGTATTTTTAACACATCATATCTTGTCACAAGTGTATCAATCTATATCCTTAACCCTCTAATGCATGCTACTGATATGACAGATGAAGCATTCTCTTTCAATTGGAACAACATTTGAGCCCCTAAAGTGGAAGTTTTAGTATTGAAATTCATGTCAAAGATATACTCATTTCCTCAGTTTATGCAAACATGGAGAGTTTAACGGTTCTAATCGTTACAAACTACGGGTATTACTTCTGAGACCTTCACAACTTCCCTGCACCACGATATTTATCGCGTCTCACCAGCATTAGGTTGGAACATGTTTCAATATCTTCGATAAGTGCATCCATCCTAGGCTTAGTAAACGTGCAGAGACTGTCCTTGATCATGTGTAAAGTAGGCAACGCTTTCGATGAAACCAACCTTAAAATACCCAACAAGTTTCCAAGCCTTTTGGAGCTTGATATCGACTCATGTGATGACTTTGTTACATTTCCTACAATGTTATGCAATCTCGTTCGCCTTAAGAAACTGAGCATCACCAACTACCACGAGCTGAGTTCACTATCAGAAGGGTTCGGAAACCTAACAAATTTGGAAGTTTTACGTCTTGCTTTGTGCTCAAACCTCAAATCGTTGCCTGAAACGATGAGTAACCTTCAGAAACTAAGTGTCGTTGATCTGTCCCATTGTTTACATCTGTGCACATCTGCGTGAGTTCAGTGGCGGACCTAGAAATTTCTTCATGGGGGTGCGGAATATTTTTAAAGATTTTAAACCCCTAGGTGTATAAAAAGATCGGTTCATATCGGGTCGGTTCGGGTCAAGTAAAACAAAAGAACATCAAACTAAAATTTATATAATCATCAAAAACATGTCAAACGTCGTTACAAACATATTCAAAATGTCGCCCTACGGGTTTTCATTTTTTAAGATCTATCCAAAACATCTAGAGCTACTTTTATAAGCAACTCTTTCTCTATATAACATACACAACTAATTTTCAACACTAAACACTTAAACAATCATCACCAAACTTCATAATTTTCTTCGTTAAAATCAAGCCCTTATTTTAATTATTGATTCCTTGTAACTAACCATTTAAACACAATAAACTTTAACTAAAACAACAAAATCAGCCAACTAAAGTTGCCAAAAACAACAAAACAACTAAAATTTCAAACTTTTCAACAATTTTATTTCTAAAAAAATCCAAATAAAACAAGAAAAAACAAAATAATCGAACCATACCCGGAAAGAGTGATGAAGATGTTGTTTTCGTGAGTCTGGGATCACAAAACAAAGAACGGGATGAGAGAAGGGGGAAGGGTGATGTTTTCGTGAGTTTGGATTGGGCTTGGGTTATTGAGTGTGTATTGGGCTAAAGGTTAAGAGAAAGTGAATTGGGTTAAGTGAAAGTTAATTAGTTGAGTAAAAAGTTAATTAGGTTGTATTTAAAAAAAGTTCAGTATTTACATAATTTGAGTAAACTTCCGTTTTGCTCCATGTGGTTTGATCGTTTTAACGATTTTGCCCCAAACCTTTAAAATAACCATATTACTCCCTGATGTATAAAGCTTATCTCCATTTCACTCCCCGCCCCTAACACCATCCATTTATACCGTTAAATAATTGTCATGTGCCCCTCACATGAGGGGCATTTTAGTCTTTTCCCATCCCCCTTATTATTATTATATAATAATAATTAATATGTATATATTTACATTTAACCAAAGATAATCATTCATCCATGCGTCTCTCTCTCTCTCTGTTCTGTAACAACTTCCATCCCCACCATCAAACACCATCTCCAATCCACTGAACCACCACCACCCCTCCCACCATCTCCAACTACCACCACGTATCGCCACCGCCTTTTGCCCACCACTATCAGACAACTCCACCACCATGTATCGACACCACCCTACCCACTAACCCTCGCCACCATTTATCAATCATTAGCACCACCATAATCCTCCGCCACTACCGTATTCTGCCGCCACCCGTAATCTGCCACAACTCTCTCTCACACACTCTTATAGCTACCATAATCCGCCGCCACCGTAATCCGCCGCCACAACTCTCTCTCTCTCCTCTCTCTCTCTCTCTCCACAACACACACACACTCTTAAAGCCACCATAATCCGCCACCGCCACAATTACCACCAATCATCCTCGGTAGATCTGAACAATTCTAGAGAGATCCGTGATTGGAAACCCTAGCCGCCGCTAGGTGTCGTCGGAACACAGGAATGATGGTGGTTAACTTGGCAGTTTCGAGTTTAGATCTGGTTTGCACTACGGCTAGGTTTAGCTGTTTGCAGGTTTCGAACGGGTTGTGCAGATGACGGGTTATGCGACTGGGTTCTGGTTTGCACGGCTGCTGGGTTATGCGACAGGGTTCTGGTTGCACGGCGGCGGCTACAGTTAGCCGTTTGTTGTGGAATGGTGTTTGTGGTTTGTTCTTACAATTTGTTATACAGATGATGCTAATGAAAGCTTAATGAAAAACAAAAATTGCTGGTGGTGATGTCAGGTGGTGGCGCCCGGGTGTGGGTGACGGTGGTGTGAGGTGGTGGGTGGTGGTGTAAGAGAGAGAGAGTGATCTTGTAGAGAGAGAGAGTAAACACTGAACTTGTTATGCATATTTAATAAAATTTACTTTTAAATATAAATTACTAAACTACCCTTATTTTTACTTGAAATTACCAAAATACTCTATCAATTAACATAGAATATGGATGGTGTTAAGACCGTGGGGCAAACTGGAGACAAAATCTAATCATCAGGGAGTAAATGGCTATTTTTAAATGTTTGGGGCAAACCGTTAAAACGACCAAACCACGGGGAGCAAAACGGAAGTTTACTCTAATTTTTTTTTATAAATTCATTAAGATTTTTTTCCAAAGGGGGGCGGTCGAAAATTTCCAAGGGGTGCGGTCGAGATTTTACTGGGGAATTTAGCACTAAAATTATTTTTTTCAAGGGGTGCACCCGCCCACCTTGGACAATAGGTGGGTACGCCCTTGGGTTAGTTGGGTAGCATTAGCTAACTTATATATATATATCCTAGAGTACTTATTTGTAATATTTATTTATTCACTAGTCCTTCTGTATGGGTATGTATTGTAACTCTTTCTTTAATAGAAATCATTCACTTTCATATCCTATATGGTATCAGCCTTTCCAACCAGTGGTTGAGTTTCCCACCCCTCCATCTCTCTCTTTTCCTCTGCCTTCTTCCCATCCGATCAGCTTCTTTCCCTTCTATCTTCCTCCTTGTCTTTCCCCCAATCATGACATCTTCATCATCCGAATCCAACCCTATGACCAATTTTGCTCCTCATGCGGCCCTGAAACTCTTTGCGTCGAATTATCAGTTTTGGCGCACACAGATGCGGCCCCTATTAACATACCATTAGGTTCTGCATCATGTCGATGGCTCGAAAACTGCCCCTCCTTTGACCATCACTGTCAGCGACAAAACGATCACCAATCTAGATTACTCTGATTGGATGCAAACCGACCAAAAAGCTATTATCATTATCACAACTTCTCTCACTGAGGAAGCCCTTGCTGTTATTGTTGGGTTATCAACGGCCTGCGAAATTTGGACTTCCCTCAAATCTGCGTTTTGCAATGCCTCTGTCGAGCGTGTTCAGAACCTTCGTGACAACCCACGCCTCACTCAAAAAGGAGATAAAACTGTTTCCAAGTTTGGTCGTTCTTTCAAAGCGATTTGTGATCAATTACATGCTATTGGACACCCAGTCGACCCCAATGACCAACTCCACTGGTTCCTATGCGGTCTTGGACCTACCTTCGAAACTTTCTCCACTACTGTTCGGTTCCCCCGCCCCTCTCCATCCTTCGCTGACCTTCTGACCCGTGCAGAAAGTCATGAACTTTTTGTTAGGGCATTACATGGTCCCAATTACCCACCCATGGCCTTTTCGGCCATTCACCCACATCTCCCAGACCGGTTCGTACTGTGGATCACAGAATCGCTCGGCCCAATATCTCTTGGCCCGAAATAACAACAACAACTCTAATCTCAGAGGCACATATCATTCTCATAAACCTCTGAATCGATCCAAGCGCCCTCCCACATGCCAGCTGTGTCGCACTCCGGGCCACTATGCCACTGAATGCTTTAACTTCAAAATTTTGCTTTCTCTGCCACTCCAACTGAGGCACAACTTGCTTAGGTATTTCTTGCTCAATGCCAACTAAATTCCAATATCCCTGATTGGACATGTGACACCGCTTTCTAACCACATGCGTCCTAACTCCGATGGGTAACCAATCCGTCTCCTACTCAAGGTAATAAGCGTGTGTGTTTTGGTAATGGTCAGTCATTACCAGTTTCTCACACAGGTGACTCAAAATTATTTCTCACACAGGTGACTCAAAATTATATGGTTCCCTTAATCTTAATAATATTTTGGTTGTTCCTCAACTCACTCGAAATCTACTTTCGGTGAGTAAATTAACTAAGGATAATCATGTTGATGTCGTTTTCCACATCCCTATTTTTTTATGCAGGATCAACTAACCAAGCAGGTCCTAGCATGGGGTTGCCGCGAAAACGACCTTTATGTTCTTTATAACACACATCAAGTTCTTCTCACGTCCTCCACATGTCCTAAAGCTTTGTATGAAGTCTGGCATTCCCGTCTTGGGCATGTCAATTTTGATACTATTACTTTATCAAAAAATCGTGGACACTTGTCGTTTACTTCTCTTTTACCTAAACCAGGAACTTGTTCACCGTGGAGCTTGCTAAGTCTATACGACTACCGTTTAATAATAAAAATAATGTGCCACTAAATCTCTTGAATTAATACATTGTGATTTATGGGGTCCTTCATCGGTAAAATCGGTCGATAATTTCTCGTATTGTGTTACATTGATAGATGACTTTTCGAGGTTCACATGGATGTTTCCACTTAGAACCAAAGCTGATTTTTTTGATGTTTTGAACATATTTGTTCCATTTGTTCAAACTCTATTTTCATCGAAAAATAAGAACTTTCAAAGTGACGGTGGCACATAATTTACCTATCATAAAGTTCGGGCTCTATTTGAAAAAAATGGCACTCTACATCGCTTGTCGTGCCCTTACACACACCAAGAAAACGGGCAGGTGGAATGCAAGCATCGACACATTGTTGAAACTAGTTTAGCGATGCTCTTTCATGCTAAAGTATCATCCACATATTGGATTGAAGCATTCTCATGAGCGGTGTACATTATTAATTGCTTACCTACTCCCGTACTTGATGGAAAATCTCCGTTTGAGTTGCTCTATAATCAAGTACCCAATTATTCCACTTTTCGCATTTTTGGTTGTAGAGTGTACCCGTATCTGCGTGATTATGCACCTAACAAACTTGCACCAAGGAGTATACCATGCATTTTCATTGGCTACAACTCGAAGTATAAAGGATACAGGTGCCTTGACCCTGCAACCATGCGTATCTATGTGACTCGTCATGCTCGCTTTGACGAAACATGTTTCCACTTACTAACACCTCTACCAAAAACCCATTTGAGACACTTGAATTATCGACTTTTTTGGACACCTCTCCTATTGTTGCTACCAACCTGCAACCTAAACCTTCTTTCAACTTCTCGCGCTTCTACTACTAGCGACCAACCATTTACAACCATACATATTCCTTACTTTCCTCCACCTCCCACATACCAGGTACCCCCTGTCGAACCAGCAATAATAACTGGCCCTAAACTTCAGCTCCCATTTACCCAGCAGATTCCCTTTTCAATAACTGGTTTGACCCATTAATAATTCTGACCCTAATACCCACCCGTATAGGAATCGAGTTTGTTGTCACACCCCGCCCGCAGCGGAAATAAAAGTCGGGGCATAATTGGGTTATCACCAAAGCTCATGACATTTACTAATAAGTTTCATATTTATTAATTGAAATTTAAACTTCAAATATCCAATCGCAATGAGTCACATAAGCACAAATAAAACCAAAACATTTTCCAAAAACATAATAGTTTTGTTTAATCTTCTAAGGCCATTCCTACGTGTTTCTTTCTCAGCTTGTTCACCTGTATCATGCGTAAAACAAAATTTGGGTCAACAAAGGCTGGCGAGTGTATCGAAGTTAAACATTTAAACAGTTTGTTAAATTGGTTATTTCAATAAATATGTGCATGTATATGAGCATATGTATATATAATTAAATCACAAACCACATAATATCAACAATGAACATATGAACATGATGAATGATGAACTTGAGATCAAGGCTCAATCAAACGGAGCCGATCTAATGAGGCACCTGATGCTCAACTCGTATCCCACGAGGAACTGATGAGCCTTACATGAATGATTGCACTGAAATGATAAAATGTACCACACATATCCATAACAAACAAATATACACATTCGATCACATAATAGTGGTAGCACATGTATTTGTATAAAAAATAGATTACGACACATGATACACCAAACGCGAATAAAAAGGGGAATTTGTAAGGATTTACTCACATTGGGTGCGTTCCTTCAGTAGCGAAAGATGCGCACGAATTGAAGTTTAACCGACGGATGAATACTAACCTAAATCATAATGTAACAATAAGAGTTAAAGTTTTATTTATTTATTTTATTTATTTACTATTTGTCTGCTGTCTTAATATGTATATTTATACATTTTTTAACCTTTAAAATAGTGGTTATTCGGAAATAAGAGAAATTGATTAATTGAATATTGAAATAAGTAAAATGAAATAACAAATAATAGAGTAAAATAAATAATAAAAATGTTGTCTTGTCAGGCGGTCAGGGCCTGACCGGTTTTGCTCATGATTTTCTTATGCGCGTAACGGGATTCGAACTCGGGACCTTGCGGTTGCGTGCACGCAGCTCTTCTAACTGAGCTACGTGTCTAACCCATTAGGTTTCTGTTTTTAATTACTTTTATATACTTATTAAGTTTAGTCCTGAATTATTATAGATTTTTAAAAAGTTTTAAAAATGGCTGAACCGGGTGAGGGTATTCGGCATCGAACTTGCGACCTCAATGTCAATGTGCTCCCAGCCCATCCACTGGGCTGGGTGTCTAACCCGGTTAATATATGGATTTTAATTAAACTTATAATCAACTTTACTCTTCATCTTCTTCATGAACATCTTGAACAGATGATTCTTCGACTTTCTGATTTTGCTTTAACTTACTAAATGCTGTTTTAAACTAAACAACAGAAATGTAGAAGGAGTGTGAAGGTTATACCCGATGAGTAACAGAATTTGATTTCTCCGACGATCAACTCCGACGAGTCGTGAATTTTATTCGCCAAGCAGGAGTTTGATGGACAGAGTAAGAGAGGTAACTCGATAGATGAATTGAGCAAGTGGAGAGATGAGAATGAAGGGGTATTTATAGTAGGATCGAGCCAATCATTGATTTCGGTTTCAATGGTGAAAATTTAAGATCCATGATTATGCTTCGGTTATGATTCATTGGGTCACTAATTTAGTTTCCGGTACAGGCGTTTTAAGGAAAGAAAACAGTTACGAGATTTGGTCGTGATGATTTTGAATATCATTGGCAGTTACAGGTCCGCCTGAGTTGCAGGTGATGCAGAAACTTTAATATAATACTTAAATGATTTCGGATATCGCACATATGTGCGTGTGGTGCAGTGGTGTTGTGAGTGTGTGTGAGACTGGGAGACCCGGGTTCGACTCCGGTTTGTCCCCTTTTTCTTATATATTTTATTTATTATTTTTATTTCTATTATCGTTGTTATTATTATTATTATATATATACAAACTCCCATTATTTATTACCATTTAATTTTGACATAAATATGGAAATGATTGGTAATGCATATAACAAAATAATTAAACCAATTTTTATTAATAGACGGTGCGGGTTTTGGAAACCTTTTACACGAACGTTACATTTGTATCAATACATCCTGCCCCGATAATTAACGTGTCCTCAAGTCGGAAAGAAGGGAGATGGCGCACCAAGTAATAAGCCATTCAGTTGTAGGCTGACCACCTTTATGGGCCCATCTATAAGTTAAAACATGTGTTTTCTCGAGCCCAAACTAAGTTGCAGCCTAGAAAGAATCTTGTACATTAGAATTTGGAATTCGAAAATCGGTATAAATATCTGTTAGCTTTGCTGCCCAATTTACTTTGTCATCCATCCAAGCCTTGATTACCTTTTGAAACAGCCAGTCAAGTGTCACACCTAAAAAACGTCGCAACGGAAATACAAACGTAGTGGTTACAGAAGTTGGTGCACATAAGTATCTTTGTGGACAATGCAATATTTTTTGGACAGTCAACTTAACTGAAACATGATTTAAAGTTTAAAGTTTAAATGCAAACCACAACCATAACATAGTTAAGTTGTTTTGATCCTTATGGATCTTAATACATTTAGTCCCAAATTGTTTTAAAAGTTGTCCAAAATATTATTAAACATGGCATGCATTAACTATCACAAGATATGCCAAAATCCTGAATCCGAACTCATGTACCTGAAGAATACATTAAAATCAAGTGTCAATACAAAGGAGGGTGAGTTCACATATTCAAATTATTATTAATTCGTTTAAGGAAAACTTTCTTATTATGAGTTTTATAATAAAACATCCACATGTATTTAAGAAAGTTAAAATTTTACATCCTTTATAAAAATCCGAGGGTCAGTCATCGCAAGCATTTTCCAAAAACCTTCTATACAAATCTTCTTCCCAAGGTTTATATGTATTAAATTGATAGCATCAATTGTTCAGATTCATATGTTTGCAAGACATACAAGCTATAATCAACTCTAGACAATAACAGAATATAAATTTGTCGCTTGACTTGACACAGAGCTACCGGTCATGACGGGGTGGTCAACTTGATAGGTCTATCAACTATTCTACGCATACATGTATTAATTATTAAATGGCTGAATTTCGCGCCAAGTGCCCGTAACAGGCCACTCAAGGTACCAACCTATGAACAATATATATATCTTACTAAAATTAATAAATTTAATATTTTGTGTTATTCGAATTCACCAACATCCCCACCGAAACGTAAGCCAATTTGATACATACTTTCTTGAGATCAAGCAATTTCATCACACTTAGATTTAATATTTTAAATCTATACGGTCGTTTTATCCCAAACACCGTAATAATCCCCGGAGAATGCTTTCTCTCGAAAATATATATCATCAATTCAAAAATATGTTTCTTCCCGAAACATATATAATCAATCCGAAACCATATATTTTCCATAAAAATATACTTATAATTTTACAAAGGCATGCTTTATATAAAAACATATTTCATCATTTTTAAGGCAAGTTCTTCCCCCCAAAACAGTATATAAAACAGCAAAAGAGGGGTTAGTGACACTCACCTTTGGGTGCGTATTTATATTAGCGCAATCCCACAAATCAATCTACACGTCCTAATTTACGTAGGAACATTTAATAACCAATATTCCACAAAATACCTAAGTTTCTCCAATGCTTAGAATTTTCATATAACTTTGAGATTTTCTCGTGCGTTCATATATATATATATTATTATATAATATTAAGATTTTTGCGACTTGAACGATTTTATTGGTGACCTCATTATGTTATATCCGTTATCACACCCGTTTGTAAGTAATATATCTACGATTTGCGCTTCGTAATATATTTACATAAACGTGAACATATTGTCATATATCGTAATACATGTATCTCGTCAACTTATATATTTTATCATTTTTAAAGCATTCATACATGAATTAATTCTTCATGTTAACCTATGTATTATTTATATTTAACGTGATTTTTAACGAAACTACCATTTTAACCGTACAAGTGTACATGCATAGTCTTAATTCCTACTATCATGTCAACACTTAACATATCACATCACATATACTCATATTTACATATCATATTATATCATACAAAGTTCACCATTGAATAACCCATTTTCGTGTACGTTGAAATATGCGTATTTTAACGTTTCGTAATGTTTTTGGGCGTCAGAAGTCACGTATGACTAGCCAAACACAAGGATACTTAATGTAAGTTAAATTACTTATATTTATTATAAAAATACAGTTTACAACCTGATCTAAAACAGTTTTACAAAAATCACTTTAAAAGCCGACTTTAACCTTTTTAACGCATAGTCTTGTATTGAACTTTACTATAATCATCCCAAATCGTAACGACTTGATATTTTAACATAACACATGTTATTTAATGAATAAAATGGTATATACTCATGTTAGTGCAGATTTCATGTAAGTCACATAAATCATGCGATTTCACATATTTTACTACTTTTTAAGCTACATGTACAACATGCAAAACTATCTAACTTATGGCATAATTTTATATCATCAGAATACATCATATATCTTCATTTAAACATGTTTATATTCTTATTTTATCCACTTTTTATCATACCATTACAAATTCACCATCTCATGGTCATTTAATCATCATGCATACTTATGTACAAGTATCTAATGCATGGTTATCATATCATCATCATCATCCATGAACTTCAATGAATCTAACATACATTTAATTTTACTTTTATATAATCCAAGAAAATTATCTTAAATTCAATCATGCATATAATCATCAAGACTATAATGCATGCGACATTTATACACTAGTGAACAAAACTCAAGTGTATGCATACATATATATCACACACACACACACACATATATATATATACACGACACATGCATATACACATATCCATCCAAAAAATTTACTTTTCATCTTCAATCATATGAACCTTTTTGTAAAACCCTTTTGATCATGCATGCAACCACTTTTCAAGAATCACATCATACAAAAATCATCATTTTAACAAAAGTCAAAACACAATTCTAACTCGTATATACACATACTCACGGCTATATATGTATACACACATCTATATATAATATATATATATATTGTAACACCTCGTAAAATCGTGTCCAATAGTATAGTGACACGTGTTGTATTTTTATTTTAGTCTACTAAAGACTAATAGGGACTAAAGGTGTCAACATGCTCAAACTGAGCCTCTGAGTGACTTTCTGATGTTAACATGCATAAACATTAGCCTCTGAGTGACTGATATGTCAACATGCTTAAACATTAGCCTCTGAGTGTCTGATATGTCAACATGCTTAAACTTGGCCCCTGAGTGACTAGTATGTCAACATGCCCAGCCTCTGAGTGACATCAGAGTCAACATGCTTATATTGAGCCTCTAAGTGATCCTTTACGAAGTCAAAACTCTCATACGTGCCACTTGTTGGACGAGAGAGGTTAATTCTGTAAATATGTGAAAGTTGGATGATGAAGGGGTTAAAAGTGTCAACATGTTAATTTATACCTCTGAGTGACCTTTTAACGAACCGAGAGCTCGACAATGTTCGGGCATACTCCCAGGTACGCTAAATATTGGTTACAGAGAGCTAAATATGCTATAAAGGTGTTTTAGGAGGTTTTATAAGTTGAGGGGCTAAAAGTGTAAAACTTTAAATCTGGCCACGGGCGCGAGAGGCAAGGCCCTGGCCTCTCGCGGGGCGCGAGAGGCCTGTGTCTGCAGAAGTTTTGCTTGGCCTCCACACATGTTGCCAAAAACCATTGTTTCGAAACCATGGACTTCTAAACAGCTATGCCACATTTTAGGACACTTGTAAGTTCCCTCTAACACCCCTTAACACTTGGCATCACCTCCTTCAAGCTCTCCAACTATAAATAGGTGTAATGCTTCACCAATTGAACTTGCACCATTCTCACTTATCACTCTATCTCCCTCTTCTGGATGTTCCTAACTGAAAGGAGCATCCAACTTAGTTCTATTGCATCCTAAAGATCACTTGTAAGTGTTTCTTTCTCTTGCATTTTCGTTGTAGGCTTCTATAGCCAAAAGTCAAGCGTTTTACGGAAAACGCCTTGACTTTCGGTTAAGACCATTATGGTCCAGCCATTGTTCGTAACGAACATGGCTAAGTGATCGTAATAAGGTAGGTGTTAATTCCTATAAAGGGCACCTCCTGAAGATCACGTTTGCTAGACCAATTGATGTGTCATAATTATATTAAAAAGTCAAACATGCCATTTTTCAGAAATGTTATACTCTAAGGTTATATATGTTATGAAATATGTTTTGACACTTAAACAAGTTGGTAATAATTATTAGAACATGTAAGAACATGTTCAGCTTGTCAATTTCAGTTATAGGGTCGGTTCGCAACCGAAAGTCGTGAAGTTTGACTTCTGCTTTGACTTTCGATTTGACCCGATTTAGATTAGTTAGCTACTGATCTAAGGTTGCATTATGATCGTAATATAATGTAGCATAACCCCCTAAGGTTATATTACATGATCATAATCATAATCTGAGTTTAGTTTCATAATTATGTCATTTTGACTAAAATGTCCTTTTTGCATAAAATGAGGTTTAAATGATAATGAACTTGAAGATGAGTTTCCTACTGATGTAACAATATAAGTAGGATTATTCGGGATGTCAAACCAGATTATAAACTAAGTTTATAAACAAGTCCTTGTATTATGTCGATAAATGACGATAAAGCCCTTGTGGCTTGTAAAATGGTTTTAACCTTATCTTTTCAAAGTGAATCTTTTAACTACTAATATGTTATATTAAATAACATATCTAAGACATGCTAAATTGACCTTAACATCAGTTTTCATTAAACATCGCATAAATCGTCATTCACGACATAAGCGTCGTATCGACGCATTGTATGATTTTAAACCACATTAATCCACCAAGACTTGTTACCTACTGATTTCAAAACTTAATTTAAATATTTTTACAGTAGGTACATGACATAAACTCAGAATCCCAAATAATTCATAAAACTATGTGTAAAATGACCAAAATGCCCTTTCGGTGCATAGTTTGGTCATAAAAGATAAATTACACATATAGTCAATATCCTACTGATATTATATTATAACTAAGTTATTTTTATAGAATACTTATGATCATAACATTAAATTATATTCGAGTTCCTTTCACACGATATGAAATTACCAAAATGCCCTTATGAGGCATAGTTTCATTTTAAAACCTTAACGGGCATGAACGTTGATATCCTACTGATATTACAACTTATTTAAAGTATAATGGAATATAGAACTTGTCCATGACTTATCCGGTTACCTGATATCGCTGATATGCGTTTGGTTAAGTATATGTAACTAGTTTACCAAAATAACCGAAACGGGTCTAACCTTGTCATTTAAGTCTCAAAATCCAGAATGTTTAAAGTTTATCCATATTACACAAGTCAAAGTACTTGTTGGGATTAAACTACATTCTATCCGATCATCGTTTAATCTAGCGTTATACGTATTGATCCTGTACGCTACTCGGTCTAAGTCTGTGACTTAAATAAGACCGTTAGTATTTAATTGGTTAGCTTATGCCATAATCCAGACTAGAGACTTGCTGGTAAATGCTATCTGCACTTAGTACTTTTGTGTATCGGCTGAGTTATAAATCTTGCGTTTAAACGAAGACTAGCTCAGGTAAATACTCTCGACTTATTTCCCGTATACGGGCTTGGGTTACGGTAAATTATTACCACTTGGTCAGAAATGGAATCAATAGAACGCTGAATTGTGCCTAGTAAATCCACATATTCCATTTTAATCAGTTTTTTTGATAACTTAAACATCAGGGGTTAACTACCGTGTCCTGGATATCCTCGGCTCATTACATTAGATAATGGCCACGACCTTAGCGCGGGTGTAGGCATACACCCGATAGACGCTCAAAATGCATTACCACAAAGGTTGAGGGAAATAACTCCTTCGTAGTTCAAAGTGGTGAGTATGTTAACATGTCTCGGTCTCAGTACCGAGCTCTGTATGTATGGACAAACATGTGAATCAGTTAACAAGGTTATAAGGTCAACTTTCCAAGTTATAAAAGATTTTGTGCCAATGTGCACTTAAAACATTTTTAAATGTTTTCAAAATGAGTCAGTTTGGTGTATTTACCAGCGAAAGCTGACGTATTTTCAAAAGATTAAGTTTGTAGGTACAATACGAAATAGGTGGAAGTGCTCGGTAGTGATAAGAGGATCTTGCAAATCCTAGATCTGCCAAAGTCTGTTATACACATTTTTGTACAATTTATAATCTGCCTGTTGATCTTCTATTATGAGTCTGTATATTATTTTTGTACTTTGAACATTTGGTTTGTAATACTAATTTAACTCCAAGACTTCCGCTGTGCTGTGTTTATTATCTATGATGATATCAACTTACGTCAGGATATTCCCCACCCGGGCCCATCGGTGATTGGATTGGCTGTGGAAAGCCGGGGTGTGACATATATACACACGCTTACATTTTTATTTTGATTTAAACCCATTTACTATTAGTTTCCAAGCTTGTAAATAATTCCAAGATCAAGAGGAACCTTCCACTATCATCATCACCACAAGATTTAAGAACATGGTTTTTTTTTAAAAGTAAGTTTATACCTTCAAGATGTTTTGTGGGTTTTGATAAAGTTTGATGATATGGAGCTTGTTCTTCCTTTAAACCACCTTGAAATCACCCTTGGATCTTCAAACCAACTTGGAACTAGCTTGGAATGGTTTTAATCTTCAAGGATATGGTTTAAATTTGAAAATGGAGGTGTGTGTATGTGTGTTCGGCCATGTATGAGGGAGAGAGAAGAGATGAAGAGTTGTGAGTGTTGGAATATGAAATTGTTGTGTGTTTAGGAGCTTTTAATGCATGGTTATATATCATCATCATCCATGAACATAAATGCATCTAACATACATTTATTTTACTTTCATATAATCCAAAACATTATCTTAAATTCAATCATGCATATAATCATCAAGACTTTAATGCATGTGACATTTATACACTAGTTAACAAAAACTCAAGTATGCATTCATATACATATATACGACCCATGCATATACACATATCCATCCAAAAATTTACTTTTCATCTTCAATCTTATTAACTTTTTTATAAAACCTTTTGATCATGCATGTAACCACTTTTCAAGAATCGCATCATACAAAAATAATCATTTTAACATAAGTCAAAACACAACTCTAACTCATACACACACACACATTTTTATTTTGATTGAAACCCATTTATTATTAGTTTTCAAGCTTGTGAATAACTCCAAGATCAAGAGAAACCTTTCACTATCATCATCATCACCAAGAATCAAGAACATGGTTTTTGTTAGCTATTTATTAGCTTTGTTGGCCAATCTACTTTGTCATCCATCCAAGCTTTGATTACCTTTTGAAACGACCAGTCAAGAGCCTTCATCTGATCCTGATCATTGTGTGAGTAACCACAGAGTGACTTCATGACGACATCCCTGCTAAATAAATTTTGCCCTAATCCTACATTTTTCGTCTCTCCATGATTTTCGTGTTCCTCCTCTTGGTCTGATCATCTGTAGCTTTTAGCATTTTTTCTCCAAATCTGAAATTCGAGGGGACTGACTTTTGGTTTGTGCGGTAGTTATAGGTGTTGCTCCAGGCATGGGAATGTCGCTAGGAATTTCCTCCATTCATAGATCTATTACTAGGTCCTGGTTTTCTTCCTTAACTTCCTTTATTGCAAATGTTCGTTTTTCTAGCCAAGCTTCCTTGATTACAATTATATCCTTCTTCAAGGCTATCAAAGAATCAAGCTTAGCAATAATGGCTGCCAATTGTTTAGCGATTGAGTCTGGAGGAACACCGCCCTCCTTCTAATTATTCCGGGTCTGCTCCATCTTCGAGTTCCCAACAATGGAAACAAATGATAGAACCCAAAATCAAACAAAACTAACTGATAGATTTTATTGTTGTAAACTGAAATACTACAAGACTGAAGACACGGTTCGAGATGGGTTAATCTCCAAAAACAAAGGTATAGATACCCAAATTAGATAATAATCATCGATATAATCCCCAAAAACTTGAACAAATATATAAATAAGCAATATAAGTAATAATAACTGGCCCTAAACTTTAGCTCTCATTTACCGATCAGTTTCCCTTTTCAATAACTGTTTTGGCCCGTTAATAATTCTGACCTTAATACCCACCCATATAGGAATCGTGTTTGTATCATAAAACTTCAGATGTCAAGTTTCATTTGAAGTAATTAATCATTTTGGCTATTCCATAACACGTTACAAATTGTATTTACGTGAGGTCATCGTCATCGAAGCTTTCAATATAATTACAAGATCATAATGAAAAATACACAAAAATTATAGACATATAGTTAGTTATTTTAAAAAATAAAATTCATAAGAAAGGCCTTGATTGAGAAATCGATTAGTTATCTTAGATAACTAGGACGACTAGTTTCATCCAAGATGGCGACGAATTCAACATAAATGGAGAAACCAAAATTTCCTCTTTAATTGTCATGCGACGTTAAAGGAGAAATCAATCAGTCTTGTTTGACCAGCATCATCCATAATCATTGTTACAATGAAATCATTAAATAACATAAACAGAAATATGAATCTAAGTGTTTGATTTTCCTGTCTCTTAAGGAAGCCCGTCTTATTTGAATGATATAGAATACCACAATTTAAGTGAGGAGTAAATGTTGGGGTTAAGAAAGAAAAAAAAATCTATTTTAATTTCTCAACTATGCATGTAATAACTTACTCTCATATTTCTAAGCTATTACAAAGATGATGTTATTTTGAGTTTGAACCATTAATAAAATATATATGGTTGAGATGTGTTTTTTAAGTTCTGATAAAAGTTAAGAGCTTGGTAAAGATGAATATAAGCGGAGAGATAAAATGAGAAATCAAATTCTTATGAGAAATCAAAGAACTCATATCGACGCTCATTTTTTGATGTTAAAGGCTATTCAAATTAACAATCCCTTTAGATCTATAGAAACTCACATAAATCCTTCTAAAACTTTGAAACTTACTGTCTAACTTTTATCTTAATATGATATAAATGTCTTATCCTTTACCCTAACGAGTGTTATATTTTAGGGTTAAATTCAATTATATTTAAGGATAACTTTGTCATTTTACTCGTTTCCTTAAAAATGTCATATAAAATAATAGATAAATCCAACAAAATCTCACCCAATTTCTATACCCTTTCTCTACCCCCTCTCTACGCAACATCATTTTCTTCTCTAACCAAACCTAAATCACACACCGCATCCTGCACAGAATGCTTTCTTCTTCAGCTAAACCTAAATTACACGCCACCTAAAAGGGTAGTTTAGAGTAGTGGATAGTTTAAGTGATCTGTTGTGAGGGGATTGGAGGATGTTAGGATAGAAAGAGCAAGTGACCCTTCCCCTGTAGGGCATCCGTTCACAAAATAAAATAAATTAACAATTTTATTAATCAAATTCGGATTACATTTTATAAACGGAAACTGAAGTAGACAGAATCAAATACAATACAAAACTGAACTGAGAAACAAATTACAAAGAAATAAAGAAAATAAAAACAAAGGTGTCTGAGGCACGTGAAGGTCACGCTTCCTATAAAACAGATTTCGGGCCACCCAGGTGAACCCGTCTGTTTCCCAGGATACAACAACCAGAGCAGATTATACTGTCGAGGATAGCCAAACACATGAAAGAATATCTGAAACAAGAGTTCTCAGGGATGCAAAGTTAGGAAATTCTGTATAATTAGTGTGTGCTATGAACCATACAAAATTTCTTTTTATGTATCCTAAACAAAGCACAAAGCTTTGTATATAATATGTTTAGAATTCCACAAGTCAGAATGAAATACAAAATTCAATAAAAATTAAGTCTCAAATTCAATGACCTAATACACTCTCAGAACTTAATTCACTTGACCAGTAGGAATGTAAACAGTCATCAGACCACTGGCTCAAGCCACATCTAAAAAAATAGTAAAGGCGGCTCGCGGCGATGCGGGCGTGCGAAGTGCGCCACATTGCCCTATCGCCCTCGTCCCGATCCCGTGCCCGGGCGTGTGTCGGGTGCTTCGCACCCTCCTGGCTGCCACTGGGTGTGACTTGTCACATAGGAATACATTTGTGTATAGAATTATAAATGTAAATCAACAAAAGATTTATCACTCCACCAGTGTAGGACAAACACAACTTCCCGCACATTAAAATTCCAACACACAATTAAAGATTATAATTTCTCGTTCATTTTGCTTTAATCAGTACATAATTATTATATTAACCATTAATATAATATTATTTACCAAAATTTCCTAACAGCTCTTTAATAATAATGATTTCAACTACCTCCCGTCCTTTTCCTTTGTGTTAACGTGTTGAAAACAAAATGTCCAACTTGCAACCCCACCAACTCTTTACATCAACATCAAAATAAACAACTAATTTTTGACAGAGTTGACCTAATTGACTGGTGAGTGATCTTTCATCTCCCACCATTTGGGATCAGTGGAGGCGACAATGGTTGGTCCAAGAAGGCCACAGTTCATGCTCTTCGGTTCCTCCATCGTTGAATATAGCTTTGGTCAGGAAGGATGGGGTGCCGCTCTTGCAGACATCTACGCTCGTAAGGTTCGTACTTATCTCTTCGGTTCGATTGTTTCTATTTCATTACGTTGCTAGCACTACACTTGTAAATCTCTAATATTAATGTAAATTCGATGTCAATTGTTGGTATGGGCCAATGTAAAACTGCTCATAACTATTAATATAATACAATACTAAAGGAAATTACAATAAAACTGTACTTATATATCCTGTATGTAGTTAGATTATGTTTTATTATTTCAAATGTAAATCTCTGTTTAATTTAAATGGTGCAGGCAGACATATTTGTGCGAGGATATGGTGGTTGGAACTCGAGGAAAGCGATACAAGTTCTCGATGAAGTATTTCCCAAGGTAATTTCTTCATTTTATCAGCTTTTATTTGCGAGTATCCTCTCATAGCAAATGTGTCAATCCTAGTTATGTTCTCTCTATCGCGTAAAAGAAACTCTAGCCTAAAACTAAAAGGAAACGGGTTGAGTATCACACAAAGTTTATTTTTTAAATTCATAAACCTCCTGTATCATTTATCAAAATTAAGATTATTACTGAGATGATACAATTTTAGTAATCATATATGACGCTAATTACTTACAAAAGTTCCAATTAGTTTGGACAAAGGTGTTTAGATCAACCCAACGTGATTCGTTTTTCACCTCTAATTTTCCTAATACCTTATTTCCTTATTTTTTTAAATTCTAATTTTAGGATGATGCAGTACCACCATCTCTGGTGATAGTTTATTTTGGAGGTAAATGATTCAGTGCGTCCACGTCCAGATGGGCCTCATGTCCTTTTCCTGAGTATGTTGAAAACATGAGGAAGATATCTATCCATCTCAAGGTTAAGTTTACCACAATGTTTGATAACGTTATTGTTGCACTACTTAATCATACAATAAAAAGAAAAATAAGCACGAAAAAAATTTATTTAATAGGAATTCTTAGGATTTTTTAATATTGTTTCAGTTAGAGGTGGCGAATAGGGTCAGGTAACGGGTGGGTATTTCAATAGTTTAAACCTACCTACCTACAAATGTTACACATCCAAGTAATGTATTCTAATACAACCATATATGTATTCCTGTTACCAGAGCCTTTCAGAGAAGACACACATAATATTTCTTACTTCGCCTCCTGTAAATGAGGCTCAACTACTTCAAGTTTTGTGGTGATATGATTATACTGACCTAAGTTTGGTATTTTTTTTAATTTTCCTTGTGATTAATTGACAAACACTTTTATATTTCAGTAAGGATGGCCGCAAAAACGAACTGTGCGAAAAATATGCAGATGCTTGTGTAGAATTATGCCAAGAGATGGGGATTAAAGCTATTAATCTTTGTAACACGTTTAAGCAGCATGATAACTGGATTGACAACCTGCTTTACGTGAGTATATATGCTTTCAAATACTTGCTTTACGGGTTATATTTTATCTATCGGGTAAAGATACAAAGTAACTTAGATGAAACTGGGCTGAAAGTCAGCCAAAGCTTATTTTCAATGCGTAAACCTAAAAAATCATTTATTCAATAAATTAGGCTATAATTAAAAATTTCTACTTTTCAAAATTGTATCTGACACACCAGCATCTAGTTGCTTGTATAATGTTTATTTTTTTCGTGGAGAAATAGTGTTGCGGGCACGCAACCCTTTTCAACCTGTGCTAAAGAGTTAACCATCTTGACCTGTTACCCAACTTGACCAACCTGTCATTTTGCTGCCCCTTAAATAATCGAATATGAAGAGTGCATGGTTGATTAATCATGTTCCCAATAACAGTGATGGGTGCACTTAACACCAACCAGGTGCAAAATAGTGGCGAAAGAGATACTAAAAGTCCTAAAAAAGCTGACTGGCAACCGAGTTTATATTGGGAAGATTTACCTGCAGAGTTTGCTTAGAATTTAATTGAAATATCTTCATCTATTCAATGAAGTTTAAGGTTGGATGACTTCCCTGCACCTGTTAATGTTGTTTTTATTCCATTCTATTGTAATTTGTTATCTGGGTCGGTTGTTCAATTGTGTATTCTTAGTTAGGGACCGCCCCAAACCTTCACAAGCATACATTATCAACTTTTTAACAATTTATAATTATTGGTTTGAATTACTGAGCTAGTAGCCTAGTACACAGGAAATCAAGTATCTAAATAGCCCGTGGACTCGGATAAGAATTTAGGATGTGATTTTGATTTGGGTGTTGGGTTATGGTTTTATCAGATTGATGGGTTAAACGGGCCATAAATAGGTTGGCAGGTCGATGTGTAAATTAAACGGGTTAAAGATGGCAAATCGAACATGACCCGTTTATTTAATGGGTCGGATACGAAAACTGAAGACCCATTTATTTTCGTGTGCATTTGGCCTTTCGAGTATCGAGTGTCGGAAATTCTCATCCCCAGTTTTTGATCCTGTATGCCCTTTGTTGTTTTTGGTGTGCCATGAAATATCATATACAAGTGAACATGTTATGACCTCTAGTTTTAGGTATGCCATGAAATCTTACACACAAGTGAACATTAATGATGGTTGAAAATTTACAAGAATTACATACCAGGTTTATGCATTAGTTATATGGATCATCTTGTGTATATGGGCTAGGGGAAGGCTTTTGGGCCTTAGGGTTTTAGGTTAATGGTGCACTAACCCTCTAGCATAAATAGATAATGTTGTATTAGGGTTAGTGGCTTTTTGGTGGTTTTCTCTACAACTTGTATTAGACAAATTACAACATTTGTATGTAAGTTGATCTTTCTACTTCATCTTATTTCTTTTCTATTTGATTCATAGCTTGTTTGTGTGATTCCGCCACCAAACAAGCCTCGTGTGATATCGTGAGATCCGGTTTTCGGACTTACAATTGGTATCAGAGCCTATTTGAACCTGTTTCCAGGCTCAAATCTGATATCACACTGTTTTGGACTGCACTTGCTACTGTTTTGGAGTTTCTGTTGAGTTTCAGTTGACTTGTTGCATCTCGGATCATCTTCTTGAAGACTCGGATCATCTTGGATCAACTCGGATCATTTTCTTGAACATCTCGGATCATATTTTGAAGAACTCTGTTGATACACTTTTGTTTCTTCGCTTGTTCTTAGTTACATTCAGTAATTGTACGGTCTTTGTTTGTTGGGTCTGTAAAGTTTTGGTCGTGTCGATCAAATCAAGATATCCTCCTATCTTGATTTAGTACGACGTTTAGTTTGTTTGTGTTGAAAAACAGTTGCATGTGTGCATACTGTTAAGTTTTGTCCGAAGAACCACTTCTTCGTGCGAGTGAAGTTGTCCTTCGTACGAGTGAACTGTCATTCGTACGAGCCATTTGCTTGCTCGTACGAGTGAGCATTCCAGAAGAACAAGTTTCTTCTTCGTACGGGTGACTATTCAAAAAAGAACCTTTTGCTTGTTCGTACGAGCAAGTTGCTTATTCGTACGAGCCATTTGCTTGCTGTACGAGTGACCTTTCAAGAAGAATAGTGCTTCGTACGAACAAGCACTTGTGACTTTCTTTGTGAATGCTATGGGTGTTGAGGCCTATATAAACAGACATGCATTCATAGTTTATGAGTGGGAGCATAGAGAGAGCACAGAGAGAGTGTATAGAGAGATAAACAGTTTATTCAAGAGTGTATGTACTGGGTCTCTCTACAAATCAATATAGTGAACATTTGAAGATATATCTTTTGTTATATTGGTTGTGCTCTTGCTTTGGTTTGCATATTCACTTGGATTCCGCACTCGTGTGTGTGTTAAACAATAAGGAAGTAGGTTATCTTGATCCTCCAAGTGGACCTATAAGTGGTATCAGAGCTTTGGCTCTCTTCCTTGTTTAAAACCAAGCATAATGTTGTGTTTGAGCAAGTTGTGAAGCTTACGGAAGTGTTCTTGACTTCAAACAAAAAACTTAAGTTTTTACAAGAAAAGTGGTTTAAAACTTAGGTAAAACTTGTTGTTCTCAGAAATTTTTTATAAAATCCTTGTTAAAATACACAGAGACATGTTAGGATACAGTTTTTCTTGAAATTTTCTATTAAAGTTTAGTTGGACATATTTTCCGATGAAGGACTTATCGGAAACTCACCGGAATATTCCTTGAGGGTTGACTAAATCTTAAGATTTGACTGAAAATCTGTTTTTGGAATGTTTGTCTTTTAACCAAATCTGTGTAAACAACTGACAACTTTCAAACAAACTCGGAAACAAGTTTCTGATACAAAAGGAAACTTCTCACCAACCAACCCCTGCAAAAGATTCCCCCTGTGAAAGACCCACCTGCGAATAACCTACCCCACGAAGAACCAGTGGTTCGCACGAAGAACCAGTGCTCCGCACGAACAAACACTCATTCGCACAAATAATCACTGATTCGTACGAACAAACACCCATTCACACGAATAAACACTGATTCGTACGAACAAACACCCATTCACATGAATAAACACTGATTCGTACGAACAAACACTCATTCGTATGAATCAGTTCTTTTTGGCTAAACATCAGTTCTTCGTGGACCTGGGGTTGTTTGTGGTAGTAGTTTTTCATGACCATTTTTCGTGAAAACTGATGCTTCATGGTTTTTGAAATTGTGAATTTTAACAGAAGACTTTTATTTCAAGTTAATCCTTGGAATTTTAAATTTTTAAGTTGATTTTCACAAACAAACAAGCAAAATGGGTACAAATCCTTGGTATTGGGGGTGTAGTTCAAGTACAAGCCAAGATTCACCACAATCTAGCTTCGCAACCTCATGGGTAAAATCTTTAATACCTCCACAAACGATTATCGCTAATCAATGGGCGTATGTTACGAATCAATCAAAGCGTTCAAACTCTTCTCCTTAGCAAAGTGAATCTGGAAGTAACAACCGTCCACCAAAGTTGAATCATATGAACGATTATCCTTCATGGAAAAGTCGTTTGTGTCAAATACAAATCCTTTTCTGCCGCAAGTTCAACCAGATCAGTCTGTTGGTTCAAGTGCTCAAGTCTATGGACAAGCTTTTGATCCAAAAGCTTTTCTTCCTCAACCACAAGATGCTAGACCAACAAACGCTCAAGTCTATGAACAAGCATTTGACCCAAAAGCATTTCTTCCTCAACCAAAAGATGTTACATCACAAGTTCCACAACAAGCTTTCTATGGATAATTTCAACCCTCAAACCCTAACACTGTCAGACTCGATACATCAAACCTTTCTAAGGTGAGTGTGGAAGTTACCCAGGAACACATGGAGCTTCTAAACACTTTGGTGAGTTCTTACTGCGGATTAGTAGTTGGACAAATTGGTAACATCAATCTAACTAGTGAAGACTATGCACAAATCGGTAAGGAGGAGATGGAGTTGATTGATATCAAATGGGCGTTTGCAAGTGCAGTGAGAAGGGCAAAAGATTTTATGGAGAAAATATGAAGAACTAATCTGGAGAGCAACAAGGATACTCCATACGGTTTTGACAAAAGGAAGGTTACTTATTTCAACTGTAGAGAAAAGGGGCATTTTAAAAGAGAATGCACGAAGCCTCCACAGCAAGGGAATCAATATCCTTTCAACAGAAATCAAGTTACTAACAACGAAAGAGCAATGGTTCCTATAAACAATTCCAACCGAGCGTTAGTAGTTCAGGCAGATGAACGCTGTGATTGTCTGTTCAATTGGGAAACAGTGGTGGAGGAGGAACTGCATACTATGCCGAAACTGCAAAAAATGATAACGATGGAGAATCGTCCAGAAATGATGACAATTCATGGGATAACAACAGTTCAGATGAAGCATAATTGACTTCAAGTGAAGATCAATCTGAAGATGTTAATGCTGAAGTAGATAATGTGATTACTAAAACTGAATCGACGGATAGCGGCGAAGTAGATTTGGAGCATGAAGCTGAAGGGTCATCTGATGAGTTTTCCAAGCATCTCTCATCAATCGGATTTTCCACTCTTCGTGCAGCATTGATGGACCGTTTAGATTGCCAATCCAGTCAGGTAAGTTTCGATAAACCTATTGTGTCTAAGTGTTTTGAATGTATAGTTTTAAAAGGTAAATACTTAGAACTTAGGGTAAATTTGATCACACTAAGAAGCATCATCAGAGTTTGATTGTAGATTTGACAAAGTGCACTGAGGCAAACACAACTTTTAAGAAAAAACGAAAAGGAATTTAAAACAAAAATTGAAACCTTAAAGAAAGATGTTTCTGAATTAACAAAGAATGTTTTGAGAAAACAAACTCGAACACATCTTGGATAAAATACTTGCATCTCGAACCCGTCTCGGATCATCATTAAGCATCTCGGATCTTCATCAAGCAGCTCGGCTCATCATCAAGTATCTTGGATAGATCACTCTTCCGAGTCCGAGATACTATTCGAGATACTGTTCCAAGTTACTGTTCCAAATTGACTATTCGAATTGGAGATTAGTGTTCCAAATTGGGTTACTGTTCATAATTGAGTTACTGTTCCAAATCGAGTTCAAAATCACTGTTCAGAGTTGACTTTGTTGACCATTTCGGATTGGACCAATTGGACTTGTCATTTTTAATAAAAATGTAATTAATCACTATTTGGTAAAATTAAAAATGATGAACCCGAACAGTATTTTGACTGTTGTGGATCTCGCCAACGCTACCTTGACGGCTATTCAGTCTCAGACTCTGGCGTTGCATCAAGAACAGGATTAGATTATCGGAACGTCTACCAAAATTCCGAGGTTGCTGTATGGAGATGACTATTTTGAGTGGACCTGGCGTTTTGAGCAGTATTGCAAAGCTAAGGAACCCGATATCTGGAGGTGCATTCGTGATGGTCTCCGTACTATCATGTACGTAGCTGAAGATGATCCTCACACTCAGATTCCGAAACCTGAAGGTTTTTGGACGAACGACGATCGAAGAAAGACGATAAGACAATGGCGAATCTTACTTTGGCTCTCGGTCCTGACATCTCGATTGTTGTCAGAAACTGCACAAATGCGAAAGAGATCTGAGATGTGCTGAAGAATCTATATGAAGGAAACACCGACATGAAGGCTAGTAGGGTAAACATGTTGAACCAACAATTCAGTTCGTTCAATCATATTTACGGGGAGTGTGGAAAACCAAATCAGGAGGTTTGTCAAGCTTGTTTCAAAGATGATCAGTGCTGGTATCTCCATTACTAACAGTGGGATGAATCGCCAACTTTTGAACTCACTACCTAAAAGCTAGGATGCTGATGTCTCGATGATCAAACGCACTACAAATCTGAATGAAGTTACTCTCATCAAACTGATCGCTACCATCAAATTATGTGAAATCGACAACCAGCAAAGAGAGCTAAACCACAAGAACTCCATGATTGCTGCAGGGTGACCGGTTTTAATGCTGCCTTGATGTCTCAAAGTCATCTAACCTTGTTTTCAGCCCGTGACGAACAGTTATCTGAATGTTGTCTTCAGTCCGTTAACTCAAGCTCAGCTACATGCTTAGAAGACAAATTACGTGTACGACATGTCTCTTCCGAACAACTCAGCTGCACCTCTATGCTCAGCAATTTCTTCAGCACGCAAACGTGATTTACAGTCCTGTGAATCCTTCAGCTTCTTAGAATGTCCATCCACACCCTCTACTGAAAACCTTGCATTTCTAACCAAGCAGAATGAAGAGAAGTTGGCTCTCGCAGCATCCATGCTCAACAGTTTGAATGCCATTATTGCAGGTGATCTCTTGCCTCCTTCAATTCTTGCTACAGAGATAAATTAGTTGTTGAAGAAGACATTGAAGAATTGGATGCATGCTGAATCTAGCTATGGCAGTATTCGAGCAGAAAGTTTCAGAAGAGATACGATCGCCGTCCCATGTCAAACATTCGTACTGGATCTGTGAAAGACAAGCTGAGGTGCAATAAGTGCCATGAACCATGAGATTTTCCAGAGATTGCAAGAAAACACCAGTGGGTTATGAAGCAACTCAAGCCCCAGCTGCTAGGAACATAGAGAGATCCATGGTTCTTGTTACTCCAACTCAAACATCAACTTCAACTTCATCTAGCCAAGGAGGCTTAGGAGCAGGAAAGACGCTGATGGTGCATGAGTAACATGATTTTAGCTAGGTGGATGCTGTAGCACAAATGGAGTCTCTCAAGATCTCGAAAGTTGGAGAAACTGTGCACCAATGTTGATGGCGCTGACTGAGGAACCCAAAACTCTCTCCGAAAAGGTAAACTCTCTCTTGTGCTCCGAACACTGTAGAAAAATAATTACATAGATGAGAGCATATAATTTCAATCTCATCAGTGATTACAACAGTGTCATGTCTAAATGCATTGGTCTTCGAGAGAACAATAGAATTCTCTATGAAAAGATTGATGCGCTAAAGGGCATAACTAAGCTCCACCTGGATGTCAATCAACAGAAACGTTGGGTCCATGATTACAAAAATAGATTAAATTCAAAAACTTTGGAATGCGACTTGGTGAGAGCTAAGCTGGAACTTCTTATTGGAAAAATCAACAAAATGAGTTGAACATTAAGAAATTTGATACTTCTAGTGACACTGTTCGTAATCTTTGTTATGTACAATTAGCGTACAAGGAAAACAAGGGCAAAGGGTTGGGTTATACACAAGTTCCTCCGCCATATAATCATAATCATTCAAGAATGCCCATTATTGAGCAAGAATTGGAAAATTATGATAAAATGATGTATGGCAAACCAAGCAACTACGTTCCTTGGGAACCTTTCAAAACAAAGAACGCCCGACTCACAATTTCAAAAGCCCATGAGTTTTCTTAAAGACATTAATCAAATATGCTTAAATAGTTAGTTGAAAATTTAAAACATGAAAAGGAGTCGATAAAAACTCCATCCGAGGAACCACTGGAAACGACTTCTATCTTTGATTCTTTAAACAATAAACTGTTATAGTGTATGTGTAGAGTCAGTGATAGTCGAGAAGCGGTTAAAAGTGGATGATGAACCACATCTAGTTGATGCTACTGATTCAGATGTTTCTTTGTGTGATAAACATGATAATTACGTTTGGAACTTTTTTCAGTCCATGGTTTTTGAGACTTAGGGTTTCTCTGAAGTTTTTGAAACTGAAACTTTGAATGATGTGGTTTTTGATTCTGATTGTGATTTAACTGGTTTCCCAGAGGAGTTTGAGGCATCAGTTTCAAGTGATTCAAAAAACTTTTCTAGTTTTCCCGAAACCTCATCTGATACCGTGGATGTTTCCGAAAATTGTGAAGTTGAAAATGTTATTGCTGGATTGTGTGAATGAAATTGTTTATTAATAGGAGCTGTCTGATAAATCTGGGGATCAGACTGAAGATTCTAACTCATCAGATACTCAGTAAGGTGTTTGTGATGGTCAAATTGTTGACGAAATTTGCTCATCATCTGGTAACCTAGAATCCATCGATTCTGAAAGATTGGTGTCAAATGAAACAGTTTCCAAAGAAACTGATGTAGTTGTCCCCGAAAACTCAGTTTCTGAAGAAAAAGTTCAAATGAAACTAAGCCCGCAGAATCCACTCCTGCAAAGAAAAGAAGATCGCGAAAAACCAGAAACAGAACAAAATGATAACTCAAGAGGAAGCCTCCTCAAATGCTGTTAATCAGAAGAAAAACCTATTTCAAAAACTAACTGAACCAAAGTTGAAGGGTAAAACTATCGATACTCACTCTGTGCTGATGATTGTGAGCATGTTTCATCCAAGAGTAAATATGAACACACGAAATCAGCACCTAGTGAAAAGAAGAGACCCAATCAGCTCGCAGAATAACACAAGCAGAACTAAGAGTCTTTTTCTCGAAAAGACAAACTTGCTTCAATTGTGGAATTCCGGGGAACATAGCTAGAAACTGTGTTCCATCGTCCCCTCGTGTCTTACCAATCCAGGAACACCAACCATCAAACGACTTCACACCATCGACGTCATGGACATCAATTCACTCATGCAAAGCCCTTTGATGGAGACTGGAATCTAGCAAAGAAAAACAGTCAAAAGCTTTCAAACACAAATGGTCTCCAAAATCATTCCGAGAAATTAAACACAACATCATCTAAAGCTTTTTCTAATAACAAAGATTCAAGAGTCTTGAGACCTAAAAATCTTGCTAGATCTCAGTCTGAGTGTTCTCAATCGTTAAACTCTATAACCTCTACTTCCCAAACCTCAAAATCCACTAAAAGTCATGTGACCTTCCGTGAGATTTTGCAAATGAAGAGTGATTATTAATCCAGATCGAAAACGATCTGGGTTCCTATATCTCACTAATCTCGTTATATGTGTAGGATCGGCTATGGAGGGCTGTCGTTAGACTTTGGTTTATCCACAATGGTTGTTCCAGACACATGAAAGGGGACATTTCCTAGTTGAACGACATCAAAATCTTCGACGACGGATTTGTCACCTTTGTAGGTGCAGAAACAGGAAGAATTACCATGAAGGCACAATCAGAAATGGGGTTCTCAGCTTCTCTGATGTAAATTATGTTCCTGAACTCAAACACAGTCCTCTTAGTGTCTTAGAAATGTGTGACAATGTTTATAGATTCTGTTTACAGAAGGTGGATGCGTGGTTTTGAAGCCCGAGATTGTCAAACCGAGGATTGGTACTTGATTGAAGCTGAACGCCGAGGAAATGCCTACGTGATCGATATGAACAAAGCCCCCACTGATCAAGTTACCTGTGTGTTTTTTGAAATTGCTGAACATGACGCAATGCTGTGGCGTCGACGACTTGGCAATCTGAACATGAAGAATCTTAATCGACTGGCAAAGGGAGGTCTAGTCAGAAACTTACCAATCAAAGATTTTATGCAGATTGAAAAATGCGAATCATGTGCTCATGGGAAGCAACATCGTAAGCCTCATAAGCCCAAGCTCGTGCACACGACATCTAAAGTTCTGGAACTAATTCACATGGATCTTTTTGGTTCTGTCAATGTGCTGAGTATTGGGGCTTATTGCTTAGTTATCACTAATGACTTTTCTCGCTTTAATAGGGTGTTTTTCTTGGAACAGAAGAGTGAAACTGTAGGTCTGATAAAGAAATTTGTCACTCTCATGGAAAACCAAGTGAAAATTATACGCTGTGACAATGGGACGGAGTTCAAAAATGCTGAGCTGAATAATTTATGTGCTTTAAAACTAGTTGATCGCCAATACAGTGCAGCTCGAACTCCTTAACAAAACGGAGTTGCTAAAAGACGCAATCGAACTCTCATTGAAGCTGCTCGTACAATGCTGATAGCTTCCGGCCTTCCACTTATTTTTTGGGCAGAAGAAGTGAACACCGTTTGCTATGTTCAAAATCATGCGCTATCAACAAACGTCATATGAAGACGATGTATGAGATAGTTGAAGGACAGAAACCCTTTGTACAACACTTCTGTACTTTTGGCTGTCCATGTGTTCTACTAACCATGGATGCCAAAGGTAAATTTGAAGCGAGAGGAGATCCATGCTATTTCATCGGCTATGCAAAGAACACCACATATCGAGTATACAACAAAATTAAGATGCAGATCGTGGAGACGTACTATGTGGATTGGTTGGAAGAAAATCCCAAAGACGCACGGATTGAACCTGATTGGTTATATGATTATTCCTCCTTGTTTAAGTCGTTTAATATTTTGCCTGATGTGATTGTTGCTGCAGATGTCTCTAGTACAGTGAACCTAATCCCATCATAGCTGAAGATGATGTACCTCTTCAAGACTCTTTTAAGAAGCTTACGTGGATCCATCGGGATTTCATTAAGCTACTACTGAACCGCATCCTTCTTCACCAATTCAAGAGCCGGTTCTTCAATAATGAACCCTCTACACAGCAAACTACTGCTGGCCCTTCAAATACAAACATTCAAGGAGCTTCATTGTTTCCGGAGCCGATTCCGTCAGATTGCACTATAGATTCACCTGTGATCAACACTGTTGCTGCATCAAATGTGGAGGAGCAAATTGGGATAGTGTCAGGAAGTTTTTCAATCTGTAAACAAACTTGCAGGCACCTGCTGTAGCAATCCCACAACGTGTTCTGAGAAGCCATCTGATTAATCACGTTCTTGATTTTGTAACTACTGGTGTTCAGACCCGCAGTAGATCAGGAACCATTAACACATGTTTATATTCCTGTTTCATCTCACAGATTGAGCCTAAGAGCATTGATGTTCCTTTGAAGGAACCTGGATGGGTTGATGCAATGCATGAAGAACTCAATTAGTTTGAGAAGCTGGGGGTATGGAAATTAGGAAACTACCGGAAGGAAAGCGTGCTCTTAGTACTCGTAGGGTGTATAGAAACAAAGAAGACGATACCGACGTGATTGTGAGAAACGAAGCCTGGTTGTGGTCCAGGGATTCAAATAGATTGAAGGCCTTGATTATGATGCGGTGTACACACCAGTAACTCGTCTGGAAGCCATACGCATCTTCTTGGCATATGCATCCTATATGGGTTTCATTGCTTATCAGATGGACGTCAAGACGACGTTTCCGTACGGGAAGGTCAAGGAGGAGATTTATGTCACTCAACCCCATGGGTTTGTTGATTCAAAGGAGCAAGGCCATGCCTCCAAGTTAGATAAATCTTTGTATGGTCTGCACCAAGCACCTTGTGCATGGTATGCAACCTTAACAGAGCATCTGCTTGCACACGGATATACACGGGGGACGATAGATTAAACACTATTCTTTAAACGTGTTGGCAAGGATCTTAATCTTGTTCAGATCTATGTCGACGACATCATTTTCAGGTCAACCAATGAAGATCTATGCAAAGAGTTTGAGAAGGTGATGAAGAAGAAGTTCGAAATGAGCTCACTAGGTGAAATGACTATGTTTCTAGGCTTGCAAGTTCGTCAAAGCAGTTAAGTGATCTCGTAGGGTGTATAGAAACAAAGAAGACGATACCGACGTGATTGTGAGAAACGAAGCCTGGTTGTGGTCCAGGGATTCAAATAGATTGAAGGCCTTGATTATGATGCGGTGTACGCACCAGTAACTGGTCTGGAAGCCATACGCATCTTCTTGGCATATGCATCCTATATGGGTTTCATTGCTTATCAGATGGACGTCAAGACGACGTTTCCGTATGGGAAGGTCAAGGAGGAGATTTATGTCACTCAACCCCATGGGTTTGTTGATTCAAAGGAGCAAGGCCATGCCTACAAGTTAGATAAATCTTTGTATGGTCTGCACCAAGCACCTTGTGCATGGTATGCAACCTTAACAGAGCATCTGCTTGCACACGGATATACACGGGGGACGATAGATTAAACACTATTCTTTAAACGTGTTGGCAAGGATCTTAATCTTGTTCAGATCTATGTCGACGACATCATTTTCAGGTCAATCAATGAAGATCTATGCAAAGAGTTTGAGAAGGTGATGAAGAAGAAGTTCGAAATGAGCTCACTAGGTGAAATGACTATGTTTCTAGGCTTGCAAGTTCGTCAAAGCAGTTAAGTGATCTTGATTCATCAAGGAAAATACGTTCAGGACGTTCTTGCAAAATTCGACATGATAAATTCTAAGCCTATAGACTCCCCCATTGATGAACGGCCCCTGCTGAATGAGGATGTTGAAGGAAGCCCAGTCAATCAAACAATGTACAGATATATGATTGGTTCATTGATGTACTTAATTGCGAGCCGACCGGATATTATGTTTGCTGTTTGCCAATGTGCTCGATATCAAACTTTCACATCTCAGTGTTGTTAAACGAATCTTTAGATACCTTAAGGGAGCTCCAAAACTAGGACTCTAGTATCTTAGAGATTTGAACTTTGATCTGATTGCTTTTTTTGATAGTAACCTTGGAGGGACGAACAAGGATATGAAGTCTCCATCGGCTGATGTCAATTATTGGGAGACATGC
Source organism: Scalesia atractyloides (assembly GCA_947069175.1). Classification (NCBI taxonomy): domain Eukaryota; kingdom Viridiplantae; phylum Streptophyta; class Magnoliopsida; order Asterales; family Asteraceae; genus Scalesia; species Scalesia atractyloides. The sequence goes on from CAMTDV010000029.1 coordinate 54,658,504, forward strand.
TTATCTCCTGGTAGTGCAAGAAGTAACAAACAGTGATCTGTCAACTGCAGAAGCAAAATATGTTGCAGCATCTGCCTGCTGCTTCCAGGTTAATTTTCACACCCTAGTCGTGGCGGAAGCGCCAACGTGTGACTATGAGGTAATCATTGCATCCAATCAAGTAAACAAGTATAAACCAACAACGATGCCATATTGATATAAATATTTCATTCCAACATTTATAAGTTACCAAAGTAATTTCATAGTTTTCACTTCGTCATCAGAGACATAGTTTGACATACATTACTTCAAAATAAAATGTTGTTTTCAAGGTAAATGCATAGTGAGGTTTTGACCCCTATATACCATACGAGGTTGGGATATAAGATGGCATTCGTTGTCTTGTTATTTCCCATATCCCGAAATGTATCACCAGCTCATGCCTTGCGTCCTGAAATACATTTAAAAAGTCAACAAAAGTTGGCGAGTTCATGCAGTTGATGTTTTCTTGTAAATTGTTATGCTTGTAATCCAATAATGAAATCTGAGTATGTTATTAGCATTCATGGAGTTTAAGGATCTATCAGTGTGTCGCGAGCACCCTGACATATGTGCCATAAGTAAGCAACCAAACCGAGACAACTTTGACATCATTGGGATCACAAAAGCACTCCTAAAGGTTTACCAACCAGGAGTAGAGTGCGCCTCAAGCTCTATAGATCTATATCTTTTGCACCTTGGTCACTATGTGATTAATGGTTACTATTGTCATCATCCTACTTACGTTATCATCTTAGCCCATAGCTAACATACTGTTTGTTATGACATGTATTTCCCCTCGATAGTTTTAAAACAAAAATTTGAAATAATTGAAAGGAGGGACATGAACTCACAGTTTTGCGTTCCATAAGTCGTACTTATCAAATTTGGTGTCAGTACATGTGTGTAACCTACATGTGTATTAACTTCATTCGACACCTAGGTATCGTTGGACCTCGTACCACTTGTTCATCTTGAATTCTTGTTGTGTGTATATTTATCACATTAGAACAACTTTTAATGTTATCATAGTGTTGGTAGTTCGTTTGCCGTCGAACATTTCCGGAAGTTCTGTTTCCGTGACCTCACGATAGTTGAAAGGACTTTTATCAGATCCTGGGTGTATCAAGTATATGGACTTGTGTGCTTCTTCCAGCACCAAGTCTCGCAGATTGCCAATATAGGAGATCCAGATCCTTTCCCATAAAATACAAAGTTCCATCCTTGTTAGGTTCCATTTGTTCCTCCATTCCCCGTAAGGATTCTGCTTAAATGTTTTCCGGTTTTAGAGCTTCTTGTTGTGCATCGTGCACTCGAGCTGTAAAGTTCGTCTGGATCATCATTTCTAAAGCTCGTACCCGTAAAGTTTTGACTCATTCCTTCCTGCTCAAAGCATCTGCTACTACATTTGCCTTGCCCGTGTGATACTTGATCTCACAGTCAGTCATTCAATAATACTACCCAACGCCGTTGGCGCATTTTCAGTTCCTTTTGGTTGAATATATGTTGAATACTTTTATGATCTGTGAATATGGTACACTTGGTGCTATATAAATAATGACGCCAGATTTTTAAAGCAAATACCACTGCGCCCAGTTCTAGGTCATGTGTGGTATAATTCTTTTCGTGAACTTTTAACTCACAATTAGCCGAATTGTTTAATAATAAATACATATTTTTTTACCAGACATATATGTATAAACACATCGGGTATATAATAAGTATGAAAAAAATATACATGTATATGACATACGTACACCAATCATCACCATAATCACGTAACTCACTGTGTAGATAGTCACCACATCATAAGACATCAATCACAATATCACACAACATAATACATCAACCGTAACATCACCACATCATAATACTAGCAACCACAACATAAAAGAGATACAATGTGAAATAAAAAAATACACTTTTATACAATGACAACTTGTTACATTTTGTTCATAAAGATCAAAAGGACTTAGGGATACTTAACCCTAGTTAGTACAAGTTTTACATTACAAAAGTAAGATATCCTTCTACATTGTTTCTTCATGTCCTCAAGTTGTCTTCAAAAGTCGGGATCTTCAATGCAGGGTCTTCATGAGCTAAATCGTTATAGCAAGTCTGATCACCAAAAGATAATCATAAACATACTACTGTGGTGGAGGGGGTGGTGGGGATGGTGACCGGTGGAGCAAACCGCGATGGTAAGCCACCTCCTCCTCTAGGCCAGAAATGCGCCTAGTGGCGACAGTCTGGGAATGCTCCAACTCATGCACTCGCGCCTCAGATGGGTAGGACGAGTAGTGAAACGGACAGTGAAATGGTGGGGTCGGTGGTGGTGGTGGACCTCTATGAGAAAAATGGGGGTAGCAGCTCAGGGACACGTGGGGTACCGCTCAAGGAGTAGTGTCGTGCGGGTCAAGTATATGGAGCGGGTCCAGTATATGGGTACTTGCAGGAAAAGAGCTAACACAGACAGGTGAGGCTGCAGGGGGTGAATGCACCGGTATGGGTGAAGTTGGACTGGAGGAAGAGGTATCATCCGCCACATGCTCACTCTCGGTGGCATCTGAGGATGATGAGATATCGACAACTGATATGACAGGTATCTCAAGTATGGCTATGTCGTCGAAAACCTCGCCGTCTCCGAGCTCGTCCTCCATATGGTCGACGTGGAATATAGGAATGTCATCATCATCATCGTCTAGGTCGATAACTGGAGGGACATGGCTAGAGGTATGGCTAAGTGTACTATCGCGTGCTCTCCCTCCGGTAACCATAAACAATCACGTCATGTGGAGGCTGCGGGATGGCCAACACGTCATCTACCTGTGGAGCATCGTCTGCCATAGGGTCAAGAAGAGCGAATGGCTGAAAATCGTCAAGGTCCTCATCGTCAGGGACCTCGTGGTCGGCTCCATCCTCATGGGGTAAGGCCTCAGCGTCAAAGCCGTATCCATCATCGGACACGTACTCCATCGGATCCTCCTCGTAGCTCGACGAAGAAGACATAGTCCTGGCAAATAATCCGTACAATGCATATATACATGTTAGCAATTTATTATTACTTACGATATATTTTATATTAATCACCACTTCTCATGCAAAACTTGTTCTTTGTTTTCACGTTTAATCTTAATGTTTCGTGTCTATCCATTATAGACTAATCATGTATTGATCCTTGTTTCGTTATCCCAATCAAGTAAACAAGTATAAACCAACAACGATGCCATACTGATATAAGTATTTCATTCCAACATCTATAAGTTACCAAAGTAATTTCATAGTTTAGTCCCGTTAATCACCCCGTTAATTACACTTTAATCGCGATTAGAGTTTTAGAAAATTTCGCCATAGTTTCCCCCTAAACTATGGCGTTTTTCACGTTTCAAAAACGTATTTAAATCATGTTTAAACCCATAATCATAATCAATCATCAACTCAAGTTTATATACCACTTTATTATGCTTTATTTACAACTTATGCATCCTCATTTTCCATGATCTTTGTAAATATATATATTTTTACTACTTTATTTAAAAATAATGAGATCTTTATATATTTATTAGAACCTTTAAGACACCATTTTTAGTTACATCTTCAAATCAATATTTCTACTTTAAACCACTTTGTTTCCTACACTTCTTAAGATGATTAAAAATTAAATCATGGTGTTTTTTCTTATAAAAATCATGTATATGTAGTAAATCATTTTCAAGTTGTAGTAATCTTCATGGATCATGAGGTTGATGATCTTGTTTGGATTTAAACATCACCATGTTTAAATCATCATTTATATTGTTATTCATACAAGATCATCCACTTTAAACACCTTGCTTTATCATAATCAACATAATCATGCTAACTAGTTAACACTAATGCACATAATCCACACATAATAAGCTTTATTTAGTAGATTATGATGGTGAGATTAGGGTTTTTAAGTTGTATTTCTTTACTTTCAAGATGATCAACAAGTACTTTCTTAAACTAGACATTATAAGAAGCTTAAATATGATGAAAGATTGTCTTACAAAGTTGCACAAGATTAGTGAAGATTAAGAAGAAGATGAAGCTCCAAGAAAGCTCCAGTAATCCCCTATGCTTGCAACCACTTTAGATGATCTTGTTGTGGCCTAACTAAGCCTGATTTTGGTCTTTCAATGTTGAAGAAATTGATGATGATGGTGGTGGTGTTTAGCCGTGGGAAGAGGGAAAGAGATGGGAGGTTGTTTTAGTTTTTTTTTGAAGTATGAATGATGTAAGGAATGGTGCTTGATCTTTTATATAATTAAAATCTTTCAAGTCTCAAAACAATATCTCCTTCCATGCTTCTAATCCCACTTTTCAACATAATCAAGTGGTTGTGGGACCCACTTGAATCCGCCAAAATGAGGGGGGGGGCTAAGTGTAATTATTTTTTATAACATGTGATAAATTGTAGATATCTAGGTGATTAGCTGAAGTATGAGGATTAGGGATTGATCTTGTATCATTAGCAAGTAATTAGGGTTTAGGGTGTTAATAAATGTTAATTAGTCCTCTTGACTAATTGGTATTAGTTTTGGACGACAAAAACACCACTAGTTTGCTCATCGGTTACGATATCGGTTAGTATACGAACTTTATTTTTTGTACCGGAAGCTTTGGTTTTCGACTACCATAAGTGCCATGGCATTTATTTAGGGCACTTCCGACCTAGAAATATACTTAACTAGTTCGCTAGCCGAATATATGTTGAGTTAGGATGGCCGAAAAGCTTTCCGTCTAATTGTTCGCTCGATATCGACACTTATATATTTTGCCGTCGAACATTTCCGGAAGTTGTGTTTCCGTGACCTCAAGATAGTTGAAAGGACTTTGAGTCCCAAAAATGAAGCTTAACTAGCTCTCTAGATTAATGTATGAGGCTATCGGCCATTAAAATTTTCATCGGTTCGACAATCGTTTGCTTTCCAGTCAAGTTGTGCTCTGCTTGCCGTACAAACGAAAAAGATGTCTTTTATGTAATTATGCTATTCTCATATTGTTTTAGGGTGTTTAACATTGTTTTGTTATAATTATGGAATCTGGAAAATACCGAATTGATGTTGCGGACAAACTGAAATTGTCACCTTTTTGGTCGAAACGGACAATTTTGTAATTTAGGCGTTGTACCAGAAAGTTATGTATTTTTGAAAAATGTGCTCCCATATTAGTGTTTTCATGTATATATGGACTCATTTAGGGCATTAGCATGCCGTTATTCATTGTTCTGTTTCGTTTTATCGGTTTTGCTGACCTTAATTGTGCAACCACGAATAGTGCGCTCAACACTTTCTACCAACACTTTTAGGGCATTGTTTGATTTGTTTCGCGTCGTAACGGAAACCAGTATATGTTATGATCTGATTTACTTGTCCTAATACTTGTGATATGACGTACGACTCAGTTACGAAATCAAATTACAATAAAATGCATGAGATTATGTAATAAAAATAGTGATTAGATTGTACGGAATTACTAGTTATTTGCCATTTGTCACATTATTTGGATGCAACATCAGCTCGAGGATTACGGTTTGACTTATATTGACACTACTATCTATTGTGATAACGATGCCGCAATCGAAATCATCAAAACCCTGTTTTCACTGCAAAACCAAGCACATTAATATCAAAGTTCATTTCATTCGAGATTGCTATGAGAGAGGTTTAATTAAACTTGAACAGATCCACACTAATGCCAATACGACGAATCTTTTTACAAAACCTGTTTGCAACTCGAGATTTAAGGTGCTTGTGGACCTTTTAAAATGATGCGATTACACCGACTGAGTAAGCGCACAACAATAATAATAATAATAATAATAATAATAATAATAATAAATTTATGTACATAGCTATCAGCAAAATAACTAAATTTGAGCATAAAGTATTCTACTTTTGCACAAATTTAGGGGGAGAAATATTTCCTGCTTCGGGAGAATAAAATTAAATTATTCGCTCTAATGAATTTGGTTAACACATGTAAGGTATCAATGCTGAAAAGGCGAGGATCCATTGTGATGTGTTGATAGGCTTATCGCTAAAAGGAAAAAAGATACCAAGTGACAAAATTCTACAAGCTGTACTTCTCGTGGGTAACATATCATCGGCATATGATTTCATGGTCTTAAATCCTACATTGATGAATAGCCAACGTCTGAAGTTACGGGTCAGTATACTGATGAGTCATCCGGGATATCAGGACTGCCCTTTTGTTGCATCTAGATATATGCAGACCTAGGCATAGTCAGGATATCCATAAAAGAGCCAAAATTGAAAGCCAGAACCTTAAAGGAAGGGAAATATCATCACGAGAAAATTCCACGAGCCTAAAAAGTCAAAAATACCATATAAGGTATTAAGCCTAACCCTCGTCTGATGTTGTTTGGTCACTTTGCAGTACGATGTACTGACCCGCTCATCAACAAGTCGGATGTTGTAAAATGAAATGATGTCCTCAGTATACTCACCCGTTACGATAAACTGTTGGGCTTACCTTGATCGCGGGGGTATGCCTTGATATGGGACACACGGATGTTATAACAAAATTATTAAGTCGCAAGGTTGAAAATTGAAGGTTGACGTGATGAGTTTAAGTGGACAAATATATCAGTAATCACACGAAACAGTCTGACTAAGCTTGTGCTGAAAAATATCCCTTAATCGGTTTAAAAACGATTTGATCCCATAGCAATTCTTCCCTTTTATTTTATTTTATTATTATTATGATAAAATGGTTGCTCGGTTGGTTGGATCATGGATTTTGACAAAATGTGTTATTGTTCAGAACTAGTAAAAGTATGAGGCCCACATAGTGAAGTTAACTGTCTTAGATGGGCCCACCCATTTCGGATGGGACTCGAAATGGGCCATCATCTCGGATCACTGTTCCGAGATGGGCCTGGCCCAATATCTCAGGCCCATTTCGGGTCTATATATGGCATCTAGATTACTTTCGAGTCATTTCAGACTCATTTACTCATCTCGATCTATCTCGAACATATTGACTCGAACTCATAGGTTAGCTTTCCCTAGCATCTTAGATGGAACTCGGATGAACATCATGGTATCTCGGATGAACTTCATGGCACCTCGGATGTCAGGGTATCTCGTTTAACTGACACGGGGTCATTCGAGTTGAACCCTTGTCATCCGAGATACTCTTGACCTGGTTCATCCGAATCAGTTTGACCCAGTTCATCCGAATCAGTTTGACCCAGTTCATTCGATTCATTTTGACCGGCTCAATCTGGTTTGAACCTTTTAAACATTTTGGTTCAAAATTGTTTTGAACCCATGTTGACCTCTTGACCTCCTTTATTTGAACCATTGACTTATTGGCCTTTTTGAACCATTTGATTTAGGATTGAACGGTCAAAAGGGTCAACTAAGTTGATTTTTACGACACATTTGCGTTTTTGTTCAAAGTGCAGAAAATGGCGTAGAAGATGATAAAAAACGCAAACTTGAAGTCGAGGCCTTCAATAATCAAGCATGCTATTTGTCGGATCCACTAGTCGAGTATTACGAAATGTTCCATTCCATGATCATTAGGTTTAACAACTGTCGACTCACTCATGCTTTAAGAACGAATCCCGTTATATATGAAGACATGATTTAGGATTTCTGGACAAACGCGAAGATGAATAGAGGAGGAGCCAATGGAAAGGGAACTGTCGAATCAAAGATTCAAGGAAAGGATATCACTATTTCAGAGGCAGTTTTATGAGAGGTATTAAAGTTTGAAGATTCAGATCGTCATCCTACATCCTTTGACAGAGATAATGTTGTCAAAGCGTTATGAAAGATGAGCTACGAAGGCGCTTTCCCAACAATGTTGAAGAAGATGTTTCCGCCTTATTGGAGATTCCTCGCACACATCTTTCTCCAATGCATTGAAGAGAATAAAGGCGGACTTGATCAGCTAAATCATACATAGACAGCTGCACTTTTTTGTCTCGTGAATGATTGGGATTATAACTTCTCAACATTTATCTTCGATAACATGAGAAATATGCTTGAGAACACCAAAAAGAAGGTTTTCCAGCTGTACCCACGGTTCGTGCAAATGATGTTTGATGTGAAGTATCAAGATCTAGTGAAGAGCGATAATTTGCTAAATCTAAAGCTGATGGGTCCAAGTTGTTTCGAAGCAGCATGCAAACACCGAGATACAACTAAGCTCAATATTACTGGAAAGTATGCTTTAAAGAAACATGGCAAGTTCGGACCAGTGTTATCTGCACCTAAACCAGTAAAAGCCACAGTTGCTGAGGAACATGATGTACAAATCATTGGTGCTCGTCAGTCAGAGCCTGAAGTTAAAGATCTTGTTACCAACGAAGAAAATGAAGAAGAGTTGGAACATGTTGAGTCAGAGAAAGCTGAAGAAACCTTCAGAGATGTGAATCTGATTTCTGCGGAGAACCTTGTAGCATTTCTTGCATCACTTCAGGGCGATTCTGGGATCCCTCCTCCTAGCATCGTTCCTCCTACAGAAGTGCAGACTGAAGAAATTCAAGATACAACTGAGCATGAAGCTCGAAAAAGCGGAGAATAGATACATAAACCCTCACTAATCCCAAGCCTACAAGTTCAAGTGCCATCCCAGAGCTAACCACACAAGATGCCCCCCAACTCACACTACTGATAAAGAAATGATCATTCCTTATTTCTTCACCACTGGATCACAACCAGAGAGCTCTAGTGGAGCTAGATTCAAAGCAGGCAGTTCTAGTGGTGGGTTTACTGAACAAGATGAAGCTTTAATAAGAATCGCTGCTGAAAAGATGAAGTTTGTTGAGCACTCTAATAGTGACGCTGATGCATATGTAGACATCAAGAAGCTGCAAAGAAGAGTGGTGATATTAGAACAAGATGTTGCATTGAAAGATGCCCAAATTTCATCTCTACAAAACCAAGTGACTATTCGAGATCAAACTATTGAGAAACTTCAAGGTGATGTGAGCTTATTAATGGCAGAAATCTATGATATGAAGGCCAAGCTGTAAAAGAAGTTCAGTGGGGAATTTGCTGATAAAGATGACGATCCAATGAATGTAGCTTACCACGAATGTACAACCAAAAAAAAGCTGCAACTTATGTAGAACATGAAGCTCGTTTGAATGCCTACCTAGCTACGGAGCAAACAAAGAAAAGTAAGAAAACTCAAAAGAAGCAAAGCAACATGCAAATACTAGTCATGAAAAACCAAGATCTGAATCCACTGGATGAAAACTTTCAACCTAAGGATCCGACAAAAGTATCAGATTGTTATGTGATATAACTAGGATCAAGTCACTACGACAAGGTTGGAAACAAATCCGAAGTGAAGTTTTGGAGATATGATCATGATCGGAAGTTGTGGTTTGTAACTAGAGAGAGTGGGCATAGAGAATATTATGCAAAGCAGTCGCAATTTGAATTATGGACTAAGATCGATCTGAAATTTTTATTGAGATTTCCTTATTACGATTCAGATCCGAATCAATGTGGTCCTGGATGGGAATTCCTCTCTAAGCTCGAGCATGAAGTGACGCACAACTTCCCATCTATGAAGACTATAGAGTCCTATCTGAAAAAAACCCTAGCATTCGTGATCTTCATGCCAATAAACGACTTCAGAACATCATTTGGCCACCAACCGATAAAGAGAAGGTCATTCCTGCTGCTCCAAAATTTTCAAAAGGTGTGCTAAAGAACTTTAGTTACTAGGCATATGATCCAAGGATGGCAGAGGTGGTGATTGTGACAAAAGAAAAGGCATTCAGATTGTAAGACACGTTGGATTTGATCAGTTTTCATGAGGAAGATATCAAGGTCTTGGGTCAGCATCAGATTCATACAAGTGACAAATATGAAGTATGCGCGAAGTCATGGACCAATGTTGTGGCAACTGTGATTCAGAACAAGCTATTTGTGGATCCAACTCTGTTATTTGGAAGCAGTGGAGCTGGCAGATCCTGAAGCAGTAAGCCACACTAATGAAGTAAACCTAGGGGAGATTGCTAGGCCCTAATAAGGTTTATGCATTAGTTATATTAGTGATATGGATTATCTTGTGTATATGGGCTTGGAGAAGGCTTTTGGGGCTTAGGGTTTTAGGTTAATGGTGTACTAACCCTCTAGTATAAATAGATAATGTTGTATTAGGGTTAGTGGCTTTTTGGTGGTTTTCTCTACAACTTGTATTAGACAAATTACAACATTTGTATGCAAGTTGATCTTTCTACTTCATCTTATTTCTTTTCTATTTGATTCATAGCTTGTTTGTGTGATTCCGCCACCAAACAAGCCTCGTGTGATATTGTGAGATCCGGTTTTCGGGATTTACAATTACAAATGACCCCTGAACTATTAATGAGTGTAATAATACTCACTGCTAATATGATTTTCGAACTCAGGAATGAAAATCAAAATAGGGAATCTTAACTTTAATTCATCAAGGAACTCCCCCTTAGAGTTAGTCACTGGTGGGTTGGTCTTGCCAATGGACAAGTACTTTAACTGCTGGGGGGGGGGGGGGGGTTCCCTTAACGTTCAACTGGTGCCACTTTGTCTCATTAGGTGTAAAGTAAGTGAATAGGAGGTTTTAATCCATTAAGTGCTTCAAACGGGGGGCATGCGAGTGGAAGGTGGTGTTGTACAACCACTTCGCACGCGAAAACCATTCAAGTAATTGGTGATGAATATCCTTGACCATGCATCTAAGATAGGTCTAAAACATCTATAAAGGATTTCGGTTTGTCCATCCGTCTGAGGATTGTAAGTAGTAGATAAAGCGACATTAACTCCTTGCATTCCCATAAAATCTTTCTAAAAGTTTAAAACAAATACAGATGTTACAATCTACAAAAGAGACCTTTAACTCCTAATACTTGCCTAATAGCTATTAAAGTTTAACAGACATGTAACAATACATACACATATACCTACATGTGGTTTCGGTTTATGATGGACGACTACATCTCTGTCCCAATGCATCATACGTTCTACAAGGGACTGAAAACCACATTTAACCAAAACTCACGGTTTACTTCAATGGGGGGTTTTTAGTTAAAGAGCATAACACATACAACTGTATTCTCTTTCTCATTTTAGCATATTTACGGTAAATAGAAGTTGCATAATTCCAGGTTGGTAAATATTAGTGTTTGGGTCGGTTTCAAGATTTTAACGCATACGTGTTCGGTTTTACTGTGTAGTTGACTTTTGGTAGCATTTGGGTGATTCTTTTTCATAATATTTTTAATATACTTATACTTTTTATTCGTATTTTTATTTTTTTATTTTATTAGTAAAAATCATGTCGTTTCTGTTTGTTCGTTATGTTATCTTTAACGTATCATAACCGTTTAGGTTTTTTTGTGTGTGTTCACGTTTTTAAGGTAAATATCATTTGGTACATATTAGTATAGTTGTGTAGACTGAAAATATTCATTTTTGAAGTATTGCACATGTATAACATCATTTGTGTTTATAGTGCATGTAAAATCATGATCTTAAGTGAAATAAACATAGGAACAGGATAAGGAACCGTTGATTCAAGTGGATTTCTAGCCGTTTCAAAGAGGGCCAAATTTCAGTGAAAAACTTCGCTATATAGTAGTGTTAGGAGTTTAGAACAAAACCCCAGATGTTGAGAGACAAATTCTGCATGTTAGATATTAGTGTATTCATCCGAAAAAATCTAGGCATTACTTTAGAAAATAAAGAATAATAATAAATAAGTTAGACAAAGAGAACTCGTAACTTTTTAAAATATATAGTAATGAATCGTTTGGTTAATATTAATATATTTCTTTTATCATAAATAATTTTTTTTATAAAAATCAATGATATTTTACAAAACTTATTTTTATATAATAGTATGAGTAATATTAATAACTTCTTTTATCACTATTTACAAAGCATAGTTACGGAATTAATTCGCGAATGAGCCCTATGATATATCCAAGAATGTTGAGAACTTCGATGAACGCATGATTCATGTGAATGCAATTTTTTAAATCTAATATATGTTATGTAACCACTAAAATTTCTCTCTCCCACTACTTATATTATCTTTGGTGCACTATATATTTTCGTAATTCTTAACACAATATGTGTATATATGTATGTGTGTGAGAGAAGAGAGGTGGAGATGGGGGAAGGGGTTTCAAAATGTAAACTACTCGAAGAATTCATATTGACCTTGTTTTTTAAAACGAAAATTAATTAAATATGTATTAGCCAATGAGGTGGTGGTAGGGTGGTAAGGGAGAAACTTGGTGTTCTAAGTGACCCAAGTTCGATAACTGCCATCTCTATTATTTTCTGCGGCACCTGGTGATGATGAGAGACTAGGCGAATAGGTGGAGATCGCTAGTTCGATCCTTGAACTGAGCGGTTTTTACCTCACCGCACTGCCCTGCCTTCGGGCGAGTGTTCACGGGCTTCGGCCCTAGGTGAGGGTTTTCCCAGTTCAGAGGCGAGTGTATCCCGATGTGATGAATTTCGCTAGTAACGTATTTATAGGATTCATTGGTCGTTAAAAAATAAATTAAATAGTTATTAAATATTTTCTCTAATTAATTAATTACAAAGAATCAATCTCTATTCATTTGTAGTCTATCATCAAAATATATATATATATATATATATATATATATCCTTTGGTTCACAATAACTGCAATATCTTCTTTGAAGTATACCTCAACTTTTTGAAGTACGTTTTATTTTTAAGGAATGTTTAATCTGATTCCAAAATTCACTGTTGTCCTTTGTCAAACTTTGTATTTTAATATCAAGAAAATATACTGCACATTTTCACTAAAAAAGTTTAATTGTATTAATAACGATTAATGCAGTCTATCCAGATTCCCGACACTGATCTTTTGTTTTCAAAACAAACTTTGTAGGAAATTCAATATATGTAAAGACGTTTACATATATGTTGAAGCTGATACAAAGTTTCTTTGGGAAACAAAAGATCCATGAATCCCTTTAAATATGTTGTATATTAGAATATTTTTATCTCTGAGAAAGTAGGAGAGTTGCACAACCGATCCTCTGAAAGTAGGAGATTTGCATGATCTCACGTGAGAGATGATTCAATTTATTTGACACACACACATATATATATATTATATTACGATATATTATTTTATTTTTTCCATAATGACAACATTTATCTGAAATATTTGTATAATTTCTTCTATATGATTTTACATATGAAGATATGGCACTAAGAAGAAGGAGCATACATCAACTCCAAACTCCTCTACTCCTCAAGCTGAACTTGATGCTTTGTTGAATCAACGCATTGTGGATGCGATTGCTCAACATGAAACAAATCGCACAAATTCGAGAAATGAAGCTAGGACTCAAGCCCCACCAACAACATCAAATCCTATGAACAGTTGGTTACATTAACCTTACAAGAAATTTTCATTAATATCTTTTTTTTTAAAATAAATATTTCTGACAATTCGAGAGCCAACATTTAAAGATGTACATATAAGCAATTTTTAGATTGCAAACCATTGAACTTTGACGGCACAGACGAAGCTGTAGCATTTGTTCAACGGACCGAAAAGACGGATTTTGTAATCCGCATGAGTAACTGTTCCCCTAACCAGACTGTATTGTATGTTTCGGGAATGTTCATTGACGAAGCTTTGTCATGGTGGAATCTGCAAATACAAACGTTAGGAGATGCAGCAGCATACGCTATCACTTGGGAAAGACTGAAGGAAATGATGCGAGAGAATATTGTTCAAGGGCCGAACTACAAAAGTTGGAAACAGAGTTTTGGAATCTAACGATGGTTGGATCTGACATATGTGGCTATATTCAACGATTTCACGATCTCTAAGGGTCGTTCCGTATATGGTAACCCCCGAATTTAAACGTATCGAACGATACATTTGGGGGTTAGCTCCGGAAATCTGAAGTATGGTTACATCGTCACATCCAGCAACCATCACCAAGGCAATCACGATTGCAGTAAGCCTTACCGAAGAAGCGATAAGAATGAATAAGTTTTCGAGAAAGAGTGCGGAGATGCCCAAGGAGATACATGTAGAATCAACCTCACACGGGAATAAGAGAAAGTTCACTCATTTCAAGAAGGGTTCTTGACCGAGTAACAAGAAGAAGGAAACTCCCACAACAAAAAGGAATAAAGCATTCGTGGCGCAACAGAGACAGAATCGAGAGGTTATACAGAAATGCACCTAAGTGCAACAAGTGTAATTATTATCATTATGGTGGATGCCTACCATCAATGTGATAAGTGCGGGAAGTTGGGACATCGCACCGAAAATTGCTGGAGTAACAACAAGGGAAACAAGAACGAAGGCAAGAAAGAAGGAAGCTATGGAAATGGAAACGAGCGAGGAAGGAACCAAAGTCGCTATGGTTGCGGTGAACTGGGCCACTTTAGAAAGAATTTCCCAAAGGAGAACAAAGGCCATGGGCGAGCCTTTGTAATAGGAGCTCATGAGGCATGTCAGGATCCAAATGTGATCACTGGTACGTTCCCTGTCAATAATCATTTTGTATCTATTTTATTTGATATTGGCACAGATTTTAGTTTCATATCTTTAGAGTTTAAAGATATACTTGAACTAAATTCAAATAAATTAGATATTCCATTCACTATTGAACTAGCGAATGCAAGGATAATTAAATCTAATGAGATTAATAAAGGATGTTCTTTGGAGTTAGGACAAGAATTCAACATCAATTTATTACCCATCTAGCTAGGTAGTTTTGGTGTTGTAATCGGTATGGATTGGTTATCCAATAACCAAGCCGAAGTCGTGTGTTGCGACAAAATTATTCGCATTCCTCTTCCTAATAATGAAATACTTCTTATACATGGCAAGGAGAGCGAAACACCATTACGAATTATTTCTTGTATGAAAGCCCAAAAGTGCTTGTGAAAAGGATGTATAGCATTCTTAGCACACGTGGTTGACAAGAAATCCAAGGAGCCAAAACTTGAGGAGATCCCTGTTGTGAAGGAATTCCATAAAGTCTTTCCAGAGGACTTGCCAGGAATTCCACTACAACGACAAGTCGAATTCCGCATAGACTTGATTCAGGAGCTGCACCTGTAGCGAAATCCCCTTACCGATTAGCTCCTTCGGAAATGCAAGAGTTGTCCACACAACTTCAAGAGTTGTTGGACAAAGGTTTTACTAGACCAAGCTTCTCACCTTGGGGAGCTCTAGTTCTATTCGTAAAGAAGAAAGATGGAAGCTTTAGAATGTGTATAGATTATAGAGAATTGAACAAACTCACGATCAAGAATCGGTATCTGTTACCAAGGATCGATGATTGTTCGATCAACTTCAAGGATCAAGTTTTTACTCGAAGATTGACTTAAGGTCAGGATACGATCAGCTTAGAATGCAGGAAGAAAGTATTCCAAAGACAACATTCCGAACCCGTTACGGACACTATGAATTCCTTGTTATGCTATTTGGACTAACAAATGCAACGGCAGTGTTCATGGACTTAAGGAACCGTGTGTGCAAAACTTACCTTGATAAATTCGTGATAGTATATATTGATGACATATTGATATATTCACGAAATAAGAAGAAATACGAACATCATCTTAGGACCATTCTTGAGTTGTTAAAGAAGGAGAAACTGTATGCAAAATTCTCTAAGTGCGAATTTTGGCTTCGTGAAGTCCAATTTCTTGGACATGTAGTCAACGAGAAAGGCATACATGTCGATCCATAAAAATAGAAGCCATTAAGAATTGAAATGCACCTAAGATCCCCATCAAAGTACGCCAATTTATGGGATTGGCGGGTTATTATCGAAGATTCATTGAAAATTTCTCGAAGATCGCTTAACCACTAACCTCCTAACTCAGAAAGATAAGAAGTTCGATTGGGGAGAAAAGCAAGAAAGGCCTTTCAATTACTTAAGGATAAACTTTGGATGCGTCGATTTTATGACTTCCGGACGACATAGTTGACTTTGTAGTTTATTGTGACGCTTCACATCAAGGTTTAGGATGCGTATTAATGCAACGAGAGAAAGTTATTGCATACGCATTACTCCAATTAAAAGTTCACGAAAAGAACTATACCACACATGACCTAGAGCTAGGTGCAGTGGTATCTGCGTAAAAAATTCGGCGTCATTATCTTTAAGACACCAAGTGCACACCGATCACAAATGTCTTCAACATATATTTAACCAGAAAGAGTTAAATATGCGCCAAAGACGTTGGCTTGAATTGTTGAATGACTATGATTGTGAAATTAAATACCATCCGGGCAAGGCGAACGTTGTCGTGGATGCCCTAAGTCGAAAGGAACGAGTGAAGCCCCTCCGTGTACAATCATTAAGACTCATCAGTCATAATAACCTTACCTCTCAAATTCACGACGCTCAACAAGAAGCCCTGAAGAGCGGAAATTTTAAAGCAGAGATGTTTAGAGGTATGGAAAAACATTTAGAACCAAATGAGAACGGAGCTTTGTACTTTGTAAACTTTGGGTTCCTCTTTTTGGTAATCTGCGAAACCTAATTCTAGATGAAGCCCATAAGTCCAAATATTCGATACATCCGGAGCGGATAAATGTATCGCGATCTTAAAGAATTCTATTGGTGGCCTAATCTCATAGGAGATATTGCAACTTATGTTGGAAATGTCTAACATGTGCAAAAATTAAGGCCGGATACCAAAATCCTTCAGGATTGTTACAACAACCTGAAATTCCCACTCAGAAATGGGAGCAAATTTCTATGGATTTCATAACAAAATTACCCAGGACCTCTCGTTGGTCACGACATGATTTGGGTAATTATCGACCGACTAACCAAATCAGCTCAACTGACCCTCCGATTTAAGGGGAAACCCTAATTCACCAAAAAGTATAAATAGAAGATGCGATCGCAAGGTAAGATCAATACAATCCTCTCACAAACGCTTTTACTCCCATACGAGTACTTATTCTCATGCCGGAGGGTGGTTACAGGAATAACTCCATTCCTGTAACGAGTCATAACGGTGTTCTGTTTTGCAGACAAGAGTTCAGACCATTCATAATCAGATCTCCCAGCAGAGGGATGTATCTCAAGTGACGTTTCTACATTGGCGCCATCCGTGGGACAAAAAAATACTGAGAATCTATTGCCACGATGAGTGGTTCAAACGTAAGCATTGCAGTGGTTAGCACCGTTTCGGTTTCCAATGGCCAAGGAGGTACAATATCAATGGATGTTGCAGCGGCGGTTTCATCTCTGGCGATTACTAGGTCTCTAAACATAGAGTTTGATGCTGAGATACCACCAGGGTAGGAGAGGGGACTCTTTAGCACATCAGTCATGGGAGTAGGGCCTTCGTCTCTAAGCACGTGGTTGACCCAACCCCTTAGCACGTCGACGACAACAACTGTCACCTTACCCGCCGCATACAGTACGTCCCTGAACATCAGTTCACCAGTGTTCACGCCAGTCTCAGGCCTAATGGATTACTATTATTAGTCACACAACCCATCTACACCTCCACTGTCGGGATGACCGCCCAGTATTACTCGCCAGTGGGTAATTCCAGTTCCCGCCGTTATATTCAGCGGCCCTAACTGCAATGATGTCAACACCGCCTGACCAAACGGTAATCATGACGCGGGCCGTGCAAAGCGCTCCTATCACACCAGTGAATCAAGCATATATTCCATCTTATTATTATATGCCGCCTTATGGGTACATGCCGCCTCAGATATATGGTTTTGGGAATCCGTACGAAGGAAGTCAATTAACACAATGGGAGTTATCAGTACCCGCAACCCCCATTTTGGTATGGCGGCGCTAGCCCATACTCCGCGCCCGATAACACTACCATGACGATGACACCCGGTGTTAATATTCTTAATACAAGACAACGGCTTAACTACGCCCAAACTGGACCATTACCAGTTACACAGGCTGCGACCCCTCACGCTACTCAGGGCTCGCTGATAGTAATACTAGTGGACCTGGAAGAAAAGAGCTAACTAGACCATACAAGTCGGCCGAGGTCACGTGAAGGTCAAAATTTTCTAGGCGGATAGCCGAAGCCCCTATAAAGGATAAGCCAAAGATGCAACCAACGATATGCAAATATGATGGGACTAGTGACCTGAATGATCATATCAATCTTTTTCGAAGTGCAGAGGAAGTAGCTTTATGGCCAATACCTCTTGTTTTGGTAAAAAATATGATTAAGGATAATGTAACTAAATTTGTAAAGTGAGGTAGAGTGCTTAGGTGATGAACAATGACAAAATGAATTGCTTGATGAATGAAAAGATGAACACAATGATTTATACGAGAAAAAACCCTTGACCACTAGTACATCGCCGACATAAAAACCTCGGATAGTGAAAACTATCACTATCAACTATATTGCACAAAAAAGATTACAACTTTGGATGTTGATAAAGTGTGGTACAATTGAATGCTAAGTGTGTTGAGAGCTCTGGTTTGCAATGTGTGCGAGTATGTGTGTAACCGTAAAAAAACCTATTTTGACTAACACTTGATCAGCCCCTTTTGAATCAACCTAACAACTAAGTTGGAAATTCTTGGAAGACTACGTTCAAGCTCCATGACCGTTAGTGGAATTCAGCACATGCAGCATCTTGAGCGAATTATGCTCAAAATTCCAGCTGAGACTTAGTCTACGTCGTTCATAACCAGCATACGAACAATAGAAACATAGAGAACAATTGTTAGAAATCATAAGTAATGTTAAGGATGCTTGATCCTCTAAGTCCCAGCACCATCCGCTAAGGATAACTGATCCAGGCAATGCCTCAGGATACATGATCCACAATTAATAAAACCTATGCCCTAACAATTGCCCCCAATATGGCAGTTGTGATAAGGATTCACAGTTGTCATATTGCCATCACATCCGGACTAGCCGTTGTTGCATGTAACTAGTCGTTACAAGGTCTGACGTCAGTGATAAGACTAGCTATAACCATCATTGCGCTATTTAGGGTAGAGATAACTCTCCAAGTGCCTTTAAAGATCAGAAGATCCTTCCTTATAACTTCATTCTAGAGCTAATTCAGGTATTACTCTCTCTCTCTCTCTATTCTTTCTTTGAAATTCTTCATCTTCCTTTCTTTCTTTGATCCTTGCAAAGATGGCCACTCGATTCTCACCCGGTAGAAGCCCGTAGAAGGATAATGTGCCCCAAAATCAGAACCTTTTAATGAATCCTTCCTTGGAGATCTGCAAGTTTACTGATCTTGAGATTGAGGATCTGTTCCCCTGTTTTCCACCGGAAGCCATTTTCCGATCGTTCGATTACTCAATGAAAAGTGATGCCGTTTCACCTATTTGGGTGTGTTTCCAGCCCTGCCATTCCTCCTTAGCTACTCCTACCCTTTTCCCGATCTCACCTGGAGGTTCTTCACTCTCAACGACATTAGCTACTAGCCAGGCTATGCTGATGCTCTGGAGGGTCTTGTACACCATTGAAGAAATCATCAAAACTGAAGGGCTAGAAATCTTTCTGAGCTTTCCCATCTATACTCTCTAGTTACCTATGGCTCTCATCGCTTCTTGTTTAAGGCCAAACCTCATCAGCCTCTCCCCATCCTCAAGACCACTGAAAACGATTCCTAATGGAAGAATCAATTCTTTTTTGTAAGAAGGGATTCTATTCCCCATAGGGATAGTTTGCCCAAGAAGTGGATAAGACCATCTCCAAGCTGGAGAAAGAAAATATGGGCTTGGAGGAGCAGCTGCCAAATGTTGAAGTGGGTATCATGAGGCAGCCATGGTAGCGACTGATGAGGCTAAAGTCTATGTTGCTCGTGCTATTCTCCAAGCGAGAATTAGGATGGCTCAAGAGGCTACTGATCCTGACTTTGATAGGTCAGCCTAGGACGTGGCCTCCGGGAAACAGACCCTTCTTTAGCTGGGCGGAGAGGTTGAGCCAGAGCCAATGAAGGTGTTGGAGACTGGTTCAAGCAAGGCTAAGGAGACGGCTGATGTATGAGAGGGGATCGGCTCTCCTCTTATGAGCACCAGACTGATCTGACTCAACTAATAGAGGCGGAATTTATTGTTAGCGAGTTTGACAACAAACAAGAAAGATATACTGCTTAAACGCCTTGAATTGTATTGATAAACGTGAACAGTTACAGAGCGAGTAAACAGTCTGACCAGGCTTCGCCGTACATACACCAACAAATATCTAACGCAACACTCAGGCTCCTCTATTTATAGGTCAACATGACTCGCACAGGAGGAGTGTGTGTGTGTGTGACTCGTGCGAGTGATGCCTCGTACGAGTGATAGAGTGTCACTCGTATGAGACACTAGACTCACTCGTACGAGTCAACTACAAAACCAATAAAACATATATTAACATACAATGTTCGACATCCTAAGCCCTATATACATAATCAACATATCCTAGACGTAGGCAATAGACATTATGACCAACATGATGGAGCTGGTGGTGAAAGTAGTGAAGCAGTAGTGGAGACCGTACCAGTGGGCAATGAAGGATAGTGTTGCAGAGGCCTGAGCGTACTTTTTTATGGTTTTTGTTTGTGTTTTTATCGAATAATGGTCTGTAATAACTCTTTGAACAATAGGTTTTAGGATAAGGATCAATGATCCTTAAGAAAATATGGAGGGTGGAAAAGGTGGACGGGTCATTCTGTTTGTGGAGGATGATGCCTTTAACACCCTTCGCTTATAACTTTCTTGCACTTATGAACTATTAGTAACACCCTGCTTCAACCCGAGGGGATGGGCCACGGATTGCTGGCGAAGCTCGGGTTGAGCATTTTGGTAACCTTAGTAGGGTTTTAATAAAATTTTAATATTTTGATTATATCTAACGTTGTCCATTTGTTTTTTAAAGTTTATTTGATATGTTTGTGTTTCAACATTAAAATTGATCATCAGTTTTATCTTATAAAAACTTAGGAAAATTTAGGTTGTTAAAAATTTTCCAATTCTTGTTCATAACAACTTTAGAAAAAATCTAATTACATATATGTATATGAATCACACATCCTTAATTGAAAGGCTTAAAGTGAAGTCAATAAGATAAATAAGAATAAGGATAACGCATACCAGAAAATCCAAGTTAGAATTTTATATCGTTGAGAATTACCATTGTAAAAATAAACCAGTTAGTATCAGTTAAACTTTAAGGATCTAGGATCCTTTTTGGTAGAACTTGAGAGTCTCCAAAGCTCCAAAACCTGTTGAAATCAACTTGGGACTAATGCCAAATAAACCAGGGACAAGCCCAAAAAAACTAGGGACAAGCCCGTGATATCTAGGGACAAGCCCAAAGGATACATGGGTCTATCCAAACTGGGGAGAAGCCCAATTAAGTGACATGAAAATGCCAAAACCTTAGCTAACGTGAAAACGTTAGAAACCTTAGATAATGGATGTATGGTACGTCTACCATTATACTTAAGATCCTACATTTGGCCAACGACAATGAAATTGTATGCCACTAAGCATGTACTGGTCTCATTGCCTCGAATGATACTTGGAGAATCGTGCGCTACTGGCGAGGTGTCAAAACCCAATTCGTATGAAAGGTGAAAACCTTTAAACCTTAGAAGGTATTAGATACCTTAAACCTGTGAGAGAGGTGTCCAAGACCTCTGTTGATGCAACTGATGCCGAAGGCTTCTATAAAAACTTAAAACTTGGTGAAAGTGGATGTTGAATATCTCAACGTCCTTTCCTTATAACAAACATAATATAAAGTAGTGAAAAATTCAAGGTAAAATGTTACCGATGTGAGGATCCTGAATCCATTAAGGATCCTTGATCCTTATTACATAAAATATTTCTTGAGATGAATAGCATTCCAGGCCCTTGGTAAGAGATCACTTTCCATGGTTAGTAAACGATGTGCCCCTTTCAAGCCTCAGCTTCTATCAGATAGGGGCCTTCCTACGTAGGTGCTAACTTCCCATCAGATGGGTTTGTAGTATTCTGAAATGCTTTCTTATTGTATGCCCCAACCATGATAACTTTCTCATCTTTGCTAAGTCTCTAAGCTCATCGAGTATCTATGTCTTGTATCTGATTTTCACCATTTATCTAAGGATCACGAATGCTTGTTCTGGCTGTAGGAACCACCAGCTCTGTAGGGATCAATGCCTCAGTTCCAAAGACTAGAGAGAAGGGTCTAGCCTGTGGCATATTTTGGAGTTGTTCTGTCAGCCCAAAGGACATACAACAGCTCTTTAGCCCACTTTCCTTTTCTGGATCTAAGTTTCTTCTTCAAGTTGTTGATGGTAATCTTGTTACATAACTCTGCCTGGTCGTTAGCTTGTGGATGAACTGGTGTAGACGTTGTTATCTTGATCCCCCAACTATCATAAAAATTAGTAGTCCTATTCCCAATAATCTAGGATCCATTGTCACATATAATTTCAGAAGGAATTCCAAATCTAGTAATAATGTTTCTTTTGATAAAGGATATAACTTCCTTTTCTCTAACTTGAACAAAAGCGCTTCTATCTATTTGGAGAAGTAGTCGGTCATGGCTAGCATAAAGGCTTTTCCACCTGGTGCCTTAGGGAGTTTGCCTACTATATCCATTCCCTTCTTCATGAATGGCCAAGAGGAAATTATAGGATATAAAGGCTCTGTTGGGTGGTGTAAGAT
Organism: Scalesia atractyloides; assembly: GCA_947069175.1. Classification (NCBI taxonomy): domain Eukaryota; kingdom Viridiplantae; phylum Streptophyta; class Magnoliopsida; order Asterales; family Asteraceae; genus Scalesia; species Scalesia atractyloides. Next base: position 54,681,204 of record CAMTDV010000029.1, read on the forward strand.
ATTGTTGTGTCTTTGGCAAGTATCAAACTTCCTTGCGTCGTCTTCTTCGTCTTTCTTCATAGTGGGCCTGAAGTAACCTGTCCTAAGGATTCTAGAGAATAATGCTCTGCCCCCTGTATGATTTTCGTAGTCTCCTTCATGGAAATCCTTCAACACTTCTTGGATTTCAGGATCCTCAATGCATCCCAAATAGGGAGCTGCAAGAGACCTTTTATATAGAGTGTTATCTATTATAGAAAACTGAGATACCTTGACCCTGAAGGCTCTAGGATTCTTTCCTATGGGGATTTCCATTCTGGATAAACTTCTTGATCGGAAGGATCCATGATCCTGAACCTGAATGAGAATCACTGGATGCTGTTGCAGTATCCTTCACTACCTCCATTACATCATTCTCTTCTATAGCAGGAAAGAGAATATGAACAATAGGTATTTTTATGTCTTCTGGAATTTTTAGGGCTGATCCCAAGTTTGCCAAGGCATCTGCCCCTTCATATTCCTCTCTTGGTACGTGTGTTATGCTAAAAGAATCGAAAGCATTTGCAAGTTTTTTTAACAATCTCTAAATATTTGATTAGTTTCGCACCTTTTACAGTATATGAGCCATTATAGTGGTTAGTAATTAGCAACGAATCTATATAAACTTGAAGATACCTGATGCTCATTTGTTTAGCTAATTGCAAACCTGTAATTAAGGCTTCATATTCTACTTCGTTGTTAGTGGTTTGAAATTCACAGGCGATGGACTGGGGTATTATGCCCTCCTGTGACGATTTTAGTAGTACTCCTAATCTAGTTCCTTTGAAATTTGAGGCTTCATCTATGAAGAGTACCCAAGGATCCTTGGTTTTCCAAGTTGTTGAACCTCCAATTCAGGTTTTCTTTATAGATCACTACTAAAATTCGCCACAAAGTCAGCAAGTGCTTGGGATTTGATAGCAGTTCTAGGCTCATATTTTATATCATATGCACTAAGTTTAACTGCCAATTTTGCCATCCTGCCTGACATTTCTGGTTTCCTGAGAACATTCTTACTTAGGAAATTAGTTTTCACAATAATAGTATGAGTTTCAAAATAGTGTCTTAATTTAGTTGAAGCCATGATTAATGCAATAATCAGTTTTTCTGAATGAGAATACCTAGCTTCAATATCAAGAAGCCTTTTACTTAAATCATATACAGGGTGTTGTTGGCCTTCATGATCCTTAACTAATACTACACTTACCGCATTACCTGAGATAGCCAAGTATAAGGATAATGGTTCACCATCCACTGGTTTCATTAGAGGTGGTGTTGAGGATAGATAATCCTTAAGAGCTTTGAGTGCCGCTTTATGTTTCTCAGTCCACTTAAACTTCTTGTTCTTCCTCAGGATGTCATAGAAATCCTTGCACTTTTCTGAGGATGTTGAAATGAACATGTTCAAAGCTGCGATCCTTCCTGTTAACCATTGGATGTCTTTTGCACTGGTAGGAGATTTTAAGTTCATAATCACCGTTATTTGCTCAGGACTGACTTCAATTCGTCTTTTTCGTCACCATCTAACCGAAGAATATTCCAGCCTTGACACCAAAGTGGCATTTCGAAGGATTCAGCTTCATGTTGTAGCAATCAAGGATAACGAATGCAACATCTAAATCTTTAAGATGATCCCCCGCCTTCTTAGACTTGACTACCATATCATCAATGTAGACTTCCATGATATCACCAATTTGGTCTTTGGACATCAAGTTGACAAGTCTTTGGTGTGTTGCACTTGCTGTTGCACTTGCATTGTTTAGTCCGACAGGCATAGCAATATAACAATATATACCGGTAGGGGTCATCAATGCGGTATCCTCTTGATCAGATGGTTCCATCTGTATTTGTTGAAATCCAGATGAAGCATCCATGAAGGTCAACAATTCATGATTAGCAGTAGCATCCACCATGGATTCAATGTGTGGCAGAGGGAAAGGATCATTGGGACATGCCTTGTTTAAGTCAGTAAAATCGACACATATCCTCCATTTCCATTTTTCTTGAACTACCACCACATTGGCTAACCACCTAGGATAATTTATTTCCCTAATCATACCTGCTTTTAAGAGTTTATTAACCTCTTCTTGTTAAATGGCATTTGTTTCAGGCGTGAATTTCCTCCTTTTCTGGTGGATGGACCTGAAGATTTGTCCATACCTAGCTTATGTGTAATTATATCTTTGGAAATACCTGTCATGTCTTCATGCTTCCATGCAAAGGTTGATTTTCCTTCTCTTGAGGAAGGATATGAGACCCTTTTCAATAGAGTTAAGGATCCTTGATCCTACAAATACCTTAATGTCGGGATCCTTAGGTTCCAATATCACTTCCTTGATATCCTATTCCCTTGCCTCCATTATGTCCCTTGGAGGTTTCTATAATTGCTATGCTACTCTAGTCTTTGAAGCTGACTTCATCGAAGAGGTATAACAATTCTTAGCTTCTTGTTGGTCACTATCTATCTTCACTACTTCTCAAGGAGTTGGGAGTTTCACACATTGGTGATCTGTTGAGGGAACAACCTTCATCTCGTGGATCCAGGGCCTGTCAAGAATCACATTACAACAAGATAAGTTGTCAATAAAACAAATTTTTTGGATAGAGTTACTCCCTCTATATATATGGATAACTTGATGTCCCCCAATGTATTTTTGGTTTCACCATTGAAACCAACAAGTATTGAAGATCTTCATATAATCTCAGTCTCTGGAATATTCGTTTTCTTGAGCACATCAAGTTGCACAATATTCACAGAGCTTCCTCCGTCTATGAGAATCCTACAAATAAAATGGTTAGCAATAAACAGTGTTATGACTAGACCCTCACGGTGAGGATCCTGGATGTTGACCCTGTCATCTTCGTCAAAGGATATTATCATCTGATCCGTCAACATGGAAGTCCTATCAGGTCTATCACCATTCTCCAATTTAGTTTCCATAGCGTGTCTCTTAGCTGCCGAGAAGGAAGTGCCACAAATGTCTGACCCTCCTGAAATGAAGTTAATCACTTGGGCGTCGGCTGAAGGTGGAGCAGCTCTCAGTCTGGAATATTCGTTTTCTTGAGCACATCAAGTTGCAATATTCACAGAGCTTCCTCCGTCTATGAGAATCCTACAAATAAAATGGTTAGCAATAAACAGTGTTATGACTAGACCCTCACGGTGAGGATCCTGGATGTTGACCCTGTCACACCCCGACCCGCAGCGGAATAAGAGTCGGGGCATAATTGGGTTATCACCAAAGATCATGATATTTACTAATATGTTTCATATTTATTAAAGTCAAAATTACATTCCCAAATATCCAAACATGTCCATACAATACAAAGAAAATAAACCAAGCAAAACAATCCCAAACTCTAAATCATTTTATTCTTCTAGTCCAATCCTAAGTGTTTCTTGCTGCAGCTGGTTCACCTGTATCATGTGTAAAAGTGGGGGTTTTTGGGTCAACATAAGTTGGCGAGTGAACCTTGTTAGATAAACATTTATTATTGATTTACTTATTAGTTTATCAATGAAAAATTGTGCATAATCATAAATGAGCAAATGTAAATAACCAAGCAGTAGCAATAGCAATCACAACTATAACATACAATAACACATGATAGCATACATTAACATACCAACATCATACGATAAATAACATGAATGAAACTGTGCGATCAAGGCTCAATCAAACGGAGCCGATCGTATTGCATGTACTGAAAATGAAAAATGTCTGTGAGATCAAGGCTCAATCAAACGGAGCCGATCGTATTGCATGTACTGAAAATGAAAAATGTCTGTGCGATCAAGGCTCAATCAAACGGAACCGATCGTATGTGGGCACGCCAGGTTCACGCTCATAATGTAATGGGGAACATGCTCAACGCTCATAATGTAATGGGGAGCGGCGGCCTATGAAATTGCATGTACTGAAAATAATAAATTGCTTCTAACGATAACCACACAACAGTTGAAACAAACTGAATACACATGTTCATGATATGATGTATGCACAATGATTTAAATATAATATATAGCAAGACACATGATACACCCCAAAACGTGATTAAAACGGGGAATTTGTAAAGATTCACTCACATTGGGTGCGTTTGAATGGAGGTGATGAGATGCGCACGAGTCGGGAGAGATGAACAACGAGAATTACTAACCTAAATAATAACGGAAAAATATAATAAATGAGTGGATTTTATTAGGGATTTTGATGGAATTTTTAGATATATTTTTGTGAGTTTAAGGCTATTTTCTATCTTTAAAAATATTTTTTTAAGTATTTTTAATTGATTTTTAAATTAAATTAAATAAATAAAATATAAAAAAAATTGTTTATTTTTGCGTTGACTGTTGACCGTGACTTGTTGACCTGTTGACCGGTTCGGTCAGTGTGCATGTATGCGCTGGGTGAGACTCGAACCCGAGACCTCCCGTACGCGTGCACGCAACTCTACCAACTGAGCTACGTGTCTAACCCGAAATAATCTTGTTTTTAATTATATACTAATTCGATTTATTCAAAATTCATTTGTTTTTAGAAAAAGATTTTAAATCATCGAACCGGTGCCGTTAACCAGACTCGAACGCGAGACGTGCGACTTAGTGTTGCACACAGTCCACCGCTGGACTGTGTGTCTAACCTGGTTAATATCTCGGTTTTTATTATACTTAACAACTAACGGGGTTAACCCGGTTCAGCTTTAATCAAAAAGGCATTTTATTACTTAGAGGATGCGTGTATCAAGGATCGAACTCGGGACGTGTATGTTTTTTATTTGCACACAGTCCACCGCTGGACTGTGTGTCTAACCCGTTTATAATTCCGATTTTAATTAGTCTTATGACATATCCGAACTCGTCTTCTTCGTTCAAAACGCAGACATCAGTCAAAGCAACTGATACGTGATTAATTCAGTTAATGAACAAGATGAACAATTGGAAAGTATTGAATCGAAGAGTTTGGGGAAAGAAAATACCGAACAAATCGTCTTCTTCAGAAAATCCGGCGAAGCTCGTCGGCTCTGTTTTGGAACCTTCGGCTGTTAGAATCAATTAACAGGTTGGAGGGATTAGATGTGAAATTGAACTAATGAGTAATGATTATCAGTATATTTGAAAGAGCATACCGGTTAACAGCGAGTTTCCGACAAATCCAGGAGTTTTCCAGTGAAAACAGAAAGTCCAGCAATGTCGTCTGTGGTTGATTATGAGCGATGGGTTGATGTTAGTAAGGTTCTAACAATTGATTGAAACAGTAAAGTTGAGGTATTTTACCGGTTTGAGTTGAGTCTCGGTTTTCCGGCGACTTGCAGAGAATTCCGACGATGATCAGAAAGCACTTCCGACAACCAGAAAATAGAATAAACACAGAATTAGAAGCTTTGGGAATGAAATTGAATCGCGAGATGAGTGTTTTGTTGAAGTAAGTTCAGAATAAAAGTTTTCGGTTATAAAAACCAAACAACACCTGAATTTAAGTTCATTAACGTCGAATTGATTTAAGATATCGGTTTTATCGGTTATGATCAAGATTCCGCGAGAGATCAAACGTCTTGATCGGTTTGAGAGCCGATATCGGTTTCAGTTGGCGTAACAGGTTGACTCTCAGTTGCATATATGACTTAATTGTTCCCCAGAACTTCACAAAATGATCAAGTGGCGGAGCGGTTGAAGAGATGTGTATTAATGCTTTGTGTAACCTTTGGCTGACCCGGGTTCGAAACCCGGCAGCAGTATTTTATTTTTATTTCATTATTTTTAGTACATTTTCTAAAATAATTTTATATACTAATATACTTAGTAATTATGTATCGTTTAAAATTAACTTGGGCATTAAATACGCAACAAAATTTTTAACTGATTGTTCGGTTGATAAACGAAGCGGGTTTGGTAAATCCGGTTTTTGGCGGATGTTACAGTATCCCCTACTTTTAGAAATTTCGTCCCGAAATTTAAGTAATAGTAGTAGGAAAAAGGTGCGGGTATTTTTCGCGCATTGAGTCTTCACGTCCCCAAGTAAACTCAGGTCCCCGTTTCGACTCCCAGCGTACCCTAACAATTGGAATGCGACTTCGTTGAAGACGTTTTCTCCGAAGTCCATGATCTCTACAGGTCTTTCATAAAAATGCATAGATTCATCAATCTGAATATCTTCCAGAGGAATGTGGAGGTTTTCGTGACACTTATTCAAGTTTGATACGTGGAATGTGGGATAAATCCTGTTGAGTTCTTTTGGTAGATCAAGCTTGTAAGCTACAGGTCCTACTCTTTCGAGTATCTTAAAAGGTCCTACGTAGCGTGGTGCTAGCTTGCCCTTTTTGACCAAAACAAACTACTCCCTTCCACGATGATACTTTTAGAAGTACCTGATCACCAATGTTAAACTCTAAAGGCTTCCGTCGTTTGTCTGCATAACTCTTTTGACAACTTTGGGCCGCTAGAAGATTGTTTCGGATTTGATGGATCTTGTCTGCGGTTTCTTGGATCAATTCTGGACCAGTGATTTGAGCTTCCTCAATTTCGTGCCAACATACTGGAGATCGGCACTTACGACCATATAAAGCTTCAAAAGGTGCCATGCCGATGCTTGAATGATAGCTGTTGTTGTACGAAAATTCGACTAATGGTAGATGAGCGTCCCAATTTCCCTTGAAGTCTATGACACATGCTCGAAGCATATCTTCAAGAGTTTGAATGGTGCGTTCAGATTGACCATTAGTTTGAGGATGATAGGCGGTACTGAGATCTAATCGCGTACCCATAGCGGCTTGTACTGCTTGCCATGTTCGTGAAGTGAAACGACCATCACGATCAGAAATAATGCTTAACGGTACTCCATGTCGGCTTACGATTTCACTGATATAAATACGAGCTAGCTTTTCGTTCTTAAAATCTTCGCGGATAGGAATAGAGTGAGCTGATTTTGTAAGTCGATCAGTTATTATCCATATAGTGTCATACCACCAGAAGTGCGAGGTAACCTGGTAATGAAGTCCATGGTTATATTTTTCCACTTCCATATAGGTATTTTAGGTTGGACCAGAAGTCCTGAGGGTCTTTGGTGTTCAGCTTTTATTTTGGAACATGAAAGGCACTTGGAAACAAAATCAGCAATATCCTTTTTCATTCCAGGCCACCAGTAGGTGTATCAAAGGTCTTGATACATCTTGTCGGCTCCTGGGTGTATAGAATATCGTGTTTTGTGCGCCTCCTTCATAAGAAAAAAAATATCACGAAGGTTATTGTGGTCAGGAATCCATATGCGATCTAGACAGTATAGAATACCGTCGGATTTAGTTTCAATTTCAAGTTCAGCTCCACAAGACAGCTCCTTGCGTGCCTCTCCTTTCTGTTACTGAAACATGCTGGGCTTCTCGGATTTTGATATTTGATGACGCTTACGATTTTATGTATAATAGTTTTGAGGTAACTGATACATTTGTAATGTTAAGGTATGTATCATAAAACAAAAACTTCAACCATGACGATAGTTAAACCTACACGGAACTTTTTATAACCTCCTGGTAATGCTTTTGATCCTTTGCCAAGAATACTTATATATAGGAAGTACTAGCGGCGTATCCACCATATTCTTGTCAAATTTTCGTTGGCTTTATCAGTAAATCATGATCAGTCCTATGTGACTCTAAAACATAACAACGCAACGAACAAAACTTGAGTCTAAATTCTGAGATGATACATGACTAAATGATGACAGTACCTCTCTCGTTGGTTATGTCGAAGGGGTCAGTCTATGTAAAAGTGTGACACAGCCCAACTTCTTTAAATGATGAGATTGAGATACGTCGAGATGTATGATGATATAAATGTTAAATCAATGAGTATAGAACAAAACTGTAATATCAAATCGCATTAAAATTCTTGGATACATAATTTCCAAATTTTACAACTGGAATACAGAAAGATTGAAATAACATAAAGAAAACATTAAAACTAGACGATTAGAGTTGAGTCTTGATTCTTGGCGAGGAAAAATTAGTTGGGTGATTCGTTTGGGCCGTTATTATTTTCAACAGTATTGGCGTTAATGTTATAAGCTCTTCCTCTTGCAGGTGGTGTAGCTTGGTTAGCTCGATTCACCGGATTTACTTGAGCTTGGGCATGAATGATGTTCACCAAACGTGGACAAGTGTTTCTAAAATGGCTTGGATCTCCACAATTGTAGCAAGCCCGCATAGGTTGTACCGTGGGATAGTTGGGTTGATAGTATGTTTGGGCTAAATGTTGGGTAGGTGGTAGTAGTAGGGGTTGTTGGGCTTGACCCATTATTTGTTGGTGGGTTTGGGTTGAAGGCTGGTGACGGTTCGTTCGCTGAGGTATGCGACAGGTTTGAACAGTATGACCTGCGCGACCACAGCCGGTGCAATATTGGCAAGGATGATCAGGCGAATGGTGGTATTGGCAACGGTTGCATTTTGGTAACGGGCCAGAGTATGGTCTTTTGTATGGTGCAGGTGAAGGGACGACTTGGGCAATGGGTGCAGCAGGAATAGGATAATTGGTTTGTGTGACGGCGAAGTTTCTTGTGCTTCGATTCCTTTTACCAGTAAACTTCGAGAGGAACCAGAATGGTTTGAAGTTTGAGCCTCAATGGGGGCTTTCTTTTTCTCCTCTTGAATTTACCGTTTCGAATGCGATTTTCGGTCAGTTTAGTGGCTAGTTCCATAGCAGCTTCAAGTGTTGCTGGTGAAGTGCTGAGAACTGAATCTTGAATTTTCGAGGGAAGACCTCGAATATAATGCTCGATCAAGCGATAAGTTGGGGTGAACAAGTTAGGGACCATTTGGTTCAACTCTAAGAACCTCTTGTTGTAGATGGTATGATCTCCCTCCTTTTGCTTTAAAGAATGAAATTCGTCCTCCAACTTTTTAATCTCACTCCTAGGACAGAAACGCCTAGTCATGATTTCCCTTAACTCCTCCCACGTTAAGGCCATTGCATCATCAATTCCCCTCTTCCCCTTTTCAGTATTCCACCAGGTGAGAGCTACCCCAAATAGTCTCCCGGTGGCGTATCGAGCCTTGCGATCCTCAGGACAATCGCAGTAGAGAAAAGTGTTTTCCATCTCCTCAAACTAGTGGAGGAGAGCAGTGACACCTTCAGTCCCTTCAAATTTAGGAGGATCACAAGACTTGAAATGCTTATATGAGCATTTGCTGGTAGGAGGGTTGCCGATGTTCTGGTCGTCTTGTTGGGGAGGGTTAGTAGGATTTGTAGCGAGGGCTTGTTGTACTTGGACCACAATGTCAGGCAGTATCGTGGCCATTTGTTTCGCGATTTGTGTGGCCAAGCGTTCCTGAGACCTTCCTGATCTTTTACCCCTTCGTTGTTGTCTGGACGACATCTACAGGAACATACATAAGAAGATTGTGAGTTTATGGAGTCTTTTTAGGTGTCATGTGTCTTTAAGAAAAGTGAAAATAACATAAATATCAATAATGCAACTACATCCATAGGATGTCTTGGGTTTGCTCATGTTGGGCCTCAAATGTCCCCCATACCTTCACCTATATAGTTATGTGGGCCCCCATGGCTATTGGCTTGGTAGGATTCACATTAGTATTGGCGATTTAACACTTGCATCACCCGAATGCAAACCACAAAATATGTTTACGAGATGTATGGTCGGAATGTGTCCAGGTGTAGACACAATGATAACTCAAAGTGGGGTTAGCTCACACGACGTTTGGTATAGCATGCTTTGGCCTAATAGGTACTTTGTACTCTCATCGTTAGTCCCCAGGTAGGCAAACTGGTCCTTTATTTTAGATTTATACGAATGCCAGCCTAGACAGGACGTTCCGACTACCGGTAGTGATACCCTTCCAGTTACTACATGCCCGTCATAAGAACTCACTTTGATGAGATTTGAAAACACAAAAAAAATCATTGTAAAAGCAATCATGATGTGGTGTGTGCTTTCATGGATGTGATATGTTATGAGAATATGATTCATGATAGGCATTATATGATAATATATACTTATGAACATGCTTGCATAACATTGAATGTAACATTTAACATAAAACATATAAACATCATGAAATTTGGCATGTAACACACAAAAATCTTATAGGTTTCTAATCAACTATAGTATAGGCTCTAAGGGTCTAATAACCTATCCTATATCCCTATAGTCATGGCTCTGTTACCAATCTGTCACACCCCGACCCGCAGCGGAATAAGAGTCGGGGCATAATTGGGTTATCACCAAAGCTCATGATATTTACTAATATGTTTCATATTTATTAAAGTCAAAATACATTCCCAAATATCCAAACATGTCCATACAATACAAAGAAAGTAAACCAAGCAAAACAATCCCAAACTCTATATCATTTTATTCTTCTAGTCCAATCCTAAAGTGTTTCTTGCTGCAGCTGGTTCACCTGTATCATGTGTAAAAATGGGGGTTTTTGGGTCAACATAAGTTGGCGAGTGAACCTTGTTAGATAAACATTTATTATTGATTTACTTATTAGTTTATCAATGAAAAATTGTGCATAATCATAAATGAGCAAATGTAAATAACCAAGCAGTAGCAATAGCAATCACAACTATAACATACAATAACACATGATAGCATACATTAACATACCAACATCATACGATAAATAACATGAATGAAACTGTGCGATCAAGGCTCAATCAAACGGAGCCGATCGTATTGCATGTATTGAAAATGAAAAATGTCTGTGCGATCAAGGCTCAATCAAACGGAGCCGATCGTATTGCATGTACTGAAAATGAAAAATGTCTGTGCGATCAAGGCTCAATCAAACGGAGCCGATCGTATGTTGGCACGCCAGTTTCACGCTCATAATGTAATGGGGAACATGCTCAACGCTCATAATGTAATGGGGAGTGGCGGCCTATGAAATTGCATGTACTGAAAATAATAAATTGCATCTAACGATAACCACACAACAGTTGAAACAAACTGAATACACATGTTCATGATATGATGTATGCACAATGATTTAAATATAATATATAGCAAGACACATGATACACCCCAAACGTGATTAAAACGGGGAATTTGTAAAGATTCACTCACATTGGGTGCGTTTGAATGGAGGTGATGAGATGCGCACGAGTCGGGAGAGATGAACAACGAGAATTACTAGCCTAAATAATAACAGAAAAATATAATAAATGAGTGGATTTTATTAGGGATTTTAATGGAATTTTTGGATATATTTTTGTGAGTTTAAGGCTATTTTCTATCTTTAAAAATATTTTTTTAAGTATTTTCAATTGATTTTTAAATTAAATTAAATAAATAAAATATAAAAAAAATGTTTATTTTTGCGTTGACCGTTGACCGTTGACTTGTTGACCTGTTGACCGGTTCGGTCAGTGTGCATGTATGCGCTGGGTGAGACTCGAACCCGAGACCTCCCGTACGCGTGCACGCAGCTCTACCAACTGAGCTACGTGTCTAACCCGAAATAATCTTGTTTTTAATTATATTTATATACTTATTCGATTTATTCAAAATTCATTTGTTTTTAGAAAAAGATTTTAAATCATCGAACCGGTGCCGTTAACCAGACTCGAACGCGTGACGTGCGACTTAGTGTTGCACACAGTCCACCGTTGGACTGTGTGTCTAACCTGGTTAATATCTCGGTTTTTATTATACTTAACAACTAACGGGGTTAACCCGGTTCAGCTTTAATCAAAAAGGCATTTTATTACTTAGAGGATGCGTGTATCAAGAATCGAACTCGGGACGTATATGTTTTTTTATTTGCACACAGTCCACCGCTGGACTGTGTGTCTAACCCGTTTATAATTCCGATTTTGATTAGTCTTATGACATATCCGAACTCGTCTTCTGTGTTCAAAACACAGACATCAGTCAAAGCAACTGATACGTGATTAATTCAGTTAATGAACAAGATGAACAATTGGAAAGTATTGAATCGAAGAGTTTGATGAAAGAAAATACCGAACAGATCGTCTTCTTCAGAAAATACGGCGAAGCTCGTCGGCTCTGTTTTGGAACCTTCGGCTATTAGAATCAATTAACAGGTTGGAGGGATTAGATGTGAAATTGAACTAATGAGTAATGATTATCAGTATGTTTCAAAGAGCATACCGGTTAACAGCGAGTTTCCGACAAATCCAGGAGTTTTCCGGTGAAAACAGAAAGTCCAGCATGTCGTCTGTGGTTGATTATGAGCGATGGGTTAATGTTAGTAAGGTTCTAACATTTGATTGAAACAGTAAAGTCGAGGTATTTTACCGGTTTGAGTTGAGTCTCGGTTTTCCGGCGACTTGCAGAGAATTCCGGCGATGATCAGAAAGCACTTCCGACAACCAGAAAATAGAATAAACACAGAATTAGAAGCTTTGGGAATGAAATTGAATTGCGAGATGAGTGTTTTGTTGAAGTAATTTCAGAATAAAAGTTTTCGGTAATAAAAACCAAACAACACCTGAATTTAAGTTCATTAACGTCAAATTGAATTAAGATATCGGTTTTATCGGTTATGATCAAGATTCCGCGAGAGATCAAACGTCTTGATAGGTTTGAAAGCCGATATCGGTTTCAGTTGGCGTAACAGGTTGACTCTCAGTTGCATATATGACTTAATTGTTCCCCAGAACTTCACAAAATGATTAAGTGGCGGAGCGGTTGAAGAGATGTGTATTAATGCTTTGTGTAACCTTTGGCTGACCCGGGTTCGAAACCCGGCAGTAGTATTTTATTTTTATTTCATTATTTTTAGTACATTTTCTAAAATAAATTTTATATACTAATATACTTAGTAATTATGTATCGTTTAAAATTAATTTGGGCATTAAATACGCAACGAAATTTTTAACTGATTGTTCGGTTGATAAACGAAGCGGGTTTGGTAAATCCGGTTTTTGGCGGATGTTACAGACCCTGTCATCTTCGTCAAAGGATATTATTTTCTGATCCATCAACATGGAAGTCCTATAAGGTCTATCACCATTCTCCAATTTAGTTTCCATAGCGTGTCTCTTAGCTGCCGAGAAGGAAGTGCCACAAATGTCTGACCCTCCTGAAAGGAAGTTAATCACTTGGGCATTGGCTGAAGGTGGAGCAGCTCTTTCTGGTACATTCTCAGGATCATGGGTCCTTGATTTCTTACTACCTAACAATTCTTTCAAATGCCCCTTGCTATGATGATAGCATTCATCTGTCAAATGCCCAAAATCCTCAAGGTCTACACACCACTTGGACTTATCCTTAAAGGAATTTGACTTCTCGTTTTTCCTTTGCCACCTTGCCTTCTCACCTAAGCTCTACAAAGCATACATTAGTTCACTATTATCAACAAGGAAACAATATTCAGATATCCAGGGATATTCTTCCTTATCTTCATCTTGTTCCACTACGTGGACATTTTGATTATCAGGTTTCAAGTATGGCTTGGATATGTTATTCATATAGAAAGCTCCTTGCTTTTTGTCATTACACTCATGCTTGGTAGAACCATCAAGCCTATCTTGAATTCTTTTGTCATCCTCTAGTCTGATGAATCTCAATGCCCTTTTTCTAACTTCATCCAAATTCTTGCAAAGCATCATGACAAGGTTATCACAAATGGGAGAATCCTTTTGCAATCCCATTTTAAATGCCTCAACAGAAGTTGCAACATCTAGATTTGGGATCTCTAAGGATTCTTTTCAAAATTTAGTGACATAATCCCTCAAGGATTCATCACGAGCCTGAGTTATTCTATACAAGTCACTAGTTAACATTTCAAATGTTCTACTAAAGGAAAATTGGTTATTAAACAGGCTAACTGAATGTGAAAATGAAGTTATGGAATAAGGAGGAAGACTTAGGAGCCATTTTAACAGTGATTCAGTAAGTGTGGATCCAAAGCCTTTGCACATGCAAGCTTCTTTCAGCCTTTCGGGGATAGGGTTTATCTTCTTCCTTCCCTGTATTGTGCCACACGCTCCACTGGATCGATTGTACCATTGTACAACTTCATGTTGGGGGGGGGGGTTGGAAGCACTTGGGTATCTCTGCATTGCATATTGATGGTGCGAAAGGAGATATCTTGTGGCTTCCATCTGGAATTTCAAGAATAGGCTTGACTATTCCTGGGACGCTGTATATCATATCCTTGAGCTTTTCAGCTCCCTGGCCATGTCTGGTTGATCCCTACATCCTGCATAAAACCATAGTTAGTGTCTAAAGATGTGTTATGGAAATTGTTACCTCCTGTTTGACTTGAAGGTGGTATTCCAGAATTGCATCTGGGTTAACGTTTGCATGGAGTTATAGTAGGTCTGAGGAAGCAATAGTCTGCATGGGGATGAAATCCCCATCATGGATTTCTGAGCTTCTCAGTGGTTGTCTCCCTGAGGATCCTTGATCTTGAAAGACAATAGGACCAGAATAGGTTTATGTCGAAGGTCCTAATGGGTAATCCATGGATCCTTGAATTCGAGCTGAGGATCCATGTTGATGGAGGTAGGATCTTTGGGATGGAACATTTCTTGTGATCCTCCGGGTTGATAGAAGGATCCTTGAGACTGGGTCATCGCCAATCATCCTTGTGAGTGGATAATGGATCCTCTATAGTGCTGAGCTGTTGGTGCCAAACTGACAAAATCCAACATCCTAGGTTACGTGAGCGAGACGTGTATAATTTTTTGATATATTTTAAGTACTTTTTTACTCGTTTATTCAAGCTTTATATTTTTAAAACACCATATAACACTATCCCTCTCTACAACACGTTACGGCAATTGCATGCATCGTTGGCGTAGTATAGTGATGGTAAGATACTGAGGTCGTCCAAGCACACAAGAGCTTTTAATACCAGTTTATCGTCAATGTCTAATCGACCAAAAGTTTTGAGAAAAGTATTTAATAGAAAAACTAAATAAGTAAAATAAAGTAATAAAAAAACAAATAAACAAGATAAAATCACTTGGTTCTGACTTATCTTTTATTATCCTTTGATGATTTTCGCATTTAGGTTTTTTAAGAGATTATCTTGATTATAGTGGCATGTCCCTCTTTTGGAGGCAACGCTACCCTCGGCCATATTGGTCTGAGTCAGTGGGATATAGTCTCGCAAGCCGGAATATTGAAAGATAATTAAGTAAGTTATTAATGCAAAATGTGGCATGTCCCTCTTTTGGAGGCAACGTTACTCTCGGCCATATTGGGCTGAGTAAGCATGGATACAGTCCCGCAAGGCCGGTTTAAAATTTTAATAGTAGCTTATTTATAAGGGATTCAAGCTGTTCTTACTTCCCCCGATTTGATGTTATCTGCCTCAAGGGAAGTCTTAATAAGCTTGAATCAAGTCCTCGCAGGATCTATACACTGAACGAGGCAAGAACCTTACCCAAACCACCCTTCTAACCCCCTTCCAGGCAGTTAACGTGCTTTATATAGACCATAAAGACACGAATGAGTGAATCAACATAACATGAAGAAAAGATAGGATAAAACTCACTTTCACTATATCAACTAGTTATTAAAGTCATTAATACAAACCCAATTAAAAAGCTAACCAAAGGTTGAAAATCAAAAGTAATACATAAAAGCTTTTGTCTTCACCAAGATGTAAGAGATTAGCAAGTATGGCCATAGTTTGACAAAGATTTTTACAATCAATCTTGGATCCTGAGACTACTACACACTCTAAATTCTAATGATTGTGGTGGATGATGATGGTGGAGTGATGGAATGTGTGGGAGTAATGGTTTGCCAAGGGATGAGTTGGAATGAGACCAAGCACCCTATTTATAATTGGAAACAGTGGCTTCACACGGCCCCGTGTCCTGTGGGCATGGCCCCGTGTCTTCCTTCTTCTTTATCTTCATTAAATGAGCTTGTCAAATTCGATGCCACACGGCCCCGTGTGTCAACGGCATGACCCCATGGCCATTGTACTTGCTGTACTATCCAAGATTCGCAAATCTAGAAGTTGACCAAGGCCCGTGTCCATTGGACATGGCCCCGTGTCTCTTGTCTGTTTCCGTTTATCTTTTCTTCTCTAGAATCATGAAGGGCACGGCCCTATGACAACTAAGCACGGCCCCTTGCTGGACTTCTGATTCATTTTTTTGGCTTTGGGGTGAAGTTCGGAGGGTTTGTATAGTGTATCATCTTTCCTTCTTCTATACTTATACTGGTTTTTGTCGTTTATTTGCTCCTTTTGTACATTTAAGCTCTTTTGGTCATAAAAATCAAAAGTATACAAAGAAACACACTTTTTCCAACATTAGTACTAAAAGGGTTGATTTTATACCGTTTTTGTTATAATTTATATGTTGCATTTGGCGCATATCAAATGCCCCCACACTTGAATATTTGCTTGTCCTTAAGCAAAACTCTTTAATATTGCTTACACACCTAAATGGAATTGGTAGAGAATAAGTTTTTGGTCTTGTTTGTAGAGTGTAGGGAATCCAATTTTATTTAGACCACCTTTTAAAAGAAATATATATTTTTTAGGCATCACATGCCTTTATAAAATTTCGTATAGCTATATACAAATTCACACACCTCACAAGTGATCACTCAACACTCGGCCGAAAATGTAAAAGTGAACGCTCGATACCGTCATGGAACTTACTTCTATCATATGCTTGACAAATATCAGGAGGACTTTAAAAATGGTAGGTTTTGGATAGGGGTAGGGTAGTTTTATTGGAAAGTGGTTAAAAGTGTAAAATGCTGGTTTTCTTTTGAAAGTTTATTTATTTGTGACTTAATTACAAACTAAAGGCTTATAAGCAATAATTTTTCTTATTTTATTTCAAGCAACTAGAGGTTTTTTTCAATATAAAATAAGTCACCTATTTCTATGTAAATTTCAAAAGAGCCGCATTTTACTAAAAGAAACGAGGTGTAAAAATAAAGATTGGTTTTGAGTGATGGGTGATTTGTGCAAAATGGTGTTTTGCGGGTTTTTGAAATGAAAGGTTTAGGCTCAAAGGGGTTCACTAGGGGGGATTTTTGTTTTTAGTGGGGAGATAAATAGAAAATAAAGTTGAATATGAAAAAGGGTTTAAAATCCTAATGCCTCCATCATATACTTACTTGGATTAGTTGGGAAGGACCGGGAATATATTGTCTGTGAGTCCCAAATACTATCCAGATCACAGTGGTTTGATTCTTAACACTCAAACACCTATTGATTAAGTGTTTGAATATGTAAAAGTTAAGAAAAACCAAAAGATGAAGATGAAGATTCTTGTATGGATAAACAACAAGTGTTGTTTATGTAATCCCAAATGATATACACACTAAAAGCACCTGGATATTCAGATTTAGAACAAGAACATGAATCACAACATAAGAGAAATCAACAAAACTTGTCCAAGAACCTTGGACTAGGGTTTTCCATTAGCTTCATATATATACAATGACTGTCTTACATATTTAATAAATACTCGAGAAACACAAATACGCCATGTCTGGGTTACATAAACTAAAGCAAAACAATCCAAAAACCTATAAAAACAAGTACCAACGATCTAAAAAGCTTTAACAATATCCCCTAGATCGTTGCGTACTTGTTCGTTCTTCAATTTTGAGCTTCGGTTTCTAGATTTGTTGCAGCTTGATCTGCGGTCTGTTTAGGTGGTGGTTGATTGATATCACTAATGACTAGTGGATCCTCCATAGTGGCCTCATATGTGGATGAGGCCGGAGGTTGAGTTTCTGATGCAACTGGATCAGGTGATGGATCTTTTTGTTTTGCTGGAGGTTTTTGCTTCTTTTTCTCTTTGCTTTTCTTTTTCTTCGCTTCCTCTTTCTCATTTTTCTTTTCAATTCTGTTCAAAGTATCATCATTTCTATCTTGCGTTCCCTCGCTCTTTCTACTGCCCTTTGAAATAGCATGCCTTCTTCCTTGTACTTTTTTGCAGCACCGACATGAATCGTATGGCCATAAAGAACATTTAAATTGAACAGGAAAAACATAAAGACATCCATTGGATCCAGAATTTGAATATCTTCATTTGAGTTGGATCTGATGACCGCTTCACCTGTTTACCGTCATAGAACCATTTCTTGAAATTGGTGAGCGTCACTAGAATCTCTGGAGGGATCTTAATTCTCGTCACAACTTTAGTAGGGTTGATGACCCATGTGACTTTGCCTTTACCGGTGATGGGATCATTGGTTGTCCTTAAAACTCTTTTGCGAGGGCGTTGGGGCTTGAAAACTGTGAATGTGCAATTGCATTCGCTCAAAATTAGTCTTTCAAAATCAGCACCGATGCTACTGTTGTCTGGATTGATCATATCTAATTTTCCTAGCTCACGGATATCCCAACAAAGAAGGCTTTTCATGTCGATTCCAGTTTTGAAGTATTGAATGACTCCACAACGTCTCTTTTCAATGAACGTCCCTATTAAGTTGCAGTACTTCCAGCTGATATCTTGTCGGTGACTTCTGTCTTTTCAATAATGACTACTTAATAAAAATCTAGGAGCTTTTCTTTTTCCTTTTTAAACCATTCAGGATGTTGCGGGGTCACCTCATCACCGTCTTTTGTTTCATACAGAACCTCTTCCTCCAATCCACATTCGACAAATCTTGCCGACATCTCATCTCGATCCACCTCCTCTTCCTCATTTTCATCTTCTTCGTTGACGTTTACAGCCAATTTTAATCGTCTTTTCTTTTTCTCGGCTTCTTCGACTTTTCGTTTATCTTCCTCTACCTTAAACTTTTCATAGTTGAAGATGTCTATGACTGATAACATTGGTTGAATTTCTACCTTAGCACATATCTCTCTGATCATTATGTACATCTTCTCCGTACCATCTTGTTGAAATCTTAGAAATCTTGTTTGTTCTGTCACATAGGCATGAAGTTCCTTGTTTCTTGTTTCTTGTTCTTTGTTCTTTAAGCTGCTCACGTAGCACATTTGTGTTGTCCACTTGATGCTTTAGGATACATATTTCTTTTGCAGGACCGATTCCAATATCTTTAGATAGCTTATCATAGAGTTCTTGGAAAGGATGCGGTCTGCGTGGAGCTTGCTGAGATTATGTGATTGGAGTTGGTTTTGGTGGTAGGTCTCTAGAAGAACTTTCCCCTGTTTTCTTCCTTTTCTGTGGGGGTGATTTACTTGGATTCTCTTCATTAGGATCTACCAACAGTTGCTCAACAAATTTATCCATCTATTCTTGTTCGGAAGTCGCTGTTACAGGAGTTTAGGATTCTGTCATTTCACGCCTTTTTCTTTTCGTTTCTCTCTTTTCTCTTTCTTCAGCTTCGTGTATAGCTCGTAAGTTCTGAATGTGCTCTCTGTGTTCTCTGTGTCGCCTACACGAATACTATCGCCCATTAACCGTTCTGAATTCGGGTTATCTTTCCTTTTCTTTGAATATCCCTCCTCTTCCATAGGCTTTTTGCCTTTCTTCTTTCTGGTCAGCTGTTCCTCTTATTCTTCTTCTTCTACTTCATTTGCTTCCTCTACAACGTCTTTTTTGTTTCTTTCTTTTAACACCATCTAGATACTTTTTGTATGTAGCTATCACCAATGGAATTTTTTCATTACGATACATCCACTGGTGAAGCTTCACCATTCGTTCATCTTTAGTTCCGTAATCTATCAGTTTGTCGGCAACTGAAATTTGTATGTGTTTGTTGTGTGGGAGTTTGGGATATTGATCGTGGATGAGAAGCTGTACAAATCGAGGGTACATGGCCCATGTTTTTTTATTTGTGTTATCAACCATACAGTAGAAAATCAGGCCAGACTTGTTAAAAGGTTGTTTAGTGCATAGATTCAGCATAGCAGCGGACCAATCCAAGTTTAACCGTCGTAACCTCCCTTCCTATGGGCCAAACTCATTGCAAACACATGCAAAATGAATCGCCAATCTCTTGTGAGACCATTGCGTTTGATCTCATTCTTGAATTTGAAATCTCCGACATACTTCATACCCTTGAATCCATCCAAAATTTCATCTTTCTTTAAACATAACGGTTGCTGTAATCCTCTTGACATTGTTGACGCTCTTGACTTTTGCTGTCTTCCAGAATTCTTCAGTGTGAATAGTGTATATTTTTGTATCTTCTTGGATAACATAACTGATTTTGCTTCAATTTACCCAATCTACCACATCTTCAAAATCTTTTGGCGACGGCTGTATTTTGCATGGTTGATTATGTTTAAGGTTTTGTCCCAAGCTATTTCTTTCACAATCCTTAGAGCATGAAAATGAGCCAAATTGAGATCCATGTTCCGAAATGTAACTATTTAGGTTAGATTTATATTTACAAAATAAAATAGAAATAAAATAAAATAAAATAAAAGGAAAATGCTTAAATACGCTATTAAAAGTGCTGACATGATTTCTGATCAACATTTAAAAGCTCCGGTTTTAACATTACTTACGCTGGCCAGAGAGGTTAAATACGCGGTAATATTTACTGATCTTGGTTAAAATGGCTTGTTATTTACGCTGTCAATCGATCGTGTAGTAGAGTTAGAGCACAAGTTTTTAATCAGCGTAGATATGTATCTACTATGATTTACTGGCATAGTTGTCAATTACGTCGGTTGGTCGAACTCGCGTTTGAGACTTAAATACGTGACCCATCTGCTCAAGTTAAAACTGCTGTATTCAAACTAATTATGTCATCTTGATAATTTTCTTGATAAACCCCTTAACTCAAACTAATCCGATTTCTCAACAATAAATCTTAATCGCTTGAACAGGGTACATCTATACGACATTTTTGATATTATTCAAGAACCCATTTACCTATACCTTGATGTTCTAGAACAAACGACACACAACTTTTGGATCAGTTTTGTGTTAATAGGGTGTTTCGGAAGTTTAAGTGTTGAAGAAGAAGAGGATTTAAAAACTTTTGTTTTGGGAACAAAATGGATATATATACATATGAAAATATCTAATTACGCGGGAAGTTAAATACGTCGCCTCTATTTATTTGAAAGGATTCTTCAAATCAAAGAAATCCCATCCAAATACGCTCGAGAATTTCAAACTTTCTCAAAAAAGGTGCCCTTTTTAGAAAAGAATATGTAAAAATTGAAAAATAATTTTGAGAAAATCAAAGATTGGCAATTTGAACACCGAAATATGTTTTTCGACCCAAGAGATTACCCTTTTTCATTTGTTTGAAACTCCTTGATGTTCCTGCAAAAGATGATACCGGCAACACTTGTCAGTTTATTATTTTAATCTTTGATTAATCGAGGTACAAGAAAAACCATCAGTATGTTTGTCCTCTTAAATCCATGCATCCTTCTTTCAACATGCTTTCTGTGAGAATTTTATCGTGTTGGGTAATATTGACAAAAATTGCAATGGCCCCCACTCAAGGTAGATGGTTAGAATATTGTACCCGTGAGTCCACATCTGGACATCCCCCGCGATCAAGGTATACACAAAACTTCCTCATAACAGGTGAGCATATTGATTTCATTCATATGAGAGATACAAGGTCAGCGCAATGGTGAACAGGTATGCACCTTTGTGCAGTCAAAGCGACCAATGCAGTCCTGACCAGGGTTAGATAGATACCTCATTGTGGTACGATTACTTTTGAATGGCTCGTTTAGTTGAGCTTTTTCAATTGTAAGGTTTTTCGCCTCTTTGGCTCTTTTTGAAAAGATATCATAATTGTGTCTAGGTCTGCATATATCTGAAAGAGCGACTATGATATCCCCAAATGATAAAACAATATAAAGACTCGAAATCTCGGATTTTGGCAATCTATCAACGCAAGATTTAAGACCAGTAAGCCATATGCTGCAACTTGTTACCCACAAGATGCACAGCATTGTGGGTTTCCAAAATTTTTGTGTAAGTTTTATCTTTTGTCGCCTAATCGCAGTTTACTCGAAAGTATTGCTGAATCTACTGACACGTCGTTGCTTGGCACCCAATTTTTCTTGCTTATCATCTCGATTTTCTTTTCTTTTTTTGTTTAAAAAATAAACAAAGTGTTAGTAGTGTTCTATCATTTCTTAAACAAGTGTCAACCGGGAGATCAAACTGTATTTTAATTTTCTGGATATCTTCCCCCCTAAAATTTTATTTTTGTATGTCCATTGCTTGAAAATAAAATTTTAATTTATCAGAATTTTTTTTGATGGGCACCGTTTTAAGATACTCGTTTATTTAGAAAGAGATTTTTATTTTTTTATATTGATGGAGTATGTACAAGCGGTAATTAGAACAAAGTTCATTTCCACTCAAGGAAATTGATCATTTCTAACCAGGTTACCAACTGGTTGAAACGAGTTTTATCGAAGGCTTTCATGAAGATGTCGGCTTTCTGTTACATAGTATCCATTGGCACCACTTGAATGTATCCTTTTTCGTACGCATCTCGAATCACGTGAATGCGAATCTCGATATGTTTAGTTCTCGAGTGATGGATTGGATTCTTCACAATTCTGAGAATGCCTCATTGTCTATGAATATCAGAGTTTTCATAATGTTGATCCCGTAATCCAGCAACTGATTTTGTATCCAAAGGACTTGTGAACAGCAACTGCAGGCCGTCGTGTATTCAGCTTGAGTAATAGATGTGAAGACTGTTGTCTGCTTTTTGCTTTGCCATGATATAAGAGGATTTCCTAAGAATTGGCAATCTCCTGAGACTGATTTTCGATCGACTTTACAACCTGCATGGTCATTGTCAGAATAAGCAATTAAATAAAAATTACTATCTTTAGGGTACCAAAGTCTAAGCTTAGGTGTTCCTTTCAGATAACGTAAGATTCGTTTAACCGAAGTCTCATGAGATTCTCTGGGATTTGTCTGAAAATGAACACATATACAGACAACCCACATAATGTTAGGCCTACTTGTGGTTAGATACATCAACGAGCCAATCATTGAGCGATAGAACGACTTGTTCACGGGCTTTCCTTGGAGATCAAGAGTGAGTTTGGTTTGAGATGTGAACGGAGTTCTTGCAATTTTAGTCATTCATATTATATTTAGCAGGAATATCCCTGATGTATTTCGCTTGATAAATGAGAATTCCGTCTTCTCGTTGCTTCACCTCCAACCCCAAGAAAAATGTGAGTTCCCCCATCATGCTCATTTCGAACATTGCTTTCATAACCTTCTTGAATTCCTCGCATAGCATTTCATTGGTTGACCCAAAGATAATATCGTCTACATAAATCTGAACCAACATCACATTGTCTCTTTTTGTGAAGAGAGTCACGTTGATTCTTCCTCTAGTGTATCCACATTCTAGAAGATATGTTGACAAAGTCTCTTACCAAGCTCGAGGAGTTTGGTGAAGACCATAGAGTGCTTTGTCAAGCTTGTAGTATCATTTAGGGAAGTGTGGATCTTCAAAGCCAGGAGGCTGACAAACATAAACTTCTTCTTTCACCTTACCATACGATAACCCCCCTTCACGTCAATCTGAATCACTTTGAAGTTTTTGTACGAAACATATGCCAAAAATATTCTAATAGCTTGCAAACGTGCTACCGGATCAAAAACATCCTCATAGTCAATCCCTTCCTCCTGTCTAAAACCCAGAACAACAAATCTTGCCTTGTTCTTAATGACCACACCACGATCGTCCATTTTGTTTTGAAACACCCATTTTGTTCCAATAGGAAATTTTCCTTCTGGAAGATCAACCAGTTCCCACACTTTGAGCTTTCGAAACTGAGATAATTCTTCCTGCATTGCCTACACCCAACTTGAGTCTTGAATAGCTTATTCGATGTCACTTGGTACAGATTGCAAAGGGAAAGCGGCGTACAATCCTTTGTTGATAACATAAGTCTGACCAAGAGTTCGCACGCCGTTTTCCAGCGGACCTATTACGTTTTCAATGGGGTGATTTCGATTGATCTTATAACCTGC
Organism: Scalesia atractyloides; assembly: GCA_947069175.1. Lineage (NCBI taxonomy): Eukaryota > Viridiplantae > Streptophyta > Magnoliopsida > Asterales > Asteraceae > Scalesia > Scalesia atractyloides. The sequence continues at coordinate 54,705,088 of CAMTDV010000029.1, forward strand.
ATTGGTATGGGTTCAATTTGTTGAGGTAGATTGGTGAAGTGTTCATCAAGATAGATGATTGGAGGTCCGTCTTCTTGAATTGGTTCATCCAAATTCGTCTGAGAAGAGGAAGCATCATTTGCGGATGCATTCTCATCCGAAGTGTCGCCACTTACTTCTTTAACGGGAAGGATTGGATCGCCTGAAGTTGGAGTAAAACGAGTTGTGAAAGGGGTGAATCCAATGTCTGATGAGTCAAACAATGGTTCAACTTGAGCAGTTTCAGTAGGTTAGGTTTTACAAATAGGTTCGGGAATGTTGAAGGTGTTGAAAAAAATCTACGTCATAAAACCAACCGGGAGAACTTCTAGTGTTGGTGTAGTTTCCTTCTTAAAAGTCGACGTAGTATGATTCGAGCACCATCTTGGTTTGTTTGTTGTAGATTCTATACGCCTTTTGAGTAGATGAATAACCCATGAAATAACACACATCACCAATTGCTTCAAACTTGATGAGATTGTCTTCAGTGTTGAGAAGCGTACATGAGCATCCAAACAATCTAAAGAAATCTATCAGAGGCTTTAGTTTGAAAAGAAGTTCATAGGCAATTTTTTGTGAGGTTTAACAATGAGAACTCGATTCAAAACATAACATGTTGTGTTGACTGCCTCCATCCAAAAGATGATGGGTAGCTTGGAGTCTACAGGCATAGTTCGAGCAGCTTCAATGAGTGTTATGCTATGTCGTTCTGCAGCACCGTTTTGCTGACGAGTTCTAGCGGCACTGTACTGAAGGTGAATTCCCTTTTCTTCACAGAATGAGATAAACGTTTGATTTTGAATTCGGATACGTTATCACTTCTGATTGACTTGACCTTCAGTTTGATGACGTTCTCGATCATAGGAATGAAAGTCTGTAGAATGGATACAGTTTCACTTTTAGCTTTAAGAAAGTAAACCCATGAAAATCGAGAAAAATCTTCTGTAATCACCAAGCAATAAGATCTTTTAGCTAAACTTTTAACACTAATAGGACCGAAAAGATCCATATGCAACAATTGCAATGGTGCGATTATTGTACTCACTGCTTTGGCCTTGTGCGGTTTTTTGTTGCTTGCCTTGGGCGCATGGGATACACTTTTCTGAAAATGGAAATTCTTTTATCAGAATACCTCTTACTAAGTTTAGTTTAGAAAGTTTATTCATATTTTTGAAATTCACATGCCCCAAACGCCTGTGCCAAAGCAGTGATTCCGATTCTGACGCCTTGGAGATCAAACACGTCATTTGCTCATTGGTTTTAGCGTTTTTCATACTGAGGACGTAGTTATTGTTTTGAAGAGGAGCTGTGAGCATAATCATCTCGGTAGGAACGGAGTATTCGGGTTTGAGAAAGAGACATTCCGCATCGTTGAATAACACAAATATTCCTTTGTCACAGACTTGTGATACATTCATGAGATTGTAACATAACTCTGGTACATAGTTAACATTTTCTAACGTAAGTGCTTCAGAAACTACGTCTCCAATTCCAAAAATCTTTCCTCCCTTTTCATCTCCGGCAAAAGATACAAAGTCGCCGTCGATAAACGAAAGTTCTTCAGTAGTTTCTTTAATCCGGTCATATGCTTTGAGCATCCACTATCAACATGCAGATGTATTCCATAAGCATTCAAAGCCATTTTTGTAGTTTATTCTGTTATACAACAACAAAAAAGAAATATATACAAGTTAGTTAGATTTCGGAACCCAGACTTGCTTCATTTTTAATCTATCATGATTTTGGATGAAAATATCTTCTTTTCTTTTCCAAAATATGTTTTATTAACTAGGTTTTTTACTGATTTCTTGAAATTATCAAACTGCTCTGTGAAACTTTTAACAAAATTTTGCTCAGGTTCAGAAAATTTCTTGCTTTTGTAATGTTTCGCTGTATGTCCTAAATGACCACAATGAAAACATATAATGCAACGGTTCTTTTCCTCTTGGAGGATGATGCGTTGGAAGATGAGGTATGAGATGAGTGTCTTGAGCTGTATGAAGCCTTGTCTGATGAAGATGCATTAAGACTTGAACTTCTGATTTTCTTCATTTTCTTGTCAAGACGACTTTCATCCTTAGTGCACTCTTCGTCCATATCACTGTTTGTTGAAGAAGCTGACTCTTGACTTTCACTTGAATTATCAGATCCTTTATCTTCACTCAAGCTTTCTTCTCCACTTTTTGAAGTTGTGTTTGAGTCTTCACTGCTACTATCTTGGTTTCATTCTTTATCAGACTCTGTCATACCTGTACAAGATGGAACAAACTCGGGAATTTCTTCTGTAAGGAATTTTTCGAATCTGTTTTACTTCAATTCTAGAACAAATACAGGAGGTTCAACCACAAAATTTTCATCAATAAAAGCATATTTCAAATCAACGCATTCAACCACTACATTCTCATGGTTGCGGGTCATAGGTTTAGGCACATGCCTGTTACAGTTATCCCGAATATTTAGACTAGGTTTAATACAGTCATCTGTCCTAGTTAAATTATTACATTCATCCTGAATAAAAGTCTTGTTTGTTTTACCACAGTTCCAGGCAAACTAGTTAACCGTAATGTAACTATCGCCTGAATACCTATCCCTATTTTTGTGCCTCCACATTCTTCATCGCACACATCCTCCTCACGCTCAATTTCATCTGCATTGCTTATAGAAACGTTAGTATTTTTGTTATTTTCACAATCGACACTTTGAGCAGTTAGATCATTTTTATCAATTAAATCATTTTCTAAATGAGAAGTTGGCATGGGTACATAATTCTTGTTGTGAGGAGGCGGAAAGATTCTTCTTCATTCCCAACCTTATCTTTGTACCCAATGCCATCTTTCATGTATGTTGGTTGTTGGCAATTTTTAATATCAACCAGTGCCTTTTTGCTAACATTCCATTTATCAATAGTGAGTTTCCATTTAGTGTTTTCAATTCCAGATTTCTCTAGTTTTCAGTTAAATCATTTATAATGAAATCTTTTCTAAAAACGAATTCTTTTAAAGTTTGCACTTCAGCTAAAGTTGAGTTCAACTTTCTCTGATATGCAGCTTCATTCAGTTTTAGTTCTTTATTAAATTGCGAAACTCTATCTTTTTTCTAATTAGGTCACGGTTGAGCACAATTTAGCTTTAAATTCGTAGGGTATGTTGTTTACCAAGTCTTTCTCCTCTTTTCTTTGGCGGATTCAGTTTTCATTGCTACTGTAGGAACTTGATCTTTTCCTTCTTTGCACTGTTGCTAGCCTCTTGACTCTTCTCTTTTGACTTTGATGTTTCATCCTCTTTCTTCCCTTTGTCAGCTTCCAGCTTGGTTGAGTTGACGATGCTTTTCAGTCCTTTGTCGTTAGACGTTTCTCCCTTGGGAATACCTGCATTTTTGTTGCTTAGAAATTTTGAAGGATGTGGAGCCGATTCAGCGGATATCTTGGTCATCGGAGCCTTGTTAACTTCCTTTGGTTCTTTGGATATTTTTGCCATCAAAGCTTTGTTAGCTTCCTCCTTTGCTTCAGCAATCTCATCCGCTCAATCATAGTCTTCCACCACTAGAGCTTTTGGAGTGTTAGCAGCAGCATTGTCATTTCCTTCAATGGCGATTGCGCTTCTAGCTAGAGTTCCATTAACATTTTTATTTTTCAGCAACGGACAATCTCTTTTGAAGTGACCCAAATTTTGAAGTTGTAGCATCGCAGCTTGGACTTGTCGAAACCGGCCTTTCTAAGTGACAACCTCTTTCCTGTCTTATCTTAAACTTCTTCAACCTTAAAGTGATCATTGCCATTTGCCATTTCAGATCCATTTCCTCCATATCATATGGGTCCACTTGGTACATACCTTCAGCAAAAAGGAAATCCCGTTTCAGCTTTCCTGACATAAGTGCTTCATAACTACTCAGGAAGGTGTTAAATAGTGCAACATGTTAAGCGGATATCTTGAGTGCTTGAGCATCATCGACCCACGATAGTCTTCTTGTTAGAATGTGGAGCCTTTGCAGAGTTTGTGGAAGCGTTAAAGTAAGATGCGTTAGCACTTTGAGAACTAGAACCACCGGAGGTTGTGGGGGCAAAGAATGCCATGTTCTTGGGCATAATAACATTAGCGGATTGAGCAGATTTTTGAGTGTCCTATTTGATACATCTCTCTCTTAAGCACGTCCATTTCAAATTACTTTAGAGTGTTGATCAGATCTGAAAGATTGACTGGAGTTGTACTGGTTAAGAAAGTTCTTTTGATCATCATGCACTGTAAGCTCCACTCTTTTGAAATAGAGTCTAAAAGTTTATTGATTGAAGCATAGTTGGCAACAGGATTACCAACTTTCTTCATTTTTGTTAACACATTCAGAAAACGACTGATATGATCTTACAAACTTTCACCTCGAACACTTCTAAACATATCATATTCTTTCTGAACCATATCTCTCTTGTTATCCATCAGTTCTAAGTTGCCTTCATAGTAATCAATAAGTGCCAACCATAATTCATGAGCTGAGGTGTATTCTTCAAACAAGTTGTTGTCATCCTTTGATAGAGCCCTTGTTAAAGCAGCGTGAGCATGGCGGTCACGTTGAATCAATGTCCTATCTTTTTTGGTGAAAGTTGAGGGATCCTCGTTAATTGTACGAACGTCATCATGCATCACCATGGGAAAGTGAGGTCCAACGGTGACAGACATCCATTGAGTATAATCCGTGTACTCAAAGAATGCCTTGATTCTGTTCTTCCAGCTACTAAAGTCTTTAGATCCTTTCAACTTTAGAGCCTAGTTGAAGTTCCAGTTTCAAGTTCGGCTTGTGCGACCGTGTTCAGCTGATTAAGTGACATTTTGGTGTGATTTTAAGTTCAAATTGCTGATCTGAGGTTAAATACACTGGGTTGTTAATGTTCAATGTACAATTACACTGCTTAGGGTTAATTACGCTTGTAGTAGGCACATACGTTGAGTTTAAACAATTACGATGATGGTTACTGAGTTCTTGGGCCGGTGACAATAGCTAAATCCGCAGACACAAACAAAACACACATGAGTTTGGCTAAGTACGTTGATCATCATGATAAAATCGTTGTGGATATTATCACTGACTTCGAAGTCGCCTTTGATTAAATACGCTGACACTATTTCGCTGAGATTCAACCACTACGCCGGTGTGTTACCGGCGTATTTGTCAATTACACGATCTTCAAGTTAAAAACATTGTATTCAAATTTATCTACACTGACTTCAAGCTTAAATACGCCAAACAAGGTTTAAACACGAACAAAAACCCTCTAATCACTTAAAACGACTCAAAAAACCATGTTTCTTTGTACCAAAATGACCAAATTATTCACCAAAACACTGATTAACAACAACTTAATGATTAATCACACCCGATCAAGCCGTTTTAAGTCCAAAAATTTTGAAAAACCTTGAAACTTTGAAAAACCTTCAAAACTTGAAGAATCTTAACAAAAAAACTCGAACAATCAAGAGGACAAAGGCTCTGATACCAAATTGTGAGTCCCAAATACTATCCAGATCAAAGTGGTTTGAATGTTAACACTCAAACACCTATTGATTAAGTGTTTGAATATGTAAAAGTTAAGAAAAGTCAAAAGATGAACATGAAGATTCTTGTATAGATCAAACAATAAGTGTTGTTTATGTAATCCCAAATGATATATACACTAAAAGCACCTGGATATTCGGATTTAGCACAAGAACATGAATTACAACAAGAGAAATCACCAAAACTTGTCCAAGAACCTTGGACTAGGGTTTTCCATTAGCTTCATATATATATACACTAACTGTTTGGCGTATTTATTGGCGTAATTTAATAAATATGCCAGAAACACAAATACGGCATGTCTGGGTTACATTACATGAATTTCAGTTTTAGCCCTTGAACTTTCTTCAACACTATAAACTAAAGCCAAACAATCCAAAAACTAAAAAAACCTAGTACCAACGATCTCAAAAGCTTTAACATTGTCTTGTCAAGTTCTAGATTCGTAAGAACCATACGGCTATTCACACAAGAAATGAAAATGAGCATTTAGTAAAGATATGATTTTGAATGCTCGGTAAAGGCTCAAAACTCACATTTTTCTGGGTAAATGGGTAAAAATGTGAAATTATATATACAATCAAATCTTAAAAAATATTCTCATGCCTTTTTATGAATTTTTCTTATATGGTTCTTGTTACGGCATTGATTTTAATATTGTAGATCATGTATCCTGAGATATAACCTAGATCACGGATCTTTAATGGATATTGTAAGAAGTCTGAGTATCAAGGATCCTTATTATTACCTATGTTGACTAACAATTGTTTCCTATATGTTTAGCTTGTATTCGCAGGTATATCATGAAATGGACTTGGTCTATGCTGGAATGTCGAGGAATATGCTTATATTCAAGCACGCGCAAGTGAAGTAATAGCCGTTTTGGGTGATCGTAGGAGACTTGCCTATTTTTCGAATAGTTAGTTAGATAGATATTTCTAATTATATAAGGGGTTTTGAGCTTGAATTAGGATATACAACACGTACACAACTCGCACACTTGTTGCTCTCAAAACTGCTCTCAAACACATACACTAGAATTCAATTGTAACAAGCTCAAGATCATCCGAAGTTGTAATCTTTTTATGCAATATAGTTGGTGGTCAGTAGTTTCCATCACCCGAGGTTTTTTATGCCGGAGATCTTCTAAAGATCAAGGGCTTTTTCTCGTATAAATCCTTGTGTTCATCATTGTTTACATTTCACATTTATTGATATAATTGTTCCACACATTAGCACTCTACCTTACAATCGACGTTTGGTTACATTATCCTTAAACCGATTTTTGGCCAAAACAGTTCTTTTTATCACGTCACTATTGGTTGTAAATTTTTAAAAAGTTGAACTTTTTGGATCTTGGTTTCTAACTTAAACTATAAACAAGACAAAAAAATTCTTTTTGAAAAAGATTTGGGGTGTTTTAGCAGTTCAAAGTAGAGTTTTGTGTAAGGCTTGATTTAGGACAAATAACTTCAAGTTAAGTTTACCCCCACACTTAAATTACACATTGTCCTCAATGTGTCCAAAATTGGTTTAAAACTGATTAAATGTGTAAATGTGGGTTAAAAACAACAATTTGTTTCAAAAATCAGTATCTGGCCATGGGGGTGTGTTTGAGAGGCATGACCCCGTGTTAAAAGTGTCAGTATCAGTATTTTGGAAAAAGTTACAAAAGGTTGACACTGGGGCATGTCAAGGGGGTACGACCGCGGGGTCGCAAGTTAAGAAGAAAAAAGTTTCAGCGACAAGAGGGGCACGGGGGCGTGTCAGGGAGACATAGGGTAAGCCTACTGTTAGTTTTCAGAATAAGATGTTAGGGTGTCGGGCTTCCTGTTTCGGGCTCGGGGTGTCGTATGCTTGGTGGATCCAAGCATCCTAAGGTTCCTATAAGCTCATACATACCACAACAACAACAAACAAAAAGAAAATAAAAATCCTACGTTATGATCGTTCATTGTTTCATCATCCACAGCACAACCATAGAAAAGAAAAATAAATGCAGAAAGTAAATTCTTTGAAAAGTGTATTGTTCAAAACGGATCGCAGCCCGTGAACCATCACCATTGTTTTAAAAAGGATGAGAGATTTACCTGTTTGGTCACCTCCTTGTCACCACCTTTTCCATCATCACCTAGTTCGAATCCATTTCCTCTTCCTTCTCACTACGGTACACCATGTGCTCCCTCTTGTAGGTAGTGTCGGAGCGCATGAAGGCTATATTACTTTCAATCCCGCCAACACCGGTGTTGATTCCTTGTCCCGTGGTAAGGGCGTTTCAGGATATTTGGAGTGATTCCCGCATAAGATTATAAAGATTGTGCATGTTAGGAAAATCACCACCACCTTGAGAGGATGAACCCGAGGGGTAGCCATTGGAATACTGTCGAGGACGATTGGGGTCGTCTTCGATCGCGAAGATTTGGTTAGGGTTATTGGGTTCCAACCCCTTCCCTTGATTCTTTGAAGCGCAGGAGGCCATTGTTGCACTCGGCGATGAGGCTCACACTATGGCAAAGTGACATGTCAGTCTACGTCACGCTTACCCCTTTTGAGAAGCTTCGTGGGATGCGTCCAACTTAGGTCATGTAGACCCGGGCTATCCAGCCACCGAAGAATATGGGTGTCGGATATGTGGCTCTAGAATTTGAAGCTATATTCTTTAGTAGCATTAAGGTGACGTTCAGGGGTTGTTGGTTCAGGATATAATAAAGTCAAGTTAGCTCCCGAAGATTGGCAACACCCCCGCTATCTCTCCTTTGGCATAAAGTACTGCTCAACCCGATGAATGTAGCAAATGAGTGGGTCCCAAATTTCGGTACTTTTGGTATTGCCTGGATTGTAGATCCCATCTTCAATGGTTGCCCAAAATGTGTTTCTTGAGTTAGCGGGCAACTCGATGATGCTGTCGCTGAAGATAGGTTTGGCAAGCTCCTCCTCGTTACAAAGCCCCACATTCATACTAAATTAGGTTACCGTAATCCCGTACCAACCACCACCACATTGGAGTGTCACAGCTTCACTATAAAACATGTCCTCGATGTCCTTCTTAAGGGCAAAAGTGCTTAGGAATTCAAGATTGATTCGTAAACCGATTGAAGAAGTGCCTCAAGAAAGAGTCGAAGAGGTCCTGTCAATAGACTGTCGTAGCGGTCTCTTTGGCCCACCGTGTCTAAGGTGTCATATCAGACTTGCCTTGGCGGCTCTTCAGTTCTAATTTTTAGAATCTCCAACCATGCTTCGCAATGTGGGTGTTCTGTCTTGAACCTGTGCCACTTGTGGGGTGCCATTTTCCTACAAAGATAGAATATTTAAAAAGTCAAGCGCGTCAAAAATAGTGAAAAATTAAAGAGGTTTGGGTATGGCCCGTGTCTTTAAGACACGACCCCATGTTGCAGTCTTTTAGGAGACACGACCCGTGCCTCAGAGGCACGGCCCCATGGTCGGCTACTATTTTGACTCAAATTTCAATTTTTCGAGTCGGCTTCGAAAATTCAAAAAATTTTGGTCCCCTGTGTGTGGTATACCCTGAAAAACAAACCTCAAGTATATATTTTCACTTACCACTCTGTTTTACCCTTCTATTTTTAGTTTTTTTTTTCAGTTATGAACAAGGGTTTGATAACATTGGTTGAAAATGCTTGATTTTTCGACAACGGTTTGGTGATTTACTTATTAAAACACTAATACTAACTACTACTAACAAGATCTATGAAACATTTTCGGATTCTTTGAACCGACACGGGTCTAGTTCAAGAACCCTAGATTTTCCCCCAAATGGTGATATCATATAACATGCAAAGCATAAATCAAATAGATTTAGATGTTAGGAACATACATCGTTGGTAGATTATGGAAGGAAATCGTGAAAAAGTTGTAGGAGCGGGTAGGGAACCTGTGGTTGTGAAGAAACTGGGCGTGGGAGTTATGAAAAGAAAAGGTTGCACATCAGGGGGTTTTATCTCGTTTGTAGATAGGCACAGCCCGTTCCTGATAGGCATGACCCGTGTCAAAATATTTTTTATATTATTATTATTATTTTTTTATTTTTTTGGGGCTTCGTTTCTCTGTCCACTTAGTTCCTTGGCTCGTATAACCTGGTATGTATACTTTTTCCGCGTGTTAAATTCTTCCAAAATATACCAGAAGATGGATTATTAGAATAAAACAAATATACACAAGTTGTTAGCATTTTTCTCGTTACTTATTTACCTCCTCCAAGGTAATTTCTGTTTCCTGATCCTCGAGAAATCCTTCATAGAATTTAAGCCTTTGTCCATTTACCCGCTCCCCTTTTGGAGGCTTAATATATATTGCACCATGGGAGTAAATTTTTGTGATGGTAAAAGGTCCGGACCATCGAGATTTAAGTTTTCCCGGAACAAGATGTAGCCTTGAGTTAAAGAGAAGTATTTCATCTCCTTCCTTGAATTCTTTAGGTTCGCTTATATATTTATCATGTATTCTTTTTGAGCATTCCTTATAGATTTTTGAGTTGGAATATGCTTGAATTCTCAATTCGTCTAATTCATTTAACTGTTGTAGACCATCTTTGCCTGAAATTTCTTGGTCTAAGTTTACATTTTTTAATGCCCAATATGCTTTGTGTGCAATTTCTACTGGAATATGACAATTTTTTCCATAGACTAACTTATATGGCGGTGGTACCTATTGGTGTTTTATAAGCTGTTCGAAATGCCATAAAGCGTCGTCTAATTTGTTTGACCATTCTTTTCGAAGTTGACCCCACAGTTTTTTCTAGAGTTCTTTTTAAACCTCGATTTGTTACTTCAGCTTGACCACTAGTTTGAGGGTGATAGGCTGTCAAGAGGTGGTGATAAACCCCATAGCGTATTAGAGTTTTTTCCATTTTAAGATTACAAAAATGAGTGCCTCTATCACCGATAAGGGCTTTTGGAGTTTCAAAACGTGAGAATAGCTTTTTCAGGAATTTTACCATTACTCGTCTATCGTTGGTTGGAAGAGCTTCTGCCTCGGCCCATTTGGAAATGTAATCCACAGCCACCAAGATATATTTGTTTCCTCTTGATGGTGGGAATGATTCCATAAAGTCAAATCCCCATACGTCAAAGATTTCATAAATAAGAATGCTATTTTGTGGCATCTTATTTTCTTGATATGTCGTTTTCCCGTTGGCATGCATCACATGTTTTCACCAATACATAAGCATCCTTATGTATGGTGGGCCAGTAATGTAACACCCCGACCGCGTAAAACAACAAACCGCGACGGAAACGTCGGGGAGTCATGTCACAGAACTATTGTTTCACAACTTATGGAATTTGAAATTTTGTTTTATTAAGTTAAATGTTTACATTATCTTGGGATAAACAGAAACAAAACATAAATAAATTGTTTTTCATGTTTTATGTCTCTGAGGCCCGCATCCATTCCTACGTGAAGTATGCTCATATTATCAACCATTGACTCCTGAAACATATGTGAAAAGAGAGTCAACATAAAAATGCCGTCGAGTACATAGGTTTTTGAGTGTGTCAAATTCGTGGCTTTGTATACATATTGCAACGCCCCGTCCGACTACAAGAGTCGTTAAATAAAAACCTCGTAGCAAAAGTGTTTGATATTGCAATGCAATTAACCAACTAAAACAAGTTGGTTAGAGATTTGAAAATCTTATAGCCATGAATCTTGACCAAAACGTTTCTTTTGTAAAAAACCTTGTAATAGATTGATTCAAAAGAAAACTTCGTATGGTATTATATCTTTAAGTGAAAATCATTGCATGATATTGTTCAAAACCATTTGTCGTGTTATAAATCATTTGTCCGTGTTATAAACCATTCGTTCGTGTTATAAATCAATCGTTCGTGTCATAAACCAATTGTCGATGTCATAAACAAATCATCCGTGTTTTTAATTGTGAAAACTTTTGATCGTTCTTTAATGAACACATTCAAACATGTGTTGACTATACCACCAAAGTGTATCTTTAATAGACCACCAAAGGGTCTCTTTAACTTGAGTAACAAAACAAATAAACAAATGATTTGTTACTCGGAAATAGTTTCTGTCATTACCCAGGCTTCCACCAAATCCAGTGAACAGTCCGATAATGGGAATGTCAGTCCTATGGTACCATAACATACTACTGGTCGGCTGGCCAAATCTAATGAATTTCATTCGTGTTATGGATAACGCATCAACAAGTTGTTCACATTATTGAAATCGTATTGTTTTATATATAAACCATAGACATTGTTTTTTATAACTTGAAAATGACTTAGCACATATGAGTCACCCCAAAACATTTACAAAACGTAAAGAGATGAATTATGTACTCACTTGGGATTGCGAAAGTGTTCTTGATCAACAAAATAAACAAAGCTCAGATGTGTCCTAATGTGTTAGATAAATATGTTAGCGTGTCGGAACTAAAACGGGAGATCGGATAGAATGAATTCTTATAAACCAAACGAGTTTTGGAACTCATGTGATATGGTTTAACAAACTTAACATTCCTATTTGGAAAGGATCCTAAGTGCTTTTGACCCATTATGACTCGTTAAGATAGTTTATGCTACTTTAACTGGTCATTAGCGTAAACGCGTGATCGGATGGTTAAACATGTCCTATGATAAGTCTTAAATGCCCAAACATGTTTGAAAATGTTATAACATCAGTTTATATGTCAAAGTTTTGGTTACATGTGTTTAAAATGGATTTATGCGCAAAAGGGCATTATGGTCATTATTTTTTATAAGAACATAGAAGTAACTTATCATAACTCTAACCAAACGACGTAACCATAAGGTATAACCTCAGTAGATTATTCCCTATACAACTATGGTCACAAATATTTGTTTGGTCGGATCCTAAGATCGACCAAACAGGTCGGATTCGAAAGTCAAAGCGGTGGTCAAGACCGCTCGACTTACGACCCTAAATAAGCACTAAACTAGAAATGACGAGTTAGACGTGTCAAAATATGTATAATTAAGTTTGTAAAACTAATTTGGTATAAAAACTTGGTGTTTTGGTACCCGAAAATAGTTTCGTCGTAAAATGCACATCATACGCATTTTTGACCAAAACTTTGACTCGTCACTTCGACTAGTAAACATTGTAATCAGAAGGTGAAATCCTTAGGGATTATAACCTTCGTGATTACAATCACGTTGAAAAGTTCAATTGAACTTTGACTTGACCAAAATATGGTCAGAACCAAAAGTCAATCAGGAAGCCAAACTGTTCGACTTTTAGCTCAGAATAGCTAAAATAATGAAAGGACTAGGAAGAGTACTTACTCATGTTGAAGAACACTTTTGGAATTCAAGATAGGAGGCTTCCAAAGACTAGAAACAATTTCCAAGAAGGATAGAAAGAAGAACTTCAAACTTTGCTTTGAAGTGTTTTGAAGTGGTGTGAAAAAAATGGAAGAACCATGGGGTATTTATAGTATTTTAGGATTAAGGAGGTGATGACAAGTGTCCTCAAGTGTGGATTAGTGTCCTAACATGTGCCAACACCAAATTAAGTATGGCAAAATGAGTGCTAGGTGTCAATAATTAGAGATAGGTGGCAAACTTGGTGAAGAAGCAAAAATATTTATTATTTTTTTGACATTTTTGGCCCTTGGACTTATATTTTCACTTGTTTGCCATTATAACCCCTTTAACCTAATATTTAAGTTATATAAAGGTGTTAAGACATGTGTAACTTGGATTATGCCCGAAAATGTCGTGGATGTCGGTGCGTTCGGTTGAATGGTTACGCGTTTCGCAAAAATACGTAAAACGCTTTAACGAAAACGAAAATGATCGGAATTGTGCGACGATTGACATTTTTGCATTATCATCAATAAAATACAAGATTTTATTGAATAAAAAAATAGTTGGAAATAAAACATAGGGTTTCATTGAATACAAAATTGTTGTAATTGTGCAATGATTGAAAAGGCACAAATGTCACAAGTAAATCTTGCATCATAAACCTTTCGTGAGGTGCTGGCTATTCCATGATGTCCTCCACATGATCCTTCATGATAATGGTGGAGAATTTGCTTGGCTTCATGACCATGGACACATCATCAAATGAGTTGGTTAGCACATATTCTGAAAAGATATGGGTCTTCCAAAAATAGTGTTTTACATATGCGCAGAATTTATTTCGCTGGTGATAAGAAAACACTTTGATGATAGTGCCACTAGCTAAGTAGTTAGCAAAATCTGCGTACCAAGGTTCTTCTATAAATTCTACTATTTCTAAGGATTATGTGGGGAATTTCTCGTTGATGAGTTCTTCTCGAGTTACATCCACGGGAGGGTCTTCAAGACGAGATAGGTGGTCAGCAGCAGTGTTTTCCACACCTCTTTTATCTTTTATTTCTATGTTGAATTCTTGAAGGAGAAGAATCCATCTTATGAGGCGTGGCTTTGCATCTTGTTTTTTAAAAAAGGTATCGAATGGCAGCGTGGTCTGTATAGACTATAGTATTGGAGAGCACTAGATAGGAACCGAATTTATCAAATGCAAATACTATAGCTAGTAACTTATTTTCAGTGGTTGTGCAATTTTCTTGAGCATCATTAAGAGTTTTGCTAGCGTAATATATGGGATGGAAATGTTTCCCTTGTCTTTGTCCCAAGACTACTCCAACTGCATAATCGCTTGTGTCGCACATGATTTCAAATGGTAGTTTCAAGTCTGGAGCAATCATGATTGGTGCTTTGACTAGCATATCCTTAAGGGCAAGAAATGCTGTCGTGCAATCCTTGTCAAAGATGAACGGGCCATCTTTTTCAAGTTGCTTAGTTAGAGGTCGAGAGATTTTAAAAAAGTCTTTGATAAATCGCATATAGAATCCAGCATTTCCTAGAAAACTTGGAATGGTTCGAACGGATGTTGGAGGAGGAAGTCGAGAGATAGTGTCAATTTTAGCGCGATCGACTTTCATTCCTGCATTGGAGATTTTGTGACCGAGTACTATCCCCCAGTGACCATGAAATGGCATTTTTCCCAATTAAGGGTGAGGTTAGTCTCCTGACAACGTAATAACATTCGTTCAAGGTTGTCGAGACATTGGTCAAAAGAGTCGTCGAAGATAGAAAAATCGTCCATGAAGACTTCCATGGTTTTTTTTCTATCATGTCATGAAAATGGCAATCGTGCATCGTTGGAATGTTGCAGGTGCGCTGCATAGACCAAATGACATGAGTTGATATGCAAAGGTTCCGTAGGGACACGTGAAGGTAGTTTTTCCTTGGTCTTCAAGGGAAATGGAAATTTGAAAATACCCGAAAAACATCTAGAAAACAATAAAATTTATGACCGGATAATCGTTCTAACATTTGATCAATGAAGGGCAAAGGAAAATGGTCTTTTCTTGTGGCTTCATTGAGTCGCCTATAGTCGACACACACTCTACATCCGATGACAGTTCTTGTTGGTACAAGTTCGTTCTTTTTGTTGGTCACAACTGTCATTCCTCCGTTCTTTGGTACAACTTGGATGGGCTAACACATGGACTATCGGAAATTGGGTAGATAAGTACGAAGTCTAAGAGTTCTATTACTTCTTTTTACAATTTCTTGAACATTAGGATTCACACTACTTTGAGGTTGGATTACCTCTTTGTAGTCGTCTTCCATTAAAATTTGTGTTTGCACATGGAAGGATTTATTACTTTTATGTCCATTAATTTCCATGCAATTGCCGTTTTATGTTTTTTAAGCAAATTCTTTTTCTTGAGATGTGAGATACGAGGAAATGATGACGGGAAGTTTATCTTGATTAGCTAGGAATGCGTATTCTAAGCCTTTTGGTAGTTCTTTAAATTTCTGAGAAGGCGGTTCTTCAATAGATGACTTAGTTTTTGGTTCATTATCACGGTCGATGGACGAAACGGGTTGGTTGGTAGCGACTTCCTCATCAACAAATTGGTCATTTTGTTCCTCTGTATCGGGTGGCTCAACTTCATCTTCCAACAAGGGGTCGTCATTGCCGATTGGGGATTTCATTGATTTATTTATATTAAAATTTGTTTTCGGCCCCAAGTTTAGTGGGAATATTTTGATGTTTTTGTTTGAGTAAAGCTTGATGGGTTTTGAGAAAAGGTTGTCCCAACATGAGTGGAGCATCATCTAAGATGATGAAGTCGGTTGGTACAATCGTTTGATTTATTTGAACGAGAACGTCTTCAATCACTCCCGAAGCATGTTTAATTTTCGATTGGACAAGAGGATAAGAATTTTGATTGAAAGAAAATCACCAATATCTAATCTTTCGAAAACGTAGCTTAGCATTATGTTAACACAAAGATCTTTGTCAATTGAGATGTTACTAATATAGATGTTTTGAATAAAACATATTACCGTTTAATGTTTAACTCAATTTGTTTATCTTGTATTAGCGAAGTTTGACCTTTAGTTAAGTTAATGCTTGCTATTTCTTTGATGTTAAGATTAGTGGTTACCTCTTTTAGAAACTTAGCATGAGATGGAACCAAACTATGATTTTCAAAAAGAGGTTGTAGGATGTGTATTTCTTGGAGGTCCTTTATTCCTCTTTGAATTTTACTTTTATAAACTTACCTTCCAAATGGATTGGTTCAGGTTTTTCATCTTCATGCGTTGGTTTTTCTTCAAGTGGTTCCTCTTTTGTTGGCTTTTGAGGTTTTACCTCTTCTATGATTACCTCCTTGGTATAAATAGTCTCTTCTTTTGCATGAGATCGCTTGATCAAGAATTCTAAGATCTTGAGACTTTGTATGAGGCTTTCGGCTTCTGATACGATTGTAGGCTTTTGGCCGTTGATTTTAAGCTTTCTTAAAAGCCTTGTGTCCCCGGAAACGGCGCCAAAAACTTAACGTGAGCGAGATGTGTTTGATTTTTAGATATATTTTAAGTACTTTTTTTCTCGTTTATTCAAGCTTTATATTTATAAAATATGATATAACACTATCACTCTCTACAACACGTTAGGGCAAGTGCACCCATCATTGGCGTAGTATAGTGATGGTAAGATACCAAGGTTGTCCCGCAAGGGATACAGTCCCACAAGGCCTCTTTAAAGTTTTAATAGTAGCTTATTTATAAGGGATTCAAGCTGTTCTTACTTCCCTCGGTTTGATGCTATCTGTCTCAAGGGAAGTTCTAATAAGCTTGAATCAAGTCCTCGCATGATCTATACATTGAACAAGGCAAGAACCTTACCCAAACCACCCTTCTAACCCCTTCTAGTTAACGTGTTTTATATAGATCGTAAAGACATGAATAAGTGAATCAAAAAAACATGAAGGAATGATAGGATAAAACTCACTTACAATATAAAAAACTTGTTATACAAACCCAATTAAAAAGCTACGAAGGTTGGAAATCAAAAGCAATACATAAAAGATTTTGTCTTCACCAAGTGATGAAAGAGATTAGCCAAGCATGGCCATAGTTTGACAAAGACTCTTACGATCAATCTTGGATCCCAAGACTACTACACACTCTATATTCTAATGATTATGGTGGATGATGATGGTGGAGTGATGGAATGTGTAGGAGAAATGGTTTGCCAAGGGATGAGTTGGAATGAGACCAAGCACCCTATTTATAGCTGGAAACAATGGCTTCACATGGCCCCGTGCCCTGTGGTCACGACCCCATGTCTTCCATCTTCTATGTCTTCATTTAAAGCGCTTATCAGATTAGATGCCACACGGCCCCGTGTGTTAATGGCACGGCCCCGTGGCCATTGTACTTGTACTATCCAAGATTCACAAATCTGGAGGTTGACCACGGCCCATGTCATTGGACACGGCCTTATGTCTCTTGCCTGCTTCTGTTTGTCTTTTCTTTCTGGAATCTTGAAAGGGCACTGCCCCATGCCAACCAGGCATGACCCCATGCTAGACTTCTGATTCGTTGTTTTTGGCTTTGGGGTGAAGCTCGGAGGGTTGGTATAGTGTATCATCTTTCCTTCTTTTGTACTTATGCTGGTTTTGTGTTTATTTGCTCCTTTTTGTACATTTAAGCTCTTTTAATCCTGAAAATCAAAAGTATACAAAGAAACACACTTTTCCAACATTAGTACTAAAAAGGGTTGATTTTATACCGTTTTTGGTACAATTTATATGTTGCATTTGGCGCATATCGCTAGGCATAAATGGAGACTGATCCTTGCTGGCCTCTTCTGTTTCTTGATGTCTTCAATCTCGCGCAAGATCTTCTGGTTAGTCTTGTTTTGTTGCTTCATGTAGCTTTTCATCTGTGAATACAAAACAGAAAGTTCATTGTCAGTATTATTAGAGGATGAAGTTGTAGAAGTTTTGGATCCTTGGAAGACGGATGATGTCTTCTTCTGAGCAATTTCAACATTCTTTTGGAATGGTGGGGGAATAGGAGGCAACGACATAGAGCTCTGAGTTGAGGTCACTGTTGGCATAACAGTTGAAGTTGATTTCCCTTGAGAGGCCATGGAACTATGGAATTGATGAGAATGAGTAGAAATGAAAGAAAAATTTTAGAATTGAAGCACCACTTGCCCATGGTGGGCGCCAAATTTTTTTGGTCAAAAATCTAATTAAGGATAATGTAACAAATTTGTAAAGTGAGGAAGAGTGTTTAGGTGATGAACAATGACAAAATGAACTGCTTGATGAATGAAAAGATGAACACAATGATTTATACGAGGAAAAGCCCTTGATCATTAGTAGATCGCTGGCATAAAAACCTCAGATAGTGAAAACTATCACTATCAACTATATTGCACAAAAAAGTTACAACTTTGGATGTTGATCAAATGTGGTACAAATGAATGCTAAGTGTGTTGAGAGCTCTGGTTTGCAATGTATGCGAGTATGTGTGTGCAACCGTAAAAAGAACCTTTTTTTGACTAACACTTGATCAACCCCTTTTATATCAACCTAACAACTAAGTCCAAAATTCTTGGGAGACCACGCTCAAGCTCCATGACCGTTAGTGGAATTCAACACGTGCAGCATCTTGAGCGAATTATGCCCGAAATTCCGGCTGCGACTTAGTCTACGTCATTCATAACCTGCATACGAACATTAAAAAACATAGAGAACAATTGTTAGAAATCATAAGTAATGTTAAGGATCCTTGATCCTCTGAGTCCCTACACCATTCGCTAAGGATAACTGATCCAGGCAATGCTTCAGGATACATGATCCACAATTAATAAAACCTATGCCCTAACACCTCTATGATGCAAAATGTTTGTGAAGACCCTAGTTGGGGCAGCTTGTGTTTGGTGGGATAGCCTACCAATCGGTGGGATTGATAGTTTCGATAATCCGCTGTCAAAATTCTCGCAACAATTTGGTCAACAACGGAGACACACCAAAGACCAGAACGAAGTATACATATACGCCGATGAAATAATGAGACAGTAGAAAACATCCTAGCAAGGTTCAATAAAGAAAGCATAGGCAATACATGGGTTGACCTAGGCCTTGGTGTGCGAGGCTTTTTTACAAGGCGTGAACGATGATGAGTTGCTAAGGAAGTTGAATGCGAGAAACGGGGTTCCTTACACTATACAAGAAATCATGAAGATCTCCAAAGTATATGTGTGCCTGGAGAAGTCCATCATAGCAAGTCACATGGCAAATAAGAAGAAAGAGTCCTACAAGGGATCTGATGAAACGGATCGCGGATCGCCGCGGAGGAAAAATCAAAAGCCAGAACTGTAGATTTTCGATGGGAAGTAATGCTAAGTCATAGAGAAGATATGACAGGCCAAGAAACACATCGGGGAGAATTGAATACTCCCAGGTAGGGCCAAATCAGATTTCCCCATGTTAAGCAAAACACCCGTGGAAATTCTTGCCTCAGAGAACCTTAAGCTCAACCCCTGAAGACTTTGAAGGATACTCCTGGAAAAGATTCTTCCAAATACTGTGAATATCATCAAGGGTGCGGGCACAACACGAACGATTGCTTCCAGCTGAAGAAGCAGATCGAATACTATGTCAAGTTAGGAAAGTTAGCTGACCTGATCAAAGACATTAAACAAGGCCCTTTACCTATTAAAGATAAGGACGGTAACGCGGGGAAAAAACAACGTGACATGAACATGGTATATGTCGAAGACGGACGATGAACCAAACAGGGTATCGAGATTTTGGAACCATGGATGTTGGTCGATATGCAGGTAGGGTCCCGGTAGCTGGGTACCCACCTTAGTGCCGACCCCTCATTATCACTACCGTGGTCGGTGATTACAACATGAAGAGAATCCTGGTAGACACCGGGAGTTTGGAAGATGTTATATACGAGCATTGTTACAACTAAATGTAGAGGGAAGATAGAGCCCTTCTAAAGCCAGTCCACGCTCCCATTAAAGGCTTCACGGGAGAGAAGGTGGATCCGATTGGGCAAATAACATTCTCAGTTACTTTAGGTAAAGAGCCGTATGTAAGAACTATTGTTATCTCGTTCCTAGTGGTTAGAGCATAGTCCCATTATAACGTCATCATTGGATGATATACTTTAGGCAAGCTGCAAGCTTTAGTCTCCATGGCGCGAGGACTCATGAAATTCCCAACTCCAACAGTGCATCATGATCATGTGGGTGAAGTTATGAATGAAAAAAGATGTAGGCATGGCCTAACAGGGGCGATCGTACCCGAGAGATGGGTATTGCGCACTAAACACCCTAATCAAATGGTCATTATTGGCGATCCTCTCTCACCTGAGATAAGGGATAGCCTCAAAACGTTGCTCCTTAACAACATGGATGTTTTTACTTTCGAACACGACGACATGACCGATATATCACGTGAAAGGGCGGAGCATCGTTTATCCACATCGCGAGGAGTTAAGTCCAATGCTCAGAGAAAGCGAAGTATGGCTCCTGATGAAAAGAAGGCAATTGTGAAGGAAGTCCAGAAACTAACTGAAGCTGGGATATTGCAAGAAACAAATTATCATACTTGGGTGGCAAACCCAGTCATGGTAAAGAAAACTGATGGCACTTGGAGGATGTGTGTGGATTATAAAGATCTAAATAAAGCGTGTCCTAAAAACACATACCCACTCCCGAAAATTCATTTCAAAGTTGAGTCTACGAGAGGTACCATCAGATTCAGATGGCAGAAGAAGATGAAGGAAAAACGACTTTCCATACCAACACTGGGATCTGCTATTACACGAAAATGCCTTTTGGATTGCGAAATGCAGGGGCAACCTACCAAAGGATGATGGATAGGGCTTTCACCGATCAGATTGGGTGAAACCTGGAAGTATACGTAGATGATCTGGTAATTAAAAGTAAAGAAGAAAAAAAAATATGTTACGAAACATCGAAGAAACGTTTCGAACATTGAGGGAATACAACATTAAGCTCAATCCAAAGAAGTGTTCATTTGGAGTTGAAGAACGCAAGTTTCTGGGAGTGGTCGTTACACACGATGGTTTCAAAGCGAATCTAGAAAAGGTCATGGCGATCACCAGCATGCCTTCTCCGCGAACGCTCAAAGAAGCTCAAACGCTTAATGGTAGGTTGGTAACAATCAACAGATTCCTAGCCAAGAACGCCGGACGATCCCTACCTTTCATAAAAATGTTGAAAGATTGTTTAAATAAAAACAATTTTCGATGGACGGCGGAAGCGGAAGAGGCATTGCAAGAGATGAAATGTTTCCTGGCTCATTTGCCAACTTTAAACTGCCCCAAAAACCGAAGAAACGTTGAAAATGTACCTATCCGCGGCTCACTACGCAGTTAGCGCAGTTCTCATGGTAGAGCATGGAGGGGTGCATACAACAATTTACTATGTTAGTGGAGTACTAGCGGAGAAATTGGTCTTAGCGTTGGTCCATGCTTCCTGGCGCCTCATGAGGTATTTTCAAGGCTACAGAGTTCAAGTCTTGACAAATTACTCGCTATATCAAATCTTGAATAAGCAGGAGATATCAGGACGACTTGCAAAATGGGCCATTGAGTTGGAGGCGCTAGATATGAAGTATCGAAAGAGAACAACAATCAAGGGTCAAGTATTGGCCGACTTCCTAGCTAAGATTCCGGAGGGGGAAC
The DNA here is from genome assembly GCA_947069175.1 of Scalesia atractyloides. Taxonomy (NCBI): domain Eukaryota; kingdom Viridiplantae; phylum Streptophyta; class Magnoliopsida; order Asterales; family Asteraceae; genus Scalesia; species Scalesia atractyloides. The sequence continues at coordinate 54,726,675 of CAMTDV010000029.1, forward strand.
ATATCCAGGGAGTAACCCTAGAAGCCCTGGAATCCAGTACCGCCAATGAAACCTGGAAGCTCTATATAGATGGGTCATCCAGCGGTAAAGGAGTAGGAGCAGGTCTTATGTTAATCAGCCCGGAAGGTGTTAAATTGATGTACACTCTAAAGTTCGAGTTTGAGTGTTCGAATAACGAATCAGAGTATGAAGCGCCATTGGCAGCGCTGGTATGGCACTCGCAAGGCCTAAAGGCGTGTGTCACCTGAGGTTCTAATCTTATGGATGATTTAGTGAGACCATGTCAAATCATTTATTTTGGTTTATAAGAGGAGCAATGAAGGTGTGCGTAATTATGCATTATAACGTGCGTAATTATGTCGAGTTAATTACTATTGTGTCACCGTGTTCAATTGAAGGATTAGATGTGCGATTGAGCTGCTCGCGTACGCTTCACACGATAGAACTCTTATACATTAAACGGCTATATATATATATATATATATATATATATATATATATATATATATTATATATATATAAAATTGTGGAGGGTTCAAATGAGAATTTTTTTTGTAAGAATAAAAAAAGAAGAAATATCAACCAATATAAATGATTCATTTTACTTCATTTAATTTTTATATTTAATATAAGTGTAAGGGTATACTGATAAACATAGATAGATCATTAATTTATAGTCTTCCTTTTTAATTGCTAACTATATTAAGTTTGTAACTTATTTTCAAAAAATATATTTTTTAAAAAAAAAAAATAATTTAAAATGTAGGACAAATTACGAGCTGTATAGGATAAATTTTGATTTATGTGGGAAAAAATTTTAGTGTGGATGATAAGAGTCTTTATAACTAATTAATTTGTAAAAGATAATAATAATAAGATGAGAGAAGAAGTATTTTATGTTTTACAATTGCACCATTTATTTTTTTTCTTCTCAAGTTGATTTTCTTCTTAATTTGATTTTCTTCTCAAATGAATCTTGCATATATATATATATATATAACTAGATTAGAACCTCATGTGACATACGTCTTTAGGTTAAAAATAAACATTCAAAAAATTCTTAAAAATAGTTGATTTTAATAAATTTGACTAACAAATAATTTACAAACAAAAACGTTAATCTTCAAGATTTACAATTGTTCATTAACTATGAAAAAATTGAATTAAAAAAACTTACAAATAACATTCACTTGTTTTAACAAAATAAATGTTAAATAAAAGTATTTTCTGTGGATTATACTAAAAATTGGTTAAGTAATTAAATTATGTGCAATTTAATTCACATGTGTACGATTAAAATATAAGGAAATAATCAATATTAGATTTGTAAAACAAAATTAAAAATAAAATCTTTATGACACTCAACATATATATTACGTATTTTGATTTCAAACCTTGTATTTGAAAAGTACAAATTATCTAACACTAACATATGAAAACGCACAATTGTTCATTAACATAAACAAAACACAGATTTTGCATTAATCGACTATGAAAAAACAATAGATTAATACATGATAAGAAAAAAGCCTAACAACACATCACTGGAAGCCGCTCTTACTTGAACCATGGAAACTGTCCGTATTGCAGTTGTCGTCTGACACCACCACGACCCCCACCCAATGCCACTCGCAAAAGCGTAGAAAGTTCTAACCGTCACGGACCATAGTGGCGTCAATCCGGTACGAAGACTTCGAAGCACACCATCACTATTGTGCGTAGCCAATGCCGGTGAGTTTCGCATTGCATTTTTTTATTTCACTTTGTTAAAGCACTTAAACGCATTCGTTATAATCACTATGACCAATTCGTTAATAGTTTCGAAGTCTTCTTACCGGATTGACGCCACTATGGTCCGTGACGGTTAGAACTTTCGACGCTTTTGCGGGTGCCGTTGAGGTGGGGGGGGGGGGGGTTTCGGGGGTGGTGTCAGACAACGACTGCAATACGGACAGTGTCCGTGGTTCAAGTAAGAGTGGGTTCCAATGTTGTGTTGCTAGGCTTTTTTCTTATCATGTATTAACCATTGTTTTTTCATAGTCGATTAATGCAAAATCTGTGTTTTGTTTATGTTGATGAACAATTATGCGTTTTCATATGTTAGTGTTTGATAATTTGTACTTTTCAAATACAAGGTTTGAAATCAAAATTTCGTAATATATAAAGATTTTATTTTTAATTTTGTTTTAGAAATCGAATATTGATTATTTCCTTATATTTTAATCATACACATGTGAATTAAATTGCACATAATTTAGCTACTTAACAAATCTTTAGTATGATTAACAAATTTTTAGTATAATCCATAGTAAGTATACTTTTGTTTTACATTTATTTTGTTAAAAAAACTGATTGTTATTTATAAGTTTTTTTTAATTCAATTTTTTTCAAAGTTAATGAACAATTGTATTTAAATCTCCCCGTCGTTAGAAGTGGGTGTCACATATAACTCTCTTGAGCTGAGTGATGTTCCAAGAGTGCGGAATAGGAGTTCCATCCAAATGCGACAAGGTATATGCTTCCCTTGCCCAAAATTTCGCTGATCCTGTAAGGTCCTCCAGGTAGGGCCCAATTTGCTTGTGCTTTCCTCCCTGCTGGCTTCATTGTCTCTTAGGACGTAATTGCCTACCCGGAAATTCAAGTGAGACGCTCTTTTATTATAGTAGTTAGCCATGGCCTATTTGTATCTTGCTTCGCTGATGGCGGCCGCTTCACACCGTTCCTCTAAGGCTTGGAGGACGACACACTTGCACATCCGGATGTTTTTTGTAGGTAGAGTAAGGCCTCAGTGACCTCACATGCCTCCAAACATCGGACATACGACGACGACGATTGGTCTAACCCATGGATTTTAAAAATGGTTAAGAGACGCATGTATTGCTCACAGTTAAATAGCAATAAGGGTAATTAATTAGATGGACATGAAGAGTTACATCGCCCCCATGACATGAGACGAAACCAGAACAATCATGATAAATCATTAAAATAGACCTTGAGGCTTACGTTAGGGCATAATGATTACCGTCTTTGATTCTCTCAACTAGCTCTAGTTTTCATTTTACCAAATCCATATATATATATATATATATATATATATATATATATATAAAAAGTGTTAAAACTTGTAATATAAATATACATAGTTATGATTCTCGGATCAATAATAAAAGCGAACCATTTGTAAAAAAATAAAATAATTTCCAGCTACCTCCCAATTAACATAACGTGTAACCCCCCATCTCTAAAGTCTAAAGAACTAATTTTGACAAGTTGACTACCTACCCCACCCAGTTGACTGACTGGTAATTTGCATCATCAACACTCGTCTGCCTGCCGGAGTGATCGTTATATATCTTCGACAATTTAGGATCTGTGCAAGTCGCGAGTGACAATGGTTGGTCTAAGAAGGCCATAGTTCGTACTCTTCGGTTCCTCAATCGTTCAATTAAGCATTGGCAAGGAAGGTTGGGGTGCCAATGCCTTTCTCGCAGACATTTACCTCGTAAGGTTCGTACTTCCCTCTTCATTCTATTGTCTGTGTATGAAGTATTTAGATATGGGTTTCATTTCATTAGGTTACTAGCATTACAGTTCTAAAGTTAATGAATCTAGATAAGGAGGCGTCATGTTTGACATGGAGCAGTTAGTTATACTTAAAACACATTTCAGATAATCTCCAGAACACATCTGTCTCGTTGGGTATAGTATATGGAGTAGTTAGTCGTACAGCCGGAGACTGTCTCGTTGGGTATAATATATGGAGCATTTAGTTGTATTGCCGGAGATGGCCGCCAACGTGGCTGAAAACTTAAAACCATTTACTTTCATGGGTATGTCTGAATCTACGTTAGCTAAAGATGTAAAAGAAAATCAGATTGTTCGAAGATCATGATCATACGAACAATTAAGTTAGTGAACAATAACTTTGAGTTTTTTTTAGCTTTCATTACACACCTTATACTATAAATAATATCTATTTTTTACCCTATAGTTTAAAAATTACCAACTTGTATAAATAGTAAGTTTGACTTTTTTTATAAGTGTCCATCGCACACCTTAAACTATAAATAATATACGTTTTTAAACTTATAGTTTTGTTTTTTTTTTCTTATAACTATCGTTGTTCTTTTTTATATAAAGACTAATACGCAGTTGCATTAATTTTTTTCTCTACATTTCGATATAAATTTTATTTAAATAGAGTTGTATTGAAGTTTTATTTTAAAACGGAGTTGTATTTGAAATGATGATATGATGAAGAACTGAGCCGGGTTTGACCAACAACATTGGTATCAGTAAAGGTGTTATCAGAACCGGTGTTGGTATTTGTTTTTATAATTTCCTATCGATGTAAAACACGACTTTATATTTTGAGTTACATCATACAACTTTTGCGTAATTATAAAACCATTGTAAATACTACTATATTGACTCGATTCGTCATTGTACCATTAGTTTGAATATAACTCTTTTTCTAATAAAATTCTTATTGCAACGTTGAGAAAACAATTAAACGCAATTACATATCACGAGTTTAATCTATACGAGCATTGGTACCGGTGTTATAGGTTTCAGCTGGTATAGAACAATTGTAAATATCTTTTTGAGCATATCACGACTTTAGTTTTTAGGTTTTTCCTTTCAGTTAGTATAGCGAGTGCCGGTACCATAATGAACTTTACCAATAATGACCAAATTTCCACCATAACGCGTGAGATTATTTACTAGTCATCACATAATGTACTTATATACCCTTTTCGCATCATGTATGTAGCGAGTGTCTATTTTTACCCGATGCCCGAAACCCGACCCGCATCTGAAGCCACCCGTACCCGAGCTAGAGAATACCTGAAAAACCCGAACCTTGCCAACCCGAAAGGATTACATTTTATATAGATGTGTTTTGGTTTGGAGTATCTGAAATTGGATTTTAAAATATTAATCTTTGGGACTTTTGAATATTATCATATCATTGTCAAATGTTTGTTTGAATTTTGATAATATTTTTTACATTATAAATTTTGATGATATTTTGTAAAAAAAAACATTTTATTTTCATTTATCATCTTCACTGGAAAAAGCGAATGATCCAATCCGAACCGAACTAACCCGAAACTGATCAACCCGAACTTTAAATTGTCAGTTATTGGTCACTTTTTCTTAGCGAAAAACCTTACCTGAAAAAAATCGAAACCCGATGAAAACCCCTACATGTGTACATTCCTTCTCTTATTTGTGTAACGTAATACAAAATATTTTAATTCTTAACTTGTATTGGAAAAAGGATGTACTGAGTGTTGTGTATTACAAAGAAATACAAGAGGCCTATTTATACGAAAATACAATGATCTATACAAGGAAACATATTGAATGGTTGGTGCTAGGAAACAGGCTGGCGAAAGGCTAGCAAATCTTTGATTGGGAATTGATGACCTATAATTTTGCCTTTGACAATCCTTTTCATTTAACACTCCCCCTCAAGTTGAGTAGTGGGATCTCCGATACTCAACTTGTTTAGACATTTGCTGAATATTCTTTCATTAACCACCTTCGTTAGGATGTCTGCTAATTGATCTTCAGATCGCACAAATGGTAGTTCAAGTATGCTGATTCTAGCTTCTCTTTAATGAAGTGTCTATCTACTTCTATATGCTTTTTACGATCATGTTGAACGGATTTTCTGAGATCTGAATAGTTGCCTTGTTATCACACATGATTTTAGTTGGTTATGTCGGAGGAAAACCGACTTCAGTTAGAAGCTTCCGTATCCATAGTATTCTGTCAGGCCTCATGCTATTCCTCGAAACTCAGCTTCTGCACTGGATAGAGCAATCACCTTTGCTTCTTGCTTCTCTAGGTAACTAGATTTCCCCCGACAAGAGTGAAGTACCCTGATGTTGATATTCGATCCCCTTTATCTCCAGCCCAATCTGCATCAGTGTACCCTTGAATTTTCAGATGTCCGTTTGATTTAAAGAGGACTCCATGGCCAATTGTTCCTTTGAGATGTCTCATGATTCTACATATTGCTTCCATGTATGATATTTGATGCTGGTGCATAAACTCACTAACAACAATTACTGGATAGGCTATGTCAGGTCGTGTGTGACAGATATATAAGCTTCCCTACTAGCCGCTGATACCTATCTTTTTCACTAGTTTTGCTCATTCCTCCATTTGAAGTTTATGATTCACCATCATTAGTGTATCTGCTGGTTTGCATTCGATCATTCCCGTTTCGACTAACTTGTCTAGGATGTATTTTTTCTAGCAAATATTCCTTGTTTGGACCTTAGTACTTCAATTCCAAGAAAATACTTAAGTCTTCCCATTCTTTCATTTCGAATTCTTGGAACAGGTTCTCCTTTAATTTTGTCATCTGAACCTTGTCATTTCCTATAATGATCATATCATCAACATATACAATTAGACATGTTACAAGTCTTCCTCTATATTTTGATGAACAAAGTGTGGTCCGAGTTACTCTGTTTGAATCCATATCCTTTCATTGCAAGTGTAAATCTACCAAACCAAACTCGAGGAAATTGCTTTAGGCCATAAAGAGATTTTTTTAACCGACATACTTCACCTGTCTTGAAATTTGTTGCATAACCAGGAGGAGCTTCCATGTAAACTTCTTCTGTTAATCCTCCATGCAGAAAAGCGTTCTTTATGTCAAATTGATGAAGTGGCCAATTTTCGTTTGCAGCTAGTGAGAAGAGAACTCTGATAGTGTCAATTTTGGCCACTGGTGAGAAGGTTTCCAAGTAGTTAATCCCGTGTGGTTTGAGTGTATCCTTTAGCCACCAGTCGTGCTTTGTACCTCTCAATGGTTCCATCTGACTTGTGCTTCACTGTAAAAACTCATCGACATCCCACGGGTTTCTTCCTGGTGGAAGAGTACACTTTTCCCATATATCATTTTTCATCAGGGCCTCCATCTCCGTTTCCATTGCTTTTTTCCAGTTCTCAGATTTTAAGGCTTGTTTTACATTGGTTGGAGTATGTTCAAAATATAGTATATAGTGAGGAAACAAAAGCCTTAGCTTCATGAGACAGGCTTCCCCTGGCTATGTTGGCTACCAGATAATTTGAGTTTCAAGTTTCCTTCTCTGGGGAATACCACTTGGGAGGAACTCCCTATTTGCCCTTGGTGGCAATACATATCGTTCTAGTGTTTCCCTTGGTTCAATGTGCTGTGCTGTTGTCACCAGTTCTGTGTGCTCGCCATCACTATGATTAGGGGAAGCAGGAGAACTTCGTCCAGCGTGCTCCTGTTCTGTGTATTCATAACGATTAGGGGAAACATTAGAATTTTTAGGAATCTCATTATTACTTAACTCGGACATCGGATTGGAGGGATTTTCTTCAGTGACATTGTGCTCAGTTGGTTGTGTGTTTGTGTCAGGCGGTGATTCTCCTTTGGTACTGTGATATTCTCTGGTTATGACTTCCTCAGACGATGGGAATCGAATCTGCCAACTCAGTCTGCCTATGTGTTCGTTCTCCCCCCGGACCAATGGGTTAGGTGTTATAGAAGTATCTTGTTTCAAGAAAGTCAAGGTTCATAGTAGTGTATATGTGACGTGTTTTTTGGTTATAACAACGATAACATTTCTGATTAACTCCATAGCCCACAAAAACACATTTCTCGGCACATGGGTCAAGTTTTGTTCGATTGATTTTGGGTATCTGAACAAAAGCTGAGCAGCCAAAAATTCGTGGTTTAAGAGTAAGAGGAGGAGGGGTCTTGGTAAAATTTTTTAGGGTTTGTATGGGGGTTTTTAGTTCAAGAATTTTTGTAGGGAGTTGATTTATGAGATATATAGAAGAAGCAATTACCTCAGGCCAAAAAGATTTAGGGACTTTGGATTCGATTAGGAAGGCACGAGGTATCTCAAGAATTATACGGTTTTTGCGTTCGGCGACCCCATTTTGTTCAAGAGTATGTGGACAAGTGGTTTGGTGAATTATCCCCTTGGTTTGGCAAAACTGTTTCACGGATGCATTAACGAATTCCCCCCATTGTCGGTTCGAAGAATTCGAATTTCTTTTGAAATGGAATGTGAATCATAACATGGAATATAGTAAAGTTTTCAAATATGTCAGACTTGAGTTTCAAGAAATAAACCCACATCATACGGGTACAATCATCTACGAATAACAAGAAATAACGAAAGCCTTGTCCCCCTGTAATAGGAGACGGACCCCATACATCATAATGAATTAACAAGAAAGGCACATTAACTCTTGTATTATTTGGTTTGAAAGTTTGTCGATGGCTTTTAGCAAGCAAATAAGTTTCACAATTTATTTTATTACCAGAAGAAAAAAGTTTAGGAAATAAAAGATGTAGATAACCAGTGGATGGATGTCCGAGACGCCTGTGCCATAACCATGCTTCCCGATTTGTAGTCCTATGAGCAAGCATCACAATACCTTGTTGAGCCACCTCATCCACATAGTACAACCCCTGACGCTCAGTGCCACGTCCAATAATCATCCCTATCCTGATATCCTGTAAGATACAAAAAGTGGGATGCATTAGCACTATGCAACTCAGTTCTTATGTCACATGACTGATTGATAGTAATTTATGTGACAATGAGGGTACATAAAGGCAATTTGATAGTTTTAATGTTGGTGAGATTTTGATAGTTCATCCCCCTTTTACATCACTTATCTCCCCATTGGCATTCTGAATGTGTGTCTTTTTGGGTTTAGAATGAGACACAATGTCAGAAAAATCAAACGTCATGGTGTCAGTAGCACCACAGTCGAAAATCCAGGGTTCTTGTTTTTTACTACAACTTTGGCTTGTATTTGCTTTTACAACAACATCAAGGTCTAATAATTTTAAATACTCATGAGAATCATGAGAGAAGTATTGAGGTCTAGAAATAGGAGGGTCTGGTTGTAACTTCCAAGACCCTTTACCTGATCCCTCATCTCCCTCGTGCATTCTTGCGCTAGCCGATGCCATTCCACCAAATCCAGCAAACCATTGCCTCCGTCGCTGCTAGTGGCGTTATTATTGCCCACGACGATGGCCGCTTGACCCCCATATTTTCTGGTTGTTTTATTGCCCTTTTTGTGTCCATTGTTCCACCATTCGGGGTAGCGAACGATCCGGGAGCATTGTTCTTTGGTGTTTTTGTTCATGCCACAATGACTACATTTGAGCTGAGATTTGTCCGACCGGGATGATGATTTCGGAGTGAAATCTAGCCGGCGCTGCCCTTTGGAAACAAGCCCCGCCGCTTCGACATGGCCTGATCCGGTGGCCGTTAGTCCAGTCGCCAAACCTTGTTCTGATGATTGCATAGTTGTGACTATTCCGAGAATACTCCGGTGTGCTGTTTCCTTCCGGACTGCAGCGTATGCACCTTCAGCTGTCGATAATGGGTCCCACCTTAGTATCTCTCGTTTGATTGGGTCATGTTGTCGATCAATAGCATTGAGAAATTGGAACAATTTTTGTTCTGATCTAATCTTGTTATAAGTAGGAATATCTGCTGGAGAGGTCATGGGATTCAGATCCCTGTGTTCAATCTCCCCCTAGATCCCCTTCATCACAATCCAAAACTCTTCAAGAGGTAACCCATTTTGTTTGATTCCATTCGCTTTAACGTGCAAATCGAAGGTTTGTAGTTTATCCTACCCGCTACTTTAGGTAACCACTAGTGGATCCCACAGCGACTTGGTTGTGGGAAACTCAGTCAGGTTACTTGCAATGGCTGGTTCGATATTCTGAATTAACCAAGAGAACACTATAAGGTCATCTTGTTCCCACCACTCTACCCGTTATCCGTCGGGCCTGGTGGTGTTGGATTTCCTGATAAATGACCTAATAATTCCTTTGATTTCCCTCTAATGGCCACTCGAATCATTCGAGCCCATGATGCGTAATTCTAGCTATCTAGTTTGAGACTGATTTTCAAACTATCCGAAAGGTTTCGTTTAGTGTTTTGGTTTCGGGAATTGATACCATGTTTGATGAGGTTGGCTATTTGGGTTGTAAGATCATCATTGTTGGTGTGGTTGATTGAACTATTGTCATCAGAAATATTTTTTTGGTTTTGGGTGTTGAATGTCGGCTGGAAAGTTTATGAGAAATCAAGGTAGATGATGAGCAAATGATTTGGTCCTGGAACCGCTCATTGCTCTGATACCATCTTCACTTGTATTGGAAAAAGGATGTATTGAGTGTTGTGTATTACAAAGAAATACAACTGGCCTATTTATACGAAAATACGATGATCTATACAAGGAAACATATTGAATGGTTGGTGCTGAGAAACAGGCTGGCGAAAGGCTAGCAAATCTTTGATTAAGAAATGATGACCTATAATTTCGCTTTTGACAATCCTTTCCATTTAACATTTAACATGAATGTATCTATTAAACGGTGTAGGCAGACATATTTGTGCGAGGATATGTGGTTGGAACTCGAGGAAAGCGGTACAAGTTCTAGATGAAGTGTTTCCCAAGGTAATTTCTTCATTTTATTAGCTTTTATATTAATCATTTGCAAGTGTTTTTTTATTGCAACAAGATATTCGTGTGCATCCTATCTTAGTAAATGAGTCAATCCTACTTATGCTCTCTATCGCATTATACAAGTTAAAGAAATTCCAGCCTAAAAGGAAACAAGTTAGTATCACCCAAAGTTGATTTTAAAATGCATAAACTTTCTAAATCTTTTTATTCAAAATTAAGATCATTATGAAATAATACAATTTTACTAATCATATAGTAATCTAATTTCCCTGTTACCTCTCACCCTATTGTTTTTTTTTTTATTTTCCAATTTTCAGATGATGCGATGCAACCAGCTCTAGTGATAGTTTATTTTGGAGGTAACGATTCAGTGCGTCAACGTCTAGATGGCCCCCATGTACCTCTTTCTGAGTATGTAGAAAACATGAGGAAAATATCTATCCATCTTAAGGTTAAGCTTACCACAATATATGATAATGTCATTATTACACTAATTAATTGTATGATAAGAAGTAGAAAAATAAGCACGAAACAGTTCATTTGATAAGTATTAATGTTAGTGCTTACTAACATTGGTTAAGTAAGAGGTCGCAAATAGGCATGACATGTAGGTAGAAATTTAACGGGTCAAAACAGGAACATGTGGGGTTTAGTTGACCTACATCACTTTCCGTTCATATATATATATATAATATATATATATTATATTTATAATACGATTATTTCATTAATAACCTAATTAAAAGTTTCCCAAATGTTATTCATCCTAGTAATGTATCGTTGTAACAATGTTGTTACTAGAGCCTTTCAAAGAAGACACACAATATTTCTTACCCCTCCGCCTGTAAACGGGGCTCAAATCCTAAAGTTTCGGGGTGATATTATTAAACCTGACCTAAGTTTCTTAGATTTATTATTTTCCTTGGGATTAAATGACATGCATTTTTATTCTCAGAACGGACGGTCGCAAACATGAACTATGCCAAAAATACGGAGATGCTTGTGAAGAATTGTGCCAAGAGATGGGGACTAAGGCTATTAATCTTTGTAACGCATTTAAGCAACATGATAACTGGATGAAAACCTACTTGATGTGAGTATATATGCTTTCAAATACTTGCTTTACGGTTATATCTTATCCCTACTGGGTAAAAATTCAAAGTAACTTACAAGAAACGCGGCTGAAAGTCAGCCAAAGCTTATTTCCAATGTGCAAACCCCCCAAACTCATTTTGATTCAACAAATTAGACTTAATTGAAAAAAATATACTTTTTAAAAGCCTATTTGACACACTAGTAACTAGTTGCTTGTATAATGTTATATATATTTTTTTTGAGAAATAGTGTTGCAAGCACACAACCAATTTAACCTGTATCAAAGAGTTAACCATATTTAACCTGTCTTTTGCTACCTATTAAGTAATCGTATTAGAGTTGATGGTTGACTAATTATGTTCCCGATAAAAGAGATGGGTGCACTTAACACCAACCGGGAGCAAAATAGTGGCAAATACTAAAAGTCCTCAAGGAAGTTGATTGGCAACCGAGTTTATATTGGGAAGCTTTGCCTAAAGAGTTTGCTTAGAATTCAATTAAAATACTTTTCATCTATCGACTAAAGTTTCAGGTTGTATGACTTCCTTGAATGTTGTTTTTGACATAATTACAAAAACTTCCTTTACTTTTCTATAAAACTGCATTGTACGTTTTAATGTTTAAAACCTAAAAGTAGCATATATTTATTTTTTGTTTCATGTTTCTTCCTTATTGCAAACCCATTATAATTTTTGGAGTTAAGTGGCATCGCTTGCTATTCACGTGATGGGTAAAACAATCATTTTTAACGTATACACTGTGTAGATGTCAAACTCATCTCCTTAAACAGACCTTTACCCTAAACCTTATTATCAAACTCATCCTCACAATCCCATATTGATGCCAATATCAACCAAAAACCCTATTTTTTCAGTGACGACTGTGTATTGCTCGTGTGGGAGACAAACGATGATCAAAACTTTTTGGGCCTCTCGAAATCTATGTGTCCGTTTTATTCATGTCCACTCAATGTATGATTTTGTATGAATGTGAACTATTTGTTCCTAGTTGGTAAGGGTCCAAAAGAGGGGTGAATGAAATTGCATTAAGGTGAAATACCTATTATAATGTGTCATTAAGGTAAGAAAATAACTCCTATCTCAATGGTGTAATTTTGTAAAAATAATAACGGTGGACTAAAAGTTGTCACCAAAGTAAGGTTTCACTCTTATTTTGGTGAGGTCATTTCGTTTGTGTAATACGAGGGTCTTTGTGTCGTAGAATAACTTCGCCTTAGGAAAGACATATTTTAAGACCAAAAGTTAAGATAAGAAGCAAGTTTAGAAAGAATCAATTAGTTTTATGCGTGACAAAGGAAAGTCAAATAAGGCACAAGTAACATTTATGCGGGTTTCTTAACTATATACTAGGTCAAACATTGCATTTTTTTCCTAATTCCCTATAGTTATGGTTTTGATACCTATCTACCACACCTAACCAATGGCGAAAATATCGAGGCAAGACATAACATATTGCTCGAAGACAACATAACGCTAAATTTGCGACAATAAATTTAAATTTAATATTTTATTTCATCAAAACAAGCATTACATTGTTTAAAGAGAGAAGTATAACATTTGAAATTTCAAAACCAAGAATATCAAAATGCATAATTTAAACTAGGTGAGTATCTAAATTCACCCTAAGTCTTTTCTTGTGAAATCATCATCAAATATTTCCTTACAACATGTATAAAATATCCGCAAACACAAATTAAGTCGGTGAGCATACTAGTTTGGCTACATAGCATAAGTAAGAATAAATCTCAAATCCACATGTTTATAGTTTACTAAATTATGTATCATACTAGCATATAAAGACTAAATGCCAATCCAAAGATTGGCAGTAGCGTAATCTTATCACGAAGTAATAAGACCGTAATGAATAACTTAAAATTGACCCACAAAACAGGTAGTATGCTAATCCTATATTGCTATAAATGTTAAGGGAAACTTGCAAGGTTAATGATAGATAGTTACACATAAGAATTTTTGGCATGTATAACACTAATAGCATAACAAATAAGCATGTTAAAGGATTGAGGGTTTGTATAAGTTTGATTGTATGTGTGTGTATGTATATTTAATAAAGATACATGTTGCAACCTAAATAATGTTTAAAGCGTAAAAGGGTCAAGTAAGAACTCACGGTTTGCTAAGAATTTCGCCAAAAAGCGAGTGAGCGGCTTTGAATGATAGAATCACCAAAGTTACCCTAAAAAGGTAAAAAAAAAGTGTATGGGTATGAGGATTTGGAGGTTGGAATATAAACGTAATTACAAGTATGAAATTACATAAATTATATCTTGCTTTAGACACTATTTTTGGTTTTTGTTTTTTATGAGTGTTAACACTCATTGGAAGTCCAAAATAAGGTACTCTAAGACTATGATATTTTCTCCACCTTACCATATCATATTCAACCATGGTTTGGTTGATATCATGGTTTGCTTTTTGGAATATGTATTATATATATAGTCAAGTATGTCAAACATCAGAGGTAGAATAAATCCATTTGCCTCGAGAATTCAATAATGCACAAAATCACCAACATGGTTGAAGATTCGGATGGTCATTGTAGGTCCGTTCTAGGATCCAAATTCTCAAGTCTAATCTATGAATAACCTAGTCCATCATGTGCGGAATCCGTTTTAGATTAGGCCACAAATATAACAAGATTTACTTTTAAACACAGTTTCATTAATGTTCAATAGTTACAAATCCTAGAAACAATAGAAAAGAGCTCCACCGTTGTGTCCGCAAAACTATATATCTCACACTACGCTTGCACACCTATATATACTAATCTATCCTCATGCAAAGCTAAAGCTCTCCCTTCGTACGAACTTAGACTACCTTCGTACACCTTCGTACGAAGTTACATTAATTAACTTCGTACGAAGGTACACATATATATATACAGAATACTAACATTTCGTTCCTATTAAAGACTCGATACGACTGGATGAAGTAGGCAATAGACATATACATCAACAGTCTTTCCCTTGGATGTTGCCGCAGTCACGAATAATCTTCATGATTCTTTATAACTTTAAAGTCTGAGACATTTCAGCATAGCAAATTCCATCAACAATCTCATTCTTACTTTGAGCTTGATTTGTAGACATTGAACATCAACCTCCTATTTCTTTAAGCTTCTTTTATCTTTGGTGTTATATTCCTCCCCCTATCTTTGAGCTTCCTGGTCAATCTCATTATCATTAAAATAACATTTCAGTTTCAAACTTTTAAAATTTATCATAATTTTCAAATTTTAAACATTTGATCAGTTTATGTGATATCCCGGGTTTTTCAGATAACTTACACGTGACACTTGTCGAATAAGATGTGTGCTAAGTATTAAACGTGCATGGATTAAAGATGTGTTGTGTGTTGTGTGATTGTCTTAGTGATTGAATATTTAGGTTTGATATGTGCACGAACTTAACCGAACCGCGACACGTTCCAAACCTTGGTTCATTGCGACCCTAGGAGTAACAAGTTTTTAAACTCTAGATAAAGTCAAGTTCTCGGCCATAAGATCAAAACCGAACCACTCAAGCTCCCTTGCGGCTTCATTCAAATCCAAACCAAACTACTTTAATCTTTGGCCGCAAAACCCAAACCAAAACAAATCTGATTGCGACCGAGATCAAACCCAACCAACCATCCAAGTCCCTCGGCCATGAACACTTATATAGAACCGTAAACCTCATCTAATTGCACCTATATATACAACTAACATGCATCTTCTTCCACAATTCCTAAAACCCTAACAAGTAAAACAGCCGTCGGCTGCTTCCTCGTGCTTCATTGATCGCAAAACAGCCCCCATTCCTTCATCATCTCGATCAAACAGCCACTTTATCAACACCCTTTCGGTCGCGGATCAGCCTTACTCTTTTCTTTCTCTCGGCCGCAGCAAGCAGCAGCCGAGTCGCACTTGTCCACATCTCGGCTTGTTGTCTAGTTATTCAAGGTTAGAACCATACTTGATTACAAGATCATGCTTCGGTTAATTATAAGTATGCTTGAATGTTTAAGTTGTTTCGGATTAATTATATGTTTGAATGATTAGATTGTATGGTTTTCGGATTATGGGTATGTTTGAATGATTCATTGTCTCGGATTACATATATGCTTGAATGATTCATTGTCTCGGATTACATATATGCTTGAATGATTCATTGTCTCGGATTATATGTATGCTTGGATGCTTAGTTGTTACGGATATATGTGTTTGATTCTATTGTTTCAGAATATGTGAGTGTTAAGTAATCGGCTGAATTGATCATTGTTCATACGCAGAATTGTACTCGGAAATCATAAGTTAGCAAGTGTGTTTTGGTTGTAATAACTAGAAATAAGAACTAGGGTTTGCATGGATAGGTTATTAGTCTCAATCTATGAGTAGAAATCGGATTATAATCACCTAGGTTAACCGTATGAACGAGTTGTGCGAATAAATTGTAACAATAATGCTGAAACAGTTTGCTGAGTGAAAGTTTCAGCCGATTTCATCTGGCTGTAACTTGGTCGTTAGTTGTCGAAAAACGGATTTCCTGATGTCTAGAACGTAGGGATTTGAATAAGGAATCTAATGGCACTGGATTCATAATTTTCTGAAATCGTTTGATATTTTTAAAGGGCTAAATAAGTTCAGTAGGTAAAGCTGTTAAAATTCTGGAATTTTGTTGGTTGTTTATCAAGCTAGATTTTAAAATCAGTAGAGAGTCGAGTCATGATTTTTGTACAGCAACTAGGTATAGAAATTTCCGGGCAACTCCAATTGGAATTTTGTTAATCGGACAATCAGTGATTTTTAAATAAATTCTTCCGTGGACTGCAGTCAGAAAGCGGTAAATCTGACTGCAGCTTAGTGGATTAATAATTATGGTTAATTGGTAAAGATTTAGGACTTGGAAAAATTATATAAATTTCTATGGTATAAATGTCACCTACTGTAAAAATATGGGAATTTTTAGAATGATGGAACTATTTTATAAAAATCCTAGAAAACAGCTGAATAACTGAGTGTTGAGCAGAAAGTTGTTAACTTGTGATTTTATGCATTAAAGTGTTGCATGGATTTGGAATGTGTTCATGATAAGTTGTGTGATCACTATGATTATATGAGAATACTGGCATGCATGTTTGAGTCTTAGATATGTTGTTTGTGTGTATCACTTTGTGAGTAAATTGCGTGTGAAATTTGTATTGGTGTGATTACACACTGACGTGGTATTAATTGGTTTGTTAGGACGCAACTAGCGGTCCCATCTCTTATAACATCTTTGCCACACTAACCGAGCTAATAAAGGTGAGTTCACGGCCCCTAACTTTATCCGGTTTTTAAACAACAGGGGGAGAAACATGTATACACTCTCAAACTCAATCTCTTTACGTTATACGAATCTAACGTCACATAACTATACGGTAACTAAGTTAATGTTAATGTAATGTTATGGTCACTATGCAGCTTTATCACTTAAGTCCTCGACAATCTCCTCGGATCGTTAGTATTTGGGTTAAATAGCGGGGGAATTATGAGTAGTACTACTGGGTCTGACGAGCCCCATCCGAGCTAGTCGCGCTAGCCGACCGGGTATGGTCAACGGGTGTATAATTGGCCTAACATCGCCATGGTCATGTGATAGGCCTGGCAAAACGGAGGCACAAATGTCAGCTTCGATCGCGAACACTTAGTGACATGACTTTAGGCTAGCTACCTATATACATTAATATTGAACTTAATTACGGAACAACTTAATATTCCGGGTTTGGAATATTGGAACATCAACTTATTATCCCGGGTTGGGGATAATGGAAACACAACTTAATATTCCGGGTTTGGAATATTGGAACATCAACTTATTATCCCGGGTTGGGGATAATGGAAACACAACTTAATATTCCGGTTTGGGAATATTGGAAGCAACAACTTATTATTCCGGGTTTGGAATAATGGAACTGATATGTTATCCCGGGTTGGGGATAACGGAGTAACAAACTAAAACCGAACAACAAATTTATGAAAACCTGTGAACTCACTCATCTTTAATGTTGACACTTGTTTCTTTACATGTTTCTTAGGACACTAGGAGCTCTAGGTGCACGCACATGCATTGAACAAGACATCTTTATCGCATCTCATTTATTAATATTATTTTGGGATTTTTCATTTGTTTTGGCGTTTGTGTTGGCGCCCGCATCATTACTTAATTATGCTTCCGCTCAAATTTTAAACTTATACTCATGCTAAATATTGGTAATCTAAAATTTACAACAAATGATTTTGGAAAACGTATTATCAAATCATATAGAGTCGTTCGACGTACTAGTGTCTTAGATTCTGGTTTGTTCACACGTCTCGCGGTAAAACTCCGTAAGTAGAAATTGAGGGTGTGACAGATTGGTATCAGAGCCACTAGCTATAGAGAACCAGGTTTGCATTAGAAGTAGACCTAAACTATAGCTGATATCACGACACTAGACTTAGTTTGGCACCGAATTATTATATCTTGTTATGCAATATGCTACAAACGTGTTTGGTAGGGTATACCTTCATAATAAGAAATGAAAACAACTCGTAACTAACTACACGACCTAACACGCAATGTCATCATCCTCATCGTCATCATCGTCCGAAAGACTTACGCCACCAAGAGCACCAGGAAAGGCACCAATGGTGGAACCCATACCACCTTATGGCGTGGAGACACGCTCAGCAGCGAGGAAAAGGCTCGCTCTGGGGGAGGAATCGTCGTTACGCCCAACTACTGCTGTACCGGTTGAACCGGTTAATCCTGTAGAAATAGGACTTGACATGCTTAGAATCCTGGTTCATACACAACAAAAACAGTTAGAAAGAATGCAGGAAACCATCTTAGCACAAGGATGGATGATCCGACACCTTACGGGAAAGACCGACTCGCTCGAGGAAGAGCATCGTACGAGCAAGATAGCTCGTAACACCATAGCTAGAGATCTGCGTGCGGAGCAGATAAGAGCTGACTGGCTAGAGGACAGAGTCCTGGAAAACAGTTGGAACATTCAGGAACTGCAAAACCAAGCACTTGAACCAGCACCTGCCCCTCCAGTGCCGGTAGAGGAGGATCCAGAAGAGGATCCAGAGGAGGATCCTGAAGAGGATCCGGAGGAGGACCCAGCTGAGGAAGCTGGAAATGCCGCACAGGATGACGGCAACGACAGTGACTTAGGGGATGGAGACGTAGACGACTGACACGTCTCGTTTATATTATTTGTTTTCCTTCAGTTTATTATTTTCCACTTGTATTTAAACTTGAGACTTTATAGTGAATTCGTACGTTTGATTTGCACTTTTGTAAGACGTTGAGATTTCAGTTAATCAAGTATTTCTTTGACTAGTTGACATATTGAGTTGACATAACTTAATAATTATTAAAGTACGAAGTAGGATAACTCTATTGGATATATAGACTTATCGGAGTGTGTTTATGTTGTGTTTCGAAGATCTAAATGGCGACTGGAAGACGTGGAAACCTTAACTTGACGCCCGAAGATCTAGCTGCCATGATCCAGGAGCATGTGAACGCAGCATTAGCGGGTGTGCAGAACCAGCCGGCAGGTAACCATTATTAAGTTTTCGCGTGAAAATCTAATAGTGAGGCTAGTACGATTCCTTGCTGACTTCCTGTTCTCTGTCAGCAGGAGGGGGCTTTAACCCCTATAAGATGTTCCTTGATGCAAAACCAAGCAAGTTCTCGGGGGCGGAAGGACCCATTGGATTGGTCCGCTGGATCGAAAAGTCGGAATCTGTTTTTGAAATGTGCAACTGCTTAGAGGCCAACAAGGTCAAATACGCCGCCTCAACACTGGAAGAGGGGGCACTGACATGGTGGAATGCCCAAGTCCAAACACGTGGACTGTTAGCTGCAAATGCAATGGCATGGACTGAGTTCAAGGCCCTGATTAAAGAGGAGTACTGTCCACGAGACAGAGTGCAACAGTTAGAGCAAGCTCTATGGAACCACAAGATGGTGGGATCGGAAATTGAGGCTTACACTGCAAAACACCATGACTTGGTATTTCTGTGTCCTGATTTGGCAAACACGGTGGAGAAAAGACTCGAGTTCTATCTCGGGGGTCTGGTTCCAGAAATTCAGGGTATGGTGATGTCTAGTAACCCTGTAACAGAACATCAAGCTATCCGATTGGCTCACAAACTCACCGATAAAGCGGTGGAACAGAAGAAACTGCCAGCACGGGGTACCACTGAAGTTGCCTCAGATAACAAAAGAAAGTTTGAAGACTCCACCATTCGACAGTCTTCGTCATCACATCCACAGCAAGGGAACCAGAAACGGTTCAATCACTACCACAACCACCGGGGTCATCAAAATCGTTCCAACAACAACAACAGCAACTACAACAACAACTACAACAACAACAACAACCAGAATGCAGGCGGTTATGTAGGTCGAAAGCCGCAGTGCAACCGCTGTAATCTCCATCATAACGGCCCTTGTGCCGGAAATCGCTGCCAAAGATGTGGCAAGATGGGTCATGCGGCAAGGGATTGTCGTGGGGAAATTATGTCCCGACAAAATCAGAATCAGCCCCAAGGTCAGCAGCAGGGTATAAACCGGGGATGCTATCAGTGTGGTAGCACCGCTCATTTCAGAAAAGACTGCCCACAGTTGCGCAACAACAACAATAATGGTGGAAACAACCACAACCACAACAACCACAACAATAATGGGAACGGTGGCACAGGAGGTGCCAAAGGTCGTGCATTTACATTGGGCCGCGGAGAGGCCAGAAACGACACGAACGTGGTCACCGGTAAGTTTCCCCTTAATGAACATTTTGCTTCTGTGCTTTTTGATACGGGTGCGGATAGGAGCTTTATATCTGAGTCTTTTAGGAAGAACCTAAAACTCACGCTTAAACCATTAGAGACCCCTTATGTGATAGAATTAGCCAATGGTAAATCTGTAAATGTGACCCAAATCGTATCCGGCTGTCAACTCAAACTCGCGGGCCACACTTTTACCATCGATCTGATGACAACTACCCTGGATAGTTTTGACGTGGTAGTCGGAATGGACTGGCTATCCGACGTCCGGGCTGAAGTTCTCTGCTTCGAAAAGTCTATCCGTATTCCACTCACGAACGACGAAATCCTGACGGTACAAGGTGACAAGGCAAGCGCCGTCACCAACATTATCTCATTTATGCAAGCTCAGAAGTATCTTCGGAGAAAGAATTCTTTCGCTTTACTCGCGCTAATTACCGAACAGCCTAAGGACGAGAAACGTATAGAAGACATCACTGTCGTCCGTGATTTTTCCGATGTATTCCCAGAAGAACTACCTGGTCTTCCACCACATCGACAATTGGAGTTTGAAATCGAATTGGCAAGCAATGCAACTCCCATCGCCAAGGCTCCATACCGCCTAGCTCCAGCCGAGCTGCAGGAACTGTCTACCCAACTTCAAGAGCTGCTAGAAAAAGGATTTATCCGATCAAGCGTTTCGCCATGGGGAGCTCCAGTCCTGTTTGTCAAGAAGAAGGACGGGACTTTCCGCATGTGCATCGACTATAGGGAACTCAACAAGGTGACAGTCAAGAACCGATACCCGTTACCTCGCATCGACGATCTATTCGACCAACTGCAAGGGTCAAGTTACTACTCTAAGATTGATTTACGGTCTGGTTATCATCAGCTACGCGTCAGGGAGGAGGATATCGCCAAGACGACATTTCGCACTCGGTATGGCCATTACGAGTTCTTGGTCATGCCATTCGGTCTCACCAACGCACCTGCGGTGTTCATGGACCTCATGAACCGCGTGTGTAAACCATACCTCGACAAATTTGTCATTGTGTTCATCGATGACATACTCATCTACTCCAAAAGTAAAGAAGAGCATGCTGAGCATCTACGATTACTGCTAGGATTACTTCAACAGGAAAAGCTATACGCCAAGCTTTCGAAGTGTGATTTCTGGATCCGAGAAGTTCAGTTTCTCGGGCACGTCGTGAATGAAAAGGGTATCCACGTAGACCCTGCCAAGATTGAAGCCATCAAAAACTGGGAAGCACCTAAGACACCGACGGAAATCCGCCAATTCTTAGGATTGGCTGGTTACTACAGACGCTTCATCGAGGGGTTTTCAAAGATTGCACAACCGCTCACTACCCTCACTCAGAAAGGCATCAAGTGTGCTTGGGGAGAAAAACAAGAAGCAGCATTTCAATTACTGAAGCAGAAACTTTGCAGTGCACCCATCTGTCTTTGCCGGAAGGGACAGATGACTTCGTAGTGTATTGTGATGCTTCCATTCAGGGATTGGGATGCGTACTCATGCAACGCGATAAGGTCATCGCGTATGCGTCGCGACAGCTGAAAGTTCACGAGAAGAACTACACGACGCATGACCTAGAATTGGGAGCAGTAGTGTTTGCACTTAAGATTTGGAGACACTACCTTTATGGAACGAAGTGCACAATCTTCACTGACCACAAAAGCCTCCAGCACATCTTTGATCAGAAGGAGTTGAACATGCGACAGCGTCGCTGGGTCGAACTCTTGAACGATTATGAGTGTGCCATTCGGTATCACCCGGGTAAAGCTAACGTGGTGGCCGATGCCCTCAGCAGGAAGGAACACTTGAAACCTCGTCGCGTACGAGCACTACAACTCACTATTCATTCAGGGCTACCCGATCAAATACGCGACGCCCAGTTAGAAGCAGTTAAGGAGGAAAACATCAAAGCCGAATCAGTGGGAAAAATGGAACGCGATTGGGAAGTAAAACCCAATGGAGCCCGGTATTTCATGAATCGCATATGGGTACCTCTCTACGGTAACCTCAGAGAGCTAGTCATGGATGAAGCTCACAAATCTCGATACTCTATCCATCCGGGTTCGGATAAGATGTATCAAGACCTTAAAGTTGCGTATTGGTGGCCCAACATGAAAGCCGATATAGCCACCTACGTGAGTAAATGTTTGACTTGTGCAAAAGTCAAGGTGGAGTATCAAAAGCCATCGGGGCTACTCCAACAACCTGAGATCCCAGTGTGGAAATGGGATCAGATCTCAATGGATTTCATCACTAAACTCCCGCGAACCTTGGGTGGTTGCGACACCATCTGGGTGATTGTGGATCGTTTAACTAAGTCCGCACACTTCCTAGCTATCAAAGAAACGGATAAGATGGAGAAATTGACTCGCATCTACATTAAGGAAGTAGTTTCTCGGCACGGAGCGCCAACGTCCATCATCTCAGATAGAGATGCTCGTTTCACGTCAAACTTCTGGCAGTCACTCCAGAAAGCGTTGGGAACACGCTTGGATATGAGCACAACTTATCACCCTCAGACTGATGGTCAAAGCGAAAGGACCATACAAACCCTGGAAGACATGCTTAGGGCATGCGTAGTGGACTTCGGAAATAATTGGGAAATTCACCTGCCTCTAGTAGAATTCTCATATAACAACAGCTATCACACGAGTATTTCGGCAGCACCATTTGAGGCATTATACGGTCGTAAATGTAGATCACCGGTCTGCTGGGCAGAAGTCGGTGACAGTCAACTCACAGGCCCTGAGTTAATACTTGAGGCCACTGAAAAGATTGTACAAATCAGAAACCGCATGGCGGCGGCACGAGATCGACAGAAAAGCTACGCTGATCAACGACGCAAACCGCTCGAATTCCAAGTAGGCGATCGCGTCCTACTAAAGGTGTCACCCTGGAAGGGTGTAATCCGCTTTGGAAAACGGGGCAAACTTAACCCACGGTACGTAGGCCCGTTTGAAATCTTGAAACGTATCGGACCCGTAGCATACCAATTAGACCTTCCGACCGAACTCAGTGGAGTTCACAATGTATTTCACGTATCAAATCTGAAGAAGTGTCTATCAGATGAAACTTTAGTTATTCCATTGGATGAGATCCAAGTGGATGAACAACTACACTTCGTGGAAAAGCCTATTGAGATCATGGATCGTGAGATCAAGACTCGAAGGCACAGCAAGATTCCAATCGTTAAAGTTCGTTGGGACTCTAAGCGTGGACCGGAGTTCACGTGGGAAAGAGAGGACCAAATGAAAAACAAATACCCACACCTCTTCGCAGCTGAGCAGCAAACTAACGATGACAGTACCTAAATTTTCGGGACGAAAATTCTTTCAACAAGGGGATGATGTGACAACCTGGAAATTTTCTCATACTTTCGTGTACTATTGTTGACTAAATCTTTGTGCATGACACATGGAAATCTTTGTGTATGACACTTGGGAACTTCTTGTAACGTTACGTACTATCATTACCAAACTAACTCTTTGTGCGTGGCACTCTGAACATGTACGTTACATGCTAAAACGCGTTTACTCAATTTTCGGGACGAAAATTCTTTCAACATGGGGATAATGTGATATCCCAGGTTTTTCAGATAACTTACACGTGACACTTGTCGAATAAGATGTGTGCTAAGTATTAAACGTGCATGGATTAAAGATGTGTTGTGTGTTGTGTGTTGTGTGATTGTCTTAGTGATTGAATATTTAGGTTTGATATGTGCACGAACTTAACCGAACCGCGACACGTTCCAAACCTTGGTTCATTGCGACCCTAGGAGTAACAAGTTTTTAAACTCTAGATAAAGTCAAGTTCTCGGCCATAAGATCAAAACCGAACCACTCAAGCTCCCTTGCGGCTGCATTCAAATCCAAACCAAACTACTTTAATCTTTGGCCGCAAAACCCAAACCAAAACAAATCTGATTGCGACCGAGATCAAACCCAACCAACCATCCAAGTCCCTCGGCCATGAACACTTATCTAGAACCGTAAACCTCATCTAGTTGCACCTATATATATACAACTAACATGCATCTTCTTCCACAATTCCTAAAACCCTAACAAGTAAAACAGCCGTCGGCTGCTTCCTCGTGCTTCATTGATCGCAAAACAGCCCCCATTCCTTCATCATCTCGATCAAACAGCCACTTTATCAACACCCTTTCGGTCGCGGATCAGCCTTACTCTTTTCTTTCTCTCGGCCGCAGCAAGCAGCAGCCGAGTCGCACTTGTCCACATCTCGGCTTGTTGTCTAGTTATTCAAGGTTAGAACCATACTTGATTACAAGATCATGCTTCGGTTAATTATAAGTATGATTGAATGTTTAAGTTGTTTCGGATTAATTATATGTTTGAATGATTAGATTGTATGGTTTTCGGATTATGGGTATGTTTGAATGATTCATTGTCTCGGATTACATATATGCTTGAATGATTCATTGTCTCGGATTACATATATGCTTGAATGATTCATTGTCTCGGATTATATGTATGCTTGGATGCTTAGTTGTTACGGATATATGTGTTTGATTGTATTGTTTCAGAATATGTGAGTGTTAAGTAATCGGCTGAATTGATCATTGTTCATACGCAGAATTGTACTCGGAAATTATAAGTTAGCAAGTGTGTTTTGGTTGTAATAACTAGAAATAAGAACTAGGGTTTGCATGGATAGGTTATTAGTCTCAATCTATGAGTAGAAATCGGATTATAATCACCTAGGTTAACCGTATGAACGAGTTGTGCGAATAAATTGTAACAATAATGCTGAAACAGTTTGCTGTGTGAAAGTTTCAGCCGATTTCATCTGGCTGTAACTTGGTCGTTAGTTGTCGAAAAACGGATTTCCTGATGTCTAGAACGTAGGGATTTGAATAAGGAATCTAATGGCACTATATTCATAATTTTCTGAAATCGTTTGATATTTTTAAAGGGCTAAATAAGTTCAGTAGGTAAAGCTGTTAAAATTCTGGAATTTTGTTGGTTGTTTATCAAGCTAGATTTTAAAATCAGTAGAGAGTCGAGTCATGATTTTTGTACAGCAACTAGGTATAGAAATTTCCGGGCAACTCCAATTGGAATTTTGTTAATCGGACAATCAGTGATTTTTAAATAAATTCTTCCGTGGACTGCAGTCAGAAAGCGGTAAATCTGACTGCAGCTTAGTGGATTAATAATTATGGTTAATTGGTAAAGATTTAGGACTTGGAAAAATTATATAAATTTCTATGGTATAAATGTCACCTACTGTAAAAATATGGGAATTTTTAGAATGCTGGAACTATTTTATAAAAATCCTAGAAAACAGCTGAATAACTGAGTGTTGAGCAGAAAGTTGTTAACTTGTGATTTTATGCATTAAAGTGTTGCATGGATTTGGAATGTGTTCATGATAAGTTGTGTGATCACTATGATTATATTAGAATACTGGCATGCATGTTTGAGTCTTAGATATGTTGTTTGTGTGTATCACTTTGTGAGTAAATTGCGTGTGAAATTTGTATTGGTGTGATTACACACTGACGTGGTATTAATTGGTTTGTTAGGACGCAACTAGCGGTCCCATCTCTTATAACATCTTTGCCACACTAACCGAGCTAATAAAGGTGAGTTCACGGCCCCTACTTTATCCGGTTTTTAAACAACAGGGGGAGAAACATGTATACACTCTCAAACTCAATCTCTTTACGTTATACGAATCTAACGTCACATAACTATACGGTAACTAAGTTAATGTTAATGTAATGTTATGGTCACTATGCAGCTTTATCACTTAAGTCCTCGACAATCTCCTCGGATCGTTAGTATTTGGGTTAAATAGCGGGGGAATTATGAGTAGTACTACTGGGTCTGACGAGCCCCATCCGAGCTAGTCGCGCTAGCCGACCGGGTATGGTCAACGGGTGTATAATTGGCTTAACATCGCCATGGTCATGTGATAGGCCTGGCAAAACGGAGGCACAAATGTCAGCTTCGATCGCGAACACTTAGTGACATGACTTTAGGCTAGCTACCTATATACATTAATATTGAACTTAATTACGGAACAACTTAATATTCCGGGTTTGGAATATTGGAACATCAACTTATTATCCCGGGTTGGGGATAATGGAAACACAACTTAATATTCCGGGTTTGGAATATTGGAACATCAACTTATTATCCCGGGTTGGGGATAATGGAAACACAACTTAATATTCCGGTTTGGGAATATTGGAAGCAACAACTTATTATTCCGGGTTTGGAATAATGGAACTGATATGTTATCCCGGGTTGGGGATAACGGAGTAACAAACTAAAACCGAACAACAAATTTATGAAAACCTGTGAACTCACTCATCTTTAATGTTGACACTTGTTTCTTTACATGTTTCTCAGGACGCTAGGAGCTCTAGGTGCACGCACATGCATTGAAGAAGACATCTTTATCGCGTCTCATTTATTAATATTATTTTGGGATTTTTCATTTGTTTTGGCGTTTGTGTTGGCGCCCGCATCATTACTTAATTATGCTTCCGCTCAAATTTTAAACTTATACTCATGCTAAATATTGGTAATCTAAAATTTACAACAAATGATTTTGGAAAACGTATTATCAAATCATATAGAGTCGTTCGACGTACTAGTGTCTTAGATTCTGGTTTGTTCACACGTCTCGCGGTAAAACTCCGTAAGTAGAAATTGAGGGTGTGACAGATTGGTATCAGAGCCACTAGCTATAGAGAACCAGGTTTGCATTAGAAGTAGACCTAAACTATAGCTGATATCATGACACTAGACTTAGTTTGGCACCGAATTATTATATCTTGTTATGCAATATGCTACAAACGTGTTTGGTAGGGTATACCTTCATAATAAGAAATGAAAACAACTCGTAACTAACTACACGACCTAACAGGCAATGTCATCATCCTCATCGTCATCATCGTCCGACAGACTTACGCCACCAAGAGCACCAGGAAAGGCACCAATGGTGGAACCCATACCACCTTATGGCGTGGAGACACGCTCAGCAGCGAGGAAAAGGCTCGCTCTGGGGGAGGAATCGTCGTTACGCCCAACTATTGCTGTATCGGTTGAACCGGTTAATCCTGTAGAAATAGGACTTGACATGCTTAGAATCCTGGTTCATACACAACAAAAACAGTTAGAAAGAATGCAGGAAACCATCTTAGCACAAGGATGGATGATCCGACACCTTACGGGAAAGACCGACTCGCTCGAGGAAGAGCATCGTACGAGCAAGATAGCTCGTAACACCATAGCTAGAGATCTGCGTGCGGAGCAGATAAGAGCTGACTGGCTAGAGGACAGAGTCCTGGAAAACAGTTGGAACATTCAGGAACTGCAAAACCAAGCACTTGAACCAGCACCTGCCCCTCCAGTGCCGGTAGAGGAGGATCCAGAAGAGGATCCAGAGGAGGATCCTGAAGAGGATCCGGAGGAGGACCCAGCTGAGGAAGCTGGAAATGCCGCACAGGATGACGGCAACGACAGTGACTTAGGGGATGGAGACGTAGACGACTGACACCTCTCGTTTATATTATTTGTTTTCCTTCAGTTTATTATTTTCCACTTGTATTTAAACTTGAGACTTTATAGTGAATTCGTATGTTTGATTTGCACTTTTGTAAGACGTTGAGATTTCAGTTAATCAAGTATTTCTTTGACTAGTTGACATATTGAGTTGACATAACTTAATAATTATTAAAGTACGAAGTAGGATAACTCTATTGGATATATAGACTTATCGGAGTGTGTTTATGTTGTGTTTCGAAGATCTAAATGGCGACTGGAAGACGTGGAAACCTTAACTTGACGCCCGAAGAGCTAGCTGCCATGATCCAGGAGCATGTGAACGCAGCATTAGCGGGTGTGCAGAACCAGCCGGCAGGTAACCATTATTAAGTTTTCGCGTGAAAATCTAATAGTGAGGCTAGTACGATTCCTTGCTGACTTCCTGTTCTCTGTCAGCAGGAGGGGGCTTTAACCCCTATAAGATGTTCCTTGATGCAAAACCAAGCAAGTTCTCGGGGGCGGAAGGACCCATTGGATTGGTCCGCTGGATCGAAAAGTCGGAATCTGTTTTTGAAATGTGCAACTGCTTAGAGGCCAACAAGGTCAAATACGCCGCCTCAACACTGGAAGAGGGGGCACTGACATGGTGGAATGCCCAAGTCCAAACACCTGGACTGTTAGCTGCAAATGTAATGGCATGGACTGAGTTCAAGGCCCTGATTAAAGAGGAGTACTGTCCACGAGACAGAGTGCAACAGTTAGAGCAAGCTCTATGGAACCACAAGATGGTGGGATCGGAAATTGAGGCTTACACTGCAAAACACCATGACTTGGTATTTCTGTGTCCTGATTTGGCAAACACGGTGGAGAAAAGACTCGAGTTCTATCTCGGGGGTCTGGTTCCAGAAATTCAGGGTATGGTGATGTCTAGTAACCCTGTAACAGAACATCAAGCTATCCGATTGGCTCACAAACTCACCGATAAAGCGGTGGAACAGAAGAAACTGCCAGCACGGGGTACCACTGAAGTTGCCTCAGATAACAAAAGAAAGTTTGAAGACTCCACCATTCGACAGTCTTCGTCATCACATCCACAGCAAGGGAACCAGAAACGGTTCAATCACTACCACAACCACCGGGGTCATCAAAATCGTTCCAACAACAACAACAGCAACTACAACAACAACTACAACAACAACAACAACCAGAATGCAGGCGGTTATGTAGGTCGAAAGCCGCAGTGCAACCGCTGTAATCTCCATCATAACGGCCCTTGTGCCGGAAATCGCTGCCAAAGATGTGGCAAGATGGGTCATGCGGCAAGGGATTGTCGTGGGGAAATTATGTCCCGACAAAATCAGAATCAGCCCCAAGGTCAGCAGCAGGGTATAAACCGGGGATGCTATCAGTGTGGTAGCACCGCTCATTTCAGAAAAGACTGCCCACAGTTGCGCAACAACAACAATAATGGTGGAAACAACCACAACCACAACAACCACAACAATAATGGGAACGGTGGCACAGGAGGTGCCAAAGGTCGTGCATTTACATTGGGCCGCGGAGAGGCCAGAAACGACACGAACGTGGTCACCGGTAAGTTTCCCCTTAATGAACATTTTGCTTCTGTGCTTTTTGATACGGGTGCGGATAGGAGCTTTATATCTGAGTCTTTTAGGAAGAACCTAAAACTCACGCTTAAACCATTAGAGACCCCTTATGTGATAGAATTAGCCAATGGTAAATCTGTAAATGTGACCCAAATCGTATCCGGCTGTCAACTCAAACTCGCGGGCCACACTTTTACCATCGATCTGATGACAACTACCCTGGGTAGTTTTGACGTGGTAGTCGGAATGGACTGGCTATCCGACGTCCGGGCTGAAGTTCTCTGCTTCGAAAAGTCTATCCGT
Source organism: Scalesia atractyloides (assembly GCA_947069175.1). Lineage (NCBI taxonomy): Eukaryota > Viridiplantae > Streptophyta > Magnoliopsida > Asterales > Asteraceae > Scalesia > Scalesia atractyloides. The sequence continues at coordinate 54,756,551 of CAMTDV010000029.1, forward strand.
ATTCCACTCACGAACGACGAAATCCTGACGGTACAAGGTGACAAGGCAAGCGCTGTCACCAACATTATCTCATTTATGCAAGCTCAGAAGTATCTTCGGAGAAAGAATTCTTTCGCTTTATTCCATTGATTTTAAAAACATTTTTGAATTTGTTTTATCAACTGATTTTGTCTGTTGAACAGTGAGGATTAGACGGAGCTTTGGGTAGAATAGACCTAATTAGGTAGAATATTATTAAGAACGAAGTTGAAGCAGCGGAAGTCGAATGATTCATTTATACCGAAAGAGTATAAATTGGAGAAATTGGAGAATTTCCCCTCTGGGAACTCCAAAACTTATAAAACTATGAACACACGACACTATATATAGACTTTTACCCTCGTGCGAACTAAGCATATTTAACTTCATACGAAGTAGTTACCTTCATACGGAGTGACTACCTTCGTATGGAGTGACTACTTCATATGAAGTGACCTCTAAAATCCTATCTCGTTCACACTTAAGTCATTTGTTCATATCTAAAGTATACAATATATCGCATCGTGGCGGACACACGGAACATGCCCTAACAATTTCTCCCTTGTACGTCACTATCTAATCTTGTTCTTGATCTTGAAATATGAGAGCCGTGTTTGAATATTCTGCAACTTAAATCAGGCATCTTGATATCTTCAATAGATTCCCCTTTGATTGATGATTCGGGCTTGCATTGTAACGCTTTGCATTCTTGTACTTTCCTTATTTAGAAAGTGTAATCGTACTTCTATTTTTTGGAAACTTGTATTCATTTCTTATTTATATTTTAATTCTCATTTGGTAATCTGGGACATTATTCATAATGAAATACTTATTTACCTATACTTATTATACTTGCGATCAATCATTCAAATACATACTTACATGCAAATCTCATACATTACAATTTTATGGTTGAAATACTCGAAAATCAACTAAAATACGTAAAAATAGCCCCAAACCAACCCACTCGTGCGAGTTGAATACACTTCACACGAAGTGAACACACTTCGCATGAAGTGGAGCTGGCAACAACCTTTTCTATAAATACACAACCACTTCACCACTTCCATCTTTCCGAATCTTCACACTCTCACTCTAAAACCTCTGAATTCCTGGCAGATTAATTCTCAGATCTTCTAAGTGAGTTCAACTTACTATTACCTAGTTATTTCTCTTATGATTCTTCTTCTTTTTCTTTTGTACCAAGTGTAGAAGCTAACCAAGTCCATCATCCTCTCTAGGATTGGACTTGTGTTCCAGCAAGTGTGAGAACGTTGGGGGCCTTGGCCACCGGAATTAAGTTCCACACCTCACTTGAATATATAACGAGGTTTCATACCTCCTTGCTTGACCTCCATGACAAATTTAACTAAAATGGACATAAACTATACGTATCTATTGTATTCTTCTTAATAAATTAGTCTAGGCATAACATTAATCGCATTCTGATTAAGTGTTATGGCCCTAGGCTGTTCTGTCTCGTTGCCAAAATCCCCGTTCATGGAAATAAGTGTCAAAACAGGTGCAAAACAAGCTAAATCATTTTAGAATTGTCACTTTCCACGAAGTGGACAGTTACTTCCTAAGAAGTGCAAGTCACTTCGCATGAAGTGGTCAGCCCACTTCGCACGAAGTGGTATTTTCCCTATTTTCTTTTTCGTATTTTCTGATTTCGAATATGAACCCTTCTACAAAAACATTCTATTGACACACCTTTGTTTCCCTCATGTAGGGTAACTTCGGTGTTCATCACCTCAACTCATCAACTCCCGGATTGCTAGGAAAGCTTGCAAAATTGTGAGCATACTCGACTCCCCTTTTTATCTTTACACTTTTGGGGTGCAACTGATATGTTATATCAACTAATGAACACAATTCTTTATGCTTAATCACAACGCAAACATTCAATCATACATGCTTAATACGAATACTTGCAACTTATTCATGTTAGAATTGAATGCTTTATACAACGTCATTAACTGTGTACCAGCCTCCCTTAACATTTATAGCACTATAGGATTGATGCACCGCCCGTATTAGTGAGGTAATATAAAGTATTCAAACGGTCTAGTCATTTCTATGATTAGATTACACTAGCGGTAAACTTCGGGTTGACATGTATAGTTACATTACTAGCATTGTATGATAGTTAAAGTAACGTTTATGCCATGTCGAATGTTTAAATATTTTTACGTTATATAGTATTCAAACTTGTATGCTCGCCAGTGCCTCGTGTGTTAAACTATACTTTATATATGTTATAGGATCGGGATGATGATAAAGGATGCATGGAATCTAGTTGGATGAACTAGAAACCCACTTTTAATTTAGACTTATGATGTACCTTGTACTTTGATTTCATTGTTGTACTTTATGTTTTGTTGTTGTAATTTGATTCCAAATTATGTACTTGAATTCTAGAAATTAAATGAAATATTGTTCTTTAAATTACTTATCACAAATTAGCGTTATGAAGTCTCAAGCAATCTACTTCGTCCGCCCCGATGATTCCACCATTGGTTGGGGTGTGACAGATTGATATTAGAGCCATAACTATAGGGAATTAGGAAGAATTGCATGATTTGGCCTAGTCTATAGTCTAAGTACCAAATCAGACCCCTTTTTTTGCGAACTGAAACACTTGGTGCGAACTACAACACTGTGAGTCCCAAAACAGATTCGGATCACAGTGGTTGATTGTTATCACTCAAACAACTATAGATTAGTTGTTTGAATGTGTAAAAGTTTAGAAAAACCAAACCATGAAGATGAAGATTCTTGAATGGATCAAACAACTAGTGTTGTATATGAAATCCCAAAAAGATGTAATTAATAACAACACTTGGATATTCGGATGTAAGCATAATAACAAGAATCATAACACAAGAGTAATCACCAAAATCTGTCCAAGAAACTTGGACAATACATTCATTGAAGCACATATTTATACAGACTGACTACCCAACGTATTTAAAAAATACGTTGGGTTGTTAACTACGCCGCCAACATGTAACTTTCACATAATTGCACTATTAACCCTTTTAGATTACCTAACTATTACAAACCAGCTCAAACTATGAATACTCAAGTACCAACGGTCTCAAAATGTTCTAACAATATCCCCCTAAACTGTTGCGTACTTGGACTTCCTTAGTCTTGTTCCGGAGCTTCAGGGTCTGCAGCTTGATCGGTAGGTTGGTCGGTTGTGGCTTCAGTTGTTGCTTCAGAAGTTGGATTAACAAAAGTTTCACTTGAGGTTTGTTGGAACTCCGTAGTGGCTTCATATGTGGATGAAACCGGAGTTTGAGATTGAGATGCAGCTTGAGATGGTGAGGGAGCTTTCTTTTGGGACAATGACTTTTGCTTTCTTTTCCTTTTTCTTGCCTCCTCTTTTTCTTTCTGCTTTTCGATTCTGATTACAATGTCCATCATTTCTATCTTTCTTTCTCTGGCCCGCTCCACCGCCCTTTGAAATAGAATTCCTTCTTCTCTGTACTCATTTCCGGCTCCAACGTGGATTTTGTGACCATAGAGAATGTTAAGATCGGAAAGATAGAACATGAAGACATCCATCGGGTCTAAAATGCGAATCTTCGTTAGAGACCAATCTTATCACTGCTTCTCCCGTCTTCCCATCGTAGAACCATTTCTTGAAATTTGTAAGCATGGCGGCTATTCTGGTGGAATTTTGACTCTTGTTTCAACCTTATAAGGATCGATGACCCATGTAACCATTCCCTTACCGGTGATGGGATCTTTTGTGGTCTTCGACACTCTTCTTTGGGGTCGTTGTGGCTTGAAACTGTGAAATCCCGATTGCATTCTCTCAAAATAAGTCTTTCAAAGTCAGCTCCGATGCTACTGTTGGTTGGGTTTATCAAGTCTAGCCTGCCCAGTTCCCGAATATCCCATCTTGGAAGGCTTTTCATATCAGCTCGGTCTTGAAGTGCTGAATGACTCCACCTCGTCTCTTCACAATGAACATCCCTTTGAGATTACAGTACTTCCAGCTTATTATTCTATCGGTAACTTTAGATTTTTCAACAGTGACCATCTAATAGAAGTCTGGAAGTTTTTCTCTTTCTTTCCTGAACCACTCTGGATGAATTGGAGTTACTGAGTCACCATCCTCAGTCTCATAAACAATATCTTCTTCCAAACCCCATTCGACAAAGCGAGCTGGCATCTCATCTCTGTCTACCTCCTCTTCTTCACTTTCGTCATCTTCAGTGATGTTTACCGCGGATTCTAAACGCTTTTTCTTCTTTTCTACATCCTCAGCCTTTTGTCTTTCTTCTTCAACCTTGAACTTCTCATAATCAAAGATATATGTGGATGAGAACATCGGTTGTATGTCTGCCTTGGTGCAAAGCTCTCTGATCAAAAAGTACATCTTTTCCATTCCATCCTTCTGAAATCGCACGAATCTAGTTTGTTCTTTGACATATGCGTGGAGCTCTTTGTTTTTCTTTCTTTGCTCCATCAGCTTTTCGTGAATTACGTTCGTGTTGCTTACCTGATGTCTCAACAGATAGATCTCTTGAGCTGGGCCTTTTCCAATATCTTTCGCCAGCTTATCGTACAGATCCTGAAATGGACGCGGTCTGCGAGGAGCTTGTTGGGGCATCTGCTTTGGTTGTGCTTCTGTCGACAATCCTTCCCCTATTTTCTTACGCTTCTAAGGGGGAGATAAACTGGGAGCTTCTGGATCGACAATCAATTGATCAACAAACTCATCTAAATGTTCCTGCTCGGTAGTGACCGTCACTGGCATTTCAGCAACTGTCATCTGCGCCTCTTTCTTCTAGCTTTTCTTTTCTCTCTTTTTTTTTTGCCTCGTGAATTGCATGAAGATTTTCAATATGTTCACGATGTTCTCTTGTGCCTCCGGCCCTAAAGCTGCTTTCCATTAAACGTTCTTGAGAGGGGGTATCTTTTCGTTTCTTTGATGAGTCCCCTTCTTTCATAAGTTGCTTTCCTTTATTCTTTCGACTTAGCTGCTCGGTTTCCTCTTCTTCCTCATCCACTTCCTCCTCAACATCTCCTTGTCTCTTTCTTTTCACACATTCTCTGTATTTCTCATAGGCGGCTTAGGAAATATTTCTTCCCTATACATCTACTGATGCAGCAGCACCCACTCTTCAGTTTTTAGTTCTGTAATCTGACGTCCTGTCGGCAACTGAAACTTGTATAGGTCGCCATCATGTGGGAGATTTGGATGCTGGTTGTTGATAAGGAGCTGAACAAATCGTGGGTACATGGCCCATGTGGAGGAATTTGCGTTGTCAACCATGCAGTAAAAGATAAGACCCGAGATATTGAATGGCTGTTTTGTGCAAAGGTTGAGCATAGCAGCCGACCATTCTAAGTTCAAGCCATCATATCCTCCCTTTCTGTGTGCCAAGCTCATAGCAAATGCATGAAGAATGAATCTCCAGTCCTTTGTAAGCCCCTTTCTTTTGATCTCGTTGTTCTCTCTGAATTCTCCAACATACCTCATCCCTTTAAAGCCATCGAGGATGTCATCCTTCTTAACTCTGAGCGGATCACTATGCTTGTCTCCAAGACTGAGGACTCTACGTACATTTTCCTCTGTTACTATGATCTTCTTGTTCCTCACTGTAGTCGTGATTCTCTTAACTTCGTTGACTGTTGACACCTTGGCTATTTTCCAAAACTCTTCAATGTGGATGTTGTAGATGATCGGATCGGCTTGAACAGCATAGCTGATTCTGCTTGAGTTTATCCACTCCGCTACATCTTCGAAATCACTTGGAGGTGGGACCAACTTGCATGGCTGATTGTGCTTTCGTGTTTTATCCCAAACGATTTCCTTCACCATTTCGAAATCGAAAACGAGTCAAGTTATATATATATATATATATATATATATATCTAATAACAAAATTAAAAAAATATATACATATTAATTTATACATAAAATATATTTGGATTATAAATAAAAATAGAAAATAAATCTAAAATGAATTTTATAAAATCACTATTATATACGCTAGACATTTAAACCAATTTCGCCGGACACACAACTGTACACACGAGACTCAGAGATAACTACGCCGAATTAGGATTATTTACGCTGCATGAATGTCACGGATTAGACTTTGACTCGAGAACGTATCCAGCGAAGATGATTATCTACGTTGGTTGCTTGAACTCACGTTCAAGACTTAAATCCGCTGACACTAGGGTTTGAGATAACTACGCCACATTCAAATTATCTGCATTGTATTCAAAATAAATACGGTGGCTTCAAGTTTTTCTTGATAAACCCATGAAAACCGGATAAGAACCAGATCAAGATGTTTATGTGTAACTCAAACGTATTTGAAATTGATGCATTCACACACTCAATCAACAAACAGTCAACATTTGAAAGCCAGAATCATACCGATTTGATTTTAAACGACTTCGATCAGATGTGGTTTGATTTTAATAAGTGGGACTTCGGATGAAACAGAAGAAGATGATGTTTGAATGTTTTTTTGAAAATATTTGCATAAAGGAGAAACTGAAATTTATATGCAAAATTACCTTCCAGCGTATTTAATAAATACGCTGGATTAGAAAATACGCCACGCAGGTTTGTTTTGTGAAATAACTTTAAAGCTAAGAAATCTTAGAAATAAATACGCTCGAAAATTGTAATTTTTTTTCGAAAAATGTGCCCCTTTTAGACAACAATAGTGCAGAACTTTAAGAAAAAGATTAAGAAAAGTGGAAGGTTGCAATTTGAATTCTGAAAATTATTTTTAGGGCCTGGAAGTTTCCTTTTTCACATAAAATTTATGCTTACTGATTCGAATCCTGTGACTTTCCTGCAAAAAACATTTCGTTAATTTGAGATAAAAATATTAGATATTGTGAATAATCAAGGCACAAGAAAAACTGTCAGTATGTTTGTCCTTTAAATCCATGCACCTATCTTTCAACATGCGATCAGAGAGCCTTTTATCATATTGTGGTAATATTGACAAGAAATTCGATATTCCCCCACTCATGCTGAACTATCAGAATGTTGTGCCCGTGAGTCCCACATCAGGACATACCCCCACGATCAAGGTATGCGCAAAGATTCCTCATAGCAGGTGAGTATATTGACCTCATTCGTATTTGAAATTTCAACGTTAGACAATTGGTGTTCAGGTCAGTACTCCCGTACAACAAAGAGACCAAAGTCTAATGAGGGCTATGACAGATACTAAATACGGTACGATTTAAGCACTTGAATGATTCTCAATGAGAGCTTCATTTGTGTAGGGTTTTGGCCGCATTGGCTCTTTTGTAAAGATATCATAATTGTGTCTAGGTCAGCATATATCTGGATGCAGCAAAAGAGCAACTATGATATCCCTGAATGATTAGTCAATATAAAGACCCGAAATCTCGAACTTTGGCAATCTATCAACGCAAGATTTAAGACCATTAAGCCATATGCCGCAACGTGTTACCTGCAAGTTGCACAACATTGTGGGTATCCAGAATTCTTGTGTGTTCATTAGATTTTGCCTCCTTTTCGCAGTTTACTTCAAGGTATTGCTGAATCTACTGACACGTCTTTGCTTGGAACCTCAATCTATTTCTGTTTTAAGATCAAATAAAGTGTTAGCAGTTTTTCCATCATTTCTCATGCAGAAGTCAAACAAGGATTCTTGTTTCAACAATATTTTCTGGAATTACTTCCCCCCTTAAAATTTTATTTTCGAGAATTCATTGCTTGAAAAGAAATTTTAAATTCGTAGAAAATCTTTTGATGGGCACATTTTTATGAGATTATTTTTATTGTTATTATATATATATACACACACACAGACACACACACACACATATATATATATATATATATATATATATATATATATATATATATATATATATATATATATATATATATATATATATATATATATATAGTCACTTCCACTCAAGGAAGTTGACCATCTCCAACCAGGTTACCAACTGGTTGAAGCGAGTTTTATCGAAGGCTTTCATGAATATATCAGTTTTCTGTTGCATCGTATCCACTGGTACCACTTGAATATACCCTTTCTCATACGCATCTCTGATCGCATGAATGCGAATTTCGATGTGTTTAGCTCTGGAGTGGTGGATAGGGTTCTTCACAATTCCAAGACACGCTTCGTTGTCGATGAATATAGGAGTCTTCATAACGTTGATTCCATAATCCAACAACTGATTTTGTATCCAGAGAACTTGAGAACAATAACTGTAAGCTGCTGTGTATTCAGCTTGAGTAGTTGATGTGGAGACTGTTGTCTGCTTTTTGCTTAGCCACGAAATGAGACGATTTCCTAAAAATTGACATCCTTCTGAGACGGACTTTCTGTCAACTTACAACTTGCATGATCACTGTCAGAGTAAGCAACTAAATCAAAATTACTATCCTTAGGATACCACAAACCAAGCTTGGGAGTTCCCTTCAGATAGCGAAAGATTCTTTTGACATCAGCTTCATGAGATTCTTTCGGATCCGTCTGAAATCGCGCACAGAGACAGACAGCCCACATAATGTTAGGCCTTCTTGCGGTCAGATACATTAATGAGCCTATCATTGAACGATAGAAGGATTTATTCACGGGTTTTCCTTGAAGATCCGAAGTAAGTTCCGTCTGAGTAGCTAAGGGAGTGCTGGCAGATTTGCAATCATTCATATTGTACTTGGATAGAATATCTCTGATATACTTAGCCTGATGAATGCGTACGCCGTCTTCTCTCTGCTTCACTTCTAATCCCAAGAAAAACGTAAGTTCTCTCATCATGCTCATTGTCACACCCCGACCCGCAGCGGAATAAGAGTCGGGGCATAATAGGGTTATCACCAAAGCTCATGATGTTTACTAAAATGTTTCATATTTATTAAATCCAAATTACAACTTAAATAGTCAAATTAAATCCATACGGTTACAAGGAAAATGAAACTAAGTAATACAATCCCAAAGCTTAAATTGAATTATTCTTCTAAGCCTTTCTATGTGTTTCTTGCCTCAACTGGATCACCTGTATCATGTGTAAAATGGGGGAAATTTTGGGTCAACAAAAGTTGGAGAGTGAACCTTGTTTACAAACATTGTTATTGATTTCTTGTTGTATTTAATATTGAAAAGTTGTGCAATATTCATATGTGAGCAAACATATATAAACAAACAATCACAAACCACCTTGAATGAGTATATGACATGAATGATAATGTATTGTGAGATCAAGGCTCAATCAAACGGAGCCGATCGTATGAAATGTATGATGATGTATGTGAGATCAAGGCTCAATCAAACGGAGCCGATCGAATGAGGCACCTGTACTCAACCCGTCTCCCACGGGGAGCTGACGGGCCTATGAAATGCATGTACTGAAAATGATAACTTTAATGTAAACATAATCCACACAACAATTGATACATATTGAATACACATTTGATCACGGATATGACGGATGCACAAGTGTTTATAATATAATAAATAGTTATGCGACACATGATACACCCAAAAATGTGATTAAAACGGGGAATTGCTAGAGGTTCACTCACATTGGGTGCGTTCTATTGATGTTGTTGGATGCACACGAGTTTTGGGATTTGATCGACGAGGAAAACTAACCTAAAAATAATAACGAAATAGTTCGGTAAATAAATGGATTTTTAGATTTATTTTTGTGAGTTTAAGGACATTTTCTAACTTTAAAAATATTATTTTTAAGTATTTTTAATTGATTTTTAAATTGAATAAATAAATAAAAAGAAATAAAAATTTTTGACTTTTTGATCGTTGACCGGTCCGTGGACCGTTGACCGGACCGTTGACCGGTCGGACTGTGAGTAATGTGTGCACTGAGTGAGGCTCGAACCCGAGACCTCTCGTACGCGTGCACGCAGCTCTACCAACTGAGCTACGTGTCTAACCCAAAATATTTCTGATTTTAATTATACTTATATACTATTTAGATTATTCAGAATTCTATTTAATTTAAAAAGGTTTTTAAATCATTGAACCGGTGTGAGGGCCTGGACTCGAACCCGCGTCCATAGCCTTGTATTGCACACAACCCGACCAACTAGGCTGTGTGACTAACCCGAATGATATGCGATTTTAATTACATTTATTTACTATCTGCGCCTTAATATATATCAGCATTAAAAATGGTTGGAAATTTGTAAGAACCTGGCAGCGTGTTAGGACTCGAACTCGGGACCATGATATTAAATTTGCACACAGTCCACCACTGGACTGTGTGTCTAACCCGGTATATTCAGTTTTAATTAAACTTATACACATATCGCCTTCGTCTTCTTCATTTATAACGACACAGACAAAGATGTCCGACTGTTCTTGCTTAAATCGTTCGTCTAACATATAAATGATTGAAATGTAATGGATAAAGAGGGTTTTGGAAATGAATGTACCGAACAGGATGTTTTTTCTCAGAACTCCGGCAAGGGTCGTCGGCTCTGATTTGTGAATTCCGTCTGATCAGATCAATTAACAGTTTTGATCAATTAGTTGTGAAATTAAGTGACTAAACAAGAGATATCAGGGGGTTTAGATGATTGTACCGATTTACAGTGTGATTTCAGAATTTCCAGAGATTTTCCGGCGAGTGCAGAATTTCCGGCAACGTCGTCTGGAACCGATTCTGGTTGAAGGATTGAAGTTAGTACATGTCTAACAATGGGTTGAAAACGAAAGAGTCGAGAAATTTACCTATTTGGTGTAAGTCTCGGTTTTCCGGTGAAAGTCCGGCGATAGCAGATAGTGATTCCGACGAACAGAAGCTAGAGTGAAAAATTGAGGGTTTTGCGAGTGTTTCCGAGATGTGAGGCGATGGTATTATTAGTGTAAATTGGAAGTAATTTCATTTCGGTTTTCAATTCAACAATCATATGAATCGAGTCATTGAAGATTGAATTGATTAAAGAAGTGGGTTGTAACTGACATGGTATCATCGGTTACACTCAGAAACTCGCGACCACCAAAGGTCTCTTGTTATTTTAAAGTCGTTGGGCGGTTTCAGTTCTTGACGCAAACAGATGAATTCACGGGTGGAACTTAAGTTTTATTTGATTCATTGATTACACAAACGAGTCAAGTGGCGGAGTGGTGAAACGCTTGTTTGTTGAATGAACCGGTTGACCCGGCAGCGGTATTTATTTTTTTATTCACTATTTCTTTGTTTTTATTAATTATGTTTTAAAATTCTAACAATGTTTATTAGTTATGTATCGTTTAAAATTAATATGAACATTAAATACGCAACGAAAATTTATAACTGAAATATTCGATTAATAAACGAAGCGGGTTTTGAAAACCCGTTTTTCGACGGATGTTACACTCATCTCGAATTTTGCCTTCATTACTTGCTCGAACTCCCTACAAAGAGCTTCATCAGTTGACCCAAAGATGATATCGTCTATGTAGATCTGCACCAGCATCAGGTCATCTCCGATCCTCTTTGTGAAAAGAGTCATATCAATTTTCCCTCTTGAGTACCCACATTCCAGAAGAAATGTTGACAAAGTCTCGTACTATGCTCGAGGAGCTTGGTGAAGACCATAGAGAGCTTTGTCAAGCTTATAGTACTTCGCGGGGAAGTGAGGATCTTCAAAACCTGGAGTTTGACAGACATAGACTTCTTCTTTCACTTTCCCATACAGAAATGCACTCTTTACATCCATCTGAAACACCTTAAAGTTTTTGAACGAAGCGTAGGCTAAGAAGATTCTGATAGCTTCTAAGCGTGCAACCTGTGCAAAAACTTCCTCATAGTCAATCCCCTCCTCTTGCCGAAAACCTTGAACTACTAATCTTGCCTTATTTTTTATAACTACACCACGATCGTCCATCTTGTTTCGAAACACCCACTTGGTACCAATTGGATACTTTCCATCTGGTAAATCAACGAGTTCCCAGACTTTAAGTTTCCGAAATTGGGCTAATTCTTCTTGCATTGCTTGTACCCAGCTGGAGTCTTGAATTGCTTCTTCGATATCTCTTAGGACAGACTATGAGAGAAAAGCTGCATACAGTCCTGTGTTGATGGTATGTGTTTTTTCGCGTGTTCGAACTCCATCGTTAACAGAACCAATGACATTTTCAATTGGATGGTTTCGATTGGTCTTGTACCCTGCGTTGGTGTGAGTTTCCACTTGTTGAGGTAGATTAGTGAAATGTTCATCAACGTAGATAATTGGAGTTCCGTCTTCTTTAGGAGGTTCATCCACAACCTGCTGTGAAGAAGAATCATCATGTGCAGATGCATTCTCAACAGATGTGTCACCATTTACTTCGATAACAGTAAGAGTAGGAGAGGCAGAGGCAGGGGTGAAACGGGTTGTAAAAGGAGTGAAACCAATGTCTGAAGGATTAAACAATGGCTCTAATGGGGTGGATTCAGCAGGTTCGGATTCAGTGTCGGTTCAGCAATGTCGAAAGTGTTGAATACAATGTCACGTCATAAAACCAATTTGGACCGCTTCCAATATTAGTGGAGTTTCCTTCTTGAAAATCGACGTAATATGATTCAATCACCATCTTTGTCCGTTTGTTGTAGACTCGATACGCCTTTTGAGAAGATGAGTAGCCCATGAAGTAGCATACGTCACCTACCGCTTCAAACTTGATGAGATTATCTTCAGTGTTCAAAAGTGTGCATGAGCTCCAAATGGTCTGAAGAAATCTATCAGAGGCTTCCTTTTGAAAAGTAGTTCATAAGCTGTCTTTCCGTGAGGTTTGACAATGAGAACACGATTCAAAACGTAGCATGCTGTGTTGACCGCTTCAGCCCAGAAGATTATGGGAAGCTTGGAGTCGACAAACATAGTTCTAGCAGCTTCGATGAGAGTTCTGTTCTTGCGTTCGGCTACCCATTTTGCTGAGGAGTTCTGGCAGCACTGTATTAAGACGAATTCCTTTTTCTTCGCAGAAGGATACAAATGTATGATTCCTGAATTCTGTATCGTTGTCGCTTCTTACAGATTTCACCTTCAGCTTGAGTACGTTTTCAATCATAGGGATGAAGCTTTTCAGAACAGAAGCTGTCTCACTCTTAGCTTCGAGGAAATACACCCATGAGAACCTTGAAAAATCATCTGTAATTACCAACAATAAGATCTTTAGCTAAACTTGTAATGCTTATAGGGCCGAAAAGATCCATGTGAAGTAATTGCAGTGGGGTGGAAATCGTATTCACTGCTTTGGACTTATGAGGCTTTTTATGTTGCTTTCATGTGGGCTACCATGCGATGCATTTTTCAGAAATAAAAGGAAAATCTGTTCATAGGTAAACTCTTACTAGATTTAATTTAGAAAGCTTATTTATGTTTTTAAAGTTCACATGCCCCAAACGCCTGTTCCATAACAGTGATTCCGATTCAGATGCCTTTGAAATAAGACATGTCATTTGCTCATTTGATTTGGCATTTTTCATATTCAACACATAGGTATTATTTTGACGGGGAGCTCTAAGCATGATCAATTCTGCAGGGACAGAGTATTCGGGTTTGAGGAATAAGTACTCCGTGTCATTGAACAGCACCGAAATTCCTTTGTCACAGACTTGTGATACACTCATGAGATTGTAACATAACTCTGGAACATAGTTTACATTCTCCAGAGTAAGGCTTCTGACACGACGTCACCCATTCCGACGATCTTCCCTCCTTTTCATCTCCGACAAAGGACACAAAATCACCATCGATAACTCGAAAGTTTTTAAGCAGATCCTTTAAGCCGGTCATATCCTGGAGCATCCCTGTCAACATGCCAGATATATTCCATGAGCATCCAAAGCCATTTCTGAATTTTATTCTGGTATACAACAACAATAGAAAATATTTACAGGTTAGCTAGCTTTTGGAACCCAGACTTGCTTTACATTAGTTCTATCATGATTTCGAGCAAGAGAGTTTTCTTTTCTTTTCCAAAAACAAGTTGAGTCAACTATGCATTTTACTGATTTCTTTAGATTGTCAAATTGATCAATAAAACTCTTAACGAGATCTTGATTAGGTTTAGAAAAATTCTGCTTTTACAATGTTTCGCAGTATGTCCTAAATGACCATAATGAAAGCATTGTTTGCAGTTCGATCTTTCTTCCTGGGTGCTGAGTGCGAAGATGATGTATGTGATGAGAATCTAGAGCTTCTTGAGGAATCTGATGACGTAACATGGCTTGAATCTTTGACTTTCTTCTTGTCAGGATGATGTTTATCTTCAATTTCATCCTCACTATGCTCATTATCTGATGACGAGGTTGATTCTTGACTTTCATTTGACATTTCTCCATCACTCTCTGAAGTTGTTGTGCTTGAATCATCTCTACTAGTTTCTTCAGTAAAGTTTTATAAGTCTCTGAAGTACCTGCAATGATGGAACAAACTCGAGAATTTCCTCTGTGAGGAACTTTCCAAATCTGTTTTTCTTCAATTCTGGCACAACAACGGAGATTCAAGCATAACATTTTCATCATTAAAAACAGGGTTTAAGTCATGACTCTCAACCTTAGCATGCACTTGGTTGTGAGTCTTAAGTGTAGGCGCAAGGCCATTACAGTCATCCCGAATGTTTAATTTGGCACAAAGCCGTTATAGTCATCTATCATAGATAAACTATTACAGTTATCCTGAATAGAAATTCTGTTTGTTTATTACAATTCCAGGCAAACCAGTTAACTGTTGAATAACTGTCGCCTGAGTAACCAATTCCTATTTTTGAACCTCCACAATCATCTTCCTTATCTCACACATCTTCTTGACCCTCAGACAGATCTGCAATGCTTTCAGACATGTTAGTATTGTTTTGTGGTTTGTAAAAAGCATTTTGATCCAAAAGATCTTTTTATCGATTAAATCATTTTTAGGATGAGGAGATGGCATTGGGACATAATTGTTGCTGTGTGGAGGAGGAAATAATTTTCTTTCATTTCCGAATTTATCCTTATATCCAATTCTTCCTTTATGAATGTCAGTCGTTGGCAGTTTACAATATCAACCAGTGCTTTTTGACTAATTTTCCATTTATGATAATGATTTCCAATTTGTTACTTTCGTTTTGAGATTTTTCTAGTTTTTCAGTCATATCATTTATGATAAAATCTTTTCTGAAAACAAATTCTTTTAAAGTATGCATTTCAGCTATGGTTGAGTTTAACTTTCGCTGATATGCAGCTTCATTTTCTTTTAGTTCTTGATTAATTTTCAAAATTTTTTCTTTTTCTTTAATTATGTCACGGTTGAGAGATTTGCAGTGTGCCACGACGTTCAAACATGGTTTGGAGCACAGCTTCGCTTTAAATTCATATGGTATGCTATTTACCAAATCCTTATCCTCAGTTTCTGACTTCATGGCGGTGGTAGAAGTTTCAACCGCTTCATTCTTGCTGCTACGATGGCTTCTTGAACTGCAGGCTTCAACTCATTCATTTTAGCTTTCTGTTGTCCCTTCTCTGAGGTTTGTTCAGCAGGATTGATGATGCTTTTCAGACTAGTGTCACTTTTGCAATCTTGGCGGTTTGCTTTTCAACACAATTTGAAGCAGACGTGACAGAAACATGGAGATGTTTGCCATGAGGGCCTTGTAACTTCATCTTTAGCCTCAGCTATTTCCTCTGACCAGTCATAATCTTCCACAACTAAAGCCTTTTGGTTGTATTCAGCAATACTATCACTCCCTTCAATGGCCACCGGTCTTCTTGTTTGGTTGAGTTCGGCATTCTCGTTCTTTAGCAACGGAACTCCCTTTTGAAATGGCTCAGATTTTTACAATTGTAACATCTCAGCTTGGACTTGTCAAATCCAGCTTTTCCGAGAGCTAGCCGTTTTCCCGTTTTATCTTGGAATTTCTTCAATCGAAGAGTGATCATTGCCATCGGCCGCTTCAAATCCATCTCCTCCATGTCGTCTAGGATCCATTGATACATGTCTTCAGCTGTGAGGAAATCTCTCTTCAACTCTCCTGACATGAGAGCCTCATAGCTGCTTAAGAAGGTATTAAACAAAGCGACATGTTCTGTGGATATTTTAAGTGCTTGAGTGTCGCTGGCCACGGTAGTCTTCTCGAGGATGACGAGGCCTTCATAGAGCTTGCGGAAGCATTCGGATAAGATTCGACAACACTTTGAGAGTTCAATCCACATGAGGTGATAGGAGCAAGAAACACATATTCTTGGGGGTCGAGGTTGCAGCAGCTTGCTGAGTAATCTTCTGAGAATACCCAGTTTGGTTCATCTCTCTCTTGACAATGTCCATTTCAATGGATTTTAGAGTGTTGATCAGTTCCGAGAGTGTAACAGGAGTTGTGCTGGTCAAGAAAGTTCTCTTAATCATCATGCATTGAAGGCTCCATTCTTTAGGGAGAGAATCTGGCAGCTTCTTAATTGATGCATAATTTGCAACAGGATTTCCACTTTCTTCATATTAGTCAGCACTCCCAGAAATCGACTGATGTGGTCGGATAAGCTTTCAGCCACGAACACTTCCAAACATGTCATACTCTTTCTGGACCATGTCTCTTTTGTGTCCATGAGCTCCTCATTTCCTTCATAGTGGTCGATTAGTGCCAACCACAGTTCATGTGCGGAGGTGACTCTTCAAACAAGTTGTTATCGTCCTTGGACAGAGCCATAGTAAAAGCAGCATGAGCCCTCCGGTTATGTTGAATGAGAGTTTTATCTTCTTCTGTGAACGTTGATGGATCTTCATTAATTGTACGAATGTCGTCACAAATTATCATTGGAACATGCGGACCCACTGTGACTGACATCCATTAGTATAGTCGTCGGTATACTCAAAGAAGGCTTTGATCCTATTTTTCCAATTGCTGAAATCTTCCGATCCTTTCAACTTCGGTGGCCTTGTAGCAGTTCCAGTTTCTAACTCGGCTTGGGCAATTGGATTGAGTTGATTGAGAGACATTATGGTTGATCAGTGATTAAATACGTGGAGAGAGTTAAATCAGGAGACAATTTCGCTGCAAAGGAGACAAATACGCTGCAGATGAAACAAATACGCTGCACTTGAGATTAATTACGCTGCACTTGAGATCAATTACGTTGATGAAATATGGCGACTTTATCTTGCGAAAAAGCTAAATCCGCTGGATAATGAAAAACAAACAAAAGTTTGATTAATTTCGCTGATCACCGTGATAAAATCGTTGAGGATTTGTATCACTGACTTCGAAGTCTCCTTCGATTAATTTCGCTGGCACTATTACGCTGAAACTCAACAAATTCGCTTGTTTAAACCCAGACGTATTTGTTAAATACGTATATTCAAAGTTAAATACGCTGTCTTCAAAAATATATACGCCAACTTCAAAAATAAATACGCCCAGAAGGGTTTTAGTACGAACAAAAACCTCAAATCACCCAAAAACGACTCAAAATTCATGTTTCTTTGCAGCAAAATGACCAAAATGTTTACCAAATTACTGATTAACAACAACCCAATGATTAAACACACCAGATCAAGCCATTTTAAGCCCAAAATTTTGAAAAACCATAAAACTATGAAAACTTTTGAAAAACCTTCAAAACTTGAAGACATCTTAACAAAAACTCAAACAATCAAGAGCACAAAGGCTCTGATACCAAATTGTGAGTCACAATACAAATTCGGATCACAGTGGTTGATTGTTATCACTCAAACAACTATATAGTTGTTTGAATGTGTAAAAGTTAAGAAAAACCAAACCATGAAGATTAAGATTCTTGAATGGATCAAACAACTAGTGTTGTATATGAAATCCCAAAAAGATGTAATCAATAACAGCACCTGGATATTCGGATGTAAGCACAATAACAAGAATCACAACACAAGAGTAATCACCAAAATCTATCCAAGAAACTTGGACAATACATTCATTGAAGCACATATTTATACAGACTGACTACCCAGCGTATTTAACAAATACGCTGGGTTGTTAATTACGCCGCCAACATGTAACTTTCACATAATTGCACTATTGACCCTTTTAGATTACCTAACTATTACAAACCAACTCAAACTATGAATACTCAAGTACCAACGGTCTCAAATGTTCTAACAAACACAACCTGCAAACTGAACCTCTTTGTGCGAACTGAACAGCTTCGCACGAAGTGGCACTCACTCCGCACGAAGTGAGGTACTTCGCATGAAGTGAACAGTTCCTCGATTAAAATGTCTAAACTTACCTATTCTACTTCTGATCTAACCCATTTCTTAAAATATTACATGCCATTCCTTAGGCTGACACAATACACACTTGAAGACATGAAGACACTCATATATCATTAACGAGGCGATTTGCACCAAGATTGGCCTAATGGCCCGCAATTTTTGGTGAAGTCCCTCATTCCGCGTATTCGATTTTTCATGAAATTTCACCATCAAGTTAGGGGTGACATCCATACCTTGATGGGAATTTCCATTTGATACTCTAGTGGACCCTTGCCAACACGTCGGAATTTACTCCTCGATTGGTAAGTATCAACCACGTTTAGGGAATGAAATTATCAAGTTAGAAGTGATATCCACATCTTGATAACTAGTTCCATTCCTTGATTTTCAATCCCGCCAAAGTTTTGAATTTTCGATCATTTAGGGACATGTAGTAACTGAAAGGTAAATACCGTTAATCGCTCATTGGTGAGAGTATTCTACCTATTAGGCCACATGTCTCCCTAACTTGAAAGGACTTTGATTTACTTTGGAATAGTCTGAGTTTCGTTCCAAGACACTCCAAGTTTTACGTTGAATCTCTTTTATGCTACATCCATTTCTATGTTACTTTGATACGTTTATCATTTCGAGTTGAATGCACAAATCGCACACTCTTCGCAATCTAAAACAGCGCTAATAATCGTAAAAAAACTAAATTTACTACTCTTGTTTCCTTTATACGTGATTATACAATGCAAATACATGCTATGCTTTCGTAACAATGTGAAACTTATGTGCTAAGTGTATGTGTTATACTTTTATGTTTATACGTATGAACAAACTTTATTTTCTAAACACATTGTGATCTAGTCTCATCCTTTACCTTTATTTTCGACCTTTTAGATGTCTTCTTCAAACAACTCGAACGAAAGGAAGAAGTCCAAATCCAACTCCAACGATGATTCAATGTCTAAGAAAGACATGATGAAGTTTATGGCCAATCAAATAGCAAAAAATTATACCCGATATCGTTAGTAAGATCCAACCAGCCCCTGTTAACATCGATTCCCCCTTACCTCGTCGAATCCAAGGTCAACCCACCCAAGTCAACCTTTTCGTTTAAATGGTTTAACTCTTGCAGTCTGATGCCATTCACGGGCGAAGAGGGAGCAACAAAACTACTCCAATGGTTCGATGCCATTGAAGTCACATTCCGCCAGAGTGGGTATCTCGATCACCTACGCACCATCAACGCCACTGGCATCTTCCGATCGAGAGCCCTTGATTGGTGGACGCCGAACAAAACGTGTGCGGTGACGACGCTGCTTACGCACTCACTTGGGCCGAGCTCAAGAAACTCAGGAAGGATGAGTTATGTCCTCCCCATGAGCTCCAACAACTCGAGAATGAGTTTTGGAATCTCAAGAAAATTGGGAGCGACAACACGATCCTCATCGCTAGGCTCAAGAAACTTAGCATACTTTGCCCTTGCAAAGTCGATTCCACTGACAAGGCCATAGCCATGTACATTCGAGCCCTCCCTTCCTCCTTTTCCAACTATGTAGACGTCGCCCGACCTAAAACTCTTTAGGACACCTACTGCCTAATCGCCAAATTTAACCATAACCGGAACTTCGAAATGAATGGTTCTACCAAGACGGTTCACCAAGCTACCACTGAACCAATCATTGAGTCATCTAAACCTTCACCCAAACCTAATGGTAGAAGCGGAAGGCTTCAAACTAAAACTACGCGGTTGTTACTCCGCCAAACCCCCCGCAACAACAACTTGCCCTAACCCAAAACCCTGAACCAGCCAAATGAGGCTACACTAGGACTCTTCCCAAGTGTGTGACCTGCACTACCATCACCCTACTACTGCACCATGCGCCTTTTCACTACGTGCAACAGGTTTGGACACTTAAACACCCACTGCCGTTTTGGCCAACGACCTCAAGGTAAGAAACCAACCACCTGCCCAAAACCAAGCCCAGCAGCCAGCAAACAATGGTCGCTTTTGTTACAAGTGTGGTGACTTGCTTCACCTCAGCAACGTTTGCCTTCAATGCAACAACCAGCAGCAAGCCCCTCATGGACGGCTTTTGTCATCACTTCTGCTCAAGCCAGAATAACAACGACATCATTAACGGTACGTTCCTAGTAAACAATGTTTATGCTTCGTGTTTATTTGATACTGGCGCGGATAAAAGTTTTGCATCCACTGACTTGGAACAAATGCTTAAGTATAGAAGCTCTAAGTTGCCAAAATCGTTTAATGTCGAAGTTGCAAATGGTAAATCAATCACCGTTGACTCCATTCTTTCTATTGTACTCTTGATCTTAACGATCACAAGTTTTCGATTGACCTCATACCCATGCAATTGGGTAGTTTCGATATCATCATAGGTATGGATTGGCATCATAGAGTCTATGTTGAAGTCATTTGTTCTGAGAAATTCATTCGTATTCCTCTTCCTTGTGGCGATTCGTTACACGTCTATGTTGAGAAACCTTTTAAAGGTCTCAAACTTATGTCATGTACTCAAGCGAACAAGTACTTGCACAAGGAGTACTTTGCCTTTCTTGTCGTTTGTGATTTTCCTGACGTTTGTGATAAAGGAAAAAGCGTGAGTGATGTTCCTGTCGTTTGTGATTTTCTGACGTTTTTCCCAAAGACCTACCGGTCCTCCTCCTACTCATTCTATTGACTTTCGTATTGATCTCATTCCTAGTGCTACGCTTGTTGCTAAATCCCTTTATCGTCTTGCACCATCGAAATGCAAGAGCTATCGAGCCAACGTCAAGAAATACTTGATAAAGGTTACATACGCCCTAGTACTTCTCCTTGGGATGCTCTAGTCCTTTTTGTCAAGAAGAAGGACTCTTGGCATATGTGTAACGACTATCGTGAACTCAACAAACTCACTGTCAAGAACGTTATCCTCTTCCTCGCATCGATGACCTCTTCGATCAACTCCAAGGTGTAACGTGCTTTACAAAAATATCAATCTTCGTTCTGGCTACCATCAACTTCGAGTTCTCGAAGAGGATATCCCCAAACTGCTTTTCGTACTCGATATGGTTACTACAGTTTGTGGCCATGCCTTTTAGGTTAACAATGCACCTGTGGTTTTGATGGATCTGATGAACCATGTGTAAGTGATACTTGGATCGCTTCGTGATCATATTCATAGACGATATACTCATTTACTCCAAAATCCAAGACGAGCATGAACGACACTTGAGCCTAATCCTTGAACTCCTGCGTGGTGAATGACTTTACGCCAAATTCTCTAAGTGTGAATTTTGGTAAAGGAAGTTCATTTCTCGATCATGTTGTGAACGAGAAAGGCATACAGTGGATCCTACCAAAATGAAGCAGTCAGAACTGGATTGCACCAAAATCCCCATCTAAGATTCATTCGTTCTTGGATTGGCGGGTTATTATCGCCATTCATCTCCAACTTTTCGAAAATCACCATTTCTCTCACCTCCTTGACTCAAAAGATAAACCTTTTGTTTGGGAATCTGAACAGGAGGAGTCTTTCCAAACGCTTAAGGACATGCTTTGCAACGCTCCTATTCTAGCACTTCCCGATGGATGACTTTGTTATGTACTGCGATGCCTCTAATCAAGGTCTTGGTTGTGTTCTTATGCAACAAGACAAGGTCATCGCGTACACTTTAAGGAAACTCAAGATACATTAAAAGAACTACACTACTCACGACCTTGAACTTGGTGCATTTGTTTTTGCATTAAAGATTTAGCGACACTACCTTTATGGTACCAAGTGTGTGGTCTTCACCGACCATAAGAGCCTTCAACACATCTTTAACCAAAAAGAGCCCAACTTGCGTCAATGTCGATGGGTGGAATTGCTCAACGATATGACTACGAGATTCGTTACCACCCTGGTAAAGCGAATTTTGTGGCCGACGCTCTTAGTCGTAAAACTCATATGAAGAGTATTTGTGGTTTCCAGATTTTAAACGACCTTCGTGAATGCATTCGTGAAGCACAATACTCACCCATTAACGAGAATAAGTTATACAATGAGATGAAGTGTGGTGCTGAAAATCAGCTTGTGTCCAAATATGATGGTATTCTATACTATCTCAACCACGTATGGATTCCCAATCGTGACAACCTTCTGACTTCTTGATTTAAAGAAGCTCACAAATCACGATATTCCATTCATCCTGGCACTGTCAAGATGTACCATGACCTTCGTATGTCTTATTGGTGGCCTGGTGTGAAGAAGGATATCGCCACCTACGTTTCGGAATGTCTCACCTGTTCCAAGGTAAAGGCTGAATATCAGCGTCCCTCTGGCCTACTCGAATAACCGAAATCCCGGTCTAGAAATGGGAGAGTATCGCATGGATTTAATCACCAAACTCCCTGTACTTCCTCTAGTTATGATGCATTTGGGTAATCATTGATCGTTTGACCAAATCCGCTCATTTCCTCCCCATTCGTGAAGATTACAAAGTCGAGAAATTGGCTTGAATCTTCACGGATAGAGCCATATGTCGTCATGGAATCCCCATAGACATCATTATGGATGTGATGGTCATTTCACTTAGCGCCTCTAGCAAACCTTCCAGAAAGCTCTTGGTACTCATCTTAACCTTAGTACCCTTTCCAACCTCAACTTGACGGTCAAAACCATGCGTACTATCCAAACTCTTGAGGACATGTTTCGCTCATGAGTAATCGATTTTGGTGGCAACTGGGATATACACTTGCTTTTGGTAGAATTCTTGTATAATAACAGTTATCACGCTAGTATTCAAATAGCACCGTTCGAAGCATTGTATGGTCATAAGTGTCGTTCGCCTATTTGTTTGCACGAGATCGGAGAAGCTAAAATCACTGGTCCCGAGCTCATACAAGAGACAACGGACAAGATCTTGTTGATTCGTGATAACTTCCTCAAAGCTAGAAGTCGACAAAAGAGTTACGCTGATAAACGACACAAGCCTTTGGAATTCAACATTGGTGATCGTGTACTTCTCAAGGTATCCCCTTGGAAAGGGGTGGTTTCGATTTGGTAAGAAAGGGAAACTCGCTCCTCGCTACGTAGGTACTTTCAAGATTCTCGAAAGGAATGGCAAGGTAGCGTATCGACTGGATGTCACACCCATATTTCTAACCAAACACCGGTGGGCCCGGGTGGGGAATATCGTGACGTAAGTTGATATCATCATAGTCAATTAACACAACACAGCGGAAGTCTTGCAGTTAAATTACTATTACAAACCAAATGTTCAAAGTACGAAAATTATATACAGATGGCTTGTATTGAAAGATCCACAGGCGGATCGTAAAATATACAAAACAATGTGTAATAGACTATGGGTAGATTTAAGGATTTGCAAGATCCTCTTATATCACTACCAAGCAGCTTCAAACCTATTCGTATTGTACCTGCAACTTAGTCTTTCAAAAATACGTCAGCTTTCGTTGGTAAATACACCCAACTTACTCGTTTTGAAAACATTTGAAAATGGATTTAAGTGCACAAGGCACGAAAAATCTTTTATAACTTGGGAAAGTCACCTTGTAACCTTGTTAATAGATTCACATGTTTGCCCATACATATGGGCCCAGTACAGAGACCGAGACATGATTAACGTACACACCACTTATGAACCCACGAAGGAGTTATCCCCAACTAGTGGGTAAAAATAATTTAGCATTCACATCTGTCGGATGTATGCCTACACCCCGTGCTTTGGTCGTGGC
Organism: Scalesia atractyloides; assembly: GCA_947069175.1. NCBI lineage: Eukaryota > Viridiplantae > Streptophyta > Magnoliopsida > Asterales > Asteraceae > Scalesia > Scalesia atractyloides. Next base: position 54,780,487 of record CAMTDV010000029.1, read on the forward strand.
CATTTACTAATGTAATGAGACGAGGATATCCAAGACATGGTCGTTAACCCCCAATGTTTAAGTTACCAAATAAAACTGACCAAAAAGGAATATGCGGATTTACTAGCCACAATCCGTCATTCGATTGAACCCATTTTCCGACCAACCGGTAATAATTTATCGTAACCCAAGCCTGTATAGGGGAAATAATCAAGAGTATTTACCTGAGTTTGTCTTGATTTAAAAATGCAAGATTTAATATCTCAGCCGTATTCAAAATGAATTAAGTGCAGATAGCATTTACTGGATGGCTCTAGTCTGGATTATGGCATAAGCTAACCAATTAAAACGCTAACGGTCTTATAAGTCATAGACTTAGACCGACTAGCTTAAAGGATCAAAACGGTATAATAAGCTAGATTAAGCGATGACTGGATAGAATGTAGTTTAAACCCAACAAGTACTATGACTTGTATAATATGGGTAAATCATAAGCATTCTGGATTTTGAGATTTAAAATGATAAGGTTAAACCCGTTTCAGTTAATTTCCGTAAACTAGTTTCATATGCTTAACCGTACACATAAAAGCGATATCGGGTAACCGGATGAGTCATGAAAAAGTTCTATATGCCATTATATTTTAAATAAGTTGTAATATCAGTAGGATATCAACTTACGTGCCCATTAAAGTTTTAAAATGAAATTATGCCTCATAAGGGCGTTTTGGTAATTATACTTTGTATAAAAGGAACTTGAATATATTTTGATGTTATGATCATAAGTATTCTGGAAAAATATTTAATTTATGGTATAATATTAGTAAGATATTGATAATATGTGTAATTTATCATTTAAGACCACACTATGCACCGTAGGGGCATTTTGGTCATTTTACTCATAGTTTGATAACATATTTGGGATTCTGAGTTTATATTATGTACCTATTGTAAAATACTTTAAATGAGTTTTAAAAATCAGTAGGTAACAAGTCTTGGTTGAAAAATATGGTTTAAAACCATACTATGCGCCGAAACGGTGTTTATGTCTCAAAATGAAGATTTATTCCAAGTTTAATGAAAACTGATGCTAAGATCAGGTTTATATGTTTTAGATGTGTCATTTAATATAACACATCAGTATATAAAAGGTTTGGTATAAAAAGTACGATTAAATCCGTTTTATGTGCCACAAGGCTTTATCGTCATTTTTCGACACAATGCAGGAACTTGTACGTAAACTCAGTATATAATCTGACTTGACATCTCAAATAATCTTACTTGTGATACTATATCAGTAGGAAATTCATTTTCATATTCATTATCGATTAAAACCTTATTTTATGTAAAAAGGCATTTTAGTAGAAAATTGGCATAATAATGGAACTTGTACATAAACTCAGATTCTGATTAGGATCATGTAATATAACCTTAGGGGGTTATGCTACATTATATTACGATCATAATGCAACCTTAGATCAGTAGCTAACTAATCTAAATCGGGTCAGAATCGAAAGTCAAAGCAGAAGTCAAACTTTGGAACTTTCGGTTGCGAACCCACCCTAGAACTGAAATTGATGAGTCGAACATGTTTTAATAATTATTACCAAATTGTTTAAGTGTCAAAACATGTTTTATAACATATATAAACTCATATTATAATATTTTCAAAATCTGGCATGTTTGACTTTTTAATATTAAAAATTTGACCCGTCAATTGGTCTAGTAAACGTGATCCTTAGGAGGTGCCCTTTATAGGGAGTAACACCTATCTTATTACGATCACTTAGCCATATTCGTTATCAACAATGGCTGGACCATAATGGTCTTAACCAAAAGTCAAGGCTTTTCCATAAACGCTTGACTTTTGGCTATAAAAAGCCTATAAACAAAAATGCAAAAGAAAGGAACACTTACAAGTGATCCTTGTGCTCCTTTCAGTTAGGAACTTCCAGAGGAGGGAGATAGAATGTTTCATGAGACGGTGCAAGTTCAAGTGGAGAACCTTTGCACCTATTTATAGTTAGGGAGCTTGAAGGAGGTGATGCAAGGTGTTAGCAAGTGTTAGAGGGTGCCTACAAGTATCCTAAAACATGGCATAGCAGTTTGGAATTCCATGGTTTCGAATCAAATGGTTTTTGGCAACTTGTGTGGTTGCCAAGAAAAATTTTTACAGATACAGTCCTCTGGCGGCCCGCGACAGACCAGGCCCATGTCTCTCGCGGCCTGCGAGCGGCTCATTGAAACTTTCAAACTTTTCCACATTTAGCCCTCAACTTATTAAACTTCTAAAACATCCTTATAAGCATAATAAGCCCTCCGTAGCCAATATTTGGCGTACCCAGGAGTATACCCGGACATTGTCAAGCTCTCGGTTCGTTAAAAGGTCACTCAGAGGTATATATTAACATGTTGACACTTTTAACCCCTCCATCATCCAACTTTTACATAGTTACAGAAATAATCCCTCTCGTCCAATAAGTGGCTCATATGAGAGTTAGGACTTCGTTAAAAGGTCACTCAGAGGCTTAATTTAAGCATGTTGACACTAAAGGTCACTCAGAGGCATAGTTTAAGCATGTTGACACTAAAGGTCACTCAGAGGCTTAGTTTAAGCATGTTGACACTAAAGAGTCACTCAGAGGCGTAGTTTAAGCATGTTGACACTTTTAGTCCTTATTAGACTTAATATAAAAGTAATGGCACGTGTCACTATACTATTGGACATGATTTTATGAGGTGTTACATCCTCACCCCCTTAAAAGAAATCTCAACCTCGAGATTTTATTCAAAAAAATGGGGGTACTTTTGTCGCATAGTGGACTCAACCTCCCATGTATACCGGGGCCTCGAAGGGCATCCCACTTAACCTTTACTATAGGTATCTTTTTCTTTCGGAGCTTCTTAACCTGTCGATCCTCGATCAAAAACGGTTTCTCAAGAACCTCAAGTTTTCATCAATTTTCACATCATGATGTGACATTAGCTTAGGACATTTCTTAAGATTACAAATGTGGAATTCATCATGATTCCACTAAGCTCCTCAGGCCGCTTAAGCTTTATGCTACAGTGCCGACACATTCGATTATCTTGAATGGTCCAATATATCTTGGGCTTAACTTGCCCTTCTTTCCAAATTGCATTACACCTTTCCAAGGTGATACTTTTAGCATGACTTTGTCCCCTATTTGGAACTTAAGAGGTTTACGCCTCTTATCAGCATAGCTCTTTTGCCTATCATGGGCAGCTCTTTTGTCTCTAGGACAATCTCAGGTCCAGACAGTTGGGTTTCTCCCAACTTCAGCCCAATAACAGGCGTTCTACATTTTCTCCCAGTAAAGGCTTCAAAAGGAGTAGCATTGATGTTGTATGATAGCTATTATTGTAGGGGAATTTTATTAGGGGTAAGTGGTCATCCCAACTTCCACCTAAATCAATCACACATGCTCTAAGCATGTCTTCCAAAGTTTGAATAGTACGCTCACTTTGTCCATCCGTCTGTGGGTGGTAAGCCGTACTAAAGTTTAGTCTTGTGCCTAAAGATTGTTGGAAACTTTTCCAAAAGTGAGATGTATATCTAGTACTCTATCGGATACAATAGATACCAGCACACCCATGTAGGGACACAATCTTGTCCACATATAGCTTAGCCAATTTGTCAGATTTATAAGTCTCTTTAATTGGCAATAAATGTGTTGATTTAGTCAGCCTGTCCACAATGACCCAATCGTGTCATTACCATTTTGGTCTTAGGTAACTTGTTAATCAAGTCCATTGTTACCATTTCCCATTTCCAAGTGGGAATTTCGAGCTGTTGTAGAAGTCCTGACGCTTTCTGATGTTCAGCTTTAACTTGTGAACACGTCAGACACTTAGCTACATAAGTGGCTATGGATTTCTTCATACCCATCCACCAATAATTCTTCTTCAAATCTTGATACATCTTGTCACTACCTGGGTGACTGAGTATCTTGAATTATGCACTTCTTGGAAGATTAGATCCCTAAGTCCTCCATAGATTGGAACCTAGATTATGCCATTATATCTAAGGATTCCATATTTCCAGGCTTTAACTAATCAACAATTCCGCTAATCCTTCATTAGGAATATTAGCCTCTAACAGGGCTTGCTTTTGTGCATCTAATAGCTTCTCAGTCAAGCTATTTCTAAGCTCAATGCTCTTGGCGTTAATCCTTATAGGCTTAACTCTTTCCTTGCGACTCAAGGTGTCAGCAACGAGATTTGCCTTGCCGGGATGATAGCGAATTTCGCAATCATAATCATTAAGTGTTTCCATTCAGTGGTGTTGTCGCATATTCAAATCCTTTTGATTGAACAGATGTTGGAGACTCTTATGGTCAGTGTATATGATATACTTTGTGCCATATAAGTAATGTCTCCACAACTTAAGTGCAAATATAACACCACCCAATTCCAAGTCATAGGTGGTGTAATTTCTTTCATGCACTTTTAGTTATCGTGATGCATAAGCAATACTTTGCCTTTTTGCATTAGCACACAGCCCATGCCAGTGTGCGAGGCATCACAATAAATGACAAAATCCTCAACATCCTCAGGTAGAGATAACACAGGAGCATTGCTCAACTTATGTTCTAAATTTTCAAAAGATTCTTGTTGTTTTGGAACCCAGCAAACTTGACATTCTTTTCACACCCCAACTGATGGCGGAAACATCAGAGTGAGATGAACGAGATTGCTCCAGACATCATAACACTAATTATGACAATATTCAATTAGACAACCCATTTCATTTCATTCATCAAATTGTCAACTACAACATAATTCGTATACAAAATATTAACAACGAGATAAGTTCAACAAAAATAATAATTAACTTAGCATTGTAACCGTGTTTCTATGCCGATCCTACTAAGTTTCGCCATATTAATCCGTCAGCTTGCGACATGTTAAAAAGTATAGTTCAATAACAAAGTATTGGCGAGTACACAAGTTTGATAACATAGCATAGTAATAAAAACGTTTAAACAAATCCACATGATAAGCTAGTATTCGAGATTAATGTAACAAGGCATGTGAACTACAAGTCAATCCTCAAGCGTACCACATAATAGATTTAAAAGCTTAACATTGACCACAAGAATACGGGCGGTGCGTTACTCCTATGGCGCTATACATGTTAAAGGAGGCTTGATCGAAGTTAATGATATTTAGTATCACATAAGAATGTACAAAGTAAACAATTCAAGTATCACATAACTATAGCATGTATGATGGATTGTTTGTGTGATTTCATAGAATAAAAGTGTCATTTAGTGTGTTTATGATAGATTAACATGTTGCACCCAAAAGTGTAAAGCGTAAAAAGGGTGTCGAGTGTACTCACGGTTTTACAAAGTTAATTACCGTGAAAGCGTTTAGGTTGATAAGGGGGAGAACATCGAGTTATCTACACAAGGAAACGTAGGTGTGTGAGTATTGGAATGACGATGGAGTTCGGTAGTTTTAGGAATTTAAAGTATGCAAAAAAGTGTGTATAGTCGAAAGTATTTATCTAGATGTTAACGCTCGTTTTTGACACTATAAACCCCGAAGGGTGTTTGCGTTTTTATGGGTCATGCCTAATAGAATCATAACGATGGTTAGGTCTTAGATAAAATAACCTAATATTAGGACAAGTGACCATATGGTCACCGTCAAAGGTTCCGTTATATTTATTATTTACATATATGGTTTACATATATTATTACAAGTTTATCATATATAAATCATAGATTTCATATAAGTCATGGATGTCGTAGAAGTCATGCATGGAGGTAGGAGGATAACCGTCCTAAACCGCTTTGTAAGATTCACCAACACACAAATTGCCACAAGGACAATCCGGATGGTCATGAATAAAGTACTTCACTAAGCTACGCTTCGAACCAAATAAGCAAGCTAGGTGCATGCATCCCAAACATGGCAATGTTTGGGGACGTGTCGTAGCATTGTTACTCAAGTGAAGGTGAACCGTAGCTTAATGGATAGAAATCATCAAGTGATGGGTGGATTGAAAAGTTGGATAGCCAAGGCCTCCATGTAATCACACCTTCACCAAACACAAGCTTGTAAGCTTGGATGGCTCAACAATTGTGGGTTTAAAACCCTAGTAAAAACCACAAGTTTCAAGGCATGTTATACCTGTTGATTTTGTATGGAACAAGTCTAGTCTAGCTCACTAACCATAAACTTGATTAGTGGCACAAGTAGCATAGAGTTGTTAAGATTAAAACAAGTCCAAGAAAGGTTTATAAGTTTAACTTCCAAAACAGAAAGTTTGGCCCTAAAATGGTATTATTCCACCTTGGTTTTCCATGGAAAACCTATGGTAACATTTAGCAAACATTTTTTAGGAAGAAAACATAAAGAAAACTTTGAAACTTTTAAAGTTTGAAAAGATAAAAATGGGCAGAAGGTTTAACAAACTTTTGGACCTCAAAATGGTGAGGTTTCACCTTAGTTTGCCCAAGCAAACTTGTGAGAACCTTCCTAGAGGTTATCCAAGGGTGTTAGAAGAAGAAACAAGGTTTAAACAAAGAAGGAAGTGAGTTGAAACTCACTTGCAAGCTGAAGTGTTTCAGCGGAAAGTTCTAGATGGTTTGAGAGGATTTGTGAAGTGTTGGAGGCTTGTAAAAGTGAGAAAAGGTTGGGGAAAGGTGGGTTTTATAGGGGGGAAGATTAGGGTTTAAGTTAGGGTTGCATTAATGAGGATTCAGTGAGTTTTTGAATTTAAACAAGGAGGGAAACTCCCTTGGCAGCTTGCGGCCGCAAGCTGCTAGGGTTTATTTATTTTTCTTTTTGTTCTTTTATCAATTATAAGTGTATTTCTTGATATTTAAACATTACACATTATATGTATCATGAGTATGGGTCATACGGTAGACTAAGGTCAAGTTTAAGGGTGTTTTGAAACCCCAAAAAAAGACTTATTAGAAAGTATATGTTTAGCATAAACGTGACAAGATTTTATGATGACGGAAGCTTAAATTTTGTATTAAAATCACTAATCATCTTGCTTGACTTGGATATTAAGATTTACAAACGTACAATAGATATTCATGAGTCATTTTGAATTGATTTATCAAGCAACAAAATAACATATGGTCATAAGTTTAAGCATGTATAAAGGTTGTGAAATTCGCATAATTGATCAATTTGATTACAATCAAAGCCTTGGATTTACAATGATTCGAAAATGAAATATGATTACAAGGTTTGGACTTTCCAACTATATAAACACGAAGCAAACTTACTAAAAACGAAAAGTTCAAATGCGAACTGTTACAATTCTTGCGGGTCAGGGTAGTTAAAGGAGTGGCTATCCTCGAAAGTTCTCAATGAACCTCCTATAATAACCGACCAATCCTAAGAAACTACGAATCTCTGATGGAGTTTTGGGTACTTACCAATTCACTATGGCTTCAATTTTAGCGGGATCCACTTAGATACCACACTCACTTACAACATAGTCCAAGGAACTTGACTTTTCTAAGCCAAAAATCGCATTTAGAGAACCTAGCAAAAAGCTTCTCTTATCTTAGTAATTCTAAGATGCACAAAAGATGTTTCTCGTTATCAACTTGATTACGAGAATAGATAAGTATGTCGTATATAAAGATAATGACAAAGTTATCTAGATACGGTTTGCAGACTCTATTCATGAGATCCATGAATGTGCAGGTGCATTTGTGAGCCCAAAAGGCATCACTAGGTCACTTAGAGGCGTAGTTTAAGCATGTTCACACTAAAGGTCACTCAGAGACATAGTTTAAGCATGTTGACACTAAAGAGTCACTTAGAGGTGTAGTTTAAGAATGTTGACACTTTTAGTCCGTATTAGTCCTTATTAGACTTAATATAAAAGTAATGGCATGTGTCACTATACTATTGGACACGATTTTACGAGGTGTTACACTGGATCTACCTCAAGAGCTCAACAATGTTCATCCAATGTTTCATGTTTCAAATCTGAAGATGTAGGTCCGTTTGACGGATTTTATAGCTCACGCACTAACTTGATAACCTAGTATACACGTGCAGAATCCGTGGCGACATTGTAACACGCTGTATTCACTTTAATCACTGTTTAATTAACTTGTTGTATGTTACTGATCCTAGAAACAGTCGGATAGAGCTTAGCCATCCAAATCACAAAACGTACAAACGAACTACCTTGCACAACTATTTATTGGCAACACATTACCTTCGTACGAAGATAGATTGTGCAAAGTGACCAACATACATTCTAACATTATGCAACTATATACAAACTCGATACTATTCGATGACGTAGGCGACATACATATGCATCAACAGTCTCCCCCTTGGTTATTGCCGCAGTCCTCGAATCTTCGTATAAGGTCAGAGCCTTTAAAATTCTATAAGTTTCTTCAAAACCTTAATAGCTTTAACTTTCTTGATCTTCAGAATTATCAACAGTCTTCTATTTTCTTTGATCTTGAATAGTAAACATTGTGTATCAGCATATTCCCCTTTCTTTGAGCATTCTTTATCATCATTCAACATTTCTATCCTGCTCTCCCTTACATTTAACTTCCTGCTCGTTCTTTCATACATTCAAATAAACATTTCAGATTCAAACTTTAAAATTTCTAAAAAATAAACATTTTAAATGTTAATCTTTTTTCTCATTTATAAACCCTCTCAGTTAATCAAGTCCAAATTAATGACCTTGATTATCTAATTTATCTATCAAGTTCAAATTAATGACATTGATTGATCTTATAAGAACAAACTTATGTTTTGACTCAAATTTAAGTCTCAACTTAATGAACTTTAATCATTTTTGGACAATTTCAAATTTCTAATAGTAGCTCTAGATTTTGAAAATCAGCTTTTCATCATCGGTAGTCGAAACTAAAATCAGTTGAAACTAAAATGAACATAAAATCTTTTGTTTTTTAAAAAATGAGTAACAATACTAATTATGTACAAACATGTTTACAAACATAATTTTTGTGAGTTTATGTTAGAGGATCATATCAGTTTTTTAGACATATCACCAGTACCGTTGACCTTTATAAGACTTTAAGTTCTAAACAAATTTACTTAGATTGTCAGTGTACTTGTCCACATAAACCTCTACACATTTCTCAATTGTTCTGAGATACATTAGGTAATTAAGAAGTTAAGCCACTAATTATCCAAGAGACGGATCCGATAGCTCATGCACTTTCAGTATATTGTTTCGGCCAACCACCGGGGTTTGTCAATCCAGTGCATAAAGACAAGGTTTACTTACTGGATAAAGCGTTATATGAGTTGCATCACGCCCCAAGAGCGTGGAATGAGACACTCTCTCAGCACCTGTTAAACAATGGCTTTATTAGAGGCATTGTCGATAGCACACTCTTCATAAAGGAAGTAAACGGACACTTGCTAATCATACAAATTTATGTGGCTGACATCATCTTTGGGTCAACAAACGACACTTTATACAAGGATTTTGAAGAGGTCATGAAAAAGAAATTTGAAATGAGTTCAATGGGAGAAATGAAGTTCTTATTGGGACTTCAGGTCGATCAGTTGCAGGATTGTATCTTCATCCATCAGACGAAGTATGTCCACGATATCTTGGATAAATTCGAAATGTCTGGAACGTCACCGTTATCTACCCTATTGGCAATCAATCATGGCATCTGCCCAGATGAATACGGAGTCAAGATAGATGAAACCTTATACAGATCAATGATTGGATCATTGATGTATCTTACAACATCTAGACCGGACATCATGTATCCAACATGCCTTTGCGCCTGATATCAATTGAGTCCTCGAGTGTCACATTTGATGATAGTCAATTGGATTTTCAGATATCTGAAGGGTTGCCCAAGCTCCGGCTTGTGGTATTCGTGAAACGACAACTTCGACCTCGTTGGATATTCTGACTCAGATTTCGGATGCTGCAAACTTAATGCCAAATTTTACAACGGCTGGTTGCTAGTTCTTCGGAACATACTTAGTAACGTGGCAATGCAAGAAGCAAACCACGATCGCTCTCTCTACTTGTGAGGTAGAATACGTTTCAGCTTCCAATTATTGTTCCCAAATCTTGTGGATACAACAATTGATGAGAGACTTTGGATTGCAATTTCTTGATACAACCATATACGTAGATAATAAGGCTGCCATTGATATAACTAAAAATCCAGTTCAACACTTTAAAACTAAACACATTGAAATTCGACATCACTTTATCCGTAATTGCCATGAGAAACAGTTGATTCGAATAGAAAAGATCAACACTAATGAACAAAAGGCAGATTTTTATAACAAACCATTTGATCGAACCGGATTTAAACATCTTTTAAGACTTAAGAGTTTGAAGAATCTAACATCAGATGGGAAATTGAGGTTGAATACGGATCTGATGACGAGTTTTTGTGATCCTCATCGGGTTGTCATATTTTATATAGTTTTTAGATCTTCTTTCTTTAAAAAAAATTCAAAAATATATTTTTGATTTTAGGGGGAGAAATGTTGTAGAAGATACAAAAACATTAAAAAATACAAAATGTACAAAAACATGAAAGACAAAAAGAGACTGAAAAAAGAGAAATGATAGTATATCAGTGGACTATCACAGTATGCTAAAGAATTGAAGTGTTAAAAGTTTAAACGGATCTTAGTGAGTATGTGCCAATAGGCCTCGCACATCAGTAGATTGTTTATGAGATATAAACATAAAAGTATAACTTCTTAATTAGTGGTTTAGCTTCTCTCAAATATATGGTTTTAGTACACCGAAATTTCGTTTGAGAGATTGTCGGATTCTGAGATACTAGGTCTTTATAGATAATTGATATCTGGGGTATTATACTTCTTCTGATTTTGTGTCAGCAATGGCCTAGAACTTGTAGAATACTTTTGCTTTTACACCTGAAAAATGCACAAAATTGAAAGTATCGACAGATATTACAACAAACAGTCAAAAGATTCCAAATTTGAACACTACTTTTAGGTCGAGCCTTCATCTCTTTGTCGATACGGTGGTACTAACCTGAGCTCTCAAGGTCTCACACTACCCAGATACAGTTATCAGTTAGATATATTCACCTATATGATGAAATCCAGGGAATCTTGATACGTGAGTATATTCTGAGGTGGGAAACACGGTTAAGTGAAGTTCCTAACATTGCCTAATGTATCTCAGAATAATTGAGAAATGTGTAGAGGATTATGTGGACAAGTATACTGACAATCTAAGTAAATTTGTTTAGAATTTAAAGTCTTAAAAGGTCAACGGTACTGGTGATATGCCTAAAAAACTAATCTGATCCTCTAACACAAACTCACAAAAATATGTATGTAAGCATGTTTGTACATAATTAGTATTGTTGCTCATTACTAAAAAAACAAAAAGATTTTATGTTCATTTTAGTTTCGACTGCCGATGATGAAAAACTGATTTTCAAAATCTAGAGCTGCTAAACAAAAAATTGAAATTTTAAATTGTCCGAAAATGATTAAAGTTCATTAAGTTGAGACTTAAATTGAGTTAAAACATAACTTTATTCTTAATAAGATCAATCAAGGTCATAATTTGAAACTGATAGATAAATCAAGGTCATTAATTTAGACTTGATTAACTGAGAGGGTTTATAAATGAGAAAAAAGATTAACATTTAAAATGTTTATTTTTTTAGAAATTTCAAAGTTTGAATCTGAAATGTTTATATGAATGTATGAAAGAATGAACAGGAATATTATATGTAAGGGATAGCAGGATAGAAATATTGAATGTGAGAGGGGATTGGCTCTCCTCTTATGAGCACCAGACTGATTTACTCAGCTAACAGAGGCGGAAATCATTGTTAGTGAGTTGGACAAACAAACAAGAAAGATATAATGCTTAAACGCATTGATTCGTATTAATAAACGTGAAGGTTACAGACGATTAAACACTTTGACAGGGCTTTGCTGTAGTCACACACCAAAGATCTAACACAACACTCAAGCTCCACTATTTATAGGCCAACTCGGCTCGCACAAAGAGTGAGTGTTGCTGGCTCGTGCGAGTGTTTGCTCGTATGAGTGACAAGATGTCAATCGTACGAGCCACAAAGGTCACTCGTACGAGCCATATATAAACCATATAAAAATGACGTTCTAAGCCCTATTTACATAACCGACATATCCTAGATGTAGGCGATAGACATTATGCACCAACATTGAAAGATGATAAAGAATGCTCAAAGAAAGGGGGAGTATGCTGATACGCAATGTTTACTTTTTAAGATCAAAGAAAATAGAACACTGTTGATAATGTCTGAAGATTAAGAAAGTTAAAGCTATTAAGGTTTTGAAGAAACTTATAGAATTTTAAAGGCTCTGATCTTATATGAATATTCGAAAACTCTGGAAATGGCCAAGGGGGAGAATGTTGATGCATATGTTTGTCGCCTACGTCATCAAATAGTATCAAGTCTGTATATAGTTGCATAATGTCAGAATGTATGTTGGTCACTTTGCACGAAGTGGATGTGCACTTCGTACAAAGGTAACCTATCTTCGTACGAAGTGAAACTATCTTCGTACGAATGAAATTTACCTTCACACGAAGATAGAATCTAGCTTCGTACGAAGGTAATGTGTTGTCAATAAATAGTTGTGCAAGCTATTTATGCAAGTATACAAGTAGGTCCTTAGTGCGAAGCTAGATTCTATCTTCGTGTGAAGGTAAATCTCCTTCGTATGAAGATAGTTTCACTTCATATGAAGATAGATTACCTTTGTACGAAGTGCAGATCCACTTCATGCGAAGTGACCAACATACATTCTAACATTATGCATCTCGATACAGACTCGATACTATTCAATGACGTAGGCGACAGACATATACATCAACAGAAGAAATGTCTAGCAAAGAAGGATTTCAATGTGATCTTCAAATCAATGAGTCCTTACACTTTGTGGAAAAACCGGTCGAAATCATGGACCGAGGAACAAGCAACTTAGGCACAGTCGCATTCCCATAGTCAAGGTTCGATGGAAAGGTAAACATGGCACTGAAGTCACTTGGGAACTCGAGAGTGAAATGAAGACCAAGCATCCGCATCTCTTCGTTGAGTCTTCCTCTTGAATAAATTTCAAGACGAAATTTGCTAAAGTAGGGTAGACTATAACGCTTTCATTCTTGTACTTTCCTTATTTAGAAAGCATAATCGTATTTCTCTTTTTTTGCAAACTTGTATTCGTGTCCTATTCGTATTTTAATTCCCATTTTGTAATCCGAGACGTTGTTCATAATGAAATACTAATTTTACCTATACTTATTATACTTGTAATCAATCATTCAAATACATACTTACATGCAAATCATACCAATTATACGTGCAATACTCATACGTTACAAATTTATGCTTGAAATACTCGAAAATCGACTAAAATACGTAAAAACAGCCCCAAACCAACCCACGCGTGCGAGTTGAATACACTTCGCACAAAGTGGAGCTGGCAAGCAACTTTTCCTATAAATACACAACCACTTGACCCACTTCCATCTTTTCGAATCTTCACACTCTCGAATCTTCACACTCTCAACCTTTCCTGGCATATTATTCCAAATCTTCTAAGTAAGTTCAGCTCACTATTACCTTGTCATTTCTCTTATGGTTCTTCTTCTTTTTATTTTTTACCAAGTGTAGAAGCTAATCGAGTCCATCATCCTCTCTAGGATTGGACCTGTGTTCTAGCAAGTGTGAGAACGTTGGGGGGCCTTGGCCACCCGAATTAAGTTCCACACCTCACTAGAACATTTTATTTAATTTTTGTATCTTCATGACCAACCGGTTTATTAACTATGTTGATAAACTTAGTATTTAGTGAATCATATAATGAGGTTTCATACCTCCTTGTTTGACCTCTATGACAAACTTGACTAAAATGGACATAGAGAATATATATCTATTGTATTTTCTTAATAAACCAGTCTAGGCATAATATTAATCGCATTCTGATTAAGTGTTATGGCCCTAGACTGTTCTGTCTCGTTGCAAAATTCCCGTTCACGGAAATCAGTGTCGAAATGGGTGCAAACAAGCTAAATCATTTTAGAACTATCACTTTGCACGAAGTGGATAGTCACTTCATATGAAGTGCAAGTCACTTCACACGAAGTGGTTAGCCCACTTCACACGAAGTGGCATTTTTCCCGTTTTCTTTTCGTATCTTCTGATTTCGAATCTGAACCCTTCGCCAAACATAGTTTATTCACACACCTCTATTTCCCTCCTGTAGGGTAACTTCGGTGTTCATCACTTCAACTCATCAGTTCCCGGATTGCTAGGAAAGCTTGCAAAATTGTGAGCATACTTGATTCCCCTCTTTATCTTTACACTTTTAGGGTGCAACTAATATGTTATATCAACCCACTGAACACAACTCTTTATGCTTAATCACAACATAAACATTCAATCATACAGCTTAATACGAACACTTGCAACTTATTCATGTTAGAATTGAATGCTTTATACTATGTCATTAATGTGTACAAGCCTACCTTAATATGTATAACACTATAGGATTAACACACCGCCCATATTGTGAGGTCATGTAAGTATTCGAACGGTCTAGTCATTGCTATGATTAGATTACGCTAGCGTAAACTTGGGTTGACATGTATAGTCACATTACTAGCATTGTATGATAGTTAAAGTAACGTTTATGCCATGTTAAATGTTTAAATCTTTTTACGTTATATAGTATTTAAACTTGTATGCTCGCCAATGCCTCGTGTTGAACCATACTTTATATATGTTGCAGGATCGGGATGATGATAAAGGATGCATGGAATCTAGTTGGATGAACTAGAAACCCACTTTTAATTTAGACTTATGATGTACCTTGTACTTTGATTTCATTGTTGTACTTTACGTTTTGATGTTGTAATTTGCTTCCAAATTATGTCCTTGAATTCTAGAAATAATATGAAATATTGTTCTTTAAATTACTTGTAACAAATAAGCATTATGAAGTCTCGAGCAATCTATTGTGTCTGCCCCGATGATTCCGACATCGATTGGGGTGTGACATGCATTATCCTCATTATGCACAAATTCCCCTGCAATGAATCTTTAGGTCTTTGTTTGCACGTTCCATCCTCTGAGTTGCTTAATTGTAATCTTCATGACTAATCACCAACCTAGAAACTGATCGATGTAGCATCTCTGTTTCTACGTTAACCGCATCCGTGTTCGGTTTTAGCGCACTCCACTGCTCGATCCTCTAATCTTCAAAAACCAAACAGGAAATTAACAAAACTTCAAACATCACATTGATAAACTTCAAGTCTGTGACTACTCGCGAGAATCTGAAATTCGTTTTCTGTAATCACTTTTAAGTACACTCCTGAATGATTCATCAGCAAAACAATAATCTCTTTAATCATCAAATCTTCATCGAATAACAAATCATCTGGTACCATTCAGATCTCAGAAGCATTCTTTCACGATCAGAATCACATTCTTCCTCTTCAGTCACAGTAACATATGTTTAGTCTTCTTCGTTGTCCTGGAAACAACTTAATCAACAAACATCATCATTTCCCAGCGGTTAGTTTGAAAAACAATTCCTCTGCTCGAATATTAACCATTCTGACACTTTAGACTATCTCAAAATTGTGAATATTTTAAGTATCGACAATACTGATGCATCTCTTGATGCTAATCCTTCTAATCGGCTTGACGAAGACCCGAGACTCAAACCCTAAGACATCAATCTGGTCACGATTTGAAAAATCTAAACTTCCTATGATCACGAACTAACGAATCCAGATTTTATGCATCCACGGATAATCTGAAGTCGGAACCACCTGAATACTGTTGCAAGTCACGAATTTCAAAAATGCCCGAACTTCAAATATTCTTTAAAATTTTTATTCCCCTCATTTTTGCAAATTCTAACCTCTTAAAAACAAATCATTGAATTTCCCCCTCAAACTTGGCAAATTCAGTCCTCTCTTTTTACTGAAAAACTCTAATAATGCAGAAAATATGTCATTTTGGTCCACAAAAGTCAGTTTTTCATCAATGCGGATTTTTCGTTAAGGCCCATTCATAGTCACTATACCAAAAAGATAATCTTTCTACATCGGTATCAATGACTACTCCATTATCTTAACCACTCTGTGATTGTGTCATCATATCTGTTCTCTGAAGCCCTCGACGATGTCCCCGAACAGCTCGTATTTGTCGTTAAAATCTCAAAAAAAAATTTAATCACCAAATTTTTGCTGGACACTTGTCTCGTCGCCACGATAAAAAATGTCATCATCTACCTTCATGCTAACATAGGTTCCTTCGTACGGAGGTAGTATCTTCGTGCAAAGATAGTACCTTCGTGCAAAGATAGTATCTTCTTGTGAACAGTTCTGATCACTTTTTTCGATCCAAAATCTTTATTTCTTCGAATTCATGATGATTCTTTCACAGAAATGGTTGAAATTCAATTCTAAACAATCCTATGGTTTCAATTTTAATTTTTGTCCATGGGTTGTCCGTTTATTTGATGATTTACGTCCTAAAACCCTCAAAAGTCCATAATTCATGAGCATAGTTGATTCAATCAACTGTTTGATCCATTGAATTGGTACCGTAGCTCTGATACCACTTGATAGTCCAAAAACTGGTGGGATTAGACAAAAGTTTGAATAGAATAGAACGAATTCGTAGAATGTTATTAAGAACGAAGTAGAAGCAGCGGAAGTCAAATGATTCATTCATACCAAAAGAGTATACATCTTTACAAGATGGGGAAATTGGAAGCATTCCCCTTTGGGAACTCTAAAACTTAGAAAACTATGAACCATGACACTATATATAGACTTTTACCTTCACGTGAACTGAGCATATTTAACTTTGTACGAAGTAGCTACCTTCGTACGAAGTGACTACCTTCGTACAGAGTGACTACTTCGTATTAAGTGACCTCTAAACACGTTTCTCGTTCACACTTAAGTAAAATATTCATATCTAAACTAGATAATATTCAACACACGCTCTATCTAGCCTATTCGCAAAGTGGCGGACACACGGAACATGCACTAACAGTCATGAATGTAAGGAATGAAATACATAATTAAACTATCTATTTTGCTATGTAACCAAGTGAGCTATATCTAGACAAGTGCTTCCAATGTTGTATGGTTGGAGACGTGGTGTAGTTTTGCTCACTTTAGTTCTTGGAAATTATTTAGAGACTTAGGAAGTACAAAATGGATGCAATTGTACCTCAAAGTTTCTGGAACAAAACCTCAATCTAATTCATTCAACTTAGAGATTTCTTGTTAACTTGAAGATGTTCCAAAAACAAAGCAAATATAAACAAGTTCAGAAAGCTCAAAACTCACTGTTTTGAAGCTTGAACAATTTGCCCAAAGTTGGGAAACTTGAATATTGGAGAGTGTCAGAGAGAGTGTTTTGAGTGTGGAAAGTGTTTAGGAGGTGTAAGTCACGTGAAATGGATCAAACAGGTATCGCTATCCTAATCAATTGTGGAAATTATGATCAGGATGAAGAACAACTTGAATAACTTGAATAAAATAACTTGCATACACCAGAGGATGTCAGATACAAGTTTTTGTGATCAACTCTCTAACCCCTATCAAGTGACCTAACCCCTCTATTTATAGACATGACAAAGCCCAAAAATACAACCCTAGGCCCATTTGGCACTAGGAAGTCCAAACTAACCCAGAAGCCCAAAATACAATACAAATGAATAAACCTTTAAGCTCCAAGCTCAACAATCCCCCCATAGGTTTCTTCATTTGTCCTTCGGTGCTGCATCCACACCCAAACGACCAGCAAAAATCCCAGCAACTGCAGCCGTCCAGTCTTTGGCACACGCCTCATATAGCTCAGCACTACGTATTTGATGAGAAGCCAAAACTTTTAATCTTCAGCATGGAAGCTAACCAGATCCACCACATCATTTACCGTGAAAGCCTTCTCTTTCGTCACAATCCAACACTTCCGACCTTTGGATCGTGTAGCCAGAAGTTAAAGTTCTTCAAAATTCCCTTTGGAAATGTAGGAGCAACAGAGAATCACCAACTCTTTATCCGTAGGAGGCCACATCACAGATTTGAACCGTTTACTGTGTGTGCATCAAGTACTCCTTTGGCTGCTCTTAGATACGGCTCAGCGGTCTTCATACTCTTAAAACCAGTCCTAACCTCCCGTTCAAGTTTCTTAAAGAACCTCCAACCTGGTCCACGCTCTATCGTATTGTCGTCAGTGTATGGAGCTCTTAGCAGATCTGTCAGTGCGACCTTAGTCCAAGTCTCAAACTGCAACTCTTTCGAATAATATTCTCTCGTTCCATCTTGGCGTACAATAATCTACATGTTCTTGATATGATCATACATCCAACTCAGCACTTTAGACTTGTTGCCCACCTTACTGTAATAACTCGACCCCAACTCCATTACGTATCTATCAGATTGATTGGTAGGATCTTTCAGCTGGAAGTTTTCGTCCAGAGGATTCACGTTCACATTCTTCATCAATACCATATGCTTCTTCTTCCTCGGATCTGCAGTGCGTTTCTGACTCGTAGTGAACTTCTTGCGTGAATCATTCAAGTAATCATCGATACCAGCTTGACGTTTGGCAGCGAGCTGCTCAACTGCCAACCGCTGCTCTTCGGTTTCTTCTGCCATACGCTGCTGAGCTGCACGATGTCGGGTTTCAACATTCATGGGATCATCGGTCGGATCGCTAAACTCTCTGCCAAACTTGTTCTCTACCTTGCCCCTTAAAACGAAAATAATAGTCATCAGCATCGTCACATCCCCCTCCACTTGTTCGATGGTTTGATCTCGAACATCCAAAGGATTATGCAGGGAGGCATCTGCGCATCCTTTAACATGGCCTCCTGTTCCAGTACAACAACCCGTTTCTTTAACTCAACGACATCCACCTCAGTATCATCATCATCACTGTCTAAACCCCCAAACTCAGATGCCCGCTTCTCAGATTTGCGCATATAATCATCAGCAATATCATCTAAATGACCAGCTCCACTACCACCCGCTTCTGAACTACCTGCACCCGATGAACTACCTCTAAATTCCATCATTTGTAACGCTGTGGTAGTAGGAATCGATACAACTGCGGACTGTGTAATGATAGGAACAGTTTGCTGTGTAGAAATAACAGGCGTGTCAATCACCGATGTACAAGCAACAAATTCAGCGATAATAACCGCAGCAGCAGTGATCTCGGCTATAGTAGAAGTAATCAACTCCGAAGTAGCAACAGTAACAACAACAGGAACCTCAGATGTACTAGCTATAATGCTCGTCTAGTTCTGCGCCTCTTAATCAAAGGTTCTTCATCTTCTTTGTCGTCGTCATCTTCTTCAGGCTGAACAGTTGGAGCAACGACAGACGGAACGTCAAGCGCAGGATCACCTTGTTTCTCTTGAATGTCCTTCAGTTGAGCAATCAGGGCAGCTAGATTCTCAGATGATAACTCTGGTAGAACAGGAGTTAACGTAGCATTGAATGCATCAAGATCATCCAGAAAGGCTTGTCCAACATCATCCTCATCATTTGTAACCAAATCCTCGACTTCTATCTCTTTTTCCTTTGCCTGTATATCATGCTCCTTGGCTACAATCGCATTTACTGGAGGAGGAGGAGGTGGTGGAGCATGCAGACCTATAACTTCAGAAAATTTGCCAAACTTTTTTAGAGGGAACCTACCTACACCGTCTTCGAGGTGGAACGGTTCTTCTTCATAGTTGCAAAAATGGTAGGCCCCATTGGGCTTCATATTCAGTAAATTCTCGTCTGTAGCATCCTTTGCTAAATTTGGGTAACGAGCATCGAGAATCAGCTGGATAAACCGTGGATATAACAGAAACATCCGTTTCTTGGACTGCTCTAATATTTTCCTCATATTTTCGAAGATATAACCATAGTAGTTATGCTTCCAGTCCATAACTAATGAAACGATTGCAGAAGTCTGTGCCTGATTAGGCTGATCCAGTCCACCTTTGTTCTCCGACACACATTGCATAAACATGTGTATAAGTAGTCTCCAGTATGCCGGAACATCTTCTTTAGCAATGGCGGATGAGAACCTTCATAACCCATCTCCATGAGTACCGGCAGCACCTTTTCCTTGACATATGTGGTTGGATCACTGTAGGTATCTGTCAACTACAGCACCTCCCTCACACAAGCCTCATTAACCACAATCCCCTTCCCCTGAATCTGTGATCGTATGAAAGGTCTACCATCTTCACCTCTCGGTAGTATCCGCGCTCTTTTCCAAAATGAGTGAACCAAATCTCTGTATATCACAGGATTTGCACAAAGGGCGTAGGCAATCCGGCAAGTGTTAAACCCCCTTATCATCGCCTGAAACTCCTGAAAATACCCAGCCGGTGGATCTGAAAGATATCCAGCCTGATTATGAAATTGTTCTTCAACCAGCATCACGGCATCAAAAGCTTCTTCCACCATGTCTGTCAAAAATCAACCGAGTTAAAAACCAACTAACAGAAGCAAACTGAGTAAACTGATTAAACTGAGTTAACTAAATTAACTGAGTTAACACTAACTGGACAGGTCAACAGAAGTCAAGGTTCAAATTAAAACCAGTTCAAATTAGTTAAGGGGTTCAACAATTTAAAATTTTCAAACTTAGAATGAATCCGGAACACTCTTATCACTCCGGATTATGTATCTCGGATAAACATGCATCCCGGATGAAGATTAATCTGAAATGATATCCGAGTTCATCATTTAGGATGAATATCCATCCGAAATGAACACTATTATCAATCTGAAATGCTAATACTTTGAAGATCAATCCGGAATGCACATGTACCAGATCCGGAATGGGCAGTCCGAAATATTCAGTTCGAGAGAGAATCAGAGAGGACAAATAGTAACTTGGATTTTGAATAATCCGAAATGAGAACAGAGATGTCAATATGGATTTTCTGAAATGGGCTTGGCCTGATATCTGAATCTGGATTGGGCTTGTGACAGGCCTAATCCGGAACAGTAACACATTGGGCTTGTTCAAAATGATTTAAATGGGCCATTCCGGATAAGTCCAATCCGGAACAGTAATCCTTGGCCCAATTGAGCCCAATTCGGAACAGTAACCTTAATTTTAATTTTTACACTTAAAAACCAATTTCATCAGGCTGGCTCAAATCCCAAAGTACACTTGGCCAGTCCAATATCTCTTGATAGAAAACCATCCCACCAAAATTCATCCAGTAAAATAACCAAGCATCCAACCATCACACGGAGAACTTATTCAAAACAGACATAAATAATTAACACATCATTGCTTAAGGGATCAAATCATTTCAAACGATGACTAAAGAACATTTTTCGATATTAGCATGGTTCAGTTGGTCTAAGCGATTGCCAATATACTTGTCCACTTAAATCCAAAACTCAACCCTTGTAGATTAGACTTTATGATATGCTTAAGGTAATTTTATACTAAGATAATCGTTTGTCCCATACCATGACATACCCCCGCGATCAAGGTAAGCACAACGGTTCATCATAGCAGGTGAGTATACCGAGGTCATCCTTTGTTTTACAACATCATGCTAATGGTGAACCAGTCAGTACTTCCGTACAGCAGAGAGACCAATAGTGATTGACGAGGGTTAGGCAAATACCTTATGAGGTACATAAGAACTTAGACAGAAACTTTTGTTCTCTTAGGTTTTGGCCTTTCCATTTTGGCTCTTTTATAAAGATATCCTAACTGTGCCTAGGTCTGCATATAATCTGGATGCAACAGAAGGGCAGTCAAGATATCCCTGGATGACTCAGCAGCATAAAGACCCGAAACCTCAGATGTTGGCTATCTATCAACGCAAGATTTAAGACCATAAAATCATATGCCCATAGTAAGTGACCCACTGAGTATAAAGTTCGTTATGTTTATATCATTTGACTTTTCCCATCCGGTTGAGTTTTAGACCTACCGACACCTCACTTTCGATCCAAATCTTTTCCACTTCTATGCCTTACATGTGTTAGTCAATCATTTTATCACGAGTATTCATTTCATTTCCCTATCATTGCAAAATCAATTTTTTAACTTGAACTTTTTCTCCCCCTTAAATTTGTGCATAGGAATATGAACAAATTTATGAAGCAACGAAAAGAAATGAAAAACAGTAAATAAATATGAAGATTGTAGATGCCTAGGAAGAAAACCAAATCATTTTGAGAAGATCCACAAGCACTTGAAAACGTGCGTTGCTAACGGGTTTCGTAAACAAGTCTGCCACATTTGCATCAGTGTGGATTTGCTCAAGCTTTCCGAGACCCTTTTCTTAGCAATCGCGTATAAAATGAACTTTAATGTTAATGTGCTTGGTTTTGGAGTGGAAAACAGGGTTTTTAACTATTTGGATTGTGGCATCATTATCACAAAAAATCGTGGTGTTTAGATAAGTCAAACCGTAATCCGCAAGCTGATGTTGCATCCATAAAACCTAGGAGCAGCAAGCACATGCTGCGACATATTCTGCCTCTGCAGTGGAAAGCGAAACCGTCTGCTGCTTCTTGCATTGCCACGAAATTAGGCGATCTCCCAGAAATTGGCAAAGCCAACGTTGAGCGCATGTCCCTATCTGTACCTCCTAGATTACTGTCAGAGAAAGCAAACAGTTCAAATTCAGAATTTTTAGGATACCAGAGGCCTAGAGATGGAGCCCTTTTGAGGTACCTAAAAATTCGTTTAACAGCATGTAAATGAGAAAGTTTAGGAGTAGCCTGATAATGAGCACACTGGCAGACAACAAACATGATATTTGGCCGACTAGCAGTGAGATACATGAGTGATCCGATCATAGAGCGATACATGGTAGGATTAACAGGCGTTCCTTCAGCATCTTCATTTAGAAGAGGCCGTTCTGCTATAGGTGAAGCCATTGGCTTGGAATCTGTAAGCTTGAATTTGGCAAGAACGTCGTGTACGTATTTTCCTTAATGAATGAGTATACCCTGTGGGCTCTGATGAACTTGAAGTCCTAAAAACATGGTCATCTCTCCCAATGAGCTCATCTCAAATTTCTTCTTCATGATTTCTTCGAACTCGCGGCACAAACCATCATTGTTGGAACCAAAAATAATATCATCAACGTAGATTTGGACAAGAATAATGTCCTTATCAACACGTTTAATAAACAGAGTTTGGTCAATAGTTCCACGTGGGTAGTCATGAGCAAGCAGATGCTCCGTAACAGTAGCGTACCATGCGCGAGGTGCTTGATGCAACCCGTACAAAGCTTTGTCTAATTTATAGGCATAATCTGGCTTGTTAGGATCAGTAAAGCTCGGTGGTTGTGCCACGTATATTTCCTCTTTCACCTTGCCGTAGAGAAACGCAGTCTTGATATCCATTTGATAGACATAAAGTCCATATAAGATGCGTATGCCAAGAAGATACGTATAGCTTCCAAACGCACGACAGGTGCATAAACCTCATCATAATCCAGTCCTTCAATCTGTCGAAACCCTTGGACCACCAGTCCAGCTTTATTTCAAACAATAACTCCAGTGTCATCCTTCTTGTTGCGGAAACCCCAGCGAGTTCCAAGAGCGCGCTTTCCCTGAGGTAGATTCACCAATTGCCAAGCGCCAAGTTTTTCAAATTGATTGGGTTCTTCGTGCATGGCATCCACCCAGCCTGGTTCCTGCAAGGCAACATTAATACTTTTACGTTTAATTTGGGATATAAAGCAAGAATAGAGACATGTATTGATATCCCCAGATTGACTGCGTGTGCGAACAACAACATTTACAGGACCAACAATATTCTCAATGGGGTGATCACGCTAATAAACGTTGTGGTATTGGTGTTGCAGGAACCAAAACATTGGTTGGCAAGTTGGTGACACTAGCTGAAGCAACTCTAGATGCCTCCCCCTCAACCGAGGCACCTGTAGAGATATGTGGTGAAGAATCCACTGCACAATCGAGGGGAGTACACTCGGGAAACAAGGAGGAGCCCAAAACATCAGGAGGGAGTCCTTCATCTGCCTGTAAGGAAAAACCACATCCTCAGTAAGATTAGGCTGAACATGCGAAGAGATAGATGGGGCTTGAGATTGGGAAGCTGTGGAGGATGGCGAGACAGTGTCATTGAATCTAGGAGGATCTACACTTAGTGCTTTAGTGTCTCATTTAGCAGTGGTCAGTGTCAGCGTCATCGTCGGAAGAATGGGCACCGTTGGAGGGAAAGACGTCGAACTATTTCCTGTAGACATATTAGAAGACACATCAAAATGATTAAATAAGGTAGAGTAGTCATACAACCAATCAGGACCAATGCGTTTGTCCTTGGGATTTTCCTCCAGCCAACCCAATTGTAGGTTTCAACCACCATCTTCTTGATTTGTTATAAACGCGATATGTCGTATTTTTAGAATAACCAACGAAAATGCAAGGATCTCGCGTGCTTCGAACTTTCCTTTAGCATCCATGAGCAGGAGTACACAAGGACATCCAAATTTGGTGCTTCAGGTGGTTAATTGTAGGGTCTTCGGCCCAGACATGTGATGAGAGAGTAAGTACTCGGATTCAACAAGCATAGTTCGTGCCGCCTCGATGAGTGTGCGATTTTTACGTTCTGCAACCCCGTTTTGCTGTGGGGTTCTGGCTGCACTGAACTATCTGTCAATTCCCTTGGAGGAGCAGAAAGAGTTTAAGGTAAGATTCTTAAACTCTGTCCTATTGTCACACCGAATAGCCTTTACCTTCGAATCTGTCTGGTTTTTCATAAGCGTGACAAATTGTTTCACTATCTCAGCGGTTTCACTTTTATGTGTAAGAAAGAAAACCCAGGTGAATCGAGAGTAGTCATTAATAATAACCAAGACAGTAAGCCTTCCCTCCAATGCTGCGATGTCTGTTGACCGAAGAGATCCATGTGGAGCAGTTCTAATGACTTGAGAAGTGGAGGGTATCGCTTTGGTTTTATGCGGCTGACGGTGTTGTTTCCCACAAGCACATGATTCACATTTTTCGATCTGCATGAAGTCACGAACTGGTAGATCTCTGACAAACCACCTTTAGCGAGACGATTTAAGTTCTTCATGTTGATGTACCCAGTCTGCAATGCCATAGCATGGCGTCATGTTCGTTGTCGAAGAAAAAAGGCATATGAGTGTCAGAAGAAGCCTGGTTCGTATCAATGACGTAGGCGTTTCCTTTTCTTGCAGCTTTCAGAAGAATCCAATCATCTGGAATGATTAAACCTGTTTTAGCACATAGCATCCTTTCTTTGTGAAGAGAACATCCAGATGATTATCAGCAGAGTTAGACACACTCAACAGACTGTGCTTCAATTCTGGTACATAGTTGACATTCTTAAAACTCAGGGCTCCATTGCAAACAGTTCCTCTCATCGTGATTTTCCCGGTTTCTCCACCTGCGAAGGAAACAAACCCGCATCGAAAAACTGAATGTCATTTAACTGCGAGATGTCTCTGTCATGTGCCTGGAACAGCCGCTATCAATATACCATAATCGAACAAGAGTGCGCCAGAGCTGTTCCTGCACATTTCAACAGTTTAGTTAGAAACGGGAACCCAGGCCATGGAAGATCTGGACTTGCCTTTTGCATCAACATAAGTAACCTCACGAAATTTCAAATTAGTTGAGGATGAGGTTGATAATGCTTTTGATTATAGACAAGGGGTTCGATACTGATTTTTGGCCACTAACTTAGGCCTCCAGTCACTGAATCAGACCTCTGACACATTTCCTAGGAGTGCTAGAGGGATCTGGAAACCGAGGTCTCAAGGGTTTTCATTTTGGTTTCCTGGCCAAGTTCCAGTCTTATCAGAAGACTTAGCCACAAATCGAGCCTTCATATTGGGATTGGCATAGCCTTCTGATGTCTGGAGTACAAAGTATGGAAAGAGGTAAAGGTCCTTTGACAGTTTCGAGCAATGTGCCCAGGAGATCCACAGTTGAAACATGTCTTCCTCTTCTGGAAGAAAACAGTCCGTTCAGCTTGGGAAATTTTGGGCAATTTGTCGGTCAGTTTCTTGCTGGCGTTTACTGACGACTGTTGCACGGTCTTTGGCTTGGCGGTGTCCTGCGCACAACCATCAACACACTTGTTAGATTTGTGATTTGAATTGTAGTATTTTGAACATGAAGATTGTTTCAAAACAGATGAAACGGGGACTGCTGAGTTAATTCCTCAGTTTCGACGAGAGTACTTAGCGGTTGCCTTTGCATTGTTTGAAAACGCTTCTTTGGTTTTCTTCTTTTTAGATCGACGTGTTCTTTTCTTTTTAGGCTTATTCTTCAAAGCACATTTTAGTGACAGATTCTGTAGAGGACATGAGTGACTCTACAAGAACATCATGTGTTAGGAATTTTAGCAGATGATGATGGAACCTCGCAATTTAGAGAAATTTGAGGTTCCGATTTACTATCAGGTTTAAAGGTTTCATTTGAATCAAATTTAGATTTGTGTTCATCTGCTTTCATTTCCGAATCAGTCCCTTGTATTGGTCGCCCAAATCTTCTAGAATAATGTCACCATCAACAATGACAGAAACAGTTGGTTAGTCATCGTTAACACTGTCATTCCTATGAGATGCATCAAAAGATGCGGCCTCTGAAGGTGAACATTTGATATCCTCTACTGAAGATGCTTCGGTACTCACGAAGATGAACTTCGGTATCCTCAGCTGAAGATGAACATTCGGTATCCTCAGCTGAAGCTGATGAGGCCGAGTCATCTGTTGATGTAGATCCTGCAGCTAAATTCATTTTCTCATCACACAAGTTATTACAACTATTATCATCTTCAAAACATCAGTATCAGAATTTAAACTGTCTAAATGTTCAACACAACCAACAATGTTTGAGCATGTAAATTGTTCAGCAAGAAAGTGATTTAAAATGTCAACGGCAGGTTTATAAAAAGCATAATCATCAGCTGAATTGTCTGAATGTATATTCAGACATTCTTCCTCATCATCCTGTGTGATGTCCTCAACTAAAATTTCTTCTACACATGAATTAGACACATTAGTATCGTTCACAAATTTAGTTTGAGCATCAGAAGATTCCTTTTCATTAAGTTTTGTAGAGGATGTGGATGGTTTTGCCTCAGGCACTTTTGTCTCCAATTCCACCGTACTCTCAGATGGACGATTACTAGTTTCACTAGGAAGTGATGTAGAAGCCACAAACACTTCATCTTCTTGAGTTCAGTGGGTTTGGAGAACTTACGGTAATATGGCGTCCATGATTTAGATAAATAATCTGACGGTTTACCATACATCATTTTTTCAGCATTTTCGGTTTCTTCCTCAGTTTCAGGCATTCTAGTGTAGTTATGATTATATGGTGGAGGTGCCCTATTGTACCCAAGACCCTTAGTGAAATTCTTTTGATAATTAAGCTGGAGGTCACATAAGTCCTTGACTAATTTGCTGGAAGTTTCAAATTTCTTAACATTTATTTCATTTTCATGAAGCTTCCCTGTCAAGGAATTCAGCTTGGCTAAGGTTGCTTGAAGTTCTACGTCCTTTTTAGCTAATTTTAGCTTGTAGTCTAGACCCAAAATTGCTGTTGGTTCAAGTCTAGCTTTAGCTGAGCCACATCTTATTTCTGCGCTTCGACCTTCTCCATAAGAAGCTTGTTCTTATGTTTAAGGGCGATGTTCTGTGATACAGCTTGTTGATATTCAGTCACAAGAGTTGAATTGTGGGCGTGCATTTGAGATAATTTAAAACGACAACTATCAGAACAAAGTATTCGATTTACCGTTTCCAAAAGATCGGGTGTCTCAGTTGTCTGCGCCATCATGCAGTGGTTGCTGTTTTTTGATAGATTCAAGGTTTCCATTTGAGCTGCAGCATCTGCCCAGTTGAAGCCCTCATGCTGTTGGGCCACAAGTGCTGTGGACTTCCCGCCTGAGCTGCTAGATGGACTCGTAGTTGACTTCAAAGGAGAGACGGGAACCAACTGTCTGTCACTGCTCTGTAGATCAGCGACTCTGGATGATATATACCCTGATGGTGGCTTCTTGCATTCCTAGCGAAATGGCCTGGTTCATGACATCGGTAGCACCTGAGTTTGTCCTCTGTGAGACCAGTCTTCAGGTTGGACAAGGGTTGCCTTCCATACTTTTTCTGAAATTTGTTGACCCGAAAAGCAGCCATTGCTAAATTCCAGGAGCATCAATCTCATCCAGTTTGATATAACGGCGTATCTGATTTTCGATGGTTTCCCCATATATGTGATTGAACGAGCTGAATTGCTGATTTAGCTAGTTCACCCTATCGCTTTCATGTCAGCGTTTCCTTCATAGAGATTTTGCAACTCACTCCAAACTTCTTTAGCATTTTTACAGTTCCTGACCGCGATAGAGATATCGGGTCCTAGAGCCATGGTTAGTGTTGCAGAAGCCTTCTCATCTTCCTCTATGATTTTGACATCCTCTGGAGCCCATAAGTGCATAGGCTTGGGAATTTTCGTTTCGGGATCTTGCTCTGTGCTATACACTATGGTTCTTGGACCATTCATGATGCATCTCCACAGTCGGGTTCCTTTGCCTTGTAATACTATTCAAAGCGGAACTTCCACTCGTAATATTCATCTCCGTATAGCAAACGAGGCACTTTGGTAGAAGTGCCAATCACCTGATCCAGCTCTTGGTGGAGGGCTAAAGTTTGCGATTGCAGGGCTGCCAGTGTGGCATTGGTCAGGTCCTGTGCGGTCATGAATCCAGCCATTGAATTAAATGTAATTAAAATTTACCAAAGTTGATTTAAAATTTAATTAATTTAAGTGATTCTAATGAATAGTGCTCAATCTGAAACAGTCAACTCTGCAGTCAATATGGTCAACTCGGAAGGTTTTTCCGAAATAGCAATCCGGAAGTCAAAGCTGGTCAAACTGAATAAAATATCCGAAATAAGTAATTCAGAATGAAGAATCCGGATTTAGGAATCCGGAATGAAGAATCCGGATTTAGGAATCCTATTTGAAGATCCGAAAAGAAAACCCGAGAAGAAATCCGAAATCAGAAGACCGAAATGCAGATCCGAAAGATAGATCCGAAATGCAGATCCGGAATACTCAAATCTGAAATGAAATCCGAAATCAAGAATCCGGAACAAAAGTCCGAAATGCCTGACTTATCTTCAAAAAATCTGGAACAGTGACCCAATCCGTAATAGTGTCTCCGCCTTTTCTGCAACGAATTCCGGAATCCAAGGAATTCAAATACTGCAACAGTAACTCGGATCACAATCCGGAATAAAGCAACAGTCAGGGATCAATCCAGAATGGACGATCTCCTTCGTGTTCTTCGGAATCCGGAACAGTATCAAATCCGAATTATGAGAACCATCTTCGTGTTCTTCGGGATCTAGAATAGTGTCAAATCCGAATCTGCAGAGCTTCTTCGAGTTCTTTGGAACAGTACCCTTCGTCGATGAACAGCAATCCGGAATGTCAGAAATCGATCCAAATAGCAGCAATAACCTTCAAAATTTTCTCAATCACAATACCGAGCTGTATTAGAACAGCAGGCTCTAATACCAATTGTAAGTCCCGTGAAAAGGATCAAATATAAATAAATCAAATAAAACAAGTTCAGAAAGCTCAAAACTCACTGTTTTGAAGCTTGAACAATTTGCCAAAGTTGGAAACTTGAATATTGGAGAGTGTCAGAGAGAGTGTTTGAGTGTGGAAAGTGTTTAGAGTGTAAGTCCCGTGAAACGGATCAAACAGCTATCGCTATCCTAATCAATTACGGAAATTATGATCAGGATGAAGAACAACTTGAATAACTTGAATAAAATAATTTGCATACACCAGAGGATGTCAAATACAAATTTTTGTGATCAACTCTCTAACCCCTATCAAGTGACCTAACCCCTCTATTTATAGACATGACAAAGCCCAAAAATCCCACTTGGCACTAGGAAGCCCAAACTAACCCAAAAGCCCAAAATACAATATAAATGAATAAACCTTCAACCTCCAAGCCCAATAGGAGGTGTGGAAGTGTTGTACTTATGAGTGGGGGACTAGGGTTTGGGTGTTAATGAAGGTGGTTGGGGTTAAAAGGAGGGAAATGGTTCAAATAAAATAAATTCACAAACCCGCTGCTAGTGTCACCCTTGAGGATCGCAAGGGAAGAGTGATACGGTCCTCAAGGACGGAGTAAATTTAAAAAAAAATCATTTTTAGCCCCTTAATTTGCTTGATTTGTTATTTTATGCAATGAACTAAAATGTTATAAGCATGTTTTGGATGTTCTAAAGTGTCTGTAAGTGTGTATAAGTATAAGACATGTATAATTATCATTCCTAAAATATAATCTCAGTGTATTATTCGTTTTTTGAATTAACACGCGTATTCGTGAATGTTTACGTATTATGCAAGTAAATTAGGCAAAAAATGATACAAAGTGTAATTCTCATTAGATCAAGTCTCGAATTACAAAAGATGGAAATGAAATTATGAATTACATGAAAATAGCAAAGAATGAAAAATACATAATGTTACAGTCTACCATACTTTAAGAAATATCGTCTAAAATTTATTTAAGAGGAAGAATCTGGGAAAAGATGCGAGTAATTGGTTTTCATCTCATCTTCACATTCACAAGTATATTCGGCACCACACTTTTCTTCCCAGCATACCTTGACAATAGGAGTGTGACTACGCCTGAGCTACTTAACTTCACAATCCATGATTTCAATAGGCTTTTTGATGACGTCTCATCGATTCGTATGTCATCGAGTGGCATTTGAAGTCCTTCGTTAGCTATGCACTTCTTGAGATTTGAAACATGAAAAGTCGGGTGAACATTGCTAAGCTCTTAAGGTAGATCGAGTCGATAAGCCACTCTTCTAATCTTTTCAAGAAATTTGAAAGGGCCTACATAACGTAGGGCAAGTTTTCCTTTATTTCCAAAACGATCAACTCCTTTCCAAGGAGATACCTTCAGGAGTACAAGATCAGCGACATTAAATTCCAAAAGGTTTGCGTCATTTGTCGGCATAACTTTTTTGTCGGCTTCTTGCGGTAAGTAGGTTGTCATGGATTTGTAAAATTTTATCCGCCATCTCTTCCATAAGCTCGAGACCGGTGATTTGTGCTTCATTGATCTCATGCCAACAAATAGGCGAAAGGCATTTGCAACCATAAAGAGCTTTAAAAACTGCCATTTTGATACTAGAGTGATAGCTATTGTTGTACGAGAATTCAACCAAAGGTAAATGTGCATCCCAATTACCACCGAAATTGATGACACAAGAGCGAAGGATAGCCTCGAGATTTTGGATAGTACGCTCTGTTTGACTGTCCATTTGAGTATGGAAAGTCGTACTAAGATTAAGTTGTGCGACCAAGACTGCTTGAAATGATTCCCAAAAATGAGAAATGAAACGACCATCGTGATCGGAGATGATGTCGAGAGGAACACCATGACGACTTTTGATTTCCGCAGTGTAGATACGAGCCAATTTCTTAACTCGATAATCTTCGCCAAATGGAGAAAATGAACCGATTTGGTCATCGATCGATTATTACCCAAATACTATCATGCTCGGAAGATGTTCAAGGGAGTTTGGTGATAAAATCCATAACAATGCTCTTCTATTTCCACATCAGGATTTCGAGTTGTTTGAGTAAACCCGAAGGATGTTGGAGTTCGGCTTTTACTTTGGAGCAAGTGAGGCACTTTGCCATGAAGAGGGCAATGAATATTTTTCAGGATAGGCCACCAATAGGTATGACAGAGATCTTTAACATTTTGTCTACACCGGGATGAATAGAATATCGTGACTTATGCACTTCATTCATCAATAGAGCATGAAGGTTGTCACAGTTTGGACCTAAATACGCACGAGATAGTGAAAGATTCCATTAGATTTAAACTCAGGTTGACTTTCGGTACCACACTACGTCTCGTAATACAAATTGTTTTCATTAACGGACGAGCATTGTGCCTCGCGTATGGATTGGATGTCGTTGTTGGTGCATTATGTCTATTGCCTACGTCTAGGATATGTCTGTATTGTATATAGGGCTTAAGAGTCGAATGTATAAATGTTAATGTTTATTTTATATGTTTTGTAATGGCTTGTACGAGCGAGATTGGATGGCTCGTATGAGTGACTCACAGTCACTCGTACGAAGCAGCCACTCGTACGAACCACATCTCTGTTTAACACACACTCTAGTGCAGTCATGTCAACCTATAAATAGAGGAGTGTTGTGTCAGAGCTAGAAAGTGATAGTTCAATGTATGAACTGGCTGAGACGCCTACTAGCAATTTGCTTAAACAGTAAGATCTTTCTTGTTTGTTTGTCTAACTATCTAGCAATGAATTCCGCCTCTTCTAGTTGAGTTAGATCAGACCGGTTGCTCATCGGAGGAGCTGATATGCTGACAAACGTCAAGTTCTGTAGGCTACCAACTTTTTCAGATCAGATTCACTGTTGCAGCTTTCAACTTCTACATTTCTCCCAAACTGATCTCGGATTTGGACGAAATTATAGACAAATTGGACTAGGATTCTAGGATATTCCGTTAAAATCAATTCTAAACAATCCTTAACAATTTCAAATCTAAAATCGAGCTTAATCATGTTAAAATCGGTAAAATTCATTTGTTGGAGACTTAGTTGTTTCAGACAGTAGAGAGACCACTCGCACGAACAACTTTAGACCATTCGTACGAACAAGTAACTCAGAAGTTTCTAAAAATTTACAAGTTTCAAAACTTTTCAAGTGTGATTCGCACTAAGTTGTACACATTCCTCTTGCCGTAGGTCACTCTTCCGTTATCGTTACGGAAAGTGTTTGAAACAATGTCAGACAAATTTTACAACGCATTCGCTACATCTGAATCACGACCAAGCGGCTCAAAGCATGAATCTGAAAACGAGATGGGTACCATGACCAAACCCCGAAGTTAATGAAACTAGAAGATTTTGACAGTTGGAGCGAACGGTTCATGATTGGGTCCAGGCAAATCACTTTACTTGCTGGTTCGCTATCAAAGTTAAATAACAAGCTCCTGTAGGTGAAAATGGCCTCGAAAAGACTCTAACTCAACTCTCGGATGTTGAAATGAAAGGTTCATAAACGAAAAGAAAATGATGAACATTCTGCAACAATCCATCAAAGAAGATATTCTGGCATTATTACAACACGATGATGATGCTCAATCATTGTGGAATGCCTTCGTTTGAAGTTTCAGGGAAGTGCTCAGCTTCGAAAGAGTAAACGGACGTTGTTAAGTAAAGAGTTTGATATCTTTACGTTGATTAAAGGTGAGACTAGTGGAACAATGATCGAAAGATACTGTCATTTGGTGGTGCAAATGAAGGAATGGGAATCATCAAGACCAACG
Source organism: Scalesia atractyloides (assembly GCA_947069175.1). Taxonomy (NCBI): domain Eukaryota; kingdom Viridiplantae; phylum Streptophyta; class Magnoliopsida; order Asterales; family Asteraceae; genus Scalesia; species Scalesia atractyloides. The sequence goes on from CAMTDV010000029.1 coordinate 54,813,900, forward strand.
AAGAACTTGTGGATAAGTTGGCTGATTCTCTACCGCAAGGCGAATGGTCTACGTATTTGACCATATTGAAGAACGGAATCGAGTATGGTAATTTTTCATTACCACGTTTCATTGAAAGACTGGAGGGACATGAACTTGAAATGCAAAATATGGCAAAGAACAAAACCGTCCAAGTTCAACAAGATGTTAATCTGTACTTCAAGAACAGTTCCGCTACTCAAATTCAGTCTCCGAAGATCCAACCGCCTTCAGCGTGTACAGCAGCCAAGCTCACCATCGAACCAAAACAGTGGTTTTCAATCATTTGTACAGTTAATCTCACATGTCTCAAAGCCCACAGTCGTCACAGGATCAAGCACTCCTCAAATCAATTAGAATAGTCAGTTAAATCCTACTCAAAGGGTTCTTCAGTGCAACATCGCTGTGGATTTCCAGAATGCACAAAACTTCGATGAAAAAACCGCGAAGCAACACATGTCTCTATTAGCATCGGTTCTCGAATCCTATGATAGTCTTGTAGCAGGAAAGATTGGAAATTCTGAAATGACCAAGAGACTATACAGATAGATCCGGTCGAAATGGAGTTAATTGACATCAAGTGGTGCATGGAATCTATTGTTCGACGCGCACAACACTTCATGGAAATGACATGAAAGGAGAACCTGAGAGGTTTGGGTGGAAAACTGGGATTTGATAAATCCAAAGGTACTTGTTTAAGTGTCGGGAAAAGGTCACTTTAAGCGTGAATGCTAAATAGAGAAGCTCAAGGGAACTAGAACCCATTTGCTGATGACTATTACAAGAAGGCTATTTACTACTCACAAGAGCTGTCAATTAAGATTGGAAACAAAAAATTAGTTTCCAGAAGATAGGTTATGGAAATAATTATGAGTTTGGTTTGGTTGCTAAGTTAATTGAAGAACCTGAAGAAGAATCAAGGTAGCTTTTGATGAGGCACTAGAAGATGATTATTACTATCATACATCATCAGAAGAGGGGGAAATTTTAAACAGTGCATTTAAACACCTCCTGTCTAACGATATGTTGAAAAATTTTGCAGGTTATTTTGCACCAAGTCAACAATCATCTTGCTCAGAACAAAAGACGCCTGATGCTCAAGAGAAAATTGATGAAAAGATGGAGAAATTGTCGGATGATATCAGCAAGGCATGCATGGCAAACTCAATGAGGTAAATGATTCTAAGAGTAAGGTTGTGGTTGAAAAACGTGTCTGAAATGTGCTGAGCCATGCAATGAATTTGTTGTAAAAGGCACACGGTATACTGAGCTCAAAAGTTTAACAGATAATCTGTCCAGTGATTACAAATCAACTAAAGAAGCATACGAAAAATTTAAATAACTCTGTTAAACAGTACACATAAGCACTCAGAGAAAGTGACGCAACACTCTTGATGCTCAAAGCGACAGTAATGGACAAGCAAATGGCCATTAATATTCACTTAAACACTATCATTGAGCTAAAGAGTGAGCTTGAGAAGGTAAGAATTGAAACTGAATGGGTTAACAAACTATTAATCAGTTATTCAACAAGCTCTTATGCCATTGATCTCATTTTACCTAAAATTGAAAACAAAGAAGAATCAGAAAACGTTGAAACCAAAAGTGCGAGTTACGATCGTGTTCCACCCCTATGTGGAATAGTTATGTGTGTAAAAAGCCAGTAGGGGTGGAGAAGGCACTCAATCTAAAGCTAAAAACTGAACAATCAAATGAGTTGCCTACAAACATCGATGTAACTTACACAACTTCTGATAGTGAATGTGACTCTGAGGTGGTTAAACGGTGGTAGAAAATGTTTTAAAAAGTGAATCTGAGAAGTCTGAGTCTAATGTTGAACCATCGAAAAATAGCTTAACGAATGATCCAAACATCATAGTTTATTAAATGAAAGGTCAAATAAACTATTTTCTGATGAAGACTTTCCCATCCAAAACGTGAAACTGGATCGTGTTGATAAAATGTTCAAGCTTGTGGAGGTAAGTCATGCTGATTTAGATAAACATGATGCCTCTTTCTACTCTAAATCAAAAATGGCAAACGGCCCTACTATCATAAAAATAGAGATTATCGTGAAAATAAGAGGGCAGGGTTGGGTTTCCAAAAGCAACGAATGAACAACATGTCTCAAAAACTTAATTTTACCAAGAAAATTAACTTTGTTTTTGGGACAACAACATAGAAGGAAAAAGAAATCATCGGAACACAATTGAATGATGATTTTAAGAAAGAGAAAAGGAAACAAGTTTTGGAATCTTCTGTTCGAAAGGACAGTAGAACATATTTCAAATGTCAAACTGTTGGGCACATTGCAAGATATTGCTCACAAGAAACTCCAAAACCTGTTTCTCATTCTAAAAATTTCACTAAGCACGAGAAACAGAAAGCACCTATGATTGCGTCAAAGCAAATCCTGAAAAGAACAATGAATCCTACAAAAATGTTAAACCAATTATTCAACGTCATTCAAAATTTGAAATTGGTGAAACATCAACTAGATATCATCAAATGGATTCTAAATTCTATGCTAAAAAGGCAAATCCAAAAACACAAAAATGGGTGGCAAAAGTGAAACCGTCCAAGGTAGAATCAAAACATTCTGTTCCAAACAAAACCGAACCTAAAAAGAATGTTAAAAACAAAGTAGGTCAGAAATTTGACATTCTGAACCCAACCAAGACCAAGATGGATTGGGTTTCTTTGTTTAAATAGTTTTGTTCCGTTTGTGTGCAGGGACTCCCACGTTCGATAATGTCTAAATGGATAATGGATAGTGGAGCCTCCAGGCACATGCCAGGGATGCTTGCGTTGTTACACGATGTTAAAGCTATCCGCGGAGGATATGTAGGTTTTGCCGGAATGCAAGGAGGGAGGATTGTCAATGAAGGAATTCTCACGAATGGAGTTGTATCATTTAATAAAGTAAACTACGTCGCAGAACTCGAGAACAATCTACTCAGCATTTCGCAGATTTGTGACAAGAAATTCATGACGCATTTCAACGATAAAGAATGATTGATCTTAAAACCTGGTTTCAAGATTCTGGAGGTGGATTCTGATGCGAGCTCCGAGAGAAAATTACTTGTATGTTCTAGATATGAGTCTCGCATCAACCACATCGAAGAAAGTTCAATGCTTTGTTTCCAAAGCTACCGAGAAAGAGTCGATACTATGGCATAGAAAGATGGGGCACATTCATCTGCGAAAGATGAATTATCTTATGCATAACGACCTAGTGGAGGGTGTTAATTTGAAGAATTTTCAATTATCCGATGATTGCTTGAGCTGTAAAAAGGGAAAGCAACACAAGAAATCGCACCCACGAAAGCTGTTGAATTCTATCAAGCTACCACTAGAGAGGCTACATATGGATCTTTTCGGACTAGTAAACGTCAAATCCATTTTTGGTGATCTATATTCCTTGTCGTTACAAATGATTATTCCTTATTCTCATGGGTTTCTTTCTAGAGAGCAAAGATGAAACATTTGAAACTCTAATGATTCTCTTCAGAAAACTCGAAAACCTGTATCACTTGCCAATCAAGAGAATCCACAGTGACAACGGTACAGAGTTCAAGAACAAGCGGATGCTTGAATTCTGCAATGAGAAGGGGATTCTTCATGAATTCAGTGCTCCTTATACTCCACAACAAAATGGAGTTGCTGAACGAAAGAATCGCACACTGAGTGAGACTGCCAGAACTATGCTAGCCGATTCGAAATTGCCAATCAGTTTCTGGAGTGAAGCAGTCGCATCAGCGTGTTATACCTTGAATCGTGTGTTAACATGTAAGCCTCACAACAAGACGTGTTTCGAGTTACTTAATCAGCAAAAGCCCAACCTTGCATTTCTGGAGCCATTTTGTTGATACACTTTTGTGCCTGTTGCTTGTTCTTAGTTACGTCTGTAATTGTACGGTCTTTGTTTACTATGTCTGTATAGTTTGGTCGTGTCGGCCAAATCAAGATATCCTCCTATCTTGGTTTAGTATGACGTTCAGTTTGTCTGTGTTAAACAGTTGCATGTGTGCATACTATGAGTCTTGTTGCGTCATGTTGTGACACGTTCTCCAAAGAAATCACTTTGTGCGAGTGGAAATACTTTGTACGAGCAAAACCATTGCTTGTACGAGTCACCTGCAATTCATATGAACGAATCCATCCAAACAAGTGTCATACTTGTTTCGTACGAGCTAATTGATGCTCGTACGAACCAACTTGTTCGTACGAGTATCTTTGGAGTATGTTCTTCGTGTCTTTTGTGTTTCGTATGACCAGCAACATACTTCGTACAGTTACTGAGCATGGACACTATATAAGGAGACATGCACTTCTCAGAACGAGTTAGTCAAGTCCAGTTGTGACCAGCTAGAGCTATACTAGAGAGAGAGACGCAAGAGCACAGAGAGTGTTGTATGAGAGTGTATGAACATTGTTTGTATATGTTTGTATCAGTTCTCTTCAGTTAATCAGGATATTGAATCTTTGGTTATCCTGTGTTCTTACTTTGCTGTGGTTTGCATTCATACGAGGATTCCGCACTCGTATCTGTGTTATATGAACAAGGAAGCAGGTTTATCTTGATCCTCCAAGTGGACCTACAAGTGGTATCAGAGCTTTGGCTCTCTTCCTTGTTCAAAACCAAGCTTAGTGATTGTGTCTGAGCTAATTGAGAGGGTTTCTTGAAGTGTTCTTGAACTTTTAGCAGGAACTTAAGTTTTTGAAGGATAACTAACTTAAAACGTGGTTAAAACCTGTTGCATGCAGAAAATTTTCATAAAAACCTAGTTAGAACACATGGAAACATGTTAAAATCTGGCTTTTCTTAAAATTTTCACATATTGAACACTCTTGCAAGAGAAACTCACCGGAGAAACTCACCGGAATATTGCTGAGTTGACCAAATCTCTGACATTCGGGACTTGACTGTTAAAACTGAAAAGCTGATAGAATGTTTGTCTTCTTTAACTAAAATTGTGTAGACAACAGAACACTTTCGAAAACCAGTCTGTGGAGAAAAGGGAATTTCTCACCAACCAGCCCTGCAAAAAGATTCCTGTGCGAAAAACACCATGTGCGAATAACCCATCCGCAGAAGAACCTGACTGTCCATGCAATAGACTTGTCATCCGCACGAAAGACCTGGTTCGTACGAAAGACTTAGTTGTTCACACGAAGGAGTTTCCTCCGTACGAAACAGGTAGTTCGTACGAAGGATCTACCACTCGCATGAAAAGTGGTTCATGAGAAAAACAACTCAGTTTGCTGTTCGTGTTTCAGTTTTTCAGTCTTTGTGATTTCTCACCACTTTGTGATTTCTGAAATTCTGAATCTTTAAAAGGACTTTTATTTTCAAAAATCAAACTTTAAACCTTTTAATTTTTCATAATCAAGAAAATGAGTTCAAATCCATGTGATGGGGCAGTAGTTCAAGCACAAATCAGGACTCTTCGCAAAGCTCCACAACCTCATGGGTAAAATCATTGCACCTCAACATACAGCCATGATTACTGCAAATCAATGGGCGTGTGTTGCAAACCAGAACCAGAGCATTCAGACTCTTCTGATGAGTGAAAGTGAAACCGAGCGTAATAACCGTCCACGTAAACTGAACCATATGAACGATTATCCATCCTGGAAAAGTCGTTTCCACACATATGTTCTTGGACAAAACACAGAATTATGGACATGTTTTACTACACCCTATAAAGAATCACTCGAAGAGGCAGGATCAAACCCAACTTCCTTAGCCAATCTAGATGAAGGCGATAAAAAGGCTTACGATCTAGACGAAAAGGTGTTTGCTATCCTAACATAGGCACTCCATAAAGATCTCTATATCAGTTTGTGTACTTACGACCACAAAAAATCTGTGGGATACCCTGGAAGCAAGAGGAGAGGGTAATGCTGTAACCAGAAAAATTAGGCATGATCTACTAAAGACGGAGTTTGAAGGTTTCATGTTCATGGAAAATGAAACATTGAATGATATGACCACACGCTTTTACCATCTTCTTAGCGAAATGTACTCTTACAAAGTGTTAGCATCTCCGCAAGAAATCATGAAGCGCTTTGCTGACGCATTACCGCCAAAATGGGGTCGATTTATTGACTTATTAAAACATACAGGTGTTTTGGACTCAATCAGTATTTTGAATTTGTGTAGAAATTGGAGAACAAGAATGAAGAGGAACTTCGAAAGGCACAAAGATTCGCTGTTCCACCAAACCCTGAGATGTACTTCGGAGGTATTAATACTGGTATTAGTGCAAGTCAGCAACCAAAGCTTCAAACCTGTTGGTGCATATTTGTGTACAACAGCTTAGATTTGGTCTTTGGATATCTTGTAATTAGTAAATGATAAACGGTTAGCGGGTTTAGTTTTGTAATAGTTAATTAGAAGTAATTGGGCTGAACTAGACACTAAATAGCACATGATAGGCGAATTGGGCTTTAAACCCATTAGCAGTCCATGTAGGAAACCCTAGCCCAGTTGCATATACCTATCTATATATAAAGGGAGGTTTGCATTAGAGTTTAGGTTGCTCAGTTAGTTGCTCAGTTGCTGGTGTTGTTGGTTTAGTTGCAAAGAGAGTCTTGAATTGATAGTAAACACTTTGTGTTAGATAATCAATAGAAGACAGTTTGAAAGGAATTGTGTTCGTGTTCTTGTTCTTGTTTCTGTGAAATTTGATCTTGGGGATTCCGCACTCTTGATTAGATAGACGATTCTGTGAAGATCCATACGGACTAGGGGACCTACAATTGGTATTAGAGCATTCGGCTCTTGATTTTGCTTGGTTCAGAATCGTAATAGAGAAAAAGTTGGGTTTTTGGACGTTTTGGAGGCTGTTTTGAAGTTTGTGACGGCTGAATTAGGGTTTCTGCTGCTGTTCTAGGGTTTCTGTTATTGTTTTGGATTAGCAGCAGGCATTTCGGATTGAAGACTTGCATTCCGTATCAAAAAGCAAAGTATTTCGGATTGAAGACTTGAATTTCGGATTAGAGATCTGCATTTTGGATCCGAGATCTGCATTTCGGATCATCAGACTTGCAATTCGGATCCTGAAAACTTGCATTTCGGATCAGAAAAGTGTAATTCGGATCAGAAAAGCCCATTTCGGATTCCATTTCAGATTTAATTTCGGATTAGCAGTGTATTTCGGATTCCATCTCTGATCAGAATAGTCTATTCCGGATTCCATCTCGGATCAGAATGGTCTACTCCGATTTCCATTTCGGATCAGAATAGTGCATTCCGGATTTCATCTCGGATCACTAATCCGAATTACCATCTCGGATTAGCAATTCGGATTACTGTTCCGGATTTCTATCTTGGATTGACTATCTGAGTTACTGTTTCGGATTTGGTACTGTTCCGAGTTAGGATTAAGAAGGTGGAAAGTTAACCAGCTGACGTAACCGAAGTTAAACGTTTTCGGACATAGAATTTGATTCACAAACAATCTTGACAAACCGGTTGCACGGTTAGGCTCGTGTGATTTTTAGGACAAAAAAAGGCACGAAAATTCCAAAATCATAATCGGACAATATATCATTAAAATCTATTGTTGAGACGAGTCTAATAGTATAATTTGGTAATCACTCATCTCGGACAAGTTTTAACATTTTTAACGAGCCGGTTCGGTAAAACTGTCGAATATGTCTAATCTAAATGAACTGTTAAGAATGGAGCACGAGGCAGGCACCACAAAACAAACCTCCAAAGATGTTCTAAAGGTAGAGAACTATCTTACTTGGAAGGATAGGTTTACAATCGTTTATTGAATACCAGGACACACGGATGTGCATCTGTATTCAAGATGGGTACGCTAACCTAACGGACTTTGAGGGCATACAACGTGTTACTGCTTATGTAAACATGTCTGAAGCTGAAAAGAGATGTATGAGTCTGAGAAGAAAGCCTTAGCTGCTATAAAGATGTCGTTACCTGATGGCATCAAACATACATTCAAGTGTTATACTGCATCGAAAGAGATGGGGATGCCCTAGAGAAGAGGTATGAGGGCAATACCATTGAAAAAAAAAGGTTGATCTGCTAAAGAGACAGTTTGCTGTGTTCAAAGGAATGAGAAATGAATCCCTTGAAGATATTATCATGAGATATTATCATCTGATGTCAGAAATAGATAATTATGACATAGAGGGATACCAGGATGTGGAGATAACGACAAGTTGCTGGATGCTTTACCTGCAAAGTGGGATATCTATACTTTGATGATAAAAGGTGAAGTTGATTATGAAAAGAAAGACTTGGAAGAGGTTGTTGGGAAATTGAGAGCTTATGAGCTCAATATGAAGAAGAAGGGGAACTGGATATGATCAGGTTCAATATCCGGGGATTTATAAAGGTCTTACATCTTCATCTTCCAACAATGCTTCAATGATAGCGCAACTGCGTTTTTCTCATGTGAGAATGAGCAGATCGTGACAAATGCTGAGGGTGAAGTATGTTTTGTTGCTGCTTCAGGAGGCTCGACAAGTGCTAAGAGACAACAATCAAGTAACAACAACAGCAGTAATAGGTCTATGCCTCTGAGTGTCAAAAGTGCTGAAGATTATCTGGCATTACTTGCTTCTTTTGTTGCTTCCTACGAGAACTACATTCAGGGAAAAATATCTGATCCTGCTAGTTTGATGAAGATTATGATCAGATCGACCCTGATGACTTAGAGGAGATGGATTTGCAATGGCAGATGGCCATGATCTCTAGAAGGGTGAAGAGGTTCATGAACAGAACGGGCAGGAAGTTCGTTGGAAAGAGTGTGGGCTTTGACAAGTCGAAAGTGAAGTGTTACAATTGTCACAACTACGGACATTTCGCTAGAGAGAGTCAAAGACCTAAGTCTGAATCTCGTTCTAGTTCATCCTTTCAAGATTCTCCTGGTCATGGTTCAAGCAACAGGAATGCGTCAAACAACACTGGATTAAAGGCCCTGATTTCAATGCTAGAGAGGGTTCTTATGATTGGAGTGTTCATCTGGAGGGTGATAACAATGCCTCATAGGCGTTCATGGCTGAGATAGCTCCTGTTGTTGATGAAGAAGGGAAAGCAGATGTTGAGGTAGAGCGAGAGAAGGTAGCTGAAAAAGATGATGGAGAACAGACTGCTGCAGAGAAGAAGATGGCTGCTGATTTTGCTGCTTTCATGGCTAATCTAAGCAAATCAACAGGCGAGGTATGTTCTAACTCTGGTAGTTATGTTCTTTAAAGTGTCGTGAACTGCAAAGTGAGGTTGACACATTAACAAAACAAAACCAAAGTCTGGCTAATGAGCTCTCGAACCTAAAAGAATCAAACTTTTTCATAAAACGAAATGAGTCATTATACTTGAAGAAAATTAAAGGCTATGAAGAAGAAATCAATATTCTAACTTGTAAGCTTAATGAAAAACTTCAAGTTATTGACTTAGCTCATGATACGATGAGTGAGAAAACAAAAGAAATTTCTGAAAAATGCAAAGAGTTGTCTGAAGCACAACTTAAAATTTGTGAGCTTGAAAAGAAATTAAATCAATTCAGAATTCTTCTTTTGTTATGAAACACATGATGAATGGCATGAAGAAGAGTAATGACAAGACATGTGTGGGCTTCAAAGGTTTAAATGAAGTTCCACCACCTCTTGGTCACGACTATTCTTTCTTGCTAGATGAAGAAGAGTTACAGACTTTGTGTCAACTACACCTAGTAGTTCCACATCAGGTAATGTTGATGGTTCTGAGAATTCCAAGAAGGATAATAACAGAGATACCGATTTGAAAACAAAGTATACACACCTAAGAATTAAAAGCAATTTTTTTTATTAAAAAGGTTGATTTTGTTCAAGGGAGTGACATGAATGAAGAGGTCCCTGTTATTACTAAAGAGTCTAATGTGCAGTTTGCTAAGAACAAAAACAAAGAAAAATAAGAAGTTAAGCAAACTAAACAAGATCCTTCGAAGGCATCATCATCACCATCCATCATCATCATCATTGCCTGATGGATCTAAGCAAGAGGCTTCAATTAAGAAGTCTTCGGCTAGAAAATCATGCTTAAATGTCACGAAAAGGGACATGTAGCTAGCTGCTGTCCTAACAAAAAGAGTGAAGCAGAGGTAAGTGAGAGACAAAGAGAAAAATCACCAGAGAAAAGTGGTGATGGTGAGAAGAAGGTTAACTCACCAAAGATATCTGTTACCAGCCAACAGAGTGTTGTTGTTGGTGTAGATAAGGCTGAAAAAGGAACTCACCAAGTTCCTCGCTTTCAAAGAAATCAACAAAGATTTCATGCCTGCATCTACATCGGGCAGATATTAAAGACCTAGAAGTAGTTCACCAAGAATGAATAACTTTAATGGTCCATCAAATAATTTCAGAAGTCAAGGTCAATATCAAAATCGATACTAGAATGTTGGTAGTCGAAATTTTTATAACGGTGGCTTTAGAAATTATCATCAGCAAAATTCATGGAACCAAAATCTCTAGGTCGCAAAGTCCAAACATGGTTAGAAACCTCAGGACCACAGACCTAGTGGAAATGAAAAACCATTTCCATCAACAGGTCTAAGATCCAAGACTCTTGTTAGGAGTGATGGATATTGGATGGATGTTCCGTGGTTGGTGAATCTGGAAGACCTAAGACCATTAAGGCTTGGGTCCCCCAATCTAACTAATTTTTTTGGGTTGTGCAGGAGCTGCTAAGGAGGATTGATCAACTTGTGGTATGTTGATAGTGGCTACTCCAGGCACATGACGGGGGATGCGAGACTGTTGACAGAGTTTGAGAATATAGCCTTGAGGTTATGTGAATTTTGCAGGTGCTAAAGGAGGGCACATTACAGGACGAGGGAAAGAACCAACGGGAAGATCACACTGGAAAAAGTGAACTACGTTGAGCAGCTGAAGCACAATCTGATGAGCGTGTCTCAAGTCTGCGACAAGGGTCACTCGGTCCACTTTACGAAGTCTGAAGCTTTGGTGTTGAAACCTGTTTGGTGATACCGGATGACTAGATAGTGATGAGAGCACCAAGGAGAAACGACACTTATGTCATGGACATTGGTGCTAAGGATTCTTCCACTATGGTGGGTGTTTACTATCGAAAGCATTTGAGGCTGAGTCATTGCTGTGGCACAGACCATGGCCCACATCCACTATCAAAAATGAATTTATATTATTTAAAGTGGCTTAGTGGAAGGGGTGCCAGTGCAGAGGTTTCACGTGGAAGATAAACGTCTTCCATGTCAAAGGGGAAAACAACATAAGAAACCTCACAAGTCTAAAACAGTAAATTCGATAGATGCCCCTTATGAATTACTTCATATAGATCTATTCGGTCTGGTGAAGTAAGGAGCATAGGTGGAAAGTACTATTGTTTAGTTGTCACAGATGATTACTCACGATATTCATGGGTTTTCTTTTTAGGTACAAAAGATGAGACAGCAGAGATGCTGATAGATCTTTTTACAAAATTGGAAAATGTCCATGACGCACGGATCAGGAGGATAAGGAGTGATAATGGAACGGAGTTCAAGAATCAGGTTATGGATCTCTATTATCTTCGCAAGGGAATTGAACATCAATATTTGCTCCTTATACACCTCAAAGAATGGATTCGCTGAGAGGAAGAACAGGACGTTGATTGAAGCCACAAGGACTATGCTATCTGATTCAAAGCTTCCAGTTCTTTTCTGGGGATAAGCTGTGAACACAGCGTGCTATGTCTGAACAAAGTTTTGACGGTTAAACGGTTTAACAAAACATCTCACGAACTATTGTTTAACCGAAAACCATACTTAAAAGGCTTTGAACCATTTGATTACCTTGCACCATTGTGCAAAACAAAGATAAGAAAAAATTCGGTGAGGTAGCTGATGAGGGTTACTTTCTAGGCTATATGCTGGAACACCGAATAAAATGGTTTTTAATCTAAAAACTGGTAAAATTAAGGTGGTTTTTAACATGGAAATCACTAGTTATTCACCTCAACAATCAACAAGTGGTCCTGCTATATTATATGATTATGACAGTGTTTTAAATCATTTAATATTCCTGATTTTCCAATGAAGATGAGTCTCAAGTGATCCAATCTGGATCAGTGAAGATGGCGAGTGTAATTCATGCCTAGATCAAGTGTATCATGACAGATGCTCCAGAAACTTCTTCCAGTGCAGCTCCAGAGGACTCCAGTGATAGTGAGCCTGAACCTATTCAGGGGGAGGATTTCACTAATCTGTTTGCTAATAGTAACATTCAGGGGGAGGTTGGATCTAATCTGGGAGATAATCTAGTTGTTGACACCATTGCTACCACACGTGTAAACAGGTCATCCAGCTGAAAACATCATTGGTGATGCTGCTGCAAGTGTTCAGACAAGAAGAGGTGTGCTCGAAGGTTCCTATTTGTTTACTTCGATTCAGAAGATTGGGTTGATTTTGAGTGTTTGTATAGCTATTTTATTGCCCAAGAGGGGCCGAAGAATGTTCATATGGCTCTAAAAGACAATTGTTGGGTTGAAAGCTATGCAAGAGGAACTAGCTCAGTTCAAGAAGTTGAAAGTTTGGGAGCTAGTTGACTTGCCTAAAGGAGAGAAAGAAATAGGCACCAAGTGGGTGTTTAAGTGCAAGAAAGACAACCGAGGGATCGTGATAAGGAATAAGGCACGGTTGGTAGTGAAAAGGTTCAATCAGCAAGAGGGGATTGATTATAATGAAGTGTTTGCACCAGTAGCAAGGTTGGAAGCAATTTGTTTGTTCCTAGCTTTTGCTTCATTCAAGGGCTTCAAGGTTTACCAACTTGACGTGAAGAGCGCATTTCTTTACGGGAAAGTCCAAGAAGTGGTGTATGTCTCACACCAGATGGGCTTACTGATCAGACTATCCCAGGTCAAGTCTATCGACTTGATTAGGCATTGTATGGATTGCATCAGGCACCTAGGGTGTGGTATGAGACACTGTCAGCACATTTGTTAAAGAATGGTTTTGAAAGAGGTCAGATTGACAGTACACTTTTCATCAAAAGGAAGAAGGAAGACTTTCTGCTGGTACAGGTATACGTAGATGACATCATCTTTGCGTCATCAGATGAGAACATGTGTCATGATTTCAAGAGGTAATGAAGAGCAAGTTTAGATGAGTGCGATGGGTGAATTATCCTACTTTTTGGGTTTACAAGTTGAACAAAAGAAGGATGGGATGTTTATACATCAGACGAAGTATGTGTATGACATTTTGTCTCGTTTCAAAATGGAAGATTGCGCTACTTTCAATACACCTATCTGTGAGAATCACAATCTTGGTCCAGATCATGAGAGTGTGAGGATGTTGATTCGAAGTCAATACAGGGCAATGATTGGTTCTCTGCTGTAGTTGACTGCTTCAAGACCCGACATCATGTTCGCAGTATGTCTTTGTGCCAGATATCAAGCGAATCCAAAGGAGTCCCACATGAAAGCGGTGAAGCGGATTCTTCATTACTTGAAGGGGAAACCTAAACTTGGGTTATGGTATCCAGCTGCTAGTGATTTGAAGTTTGTTGCTTTTAATGATTCGGACTTTGGAGGATGCAAATCCACAAGGAAGTCTACCACAGGTGGTTGTCAGTTCTTAGGAGGGAGGCTCGTGTCATGGCAATGCAAGAAGCAGTCTTGCGTGTCTACCTCTACGTGTGAAGCTGAATACATTGCTGCGGGTAGCTATTGCTCTCAGGTTCTCTGGATCCAATAGCAGATGCACGATTACGGTTTGAATTTCACTCGTACTCCTATTGTGATAGACAATAATGCCACTATTCAATCACCAACAATACCGTAAAACACAGTCGCACAAAACATATTGACATTCATCATCATTTTATACGGGATTGTGCTGAAAAGAAATTAGTTGAACTGAATCGAGTCGACACACTTGATAACCTGGCAGATCTTTACACAAAAGCGTTTGACAGGGCTCGTTTTGAACATTTAGTCGAACTCAACGGGACGAGGAATCCTGAATAACCATTTTTCTATAAAATAGTTTGTAAATAATTTACTGCTTTTCAAAAATCAAAAACATAAAAAAAAGAAAATCAAAAATGAGTTTTCACTGAGTGAAAAAGAAGAAATGGTAGTACATCAGCAAGTTAGATTGTCACACTGAAATTAAATTAAAATTGCTTAAGTGTGATAGCAGCTTCATTATATGATGTACCAGTAGGCAAAGGGCATGAAATAATCAACTTACCTGTGTGATACAAATATAATACATTGTTATGAGTGGGTAACATATCAGTGGCGTATGGTTTTATAAATTAAATCTTGTGTTGATAGATTGCCAAAATTGAGGTTTTAGGTCTTTATATCCTTATTTCATCTGGGATATCAAGGTTGTCCTTCTGCTGCATCCAGATATATGCTGACCTAGGCACAACCATGATATCTTAAAAGAGCTAAAATGCCAAATCCCATATATTGAAGAAGCTCTCCTAGAGAGTCATTCAAATGTGTAAATTGCATTATTTGTACCAAAATTTGGTATTTGTCCTAACCTCGTTGGATATTGGTCTCTTTGTTGTACGGAAGTACTGACCTGATCACCAATTATCTAACTTGTAATTCAAAAGGATGAATTTCGGTATACTCACCTACTACGATGAATGTTTGTGCATACCTTGATCGCGTGGGTATGTCCTGAAGTGGGACACACTAGTATATCAGTATAAATTATCTAAATTTGTCACTCTGTAATGGTACTTGAAATGTTCATGTATTTTGTTTAAGTGGATAAACAATACTGGTAATCGTCTTGAACTCTTTTTCATGAATATGGCATATAGAAAAATCGAATAGTGTGAAAACAGTTGATGTTGCTGATATGATCTTCTTAACGGTGATACTCACAAAACAGATTGTTTAATATTTCGTTGTTTATTTGTTTTCAGAAAATATAGAAAACCAAAAATATTTCATTTTCCTGTAAATTCTTAATTAGGATATTGGTTGTTCATGGAGCAGTTCTTACCGATATGGGGGAGACGATGTTAGAAGATGAGTTCAAAATTTTTACAATCATGCAGGTTCTGTCTGCTTAAAAATTTTGAGTATGTGATTTGAGTTGCGAAGTGCTTAATCTGTGATACAGTTTGACTATCTCTTGAATAATAATAATTTGTTTAACTTGTGTTGAAAAATTCTTATGGTTTCTCGAGATGTTTGTTTTATAGTATACAGATTGTAGCAGTGTGTTGCTGAGAAGTTTAGTGAAGAGGAGTTTACTTGGATGCATGGTAGAACCTCCTTTCTACATTGCAGACAAAGTTGAAGAGTTTGAAGATTGCTATGCAAGGACTAAACTGGAGTTTACTCAAAGGCTAACGATTTCGAAGATTTGGTGATTGGATGCATCAGCTTAGGGGGAGTCTGTTGCTGACAGAAGCTATTAAATCTGAAGCTATCCGAAGACCAACGTTTTTTAATGAGGTTGAAGATTGCAAGAAGACTAAAGACTAAGTTATTTTATGAAGCTATTGTCAAGGGGGAGTTTGTTGGTGTATATTTGTGACAACAACTTAGATTTAGTCTTTGGATATCTTGTAATTAGTAAAATGATAAACGGTTAGCGGGATTAGTTTTGTAATAATTAATTAGAAGTAATTGGGCTAAATTAGACACTAAATAGCACATGGTAGGCGAATTGGGCTTTAAACCCATTAGTAGTCTATGTAGGAAACCCTAGCCTAGTTGAATAACCTATCTCTATATAAAGGGAGGTTTGCATTAGGGTTTAGGTTGCTCAGTTAGTTGCTCAGTTGCTGGTGTTGTTGGTTTTGTTGCAAAGAGAGTCTTGAATTGATTGTAAACACTTTGTGTTATATAATTAATAGAAGACAATTTGAAAGGAATTGTGTTGGTGTTCTTGTTCTTGTTTATGTGAAATTTGATCTAGGGGATTCCGCACTCTAGATTAGATAGACGATTCTATGAAGATCCATACGGACTAGGGGACCTACAAAACCGCGTTTGTGACAAATGTGAATCCCTTTCTACCACAACATGTTCAAGCAAATCAGTCTGCAAGCTCAAGTACTCAAGCTTATGGACAAGTATTTGATCCGAAAGCCTTTCTACCACAACCACGAGATTTAACACCTCAAGTTCCACAGCAAGCTCCTCAACAAGCTTTCTACGGGAACACAGTCAGGCTTGACACGTCACATCTCTCAAAAGTCAGACTTGACATGTCACATCTCTCAAAAGTCAGTGTAGAAGTTGCACAGGAACATATGGAACTTCTAAACACAATGGTTATGCTTATTGTGGTTTAGTCGTTGGTCAAATATGGAACATCAATTTGACTAATGAAGACTACCAAAAATTGACCGAGATGAGATGGAGCTGATGGATATCAATGTGTTTACCAGTGCGGTAAAAGAGCCAAGGGTTATATGAGAAGAACAGGAGGAACCAGTTTGGAAACCAAGAAGGATACAAAATATGGTTTTGATAAAAATGTTGTTACTTGCTTCAACTTGGTGAAAGAGGTTATTTCAAACGTGAATGCACGAGACCAAGCAAACAAGGAAATCACAATCCCTTTAGAAATCAATCCCAACCATCCAACACAGCTCAAGTTAGCAATCATAGAAGAATAGTAGCTGTTGGCAACCCAAACAACACCAATCAATCAGGACCTTCAAACAACACACACAGAGCTTTGGTAGTTCAATCTGATGAAGGATGCGATTGGTCAATACAGTTGGGAACTGAGGAATAATGGAGGAACTGCATGTTATGCCAAGATCATCAGTCAAATCAAACATGTTCACAGCATTGATAGTTCAGATGATGATGATGCTTCAGGATATACTGGTAGTTCTGATGAAGAATGCTCAAGTTCAGGTGGTTATGGATCTGATTCAGATATCAGAGAGGGAAGTGATGCTGAGGTCAAACAGTTGCTGAAAGAAGCCGAGAAGATGAATAGTGAAAATGTGGGTTTGATGAAGAAAGCGAAGATGCATCAAAAGAAACAGAAAAATTCCTTACAAATAATGCAGCCTTTCCTCATCATATTGCCTTCCTGGCGAATGTTGTTGGTTCGACAAGTCAAGTAAATTCTGACTTTCCTAAAGTTTGCGATGACTGTGCTGAACTAGAATCAAAATTTGAAACAATTAACAGTCATAATCCAAGCTTAGTTGTTGAACTATCAAAATGCAAAGAGGCGAACTTGGCTTTAACTCGAAACGAAAAAGAATTTAAATATGTAATAGAAACCCTTAAGAAAAGCGTTTATGAATTGACAAAAACAGTTTTGAATAAACAGACAGGAATTAACAACTACATTAATCTCCTAGAAGTAACAAAGAAAGAGTTAGCCATCGCCAAAGCGAACATGATGCGATCAAGCTAAAATTGGATAGTTGTTCTAACTCCCGATATGTGCTTGATCATATCACTGATGTTCAAAAGCTAAAAGGAGATGTTAAATGCATTGGATATAAGTCATGTCCACCCCGATGAAATGCAACTATACCAAATTGCCTGATGAAGAGGAAATGCCATGCTTTGAACCCTCTGTACCTCTTAATCCTGAAAAATTTGCAGCAGGGCTAGGGTTCAAGCTAGACAATACCTCGGTTGAATCAAGAAAGTCCAAGAACTCATCATCAGCTGTTAATCAAAACCTCTCTACAGCAGAGGAGGATGTTTCATCAGATCATGAGTTGGGAAATTGATCAGGATCAATCTCTTGATGAAGAAAACGGAATAGAATGTCTGCTACTCCTAGTGTACACATTGATGAAAATCAAGAGAATGATCCTAAGAAACCTGTAAGACAAAAGTGTCTACAGATGAAAATGATGATGTGTTGTATACTTTGTTGGAGACAAGAAAATCTATTCTAGCAAAGATTTTCCAATCAAAAACGTAAATCCAACCTCCATCGATCAAGTTTTTGAAAAATCAACTACCAAATTTTTGGAGAAGAAAAACACGATCAAGTCACAACCATTATCAAGTTCAAGAGTAAAACACCAAGAAAAGCGAGTTGAAAAGCCTAAAGCACCACAACCAAAGGTTGAGACAAAAGGCACTCGCTACAAGAAAAGGCTTAAGAATGTTAAATTTGTGAGTTCTACGGGTACTGATAAAGTCGAGACTTTTGAACACATGTCTAATATAGATTTTGTAAACAAAGTCAAGATTTTAAAACAAAACAGCAAAAACAATTACACCCAAATACAAATGGGTGTGATGAAAATGAACCCAGTACCTCAAGACCCACAAGTTCAACATCGAGCCACGGAACACGATCTCCTAAATTTATTGAAAGGAGAACATGCTTCAAATGTGGAGAATTTGGCCACATTATCAAGAATTGTACAAACCCAGCAAAGCCAATATTTGTTCAGAAAGCCCTTTTGAACCAACTTGCCAACGTTGATCTGTTTCTCCAAAACAATACAAACGAATTGTTAAAAAACAAAAAGAAAAATAGAGACGAAACCAAGTAAAAGTAATTGAAAAAATTTGAAACCAGATTCTTCAGAAAGGAATCCAAGATCTTCAAATTTAACAAAGCCAGAAAGTGTTAAAACTGTAAATAATAGTCATTATGGTAAATTACATAAATCTTGGAAACCTAAGACCGGTGATGGTTCAAGAGGAGGCACATAGTTTGCAAATCATCAAGAAATAGAAATCACATTTCTTGATGATAAGGGTCGACCCAAGACCACTAAGGCTTGGGTCCCCATCTCAAACTAATCTGGTTTTTGAAATGTCAGGGTGTTCCAGGAGGAACTGTGAATAGTCACTGGATTGTTGACAGTGGAGCATCAAGGCACATGACAGGCGACTTACGACTCCTTTATGATGTTAAAAGCATTATGGGTAGTTATGCTGCTTTTGCTGGTGACAAAGGTGGATACATCACTGGAGAAGGAATGGACTCCAATGGTGTTGTGAGTTTTGACAAGATCAATTATGTTCGACAAATTGATCACAATCTTCTTAGTGTTCTCAAATCTACGACAAGAAGTTCACGGTTCATTTTGATGATACAAGATGCTATGTGCTGAAACCTGGTTTCAAGATTCCCAAGGAATGGATCCTCATGTCGGCTCCAAGATTCAATGACTTGTATATTCTTGACATGAGCCAAGCTATTACCACGTCTGCACAAGTCACATGTTTTGTCTCAAAAGCCACCGAGAAGGAATCAATCTCTTGGCACAGACGAATGGACACATTCACTTGAGAAAAATAAACTATTTGATGAAAAACAATCTTGTGAATGGTGTGCCAGTGAAAAACTTTCATCTTCAAGACATCTGTGTATCGTGCCATAAAGGAAAGCAATAAGAAAATCTCATCCTGTGAAGAAGATCAACACAGTGAATATGCCGTGGAACGTCTTCATATGGACCTATTGAAACCCAATGAAACACAAGACTACCTTTGGTGATTCTTACTTTTAGTAGTTACTGATGACTACTCCAGATTTTCATGGGTGAATATGTTGGCACACAAGAGTGAAGTTCCCAAATCCTCAAGAATCTCCCGGCTCTGCTTGAAAATTTGTACAATCTGAAGATAAGGAGAATCAGAAACGACAATGGCACCGAATTCAAGAATCAAGTTATGGACGAGTTCAGTTCTTCTAAAGGCATTCTCATGAATACAGTTCTCGATACACTCCACAACAGAATGGTTTCGCTGAGAGGAAAAATAGAACTCTAATTGAAACAACAAGAACTATGCTAGTAGAATCAGAACTTCCTGTTCAATTTTGGGGAGAAGCTATGGCTACTGCATGTTACACTATGAAAGAGTTCTTATGGTGAAGAGACATCGAAAACATGTTTCGAGTTGTTGCATAAAAGGAAATCGGATGTTTCTTTCTTAGAACCTTTTGGAGCTCCTGCACTATGATTGATCCACATGGTAAATTTGGTCCAAGGCTATCGAAAGTTTCTTCCTTGGATATGCTACTCCTAATTTCAGGGTGTGGAATTTGTCAACAAAGAAGATTGAAGAATGGGGTGAAGTCAAGGTTCAAAGATACACTGAATCAGTAAGAGCTCCGGGTGCTCCTTGGATGTTTGACTATGATGGGTTGTTTAACTCCTTTAATCTGCCAACTTTTGATGATGCTTCTGCAGCGCGTCTGAAAGTGATGTCGCAATTGACTCATCATTAGTACACCAATTATTGTTAACCCTCAAGTTACATCGGTTAACAATCTTGTTCAAAATGAGGAATTCGAAGATGCTGCTGAATTAACAATGTTTTGTCAAAAGATGATGAGTTCCATGATGCAAATGAAGCTACCTCTGCTCCAGTTCCTGGAATTTTAGATGTCACGTCAAATATTCAGAATCTAGGAACGACTGAAGGTCATGCATCTACTTCATCATCAAATCTAGCAAATAATTGGCTGTTGATCTGAATATCAACAATCTGATATAAACTCTCGAGTTCCTGAAACTCGAATTCATAATACCCATCCTCAGCAAAATATTATCGGAGATTTCCATCGTGGTGTGAAGACTCGTAATCAGCTCACGAATAATCTGAATGCTGGATTGTATTCGGTTATTAGGGAATTTGGGGAACAAAATGATTGGTCTTTTGCCTGATATGTTTGCCAAGTTGAACCGAAATCTTGGAAGGAGGCTATGAAAGAAGACTCATGGGTTGAAGCTATGCTGGAAGAACTTCAGCAATTTCAGAAGTTAGGCATCTGGAAGTTGGTTGACAGGCCTGACAACTATAAGAAGATTGGATATGATGGGTTTACAAATGCAAGAAGGATGACCGAGGTGTTGTTGTGAGAAACAAAGCAAGAGGTCATTCAGGGCTTTAATCAAGTCGAAGGCATTGATTACAATGAAGTTTATGCACCCGTAGCTCGTCTTGAGGCCATAAGAATCTTCTTGGCTTATGCGTCCTACAAGAAGTTTACTGTTAATCAAATGGATGTGAAAAGTGCATTTCTTATGGTGTGGTTGAAGAAGAGGTATATGTTGAGCAACCGCCTGGTTTTGAAGATCCAATCCATCCTGACAAGGTTTGGCTTCTCAACAAGGCGTTATATGGTCTTCATTAAGCTCCACGGACTTGATATGAGTTGTCTACCTATCTTCTGAAGAATGGTTTTCGACGTGGATTGATCGACTGTACTCTCTTCATCAAGTAACAGAATGAGGACTTATTGCTTGTGCAGGTGTATGTTGTTGATATTATTTTTGGGTCTACAAACGATAAAATGTGCAAAGAATTTGGGCAAGTGATGCAAGAGAAGTTCGAGATGAGCGCAATGGGAGAAATGACTTTCTTTTTAGGTTTGCAGGTTCAACAATCTAAGGAAGGGATTTTCATCCATCAAACCAAGTACATCAGGGTCAGATGGAAGACTCAAAGCCTTTGGGAACTCCATTAGCTCAGAATCATGGGATTACTCCGATGGAAAGGGTGAACATATAGAACCATCTCTTTATCGTGCAATGATCGGATCTCTCATGTATCTTACTGCTTCAAGACCCGATATAATGTACCCAACATGTCTTCTAGCTCGCTACCAGTCTAGTCCAATGGTTTCTCATTTGATGGCTGTGAAAAGGATCTTTCGTTATTTGAAGGGTCCCCAGACACTGGTCTATAGTACCCTAAGGATGATAACTTTGATTTGACGCATTCAGTGATTCTGATCATGGCGGCTGCAAAATAGATGCAAGAGAGCAGTTTTTGGGAAATTGCCTAGTCACGTGGTAGTGCAAGAAGCAGACTTGTGTAGCTACATCAACCTATGAGGCTGAATATATTTCGGCTTCCAGTTGCTGCTCGCAGGTTCTATGGATCCAACAGCAGATGCGCGACTATGGTTTTGAGTTTCTAACTACTCCTATTTTTGTTGATAACAAAGCTGCTTTACAGATCACTCGTAATCCTGTACAACATTCAAAGACCAAACACATTGAGACTAAGTATCATTTCATACGAGATTGTTATGAAAGAAACTTATCAATGTTGTTAAAATCCACACTTATCACCAACGTGCCAATTAGTTTACCAAAGCCTTTGATAAATCTCGTTTTGATTATCTACTTTTTGTCAATGGCATCAAAGTGAAACCCAGTAATTCAGTTTTGGCTATTCATTTTTCGTACATATTTTCTTAGAAGTCCAAAAAATTAAAAAAGATTTTCTATTTTCTCTTAGTTTTATATTTTAGGGGGAGAATATTTCAAGAAAATACAAAAACATGAGAAAATACAAAAATATGTTTTTATTTAGTTAAGTTTTTATTACCTTCTTTATTTAAGGGGGAGAAAAGTTTAGAAAAATTTCAAAAACAATAAATAAACCAAAAATAAAAAATGAGTTTCTTGGATAAATAAGTTTGAAGATGATGAAATACACAAGTGATCTGTCATAAACAGTCAAAAACACAAAATGAGAATTGATAAGTAGCTTTACTAATGATGTATCGGTAAGCTCACAATCAAATTAAAATGTGCATGTTGATATAAACATAACGGACTGCAAGCCAGGTGGGAACCATTCATTGGCATATGGTATTGGTACGAAATTTTCGTTTGATAGTATGCTGAGGTTCTAAGATATGTGGTCTTTATGCTTACTTATCATCTGGGTATCATGGTTGAATCTTGTACCGAAAAATAACAGTGACGCAACGTTGGAACTTCCACGATACTATACATACGTGTAAATACTACATACGACCATCAATAAGTATAAAAATATCCCCTTCACCCAAAAATAAGTGATAAAATATCACAGCTTTATGCGGGAGCTAAGTTCGTCTCTTTGTCGGTACGATGGTACTAACATGTTCACGACTTACTCCAGTGCCTTGCATGCATATGAAAATCAAGTTCCTCATCAATAAGTGATCTAATCACATAGGGTTTGTTTTCAATCAAAATAAGTGAGTATCTCACATCATATGCATCAAAACAGATGATAAGCAGTATACTCACCGGTAAGATTTTCTCTCGTGCATATCTTGATACGGGAATGTGTTGTGAAGTGGTTGAACACGGCTAGTAAGTATAAATCATACATTAATCATATCTCCTAATCATGATTACATCTGATAAGCTAAGCTTACAGTGGAACAACAATACCGATAAGCATAGTAGAATGCTTATTTATTTAATTGATGTTTAAAAATTCGTTTTTTAACAAGATTAAAAGCTGGTATGATTCCCTTACCATGAAACTCTGAAAAAGATTATCTGGTAAATATATAGGTTATAGTTTAGTAGTTGCTTTAGTTTTGTTTACCTTGTTGATTAAATTAAGTTCTTTTTGAATTAGCCAAAGTTGAAACTTAAAAGGTTTTCTACCAAGATGCACTCTAAAAACCATTCGCTTAGATATCACAACTTCATAAAAGTACTTTCTTACAACGGGTAAACTCATCTCAAAAGAACAAAGTCTGTTTTAACGAGCATTTTTCCTAACTTAACTTTGTGATTAGTGTGGATATGTGAAAAGTTTTAAACAGGACCGCGAAAAACCTAAGGTTCTCGAAGAACTGAAAGTCCAGTTTGTGAAAAACCTGGACTCGTACGAATTAAGGACCATTCGTACGAATCATTGTGCTTCGTACGAATGACCCTTGGGTTCTGTACAAGTCAGTGCTTTGTGTGAAGCTAGGCTGCTCGCACAAGTGTTGTGATGTGGTATATAAGGTGATGAAGTTCTGTGGTGGAACTTCACTTTCACTTTGCTCACGTCATTCTTATACCTCCCTTCAAGTTGTTTTTGATTTCTTTAAGGTATACTTAAAATGTTTGGCATACTTTTAAGTTGAACAACTTAAACATTATCTGACCTTATGACCATGACCGACAAGAACAACAAACTTTAAACGAATCATTTTTAACCAAAAAACAAGTAACTTTCTAGGAAACTGTTTGTACGAACTAGATTTGTACGAATTAAACATCATTCGCATGGAAATTTGATTATTCGTATGAGTAATCTATCCGTATGAATGACTCAATTTCTTGTTTCTAAATCAGAAGTTCGTAAAAATGAGATGTTCTTCGTATGAATAAGTTGTTATTCATATACGTCAGTATTTTTTGTTCAGGGAATACATAACATACATAAAGTTCGAAATAAAACTTTTTGTGTATATTCCCTAATGTATTTGTGTTCTTATCCTATTTGACTTATGTGTACAGAATGGAACAAAAAGAACATAAAAGAAAACCAGCAACAAAGAGGACTGGCAAGTCGGAAGTGGAAATTATGTCTGAGCCGAGACATAACATGGTGGCCTACTTGGATCCGGAAGACAGATTTGCTGAGTAAAACGGTATAATGAAGTTTTTGCACGACTCAATGATACATTATGCTATCACGCACAAGACTACGTATACAAGACGTTGATCAAGGGATTTTGGGTTTCAGCTAAAGTTATTGAAGAAAATGGACAGGAACTTATCGGCGGGAAAGTAAATGACTTGAATGTAGATGTCTCTGTTGAAACCATTAATTCAGTATTGCAGCTTGGTGATGATCCTGAAGCTCCATTCTTAGTATCGTTGAATTGTCAACGTGGATGTTTACTCAGAATGAAATGTGTTGGAGATTTCCTAGTGGGACAACTAAACAAAGCATGGTTGCCACTCAGATACAAGTTCTTCTACATGTTCTAATTCAGTATTTGAGCAACAGACGAATTGGTTATGACATGGCAAATAATGACTTAGTTGGAACGATGATAGCTTTGACATTGAACAAACCGTTTAGTGTTTCAAAGTATATCTTTGCAAACATGAAGGAAAATATGAGAAGAACCGGATATGGTGGAAACAAGTTTTGGATGTATCCCAGATTTCTCCAAATGATTTTGAATGTACAACATCCGAATCTTCCGAAGAATGACAACGATGTTTTAAAAGTTGAAGTAATGATGGAACATTCATTGAAGATCTTTAGGCGTTGGCAGTAAAACATTACAAGGAAAGCACACCTCCTCGCAAGTTGATAGGTTTTCTGGGAAATGATCAATATGTTGCACAAGAAAACGACAAGTGGCGCCATGATGACAGTGACTCAGATAATGAAGAACCAACTTTGAAAAGGATGATCGAAGATGAGTTTGGTCATAAAAAGGGAAATGGTAATGATGATAACAGTGACAATGTTGGTAATGATTGTGCTAGTGAACCAGTTACAGAAGTTCAGCCTACTGTCACAATAGAAGAGTCTAAACTGCAATGATGGAACCCACTACAACTTCTGAACCACTACCATCAAATACCACAGCAGCTGAAACACCTTCAGCTGAAAATACTCCAGTTCAACCGCAACCTACTACTTCTTCAGCTCAACAATCCCAATCTACATCTCTCCAAAGTACAGAACGAATCAGTCGTTTGTTATCTGAAATGGAAAAGGATGAGAAAGTGGATTTTCTGTTCTCTCAGTTACAAGCTGCGGCAATCCAGATTAACAAGCATTCAGAGTTTATGTCTTCAAATCGTAACTCCGTTGTGAAACAACAGTTGGAGATAAATTCTTTGAAAGAAACTGTTAGAAAACAGGAGTCTGAAATTGCATAGTTAAGAAAAGAAAATGAGCGACTGAAGGCTGTAGATACTGAAAGAGCAACTCAGCTACAACAAATGAGAGTAGCTGATAACTCTCGGGGAATTGAGCTAAATAGGCTGAAAGAACGTAGTGCGGCTGTACAACAATCAGCGGAACATTAACTGCTAAGCATAACGACTTAAGAGAATAGTATCATTTCGAATGCTACACTGGTTGAAGGCTTTAATGGTATTAAAGACGTGTTTGAAATGAGCAGAAAGCGAGTGAATATTCTGTGGAATGAGAGATGCAAAGCAAAAGAGATCAAACGTCAACATGATCCAGTTAGTGATGACACGGCAATCCTAATGCTTTGGCTTCATCCTCGCAACCAAAAATTTCTTGCATCAACTCCAGTGGTAGAGTCGAATGCACAGCACATTGTCACCAATCCAGTTACCTCAAGCAGCAATCAAGGGGAAACAAGAAAGGTTTGATGTTTCTGGAAAGTTTTGAAGACCTGATGTTCTATCAACATTGGATAGCAGATCTTCAGGGGGAGTTTGTTGATACTCCAGGCCATTCAGTATGAAGACCAAAGACCGAAGACCAAGCAACAGCTAAGGGGGAGTTTGTTGATACACTTTTGTGTCTGTTGCTTGTTCTTAGTTATGTATGTAATTGTACGGTCTTTGTTTACTGTGTCTATATAGTTTGGTCGTGTCGGCCAAATCAAGATATCCTCCTATCTTGGTTTAGTACGACATTTAGTTTGTCTGTGTTAAACAGTTGCATGTGTGCATACTGTTGAGTCTTGTGTACGTCATGTCTGTGACACGTTCTCCAAAGAACTCAGTTGTGTGAGTGGAAATACTTCGTACGAGCAAAACATTGCTTTACGAGTCACCTACAATTCATACGAATGAATCCATCTAAACATATGTCATACTTGTTTCGTACGAGCTAATTGATGCCCGTACGAACCAACTTGTTCGTATGAGTATCTTTGGAGTATGTTCTTCGTGTCTTTTGGTGTTTCGTATGACCAGAACAAACTTCATACAGTTGCTAAGCATGGACACTATATAAGGAGACATGCACTTCTCAGAACGAGTTAGTCAAGTCAGTTGTGACCAGCTAGAGCTATACTAGAGAGAGACGCAAGAGCATAGACAGTGTTGTATGAGAGTGTATGAACATTGTTTGTATATGTTTGTATCAGTTCTGTTTAGTTAATCAAGATATTGAATCTTGGTTATCCTGTGTTCTTACTTTGCTGTGGTTTGCATTCATACGAGGATTCCGCACTCGTATCTGTGTTATATGAACAAGGAAGCTAGTTAATCTTGATCCTCCAAGTGGACCTACATATTTGGATCACCGTGTACTGTATTGAACCCGACTGGTAAATTTGGTGCCAAATCCTTGGAAGGATTCTTCGTGGGTTATGCTACTCCTTAGAAACGTGTCTTCTTGCCGGATCTGAACCAGGTTATTCTTGTGCAACATGTGGATTGTCAAAGATATACTACGACACCAATGCAGAAACTGGGGATCCGTGGCTGTTTAACTATGATAGTTTGTGGAATTCTTACGACCTGCCAGATGTGCCATCAGAAGAAGAACTTGTTATGCTCTTTCAACAGCATCAAATTTCTAACCAAGAACAAGTTACCAGACCATTAGTGATTTCCTCGTTACTTCCTGTGTCTACCACATCTGATGTAGGTCCGAGCACTACTCTTCAAGACTCTGTCCATGTACCTAATGTCAACACTGCTGAATCATTTGCCCAGCAACAGCCAAATGTGACTCTAATCGAAAGCTTTTTGAAGGATCTGAGCAGATTGAAAGCTTTTTGAACACACAGGCTGATCATCAAACCTTAGGAATGAAGCTTCTTCGTCTGTACCGATTGTAGATGAAGTCATCACAAATTTTCAAACACAAGTAGATGTTCGAATGAAGTGATGCCGAGGACGCTTTCATATCATCCATCGGAGAATATTATAGGCAGCTTATCGGAGAATATTATAGGCAGCTTACAATCAGGAGTGCAAACTCGCAATCAGATCAATAAGGATCTAAGTTGTTTCTATACTCGTATTGCTCCACTTCAAACCAGACTTTCTAATAGTTGTTTTTTTCTCAGGTTGAACCGGGGAACTGGAAAGACGCATTAAAGGAAGAAAGCTGGGTGGAGGCGATGCAAGAAGAGTTGCTTCAATTCCAGAAACTTGGAGTCTGGAAGCTTGTTGACCAGCCCGATCATCACAAAAAGATAAACACTAGATGGGTCTTCAAGTGCAAACGTGATGATAGAGGGATTGTAGTGCGCAACAAAGCTCAACTTGTGGTTCAGGGTTTCCATTAGCAGGAAGGGATAGATTACACTGATGTCTAGGCCTCGGTCAAGCAATCCGCATATTCTTGGCCTTTGCCTCATGGAAAGGGTTCAAGGTGTACCAGTTAGATGTCAAATCTGCTTTCCTATACGGAAAAGTAAAAGAGGAGGTGTATGTCGGCCAACCACCGGGTTTGTCAATCCAATGCACAAAGACAAGGTCTACCTTCTGAACAAAGCCTTATATGGTCTGCATCAAGCCCCGAGAGCTTGGTATGAAACGCTGTTAAGTCATCTTACAAAGAATGGCTTTATCAGAGGAACCGTAGATTCTACCCTCTTTACGAAGGAAGTGGATGGGCATTTGATTATCGTAAGATATATGTAGATGATATTATATTATCTTTGGATCGCAAATGACAAGCTGTGTAAAGACTTCAAAGAAGTCAAGAAAGCATATTTGAAATGAGCACGATGGGGGAGATGAAGTTCTTTCTAGGACTTCAGGTCGATCAGTTGCCTGATGGTATCTTTATCTATCAGACGAAGTATGTTCATGACATATTGGAGAAATTTGATATGGCATGAGCTAAACCAGCATAAACCCCATTAGCTCCTAGTCACGGCATTTGTCCAGATCTTGCTGGAGTCAAAGTTGACGAAACTTTATACCGCTCCATGATCGGATCCTTGATGTATCTCACTGCTTCTCGACCAGATATTATGTATCCAACATGCATGTGCGCCCGTTATCAGTCCAATCCAAGAGATTCGCACTTGCTTGCCGTCAAACTATCATGAGATATTTGAAGGGATTTCCAAGCACCGGCTTGTGGTACCCTAGATATGACGACTTCACTCTTGCGGGTTACTCGGATTCTGATTTCGGTTGTTGCAAACTCAACACCAAATCTACGACGACTGGTTGCCAGTTCTTCGGAACCCGTTTGGTAACATGGCAATGCAAGAAACAGACTGCGGTCGCTCTCTCTACTTGTGAGGCTGAATACGTTTCAGCATACAGTTGTTGTGCCCAGATTCTCTGGATTCAACAGCAATGAGAGACTTCGGACTGCAATTTCTTGATACGCCTATATATGTAGATAACCAGGTTGCGATCGATATCACGAAAAAACTCATGTCAACATTCTCGAACCAAACATATTGAGATTCGACACCACTTTATCTGTGATTGCTACAAGAAAAAGTTGGTTAGAATTGAAAAAATCCACACTGATGACCAAAAAGCAGATTTTTATACCAAAGCCTTTGATCGAACAAGATTGAAAAATCTTTTAAAATTAAATGATTTAAGAAATCTGACATCAGGGGATATACATGAGGTTGAGTTTGAGGATGACGACGACTTGACATGATAACTCATCGGTTTGACGAAATTTTATGTATATTCTTTCTTAAAAACTCTAAAAATCCAAAAATATTTTTTGATTTTAGGGGGAGAAATTTGGGAAAATACAAAAACAATATAAAGTCAAAAAGAGTTTTTTTTGTGAAAAAGGGAGATCATATTATATCAATATGACAATCACAGTATGCTAAAGAATTGGAATGATTAAACAAGTAATTAAACAGGTCTTACTGAGGATGTGTCAATAGGCTTTACTCGTTTAGTAAATTGTTTTCGAGATATAAACCTAAATGAAAAACTGAATAACTTGTGGGTTAACATCTCTCGGATATATGGACTTAGTACTCCGAAATTTCGTTTGAGAGAATGCCAGATTCTGTGATACTAGGTCTTTATATTTAATCGATATCTGGGGTATTATCCGAGTTCTTCTGATTTTGCGTCAGCAATGGCCTAGAACTTGTATAATACTTTACGCATTATTCGCCTAAAAAGTTGCATAAAAATGATTATGTCATAACCTTTGTGACATCTGTGTTTAAAAGATTCCTTTAAGGAACACCACCTAAATATGAGCTTCATCTCTTTGTCTATACGATATCTCTTAGGACCCCTACGAGTGATCACTGAAAATATTCGAATCTCGATACGAGTATATTCTAGGGATGACACACAGTTATTTCATGTTCCTAATATTACCTAACATATCTTGAAACATTGAGAAATGAGAAAAAGTTTAAGTGGATAACAATATTGGCAATCTAGGTAAATCTGGTTAAAAACCTAATGAGTATACCAAGATCAACGATACTGGTGATTTGTTAAACACTTGATATGATCTTCTTGAAACACAAAACTCACAAAAATATGTATCTTTATTGTTATTTCTTTTCGGAAAAATTCCAAAACCCAAAAAAGATTTTCAGTTTCCTTAGCTTTTTAGTTTTATGTTTATCTACCGATGATGTAAACAAGATAGTTGAAGTCATGGTGACATCTTGCTGAAAGGAACCTGAAGACCATGGGTTGGGAGCTAATCTTTATCAAAAATTTCTTGAACTCAATAAAGTTCATTAATTTGAAACTTTACAATTTAAAATAAATTTGTTTAGGTAAAAAATGGTCAACCAAGGTCATTAACTTGGACTTGGTAGGCAAATCAGGTAACCAGGGTCATTAACTTAGACTTAGTTAACTGAGTGGGTATTAAACAGATGAAAAATTGCATGAAAATCAAAAATATTAAAAAGTTTAAAAGTTTCAGAACTGATACGTATGAATCACACTAACTTGTATGAACAAGGTTTGGTGTTTCATTCGCACGAACCATGGTTCGTATGAATGAACCCTCACTAGTATAAAAGCTCACTCACTTTGCACGAATCAAGTTTATGTCACTATGCGAACTGAGAGAACTTTTGTGCGAATACGTTCTAAACTTCAAATTTCTTGACATGTTTCGAGTAATATCACATTGGGGAGGTTGATTTGCACACCTCTTGCAAAGGAAAAGGTAATTTTTCTCAATCTTAGCCGTCATAATGCCAGATTTGAACCAAACGGACTTGAAACATAGATTTAGGGAGATTAGACCTGTAAAACTAAAATTGACCTTAAAAACGTTAATATTCGGCCCTAATAACCTATAAATCGACTACCAATTTTAGAAACAACATGTTTTAGGTTTGGATTAAACTTGTTATTGGAACGATTCATCATTCGTACGAGGTAGTCGTTCGTATGAATCAAGATTTTACATTTTATATTTTTCATTCGTACAAATGAACTATCCATACGAAGCAATATCCTTAAATGTTAAAATTTCAAAATTGTGTTTAAGTGCCGATGATTCCTACGAAGCAAGTTTGGAAAAACTGTTAATACAGTTTTCTGTCTGTCGCTTGTTCTTAATTACAGTTGTAATTGTACGGTCTTTGTCAAATGTTTGTAAGGTTTGGTAATGTCGAATAGATCGAGATATCCTTCTATCTTGATCTAGTATGACATCTTAGCTTGTCTGTGTTAATCAGTTGCATGTGTGCATACTGATAAGTCTTGTGTACGTAAGTCTACACACGTTCTCCAAGAATGAGTATCTGTGCGAGTCATAGATTTCGTACGAAACAAGGGTTTTGTACGAAACAAAGAGTATTTCGTAGAAACAAGCATTTCGTACGAAACACTGACTCGTACCAAATTCTGGAGATGTGTTTCTTGTGAAATATTGTGTTAGTATGTCTAGATTCATGGTTCGTACGAAACATCTAGGCAGACACTATATAAGCAGTCATGCACCTCTCAGTGAGGGTGAGCTAGTTGGTCAGACCAGAGAGCTTGTTACCCTTTGAGTTGGTTATCTCTGAAGACGAAGACACAAGAACACAGCAAGTTTGTTTGAGTATACGAGCATTGTGTGTATATATTTGTACTTGTTCTCAATCATTAATCAAGATAGTGAATCTTTGGTTACCCCGTGTTCTTTACTTTGCTTTGGTTCATGCACACTTGGATTCGCACTTGTGTGTATGTCATATGAACAAGGAACTGGTTTAACACCATCCGCAGGTGGACCTACCAGTGGTATCAGAGCTTTGGTTTTTTCCTTGGTCAAAACCGGGCCTTAATTGTGCCCGTGCTAGTTTGAAGATTTCTGAAGTGTTCTTGAGCCTCCAGCAGAAAACTTAAGTTTTGGATAGAAACTAACTTAAAACTTGGTTAAAATCTGCTGCATGCAAAAAATTTTATGGTAAATTTTTTTTCTGAAGAACACCCTTAAAGAAGAATCTGCAAAAATTTTGAATCTGATTAGTTTGGTAGGTTTGACATTTTCTGACTTGGATCTGGATCTGTGGACTGTTAAAATTACTGTGTTTTAACTAAAAGTGGGTAAGACAACAGGTACTTTCGAAAAAGGCAGGTCTACACAAGAAAGGAAATTTCTCACCAAAGCATTTTGAAAAGATTCCTCTGAAAAACGTGGACAAAACATTTCGTGCGACTGAAAAAGATTAGTGCGATTCATCTGATCCGCACAAAACATCTGTTCCGCACGAATCATCTGATTCGACACGAAACATCTGATCAGCACTTAA
Organism: Scalesia atractyloides; assembly: GCA_947069175.1. Lineage (NCBI taxonomy): Eukaryota > Viridiplantae > Streptophyta > Magnoliopsida > Asterales > Asteraceae > Scalesia > Scalesia atractyloides. The sequence continues at coordinate 54,846,278 of CAMTDV010000029.1, forward strand.
CAACTGTTTCGCACAAACAGGTGTCACGCACGAAACAGAATCTGTTTGTTTCTCGTGTTTTTCAAAGCTTTGTGATTTTAAGAATTTGTCATATTTTCAGATCTGTGAACTTTTAAAAGGTAATTATAATTGTGAAACTTTAAAACCTTTGAATTTTCATAAAACAAGATAATATAATGAGTTCTAACCCATGGGATTGAGTTGTTCAAGCTCAAATCAGGAGTCTTCGCAAAGCTCCGCAACATCATGGGTTAAAATCTTTGATGCCTCAACATACAGCAATGATCTCTGCAAATCAATGGGCGTGTGTTGCAAATCAGAATAAAAGCATTCAAACTCTGTTAATGAGCGAAAGTGAAACAGGGAGTAATAACCGACCGCCGAAGTTAAATCACATGAACGATTATCCTTCATGGAAAAGTCGTTTTCATACGTATGTTCTCGGTCAAAACACGGAATTGTGGACTGTTTCACTACCCCCTACAATGAAGCACTGAAGAAGCTAGATCAAATCCAACCACATTGGCCAATCTAATCGACAAGTGACAAGAAAGCTTACGATCAGAGAAAAAAGCATTTGCTATCCTCACACACAAGCTCTGCATAAAGACATTTATCATCAGTTTGTGTATTGTACTACAACAAAAAATTTGTGGGACACTTTGGAAGCAAGAGGTGAAGGTAACGCTGCTACCAGGAAGATTCGGCATGATCTGCTCAAGAAAGATTAAGGTTTCATGTTCATGGAGAACGAAACCTTGAATGATATGACCACTCGGTTTTATCATCTTCTCAGCAAAATGTACTCGTATAAAGTGTTAGCAGCACCACCAGAAATTGTGATGCGATTTGATGATGCTTTACCACCAAAATAGGGTCAATTTATTGATCTTTTAAAACATACAGTGTTTTGGACTCAATTAGTATTTATGAATTTGTGCAGAAACTGGAGAACAAGAATGAAGAAGAACTCCGGAAGGCACCACGAGTCTCTGCTCCACAAAACCCTGAGATGTATTTTGGAGGTATGAATGCAGGTACAAGCTCAAGTCAGCAACCGAAGCTGCAGACCGCGTTTGTGTCAAACGTGAACCCTTTCCTACCCCAGCCTGTCCAATCAAGTCAATCTACAGGTTCGAGTAATCAAGCCTATGGACAGAATTTGGATCCGAAAGCCTTCCTTCCACAGCAAGGGATTTAGAGCATAAAGCTCCACAACAAGCTCCTCAACAAGCTTTCTATGGAAACAACAGTCAATCGGTAAATCCCAACACTGTCAAACTTGACACGTCAAATGTAGAAGTTGCACAGGAACATGCAGAACTTCTAAATACCATGGTCAGTGCGTATTGTGGTTTAGTTACAGGTCAAATAGGGAACATCAAATTGATGAACGAAGACTACGAGCAAATTGACCGAGATGAAATGGAGCTGATGGACATCAAGTGGGCATTTGCAAGCGCCATGAGAAGAGCGGAGGATTTTATGAGACAAACGGGGAGAACCAGTTTGGAAAGCAAGAAGGATACAAAATACGGCTTTGACAAAACCGTCGTTACTTGCTTAACTGTGGAGAAAGAGCTCACTTCAAGCGGGAATGCACAAGACCCAGCAAGGAAGGAAATACAACCCCTTTTGAAATCAGTGTCAACCATCCAACACAACACTATACAACAATGAAAGAAGAATAGTAGTTGTTACCAATTAATCAGGACCTTCAAACACGCACAGAGCTTTGGTAGTTCAGTCTGATGAAGGATGCGATTGGTCAGTACAGTTGGGAACTGAGAACAACGGAAGAACTGCATGCTATGTGAAGATCGTGGATCAAATCAAGCATGATCACAGCATCAATACTCCAAATAACGATGATACATCTGGGGATGCTGGTAGTTCTGATGAAGCATGTTCAAGTTCAGATGGTTATGGATCTGATTCTGATGTAAAGAAAGGAAGTGATGCTGAGGTTGAAGAGTTGTTGAGTGAAGCTGAGATGTTAAAATCTGAAAAGGTAGGCATGACGAGGAATGCAGAAGCTGCGGAAAAAGAGACAGAGACACTCTCTACAGATGGTGCAGCTTTTCCTCATCACACTGCCTTTATGGCAAATTTGAAGGTTCTTCAAAACATGTAAATTCTGACCCTCCTACTGTTTGCAATGACTGTGTTGAGTTGAAAATAAAAGATGAAACCGTCAACAGTCATAATAGAATTTAGTTGTTGAACTATCAAAATGCAAAGAGGCGAACTTGGCGCTAACTAGAAATGAAAAAGAATTCAAATCTGTAATAGAAACCCTTAAGAAAAGTGGTTCTGAATTGACAAAAAAAGTTTTGAATAAACAGACAGGAATTAATAACTACATTAATCTCCTAGAAGAAACAGAGAAAGAGTTAGCCATCGCCAAATGCGAATATGATTCGATCAAACGCAAATTGGAAAGTTATTCTAACTCCCAGTATGTGCTTGATCATATCATTGAAGTTCAAAACTAAAGGGAGAAGCTCAATGCATAGGGTATAATTCGTGTCCACCCCCAATGAAACACAACTATACCAAAATGCCTGATGAAGAGGAATGCCTCGTTTTGAACCCTCTGTACCTTTGAATCCTGAGGAATTCGCAGCAGGGTTAGGGTTCAAACCAGGCAATTCCTCTCAAGAACCAAGCAAGCCAGAAAGTTCATCATCGGATGAAGAAGAGGATGATACATCAGATGATGAATCAAGAAATCATGATCAGGATCAGCCTCTTGATGAAAGGAAAAGAGTAGAATCGTCTGCTACTCCTAGTACTCAATCTGTTGAGAATCAAGAGACTGTTGCTAAGAAATCTGTGAAGACAAGTATGTCTACACAAGAAGTAGATAATGTGTTGTATACCTTGGTTGGAGATAAGAAAATCTATTCAAACAAAGATTTTCCAATTAAGAACGTAAATCCAATCTCTATAGATCAGGTGTTTGAAAAGTCAAAAACCAAACCTTTAGAGAAGAAAAAGCCCACCAAAACACAACCATTATCCGCTTCAAAAAAAAAGAATGGAAGCGAGTTGAAAAGCCCACAACTTCTCAACCGAAGGTTGAAGTAAAAGGCTCTCGTTACCAGAAAAAGGTTAAAACTGTTAAATTTGTGAGCTCGAAAGGTACCGATAAAGTCAAAACTTTTCAAGGAAAATCTAATGTTGATTTTGTAAAGAAAGTTAAGATTTTGAAAAGAAATAGTCAAAACAATTACACCCAACGCACCGATGGATGTAATGAACCCAATACCTCAAGACCCACAAGTTCAACATCAAGCCGAGAAACACGATCTCCTAGTTTTTTTGAAAGGAGAACATGTTTCAAATGTGGAGAATTTGGCCACATTATAAAGGATTGTCAAAATCCAGCAAAATCAAGATGTATAGAGAAAACCCCTCATGAACCAACTTGCAAACGTAAATTTGTTTCTCCGACACAAGATAAACGAATTATTAAAGATCAAAAAGAGAAACAAAAACGTAAACAAGTAAAAGCAGTTGAGAAAGCTTTAAATCAGATTCTTCGAAAAAAGGATCAAAGATCTTCAAATAAAAGCAGTTGAGAAAGTTGTAAATAATAGTAAATCTGGTAATAAACAAGGATCTTGGAAACAGAAGACCGGTAATGGTTCAAAAGGAGTTTCTCAGTTTGATAATCATCAAGAAATTGAGATCACATTTCTCGATGATAAAGGACGACCCAAGACCACTAAGGCTTGGGTCCCCATCTCAAACTAATCTTGTTTGTGCATTGTGCAGGGTGTTCCAGGAGGAACTGTAAACAGTCATTGGATTGTTGACAGTGGAGCATCAAGGCACATGACGGGCGACTTGCGGCTCCTATATGATGTGAAAAGCATAAGGGGTGGTTATGTTGCTTTTGCTGGTGACAAAGGTGGATACATCACTGGAGAAGGAATGGTATCCAATTGTGTTATGAGCTTCGACAAGATCAATTATGTGCGGCAAATTGATCACAATCTTCTTAGTGTTTCTCAAATCTGCGACAAGAAGTTCACGGTACATTTTGATGATGCTGGATGCTATGTGCTGAAGCCTGGATTCAAGATCCCCAAGGAATGGATTCTCCTGTCGGCTCCAAGAATTAATGATTTGTATATTCTTGATATGAGCCAGGCTATTACAACATTCTGCACAAGTCACATGTTTTGTCTCCAAAGCCACCGAGAAGGAATCAATCTCCTGGCACATACGTATGGGACACATTCACCTAAGGAAAATGAACTATTTGGTGAAGAATAATCTAGTGAATGGTGTACCAGTGAAGAACTTTCATCTTCAAGACGTTTGTGTATCATGCTAGAAAGGGAAGCAAGCGAGAAAGTCCCATCCCGTGAAGAAGATCAACACTATAAATATGCCACTGGAACGTCTTCATATGGACCTCTTTAGACCTATGAAACACAAGACAACCTTTGGTGATTCTTATTTCAGGTAGTTACGATGACTATTCCAGATTCTCATAGGTAAACATGTTGGCACACAAGAGTGAAGTTCCTACTATCCTCAAGAATCTCCTGACTCTGTTGGAAAATTTGTATAATCTGAAGGTAAGAAGAATCAGAAGCGACAATGGCACGGAATTTAGAATCAAGTTATTGATGAGTACTGTTCCTCAAAGGGTATTCTGCATGAGTACAGTTCTCGATACACTCCACAACAAAATGGCGTGGCTGAGAGAAAAATAGAACTCTTATTGAAACTGCAAGAACCATGTTAGTAGAATCAGAACTTCCCGTTCAATTTTAGGAGAAGCTGTTGCTACTGCATGCTATACGATGAATAGAGTTCTGACGATGAAGAGACATGAGAAGACATGCTTTAAGTTGTTACATAAAAGGAAACCGGATATTTCTTTCTTAGAACCTTTTGGAGCTCCATGCACTATGATCGACCCACATGGAAAGTTTGGTCCCAAGGCTATCGAAGGTTTCTTTCTTGGATATGCTACTCCAAATTTCGGGGTGGAATTTGTCTGCAAAGAAGATTGAAGAATGGGGGGAAGTCAAGGTTCAGAGATATACAAAAGCTGTTAGAGCTCAGGGTGCTCCTTGGATGTTTGACTACGATGGGCTGTTTGACTCCTTTAATCTGCCAACTTTTGATGATGCAACAGCTGCTGCTCAGATGTTATTGGAAAGTGATACAGCAGTGGACTCGTCATTAGTACGACCAATTATTGTTAACCCTCAAGTGTCGACTTCGGTTAACAATCTTGTTCAAGATGAGGAATTCGAAGACGCTACGGATTATAATGTTTCATCAGAAGATGATGAGTTTCATGATGCAAATGAAGCTGCCTCTGGTGCGGTTCCTAGAATTTCAGATGGTACGTCAAATAATCAACCTCAAGGAACGACTGAAGGTCAGGTTTCTACAACATCATCAAATCCAGCTCTCGATGTAACTGTTGATCTGAATATCAACAATTTGGGTATCAATTCTCGAGTTCCTGATGTGCCAGAAACTCGAATTCATAATATCCATCCTCAGCAGAATATTATTGGAGATGTCCATAGTGGTGTGCAAACTCGTAATCAGCTTTGAAACAACCAGAATGCTGGATTGTATTCGGAAATCAAAGAATCTGGTGGTCTGAATGATTGGTCTTTTGCCTGCTATGTGTGCCAAGTAGAACCAAAATCTTGGAAGGAGACAATGAAAGAAGACTCGTGGGTTGAAGCCATGCAGGAAGAACTTCAGTAGTTTCAGAAGTTAGCGTCTGGAAATTGGTTGACAGGCCTGACGGCCACAAGAAGATTGGTACAAGATGGGTGTACAAGTGCAAGAAGGATGACCGAGGTGTTGTTGTGAGAAACAAAGCGCGATTGGTTGTTCAAGGTTTTAATCAGGTTGAAGGGATCGATGACAATGAAGTTTATGCACCGGTTGCATGACTTGAGGCCATAAGAATCTTTTTGGCTTATGCGTCCTTCAAGAAGTTCACCGTTTATCAGATGGATGTGAAGAGTGCATTTCTTCATGGTGTGGTAGAATAGGAAGTATATGTTGAGCAACCGCCAGGTTTTGAAGATCCTCTCCATCCTGACAAGGTTTGGCTTCTCAACAAGGTGTTATATGGTCTTCATCAAGCTCCGAGGGCTTGGTATGAAACATTGTCTACTTATCTGTTGAAGAATGGTTTTCGACGAGGCCTGATCGACTGTACTCTCTTCATCAAGGAACAGGACGAGGATTTGCTACTAGTACAGGTTTATGTTACTGATATTATATTTGGGTCTACTAACACTCGAATGTGCAAAGAATTCGAACAGGTTATGCAGGAGAAGTTCGAGATGAGCGCAATGGGTGAAATGACTTTCTTTTTAGGTTTGCAGGTTCAGCAATCAAAGGAAGGGATTTCTATCCATCAAACCAAATACGTCGGAGATATTCTCAAGCGATTTCAGATGGACGACTCAAAGCCTTTGGGAACTCCATTAGCTCAAAATCATGTGATTACTCCAGACGGAATGGGTGAACATGTAGAACCATCTCTCTATCATGCTATGATCGGATCTCTCATGTATCTTACTGCTTCAAGACCCGACATAATGTACCCAACATGCCTTCTGGCGCGCTATCAATCTAGTCCGAAGGTTTCTCATTTGATGGCAGTGAAAAGGATCTTTCGTTATCTAAAGGGTCGTCCTGACACTGGTCTATGGTACCCTAAGGATGATAACTTTGATCTGACAGCATTCAGTGATTCTGATCATGGAGGATGCAAAATCGATGCAAAGTCAACAACAGCAGGATGTCAGTTCTTGGGAAATCGCCTAATCACGTGGCAATGCAAAAAAAGCAGACTTGTGTAGCTACATCAACATGTGAGGTTGAGTATATTTTAGCTTCTAGTTGCTGCTCTCAAGTTCTATGGATTCAACAGCAAATGCGCGACTACGGTTTTGAATTTCTTACTACTCCTATTTTTGTTGATAATGAAGCTGCTTTGCAGATCACTCGGAATCCTGTACAACATTCAAAAACAAAACACATTGAGATTAAGTATCATTTCATATGAGATTGTTATGAAAAGAGACTTATCGATGTTGTTAAAATCCACACTGATCACCAACGTGCCGAACTTTTTACCAAAGCCTTTGATAAATCACGTTTTGATTATCTACTTTTGGTCAATGGCATCAAGGTGAAACCCGAGTAACTCAACCATGGCTAACTATTTTTGTAAATACTTTTCTAAAAATCTAAAATAAAAAGATTTTCAGTTTTATATTTTAGGGGGAGTAAATTTCAATAAAATACAAAAATATGTCTTTTATTTACCTTCTTTATTCAAGGGGAGAAAAATTCAGAAAAATACAAAAACATTAGAAAAATCAAAAATGAGTTTCTTGGATAAGTTGAAGATGATGAAATTCACCGGTAAATCTGTCAGATATGGTTAAAAGCATAGAAAGAAGATTGATAAGTAGCTTTACTTATGATGTATCGGTAGGCTCACAATCAGAATAAAATGTGCATGTTGATATAAACCTAACAGACAGAACGCCAGGTGGGAATCATTCATTGGCATATGGTCTTGGTACCGAAATTTCGTTTGATATAGTGCCGAGGTGCTGAGATAAACAGTCTTTATGTTGGCTTATCATCTGGGTATCATGGTTGAATCTTTTGCCAGAAAAATAACGATGGCGCAAGTCTAGAACTTCTATGATATCATACATACGTGTACATACTGCATACGATCATCAAAATAAGTGATAAAAATATCACATCCCCAAAATAAGTGATAAAATATCACAGCTTTATGCGGAAGCTAAGTTCGTCTCTTTGTCGGTACGATGGTACTAACCTGTTCACGGACTTACTCCTGTGCCCTGCATGAAATGAAAATCAAGTTCCTCATCAATAAGTGATTAAATCACAAAGGGCTTGTTTTCAATCAAAAATAAGTGAGTATCTCACATCATTCATATACGTCAAAACAGATGATAAAGCAGTATACTCATCGGTAAGATTTTCTCTCGTGCATATCTTGATACGGGAATGTGTCGTGATGTGGTTGAACACTGGCTAGTAAGTATAATCTAGACCTTAATCATATCTCCTAATCATGATTACATCTGATAAGTCTGAGCTTACGTGGACAACAATACCGATAATCATAGTTAAATACTTATCTGTTTAATTTTGAAAACCAAATATCGTTTTTGACAATGATTAAAATGCTGGTATGATTCCTTTACCTCGAAACTCGAAAAAGATTGTAGTATTATCTATATATTTTGATTTTATGTCTAGTTTACTTAGTTGCTTATGTAATTACTTTTTGAAAGTTAGCCAAAGTTGATACTCGAGAGTTTCTACCAAGATACGCCAGAAAACCATTTGTTTGATATCGCAACTTCATAATGTAATATCTTGCAACAAGTAATCCATCAAAAAATCCAAAATCTGAAATTCATTTGAGTGTGTGTATCTCATACGAATGAACCTACTCATTTGATTTGACTTAGTCACTTGTTTTTCTCACATCTGCTGCTGGAATTCATATGAGTGTGTGTATCTCGTTCAGGGAATACAGTCATACGAATAAATTATGATAAGTTCTTCTGTGTATCCCTGAGAAAGTTGTGTTCTAATTATCTTTGTCTATTGAGTACAGATTGATACAAAAGAACATGAACAAAGACCAAAACGAAGAAATCTGACAAGTCAGAAGAAGAAACAAGAAAGATTTAAATTTTCTTAGAAGTTCGAAGACCTAAAGCTCTAATCATTAGATAGCAGATCTATCAATGGATAGCAGATCTTCAGGGGGAGTTTGTTGATACTCCAAACCATTCATGTGAAGACCAACTTATGAAGACCCAAAGACCGAAGACCGAAGACCAAGCAACATCCAAGGGGGAGTTTGTTAATACAGTTTTCTGTCTGTTGCTTGTTCTTAATTACAGTTGTAATTGTACGGTCTTTGCTCAAATGTCTGTATAGGTTTGGTCGTGTCGAATAGATCGAGATATCCTTCTATCTTGATCTAGTATGACATCTTAGCTTGTCTGTGTTAATCATCAGTATGTAAATCTTGTGTACGTCAAGTCTACACACGTTCTCCAAGAATGAGTATTCTGTGCGAGTCATAGATTTCGTACGAAAACATAGGATTGTAACGTTTCGTATGAAACAGCATTTCGTACGAAACACTGACTGTACCAAATTCTGGAGATGTCTTTCTTGTGAAATATTGTGTTCAGTATGTCTAGATTCGTGGTTCGTACGAAACATCTAGGCAGACACTATATAAGTAGTCATGCACCTCTCAGTGAGGGTGAGCTAGTTGGTCAAACAGAGAGCTTGTTACCCTTTGAGTTGGTTATCTCTGAAGACGAAGACACAAGAACACAGCAAGTTTGTTTGAGTCTTACGAGCATTGTGTGTATATGTTTGTACTTGTTCTCAATCATTAATCAAGATAGTGAATCTTTGGTTACCCCGTATTCTTTACTTTGCTTTGGTTGCATGCACACTTGGATTCCGCACTTGTGTGTGTGTCATATGAACAAGGAACTGGTTTAACACCATCCAGGTGGACTGCAAAAACATGAAAAATTTTCTAAGTCTTAAGTCACCCGTACGAAGTAGTGACTCGTACAAATGATTGTTTGTTTCAAACTTGTAAAAAATTTTCTAAGTGTTGAATTGTACAAATATGTAGATCGTACGAATGATATTGTAAGTTTGAAAAGTTTGAAACTATTTCTAACGGTTTGTTGCTCTTTGTGTACAGGTCAAGAAATCGTCATTTTCGACATTTCACAACATTTGTTGTTTGATAGACGAGACTGTACCGGAGATAGCAGCTTATCGTGGTGTGCTAGATTTTCTAAGTCGAATCCCAATCACCAAGGCACTCACTGATCGTCACACGGTTTATAGATCTCACGTCGAATACTTTTGGAATGCGGCTGAATTCAGTGCTGAGGATAACGCGATAGTTTTGGCAGTAAAGATTGATGACGAGGATATTCGAGTAAAGATAACAGAAGAATTGATTTGGACTGTATCGGATTTCAAAGATAGTGAAAATGATCCAACTGGTTTTTCTGAATACATGGTGAAAGGATGCTTTTACAGATGGGATATGCTGGCTTTGTGAACACAGCACCGTTTAAGAAGGGAAACCTAAGCGCACCATCTGTTATATTGCGCATGTTGTGGCTCACGCTCTTAGCATCGGAAAGGAGATTTTGACGATTTGGTGGATTATCATATGTGTATGATCACCGCACTTGTCCTTAACTTGCCATATAATTTCTCCAAAGTTATATTTACTCACATGATGCAAAACATTCAGCGGGAGAAGTTTTTAGAGTATCCTCGGTTCGTTAGATGTTGTTAGATCATTTACACCCTAATCGAAGAAGAAGAAGAAGAAAGAAGATGTGCTTAAACTAAACATATGGATGTGTCAACTCTCAAAAGATGAATCTACATTTGAATGCATTTCCAAACGCTAAACTGGATTTCGGAGGATAGTTGACAAAGATTATATTTCTCCAGCACCTTGTAAGTGGAGGAAAGATGATAGTGGCGATGAGAGTGAAGAATTAACTACAATAGATAGTTTTGTGGCTAAACGCAGTTCGTGATTTGTAAAAGATGGTGTAAAGGGTGTTAAAAGAAAAGCTATAGCTTTCTACATCAGCACAGCCAAAGAAAAAGGCCGCATTAGAAAGCTCTGGGTTACATGATGAACCAGAAGTTGAAAAGAATGTTGAGGATATTGCTGCGGATATCGAACATCAAGCTTTTGGTGAAGGTAAAGCAGTGAAGACGCTTCGTCTTCAAGCACAAATTCAGATGAAAGACTTGCTGGTGAGAGGAAAAGAGCTCAGAAGATAGAGAAAAAGCGTCAGGCTGAGTTAAAGAAAAAGGCTGAGGAAAGAAAGCGTAAAGCTACAGGTGAGGATGATACCACATTTGTTCCTTCAGGTTCTGATCCATATACTCCTATGCACACACCTGTAAAGAAAAAGACAAGAAGGTTAAAGCGTCCAACAGCAAGAAGTTCTGAGTCTCCGACTATCAGATCAAAAGAGACAATGCCAGAACATACAGTTGAAGAAGAGGTTGTGGTCGAACCAGCTCAACAAATTCCAGTTTTACCACCTCGACAGGCTGATCCACAACCGCCACCAAAACCAACGTCACAGCAACACCGCAGCCAACACAACAGCAAGCTACACCACAGCAGCCACCACATACTTCACAGCCCCAGTCACATTTCGATTTTTATTTTGACTTTGGAGATATACCTAGGGTGATGATTTTTCATTCAACGATCCACGTGTTGATGAGTTGCAAAAGCAGGTTTTGTAGAATACAGTGAAGATAGTTGAGCTGCAATAACAGATTAATGTGTTAAATGAAGAAAAACAGGAGATGCATGAGCAGATTAGTGTTTTGTCTGAAGATAAACAGCAGCTAGAGGCCATGCTTGTGAGTATTGTGTCTGAAAATGAATGTCTACTCTTCGAATGGCAGAGTATGAGGAGGAAAGGCTTCGGAATGATAAGAGGATGAGTATGTTGAGAAAATCCTGACAAAGAAGCTAGGAGTGAATATTGCTGACGAAATTAACGAGATCGAACGTGCTAAAGCTCGAGAACGTGTCGCTGAGAGGGAACGCCTCGCCAAAGAGTAATCAGATGCACAAGGAAAAGGTAAAGAGAAGGTTGTTGAGGATCATGTGATTGTTCAAACTGAGCAGAAGCTGAGTCTGTGCCAGTTACTTGTACAGATATTGTGTTGTATCAGGTGCCAAACAAGTTTGTGCTTATTGGGAAACTGAAAGATGTGGAGATTGACTTGTTAGATCTTTCTGAAAGGTATCGTGATTGGTTGTTGAAGAAAAAGTTGGAAAGGGAGATTGAAGAAGTCGTTGAAGAGTTTGAAGAGGAAGCTGAGAAAGATGACGAGAGTTAGATGATGTTTTGTCTAGTGATTCTGATAGTAGTGATGATGATGATGATGATGATGATTATGATAACATAGGAGGGTCGGGTGTACGTGTAACTGATTCAGGTATTAATGAAGAAATTGATTATCCAGTGTACCTCCATATTATGCAAATCAGACTACTGAAGAAGGGGTTAAAGATAGAACTGAAGAGTCTGTAGATGCTCAGCAGGCAGGAATCTTCTTGGTAATTGATTTATCTATTTTTCCTATCGTGCAGAAACAAAGATCTTTTATCTTGAGCATGACGTTGAAGAAGGCGAATTCATTCACAGTTACTCTAAAGAGGAAATCGCAGAAATGTTAGGTGTGAATGAAGAAAACTTTGAGTTTGACTTTGAGAATGAGCTAAACAAGATGAGTGCATTCGAGCCTAAATTTGTTTGAACATGTTGAAGAAGCAAACGAGTATGATCGAGTTATCATGGAGGATGATTCTGATGACGATGCGAATATTGCCGATCAGGGTACAGAGGACTCCCCAACTTTTGCCAAATTATTTGCAGCCGAAAATGCTGAGTGCTAAAGCGTAAAGTTGAAGAAGCTGCAAAGGAAGGTAGTATTCCTCAACAATTACTAGTGATAAATTGCTGAGATGAGGAAGAAATGTTTAGGAATGCACCAGCCCAGCGAAATTCAAGTGTCCCTTAGCATTCTTTACTCGAGATGCTGAAATATCACTAGGGGACATCATTAGCTGGGGTTTGATCGAATAGCTGAATGTCTATGCGATCAAAAGGGAGTTTGGAATTCAGTATTTCGATATCTAAGCGACATCAAGTCCTTCCTTCCTGGGATATTAAAGAATTGGTGCAAACTAAGATGATAAATCTCAATATGAAGTTTCATGACCAGAGGCTTTGGAAGTTGATCAAGCTGAGGCTTTACACGGTTTTACACACGAAACCTCACTTTCCTGACGAATCACAAAGATAATCAGTGACAAAGGAGAAGGATGTGACACTCATCGTAAAGAGGCCAAAAGTGATGAAAATATGCCTATGTTACGAATGGAGCAGGATTTCTGTACGATCTTCAAGTTTTGGCATTACGATTCGAATATAGCAGAGGCTGTTATATGCGTGCACCCAGACGAAGATTTGGGAAGATTGCAGAGGAGCTAACCAAAACCGTCATAGCTTCACAAACGCATATACGGGCTATGGCGTGGCATTCGAGTACTAGACCCGATGTGGCTAGTCAAGTGCACAAAGAAGGATATTGAATGTTTATTTTATAGCAAGATCAGTTTCGAGGAGAAGGAAAAAGAACAAGCTCTCCAATTCCAGAAGATTGTTAATGTCTGCTTTGCAAATGATATTCATTCAGGATCGACATGGAACACTTCGTGGAGGAAGCTTGAGGAGACTGGCAGAAAAGGAAAGAGAAGAAAGAAGCTAGGATTGCGGAGCGTGCTCGTATAGCATCACTAAGGAGCTTTGGTTTGGCAATATAGTGAACCGACCTCCTCCAACAAATCAAACCCCAATAGCATTTGAGGAGCATCGCAAGCCACCGAAGAGATTTTTTGGGCGTTAGTGTCAAATCTTGTGAAGATTTTTGGAAGACTATCCAGACTGCGGCAACATCCAAGGGGAGTTTGTTGGTGCATTATGTCTATTGCCTACGTCTAGGATATGTCTGTATTGTATATAGGGCTTAAGAGTCGAATGTATAAATGTTAATGTTTATTTTATATGTTTTATAATGGCTCGTACGAGCGAGATTGGATGGCTCGTACGAGTGACTTACAGTCACTCGTATGAAGTAGCCACTCGTACGAACCATGTCTCTATTTAACACACACTCCAGTGCGAGTCATGTTGACCTATAAATAGAGGAGTGTTGTGTCAGAGCTAGTAAGTGATAGTTCAGTTGGTACGGCGAAGCACAGCTGATTTGTTTACTCGCGTCTGTACGTGCACGTCAATTAATACAATTAAGAGTAGTTAAACAGTAAGATCTTTCTTGTTTGTTTATCATCCTCTCTAGCAATGAATTCCGCCTCTGCTAGTTGAGTTAGATCAAACCGATTGCTCATCGGAGGAGCCGATCCCCCGTTCACAATCGTTTTGAATTTGGAAGCAACAAGAGTGGTTGGTTTCACGAATGGCAAGATCCTTTGCGTGATTCCTTCCACTAAGGGCATCGCCACGACATTCGCTTGCCGGATGGTAACGAATCTCATAGTTGTAGTCGTTCAACAATTCTACCCAACATCTTTGACGCAAGTTGAGCTTCTTTTGGTTAACGATATGTTAGAGACTCATATAATTAGTGAAAACCACACATTTGATACGTAAAGGTAGTGTCTCCAAATCTTTAGAGCGAAAATAACCGCACCGAGTTCAAGATCATGTGCGAGTAGTTTTTTTTCTGTGGATCTTGAGTTGCACTAGGCGAGACTTTGCCTCGTTGCATAAGAATGCAACCGAGACCTTAATTGGAAGCATTACAATAGACAACAAAAGTCGAGTCCGTCGGGAAGGGCTAGGATAGGAGCATCGCAAATCATACTCTTGAGAGTTTGGAAAGATACTCTTGTTTAAGACCACAACAAAGGGTTTCTCCTTTTGGGTCAAAGAGGTGAGAGGTACGACGATTTTCAAAAAGTTTGAGAAGACCGACAGTAGTTCCCGCCAATCAAGTAATGAACGGACTTCGGTAAGGGACTTCGTAGTGATCCAATTTTTGACGGCTTCGATTTTGGCTGGATCAACGGGATATCCTTTTTGTTTATGATGTGACTAAGAAATTGAACTTCCTTTAGCTAAAACATACTTTGGAGAATTTAGCGTATAGTTGTTCAACTCGTAGGAGTTCCAAGATTAAACGCAAGTTTCGTTCGTGTTCGGTCCTGGATTTTGAATAGATTAGGATATCGTCAATGAACATAATTACGAAACGATTGAGGTATGGTTTACACATAGTTCATCAAATCCATGAAGACTGTAGGTGCATTGGTCAAAGTGAAAGGCTATAGCCATGAATTCGTAATGACATACCTTGTGTAAAAAGCGGTCTTTGGGATGTCTTCGTCGTGAAGTTGATGATAACCAAAATGAAGGTCAATTTTCAAGAAGCACGTTTCTTCTTGGAGTTGATCGAAGAGGTCATCGATGCAAAAAAGGGGATAACGGTGTTTGGCGGTAAGTTATTAAGCACACGATAATCAATGCACATGCGAAACAAACCATCCTTCTATTTAACAAAAAGGACGGAATGCCCCAAGCGGATGTGCTAGGGCGTATGAAGCCTTTATCAAGTAACTCTTGAAGTTGGATAGATAGCTCTTGCATCTCCAACGGTGCAAGCCGATAAGGAACTTTTGTGACGGGTGTAGCACCAGGTATGAGGTTGATTTGAAAGTTAACAGACTGAGCGGGAGGAAGACTGAGTAAGTCTTTAGGAAACACTTTGGGGAATTCGTGGATGATTATAATGTCGTTCACACTCTTTTCTTTGCCCTTCGTTTCCACAACGTGGGCTAAAAAGGGAAATTACTCCTTACGTAAGTACTTTCGAAGCTTGAGTTCAAGACATGAGTTTGAGTCCCTTTGAGGGTATGTCACCATAGATTTACAAAGTGTCACCGGGAGGAAACAGAATTCGATTAAATTATCAAAGCAAATCCTTCGGCACAAAACTTGGCAAGCCAATCCATGCCTACTATGATGTCAAAAATACCCAATTGCATGAATATGAGTTCGATTTGGAATTCGTGTTCATCAAGGTTAAGGAAACAATCGCGGAGAATGGAGTCAACCATGATAGATTTTCCATTAGCGACTTAGACGGTGAAAGATTTTAGTAGCTTAGAGCGTGTATATTAAAGCCAATTTTTAAATTCTTAGAAACAAGACTCTTATCCTCACTAGTATCAAAAAGTAAAGAAGCATAAATTTGTTTACAATGAATGTACCATTAACCAAATCGTTGTCGTTTTGAGCTTGAGCCGCATGATGTTAAGGGCGTGACCATGAAGCATTTGCACATGGCCTTGGTTGTTTCGGGGGCATTAGGGCTAAGGTAATGTGTTTGCCAGAGGCCATTAGTTTTGGGTTTGGGATTGAGTTTGTTACCTTGTGGTTAGGACCACTTCGGCATGTGGAGGCTAAATGTCCATACTCGATTACAAGATGTGCATTGTCGGCATGCGATGGTGTTTGGGTGGTATTGGTACGTGTTACATTTGGGGAAAGATTCATTGTAGGCTTTCTTGTGGGATCATGGGTCATGTTAATAGGGGCTTGGTTTGGTGGAGTTAACATGGCGTAGCTGTGGTTTTGAACCTTGTATTTCTTACCATTGTGGTTATTTTTGCGGGGGTTTTGGTTTCCTTAGGTTTCATCGTGATTAACAGTCTTTGTGGCGCCTTTGAGGGTCAAAGATCCGTCGTTCACTCGGTGATCATAGAGAGAAGCGGCTAAACAGATAGCTCTCTCTAGGGTTTGGGGTTCATCGTGATTAATGGTCTTTGTGGCACCTTTGATGGGAGACCTTTGATGTATTTAGCGATGGCTGTCTTGGTGGTGTTAACGAGGTGAGGGGTTAAGATGCAAAGTTGTTTGATGGCTCCAAAACTGTTCCTCAAACTTTTTATACCTCATGTGGCAGGCAAAATTTTGCTAACATGAGTTGTTTCACCTTCTCCCAAGGTAGAGCCAAGGCGGCTTTATGTCCATGAACGTTCCTTTCACTTTTCCACCACTCGGGCGCCCTCGATTTGAAGACATCGGTAGTACTGCAAGTTCGAAGGTGATCGGGACACTCATTTTTTTATGAAAGTGAGTTCAATGCTATCAAACTTTGATACACTTTTGTGTCTGTTGCTTGTTCCTAGTTACGTCTGTAATTGTACGGTCTTTGTTTAATGTGTCTGAATAGTTTGGTCGTGTCGACCAAATCAAGATATCCTCCTATCTTGGTTTAGACACAAGAATACAGAGAGTATTTCATGAGTCTGTATGATCATTGTTTGTATGTATTTGTACTAGTTCTCTACTGTTAATCAAGATATTGAATCTTTGGTTATCATGTGTTCCTTACTTTGCTTTGGTTTGCATAG
This sequence comes from Scalesia atractyloides, assembly GCA_947069175.1. Taxonomy (NCBI): domain Eukaryota; kingdom Viridiplantae; phylum Streptophyta; class Magnoliopsida; order Asterales; family Asteraceae; genus Scalesia; species Scalesia atractyloides. The sequence goes on from CAMTDV010000029.1 coordinate 54,863,370, forward strand.
TACGAGGATTCCGCACTCGTATTTTGTGTTGTATAAATAGGGAAGTAGGTTAATCTTGATCCCCCAAGTAGGACCTACAAGTGGTATTAGAGCTTTGGCTCTCTTCGTTGTTTGAAACCAAGCTTAGTGTTGTGTCTGAGCTAGTTGTGAGGGTTTCTAGACGTGTTCTTGAACATTCAATAGGAAACTTAAGTTTTTAAAAGATAACCAACCAAAAACTTAGTTAAAACTTGTTGTATCCAGAAAATGTACATAAAAACCTTGTTAGAATACATGGAGACATGTTAAGATCTGGTTTTTCTAAAAATTTTCTATCAAAGTTCAGTTGAACATATCTTCAGGTGAAGCACTGTCGGAAAACTCACCGGAATATTCTTGTAGGGTTGACCAAATCTCTGGACATTCTTACTTAACTTGACTGTTTTGACTGAGAAGCTGATATGGAATGTTTGTCTTTTTAACCAAAATTGTGTAGACAACTAACCACTTTCGAAAACCAATCTGTGTTAGAAAAGGAAATTTTCACCAACCAACCCTACAAAAAGATTCCTGTCTGCGAAAAACATCCGTGCGAATAACCCATCCGCACGAAGAACCTTGTTCGCACGAAGCACAAGTTTGCTCAACAAAAGAGGGTCTCTCGTACGAACAACCTGGTTCGTACAAAGCACATGTTCGTCGAAGCACTGGTTCGTACGAAGGTCAGTCATTCGCACGAATCTCTGATTCGTACGAAGAACAAACTTGATCTGTTTTTCGTGTTTCAGTTTTTTAAAATTTGTGGCTTTTAAAATTGTAAACCTTTTAATTTTCATAACCAAGAAAACATAGTGAACAATAATCCTTGGGATTGGGGAAGTAGTTCAAGCACAAATCAAGACTCATCACAAAGCTCCGCAACCTCATGGGTTAAATCATTAATGCCTCAACATACAGCCATGATTACCGCAAATCAATGGGCATGTGCCGCAAATCAAAATCAGAGCATTCAGACTCTGCTTATAAGCCAGAGTGAAACTGGGAGTAATAACCGTCCACCAAAACTGAACCATATGAACGATTATCCTTCATGGAAAAGTCGTTTCCACACATATGTTCTCGGACAAAATACAGAATTATGGACATGTTTTACTACACCATATAAAGAATCTCTCTAAGAAGCAGGATCAAATCCAACTTCCTTAGCCAATCTGATGAAAGCGATATAAAGGTTTATGATTTAGAGAAAAAAGGTGTTTGCTATCCTTACACAAGCACTCCATAAAGATATTTATCATCATTTTTGTACTATACCACCACCAAAAATCTGTGGATACCTTGGAAGTAAGAGGAGAAGGAAATGTGCTACAAGAAAAATACGACATGATTGCTAAAGAATGAGTTTGAAGGTTTCATGTTCATGGAGAATGAAACATTGAGCGACATGACAACACGTTTTTACCACCTGCTCAGTGAAATGTATTCCTACAAAGTGATAGCATCTCCACAGGAAATCGTGATGTGTTTTTGACGCCTTACCACCCAAGTGGAGTCAATTTATTGACTTACTAAGGCGTACAGGTGTTTTAGATGTGATCAGTATCTATGAATTTGTTCAAAAGCTGGAGAGCAAAAATAAAGAAGAGATCCGGAAAGCAAAAAGGGTTTCTGTTCCACAAAACCCTGAGATGTACTTTGGAGGAATTAACATAAGTGTCAATACAATTCAGCAACCGAAACTTCAAACCGCATTTGTGTCAAATGCGAACCCCTTTTTTACCACCACCAGTTCAAACGAATCTATCTGCCGCAAACCCTATGGTCAAGTATTTTATCCTAAAGCCTTTCTACCACAACCTCAAGTTGTTACACCTCAAGCTCCACAACAAGCTTCTCAACAAGCTTCTATGGTAACAACTTTCAACCTGCAAACCCCAATACAATCGGACTTGACAATCACATCTTTCCAAGGTCAGAGTAGAAGTTGCTCAGGAACATATGGAACTTCTAAACACCATGGTTAGTTCTTATTGTGGATTAGTCGCTGGTCAAATTGGAAACATCAATTTGACTAATGAAGACTACCAACAAATAGACAGAGATGAGATGGAGCTGATGGATATCAAATAGGTTTGCAAGTGCGGTCAGAAAGAGCAAAGGGAGAACAAGTTTGGAAAGCAAGAAAGATACGGATTTTGATAAAGATGCCATTTCTTGCTTCAACTGTGGTGAAAAAGGTCACTTCAAGCGTGAGTGCACGAGACCCAGCAAACAAGGAAATCACAACCCTTTCTGAAATCAATCTCTACCATCCAACACAGCTCATGTTAACAATGATCAAGAATAGTAGCTATTAGCAACCTAAACAACACCAACCAGTCTGGGCCTTCAAATAACACCAACAGAGCTCTAGTAGTTCAAGCAGATGAAGGATGTGATTGGTCAGTACAATTGGGTAACGAGAATCAAGGAGGAACTGCATGTTATGCTAAGATTATCAATCGAATTAAACATGTTCACAGCATTGACAATTCTGTATTATGATGATGATGATAGTTCAGGGTAAAATGGTAGTTCTTATAAGAATGCTCGAGTCCAGATGGTTATGGATCTGATTCAGATATCCGGGAAGGAAGTGATACCGAGGTCAGTAAGTTGCTGAAAGAAGTAGAGGAGCTGAAAAGTCAGAAGGCTGGTTTGATGAAAGCAGAAGCTGCATCGAAGGAAACAGAAAAATTCTTTACAAATAGTGCATCCTTCCCTTATCATACTGCCTTCATGCTAATGTTTGCTGGTTCGACAAGTCAGTAAAATTCGATTCTCCTGAAATATGCATTTACTGTGTTGAATTAAAAATATAATTTGAAACAATAAAAGTCACAATCAAAACCTAGTTGTTGAACTGTCAAAATGCAAAGAGGCAAATCTGGCTTTAACTCGAAACGAAAAAGAATTCAAATCTGTAATAGAAACTCTTAAGAAAAGCATTTCTGAATTAACATAGACAGTTTTGAACAAGCAAACAGGAATTAATAACTACATTAATATCCTTGAAGAAACAAAGAAGAGTTAGCCATTGCCAAATGCGAACATGATACGATCAAGCTAAAATTGGAGAGTTACTCTAAATCCCGATATGTGCTTGATCATATCATTGACGTTCAAAAGCTGAAAGGAGATGTCAAATGTATTGGGTATAATTCATGTCCACCTCCGTTGAAACACAATTATACCAAATTGCCTGATGAAGAGGAAATGCACGCTTTGAACCCTCTGTACCTCTTAATCCTGAAGAGTTTGCAGCAGGATTAGGGTTTAAGCTGGACAATTCCTCAGTTGAATCAAGAAAATCAGAGAACTCATCATCTGTAGTTGATCAGAATCCTTCAACAATAGAAGAGATGATTCATCAGATGATGAGTCAAGAGAAAATTGATCAGGATAAATCTCTTGATGATGAAAAGGGATAGAGGTTTCTGCTATTCCTAATGAGAAAAATGTTGAGAATCAAAGAATGATCCAATGAAATCTATCAAGACAAATGAGTCTACAGATAAAATGATAATGTGTTGTATACTTTGATTGGGGACAAGAAAATTTATTCAAACAAGACTTTTGATCAAAAATGTAAATCCAACCTCTATTGATCAAGTTTTTGAAAATTCAACAACCAAGTTTATGGAAAAGAAAAGTCCAATCAAGTCACAATCGTTATTCGTTTCAAAAGAAAAACAACAAGAAAAGCGAGCTGCAAAACCTAAGGTATCACAACCAAAGGATGAAGCTAAAGGAGCTCGCTACAAGAAGAAATTAAAGAATGTTTAATTTGTGGGGTCAACGGGTACAGATAAAATCGAGACTTTTGAAAGCATGTCTAATGTTGATTTTGTAAAACAAGTCAAGATTTTAAAGCGTAATAGTCAAAACAATTACACTCAACATACAAATGGGTGTGAAGAAGAACCAAGTACCTCCAGACCCACAAGTTCAACATCAAGTCATAAAACAGGATCTCCTAAATTTGTTTAGAGGAGAACATGTTTCAAATGTGGAGAGTTTGGCCACATAACAAAAAAATTGCACCAATCCAGCAAAACCCAGATTTGTTGAGAAAGCCCCTCCTGAACCAACTTGCCAACGTCGATTTGTATCTCCAAAACAAGACAAACGTATTGTTAAAGAACAAGAAGAAAAGCAGAGACGTAAACAAGTAAAAAAATTGAAAAAGCCTTAAAACCGGATGTTTTAGAGAAGAAATCAAGTTCTTCAAGTTTGTTAAAACCAGAAATTTTTAAAACTGTAAATAATAGTAATTGTGGTAAATTTCAACAATCATGGAAACCTAAAACCGGTAATGTTTCAGGGGGAGGCAAAAAGTTTCCAAATCATCAAGAAATAGAAATCACATTTCTTGATGATAAGGGTCGACCCAAGACCATTAAGGCTTGGGTCCCCATCTCAAACTGATCGGGTATTGAAATGTGCAGGGTGTTCTAGGAGGAATTGTGAATAGTCATTGGATTGTTGACAGTGGAGCATCGAGGCACATGCAGGCGACTTAAGGCTCCTTTATGATATGAAAAGCATTCGAGGAGGCTATGTTGCTTTTGCTGGAGACAAGGGCGGATACATCACTGGTGAGGAATGGTATCAAATGGTGTTGTTAGCTTTGATAAGATCAATTATGTTCGACAAATTGATCACAATCTTCTAAGTGTTTCTCAAATCTGCGACAAGAAGTTCACGGTTCATTTTGATGATGCCGGATGTTATGTGCCGAAACCTGGTTTCAAGATTCCCAAAGAATGGATTCTCCTATCGGCTCCAAGAATTAATGATTTGTATATTCTTGACATGAGCCAAGCTATTACCACATCTGCACAAGTCACATGTTTTGTCTCAAAAGCCACCGAAAAGGAATCAATCTCTTGGCATAGACGTATGGGACACATTCACTTGAGAAAAATAACTATTTAGTGAAAAACAATCTTGTGAGTGGTGTACCAGTGAAGAACTTACATTTATAAGACGTCTGTGTATCATGCCAAAAAGGAAAGCAAGCTAGAAAATCTCAGCCTGTGAAGAAGATCAACACGGTGAATATGCCTCTGGAACGTCTTCATATGGACCTCTTTGGACCCATGAAACACAAGACTACCTTTGGTGATTCATATTTCTTAGTAGTTACTGATGACTACTCAAGATTTTCATGGGTGAATATGTTGGCACACAAGAGTGAAGTTCCTGAAATTTTCAAGAATCTCCTGACGCTATTCGAAAATTTTACAATTTGAAGATAAGGAGAATCAGAAGCATCAATGGCACCAAATTCAAGAATCATGTTATGGATGAGTTCTGTTCTTCTAAAGGCATTTTGCATGAGTACAGTTCTCATTACACTCCACAACAAAATGGTGTCGCTGAGAGGAAAAATAGAACTCTGATTGAAACTACAAGGACTATGGTAGTAGAATCAAAACTTCCGGTTCAATCTGGGTGGAGGCTGTGGCTACTGCATGTTACACGATGAATAGAGTTCTTACGGTGAAGAGGCATGGGAAAACATGTTCGAGTTGTTACATAAAAGGAAACCGGATGTGTCTTTCTTAGAACCTTTTGGAGCTCCTTGCACTATGATTGATCCACATGGAAAGTTTGGACCAAAGGCTATCGAAGGTTTCTTTCTTGGATATGCTACTCCTAATCTCAGAGTGTGGAATTTGTCAACGAAAAGGATTGAAGAATGGGGTGAGGTTAAGGTTCAAAGATACACTGAATCAGTAAGAGCTCCGGGTGCTCCTTGGATGTTTGACTAAGATGGGCTGTTTAACTCCTTTAATCTGCCAACTTTTGATAAAGCTTTTGCAGCTGCTCAAATGTTACTAGAAAGTGATACTGCAGTTGCCTCGTCATTAGTACGACCAATTATTGTTAACCCTCAAGTGTCTACTTCGGTTAACAATCTTGTTCAGAATGAGGAATTCGAAGATGCTGCTGATTATAATGTTTCGTCAGAGGACGATGAGTTCCGTGATGCAAATGAAGCTACTTCTGGTGCAGTTCCTGGAATTTCAGATGTCACGTCAAATGCACAAAATCAAGGGACGGCTGAAGGTCATGCTTCTACATCTTCGTCAAATCCAGCAAACAAATTAGTTGTTGATCTGAATATCAACAACTAGGGTATAAATTCTCGAGTTCCTGAAACCCGATTTCATAATACCCATCCTCAGCAGAATATTATAGGAGATGTCCTGAGTGGTGTGCAGACTCGTAATCAGCTCAGGAATAATCAGAATGCTGGTTTATATTCGATTATTAGGGAATCTGGGGAACAGAATGATTGGTCTTTTGCCTGCTATGTCTGCCAAGTTGAACCAAAATCTTGGAAGGAGGCAATGAAAGAAGACTCATGGGTTGAGGCAATGCAAGATGAACTTCAGCAGTTTCAGAAGTTAGGCATGTGGAAATTGGTTGACAGGCCTGACAACTACAATAAGATTGGAAGAAGAGGGGTTTACAAATGTAAAAGGATGACCAAGGTGTTGTTGTGACAAACAAAGCAAGATTGGTTGTCTAGGGCTTTAATCAGGTAGAAGGCATTGATTACAATGAATTTTATGCACCGGACTTCTTGAGGCCATAAGATCTTCTTGGTTTATGCGTCCTACAAGAAGTTTACCGTTTACCAAATGGATGTGAAGAGTGCATTTCTTCATGGTGTGGTTGGAGAAGAAGTATATGTTGAGCAACCGCCGGGTTTTGAAGATATCCATCCTAACAAGGTTTGGCTTCTCAATAAGGCGTTGTATGGTCTTCATCAGGCTCCTCGGGCTTGGTATGAAACGTTGTCTTCCTATCTTCTAAAGAATGGTTTTTTGACGTGGATTGATCGACTGTACTCTCTTCATCAAGGAAGAAAATGAGGACTTATTGCTGGTACAAGTATATGTTGATGATATTATTTTTGGGTCTACAAACGAGAGAATGTGCAAAGAATTTGAGCAGGTGATGCAAGAGAAGTTCGAGATGAGCGCAATGGGAGAAATGACTTTCTTTTTAGGGTTGCAGGTTCATCAATCTAAGGAAGGGATTTTCATCCATCAAACCAAGTACGTCAGGGATATTCTCAAACAATTTCAAATGGAAGACTCAAAGCTCTTGGGAACTCCATTAGCTCAGAATCATGGGATTACTCCTGATGGAATGGGTGAACATGTGGAACCATCTCTTTATCGTGCTATGATCGGATCTCTTATGTATCTTACTGCTTCAAGACCCAATATAATGTACCCAACATGTCTTCTAGCTCGCTACCAGTCAAGTCCAAAGGTTTCTCATTTGATGGCTATGAAAAGAATCTTTCGTTGTTTGAAGGGTCGCCCGAACACTGGTCTCTTGTACCCTAAGGATGATAAGTTTGATTTGACAGTATTCAGTGATTCTGATCATGGTGGCTGCAAGATCGATGCAAAATCAACATCAACGAGATGTCAGTTCTTGGGAAATCGCCTAGTCACGTGGCAGTGCAAAAAAGCAGACTTGTGTAGCTACGTCAACCTGTGAGGATGAGTATATTTCAGCTTCTAGTTGTTGCTCTCAGGTTCTATGGATACAACAGCAAATGCGCGACTACGGTTTTGAATTTCTGACTACTTCTATTTTTGTTGATAACGAAGCTGCTTTACAGATCACTCGTAATCCTATACAACACTCAAAAACCAAACACATTGAGATTAAGTATCATTTCATACGAGATTGTTATGAAAAGAAACTTATCAATGTTGTTAAAATCCACACCGATCACCAACGTGCCGACCTGTTTACAAAAGCTTTTGATAAATCTCGTTTTGATTATCTACTTTTGGTCAATGGCATCAAGGTGAAACCCGAGTAAATCATCCTTGGCTAATCATTTTTCGTAAATATTTTCTTAAAACTATAAAAAAAATTCAAAAAGATTTTTCATTTTCTCTTAGTTTTATATTTTAGGGGGGAGAAAATTTCAAAAAATACAAAAACATGAGAAAATACAAAGATACAAAAATATGTATTTTATTTATTTAAAGTTTTTATTTATTTACCTTCTTTATTTAAGGGGGAGCAAAATTTTGAAAAATACAAAAACAATAGAAAATCCAAAAATAAAAAAAATGAGTTTCTTGGAAAAATAAGAGAAGATGATGATACACACCAATGATCTGCCAAAAATGGTCAAAAACACAAAATGAGAATTGATAAGTAGCTTTACTAATGATGTATCGATAGGCTCACAATCAGATTAAAATGTGCAGGTTGATATAAACATAACAGACGCAAGCCAGGTGGGAACCATTCATTGGCATATGGTCTTGGTACCGAAATTTTGTTTGATAATATGTCGAGGTTCTGAGATATGCGGTCTTTATGCTTTCTTATTATCTGGGCATCATGGTTGAATCTTGTATCGAAAAATAACGGTAACGCAAGTCTAGAACTTCCATGATACCATACATACATGTAAATACTGCATACGACCATCAATAAGTGATAAAAATATCACATTCACCCAAAAATAAGTGATAATATATCGCAGCTTTATGTGGGAGCTAAGTTCGTCTCTTTGTCGGTACGATGGTACTAACCTGTTCACGGACACACTTCTGTGCCCTGCATGCATCTGAAAATCAAGTTCCTCATCAATAAGTGATTTAATCACATAGGGCTTGTTTTCAATCATAATAAGCGAGTATCTCACATCATATACGTCAAAACAGATGATAAGCAGTATACTCACCGGTAAGATTTTCTCTCGTGCATATCTGGATACGGGAATGTGTCGTGAAGTGGTTGAACACCTGCTAGTAAGTATAAATCATACATTGATCATATCTCCTAATCATGATTACATCTGATAAGCTGAGCTTACATGGAACAACAATACCGATAATCATAATAGAATGCTTATTTAATTAATTTGATGTTTTAAACAAACCTTGTTTTTTACAACATTAAAAGTTGGTATGATTCTCTTACCTTGAAACTATAAAAAAGATTGCCTAGTAAATATATAGTTTATTCTTATTTGTTGGTTGACATTTTAGTTTTAGTTTACTCTGTTGACAAATTTAAGTTCCTTTAGATGTATCCAAAGAAGGAAACTCAAAGGTTTTTCTACCAAGATATGCCCTAAAAATCATTTGTCTTGCTATCATAACTTCATAAAGTACTTTCTTACAACGGGTAAACTCATTTTTAAAGTGTAAAATCTGTTTAACGAGCACTTTCCTAACTTAATTTGTGATTAGTGTGGATATGTGCAAAGTTCTAAACAGGTCAACGAAAAACCTAAGGTCCTCGAAGAACTAAAAGTCCAGTTTTGAAAGACTTGGACTCGTACGAATTAGAGATCATCCGTACGAGTGATTGTGCCTCGTACGAATGACCACTGGTGTCTTGTACAAATGGAAGTTCTTCATACGAGCTAAGGTTCTTCGTACAAGTGTCTTGATGTGGTATAAAGGTGATGAAGTTCTTTGGTGGGACTTTACTTTCACCTTGCTCACGTCATTCTTTCACCTCTCCTTAAGTTGTTTTTGATATTTTTAAGGTATACTTGACAATGTTGGCATACTTTGAAGATGAACAACTTGAACATTATCTGACCATGTGACTTTGACTGACATGAACAACAAACTTTAAGCGAAAAATGTTTAACGAAAAACATGTTCTTCATGAATAATCTTCTCTTGAAGAAGTTTGTACGAACAAGATGCTCCGTACGAGTGATATATCACTCGCACGAGTAACATGTTGCCCGTACGAGCCAGTTACTCGTACAAGTATATCACCTGTTTAACCAAGTCAGTTGTTCGTAATAAACCAGTTATTCTTCGTACGGATAAATTGTTATTTCGTATGATTCAGTAATTCTTCGTCCAGGGAATACATAAATACAGAAGTTTGAAATAAAACTTTTTGTGTATATTCCCTAATGAATTTGTGTTCTTATCTTGTTGTCTTATGTGTACAAAATGTAACAAAAGGAACATAAAAGAAAACCCGCAACGAAGAAAACTGACAAGTCAGAAGTTGAAATTATGTAAGAACCAAGACATAACATGGTGGCCTACTTAGATCCAGAAGACAAATTTGTTGAGTACAATGGTATAATGAAGTTTTTGCGTGACTCAACGATACATTATGCTATCACGCACAAGACTACAGTATACAAGACATTGATCAAGGAATTTTGGGATTCGGCTAAAGCTGATGAAGTGAATGGGTAGGAACTTATCCGAGGGAGAGTAAATGACTTGAACGTAGATATTTCTGTTGAAATCATTAACTCAGTGTTACAGCTTGGCGATGATTCTGAAGCTCCTTTCTCAGTATCGTTGAAGTGTCAATGTGGATGTTTGCTTAGAATGAAATGTGTTGGAGATTTTCTCGTGGGACAACTAAAAAAAGCATGGTTGCCACTCCGATACAAGTTCTTTCTACATGTTTTAATTCAATGTTTGAGCAACAGACAAAGTGGTTATGACATGGCGAATAACGACTTGGTTGGAATGATGAATGCTTTGACATTGAACAAACTGTTTAGTGTTTCAAAGTATATCTTTGCAAACATGAAGGAAAGCCTGAGAAGAACCGGATATGGTGGAAACAAGTTTTGGATGTATCCTCGGTTTCTCCAAATGATCTTAAATATGCAACATCCGAATCTTCTGAAGAACGATAATGATGTTCTAAAAGTTGAGATCATGATGGAACATTCGTTGAAGATCTTTAGAGGTGTAGCAACAAAACGTTACAAGGAAAGCACACCTCCTCGTAAATTGATCGGTTTTCTGGCAAATGATGTATATGTTGCACTAGAAAATGATAAGTGGCGCCATGATGATAGTGAGTCAGATAATGAAGAACCAATTCTGAAAAAGATGATAGAAGATAAGTTTGGTCATCAAAAGGGAAAAGGTGTGATGATGATGGTAATGGTTGTGCAAGTGATGTGGTGCTACAGGTAGTGATAAGGGAAGAAAGAAACAAAAATGGGAACATCGTCAGCACCACCTAAAATCACACAACCTACAACCTCATATCAAGAAACTGTACTGGAACCAGTTGCAGAAGTCCAGTCTACCTTTACAACGGAGGAGACCGAACCTGTAATGACGAAACCCAATACAACCTCTGAACCACAACCATCAAGCACCACAGCAGCTGAAACTCCTCCAGGTGAAGAACTCCAGTTCAATCACAACCTACTACTTCATAAGTTCAACAATTACAGTCCACAACTCATCAACAAAACACAAATCAAAGCAGTCGTTTATTCTCTGAAATGGAACAGGATAAAGTGGATTTTCTGTTCTCTCAGTTGCAAGCTGCGGCAATTCAGATTAACAAGCATTCAGATTTTATGTCTTCAAATCGAAACACAGTTGTCAAACAACAATTGGAGATAAATTCTTTGAAAGAGACGGTTAGAAAACAGGATTCTGAAATTGCTCAGTTAAGAAAAAAAAATGAGCAACTGAATGCTACAATGCTGAAAGGGCAACACATCTACAACAGATGAGAGCAACTGATAACTCTTGGGGGTTTGAGATAAACAGGCTGAAAGAACGTAGTGCGGTTGTACAACGATCTGTTGAAACATTAAATGCTAAACATAACGACTTAAGAGAATGGTATCATTCTCGTAATGCTACACTGGTTGAAGGCTTTAATGGTATTAAAGACGTATTTGAAATGAGCAGAAAGCAGATGAACATTCTGTGGAATGAAAGGTGTAGAGCATAGGAGATGAAACATAAACGTGATTAGGATTGTAAAGACCCTGGCAATCCTGATGCTTCAGCCTTATCCTCGCAACCAAAAGCATCTGCTTCAACTCCAGTGGTAGAGTCTAATTATAGCAGATCGTGGCCGATTCAATTACCTCTAGTGACACTCAAGAGGAAACAGGAAAGGTTTGATGTTTCTGGAAAAGTTTTGAAGCCTTGATTATCAATCGACGTTGGATTAAAGATCTTCAGGGAAAGTTTGTTGATACAACAGGCAATTCAGAATGAAGACCGAAGACCAAGCAACAGCCAAGGGGGAGTTTGTTGATACACTTTTGTGTCTGTCGCTTGTTCTAGTTACGTCTGTAATTGTACGATCTTTGTTTAATGTGTCTGAATAGTTTGGTCGTGTCGACCAAATCAAGATATCCTCCTATCTTGGTTTAGTACGACGATTAGTTTATCTGTGTAAAATTGTTGCATGTGTGCACATTGTTAAGTCTTGTGGACGTCATGTTTATTGGCACGTTCTCCGAAGAACACATCCAAGTACGATTGAGAGATGCTTCGTACGAGCAAGATGTTTCTTGTACGAGTAACATTCCATTCGTACGAGTAGCTCATGTGACAAGCATCCTGTTTGATTTGTACGAGCCAGGTTATGTTCGTACGAAGACATGGGTCATTCGTACAAGCATCTTTTGGGGAAGGTTCTTCGTGTCTTATGGTGTTTCGTATGACCAGCAACATTCTTCGTACTGTTGCTAGGTGTGGGCACTATATAAACAGACATGCACTTCTTGGTGTTGGGTTAGACGTGAGACATCAGTGAACAAGCTAGAGAGAGAGACAAAGAACACAGAGAGTATTTCATGAGTCTGTATGATCATTGTTTGTATGTGTTTGTACTAGTTCTCTATTGTTAATCAAGATATTGAATCTTTGGCTATCCTGTGTTTCTTACTTTGCTTTGGTTTGCATACGTACGAGGATTCTGCACTCGTATTTGTGTTGTATAAACAAGGAAGTAGGTTAATCTTGATCCTCTAAGTGGACCTACACGAACCATTCGAGCATCTTGGAGGCATTGTCATCACCCGTGAAAGGTTCGGGGCCACATGACTTGAAGTGCTTATGGGTAAAAGAGTTGGGTTTAGTGGTATCGTATTTGGAATGTGCTGAAATGTTAGGGCTTGCGGTGGCGTTGATCCCATGGATCGATGACATACACAACATTGCACTTGATGTAGACATAAAACGAACACGAGATAGAAAGATGTAAAAGAAACCCTTTATATATTCAATCAATACAGATTAATACAAACCAAAAGAATATACATCTCCTAGATAGGCTGGTTTAGATTACACAGATCTAAACCCTAGCTTACTATCTTTAAAATACACAGTCTCTCAACTAAATTCACAAAGAACTCTCACCAAAGTCTCCCAAACTACATCATACTGACCATATTTATAGGGAAATGTCATACTCGGAACTTACACATAATTCTGAAGTAACCCTATAAACTACGAACCATGTTGTTTAGAGGTATACAAAACCTCTGAACATTACATAACTATGGAACAAACTAATCTTACATACTTTGGACTAATGTAAAAAATATTACAAAACTCAAAATACTGAGAACTACATAAGTTCCGAATTCTTGACTTTGCTTTTATCTTTGACTTTTGCTTTGGACTTGGAATTTCACAGAACTGATAAAGCCACACAGTTACTCAACAAGTTACTACACTTACAGACGCCCCAGGCACTAATTATCTTCAGTCACCAAGTTACTACACTTACAGATGTAAGGTCGCCTAACCTCTCTAAATAGGATCTATCACGAACAAGGAATTACGTATAACATGCAGAAACTATTATATGTTCACACTGTGTAAGTAATCAATCAAAAAGAGTAGAAACAGAAGATTTCATCAAAATTGCAATTGTATATCAAAACAGAGAAAACACAAAGTTTTGTCAGATCTACAATGGTCTTAAAGACTCCAAATACAAAGTATACAACAGTATTTATATTACCTTAGATACTACAGACATACATAAGTTTCGTAGTACTCAACAATACATTGGACAAATATCAAACACGACAGGCATTCCGAATTACACCCTCAGTAATTCGGAATGTTACATAAACTCAGAACATATCAAGTGCAAACATTATAAACAAAGTTACATAAAGACCCATGGCTTCTAAGGTTTTGTTGAATCCAACATTTCATCACTTCTAGTGCACTTACAGACTCCCCCTAGATGAATGCTTGGATCTTTATCAACTTTTGTTAACTCTTCTACATTCATGAGATGAAAAGGCACTTCCTACACATACTCCATGTTTCACAAAAAATTGAACAACTCTAATATACTGCATAGCCACCGTTCACATGTCATACATGTACTGTAATGAATGTCCCTTCAGCTTCTTTACTAGCACCAGACTCCCCCTCAATTGTAATGACTCATCAGACACACACCAACATCTTCACCACCAACAACCATTCCTTCCATTGTTTATGTTGTTCCACCACCATCACCACCTGTACTAGCACCAGACTCCCCCTCAACCGTTGCTTCAGTCGCAGTTGCAGTAGCTTGTGAATTACTTAGCTGCTCCCTAGGCCCTGTGGCTTTAGGATCAATGTCTTTATTAAAATCATCCTGTAACCATTTCAACTTATCAACTTTACACCTAACCTCCGTATCCTCCCCCTGAGGAGCAACTTCTTGATCTGCTCATTTATCTTCATCATTTTAGTATGCCATTTGACCATTTATCTTCACACATATATATAGAAAAATTTGTTAAAAAAAGAAAAGAAAAGAAAAACTTAACAGTCATTTGATCGTTGGCACAACACCACACAAAAGCAACCCTCAACACCTGTTAACCTGCTCATCGTCCCTGGCCTCACGCCCCTATAACGCCGTCCGAGGCGGTGTTTAATTCCCTTGTTACAACCATGTCGGATGGGCGTTAGCCCATTAAGGATGGTCTAACGGTGGATAGTCGAAAAGTTCACCTAACATATCTTTTAATTATTTTATAACTTGATTATTTGGGTTTTAAAATTTATCATATAATTTTTCTTTTCAAACGATTATTATACTATTGTTAGAAATAATTTTTTTTAATGTTGCAACATGCATTAGTTAATGGATTCAGTGCGACTCGCAAACTAATAAAACGGCCAGGTCCAATTACTAAAACATTATATAGTCTAATGTGTCTTTATTTATTAAACAAAATAAAGGTATAGGAAGTGTAGATACTGGAGTGTTTAAGATTACGTAAGTTTGTCGTTAAAAATCTATAATATTTATATAATGTTAATTTATAAGTTTTCTATGCATTGTGGGTTGTACTTTGTGATTTGTGAATTTTCTCAGCATTAGTGTCTTGTGCTTAGTTTACAAGTTGTTTAAGCAACCTTTGTTGTCTTGTATCTTTTATTTCTACGTGTCTTATTGAGAATCTATTTATTTTAAAGCTCGTTAGAATCAATTTTGTATACACAAAGACAATGACAGAGACGGTGACTTAGAGAGAGAAACGATGAAAGAGAGAGCATCAGAGAGGGAGAAGGCGTGGATGGTGTCCGACGCTTTCGATAATCCAAACCGGATCAATCGACTCACCGATATGCTTTGTCTTTGTTGTTTTACTTTTCGGTTTTCGTTGTTTTATTTAATTTTGCTAGACAGTTCCATCGGCGAAACATTTGTTGTTTCGTTGGTCAGCTTTGTGTGTGCAATTTTCTATTATGTTTTTTATTGTTGTTTGTTTACTGTTTTTCTGTGTGTTTTTGTGTGTCGTTTTGTTACAGAATTTGGCAAGCGATTTGTTTAACTGCTTTTTTCTTGCTTCGTCAGTGAGTTTTGCTTCCGTCGTTCTCTAATTCGGTTTTGTTTATTCTTATGACAATCACTTTGTATCGCGGGTTGTGTTAACGGTGATCATTAGGTGGTGTTTTGGGCTTTTCAGTTTGTTTCCAGTATCAGGTATGTCACAAAAAGTTTTCATTTATTTGTTGTTCACCTTTTGCGTTTTCTTTTATCGTTTGTGTTTGTTGTTTTATACTGTTTAGTTTTTTTTACATTGTTTGTTTAGTCTCGCTGGAATTTACTATTTCTTGGTTTTCTGCTAAGGTCTTTTCTTAGTTTTTTTTGGTGTTGTATTTGTTTGTTTGACTTTTGTTTACGTTGTATGTTTTGTTAGTTCTTTAGCGTTGTTGTTTTCAATATTTCGTACCTCTTTAGTATCGTATTTTGTTAGCTTCTTCATATTATATATATTTGCATGTGTGTGGTTTGACAATTTTTCTTTGGTTTTGGTCTATGATGATCTGCTAAGACTTTGTCTTGGTTCTTTGTGTTTTGATTTTGGTGTGAAGGATTTAGTGTATTGTTTTTGCTGTTTTATATTGCATAAACAGAGTTGCGGTCGAGGATGGTGAGTTTAATCTCATCGGAGACATTCATTTGTTGTTTAGTATTTGACGGTTTTGGCGATGTTTATATGTTGTCGCCTTTTTGGTTGGTGAGGTTGGCTTTTTATTGTCTGAGGCTACTTATGATTTAACCTTAATTCTATGATTGATTGTTCTATTGTTCTTTCTGGCTGTGATGCTATGCTGAGACATTACTTGTAAGTAAGCTTTTGTTGCTTATTATTTATCTGTTTCTATATGATCAATGACCATCTTTTGTGGTTAGTTTGTTATACAATTTGTTTTGTTGATGATTATGCAAGTGTACGTGTTTGTTTGTGCAAGGGTGTATAAGGATTTGGTCAACTAGCTTTACTCTTCGCTGACTCCAAGGCACGTTTTCCATGTCTATTTGTAAGCTTTATGTTTATGTTTGTGTTTTTGGTTAAAGTTTTTGGCATTTAGATTTTTTATGTAAGAATAGTTATTACTAATATGTCTGGACGTAAAAGGTCATGTGTGGTTTCATCTGAGTTCCTGTTGTACATGTGGTGACTGTTAAAATTTGTGGTGTTTTGTTTTGGATCGGTGAAGGGGTCGTGTTACCTCATACGTTGGTTGTTTCAGTTATACTCAGTGTTGTAGGGTAGGCCGAGTTGCTTTATCCAATCGTTATAGTCCATATACTGGTTTTATCAATTTGTTTTTAGGTGGCGTCATGAGGTTTGATGCTTTGATGTTTTGTTTGTTGTTTTTAGTTCGCGTATTTAGTAATTTTTTTGTATATGTGTTTTTTAAAACAAACAATTGTTGCCAAAATGTAAGGTTACTTTGTTCATGCTGTGAGGATTCTTTTATTTAGGCATGATAGCCGGTTGCAATTGATAAGCTAAGCCTAACAATCTATGTTATACATCGTTAATTTCTAACAATCTGGTGCATTGCAGGTTGTACGTTTCCCTTTGTTGTAAGTTCAGATTTGTTGCTTTACCATATGCTTATTTGGTGTAACCTACTTATTGGCTATCACGAGTATGACTTCATTGTTAGCCTACATATTACAACCATGTTTCTATGCTTCTTTAATTGCCTTTTTTTTGCTTCATGCTTTATGTTTACTTTAGTTGACACGATTTATGATTATTAGATGCGCATGTGTTTCTTGCATGATGTTTTCTTCACGCATGGATCTGAATGTTTTGCAACAGCTTGAAAGGCTTTTGGAAGATCTTATCGAATGATCTTATCGAATCGGATCGATTGGTGTCCGAGAAACTTAACGACTTAACCACGAGGGTTGGTAGCGTACATGAGAAGCAAGCTAAGTTAAAAGTCTCAATTGACGCTCTTTATGCGTTGCTACATAGGCTAGAGGATGTTAAAGTCTAGCTTTAACATTACTTCGTAGAAAGTATATAAATTTGATTGTAAATTTTATATGTTATATACAATTAATAATTTTGTTACTAAACTTAATATTTACTTTGTTTGTTTATACTTTTCAATCGTATTAATATACAAAAATAACTTTATAGCTTTAGATTACTTTGTATGTTCTTACGTTGTAAGAGCATTTGCATCTCTTCCACCAAATTCAGTGAGTAGGTTCTTTATATTATAAAAAATTGGTGGTGAGTGGAGGAAAGGGACAATGTTCGCCCTCCATATTTTGTTCTTTATATTATAAAAAAGTGGTTATGAGTGGAGGAAAGGGACATGTTCGCGCTCCATATTTTTTAAATATATTTTGAAAGTGGTTATGAGTAAAGAAAAGAGAAAAGGTAACGGTATAAAAATTATTATTATTTAATTGAAAGAAGAAAGAAAATATAGTGTTTTTTTTATAACTATAGCGTAGAAATGGTAAGAGGGATGTGAATGCTTTAAAAAACCAATTATAACACCAATAAAAGTCGGTAAATAATATTAACGGAAGGCAGGGTATATAAAAGTTAATGGAGGCTTCCAGTTAATTTGTCTTTTTAGGTTTTGTACTCGGGATAACATTTTATTATATGCAATTTCAATACTTGATTTTACCTTACACTACAAAGAGAGAATACATCACATATTTGGACGTCGCGCGGGTACTGATACTAGTTGTAAAATTAAAACTTAAATAAGAAAACAATTCTTTACATCAAACATATACAAGTAACTAGATTTATAACCCGCCGCGATGGGAGCCGCTATAAATAATCGCATGCATTGGTTACAAATTTGGATTACAACAAACATTGATTAGTCATAGACAAATACGTCAACCGATAAAAGATACAAAACAACACTCTAATTAGCTTCATGCAGTCTCACTAAGACAATCTAACAACAAACAATCCAGCTCAAGTAGTAGCTAGTGTACCTGCTACAACAGTCTTCACCACTACCAAAGCAGTAGAATCATCCGGTATCAATACAACCTATGAAGCACAGAAACGGCATGGAGCAGCCGTCTCCCGTCCCGGGGACTGCAAAGGGACGGAAACGCGACGGGTACGCCTGGGAAACGTCCCCGGCGATTAGGAAACGTTGAGGAAACGGTCAGGCGAAGGGGACGGCCAAGAAACGTCAAACCGAAACGTTTCCTGCGCGTTTCCGGATATATTTTTCGGTTTTTTGCATGTGGAAATGATGGACATAACCCTTGAAGGAGTTCTTGAACGAAGAAAAGATTAAATTGGTGAAACAGAACAAACCTGAACTCAGCTTGAAGAAGCGAAACAATGAACCTTCGATTTGAACACGCGCGACCATCGGAAACCACCGGAAACATGTAAATAAAGATAAAATTAAACCCTAATTGAACGGAAAAGAAGCTAAAGAGAATGGAGCTTACGAGCGGCCGGTGACGGCGGTGGTTTCTTGCCCGAAATCGCCGGAAAACAGTCTAGTTCTCTTGACGGCGGTGGTTTCTGCCTGATGTGTCTTCTGGAGGGTTTTAGGGAAAAATGGTGATGTGTATTATACAACTGCTAGTATCACCGCCATCAGAGCTGGTATATGCTAAAGTTGTACGAGAGTATCCGGCAGCCCTTTTAAGCAAGCTGAGAAGCCCCAACTCCTCGGATTTTGATAGAAGCGCCAATTTCTCAATAGGAGTGACTAATAAACCCTAGCTCCTCTATGTTTGACAACAACCCTGCCTTTTCTATGTTGCTCCATACTTTACGCTTCTTCGGCTTTTTGAACACATCCACTTCAACTTGTCGCTTCCTTCGAAGATTTGCGTCAAACCACTCATTTTTCTATCAAATGTCATACTTGTTCACTGGCATACATACTTATCTAATTAACTTCTAAATTAGAACACAATAAATCTCGTAATCGTGTGACTGGATATCATTATACAATTAGCAAATCAATAATTAATCATGAAGATCAACACTAAAGTCATGTAGTAAGTTTTATATTTTATTATAATCACTAAAAAATGCCAGTTGATAAAGCTAACCTATCTTGTACACTTACTTTACACAAACCACAGAGGCCTAGAAAAAAAATATCACTTTTTGGTATCAATGTGCTAACTTGAAAAGTAGAGATGATGGATGAATGTAAACTTATTGAGAACTCCTGACAGTAATGTGCATCCCGTTTTGATTGTATGGCTTCACAAATGAATAATTTATATAAAGTGAGTGATATGTTATCTTATAAAGAAATTTCAATAGAATATTAAATAATATACTCATTAATCTGGTAATAGACCTCTAAACGACATGCATTAGCAAAAAAGTCAACAGTTACTGCCTTGTTGCTGATAAATTTGCTGTTCACCAGTCTGCAACGACAGCATAACTGATCACCGGAATCACTCGAACAAATTAAATAACATAGACTTAAGACATAGCCATTATAACTATTATATATGACAGATGTAAAGCAAACGTGCTTGTTAAGCATCCGTGATAGTGAAAAAAATGCAAGGTTAGTTATATCAGATTCCACACAAACATTAAACGCATCTATGAAGTACACTTCAAACAACATACATTAACCAGGGGCGGATGTAGCTTGAGAATAGGGGTAGCCCCCACTATCCCTTGACGCTCCGGCGGTAGTGTAAATTTTGGAAAAATTGACGCTTTTTCGATTTCTCTGCTCCTATAGAAAAGAAAATTTCAAAACGTTACCCCTTGATGTTTTGTTCTAGATCCACCACTGACGTTAACTCTAGGTGTCAATGACCACACGCAAATAGTAGCTGTTATTCGATAATCAAGTTATCTAACAACATACCTTTTGGGATTCCATTATGAGGGATAGTAAAAACTCTAGTTCTAACAGCTTCAAGTGACCACTACAGAAAACATAATAGTCATTATTCACCCTTACATTACCATAAAGATAACCATGCATGTGGAACTAAACAAAAAAAAAGTCCTACTCTGCTCCTTTTTTCTTCACGTCATTAACACCAAGCAACAAGATTCTTTCTTGCTTCAGTTGATTAACACCAAAAAAAGAGTTTACCAAACACAACTAACATCAATGAGAAACAAATCACAAAAAAAAAAAATTCAATCCAACTGTACCATTACACCAAATATGTTAAAACTTCAAAAAATAACCCATGCCTTAATATACCTTCCTGAAACTTTTCACCACCAACACTTGAAATCATACTCTCAGATCTTCTTGTGTGCCATTCTAGTTCCTCTAAAACCCTGTTACAAAAAAAAATAAAAACACACACAACAGATCTCAACTCATCTCAAATTACCCACATCAAATTGATCAAAAAGATTTACACCTTTATTAATTTCATTGGGTTTAAGAAAAACTCAGTTCATAAATTGTCGTATAATAAAAAAAAGTAAATTACAAGTTTTGTCTTTTTACACCGTTTTGCAGGCGGGTGTCTTTAGCGTAAAAATTACAAGTTTTTTACTTAATGTTCCAAAATCAACGTTAAATCCTTTAGGCCAAACCCAAATAGTATGGTCATGTGTCTCGCAACGTTTTTGTCATTTCACCTTTCTAAAAGCTATTTTATATAGGGACTATTTTGTACCAAACTTAAGATAAAAATAAAAATATATAAACTCTCTCCTCCTCTCTCTGTCTCTAATCTGAGACTCCCCTCTCTATCTTTCTCTCTAACAACAGGTTGGCCACCACACCACTCTGTGTGGCTGCTCAAGGCGGCGCACAGCTTTATTAGTGGTGTTAGGTGATGACAGGTGGTTGTGGTGGTGGGTTAAGGGCGATGGTGGGTGAAGGGTGGTTGTGGTGGTGGGTTAGGTGCGGCTGTGGAGGTCGTGTTATGGGCAATTGTAGGAGGTTGGTGGCCGGAGACTCAGTGGCCAGAATTGGTTTTTGCGGTTTTTGGGTTTTGTGGATTTTTAGGGGTGTTGATTTGGATTTTTGTAAGAAGAAGCCTTTTAGAGATTTTCACAGTTGGTCAAAGTTCCAGATGTTAAAGTTTATAAATTTGAAGTAATATTAAATAAATAGGTAAAAAATCTAAATTACCCTTATATAATCTGATTTAACTAAAATATTTAATTGGGTTCAGCCTAAAAATAGAATATGTAAGATTTTAAAATATTAAGTAAAAAACTTGTTAACTTTTATATTAGAAACACTATTTGTAAAATGATGTAAACAGAAACTTTGGGCGAAATACGGAGTTTATAGAGATGGAGAACGGTTGCGACCAGAGAGAAATTTAGAGAGAGGAAAATGGTAAATGAATGCGTAAATGAAGAATCCAAATGGGGAGAGAGGATATTGGATTGACACATGTACATATGGGGATGATGCAACAACCGTCCAGCTGAGAGAATAAAACTAACAAAATGAGCACAAAACATAAAGCACAAAGTACCAGTAACAAATTAATATATTATTATTATTATTATCTATATAAAAAACTAATTGCTTAGCACCAGTCACTTCTCTTTCTTTTGAAAATTAACCACCAAAGATATTTTCTTTTAATTCAATCGTCACAAGTGTCTCTCTTTTCATTTCCATTAGTTTCCTTCAAACAAATTAATTGCTACAATTCAGGCTTATCTTTACTAATTTCGTAGTTCGGCTCACTCATGAGACTTTCACCTAACAAAAATTTTGTTTTATTTATTCTTATTTATTCAGTGTTTTCTTAATTTCCAATATACTTTTTTTTAAACAAAACTGTATTTGAAATACAATATTTTTATGTATCGATACCGTACCGAACCAAACATATACCATTCGAACAAAAACAATATTGATATCGTTAGACGTTTTTATCTTTTTATGGGTGATATACCAAGTGTCAATATCATTCTCATGCTGTAACGGAGCGACCGGATACCAACCAAAAGACAGCCACAAAGTGCGAGAAATCTTACTACGGATACCAACCAAATGACCGCCGGGAAGCGCGGAAAGTCTTACTAGTTATAAATATTGAGGCCAGTTTCTTACTAGCCAAACGAGAAATCTTTCACCGTGGTGCCTACGGGCCGGTGGGTTACCGGGTTTTCCCGAAGTTGGTGGTGGACTCGAATTATTTTCAGAGTATTCTGTTTGATTTAGTAAGTAACTCGAGAGTGCTCGAGATTGATTCTTTATACGTTAAAAAAAAGTTATTAATATTGAGAAATTAGAGTCGTTGACCACCTAGTTGATTAGTCGCACAGAAACGCTTGGCGTAGTTATCGTGAAATTGGGGACTCTCGAGAGTGACGATGGTTGGGCCAAGAAGGCTACAGTTTGTGCTCTTCGGCTCCTCAATCGTTGAATTTAGCTTTGCCCAACAAGGCTGGGGTGCGATTCTCGCAGATGTTTACGCTCGCAAGGTCCGTACTTCTCTCCTCATTCCTTTGTGTTTCAAGTTTTCTTACAATTTGTAGGACTAAACTTGTAAATTATGCAAATTCGAAGTCAATATCGTGGAAATTCGCCCAATTGTATTTACATAGTTTGTACCAATGTAAATTTTCAATTTTAGGGTTTGGAATTTAGGAAAAAGATCAAATACAAATAGTAAAAAAAAACCTACGAAATACATGAAAATGTAAAAGAACGAGGTGACATTTTCATAATTATTTACTCTACAGAGTTTATCCAAATTATGTCGGTGGTTCTACCGAATAATTCAATCGGATACAACTCTAATTTTTGAGAATTTGAACAACAGTATGCGTTTTTTGTGTAACTCGTGTGAACCAGATCTTGACCAAGAAAAAACACGACAACGAAGTTTAGGGGGATAACTGATAACTGCTACTTCGGCAGTTATTAGCGGTTAGATTTCAAATTTCGATTTTAAATAAATTGCCGCCTTTAACTTTTATCTACAAAATTGTAACGAATTTTATAAAAAATAATTTTCTAAGGCATTTTCCATAAAGCAATTTAATTAAAATAAAATGTTCCAAGCTCGACCCCAGCCAGGGGCTCTGCCCCTTGGACCCTGCTCCTAGGGCGCTGCCCCCGGACCCCCACCAAGGGGCGTTGCCCCCTTGGAACCCCCTTTTCGGGGCTCAGCCCACTTGGAATTACAACTACTCAAACAAGCGTGCCTCCCGCACCTCCTAACTTGTTCGATGTGAATCGTAATTCCCTTTGGTCACCAAGTTAATCCCGATTACACTAAAATATCTAACACAAATGATTTTACAAGGTAATTTTGATTTTGTAGGGTGATTTTGTAAAATAATCTTGTAGGGTAATTTTGATCCTGTTGGGTAATTTTGTAGAGTATCATAATTACTCTACAAATAATCTAATGATCTTGCAGGGTGATTTTATAAAATGACCTTGTACGGTAATTTTGATCCTGATGGGTACAAAAAGGGTAATTTTGTAGAGTATCACAATTACTCTACAAATGATCTTGCAAGGTAAATTTATCTTGTAGGGTAATTTTTAGAGCATTATAATTAGTCTACAACTTGTAGGGTAATTTTGATCTTTTGGGAAATTTTTATCTTGTAAGGTAATTTTGTAGAGTATCATAATTACTCTACAAATGATCTTGTAGGGTAATTTTGATTCTGCAGGGTAATTACGAGTAAAATAATTACAAAAATGCCACCGCGTTTTTTACCTTTTCATGCCTTTCGTATGTTTTGTACGATAAGGCAATTTGTACAGGATCTTAACCTTGGAATGTAATGTAATGATATTAATGTTTCAGTGTAATTGTTTAATTGGTAATGACATGCGCTCACCACAGCTCATAGAACCTGTATTATTTATGTAAGGATTCACCATGGTTTTTGGTATGCACTCACCACAGCCAATAGAACCTGAATTGCCTTGTGATTCACAGATGATGAATAAAAAATACTTAGTAATGATTGATCCTTAAGTGAAACCACCATGGTTTAAAAAGGCTTTCCAAGGCCCGTCTCGAGGCTTACGCCTCGGCTGAGGCTATGAAAAAACGCCTTAAAGGCGTTAGCTTCATAGGGGCCAACTGAAACCTAGGCCTCGGTCATCCGAGGCTGTCCGAGGCGGTGAGGCTCAAGACCTTGTCAAAACTGATAAATTTTAGGTTTTCTGGACTTTATATTTGACCCCATTTAGTGTTTATTGGGTTTAATTGGTGGGCCAACCCACTAGTTCACTTAAAATCATCTATTAGTTTAAATAACCTAATTTAAAAGAAGAAATCGGTTGGGCATGGATAGGTTGAACAAGTTGGTGTATGTTATGTACACTAGGAGATTGAAGCAAAAGTTTATAAAGAAGACGAATCTTAAAGATGATGAAGACCCGATAGTTGCCAATGATGCTTTGTCGGATGATGAGTGGATAGCCAACCCGAGTGGAGATGAAGATGGCACTGGTGGAGTTGGTAGGCCAAATGAGGAAGAAGGTGAGAGTTCATCATCTAGGAGGAAAAGGAAAAGAGTTATTAATTTGGTTGACGAAGATTACGATGACGATCTAAATACGCCAGATGAAATTTTGAGGATGATGATGCAGAGGAAAAGGAGTTCTATGATATTTAGATGTCATAACATTACTAATTAAGATGTCATAACCTTGTTTTATGTTTGTTTTATATATATATTATATATATATATATATATATATATATAATATATATATATAATTTTTAATAATATTTCGAGGCTTACGCCTCTTGAGGCTAAGGGAAAACGCCTCGATACCCGTTTCCGCCTTTTTAAACCCTGGAAACCACTTTGCAGTCAGCCTTAGGAACACCTACTTATTCTCATAGAACCACTTACTCAAAATCTTTATCACCTTCTCACTTATGTGACTCGACCTACATCCGCAAAGACTGATATTCCTGTCACTAAACTACCTTCCAAGAAGTATATTTGAATCCATGTTTGAATAACATGTACAAGGAAATCATATTCTTAAGAAGATTGGGAGCATTCCAACAATCAAGTGATGTGATCTGACTATCTCCTCATGCTTCTTAATATGCTTTCTACCACTGCCCCTAATGCAATGCATCTCATCATTCTTATGCTTTAGGGTGGACGGGCGCCGGGTTCATCACAGGTGTGATGAATTTGATGGCCATGAAACACCGACGCCAGCGGTTGTGATGGGATTGGCTGTGATGGCTA
This sequence comes from Scalesia atractyloides, assembly GCA_947069175.1. Classification (NCBI taxonomy): domain Eukaryota; kingdom Viridiplantae; phylum Streptophyta; class Magnoliopsida; order Asterales; family Asteraceae; genus Scalesia; species Scalesia atractyloides. Next base: position 54,889,120 of record CAMTDV010000029.1, read on the forward strand.
TCACAGTCGTGGAGAGAGTGTGTTGTGAGTTGTGTGGATTTGACTTTGATATTGATGAAAGAAATGAGTGTTAAATTGTGATTGGGTGTATTATTATTTAATTGATGGGTGTATTTTTATTTTGGAATGTGATGGGTGTTGCAAGTGTGATAGTGAAAATGTGATGGAATGTGAAAAAGTGAGGTGTCAAATGGTGATTGATTGTGATAGTGTGACGAATGTGATGGGTGCCTCATCCACCCTTACAAGTTGTTAATTCTAGCTTCCTAGGTAGTACATAGTTAATTTGTTTTTCCCTCTAATTAGTACATGTAATAGTGCTATGTTTTAATCTATATGTATTGAATTTCAGCCAATGAAAAAGGTGGTGTTTTGAGAATTAGAATTTCGACTGTCTTTCTCTCTGGGTGCTCGGGTGGTGTTCTTTGGAACCAAATCATGAGTTTAGGTGCTGTTTTCTGTATGCTAAACTCGTATTAGGCTGCTCATTGGTATGAACATGTGGTGAATTTGTTTCGCGTTTGATTAGGTGTCTATCGTTTCAATTTGATTCCAAGTTCCTAGCCGTTACGTACTCTGATTTATATCAGTGCTTGTGTATCCTTCTCGCATTTGTATATGCTGCATCTCTTTTTCTGTCAGTGTTTTGTATTTGAGACCTTTGCTGTAGAGTGTATATGGGGGCATGCCGTTAGATTATGTATATCCTTCTGTTATGTATGGACTGGATTATTTGTTTAAAGAGGGTAATACAAAGAGTTTGAATGTATATGTTATTTCATACGTTAAGATCTATTCAATTTCAAATGTTACAGGCAGACGTATTTTTGCGAGGGTATGGTGGTTGGAACTCGAGGCAAGCGGTACAAGTTCTAGATGAAGTGTTTCCAAAGGTTACTTCTTCATGTTATCTGTTCATTCAAAAACCAGTGTCATATATTTTAACACCTTTTATTTGAATAGATAGTAGTGCCTAATACTTGTTTCTTTTTATTTTTTAATTTTCATATTTAGGATGATGCCATACAACCTTCTCTGGTAATAGTTTATTTTGGAGGTAATGATTCAGTGCGTGCACGTCCAGATGGCCTAAGTACTCATGTACCTCTTTCTGAGTATGTTGAAAACATGAGGAAGATAATCATCCATCTCAAAGTTAAGTTTACCACAATATTTGATGATGTCATTATTATTGAACTAACAACAAAATAATTTCATTTGGCAAGTATTGTTATGGTTTTTATTTGAACTAGACGGATGTAAATATTGGTTTCAGTTAAGGGTGGCAAATAGGTGTGTGTCAGGTAATGGGTCAAAACAGGTAGGGAATTGGTTTATAGTTGACCCGAAAGGCATTGTGTCCATGTATTTTTGTATTTTATTATGTATATGTAGTGTGTCAAATATCAGTATCCAAGTAATGTATGCTAATACAATCAATGTGTTGTTACCAGAGCCTTTCAGAGAAGACACGTGTAATATTTCTTACCGCGCCTCCTGTAAATGAGGCTCAACTGCTACAAGTTTTGGGGTGATACGACTATAACTGACCTAAGTTTGTTATTTTATTATTGTTATTTTTATTTCTACTGATTCATTGACAGAACACTTCTATATTTCAGTGTTGATGGTCGCAAAAACGAATTGTGCCAAAAATATGCAGATGCTTGTGAAGAATTGTGCCAAGAGATGGGGATTAAGGCTATTAATCTTTGTAACGCATTTAAGCAGCATGATAACTGGATGGCAACCTGCTTTACGTGAGTATATGTGCTTTACGGTTTATTTTATCCCTAACGGGTAAAATCGTAATGTAGCTTAAAAGAAAACGGGTTGAAGGTCACTTGAAGTATATATACAATAAATAGAACCTCAACGATCATTTTATTTAATAAGTTATAGTTGAAATAATATACGTTTTATAACCATATGACACACCAGATACTTGTAAAATCTGAACCTTTTGAGAATTAGTATGTCGGGTCAGCCCAACCCCATCTTGTACTAGGGCCTTTTTGTTTTGAGTGTGCCCGACCCGGCCTTTTCACCATTTACTCCATGCTTTGACTTATTTGACTTTATGACAGAGATGGGATGCATTTATCACCAATCGGGAGCAAAATAGTTGCCAAAGAGATACTAAAAGTCCTCAAGGAAGCGGACTGGAAACCGAGTTTATCTTGGGAAGTTTTGGCTATGGAGTTTGCTTAGCATCCAAGATCCACTGTTCTTTGTCCTGACAAAATAGTTTTAATACCACCATCTATTCAACAAAGTTTCCCGTTGTACGACTTCCCTGCATGTGTTTACAATGTGGAGATACACAACACCATATTTGACATTTATTTTTTATCTTTCAATAATCTTCAAAATCAACAGCAGATTCTTATTTGTAGGGTAGGTATATATGTTGACTAATATATCTAACCGTAAAACATTTTAAAAATATAAAAAGAAATTTCTGGGGGGAAAAACAAGTCAGTCAAATTAGCAAGCTTCCCAACACATTTGCTTATGAATGGGCCAATTTTGTCCCATTTGCTTTATTCATAACAAGACAATTCAGGTTTCTGTAATAATATAGTTTTTGGTGCTATTCATAATACACTAATTATTTATACAGTATCATACAAAGTGTGTCAAAGCCAACTAAACCGACCCGTTTTGACACTTAACAAAAAGTTACAAAGGGACTTAAAGGAAGTCATTACTTCATTCGATGAATAGTGATTAAAAAAAAAAACTAGTCTCTTAAGTTAAGCATCGTTGGTAGAAGCAGAAAAATGCAAATGAGACATTTCCACGGAGACCGGAGGTAGCTTTCGATCAGGCGGTCAACAACATAGATTTCACGAAACGAGAGGACTGAGTAACATGTCATTTTTTGGTACAAGTGGGTTCACCTAGAACGCTATTGGTCATTTTTTTTTTACTTTTTATGAATATTTGGAGTCAATTATATTTACAAATTATTATTATATTATTGGTAATTTAATTTTTTTATTAAAATAATATAGAGAGTTTTATGCAAATGAAAACTATGCCTTGGCAACTTTCGACAGACCAGCTATCCTATATGCTAATTTTATTTTATTTTACCCATTTGACTAGTTAGAGATAATTATAACCAAAGGCAACCCATTCTCAATTTGATCGGTAAAATTACCACCTAGTTTTACATGTTTATGCATTTTAAATGAGTAAAGGGAATGGTAGATTACCCTAAGCATCATCCAACTTGATAAAAACCTCACCGAAAATGGGCAAAGAGGAGGAACAATCAAGTATATCAATGTGACACATCACCTACACGGTCGTGCAAGAATAGGTGTTACATGCACGACCATGTTGAGCTCATGTAAGATTTGGAATCGCCACATTTTTGGCTATGTGCCAAAACATTATAAGGTTCTTAATTAAGTCGTTTACTACATCAAAGTAAATAAAAGTCTTCCAAGTCCAAGGTATCACTCATCACACCCCTCCCAGATGACCATGCTGACCCCGACATGCTTGAACAAACAAAGCACGTATGAGTATATTGCTTAGTAGGCGGATAAATGGAATAACTAAACTAACATAGATATAACGGATACAACCAAATAACACATAACCGAGACAATAATATAACAAAGACAACCGTTGTTAGAGATGTACACAACAGATTAGTAGGCTTGTTAGAATGGTAAGACATGAGACTAATAATAAATTAATTTTGTTGTTTTTGTAACCTTTATTTTGTAACTGACGTAAGTTACCAGATTAATATAAAAGAGCCAAAGATCATTAATTTATTAAAAGGATATATGAAATTGTTACCGTTGAATATAATGGATTATTAGATTAAATTCCATGTTAACAATGTCACTAATATAATAACAAAAAGTATGTGAATGATCTCTAGATCAAGTGGTGTAAGGCTTGCATTTCTTTTGAGAGAAGTTCAACTCCCACTTGGTTGTCACACCCCAACTGATGACGAAAACATTGGAGTAAGACGATAACGAGATTGCTCATTGCTCACAACGCTAATAATGACCATATTTAATTTAAAGCCAAATTTCATTTCAAGAATAATTGTCAAATACAACATTGAAACAAATACAACAATTAAACTTAACACAATACAACAAAATTGATACAACAACATTAACCTAAACGTCTAAATGTGTGTATCTAAATCCTTGCTATTTGATTTCATAGCATCCTCTTCATCAACCTGTAACAATTCAATGCAAAAGCAAAGGCGAGTACACAAGTTTAAGCATAGCATACGTATACGAATAAAGTTTAAACAAATCCTCATGGCAACTATGATTCTACAAGAGCATATACAAGGCATGCAATCTACTAGTCAAACCCTTAACGCAATCACGATGTTTTAACATGGCCTCAAAATTACACGATGGAGGGGGATGTGTTACTTCCTAAAGCGCTTATACATGTCAAACGACTAAAGTATCACATAAAGAATGTCCAAGATATAAGAATCAAGTAATCGTATCAAGTATTCATGTGTATAGGATTGTTTGTGCATTTCATAAACTTTAAGTGTTGTGGTTTTGGTATAAGTAAACATGTTACACCCAAAAGTGTTGTAAACGAAAACGTGGGTCGAGTGTACTCACAGTTTTGCAAGCTTTCACTTGTTACTTCGCGAAAGGTTTGGAGGGTTGGAGGAACACCAAGCTATCTTTTGAAAGCCTCGAACCTTTAGATAGAGAGCTTTAGAGCTTTAGAGAGAAGAGAAGAAGTGTTTGAGGTGTGAAATGAGAGTGGGAGGAGATGGGTATTTATAGATGGGGTTAGGGGGCTGTTAGTTGGGTGCATTTAATGCAACAAACACAAAATGGATCAATCCATGGGCAAGAAACCACTTTCTCTGGCTTATGGTATTTTTAGTCCTTAAACTTAGTTTATCTAACATTTCATGGTACAACTTGATATTTTCGCATGTTTTCAAGTATATAATGTATATGTAAGTATATTTTAGGTATCAAGTATGAATGTATGAGTATTTGCACGTATAACAAGTATCGGTTTGATATGTAAACACTTATTTAACAATTAAATGCATGTAAGACAAGTATGTATAGGTATAATTTTATTACGATCAAAGTCTCGGATTATAAGATTGGGAATGAAATACGAATGCGTTACGAATACAAGTTTCCTAAATAGGAATACGATTACACTTTCTAATTAAGGAAAGTACGAAAAAGCGAGGTGTGTAAGGCATTAACTACTCATGCAAATACGCAGTACAAATGGCAGCAAGTCAGTCTGGTAAGCATGATAGGAGGCCTAAGGAAACTTGGGCCATACTCACACTCAACTGCCAAAACACTCATCCTGTTCTGAGTTTCCTCTGCAAGGTCCATTAGCATACGCATAACTTTGACAACACATGCAAATACGCAGTACAAATGGCAGCTAGTCCGTGTGGGCCGGTTTTTGCCCGACCAATTTCCATGATGAACGATCGTGTGCCATTCACCGCTCTGTTATCTCTACTCACAGCTAAAGACTGACGCAACGGGCATGGCCAGCAACTTTCCCGCACCCGGGCGACAGGTAAGCCTAAAACTTATAATCTTCACTTCCGAGCCCTCCTAATAAGTCTAGTGCTCCACCCAACGCTTGCATGCGAGAGCAACACTAGACCGAGGGACTTGATGAGGTATGGTACTAGATCCGACCCGGACGATCTGGCATGTTTGTTACTTATCGTTTTTTCTATTAGTATTTATTTTTATTGCTTACTAACCCAACTGTGAGGTCCAACGAGATGTATTTACACTTCAATGGGCTAGGGATTTGCAGAGATAACCCCTAACTGGGCCTTGCCCATTAAGGTTAATGGACACCCATGTCTCCTATATAAAAAGGTGTTCACTTCATTATTAGGATAAGATATGGAGACGTCAAACTTTTTGTAGCTGGAAATAGGGATTCGGATCATCTCTACATCCCCCACTGTTCTTTCTCCTCCATTGCAGATCTAGGTTCACAAGATGTGATTCTTGGTCTCTTATATAAAGCGGTCAAATCACTCTAGCTGTAATTCCGTGCTTTTTCACAACCCGTACGTTACCTGTTAATCAAAAGGTCAACACAAACATGACCCTAGTAAACGGATTAGTAGGGACAACCCAAAATTAACTAGCTTGGAAGTTTTGAGATTAAAACCATATGGAGTCAAAGTCAAATTGATGAAAATTAAAGAAAAAAAACAAACAAGATCAAGTATATAGGTTCTTACACTTTGCCAAGACAAATAGGTAAGTTGGGTAGTATAAGAACAGTTCATATGAGAGTCTGTATAGGCTTGCTTGCGTTACTCATATTGATGAAGGATTTATCGACACACAAAGTTATTGAGATGAAGAAACCTGTTTGCTAGGGAGTCATTTCACGGATGTGTAAGCACAAGTGATTAAAGAAATAGATTCAGTATCATTTTGAAGATCATCCCAAGAGAGATGCATTTTAATTAACGTTATCATGTTTTTTTTAAAATATGTTTTGACGTCTGTTCATCATTCTTGAGTGATATTTATTTAATAAATATTAATTATTATATTACAACTAGATATTGTGCCATCTAATGTGTTGGGAGTTGATAGATTGAATTGCTCCACCAAAACTTGCTTCGTATTTTTTTGTGCTGGAAAAATCAAGCAAAATCCGTCACACATGTAACCCATATAGTTTCCGAATTCAATAAAACATCACATTTCAATGACTGTTAAAGAGGAAAAAAAACATAAGGGGGAATCTAGAACCAACTTTGACGACTCATACGTTTGTGTTTCCATGACTTGTACATCATCATACACAACTCGATATTGAATAAAATTTACAGCGAAACACATATAAAAATAAATACACCACAACAATATATTAGTAACTTCATAAATATCATACCATAAAAGTTATAAGAGAAATAAAGTACGATTGGGCCACGTGTCACATTCCGCTTGGGAAAATAATCTATAAAAAAGAAAAAAAAGTATAGGGTTTAGATAGTAAGTTTCATAAAGTTGCGATACCATATTGCAACTTCGTGGGGTTTAAATGGTAATTTTACCTAAAAATGAAACAGTTTTGACGACCTATATGTTTGTGTTTCAACATGTTGTAAATTATCACACACAACCTAGTTTCAAATAAAATTTAAACTAAAACACATAGATACATAAAAACATAGCAATGTTATATTCAAAATTTGATAAACATCATATTCAAAAAGTTATAAAATAAAAAATCCTATATGTTGAGTGGGACACCTTGTTAAATTCTGATTGGGCCAAAATAATATGAAATAAAAAAGGTAAAATTATAGGTTTAAAAAGGTAAGTCTACCAAAAATTAATGGGGCCATATTATAACTTCATGAAAGTAAGTAATAAGACCATCGGGTGTGGTTCTCCCTTCTCATGCCACATCACCTCCACCTCACCTTTACATCACCATCTTCTTCTACCGCTTTCCTCTTCCTCCAACCCTAGAAAATGGTTTCCCCATCCATCTCCATTTAATCAAAGCTAGAGAGAGCGAGAGATTCAAGAGAGAGATATAGAGAATGAAGAGAGAGAGAGAGCAAGCTTCGGGACTAACGGGGATTATTTCCCGATTGCACCGATTGAAGGACCGGGGGGGGGGGGTGTTCCCGTCGGGGGAGAACCTCCACGTCAACCTCCCGATGTGTTTCTCCGATACACACTGCACCGTCTAATAATGTAGGTTTAAAAAAGCATGCTTAAAAAGCCATTAACCATATGCTTAAAGCAATTTTACAATTTGATTTGACACAATTAATAGTGATTCACTCATCGATATAATATATAAAGATTATTATATTTATATTATATTTTATTACATTTTATTTTATTTTGTTTTCTAGATTAAAAAAATTATTATTTTATAGGAATCTCACAGCTTGTTTAACGTGAACGTAGCATGGTTTACTCTTCTATAAATTAGAAAAGAAATGACATAGAAAAATATAATTTCTATAAAAAATATTTCTTTATATCAGCTATGAACTTTAAATACAATGCCCCATCACAGTTGTTTGTTTGCTGGAGTGATAATTTTCTTTGTGAAGTAACTTTAAATCCAATGCCCCATCACTGAAGTTAGAATTGGAGGGTGACAATGGTTGGTCCCCCAAGGTTGGGGTGCCTCTCTTGCAGACATTTACACATGTAAGATTGGATCTAATTGGTAAGAGCCAATTATATAAAGTTTGTTAACATGTGCATCAGGCCCGAATCTATATAAAGTTTGTTAACATGTGCATCATGCCCGAATCATTTGAAAAAGGATAACAAGCCCAAAATTATAAATAAATAGTACTTATATATATTTATAACATTTAACTTATAAATAATTTATAAAACAAAACCGATAAATACGCCAAATCTTATTAACGCCATACGAGCATGCACTCTCGCATCTCTTAACTCGTCGTATTATAAATAAGATTAACTTGGTCGACAAGTTAATCCAACATCCTCAAAATCCATTGATAACACTAAAATTGCCAACATATATTGCTTATGTTATGTATATAAATGCGACAGAAAATGTGTGTTCGTTCAGGCCCCACACTCTCAAACTCACGTAATATATATATATATATATGAACAATGAAAAAAATGTAAAGTGGTGATTTACATAAAGTAATTAAAAGTGAATGTAAACTTGCTGTTTCAATACAAAAGTGTACTTTTTAATAAGTTCTACATATTCACACACCCATCTGCCTATTTAGACACCCTTTAGACGGGTCATCTAGACCTAGACGGGACGTCTAGGGTTCCTTTTCTCCGACCACATTCCAGCGCTCGTACAATGTCAAATCAGTCACATCAGACGGGGCGTCTAGCCCTAGACGGACCGCGAAGACGACCAACCCAAGACGGGTCGTCTAGGCATAGACGGCACGTCTTGGAGGTAGATACTGACGTTGGTGGTCTGCATATATGTCAGTAAAGCAGTAGTGATACGCCCCGTTTAGGCTTAGACGGGGCGTATATTTCTTTGTTAAATAGAGTCATGCAGAGCATTTGATGTCGCAGAAACTTTTCACTTCGTCGTCGGAATTCTCTCCGTCTTCTTATTTGGCTTATATTACTTCATCTGATATCATTCAAAGGTGGTTAAATGTCATCAAACTGGGACGAAAACTATTTCTTTAGGGCGTATTCTGGCGAGTCATGGGTGCCTGAAGCCAATCTGGTAACAGTTATTAGGTTAAACCAGTTGTTGTCTTAATTATTTACTAATGATGATGCCGTTGTTAGGAGGAGACCGCTGTTCCCGATTCTAACGAGCAAGTGGAGGTTGTGTCAAGTGTACAAGGAAATCAAAACCGACCGTTTATAGATTTGAACGAGGTTCCTCTCGTTGAAGTAACATCTCATGTGGACGACTCGTACCAAGTTGATGCACCATGTTATCCTGGGGCAACATGGGTTTCCAGATTATGGATGCGGGTGTGAATACTCGTATGTGCAACAACACGGTACGGATGGATACGGAGGAGAATGTTACGAAAGTTACAACGCAACACAATCTTTGTACGGACAAGAAGTCTATCCTGATGGTGGAGGATATGGTGGTGAGGCACTCCCATGCGCAGGAAACGGCAAAGGCGGATGGTTTCGTTATTGTGACACGACTATCAAAGAAATTTGGTGGAAGGACCGGGAGGGTATGGCTTGAATGTGACCGTGGTGGTAAGCACCATACTATAGCAACGGTTAGAAAAGCTAGAAGCAAGAAAACCGGTTGCCCGTTTTGCCTGGTGGCTGTGCGAGACCATCCGTATGAAACATGGGGGATAAAATGGGGAAAGACTGAACATAACCACGAAATCTGTCAGGACCTGTCGGGCCACGCGTTTGTGCGAAGGTTTGCTCTTGACGAATGCAGATTGATTGAGTAGTTGAACAACACAAAAACGTGGAGCCATGCAGAATTTTTCAAACGATAAGGAAGCAGTTCCCCAACAGTTTCCATGTTCAGAAAGACGTTCAAAAACAGTTCAGAAGATTAGGGCCGAACAAAGATACGGACTGACTCCCATGCAGGTCGCTAGAAAACATCCTTATTACAAATGAATTTATTTACGAGACACGGGAGGAACCCGAAACAGAGGTCGTTATAGAGATCTTCTTTGTTCATCCCTACTCGAGTGAAATGTGGCGTGCGTTCCCGCACGTTTTGCTGATCGATTCCACGTACAAGACGAACGTATACAACATGCCATTTGTCTAGATAGTTGGTATGACGCCCACCACTATTCGTTTTGTATCGCGCATGCCGTTATCTGCAAAGAACGTAGTGATAATTTTGTATGGGTGCTTGAGAGGATCAGGTCACTATTGGACGAATGTATGGAGCCACGTGTTATTGTAACGGATAGAGACATAGCCCTAATTAACGCGTGTGCTAAAGTTTTCCGAACGCCTCTCGATATCTCTGCTAGTTTCACATTCAACGGAATGTTTGTAAGCACTACAAGAGCGCATTCACAGAAGAAGAATGGCAAAAAATTTTGTCATCCTGGGGGAGATTGTGTGAGTCTCCATCAATACCCATATACGAGTACAACTTGCGCCACCTGCAAAAGTGACTTGTGGAGTGCAAACGTTCAAGTAAGTTTTTTTAATAAAATGTGACCTATTTATGTACATATAACTGATTATTGATACCTTTTAGGGGTGTTTACGTACGTGTATGATAACTGGCTGAAAGACTACAAGCAAATGTTTGTTTTTGCGTGGACTGATCAGAGTTGCAACTTCGGACAGCGTACCACAAACAGAGTTGAGAGTCAACACGTGAATTTAAAGAGATACGTCCATGATAGGAGCTCGCTGGACCGTATAGTAGGTTGTGTCAAGGATGGGAAATAAGGAGGAGCTTTCGAGAAAGCATCGAAAAAAATAATGAACCACCACAAAAACCCGTTACTTGACCACCTACGTGGAAAAGTTTCCCATACAGCTTGACTTGTTGAGTGGAGAGCTACTTAGGAAACTAGACGTGTTGCAGCGCTTGCATTCATCTTGTGGATGTCAGATGTGGTACAGTTGTGGGTTGCCGTGAGCTTGTAGGCTGGAGAAGTACGTACGTGCAGAGCGTCCGATTCAACTCGAAGACGTAGACATCTTCTGGCAGAAGCTTAACTTTCAGCCATGTAAATTGACATCGGATGACGTTGACGTGGTAGAAGAGCTGAACATTGTTCGGCAACAGTTAGAGTCACACCCCCTGTTCAGAAAAAAAGCTTGCTGGGAAAGATTAAAGTGGTGTTGACCCCAACAAAATCCACCAAGAAACCACCGGTTATCCAACATTCGACTCGTGGACGACCAATAACAAAGCAAGCACAACTTCGGTTTGACGACGCCCCCCTCCATAGCTCGTACGTTCCGTCCCAGGGTTCCCAACAAAGTACATACGATGACCCCCGCCACACCTCGTACGTTCCGTCGCAGGCCACTCAACAGTCGGTCATCAAGTCGCAAAAACTCATAGCGAGCCGAAGCCGTTCAACGAGTTCTAAACAAAGAGAGGTTCAAGACGATAACGGTTTTTCGTTGATAGTGGGCGACGAGTATGTGTCAAAAATCAACCGGTTTAAGCCTCTCCTTCCCACATTGTTTCACCCTTACTTCTCGTGCATACAAGATGTGCGGCCAGATGGTCATTGTGGGTTTCGGTCTATGGCTGTGGGCTTGGGTATGAGAGAATGTGCGTGGAGCCACATTCGAAAAGACCTTCAATAAGAGATGGATCAGAACGCATCGATCTGGGCGCCAATATTTGAAGCATGGAAGGAAGGATACTTTTACACGCATCGTCAGAGACTAATCTGGGATTCAGTGGAGCGTTGTCCCCCCGCTCACTTGATGGACTTCCCCACGCAGGGCTTATTATCGCACAAAGGTACGGTATTGTGGTTCACCTGTTAAGCATCGATGGTTGTTTCACCTTCTTCCCGATAATCAACTGTTGGGCTTATATTAACAAAGGTTTATACATTAGAGCTACTTTTGGGCTTTAGAGGGGTTTGTGGGCTTCCTAGTGCCTTGTGGGCCTAGGGTTGTAAATGGTGGGCTTAGTGAGTACTATAAATATATGTCTTAGGTCAAGGTCAAAAGGTTAGAGAGTTGTGTTTGCAAAACTTGTATCAGACACTTTGCTAGTGTATGCAAGCTATTCTTAATTCAAAGTTTGTTCTTCTTCCTAATCGCTATTTCCGCTACTAATTAGGGTTGTGCTACCTGTTAGATCCGTTAACGGGACTTACAATTGGTATCAAAGCCTTCTGTTCAAATACAGGCTCCAGGTATCACTGATTGAAGAAGGTGTTTTGAAGTGGTGTTGCTGCTGTTCAGAGTTGCTGCTGTTCTGGATTACTGTTCAGAACAGAAGAATCACTGGTTTGTCTTCGGAATTGCTACTGTTATGGAACTCGAACACGATTTGAAGGTTTCGGATCTGCTACTGTTACGGATTTCGAAGAACTCGAAGAAGATTCACGTATTTCGGATCTTCTACTGTTACAGATTCCGAAGAACACGAAGGAGATCATCCATCTCGGAATGGATTATTACTTTTCGGATCCGAGATACTGGTGGTGGTTATTGGTTCCTTGGAAGTCGGATTTCTGTTGCTTAAATTTCGGATCACTGTTGAATTCGGATAAGGATTGGATTCCGGATTTTGTTCATTCCGGATCACTGTTGCTGAAATTTCGGATCATTGGTCATTCCGTATTCTCATCATTCCGGATTCTCTATTCCGGATTCTCATTCCAAATTCTTTATTTCGGATTTACTTTTCCGAATTCTCTCATTTTGGATTCACAGGTTTTCAGATCATCAACTCGGACTTTTCAGTTTCAGATTCATCATCTCGGAGTTAATTTGGATTTATCAATTCGGATTTATCAATCCAGATTCAATTCAGTTTCGGATTCATCATCTCGGATTCAATTCGGATCTATCCAATTCGGATTTATCCAACTCGGATTTGACCATATCGGACTGTCATCAGAGTTGACCATTCCGGATTGATTTCGGATCAATCACTGTTCATCATAGAAAACTTAGAATAAACTGAATTTAAATCTGTTTGGTCATTCTAATTAATTTAATCATGATGAACGGATATATGACAGCACAAGACTTGACCAATGCCACTCTGGCTGCCCTGCAATCACAAACTCTGGTCCTCCATCAAGAGTTGGATCAAGTCATTGGCACTTCTACTAAAGTGCAACGTTTGTTGATTGGAAATGAGTATTACGAATAAAAGTTTCGTTTCGAGCAATATTGCAAGGCGAAGGAGCCGGGTATGTGGAGGTGTATCATGAATGGTCCGCGAACGATAGTCTATAGTACCAATCAAGATCCGGACACAAAGATTCCTAAGCCCAGTCACCTGTGGACTCCCGAAGATGTCAAGATAATTGAGGAAGATAAAAAGGCCTCGACTGTATTGACTATGGCGCTTGGACTTGATATTTCTATTGCAGTTAGAAATTGTAAGACCGCTAAAGAAGTATGGAGTGAACTGCAAAATCTCTATGAGTGAAATGCAGATATGAAGGCAAGCAGGGTAAATCAGCTGAATCAACAATTCAACTCATTCAATCACATCTACGGGGAAACCATTGAAAACCAGATTCGTCGATATGTAAAGCTTGTTTCCCAGATGATATCAGCTGAGATTTCTCTTACAAATAGTGCTATGAACAGACTGTTGTTAAATTCACTGCCAAAGAGTTGGGATGCGGATGTGGGAATGATCAAAAAGACAAAGAACCTGAATGATGTCACTCTCACAGAAATGATAGCTACTATTAAATCATGTGAGATTGATAACAAGCAGAGAGACATAAATCATCAGAGCAGTTTGATGGCCGCCGGGATAACAGGGCAAAATGCAGCATCGATGTCACAAAATTTGGTTTATAGCCCTGTGCAAGGAAACTCTCCAACACCGGTAGCTCAAATGTGGTTTAGTCCTCTTGCCACGCCACAGAAAACCCAGTACGTGTATGGTCTTCAATCTCAGAATCCCACAATGATTTTGGCTGCTCAAGTTCAGACACAGTACCATTCTCAGTATCCCAACATGGTGTTCAGTCCTGCAATTCCTCAAGCAGTTCAACAAGGCAACATTCCCCAATCTGCTGCTCCAGCACCTGCACTTGCTCAACCTGTGTCCAACTCTTGTTTCTCACTAAAGAAAACGAAGAGAAATTGGCTATTGCAGCTTCGATGATCAAGAGCTTGAACGCCTTTATGGCAGGTGATCTAACTCCTACATCCATTCTCCCAACCAAAGTTGATCAAATAATGGAGGAGGACCTGGACGAGATCGATGTGTCCTAGCATCTTGCAATGGCTGCCTTTCGTGTTAACAAGTTTCTGAAGAAGTATGGACGGCAACCACGCTCAAATCTGAAGACTGGTCTTACAAAGGATAAACTCAGGTGCTACAGATGTCACGAACCAGGACACTTTGCCAGGGAATGCAAGAAGCCGCCATCCGGATACGTGTCATCCAGGGTGGCAGACATACAGAGTGGCGACAGACAGCTGGTCCCAATCTCTCCCTCAAAGTCCACTACGAGTCCCTCGAGCAGCTCGGGCGGGAAATCGACAGCGTTGGTGGCCCAACAGCACGAAGGATTCAAATGGGCAGATGCTGCAGCTCAAATGGAAACTTAAATCTCTCCAAGAACAGCAACAACTGCATGATGGCGCAGACAACAGAGACGCCCGATCTTTCGGAAACGGTAAATCGAATTCTCTGTTCTGATAGTTGTCGTTTTAAATTATCACAAATGCGCACCCATAATTCAACTCTTGTAGCTGAATACCAACAAGCTGCGTCACAGAACATCGCCATTAAACATAAGAACAAGCTTCTTATGGAAAAGGTCGAAGCTCAGAAACAAGATATAGCTTAGCTAAAGCTAGACTTGAACCAATAGCAGTGTTGGGTATACGACTATAAGCTAAAACTAGCTGAAAAGGACGTAGAACTTCAAGCAGCCTTAGCCAAGCTAAATTCCTTGACAGGGAAGTTTTACAAAAATGAAATAAACATTAAAAAATTTGAAACTTCTAGCAAACTGGTCAAGGACTTATGTGACCTTCAGCTAAATTACCAGAAAACTTTACCAAAGGTCTTGGGTATAATAGGGCTCCACCACCATATAATCATAACTATACAAGAATGCCTAAATCTGAGGCTGATTTTGAAAATACAGAAAAAATAATTTATGGTAAACCTTCAGATTATCTCTCTAAACCATGGAAGTCCTACTACCAAAGTTCTCTAAACCAGCTGAACTCAAGAGGGGTGATGCTTTTGTTACTTCAACACCACTTTCACATGAAT
Organism: Scalesia atractyloides; assembly: GCA_947069175.1. Lineage (NCBI taxonomy): Eukaryota > Viridiplantae > Streptophyta > Magnoliopsida > Asterales > Asteraceae > Scalesia > Scalesia atractyloides. The sequence goes on from CAMTDV010000029.1 coordinate 54,904,555, forward strand.
CTAATGATCATCCTTCTTGTAGTACAGATGATTTGGAGAAAGTAACAGCCAAGGAAGAGGAATCAACATCCTCCACAGAATCTAAAGGAGAAAAGTCTTCTGAAACTCAAACTGAATTTGTGAATGATACTAACGTGTCTACCTAACGTGCAGAAGAAATTTTAGTTGAGGATATCACAGAGGGTGATCAAGAGGAATGTTTGAATGCAAATTCAGACAATTCGGCTGCTGATTATGAATTTTTAAGCCCGCTTTTGACATTTTAAATCAATTTCTTGCTGAGCAATTTAAATTCTCAGACAGCGTTGGTTGTGTTGAGAACACAGACAGTTTTAATTCTGGTTTTTCATCGAATGCTGATGTTTTGAATGATACTAATAACTGTAATAACTCTTGTTATGAAAACATGAATTTAGCTACAGGTACAGCATCGACAGATGATTCGGTTTCATCAGTTCCAACTAAAGAGACCGGAAGTTCTTCTCTAGAGGTTTTGTCTGTTTATGCGAATCCCAGGGTTGACAGTGAGAAAGTCAACCAACCAACCGATCCTGTGAACATTGATGTTGGCATAATTCTAGAAGATTCAGGCGACTCAGCTTCTTCAAACCAAGCACAAGGGACTGATTCTGAAACGACAGATGATGAGCATACTTTTTCTAATGATTCAAATGAAAATCTTAAAACTGATTCTAAATCGGATTCTCAAACTTTTCAAAATTTAGAGATTCCACCTACCTGTAATGTTTCAAGCTCATCTTCTGAAAATTCAGAAAAGGATGTCCCTGCGGAGCCACCCGTTTCCTCTACAGAATCTGTCACGAAATGTGATTTGACAAACAAGATTAAGAAATGGAGAACACACCGATCCAAAAAGAAGAAAACCAAACAGGCGCCTCTGACAAATGAAAAGGCAACTGTTGAGTCCCCTCATCACACTGAGAAATCAACTCAGCGGCCACAAACTGAATCTGTTAAGCAAAAAGCTAAACAAATATCAGTTAAAGTTATGCCTAAATCTACATATTCCAAATTGTTAAATTCAAATCACAAAATCAACAAGTGTGCTGATGGTTGTGCGCAGGCAACAGTCAAGAACAACACCGTGCATCAGCCGTCAGTGCCCGCAAGCAAGAAACTGACAGACAAATTGCATAGAATTTCCCAAGCTGAACGGACTGTTTTCTTCCAGAAGAGGAAGACCTGTTTCATTGTGGATTTCCCGGGCATATTGCGCGAAATTGTCGAAAGGCCTTTACACCATTTAAGACATTATATTCACAATATTAGAAGACTATGCCTAATCGCCTACCTCAGGCTCGATGTATGGCTAAGTCTTCTGATCAAGACTGGAACTTGGTCAAGAAACAATCTCTCAAGTCCTTAAGCCCTTCAGGTTCCCTTAATCCTTCTAGCACTCCAAGGATTGTGCAGAAGTCTAATTCGTTAACTTGGAGGCCTAAGACATTGACCAAGATTTAGTCTTCTGCCCCCATTACAAACCAATTAAAAGCATCAACCTCATCCTCTACTAATTTAATTTTCCGTGAGGTTACTTATATTGATGCTAATGGCATGCCCAGATCTTCAATGGCCTGGGTTGCAGCCTCTAACTAAAACCTGTTGAAATGTGCAGGAACAACTTTGGCGAACTCTTGTCAGACTCTGGTATATTGACAGTGGCTATTCCAAGCACATGACCGGAGACATCTCGCAGTTGAATGACATTCAGTTTTTCGATGGCGGGTTTGTTTCCTTCGCAGGTGGTGAGACAGGGAAGATTACTATGAGAGGAACAGTTTGCAACGAAGCCCTCAACTTTAAGAATGTTAATTACATACCAGAATTGAAGCACAGTCTCTTGAGTGTGTCTCAACTTTGTGACAATCATTTGGATGTCCTTTTTACCAAGAAAGGATGTTATGTGCTGAAACTAGGTCTTATTATTCCGGATGATTGGATTCTTCTTAAAGCTGCACGAAAAGGAAATGCATATGTCATTGACATGAACAAGGCTCCCTCTGACAAGCTCACTTGCCTCTTCTCGTCCACAGCTGAACACGATGCAATGCTATGGCATTGCAGACTGGGCACATCAACATGAAGAACTTAAATCGTCTTGCAAAAGGTGGTTTAGTCAGAGATCTACCAGTTCGCGACTTCATACAGGTTGACAAGTGTGAATCATGTGCACGTGGGAAACAACATCGACAGCCACACAAATCTAAAGCCGCTCCTTCCACGTCTCAAGTCTTAGAACTGCTTCATATGGATCTTTTTGGTCCGACAGACATTCTGAGAATTGGCGGGAAGGCTTTTTGTCTGGTTATTATTGATGACTACTCGCGATTCACCCGGGTTTTCTTTCTTACGCATAAAAGTGAAACCGCAGAGTTAGTCAAATAGTTTGTCACGCTTATGGAAAACCAGACAGACACCACAGTGAAGGCTATTCGGTGTGATAACGGAACAGAATTTAAGAATGTTACCTTAAATTCCTTCTGTTCCTCCAAGGGTATTGACCGCCAGTTTAGTGCAGCCAGAACTCCTCAACAGAATGGCGTTGCCGAATGCAGAAATCGAATGCTAATTGAAGCTGCACGTACTATGCTGGTTGAATCCGAGCTACCTCTCATTTTTCTGGGCAGAAGCAATCAATACTGCATGTTATATTCAGTATCATGCCTGATCAATAAACGACACATGAAAACTCCATACGAAGTGGTTGAAGGTCGCAAACCTTCGGTCAAGCATTTTCGCAAGTTCGGATGCCCTTGCGTTCTCCTGCTCATGGACGCTAAAGGAAAATTTGAATCACGCGGGGACCATTAGCATCTTCCGTTGGATATTCCAAAAAATACTTCATACCATGTTTATAACAAGATCAAGAGAATGGTGGTTGAAACCTACAATGTGGGTTGGCTGGAGGAAAATCCCAAGGACACACGCATTGAACCTGACTGGCTGTATGATTATTCCAAATTATTTAACCATGTTGATGTTCCTTCCAATGTGCCTGCAGGTAACAGTACAATTTATGACCTTCCAACAGTGACCATCTTACCCGAAGACGATGCTGATGCTGCACAACTACATGAGACATTAAAGCAGCTGAGTGTCGATCCTCCTGGATTTAATGACGCTGCTCTCTTCCTCTTCCCCGTATGCAATCTCAAGAGCCAGCACTTAATCCGCCTTCTCAGGATGATTCTCTTGAAGTTGGGGCTTCTGATACAGAGCCTCCTACGACAAATGAAGGGTCTACTCCTCCCGATGTCTTGGGTTCATCTCTGTTTCCTGAGCCTACTCCGCTAGACTGTTCTGTTTATTCCTCAGCAAATACTCCCACTGGTGCAACTGATGAGGGGAGTCATCTGGAGTTGTTTCAGCAAGTGTTACCAACTTGCAAACGGATGTTCTTGTTCCTGCTACACCAATACCGCAGCGTCTACAGCGTGATCATCCCATTGAAAATATTATTGGTCCTGTCAATGCTGCTATTCGAACCCGCAGCCAATCCGGGGATATCAATACTTGTCTCTACTCTTGCTTCATTTCACAAATTAAACCTAAAAGTATTGATGTTGCTTTGTAGGAACCAAGCTGGGTGGATGCCATGCATGAAGAACTCAATCAATTTGAGAAGCTTGGTGTCTGGCAATTGGTGAAGCTGCCTCAAGGAAAACGTCCTCTCGGAACTCGCTGGGTTTTCCGTAACAAACAGGGTGACACTGGAGTTATTGTTCAAAATAAAGCTCGACTAGTGGTTCATGGATTTTGTCAGATTGAAGGTTTAGACAATGAGGTCTACGCACCGGTCGCTCGTTTGGAGGCTATTCACATTTTCTTGGCATATGCATCTTACATGGATTTCACTGTCTATCAAATGGATGTCAAGACTGCGTTTCTCTACGGCACGGTGAAAAGGAGATCTACGTGGCACAACCACCAGGTTTTACTGTCCTGACAAGCCAGACTATGCATACGAATTAGAAAAGCTTTGTATGGGTTGCATCAAGAGCCTCGCCCATGGTACGCAATTCTTACATAGCATCTGCTTGCTCATGGATACACCCGGGGAACCATTGATCAAACTCTATTCATCAAACGTGTTAACAAGGACATTATTCTTGTTTAAATCTACATTGATGATATCATTTTTTGTTCTACAAATGATGGTTTGTGCCGCGAATTTGAAGAAATTATGAAGAAGAAATTTGAGATGAGCTCATTAGGGGAGAAGACCATGTTTTTGGGACTTCAAGTTCGTCAGAGCTCACAGGGAATCTTGATTCATCAAGGAAAATATGTCCATGACGTTCTTACAAAATTCAAGCTTACAAATTCAAAGTCCATGGCTTCACCTATAGCAGAACGGCCTTTGCTAAATGAAGACGCTGAAGGAACACATGTTAATCCGACTATGTATCGCTCAATGATTGGTTCACTCATGTCTTTCACTGCAAGTCGGCCAGATATCATGTTTGCCGTCTGCCAGTGTGCTCGTTATCAGGCTACTCCTTAACTCTCTCATTTACATGCTATTAAACGAATTTTTAGGTACCATAAAGTGGCACCATCACTGGGTCTCTGGTATCCTAAAAATTCTGAATTTGAACTGTTTACTTTCTCTGACAGTAATCTTGGAGGTACAGATAGGGATATGCACTCAACTTCAACTGGTTGTCAATTTTTGGGAGATCACTTAATCTTGTGGCAATGTAAGAAGCAACAGATGGTCTCGCTTTCTACTGCAGAAGCAGAATATGTCGCAGCCTCTGCTTGCTGCTCCTAGGTTTTATGGATGCAACACCAGCTTGCGGATTACGGTTTGACTTATTAAATACCACAATTTACTTGATAATAATGCCGCTATCCAAATCGTAAAAAATCCTGTTTTTCACTCCAAAACCAATCACATAAATATTATAGTTCATTTTATCCGTGATTGCTATGAAAGGGTCTCGTGAAGCTTGAGCAAATCTACACTAATGCAAACGTGACGGATTTGTTCACGAAACCCATTAGCAACGCGTGTTTTCAAGTGCTTGTGGATCTTCTCAAAATGATTCAGTTTTCTACCTAGGCATCTCTGTCTTTTTGTTTCGTTTATTGTCTTTCCTTTATTTTTCTTTGTTTCGTAAATGAGTTCATGTATATGCACAAATTTAGGGGGAGAAATCCAAAAAAAAAGAAGACCAGCTTTTGCAAGGATAGGGAAATGAAATACTTTTTGGTGATAAAATGTTTGACTAACACATGTAAGGTGTTGAAGCGGGAAAAGTTTTGGATCGAAGGCGATGTGTCGGTAGGTCTAAAACTCCACAGATAGTGTTAGCCAAATGATACAAACATAACGAACTATGTACTCAGTGGGTCACTTACTATAGGTGTATGATTTCATGGTCTCGTGTTGATAGATAGCCAACATTTGAGGTTTCGGGTCTTTATGTTGTTGAGTCATCCGGGGATATCTTGGCTGCCCTTCTGTTGCATCTAGATTATATGCAGACCTAGGCACAGTCAGGATATCTTTCTAAAAGAGCCAAAATAGAAGGGCCAAAACCTAAGAGAACGGAAGTTTCTTTATGAGAATATTCCATAATTTCTTACGTACCACATAAGGTATTTGCCTAACCCTCGTTAGTCACTATTGGTCTCTCTGCTGTACAGAAGTACTGACCTGTTCACCAATAGCCTGACGTTGTAAAATATAAAGGATGACCACAATATACTTACCTGCTACGATGAATTGTTGTGCTTACCTTGATCGCAGGGTATGTCATGGTATGGGACACACGGGTATCATAGTGTAATACTACCTTAAGAGTATCATAAAGCTTGAACTGGAAGGGTTGAGTTTAGATTTAAATGGACAAGTATATTGACAATCGCTTAGACAAGTTTGACCTTGCTCATACTGAAAAATGTTCCTTAGTAGACCTTTGAAACGATTTGATCCCTTAGCAAGGCTGTGTTAATGTTTATGTGTGTCTTCTCTTTGTAGATTGGTAAAAGGTGGTTGGATGCTTGGTTAGTCAACTTGATAATTTTTGGTTAGATGGTTTCTGTCAAGGGATATTGGACTGGCCTACTGAGTTTCAAATTTGGGCCAATCTAATAGAATTTTGCAAGTCTTAAAAATTAAAAAATCTACTGGTCCGGATTGGGCCTTTCCGGACAGGCCCACTTGGATTACTGTTCCAGATTGGGCTTTTCCGACAGACTCACCTGGACTTTACTGTTCCGGATTGGGTTTGACAAAAGCCCAATCCGGACTCTTTGGAATTTGAGGCCCAAGCCCATTCCGGAAAGTATATCAATGATTCTGAAACATCATTTCGGATTATTCACAAATTTCCAAAATCTCTATTCTTCTCTGATTCTCTCTCTATTTCACTGTTCATCTCGGAATTCATCCGGATTAGGTAAATCTACTTAAAAATCAGAATATCGGATGATAATCTTAATGTTTAAAGCATTTCGGATAGCATCTCGGATTGATCTTCAAAGACACATGCATTTCAGATTCCATTCCGGATGGATATTCATCCGAATTGATGACTCGGATTTCATCTCGGAAAATCTTCATCCGGATTGATGACTTATCCGAGATACTGTTGGCTAATCCGAATTGCTGATTTATCTGAAATACAAGTGACCTCTTGCTAATCCGGAATGATGAAAAGGTTCATCCGGATTAGTGTTGATCTGTCAGTAAATCCGGATTTAAGGTTTTGAACCTTTTCAACTGTTGAACCCGTAAAACTGATTTGAACTCTTAAAAAATTGAACCCTCAAAATCTGTTTGAGCTATCCAGTTAGTATTGACCTTCATCCTGATAAACTCCGTTAACTCCTGTTAGTTGTGATTTAACTAGGTTATTCTCTTGACAGAAATGGTTGAAGAAGCTTTTGGCACCGTTATGTTGGTTGAGGAGCAGTTCCACAACCAGGCAGGATATCTTTCAGACCCGCCTGCCGAGTTTTATCAGGAGTTCTAGTCGATGATCGTGGGTTTAACCGCATGCAAGATTGCCTATGCTCTCCGGGCCAATCCAGTCATATACAGAGATTTAGTGCATTCTTTCTGGAAGAGAGATCGATTTCATCAGAGAGGCGCGGATGGGAGACCATATATAAGTTCACAGATACAAGGAAAGGAGATACTGGTCAATGAAGCTTGCATCAGAGAGGTGCTACAGATTGTTGATACTACTAGCGACCCAACAATATATGCGAAAGAGAAGGTGGTACCGGTACTAATGGAGATGGGTTATGAAGGGTCGTATCCACCGCTACTTAAGAAGATGTTTCCAGCATACTGGCGGTTATTAGTTCATATGTTTATGCAGTGCGTCTCAGAAAACAAAGGAGGTCTCGATCAGCCAAACCAAACCCAAACCTCTGCGATTGTACCTCTGGTTATGGACTGGAAGTATAACTATTCTGGTTATATCTTCGAAAACATGAAGAAAATTTTGGAGCAGTCCAAGAAGAGAATGTTTCTATTGTATCCACGGTTCGTTCAGTTGATTCTTGATGCTCGCTATCCTGATCTGGCAAAGGACGCTTCAGATGCGAATTTGTTAAACATGAAGCCGATGGGACCAACCAGTTTCAGCACCATGAAGAAAAATCGCTCGACATCTAAGACTGTGTTTGTTGGTCGTTTTGCTCTGAAGAAATTTGGAAAATTTGCAAAGGTTGCTGGCTTGGATGTCCAGCTCCTCCACCGGTAAACGCCATTGTGGCAAAAGAACATGATGTGCCGGTCAAAGAGAAAGAGATAGAGGTAGAAGATCTGGTTACAGATGACGATTCCGATGCAGAACAAGCTTTTCTAGATGATCTTACAGAGTTCAATGCTAATTTGACTCCTGTTTTACCAGAATTGTCTTTAGAGAACTTGGAAGCCTTGATTGCTCATTTAAAGGAAATCCAGGAAAAACAGGGTGATCCTCCACTAGAAATTCCATATGTTGTTGCTCCGATTGGTGTGGTTGAAGATGATACGAAGATGAAGAGGACAAAGTTCCACTGATTAAGAGGAGGCGAACAGAGCCGAGTGTTCAATCAAGTCAATCTGAAGCTCGAGTTGTTAGTACTGCTGAAGAGTCTGTTTTAGTGTCGTCTACTGTTGTTTAATCTTCAGTCACTGTATCTGCTGCAGACACTCCGATTGTTGATACTCCCGTTTTATCTGAACTGACCCCCAGTCATGTTGCTATGCATTCTATAGTTGTCTCAATTCTAGCAGATACAGTACTTCAAATGATGGAGTTTGGGGGAAGTTCGATGGGTGCAGGAGGTTCTGAGGCAGGTGGAAGTGGTGTAGGTCGTGGTGACGATGATTCTGCAGAATATTTGCCACGATCAGAAAAGCGTGCGTTTGAATTTGGTGGGTTAGATAGTGATGATGAGGATGTGGAAGTTGATGTTGTAGATCTGAAGAAGAGAGTGGTCGTCTTAGAGCAGGAAGTTATATTGAAGGATGCTCAAATTGCCTCGTTGCAAACTCGGTTGGACGTTAGAGATCAAACCATAGATCAGCTGCAGGGAGATGTTACTATGCTAATGACCATGGTGTTCGATTTGAAAGCCAAATTAGAGAATAAGTTTGGAAGGGAATTTTCTGATCCTACGGACGATCCTATGAATATAGAGCACAGGCATTGCGCTGTTCAACAACGAGCAGTAGAGAAAACTGAGGCAGAAAGGCTAGCAGCTGAACAGTTGGCTTCTGAACACCAAGCTGGATTAGATGATTATCTGGGCGATCCACGAAAGAAATATACAGCAAGCCAAAAGCGTCCAGCGAATCAAAAGAAGAAACAGATGGTACTGATGAAGAACGTTAATGTTAATCCTCTTGACGAAAACTTCCAGCTAAAAGATCCAACAAACCAATTGGAACGCTATGTGATGGAGCTCGGTTCTAGCTACTACAGCAAAGTCGGGAATAAATCAAAGGTGTTAAGCTGGATGTATGATCACGTAAAAAAATGTGGATAATTGTGCGCTAAGATGGAACTCGAGAGCATCGTTCGAAGGAATCCCAGTTCGAGACGTGGACGAAAATAGCTCTTACTGATTTACTGCGAGCTCCGTATACAGATGACGATACAACTGAGCGTGGCCCTGGATGGAGGTTCTTCAAGAAACTGGAGCATGAGGTAAAGAATGGGTTTAAGACGATGAAGACTGCCGAACTCTACTTGCGAGCTGCAAAAGGAGTTCGTGATGCGCATACAGGGAGAAGATTTAAATCGGTGATGTGGCTGCCAACTGATAAGGAATTGGTTATACCGGTCGCTCCAACATTTCCACGAGGGATTCTCAAGAACTTTAACTTTTGGTTGTATGATTCGAAGGTCGGCAGTGTAGCGATTGTAACGAAAGAAAAGGCATTCAGGGTGAATGACGTTGTTGACTTAGTAAGCTTTCATGATGAAGACTTGCAGGTTCTTGCTTCTCATCAAATCCGAAGTGCAGAGTTATATAAAGTGTGTGCGAAGGATTGGACAGCAGCTGTTGCAGGTATTATAGCTGGAAGGCTAGGAGTGGATGCACAACCGAAGGACTAGAATGCCTAATGTTGTAAACCAATGGGGAGATTGTTTGGTTTATATTAACAAAGGTTCACACATTAGAGCTACTTTTGAGCTTTATAGGGGTTTGTGGGCTTCCTAGTGCCTTGTGGGCCTAGGGTTGTAAATGGAGGGCTTAGTGAGTACTATAAATATTTGTCTTAGGTCAAGGTCAAAAGGTTAGAGAGTTGTATTTGCAAAACTTGTATCAGACACTTTGCTAGTGTATGCAAGTTGTTCTTAATTCAAAGTTTGTTCTTCTTCCTAATCGTTATTTCCGCTACGATTGCACATGTTAACAACAACCACTTCATACATATTAAGCTGGAAGGCCAGTTTCCAATGCCTACAGTAAACGGTTTGTGGCTGACGTTCCGAAGCGCCACTGCAGAACAATGGCTGGACATGTACACGCCCCGTCTAGAATTGTATACGTCGATAATGAATCCCCCACCAAATCCAAACCCGAGTATTAACTATGTCGACAGTGAATCGGAAGAATGAGGCTTTTTGGTACATCTAATACGATTTTTTGTATACTTAATGCGATCTTTTTTATAATTAATACAAATATTTTTTACACAATTAAAAACTTTATGGTATAATTAATAGGAATTTATTTACTTAATTTTAACTTTGATATAAACAAAATCATATTAATTTGAACTAGACGACCAGCCACATACGACACCAAATACCCACACACTCAAACACACACACATACGTATTCTACATTTGCAACCGTATTTGGACTGTATTTTTAAGGAATTCAAGCATCTCTGGTACGTATTTTCACCTAGACTTCATTAATCTTTGATATATTATGCATTTAGACCGCAGGTTGTGTTTGAATTTGATGATTTTGGGATGTGATCTTGAGTTTTTTGGGGGTTTTTCATGAACAAGACGGGCCGTCTACCTCTAGACGACCCTAGTAGACGACCGGTTAATTTTTTTAGTTTAACTTTTATAATATAATAATGTTTTAGTGTTATGTGTTAATATTCGGTTTATTGTTATTATTTGTGTTTCATTGCTAATATAATCGCATATTAGTTATGGAGGAGATTGGAGATCTGATGCAAGGGGAGCCACATCCGCATGGTCCGCGATGGGCCCCGCCAGCACCGGCGGATCCGCTCCACGGCCACCCCTATCTTGAGTTCCCGCCCAACACCGAGGCCGCCCGTTTTTGCGGGAAGCTACGCCGGATGCACGTCGGTTCGCACACGGCGGTCGACTGGGATGCGATCGAGGCGATTGGTGAGACGCCGAGACTGCGTTTTTTTCTTCCCGTTGATTCCCCGTGGCACCGTCTGTTTGACTTGGCTGGCACGCCGAGTTATAGGGAGCTGCTTATCGAGTTCCTGTCGACCTTCATGTTCCACCCTCCACGGGTCGACCAGCCGCCTCCCCAGCCACAAGGTCCTCCCCCTTCGCCTGAGGTTTCATTTAGGCTTGCCGATGTGTGGCGTTCAATGACGCTTGCTGAGTTTGCCGTTCATAGCGGCATATACCTGCATGAGGAGATTGCTACGGATGTTTATATGAAGGGGCTAGTGGTGGTGGATAGACCCATTCTTCTGGGATTTTGGGCGGTGGTTGTAGGCCCTGACACTTCGGAGCATGTCAGGGCGAAGGGGAGGATTTCACACGTTGCCGACTCGTTGTACAGGTACGTACGTTTATTACGATAATATTTAATTATTGTTGCTATGAATTAATTTCCGTATTTCGCTATTATAATGTGCAGGTATCTACATCGGATGCTCGCTACGTCTATTACCGCTCGCGGACACAACCGTGAGTGGTGTACGAGCACCGATTTATTTTTCTACTATTGCTTATTGTACAGGAGGCCGTGCGCACTTGCGCACGGTCTCGCCCAGTACTTCGCTTCCGCCCATCACCGGCAGGAGCGCGGCTTTTTGTACGGTGGGGCGTACGTCACCGTGATTGCCCGGTCGTTGGGTCTTCAACCGGAGACGGGCCCGCACTTGCAGCCGGCCATATCGTCCACGTGGATGGGTTTTCAGACCTTGCGGGGGATGAAGCTGGTGAAGAGGTTCGGCATGCTAGGCGAGCGATTTAAAACCCGCGAAGGTGAGTCATGGATTCCGGAGCCGCTGCCAGATCAATCCGATCCAGTCTATCCGCCGACAGATGAGGCAGCGGTAGTCCAGGACCCTCCGGTTGATTTAGACGGACCAACACCGCCACCACCACCTCACGGGGCGCTCTAGTTTCCGCAGCACGTCATTCCAGGTCATGCCACGGGAGGTGCAACATACCCGCGCTTACGAGCCGACGTCGTCATGCTTATGGATCTCATGGGCTGGGTGGTTCAGGAGTTACAGGATAGAGGAGATAGAAACGGGTTACTTCCCATACCGCTCCCACCACCTCGAGCACTACATCAGCAGCAACCAGATCCCGACTCCGACTCGTATGCATAGACGTTTTGTCTTTAGTATTCAGCTGTACAGATACTTATTGTTATGGATGTACAAAGTTATGTTAATATGTTATGTCTTTTATATTTAACTTTGTTTTCAGTTATTCGATTACTTGATGATTGTTTGTGTTAAATCGACGTTGAAATGTAATACGGAAACACACATATACTTCTTGCATTCTTCTTAAAATAGTATTAAATTTAAATAATTTTTTAAAAAAATACAATGTAAAAACATTTAACTATTTAAACGATCGAAAACGCTAACTTATTTTTATACAATAAACAACTTTTTAAAATTCTCAAATTACACCACCAAAAAACATCAACCTCCAACGACATCCAATTTACCTCACCAAAACACCCCTTTTTCAACCTCCAACAACAACCAATCTACCCTACTAAAACATCCAGTTTCCAACTAAAAAAAACCATGGTCCTAGACGGGCCGTCTAGGTCTAGACGGCCACACACATAAATTTCTACGCCCTACCATGTACCTGCTGACCCCTAAAAATCAGTGCCCAAACGGGTCGTCTAGGCCTAGAAGACCCGTTTAGACGTCAAGGGTGTCCAAATAGGCAGTAGGGATGTCCGGATAGATTGAGCCTTTTAATAATTCTAGAAAGCCTTAAATAGGCGTATATTACAACGGGCTCAAAGAAATAACCAAAACTAGCCACCACCTATTCGTGAGACCCGGACAAAAACAAACACTTTAAACTTGCATACTAATTCAAACTAGTGGCGGAGCTTGATTAAAAGTTCTGAAGGGCGGAAAGTCATGGGACCTAATTTATATATTGTATAAATATTTAGATAAAATAATTGGGGTGATCCTTTATAAATTTAAAATTTTCAAAAGAAAAATTGAAAATTTTACACTTCTAAACGTAACATTCAAGGGGGCGGGTGCAGCCCCTTTTCACTAATAAGCTCCTCCCCTGATTCAAACCTACGTATTGTGCATATGCTCAAAGTAATCACACACATGACACTTTATTGACTCATAAAACGCAAACTTTGACCTTTTTATCCCCGACTCATTTGCAATTTTGACTCGCAACCTGCTGACCAAATTGAACCCATGATCCGCGACCGGCGTGACTCGTAAATGAACCCAATTAACCCAACAATTTGCATCTATTTATTTTATCACACGGCACTCTGTTCATTTTCAAATGTTGTAGGCAGACGTATTTGCGCGAGGATATTGTGGTTGGAACTCCAGCAACACCTGCAAGCTCTAGATCAAGTGTTTCCAAAGGTAATTAATTTCTTAGTTTTCCCATCTTTTATTTGAATAAAAAAACAAGTGCTTTAAGCCCTTGTTTTTTTCTTCTAGCCGATCAGTACTAAATGGATCAATCTTAGTTATGTTCTATCTAACAGGTAAAATGGAAAAGAGGAAGAAAAAGAAAAAAATTAGCCTAAATGGAAACTTGTTAGGTACCACCCAAGATCTGTTATCAAACGCATAAACTTGTTAGGTATCACCCAGGATCTGTTAGGTACCACCCAAGATCTATTATTATTATTATTCAAATAATACATTTTTACTCACTAGTTATTTACAAATTTTTTAAATATATTGAACAAAAGGTATTCGGATCAACCAAAAACAATCCAACAAGACCCGTTGTGACCTGTTTTTTCACCTGATTTAATTTTTCTAATACTTGTCTTTTTGTTATCTATTTTTTTATATAATTTTTCAATTTTAGGATGATGCAATTCAATCATCTCTGGTGATAGTTTATTTTGGAGGTACCGCTTCGGTCTTGCCACATCGAGATGGCGTAAGTACTCATGTACCTCTTTCTAAGTATGTTGAAAGCATGAGGAAGATACATATCAATCTCAAGGTTAAGTTTAACACAATAATTGATGATGTCATTATTGCACTGATTAATCACACCAAATATGAAAAAAAAAAAACAAACAAAGAAGCATAAAGAGTACTATCGCACTCAAAGGGTCTTTGGAGGCTTAGAAAGGGGCAAACCTTACCTGCTTGACTCCTTCCAAGATATAGAAAAACTGCTTCTAAAAAAGTCTGGCTAAAAATAGATTTTTTTTTTTTTTGTATAGTATAAATATATTAGCACTATAAGGTATATATCAAAGTAGAAGTGAAATAAACACGAAAATTATCCATTTTAATAGGATTTAAATATAAATTTATATTAAAACTATAGAATGTGTGTATCTAAGTAATGTGTCAAAACATGTATGAGTGGTGTGTAGTTAACCCAAACACTTTTTGCCTAAAATTTTGTTTTCTTTTATACATACACACACATATCTGTGTGGTGTATATAGTTAGTGGGTGTAAATAGTTAGCAAATAAGGTTAAGGAGTGCGAAGCCATCCAAGCACCTGCGCCGACAAGTTTCACCAAAAACCTGGGCTCTTTACACAGATGGAGCCTCGAATGAGGAAGGCGCAGGCGCATAACTTCGTTTGGTTAACCCAGAGAAGCAGGAGTTTACGTACGCAATCCGCCTTGACTTCAAGAGCACAAACAATGATTCGGAGTATGAAACTTTCCAAGACGAGCTAAGCTAGGCAATTAAGATGGGAGTCCAAAATTTAGAAGCTCATGTGGATTCAATGTTGGTGGCTGGATAGATAAACGATATGTATGACGCGAATGGGGATATTTGGCTCTATATTTGGAACAGGCCAAGGCGCTAATCTACAAAATTTCAGTCCTTCAAGATCAACCACATAAACCATAGCGAAAACAAGCCAACCAATGCACTGAGAAACTAGTGGCCACAAGTTTCTAGCACCTAGCGAAGGATGTGCACATAGAAGTCTTGAAAAATCCATCAGTCCCCTTTGCGTCAGGTAAACATAATCGAGTTTTGGTCACCGTCTTGGATGTCTCCCATCATCATGTTTCTTCAATCTGGGATCCTCCCAATAAGCAAAGCGGAAGCTTGGAGATCCAAAACAAAGCTTTACATATTTTTTTTGGGTAAAGGGTTACCCCAGTGAATATTATTTCCAAACAAACCAATAAACACAAGTGAAGGGCAGAGTCCCCCCCCCCCCAGTTCTCAAGTATGACATGCCATACAGAAGTTACTTATCGCAACAAACAAATGCTAACAAGAACCACAAACAAACGACTATACATCGCTACCCAAACAAAAACACAAAACTACATTAGCCACAATCGTCATCCCTCATCAGAAGCCCACGTGGCAAAGCCCAATCCTGCAAGACTCTAATCATGCTTACCGAATTCTTGAACTTCATCGTGTGCAGCTTTAGCCTCACAGTAGATAAGATAACCTCCACAAGCTGATCCGCATTCCTTTTTTTGCTGGAGAATAGTCTTATATTTCGCTCTTTCCAAACAAAGTAAGCCGACGCATTAACTACCATCTTAGCTATAATATGGTTCGCCTTAGGAGAATTCGAAATCCCCTCCAAAAAAGTCAAAATCACAACCCAAGTATTTGGAACATAATTCATTCCTGCTTTCCCTTTAACCCCATTCCAAACTGCCGTAGCAAATCCACACTCAAAAAATAAATGTTCATGAGAATCAGGCATTGACGTACATAGCGAGCAACACATCAGATTAACATTTGCATTACCCGAAGCATTCCAATTTCTCATAACATCTTGCGTTTTCAACTTTTTCTGAATTATAAGCCACATTATAAACGAGTGCCTAGGAATCGCCTGCGGAAACCAAACCACCTTAACCCACCTGACTTCTTCCTGAACAACCCGAATATCATCCCAAGCAATTGAGGCGGTAAACTCTGATCGGTCTCCTCGTCTAGATCTCCATTCCACCCTATCCTGAGTAGACTGATTAATACTTATATCCTGCAAGTTAAGTAATATAGGGAAGCGAGTGACCCAGGTAATCGGCCACGACCATTGACCATTGACATACACATCCGCCAATTTTGTAGACATATTGAGTCCTCCATTGGCTATAACTCTTGGCTTAAGAAAGAGCTAAGTGGGCAAACAACATCCCACTTATCAAACCAAACCAGTGTGTTAGATCCGTTTCCCACCTTGGTCCAAACATGGTCTCGAATCATAGGTCTAATCCCAAGTATTTTCCTCCAGCTCCACGTGATATTGTTCTTGATCGGAACATCCCAAAAGCTTCTATTCCGAATGCGATACGAATGTATCCATTTAACCCGTAAGGACTCCCAATGTGTTATTAAGCTCTAAATATTAGCAGCCATGAGGGCTTTATTCATATCTCCCACCCTCCTAATACCCAAACCTCCTTCACATTTAGGCAAACACACCGATTTCCGTTTAACTTTCGCTTTACCTTTTATATCATTCCCTTGAGACCATAAAAACCTCCTCATTCTATCATCCAGGTCGCCGATGATGCGTTTAGGAAGGATAAACACCGAAGCCCAATACACATGCATAGAAGATAAAACGGACCGAACAAGTTGAACTCTACCCGCAAACGACAAACATTTATTCTTCCAATCCGTTATCCTCGCATCCATGCTTTCAATAAGCCTTTTGCAATCTTTATAATGTAACCGAGTGGATATTAAGGGAACCCCTAGATACCGAACTGGTAATTTCCCTTCCTCGAACTGTATAATACTAAGAATACGAGTTTTCACAGCATCCGCCACAATACTAAAAAATATCGTACTTTTCGTCATACTAGGAACAAGACCTGACATATTCTTAAACATATTTAAAGCATCCATCACAACTTTAGCAGATCTTCGGTCACCTCTAGCAAACATAAACAAATCATCCGCAAAACAAAGATTAAGAATTCTTTGTTTTTCACATTTATTTGAAACCTGAACCCCAACGACGACGACACCTGCCTATGAAGGATCAAGGTGAGGACTTCCATAACCAAGGTAAAGAGGTACGGAGACATAGGGTCCCCCTGTCTTAATCCTCGTTTACCTTTAAAGTACCCATATAAACTGTCGTTTGTTGACATAGAAAATGAAGTAGACGCCACACACGCCATTATCCACTTAACCATCTTCGGATGAAACCCAAATCCCTTCAACGTATCCTCTAGAAACGTCCATTCCACCGTATCATATGCCTTCTGAATATCCACCTTAAAAGCACATCTCGGAGGCTCAATATTACGGTGATAGTTATGCATAAGCTCTTGAGTTAGAAGGATGTTATCAGAAATTTTCCTACCCGGGACAAAAGCTGACTGATTAATACTTACAATCCCGGCCAATCCTTCTTTTATAAGGTTAGTGATTATTTTACTAATACACTTATACAACGTGTTGCAACAAGAAATCGGTCTATAATCCGTGATTAATGCAGGAGTAGTTACCTTTGGAATAAGCGGTATAACAGTGTGATTAAGCTGTTGAAGGAGATGCCCATTACGGAAAAACTCCTTAATAGCTACACAAACATCATTGCCCACAACATTCCAAGCCTTCTTGAAAAATACCGAAGTATACCCGTCTGGACCAGGAGCTTTATTCCCCGCTATACCAAATATAGCTCTTTTAACTTCCTCATCCATGATATCCCTTACCATTTTATCAGCCACCTCAGTCGACAGGACGTTAAGAAAAAGGTCCGAGGTCGGTTGCAAGTTTACATTTCCCACAGTTCTGAAAAACAGTGTAAAATGATCCACCATCGCTTGCAGAGCCAAACCTCCTTCGTATAAGTTCCCATTTGCATCTCGAATGGAGTAAATTCTGGTCCTATGGTTCTTCATTTTTACAACATTATGAAAAAATTTCGTATTAGCATCACCCAAAGAGAGCCAGTCAACTTTAGACTTCTGTTGCAGAAACAAAGCTTCATCTTGCACCGCATCCTTATAACGCTGGAGTAAATGAGTATGTCGCATTTTTAACGCCTCATTCCCCGGATTTATGTCCATCTCCCGTTGGCAGTCATCAAGGTGGCCCCTAGCTGCTTTAACCTTCTCATAAAAATTACCTTGTTTAAACGGAAGCTTACGAAGAGGAGTCTTCAACATCTTTAACTTTTTAACAACTCTAAACATGGAATAGCCATTCACATCAGTACCCCACACCCGTTTAACTTTATCCAAAAATTTTGGTTTCTCGGCCAACAAATTAACGAATTTGAACGGTTTCGGTTTATCCCTCTGAATATTCGGCAAAACTAGGATAGAAGGAGTATGATCCGATATACGATACGGCTTGAAACACGCTGAAGCAGCAGGGAAGATATCAATAAACTTCGTATTCCCCATAATACGATCTATCTTCTTAAAAATAGCACTACCTTCTCTCCGCATGTTCGTCCAAGTATAATGCATACCCAAACTGTTGATATCGAACACTTCAATTTTGTTAACACACTCTTTAAACTCTATCATCGCTATGTTAGTCATAGACGAACCCGAAGAGGAATCCTCCATGAACAGCGACGCGTTGAAATCCCCCATAATAACCCAAGGTTTATCATGAACGAACGAATGATGTAAGGTTAAATTCTGCCACAAGTTTCTCATATTCTTATAATGATTATCAGCATATACAAACGAGCAGAAAACAGATTTTTGATCAAATTTAAAGACAATTTGAGTATGCATGACCTGATAAGACTGCGCAAGGATCATAACATCCACAACATTCGCATCCCATCCTACCATAATCCTAGTACCCTTATCACAGCAACTCACATTCGTAGCCCAATTCCAAGACGGCACACTTTTTTACACACGGTATAAACATTCGAAGCATCCACATGCGTCTCCATAATAGCACACACTTGAATATGACTTTCCATGATCACTTGCCGAACCTCCTTTTGTTTTAGGGAGCGGTTCAACCCCCTTATGTTCCATGCAGCTAAACTACCCATAGGAAACCTTATCATCGGGTGTGCTTGCACCCTCAGGCTTAGTTGTTTCCAACTCTGTGTCCATAAACTTAGGGAAATCAGCTAAGAGGTCATCCATTTCCATTCCATCAACAATCACCTCATCTATATTACCCTTGCCTTCTTTAATTTTATCCCTCGCTGTTTCTCCACTCGTCCTGGAGGCAGCACATCTAGTTTTTCCAACTGCTCGTTTTACAACACACCAAATTGGTTTTACACTGGCACCTGATCCAAAGCCGAAGGCACCCCTTTAGGTTTTGACACTTGAGCTTGAGAAGATGAAGAAGCTTCTCCATTCGGCTTAGCATTAACAACTGGACGATACACAAACCTCGATTTCTGTTTTTTCACATTGAATCCCTGTTGACTAACCTTCTTATTTTTGCTTTTAACATTAACATCCTGATATCCTTCCTGGTTCATTTTCACTACATCAGCCCACCTAGTTTCGGCTTCTTTGGGCAGGTGCTATCATCATGACCGAAAATACAGCACGTGGTGCACCTTAAAGGCTCCCAATCATATTCTACCTTAACCTCAGCTATATAATGTTCATTACCTTCCAATGCTGGAACCGCAACCTTAATATTCTTGATCAGATCCTTCCCAGCCTGAACTTCAATTAGTGCCCTTGCATAACTACTCCTTCCCCAGGATTCCGAGCACATCGTCGCTGTATATGAATCAAGCATTTTTGGCACTCCTATTTTAGATGCTAACAGACTCAGACCATCCTCAGTAAACGCCGTGAGTGGAACATCATGCATCTTTACCCACACTGGTATAGACGTGATATCCTCCTTTACCATATTAGTAGATGGAGTCCATTCATTCAAAATTATCGGAACATTGCGAATCATCCATGGACCATCCTCCATTAGCTGATCCATACCCTCTTTCGTTTTGAAAGAACCCTTTAGCATTCATCATCAACCTAGATAGACCATATTTCACCCAATTATTCTTAGCAAAGTAGTCGACCAATGGGAATGCAAGCCTTTTCTCCAAGAAATATCCATACAACGTATTGGCATATCTATCATTAACCTGTGTCACCGAAGCCATAGGTATCACAAATCCGCACCATCCACACTTTCAGTTGATTCCATCGGACAAAAATTCACCTTTATAGGTTCCTTCTTGGACTGGACAACTTTAGCAAACGATAAAGGTTTCGTACCTGTCTTAGGTCCTGAATTCGTATGGTCTGAAGAAGAAGCATCTCCCCCCAATCCAATAGGAGACGAGTCCTCTAGGTTTATGTAGTCAACATATGATCCTTTAGTCGGCTTCCCCCCGACTGGTTGTGCATGATATATGTTCTGATTCTTTGGGTTTGCATGAGCAGAATCTAGACTTACAGGTTTGGATATGGCCGCTAAGCCGTCAATAACCGATTTATTGTTTGTGGAATACATACCTCTCCTTGGTATCAGTGGATTGCCTTCAATATTCTTAACCCTAAGTCAAATACCACGAAGCGGAGCTGTTCTAGGGGTTGTTTCGACATCCTCATTCGACTTGTTATTCCCATCCCCATCAGATTCTTCACCTCTCTCCATTACCACGTAAACAGACAAACCATGTAACAAATATCCACGAAAACCAAGCAAACCAAGAACACGACAAGAAGAAGAAAACCCTAACTCCTAAAACCCTAGAATCAGTTGTCTATCCTTAACCTATTAGAAGGGTTCGTACCAATCTAGCTAAATTAACAACAGTTAATCGCGATCAATACAGACCTCCTAGTAAATCAGGATATCCCACAGATTCCCAGGTCAACGATTTTGAAATAAAAACCCTACAACTAATTGGATCTTGGTGATTATAGAACTTTGTGTGCAGATAATAATCAAAGATTAATTCTGATCACAAACCTCATAATCATTAGATGAAAATCAGTTTAGGATGAAGAAGAATAAGAAATCGCCAAAATCGCCATACAAAGCTTTACATATCATCAATGTCCGACGATATATTGCACTGAAGTACCTACTTAGGCCTATTCTTGCACTCTGTAGATCCCCAAGATGCTAACTACTTAATCTGAGAAATTCATGAAAGAATCTGTGATAGTCATGCAGGATCACACATGGTGGTGCCCAAAGTCATCAATGCAGATTACTATTGGTCGGGTATGCGCACCCAAAACCTTTTCATGGTGGTGGCCAAAGTCATCAATGCAGGTTAATAGGCCCAATCTTGCGCACAAAGATCCTGCTAGTTCTTGTAACTACATCATGACCTTTTCAACAGTGGGGAATCAACATGGTAGGACCTTTCCTAGATGCACCATGTACAGTAAAGTATATCATAGTTGTCGTAGACTACTTCACTAAATGGGTGGAAACAAAGGCACTGGCATCCATCACAGCCATGGTTTTTCGAAAATTCATTTGGGAACATATCGTCTGTTGTTTTGGCTTAGCGATGGGCATTGTCACGGACAATGGCATGAATTTCGCCCATGAAGACCTTCAAAACTGGATGAAAGAACTGAACATCGAGCATGTCTTTTCCTCTGTGACACACTCATAGGGCAATGGCCAAGTTAAAAGCGTGAACAAGAGCATTGTTGAAGGAATCAAGGCACGAATAGGAACAACAAGAAGAGGATGGGTTGATGAACTCCCAAGCATCCTTTACGCTCATTAAACTATGCCCAAAACAAGCAACGCGAGACGCACTTCAGCCTGGTCTACGGCTCTGAAGCAGTTATCCCCACCGAAATCAGCTTACCCTTACCTCGAATGTTGATGATAAATTAAATCGACAATGAGGCGGAGAGCCGTCTCGACTTAGACTTTTTGGAAGAGAGGCGCGAGAACGCGACCTTTAACGAAGCCAAATACAAGTCTAAATTGGAAAAATACTACAACACGCATGCACTTTTAATCCGTAAGATTACGTCTTCTGGGATAATGAAGCCTCTAACATCGAGCACCATGGTAAACTAACCCCTAAGTGGGAAGGAACCTACGTTATAAACAAAGTCCTTAGCAAAAGCACATACAAACAGCGCACGTTAGACGACAACATTGTCCCAAGAATTTGGAATGCACAAGAACTACGGAAGTCCTACATGTAACACACAAAAACTTTTGTAATCATGGCCTTACGCTCAACACATTTATTAATACAAGAAGTGTTATTTACATTATCTTTCTTGCTAATTTTTATACAAACTAAATTAGAAATGCATGTACCACTTTGGGTATGCACGAAAACATAATAGCTATGAGCTCGTCTGATTTCCAAGGCGTGTCGCAACTTCTCGCGCACAACTGGCATCACAAATCGCTCCCATATGAGCTCATGCCAAACTTTATTCGTGATACCTGCACAAAGTAGCTTATCAACACGCAAATATTGTAATACACAATTTTACAGTCAAAAGTTACTATTTAGTAAGTGCCCTAAAGGGCAAAAGATACGTGCGCTAAGCGCCAAATTAAGTAGTACTTCCCTGATCCAACAGAGGGCAAAGGAAGGTGAAACTAGTTCTTGCCCGTAAGGGGCCAAATCCTCAGCATGCAAGTTGGGCAAACCAGAGTAGTTATCTGAGACCCACGCCCCAACAAAGGCAGCCCCAACAATGGTAGTGCAGGGCGAAACTTATCTTTGATACTAACACTATTACAAAGGCACGATGACCCATTCACGGCATGCAAGCCGGATTGCTTTAAGGATCTGAAGCATTTCCTCCTTCTCCTTCTGGGCCCACAAAAAGTTCAAAAATTGACTTCAAGTGATCCACATAATCACCGTGTTGTAGCGCTTCCGCAACAAGGTCCATCTAAAAATTTAATAATAGCTACAATGTATTTTTTTTTTGGGAATGACAATGCTTATTCATACTCTTCACCGATAATAATTAATCTCTTTTGTCCAAATGGACTTCACCTTTAAGATGCATAAACCTTTAATAAATAAGCTAGCCTCACATTGATAGTTAAACAATCGTTACATGGATTTATTTTGTGTTTCAAAATTAACTTGGACCTTTTTTTCCATAAAATATATTAATAAAATAATTTTTGTCCACCAATTTAGTTTTTTTTTTATACTTCTCTCTAATCACTTCCCTAATCGAACAAATATGCTAATTTACTACTTTTTAACCTTATAAACTAACTTGCATTTGTTACACTCAATATTTTTATATATATATATATTTGTTAATCAATAAAGAATAGTACGGCTTGAAGAGATAAGCCAAAAACCGATAGAGAAGTTTGTGAGGTTTGAACTTACCAATTCTATTGTGGCCTTTACAACTAGAGCAAAGGCTCATCTGTGGTAACTAGTTCTATACTCGTCCGGTAGACAGGTGTTTTCATGTCATAGTGACATAAGAAAATTTTTTCTTTGCATTCTAAACAAAAACATCATTTTTGTTAAAAGATGCCAAAATGCGTGGAACCTTACACTATTAAGGATCATAATTAAATGTATATTGTGCATAAAAACCTGGCAAATTAAGATGCAATTTAATGATAAATGATGCATCACTTGATGAATTAGTATCAATACTTTCCTAACCTGTCAAACAATGGCACACCTTTCTCTCTTGTACCAAACCTCATCCCTCTGATGTATTAGTATCAATGCTCTTCTAACCTGTCAAACAAAAGATCATCACCTGATATTTATTGTATTACAATCATATATAGATGACATGGCGTTTTAGAATAGATTCTAACTATTGATTCACTAAGACTCATTCTAGTCAGATCATTAATCAACCTTATACATGACAAATGGCTTCCTATTCCTATTCTTCTATTTATTTGGCTATAAGATAAACATATTTTAGTTTATAAAGATATGTATAAAAGATTTTAAAAGGAGAACCTAACCTTTAATAATGGTTTATTCCAGAATTGCATCCATGGTTGAATTTTTGAAAAGCCTACAAGCTTCCATGAACATCATTGTCATCTACAACACTAGACCTAAATCACAAAAGATTTAACAAAGAAGAGTTACTAAATTATAATATTAGTTATAGATGGATGAATAGAAAAATATCTAACTGGTAGCTTATAGTCTCGTCTATGCAAGTGACTCCCTCAACCCTACTATAGCTAACAACCGTCTTACAGTTATTGATACTGCAGTTGTTCCCCAGTTTCGTTTGCCAGCCGCCTCATTAATGAATCCATCAATTTACAACACATCTAACATTGCTCACGATTATAAAAGGCTTGAATGAATTTTATCTGAAGGAAAAAGAAATATGGTCCTTTAAAATTTTATAAAAGTATAAAAGAATATAAAAATTAATACTTATAATATGCAAGATGAAGAGTTCATGCAGGTCTAATGAGCAACTCATGACTACAAATCATATAAACTTAAATGAGCACCCTAAAAATGTTTAAAAGTAGAAGTTTTAGAAAAATACCTGAACAATGCTGAGGGTAGCAAATGTGTAACAGGATCCGAGAAATCTTCTTCAGGAGGAGATACGTCACCAGCCACTGTGACACTGTCGTTACGTTATGGTACATGTAAACACTACACTTTACCAGCATGTTCATTAACGGATGCCAAACATTCAGCCATATAAGCAGGATAACCACTATCTGTGGGCATTTCTTCCTAGATTAAAAAAACACAAATCTCATCAGCATAAAGAATTATGTCACTATCTTACTTCAACATACTTTAAATACAATTCTCGTCTGATTAATCTCCTTAACACATCTTCCCTTGAATTATTTATTTCACGATTATTAAATCAAATAACAACAAAATCCCTAGCCTATTAAAGATGCATTGGTCGGTCGTATAGCGATTTACTTGCAGCCAGTGGCGAAGCTTGAGATTTCCACCCGGGGGTTAGAAGTCACCGAACCTAAAATTATACCATAAAAATTATAAAACCGGGGGGTCGAAAACGTATATACCTAAAAAAATTCTATATGAAAACTACATGCTAGACACTACTGAGCGAAAAGTTCAGGGGTCGGGTGCCCCCGGCCCCCACTAAGCTATGCCCTTGCATGCAGCGAGCCAGAGAGCGTATCCTAGCAATTCAAGTCGGACCCGACCTTCTTTATGTATCCCATATGTAGCGGCTTGCTCATACAAAAACAACCAGATACCTCAACTGCTACTTCACTTGTTATAATCTCTTGGTCCTCATTCGGCTCAACAGGCTCCCATGCAGAGTTTAGCTTTGCCAACTCTTTTGACACCTTACTTATCTGCATTTTTAGCTGCAAAACATATTATTATTAGCCTCTTCATTTTTCATAATAAAATACCACAAAATACACGTACGATTGAATACTAGGCTCGTGAATCCGTTTTTCCTTTTCTAGTTTTAGCTTCTTGGCTTCTACTTGAATTTCAGCTTCACTAAATCCAGCCTTAAATCCCTCATGTTCGGATTGAATAGTTTAAAATTCTTTTAATGTATTGATAGTGATAGTTCTAGTGCTAAGTAATATGTATCCTTTATCATCTATTCACCTATAAGTAAACCGCAAAAGAAAAATTCAGATAAAATCACAATCTTTATGTGCACGTAATAAGCTGAATGACAAAACACGACTTACAATTACACATCTTATGTGGAAACATGTAAAGCAGATGGTTATCACACATCCAACCTGAACGAACAAATCAAAATATCATTATACACATAAATATAATGGGTCAATTTGGAAAAATAAAAAGGTTTAACATATATATATATGCCTCCTACGACTTCTTTTTCCGGCCTTTGGATTCCATATGACACCGTTGCAACATAATAAAGAGCCTGCAACATATACAAGAAGAATGAAACTGTAATTCTCCACTTTGGTCAATGCTTGTGAAACTTCCCTAAAAGTAAAAAATAAGATGAAATTGGATTGAATTTAACTGTGAATTAGAGCATTTGAAGAGTCGATAGTGTTGCAATCTAATGCCCTAATTCACGAAACTGAATAGTTTAAGAACAAACAACTAAACCAATTTATAATAGCATCCAGATTAAACTAAACATCAATCAGACAACATAAACACTAATTGTTTAAAGTAGTACTACACATACAATTTTGGTCCAATTCACGCCGACTGGTGTTATCAGCGTTGGAAACAGGTTGTACCTCATTCCGATAAACATTAGCGATAATTGTATTGACGAGACCGGTTTGAACTTTGATAACCTGATTCGTAGATATATAGCGAATTCTGTAATTTGAATACAAAATCAGTAAGAATAAGAAAGATGAATGTGAAGAGGATTTGAAATCAGACACACTTCCTTGAAACCATAGCCCATGGGATGATAACATGCATCATCGTTGAGATATGCTTCGAATTCATTCATGGGAAACGAAAGGAACTTCATCAAGTTGGGAACGTGGGTGGTTTTGGAAAAGAAGATCTAGCGAAAATTACTGAGTAACATCAGGAGCTAAAGCACTGCCAACTGCTGCTTCTAGAAGGTTTAGGGTATTTTAAACGGCTTCTATCTCATCTCAGTTAGATCAGACAATCAGAATTTAGTTAAATTTCAGTTTTTTTAAGGAGAATATAAGAATATATAATACGGAAATAAAAGTCGGGAATGATTAAAACTATTAATCAATTTTAGATTAAGATACTAAACTTACCTATAGAATATCAAATAATGTATATAAATAACTCTTTGAAGACTTTTTTTATTATAACTCTGATTTCATTTCTAATATTATTGTTTTATAACTTAATGATTATAACTATCTCTTTTCATTTCCAATTTTAATTTTCATTTCTAATATTATTGTTTTATAACTTAAGGTATTTACTTATACAAGGTATTTACTTATAATCTAATCTCAGTTAGATCAGACGATCAGAATTTAGTCAAATTTCAGTTTTTTAAGGAGAATATAAGAATATATAATACGGAAATAAAAGTCGGGAATGATTAAAACTATTAATCAATTTTAGATTAAGATACTAAACTTACCTATAGAATATCAAATAATGTATATAAATAACTCTTTGAAGACTTTTTTATTATAACTCTCTGATTTCATTTCTAATATTATTGTTTTATAACTTAATGATTATAACTATCTCTTTTCATTTCCAATTTTAATTTTCATTTCTAATATTATTGTTTTATAACTTAAGGTATTTACTTATACAAGGTATTTACTTATGTATAATTTCAATCATATTTATCTTAAAATATTATTTTATAGTTCATTACTAAGTATTTAATATTTATGTATAAACCCTTGTAATATATAGGTTGCTAACCTACTGTAATTATATGTAGAAGACCTAAATTGTATATTCTACTAACTTCAATAAAAACGTATTGATATCTCTAAAGGCTATACCGGTAAAGAACTAAACCAATACCTATAGACAAAATCAATACATGTATGGATGTTATTAATTACCCTATTTTTCCACGGCATCGCGTAGGTGGAGCTTACTAGTTAGAAAAAAATACATAATATAAAAATATATTGATTTCGTTTGATATGGATCGTTAATTAGCTAAAAGTATACGAAAGAGACAAACTTCTATATATAAAAATACTTTTAGTTAAGTGGTGAACGGAAAGTAGTAATGATAATCCAATAAGTTTAGCGTATTAAATAGTTTGAAGTTGATTTAAATGATTAACTAGTAGTGTAAAAAATTAAAATTAAAAATTTGAACTGCCGGAAAATTTTGAGATTACTTATAAAGCTATTCCAACCCTACTAGACTTGCCTACTACATTAACCGCCATTTGTTTTTTTAAAAAAACCTTGAGATTACTATAAACTATTTGTAATCCTAATCACTCGTTAATCTCCCAAAAGTTGCTTCCGCCACCCCGTATAGCCTACATCTATGTGTTGTTCATACGCTATTGTACATCGACCATCAAGGCTGTTAGCAATCGTAAATGGAGGACCTGAGGGTGAAATGGATGTAGTAGTTGACATCAAGAGATTGGAATCAGTGCGGATCGTTGATTACTACGAAGGCATTGAAATTGCGTTCGTTGATGATGCCCCTCCTTATAGAACTCTTCGGATGATATTCACAGCGAATAACTGGTCGGTGGTCACCGCCACATACTTGGATTTCCATGAAACGGGTCTAGTGATGGATTATGTCTCAAGCGAACGCAGTCACTCGTCAGCTTTCATGACAGCACAACTTGTACTGTGTTGTGAGCGTCTTCATAATTAACTTACCGAAGGTAGAGAAGATTCGGTGAAGACAAGTAAATTTGGTAAAGAGGAAGAATATGGAAGAGATTTGTGCAATTTGTCATGAAGATACCATGCGGAGGATATGACAGGAACATTAGGATGCAATCATCGTTATCATGATGAATGTATCAAGAATTGGATGATGAAGAAAACGAATTGCCCCATTTGCAGGACTAGTGCTATTAGGTCTTGCTTTTATTTTATTCGTGATTTCACACCAAAGTATAATTGTTATTGCACATAATATATACCCATCATATTCTTAAGGCTGATTTAAAATTGAAGTAACAGCGACCGCCTTGTTGTCACCCTTTGCTATCACTACCGATCAGCTTACTCCAACGCAAAAGGCACCCTCGCTCTCTTTCCACTCTGCTTTTTTCAGCGCCATCGGAACCCCAATCAAATATGAGGAAGTCACCATTGTTTACCAAATCATATACAGTTAAACCCAATCCTTAGTTGACCTGCCATGTTTTTTCTGTTGCCATACAACGACAGTGTAAATTCCAGTGTAGGTACCACTGGACAAGAGTTGGTGATGGAGAATCCTATGATAATGAAGTTCTCGGCGTTTAAGACAATGAATTTTCAACGTCCACCAACAACTTGGTGGCTGGTGGTGTGGTGGAGAGTGAGAGTCAGCGACTTAAGCGACTTAGCGGCTGATTGTGTAGTGGAGACTGGAGAGAGATGGAATGGGAGTGGGGTGAGGTGATGACCAACGAAAAGTCATAAAAATTGAATAGTGTTCTCTGAGGGGGATTAGAAGTTGATAAATTATAGAGGGAAAATACCTTACCCACTCATCGTACAACATTATAGTATGAACATGAAGTGTATACATATCTTTTTACTTGTTACCTTCATTCAGTAAGTTTTTGAAATCAGCTTAACCTTAAGGCAGGAGTCATCACATGGCCTCAAGTTCTTCACAACCCCTATATAGTGGCTCCAACCTGTCACACCCCAAATTTCCAACAAAACATCGGTGGGCCCGGGTGGGGAATATCGTGATGTAAGTTGATATCATCATTGTCAATTAACACAGCACAGCGGAAGTCTTGGAGTTCAAATTACTCTTACAAACCAAATGTTTAAAGTACGAAAATAATATACAAATGGCTTGTAATCAAAGATCCACGGCGGATCGTAAAATATACAAAAAAATGTGTAACAGACTTTGGGCAGATCTAAGGATTTGCAAGATCCTCTTATATCACTACCAAGCAGCTCTCAGCCTATTTCGTATTGTACCTGCAACTTAGTCTTTTGAAAATATGTCAGCTTTTGCTGGTAAATACACCCAACTGACTCGTTTTGAAAACATTTCAAAAATTCAATTAACTGCACAGGGCACGAAAAATCTTTTATAATTTGGGAAACTCAGCCTTGTAACCTTGTTAACAGATTCACATGTTTGTCAATACATATGGGCCCAGTACAGAGACCGAGACATGATTAACATACACACCACTTATGAACCCACAAAGGAGTTATCCCCAACTAGTGGGTAAAAATAATTTAGCATTCGCATCTGTCAGATGTATGCCTACACCCCGTGCTTTGGTCGTGGCCATTAACTAATGTAATGAGCCAAGGATATCCAGGACAAGGTCGATAACCCCATGTTTAAGTTATCAAACAAAACTGATCAAAATGGAATATGCGGATCTACTAGACACAATCTGGCATTCGATTGATTCCATTTCTGACCAAGCGGTAATAATTTACCGTAACCCAAGCCCGTATAGGAAATAAGTAAGAGTATATACGTGAGCTAGTCTTGATTTAAAAATGCAAGATTTAATATCTCAGCCGTATTCAAAATGAAATAAGTGCAGATAGCATTTACTAGAAGGCTCTAGTCTGGATTATGGCATAAGCTAACCAATTTGATTGCTAACGGTCTTATTTAAGTCATAGACGTAGACCGACTAGCTTAAAGGATCAAAACGGGGTACAATACGCTAGATTAAGCGATGACCGGGTAGAATGTAGTTTAAACCCAACAAGTACTATGACTTGTATAATATGGGTAAACCATAAGCATTTTGGATTTTGAGATTGAAATGATAAGGTTAAACCCTTTTTGGTTAATTTTCGTAAACTAGTTACATATATACTTAACCATACGCATAAAAGATATATCTGGTAACCGGATGAGTCATGAAAAATTTCTATATGTCATTATACTTTAAATAAGTTTTAATATTAGTAGGATATCAACTTATATGCCCGTTGAGGTTTTAAAACGAAACTACGCCTCATTAGGCGTTTTGACCTTTTATGTGTCGTATAAAAGGAACTTGCATGTATTATGATGTTATGATAATAAATATTCTGGAAAAATACTTAATTTGTGATAAATTATCAGTAAGAAGTCACACATAAGTGTGATTTATGGTTTAAGACCAAACTATGCACCGAAAGGGCATTTTGGTCTTTTAAAAGCATAGTTTACCATATTATACTAAAATTAGTTTATGATCAGAATATTAACATCATAATATGTTAATCACATTAACATATCAATAGGTAATTCATTTGCAAATTAATAGTTGATTAAAATCTTGTTTTATGTAAAAATGGCATTTTAGTCAAAATTGACATTTTACGAAACTTGTGCAAAACTCAGATTATGATTATGATCATGTAATATAACCTCAGAGGGTTATGCTACATTGTATTACGATCACAATATAACCATAAGTCAGAAGTTAACTAATCTAAGTCGGACAGAATCGAAAGTCAAGCAGAAGTCAAACTCTGCGCTTTCGGTTGCGAACCGACTCTAGGACTGAAATTGACGGATCGAACATGTTCCCACATGTTCTAATAATTACCAACTTGTTTAAGTGTCAAAAACATGTTTATAACATATATAAACTCAGATTATAATTTTTATAAAATCTGACCCGTTTGACTTTTTAAAACAGAAACTTTGACCCATCAATTGATCTAGTAAACGTGATCCTTAGGAGGTGCCCTTTTAAGGGATTGACACCTATCTGGTTATGATCACTTAGCCATTTCGTTTCGAACAATGGCTGGACCATAATGGTCTTAACCGAAAGTCAATGCATTCGTCGAATATGCTTGACTTTTGGCTATCAAAAGCCTATAAAAAGAAAAGAGCAGAGATGGAACACTTACAAGTGATCCAAGGGAAACTTAGAACTCAAAGGGAAGCTCCTAAATGGTCAGGAACTTCCAAGAGTGTAATAGGAGGAGAAAGAGTGAATGAGCAAGGAAATGAGGTGAAGTAGTGGGCTATTTATAGTGCAAGAAGGTGTGTGAAGATGAAGCCAGGTGTTAGAGGTGTTGTAGGATCTTCATAAGTGTCTAGCAAGGTGTCAAGAGCTGCAAGAGTGTGGCTTTTTGCAGGAGAGGTGGCATCATGACATAAATTTGGGGTTTTAACACTTTTAGTCCCTCAAAAATAATTTTGTGGATTGTCATGAATTGTCCTTTGACTTATATTCAATGACACAATGACACAACTTAGTCTTTTCGTTCAACACGAGATGTATCAAAGAAGAGTACGAATAACCGAACGTTAACAAGATTCACACTAGGTGTTTGTACGACTTATAAGTGTTTACTAGCTTAAATGTGAAAGAGACGAATACTTATGGTTTCATGGGTTAAATACCCAAACTAGTGAGGTTAAAGGTTCGATGAAGAAGCGGAATACTCAAGGATGATAAATCAAGAGATATCCCTTCAACCGGAAGTTGTTCGGGTCGAGAAACAACTTGTTTAAATAAGTAACACGAAAATAAGAAAGTCTAGGGGCCTCTGGGTAATTTTCTGAAAGTTGAAATAAGGAAAAATAGAAGCTTTTGAGTCTCGACATAGGCTACTGTCACTAGACCGTAGCTTACGTTTAGTGTAATATCAAAACAACAACAATAGACCATAGGTTACGGTTAGGTATAAAAATAAAATTTAGTTTTGGACATGTTTGAGTGGCTAACTCATTGAGGTATGTTCCGAGGGTTCGTATACATGTCGGTATATTAACGAACATGAATTTTACGAGGTGTTACACAAAGGGCGAGTTAATGAACATAAATGCACTTTAACGTGCTAAACCTGTCTCCATCACCGCCCACGCCGCCACTTCTTTCACACCATGACCGTCACCTTCACCACCACTTCATCACACCCTCTCTGTACTCCACAATGAATTTATCATTACTACCACCCGTAATGGAGGTATTTATGTTGAAGTAAGTTGTCGAGTTGTTACATGTTCGAGTTATTATGTTTAGGGTTGTTCAAAGGAACCGAATTTCAAATTTGTAGCCAAAGGCCTGTGGTAACAGTTCTTTTTGTGTGACTGAGGCCCATTTTTGATGTTGTGTTTGGTTATTATCCTCAACCAAAATCGAAGTCATTGATTAGTATAATTTATTAGGTAATCGGTTTTCAGTTAATTGATTTGATAAATTCAGTAAGATTGACGTTTTTTTGGTTTGATTCGTTTATTTCAGTTAATAGCCAAAATAAAACTTGGCCAAAAAATGTTACTTAGAACTATATGAAACTGAGTTATAAATACATGAACTGGATATATAAAGACCATGAAATGAAAGTATAAATACATAAAATGGAGGTATAAATATGAAATACATGAACTGAATTTATAAAACCTAGAAATAGATGAAAATAAAATGGTTCGTTTCGGTTAATTTTGGTTAAAGAGGGTACAAAAAAATTTGATAACTGGTTTTGGTTAATTCAGGTTTCGGTTAATCGTTTTCAATTATTTCAATTTTTGTTTGATTTCGGTTCGGTTTCATCTATTTTGATAACGATGAGGGATTAAAGTGTAACTAAGATGAAAGGATTAAAGTATAATTAAAATGAAGGGATTAAAATGTAATTCGTGTTGAAGGACTAATTGACCATTAGTTTAGGTTGTACCTTATTCATTAAAGCAAAAAATGAAAGACTAATTTACCATTCGTCTAGGTTGTACCTTATTCATTAAAGCAAATAAAAAAGTTTTAATTTTAAGGTATCTTAAAATGCCTTTGTCTTGTGTTTTATATAAAGTATAGATAATTTTAGTACAAAATTGCAGGACCTGTTAAATTCAATACATTTGGTGTAGTGAACCCTTTAAATTATTAGCTTATGGTCATCGTGTCAGTTAATTAAGTTTTTCCTACTGTGAATCTGAGTACTTTACCCACGTACTTTAAGAGAAGTGTTATATTAGAAACGTTTGACAGTTTAACATAAACGAATCTGTAGAATGACTAACAACTAAACAATGTGAAGAACATGAGGTTTCCACCTATACTTATAATAGATTATGAATATTACATAACATGACAATGATTAAACAACAAAAAATGAACCTTTATCGGTCCAGTATGATAGATCTCTTATACTTCCACGGAAACCTAACCATAAGCCAATTTCCCTGACTTCTTGATACATCTCTCCTGTGTTATCTTGTCCATCGTAGTGGGCCTGCCAATCTGGCTAACAATCTATGAAATACTACTACCACTTTCTTAATTTATGGTAGATCCAAGTTGGAACCTTTGAAGGTTGACTAGGGTTCCCCTTATTAGGCCGTATATGGTGTAATGTGAAATATACCTAATGTATCATATTTAAACCCACTCATTATAATGGCCTTAAGGTGTCGTTTCCTCAATATTCAGTTATAATCGTCAAAGCATTGAAAATTTCGCATGCATCTAGTGTAACCTCGAACTCTGAAGATTGTAAAATAGTCATTTTTTCTTTCCTATTAGCATGTAGAAACATAATGTTAATCAACTTGATGATATTTTTTTAGTTATATAAATTAACTATAAGATGCTTAGATTATCATTTTGATGTTCATACGAGTCTCATCCCAACCATTTCTATTATTTTAAGTTTCTTAATTCATTTAGAAAAAACTTTAACTCTCTCTCTTTTGCTTGTCGTTTCTTTATTTAATCTTCTTGCAGTTCTATTCACTAAGCTTCCTACAGATCAGATGTTGAGTTGTAGGGATTTGAAAAGAGTTTGCAAGAGCGAGCAGGCAATGCGATCAATACATTCGATGATGAAGTTAAAGATAGAGATATGCCATTTGATTTGTTAAGAGGACTCTAGTATGGAAATCAATGAAGTGAGGTCAAGGTAGTCTTGAATTCTAAGAGATGTATTTGGTAAAGTAGAACGCCTGTTAGGTCAGTGATGACAAGTTTGAAGAGGATACAAGAAACTCATCTATTAATTCTTGAAGCTTTACACCATTTTGATTATACGAACTACTTAGCGGAGAACAAGTATGCGAAGACATTAGATAATTTGAAGAATTCTGAGGCTGCTAGAGATCCATTCACATAGGATTTCTTCTTAATTTTGAAATTTGCTTATGGGCGACAACTAGTGTTTCTAAAGAAGCTACAACTAAAGCAAAACTGTAAGACATGTATAAGGAAGTTATTATTTTGTTGGAAATTGAGGCTTTATAGCAATAAAGGACATCAACGGGATTGATGCACATGTTGAAGATATTAACCATGAATTAAGGAGATAAAGATTAAGATGGGCTATGGATAATTTTTGGTTAATTATTATTAAGTTTTTTATATTCAAATTAGGGATATTTATATATATTTATCTAGTTAGTTATTTTATTAATTTAAAATAGAGTTTGAGTTGGGTTAGTGACGCAGGCCTAAGTGTAGAAGATCAAGCCATGGTATTTTTGGAGGCCCATGATCGAGCTACTAGGGATTATTTACGAAAATGAGCATAACTTTGGCTACAGGTCTTCATTTGGGAAGATTATCACGGGTATTCACAGAATCAACGTCATCAATCCTTCATTATCATATCACACACTACATTAGTTGGTATCAGAGCCGAAATACTGGCTCAAAATGCCTCCAAGTAGAAACTGACCACTCGATGAGGTCTATGAACGAGAGTTGGAGCAACGAATTATGGCTCGAGTGGATCAACGTTTGGATCAAGTGGTTGATCAGTTGACTGACCGGATGGCCGAGTTGATCAATCATACGAGGCAGGGACCCAATGACGGGTATGGTTCTGATTTTAGTAATCCATTTGGTGATGGTTTGATTTTTGAAGACGATCCAGAAGGATGGCCAAGGAGAGACCATGGAGATGGTAATAGGCATTGGGATTCTAGGATTAGAGTTGATATTCCAGAATTTGTGTTGATGCATATGTCTGTTGCCTACGTCATTGAATTATATCAAGTCTGTAATAGGAATCTACATGTTAGAATATTTGATTGTGTATAATATGCTTCCTTCATAAGAAATGAACCTTCGTAAGAAGTGAATCTTTGTAATAAGTGAACCTTCATAAGAAGTGAATCCTCGTAAGAAGGTAAATTTGTTCACTTCATACGAAGTGAAGGTTCACTTTGCACGAAGCTCACTTTGCACGAAGTGAGATGTCTATAAATAGTAGTGCTAGGGTATTGAGTCAAGTAGCTGTTTGGTTGACTGTGAAGGCGAAACCATGTCCAGTTTGTCTCAGAATTGTAACATATTGATCAATAATAATGAATTGAGCATTTAAATAGTAACGATCATATTGTCACTAGTTAATCATGAATTCCGTACATATAGACTAGATTTCAAGTTAGGTCCTATGCTTATTTGGATAAGTCGATCCTACCATAAACCGGGTTATTCTAACTCAACATGTTAACTACCAGAGATATACTTCACCAACACAGAAGCTTGGTGATCCTTGGTTGTTTAACTATGAGAGTTTGTGGAATTCTTTTGAACTGCCAGAAGAACCTACTGAAGAGGAGCTTGTATTATTATATGAACAACAACAATCATCTGCTCAAGAGAAAATTCCTAGACCAATAGTGATTTTACAATCACAAGTTGGCACAAACAATTCTGAAGTAGGTCCGAGCAACACTCAACAAGAACCCGTAGTCGAACCATATGCAAACAACACAGCACCGTCTTTTGATCAATCAAATGATTCTGATAGCAAGCCAACATATGCTAATGGAGGATCTAGTTCTGATGAAGGCTCAGAGTAGATTACAAGTTTGCTTAATCAATCTGCGTGTCCTAACAATCAGAATGAAGCTTCAACAAGTAATCAGGTTGCTAAACAGAACATTACGAATTTGAAGAATGAAGTGACTGTCTCTAATGAGGTGATGTCGAGGACGATGTCTTATCACCCATCAGAGAACATTATTGGAGAGTTGTAAGCTAGAGTAAAAACGAGAAATCAGATCAATAAGAATCTAAGTTGTTTCTATACTAAAACTGCATCTATTCAAGAAAATTGCTTATATAATTGTTTTATTTCGCAGGTTGAGCCTAAAACACACAAAGAAGCACTTACCGAAGAAAGCTAGGTAAACACAATGTAGGAAGAGCTGCAACAATGAAACTTGAAGTTTGGAAGCTTGTAGATCTACATGATAATCACAAGTCAATCAGTACTAGGTGTGTCTTCAAGTGTAAGAGAGACGACATAGGTGTTATAATATGCAATAGAGCTCGACTGGTTGTCCAAGGTTTTCATCAATAAGAGGGTATTGATTACACAGAGGTTTAGGCTCCTGTCACATGATTAGAAGCCCTTCGCATATTCATGGACTTTGCATCATGGAAAGGTTTTAAGGTGTACCAGCTTGATGTTAAGTCCGCTTTCCTATATGGTAAGGTGAAAGAGGAAGTGTATGTCGGCCAACCA
The DNA here is from genome assembly GCA_947069175.1 of Scalesia atractyloides. NCBI lineage: Eukaryota > Viridiplantae > Streptophyta > Magnoliopsida > Asterales > Asteraceae > Scalesia > Scalesia atractyloides. The sequence goes on from CAMTDV010000029.1 coordinate 54,941,401, forward strand.
CAAGGGTTTGTCGATCCGGTGCATAAAGAAAAGGTTTACTTACTAGATAAGGCGTTGTATGGATTGCACCATGTCCTGAGAGCATGGTATGAGACACTCTCTCAACACTTGATGAGCAATGGTTTTATCAGAGGCACTTTGATAGAACTCTCTTCACACAGGAAGTGAATAGACATTTGCTGATAGTACAAATCTACGTGGATGACATCATCTTTGGTTCTACAAATGACGAGCTGTGTAAAGAATTTGAAGAGGTCATGAAAAAGAAATTTGAAATGAGTTCAATGGGAGAAATGCAGTTCTTCTTGGGACTTCAGGTCGATCAGTTGTCTGATGGTATCTTCATCCATCAGACGAAGTACATTCACGATGTTTTGGAGAAATTCAACATGTTGGGATCGTCACCATTATCTACTTTTTTGGCACTTAATCATGGCATAGAACCAGAATACAAGGAGTGAAGATTGATGAGACCTTATACAGATCGATGATTGGATCATTAATGTACCTCACGACATTAAGGTTGGATATCATGTATCCAACATGCCTTTGTGTCCGATATCAATTAAATCCACGAGTGTCACACTTGGAGATCATCAAGCGAATTTCTAGATACTTGAAGGGTTGTCCAAGCATCAGCTTGTGGTATCCGCGAAACGATGATTTCAACCTCGTTGGATATTCTGACTCTGATTTCGAATGCTTCAAACTAAATGCTAAATCTACAACGGCCGGTTACCAGTTCTTCGGAACACGATTAGTAACGTGGCAATGCAAGAAGCAAATCACGGTCGATCTCTCTACTTGCGAAGCAGAATACATTTCAGCTTCCAGTTGTTGTTCCCAAATCTTGTGGATACAACAACATATAAGACATTGTGGATTGCAATTTCTTGATACGCCTATATATGTAGATAACAAGGCTGCCATTGATATAACTAAAACCTGGTTCAACACTCTAAAACTAAGCATATTGAAATTCGGGACCACTTTATCTGTGATTACTACGAGATACGGTTGGTTAGAATTGAAAAGATCCACAATGATGAACGAAAGGCATATTTTTACACCAAAGCTTTTAATGTAGCTAGATTCAGATATCTTTTGAAACTTAATGGGTTGAAAAATCTGACATGAGGGGGATTTTAGAGGATGTTGAATTCGAGGCAGCCGACGAGTTGACGTGATCCTCATTGGTTTAGTCATGTTTTTAGTGTTTTAGGATTTCTTTCTTTAAAAACAAAAATTCAAAAATATGTTTTTAATTTTTGGGGTAGAAATGTTTTGGAAATTACAAAAACATATAAAAATTTGAAAAATGTACAAAAACATGAAAAAAAAAACAAAAAGAGTTGTCGTGTAAACAGAGGAAATGATAGTACATTAGTGGACTATCACAGTATGCTAAAGAAATGTAGTGTCAAAAACGTTTAAACAGGTGTCACCAATGATGTGCCAGTAGGCTTCGCACATTCAGTAGATTGTTTCTGAAATATAAACATAAAAGAAACTTCTTAATTAGTGGTTTAACCTCTCTCGGACATATGGTCTTAGTACACCAAAACTTTGTTTGAGAGATTGCCGGATTCTGAGATACTAAGTCTTTTTAGATACTTGATATATGGGGTATTTTAAAAGTTCTTCTGATTATGCTTAAGCAATGGCCTAGAACTTGTAGAATACTTTTGCTTTTAAACCCGAATACTGCACTAAATTGAAAGTATCGAGAGATCTAAGAATTGCAGTTAAAAGTTCCAAATTGGAACATCACTTTTAAGTTGAGACTTCATCTCTCTGTCTGTACGGTGGTACTAACCTGAGCTCTCAAGGTCTCGCACAATCCAGATACAGATATAGTTAGATATATTCAGATGTAAGATGAAATATAGGGAATCTTGATACGGGGGTATATTCTGAGGTGGGAAACACTTTTAAGTCAAGTTCTAAGACATTTAATTAACATATCTCGGAGCAATTGACAAATGTGTAGAGGTTTAAATGGACAAGAATACTGACAATCCAAGTGAATTTGTTTAAAACATAAAGTTTTCAAGTTCAACGTACTAGTGATTTGTCTCAAAAATTGATATGATGCTCTAACACTAACTCACAAAAATATGTCTGTAAATATGCTTGTACATAGTTATTACATTTCATTTTAGAAAAACCTAAAAAGATTTTCAGTGTGTTTTAGCATAAAGTTTGGAAAATACAAAAAGATTTTCTTTCTATCTTAGTTTCGACCACTAATGATGGAAAGCTGATATTCAAAGTCCAAAGCTGTTAAACAAAATTTAAAATGAGAAATTGTTCTAAAATGATAAAAGTTCATTAATTTGAAACTTACATTTGATAAATACATAAGTTTGTTCATAAAGTGATCAACCAAGGTCATTCATTTGAGCTTGGTAGATAAATCAGATAACAAGGGTTATTAACTTAGACTTGGTTAGCTGAGAGGGTTAAAATTGATAAAGTGTTTAAAATTTGAAATGTTTTTGTTGAAAATTTCAAAGTATGAAACATAAATGTTTATTTGAATGTTTAGAAGAATGAACAGGAAGTTGTTAGAAATGAGGAACAGGACAACACGTTGAATAATGAGGGAAGCTCATAGAAAGGGGGCAATGCTAATATTTAACGTTTACAATACAATTCCAAAGCATGGGGGAGATTGTTGATGATATCTGCTGAGCAAGGATGTTAAAGTTATTAAAGAATTGAAGAAGATGACTAAATACTCTTAAGCTTAAAAGACAATTCGAAGACTGCGGCAACATCCAAGGGGGAGACAGTTGATGCATATGTTTGTTGCCTATGTCATTGAATCATATCAAGTCCGTAATAGGAATCTACATCTTAAAATATCTGATTGTGTATAATATGCTTCCTTCATAAGAAGTGAACCTTCGTAATAAGTGAATCTTCGTAAGAAGTGAATCCTCGTGAGAAGTGAACCCTTGTGAGAAGTGAAACCCTGGTAAGAAGGTAAATTTGTTCACTTCATACAAAGTGAAGGTTCACTTTGCACGAAGTGAGACGTCTATAAATATTAGTGCTAGGGTATTGAGTCAAGTAGCTGTTAGGTTGAGTGTGTAGACAAAGCCCTGTCTAGTTTGTCTCAGAATTGTAACACGTTGATCAATTGAGCATTTAAATAGTAACGATCACATTGTCACTAGTTGATCATGAATTCTGCCCATATTGACTAGATTTCAAGTTAGGTCCTATGCTTATTTGGATAAGTCGCTCCTACAATTTGATGGGACTAGTTTGAATCTAGAGGGGTTCATCAATTGGTTGGCTATTGTAGAGGAGGTATTCGAGTACAAGGAGGTGCCTGAAAATAAGCGGGTGTCTTTCATTGCTACAAGGTTATGTGGTAGGGCATCTACATGGTGCAACAACTGAAGCTAACACCAAATAGACTCGAGAAGTCAAGAATCGTGACGTGGACCAAGATGAGAACGTGCTTGCGGTCTAACTTTTTGGCGCATAACTTTCAAAGCTTGATGTACCAGCGTCTACAGAATTTAAAACAAGGAGCCAAATTGGTTGATGATTATTCAATCGAGTTTTACTAGTTGATTGCTAGGAACGATATTCAAGAACCGGAAGAACAACTTGTTTTTCGATATATTGGGGGTCTGAGGGTTCAAATCATGGAGTCTATGAATCATTTTGACCTGTTACCCATTCTAGAGGCGCACCAATGAGCATTGGCCTTTGAGAAACAAAACGGTTGGGTGAGTGGTTCATTTCTCATGCCCCTACTGGAGGAAATGTGGGTTGGGTAGTGGGGCACCTCGTGGCGGGCCTAATCAGCAAAGGCCGGGGGTTAACAAACCTGGGCAACTTTTAAGGGGATTAGTAGTAGTGGCTCAAAATGTTTCAATTGTGGTGAAACAGGCTATCGACAAGCTGATTGTAAAAAGTCTGGCAAACGACTCTTGTTTACTGAGTCTGAGAACGACCAATATGAAGAGTAAGAAAATACCCCAGTGTATGATGAAGAAACTGAATAAGAGGAAGAGGTCGTGACCGGTGATATTGGGGTGAACTTGGTAGTCAGGCGCTCTTGCTAGACACCAAAGGCAGATGGTGACGACTGGCCTAAGCATAACATCTTCCACTCAACATGTACCCTTTTGGGAAAGGTTTGTACATTTGTTACTAATTCTGGAAGTTGTGATAATTTGATATCTAAAGAGGCGGTCCAAAAGTTGGCTTTGAAGACAGAGAGTCACCCCAAGCCTTATAAGCTTCAGTGGCTTAAACAGGGAGGCGAAGTAACGGTATCTAAGAGAACCCTTGTTTCTATTTCTGTTGGGTTCACATATAAAGATGAAGTTTTATGTGATGTGGTCCCTATGGACGCGTATCACTTATTGTTGGGTAGATCTTAGGAGTGTGAGCGTAATATAGAACACAACGGGTGGTCCAATACTTATAGCTTTCTGTTTGGTGGGGTGAAGATAACTCTTGTTCCTAGCAAGCCTAAGCAGTTGATCACAAAACATTCGGGCACTATGTTGACCATTAGTCAGCTTCAAGATGAGCTGGAGGAAGTAAACAATTTTTTTATATTGATATGGAAGCCAGTGCCCGAGGAAGTCAGAATTACTGAATCTATGGTCCCGCTATTTGAGGAGTTTGTTGATGTTTTCTCTAATGATTTACCTGTTGGATGCCACCCTTATGAGATATCCAACACGACATTGATTTGGAACCATGGACCCAGCTGCCCAATAAGCCCCATTATAGATTGACTCTGAAAGAGCATGAGGAATTGCATCGGCAGGTTTAAGACTTAATTTCTGAAGGGTACGTTCAGGAAAGCATGATTCCTTGTGTTGTTCCTGCTCTATTCACTCCAAAGAAGGATGGAACATGGCGTATGTGTGTTGATAGTCATGCAGTCAACAAGATCATTGTGAGGTACAAATTTCCAATCCCACGACTTGATGATTTACTTGACCAAATTAGCGGTGCCACTATTTCCACAAAACTAGACTTGAAGAGTGGGTACTATCAGATTCGACTGAGGCTTGGTGGTGAGTGGAAAACCCCTTTAAGACTTGTGAGGGATTCTATCAATGGTTAGTGATGCCTTTTGGTTTATCCAACGCCCTAGTACGTTTACACGCATCATGTACCGTTGTTTAGGCCCTTTATTAGTAAATTTGTGGTTGTCTATTTTGATGATGTCCTTATTTATAGCCCTGATTTTAATGAGCATGTGAAGCATGTACGACAGGTTCTAACCTTGCTCCACAGGGATAACTTATATACAGCCATTAAGAATTGTGTCTTCATGGTCCTTAAAGTCCTATTTTTGGGGTATGTTGTCTCTGGTGACGACAAACAGGTGGATGAGTTAAAAGTAGCGACTATTAAGCAATAGCCAACTCCAAGTACATAACTGAAATACGTAGTTTCCATGGTCTTGCTTCATTTATAGACGGTTCATTCGATATTTCAGTTTCCTTATGGCATTAGTGACTGACTACAAGAAAGGGAAGACTTTTATATGGACTAGGAGGTTGAATCGGCTTTTTAGTTAATCAAGGAAAAGCGTACAACAACGCCAATTCTAGTATTACCAGTGAAGAAACACGGGTTTAACCAAGGGATATCCGGAGATATATTAGTTATAACCTAGTCTTTTTGCATAAAAGGTTGCTTCTTCATTCGCTCTTCAGGGTGATCTCACTTGGACTGATCTGCAAAACTAGCAGCGCCGTTAGTCTCATCACGCAGAAAAGGGAGGGTTTTCTTCGTGACCACACTCCGGCGTGAGAATAAGTATTTGGTGATTTCAAGTAGTAAGCAAGTAAGCTCGTAAGTTTTGTGTGTATGATTGTGAATTTGTGCATGTTTTACCTTGTGGTTCGATACTTATTTTATAGCCGAAAGTTAGTGGGCTAAGGAGATGGGCTGATGGGCCTTGGGCCCGGCCCAGACGACCAGAGATATCTGTTCTGTTCCTCTGCGTCGAACATTAGTGTTCCCTGTAGGAGCATTAATGTTCTCTATCAGGAGGTGTGCTTTGTCGGATGTTGAATGGTGCCACGTGTAATGGCTGCTGTCCCTGGTGTCAGACCTGCTATTAGCCAAAAGTGGAGAATGTGTGACAGTCACTGGCGTAAGTATGGTTGGTGCACAGTCTGGCCTCTGCATTACTGTTCATGCGATGCTGTCTGACGCAAGCTGACGAGCAACCATTGGGTCACAGCTCTGCCACTCCGTACCCTTGTATATAGTCAACGCCTCTTTGCACTTATCCCTTCTGCGAGGCTGTCAGTGCATTCTGCACAATGCGGAGTTGTAGGGATAAATCCTTTTGTCCACAAGACTATGAGGCGCTCTCATGTTTGTCTTGGCCTTGCAAGGTTTAGGACTTCGCGACTAAAGGGTTGTTTGATCCGCGCAGGTCAAGTATCATACGCATCTAAGTCTAACTCACCGTTATGCCAAGTACACAAGGTTCGTTGTGTGACTTATATTGTTTGGTCTAATTTGCCGTTGCGCTGAGTGCACAAGGTTCTTTGTGTGACCTGTATGTGTTGGTCTAATTTACCGTTGCGCTGAGTGCGCAAGGTTCATTGTATGACCTATTGATTCCAAGGAAGGCGCACCATTGCACATTGCGCGTAAGGTTATCCCTGTAGTATGTTGTTGAGGGTATGGTTCCTTGCGCAGGCTTTGGTTTTTGGGACCATACCCCTTCAAGTCCCCCCAGTCCAGTGCTGCCCTGTTTGGCAAGTAGGAGTAGTGCTGGCTATAGAAATTTGTATGTGCGCTTATTTCAAGGGCAAAAATTCTAGAAGGGTTAGAGGAAACCTTTTGTGAAGGAAACTCTTCGTAATGATGTCATTGAAATTCGAATCCCTGGCACAGTGACATTGTAGGTGGGTTGGTGAGAAAAATGGTGCCTTGGAGGGGACAATTGATAGTTGTTTCATGCCGTCAATGGTGTAGCCTCACTTGCATTAATGAATTGGCAGAGAGAGTGGTGGCCACACGCGCATGGTAACCGTCAGTGGCAACTTGCCTGCCACGCGTCTTGTGCTGATTGGTTGTCATTTCCTCGCGTGCGTCAGAGTTCCCAAATGCATTAAATGCGATTAGTATAACTAGGGGTAACCGTCTAGGGTTTTCTTCATTCCTTCAATTGTGTCTTTAGAAATTCTCTGAAAATTTCTTGAGTTCTTGAGTTTTCTTGTCTTCAAAACTTTTCTTCTCTTTGATTTTTATGGCGGCAAGGGGTCCGGAGACTGCTTCTTCTACAGAGGCTTTGACCTCTTTACCGGTGATCAAGTGGAGTCGGTCCACTTTTGATCGCATGGTTTCCGGCTACCGGTTCTCCCAAGACTAGGATGCCCGCTTTCTAGGGAGGGTGATACAGCCGCCGATGCTCCGGCCGGCTACATCACCTTGTTTCAAGATTTTTTTCTGATGGTAACTTTCGGTTACCGGTTACCAAATTTTTTGTTGAAATTTTGCATTTTACGGCTTCCACATCTCCCAGTTGAATCCGATGGGGATGGTGAGATTAAACACTTTGAGTTTTTGTGCCGGGCGACGGGTCTGTCCCAACCGTCGACCGGTTTCGCATTTTTTACCAACTCCATTGTTCGATGGGGTTTTATTCTTTCAAGCACCGTGTACAGGCCAAAAACAATTTGCTCTCCCCTCCCAAGTCCTTCCCCTCCGGATGCACTTTGGGGGACATAAGAGATTCCGGTGGAGACTACCCCTATAACAGTGATAGATTCCTTGTATAAGGATTTGAAAGAAATCCCGGCGATCCAACTCCCGGAGAGAGTGTTGGTGGGGATGGGTATGAGTTTGGTGTGGAGGCCCAACCGCTGGGAGAGGCCGGTTTACATGGAAGGGGATAGGAGTAACTATCTTTGCTTTGCTGTTGTATTTCTTGATTTCGCCTTGTGCGTAAGCTGACCATGTGTTTTTCTTTTGCAGGGACACCGCTTTCTTGGCGGCATTCAAGAGGAAGGAGGGGCACGTTGAGAAAATTACCCTGGGCCCGGAGGAGCTCACCTGGTATGTGCAAATCCTGGGGAATTTTGAACTCCCTAGGAAGGAGGATCTACTGGCCCCGCGCCTCCGACTGGTAAGCCTTCATATTGTTGAGTGTTGGCATCTTTGTAGATTACTCATTTGTTGTTGCGCCATGGTGCAGGCGCTTTGAAAGACTTGGGCATTGGCCCAGATCATAAGAAGAGAGGCGCGCGGGGCAAGGCGCGGCGGGTGAGAAGGAGTTGACTCAACCCAGGGTGGACCCTCCCAAAGGTAAGCGCATTGTGTCTGATCATTGGAAAGCTTATGTAGTAGTATCTGACTCATGGGAGGGTCTTGACCCTGTAGGTGTGAAGAAGCCCGCACCGAAGTCGGTGGTTATCCCGACCGCCAATCCTAACGACCCGACGGAGGTCGAATATAGCCCGGAGCCTCTCAAGTGGAATAGGCGTCCAAAAGAGGACATCTCCGCGCAGCCCTCCAAAAAGGTTGCACGGAAAGTGATAGGGAAGAGGGGGAGTCTGGAGACACTACCGCCAAGATTTCCCTAGGTAACTTTATAACTTGTGTTAATCGCACCACATTTTTGTATATTGTTTGTCTAACTGTTTGTTATCCCACAGGGGGGGATGAGCCGGTTTTTGTGGAACCCAGCACTCCGGCCACGCCCAAGGATACTCTAACGTCCCCGCTTGTGGGTGAAGGCACGCAAGCGTAAATCGCACAGGGTGGGGAGTCCGCTGCTAGGGCGGCGGAACATGAGGAGGTGGTGGTGGAAGAACCTTAGGTGGAGGTTGAGGAGCAAACTGATGCTCCACAGGGGGTGCATTCAGAAGAGCCGGCGTCCGGATGTGAAGCCGGGGGATCTGGTAGAAGCCCTTCCGACGAAGGATCTCCAATCCGCCCGGACGAAACCCCGGGTGATTATTATTACAGGTCATACACCACGGCCCGTGCTGAAGATATCCACACCCCTGTGTGGAAATTAAAGAAAGGAAATGATTTCTCTCACAGGCCAGCGTGCCGTGAGTGGTTTAAAGGAAGGAGCCTTCCCTCCAGCAGAGGTGCGTGCGCGCGCTGAACATGAACAAGAAAACACATACCGCACGTACCTCCAGGTAGCTGCAAGCTCCTCCTGGGTTACACACAAGATTGTTCATGAATGGAGGGGCCTGCTGAAAAAACAGAACGAATTCGAAGCTGCCCAAGCGGACCTGGATAAAGAGCAAGCCCAAGTGGCTGCTCAAAAAGCTGAGTTGGAGGCTAAGGAGGCTAAATTTGCCGAAAACCAGCGGGTTGAAGAATGGTCACGCTGGGGTGAAAGAGGAGGGCCGAAAACTCTGATGCCACATTTGCGAAGGAGCGTAAGTTGTGGAAGGATGCTTGTGAGAAACACAATAACGAGAACAAAATCATTAAGGGATGAATTGGCCTTGTTGCGCGTGGAGATAGAGCGCGAGAAGAAGGAGAAGGAGGCAGCGGTTGCTGCGGCCATGGAGGCCAGGGTGGACCACGAGCGCAGTAAGCAGAGGGAGGTAAAAACTTGCCTCACTATTTTTCCTTCATTTGTATGAGCCACACGAATGTCATACTAACCTTATGTATATGACCAGGTTGCTGCTTGTGCCGCTTTGGAGAGTGCAAAGAGGGATCTCCAGGGTGCGCAAAAAGATCTCCAGGGCGCGCAGAAAGATCTTCAGGTGGCCTTGTGGAAAAGGCTGAAATACAACGCATGCACCTAGAGGATAAGGAGCGGCTGTGATTGGCGAAGGCCAAGGTGGACGCAGGTGAGAAGAAACTAGAGAATTCTGAAGACGCCCGTGCCATCTCTGAGTCGTTGGTGGAGTCGCTGACCAACAACATGCTGTGGATGCAACAGCATGGAGTTGTCAATGTAAGTACTCCATTTGTTTTTTGGTCATTTTTTGTTGATTCTAACCTTGTTCTTGAATTGTAGATCGCAAACTCCATTCTGAACTCCGTGGAGCTGGACAATGTAGTGGCCAAGCTAGTGGTCACTGCGTGCCATGACGGGTACGCGCAGGGCTACGCTGAGTGTGCGCAACACGTCACTCATGCAATGGACGTTCCATGGGACAACAGCCGCGCTGCCACTCATGGTGTTGATACTGGAGCTGCCTTTTCCTTGGCTCAGCAGGAGTACAACCGTCTTGACATCCTGGCTATGGAATTGGTGAGCGAGGCGCATACACACAACGACTTCGTGGATCGCCTAAAAGACATATTTCCAGAAGAAGCCGAGGCCGTTGCGGATGAAGACTAGTGTATGATCCTTATTGTAATACTTTGTAGGATCTGTGAATGTACTGCGCACTGTGCGAGTTTGTACATTTTGTGAATATTTTTATCTTTAATGAAATGTTTCTTTCTAGTTACAATATTCGCGTGAAAAGGACCAACTTTGTGTGGGTATAGCGAATAAAACCGGTAATGAACTCGCGTATGAACATCCCCTCCCATGTGCATGCAATAGGTAGTGAATTTTGGTTCAGGAGTCATTGTGTACCAAGGTGTTTTCGCGTAGACCCAAAGTGGTTTCACGCATTTGTAACAAAACATTAAGATAAAGTAATTCATGGAACCCTTGTCTTTATTAACGAATAAGGCGTAAGAGCCATGTACAAGGTAGACAATAAGATAATAAATTTGTTGATTTACATGTAGCACCGTCTTAGCTGCTGCCATTCCATGTCCTAGGGACGTTTGTTATGTCCATGCGTTTAAGGGTGTATGCGCCATTTCCTAGGACTTCATGGATAACGTAAGGACCTTCCACTTAGGTGCCAGTTTTCCAGGATTTTCAGCGTTAGACGCTTCGTTGTCTCGTAGAACAAAATCATCGGGTAGGAAGGTGCATATGTGGACTCGCGCATTGTAGTATTTCTCAAGCTTGGACTTGTATTTTGCTTCGGTGATAGCGGCGTTTTCGCGCCTTTCTTCCTAGAGATCCAAGTCGAGTCTGCACTCGTCTTCATTGTTGTGGCTTTGCGCAGCTAGCATGCGCGGTGAAGGGAGACCTATCTCTGCAGGAATCACTGCCTCCGTTCCATACACTAGGCTGGAAGGAGTTTTGCCTGTGCTGGTTTTTGGCATGGTTCGATGAGCCCAAAGAATTTTTGGCAACTCGTCTACCCAGCCTCTTCGCGTCGTACCCAATCTCGCCTTGATCCCATCGACGATGCTCTTGTTTATGCTCTCCAATTGGCCGTTCCCTTGGGGATGCGCGACCGAAGTGAAGACATGCTCGTTATGCATTTCCTTCATCCATTGCTGTAGCTCTTCTGCTGCAAAGTTGGGGCCATTATCACTGACTATGCGCAGGGGTAACCCAAAGCGGCATATGATGTTGCTCCCAAATGAACTTCCGAACTACAGTTGATGTGGTGGATGCAAGGGGTTTTGCTTCTACCCATTTGGTGAAGTAATTGAGTGTGAAGATTATGAACTTCACCACGCCTGGGGCGTCTGGAAAAGGTCCCACCATATCGATTGCCCATTGTTGGAAGGGCCATGTTGTTGTCACAGGGATCAGAGGATTCTAGGGGCGCAACATCTTCGAAGCATGGCGCTGGCATGATGCGCACTTCCGTAGTGTTTCGACCGCATCTAGGTGCATGCCAGGCCAATAGTAACCGACGTTCATGATCTTTTCCACGACCATGAGCGTGCCGAAGTGAATTCCGCATAACCCTTCATGTATTTCGCGGATCAAGTATTGTGCATCTTGCGGATCAACGCAGCGGAGGAGCGGTCAAAGGTATGACTTCCGGTATAGGATACCATCTGCTATTTCGTAATTGAGTGCCTTGTTCTGGACCTTCCTTGCTTCCGCTTTATTCTCGGGGAGGATCCCGTGTTGCAAGAACATGATTTTGGGGGACATCCAGGAAGGATTCCCTACTTCGATGATGTTTACTTGATGCAAAGGAACATAAGGGTTCTTGAGTACCTCAATGCACACTTCATGCGCGAGGTGCTTGAAGCTTGTAGCGGCTAATTTGCTGAGTACGTCGGCATGTTTATTCTCGCTTCAGTTGACATGGGTTATTTTGAAGCTTTGGAATTTGGTTATTAAGGCTTGCGCCTGTTCGAGATACAAAGCCATCGTTTCGCCTTTTGCGTCATATAGGCCGTTGACCTGTCCTGTGACTAGAAGGGAATCGACATTTGCTTCCAAATTTTGTGCGCCAATTTTGATTGCTAACCGAAGGCCTGTCAGGAATGCTTCGTACTCAGCTTCGTTATTGGTACTTTTGAAATCCAACCTGATGGTGTAGGTGAATTCCTGATTATCGGGGCTTATTAAGCGAAGACCTGCCCCTGCGCCATCATCATTGGTTGCGCCATGTGGGTGATGTATCCACGCGCGGTCGTCTGTAACCGGCGTTGGGTTCTGTACAGCTTCACACTCTTGCGCTTTATTGTGTGGTACTTCCATAATGAAATCGGCTAATATCTAGCCCTTTATTGATGGGAATGTTTGTACACGATGTTGTGTCCACCAAGCTCAATCGCCTACTTTGCTAGACGACCAGATATGTCCGGTTTCGACAAAATTTGGCCTAAGTGATAGTTTGAAAGAACTGTTCTCACATGGCCGGAAAAATACCGACGCAACCTGCGAGATGCGTGGACCAAAGCTAGAGCAAGCTTTTCCATCATGGGATATCGTGTCTCTGGGTTAGTTAGCGTTTTACTGACGTAGTAGATTGGAGTTTGAACTCCTGCGCGCTCTATTAGCAGGACTACGCCTAGAGTGATATCAGATGCGGAAAGGTAAAGTATCAGTGGCTCGTTCTTTTGCTGTGTCGTGAGCATAGGTAGCTGAATCAAGCAATCCTTCATTTGAGTGAAGGCTTTCCACATCCGAGTCCACTGAAACTTGTTTTTCTTTACACAGTTCCATAAAGTGTTGATGAATGGGAAGGACTTCATTGCGTGGTGGGCCAGGAACCTGTTCAGCGCAGCCAATCGCGTCGCCAACTATTGCATTTCTTTGATTGCTTTAGGGGGAAGGTATACACTGAATCGCTTCCACTTTCTCGGGATTAACTTTGAAACCGTCGCCGTGACGATGAATCTGAAAAATTTGCCTTCTTTCATTCCAAACGAGCACTTGCTGGGTTCAGCTTTAGGTTTGCCTTGCACAAGGATGCAAACGTTTTCTGAACGTTTGCCAACATCTTCTCCTCATCTGAGCTCAGGATGACGAGGTCATCAATGTACACTTCTACGGTTTCTCCAATGTCGTCCCGAATACGTGGTCCATTAAACGCTGATAGGTGGCTTCTTCGTTGCGCAATCCGAAGGGCATCTTTGTGTAACAAAAGATTCCATTGTTAGTGCGGAAAGCGGTCTTGTCTTCGTCCTCAATCTTCATTTGGATCTGATGGTAGCCTTTGTAGCAATCGAGGAAGCATTTCCACCTAAATGAAGTGAGGGAGTCCACCTTTTTGTCGATTTCAGGTAAGGCGTAGCAGTCCTTGGGACATGCCTTGTTAAGATCCTTGAAATAGACACATATGCGCCAAGTACTGTTGGACTTTTGGACCATGACTGGGTTGGCTACCCATGTATGATAGCGTACCTCTCGGATGATTCCTGCTTGGAGAAGCTCTGAAACTTGCTCGTTCAGTGCGCGGGTCTTTTAAGGACAGAAGCTGCGCTTCTTCTGAACGATGGGCTGAACTGAAGGGAATGTGTGCAGCGCGTGCTCGGCGATTTCCCTTGGTACTCCAGTCATATCCGCCGGTGACCATGCAAAAATAGCTACATTATGGAACAAAAGTTGTTTTAACTGCGCCTTGATTGCGGGGGTCATGGCGGGTCCTAACAGCACTGTCTGCTCCGGGTACCTGTTTTTTAGTACCCATTTTTCTGGTTCACCATTGGATGATGACTTTGGTTGTTTCGTCGGTGGTTCTCTTCAACGGACATAATTTCTTCCTTGCATACATAATGGCTACCCCGGTTTCTGTGGGAAAACCGCAGGCAGCATGGGGAGTAGAAGTGATCATACTGGACTCTCGTTGAGCGTGCCGGTCCAGTAATACCTCATGGCGCGAAGTCGCAGGCATGACCATGAAATTGACCGAGACCGTGCGAGAGTGTCGCCTGTCGGAAAGAGTCACCGGAAAAGAAATTTGGCCCAGAGGAAAGAGACCTCGTTGCAAAAGCCAGTGAGTGGGAAATCCACCGGCTCTAAGTGCGCATTGTCTTCTGGGTCAAGCTGTTGGAAGCACTATTCATAGATGATGTCCATAGAGCTCCCAGGGTCTATGAACATATAATCGGTGTGATAATGGTTGAAGATGCCAGTTATCACGACAGGTCGGTCTTCTTGTGGACCCTCGGGAACTACGGGGAAGATAACCTGCAGCTCGCGCCTGTGAGGCGTGCAACTTTTTTGGTGGCTGCGCTTGCGTGACGGGCCACCCTATATCATATGAACAGACTTCGTCTTTTATTACTTGGGCCCACACCGCCTCGAGTGATTTGGCGCACCTACTTGCGCACATTTTGAAGTAAGCGGGTGAGCTTCCCACTCTTGAGCGCCTTCTCTATCTCCATGCGCAAGGAGATGCAGTTATCAGTTGTATGCCCCATATCCTTGTGATAATCGCAGATAAGGTTGGGGTCTTGACCTTTCTTATTGCGCATCGGTGGCGGTTGCTTGAACTGGTGGTCCTCGGTGCTGAGTACCTCCGCCGGTGTTTTCGTCAGTGGGGTCCACTGACGATCGCGATTATCCTGCTTTATTGCTCGCTAGGTAGCGAGTTTATTGATGGTCGTGTGTGCGTCGACAGGTAACTAAGGAGGGTTTTGGTTGTGCTCCTCCAACTCTTATTCTTCTTCCTTAAGCCTTTGCTCATGTCTTGGGGACGGTGGTGAGTTAGGGGAGGTCTACTATTATTGAGGTTACGCTCTGTCTACGCATAGACCTTTGCTGCCGCCATAAGCTTCTCCTAGCTTTTTGGGAGACCTGTAGTTCCTGACAAGACTTTGATCATCTCGTCGCAGCGTACAACGTACTTGAACTGTGCACGAATCAGGTCTTCGTGCACATCCCCTATCTCTAACACCTCTTTATTATAGTGGGTGATGAAGTCTTCAAGGCTTTCGTCATCACGCTGCCAGATATTCATTATGTCAGAAGAATCTCTTATGTAACGCTGCTGTTGGTTGAAGTGCGTCAAGAACTTGTCTTTCAAGTCGTTCCATGACGCGAGCTTGCCTGTGGGCAAGTTGTCAAACCATAGGCGCGCAGCGCCTGTGAGGATTTGGATAAACAAGTGACACCACATAGGTATCATCAGCCTCCGATCAGTCCTGCCCGGTGAAAAGGCGCAGGTCGTCATCTGGGTCTGTCAACCCATTGTACTTTCCCATGTTGGAGGGAAGTTTTGCACGCTCCAACGGTGCGAGCGCGATTTCTTTAATGAATTTTGAGTGTTCGGCTGCTTCAGCCGGCCTGTAGATCAATTTATAGTTGTACTCCACCTCCGGCTGTAACCAGTCCGAGGCGCAGATCTGTAAGCAGCATGATCCTTCGGCAGCCGGTGAAACACACTGGCGCTATGACCCTTGCCATATGTTTTGTCCTCCTCATGTTGGGTGTACCACTCCTCGAGGGACGGGCCCAACCGCGAGTGGATAGACACTCGCCTGTGAGTATGAGACTCAGGTTTAGGCAGCGATTTAGAGTACTCCGTCTCTCGGGTACATAGTTCTGATGGGATGCTCGCGCCAGCCGACGAGTCGTAGCTCAATATTCTTGGTGTAGGCGAAGCATGTACCTGAGCAGTTGGCTGCACCGGGGTAGCGGAAGCGTTTGTTTGTGACCTGAGCAGTTGCGCGTAAACGACATTCGGAGTCGTCTGAGACTTGATGTACCAAGACATCGAAGTCTCACCCGGGGTAAGACCGATGTGATTGGTATGAAAGGAGTCTCCATTTGAGCTCCGAGGGTTACCGGAATGTTCACACGTCCATAGTCGTGGAGAGTTCCAGCATTCCCGGAAGAAACTTCTTCTAGTAGTCCGTCAAGTCGAGAGGAATGAACTGGGTTCTTGCCTTCAACTCTAGGACCTTGTGGAGTGTTGGATGGAAATCAGCCATTTGGAAGTGAGGTTTTGAAAAAATGAAACGAAGAAACGGGTGGGAGAGAGAATAAATAGTGGATGGCGCTAATGAAGAAACAGTGTTTAACCAAGGGATATCTGGAGATATATTAGTTATAACCTAGTATTTCTGCATAAAAGGTTGCTTCTTCGTTTGCTCTTCAGGGTGATCTCACTTAGACTGATCTGCAAAACTAGCAGCGCCGTTAGTCTCGTCACGGGAAAAGGAAGGGTTTTCTCCGTGACCACACTCCGGTGTGAGAATAAGTATTTGGTGCAAGTAGTAAACAAGTAAGCTTGTAAGTTTTGCATGTATGATTGTGATATTGTGATGTTTTACCTTGTGGTTCGATAGTTATTTTATAGCCGAAAGTAAGTGGGCTCAGGAGATGGGCTGATGGGCCTTGGGCCCGGCCCAGACGACTAGAGATATCCGTTCTGTCCCTCTGCGTTGAACATTAAATGTTCCCTGTAGGAGCATTAATGTTCTCTGTCAGGAGGTGTGCTTTGTCGGATGTTGAATGGTGCCACGTGGAAAGGCAGTTGTCCCTGGTGTCAGACCTGCTATCAGCCGAAAGTGGAGAATGTATGACAGTCACTGGCATAAGTATGGTTGGTACATAGTGTGGCCTCTGCATTACTGTTCATGCGACGCTTTCTGACGCAACCTGCCTAGCAACCATTGGGTTAGAGCTCTGCCACTTCGTACCCTTGTATATAGTCAACGCCTCTTTGCGCTTATCCTGTCTGCGAGGTTGTCAGTGCTTTCTGTCCGCGGAGAGTTGCAGGGATAAATCCTTTTGTCCACAAGACTACGAGGTGCTCTCATGTTTGTCTTGGCCTCGCAAGGTTTAGTACTTTGCGACTAAAGGGTTGTTTGATCCGCGCAGGGTTAAGTATCCTGCACGTCTAAGTCTAACTCACCGTTGTGCCAAGTACACAAGGTTCGTTGTGTGACTTATGTTGTTTGGTCTAACTTGCCGTTGTGTGACCTGTATGTATTGGTCTAATTTGTCGTTGCGCTGAATGCGCAAGGTTCATTGTGTGACCTGTATGTGTTGGTCTAATTTACCGTTGCGCTGAGTGCGAAAGTTTCATTGTATGACATATTGATTCGAAGGAAGGCACACCTTTGCACATTGCGCGCAAGGTTACCCTGTAGCATGTTGTTGAGGGTATGGATCCTTGTGTAGGCTTAGGGTTTTTGGGACCACACCTCTCCAGCCAGATTTTTCTTAGGTATATGAGTTGCACACAGATGCCTTGCAGGGTGATATTGGGGTAGTCCTAAGTCAAGGGGGGCGTCCAATTTCCTATTTCAGTAAGAAGTTGACAGGGCCAAAGTTTCATTATAGCACTTATGATGTTGAATTCTATGTAGTGGTCCAGGCTGTGAAACATTAGCGTCATTATTTGTATCATAATGAGTTTGTTTTATTTACAGACCATGATTCTTTGAGACATATCCGTAGTAAAGATAAAGTATCACATAAGCATGCATGGTGGATTGCTTTCTTGGAAAAAAATACTTTTGTTGTGAAGCATAAGTCTGGAACTTCGAATCGGGTGGCGAATACCTTGAGTAGTAGGAGTAATTTGCTTGTTTATGAGGGTTGTTGAATCTTATGGATTAGCTCACAACAGATCCATGTTTTTCTGTTAGTTGGCTGGAAAGAGATTGTTGGTGCATTATGTCTATTGTCTACGTCTTAGGGTTGTGTCTATGTATGTAATAGGGTTGAGCTGTTAGAAATATGTATGTTGTGTTTGTATTTAACTTTGCATGAAGGTAGCTTACTTTCGTACGAAGGTAAATTACCTTCGTATGAAGATTCCTGAATGTACTTCATCGTGAATTTGATCTTTCTGCTCCCCCTGTCTCTGAGCTTCATCCTCCTCATTAACAACATCTTGAAAACAAGCATCGTACTCGAATGATTAATTAATCTTTGCATCTACCACTGTTACTCTAGTACCTCCCTGAGTGTTGTCGTCATCATCACCCTTATCATCGTCATTTTTTTACTATCATCTTTCTTATCATCTTTATCATGATCATCCTCCTCGTCATCGTCAAACCCATTGATCTCAACATCAATCTCTGCATGCATTCTTTTTCGTTCTCTAGTCTTCTGCCTCAGAGACATATCAGAAACATCTACTTGTCCTCCAATAAGCATAAAATTCACTGGCTTAGAATCAGCTTCAATTTCAACTTCTGTTACATTTTCATTTGTTTTAGAAATAATTTTGGCACAGATTCATCTTCTGGCTCAGGTTGTACAATCACAGGAACTTCATCAACCTTTGTTTCCCTTTGCCCAATGCTGCAGCTTCAGCTTCTGCGTTCTTTTCTCGTTCAGCAACTCTTTCTTTGGCTTATTCTTTTTCAATCAAATCACATTCAGCCTCGAAATGAATGCTAAACTTCCTAATTCACTGGCTTAGAATCAGCTTCAATTTCAACTTCTGTTACATTTTCATTTGTTTTAGAAATAATTTTGGCACAGATTCATCTTCTGGCTCAGGTTGTACAATCACAGGAACTTCATCAACCTTTGTTTCCCTTTGCCCAATGCTGCAGCTTCAGCTTCTGCGTTCTTTTCTCATTCTGCAACTCTTTCTTTGGCTTATTCTTTTTCAATCAAATCACATTCAGCCTCGAAATGAATGCCAAACTTCCTAGTCAGAGTCTTCTGAAATAAATCCATCTTTCTATTGTTGCGCAGGCGTTCAGCATCATAATAATCAACCTTCTGAATCTTTCATTTTCAGATAGAAAATTCGATAAAACAGCTTCAAGATTCTTTCAATCATCTTCTAAAAACTTAATCTGGCTTTCCCATTCTGCAATCTTTGTATCGTTCAACATTTCTTCATCAAATCCCGTAGTAAATGGAATATCACCAAAGTCGTCAGAAAATTTATCAGTCAAAGAATGTATTGGACCAGATTCTGGTGTAGAGCATTATTGTACAGGAGGTGTTTGTTGTTTTTGTGATGATAGTTGTGGAGGTGTGACATGTTGTGGTGATGGTGGTTGTACGTGTTGTGATGATGGTTGTGGTGAAACATGAATTGGTGATATAGGTGGTTGTTCAACTTTTTCAACTTCTAGTGTCTTCCTTCTTATATACTTTCTTCTAGCTTTCATGATAGCAGGAGACCCAGTTGTCTTTTTCTTTGTATCAGGCTTGCTCTTAACTCTTCGAGCCTTTTTAGTAGGCCTTTCAGCTTCATCTTTAGTATCTGGATCAGGCGGAACATAAACATCATCTCCTTCACCTACCACCTTTCTCTTTACTTGAGCCATTGCTTCTCTTTCTTGTTGTTCTGCTATTATTATTGCAACATCAAAACTATCATCCAATGCTTCTTCATTATCATCACCAACTACTTCTCTCTCTTTCTCATGATCTGAGGTAGCAAAAAAACTTTTCCTCAACATTCACCTCTGTTTCAACATTCTGTTCTATAATCTGCGCAGTTTCTACCTCTTTATCAGTAGCTTCATCACTAAGTACTGTTTCCATCTTTCGTTTATGAGCTTTCGCTTTAGGAGTTTCCTTTTTCTTTCAATCTTCTTTCTCATACCATACACCCCTCTTAGGTTCATAACCTTCCATTTGCATAGCTTCATTATCAGATTCACTTCCATCATTTCTCCATTTGTCTTTGGAAGGGTGTACTTTTTATCCTTGAATCTACCAAAGAATTTCCTTGCAACTGGTTCTGTCGTCTATTTCTATAACACCCCGACCGTGTAAAACAACAAAACTTGACGGAAACGTCGGGAACTCATGTCATAGAATTATTGTTTCACAACACATGGTACATAAAGTTTTGTATTATTGAATTTAACTGTTTATATTGTCTTGCGAGAATGAAATAAAAAACATAACAATTGTCTTGCAAATTTTAAGGTCACTAAGCCCAAGTCTGCCCTATGTGAAGCATGCTCAAAGTCAAACATTAGCTCCTGAAACATATGTGAAAATATAACATCAGCATAAAAATGTTTGTGAGTAACATGGGTTTTGCGAAGAAGATTCATGGCTTTGAAAATTAAAAGAAATGTTCAACTATTACAAAAGTAGCCGTGATTGTTTACAAAAATGTTTCTTTTATGAAATCATATGAAAATCAAATGATTTAAAAGAAATGATGCATGGTTAACTTAATAACCAAAATAACTCGTGCCTTGTATAAAATATGTCATGTCTTGTATTTTGTTTGAAGTGGTTTAGATAATGCTACGTATAATGAAAGCACTTATATAGGAAGTACCAACAGCGTATCCACCATGCTTTTATCATATTACACACGTCTAGTAATTTAAATCACTCATCATGAGCCAACAATTGAGATGTCTTGTTTAAACCAATGTCACGTATAAACCAATGCAATGTATAAACAAAATGTTATTTATAAACAAATGTCTATGTATAAACCAGTGTCTTGTATGGCAAACAAAAGTCTTGTTTAAACCATAAAATAAATGTCTTGTATAAAATAACCAAAATGTCTTGTTTTGTCAAAATGTCTTTTATAAAACAGGTGTTTTGAATAAAGAAAGGTCTTGTTTAAACAAAAACTCTTGTCTTATAAATCAATTGCTTTTATTGTGTACATACATACGGTTGTTGGCGAATACATTCAAGCCTTATTGACTGTCGGATAAACCCTTATAAATGCAAAGGTTTATCAAATGTCCATCGGATTCTGTCATTCCCTAAAGTCACTTCCAAACGAACCTAGGAAGCGAGAACGTGATTGTCAATCATATGGTACCATTACAAACTACCAGTCGGCATGATCAATGTTAATGAATGTATCATTGTATATTCAACAAACCAATATGTCTTGAACAATGTAAGCATGTCATGAAAATGTTTTGAAATCATGTACTTGGCATACTAAGTCAATACACCAAGCAAAAATGTCTTTGAATCATGTACTACGTATGCTAAGTTGTAACACCCTGTAAAATTGTGTCCAATAATATAGCGACACGTGTTATATTTTTATTTTAAGTCTATTAAAGACTAACAGGGACTAAAAGCGTCAACATGCTCAAACTAAGTCTCTGAGTGATCTTCTGATGTCAACATGCATAAACCAAGCCTCCGAGTGACCATTAGTGTCAACATGCTTAAAACATAGCCTCTGAGTGACCATTAGCGTCAACAAGCTAAGAATTGGCCTCTGAGTGATCGTTGTGTCAACATGCCCAGCCTCTTACTGACATCGGAGTCAACATGCTTATAATGAGCCTCTTAGTGATCCTTTGCGAAGTCCTAACTCTCATATGTCCCATTTGTTGGACGAGAGGGTTCAACTCTGTAAATATGTGAAAGTTGGATAATGGAGGGGTTAAAAGTGTCAACATGTTAATTTATACCTCTGAGTGACCTTTTAACAAACCGAGAGCTCGACAATGTTCGGGCATAATCCCGGATACGCCAAGTATTGGATACGTAGGGCTAAAAATGATAAAAAGGTGTTTTAGGAATGTTTAAGAGGATTTAATAAGTTGAGGGGCTAAAAGTGTCACATTTTGAAATTTGACAAAAGGCGTTCGCGGTGCGCGAGAGGCCTGTGTCTGCATAAAATTTGCTTGGCCTCCACACAAATTGCCAAAAACCATTTGATTCAAAACCATGGTCTTCCAAACTGCTATGCCATGTTTTAGTACACTTGTAAGCTTCCTCTTACACCCCTTAGCACCTGGCATCACCTCCTTCAAGCTCTCCAACTATAAATAGGTGCCAATGTTCACCATTTGAACTTGCACCTTTCTTATTTACGACTCTATCTTCCTCCTCTAGAAGTTGCTAACTGAAAGGAGCATCCAACTTAGTTCTATTGCATTTTAGTAACCTCTTGTAAGTGTTCCTTCCTCTTGCATTTTCATTTATAGGCTTTTATAGCCAAAAGTCAAGCGTTTTACGGAAAACGCCTTGACTTTCTGTTAAGACCATTGTGGTCCAGCCATTGTTCGAAATGAACATGGCTAAGTGATCGTAATAAGGTAGGTGTTCGTCCCTATAAAGGGCACATGCTGAAGATCACGTTTACTAGACCAATTGACGGGTCAAAGTTATGATATTAAAAAGTCAAACAAGCCATTTTTCGGAAAAATCATAAATTGATCTTAAAAAGTCAAACATGCCAATGTTTACAGACAATATGGTTATTAATACCATGGCTAAAAGAAAATTTAATTTGGTGTTTAGAACCAAAGCTTTAAAGAATGGCCAACTCGGATGAGGCACAAAGTAGCCACCGGGATGTTAACTCTAATAACGCAGAAAATATAGCCATTAATAATGAAGATTTCCAAGTTCGCATAGACGCAGCAGTGGGAAAGGCCATGGAAAAGGCCATAGAAAAACTTAGGGAGTCGAGTGCTACTCGCTCCCGACCATTATCAATCGCATCATCCTCAGCTCACAAAGAGAGCTCAGTTCACTCTTCAAATGCGAAGACTGAACCACAGAAAATAGAATTGCTGATACGTCCCGTTCTTCTAAAGACGGATGTACCTACAAATATTTTGTCTCATGCAAGACCTGGGATTTCAATGAGGAAAAAGGAAGTGTGGAAGCCTTGAAATGGCTGGACGGGATGGAAACGATTGTGGATATCAGCAGTTGTGCTGAAAAGGATGTGGTAAAGTATGTATCACAATCCTTCAAAGGTGATGCCTTAATTTGGTGGAAGGCTATGATCCAGTCCATAGGTAAAGTATTCCTGTACAATTTGGGATGGTCTAAGTTTGCGGACCTTGTTAAGGAAACTTACTGCCCACAATAAAGAATGAATAACCTAGATTGTCAGAAGTGTGTTTCCGATTTCAATTCTCGATCTAGGTTAGTTTCCTATCTGATTACCCCTGAAAGCAAACGCATTGTGCGTTTTATTAATGGGTTATCACCCGAGATAAAGGGATGGTAAAGGTTGCTCAGCCTACTACCTATAGGTCCGCTGTTGACCTATCTCTCTTCCTCACCTTGGATTTGGTGAGGCAAAAGTCAGTCAAAACCGAGACTGACGTGCTAAGAAAACGGGAGGATGATAACTCCCAAAGGTTTAAGAAGAAAGGAAATTTGGGTTCAAGAATAACCAACATAGGTCTGATGATAGACCTCTATGCAAGATCTGTAGCCGCAGGCATTGGGGCAATACAATACCAACCCTTAGATTTAACCCTGTGGTATTTGCAAAAGAAAAGGGCATAAGATCCATGAATGCAAAAATCTTAAAGACGTCGTCTATTATGGCTGTAATGAGAAAGGGCATATTAAGCCCAATTGCCCTAAGAACCCCAAAAATAATGATGAAAGCCTGGAGAGGCTAAGAAAGGGAATTCTCGTGCTTTCCAGATAAATGCTAGGGAGGCCGTTAATGAAAACAACGTCATAACATGTACTTTCCTCATCATGATATATTTGCTAGAGTTCTTTTTGATTCGGGTGCAGATAAGTCTTTTGTAGACCATAAGTTTAGTAAACTATTAAACTTACCCATAAGAACTCTAAACAAAACTTATGAGATAGAACTTGCTGATGGAACTTTAGAAATAGCATCTTCCATTCTTGATGGATGCTCTATATTCATTAAGAATCATTCCGTTCTTATCTCTCTTTTGCTAATGAAATTGGCGGGGTAATGTAGTTTTAGGCATGGATTGGTTATCCCATAACCAACGCCCGCATAGCATGTGATACGAAACTCATCGAAATTTAAAACCCCATCTAGTGAAATGATCACCATCATTGGATATTCACACTATGGATTGCCAGACAAAGTGTCGTTATTTAAAGCATCCAAGTGTTTAAGGAAAGGTTGTGTCATTTACGTGGCACAAGTCACTATCAACGAACCTAAGCCGAACATGCAAGACATTCCAGTTTTTTCAGAGTATTCGGATGTCTTTCCCGAAGAAAGACCAGGTCTACTTCCAGATAGGCAAGTAGAGTTTAGGATTGACATCCTACCTGGATCAGCACCCGTAGCTAGAGCTTCATACCTACTAGCACCAACGGAAATGAAGGAGTTGAGAACTCAGTTAGATGAACTCTCAGAGAAAGGCTTCATTCAGCCAAGTTCATCACCCTGGGAGCTCCAATTCTTTTCGTTAAGAAAAGGACGGTTCAATGCGGATGTGCATTGACTGCCGCGAACTGAACAAGATAACAATCAAGAACCGTTACCCATTACCCAGGATCGACGAGTTATTCGACCAACTTCAAGGGGCTAGTTATTTCTCCAAGATTGATCTAAGATCTGGATATCATCAACTGAAGGTTAGGAGTGAGGATGTTCCTAAGACTACCTTTAGGACCCGATATGGTCACTATGAATTTTTGGTAATGCCTTTTGGGCTCACAAATGGACCTGCAGCATTCATGGATCTCATGCATGGAGTTTGCAAACCACATTTGGTTAAGTTTGCCATTGTCTTCATAGACGACATACTTATCTACTCTCGTCATCAAATTGATCACGAGAAACATCTTCGTTGCATTTTAGAACTGCTAAGGCAAGAGAAGCTTTATGCTAAGTTCTCTAAGTGTGAGTTTTGGCTTAGAGAAGTCCAATTCCTTGGACACATTGTAAGTGAACCTGGTATCTAAGTGGATCCCGCCAAAATTGAGGCCATAATGAATTGGGAAGTACCCAAAACCCCGTCAGAAATACGTAGCTTCTTAGGATTGGCTGGTTACTATAGAAGGTTCATTGAGAACTTTTCAAGGATAGCCACTCCTTTAACTACCTTGACCCGTAAAAATGTTAAGTTTAATTGGGGTCCAAAACAACAAGAATCTTTTGAGATTCTGAAACACAAGTTGAGCAATGCTCCCGTGTTATCCCTACCTGGGGCTGTTGAAGACTTTATTGTTTACTATGATGCATCGCACAGTAGCATGGGCTGTGTGCTGATGCAAAAAGGCAAGGTAATTGCTTATGCATCACGACAGTTAAAGGTGCACAAAAAGAATACACCACCCATGATTTGGAATTGGGTGCCGTTGTATTTGCACTAAAGCTATGGAGACATTACTTGTATGGCCAAAGTGTATTATATACACTAACCATAAGAGCCTCCAACATCTGTTCAATCAGAAAGAATTGAAAATGCGACAGCGTCGTTGGATGGAAACACTTAATGATTATGATTGCGAAATTCGCTACCATCCGGGCAAGGCAAATGTAGTTGTTGATGCCTTAAGTCGCAAAGAACGGGTTAAGCCTATAAGGATTAACGCCAAAAGCATTGAGCTCGGAAATAGCTTAAGTGAGAAGCTATTAGATGCGCAAAAGCAAGCTCTATTAGAGACTAATGCTCCTAATGAAGGATTAGGCGGGACTGTTGATCAGTTAATGCCTGGAAAAGATGGAATCCTTAGATTTAATGATAGAATCTGGGTCCCAATTTTTGGAGGACTTAGAGATCTAATCCTCCACGAAGCGCATAAATCAAGATTCTCAGTTCACTCAGGTGGTGACAAGATGTATCAAGATTTGAAAAAGAATTATTGGTGGATGGGTGTGAAGAAATCCATAGTCACTTATGTAGCTAAGTGTCTGACATGTTCGCAAGTTAAGGCTGAACATCAGAAGCCGTCAGGACTTCTACAAAAATTAGAAATTCCCACTTGGAAATGGGAAATGGTGACAATGGACTTAATTACCAAGTTACCTAAGACCAAACGTGGTAATGACACTATTTGGGTCATTGTGGATAGGCTGACTAAGTCAGCACATTTCTTGCCAATCAAAGAAACATATAGTTCTGACAAATTGGCTAAGTTGTACATGGACAAAATCGTGTCCCTACATGGTGTACCAGTATCTATTGTATCTGATAGAGATACTAGATATACATCTCACTTTTGGAAAACTTTCCAACAATCCTTAGGCACAACATTAAACTTTAGTACGGCCTACCATCCGCAGACTAATGGTCAAAGTAGCGTACTATCCAGACATTGGAAGACATGCTTAGGGCATGTGTGATTGATCTATGTGGAAGTTGGGATGGCCACTTACCCCTAATAGAATTATCCTATAATAATAGTTATCATACGAGCATCAAGGCTGCTCCATATGAGGCCTTGTATAGTAGAAAGTGTCGAACGCCTGTGTGTTGGGCAGAAGTTGGGGGAGCCCAACTATCAGGACCTGAGATCGTCCTGGAGACCACGGATAAGATTGTGCAAATCTGTGATCGTCTCAAGACTACCCGTGATAGGCAGAAGAGTTATGCAGACAAGAGGCAAAAACCTCTTAAGTTCCAAATAGGGGACAGAGTATTATTGAAGGTATCACCCTTGAAAGGTGTGATGCGCTTCAGAAAGAAGGGCAAGTTAAGTCCAGATATATTGGACCATTTGAGGTGATCGAATGTGTCGGTTCTGTGGCTTATAAGCATAGGCTACCTGAGGAGCTAAGTGGAATTCATGATGTGTTGCACATCAGTAACCTTAAGAAATGTCTAGCCGATGAGTCGCTAGCAATGTCGCACAAAGATGTGCAAATAGATGAAAACCTGAGGTTCGTTGAGAAACCAATTTCGATCGAGGATCGACAGGTCAAGAAGCTCCGAAGAAAATTGATACCTATAGTAAAGGTTAAATGGGATGCCCTTAGAGGTCCCGAGTTTACATGGGAGGTTGAGTCCACTATGCGACAAAAGTACCCCCATCTTTTTGAATAAAATCTCGAGGTTAAGATTTCTTTTAAGGGGGTGAGGATGTAACACCATGTAAAATCGTGTCCAATAATATAGCGACACGTGTTATATTTTTTATTTTAAGTCTATTAAAGACTAACAGGGACTAAAAGCGTCATCAGCTCAAACTAAGTCTCTGGCTGATCTTCTGATGTCAACATGCATAAACTAAGCCTCTGAGTGACCATTAGTGTCAACATGCTTAAGACATAGCCTTTGAGTGACCATTAGTGTCAACATGCTAAGAATTGGCCTCTGAGTGACCGTTGTGTCAACATGCCCAGCCTCTGAGTGACATCGGAGTCAACATGCTTATAATGAGCCTCTGAGTGATCCTTTACGAAGTCCTAACTCACATATGTCCCATTTGTTGGACGAGAGGGTTCAATTATGTAAATATGTGAAAGTTGGATAATGGAGGGGTTAAAAGTGTTAAAATGTTAATTTATACCTCTGAGTGACCTTTTAACCAACCGAGAGCTCGACATTGTCCAGGCATAATCCCGGATACGCCAAGTATTGGCTGCGGAGGGCTAAAAAATGCTAAAATGGTGTTTTAGGAAGGTTTAAGAGGATTTAATAAGTTGAGGGGCTAAAATGTCACATTTGAAATCTGACAAGGGGCGCTCGCGGGGCGCGAGAGGCCTGTGTCTACAGAAAATTTGCTTCGCCTCCACACAAATTGCCAAAAACCATTTGACTCGAAACCATGGTCTTCCAAACTGCCATGCCACGTTTTAGGACACTTGTAAGCTTCCTCTTACACCCCTTAGCACCTGGCATCACCTCTTTCAAGCTCTCCAATTATAAATAGGGCCAATGTTCACCATTTGAACTTGCACCTTTCTTATTTACAACTCTATCTCCCTCCTCTAGAAGTTCCTAACTGAAAGGAGCATCCAACTTAGTTCTATTGCATTCTAGGAACCTCTTGTAAGTGTTCCTTCCTCTTGCATTTTCGTTTATAGGCTTTTATAGCCAAAAGTCAAGCGTTTTACGTAAAACGCCTTGACTTTCGGTTAAGACCATTATGGTCCTGCCATTGTTTGAAATGACTAAGTGATTGTAATAAGGTAGGTGTTAGTCCTTATAAAGGGCACCTCATGAAGATCACGTTTGCTATACCAATTGACGGTCAAAGTTATTATATTAAAAAGTCAAACAGACCATTTTTTGGAAAAATCATAAATTGATCTTATATATGTTATGAAATCTGTTTTGACACATAAACAAGTTGGTAATAATTATTAGAACATGTAAGAACATGTTTGGCTCGTCAATTTCAGTTCTAGGGTCCGTTCGCAACCGAAAGTCGCGAAGTTTGACTTCTGCTTTGATTTTCGATTATTTAGATTAGTTAGCTACTGATCTAAAGTTGCATTATGATCGTAATATAATGTAGCATAACCCTCTGAGGTTATATTACATGATCATAATCAGAATCTGAGTTTATGAACAAATTCCGTAATTATGCCATTTTGACTAAAATGTCCTTTTTGCATAAAAAGAGATTTAAATGATAATGAACTTGAAAATAAGTTTACTACTGATGTAATATTATAAGTAGGATTATTTGGGACGTCAAAACATATTATAAATTGAGTTTATAAACAAGTCCTTGTATTATGTCGATAAATGACGATAATGCCCTTGTGGCTTATAAAATGGTTTTAATCACATCTTTTTTTTAAAGTAAATCTTTTACCTACTAATATGTTATATTAAATAACATATCTAAGACTTGTTAATCTGATCATAACATCAGTTTTCATTAATCATCACATAAATCATCATTTTTCTACATAAGCATCGTTTCGGCGCATAGTATGGTTTTAAACCATATTTATCAACCAAGACTCGTTACCTACTGATTTCAAATCTTATTTTAAACATTTTTACAGTGGTATATGATATGAACTCAGAATCCCAAATAATCTATAAAACTATGTGTAAAATGACCAAAATGCCCTTTTGGTGCATAGTTTCGTCATAAATATAAATTACACATATAATTAATATCCTACTAATATTATATCATAAATAAGTTATTTTTCCAGAATACTTTTAGTTATAACATCAATTATATTCAAGTTCCTTTTATAAGGTATGAAATTACCAAAATGCCCTTATGTGGCATAGTTTCATTTTAAAACCTTAACGGGCATATAAGTTGATATCCTACTGATATTACAACTTATTTAGAACATAATGGCATATAGAACTTGTCCATGACTTATCCGGTTACCCGATATCGCTAATGTGCGTACGGTTAAGCATATGTAACTAGTTTACGGAAATTAACCGGAACGGGTCTAACCTTGTCATTTAAGTTTCAAAATCCAGAATGTCTATAGTTTACCCATATTATGCTAGTCAAGGTACTTGTTGGGATTAAACTACATTCTATCCAATCATCGTTTAATCTAGCGTATACATTTTGATCAAGTACGCTAGTCGGTCTAAGTCAATGACTTAAATAAGACTGTTAGTATTTAATGGTTAGCTTATGCCATAATCCAGACTAGAGACTTGCCGGAAAATGATATCTGCACTTAGTACTTTTGTGTACGGCTGAGTTAATAAATCTTGCGTTAAACGAAGAATAGCTCAGGTAAATACTCTCGACTTATTTTCCCTATACGGGCTTGGGATACGGTAAATTATTACCGCTTGGTCGGAAATGGGATCAATCGAATGCCGGATTATGGCTAGTAAATCCGCATATTCTGTTTTAATCAGTTTTGTTTGATAACTTAAACATCAGGGGTTAACTACCGTGTCCTGGATATCCTCGGCTCATTACATTAGATAATGGCCACGACCTTAGCTCGGGGCGTAGGCATACACCTGACAGACGCTCAAATGCAACTACCCACACTTATTGGGGATAACTCCTTCGTGAGTTCATAAGTGGTGTGTACGTTAATCATGTCTCGGTTTTTGTACGAGGCCCTGTATGTATAGACAAACATGTGAATCTGTTAACAAGGTTGCAAGGTCAACTTTCCCAAGTAATAAAAGATTTTGTGCTGATATGCACTTAAAACATATTTTTAAATGTTTTCAAAATGAGTCAGTTGAGTGTATTTAGCAGCGAAAGCTGATGTGTTTTCAAAAGACTAAGCTTGAAGGTACAATACGAAAATAGGCTGGAAATGCTCGGTAGTGATAAGAGGATCTTGCAAATCCTAGATCTGCCCGAAGTGTGTTTTACATTATTTCTTTGTACAATTTATGATCCGCCTGTGGATCTTCTATTACGAGCTTGTATATTATTTTGTATTTCGAACATTCGGTTTGTAATAGTAAATTAAATCCAAGACTTCCGCTGTGCTGTGTTTAATTGACTATGATAATATCAACTTTACATCACGATATTCCCCACCCGGGCTCACCGGTGATTGGTTGAATATATGGGGTGTGACATAAGTCAACATACGAAGTAAAAATGTCTTTGAAATCGTGTACTAGGTATGCTAAGTCAACATACGAAGCAAAATGTCTTTGAAATCATGTACTAGGTATGCTAAGTCAACATACGAAGCAAAAATGTCTTTGAAATCGTGTACTAGGTATGCTAAGTCAATATATGAAGCAAAAATGTCTTTGAAATCATGTACTAGGTATGCTAGGTCAACATACGAAGCAAAAATGTCTTCGAAATCATGTACTAGGTATGCTAAGTCAACATACGAAGCAAAATGTCTTTGAAATCATGTACTATATGTACTAGATAAGCAAAACATGTATAATGTCATGAAAACAAGAAAGTAGTGATAGGCATATATGAATCACCCTAAAACATTTCAAAATGTAAAAGAGGGGGCTATGTACTCACTTGGGATTGCGTAAATGTCTTGTTCAAATGATCAAACAAAGCTCAAGGATTGAAGAGTTCAAGTGAGTCCTAATGTATCGGAATACTACGTTGTGTGTCGAGACTTTAATCGGAGGTTTGGATAGAATGAGGTCTTATGAACTAAACAAGTGTTTGGACTCATATGATATGGTTTATAATACCTTACATTCTGATTTGGAAGAGCATCTAAGTGCTTTGTCCCGTTAGAACTTGTTAAAATGGTTTATGCCACTTTAACGGGTCGCAAGCGTAACTATGGGTTTGAATGGTTAAAGAAGTCCTATGATGAGTCTTATATGTCAAAATAAGTTTGATTATGTTATTATATCAGTTTAGATGTCAAAAATATGGCCTTACATGTTTAAAACCATTTTATGCTCCAAAAGGGTGTTTTCGGCATTTTAAAAGTATATTAAATCGACTCAACATATAACTAACCAAACTATATGACTATAAGGTATAACCTCAGAGGGTTATTCCGTAGATTACTATGGTCATAAAAATGCGCTTGGTCGAATCCTAAGATTGACCAAACGGCTCAGATTTGAAAGTCAAAGCGGTAGTAAAACCGCTCGACTTACGACTAAGAAATAAGCACTAAACTAGAAATGACAAGTTAGATATGTTTGAACATGTCTAATAATGTTATAAAACTGATTTGGTGTCAAAACCCTAAGTTTTAATACGCAAAAACGTTTTCGTCGTAAAAATGCATTATATATATACATATATTTTTTACTTTTAACTCGTAAATCGTCATCTCGCCTATTAAACGTGGTAATCAAAAGTTGCAATCAAAAGGGAATAATACCTTCGTGATTACGATCACGTTGCGAAGTTCAATTTGAACTTTGACTTGACCAAAATGATCAGAACCGAAAGTCAAACATGAAGCCAAACTGTTTGACTTTTTGCTGAAAATAGCTAAAATAATGAAAGAACTAGGATGAGTACTTACTTGTGTTGAAGAATACTTTTAGGACTCAAGATAGGAGGCTTCCAAAGGCTGAAAATAAGCTCCAAGAAGGATAAAAAGAAGAACTTCACACTTTGCTTTGAAGTGTTTTGAAGTGGTGTGAAAAAAATGGAAGAATCATGGGGGATTTATTGTATTTTAGGATTACGGAGGTGATGACAAGTGTCCTCAAGTGTGGATTAGTGTCCTAACACGTGACAACACCTTATCAAGTGTGGCTAAATGAGTGCGAGGTGTTAAAAATTGGAGATAGGTGGCAAACCTGGTGAAGAAGCAAACGTTTTTTTTTGACAATTTTGGCCCCTAGACTTGTATTGTCGCGTTTTGTTATTTTTAACCCCTCTTAACCTAATATTTAGGTTATATAAGGCGTTAAGGCATATGTAATTTGGATTTTGTCCAGAAATGTCGTGGATGTCGGTTCGTTAGATTGTACGGTTACACGTTCATAAAAAAGTATAAAACTTTGTCAAACACGAAAATACGAAATTTGTGTAATGATTGACATTTTTGCATTCTTACCAATAAAATGCAAGATTTTATTGAATACAAATGTCCGGGATTGTATAATGATTGATAAATATATAATCTCGCAAATAAAAGATTTATTAAATACGAAAATGTTTCAGAATTGTTCAATGACTAAAAATGTACAAATGTCACAGTCTCCCCTGCTTTAAGAAATTTTGCCGCAAAATTTAATTAGAGGAAACTTGTGAGAAAATATGTGTCTGTTTCGCCTTCATTTGATCCTCTCATTCCCAGGTAAAATATGGGCCACATTTGGACTCCCAGCGAACTTTATTAATCCGTATACGTTTGTGTTTGAGTTTCTTGACTTCACGGTCCAATATTTCCATAGGTTTATCGACAAAGTGCCTTGTGCTATCAATGTGAATTTCATCAAGAGGGATGTGGAGGTTTTCTTCAGCCAAACACTTTTTCAAATTGGACACATGTAAAGTTGGATGAACATTCCCAAGCTCAGGAGGTAGCTCAAGTTTGTAGGCTACCTTTCTGATCCATTCAACGATCTTAAATGGTCCCACATATCGAGTTGCAAGTTTTCCTTTCTTTCTAAATCTAATCACACCTTTACTAGGGGATACCTGGAGAGGAACGTGATCACCAATTTGGAATTCCAAGGGCTTGCATCATTGATCCGCATAACTCTTTTGATGGCTTCTAGTTGTCAAAAGGTTATCGTCAATTTTCTTGACTTTGTCTGTAGTCTCAAGAATGAGTTCTAGTCCGGTGAGCTGAGATTCACCAACCTCATTCCAGCAGACGAGTGGACAACATTTTTGACCGTATAGATCTTCGAAAGGAGCCCTGTTAATGCTAGAGTGATAACTATTGTTGTAGTAGAATTCGATCAAAGGTAGATGCGAATCCCAACTACCACCAAAGTCGATCACACAAGCTCTAAGCATATCCTCCAATGTTTGGATCTTCCTTTCGAATTGTCCATCTGTCTGAGGATGATAAGCAGTGCTCAAGTTAAGTTTGGTTCGCATGGCAGATTGCATGGTCTTCCAAAAGTGAGATGAGTATCGAGCATCCCAGTCCGGTATGATGTTCAAAGGAACATCATGTCGAGATACTATCTATTAACGTAGCTCTTCGCAAGTTTATCAGCAGATAGATCCTCACGAATTGGCAAAAAGTGTGCTGACTTTGTTAAACGATCAATGACTACCCAAATGGCATCATGACCTCTAGAAGTACGTGGTAGTTTGGTGATGAGATCCATAACAATGTTTTCCATTTCCAAACCGGAATTTCTGGTTGCTCAAGCAAACCAGATGGATGTTGATGTTCTACCTTAACTTTAAGATAAGTTAGGCATTTGGATACGTTAAGGCAATATCCTTCTTCATACCCTGCCACCAATATTGGGTACGAAGATCCTTATACATTTTGTTTGCACCAGGATGAATTGAATAAAATTGTGAGCTCGTCATAATTGTGTGGAGATTATCATGGCTTAGAACCCATAAATGGTTCATGTAGTAGAGTAACCCATTTCTATTGTTTCAAGTGAAGCTCGAGATGATGGGGTAGTTCGTTTTTCAACAAACCTTGGGTTACACAAGTGCGTTGGGCTTCAAAAATACATGTTTAGATATCATATTGAACTTGAACACAATGTAGCTTGATACGTTCTTTACGACTAAGAGCATAAGTTACGACATACGCTTACCAGTAGGTAGCGAATCTCGTAGTCATAGTCGTTTAGAAGTTCAGCCCAATGTCGTTGTCACATGTCCAGTTCTTTCATTAGAATGTGTTGGAGACTTTTGTGGTCAGTGACAACCACACATTTTATACCATAGAGGTAATGTTTCCAAATTTTGGGAGCGAAAACAACGGCACCTAACTTATACAACCCGAACATTTGAGGTTAGCGCCTTGCTTTTATATTTTCATTTACGACCATACATCTTACATTTTATATTTAGATACTACTTTACGTGATGAAAATATTCACCTACACGACCGGATTTAATAATAAAAAATGATCGAAACCGAACTAAACCCAACCCGTTTCCACCTCTCGGCCCAAACCGGCCGCACCCTTGCCGCCCAACCCCTTGCAGCCCAAGACCCCCAAACCGTCCCCTCCCACTCTTGGAGCCCAAGGCTTGATTATATTATGTATTTGCATGGGGAGTTTTATAAAAATAAAAAAAACACACAAAACCCTAATTGCCTCTCCTTCTTCTTCCCCTTGGTCGACGGCAACAAGCACACCCCCTTCGTCGCATCTCTCACGCACTCTTTCTCACCCTCTCATCCGCGGCTCATTTCTCTCCCGGTCTCTTGCTCAATCCGAAAATTAGGTATACGCACAAGCTAGCTTGATTTATGATTTTTATGTTGATTTTGAACTTATACAAACATGTGTAGTGGTTGATTTAACATGTATGTTAGGGTTGCTAGGATGCTTGTAACTTGTGATTCTGTTGTTTCTACATGTTTGAACAGATAGGTAATGGCTAGGGTTTGTGTATGATTGGAATATTGAATGATAAATCTATAGTAGGGTTAATATAAACTGATTTACTAAGTACTATAGGGTGCATGATCATTTAAATATGTGTATTATTACGATTAGAGTCAAATTAAAAGCTGTCCTGAAGTTACATCCAACTTCAGATGGCTGTAACTGTAAGACCCCACCGCGTAAAACAATGAACCGCGACGGAAACATCGGGGAGTCATGTCACAGAATTATTATTTCACAACTCATGGAATTTAAAATTTTGTTTTATTAAGTTAAATGTTTACATTGTCTTGGGATAAACAAGAACAACACATAAATAAATTGTCTTTAATGTTTTAAGTCACTAAGGCTCACGTCCATTCCTACGTGAAGCATGCACAATATTATCAAGCATTGACTCCTGAAACATATGTGAAAAGAGAGTCAGCATAAAAATGCCGGCGAGTACATAGGCTTTGTGAGTGTGTCAAATTTGTGGCCTTGTATACATATTGCATCACCTCGTCCGACTTCAAGAGTCGTTAAGTGAAAACCTCGTATCAAAATTGTTTGATATTGCAATACAATTAACCAACTAAAACAAGTTGGTTAGAGTTGTGAAAACCTTGTAGTCATGAATCTTGACAAAAACATTTCTTTTGTAAAAACCTTGTAATAGATTGATTTAAAAGAAAACTTCATATGGTTTATATCTTTAAGTGAAAATCATTGCGTGACATTGTTCAAAACAATTTGTTCATGTTATAAACCATTTGTCAGTGTTATAGATCAATCGTTCGTGTCATAAACCAATTGTCCATGTCATAAACAAATCCTCTGGGTTTTTAATTGTGAAAACTTTTGATCGTTCTTTAATGAACACATTCAAACCTTTGTTGACTATACCACCAAAGGTGTCTTTAATAGACCACCAAAGGGTCTCTTTAACTAGACTAATAAATCAATAATTGATATTTTAATCAGAAACGTTTCTGTCATTACCCAAACTTCCACCAAATCCAGTGAACAGCCCGATAATGGGATTGTCAATCCTATGGTACCATAACATACTACTGGTCGGCTTGGCCAAAGCTAATGAATGTCATTCGTGTTAAAGATAAACGCATCAACAAGTTGTTCCATTATTGAAATCGTATTGTTTTATATATAAACCATAACATTGTTTTTAAAACTTAAAATGATTTAGCACATATAAGTCACCCCAAAACATTTGCAATACATAAAAGAGGAGAACTATGTACTCACTTTGAAAATTATTTTTATTTATAAACCATGTATATTGTTTTGAAATCTTGAAAATAATTATAGGCACATATGAATCACCCCAAAACATTTGAAAATGTAAAAGAGGGGGGGGGGGGCTATATACTCACTTAGGATTGCGAAAGTGTTCTTGATCAACGAAATAAACAAAGCTCAAACGTGTCCTAATGTGTCAGATAAATATGTTAGCGTGTCGTGACTACAAAAGGGAGATCAGATAGAATGAAGTCTTATAAACTAAACGAGTGTTGGAACTCATGTGATATGGTTTAACAAACTTAACATTCTGATTTGGAAAGGATCCTAAGTGCTTTTGACCCATTATGACTCGTTAAGGTAGTTTACGCCACTTTAACGGGTCATTAGCGTAAACGTGTAATCGGATGGTTAAACATGTCCTATGATATGTCTTAAATGCCCAAGCATGTTTGAAAATGTTAAAACATCAGTTTATATGTCAAAATTTGGTTACATGTGTTTAAAATGGATTTATGCGAAAAAGGGCATTTTGGTCATCATTTTTTAAGAACATAGAAGTAACTTATCATAACACTAACCAAACGATGTGAGCATAAGGTATAACCTTAGTAGGTTATTCCCTATATAACTATGGTCACAAATATGTGTTCAGTAGGATCCTAAGATCGACCAAACGGGTCGGATTCGAAAGTCAAAGCGGTGGTCGAGACCGCTTGACTTACGACCCTAAATAAGCACTAAACTAGAAGTGACGAGTTAGATATGTCAAAATATGTCTAACTAAGTTTATAAAACTGATTTGGTATCAAAACTTGGTGTTTTGATACCCGAAAATAGTTTCGTCATAAAATGCACATCATGCGCATTTTTGACCGAAACTTTGACTCGTCATTTCGACTAATTAACGTGGTAATCAGAAGGTGAAATAGTTAAGGATTATAACCTTCGTGATTACGATCACGTTTCAAAGTTCAATTGAACTTTGACTTGGCCAAATATGGTCTAAACTAAAAGTCAATCAGGTTGCTAAACTGTTCGACTTTTAGCTCAAAATAGCTAAAAAAATTAAAGAACTAGGAAGAGTACTTACTCGTGTTGAAGAACACTTTCGGAACTCAAGATAGGAGGCTTCCAAAGGTTGGAAACAATCTCCAAGAAGAATAGAAAGAAGAACTTCACACTTTGCTTTGAAGTGTTTTGAAGTGGTGTGAAAAAAATGGAAGAATCATGGGGTATTTATAGTATTTTAGGATTAAGGAGGTAATGAAAAATGTCCTCAAGTGTGGATTAGTGTCCTAACATGTGTCAACACCATATTAAGTGTGGCAAAGTGAGTGCTAGGTGTCAAAAATTGGAGATAGGTGGCAAACTCGGTGAAGAAGCAAAAATATTTATTATTTTTTTTGACATTTTTGGTCCTTGGACTTGTGTTTTCACTTGTTTGTCATTTTTAACCCCTTTAACCTAATATTTAGGTTATATAAAGGTGTTAAGACATGTGTAACTTGGATTATGCCCGAAAATGTCATGGATGTCGGTTTGTTCGGTTGTACAGTTATGCGTTTCGAAAAATGCGTAAAACGCTTTAACGAACATGAAAATGATCGAAATTGTGCAATGATTGACATTTTTGAATTCTCATCAATAAAATACAAGATTTTATTGGATACAAAAATATTTGGAAATAAAACACATGGTTTCATTGAATACGAAATTGTTTGTAATTGTGCAATGATTGAAAAGGCACAAATGTCACAGTAACCGGGTTGTACTGTAATGAAATATGGGTTTTCTTGAGTCTATGATTCTAATAGCACTATGACCAAATTTTTGGACGTTGTTTCCTATTTTAAAGAATTATTTCGTTTCAGTAGTCAAAACAGCGTTTTTCTACAGAATTTGTACGTTATCATAATTTAGGGAATATCATAAGTTAGTCATGAAAGTTAAACAATAGATGGTCTTAGGTGTCAGTGTAAATATGCAATTGGAATTATGTCAATCGGATAACTGTGGATTTTTAAATAAATTTTTCCGTAAGTTGTAGTCCAAAAGTGACAAATCTGATAGCTGCTTAGTAAATGATTTTTACGGAATTATTGGTAAAGAGTTAGGCTTGAAAGTTTTACACAAGACCAAACCCTCCGAGGGGTACGTCGATAAAAGAATCATAATTTTTGTAGCCTTGTAAATAGGTTGAACGAGTCTCTCAAAACAGCCTAGTTTCAGTGATTTTTGCTAGGCAGGAAACATGAATGTATAAGAACCGAATTTGCTATTTTTAATATCCACGGTTGTTTGTTAATTGTATAAATAACATATATCATATCGTAGGAAGGTTGTGAACACCGCTATGGAACCATATAATAGAAGTGCCATGTGATTAATTGCTCGTGTGATAGTTACTAGACACGTGTAGGACTTTCGTGCTATTCATAAGTAAATCTAATAAACCGTGCTAACTATTATAGGGCGTGGTTGATCGCTCTAGATTTCATACACTTAGTCTAATCTTAACGAGCAATACAAAGGTGAGTTCACGACCCCTACATTTTTATACGGTTTTAAATACAAGGGGGAGGAAACATGTACCGGTACGATAACGTAACGCTGTTACTGTTACGTGTTAACGAACTATATTGGGAGGGGTTATGTTATACGCTTATGGCCACAAGGAAGCATTATATCACATGTCAGTCAAACTTATGATGCCGTTAGTATTTGATTATAGCAAGGGAATTTTTAGTAGTACTACTGGGCCCGACAAGTCCCACTCGTGCTTGTCGCACCAGTTAGACTGAATGTCGAAGGTCACGGGTGTAGAATTTGCCTAATAGGTAGCCATGGTTGGTGATAAACAAGGTATAAAAGGGGCAGGAATGTCAGCTTCGGATCAAACAATTTTTTACATAACCTAGGCTAGCTACCTAAACATATAACATATACTGCTAAACAATATAACAACGTGATTCGGGAATTTAATCGGGAAACTTACAATAATCTGATTCGGGTGGGATCAGGGAAACTTTATAACACACTGGTTCGGGGCTGAACCAGTGTCTTTAAAAATTGTGAACTAAAACCTCTGAACTCACTCTTCATTATTGTTGACACTTGATTTTTACATGTTTTCTCAGGTCGTTAAGGTATCATTCCAGAGTAGGAGTACATCACGAGCATGAAAACTGTTTCATTTAAACGCTTGCATCTTTCCTTTTAAGTTCTTTGGGTTGGACGTTTGTTTTGATGCACACTTTATTTTCGTTTACTTACGCTTCTGCATTTCTTTAACTACATGGTTAAAATTTGTTTAAACGTATTTTTGTATACAGAGTCATTCTATCTGACTAGTGTCTTGGATCCTGGTTTGTCATGCGCCTCGCGGTAAAACCTCGCATGTGGATTTTTGAGGGTGTGACAGATTGGTATAAGAGACATTGGTTATAGAGAATTAGGTTTGCATATCATACTCGTAACCTACAGTGTAGTCACAAAACCGACACTAGTATAAAACCAACACGAATACTTAATTCTTTGCTTATCTTACTCACTATGTCTTGGTATATCTTATGTGCCGCTACTTCACTCTTACAGGCATGTCTACTTCTCTGACTCCCCGGTCCCCAGTGAGGAACAAAGAGGTTCTCCATATCCACCTATGTCTCCTATCTTCTCGGGAACACTAGGGGGCTCGGACACATGCCACATGGCATACAAACCCTTCGTTGTCAGAGGCAGCGGAGGAAATGGCGACTGGAGTTGGTACCCTAACAAAATTCAGAGCTATATTGTTGATGAAGCAGTCCCACCCCATAACTTTAGAGGCTTCTTATAACGTCGATAGAGAGGTCTATGGTACTCTACCACCTCTGGCTACCCCATAGAGGAAACTTTTACTGGCTTCGTGGCTGTTACGAGCGTGAGTTTCTTCATATGCGCGAGGCGGCTGCGGCTATCACGGGCCTAATTGAAAATGTTAGTTCACTGAAGCGAGAACTAGGAGCACAACTCAACAAAAGGAAACTACAAGGACAAACGCCTTAAGGGAGATGAATAGGGTGATAGTGAGCAGATTGTTGATCTTACCGAGAGACTGGAGTTGGCTGAGAACAGGATCATTGCTTTTGAGGTAGAGAATGAACCAGAGGAAGAGGAGCCAGAGGAGGTTCCTGATGAGGAACCCGAGGAAGCAGCAGCTACGAGGATGTGGATATGGGTGACGGATACGTAGATGATTAGTTTTATTCTTTACCTACTATGACTTTCTTTTGTTTCCATGTTTGAACTTCGTAGTGTTGGAAATTTCGTAACATTTAGATTTATGAAGAATATTTGATTTAATAAAGTGAATTACAATATATTTTAATCGAATCTTTGGTTTGAATGTTATATGGTGATGAGTTGTCTCCTTTCTTATTATATTATTCTTGAACTTTTGAGATGAAATATGTGATATATATTGTCTCATGTATTCCTTTATTTGTTGTCAAGAATAGAATGTCAGCCCGCAGTGGTGGTAGAAACGGACGCGGTGGCACCCGTGGAGGTGGCTGAGGTAACATCGTGATGACACATGAAGAGCTAGCCGTGCTTATTCAGGAGGAGCAAGTTGCTGCGGCATTGGCAGCACGGAATCCAAACCAAAACAATCAAAGTAATAATCTGAATGTGGGAGGTAACCCTCGTACGAACCTACATTCTCCACACTCCATGTATCCTAACAAACTCAACCGATCCTTAGATCATCTTCCTCTAATCTTTTACTTGCAAACTTTGTGCTTGTTGGTATGGGGGCAAACCCGTACAAAATATTATCGATGTTAATCTGACTAAATTCACACCGGCATCGAGAAACTAAATCTGTTTTTGCAATGTGCAACTGTCTATCTGAGAATCGGATCAAATTTGTAGCTTCCACTCTGGTAGATGCAGCACTCACCTGATGGAATGCACGGGTCTAGGTTCTCGGACTCGACGTAGCAAACGTAATGGGTTGTTAAAGAGGAATACTGTCCACGGGACCGCATTCACCAATTAGAACAAGACCTTTGGGTGCTGAAGAT
This sequence comes from Scalesia atractyloides, assembly GCA_947069175.1. Classification (NCBI taxonomy): domain Eukaryota; kingdom Viridiplantae; phylum Streptophyta; class Magnoliopsida; order Asterales; family Asteraceae; genus Scalesia; species Scalesia atractyloides. The sequence continues at coordinate 54,982,467 of CAMTDV010000029.1, forward strand.
GGAAGGGTTGGAAACTACACCTTGAAGCACTCTGACCTGGTATCTTTATGTCCCGACATTTGGGTAGGCTGGTATATAAGCAGATAGAGCTTTACATCAAGGGTTTAGCTCTGGAAATTCAAGGGATGGTTGAATGAGTAATCCCGTTACGGTCCATCAGGTAGTGCGACTAGCGCATAAGTTGACCGACAGGGCAGTAGAACAGGGTAAACTGCCGAAGAGGGGTGCAGCTGGAACCCCTTGAAAATAAACGAAAGTGGAAGGATGGATCCTCGAAGCAAGTGTCAACTGGGCAAGCACACCAGGTTCTCAGAAATGTTATAACAACAGTAACCGCAACTTCACCAACAACAACCACCAACGTTCAGCAACAACACCAACAACCAGGTCAAGGTGGGTACGCTGAAAAGAAACCCTTTTGTAACAAATGTACTCGTCAGCACTTTGGGTCGTGTGGTGGATGTCAAGGATGTGGTAGAGGAGGTCACACTACTAAAGATTGTAGGGTAAATCTTCATCCAAAACAAAACACTAATCAGGGTCAGCAGCAGCTGGAGTCACCAGAACCTATTATCAATGCGGTGGCAATGATCACCTCAAGAAGGATTGCGCACAGCTGAACAAGGGAAATAGCAGTGGAAACCAACACTAGAATTAGAACAATAACAACAATGCTGATGGGAGTGGTGGAGCTAGGGGTCGTGCGTTTACGCTGGGAAAAGGTGAGGCCCAAAACGACTCTAAAGTAGTTACTGGTAAGTTTCCCTTAAACAACAGTTTTGCGCATGTTTTATTCAAAAGCGGTGCCGATAGGAGTCTTATTTCTGAGTCATTTAGAAAACTGTTAGACCTTAACCCTGTTGAACTAGAGCACAAGTATTTGGTAGAGTTAGCAAGTGGGAAATCGGTAGAAATAACCCACATCGTCCACGGATGCCAGTTACAGTTGCCTGGTCAGATGTTCAAAATCGATCTCATGCCAACCACACTTGGTAGTTATTATGTTGTAGTTGGCATGGATTGGTTATCCGAAACCAAGCTGAAATCGTATGTCGCAAAAAGACTATTCGTATACCTCACCCAAGCAGCGAGATCCTAACCATTCATGGCGAGAAGGGTGGTGTGGTAACCAACATCATTTCCTTCATGAAGGCCCAGAGGTATCTGCGACAGAAAAACTCATACGCTATCTTAGTCACTGTTATTGAGCGACAGAACAACGAGAGGAAGATTGAAGACTTTCCTATTATACGTGATTTTCCTGACATTTTCCCCAAAGACTTGCCTGGTCTGCCACCACATCGGCAAGTCGAATTCGAAATTCAGCTGGCAAAGCACGCTGCGCCGATTGCCAAAGCTCTTTATCGATTAGTTCCATCGGAACTACAAGAGCTTTCTACTCAACTCCAGGAACTCCTAGATAAAGGCTTTATTCGTCCGAGTTCATCACCATGGAGAGCTCCAGTCCTTTTTTGTCAAAAAGAAGGATGGCACTTTCTGTATGTGCATTGATTATAGAGAGCTCAACAAAGTCACTATCAAGAACCGGTACCCTTTACCCAGGATCGACGACTTGTTTGACTAGCTTCCAGGGTCAAGTTACTATTCTAAGATTGATCTAAGGTCGGGATACCATTAGCTGCGTGTACGAGAGGAAGACATCTCCAAAACCGCATTCCGTACTCGGTACGGCTACTATGAATTTTGGTCATGCCATTCGGACTAACTAACACACCTGTGGTATTCATGGACCTCATGAATCGTGTCTGTAAGCCTTATCTCGATAAATTCGTCATTGTCTTCATTGATGACTTACTGGTGTACTCTAAGACTAAGGAGGAACATGCAGAGCATTTGCGATTGGTGTTAGAACTGCTGTGACGGGAACAACTGTATGCCAAGTTCTCTAAGTGCGACTTATGGGTTCGAGAAGTCCAATTCCTTGGGCAAATAGTGAACGAATGGGGTATCCACGTTGATCTAGCAAAGATTGAAGCTATCAAAAGTTGGGAGGCACCGAATACCCCAACAGAAATAAGACAGTTTGTAGGTTTGGCAGGCTATTATCGTCATTTTATTGAGGGATTTTCAGGGATCGCTCAACCTATTACATCCCTAACCTAGAAAGGAACCAAGCATATCTTGGGTGATAAACAGGCGGAAGCTTTCCAGGTGCTGAAACAAAAGCTTTGTAGTGCGCCTATTTTGTCCCTACCTGAGGGAACCGAAGACTTTGTGGTGTACTGCGACCCTTCCATTCTTGGACTTGGATGCGTACTCATGCAACGCGATAAGGTCATTGCGTACACATCCTGGCAGTTGAGGTACACGAGAAAAACTACACAACTCATGACTTAGAGTTAGGAGCCGTGGTGTTCGCTTTAAAAACCTAGAGGCACTATCTTTATGGAATCAAGTGTACCATTTACACCAACCACAAGAGCCTTCAACATATTTTTGATAAAAAAGAATTAAACATGTGACAATGTCATTGGCTCAAACTTTTAAATGACTATGAATGTGCGATCCAGTACCACCAAGGAAAGGCTAATGTGGTAGCCGACGCTCTCAGTAGAAAGGAACACGAGAAGCCCTAACGGTTTCGGTCCTTACAACTTACGATACACTCTAACCTACCCAAAAAAATTCGCAACGCTCAGTTGGAGGCGGTCAAACCTGAAAATCTGAAAGCTGAGAAATTATGCAAGATGAAGCGTGACTGGGAAACCAAATCAGACGGAACTCGTTACTTTCTTAATCAGATAGGGGTACCCCTCTACGGGAACTTGAGGGAACTCATAATGGACGAAGCTCACAAATTAAGATACTCTCTTCATCCAGGATCGGATAAGATGTACCAAGATCTCAAAACGACTTACTGGTGGCCGAACATGAAGGCTGAAATAGCCACCTACGTAAGCAAATACCTAACCTGTGCCAAGGTCAAGGTAGAATACCAGAAACCCTCAGGGCTATTTCAACAACCTAAGATTCCCGTTTGGAAATGGGAACAAGTCGCTATGGATTATATCACAGGCCTACCCAGGACACCTAGTGGAAAGGATATTATATGGGTGATCATTGACCGGCCAACCAAATCGACTCACATTTTTAGCAATCAAGGAAACCGATAAGTTTGATACGCTTGCGGCGCTGTACCTGAAGGAAATAGTGGCCAGGCACGGAGTGCCAACATCCCTCATATTTGACCGTGATCCGCGTTTTACTTCTCATCTATGGCAGTCAGCGCAGAAATCCTTGGGATCACGCGTTGATTTGAGCACAACATACCATCCTCAGACTGATGGTCAAAGTGAACGTACCATTCAGACCCTTGAAGACATGCTTAGAGCGTGTGTAATCGACTTTGGCAAAAGCTGGGAGAAACATCTACCCTTGTTGAGTTTTCCTATAACAACAGCTATCACACGAGTATCCAAGCGGCACCATTCGAGGCATTGTATGGAAGTAAATGTCGATCACCCGTTTATTGGGCGAAAGTTGGTGACAGTTAAATCACGGGGCTAGAGTTGGTTCTAAAAGCAACTGAAAAGATCGTGCAAATCCAAATCGTATGGCAGCAGCTCGAGACCGCCAAAAGTGCTATGCCGATCATCATCGCAAACCGTTAGAATTTCAAGTAGGCGATCGGGTCCTACTGAAAGTATCGCCTTGGAAGGGCATGATTTGTTTTGGTAAGAGAGGTAAACTAATCGCGCGATACGTTGGCCTAGTGAAATTACGAAGAAAATCGGTTCTGTGGCTTATGAGTTGAACCTTCCTGATGACGGTTCTTCTTCCCTTGGTTGCTAAACTGTCCAAGTGAACTTTGACTTGGCCAAATATGGTCTAAACTAAAAGTCAATCAGGTTGCTAAACTGTTCGACTTTTAGCTCAAAATAGCTAAAAAAATTAAAGAACTAGGAAGAGTACTTACTCGTGTTGAAGAACACTTTCGGAACTCAAGATAGGAGGCTTCCAAAGGTTGGAAACAATCTCCAAGAAGGATAGAAAGAAGAACTTCACACTTTGCTTTGAAGTGTTTTGAAGTGGTGTGAAAAAAATGAAAGAATCATGGGGTATTTATAGTATTTTAGGATTAAGGAGGTGATGACAAGTGTCCTCAAGTGTGGATTAGTGTCCTAACATGTGTCAACACCATATTAAGTGTGGCAAAGTGAGTGCTAGATGTCAAAAATTGGAGATAGGTGGCAAACTTGGTGAAGAAGCAAAAATATTTTTTTATTTTTTTTACATTTTTAGCCCTTGGACGTGTATTTTCACTTGTTTGCCATTTTAAACCCCTTTAACCTAATATTTAGGTTATATAAAGGTGTTAAGACATGTGTAACTTGGATTATGCCCGAAAATGTCGTGGATGTCGGTTCGTCCGGTTGTACAGTTACACGTTTCGCAAAATACGTAAAATGCTTTAACGAACACGAGAATGATCGAAATTGTGCAACGATTGACATTTTTGCATTCTCATCTAAAGTACAAGATTTTATTGAATCCAAAAATATTTGGAAATAAAACACAAGGCTTTTTTGAATACGAAATTGTTTGTAATTGATTCAATGATTGAAAAGGCACAAATGTCACAGTTTCCCCGACTTTTGGAAATTTCATCCCAAAATTTAATTAGAGGAAACTTTGTGAAAACATATGAGGGTATTTCGCTTTCATCTGATCCTCTCATTCCCAAGTAAATTTTGGGCCACGTTTGGATTCGCATTAAAATTAAACTATCGGTATACGTCTACGCTTAAGTTTCTTGACTTCATGCTCCAATATCTCCACAGGTTTCTCGACAAAGTGCATAGTGTCATCAACGTGAATTTCGTCGATGGGAATGAAGAGGTTTGTATCGGCTAAACACTTTTTCAAATTGGACACATAGAATGTTGGGTGAATATTCCTAAGTTCTGGAGGTAGCTCAAGTCGGTAGGCCACCTTTCCGATTCTCTCAACGATCTTGAATGGTCCAATATATCGTGGGGCAAGTTTTCCTTTCTTTCCAAATCTAATCACACCTTTTCAAGGGGATACCTTGACAAGGACGTGATCACCAACTTGGAATTCCAAGGGCTTGGGTCTTTTGTCCGCATAACTCTTTTGCCGACTTCTAGCTGTCAGAATTTTATCACGAATTTTCTTAACTTTCTCTGTTGTGTCGTGAATGAGTTCAGGTCTAGTGAGCTGAGCTTTACCGACCTCATTCCAGCAGACAGGTGAAGGACATTTTCGACCATATAGAGCTTCGAAAGGCGTCATATTGATGCTGGCATGATAACTATTGTTGTAGGAGAATTCAACCAATGGTAGATGCGAATCCCAACTACCACCAAAGTCAGTCACACAGGCTCTAAACATATCCTTCAATGTTTGAATTGTCCTTTCAGATTGTCCATCTGTTTGAGGATGATAAGTAGTGCTTAGATTGAGTTTGGTTCCCATGCAGATTGCATGGTCTTCCAAAAGTTAGATGAGAATCGAGCATCTCGATCGGATATGATGCTCAAAGGAACACCATGACGAGATAAATCTCATCAATGTAGATCTTGGCGAGTTTGCTAGCAGATAGATCCTCACGAATTGCCAAAAAGTGTGCTGACTTTGTTAGATGATCGATTATTACCCAAATGGCATCATGACCTCTAGGTGTGTGCGGTAGTTTAGTGATGAGATCCATCGCAATGTTCTCCCATTTCCATACCGGTATTTCTGGTTGCTCAAGTAAACCAGATGGGCGTTGATGTTCTGCCTTAACTTTAAGACAAGTTAGGCATTTAGACACATACAAGGCAATGTCCTTCTTCATACCTAGCCACCAATACTGGGTACGGAGATCCTTATACATTTTGTCTGCACCAGGATGGATTGAATAATGAGACTTATGAGCTTCGTCCATCAATAAGGTGCGGATATTGTCTTGACTAGGAATTCACAAATGGTTCTTGTAGTAGAGTAATCCGTTGTCTTTTGTTTCGAGTTGAAGTTCGAGATTTTGTGGCAGCTCATTATTCAACAAGCTTTGGGTCACATGTGTATGTTGTGCGTGAAGGATACGTGTCTGGATATCAAATTGAACTCGAACACAATGGATGACATGTTCCTTACGACTAAGCGCATCAGCCACAACATTAGACTTACCAGGATGGTAGCGAATCTCGTAGTCGTAGTCGTTCAGAAGTTTGACCCATGTCGTTGTCTCATGTTTAGCTCCTTTTGATTGAATATGTGTTGGAGACTTTTGTGGTTAGTGATAACCACACATTTTGTACTGTAAAGGTAGTGTCTCCAAATTTTGAGAGCAAAAACTACGGCTCCTAACTCAATATCATGAATTGTGTAGTTCCTCTCATGGATTTTCAATTGTCTTGACGCATAGGCTATGAATTTGTCTCTTTGCATGAGAACACAACCAAGGCCTAGGTTTGATGCGTCACAATACACAACGAAATCGTCGTTGCCGTCAGGTAAAGATAAAAAAGGAGCATTACAGAGTTTTTGTTTCAGTGTTTGAAAGGGTTCCTCTTGTTTGGGTCCCCACTCGAAAGGTTTATTCTTCTGAGTCAAAGTGGTGAGGAGAACCGCAATCTTTGAAAAGTTCGTGATGAATCGTCGATAGTATCCAGCAAGACCAAGAAATGAACAAACTTCGGTAGGAGTAGTCGGTGTACTCCAATCCATAATCGCACTGATTTTGGCGGGGTCTACATGTATACCTTGTTCGTTAACAATGTGTCCCAAAAATTGAACTTCTTTTAGCCAAAATTCACATTTGGAGAGTTTGACGTAAAGTTGTTCTTTCTTCAGGAGTTCCATCGTTAGACGGAGATGTAGTTCGTGATCGGCCCAAGACTTAGAATAAATGAGGATGTCGTCGATGAAAACAATGATGGACTTGTCTAAATTAGGTTTACAAACCCTATTCATTAAGTCCATGAAGACGGTAGGAGTATTCGTCAAACCAAAAGGCATAACAGTGAACTCGTAATAGTCGTATCGAGTGCGAAAAGCAGTCTTGGGAATATCTTCTTCGAGTACTCGAAGTTGATGATACCCAGAACGCAGATCAATCTTTGAAAAACAGGTCGCACCTTGTAGCTGATCAAAGAGATCATCAATGCGAGGTAGGGGATATCGATTTTTGATTGTGAGTTTGTTGAGGTCACGATAATCGACACACATATGGAAGGATCCATCCTTCTTTTTCTCGAATAGGACAGGAGCGCCCCAAGGTGAAAAGCTCGAATGAATGAATCCATTGTCTGAAAGTTCTTGGAGTTGCTTCGACAAATCTTGCATTTCAGACGGTGCAAGACGGTAAGGAGATTTAGCAATTGGGTTGGCACCAGGTACAAGGTCAATACGAAACTCAACTTGACGAATTGGGGGTAAACCAGGTAGCTCTTCAGGAAACACCTCAGGATATTCCCGAACAATGGGGATGTCCTCAACTGTTTTGCCCTTGCCTTTTCCCTCTATAATATGTACTAAAAAGGCTACATAATTCGGTCGTAGGTATTTTTGGGCCTGGGTACATGTCATGAGTTTTAGGCTACTAGATGGTTTCTCTCCATGAACTTCTAAGGTTCCGCCAGATGAAATAGGTATACGAATAACCTTGTCGAAACAGATCACCTCAGCATGGTGTTTGGTTAACCAATCCATTCCTATGATGATGTCAAAACGGTGGAAAAAAGGTGGTTATCCAAGTTAAATTGGCAACTACGAATGACATAGTCGAGCACAAGGGGTTCACCACTAGCTATTTCCACCGTTAAGGGTTTTCCTAGTTTAGTTCTAGGCATCGAAAGCAAAGGTTCAAAGGCTAGTGATATAAAGCTTCTATCAGCACTCGAATCGAAAAGAATAGAAGCAGGATGATTGTTAACAAGGAACGTACCATTAATAACTTCGTTATCAGAATTTATTTTTTATAATGCAATAACATTTTCTTCCAGAAGAAAACATGAGGGAAAATATGTGAGATTGACATTGGATAATCAAGAGAGATGTTAAAAATATCGACGAAATATAAGGATGGTGGTCATTCGTTCGTTACTTAAAAACAAACAAACGACACACGGTGACTAATCAAAGTAAATGGGTCTTTATAATGTATCACGAAGACATGCTTTAGCCTATAAGTGGACACTCACTCCAAGAGTTCCAGGTAAGAGTGACTGGTCCGATAATGCGGATCTGTACGAACACTCTAGCCTTAGACAGAAAACTCAGGGTATAGGCGTCCACCCTTCCAGATTGCACATGTTCACATTAGTAAAACCCAAACTTTGACAGGATTTTTAAAACTTACAAGGCTTTAAGCCAAAACATATCATCTAATGATAGATGATTGATTTTCAAAACGGATTTGTAACTTGTGTATTTGTTTTGATAATCACCTAAGGATAGGTGATGGTATTGTTTAAATAATCTAAACGCAAGATAACTCGCGTTAGGGTCCTAGGAAGGTTAGAGTCTAGATCAAAGCATTACTAATAACCTAATTCCCTATAACCGAAGCTCTGATACCAATCTTTCTGTAACACCCCAAACGCGTAAAACAACGAACCGCCATGAAAATGTCGGGGAGTCATGTCATAGAACTATTGTTTCACAACTCATGAAATTTAAAATTTTGTTTTATTAAGTTAAATGTTTATATTGTCTTAGGATAAACAGAAACAACACATAAATAAATTGTCTTTCATGTTTTAAGTCACTAAGGCCCGCGTTATTCCTACGTGAAGCATGCATCATATTATCAAGCATTGACTCCTGAAACATATGTTAAAAGAGAGTCAGCATAAAAATGCCAGTGACTACATAGGTTTTGTGAGTGTGTCAAATTCATGGCTTTGTATACATATTGCAACACCTCGTCTGACTAAAAGAGTCGTTAAGTGAAAACCTCGTATTAAAAGCGTTTGATATTGCAATACAATTAACCAACTAAAACAAGTTGGTTAGAGTTGTGAAAACCTTATAGCCATGAATCTTGACCAAAACGTTTCTTTTGTAAAAACCTTGTAATAGATTGATTCAAAAGAACACTCCATATGGTTTATATCTTTAAGTGAAATTCATTGCGTGACATTGTTCAAAACCATTTGTCCGGGTTATAAATCAATCGTCTGTGTCATAAACCAATTGTCCATGTCATAAACAAATGGTCCATGTTTTTAATTGCGAAAACTTTTGATCATTCTTTAATGAACACATTCAAACCTGTGTTGACTATACCACCAAAGAGTATCTTTAATAGACCACAAAAGGGTCTCTTTAACTAGACTAACAAATCAACAAATTATTTGTTAATCAGACACAGTTTCTGTCACTACCCAAACTTCTAACAAATCCAGTGAACAGTCTGATAATGGGATTGTCAGTCCTATGGTACCTAACATACTATTGGTCGGCTCGGCCAAAGCTAATGAATGTCATTCGTGTTATGGATAACGCATCAACAAGTTGTTCACATTATTGAAATCGTATTGTTTTATACATAAACCATATGAGTCACCCCAAAACATTTGTAAAACGTAAAAGAGGGGAACTATGTACTCAATTTGAAAATCATTTTATATATATAAACCATGTATATTGTTTTGAAATCTTGAAAATAATTATAGGCACATATGAATTACCCCAAAATATTTTGAAAATGTAAAAGAGGGGAACTATGTACTCACTTTGAAAATCATTTTGTATACATAAACCATGTATATTGTTTTGAAATCTTGAAAATAATTATAGGCACATATGAATCACCCCAAAACATTTAGAAAATGTAAAAGAGGGGAACTAGGTACTCACTTTGAAAATCATTTTGTATATATAACCCATGTATATTGTTTTGAAATCTTGAAATAATATAGGCACATATGAATCACCCAAACATTTAGAAAATGTAAAAGAGGGGAACTATGTACTCACTTGGGATTGCGAAAGTGTTCTTGATCAACGGAATAACAAAGTCCTAATGTGTCAGATAAACCAAACGAGTGTTGGAAGTCATGTGATATGGTTTAACAAACTTAACATTCTGAAAGGATCCTAAGTGCTGTTGACCCATTATGACTCGGTAAGGTAGTTTATGATACTTTAACGTGTCATTAGCATAAACGCGTGATCGGATGGTTAAACATGTCCTATGATAAGTCTTAAATGCCCAAACATGTTTGAAAATGTTATAACATCAGTTTATATGTCTAAAATTTGGTTACATGTGTTTAAAATGGATTTATGCGCAAAAGGGCAATTTGGTCATCATTTTTTTAAGAACATAGAAGCAACTTATCATAACACTAAACAAACGACGTGACCATAAGGTATAACTCAGTAGGTTATTCCCATATAAATATAGTCACAAATATGTGTTTGGTCGGATCCTAAGGTCGACCAAACGGGTCGGATTCGAAAGTCAAAGTGGTGGTCAAGACCGCTTGACTTACGATCCTAAATAAGCACTAAACTAGAAGTGACGAGTTAGACATGTCAAAATATGTGTAACTAAGTTTATAAAAATGATTTAGTATCAAAACTTGGTGTTTTGATACCGAAAATAGTTTCGTAGTAAAATGTACATCATGCGCATTTTTGACCGAAACTTTGACTCGTCACTTCGACTAGTAAATGTGGTAATCAGAAGGTGAAATCGTTAGGGATTATAACCTTCGTGATTACGATCACGTTGCAAAGTTCAATTGAACTTTGACTTCACCAAATTATGGTCAGAACCAAAAGCCAATCAGGAAGCCAAACGTTTCGATTTTTAGCTCAAAATAGCTAAAATAATGAAAAACTAGGAAGAGTACTTACTCGTGTTGAACATTTCTTTTAACTTTCGTAGCCATGAATCTTCATCACAAAACCTATGTTACTCAAATGCATTTTTATGCTGACGTTATATTTTCACATATGTTTTAGGAGCTAATGTTTGACTTTGAGCATGCTTCACATAGGGCGGACCTGGGCCTTAGTGACTTTAAAATTTGCGAGACTATTGTTATGTTTTTTATTTCATTCTCCCAAGACAATATAAACAATTCAATTCAATAATACAAAACTTTATGTACCATGTGTTGTGAAACAATAGTTCTGTGACATGACTCCCCGACGTTTCGGCCGCGGTTTGTTGTTTTACGCGATCGGGGTGTTATAGGAAGATTGGTATCAGAGCTCAGGGTTATTGGGAATTAGGTTATTAGTAATACTTTGACCTAGACTATAACCTTCCTAGGTCCCTAACACAAATTATCTTAAAACAATACCATCACCTGTCCTTAGGTGATTACCAAAACAAATTCACAAGTTACAAATTCATTTTGAAAATCAATCATCTATCCATAGATGATTTGTTTTTAGGCTTCATGCCTTCAAAGTTTTCAAAATCTCGTCAATGTTTGGGTTTTAATAATGTGAACACGTGCAATCTGGATGTGACATTTGTGCCTTTTCAATCATTGCATCAATTACAAACAATTTCGTATTCAATAAAACCCTTTGTTTTATTTCCAAATATTTTTGTATTCAATAAAATCTTGTATTTTATTTATGAGAATGCAAAAATTTCAATTGTTGCATAATTTCGATCATTTTCGTGTTCGTTAAAGCGTTTTACGCATTTTTGTGAAACGCATAACCGTACAACCAGACAAACCAACATCCATGATATTTTTGGGCATAATCCAAGTTACACATGTCTTAACACCTTTATATAACCTAAATATTAGGTTAAAGAGGTTAAAATGGCAAACAAGTGAAAATACAAGTCTAAGGGCCAAAAATGTCAAAAAAATTAATACATATTTTTGCTTCTTTACCAAGTTTGCCACCTATCTCCAATTTTTGACACCTAGCACTCACTTTGCCACACTTAATATGGTTTTGACACATGTTAGGACACTAATCCACACTTGAGGACACTTGTCATCACCTCCTTATTCCTAAAATACTATAAATACCCCATGATTCTTCTATTTTTTTCACACCACTTCAAACACTTCAAAGCAAAGTGTGAAGTTCTTCTTTCTATCCTTCTTGGAGCTTGTTTCCAGCCTTTGGAAGCCTCCTATCTTGAGTTCCGAAAGTGTTCTTTAACACGAGTAAGTACTCTTCCTAGTTTTTCATTATTTTAGCTATTTTGAGCTAAAAATCGAACCGTTTGGCTTCCTGATTGACTTTTGGTTCTGACCATAATTTGGTGAAGTCAAAGTTCAATTGAACTTTGCAACGTGATCGTAATCACGAAGGTTATAATCCCTAACGATTTCACCTTCTGATTACCACATTTACTAGTCGAAGTGACGAGTCAAAGTTTCGGTCAAAAATGCGCATGATGTACATTTTACTACGAAACTATTTTCGGTATCAAAACACCAAGTTTTGATACTAAATCATTTCTATAAACTTAGTTACACATATTTTGACATGTCTAACTCGTCACTTCTAGTTTAGTGCTTATTTAGGATCGTAAGTCAAGCGGTCTTGACCACCACTTTGACTTTCGAATCCGACCCGTTTGGTCGACCTTAGGATCCGACCAAACACATATTTGTGACTATATTTATATGGGAATAACCTACTGAGTTATACCTTATGGTCACGTCGTTTGTTTAGTGTTATGATAAGTTGCTTCTATGTTCTTAAAAAAATGATGACCAAATTGCCCTTTTGCGCATAAATCCATTTTAAACACATGTAACCAAATTTTAGACATATAAACTGATGTTATAACATTTTCAAACATGTTTGGGCATTTAAGACTTATCATAGGACATGTTTAACCATCTGATCACGCGTTTATGCTAATGACACGTTAAAGTATCATAAACTACCTTACCGAGTCATAATGGGTCAACAGCACTTAGGATCCTTTCAAAATGTTAAGTTTGTTAAACCATATCACATGACTTCCAACACTCGTTTGGTTTATCTGACACATTAGGACTTTGTTTATTCCGTTGATCAAGAACACTTTCGCAATCCCAAGTGAGTACATAGTTCCCCTCTTTTACATTTTCTAAATGTTTGGGTGATTCATATGTGCCTATATTATTTTCAAGATTTCAAAACAATATACATGGGTTATATATACAAAATGATTTTCAAAGTGAGTACCTAGTTCCCCTCTTTTACATTTTCTAAATGTTTTGGGGTGATTCATATGTGCCTATAATTATTTTCAAGATTTCAAAACAATATACATGGTTTATGTATACAAAATGATTTTCAAAGTGAGTACATAGTTCCCCTCTTTTACATTTTCAAAATATTTTGGGGTGATTCATATGTGCCTATAATTATTTTCAAGATTTCAAAACAATATACATGGTTTATATATATAAAATGATTTTCAAATTGAGTACATAGTTCCCCTCTTTTACGTTTTACAAATGTTTTGGGGTGACTCATATGGTTTATGTATAAAACAATACGATTTCAATAATGTGAACAACTTATTGATGCGTTATCCATAACACGAATGACATTCATTAGCTTTGGCCGAGCCGACCAATAGTATGTTAGGTACCATAGGACTGACAATCCCATTATCAGACTGTTCACTGGATTTGTTAGAAGTTTGGGTAGTGACAGAAACTGTGTCTGATTAACAAATAATTTGTTGATTTGTTAGTCTAGTTAAAGAGACCCTTTTGTGGTCTATTAAAGATACCCTTTGGTGGTATAGTCAACACAGGTTTGAATGTGTTCATTAAAGAATGATCAAAAGTTTTCGCAATTAAAAACATGGACGATTTGTTTATGACATGGACAATTGGTTTATGACACAGACGATTGATTTATAACCCGGACAAATGGTTTTGAACAATGTCACGCAATGAATTTCACTTAAAGATATAAACCATATGGAGTGTTCTTTTGAATCAATCTATTACAAGGTTTTTACAAAAGAAATGTTTTGGTCAAGATTCATGGCTATAAGGTTTTCACAACTCTAACCAACTTGTTTTAGTTGGTTAATTGTATTGCAATATCAAACGCTTTTGATACAAGGTTTTCACTTAACGACTCTTTTAGTCAGACGAGGTGTTGCAATATGTATACAAAGCCATGAATTTGACACACTCACAAAACCTATGTAGTCACCGGCATTTTTATGCCGACTCTCTTTTAACATATGTTTCAGGAGTCAATGCTTGATAATATGATGCATGCTTCACGTAGGAATAACGCCGGCCTTAGTGACTTAAAACATGAAAGACAATTTATTTATGTGTTGTTTCTGTTTATCCTAAGACAATATAACAATTTAACTTAATAAAACAAAATTTTAAATTTCATGAGTTGTGAAACAATAGTTCTATGACATGACTCCCCGACATTTTCATGGCGGTTCGTTGTTTTACGCAGTTGGGGTGTTACAGAAAGATTGGTATCAGAGCTTTGGTTATAGGGAATTAGGTTATTAGTAATGCTTTGACCTAGACTCTAACCTTCCTAGGACCCTAACGCGAGTTATCTTGCGTTTAGATTATTAAAACAGTACCATCACCTATCCTTAGGTGATTATCAAAACAAATACACAAGTTACAAATCCGTTATGAAAATCAATCATCTATCCTTAGATGATATGTTTTGGCTTAAAGCCTTGTAAGTTTTAAAAATCCTGTCAAAGTTTGGGTTTTACTAATGTGAACATGTGCAATCTGGAAGGGTGGACGCCTATACCCTGAGTTTTCTGTCTAAGGCTAGAGTGTTCGTACAGATCCGCATTATCGGACCAGTCACTCTTACCTGGAACTCTTGGAGTGAGTGTCCACTTATAGGCTAAAGCATGTATTCGTGATACATTATAAAGACCCATTTACTTTGATTAGTCACCGTGTGTCGTTTGTTTGTTTTTAAGTAACGAACGAATGACCACCATCCTTATATTTCGTCGATATTTTTAACATCTCTCTTAATTATCCAATGTCAATCTCACATATTTTCCCTCATGTTTTCTTCTAAAAGAAAATATTATTGCATTATAAAAAATAAATTCTGATAACGAAGTCATTAATGGTACGTTCCTTGTTAACAATCATCCTGCTTCTATTCTTTTCGATTCGAGTGCTGATAGAAGCTTTATATCACTAGCCTTTGAACCTTTGCTTTCGATGCCTAGAACTAAACTAGGAAAGCCCTTAACGGTGGAAATAGCTAGTGGTGAACCACTTGTGCTCGACTATGTCATTCGTAGTTGCCAATTTAACTTGGATAACCACCTTTTTTCCACAAGTTTTGACATCATCATAGGAATGGATTGGTTAACCAAACACCATGCTGAGGTGATCTGTTTCGACAAGGTTATTCGTATACCTATTTCATCTGGCGGAACCTTAGAAGTTCATGGAGAGACCGTCTAGTAGCCTAAAACTCACATATACCCTGGCCCAAAAATACCTACGACCGAATTATGTAGCCTTTTTAGTACATATTGTAGAGGGAAAAGGCAAGGGCAAAACAGTTGAGGACATCCCCATTGTTCGGGAATATCTTGAGGTGTTTCCTGAAGAGCTACCTGGTTTACCCCCAATTCGTCAAGTTAAGTTTCGCATTGACCTTATACCTGGTGCCAACCCAATTGCTAAATCTCCTTACCGTCTTGCACCGTCTGAAATGCAAGATTTGTCGAAGCAACTCCAAGAACTTTCAGACAAGGGATTCATTCATTCGAGCTTTCCACCTTGGGGCGCTCCTGTCCTATTCGAGAAAAAGAAGGATGGATACTTCCATATGTGTGTCGATTATCGTGACCTCAACAAACTCACAATCAAAAATCGATATCCCCTACCTCGCATTGATGATCTCTTTGATCAGCTACAAGGTGCGACCTGCTTTTCAAAGATTGATCTGCGTTCTGGGTATCATCAACTTCGAGTACTCGAAGAAGATATTCCCAAGACTGCTTTTCGCACTCGATACGACCATTACGAGTTCACTGTTATGCCTTTTGGTTTGATGAATGCTCCTACCGTCTTCATGGACTTAATGAATAGGGTTTGTAAACCTAATTTAGACAAGTCCATCATTGTTTTCATCGACGACATCCTCATTTATTCTAAGTCTTGGGCCGATCACGAACTACATCTCCGTCTAACGATGGAACTCCTGAAGAAAGAACAACTTTATGCCAAACTCTCCAAATGTGAATTTTGGCTAAAAGAAGTTCAATTTTTGGGACACATTGTTAACGAACAAGGTATACATGTAGACCCCGCCAAAATCAGTGCGATTATGGATTGGAGTACACCTACTACTCCTACCGAAGTTCGTTCATTTCTTGGTCTTGCTGGATACTATCGACGATTCATCACGAACTTTTCAAAGATTGCGGTTCCCCTCACCACTTTGACTCAGAAGAATAAACCTTTCGAGTGGGGACCCAAACAAGAGGAACCCTTTCAAACACTGAAACAAAAACTCTGTAATGCTCCTTTTTTATCTTTACCTGACGGCAACGACGATTTCGTTGTGTATGACGCATCAAACCTAGGCCTTGGTTGTGTTCTCATGCAAAGAGACAAATTCATAGCCTATGCGTCAAGACAATTTAAAATCCATGAGAGGAACTACACAATTCATGATATTGAGTTAGGAGCCGTAGTTTTTGCTCTCAAAATTTGGAGACACTACCTTTACAGTACGAAATGTGTGGTTATCACTAACCACAAAAGTCTCCAACACATATTCAATCAAAAGGAGCTAAACATGAGACAACGACATGGGTTAAACTTCTGAACGACTACGACTACGAGATTCGCTACCATCCTGGTAAGGCTAATGTTGTGGCTGATGCGCTTAGTCGTAAGGAACATGTCAAACTCCATTGTGTTCGAGTTCAATTTGATATCCAGACACGTATCCTTCACGCACAACATACACATGTGACCCAAAGCTTGTTGAATAATGAGCTGCCACAAAATCTCGAACTTCAACTCGAAACAAAAGACAACGGATTACTCTACTACAAGAACCATTTGTGGATTCCTAGTCAAGACAATATCCGCACCTTATTGATGGACGAAGCTCATAAGTCTCATTATTCAATCCATCCTGGTGCAGGCAAAATGTATAAGGATCTCCGTACCCAGTATTGGTGGCTAGGTATGAAGAAGGACATTGCCTTGTATGTGTCTAAATGCCTAACTTGTCTTAAAGTTAAGGCAGAACATCAACGTCCATCTGGTTTACTTGAGCAACCAGAAATACCGGTATGGAAGTGGGAGAACATTGTGATGGATCTCATCACTAAACTACCGCACACACCTAGAGTCATGATGCCATTTGGGTAATAATCGATCATCTAACAAAGTCAGCACACTTTTTGGCAATTCGTGAGGATCTATCTGCTAGCAAACACGCCAAGATCTACGTTGATGAGATTTATCTCGTCATGGTGTTCCTTTGAGCATCATATCCAATCGAGATGCTCGATTCTCATCTCACTTTTGGAAGACCATGCAATCTGCATGGGAACCAAACTCAATCTAAGCACTACTTATCATCCTCAAACAGATGGACAATCTGAAAGGACAATTCAAACACTGAAGGATATGCTTAGAGCCTGTGTGACTGACTTTGGTGGTAGTTGGGATTCGCATCTACCATTGGTCGAATTCTCCTACACAATAGTTATCACGCCAGCATCAATATGACGCCTTTCGACGCTCTATATGGTCGAAAATGTCGTTCACCTGTGTACTGGAATGAGGTCGGTGAAGCTCAGCTCACTAGACCTGAACTCATTCACGACACAACAGAGAAAGTTAAGAAAATTCGCGATAAACTTCTGACAGCAAGAAGTTGGCAAAAGAGTTATGCGGACAAACGACCCAAGCCCTTGGAATTCCAAGTTGGTGATCACGTCCTTGTCAAGGTATCCCTTTGAAAAGGTGTGATTAGATTTGGAAAGAAAGGAAAACTTGCCCCACGATATATTGGACCATTCAAGATCGTTGAGAGAATCGGAAAGGTGGCCTACCGACTTGAGCTACCTCCTGAACTTAGGAATATTCACCCAACATTCTATGTGTCCAATTTGAAAAAGTGTTTAGCCGATACAAACCTCTTCATTCCCATCGACGAAATTCACGTTGATGACACTATGCACTTTGTCGAGAAACATGTGGAGATATTGGAGCATGAAGTCAAGAAACTTAAGCGTAGACGTATACCGATAGTTTAAGTTTGCTGTGAATCCAAACGTGGCCCAAAATTTTGAGCTAAAAGTCGAACATTTTGGCTTCCTGATTGACTTTGGTTTTGACCATATTTTGGTCAAGTCATATTTTGGCTTCCCGATTTCACCAAAATGTTCGACTTTTAGCTCAAATTTTGGGCCACGTTTGGATTCGCAGCAAACTTAAACTATCGGTATACGTCTACGCTTAAGTTTCTTGACTTCATGCTCCAATATCTCCACAGGTTTCTCGACAAAGTGCATAGTGTCATCAACGTGAATTTCGTCGATGGGAATGAAGAGGTTTGTATCGGCTAAACACTTTTTCAAATTGGACACATAGAATGTTGGGTGAATATTCCTAAGTTCAGGAGGTAGCTCAAGTCGGTAGGCCACCTTTCCGATTCTCTCAACGATCTTGAATGGTCCAATATATCGTGGGGCAAGTTTTCCTTTCTTTCCAAATCTAATCACACCTTTTCAAAGGGATACCTTGACAAGGACGTGATCACCAACTTGGAATTCCAAGGGCTTGGGTCGTTTGTCCGCATAACTCTTTTGCCGCATTCTAGCTGTCAGAAGTTTATCGCGAATTTTCTTAACTTTCTCTGTTGTGTCGTGAATGAGTTCAGGTCTAGTGAGCTGAGCTTCACTGACCTCATTCCAGCAGACAGGTGAACGACATTTTCGACCATATAGAGCGTCGAAAGGCGTTATATTGATGCTGGCGTGATAACTATTGTTGTAGAAGAATTCGACCAATGGTAGATGCGAATCCCAACTACCACCAAAGTCAGTCACACAGGCTCTAAGCATATCCTTTAGTGTTTGAATTGTCCTTTCAGATTGTCCATCTGTTTGAGGATGATAAGTAGTGCTTAGATTGAGTTTGGTTCCCATGCAGATTGCATGGTCTTCCAAAAGTGAGATGAGAATCGAGCATCTCGATTGGATATGATGCTCAAAGGAACACCATGACGAGATAAATCTCATCAACGTAGATCTTGGCGAGTTTGCTAGCAGATAGATCCTCACGAATTGTCAAAAAGTGTGCTGACTTTGTTAGATGATTGATTATTACCCAAATGGCATCATGACCTCTAGGTGTGTGCGGTAGTTTTGTGATGAGATCCATCACAATGTTCTCCCACTTCCATACCGGTATTTATGGTTGCTCAAGTAAACCAGATGGACGTTGATGTTCTGCCTTAACTTTAAGACAAGTTAGGCATTTAGACACATACAAGGCAATGTCCTTCTTCATACCTAGCCACCAATACTGGGTACGGAGATCCTTATACATTTTGTCTGCACCAGGATGGATTGAATAATGAGACTTATGAGCTTCGTCCATCAATAAGGTGCGGATATTGTCTTGACTAGGAATCCACAAATGGTTCTTGTAGTAGAGTAATCCGTTGTCTTTTGTTTCGAGTTGAAGTTCGAGATTTTGTGGCAGCTCATTATTCAACAAGCTTTGGGTCACATGTGTATGTTGTGCGTGAAGGATACGTGTATGTATATCAAATTGAACTCGAACACAATGGAGTTTGACATGTTCCTTACGACTAAGCGCATCAGCCACAACATTAGCCTTACTAGGATGGTAGCGAATCTCGTAGTCGTAGTCGTTCAGAAGTTTAACCCATGTCCTTGTCTCATGTTTAGCTCCTTTTGATTGAATATGTGTTGGAGACTTTTGTGGTTAGTGATAACCACACATTTCGTACTGTAAAGGTAGTGTCTCCAAATTTTGAGAGCAAAAACTACGGCTCCTAACTCAATATCATGAATTGTGTAGTTCCTCTCATGGATTTTCAATTGTCTTGACGCATAGGCTATGAATCTGTCTCTTTGCATGAGAACACAACCAAGGCCTAGGTTTGATGCGTCACAATACACAACGAAATCGTCGTTGCCGTCAGGTAAAGATAAAACAGGAGCATTACAGAGTTTTTGTTTCAGTGTTTGAAAGGGTTCCTCTTGTTTGGGTCCCCACTCGAAAGGTTTATTCTTCTGAGTCAAAGTGGTGAGGGGAACCGCAATCTTTGAAAAGTTCATGATGAATCGTCGATAGTATCCAGCAAGACCAAGAAATGAACGAACTTCGGTAGGAGTAGTAGGTGTACTCCAATCCATAATCGCACTGATTTTGGCGGGGTCTACATGTATACCTTGTTCGTTAACAATGTGTCCCAAAAATTGAACTTCTTTTAGCCAAAATTCACATTTGGAGAGTTTGGCATAAAGTTGTTCTTTCTTCAGGAGTTCCATCGTTAGACGGAGATGTAGTTCGTGATCGGCCCAAGACTTAGAATAAATGAGGATGTCGTCGATGAAAACAATGATGGACTTGTCTAAATTAGGTTTACAAACCCTATTCATTAAGTCCATGAAGACGGTAGGAGCATTCGTCAAACCAAAAGGTATAACAGTGAACTCGTAATGGTCGTATCGAATGCGAAAAGCAGTCTTGGGAATATCTTCTTCGAGTACTCGAAGTTGATGATACCCAGAATGCAGATCAATCTTTGAAAAGCAGGTCGCACCTTGTAGCTGATCAAAGAGATCATCAATGCGAGGTAGGGAATATCGATTTTTGATTGTGAGTTTGTTGAGGTCACGATAATCGACACACATATGGAAGGATCCATCCTTCTTTTTCTCGAATAGGACAGGAGCGCCCCAAGGTGGAAAGCTCGAATGAATGAATCCCTTGTCTGAAAGTTCTTGGAGTTGCTTCGACAAATCTTGCATTTCAGACGGTGCAAGACGGTAAGGAGATTTAGCAATTGGGTTTGGCACCAGGTACAAGGTCAATGCGAAACTTAACTTGACGAATTGGGGGTAAACCAGGTAGCTCTTCAGGAAACACCTCAGGATATTCCCGAACAATGGGGATGTCCTCAACTGTTTTGCCCTTGCCTTTTCCCTCTACAATATGTACTAAAAAGGCTACATAATTCGGTCGTAGGTATTTTTGGGCCTGGGTATATGTCATGAGTTTTAGGCTACTAGACGGTCTCTCCATGAACTTCTAAGGTTCCGCCAGATGAAATAGGTATACGAATAACCTTGTCAAAACAGATCACCTCAGCATGGTGTTTGGTTAACCAATCCATTCCTATGATGATGTCAAAACTTGTGGAAAAAAGTTGGTTATCCAAGTTAAATTGGCAACTACGAATGACATAGTCGAGCACAAGTGGTTCACCACTAGCTATTTCCACCGTTAAGGGCTTTCCTAGTTTAGTTCTAGGCATCGAAAGCAAAGGTTCAAAGGCTAGTGATATAAAGCTTCTATCAGCACTCGAATCGAAAAGAATAGAAGCAGGATGATTGTTAACAAGGAACGTACCATTAATGACTTCGTTATCAGAATTTATTTTTTATAATGCAATAAGATTTTCTTTTAGAAGAAAACATGAGGGAAAATATGTGAGATTGACATTGGATAATCAAGAGAGATGTTAAAAATATCGACGAAATATAAGGATGGTGGTCATTCGTTCGTTACTTAAAAACAAACAAACGACACACGGTGACTAATCAAAGTAAATGGGTCTTTATAATGTATCACGAAGACATGCTTTAGCCTATAAGTGGACACTCACTCCAAGAGTTCCAGGTAAGAGTGACTGGTCCGATAATGCGGATCTGTACGAACACTCTAGCCTTAGACAGAAAACTCAGGGTATAGGCGTCCACCCTTCCAGATTGCACATGTTCACATTAGTAAAACCCAAACTTTGACAGGATTTTTAAAACTTACAAGGCTTTAAGCCAAAACATATCATCTAAGGATAGATGATTGATTTTCAAAACTTATTTGTAACTTGTGTATTTGTTTTGATAATCACCTAAGGATAGGTGATGGTACTGTTTTAATAATCTAAACGCAAGATAACTCGCGTTAGGGTCCTAGGAAGGTTAGAGTCTAGGTCAAAGCATTACTAATAACCTAATTCCCTATAACCAAAGCTCTGATACCAATCTTTCTGTAACACCCCAACCGCGTAAAACAACGAACCGCCATGAAAATGTCGGGGAGTCATGTCATAGAACTATTGTTTCACAACTCATGAAATTTAAAATTTTGTTTTATTAAGTTAAATGTTTATATTGTCTTAGGATAAACAGAAACAACACATAAATAAATTGTCTTTCATGTTTTAAGTCACTAAGGCCCGCGTTATTCCTACGTGAAGCATGCATCATATTATCAAGAATTGACTCCTGAAACATATGTTAAAAGAGAGTCGGCATAAAAATGCCGGTGACTACATAGGTTTTGTGAGTGTGTCAAATTCATGGCTTTGTATACATATTGCAACACCTCGTCTGACTAAAAGAGTCATTAAGTGAAAACCTCGTATCAAAAGCGTTTGATATTGCAATACAATTAACCAACTAAAACAAGTTGGTTAGAGTTGTGAAAACCTTATAGCCATGAATCTTGACCAAAACGTTTCTTTTGTAAAAACCTTGTAATAGATTGATTCAAAAGAACACTCCATATGGTTTATATCTTTAAGTGAAATTCATTGCGTGACATTGTTCAAAACCATTTGTCCGGGTTATAAATCAATCGTCTGTGTCATAAACCAATTGTCCATGTCATAAACAAATCGTCCATGTTTTTAATTGCGAAAACTTTTGATCATTCTTTAATGAACACATTCAAACCTGTGTTGACTATACCACCAAAGGGTATCTTTAATAGACCACAAAAGGGTCTCTTTAACTAGACTAACAAATCAACAAATTATTTGTTAATCAGACACAGTTTCTGTCACTACCCAAACTTCTAACAAATCCAGTGAACAGTCTGATAATGGGATTGTCAGTCCTATGGTACCTAACATACTATTGGTCGGCTCGGCCAAAGCTAATGAATGTCATTCGTGTTATGGATAACGCATCAACAAGTTGTTCACATTATTGAAATCGTATTGTTTTATACATAAACCATATGAGTCACCCCAAAACATTTGTAAAACGTAAAAGAGGGGAACTATGTACTCAATTTGAAAATCATTTTATATATATAAACCATGTATATTGTTTTGAAATCTTGAAAATAATTATAGGCACATATGAATCACCCCAAAATATTTTGAAAATGTAAAAGAGGGGAACTATGTACTCACTTTGAAAATCATTTTGTATACATAAACCATGTATATTGTTTTGAAATCTTGAAAAATAATTATAGGCACATATGAATCACCCCAAAACATTTAGAAAATGTAAAAGAGGGGAACTAGGTACTCACTTTGAAAATCATTTTGTATATATAACCCATGTATATTGTTTTGAAATCTTGAAAATAATATAGGCACATATGAATCACCCAAACATTTAGAAAATGTAAAAGAGGGGAACTATGTACTCACTTGGGATTGCGAAAGTGTTCTTGATCAACGGAATAAACAAAGTCCTAATGTGTCAGATAAACCAAACGAGTGTTGGAAGTCATGTGATATGGTTTAACAAACTTAACATTTTGAAAGGATCCTAAGTGCTGTTGACCCATTATGACTCGGTAAGGTAGTTTATGATACTTTAACGTGTCATTAGCATAAACGCGTGATCAGATGGTTAAACATGTCCTATGATAAGTCTTAAATGCCCAAACATGTTTGAAAATGTTATAACATCAGTTTATATGTCTAAAATTTGGTTACATGTGTTTAAAATGGATTTATGCGCAAAAGGGCAATTTGGTCATCATTTTTTTAAGAACATAGAAGCAACTTATCATAACACTAAACAAACGACGTGACCATAAGGTATAACTCAGTAGGTTATTCCCATATAAATATAGTCACAAATATGTGTTTGGTCGGATCCTAAGGTCGACCAAACGGGTCGGATTCGAAAGTCAAAGTGGTGGTCAAGACCGCTTGACTTACGATCCTAAATAAGCACTAAACTAGAAGTGACGAGTTAGACATGTCAAAATATGTGTAACTAAGTTTATAGAAATGATTTAGTATCAAAACTTGGTGTTTTGATACCGAAAATAGTTTCGTAGTAAAATGTACATCATGCGCATTTTTGACCGAAACTTTGACTCGTCACTTCGACTAGTAAATGTGGTAATCAGAAGGTGAAATCGTTAGGGATTATAACCTTCGTGATTACGATCACGTTGCAAAGTTCAATTGAACTTTGACTTCACCAAATTATGGTCAGAACCAAAAGTCAATCAGGAAGCCAAACGGTTCGATTTTTAGCTCAAAATAGCTAAAATAATGAAAAACTAGGAAGAGTACTTACTCGTGTTAAAGAACACTTTCGGAACTCAAGATAGGAGGCTTCCAAAGGCTGGAAACAAGCTCCAAGAAGGATAGAAAGAAGAACTTCACACTTTGCTTTGAAGTGTTTGAAGTGGTGTGAAAAAAATAGAAGAATCATGGGGTATTTATAGTATTTTAGGAATAAGGAGGTGATGACAAGTGTCCTCAAGTGTGGATTAGTGTCCTAACATGTGTCAAAACCATATTAAGTGTGGCAAAGTGAGTGCTAGGTGTCAAAAATTGGAGATAGGTGGCAAACTTGGTAAAGAAGCAAAAATATGTATTAATTTTTTTGACATTTTTGGCCCTTAGACTTGTATTTTCACTTGTTTGCCATTTTAACCTCTTTAACCTAATATTTAGGTTATATAAAGGTGTTAAGACATGTGTAACTTGGATTATGCCCAAAAATATCATGGATGTTGGTTTGTCTGGTTGTACGGTTATGCGTTTCACAAAAATGCGTAAAACGCTTTAACGAACACGAAAATGATCGAAATTATGCAACAATTGAAATTTTTGCATTCTCATAAATAAAATACAAGATTTTATTGAATACAAAAATATTTGGAAATAAAACAAAGGGTTTTATTGAATACGAAATTGTTTGTAATTGATGCAATGATTGAAAAGGCACAAATGTCACATCCATATTGCACGTGTTCACATTATTAAAACCCAAACATTGACGAGATTTTGAAAACTTTGAAGGCATGAAGCCTAAAAACAAATCATCTATGGATAGATGATTGATTTTCAAAATGAATTTGTAACTTGTGAATTTGTTTTGGTAATCACCTAAGGACAGGTGATGGTATTGTTTTAAGATAATTTGTGTTAGGGACCTAGGAAGGTTATAGTCTAGGTCAAAGTATTACTAATAACCTAATTCCCAATAACCCTGAGCTCTGATACCAATCTTCCTATAACACCCCGATCGCGTAAAACAACAAACCGCGGCCGAAACGTCGGGGAGTCATGTCACAGAACTATTGTTTCACAACACATGGTACATAAAGTTTTGTATTATTGAATTTAATTGTTTATATTGTCTTGGGAGAATGAAATCAAAAACATAACAATAGTCTCGCAAATTTTAAAGTCACTAAGGCCCAGGTCCGCCCTATGTGAAGCATGCTCAAAGTCAAACATTAGCTCCTAAAACATATGTGAAAATATAACGTCAGCATAAAAATGCCTGTGAGTAACATAGGTTTTGAGATGAAGATTCATGGCTACGGAAGTGAAAAGAAATGTTCAACTATTACAAAAGTAGCCATGATCCTTTACAATAATGTTTCTTTTATGAAATCATATGAAAATCAAATGATTTAAAAGAAATGATGCATGGATAACTTAATAACCAAAATAACTCGTGCCTTGTATAAAATATCTCATGTCTTGTATTTTGTTTGAAGTGGTTTAGATAACACTATGTTATGTAATATAATGAAAGCACTTATATAGGAAGTACCAGCAGCGTATCCACCATGCTTTTATCATATTACACAAGTCTCGTCATTTAAATCACTTACCATGAGCCAACAATTGAGATGTCTTGTTTAAACCAATGTCACGTATAAACCAATGCCATGTATAAACCAAATGCCTTTTATAAACAAATGTCTATGTATAAACCAATGTCTTGTATAAACCAAATGTTATTTATAAACAAATGTCTATATATAAACCAATGTCTTGTATGGCAAACAAAAGTCTTGTTTAAACCATAAAATATATGTCTTGTATAAAATAACCAAAATGTCTTGTCTTGTCAAAATGTCTTGTATAAAACAGGTGTTTTGAATAAAGAAAGGTCTTGTTTAAACAAAAACTCTTGTCTTATAAATCAATTGCTTTTATTGTGTAGACATATATATATGGATTGTTGGCGAATACATTCAAGCCTTGTTGACTGCCGGATAAACCCTTAAAAAGACAAAGGTTTATCAAATGTTCGTTGGATTCTTTCATTCCCTAAAGTCACTTCCAAACAAACCTAGAAAGCAGGAACGAGATTGTCAATTCTATGGTACCATTACATACTACAGGTCGGCGTGATCAATGTTAATGAATGTATCATCTATATTCAACGCACCAATATGTGTTGAACAATGTAAGCATGTCATGAAAATGTTTTGAAATCATGTACTTGGCATACTAAGTAATATACCAAGCAAAAATGTCTTTAAAATTATGTACTACGTATGCTAAGTCAACATGCGAAGTAAAAATGTCTTTGAAATCGTGTACTAGGTATGCAAAGTCAACATACGAAGCAAAATGTCTTTGAAATCATGTACTAGGTATACTAAGTCAACATACGAAGCAAAAATATCTTTGAAATCATGTGCTAGGTATGCTAAGTCAACATACGAAGCAAAAATGTCCTTGAAATCATGTACTAGGTATGCTAAGTCAACATACGAAGCAAAAATGTCTTTGAAATCATGTACTAGGTATGCTAAGTCAACATATGAAGCAAAACGTCTTTGAAATTATGTAGTGATAGGTATATATGAATCACCCTAAAACATTTGAAAAGGTAAAAGAGGGGGGCTATGTACTCACTTGGGATTGCGTAAATGTCTTGTTCAAATGATCAAACAAAGCTCAAGGATTGAAGAGTTCTAGTATGTCCTAATGTATCGGAATACTAGGTTTGTGTGTCGAGACTTTAATCGGAGGATTGGATAGAATGAGGTCTTATAAACCAAACGGTATTGGGACTCATACGATATGTTTACAATACCTTACATTCTGATTTGGAAGAGTTTCTAAGTGCTTTGATCCATTATGACTTGTTAAAATAGTTTACGCCACTTTAACGGGTCGCAAGCGTAACTATGGGTTTGGATGGTTATATAAGTCCTATGATGAGTCTTATATGTCAAAACAAGTTTGATTATGTTATTATATCAGTTTAGATGTAAAAACTATGGTATTACATGTTTAAAACCATTTTATGCGCCAAAAGGGTGTTTTCGGCATTTTAAAAGTATATAAGATCGACTCATCATATAACTAACCAAACTATATGACTATAAGGTATAACCTCAGAGGGTTATTCCCTAAATTACTATGGTCATAAAAATGTGCTTGGTCGAATCCTAAGATTGACCAAATGGGTTTAGATTTGAAAGTTAAAGCAGTAGTAAAACCGCTCGACTTACGACTAAGAAAAAAGCACTAAACTAGAAATGACGAGTTAGACATGTTTGAACATCTCTAATAATGTTATAAAACTGATTTGGTGTCAAAACCTTAAGTTTTAATACCCAAAAACGTTTTCGTTGTAAAAATGCATATATATAACACTTTTAACTCGTAAAACTTTGACTCGTCATCTCGCCTATTAAACGTGGTAATCAAAAGTTGCAATCACAAGGGAATAATACCTTCGTGATTATGGTCACGTTGCAAAGTTCAATTAGAACTTGGACTTGACCAAAATGATCAGAACCGAAAGTCAAACATGAAGTCAAACTGTTTGACTTTTAGCTCAAAATAGCTAAAATAATGAAAGAACTAGGAAGAGTACTTACTTGTGTTGAAGAACACTTTCAAACTCAAGATATGAGGCTTCCAAAGGCTGGAAACAAGCTCCAAGAAGGATAGAAAGAAGAACTTCACACTTTGCTTTGAAGTGTTTTGACGTGGTGTGAAAAAAATGGATGAATCAAAGGGTATTTATAGTGTTTTACGATCAATGAGGTGATGACAAGTGTTACCAAGTGTGGATTAGTGTCCTAACATGTGTCAACACCAAATTAAGTGTGACAAAATGAGTGCAAGGTATCAGAAATTGGAAATATGTGGCAAACTTGGTGAAGACGCAAACTTTTTTTGACAATTTTGGCCCTGGACTTGTATTGTCGCATTTTGTCATTTTTAACCCCTCTTAACCTAATATTTATGTTATATAAAGGCGTTAAGGAACGTGTAACTTGGATTTTGTCTGGAAATGTTGTGGATGTCAGTTCGTTAGATTGTATAGTTACACGTTTCGGAAATAAAGTATAAAACTTTATCGAACACGAAAATGACCGAATTTGTGTAATGATTGACATTTTTGCATTCTTACCAATAAAATGCAAGATTTTATTGAATAAAAATGTCTGGGATTGTATAATGATTGATAAATATACATTCTCGCAAATAAATACAAGATTTTATTAAATACGAAAACGTTTCGAAATTGTTCAATGACTAAAAGTGTATAAATGTCACAGTTTCAAGTAGTGATTCAATCTAACCAGAGACAAGCCTGTCATATGATCAAGCGGCAGCAAATCTTTCTTATCCTTCGCCAAGTTTGGAAACTGGTCACCAACATCATCTTCACAAATCTTGGGTACTACAGAAACTTCTCTTTGTCTGTATTTAACTTCATATGTTCAAAAATCATCTTTGTGAAGTTATACGGCTTGTTCAGCGCAAGAGCAACGATCATACACATCTGATAACCAACATTTGCATCGCCTCCCCCTTTCCTATGACTCAGTGTAGAAATGACTGAGTGTACAAAGAACTTGTATGGTCTTCCAAGATGGCTTTGTTGAACTGTATGTTAATGTGAACCTTGTAGCCCATCCTGAAAAACATCCTTTACACATACGCTCGGTGTACATCATCGGATCACTATATTTGTATTTGATGTATAAAACACGACGAATTAGACCTTCACAGATCAACACTTCTTTATCTTCGTTCTTGACTCGTACAAACGATCCAATGGCTTTAAGTTCTAGTACATAGTTTTCATGCTCCCAAAATCTTTCAACGTGTGAACGATAGGCTTTGTGAGGATCAGTAAGTGCTTTGGCAATCGGATGTTCGCTCATAAACTTCAAAATCGACTTGAATAGAGCGATCTCTAGTATTTTCTGATCAAGAACACAGAAGACGTTGTGCTTCTTGTCGAAGTTAGACTTTTTTTCCTGCAAAAACACAAACACGAACACTTAGAAAAAATTTTAAAAAATTTTACCATTTAACTTCGTGCGAAGTAAACTTGGTACGGAGTGGCATTTTATCTTCGCGTGAAGTAAAACAGACCATTTAAACATTTTGCAGTTTATCTTCGTGCGAAGAAAAATTATCTACGTGCGAAGGTAATTTACCTTCGTGCGAAGGTCACCTCAAGAAGACTTGAAAATTTTCCTTCTTTTTTTTTATGAAATTAATGGTTCTATCATAACCTGAAAGTGCCGATTTACACAAAGGTATGTTCAATTTTAATTTTGGCCCGCTTGAATTGTCCTAGATCTAAGTTTTTAAGTTTGGATTACTGAAAACTTCAATTTGACGTTCAATTCGAGCTTAATCTAGTACAATCAGCCTTTGGCATTGTTCGTGGTGCTAATCAACCACTACAAGCCTTGATTTGGACAACACTTCGTCATTTGAATTACAAAAGTTCTATCTTCGCTCAAAGTGAATAACAGTCAAATGATTTATCTCGTGAGAAATGCCTTATATAGGCATCTAATCTTCGTACAAAGGTAATTATCTTCGCGCAAAGATAATTTACCTTCGTGCGAAGGTAAATCCAATTTTTTCTAATTTTTTACATTTCGTTCAACTTTAGCAGTTTTAAAGACCCACTCAGTTGACCATGTCCAAGTTAATGACCCTGGTTAACTGACTTGTCTACCAAGTCCAAGTTAATGACACTGGATAACTGACTTGTCTACCAAGTCCAAGTTAATGACCTTGGTTGAACACTTTGTGAATAAATAGATGTTTCTAGGCAATGTAAAGTTTCAACTTACGAACTTTAATCTTTTCAAAACATTTTCTCAATTCAGATAAGCTCCCAACCCGTCGTCCTCCGGTATTCTCAGCATTCAGCATCTCTAGACTTTGTAGATCCGCTTTCCATCATAGGTAGTCGAAACTAAGATAAAAATAAATCCTTTTGGGTTATAAAGAAATGAAATGTAATGAACTATGTACAAACATATTTACAGACATATGTTTGTGAGTTTGTGTTAGAGGATCATATCAGTTTTTGAGACATATCACTAGTACCGTTGACTTTAATAAGACTTTAAGTTCTAAACAGATTCACTTAGATTGTCAGTATACTTGTCCACGTAAACCCCTACACATTTCTCATTGTTCTGAGATACGCTAGGTAATTTTAAAAACTTAACTTAACCGTGTTTCCCACCTCAAAATATACTCCCGTATCAAGATTCCCTGGATTTCTCTTACAAGTGAATATATCTAACAAATATTTGTATCTGGGTAATGCAAGACCTTGAGAGCTCAGGTTAGTACCACCGTACGACAAAGAGATGAAGGCTCGACTTAAAAGTTGTGTTCCAATTTGGAATCTTAAACTGCAATTGTTGGATCTTTCGATACTTACAAATTGTTGCAGTTTTAGGTTTTTAAAGCAAATGTATTCTACAAGTTCTAGGCCATTGCTGACGCAAAATCAGAAGAACTTGTATAATACCCTAGATATCAATTATCTATAAAGACCTAGTATCTCAGAATCTGGCAATCTCTCAAACGAAATTTCGGTGTACTAAAACTATATATTTGAGAGATGTTAAACCACTAATTAAGAAGTTATACTTTTATGTTTATATCTCATAAACAGTCTATTGATTGTGCGAGGCCTACTGGCACATACTCAGTAAGATCCGTTTAAACTTTTTAACACTTCAATTCTTTAGCATACTGTGATAGTCCACTGATATACTATCATTTCATCTTTTTTTTCACGAAAACTCTTTTTGTCTTTTTCATGTTTTTGTACATTTTGTATTTTTTAATGTTTTTGTATTTTCTACAACATTTCTCCCTCTAAAATAAAAAACATATTTTTGAATTTTTGTTTTTAAAGAAAGAAGATCTAAAACTATAAAATATGACAACCCGATGAGGATCACGAAAACTCGTCATCCAATCTGTATTCAAGCTCAATTTCATCAGGTGTGACACTTGAGGACTCGATTGATATCGGGCGCAAAGGCATGTTGGATACATGATGTCCGGTCTAGATGCTGTAAGATACATCAATGATCCCATCATCGATCTGTATAAGGTTTCATCTATCTTGACTTTGTGTTCATCTGGGCAGATGCCATGATTGATTGCCAATGGGGTAGATAACATTGACATTCCTGACATTTCGAATTTATCCAAGATATCGTGGACGTACTTCGTCAGATGGATGAAGATATCATCAGGCAACTTATCGACCTGAAGTCCCAAGAAGAACTTCATTTCTCCCGTTGAACTCATTTCAAATTTCTTTTTCGTGACCTCTTCGAAATCCTTGCATAAAGTGTCGTTCGTTGACCTAAAGATGATGTCATCCACATAATTTGTACGACTAGCAAATGTCTATTTACTTCCTTCGTGAAGAGTGTGCTATCGACAGTGTCTCTGATAAAGCCATTGCCTAACAGGTGCTGAGAGAGTGTCTCATTCCAGGCTCCCGGGGCCTAATTCAACCTGTATAACGCTTTATCCAGTAAGTAAACCTTGTCTTTATGCACTGGATTGACAAACCCCGGTGGTTGGCCGACATACACTAGCTCTTTCACTTTTCTGTAAAGGAAAGCAGATTTGACATCAAGATGGTACACCTTAAAACCTTTCCATGACACAAACGCCAGGGATTTGGGGATTACTTCTAGTCGTGCACGCAGAGCATAAACATCTATATAATCGACGCCTTCTTGCTGATGAAAACCTTTGATAACCAGTCAAGCTATGTTGCGCACAATTACTCCTCGATCGTCTCTTTTGCATTTGAAGAACCATTTTGTAATGATAGCTTTGTGATTAGCCAGTAGGTCAACAAGCTTCCAGACACCAAGCTTTTCAAATTGTTGCAGCTCTTCCTGCATTGCGTTTACCCAGCTTTCCTCAGCAAGCGCTTCTTTGTTCCATATCGGTTCCATCTGCGAAATAAAACAACGATGTAAGCACAAATTTCGGTTCACTCTCCAACTTTGTAATGCTCTGTTCAGCAACCGCATTACTTGTTGAAGCTTCATTCTGATTGCTAGGACCTGCAGATTGATTTAATAGACTTGTTATCTGCTTAGAACCTTCATTGGAGCTGGATTCACCATCATTACCATACATCGGCCCAGCTTCAGAATCAAAATCATCAGACTGGTCAAAAGTGGGGTCTGGATTATTCACTTCTGGTTCGACGATGGGTTCTTTGAGAGTAATGCTCGGACCTGCACGGAAATCATTTATGCTAATAGGTGGTTTAGTAACCACTATCGGTCTTGAAACTTGCTTTTGATTCGACGCTAGCTGATGTTGATATAACAACACAAGTTCCTTTTTCATTTTGTTCTTCTGGCATATAGAATAAATTCCATAAACTCTCGTAGTTAAATATCCAGGGATCACCAGGCTTTTGGGTAGGCATTGTGTATATCTGACAGTCGACATGTTGAGCAAGAATAACTCGGTTTAAACTCGGTAGATTACTCTTCTCAACGAACTAGCGTAACCCACGAAAATCCCTCCAAAGATCTGGCACCAAATTTACCATCTGGGTCGATGACCGTACATGGAGATCCAAATGGCTCCAAAAAACTCTAAATTTGGCTTACCTGGTTAAGCAACTCAAAGAATGTCTTCTTATGAGCCTTGATGGTTAAAACCATGTTTAACATGTAGCAAGCAGAGGCAACGGCTTCGCTCCAGAAACTGACGGGTAACTTTGAATCGGCGAGCATCATGCATGCTGTTTTGACGAGAATTGATTCTTACATTTCAGCTAGTCCATTTTGCTGTGGAGTATAAGGGGCACTGAATTCGTTGAAGAATACCTTTATCATTACAGAATTCGAGAATTCGATTATTTTTTAACTCAGTACCATTGTCACTGCGTATTCTTCTGATTGGAAAATAGTACAAGTTCTCTAACTTTCTAAAAAGAATCATAAGATTTTCAAAGTATCATCTTTACTCTCGTGAAATATAACCCACGAGAATCTCGAGTAGTGGTCTGTCACAACAAGACAATATAGATCATCAGATATACTTTTGACGTTTATTGCCCGAAAAGATCCATATGAAGCCTCTCTAGTGGTAATTTGATAGAATTCAGAAGTTTTTTCGGGTGTGATTTCTTATGTTGCTTCCAGTTTTTGCAGCTAAGGCGATCGTCAATTAGATGAAAACTTTTGTGATTAACACCCTCCACCAGATTATTGTGCACCAAATAGTTCATTTTTCTCAAATGGATATGCCCCATCTTTCGATGCCATAGATTGATTCCTTTCCAGTTGCCTGTGTCACAAAACATTGTTTCGATTTCGAGGTAGTGGATGCGACGCTCATGTCAAGGACATAAAGATCATTTTCTCGTGGAGCGTGCATGAGAATCCACTCCTTAGAAATTTTGAATCTCGTCTTCAGAATTAGGCATTCTTTATCGTTGAAGTGAGTGGTAAACTTCTTATCACAAATTTGTTAGATTCTCAGTAAATTGTTTTCTAATTCAGCAATATAGTTGACTTTGTCGAACGAGATCACAACATTGGAAAGTTTTCCTTCTCCCACTATCCTTCCACCTTGATTTCCTTCAAACCCTACATAGCCTCCACGAAAAGATTTTACATCATATAGTAAGGCCAACATTCCTGTCATGTGAGGAGAAGCTCCACTGTCCATAATCCACTTTGAAATGATTGACCTTGGGAGCCCCTCCACATGTAAATTAGTAATTACTTAAACAGTGAAACCTAAGCCTTCTCGGTCTTGGGTGGGTTCGGAATATCAAACTTTGGAATTTTGACTTTAAATCTTGTCCAATCTTAGATTTAGTGGGAACAAATGTTTTGATTTCTGCAGAAGTTGATTTTGTTTTAACCACCCAAGTGTGTGTTTTCAGAATTGCCTTTTTGGAACAAAATTTTGAATCCTTTTTGTTCATTTTTGGTTGATGTTTCACCAATTTCAAATTTTGAACAATTTGGAATTGTTGGTTTCACAATTTTGTTGGATTCGTTATTTCTTTTTAAGATTTGTGTTGGTACAAACTCAAGGATCTTTGTGTTTAACATCTTCTGTAGACTTCTTCATGTTGTAAACAAATTTTAGGTTGTTTTGAGTACATTGTTGTGCAATACGCCCGACTTTGTTACATTTCCAACATGTCTTACTGTCACTTCCAACAGAGGAACCCAAATTCTACTCATAATGTTTCTTTTCAAGCTTGGTAAGTGAAAAGGAAAGATTGGGAAAGGAACAATCAAATGATGAGTTCCATGCAGAACTTTAAAATGAACTTGAGAAATGAAAATTGAAACTGAAAGGGTTAAAAAATTGTTAATCAGTTATTCCATAAGTTCTTATGTCATTGATCATGTTCTTCCGAAAATTGAAAAGTAAGAAGATGATAAGAAAGGTAACAAAAAAAGTGTCGGTTACAACCATGTTCCACCACCCATGTGGGAAAGTTATGCAAGAAAGAAACCATCTAGGTGGAAAAGGCGCTTAATTTAAAATTGAAAACTGAAAAGAATAATGAGCTGCCTGAGAACCTTGATGTAACATACACAAATAAGACAATGACTATGAATCTGATGTGGTTAAAACTATTGTTGAAAATGTTTTAGCAAGTGAAAGTGATAGCACAAAATATGAGAGTGCTACGTCGAACTTGGAGAAAACTAGTTTAAGTTCACCTTCTGAAAATGAGGAGAGTTTTCATAAGAGTTATCTTGATAAATCATATTCTAGTTCGGATGATGATTCTACATTGGTTGCTTATATAATGAAAGGATCGGACAAACTATATTCTGATCAAGAATTTTTTATTCAGAATGTGAATTTTGAAAAAGTTGAACAAGTGTTTAAATTGACAGAAATAAATCTTTCAGAGCTTGAAAATTTGAACGAATCTTACTACTCTAAACCCAAAAGTTCTTATAATAATGATCACAAAGGTAAAAATTATCCCGAGAACAAAAGAAAAGGGTTGGGATATTTAAAGAAGAAAAATAATAAGTTTCAAAAGCCAAATTTTCAAAAGAAGGTAAGGTTGGGAAAGGAACAATCAACAACGAGTTCCATGCAGAAAAGAAACATCGTGAGCAGAATTTGGGTTTCTCTATTGGAAGTGACAGTAGGACATGCTGGAAATGTAACAAAGTCGGGCATATTGCACGACAATGTACTCAAAACAACCCAAAATCTGTTTATAGCATGAAGAAGTTTGTAGAAGATGTGAAACAAAAGATCCCTGAGTTTGTACCAACACATATCTTAAAAAGAAATAACGAATCCAACAAAATTGTAAAACCAACGATCCGAATGGTTCAAAATTTGAAATTGGTGAAACATCAACAAAAAATGAACAAAAGGATTCAAAACTTTATTCCAAAAAGACAATTCTGAAAACACAAACTTAGGAGGTTAAAACAAAAACATCTTCTGCAGAAATCAAAACATCTGTTCCCTCAAAATCTGAGATTGGACAGGATTTTAAAGTCAAAATTCCAAAGTTTGATAATCCGAACCCACCTAAGACCGAGAAGGCTTAGGTTTCACTGTTTAAGTAATTACTGATTTACATGTGTAGGGCTCCCAAGGTCAATCGTTTCAAAGGGATAATGGACAATGGAGCTTCTCGTCACATGACAGGAATGCTGGCCTTACTCTATGATGTAAAATCTATTCGTGGAGGCTATGTAGGGTTTACAGGAAATCAAGGTGGAAGGATAGTCGGAGAAGGAAAACATTCCAATGGTGTGGTCTTGTTCGACAAAGTCAACTATATTGCTGAATTATAGAACAATTTACTGAGCATCTCACAGATTTGTGATAAGAAGTTTACAACTCACTTCAATGATAAAGAATGCCTAATTCTCAAGTTGGGATTCAAAATTCCTGAGGAGTGGATTCTCATGCACCCTCCACGAGAAAATGGTCTTTATGTCCTTGGCATGAGGGTCGCATCCACTACCTCAAAATCGGCACAGTGTTTGTGACAAAGTCGCCTGAAAAGGAATCAATCTTATGGCATCGAAAGATGGGGCATATCCATTTGAGAAAAATGAACTATTTAGTGCATAATAATCTTGTGGAGGGTGTTACTCTCAAAAGTGTTCATCTAAATGACGATTGCCTTAGCTACAAAAATGGAAGCAGCATAAGAAATCACACCCGAGAAAACTTCTGAATTCTATCAAATTACCACTAGAGAGGCTTCAATGATAAAGAATGCCTAATTCTGAAGTTGGGATTCAAAATTCCTGAGGAGTGGATTCTCATGCACCCTCCACGAGAAAATGGTCTTTATGTCCTTGGCATGAGGGTCGCATCCACTACCTCGAAATCGACACAGTGTTTGTGACAAAGTCGGCTGAAAAGGAATCAATCTTATGGCATCGAAAGATGGGCATATCCATTTGAGAAAAATGAACTATTTAGTGCATAATAATCTGGTGGAGGGTGTTACTCTCAAAAGTGTTCATCTAAATGACGATTGTCTTAGCTACAAAAATGGGAAGCAGCATAAGAAATCACACCCGAGAAAACTTTTGAATTCTATCAAATTACCACTAGAGAGGCTTCATATGGATCTTTTTGGGCAAGTAAATGTCAAAAGTATATCTGATGATCTATATTGTCTTGTTGTGACAGACGACTACTTGAGATTCTCATGGGTTATATTTCACGAGAGTAAAGATGATACATTTGAAAATCTTATGATTCTTTTCAGAAAGTTAGAGAACTTGTACTATCTTCCAATCAGAAGAATACGCAGTGACAATGGTACTGAGTTTAAAATAATCAAATGCTCGAATTCTATAATGATAAGGTATTCTTCACGAATGCAGCGCCCATTATACTCCGCAGCAAAATGGAGTAGCTGAACGTAAGAATCGGACTCTCATCAAAACAGCATGCACGATGCTCGCCGATTCAAAGTTACCAGTCAGTTTCTTGAGCGAAGCCGTTGCCTCAGCTTGCTACACGTTAAACAGGGTATTAACCATCAAGGCTCATAAGAAGACATGCTTTGAGTTGCTTAACCAACAAAAGCCGAATTTAGAGATTTTGGAGCCATTTGGATCTCCATGTACGGTCATTGACCCAGATGGTAAATTTGGTGCTAGATCTTTGGAGGGATTTTTCGTGGGTTACGCTAGTACGTTTAGAAAAGCATATCTACCGAGTTTAAACCGAGTTATTCTTGCTCAGCATGTCGACTGTTAGAGATACACAATGCCTACCTAAAAGCCTGGTGATCCCTAGATATTTAACTACGAGAGTTTATGGAATTCATTTGATATGCCAGAAGAACAAAACGAAGAGGAACTTGTGTTGTTATATCAACACAGCTAGCGTCTAATCAAGAGCATGTTTCAAGATCGATAATGGTTACTCAACCACCTGTTGGCACAAATGATTATGGTGCAGGTCCAAGCACTACTAAAAAAGAACCCGTCGTCAAACCAGTAGTGAATAACCCAGAGCCCACTTTGGACCAGTCTGATGATTCTGATTTTGAAGCTGGGCTGATGTATGATAATGATAGTGAATCCAGCTCCAATGAAGGTTCTAAGCAGATAACAAGTCTATTAAATCAATCTGCAGGTCCTAGCAATCAGAATGAAGCTTTAACAAGTAATCAGGTTGCTGAACAGAACATTACAAATTTGGCGAGTTAACTGAATGTTCCTAATGAAGTAATGCCAAAGAATTATCCTACCACCCATCGGAGAATATTATTGGAGAGCTGCATGGTGGAGTTAAAACGTGCAATCAGATAAACAAGGATCTGAGTTGTTTTTACACCAAAATTGTACCAATTCAAGATATATGCTTACATCGTTGTTTTATTTCACAGATTGAACCGAAATCGAACAAAGAAGCACTTGCCTACTAAAGTTGGGTAAACGCAATGCAGGAAGATCTGCAAAAATTTGAAATGCTTGGTGTCTAGAAGCTTGTTGACCTACCAACTAACCACAAAGCTATCGCTACAAAATGGGTCTTCAAGTGCAAAAAAGACAATCGAGGAGTAATTATGCGCAACAAAGCTCGACTGGTTGTCAAAGGTTTTCATCAACAAGAAGGCATCGATTATACAGAGGGTTTATGCCTCGGTCGCACGACTAGAAGCAATCTGCATAATCCTAGCGTTTGCGTCATGGAAAGGTTTTAATGTGTACCAGCTTGATGTCAAATCTGCTTTCCTTTATAGAAAAGTGAAAGAGCTAGTGTATGTCGGCCAACCACCAGGGTTTGTCGATCTAATGCATAAAGACAAGTTTTACTTAATAGATAAAGCGTTTTGCAACAGGCCCCGGGAGCCTTGTATGAAACACTCTGTCAGCACCTGTTAAGCAATGGCTTTATCAGAGGCATTTTCGATAGCACACTCTTCACAAAGGAAGTAAACGGACACTTGTTGATTGTATAAATTTATGTGGATGACATCATCTTTGGGTTAACGAACGACACTTTATGCAAGGATTTCGAAGAGGTCATGAATAATAAATTTGAAATGAGTTCAATGGGAGAAATGAAGTTCTTCTTGGGACTTAAGGTCGATCAGTTTCTTGATGGTATCTTCATCCATCAGATGAAGTACGTCCACTATATCTTGGATAAATTCGAAATGTCAGGAACGTCAGTGTTATCTACCGCATTGGCAATCAATCATGGCATTTGCCCAGATGAACACAGAGTCAAGATAGATGAAACCTTATACAGATCGATGATTGGATCATTGATGTATCTTACAGCATCTAGATCGGATATCATGTATCCAACATGCCTTTGCGCCCGATATCAATCGATTCCTCGAGTGTCACACCTGATGATGTCAAGCGGATTTTCAGGTATCTGAGGGTTGCCCAAGCACCGGCTTGTGGTATCAGTGAAACGACAACTTCGACCTCGATGAATATTCTGACTCAGATTTCGGATGCTGCAAATTTAATGCCAAATCTACAACGGCTGGTTGCTAGTTCTTCGGAACACTCTTAGTAACGTGGCAATGCAAGAAGCAAACCATGGTCGCTCTCTCTACTTGTGAGGCAGAATACATTTAAGCTTTCAGTTGTTGTTCCCAAATCTTGTGGATACAACAACAGATAAGAGACTTTGGATTACAATTTCTTGATACGCCCATATACATAGATTATAAGGCTGTCATTGATATAACTAAAAATCCAGTTCAACACAACTAAACACATTGAAATTCGACACATATTATCGTTGATTGCCACGAGAAAAAGTGGATTCGAAAAGAAAAGATCCACACTGATGAACAAAAGGCAGATTTTTATACCAAACCATTTGACCGAACTAGATTTAAATATCTTTTGAGGCTTAATAGTTTGAAGAATCTAACATCAGATGGGATATTGAGGTTGAATACGGATCGGATGACGAGTTTTTGGATCCTCATCGGTTTGTCACATTTTATAGTTTTTAGATCTTCTTTCTTAAAAAAATTCAAAATGTTTTTAGGGGGAGAAATGTTGTAGAAAATACAAAAACATTAAAAAAATACAAAATATACAAAAACATGAAAAAGACAAAAAGAGTTCTCATGAGAAAAGAGGAAATGATAGTACATCATGGACTGTCACCGTATGCTAAAAATTGAAGTTTTCAAAAGTTTAAACGAATCTTACTGAGTATGTGCTAGTAGGCTTCGCACATTCAGTAGATTGTTTCTGACATATAAACATAAAAGTATAACTTTTTAATTAGTGGTTTAACATCTCTCAAATATATGGTTTTAGTACACCGAAATTTCGTTTGAGAGATTGCCGGATTCTGAGATACTAGGTCTTTATAGATAATTGATATCTGGGGAATCATACAAGTTCTTCTGATTTTGCATCAGCAATGACCTAGAACTTGTAGAATACTTTTGCTTTAAAAACCTAAAACTGCAGCAATTTGTAAGTATCGAAAGATCCAGTAATTGCAATATAAGATTCCAAATTGGAACACAAATTTTAAGTCGAGCCTTCATCTCTTTATCGGTACGGTGGTACTAACCTGAGCTCTCAAGGTCTCACACTACCTAGATACAGATATAGTTAGATATATTCACCTGTAAGATGAAATCCAAGGAATCTTGATACGGGAGTATATTCTGAGGTGGGAAACACGGTTAAGTTAAATTCCTAATATTACCTAACGTATCTCGAAACAATTGAGAAATATGTAGAGGTTTAGGTGGACAAGTATACTAACAATCTAAGTGAATCTGTTTAGAACTTAAAGTCTTATTAAGGTCAATGGTACTAGTGATTTGTCTCAAAAAACTGATATGATCCTCTAACACAAACTCACAAAAATATGTCTATTAATATGTTTGTACATAGTTAATTACATTTCATTTCAGAAAAACCCAAAAGGATTTTCAGTATTATTTAGCATAAACTTTGGAAAAATTCAAAAAGATTTTATTTCTATCTTAGTTTCGACTATCGATGATGGAAAGCAGATCTTCAAAGTCCAGAGATGCTTGATCATATGACAGGCTTGTCTCTGGTTAGAGTGAATCAATACTTGAAACAGACGACAGAACCGGTTGAAAGGAAATTCTTTGGTAGATTCAAGGATAAAAAGTACAAAGCACCTTCGAGAGACAAATGGAGAAATGATGGAAGTGGTTATGATAATGAAGCTAAGCAAATGGAAGGTTATGAACCTAAGAGGGGTATATGGTATGAGAAAGATGATTCAAAGAAAAAGGGAACTCCTAAAGCGAAAGCTTAGAAATGAAAGATCGAAGCAGTACTTAGGGATGAAGCTATTGATAAAGAGGTGGAAACTGAGCAGAACGTAGAACAGAATGTTGAAACAGAGATGAATGTTGAGGATGAAGTGTTTTCTGCTACTTCAGATCATGAGAAAGAGAGAGAAGCAGTTGGTGATGATAATGAAGATTCATTGGATGATAGATTTGATGTTGCAATAAGAACTGCAGAACAACAAGAAAGAGTAGCAATAACTCAAGGAAAGAGAAAGGTGGTAGGTGAAATGTTCCATCTAATCAAGAGTTGAAGAAGATGCTGAAAGTCCTACTAAAAAGGCTCAAGAGTTAAGAGCAAGCCTGATATCAAGAAAAAGACAACTGGGTCTCCTGCTATCAAGAAAGCTAGAAGAAAGTACAGAAGGAGGAAGACACCAGAAGTTGAAAATGTTGCACAGCCACCTATTCACCTATTCATGTTTCACCACAACCATCTCTACAACATGTACAACCACCATCACCACAACATGTCACACCTCCACAACCGTCATCACAAAAACAACAAACACCTCCTGTACAACAACGCTCTACACCACAATCGGGTCCAAGACGTTCTTTGACTTATAAACTTTTTGACGACTTTGGTGATATTCCATTTACTGAGGGATTTGATGCAAACTTGTTTAACGATACAAAGATTGCTGAATTGGAAAGCCGGATTAAGTTTTTAGAAGATGATCGAAAGAATCTTAAGTTATTTTAACAATTTTCTATCTGAAACTGAAAGATTAAGAAGGTTGAATGTGGAGTATGATGCTGAACGCCTGCGCAATAATAGAAAAATGAATTTATTCTAGAAGTTCGACTAGGAAGTTTGGCATTGATTTCGAGGCTGAATGTGATTTGATTCAAAGAGAATAAGTCAAAGAAAGAGTTGCTGAACGAGAAAAGAAAGTAGAAGCTGAAGCTGCTAGCATTGGGCAAAGGGAAAGAAAAGGTTGATGAAGTTCTTGTGATTGTACAACCTGAGCCAGAAGATTAATCTGCACTTGAAATTATTTTGAAATAGTTGAGAATGTAACAGAAGTTGAAATTGAAGCTTATTTTGAGCTAGTGAATTTTGTGCTTATTGGAGGACCAATAGATGTTTATGCTATGTCTCTAAGGCAAAAGATTATAGAACGAAAAAGAATGTATGTAGAGATTGATTCTGAGATTGATGGGCTTGATGATGACGAGAAGGAGGATGACGATAAAGATGATAAGGAAGATGATAGTAAAAAAGATGACGATGATAAGGGTGATGATAACGACAACACTCAGGGAGGTACTGGAGTAACGGTGGTAGATGCAAAGATTAATGAATCATTCGAGTATGATGCTTATTTGCAAGACAATGTTAATGAGGAGAATGAAGCTCAGAAGACAGGGGTAGCAGAAAGATAAAGCTCACGATGAAGTACAATCAGGTCTCTTCACAGCTATTCCAATGACTGCTGATCCTGATTGTTAACTGCCCGGGTTTTCTATTTCGAGCATAAGGTTGAAGAAGGTGAGTTTATACCACAACTACACCAAAGTAAGAG
The DNA here is from genome assembly GCA_947069175.1 of Scalesia atractyloides. Classification (NCBI taxonomy): domain Eukaryota; kingdom Viridiplantae; phylum Streptophyta; class Magnoliopsida; order Asterales; family Asteraceae; genus Scalesia; species Scalesia atractyloides. The sequence continues at coordinate 55,025,280 of CAMTDV010000029.1, forward strand.
ATAGTTATTATGTTAGGAGTTGAAGAAGATAAATTCGAGTTTGACTTTGAAGACAACTAAACAATGTCAGTGCATCTGATCCTAGTGATTACTAGTACAAGTATATTCCATATGTTGATATTTATGACAGAGTTATCATTGAAGATGCATCAGACGACGATTATGATATGATGAAGTATGTTTAATAGTTTTCCAACATTTCAAGAGTTATTTGTGAAGCATCTGATGAGTTGTTGAGACAAAAAGTTGAGGAAATAGTAAGAGAAGGTTGTGTTCCTAAATGTCTTTTGAAAGAAGAAATCACTGAAGCCAAGAAATCACGATTATGATACGTGGTTCAAAGAATTGCCAAAAGAACGAAAGTTTAGACGTCCACTAGCATTTTTTACATGAGATATAGAAAAATCACTTGGAGATATTTTATGTTGGGGTTGGTTAGAAAAGCCGAATGTGTATGCTATCAAGAGAGAGTTTGGAGTGCAATACTTTTGATACCTCTGTGATGTTAAAACACTACCATATTGGGATGTAGAAGAGCTTGTGTAAACAAGATGATTAGCTTTCAGATGAAATTTCATGATCAATGCTTATGGAAGCTTATCAAGTATGAAGCAACTCATGGATTCAATCATTGGAAGCGCATATTCCAAAAAAATGCATAAAGATTGATCTGGTGAAAAAAGAAAAAGAGTAAGTGATAATCAAATGACCACACACAATGAAAAACATGCCACTGATGCCGATCGAACAAGATTTTCATGCATACTCCAAGTGGTGGCAGTATGATACTGAAACTTGTGAAGCAGTGATTGTATTGAAAGATGAAAATGTTTGGAGGTCGATTCGTGTACTAGATCCGATCTGACTAGTTAACTATTCAGAGAAAGATGTTGAATGTTTATTCTTCAACAAGATTTGCTATGAGTGTTTGAAAAGACACAAGCGATGCAATACCAAGGTGTGATCAATGTTTGCTATGCACACGGTATTAATTCGGGAGAGATGTGGAAGTCAAAGTGGGGGAGCTTGAACGTAAAGAATTTATGAGACAGATAAGGAATGAAGAGCGTATAGAAGAAATGTCAAAGGAAGCATGTTTTAGAAGATTCCAGTTTATCAAATGGGCTCTGTAACACCTCGTAAAATCGGTCCATAATATAGTGACACGTCGTAAAATCGTGTCCAATAATATAGTGACACGTGTCGTATTTTTTTATACAAGTCTATAAAAGACTAATAAGGTACTAAAAGTGTCAACATGCTCAAACTAAGCCTCTGAGTGACCCTCTGATGTCAACATTCATAATCGAGCCTCTGAGTCACCATTAGTGTCAATATGCTTAAATCAAGCCTCTGAGTGACCATTAGTGTCAACATGCTTAAATCGAGCCTCTGAGTGACCATTTGTGTCAACATGCTTAAACTTAGCATCTGAGTACGATTAGTGTATGCTTAGCCTCTGAGTGACCATCAGAGTCAACATGCTTATACTATGCCTCTAAGTGATCCTTTATGAAGTCCTAACTCTCAAATGAGCCACTTGTTGGACGAGAGGGATTAATTCTGTAAATATGTAGAAGTTGGACAATGGAGGGGTTAAAAGTGTCAACATGTTAATTTATCCTCTAAAGTGACCTTTTAACGAACCGAGAGCTCGACAATGTCCGGGTATAATCCGGGTACGCCAAATGTTGGCTACATAGGGCTAAAAATGCTATAAAGCTATTTTAGGAGGTTTAATAAGTTGAGGGGCTAAATGTGACAAAGTTTAAAAGTTCCCTTGAGGCCTCCGGGGCGCGAGAGACTCTGGCCCTATCTCTTGCGGCCCGCCAGAGGCCTGTATATGTAGAAAAAATTACTTGGCCTCCACACTTGTTGCCAAAAACCATTTGATTCGAAACTAGGACTTCCAAACTGCTATGCCACGTAGTAGGACACTTGATAAGCTCCCTCTAACAGCCCCTAACACCATGGCATCACCTCCTTCAAGCTCTCCAACTATAAATAGGTGCCAAGGTTCACCACTTGAACTTTCACCTTTCTCATTCTTCATTCTATCTCCCTCCTCTAGAAATTTCTAACTGAAAGGAGCATCCAACGTAGTTCTATTTCATTCTAGGAATCACTTGTTAAGTGTTCCTTTCTCTTGCATTTTCGTTTATAGGCTTTTATAGCCAAAACTCAATCGTTTTACCGAAGACGCCTTGACTTTGGTTAAGACCATTATGGTCCAGTCATTGTTTGCAACAAACATGGCTAAGTGATCGTAATAAGGTAGGTGTTAATCCCTATAAAGGGCACCTCCTAAAGATCACGTTTGCTAGACCAATTGACAGGTCAAAGTATTAATATTAAAAAGTCAAACAGGCCATTTTTCGGAAATATTATAATCTGACTTTATATATGTTATGAAACATGTTTTGACACTTAAACAGGTTGGTAATAATTATTAGAACACGAGAGAACATGTTCGGCTCGTCAATTTCAGTTCTAGGGTCGGTTCGCAACCGAAAGTTGCAAAGTTTGACTTCTGCTTTAACTTTCAATTCTGACCCGATTTAGATGAGTTAACTACTGATCTAAGGTTACATTATGATCGTAATATAATATAGCATAACCCCCTGAGGTTATATTACATGATCATAATCAGAATCTGAGTTTATGCACAAGTTCCACAATTATGCCATTTTGACACAAATGCCTTTTTACATAAAATAAGGTTTAAATGATAAGGAACCTGAAAAATGAACAACCTACTGATGTAATATCATAAGTAGGATTATTTGGGATGTCAAATAAGATTGTATACTGAGTTTACGTACAAGTTCTTGTATTATGTCGATAAATGACGATAACGCCCTTGTGGCTCATAAAATGGTTTTAATCATACTTTTTTATATCAAATCTTTTACCTCTGATATGTTATATTAAATAACATATTTAAAACAAATAAACTTGATTTTAACATTAGTTTTTACTAAACTTCAGAAAAATCGTCATTTTATGACATAAGCGCCGTTTCGGCGCATATATGGTTTTAAACAATATTTATCAACCAAGACTTGTTACCTACTGATTTTAAAACTTATTTAAAATATTTTTACAATAGGTATATCATATAAAGTCAGAATCCCAAATAAAATTATAAAACTATGTGTAAAATGACAAAAACACCCCTTCGGTGCATAGTTTGGTCATAAAGGATAAATTACACATTAATTTAATATCTTACTGATATTATATCATAAATTAATTATTTTTCTAGAATACGTATGATTATAACATTATAATACATTCAAGTCCTTTTATACGGTATATAATTACCAAAACGCCCTTATGAGACATAGTTTCATTTTAAAAGCTTAACAGGCATATAAGTTGATATCCTATTGATATTACAACTTATTTAATATATAATGGCATATAGAACTTTTCCATGACTTATCCGGTTACCCGATATCGCTTATATGCGCATGGTTATGTATACGTAACTAGTTTATCGGAAATTAACCGAAACGGGTTTAACCTTGTCATTTAAGTCTCAAAATCCAGAATGTTTATGGTTTACCCTTATTATGCAAGACATAGTACTTGTTGGGTTTAAACTACATTCTCTCCGTCATCGCTTAATCTAGCGTATTATACGTTTTGATCTAGTACGCTAGTCGGTCTAAGTCTATGACTTAATTAAGACAGTTAGCATTTAATTGGTTTGCTTATGCCATAATCCAGACTAGAGCCTTCCGGTAAATGCTATCTGCACTTAGTTCATTTTGGATACGGATGAGATATTAAATCTTGCATTTAATCAAGACTAGCTTAGGTAAATACTCTCACTTTTTTCCCTATACGGGCTTGGGTTACGGTAAATTATTACCGCTTGGTTGGAAATGGGATCGATCGAATGCCGGATTGTGGCTAGTAAATCCGCATATCCCGTTTTAATCAGTTTTGTTTGATAACTTCAACATCGGGGGTTAACGACCATGTCCAGGATATCCTCGTCTTATTACATTAGTTAATGGCCACGACCTAAGGCGGGGTGTAGACATACACCTGACAGATGCTCATGCTAAATTATTTTTACCCAATTGTTGGGGAAAAACTCCTTCATGAGTTCATAAGTGGTGTGTACATTAATCATGTCTCGGTCTTCTTACTGGGCCCTGTATGTATGGACAAACATGTGACTTGTTAACAAGGTACAAGGTTGACTTTCCCAAGATATAAAGATTTTATGTCATGTGCACTTAAAACCCTTTAAAATGTTTTCAAAATGAGTCTTACCAGCGAAAGATGACATGTTTTCAAAAGACTAAGCTTGGGGTACAGTACGAAATAGGCTGGAGCTGCTCGGTAGTGATATAAGAGGATCTTGCAAATCCTTAGATCTGCCCAAGTCTGTTATACATTTTTGTACATTTTACGATCCGCTTGTGGATCTTCTATTACAAGCCGTCTGTATATTATTTTTTATACTTTGAACATTTGGTTTGTAATAGTAATTTAACTCCAAGACTTACGTTTTATTGTGTTTAGTTGAACTATGATGATATCAACTTACGTCCGATATTCCCACGGGCCCACCGTGTTTGGTTGTAGAATACGGGGTGTGATAGGTTGGTATCAGATTCTTGTGTTAATCTCAAACTTACATAAGCACATTCCTTAGACTTCCAAGTCTAGGCTTTGACCTAGGATTTACTCATCTAATTATTAAGTTATTAATATTGTTTTTGAATTGATTTTTTAACAGGAAATGCCGCCAAGAGTACGAGGAAGAGGTAAAGGACCAATGAGGGGAGGACCATCTGGACACATCCCTTCACAACCTCATCACTCAATCCTTATGAGGAGTGACCGGGGAATTCCTGGCCATTAGCGCAACATTCACCTACCAACACACAAAACTCATACCACTAATATCATTCTCACCAATCACACCACTCTCTTCAGTCTCATCATTCATATCATGATGAGTTTAACCCAAACCATTACTTCAACACACCCCCAGCTGATCAATCAGTTGGATCAACCCAATCCCATGATTAGGACTCTGATCCAGAAATGCCGCCATCAGGATCGCACCCACATTCGAAATCTCTAGCGATTCAAACTCTAACGCCGGATCGCCGTATCAAGGTCCTAACGAATGGGAACAATAATGGAACCACTTAACTTTTGCTAACACTCCTTCCCATCACTCCCTAGCACCTCATGTACAAGAAGATGTTCATATGGAACTGGTGGACCAATATCAGCCGCCACCTGAGCCACCAAGGAGGAAATTTGGAGCACGTATGTCGGTACGTGCGGGTTGGCTGCCATCGTTACCAAAAACTTACCCTACCATTTACGAGGACCCACAAATGGATGGACCCTCCAATGCTTCACCTGTGGTAGAACCGACATCATCACCAGTGGTTCAACCACCACCAGCAGGTTATAATAACCCTATCACTAGATATCCGGATACATCTGAATATGATCCTTTTAACCCATCTACACCGGTAAATTACCAGGCTGTCGCATGACCCTTATATGCAAGCGATCATGCATCTCCTTTCCCACATACTGGATATCCAAGTTATGGGTACCAATATCCTGTTATGCCACAACCACAACCACAACTTCCGCCACCACTTGAGGCTATCAATGAGGCCTTGGAACGAATGAAGGAGGTGCAACAACAAGTGGAGAAAATGGAGAAGAATACGAATAAATTCTTCAAGAAGCTCTCCAAGTTGATTTAGGGAATGAAGGATGAGTGAAGTCTCTTCTATTATTATATTTAGTCCCTGCGAGGACATTGTTATTTCTTTCGTCCCCGCGTGAACAAGTTATTTCCTTTTAGTCCTTGCATGACAATTTGTTTCATTTATTTAATTCTAGTATTGTAATTTCTTATTGTCATTTAATAAAATATTTTGGAATTATATATATATGTATTCATCCTCTTCAAGCGAACGTCTCGATTTTACTTGAAATTTATGTTCTACTGTATAATTCCAGAAAGGTCTTAATGGTTTTTATTAGCCAAGTGGCACAGACCACATTAATTGGACAGCTTATAATTGATAGTTAAGGATGAATAGTCTTCTATCATGTTTGTTAACAGGAGTTATCCTTTTATCCAAAGGTGGTGGACTATGTTCAAGCCTCCAAGTCGTTAAGGTCAATACGACCGTGACTATTAATCAACCATTAAGATACACCTATGTTAACATTTCGGAATGTTCATACTCCTGGTAGTGTGACTTGAGGAACCACACTAACCGTCTAGGTGATGGACTACGTCCTAAACCTATTATATAGCCTATGTGATCAATATGATCCTGACTAATATCATCAATGCGATAATAATTGACATCCATTAGTGATGTAGTGCCTACGTGCCATGATTAAACATCCATTAGTGATTATTTGCCTTTGAGCAATATTATATTGTCAATTAAGACAATGACAGTTGTGGTTAATATAAACCCCTGTCTAAATTTATGTCTATAAGTGACAGGCCAATGTGTCTTATGTCCATTAGTGACATGCCAATGTGCCGTATTTTATGTCCATTAGCGACATGCCAATGTGCCGTATTTATATCCATTAGTGACAGGCCAATGAGTTATATTTTATGTCCATTAGTGACAGGCCAATGTGCCATATTTATATGTCTTACTGACAGGCTTATGAGCCTAATTTTAATGTCCTTCGTGACAAGCCTATGAGTTATTTATAATTGTCTAGTGACAATGATAGTTGTGTCATTATGATCCACTATCTAATGTATATGGACTATGTTCAAATTGTAATTTGGCTTTGACGGTCCTTTTAAGACCTAGGCCAAATATAGATAACATTTATAGAAATGTTAAGCCTAAGATTGTGATTATATTCACACTAGTTAAATAGGCAACGGATTTTTATATCCAAATATTAAAGCCAAATATGGTTATTAATACCATGGCTAAGTGAAGTTTACATTGGTGTTTAGAACCAAAGCTTCAAGAATGGCTAACTCGGACGAGGCGCAAAGTATCCACCGAGAGATTAACTCTAAGAACGTCGAAAATGTAGCCATCGATAATGATAATTTCCAAGGTCGCATTGATGCAGCTGTGGGAAAAGCCATGGAAAAGGCCATGGGAAATTTAACAAAGTGAGCGCTAGTCACTCCAAACCCTTATCAATTCCACCATCATCAGCTCGTAAGGAGAGCTTTGTTCACTCTTCAAATGCGAAGAGTGAACCAAAGAAATTAGAATTTAACATCAGGTCCCGTTCTTCTAAAGAGGATGTACTTACAAATATTTTATCTCTTGTAAGCCCCGAGATTTAAAAGGAGAAAAAGGAGTTGTAGAAGCCTTGAAATGGCTTGATGAAATGGAAAAGATAGTGGATATCAGCGGTTGTGCTGATAAAGATGTGGTAAAGTATGTATCACAGTCTTTCAAGGGTGATGCCCTGATTTGGTGGAAGGAAATGGTCCAATCAACAGGTAAGGTACACCTGTACAACTTAGGATGGTCTAAGTTTGTTGACGACCTTGTAAAGGAGACTTAATGCCCACCTCATGAGGTGGAGAAGATAGAGCAGACTTTCTGACTCTCACAATGAAAAATCTAGACTGTCAGAAGTATGTTTCTGAATTCAATTCCATGTCTAGGTTGGTTTCCTTTCTAATCACCTCTAAACCCAAGCGCATGGCGCGTTTCATTAATGAGTTAGCACCCGAGACCAAGGGCATGTAAAGGCTGCTCAGCCTAGTACCTATAGGTCTGCTGTTGACCCATCTCTCTCTCTCTCACCCTAGATTTAGTGAGGCAAAGGTCAGTTAGGACTTAAACTGACAGAAAAAGGAAACGGGAGGATGATAACTCCCAAAGATTTAAGAAGAAAGGAAATTTTAGGTTCAAGAAGAACCAGCACAAGTCTGATGATAGACCTCTGTGCAAGACCTGTAACCGCAGGCATTGGGGTAATGCAATGCTGAACCATAAATTAAGCCTTGTGGTATTTGCAAAAGAAAAGGGCACGAGTGCAAAAATCTTAAGAGGCAGTCTATGTGGCTGTAATGAGAAAGGGCATATTAAGCCTAATTGTCCTAAGAACCCCAAAGGTAATGATGCAAAGCCTGGAGAGGCTAAAAAGGGAAATGCCTGTGCCTTCCAGAAGAATGCTAGAGAAGCTGTTAATGACAACAACGTCATAACAGGTACATTGCTCATTAATGATGTATATCCAAGAGTAATTTATGATTCAGGTGCAGATAACTCTTTTGTAGACCATAAGTTTAGAAACTATTAAACTTACCCGTAAGAACTCTAGACATAAGTTATGAGGTAGAACCTGCTGATGGAACTTTAGAAATATGTTGGGCTTAGAGGTTTAAAGGTTTATTCATTTATAGTGGATTTGGGCTTTTGGGGTTAGTTTGTGCTTCCTAGTGCCTAGTGGGCCTAGGGTTGTACTTTTGGGCTTTGTGATGCTTATAAATAGTGGGGTTAGGTCATTTGTTAGGGGTTAGAGAGTTGACAACAAAAACTTGTATCTGACATCTTCTGGTGTATGCAAGTTATATTATTCAAGTTATTCAAGTTGCTCTTCATCCTAATCATAATTTCCGCTATTGATTAGGTTAGTGATACCTATTTGATCTGTTCACGGGACTTACAATTGGTATCAGGGCTTGCTGTTCTAATACAGGCTCCGGGTATTGCTGATTGAAGAAGTTTTTGAAGTGTATTGCTGCTGTTTGGATCGATTTTTGATATTCCGGATTACTGTTCATCGACGGAGGATACTATTTTAAAGAGCTCGAAGAAGCTGTGAAGATTTCAGATTTGACACTGTTCCAGATTCTAAAGAACACGAAGAAGGTTCTCATAATTCGGATTCAGTATTGTTCCGGATTCCGAAGAACACGAAGGAGATCGTCCATTCCGGATTGATCCCTAACTGTTGCTTTATTCCGGATTGTGACCCGAGTTACTGTTGCCGTATTTGACTTCCTTGAATTCCAGAATTCGGTTGCAGAAAAGGCGGGGACACTGTTACGGATTGGGTCATTGTTCCGGATTTTTAGAAGATAAGTCAGGTATTTCGGATTCTTCGTTCCGGATTCTTGATTTCGGATTTCATTTCAGAGTTGATTATTCCGGATCTTGTATTTTGGATCTGCATTTCGGTTTTCTTATTTCGGATTTCTACTCGGGTTTTCTATTTCGGATCTTCAAATCGGACTCCTAATTCCGGATTGTTCATTCCGGATTCCTAATTCCGGATTGCTTATTTCGGATAGTCCATCCAGGTTGACCAACCTTGACTTCCGGATTGCCATTTTAGAAAATCTTCCAGGTTGACCATATTAACTGCAGAATTGACCGTTTCGGATTAAGCACTGTTCATAAGAATCACTTAAATTAATTAAACTTTAAATCAACTTTGTTAAATTTTTAATTAATTTAATTTCAATGGTTGGATTCATGACCGCACAGGACCTGACAAATGCCACACTGGCAGCCCTGCAATCGCGAACTTTAGCCCTCCACCAAGAGCTGGATCAGGTGATTGGCACTTCCACCAAAGTGCCTCGTTTATTATACGGAGATTGATATTACGAGTGGAAGTTCCGCTTTGAACAGTATTGCAAGGCAAAGGAACCCGGCGTGTGGAGATGCGTCATGAATGGTCCAAGAACCATAGTGTACTACACAGAGCAAGATCCCGAAATGAAAATTCCCAAGCCCATGCACATATGGACTCTAGAGGACATCAAAATCATAGAGGAAGATGAGAAGACTTCTGCAACACTAACCAGGGCTCTAGGACCTGATATTTCTATCGCAGTCAGGAACTATAAAAATGCTAAGGAGGTTTGGAGTGAGTTGCAAAATCTCTACGAAGGAAACGCTAACATGAAAGCGAGTAGGGTGAACCAGCTAAATCAGCAATTCAGCTCGTTCAATCACATATATGGGGAAACCATCGAAAACCAGATACGTCACTATGTCAAACTGGTTTCCCAGATGATTTCAGCTGAGATCACCCGCACCAACAACGCCATGAACCGACAGTTATTGAATTCACTGCCCAAAAGTTGGGATGCAGACGTGGGCATGATCAAAAAGACAAAGAACTTAAATGATGTCACTCTCACTGAGATGATAGCTACTATCAAATCATGTGAAATTGACAACAAGCAGAGGGAGATCAACCATCAAAGCAGTCCGATGGCAGCAGGGATGACAGGTCAGAACGCAGCCTTAATGTCACAGAATCTCGTCTATAGTCCTCTGTAAGGAACTGTCAAGCACCGGGTGGATCAAATGTGGTGTACAGTCCTGTTGTCACGCCTTAGAACACTCAGTATGTGTATGGTTTTCAATCTCCAAATCCAACAACGGTTTCAGCTGCTCAAGTTCACACACAGTACCATGCTCAGTATCCTAACGTGGTGTTCAGTCCTGCAACTCCTCAAACCGTGCAACAAAGCGTTATTCCTCAAACAGCCGCACCAGTCCCTGGCTCTGCTCAACCCACACCTAACTCTGTGTTTCTCACTAAGGAGAACGAAGAGAAACTGGCGATTGCTGCATCAATGATCAAGAGCTTGAACGCTTTCCTAGCAGGCGATCTGACCCCTCCATCTTTTCTTCCAACAGAAGTTGATCAGATTATGGAGGAAGACCTGGATGAGATTGATGTCTCCTGGAATTTAGCAATGGCTGCTTTTCGGGTCAACAAATTTCAAAAAAAGTATGGAAGGCAACCCTTGTCCGACCTGAAGACTGGTCTCACAAAGGACAAACTCAGGTGCTACCGATGTCATGAACCAGGCCATTTCGCTAGGGAATGCAAGAAGCCACCATCAGGGTATGTATCATCCAGGGTCGTCGATATACAGAGTAGTGACAGACAGTTGGTTCCCGTCTCTCCTTCCAAGTCAACTACGAGTCCATCTGGCAGCTCAGGCGGGAAGTCCACAGCACTTATGGCCCAACAGCATGAGGGCTTCAACTGGGCAGATGCTGCAGCTCAAATGGAAACCTTGAATCTATCCAAGAACAGCAACCACTGCATGATGGCGCAGACAACTGAGACACCCGATCTTTCGGAAACGGTAAATCGAATACTTTGTTCTGATAGTTGTCATTTTAAATTATCACAAATGCGCGCCCACAATTCAACTCTTGTGGCTGAATATCAACAAACTGCGTCACAGAACATCGCCCTTAAACATAAGAACAAGCTTCTTATGTAGAAGGTCGAAGCGCAGAAACAAGATGTGGCTCAGCTAAAGCTAGACTTGAACCAACAACAATGTTAGGTCTACGACTACAAGCTAAAATTAGCTGAAAAGGACGTAGAACTTCAAGCAACCTTAGCTAAGCTGAATTCCTTGACAGAGAAGCTTCATGAAAATGAAGTAAATATTAAGAAATTTGAAACTTCCAGCAAATTAGTCAAGGACTTATGTGACCTCCAGCTTAATTATCAAAAGAATTTCACTAAGGGTCTTGGGTACAATAGGGCGCCTCCACCATATAATCATAACTACACTAGAATGCCTGAATCTGAGGAAGAAATAGAAAATGCTGAAAAATGATGTATGGTAAACCGTCAGATTACTTTTCTAAACCATGGACGCCCTATTACCCTAAGTTCTCAAACCCACTGAAGTCAAGAAGGATGATGTGTTTGTTGCTTCTACATCACTTCCTCGTAAAACTGGTAATCATCCATCTGAGAGTATAATGGGATTGGAGACAAAAGTGCTAAGGCAAAACCATCCGCATCCTCTATAAAACTTAATGAAAAGGAATCTTCTGATGCTCAAACTAAATTTGTGAACGATACTAATGTGTCTAATTCATGTGCAGAAGAAATTTTAGTTGAGGACATCACACAGGATGATGAGGAAGAATGTCTGAATATACATTCAGACAATTCAGCTGATGATTATGCTTTTTATAAACCTACCTTTGACATTCTATATCAATTTCTCGCTAAACAATTTTCATGCTCAAACAATGTTGGTTGTGTTGAGAATTTAGACAGTTTGAATTCTGATACTTGTAAGTCCCGTGAAAGAGATCAAACAGGTATCACTAGCCTAATCAATAGCGGAAATTATGATCAGGATGAAGAACAACTTGAATAACTTGAATAAAATAACTTGCATACACCAGAGGATGTCAGATACAAGTTTTTGTGATCACTCTAACCCCTAACAAATGACCTAACCTCTCTATTTATAAACATGACAAAGCCCAAAAGTACAACCCTAGGCCCACTAGGCACTAGGAAGCCCAAACTAACCCAAAAGCCCAAAATACAATATAAATGAATAAACCTTTAAGCTCCAAGCCCAACATTCTCCCCCTAGGTTTCTTCATTTGTCCTTCGGTGCCGCATCCACTCCCAAACGTCCAACAATAATTCCAACAACTGCAGCCGTCCAGTCTTTGGCACACACCTCATATAGCTCAGCAGTACGTATTTGATGAGAAGCCAGAACTTATAAATCTTCATTATGGAAGCTAACCAGATCCACCACATCATTCACCCTTAAAGCCTTCTCTTTCATCACAATCGCAACACTTCTAACCTTTGGACCGTATAACTAGAAGTTAAAGTTCTTCAGAATTCCCTTTGGAAAGGTAGGAGCAACAGGAATCAACAACTCTTTATCTGTAAGAGGCCACATCACAGGTTTGAACCGTTTGCCTGTGTGTGCATCACAAACTCCCTTGGCTGCTCTCAGATACGGTTCAGTGGTCTTCATACTCTTAAAACCAGTCCTAACCTCCCGTTCAAGCTTCTTAAAGAACCTCCAACCTGGTCCACGCTCTGTCGTATCGTCGTCAGTGTATGGAGCTCTTAACAGATCTGTCAGTGCGACCTTAGTCCAAGTCTCAAACTGGACTCTTTTGAATAATTTCTCTCGTTCCATCTTGGCGTACAATGATCCACATGTTCTTGATATGATCATACATCCAACTCAGCACTTTCGACTTGTTGCCCACATTACAGAAATAACTCGATCCCAACTCCATTACGTATCTATCAGATTGATTGGTTGGATCTTTAAGCAGGAAATTTTCGTCCAGAGGATTCACATTCACATTCTTCATCAATACCATCTGCTTCTTCTTCCTCTGATCTGAAGTGCGTTTCTGACCAGCAGTGAACTTCTTGCGTGGATCATTCAAGTAATCATCGAGACCGGCTTGACGTTCGGCTGCTAACTGCTCAGCCACCAACCTCTGCTCTTTGGTTTCTTCTGCCATACGCTGCTGTGCTGCACGATGTCGGGTTTCAATATTCATTGGATCATCAGTCGGATCGCTAAACTCCCTGCCAAACTTGTTCTCTAACTTGCCCCTTAAATCAAAAACAATGGTCATTAGCATCGTCACATCCCCCTGCAGCTGTTCGATAGTTTGATCTCCAACATCCAAACGATTCTGCAGGGAGGCAATCTGAGCATCCTTTAACATAGCCTCCTGTTCCAGCATAACAACCCGTTTCTTTAACTCAACAACATCCACCTCTGTATCATCATCATCATCACTGTCTAATCCCCCAAACTCAAATGACCGCTTCTCAGATCTGCGCATATAATCGTCAGCAACATCATTAGAATGACCAGCTCCACTACCACCCGCTTCTGAACCACCGGCACCGGACGAACTACCTCCAAATTCCATCAGTTGCAACGCTGGGGTAGCAAGTATGGATACAATTGTGGATTGTGTAATGATAGGAACAGTTTGCTGTGTAGAAATAACAGACGTGTCAATCACTGATGTACAAGAAACAGATTCAGCAATAATAACCTCAGCAGCAGTGATCTCGGCAGCAGTAGAAGTAAGCAACTCAGAAGCAGCAACAGTAACAACAGGAACCTCAGATGTACTAGCTGAAATACTCGGCCCATTTCTACGCCTCTTAATCAACGATACTTCATCTTCTTCGTCATCGTCATCTTCTTCAGGCTGAACAGTTGGAGCAACAATAGACGAAAAGTCAAGCGGGGATCACCTTGTTTCTCTTGAATGTCTTTCAATTGAGCAATCAGGGCAGCTAGATTCTCAGATGATAGCTCTGGTAGAACAGGAGTCAAGGTAGCATTGAACGCATCAAGATCATCCAGAAAGGCTTGTCCAACTTCATCCTCATCATCTGTAACCAAGTCCTCGACTTCTATCTCTTTTCCTTTGCCTGTATATCATGTTCCTCGGCTACAATCACATTTACTAGAGGAGGAGGAGGTGGTGGAGCATGCAGACCTACGACTTTAAAAAACTTGCCAAACTTCTTCAGAGAGAACCTACCTACAAACACTGTCTTCGAAGTAGAACGGTTCTTCTTCATAGTCGCAAAAATGGTAGGCCCCATTGGCTTCATATTCAGCAAATTAGCGTCTGTAGCATCCTTTGCTAAATCTGGATAACGAGCATCGAGTATCAGCTGGATAAACGTGGATATAACAGAAACATCCATTTCTTGGACTGCTCTAATATTTTCCTCATGTTTTCGAAGATATAACTAGAATAGTTATACTTCCAGTCCATTACTAACGAAACGATCGCCGATGTCTGTGTCTGATTAGGCTGATCCAGTCCACCTTTGTTTTCTGATCCAGTAAGCCAGAAACATCTTCTTCAGCAGGGGCGGATAAGAACCTCCATATCCCATCTCCATGAGTACCGGAAGCACCTTTTCTTTGACATATGTTGTTGGATCACTGAAGGTATCTGTCAACTGTAGCACCTCCCTCACACAAGCCTCGTTAACCACAATCTCCTTCCCCTGAATCTGTGATCGTATGAAAGGTCTACCATCGTCACCTCTCGGCTGTATCCGCGCCCTTTTCCAAAATGAGTGAACCAAATCTCTATATATCACGGGGTTCGCATACAAGTGTTGAGCCCCACAATCATCACCTGAAACTCCTGAAAATACTCAGCTGGTGGGTCTGAAAGATATCCAGCCTGGTTGTGAAATTGTTCTTCAACCAGCATCACGACATCGAAAGCTTCTTCCACCATGTCTGTAAAAAATCAACAAGTTAAAGGCCAACTAACGGAAGTAAACTGAGCAAACTGAGCAAACTGAGTTAACTGAGTTAATCAGAGTCAAAACTAACTGGACAGGTCAACAAAAGTCAAGGTTCAAATTACAGCCAGTTCAAATTAGTTAGGGGGTTCAACAATTGAAAAAGTCCAAACTTCGTATCTGGATTATAGACGGTTCAGACTGAATCCGGAACACTCTTATTAATCCAGATTATGTATCTCGGATAGATATACATCCCGGATGAAGATTCAATCCGAAATGATATCCGAGTTCATCATTTCGGATGAATATCGATCCGGAATGCAATCCGAAATGATTAGTCTTTGAAGATCTATCCGGAATGCAATCCGAAATCATAAAATATTCATTAAGTTAATCCAGAATACATATGCACCTAATCCAGAATGCAGTCCAAAATGCTAAGTTTGAGAGAGAATCAGTGAAGACAAATAGTAATTCGGATTTTGAATAATCCAAAATGAGAACAGAGATGCCAATATAGATTTTCTGAAATGGGCTTGGGCCTGAAATTCGAATCCAGAATGGGCTTGTGACATGCCCAATCCGGAACAGTAGCACATTGGGCTTGTCCTGAAAGATTTAAATGGGCCTTTCCGGACAATTCCAATCCGGAATAGTAGTCTTTGGCCCAAGTGAGCCCAATTCGGAACAGTAACCTTAATTTCAATTTTTCAGACTTAAAACCAATTTCATCAGGCCGGCTCAAATCCCAAAGCACACTGGGCCAGTCCAATATCTCTTGACAGAAAACCATCCCACCAAAATTCATCAAGTAAACTAACCAAGCATCCAATCATCACAAGGAGAACTTATTAATACAGACATAAGCAATTAACACAACATTGCTAAGGGATCAAATCGTTTCAAACGCTGACTAAGGAACATTTTTCGATATGAGCAGTTCAGTTGGTCTAAGCGATTGTCAATATACTTGTCCACTTAAATCCAAAACTCAACCCTTGTAGTTCAGTCATCATGATATGCTTAAGGTACTATTATACTAAGATACCCGTGTATCCCATACCATGACATACCCCCGTGATCAAGGTAAGCACAACAGTTCATCATAGCAGGTGAGTATACCGTGATCATCCTTTATTGTACAACATCAGGCTATTGGTGAACAGGTCAGTACTTCCGTACAGCAGAGAGACCAATAGTGACCAACGAGGGTTAGGCAAATACCTTAAGAGGTACGTAAGAACTTAGAAAGAAACTTTTGTTCTTTTAGGTTTTGGCCCTTCCATTTTGGCTCTTTTATAAAGATATCCTGACTATGCCTAGGTCTGCATATAATCTGGATGCAATAGAAGGGCAGTCAAGATATCCCCGGATGACTCAGCAGCACTAAAGACCCGAAACCTCAGATGTTGGTTATCTATCAACGCAAGATTTAAGACTATAAAATCATATGCATATAGTAAGTGACCCACTGAGTACATAGTTTGTTATGTTTATATCATTTGACTTTCCCTATCTGGTTGAGTTTTAGACCTACCGACACATCACTTTCGATCCAAATCTTTTCCGCTTCTATACCTTACATGTGTTAGTCAAACTTTTTATCATGAATATTCATTTCATTTCCCTATCATTGCAAAATCAAATTTTTTTTTAACTTGAACTTTTTCTCCCCCTAAATTTGTGCATAGAGATATGAACAAATTTATGAAGCAACGAAAAGAAATGAAAAAACAGTAAATAAACACGAAGATAGTAGATGCCTAGGAAGAAAACTGAATCATTATGAGAAGATCCACAAGCACTTGAAAACGTGCGTTGCTAATGGGTTTCCTGAACAAATCCACCACATATGCATCAATGTGGATTTGCTCAAGCTTTACGAGACCCTTTTCATAGCAATCGCGTATAAAATGAACTTTAATGTTAATGTGCTTGGTTTTGGAGTGGAAAAAAGGGTTTTTAACTATTTGGATTGCGGCGTCATTATCACAATAAATCGTGGTGTTTAGATAAGTCAAACCGTAATCCGCAAGCTGATGTTGCATCCATAAAACCTGGGAGCAACAAGCAGATGCTGCAACATATTCTGCCTCTGCAGTGGAAAGGGAAATTGTCTGTTGCTTCTTGCATTGCCACGAAATTAGGCGATCTCCCAGAAATTGGCAACCAGCCGACGTTGAGCGCATGTCCCTATCTGTACCTCCTAGATTACTGTCAGAGAAAGCAAACAATTCAAATTTAAGAATTTTTAGGATACCAGAGGCCCAGAGATGGAGCCCCTTTGAGATACCTAAAAATTTGTTTAACAGCAAGTAAATGAGAAAGTTTAGGAGTAGCCTGATAACAAGCACACTAGCAGATGGCAAACATGATATCTGGCCGACTAGCAGTGAGATACATGAGTGATCCAATCATAGAGCGATACATGGTAGGATTAACAGGCGTTCCTTTAGTATCTTCATTTAGCAGAGGCTGTTCTGCAATAGGTGAAGCCATTGGCTTGGAATCTGTAAGCATGAATTTGGCAAGAACATCGTGTACGTATTTTCCTTGATGAATGAGTATACCCTATGGGCTCTGACGAACTTGAAGTCCTAAAAACATGGTCATCTCTCCCAATGAGCTCATCTCAAATTTCTTCTTCATGATTTCTTCGAACTCGCGGCACAAACCATCATTGGTGGAACCAAAATAATATCATCAACGTAGATTTGGACGAGAATAATGTCCTTATCAACGCGTTTGATAAACAGAGTTTGGTCAATAGTTCCACGTGTGTAGTCATGAGCAAGTAGATGCTCCATAAGAGTAGCGTACCATGCGCGACGTGCTTGATGCAACCCGTAGAAAGCTTTGTCTAATTTATAGGCATAATCTGGCTTGTCAGGATCAATAAAGCCCGGTGGTTGTGCCACGTATATTACCTCTTTCATATTTCCGTAGAGAAAAGTAGTCTTGACATCCATTTGATAGACAGTAAAGTCCATATAAGATGCGTATGCCAAGAAGATACATATGGCTTCCAAACGCGTGACAGGTGCATAGACTCATCATAATCCAGTCCTTAAATCTATCGAAACCCTTGGACCACCAGTCTAGCTTTATTTCGAACAATAACTCCAGTGTCATCCTACTTGTTGCTGAAAACCCAGCGAGTTCCAAGAGCACGCTTTCCCTGAGGTAGCTTCACCAATTGCCAAACGCCAAGTTTTTCAAATTGATTGAGTTCTTCGTGCATGGCATCCACCCAGCCTGGTTCCTGCAAAGCAACGTCAATACTTCTAGGTTCAATTGTTGGGAAATAAAGCAAGAATAGAGACATGTATTGATATCCCCAGATTGACTGCGTGTGTGGACAATAGCGTTTACAGGACCAATGATATTCTCAATGGGGTGATCACGCTGTAAACGTTGTGATATTGATGTAGCGGGAACCAAAACTTCGATTGGCAAGTTGGTGACACTAGCTGAAGCAACTCCAGGTGCCTTCCCTAAACCGAGGCACCTGTAGAGGTATGTGGTGAACAATCAACTGCACAATCGAGGGGAGTAGGCTCGGGAAACAAGGAGGAACCTAAAACATCAGGATGTAGTCCTTCATCTACCGTAGGTGGCTCCAGAGCAGAAACCACATCCTTAGTAGGATTAGGCTGAACAGGCGAGGAGATAGATGGGGCTTGAGATTGTGAAACTGTGGAGGATGGCGAGACAGTGTCATTGAATCCAGGAGCATCCACACTTAGCTGCTTTAGAGTCTCATGTAGCGTGGCAGCATCAGCGTCGTCATCGGAAGGAATGGGCACCGTTGGAGGGAAAGAAGTCGAACTATTTCCTGTAGACATATTAGAAGACACATCAAAATGATTAAATAAAGTAGAGTAATCATACAATCAGGACCAATGCGTTTGTCCTTGGGATTTTCTTCCAGCCAACCCACATTGTAGGTTTCAACCACAATCTTCTTGATCTGTTATAAACGCCATATGCCATATTTTTAGTATAACCAACGAAAATGCAAGGATCTCCGCGTGCTTCAAACTTTCCTTTAGCATCCATGAGCAGGAGTACACAAGGACATCCAAATTTGTGGAAATGCTTGACCGAAGGTTTATGACCTTCAACCACTTCGTATGGAGTCTTCATGTGGCATTTGTTGATCAGAGCATGATTCTGAATATAGCATGCAGTGTTAATTGCTTCAGACCAGAAGATGAGAGGTAGCTCGGATTCAACAAGCATAGTTCGTGCCGCCTTGATGAGTGTGCGATTTTTACGTTCTGCAACTCCGTTTTGCTGTGGGGCTTCTGGCTGCACTGAACTGTCGGTCAATTCCCTTGGAGGAGCAGAAAGAGTTTAAGGTAAGATTCTTAAATTCTATCCCATTGTCACACCGAATAGCCTTTACCTTCGAATCTGTCTGGTTTTCCATAAGCGTGACAAATTGTTTGACTATCTCAGCGGTTTCACTTTTATGTGTAAGAAAGAAAACCCAGGTGAATCGAGAGTAGTCATCAATAAGAACCAGACAGTAAGCCTTCCCTCCAATGCTGCGGATGTCTGTTAGACCGAAGAGATCCATATGGAGCAGTTCTATGACCTGAGAAGTGAGGGTATCGCTTTGGTTTTATGCGGCTGACGGTGTTGTTTCCCACGAGCACATGATTCACATTTTTTGATCTGCATGAAGTCACGAACTGGTAGATCTCTGACTAAACCACCTTTAACGAGACGATTTAAATTCTTCATGTTGATGTGACCCAGTCTGCAATGCCAAAGCATGGCGTCATGTTCAGCTGTCGAAGAGAAAAGGCATGTGAGTTTGTCAGAAGGATCCCGGTTCATATCAATGACGTAGGCGTTTCCTTTTCTTGCAGCTTTCAGAAGAATCCAATCATCTGGAATGATAAAACCTGGTTTTAGCACATAGCATCCTTTCTTTATGAAGAGAACATCCAGATGATTATCGCAGAGTTAAGACACACTCAACAGACTGTGCTTCAATTCTGGTACATAGTTGACATTCTTAAAACTCAGGGCTCCATTGCAAACAGTTCCTCTCATCATGATTTTCCCGGTTTCTCCACCTGCGAAGGAAACAAACCCGCCATCGAAAAACTGAATGTCATTCAACTGCGAGATGTCTCCTGTCATGTGCCTGGAACAACCGCTATCAATATACCATAATCGAACAAGAGCACGCCAGAGCTGTTCCTGCACATTTCAACAGGTTTTAGTTAGAAACGAGAACTCAGGCCATGGAAGATCTGGATTTGCCTTTTGCATCAACATAAGTAACCTCACGAAATTTCAAATTAGTTGAGGATGAGGTTGATGATGCTTTTGAATTATTAGACAAGGGGTTCGCATACTGATTTTTGGCCACTAACTTAGGCCTCCAAGTTACTGAATCAGACCTCTACACATTTCTAGGAGTGCTAGAGGGACTCTTGGAAACCGAAGGTCTCAAGGGTTTTCTCATTTGGTTCTTGGCCAAGTTCCAGTCTTGAACAGAAGACTTAGCCACAAATCGAGCCTCATATTGGCGATTGGGCATAGCCTTCTGATGTCTGGAGTACAAAGTATGGAAAGAGGTAAAGGTATTTTGACAGTTTCGAGCAATGTGCTCGGGAGATCCACAATTGAAACAGGTCTGCCTCTTCTGGAAGAAAACATTCCTTCAGCTTGGGAAATTCTGGGGAATTTGTCAGTCAGTTTCTTGCTGGCTTTATGACGGCTGTTGCACGGTCTTGGGCTTGGCGGTGTCCTGCGAAACCATCATCACACTTATTAGATTTGTGATTTGAATTGCAAGATTTTGTACGTGGAGGATTTTTCAAAACAGATTAAACGGGCGACTACTGAGTTAATTCCTTATTTGATGAGAGGACTTAGCAGTTGCCTTTGCAATGTTTGAAGACGCTTCTTTGGTTTTCTTCTTTTTAGATCGCATTGTTCTCTTCTTTTAGGCTTATTCTCAAATTACACTTCGTGACAGATTCTGTAGAGGACACGGAGTGACTCTACAGGAACATCATGTTCAGATATTTTAGCAGATGATGGTGGAACCTCGCAATTTAGCGAAATTTGAGGTTCCGATTCACTATCGGGTTTAAAAGCTTCATTTGAATCAAATTGAGATTTGTTCATCTGTGTCATTTCAGCTGCAGTCCCTTGTATTAAGTCTTCCAAATCTTCTAGAATTATGTCACCATCAACATTGACAGAAACAGTTGGTTGGTCATCGTTAACACTGTCATTCCTAGGAGATGCATCAAAAGACGCGGCCGCTGAAGGTGAACAGTCGATATCGTCTGCAGAAGATGAATTTTTGGTATCCTCAGCTGAAGATGAACATTCGGTAGCCTCAGCTGAAGCTGATGAGGCCGAGTCATCTGTTGATGCAGATCCTGCAGCTAAATTCATTTTCTCATCTCACAAGTTATTACAGCTATTATCATCATTCAAAACATCAGTATCAGAATTCAAACTGTCTAAATGTTCAACATAACCAACACTGTTTGAGCATGTAAATTGTTCAGCAAGAAAGTGATTTAAAATATCAAAGGCAGGTTTATAAAAAGCATAACCATCAGCTGAATTGTCTGAATGTATCAAACATTCTTCCCATCATCATGTGTAATGTCCTCAACTAAAATTTCTTCTGCACATGAATTAGACACATTAGTATCATTCACAATTTAGTTTGAGCATTAGAAGATTCCTTTTCATTAATTTTATAGAGGATGCGGATGGTTCTGCCTTAGCACTTCTGTCTCCAATCCCATCATACTCTCAGATGGACGATTACTAGTTTCACTAGGAAGTGATGTAGAAGCCACAACATCATCCTTCTTGAGTTCAGTGGGTTTAGGAGAACTTAGGGTAATAGGGCGTCCATGATTTAGATAAATAATCTGACGGTTTACCATACATCATTTTTTCATCATTTTCGGTTTCTTCCTCAGTTTCAGCCATTCTAGTGTAGTTATGATTATATGGTGGAGGTGCCCTATTGTACCCAAGACCCTTAGTGAAATTCTTTTGATAATTAAGCTGGAAGTTACATAAGTCCTTGACTAATTTGCTGGAAGTTTCAAATTTCATAATATTATTTCATTTTCATGAAGCTTCCCGTCAAGGAATTCAGCTTGGCTAAGGCTGCTTGAAGTTCTACGTCCTTTTCACTAATTTTAGCTTGTAGTCGTAGACCCAACATTGCTGTTGGTTCAAGTCTAGCTTAAGATGAGCCACATCTTGTTTCTGCGCTTCGACCTTCTCCATAAGAAGCTTGTTCTTATGTTTAAGGGCGATGTTCTTGACACAGCTTGTTGATATTCAGCCACAAGAGTTGAATTGTGGGCGCGCATTTGAGATATTTAAAACGACAACTATCAGAACAAAGTATTGATTTACCGTTTTGAAAGATCGGGTGTCTCAGTTGTCTGCGCCATCATGCATGGTTGTTGTTCTTGGATAGATTCAAAGTTTCCATTTGAGCGAAGCATCTGCCCTGTTGAAGCCTCATACTGTTGGGCCATAAGTGCTGTGGACTTCCCGCCTGAGCTGCCAGATGGACTCGATGTTGACTTGGAAGGAGAGACGGGAACCAACTGTCTGTCACTACTCTGTATATCGGCGACCCTGGATGATACATACCCTGATGGTGGGCTTCTTGCATTCCCTAGCGAAATGGCCTGGTTCATGACATCGGTAGCACCTGAGTTTGTCCTTTGTGAGACCAGTCTTCAGGTGGACAAGGGTTGCCTTCCATACTTTTTTTGAAATTTGTTGACCCGAAAAGCAGCCATTGCTAAATTCCAGGAGACATCAATCTCATCCAGGTCTTCCTCCATAATCTGATCAACTTCTGTTGGAAGAATAGATGGAGGGGTCAGATCGCCTGCCAGGAAGGCGTTCAAGCTCTTGATCATTGATGCAGCAATCGCCAGTTTCTCTTCGTTCTCCTTTGTGAGAAACACAGAGTTAGGTGTGGGTTGAGCAGAGCCAGGGACTGGTGTGGCTATTTGAGAAATAATGGCTTGTTGCACGATTCAAGGAGTTGCAGGACTGAACACCACGTTAGGATACTGAGCATGGTACTGTGTGTGGACTTGAGCCGCTGAGACCGTTGTAGGATTTGGAGATTGAAAACCATACACATACTGATGTGTTTTGAGGCGTGACAACAGGACTGTACACCATATTTGATCCACCTGGAGCTTGTGCAGTTCCATGAAGAGGACTATAGACGAGATTCTGTGACATTAAAGCTGCGTTCTGACTTGTCATCACTGCGGCCATCAGACTGCTCTGATGGTTGATCTCCCTCTGTTTGTTATCAATTTCACATGATTTGATAGTAGCTATCATCTTAGTGAGAGTGACATCATTCAGGTTCTTTGTCTTTTTTATCATCCCCACGTCTACATCCCAACTTTTGGGCAGTGAATTCAACAACTGTCGGTTCATGGCGTTGTTGGTGAGGGTAATCTCAGCTGAAATCATCTGGGAAACCAGTTTGACATAGCGGCGTATCTGATTTTCGAT
This sequence comes from Scalesia atractyloides, assembly GCA_947069175.1. Taxonomy (NCBI): domain Eukaryota; kingdom Viridiplantae; phylum Streptophyta; class Magnoliopsida; order Asterales; family Asteraceae; genus Scalesia; species Scalesia atractyloides. The sequence goes on from CAMTDV010000029.1 coordinate 55,048,893, forward strand.
GGTTCCCCATATATGTGATTGAACGAGCTGAATTGCTGATTCAGCTGGTTCACCCTACTCGCTTTCATGTCAGCGTTTCCTTCATAGAGATTTTGCAACTCACTCCAAACCTCTTTAGCATTTTTACTGTTCCTGATCGCGATAGAGATACCGGGTCCTAGAGTCATGGTTAGTGTTGCAGAAGTCTTCTCTTCTTCCTCTATGATTTTGACGTCCTCTGGAGTCCATAAGTGTATAGGCTTGGGAATTTTCGTTTATGATCTTGCTCTGTGCTATACACTATGGTTCTTGGACCATTCATGATGCATCTCCACATGTTGGGTTCCTTTGCCTTGCAATACTGTTCAAAACGGAACTTCCACTCGTAATTTTCATCTCCGTATAACAAACGAGGCACTTTGGTGGAAGTGCCAATCACCTGATCCAGCTCTTGGTGGAGGGCTAAAGTTTGCGATTGCAGGGCTACCAGTGTGGCATTGGTCAGGTCCTGTGCGGTCATGAATCCAACCATTGAAATTAGATTAATTAAAATTTACCAAAGTTGATTTAAAGTTTAATTAATTTAAATGATTCTAATGAATAGTGCTCAATCCGAAACAGTCAACTCTACAGTCAATATGGTCATCCCGGAAGATTTTCCGAAATGGCAATCCGGAAGTCAAAGATGGTCAACCTGGATGAACTATTCGAAATAAGTAATCCGGAATTAGGAATCCGGAATGAAGAATCCGGATTTAAGAATCCGATTTGAAGATCCGAAAAGAAAAATCCGAGAAGAGATCCGAAATTAAAGACAGAAATGCAGATTCGAAATAAAAATCCGAAATGCAGATCCGGAATAAACAGCTCTGAAATTAAATCCGAAATCAAGAATCCGGAACGAAAAATCCGAAATGCCTGACTTATCTTCTAAAAATCCGGAACAGTGACCCAATCCGTAACAGTGTCTCCGCCTTTTCTGAAACCGAATTCCGGAATTCAAGGAATTCATAAACAGCAACAATAACTCGGATCACAATCCGGAATAAAGCAACAGTCAGGGAGCAATCTGGAATGGATGATCTCATTCGTTTTCTTCGGAATCCGGAACAGTATCAAATCCGAATTATGAGAACCTTCTTCGGGATCTGGAACAGTTTCAAATCCGAAATCTGCTGAGCTTCTTCGAGTTCTTCGGAACAGTACCCTTCGTCGATGAACAGCAATCCGGAATGTCAGAAATCGATCCAAACAACAGCAATAAACCTCAAAAACTTTTCAATCAGCAATACTCGGAGCGTGTATTAGAACAGCAGGCTCTGATACCAATTGTAAGTCCCGTGAAACAGATCAAACAGGTATCACTAGCCTAATCAATAGCGGAAATTATGTCAGATACAAGTTTTTGTGATCAACTCTCTAACCCCTAACAAATGACCTAACCCCTCTATTTATAAACATGACAAAGCCCAAAAGTACAACCCTAGGCCCACTAGGCACTAGGAAGCCCAAACTAACCCAAAAGCCCAAAATACAATATAAATGAATAAACCTTTAAGCTCCAAGCCCAACAATACTTATGTTTTGAACGATGACAATAGCTGTGATAACTTGTGTGTTGAGAAAATGAATTCAGCTGCAGGTTCTGCATCAACAGATGACTCGGCCTCATCAGCTTCAGCTGAGGATGCCGAATGTTCATGTTCAGCTGAGGATACCGAATGTTCATCTTCAGATGAGGATATCAAATGTTCATCTTCAGCTGAGGATACCGAATGTTCATATTCAGCTGAGGATATCGAATGTTCACCTTCAGAGGCCGCGTCTTTTGATGCATCTCCTAGGGATGATGGTGTTAACGATGACCAACCAACTGTTTCTGTCAATGTTGATGGTGACATAATTCTAGAAGATTTGGGCGCTCAATACAAGGGACTGATTCTAAAATGACGGCAGATGAACACAAATCTCAATTTGATTCAAATGAAACTTTTAAACCTAATCGTTAATCGGAACCTCAAAATTCTCTAAATTGCGAGGTTCCACCATCATCTGGTGAAATTTCTGAACAGGATGTCCCTATAGAGCCACTTGTGTCCTCTGCAGAATATGTCACGAAGTGTGATTTGAAGAATAAGACTAAAAAGAGGAGAACACGCCGATCTAAAAAAAAGAAAACCAAACAAGCGTCTTCAAACATTGCAAAGGCAACTGCTAAGTCCTCTCATGAAACTGAGGAAATAACTCAGCAGTCGCCCGTTACATCTGTTTTGCAAAAATCTCCATGTTCAAAATCTTGCAATTCAAATCACAAATCTAACAATTACGCTGATGGTTATGCGCAGGACACAGCCAAGACCAAGACCGTGCATCAGCCGTCAGTAAACGCCAACAAGAAACTGACTGACAAATTGCCCAGAATTTCCCAAGCTGAAAGGATTGTTTTCTTCCAGAAGTGGCAGACCTGTTTCAATTGTGGATCTCCCGGGCACATTGCTCGAAACTGTCAAAAGACCTTTACCTCTTTCAAAACTTTGTACTCCAGACATCAGAAGGCTATGCCTAATCGCCCATCTGAGGCTCGATTTGTGGCTAAGTCTTCTGTTCAAGACTGGAACTTGGCCAAGAAACAAATGAGTAAACCCTTGAGACCTTCGGTTTCCGAGAATCCCTCTAGCACTTCTAAGAATGTGTAGAGGTCTGATTCGGTAACCTGGAGGCCTAAGTTAGTGGCCAAGAATCAGTCTACTAACCCCTTGTCTAATAAATCAAAAGCATCATCAACCTCATCCTCAACTAATTTGATCTTTCGTGAGGTTACTTATGTTGATGCAAAAGGCAAACCTAGATCTTCCATGGCCTGGGTTCCCGTTTCTAACTAAAATCTATTGAAATGTGAAGGAACAGCTCTAGCGCGCTCTTGTTCGATTATGGTATATTGATAGCGACTGTTCCAGGCACATGACAGGAGACATCTCGCAGTTGAATGACATTCAGTTTTTCGATGGCGGGTTTGTTTCCTTCGCAGGTGGAGAAACCGGGAAAATCACAATGAGAGGAACTGTTTGCAATGGAGCCCTGAGTTTCAAGAATGTCAATTATGTACCAGAATTGAAGCACAGTCTGTTGAGTGTGTCTAAACTCCACGACAATCATCTGGATGTTCTCTTCATAAAGAAAGGATGTTATGTGCTAAAGCCAAGCTTAATCATTCCAGATGATTGGATTCTTCTGAAAGCTGCAAGAAAAGGAAACGCCTACGTCATTAATATGAACCAGGCTCCTTCTGACAAGCTTACATGCCTTTTCTCTTCGACAGCTGAACATGACGCCAAGCTATGGCATTGCAGACTGGGTCACATCAACATGAAGAATTTAAATCGTCTCGCTAAAGGTGGTTTAGTCAGAGATCTACCAGTTCGTGACTTCATGCAGATCAAAAAATGTGAATCATGTGCTCGTGGGAAACAACACCATCAGCCGCATAAAACCAAAGCGATACCTCCACTTCTCAGGTCATAGAACTGCTCCATATGGATCTATTCGGTCTAACAGACATCCGCAGCATTGGAGGGAAGGCTTACTGTCTGGTTATTATTGATGACTACTCTCGATTCACCTGGGTTTTCTTTCTTACACATAAAAGTGAAACCGCTGAGATAGTCAAACAATTTGTCACGCTTATGGAAAACCAGACAGATTCGAAGGTAAAGGCTATTCGGTGTGACAATGGGACAAAGTTTAAGAATCTTACCTTAAACTCTATCTGCTCCTCCAAGGGGATTGACCAACAGTTCAGTGCAGCCAAAACCCCACAGCAAAATAGGGTTGTAGAACGCAGAAATCACACACTCATTGAGCCTGCACAAACTATGCTAGTTGAATCCGAGCTACCTCTCATCTTCTGGGCAGAAGCAATTAACACTACATGCTATATTCAGAATCATGCCCTGATGAACAGACTCCACATGAAGACTCCATACGAAGTGGTTGAAGGTCGCAAACCTTCGGTCAAGCATTTCCGCAAATTTGGATGTCCTTGTGTACTCCTGCTCGTGGAAGCTAAAGGAAAGTTTGAAGCACACGGAGATCCTTGCATTTTCGTTGGTTATTCTAAAAATACGACATATCGCGTTTATAACAAGATCTAGAAGATGGTGGTTGAAACCTACAATGTGGGTTGGCTGGAGGAAAATCCCAAGGACAAACGCATTGGTCCTGACTGGTTGTATGACTACTCTACCTTATTTAATCATTTTGATGTGTCTTCTAATGTGTCTACAGGAAATAGTTCGACTTCTTTCCCTCCGTCGGTGCCCATTACTTCCGACGATGATGTTGACGCTGCCACGCTAAATGAGACTCTAAAGCAGCTAAGTGTGGATCCTCCTGGTTTCAATGACCCTGTCTCGCCATCCTCCACAGTTTCACACTCTCAAGACCCATCTATTTCTTCGCCTGTTCAGCTGAATCCTACTGAGGATGTGGTTTCTGCTCCAGAGCCATCTACGACAAATGATAGCCCTCCTCCTGATGTTTTGGGCTCCTCTTTGTTTCCTGAGCCTACTCCCCTCGATTGTGCGGTTGATTCCTCACCCCTTACCTCTACTAGTGCTTCTGTTGAGGGGGAGACATCTGGAGCTGCTTCAGCTAGTATCACCAACTTGCCAACAGATGTTTTAGTTCCTGCTACACCAATACCGCAACGTTTACAGCGTGATCACCCTGTTGAGAATATCATTGGTCCTGTAAACGCTGCTGTTCGCACACGCAGTCAATCTGGGGATATCAATACATGTCTCTATTCTTGCTTTATTTCCCAAATTGAACCTAAAATATTGATGTTGCCTTGCAGGAACCAGGTTGGGTTGATGCCATGCATGAGGAACTCAATCAGTTTGAAAAGCTTGGAATTTGGCAATTGGTGAAGCTGCCTCAGGGAAAGCGCTCTTGGAACTCGCTGGGTTTTCCGCAACAAGCAGGATGACATTGGAGTTATCATTCGGAATAAAGCTAGACTCGTGGTCCAAGGGTTTTGACAGATTGAAGGTTTGGATTATGATGAGGTCTATGCACCTGTCGCGCGTTTGGAGGCTATACATATCTTCTTGGCATACGCATCTTACATGGATTTTACTGTCTATCAAATGGATGTCAAGACTGCGTTTCTATACAGCAAGGTGAAAAAGGAGATATACGTGGCACAACCACCGAGCTTTACTGATCCTGACAAGCCAGATTATGCCTACAAATTACACAAGGCTTTGTACGGGTTGCATCAAGCGCCTCGCGCATGGTATGCTACTCTTATAGAGCATCTGCTTGCTCATGACTACACACGTGGAACCATTGACCAAACTCTGTTTATCAAACGCATTGATAAGGACATTATTCTCGTCCAAATCTACGTTGATGATATTATTTTTGGTTCCACCAATGATGGTTTGTGCCGCGAATTCGAAGAAATCAGGAAGAAAAAATTTGAGATGAGCTCATTGGGAGAGATGACCATGTTTTTAGGACTTCAAGTTCGTCAGAGCCCACAGAAACGGCCTCTGCTAAATGAAGATGCTGAAGGAACGCCTGTTAATCCTACCATGTATCGCTCTATGATTGTATCACTCATGTATCTCACTGCTAGTCAACCAGATATCATGTTTGTCGTCTGCCAGTGTGCTCGTTATCAGGCTACTCCTAAACTTTCTCATTTACATGCTGTTAAACAAATTTTTAGGTATCTCAAAGGGGCTCCATCTCTGGGCCTCTGGTATCATAAAAATTCTGAATTTGAATTGTTTGCTTTCTCTGACAGTAATCTAGGAGGTATAGATAGGGACATGCACTCAACGTCGGCTGGTTGCTAATTTCTTGGAGATCGCCTAATTTCGTGACAATGCAAGAAGCAGCAGACGGTTTCGCTTTCCACTGCAGAGGCAGAATATCTTGCAGCTTCTGCTTGCTGCTCCTAGGTTTTATGGATGCAACATCAGCTTGCGGATTACGGTTTGACTTATCTAAACACAACAACTTATTGTGATAATGATGCCGCAATCCAAATCATTAAAAACCCTGTTTTCCACTCCAAAACCAAGCACATCAACATTAAAGTTCATTTTATCCGCGATTGCTATGAAAAGGGTCTCGTAAAGCTTGATCAAATCCACACTGATGCAAATGTGGCGGATTTGTTCATGAAACCCGTTAGCAACGCCATTTTTCAAGTGCTTGTGGATCTTCTCAAAATGATTCGGTTTTCTACCTAGGCATCTACTATCTTCGTGTTTGTTTACTGTTTTTCTTTTCTTTTCGTTGCTTCATAAATTTGTTCATATCTCTATGCACAAATTTAGGGGGAGAAAAAGCCAAAAAAAGGATACGGAATGAAATGAAAATTCGTGATAAAATGTTTGACTAACACATGTAAGGTATAGAAGCGGAAAAGATTTGGATCAAAAGGGGTGTGTCGGTAGGTCTAAAACTCAACCAGATAGGGAAAGTCAAATGATATAAACATAATAAACTTTGTACTCAGTGGGTCACTTACTATAGGCATATGATTTTATGGTCTTAAATCTTGGTTGATAGATAACCAACATCTGAGGTTTCGGGTCTTTAGTGCTGCTGAGTCATCCGGGGATATCTTGACTGCCCTTCTTTGCATCCAGATTATATGCAGACTAGGCACAGTCAGGATATCTTTATAAAAGAGCCAAAATGGAAAGGCCAAAACCTAAGAGAACAAAAGTTTCTTTCTAAGTTCTTACGTACCTCATAAGATATTTGCCTAACCCTCGTCAGTCACTATTGGTCTCTCTGCTTTACGGAAGTATTGACCTGTTCATCAATAGCCTGATGTTGTACAATAAGGATGATCACGGTATACTCACCTGCTATGATGAACTGTTGTGCTTACCTTGATCACGGGGTATGTCATGGTATGGGATACACGGGTATCTTAGTATAATATTACCTTAAGCATATCATGATGCCTGAACTACAAGGGTTGAGTTTTGGATTTAAGTGGACAAGTATATTGACAATCGCTTAGACCAACTGAACCTGCTCATATCGAAAAATGTTCCTTAGTCAGGTTTGAAACGATTTGATCCTTTAGCAATGCTGTGATTATTTGTTTATTCTGTCTTAATAAGTTCTCCTTGTGATATGTTAAAAGATGGATGGATGCTTGGTTAGTTTACTTGATGAATTTTGGTGGGATGGTTTTCTGTCAAGAGATGTTGGACTGGCCCAGTGTGTTTTGGGTTTTAGGCCAGCCTAATGAAAATGGTTTTAAGTCTGAAAATTGAAGTTAAGGTTACTGTTCCGAATTGGGCTCACTTGGGCCAAAAGATTACTGTTCCGGATTGGACTTGTCCGAAAGGCCCATTTAAATCTTTCCGGACAAGCCCAATGTGTTACTGTTCCAGACACAATGTGTTACTGTTCCGGATTGGGCCTGTCACAAGCCCTAATCCAGATTCAACTTTCAGGCCCAAGCCCTTTCGAAAATCTATATTGGCATCTCTGTTCTCATTTCGGATTATTCGAAATCCGAATTACTATTTGTCTTCTCTGATTCTCTCTCGAATTAAGCATTTCGGACTGCTCTTTCCGGATAAGGTACATGTGTATTCCGGATTAACTTAATGAATATTTATGCATTCGGATTACATTCCGGATTGATCTTCAAATACTTAGCATTTCGGATTGCATTCCGATGGATATTCATCCGAAATGATGAACTCGGATATCATTTCAGATTGGATCTTCATCCGGGATGCATATCTATCCGAGATACATAATCCGGATTGATAAGAGTGTGTTTCAGATTCATTCTGAACCGTATATAATCCGGACATGAAGTTTGGACCTTTTCAATTATTGAACCCCTTAACTAATTTGAACTAGCATTAATTTGAACCTTGACTTCTGTTGACCTGTCCAGTTAGTTTTGACTCTGTTAACTCAGTGAACTCAGTTTACTCAGTTTATCTTTGCCTTTATTGGTTTTTACAACTGCTGTTGATTTTCAAACATCCAGGCTGGATATCTTTCAGATCCACCAGCTGAGTATTTTCAGGAATTTCAGGCGATGATCGTGGGGCTCAACACTTGCAGGATTGCCTACGTCCTCGTGTGAAACCCCGTGATTACAGAGATTTAGTTCACTCATTTTGCAAAAGAGCGCGGATACAGCCGAGAGGTGAAGATGGTAGACCTTTCATACGTTCACAGATTCAAGGGAAGGAGATTGTGGTTAATGAAGCCTGTGTGAGGGAGGTGCTACAGCTGACAGATACCTTCAGTGATCCAACAACATATGTCAAAGAAAAGGTACTGCCGGTACTCATGGAGATGGGATATGAGGGTTCTTATCCGCCACTGCTGAAGAAGATGTTTCCGGCTTATTAGAGGTTACTTAATACACATGTTCATGCAATGTGTGTGGAAAACAAAGGTGGACTAGATCAGCCCAATCAGGCCAGACATCTGCGATCGTTTCATTAGTCATGGACTGGAAGTATAACTATTCTGGTTATATCTTCGATAATATGAAGAAAATATTAGAGCAGTCCAAGAAACGGATTTTCTGTTATATCCACGTTTTATCCGGCTGATACCGATGCCCGTTATCCAGATTTAGCAAAGGATGCTACAGACACTAATCTACTGAATATGAAGCCAACGGGGCCTACTATTTTTGCTACTATGAAGAAGAACCACTCTACCTCGAAGATGGTATTTGTAGGTAGGTTTCCTCTGAAGAAGTTTGGCAAGTTTTCTGAAGTTGTAGGTTTGCATGCTCCACTACCTCCTCCTCCTCCAGTAAATGTGATTGTGGCTGAGGAACACGACATACAGGCAAAGGAAAAGGAGATAGAAGTCGAGGATTTAGTTACAGATGATGAGAATGATGTTGGACAGGCCTGTCTGGATGATCTTGATGCATTCAATGCTATGTTAACTCCTATTCTACCTGAGCTATCTTCTGAGAATCTAGCTGCCTTGATCACTCAATTGAAGGATATTCAAGACAAACAAGGTGATCCCCGCTTGACATTCCGTATGTTGTTGCTCCAACTATTCAGCCATGAAGAAGATGACGACGACGAAGAAGATGAAGTACCGTTCATTAAGAGGCGCAGAACTGGGCCGAGCATTTCAGCTAGTACATCTGAGGTTCCTATTGTTGTTACTGTTGCTACTTCTGATTTGATTACATCCACTGCTGCTGAGATCACTGTTGCTGAGGCTTGTTGTGCTGTTGCTTACATTGATGGTTGACAGCCTATTATTTCTACACAGCCTACAGTTCCTATCATTACACAGTCCACAGTTGTATCGATTCCTGCTAGCCACAGTGTTGCAAATGATGGAATTTGGAGGTAGTTCATCGGGTGACGGTGGTAGTGGAGTTGGTTATTCTGATGCTGCTGATGACGATTATATGCGTAGATCTGAGAAGAGGGCATTTGAGTTTGGGGGATTAGACAGTGATGATGATGACACAGAGGTGAGATGTCGTTGAGTTAAAGAAACATGTTGTTGTGCTGGAACAGGAGGCTATGTTAAAGGATGCTCAGATTGCCTCCCTGCAGAATCGCTTGGATGTTCGAGATCAAACTATCGATCAGCTGCAGGGGGATGTTGACGATGCTGATGACTATTGTGTTTGATTTAAGGGGAAATTGGAGAACAAGTTTGGCAGGGAGTTTAGCGATCCAACTGATGATCCCATGAATGTTGAAACCCGACATCGTGCAGCACAGCAGCGTATGGCAGAAGAAACCGAAGAGCAGAGGTTGGCGGCTGAGCAGCTAGCAGCAGAATCGTCAAGCCGGTCTCGATGATTACTTAAGTGATCCACGTAAGAAGTTCACTGCAGTCAGAAATGCACTGAGATCAGAGGAAGAAGAAGCAGATGGTATTGATGAAGAATGTGAAGGAATCCTCTGGACGAAAATTTTAGCTGAAAGATCTAACCAATCAATCTGAGAGATACGTGATGGAGTTGGGATCCAGTTAGTACAGTAAGGTGGGCAACAAGTCGAAGGTGCTGAGTTGGATGTATGATCATATCAAAAACATGTGGATCATTGTGCGACAGGACGGAACGAGGGAATATTATTCGAAAGAATCGCAGTTTGAGACTTGGACTAAAGTTGCACTGACTGATCTTTTAAGAGCTCCATACACTGACGACGATACTACAGAGCGTGGACCAGGTTGGAGGTTCTTTAAGAAGCTTGAATGGGAGGTTAGGAGCGGTTTTAAGAGTATGAAGATGCTGAACCGTACCTGAGAGCAGCCAAGGGAGTTCGTGATGCGCACACAGCAAAAGTGTTACACAGATAAAGAGTTGGTTATTCTGTTGCTCCTACCTTTCCAAAAGGAATTGTGAAGAACTTTAACTTCTGGTTATATGATCCGAAGGTCGAAGTGTTGCTATCGTAAGAAGGAGAAGGCGTTTAGGGTGAATGATATGGTGGATCTGGTTAGCTTTCATGATGAAGATTTACAAGTTCTTGCTTCTCATCAAATACGCACTGCAGAGCTATACGAGGTTTGTGCTAAAGATTGGACGGCTGCAGTTGCTGGTATTATTGCTGGACGTTTGGGAGTGGATACGGCACCGAAGAACAAATGAAGAAACCTAGGGGAGAATGTTGGGCTTAGAGCTTTAAAGGTTTATTCATTTATAGTGGATTTGGGCTTTAGGGGTTAGTTTGTGCTTCTTAGTGCCTAGTGGGTCTAGGTTTGTACTTTTGGGCTTTGTGATGCTTATAAATAGTGGGGTTAGGTTATTTGTTAGGAGTTAGAGAGTTGACAACAAAAACTTGTATCTGACATCTTCTGGTGTATGCAAGTAATATTATTCAAGTTATTCAAGTTGTTCTTCATCCTAATCATAATTTCCGCTATTGATTAGGTTAGTGATACATGTTTGATCCATTCATGGGACTTACAAAATAGCATCTTCCATTCTTGATGAATGTTCTATATCTATTAAGAATCATTCTATTCCTATCTCTCTTATCTCATAAAGCAAGCACCGCATTGCCTGTGATAAGAAACTATTGAAATTAAAACCCCATATGGTGAAATGATCACCATTCTTGGAGATTCACACTATGGATTGCTAGACAAGATATCATTATTCAAGGCATCCAAGTGTTTGGGGAAAGGTTGTGTCATTTACCTGGCACAAGTAACTATCAATGAGCCTAAGCCAAATATTGGAGACCTTCTAATCATCTCGGAATATTCCGATGTCTTTCCTGAAGAATTACCCAGTCTACCTCCAGATAGGCAAGTGAAGTTCAGAATTGATATCCTACCTGGATCACACCTGTAGCTAGGGCTCCATATCGGTTAGCACCAACTAAAATGAAGGAATTCAGAATTCAATTAGATGAACTTTTAGAGAAAGGCTTTATTCAGCCTAGTTCCTCACCTTGGGGAGCTCCTATTCTTTTTGTTAAAAAGAAGGACAGTTCAATGCAATGTGCATTGATTACCGTGAGTTGAATAAGATAACGATCAAGAATCGTTATCCTCTGCCCAGGATCGATGATTTGTTCGATCAACTTCAAGGTGCTAGTTATTTTTCTAAGATCGATCTAAGATCAGGATATCATCAGCTGAAGGTTAGAGATGAGGATGTTCCTAAGACTGCCTTCATGACCCGATATGGTCATTATGAATTCCTATTGATGCCTTTTGGGCTCACAAATGCACTTCAACATTCATGGATCTCATATTGAGATAAGCATTCATGAATAGGGTCTGCAAGCCAATTTAATAAGTTTGTCATTGTCTTCATAGAGACATACTTATATACTCTAGTAATCAAGTTGATCACGAGAAACATCTTTGGTGTATCTTAGAACTACTAAGACAAGAGATGCTTTATACTAAATTTTTTAGTGCGAATTTTGGCTTAGAGAAGTCCAATTTCTTTGACATGTTGTAAGTGAGCGTGGTATCCAAGTAGATCCCACCAAGATAGAAGCCATAATGAATTGGGAAATACCCAAAACTCCATCAGAGATTCGTAGCTTCTTAGGATTAGCTGGTTATTATAGGAGGTTCATTGAGAACTTTTCAAGGATAGCACTCCTTTAACTACCTTGACCTATAAGAATGTCAAGTTTGACTGGGGTCCAAAACAACAAGAATCTTTTGAAGTTTTAAAACATAAGTTGAGCAGTGCTCCCTATGTTATCTCTACCTGAGGGTATTGAGGACTTTGTTGTTTACTGACTGGTGGCATATGCAAAAAAGCAAAGTGATTGCTTATGCATCATGACAATTAAAGGTGCACGAAAGAAATTACACCACCCATGATTTGGAACTGGGTGCTGTTATATTTGCACTTAAGTTATGGAGACATTACTTATATTGCACAAAGTGTATTATATACACTGACCATAAGAGTCTCCAACATTTGTTCAATCAAAAGGATTTGAACATGCGACAACGTCGTTGGATGGAAACACTTAATGATTATGATTGTGAAATTTGCTATCATCCCGCAAGGCAAATGTCATTACTGACGCCTAAAGTCGCAAGGAAAGGGTTAACCCATCAGGATTAACGCCAAGAGCATTGAGCTCAGAAATAGCTTGAATGAAAAGCTACTAGACGCACAAAAGCAAGCCCTGTTAGAGGTTAATGTTCCTAATGAAGGATTAGGCGGAACTGTTGATCAGTTAATGTCTGGAAAAGATGGAATCCTTAGATTTAATGGTAGAATCTGGGTTCCAATATTTGGAGGATTAGAAATCTAATCCTCTAGAAAGCGCATAATACGAGATACTCAGTTCACCCAGGTGCTGACAAGATGTATCAAGATTTAAAATGGAATTATTGGTGGATGGTTTAAACAAATCAATAGCCACATATGTAGCTAAGTGTCTGACGTGTTCGCAAGTTAAAGCTAAAATCAGAAACCGTCAGGACTTCTACAACAACTTGAGATTCCCACTTGGAAATGGGAAATGGTAACCATGGACTTGAATACCAAGTTACCCAAGACCAAACATGGTAATGACACGATTTGAGTCATTGTGGATAGGTTGACTAAGTCAGCGCATTTCATGCCAATTAAAGAAACGTATAATTTTGACAAATTTGCTAAGTTATATGTGGACAAGATTGTGTCCCTACACGGTGTGCCGGTATCTATTGTATCTGATAGAGATACTAGATATACCTCTCACTTTTGGAAAAGTTTCCAACAATCCTTAGGCACAAGATTAAATTTTAGTACGGCTTACCATCCACAGACTGATGGTCAGAGTGAGCGTACTATTCAGACCTTGGAAGACATGCTTAGAGCATGTGTGATTGATTTAAAGGTGGAATTTGGGATGACCACTTTCCCCTAATAGAATTCTCCAATAATAATAATTATCATACGAGCATCAAGGCTGCTCCTTTGAGGCTTTGTATGGGAAAAATGTAGAACGTTGGGCAGAAGTGAATCTCAATTAACAGGACTAGAGATTGTCCTGGAGACCACGGATAAGATTGTGCAAATCCATGATAGACTCAAAGGTGCCGTGATAGGCAGAAGAGTTATGCTGACAAGAGGCGTAAACCTCTTAAGTTCCAAACAGGGGACAAAGTCATGTTAAAAGTATCACCTTGGAAAGGTGTAATGAGATTTGGAAGGAAGGGCAAGTTAAGCCCAAGATATATTGGACCATTCGAGATAATCGAATGTGTCGGGCACTGTAGCTTATAAGCTTAAGCTGCCAGAGGAGCTTAGTGGGTTTCATAATGTGTACCACATATGTAATCTTAAGAAATGTCAAGCCAATGAGTCGCTAGCAATGTCACATCATGATGTGCAAATTGATGAAAACCTGAGGTTTGTTGAGAAAACAATTTCGATCGAGGATGACAGGTTAAGAAGCTTCGAAGGAAATTGATACCTATAGTAAAGGTTAAATGGGATGCCCTATGAGGCCCCAGTATACATGGGAGGTTGAGTCCGCTATGCGACAAAATACCCTCATCTTTTTAAATAAAATCTAGAGGTCGAGATTCTTTTAAGGGGGTGAGGATATAACACCTTGTAAAATCGTGTCATATAGTGACACGTTGCGTATTTTTTATATAACGTCTATTAAAGACTAATAAGGACTAAAAGTGTCAACATGCTCAAACTAAGCCTCTGAGTGACCCTCTGATGTCAACATGCATAAACCGAGCCTCTGAGTGACCATTAGTGTCAACATGCTTAAATCAAGCCTCTGAGTGACCATTAGTGTCAACATGCTTAAACTTAGCCTCTGATGACTATTAGTGTCAACATGCTTAGCCTTTGAGTGACCATCAGAGTTAACATGCTTATACTAAGCCTCTAAGTGATCCTTTATGAAGTCCTAATCTCAAATGAGCCACTTGTTGGACGAGAGGGATTAATTCTGTAAATGTAGAATTGGACAATGGAGGGGTTAAAAGTGTCAACATTTATACCTCTGAGTGATCTTATAATGAACCGAGAGCTCGACAATGTCCGGGCATAATCTCGGGTAAGCCAAATGTTGACTACGGAGGGCTAAAAATGCTATAAAGGTGTTTTAGGAGGTTTAATAAGTTGAGGGGTCATAGTATTAATATTAAAAAGTCAAGCAGGCCATTTTTGGGAAATATTATAATCTGAGTTTATATATGTTATGAAACATGTTTTGACACTTAAACAAGTTGGTCAAAAATTATTAGAACATGTTCGGCTAGTCAATTTCAGTTCTAGGGTCGGTTCGCAACCGAAAGTCGCATAGTTTGACTTTGCTTTAACTTTCGATTCTAACCCGATTTAGATTAGTTAACTACTGATCTAAGGTTGCATTATGATCATAATATAATGTAGCATAACCCCTGAGGTTATATTACAAGATCATAATCAGAATCTGAGTTTATGCACAACTTCCACAATTATGCCATTTTGACGAAAATACATTTTTACATAAAATAAGGTTTAAATGATAAGGAACCTGAAAATGAACAACCTACTGAGGTAATATCATAAGTAAGATTATTTGGGATGTTAAATAAGATTGTATACTGAGTTTACGTACAATTCTTTATTATGTCGATAAATGACGATAACGCCCTTGCGCACATAAAATGGTTTTAATCATACTTTTTTATATCAAATCTTTTTACCTGCGGATATGTTATATTAAATAACATATCTAAAACAAATAAACTTGATTTTAACATTAGTTTTTACTAAACTTCAGAAAAATCATCTTTTTATGACAAAAGCGCCGTTTCGGCGCATAGTATGGTTTTAAACCATATTTATCAACCAAGACTTGTTACCTACTGATTTTAAAACTTATTTAAAATAATTTTAAAATAGGTATATTATATAAACTCAGAATCCCAAATAAAATTATAAAACTATGTGTAAAATGACCAAAACGCCCATTCGGTGCATAGTTTGGTCATAAAGGATAAATTACACATATAATTTAGTATCTTACTGATATTATATCATAAATTAATTATTTTTCCAGAATACTTATGATTATAACATTATAATACATTCAAGTTCCTTTTATAGGGTATATAATTACCAAAACGTCCTTATGAGGCATAGTTTCATTTTAAAACCTTAACGGGCATATAAGTTGATATCCTACTGATATCACAAATTATTTAAAATATAATGGCATATACTTATCGGTTACCCGATATCACTTATATGCGCACGGTTATGTATACGTAACTAGCTTACGGAAATTAACCGAAACGGGTTTAACCTTGTCATTTAAGTCTCAAAATCCAGAATGTTTATGGTTTACCCATATTATGCAAGTCATAGTACTTCTTGGGTTTAAACTACATTCTACCCGGTCATCGCTTAATCTAGCGTATTATACGTTTTGATCCTGTACGCTAGTCGGTCTAAGTCTATGAGTTAATTAAGACCGTTAGCATTTAATTGGTTTGCTTATGACATAATCCAGACTAGAGCCTTCCAGAAAATGCTATCCGCACTTACTTCATTTTGGATACGGCTGAGATATTAAATCTTCATTTTTAATAAGACTAGCTCAGGTAAATACTCTTGACTTATTTTCCCTATACGGGCATGGGTTACGGTAAATTATTACCACTTGGTGAAATGGGATCAATCGAATGCCGGACTGTGGCTAGTAAATCCGCGTATTCCGTTTAATTAGTTTTGTTTGATAACTTAAACATCGGGGTTAACGACCGTCTCCTGGATATCCTCGGCTCATTACATTAGTTAATGGCCACGACCTAAGCGGGGGTGAAGGCAAACACCTAACAGATGCTCATGCTAAATTATTTTTACCCAATTATTGGGGATAACTCCCTCGTGAGTTCATAAGTGGTGTGTACGCTAATCATGTCTCGGCATTCGTACTGGCCCTGTATGTATGACAAACATGTGACTCTGTTAAAAGGTTACAGGTTAACTTTCCCAAGTTATAAAAGATTTTGTGCCATGTGACGTAAAACTATTTTCAAATGTTTTTTTCAAAATGAGTCAGTTGGGTGTATTTACCAGCGAAAGCTGACGTGTTTTCAAAAGACTAAGCTTGCAGGTAAATACGAAATAGGTAGGAGCTGCTCGGTAGTGATATAAGAGGATCTTGCATATCCTTCGATTCTGCCCAAGTCTGTTATACATTTTTGTACATTTTACGATCCACCTGTGGATCTTCTATTACAAGCCGTTTGTATATTATTTTTCATACTTTGAACATTTGGTTTGTAATAGTAATATAACTCCAAGACTTCCGTTGTGTTGTCGTTTAGTTAACTATGATGATATCAACTTACGTCACGATATTCCCACTCGGGCCCACGGTGTTTGGTTGTAGAATATGGGTGTGACAAGCTCCTACGACTGATCAAACCCCGATTCCTTCTGAAGAGAGAAGAAAACCGAGGAAGAACTTCTTTGGACATTAAAGTTAAATTTTTGAAGTTTTTGAAGACAGACCAAGACTACGACAACATCCAAGGGAAATTTGTTGGTGCATTATGTGTCACACCCGTTCATAGGCGGACGCGCGCTGGTGTGAACTTGATTAGTTTTCATCGCATACGACATAAGTAAACAACTATATGAAATAAAAGCATGCACGATGTTCATCCATTCACCATAAATAAAATTACAAGCCACAAGTTACTTGGAAATAAAAGACGTCATAAAAATTTAAAGTTTACAAAAAGCTTGTTCAAAACTTTTAAAACATCGAGGCTTTGCATCCTATATTCCGGTTGAAGACGGAATATATAGACCAAACCCTCCAAAATACGGATAACATTGACTACTAGTAACCTTGAAAATTTTGTAACGAATGTGCCAAGATCCACTTCAATTTCCTGAAATACATGTAAGTTTAAAAACATCAACAAACGTTGATGAGTTCTTGCATTTTGTGTGCGCACCAAATGAATCTTAAAAACGTTTGAGAGTTCATATATGAAAATATGTGGTATGTAAAGCGTCAATGAACTTGATGATCATTAATGTTTTGCAAGGACATTAAAATCTGTGCCGGGATAGGAAGTACTCAACCCTAGACGATTTCTTCCCGTCCACCCGGCTGGGACAACAAAAGCACTACATGCGGCCACACAAGGACCCATGAGTGGGGCTCGCTACACCCGATAGATCTACCACTCTTGTTCCTCGGTCTTATAAAAGATTAATGGCACTTAAGAGATACCCTATTCGCACATGATCTAATATTTCATTCCATAGCTAAACCATACCATCGAAAACATGTATCCCCCTGAGAGTTATAAACCGAAAACATTTAAGAGAAATGGGGGACATGAATTCCTGATTTGTGTATATGAATATATGCTAGCAATTCGGGTATCCCAAAGAGCGTATCAACCTACAAGTGCTCTAACTCATTAGACACTTGAGTTATGGTTAAATGTGTACACGTTGTTCATCTTGAATGTTATTGTATAAGTTAAGTATTTGGATCCCTTTTGTATTGTAAATATGTTGGCATTTGTTTCGTATTTATATATATATACACACACACACTTCTTTTATATATATATATTTCGTATCCATCAAGTGGTCGAAGGGGCCTTGCCTTTCGTGATCCTTCGTGCCTCGCACGAATATAAGTGGGCCTAGCTATAAGAGTCTTTGTGCCACGCACAAGTGAGAATGGGCCTAACCCATTTGAGTCTCCGTGATCCACACGGTACGAGTGGGCCTAGCCCATATGTCACACCCCCATGTAATCCCTCACATCAGAGCAGGGCGTGAACTAAACTGGTATCTTCATTGCACAGCGGAAGCAAACGTGAGTGCTAAGATTTCTAGTAAATGAACGCTCGCTAACTACTCGAATCCCCATGGGTTCCACTATTCCAACCGTGCCATACTTGTAATCATAACCTGAGGAAGAACATGCGAAATATCAACATAAATTTGACGAGTTCATAGTTTGTTTGTTTTTGTTTCAAATGAATCATAAAACATTTGAAAGTCTTGCATTCGAAAACCGGTTTGTGGGATCATAGTATCCCAAAACATTTGAAATGTTATATCTGTATAACAATATTGAAATGTTTTCCATGTTGATTGCAAATCCATGAATATAACTGTTATGTTTATAAACCGGTGGTAAAATGTTTTCTGTTATCTTTGTAAACCGATACTGAAATTGTAGTATGTAGTTTTCCTATGGAATCTAAGGATCAGTCATGTGTAGCTACACTGGCCTATGTGCCATAAGTAAGTAACCAACCTGAGACAACTTTGACATCATTGGGATCACAAAAGCACTCCTAACCGGTTAACTTACCAGTAGTGGAGCGTGTCTCAAACTCGATAGATCTATACCTTTTGCACCTTGGTCACTACGTGATTAATGGTTACTATTGTCATCATCCTACTTACGCACAGTGATCTGTTATAATCTAATCCCATAGCTACATACCAATTGTTATAAATCTGTTATCCGTGTTATTGGGTCTCACCCATGTTAACTTGTTATTGGGCCTAGCCATGTTTCTTTCATTGGCCTAGCCATGTTTCTTGTCATTGGACCTAGCCCATGTTTTCTTGTCATTGGGCCTAGGCCATGTTATAAATAAAATTGGGGCCTCGCGCCCTGGTTGTCCCCTAGTCATAAAACTCATGTATGTTTCGAAAAGCTTTGTATAACTGTGAAAACCGGTAAATTAAACATAAACCTTTCGTAAACCATTTGAGTTCATTGAAATCTGTTTGTAACATGGTTTAGAAATATATGATTTTCGTTCATCGAAACATTGTATGCTTTCACGAAACTTGCATGTCTTTCCACCCCAAAAACATTTATAAATATGTAAAACGGTAAAAAGTGGGGTTATGAACTCACCTGTTATCCTCGTGCAAACCTAGCTTAATGTGATTTCCATAGTGTTGTCTCCACAACTTGACTTGCTAGCATGCAATCTAATGTATTCCTAAAACGAAATAACTTGTAAGTTTCTAAGAATGACGTAGCTATACTACGTGATACCGAGCTCTACCGAATCGTTAACCTTACAATTCTATGAATGTGTTATTGACTTAACTCGGTTAACCAATCTATGGTTTTCTTAGAAACGATCTAGTTTTCGAGAGACTTGAAATATATGTTTATATAAAACATTACTATATTTCATGAAATATATTTAGTCGTCATGTACGTCGAGGGATAATAGTATGACTCTTCGAAGTTTTCGTATGGTACATTATATATACATACTTGTAAATATACCCGTATTGATAATACATTTCGTATTCGCGCGAGAGTCTGGCGTATGTTTATAATAAATAAATAAATAACGATGTAATCTACGCTTGTTATAGTCTAGCTGTATCGTGTCGTACTTCCTTAAGCGTTGGAATCGAATATAACAAATAGCATTTGAAGTTCCCGAATCGTCGACGTTTGAAATAAATATTACTATACTTATTTTATAAAAGTATTCAAAACCTCGGCATCCGAATATATATAATTATATTCGTGTTATGGATTCCCGAATTCAGTCGTTTGAAATACTACGCACTTTGTATTCGTCTTGTAAAAGCGTTTGGAAATCTTGGCGTTTCAAAATAAATATAAATGATATACTTATTTTTATAACATCGTTCGAATAATTTATCGAGGTTTGAAAGCTAGTTTCCGAGTTTCGACTTTGAATTAAACATAAATAATTATTATTTATCTTGTAGTCGGTTGCCGAATGTTTGTTATCTTGAAATCGCACTCGTTGAAAAGTTGTCGGCTCGAGTTTTGAATGTTTTAATAGCGTCGTCAAATAAATATACACTTATATTTATTTTATAACAATCGCTTTGAATCGGACATTTTATCCTTGAAATATAACGCGTTTCGTATTGCTATTTTACGAAAATCGGGCAGAGTTTCCTCTGTTTTCGGACGATCCCAACAATACTAGTTGTCGATTTATTTATCAAAACGCAATCTGCAATGTACGCAAACAAACAATTATATTATATATAATTTTTCGTCGTGTTTCGATTATAGTTTTTCGCCAAATATTATTTCCGATTTATATATTTATATATATAGTCACGTCGCGTTGGTTCAATTGTTATTTTTAAACATTTAACGATATGTATTCGTTTAACGGGTCGGTTTTGAGCTCGTTTCGCGATAAATATATTAATATATATAAACTATGTAATTATATTCCGCGTCGTAATTAATTTTTACCGAGTCTCGTGTTGACCTGTTGACCAGATTTGACAAGGTTTGACTCATGTTGACCGGGTTTGACCAGTTGACCTTTGTTGACCGCAGTTGACCGAGTTGACTTTTGTTGACCGAGTTGAACCGAACTCGAACCAAGACACGCATCCGAACCTGAAATCGAGAGTCAAACATAACCTGAACCAAAACAAAACTGAAATATTTAGACTGAACCAAAATGAACATAACCAAACCAAATCTTGAATCGACCCCGAACCGAAACCTGAATCGGAGATGAACCAGACTGAACTGAGACCCGAGAACCGAGCCGTTGACTGAACCCGAGTCGAACCATCCTAACCGAACCACTTAACTGAACTGGAACTTACCCAAAAGAAATCTGAGCCGGAGATGAAACAGAACGGAACTGAGATCCGAGTGAGCCGAATGAAACCGAACCATCTCAAACCATACCACCATCCCGCCAGTGAGTTGGAAAACCACAGCCAAGATCTGAACCGGAACTGAACCATCTCAAAAGCATCCACTACCGCCGTCGTTCGAATTCCCTCCCCCCACCGCCGCCGTTCGAATCCCCCCCACCGTCGCAGTCGTCGCACTAAGGTGCGACGACTGCCACCGCCGCCTTCTCTCTCTCTCTCGTCCGTCCTCTCTCTCTCATCGCTCTCTCTTTGTCTCTGTCTGTATGTATGCGTATGCGGGTGTGTGTGTGTGTATTAGAAAGGAGAAGGGAAGAGAGGGGTGTCGTGTGAGTGGTGTGCGGTGGCCGGAGGAGGTGACCGCCGGAGGTCATCGGAAATCTGGCGACCGGAATCGGAGAGGAGAGAGGCAGGAGTTTGTGTGCTAGGGTTTCTAAAACAAAAATGAGGGAATTTGGGTATTAAGATGTATTTATATGTAGGGTTTCTAAATGGGTCGGGCAGTGTAAGCCCAATACATATCCGTAGCCCGTTATCATAACCCGAAATTCGTGATTTATCGAAATTTATTTATTCGGACTCGAAAACGTTTAAAATTATATCGTACATCGCTTACGACGCATAAATCCGTCGGTTGCGTTAAGCATCGCGTATTTTCGCTACTGTCATCATCTTTGTCCGTTTTTCGAGGCGATTTCGACTGTGAGCATTAAAATTTGAAAACAAAGTCAAATATATCATAATATATTAATATCGAGGTGTAACTAGAGTTCGTTGCTTCCGTTTTGTTGTCGGTGCGTTCCTACGGACGTGTTTTTCATCCACGTAAGTGTTTTGTGACGTTTGAAGCATGATAATTCATCAAAATCATAACTGTATGATAAATACAAGTATAAAATTCAAGTTTTTAGACGTTGTCAGTATCTGTTCGGCATCAGTTCGCTTATCGTTCAAATTCGCGTTTAGTGTCTTTGATTATCGCCAATTCGCGTAACATGAATCATGTAGACGTTCCTAGCTCTCCAGGGGCCTGATCGAGTTAATTTACATCTAATTATGTTGTTTATGATGATATTATTGTCCATTACGCGCTTAATTACAACCAAAACTGGCGGTTGTCACATTATCCCATTGTTATAAAAATTTCGTCCTCGAAATTTAAGCTATGTTATCTCCTTAGAGTTTGTCATGCTTAGATAAGTATTAATACTACCCAAGTAAATGACCATGTAATCGCATCAGAATTGTCTGGATTATATGAATACAATGACTTTTACAACAACATGAACCCACTAATTCAACTGAATATGTTTTTAGAATCTATGCCAATGAACGAAACGTAATGACATAATCACCAATGTGACTGAGTTTACATGGGTCAAACAAATGAGATTCTCGACAAATAGATTTCCAAGACGTTCACAATCTATAAATGAATTTCATAAACAATAGGAATCTCTACCAACGGAAACTAGCATTGGTTGTTGGATCGGTGAGACTTAAAGTCAACATGCTCAACTGAATTAGAAACATGAAGGTGATTTGTTAACTTTTCAACCATAAGTTAAACACTATTGAATTGCAAGGATACACCGAATTACAACCGAAGTTAGTGTATCATTGTCTTAATACATAGTTGCATTAAGACCACTTTCAATGATTAGCCCAAGCTACAAGTTTCATACCGATGTCACAAGATGTCATAGCCATTGAAATAATTCAATAATATCGGTGACCGAACAAATTCACCGTGTTTACAATTTAATGAAAGGTTCAATCAAGTAAGTCTGAATATTTGTTCCAAATAATCTCATAGGATTTTCAACTGAGAGTGAAAGAAGAACTAAATATAAATTTTTCGGTCGCTAGTGGAAGAACAATAAATATCCCAAAATTTTCGACTGATGATGAAAGAACCGTTACGAGGTACACTGAAATAGATCATAAATTTGCTTACCCTTTTCTTAATACACGATTGTATTAAGAATATTTTAAGAAAATGATCCAACAAGGGGATTTAAAAATGAATAAATAATCAAGTAATTAAATCCGTACATGAGTTTTAAAAGCGATGTCAGCGCAAGCTTCAACGAGTATAACGCCACCACAAGGTGTCGTAGCCAACCAATGATTTAATGAAGTATGCAAATTGAACCAGTCTACTATGGTTCGAAATACATGAATTGCTTGTTGATATTACTTTGAATATGACGGCCTCAATCCATCATATGAAATCCTTGAATTGACTTCGTACACAGTAGCAAGTTTAAACAATTGAACTTGGTTTGACGCAATCCAACAATAAATACATGATTCGAACAAGTTTCGATATGCTTACTACAAAAACCCATGTATGCAATCTTGGAAAGAAAATGAAATTTCAAGAATTCGTTGATGTAGGTCCACCTGCGGATGGTGTTAAACAAGTTCCTTGTTCATATGACAACACACAAGTGCAGAATCCAAGTGTGCATACAACCAAAACAAAGTAAAGAACACGGGGTAACCAAAGATTCACTACTTGATTAATGATTGAGAACAAATACAAACATATACACACAATGCTCGTATGACTCAAACAAACTTGATGTGTTCTTGTGTCTTCGTCTTCAGAGATAACAATCTCTCTGGTCAGTCTGGTGAGCTAGTCAGTCTAACTCTCACACGCGAGTCAACTAGTTCTCCACGCAACCCTCAACTAAGAGGTACATGTCTGCTTATATAGTGTCTGTCTAGTTTCGTACGAAATACGAGTCTTGACATACTGAACACACTATTTCACACGAATCACAACTCTAGGATTTGTACGAGACACTGTTATGTATGAAATACTTATTTCGTACGAAACAAGTAACACACTTGTTACTCATATTATTTCGTACGAATCATGTGATTCGTACGAATTCTTTGACTCGCACAGAATCCATTTTCTGGAGAACGTGTGTAGACATGTCGTTTCCAAGACTTATCAGTATGCACACATGCAACTGATTAACACAGACAACTAAGATGTCATACTAGATCAGATAAGGGTATCTCGATCTATTCGACACGACCAAACCTATACAGACACTTGAGCAAAGACCGTACAATTACAACTATAATTAAGAACAAGCGACAACACAAAACTGTATCAACAAATTCCCCCTTGGATGTTGCTTGGTTTTCAGACTTTGGTCTTCACATAGAATGGTTTAGAGTATCAACAAACTCCCCCTGAAGATCTGCTAACCATTGATAGATCTGCTATCCAATGATTAGAGCATCGGGTCTTCGAACTTCTAAAAAATTTTAAATCTTTCTTGTTTCCTCTTCTGACTTGTCAGATTTCTTCGTTGCTGGGCTTTGTTCATGTTCTTTTGTATCAATCTGTACTCAATAGATACATATAATTAGAACACAACTTTCTCAGGGGATACACACGAAAGACTTATCATAAAATCTTCGTATGATTGTATTCCCTGAACGAGATACACACACTCGTATGAATTCCAGCAGCAGATTTGAGAAAAACAAGTGACCAGGTCAAATCAAATGACTAGGTTTTATTCGTATGAGATACACACACTCAAACGAATTTCAGATTTTGGTTTTCTTTGATGGATTACTTGTCGCAAGATATTACTTTATGAAGTTGCGATATCAAACAAATGGTTTTCTTGCGTATCTTGGTAGAAAACTTTCGAGTATCAACTTTGGCTAACTTTCAAAAAGTAATTACATAAGCAACTAAGTAAACTAGACTTAAAAACTAAATACGCAGATAAACTACAATCTTTTTTGAGTTTCAAGGTAAAGAAATCATACCAGCATTTTAATCTTTGTCAAAGACGGTATTAGGTTTTCAAAATTAAACAGATAAGTATTCAACTATGATATCGGTATTGTTGTCCATGTAAGCTCAAACTTATCAGATGTCATCATGATTAGGAGATATGATTAAGGTATGGATTTATACTTACTAGTGGTGTTCAACCACATCACGACACATTCCGTATCAAGATATGCACGAGAGAAAATCTTACTGGTGAGTATGCTGCTTTATCATTTTTTTGACGTATATGAATGATGTGAGATACTTTTTTGATTGAAAACAAGCCCTTTGTGATTTAATCACTTATTGATGAGGAACTTGAATTTCATATGCATGCAGGGCATAGGAGTAAGTGGTGAACAGGTTAGTACAATCGTACCGACAAAGAGACGAACTTAGCTCCCGCATAAAGCAGTGATATTTTATCACTTATTTTGGGAATGTGATATTTTTATCACTTATTTGAAGGTCGAATGCAGTATGAACAGGTATGTATGATATCATGGAAGTTCTAGACTTGCGCCACCGTTATTTTTCGGCAAAAGATTCAACCATGATACCCAGATGATAAGCCAGCATAAAGACCGTATATCTCAGAACCTCGGCACTCTATCAAACAATATTTCGGTACCAAGACCATATGCCAATGATGGTTCCCACCTGACATTCTGTCTGTTAAGTTTATATCAACCTGCACATTTTTAGTCTGATTGTGAGCCTACCGATACATCATAAGTAAAGCCACTTATCAATCTTCTTTCTATGCTTTTAACCATTTCTGACAGATTTACCGGTGAATTTCATCATCTTCATTTTATCCAAGAAACTCATTTTTTTATTTTTCTATTGTTTTTGTATTTTTCTGAATTTCTCCCCTTAAACAAAGAAGGTAAATAAAAGACATATTTTTGTATTTTCTTGAAATTTACTCCCCTAAAATATAAAACTGAAATTCTTTTTGTAGTTTTAGATTTTTAGAAAGGTATATAAAAAATAGTTAGCCATGGTTGAGTTACTCGGGCATCACCTTGATGCCATTGACCAAAAGTGGATAATCAAAACGTGATTTATCAAGGCTTTGGTAAAAAGGTCGGCACGTTGGTGATCAGTGTGGATTTTAACAACATCGATAATCCCTTTTCATTACAATCACGTATGAAATGATACTTAATCTCAATGTGTTTTGTTTTTTAATGCTGTACAGGATTCCGAGTGATCTGTAAAGTAGCTTCATTATCAACAAAAATAGGAGTAGTAAGAAATTCAAAACTGTAGTCACGCATTTGCTGTTGAATCCATAGAACTTTAGAGCAGAAATAGAAGCTGAAATATACTCAGCCTCACATGTTGATGTAGCTACACAAGTCTGCTTTTGCATTGCCACGTGACTAGGCGATTTCCCAAGAACCAACATCCTGCTGTTGTTGATTTTGCTTCGATTTTGCAGCCGCCATGATCAGAATCACTGAATGCTGTCAGATCAAAGTTATCATCCTTAGGGTACCATAGACCAGTGTCAGGACGACCCTTTAGATAACGAAAGATCCTTTTCACAGCCATCAAATGAGAAACCTTTGGACTAGACTGATAGCATACCAGAAGGCATGTTGGGTACATTATATCGGGTCTTGAGGCAGTAAGATACATGAGAGATCCGATCATTGCACGATAGAGAGATGGTTCTACATGTTCACCCATTCCATCTGGAGTAATCCCATGATTTTGAGCTAATGGAGTTCCCAAAGGCTTTGAGTCATCCATCTGAAATCGCTTGAGAATATGTCCGACGTACTTGGTTTGATGGATAAAATCTCTTCTTTTGATTGCTGAACCTGCAAACCTAAAAAGAAAGTCATTTCTCCCATTGCGCTCATCTCGAACTTCTGCATAACCTGTTCGAATTCTTTGCACATTCGAGTGTTAGTAGACCCAAATATAATATCATCAGCATAAACCTGTACTAGCAGCAAATCCTTGTCCTGTTCCTTGCTGAAGAGAGTACAGTCGATCAGGACTCGTCAAAAACCATTCTTCAACAGATAGGTAGACAACGTTTCATACCAAGCCCACAGAGCTTGATGAAGACCATATAACCCTTGTTGAGAAGCCGAAACCTTGTCAGGATGGAGTGGATCTTCAAAACCTGGCGGTTGCTCAACATATACTTACTCTTCTACCACACCATGAAGAAATGCTCTCTTCACATCCATCTGATAAACGGTGAACTTCTTGAAGGACGCATAAGCCAAAAAGATTCTTATGGCCTCAAGTCGTGCAACCGGTGCATAAACTTCATTGTAATCGATCCCTTCGACCTGATTAAAACCTTGAACAACCAATCGCGCTTTGTTTCTCACAACAACACCTCGGTCATCCTTCTTGCACTTGTACACCCATCGTGTACCAATCTTCTTGTAGCTGTCAGGCCTGTCAACCAATTTCCAGACACCTAACTTCTGAAACTGTTGAAGTTCTTCCTGCATGGCTTCAACCCAAGAGTCTTCTTTCATTGCCTCCTTCCAAGATTTTGGTTCTACTTGGCACACATAGCACGCAAAAGACCAATCATTCAAACCACCAGATTCCCTGATTTCCGAATACAATCCAGCATTCTTGGTTATGTCGAAGCTGATTATGAGTCTGCACACCACTCTGGACATCTCCAATAATATTCTGCTGAGGATGGATATTATGAATTCGAGTTTCTGGCACATCAGGAACTCGAGAATTGATATCCAAATTGTTGATATTCAAATCAACAGTTACATCGAGAGCTGGATTTGATGACGTTGTAGATGCCTGACCTTCAGTCGTTCCTTGAGGTTGAATATTTGACGTGCCATCTGAAATTCCGGAACTGCACCAGAGGAGCTTCATTGGCATCATGAAACTCATCGTCTTTTGACGAAACATTATAATCCGTAGCGTCTTCGAATTCCTCATTTTGAACAAGATTGTTAACCGAAGTCGATACTTGAGGGTTAACAATAATTGGTCGAACTAGTGATGAATCTACTGCAGTATCACTTTCCAATAACATCTGAGCAGCAGCTGTTGCATCATCAAAAGTTGGCAGATTAAAGGATCAAATAGCCCATCGTATCGAACATCCAAGGAGCACCTGGAGCTCTTAAAGCTTCTGTATATCTCTGAACCTTGACTTCACCCCATTCTTCAATCTTCTTCGAAGACAAATTCCACACCCAGAAATTAGGAGTAGCATATCCAAGAAAGAAACCTTCGATAGCCTTGGGACCAAACTTTCCATGTGGGTCGATCATAGTGCATGGAGCTCTAAAGCTTTATACCGAGAGTTGGGTACCATTAATGACATAAGAGACGCAACAAAACAAAGAATGGCGGCATACCAACAGAGTATAGTCAAGTCTTACAACAAGAATATAAGGACAAGAAGATTCCAAGTTGGGGATTTGGTATTGAGAAAGGCATTTCAGAACACAACTAACCCTGCCGATGGGAAATTAGCCCCAAAATGGAAGGATCATATGAGATAATCAGAATCTGGAAAGGGAGCATATAGGCTCAAGATGATGGAGGGGATATGCTATCAAGATCCTAGAACACCATACACCTCAAAGCTTATTACAAGTGAGTTTGGAATTTAAATTCTAACTCAGGACTGTATGAACCCTACCTTATTTAGATTTATTTAATTTTTTATTTTTTATTTTTGAAACCCTATACTAACTTAAGCATCATAGGGGTTTAGCCAAGCTAACACCCACTCTCAACCGTAGTTTGAAGATGTTTTGTAGGGAGACATTTCTAGAGGATTGGCCCCCTCTCTCACGTTTAAGGGTGTTACATCTCTTCTAAGTTTTAAGGTATTCACCTTTCTCTCAAATTGAGTTTAAACACTCCGCCTGGAGCATACGTTATCCGGATATATTTCAAGATGGCGGGACCAGTTCATGTGGCTGACAATTTCGTCATTATTGGCTATATCCTGGATTCTTATGCTTTATGAGGACTAATCATCCTCTCTCAAGTGAAGGGTATTTTCACACTCTCTAATGTTTAAAGGTTTTCACCTTTCTAAGTCTTGGAGTTCATACACTCCCGCCTGTAGCGCATGAAAATGGGTTTGTTCCCAGCGAAACACAAGATTTTGGATAATCCCAAGAGTATCTTAAAACACAATTAAGTTTAAATATATTTCTCTTGATGGAAGAAAATTGTAAAGCTTAATTACCAAGTGAAGGATTACATAAGCAAAATATATCCTGATGCAACATGTTGATCCTACACAGACATGGAACATCTATGCTAGGGCTGAATGTAACAAATGCTGACAATACCTCCTGCTGGAAACATTACAAATGATCCTAAGCTTTATCACAAACTTTCTACTGAAATGTCTCTGGTATAGATTCTTATTTTTTCTAAGTTTAAAGGCGTTATCTAAGTAAATGGGATTTATTAACGATGAAATTATTTTCCTACAGAATTTTTGTGAGAGGGGATCAGCTCTGCTCTGTGAGCACCGGACCGACTTGAATCAACTAACAGAGGCGGAATTCATTGCTAGAGAGTTTGACAAACGAACAATCAAGTATGCTGCTTAAACGTCGTTACTTCTTCTATTAATAAACGTGGAAATTACAGACGAGTAAATAAACGAACAGGGCTTCGCCTCAGTCACACATCAATAACTATAGACACAACACCCAAGCTCCACTATATATAGGCCAACATATCTTGCACAAGGAGAGGGGTTGCTGACTCGTACAAGTGGTGAGTAACAAATGTCACTCATACGAGCCAAAAAGGCTCACTCGTACGAGCCATCTAACTAACATAACATTTGACAAATATAAGCCTATTTACATGACTGATATATCCTAGACGTAGGCAATAGACATTGTGCACCAACAAACTCCCCCTTGGATGTTACCACAGTCTTGGATAGTCTTCAAATTCTTCAAAAACTTTTGACATTTAGTGTCCAAAGAAATGTTTTGGCGGCTTGCGACATTCCTCAGATGGTATCGGCATTTGATCTGTAGGAGGATGTCGATTGTAAGTGTTGCCAAAACGAAAACTTCGTAGGGATGCGATCCTTAATCTCTCAGCAATCCTTGCTACGTTCTTCTCTTTTTTACGTTGCTCTTTTTCTTCAATCTTTCTCCAAGAAGTGTTCCATGCTTTACCTGAATGTATATCATTAGCATAACAAACATTAACAATCTTCTGGAACTGCAACGCCTGCTCTTTGTCTTTCTCTTCATAACTGATCTTAATATAGAATAGACATTTAATATCCTTTTTGAGAAGTTTACTAGCAACATCGGATCTAGTACTCGAATACCACGCCATAAACCATAAATCCTCTTATGCGCTATCATGGATTCAGTTAATTCTTCTGTGATTTTCCAAGAGTCTTCATCTGGTTGGACACAAATCACTACTTCGCCTGCACTTGAGTCGTAGTGCCACCATGTGAAGATCTTGCGAAAATCTTGCTCCATTTTGATCAAAGGCGTGTTCTTAATCACCTGTGGCCTTTTCACAATCAACTTAATATCCTTTTCTTGAGTTACTGGATCAATCTTTGTAATTCTTTTACGGATATGTGGCTTCTAGCGATTAAATCCATGTTTAGCTTCGAAACTTTATCAACTTCCACAGTCGCTGGTCATGATATTTCATCTTTAGATTGATCATCTTTGTCTGCACAAGCTCTTTGATATCCCAGAACGGCAAGGTCTTTTAGTCGCTTAGGTATCTAAAGTACTGGAGCCTATATTCCCCTTTTATAGCATATACATCCAATTCTTCAGTATAGCCCCAACTGATAATGTCCCCCAGAGAAACATCACCATCGCGTGTAAAGAATGCTAGGGGACGTTTGATTTTCGTTCTTCGGGTAACTCTTTAAACCATAATTTTCACATTTCTGCAATCTCTTCTTTTGATAAACGTTTAGGCACACTTCCTTGTTTCACAGCCTCTTCCACCTTTTGTTTCAACAAATCATCATTTGCGGCTGAAAACATTTCATTGAAGGTTGGGAAGTCATCCGTACCATCACCGGCATATTTGCAGAATCATCATCATCGGAATCATCCTCCACGACAACCTTATCATGAATCATTGGCTTCAGAGATATGTTCGAAGTGATAATCTTCAGGCTGAATAGCGCTGATATCATTAAGCTCATCTTCGAAGTCAAAATCAAACGACTCTTCATCCACTCCTAACATCTAGGCAACTTCTTTCGTATAATTGTGGACGTATTCTCCTTCTTCCACATCATGTTCCAAGTAAAAAATCCTTGCTTTTGGCACAACAGGAACAATCGACATAGAAGTCACTGTGAGGATTCCTGCTTGCTGAGTTACCCTCGAAGCATCATAAGACTCCCCTAAACTTGTTCAGAATCAAGTTGGTTTGCCAAGTCATCCAAGTACACAGAAATATTGATATTCTCATTAACTCCAGAATCTGTTAGAAGAATACCTGATCCACCCTGATCATTATCATCATCCTTCCTACCACTATCAGGTTTCTTCTTAGACGCATCACTGGCTTCGTCTATATCTTCATCATCTTACTCAATATCTTTGTTAAAAGAATTAATCTCCTCATCAATTTCCTTTAACATCTTCCTTTTCTCTAAAAACTTCTTATGTTTCTCAGAAAGATTTGACATATCGATTTCCACATCTCTCGGTTGCCCTATCAAAACGAAGTTCATCGGGGCACATACACAACCATATCAGTAGATACTGGCATAGACTCAGCTTCTGGCTCAGATTTTTCTTTCAAGGGATCCTCTCTCACCTTTTCCTTTCCTTTTTCCTAAGCATCAGATAACACTTTGGCAATTCTTTCACGCTTAGCCACTCTTTCTCTCGCCTCCTACTTCTCAATATCATCCACCTCTACTGCAAAATTAATGACAAGCTTTTTGATAAGAATCTTCTAAATATACTCATCTGTCTCTGGTTTCGAGGCATTCTTCATCATCTTCAATCATACGCTTTCGAAGCCTTTCATTTTCCGACATGAAAAATTGCTAATATAGCCTCCAGACTCTTTCTATCTTCTTCCAGATTCTTTATACGATCTTGCAGCTCAGCAATCTTTACATTGTTCAACATGATTTGGTTTTCTAACTCTGTTATCCTTGAGTCGTTGAACATGTCAGCAGTAAATTCTTCTCCCCTAGAATTTCTCCGATGTCAAAATCAAACTGATCTTCTAACCTCGAGCTTTTTGAAAACTAGGGAGGAGATTGAGTTGGATGTGGTTGAGGAGTAGTTTGTGGAGTTGGTTGTGGTGAAGGTTGTGGAGGTTATTGTGTGATGGTTATGGAGGTGGTTGTAGTGAAGGTTGTGGAGGTGGTGATGGAGGTGGTTGTGGAGTTGGCTTAAAACTCGGTGTAACACTTGATGCTTTAGCACCCCTTCTTCTTCAACTTGAGCTTTGAACGAGTTGTTGGAGAATCTGTTTTCCTTGTTGCTGGTCTCTTTAAGCGCTTTGTAGTTGGCCTCTTAACAAGCATTAACAAAAGGAGTATCACTCTCAGAATCTGATGGAATGTATGTAGTATCGTCATCTCCTGTCTCTTTCTCTTTCTTTCTTTAGCTTTTCGACATTCCTCCTCCAATGCGCTCAGATTCCTTCTCTTTTTCTCTTTCCCTTAGCCCAGCAATCCTATCCTCAGTATCTGTACTCGAGGAGGACACCCCTTGTTCTCCACCAAATGCTTATCGCTCAATGTCTTCAGCAACCGTTTAAATATTTTCATCAGCATGAATTAGTTGTTCAAGCTGTATATCTTCAATTTCTGGTTCATCAATCAGAATTGTTCCAATAGAAGCACGCTTTCTTTGTTGAGGAGCAGAGGATGTGGATGTGGCAGCTTGTTTTTTCTTTGTACCCTTGCTCCCCTTTTTGTCTTCCTAGTAAACCAAGCGTTTCGCTTTGACACAAAACCATCTAACGCTTCAAATTATTCATTCTCATCTCCACTTGAATCTTAACTCCATTTCCCTTCTGAAGGCGCCACATAGTCTTTATCAGTGATAGCTCCAAAAACCGGCTTAGAGTTCGAAAAAAACTTTTAAGTGTAGATTCATCTTCTTCAATGTAGATATATCCATATGTTCAAGCTTCATAATATCTTATTTCTTTTCTTCAAATTTTTGTGAAGATGATCCGGCAACATCTAAACGAACCTCGGGTAATGAAGAAATTTCTCTCTTTGTATATTAGTACCATCTGCATGAAGATAAGCTTGGAGAAGTTATATGGCAGATTGAGGATCGGTGCTGTTATCATGCACATTTGGTAGCCAACCATATCATCGAAACCTCCCTTTCGGTGACTAAGAGTGTGTATGATGCAGTGTGCAATATATCTTAAGGGTGTGCTCAGATTTCCCTTCTGGAACGGTGCTCCATTAACATACCCTACATATCCATCTTGTAAAAGCACCCTTTGACCATATATTTGGATAACAAATTGGGTCTTCCGCACAGTCTATAAACTCTAACACTTTCCGGATCAAATCTTTAGTAATTTAACTTGAACATCTTCATTGTTGATCCTTACTGCAGAAAAGATAGCGTTTTCTTCTTCATTGTATTCAGCGTCATCCCATAAGTATCCAACGTGTGATCTGTATGCCGTATGTTTATAGGTTAAGGCCTTTGTAATTGGTAGACAACCAAAATTCAAGCACTTCTCTTATTTGGCGATCTCTAGAATATTTTCGTCTAATAAACAGCAAATATTGTGGAACGGAGAAAACGAATACTTCTTGACCTGCGCACACGAAAAAAATTTCCAACACTTAGAAAATTTTCAAACTTTTTAATAAAATTGACAATCGTACGAGTCAACATTCGTATGAGTCAACATTCGTACGAGTTAGATTGATACTTAGGCAATAATTTCAAGTTTGAACAGATCCGCTTGTACGAGTGACTCCTTATACGAGTCAATGAATTAAGGAGCACCAAGGTCTTACTCGTACAACCAACCACTCGTACGAGTGATGAGTATTAATTGACTTAAAGAACTTACTCGTACGAGCGACTTTTCGTACGAGTTATGATTCGCACAAAATAACACCTTTTCAATCCGAACTTAAAACGTGTAAGTTTTAACAAATTGAATGAAGATTTAGAAACTAAAAGAGCCAATTTGTACGAATATGTGTTCAATTTTACATTTTACCGGTTCAATTAGCCTAAATCTATGTTTTATGTCCTTAAGGTCCGATTTTGGCATTATAACGGCTCAAATCTTGGATTAGTACCTTTTCCATCGTAAGAGGTGTGCAAATCAACCTCCCCGAAGAGTCAAATTTACGTGATATGGTCTAGAAATGTGATGAAAGAACTGGATCGCACAGAGTCACATATATGACTCGTGCGAGTGAGTATCCCTTTTATATCCACCAAGTCACTCGTACGAGTCATCATTCGTACGAGTAAGACTTTTTATCACTCGTACGAGTCAGATAGTCACTCGTACGCAGTTCTTTTCACTTGGTTTCTTTTCAATCTTTTGTGAATGTATCTGATTTAACGACCCACTAAGTTGACCAAGTCCAAGTTAATGACCCCGGTTAACCGATTTGCCTACCAAGTCCAAGTTAATGACCTTGGTTGACCGTTGTTTGACCAAAAGATGTTTTCCAAAAAATTTAAAGTTTCAAGTTAATGAACTTTGTAGCATTTCAGAACTCTCTCTTTCTAGATTAGCTCCCAGCCCGTAATCTTTCAGCTATCCTTCAGCAATTGTCGCTTTGACTTGGAGAAACGGTATTTCCATCATCGGTAGACGAAAAACTAAGATAGAAATCAAATCTTTTTGTATTTTTCAATGTTTTGCTAAAAATGAACTAAAAATATTTTTGGGTTTTTCTGAAAAGAGAAACAAAGTAAGTAAAGACGTATTTTTTTGAGTTTGTGTTAGAGGATCACATCAGCTTTCTTAGACAAATCACTAGTACCGTTGATCTTGGTAAAACTTTAAGGTCCAAACAGATTTACTTAGATTTCCAATATACTGTTCCACTTAAACCTCTACGTATTTCTCAGTTGTTTCAAGATATGTTAGGTATTTTTAAGGAACATGAAGTAATTGTGTTTCCCATCTCATAATATACTCTCGCATCAAAATTCCTAGAATTTGATCTCACATATGAATATATCTAACTGATATATGTAAATGGGGTGAATTGCGAGGCCTTGAGAGCTCAGGATAGTACTTCTGTACAAAGAAAGAGATGAAGACTCGACTTTAGGTGGTGTTCCATTTAGGAATCTTTTTGTACTGCTGATGTCGTATCTTTTTATGACATATACTCATTTTTATGCCGCTTTTGGGGGTGAATAATGCGCAAAGTATTATACAAGTTCTAGGTCATTGCCGACGCAAAATCAGAAGAACTCGGATAATACCCCAGATATCAACTAAATATAAAGATCTAGTATCACAGAATCTGGCATTCTCTCAAATGAAATTTCGGAGTACTAAGTCCATATATCAAAGAGATGTCGACCCACAAATTACCAGTTTATCTTCTAAGTTTATATCTTGAAAAACAATTTACTGAACGTGTGAAGCCTACTGGCACATCATTAGTAAGACCTGTTTAATTACTTGTTTAAAACATTCCATTTCCTTAGCAAACTGTGATAGTCCACTGATGTAATATGATTACCTCTTTTTCACAACTTTTCTCCCCTAAAATCAAAAAAATATTTTTGGATTTTTTGTGTTTAAGAAATCAAGAAAAGTATTTACATAGAACATGTGTTATACCGATGAGAATCAAGTTAAGTCCTCGTCATCCTCGAATGCAACCTCACATTCATCCCCTGATGTCAGATTTCTTAAACCATTTAATTTCAAAATATTTTTAAATCTTGATCTATCAAAGCTTTGGTGTAAAAATCTGCTTTTTGGTCATCGGTGTGGATTTTTTGAATTCGAACCAACTTTTTCTCATAACAATCACGCATAAAGTGATGTCGAATTTCAATGTGTTTAGTGCGTGAGTGTTGAACCGGGTTTTTAGTGATATCAATGGTCGCCTTGTTATCTACATATATGGGTGTGTCAAGAAATTGCAGTCCAAA
Source organism: Scalesia atractyloides (assembly GCA_947069175.1). Classification (NCBI taxonomy): domain Eukaryota; kingdom Viridiplantae; phylum Streptophyta; class Magnoliopsida; order Asterales; family Asteraceae; genus Scalesia; species Scalesia atractyloides. The sequence continues at coordinate 55,084,957 of CAMTDV010000029.1, forward strand.
GTCTCTCGTATGCCGTTGTATCCATAGTATCTGTGAACAACAGCTGGATGCTGAAACGTATTCAGCTTCACAAGTAGAGAGAGCGACCGCGGTCTGTTTCTTGTACTGCCACGTTACCAAACGGGTTCCAAAGAACTGGCAACTAGACGTTGTAGATTTGGTATTGAGCTTGCAGCCACCGGAATTAGAATCTGAATAACCCGCAAGATTGAAGTCGTCATGTCGTGGATACCACAAGCCGCAGCTTGGGTATCCTTTCATGTAGCGCATGATCCTTTTGACAGCTAACAAGTGTGAATCTCTTGGATTTGACTGATAGCAGGCACACATGCCTGTAGGATACATGATATTAGGTCTTGAAGCTGTGAGATACATCAAGGATCCGATCATGGAGCGATATAATGTTGCATCTACTTTGACTCTATTAACGTCTAGACAAATGCCGTGGTTGGTGGCTAATGGAGTTGATGCTGGCTTAGTTACTGTCGTGTCAAATTTCTCTAACACATCATGAACATACTTTGTTTGGTGAATGAAGATGCCATCAGGTAATTGTTTGACCTAAAGTACTAAGAAAAACTTCATCTCCCCCATAGCACTCATTTCGAACTTCCTTTCCATGACTTCTTCAAAGTCCTTACACAACTTCTCATTTGTCGATCCAAAGATGATATCGTCCCTATATATTTGTACGATGATCAGATGTCCGTTTACTTCTGTCACACCCCGGCTTTCCACAGCCAATTTAAACACCAACGGACCTGAGTGGGGAATATTGTGACGTAAGTTGATATCATCATAGTCAATTAAACACAGCACATCGGAAGTCTTGGAGTTAAATTACTATTACAAACCAAATGTTCAAAGTACAAAATAATATACAGGCTCGTAATAGAAGATCCATAGGCGGATCGTAAATTATACAAAAAGAATGTAAAACAGACTTAGGATAGATCTAGGATTTGCAAAATCCTCTTATCACTACCGAGCACTTCCAGCCTATTTTCGTATTTTACCTGCAAGCTTAGTCTTTTGAAAATACGTCAGCTTTCGCGGGTAAATACACCCAACTGACTCATTTTGCAAACATTTAAAAATGTTTTTAAGTGCGTATCAGCACAAAATCTTTTATAACTTGGGAAAGTTGACGTTACAACCTTGTTAACAGATTCACATGTTTGTCCATACATACATGGCCCAGTGCGAAAACCGAGACATGAGTTGAGAGTTTACCGTAACCCAAGCCTGTATAGGGGAAATAAGTTGAGAGTTTTTACCTGAGCTAGTCTTCGTTTAAATGCAAGATTCAATAACTCAGCCGTACATAAAAATACTAAGTGCAGATAGCATTTACCGAAATTTCTTTAGTCTAGATTATGGCATAAGCTAACTAATTAAATACTAACGGTCTTATTTAAGTCATAGACTTAGACCGACAAGCGTACATGATCAAAACGTATAACGCTAGATTAAAAGATGATCGGATAGAATATATTTTAACCCAACAAGTACCTTGACTTGTATAATATGGGTATACTATATACATTCTGGATTTTGAGACTTAAATGACAAGGTTAGACCCGTTTCGGTTAATTTTCGTAAACTAGTTACATATACTTAACCGTACGCATATTAATGATATCGGGCAACCGGATAAGTCATGGACAAGTTCTATATGCCATTATACTTTAGATAAGTTGTAACACAGTAGGATATCAACTTTCATGCCCGTTACGGTCTTAAAACGAAACTAGCCTCGTAAGGGCATTTTGGAAATTTCATACCGTGTAAAAGGAAGTTGAATATAATTAAATGTTATGATGATAAGTATTCTGGAAAAATGTTTAATTTATGCTATAATATCAGTAGGATATTGATTATATGTGTAATTTACCCTTTAGGACAAAATTATGCACCGAAGGGGCATTTTGGTCATTTTACACATAGTTTCATAAATTATTTGGAATTCTAAGTTTACATCATGTATCTAGTGTAAAAATAATTTAAATAATTTTGAAATCAGTAGGTAACAAATCTTGGTTGATAAATTTGGTTTGAAACCATATTATGCGCTGAAATGGCGCTTATGTCGTAAAAGGACGATTTATGCGATGTTTAATGAAAACTGATGTTAAGATCAATGTAGCATGTCTTAGATATGTTATTAAGATAACATATAAGTAGGTAAAAGATTTACTTTGAAAATATATGGTTAAAACCATTTTATAAGCCACAAGGGCTTTATCGTCATTTATCGACATAATACAAGGACTTGTTCATAAACCAAGTTTATAATCTGGTTTGACATCCTAAATAATCCTAATTTTATTATTACATCAGCAGGAAACTCGTTTTCAAGTTCATTATCATTTAAACCTCATTTTATGCAAAAAGTGCATTTTAGTCAAAATGGCATAATTACGGAACTTGTACATAAACTCAAATTCTGATTATGATCATGTAATATAACCTCAGGGGGTTATTCTACATTATATTACAATCATAATGCAACCTTAGATCAGTAGCTAACTGATCTAAATCGGGTCAGAATCGAAAGTCAAAGCAAAAGTCAAACTTCGCGACTTTCGGTTGCGAACCGACCCTAGAACTGAAATTGACGAGCCGGCCATGTTTTTACATGTTTTAATAATTATTACCAACTTGTTTAAGTGTAAAAACATGTTTTATAGCATATATAAGCTCAGAATATAACATTTTCGAAAAATCGCCTGTTTGACTTTTTAATATAATAACTTTGACCCGTCAATTGGTCTAGCAAACGTGATCTTCAGGAGGTGCCCTTTATAGGGATTAACACCTACCTTATTACGATCACTTAGCCATGTTTGTTACAAACAATGGCTGAACCATAATGGTCTTAAAAGGTCACTCAGAGGTATAAATTAACATGTTGACACTTTTAACCCTCCATCATCTAACTTTCACATTTTTACAGAATTAACCTCTCTCGCCCAACAAGTGGTACATATGAGAGTTAGGACTTCGTAAAGAATCACTCAGAGGCTCATTATAAGCATGTTGACATATCAGTCACTCAGAGGCTAGGCATGTTGACATATCAGTCACTCAGAGGCCAAGTTTGAGCATGTTGACATATCAGTCACTCAGAGGGTGGGCATATTGACATATCAGTCACTTAGAGGCTGGGCATGTTGACATATCAGTCACTTAAAGGCCAAGTTTAAGCATGTTGACATATCAGTCACTCAGAGGCTGGGCATGTTGACATATCCAGTCCCTCAGAGGCCAAGTTTAAGCATGTTGACACATCAGTCACTCAGAGGTTGGGCATGTTGACATATCAGTCACTCAGTGGCCAAATTTGAGTATGTTGACACCTTTAGTCCTTATTAGTCTTTAATAGACTAAAATAAAAATACAACACGTGTCACTATACTATTGGACACGATTTTACGAGGTGTTACATCCTCACCCCTTAAAAGATATCTCGTCCTCGAGATTTATTCTAAAAAGATGGGGGTACTTTTGTCGCATAGTGGACTCAACCTCCCATGTATACTCGGGACCTCTAAGGGCATCCCATTTAACCTTAACTATAGGTATAAATTTCCTTCGGAGCTTCTTAACTTGTCGATCTTCGATCGAAATTGGTTTCTCAACAAACCTCAGGTTTTCATCTATCTGTACATCATGATGCAACATTGCTAGCGACTCATCAGCTAGACATTTCTTAAGATTGCTGATGTGGAACACATCATGAATTACACTAAGCTCCTCTGGCAGCTTAAGCTTATAAGCTACAGTGCCGACACATTTGATTATCTCTAATGGTCCTATATATCTTGGGCTTAGCTTGCCCTTCTTTCCAAACCTCATCACACCTTTCCAAGCTCATACTTTCAGCATGACTTTGCCCCTACTTGGAACTTAAGAGGTTTACGCCTCTTGTCAGCATAACTCTTCTGCCTATTTCGGGCAGCTTTGAGACGATCACGGATTTGCACAATCTTATCCGTAGTCTCTAGGACAATCTCCGGTCCTGATAGTTGGGCTTCCCCAACTTCTGCCCAACACACGGGCGTTCGACATTTTCTCCCATACAAGGCCTCATAAGGAGCAGCCTTGATGCTCGTATGATAACGATTATTATAGGAGAATTCTATTAAGGGTTAGTGGTCATCCCAACTTCCACCTAAATCAATCACACATGCTCTAAGCATGTCTTACAAAGTTTGAATAGTACGCTCACTCTGACCATCAATCTGCGGGTGGTAAGCTGTACTAAAATTTAATCTTGTGCATAAAGATTGTTGGAAACATTTCTAGAAATGAGATGTATGTCTATTATCTCTGTCAGATACGATAGATATTGACACACTGTATAGGGACACAATCTTGTCTGCGTACAACTTAGCCAATTTGTCAGAGTTATACGTTTCTTTAATTGGCAAGAAATGCGCTCCTATCCACAATGACCCAAATCGTGTCATTACCACGTTTGGTCTTTGGTAACTTGGTAATTAGGTCCATGGTTACCATTTCCCATTTCCAAGTGGGAATCTCAAGTTGTTGTAGAAGTCTTGACGGTTTCTGTGTTCGGCTTTAACTTGCGAACACGTCACTTAGCTACATAAGTGGCTATGGATTTCTTCAAACCTATCCACCAATAATTCTTTTTCAAATCATGATACATCTTGTCACCACCCGGGTGAACTGAGTATCTTGATTTATGTGCTTCATGGAGGATTAGATCTCTAAGTCCTCCAAAAATTGGAACCCAAATTCTTTCATTAAATCTAAGGTTTTCATCTCTTCCAGGCGTTAACTGATCAACGCCTAATCCCTCATTAGGAATATTAGCCTCTAACAGGGCTTGCTTTTGTGCATCTAATGGCTTCTCATTCAAGCTATTTCTGAACTCAATGCTCTTTGCATTAATCCTAATGGGTTTAACTCTTTCCTTGCGACTTAAGGCGTCAACAACGACATTTCCCTTGCCGGGATAACAACGAATTTTGCAATCATAATTATCAAGTGTTTCCATCCAACGGCGTTGTCGCATGTTTAATTCTTTTTTATTGAACAAATGCTGGAGACTCTTATGGTCAGTGTATATAATACACTTTTTGCCATATAAGTAATGTCTCCACAACTTTAGTGCAAATACAATGACACCCAATTCCAAATCATTGGTGGTGTAACTCCTTTCATGTGCCTTTAACTGTCGTGATGCATAGGCAATCACCTTGCCTTTTTGCATTAGCACACATCCCATGCCAGTGTGCGAAGCATCACAGTAAACAACAAAATCCTCTTGTCAGCATAACTCTTCTGCCTATTTCGGGCAGCTTTGAGACGATCACGGATTTGCACAATCTTATCCGTAGTCTCTAGGACAATCTCCGGTCCTGATAGTTGGGCTTCCCCAACTTCTGCCCAACACACGGGCGTTCGACATTTTCTCCCATACAAGGCCTCATAAGGAGCAGCCTTGATGCTCGTATGATAACGATTATTATAGGAGAATTCTATTAAGGGTTAGTGGTCATCCCAACTTCCACCTAAATCAATCACACATGCTCTAAGCATGTCTTACAAAGTTTGAATAGTACGCTCACTCTGACCATCAATCTGCGGGTGGTAAGCTGTACTAAAATTTAATCTTGTGCATAAAGATTGTTGGAAACATTTCTAGAAATGAGATGTATGTCTATTATCTCTGTCAGATACGATAGATATTGACACACTGTATAGGGACACAATCTTGTCTGCGTACAACTTAGCCAATTTGTCAGAGTTATACGTTTCTTTAATTGGCAAGAAATGCGCTCCTATCCACAATGACCCAAATCGTGTCATTACCACGTTTGGTCTTTGGTAACTTGGTAATTAGGTCCATGGTTACCATTTCCCATTTCCAAGTGGGAATCTCAAGTTGTTGTAGAAGTCTTGACGGTTTCTGTGTTCGGCTTTAACTTGCGAACACGTCACTTAGCTACATAAGTGGCTATGGATTTCTTCAAACCTATCCACCAATAATTCTTTTTCAAATCATGATACATCTTGTCACCACCCGGGTGAACTGAGTATCTTGATTTATGTGCTTCATGGAAGATTAGATCTCTAAGTCCTCCAAAAATTGGAACCCAAATTCTTTCATTAAATCTAAGGTTTTCATCTCTTCCAGGCGTTAACTGATCAACGCCTAATCCCTCATTAGGAATATTAGCCTCTAACAGGGCTTGCTTTTGTGCATCTAATGGCTTCTCATTCAAGCTATTTCTGAACTCAATGCTCTTTGCATTAATCCTAATGGGTTTAACTCTTTCCTTGCGACTTAAGGCGTCAACAACGACATTTGCCTTGCCGGGATAACAACGAATTTTGCAATCATAATTATCAAGTGTTTCCATCCAACGGCGTTGTCGCATGTTTAATTCTTTTTTATTGAACAAATGCTGGAGACTCTTATGGTCAGTGTATATAATACACTTTTTGCCATATAAGTAATGTCTCCACAACTTTAGTGCAAATACAATGACACCCAATTCCAAATCATTGGTGGTGTAACTCCTTTCATGCGCCTTTAACTGTCGTGATGCATAGGCAATCACCTTGCCTTTTTGCATTAGCACACATCCCATGCCAGTGTGCGAAGCATCACAGTAAACAACAAAATCCTCAATACCCTCAGGTAGAGATAACACAGGAGCATTGCTCAACTTGTGTTTTAGAATCTCAAAGGATTCTTGTAGTTTTGGACCCCAAACAAACTTAACATTCTTACGGGTCAAGGTAGTTAAAGGAGTGGCTATCCTTGAAAAGTTCTCAATGAACCTCCTATAATAACCAGCCAATCCTAAGAAACTACGAACCTCTGATGGGGTTTTGGGTACTTCCTAATTCATTATGGCTTGGTGGGATCCACTTGGATACCACGCTCACTTACCATATGTCCAAGAAACTGGACTTCTCTAAGCCAAATTCGCATTTAGAAAATTTAGCATAAAGCTTCTCTTGTCTTAGTAGTTCTAAAATGCACCAAAGGTGTTTCTCATGATCAACTTGATTACAAAAATAGATAAGTATGTCGTCTATGAAGACAATGACAAATTTAGCCAAATTCAGTTTGCAGACTCTATTCATGAGATCCATGAATGTTGCAGGTACATTTGTGAGCCCAAAAGGCATCACCAAAAATTCATAGTGACCATATCTTATCCTAAAGGCAGTCTTAGGAACATCCTCGTTCCTAACCTTCAGCTGATGATATCCTGATATCAAAGCGATCTTAGAGAAGTAGCTAGCACCTTGAAGTTGATCGAACAAGTTATCGATCCTGGGCAAGGGATATCGATTTTTGATTGTTAACTTGTTCAACTCACGGTAATCAATGCACATCCGCATTGAACCGTCCTTCATTTAACAAAAATAATTGGAGCTCCCCAAGGTGAGGAACTAGGCTGAATAAAGCCTTCCTCTAAGAGTTCATCTGATTGCGTCCTTAATTCCTTCATTTGTATTGGTGCTAATCGATACAGAGCCCTAGCTACAAGTGCTGATCCAGGTAGGATATCAATTCTAAATTCCATTTGCCTATCTGGAGGTAGGCCTGGTAATTCTTCGGGGAAAACATCGGAATACTCCAAAATAACTGGAAGGTCTTTAATATCTTATTTAGGCTCGTTGATAGTTATTTGTGCCATGTAAATGACACAACTTTCCCCAAACACTTGGATGCTTTAAATAAAGACACCTTGTCTGGCAATCCATAGTGTGAATCTCCAGGGATGGTGATCGTTTTACCAGATAGTGTTTTAATCTTAATGAGTTTCTTATCGCAGGCAATGCGGGCTTGGTTATTGGATAACCAATCCATGCCTAAAACTACATCGAACCCTGCCAATTTCATTGGCAAAAGAGAGATAGGGATAGAATGATTCTTAATGGATATAAAACATCCATCAAGAATTGAAGATGTAGTCTCTAACGTTCCATCAGCAAGTTCTACCTCATAGGTTATGTCTAGAGTTCTTATGGGCAAGTTTAATAGTTTACAAAACTTATGGTCAACAAAAGATTTATCTGCACCCGAATCAAAAAGAACCCTAGCATATATGTCATTGATGAGGAATGTACCTGTTATAGCATTGTTATCTTTAACGGCCTCCTTTGCGTTCATCTGGACGGCACGAGTATTCCCTTTCTTAGCCTCTCCAGGCTTTGTATCATTACCCTTGGGGTTCTTGGGGCAATTAAACTTAATATGCCCCTTTCATTACAGCCGTAGCAGACGACATTTTTAATATCCTTGTACTCCAGGGTCTTATGCCCCTTTCTCTTACAAATACCACAGGTTCTAGCTTGTGATCAATACTACATTGTCCCCAATGCCCGTGGTGGCAGTTATTACATGTCGGCGTTACGCCTGACTTATCTTGGTTCTTTCTGAACCCAAATCTCCCTTTATTCTTCATATTAAATCTTTGGGAGCTATCATCCTCTCTCTTCCTTTTCCCGTCAGTCTCAGCTTTAACTGACTTTTGTCTCACCAAATCTAGGGTGAGAGAGAGATAGGTCAACAGCAACCCTATAGGTACTAGGCTGAGCAGCCTTTACCATGCCCTTTATCTCAGGCACTAACCCATGAATGAAACGCGCAATGCGTTTGAGTTCAGGGGTAATCAAATAGGAAACTAACCTAGACAGGCAAATGAAGTCTGAAAGATACTTCCGACAGTCTAGGTTCTTCATGGTAAGAGTCAGAAAGTATGACTCTATCTTCTCCACCTCATGTGGAGGGTAGTAGGTTTCTTTTACAAGATCTACAAACTTCGACCATCCTAGGTTGTACAAGTGTACATTACCTGTAGATTGGATCATAGCTTTCCACTAAATCAGGGCATCGTCCGTAAAGGACTGTGATACATATTTTACAACATCCTTATCAGCATAATCGCTAATATCCACAATCGCTTCCATCTCATCAAACCATTTCAAGGCTTCTACTGCTCCTTTTTCCCCATTAAAATCTCGGGGCTTACAGGAGATGAAATATTTGTAGGTACATCCGTCTTTTGAAGAATGGGACTTGTCAGCATATTCTAATTTTCTTGGTTCACTCTTCGCAATTGAAGAATGAACAGAGCTCTCCTTATGAGCTGAGGAATGTGGAATTGATAAGGGTCTGTAGCGTGTAGCACTCGACTCCCTAAGTTTTTCTATGGCCTTTTCCATAGCCTTTCCAACAGCTGCATCTATGCGAGCTTGGAAGTCATCATTATTTATGGCTATGTTTTTGGCGTTATTAGAGTTAACATCCCGATGGCTACTTTGTGCCTCGTCCGAGTTAGCCATTCTTGAAACTTTAGTTCTAAACACCAAATAAAATTTCTCTTAGCTATGGTATTGATAATCATATTGGCTTTGAACATTGGATATAACAATCCATTGCCTATTTAAGCTAGTGTGAATAACATCACAACTCTTAGGCTTATCATATCTGTATTTGGCCTAGGTCTTAATAGGACCATCCAAGGCAAATTACAATCTGGACATAGTCCATATATTATTAGACAGTGGACATAATGTACAGCTGTCATTGTCATTTGACAATTATATATAGCTCATAGGCTTGTCGCTAATGGACATAATAATATGGCACATTGGCTTGTCCCCAATGGACATCATACGGCACGTTAGCCTACATCACTAACAGATGTAATTTATGGCACGTTGGCCTACATCACCCTAACAAATGTAATTTATTACATGTTGGCCTATATCACTAACGATGTAGTTTAAGGCACGTTGGCCTACATCACTAACATATGTGATTTATGGCATGTTGGTCTACATCACTAACAGATGTAATTTATGGCATGTTGGCTGTCCTCAATACGGCACGTTAGCCTGTGGCACTTTAGCCTGTCACTTTGGACATAACATATGGCACTTTGGCCTATGGCACGTTGGCCTATCAATTGTCATCACATTGATCACAAAGGCTATATAATAGGTCTTAGGACGTAGTCCTTTTACCTAGACAGCTAGTGTGGTTCCTCAAGTCACACTACCAAGACTATGAACATTCCTTAATGTTAACATAAGAGTACCTTAATTATTGATCAATGGTCCCGGTCACGTTGGACTTTAATGACCTTAGAGGCTTGAACCTAGTCCACCACCTCTGGATAAAGGATAACTTCCCTTCACTATCCTAATAGAAGGCCTTTTATCCTTAACTATCATTTCTTGGCCAATGTGTGGTCTATGCCACTGGGCATAATCAAATCCATTAAGGTCTTTTGGAATTATATAGCAGAGCACAAATTTCGAGTAAAATAGAGACGCTCGCTTGAAGTGGATGAATACATATATATATAATTCCAAAAATACTTCATTAAATTCCAACATAAATTAAAATACTAGAAACAAATGAAATAAACTATCCATGCAAGGACTAAAGAAATAAAAATGTCCACGTAGGGACTAGAAAAATAACAATATCCTCGCAGGGACTAACATATATAGAAGACACTTCACTCGACCTTCCTTCCTTTAACCGATTTGGAGAGTTTCTTGAAGAACTTGTTCGTCTTCTTCTCTGTTTTCTCCGCTTGTGGTTGCATTTCTTTCATTCGTTCTAAAGCCTCGTTAATGGCCTCAAGTGGTGGCGGAGGTTGTGGTTGTGGCATAATAGGATACTGGTACCCATAACTTGGATATCCAGTAGGTGGAGAAACAGGTGGGAAAGGAGACGGGTAAAATACGTTATGCATGACTGCTTGCATGTAAGGGTCATGCAATAATGCTTGGTAATTAACCAGAGTAGATGGGTTAAAAGGATCATATCCAGACATATCTGGATATGTTGGGATAGGGTTATTATAACCTGATGGTGGTGGTTGAACCACTGGTGTGTTGGTGTTGGTGTTGGTTCCACCACAGGTGAAACGTTGGAGGGTCCACCCATTTGGGGGTCCTCGTGAATAGAAGGGTAGGGTTTGGGCAAAGGTGGCAGTGATCCTGACCGTTGGCCCACATGTACCGAGATACGTGCTCCTCTTTTCCTCCTTGGCGGTTCTAGTTGTTCCACAGGTTCTATGTTCACATCTTCTTGCATGGGAGATGGTTGGGAGTGATGGGAAGGAGTGTTAGAGAAAGTAAATTGGTTCCAATATTGGTCCCACAAAATACAACCTTGGTATGGCGATCCGGTGTAAGAGTTCTAATCGCTTAAGATTTCGATGGGATGCGTGTGTGATCCCGACGACGGCATCTCCGAGTCGGAGTCCTCGTGCATGTGATTGGGCTGGTCTAATTGATTTTGGTCGGCTGGGGGTGTAATAAAGTATTGGTTGGGGTTAAATTCATCATGATAAGAATGATGAGAGTGGTGGGAGTGGTGTGAGTGATGTGAATGGTATGAGTGGTAAGAGTTTTGGGTATGAGAGGCAAATGTTGCGAAAATTGCCATGAATCCCCCGAATCTTCATAGGGGTTCAGGTGATGGGGATGTGAGGGAATATGTCCAGAAGGTCCTCCCCTCATTGGTCCTTTACCTCTTCCTCTTACTCTTGCGGCATTTTCCTGTTAAATTCAATTCAAAAACAATACTAATAACTTAATAATGAGATGAGTAATCCTAGGTCAAAGCCTAGACTCAGAAGTCTAAGGAATGTGCTTGTGTAAGTTTAAGATTAAACACAAGAAGGCTAGTGTGTAATTCTCTCAAACGTTGGCTCTGATACCAACCTGTCACACCCCGGCTTTCCACAGCCAATCTAAACACCGGTGGGCCCGGGTGGGGAATATCGTGATGTAAGTTAATATCATCATAGTGAATTAAACACAGCACATCGGAAGTCTTAGAGTTAAATTAATATTACAAACCGAATGTTCAAAGTAAAAAATAATATACAAGCTCGTAATAGAAGATCCATAGGCGGATCATAAATTATACAAAAAGAATGTAAAACAGACTTAGGGTAGATCTAGGATATGCAAGATCCTCTTATCACTACCGAGAACTTCCAGCCTATTTTCGCATTGTACCTGCAAGCTTAGTCTTTTGAAAATACGTCAGCTTTCGCTGGTAAATACACCCAAGTAACTCATTTTGAAAACATTTAAAAATGTTTTTAAGTGTGTATCAGCACAAATCTTTTATAACTTGGGAAAGTTGACGTTGCAACATTGTTAACAGATTCACATGTTTGTCCATACATACAGGAACCGAGACATGATTAACGTACACACCACTTATGAACTCACGAAGGAGTTATCCCCAACTTTGTGGGTAATGGCATTTGAGCGTCTGTCAGGTGTATGCCTACACCCCGCGCTAAGGTCGTGGCCATTATTTAATGTAATGAGCCGAGGATATATCCAGAACACGGTAGTTAACCCTCGATGTTTAAGTTATCAAACAAAACTAATTAAAACAAAACATGCGGATTTACTAGCCACAATCCGGCATTCGATTTATACCATTTCCGACCAAGGGGTAATAGTTTACCGTAACCTAAGCCCGTATAGGGGAAATAATGCGAGAGTTTTTACCAGAGCTAGTCTTCATTTAAACGTAAGATTCAATAACTCAGCCATACACAAAAGTAATAAGTGCATATAGCATTTATCGGAATGTCTCTAGTCTGGATTATGGCATAAGCTAACCAATTAAATACTAACTGTCTTATTTAAGTCAAAGACTTAGACGGACTAGCGTACATGATCAAAACATATAACGCTAGATTAAACGATGATTGGATAGAATGTAGTTTAACCCAACAAGTACCGTGACTTGTATAATATGGGTACACTATAAACATTCTGGATTTTGAGACTTAAATGACAAGGTTAGACCCATTTCGGTTAATTTTCGTAAACTAGTTACATATACTTAACCGTACGCATATCAACGATATCGGGTAACCGGATAAGTCATGGACAAGTTCTATATGCCATTATACTTTAGATAAGTTGTAACACCAGTAGGATATCAACTTTCATGCCCGTTACGGTCTTAAAACGAAACTATGCCTCATAAGGGAATTTTGGAAATATCATACCGTGTAAAAGGAACTTGAATATAATTAAATGTTTTGATGATAAGTATTCTGGAAAAATGTTTAATTTATATAATATTAGTAGGATATTGATTATATGTGTATCCTTTATGACCAAATTATACATCGAAGGGGCATTTTGGTCATTTTACACATAGTTTCATAAATTATTTGGAATTCTGAGTTTACATCATGTACCTACTGTAAAAATAATTTAAATAAGTTTTGAAATCAGTAGGTAACAAGTCTTGGTTGATAAATATGGTTTGAACCATACTATGCGCCGAAATGGTGCTTATGTCGTAAAATGACAATTTATGCGATGTTTAGTGAAAACTGATGTTAAGATCAAGTTAGCATGTCTTAGATAACTTATTTAATATAACATATTAGTAGGTAAAAGATTTACTTTGAAAATATATGGTTAAAACCATTTTATAAGCCACAAGGGCTTTATCGTCATTTATCGACATAATACAAGGACTTGCTCATAAACTCAGTTTATAATCTGGTTTGACATCCCGAATAATCCTACTAATAATATTACATTAGTAGGAAGCTCATTTTCAAGTTCATTATCATTTAAACCTCATTTTATGCAAAACGAGCATTTTAGTCAAAATGGCATTTAATGTCAAAATGTCATAGTTACAGAACTTGTGCATAAACTCAAATTCTAATTATGATCATGTAATATAACCTCAGGGGGTTATGCTATATTATATTACATCCATAATGAAACCTTAGATCAGTAGCTAACTAATCTAAATTGGGTCAGAATCGAAAGTCAAAAGAGAAGTCAAACTTCACGACTTTCGGTTGCGAACCGACCCTAGAACTGAAATTGCAAGCCGAACATGTTCTTACATGTTTTAATAATTATTACCAACTTGTTTAAGTGTCAAAACAAGTTTCATAATATATATAAGCTCATATTATAACATTTCCGAAAAATGGCCTGTTTGACTTTTTAATATAATAACTTTGACCTGTCAATTGGTCTAGCAAACCTGATCTTCAGGAGGTGCCCTTTATAGGGATTAACACCTACCTTATTACAATCACTTAGCCATGTTTGTTACGAAAAATGGTTGGACCATAATGGTCTTAACCGAAAGTCAAGGCGTTTCCGTAAAACGCTTGACTTTTAGCTATAAAAGCCTATAACCGAAAATGCAAGAGGAATGAACACTTACAAGTGATTCCCAGAATGCAATAGAACTAAGTTGGATGCTCCTTTCATTTAGGAACTTCCAAAGGAGGGAGATAGAATGTGAAATGAGAAAGGTGCAAGTTCAAATGGTGAACCTTGGCACCTATTTATAGTTGGAGGGCTTGAAGGAGGCGATGCTAGGTGTTAAGGGGTGTTAGAGGAAGCTTACAAGTGTCCTAAAACGTGGCATAACTGTTTGAAAGTCCATGGTTTTGAAACAATGGTTTTTTGGCAACATGTGTGGAGCCCACACAAAAATTCTGCAGACACAAAACTCCCGCGCCCCGCGAGAGCCAAGGCCTTGCCTCTCGCGCCCCGCGAGCGCCCCTTAGTCAGTTTCAAAGTTTGACACTTTAGACCCTCAACTTATAAAACCTCCTAAAACACCTTTATAGCATATTTAACCTCCGTAACCAATATTTGGTGTACCCGGGAGTATTCCCAGACATTTTTGATCTCTTAGTTCATTAAAAGTTCACTCAGAGGTATAAATTAACCTATTGACACTTTTAACCCCTCCATCATCCAAATTTCACATATTTATAGAATTAACCTCTCTCGCCCAAAAAGTGGTACGTATGAGAGTTAGGACTTCGTAAAGGATCACTCAGAGGCTCATTATAAGCATGTTGACATATCATTTACTCAGAGGCTGGGCATGTTGACATATCAGTCACTCAGATGCCAAGTTTGAGCATGTTGACATATCATTCACTCAGACGCTGGGCATGTTGACATATCAGTCACTCAGAGGCCAAGTTTGAGCATGTTGATATATCAGTTACTCAGAGGCCAAGTTTGAGTATGTTGACATATCAGTCACTAAGAGGCTGGGCATGTTGACATATCAGTCACTCAGAGGCCAAGTTTGAGCATGTTGACATATCAGTCACTCAGAGGGTGGGCATGTTGACATATCAGTCACTCAGAGGCTGGGCATGTTGACATATCCTTTACTCAGAGGCTGGGCATGTTGACATATCAGTCACTCAGAGGCTGGGCATGTTGATATATCAGTCAAACAGAGGCCAAGTTTAAGCATGTTGACACATTAGTCACTTAGAGGCTGGGCATGTTGACATATTGGTCCCTCAGAGGCCAAATTTTAGCATGTTGACACCTTTAGTCCTTATTAGTCTTTAATAGACTAAAATAAAAATACAAACGTGTCACTCTACTATTGGACACGATTTTATGAGGTGTTAAAACTTCCTTCGTAAAGAGGGTACTGTCTACTGTTCCTCTGGAGAAACCGTTACCTAGAAGAAGTTTTGAGAGCGTCTCGTACCAGGCTCTCAGGGCCTGGCGTAGTCCGTATAATGCCTTGTTTAACAGATAGACCTAATCCTTTAGTATCAGATCGACAAACCCTGGTGGTTGGCCGAAGTACACCTCCTCGTTTACCTTCCATAAGGAATGTAGACTTCACATCAAATTGGTAAACCTTGAAACCTTTCCATGATGCAAAGGCCAAGAAAATGCGGATAACTTCAAGATGTGCGATAGGGGCGTAGACCTCGTTGTAGTCTATCCCTTCTTGCTAATGGAAGCCTTGTACTACGAGCCAAACTTTGTTGCAAACCACGATACCTCTATCGTCTTTCTTGCTCTTGAAAACCGAACGAGTATTAATCTTCTTGTGATTGTCAAGTAGGTCAACAAGCTTCCAGACTCCAAGTTTCTGGAATTACAACAATTCTTCTTGCATTGCATCTGCCAGCTTTCATCCTTAATAGCGTCATTCAGGATCCTGGTTCCACCTGGGAAACAAAACAACTATAAGAAAATCTGGTTTGTAGTGGAGCAACTTTTGTATAAAAGCAACTAAGTTCCTTATTGATCTAATTTCGAGTTTTCGCTCCAGTTTGTAAGTCGCCAATAATGTTTTCTGACGGATGGTAAGAGAGTGTCTTTGGCATCACTAAGCTTTGAACGTCTACTTGACTTTGTAGATTTATGACAACTTTATCAGCAACCTATTCTGAGGACGTAGCTTAATTTCTATTATTGGATTCTTCAGCTTGATTGTTCAAAAAGGTTTTAATTTGTTTTGATCCTTCATCGGAACTAGTTCCTCCATCGTCAAAAGTAGGTTCTCGAGCAGAGTCAGCATCAACTGGCTGATGGGAAGACAGTTCAGCAGCATTCAAGTTTGGTTCATTTACTAATTCTTGCTGAGTGTTGCTCAAACCTGCTTCAGAAGAGTTTGAGACAGATAGTGATGGGGAAATCACCAACTGTCTTGAAACTTGTTCCTGATTGGAGATTTGATGCTGTTGATATAACATGACAAGTTCTTCTTTTGAAGGTAATTCTGGTAGATCGAATGAGTTCCATAACCCATCGTAATTGAACAACCAAGGATCACCAGGTTTCTGCGTAGGCGTTGTATATCTCTGGCAATCAACATGTTGTGCTACAATAAGCTGGTTTAGGCTTGGCAAGAAGACTCTCTTTTGCGGACTAGCATAACCTACGAAAAATCCTTCCAAGGATCTGGCCCCAAATTTTCCATCCGGGTCTAGAAAAGTACACGGCAATCCAAATGGTTTCAAAAACGCTAGATTCGGCTTTCGATGGTTCAGTAGTTCAAAACATGTCTTGTTGTGAGGCTTGACTGTCAAAACATGGTTAGGGGTGTAACATGTAGATGCGACTACTTCACTCCAGAAACTAATAGGAAGTTTTAACAGCGAGTATTGTTCTTGCCGTTTCAATCAGTGTGCGATTCTTACGTTCAGCTCTCCATTTTGCTGAGGAGTATAAGTGGCGCTGAATTCGTGAAGTGTACCCTTAGCGTTGCAGAACTCGAGCGTTTTCTTGTTATTAAACTCAGTACCATTATCGCTTAAGATTCTCTTGATTAGTAGGTGATATAGGTTTTCCAGCTTTCTAAAGAGAATCATAAGATTTTCAAATGTTTCATCTTTACTCTCTAGAAAGAAAACCCACGAGAATCTTGAGTAGTCATCTATCACAATTAGGCAATATAGATCTCTAGAGATACTTTTCACGTTTACTGGTCCAAAGAGATCCATATGAAGCCTTTCTAGTGGAAGCTTGATGGAGTTAAGCAGCTTTCTTGGGTGTGGTGTGATTTCTTATGTTTCTTCCCCTTTTTGAAGCTAAGATAATCATCTAATAAGTGAAAATTCTTGAGATTAACACCCTCGACTAGGTCGTTATGCATCAAATAGTTCATCTTTCTTAATTGAATGTGCCCCATCTTACGATGCCATAGAATTGACTCTTTCTCGGTACCTTTAGATACAAAGCATTGAACCTTCTTTGGAGTAGTGGATGCGACGCTCATGTCTAAGACATAAAGATCATTTTCTCGAGGAGCGCGCATGAGGATCCACTCCTCGGGAATTTTTAATCCCAGATTAAGAATTAAGCATTCATTGTCATTGAAGTAGGTAGTGAATTTCTTGTCACAAATTTGCGAGATGCTTAGTAAGTTGTTCTCAAGCTCATCGATATAGTTCACTTTGTCAAGTGACACCACTCAGTTAATGAGAATACCTCCATCCACGATCCTTCCTCCTTGTGTTCCAGCAAACCCAACATATCCTCCCCAGATAGCTTTTACATCGTATAATAACGCAAGCATCCCGTCATGTGTCGAGAAGCTCCACTGTCCATAATCCACTTTGAAATAATTGACCTCGGGAGCCCCTGCACATATGTGAAAAGAGAAATTACTTAAACAGAGAAATCCAAGCCTTTTTAGTCTTGGGCGGGTTTGGGATATCACATTTTGGCTCGGCATTTTTCTTAACCTCTTTCTTTACCTCCACCCATTGTTCAACCTTTGATCCTTTTTCAGTTTTAGGTTTAGTTGAAACAACGGTGGTGTTTACAGCAACCGAAGAAGATTTTTTCTTAACAACCCAGGTTTGTGCTTTTGAAAAAGCTTTCTTTGAGTAGAACTTAGGCTTCTTTTGTTTATTTTTCATTGATGATTCACCAATTTCAAAGTTTGAAAATTTTACAATGATTGGTTTCACATTTAGGTCTGACTCAGCATTTCGTTTCAAAATTTGTTTTGGCACAAACTCTGGACCTTTCTATTTAACATATTTTGTGCATTTTCTAACTTCATGAGCAGGTTTCGTTTTGTTTGGTTTACATTGATGTACAATGTGCCCAACATTGTTACAGTTGTAAGATGTCCTACTGTCGTTTCCAATAGAGGCTTTCAAAACTTGTTCACCGAGTTTTCTTTCCTGTTCAAATTCTTAGTTTGATTGTTTACCAATGATTTCCTTGTCATTAACAATGTTAGTTCCGTAAACAAAGTCAATTTTCTTGGTAACAATTTGCTTTTGGAATTTGTTGTTTTTCTTCTTTTCAAACCATATCCCAGCCCTTTTGTACTCAGGATAGTTTTTACCACTACGATGAATGTTTCTGTGAAACCCTTTTGGTTTTGAGTAAAGAGCGGCATCTTGCTTTTCAAGATCAGAGATGTTGACTTCAGTCATCTTAAAAAGCTTGTAAACCCGGTCTAAGTTTACATTTTGAATTGGAAATTCCTCATCAGAGTATAGTTTATGTGATCCTTTCAGTTTGTAGATGACTACATTAGGATCATTATTTAAACCATTCTCCGATGCTGAAATGAAGTTCTCGTGACAACTTTTCTCACTTCCAGAATGTGAACTTGACTCAGCCTTCTCATTACTTGACTCTACACTTTCATAAACTGTACTGTCATACTCATTTTTGAAAACATTTTCGACCACTTTGGTTACCACATCAGATTCACAATCTTTTTCTATTTTAGTATAAGTTACATCGATGTTTTCAGGCAGCTCATTACCCTTTTTCGTAAACAAATTTAAGTTTAGCGCCTTTTCCACCCCATCTGGCTTTTTTCTTTGCATAGCCATTCCACATGGGTGGTGGAACACAATTGTAACCTTTACCTTGGTTATTAACAACTTTCTCTTCTTGTTTAACCTCGATTTTCGAAAGAATGTGATCAATGACATTCGAACTGGTAGAATAACTGATTAACAATTTGTTAACCCGTTCAGTCTCAATTTTCATTTTCTCCAGTTCACCTTTCAGCTCATCAATAGTATTTATATCCATGTTTATGGCCATTTGTTTGTCCATAACGGTTGCTTTGAGCATTGAAAGTGTATTGTCATCTTCTTTGATTGCTTTCTCATACTGTCGAATGGTTTTGCTAAAGCTGTCATATGCTTCTTTTGTTGTGACATAATCATGTGACATATGACCAGCATGTGTTTGAGTTCATTATATTTTTCGTCTTTTCCAACACGCTCCTTGCATGATAATTTGCATTTTAAGCATGGACTTTCCAATTCGACATTATGAGTATCCTCATTCTTTTTCACAGTTTCACTTACTGACTCATTTACCAATTCAACACTTTCTACCTGGGCGTGCTCAATAACTACCTCGTTCAAATTTGCCATTACAGCCTTGTCAGCAATATCAGTCAGAGCTTTGACGGTCATCTCCTTGGTTGCATCAATCAATTCGACAACTTCTGACTTTTGTTCTTCCTCACATGTTGGTTGATGGCTTGTATTGAAATACCCTGCAAAAGTTTTAAGAATATCAGTAAGCAAAAGATGTTTAAAAGCATTGTTTAGAAGTTCTTCTTCCTCAGACGAAGTTCCATAAAATTCTTCGGGTGCCTCATCAAAGGATGCCTCTGTATATTCTTCAGCATGTTTAGATTCTTCTATAATCTCAGCTACTAATGCCAGACTTCACTCTTTGTGATGTACTTGTTCCAGTTAAAACCTTCGTCTTCTTGAGTGACAACGAGTGCTTTATCAATGGCATTAAGGTGAAACCCGAGTAACTCAACCATGGCTAACTATTTTTGTATATCCGTTTTCTAAAAATCTAAAACTACAAAAAGATTTTCAGTTTTGTATTTTAGGGGAGTAAATTTCAAGAAAATACAAAAATATGTCTTTTATTTATCTTCTTTGTTTAAGGGGGAGAAAATTCAGAAAAATACAAAAACATTAGAAAAATCAAAAATGAGTTTCTTGGATAAGTTGAAGATGATGAAAATTCACCGATAAATCTGTCAAAAATGGTTAAAAGCATAGAAAGAAGATTGATAAGTAGCTTTACTTATGATGTGTTGGTAGGCTCACAGTCAGACTAAAATGTGCAGGTTGATATAAACCTAACAGACAGAACGCCAGGTGGGAACCATTCATTAGCATATGGTCTTGGTACTGAAATTTCATTTGATAGAGTGCCGAGGTTCTGAGATATACGATCTTTGTGCTGACTTATCATCTCAGTATCATGGTTGAACCTTTTGCCGAAAAAAACGGTGACGCAAGTCTAGAACTTCCATGATACCATACATACGTGTACATACTGCATACAACCATCAAATAAGTGTTAAAAAATCACATCCCCAAAATAAGTGATAAAATATCACAGCTTTATGCGGGAGCTAAGTTCGTCTCTTTGTCGGTACGTTGATACTAACCTGTTCACGGACTTACTCCTGTGCCCTGCATGCATATGAAAATCAAGTTCCTGATCAATAAGTGATTAAATCACAAAGGGCTTGTTTTCAATCGAAAAATAAGTGAGTATCTCACATCATTCATATACGTCAAAACAGATGATAAAGCAGTATACTCATCGGTAAGATTTTCTCACGTGCATATCTTGATACGGGAATGTGTCGTGATGTGGTTGAACACCGGCTAGTAAGTATAAATCCATACCTAATCATATCTCCTAATCATGATTACATCTGATAAGTCTGAGCTTACGTGGATAATAATACCGATAATCATAGTTGAATACTTATCTGTTTAATTTTGAAAACCTAATACCGTCTTTGACAAAGATAAAATACTGGTATGATTCCTTTACCTTGAAACTCGAAAAAGATTGTAGTTTATCTGCGTATTTAGTTTTTAAGTCTAGTTTACTTAGTTTCTTATGTAATTACTTTTTGAAAGTTAGCCAAAGTTGATACTCGAAAGTGTCTACCAAGATACGCCAGAAAACCATCTGTTTGATATCGCAACTTCATAAAGTAATATCTTGCGACAAGTAATCCATCAAAGAAAACCAAAATCTGAAATTCGTTTGAGTGTGTGTATCTCATACGAATAACCCTAGTCATTTGATTTGACCTGGTCACTTGTTTCTCTCAAATCTGCTGTTGGAATTCATGCGAGTGTGTGTATCTCGTTCAGGGAATACAATCATATGAAGATTTTATGATAAGTCTTTCGTGTGTATCCCCTGAGAAATTTGTGTTCTAATTATATTTGTCTATGAGTACAGATTGATACAAAAAGAACATAAACAAAGACCAGCAACGAAGAAATCTGACAAGTCAGAAAAGGAAGCAAGAAAGATTTGAAGTTTCATAGAAGTTCGAAGACCTGATATTCTAATCATTAGATATCATATCTATCAATGAATAGCATATCTTCAGGGGAGTTTGTTGATACTCCAAACCATTCTATATAAAGACCAAAGTCCTCATCATCCTCTTCTTGTTAAACCGAATGAATATTCTGATTGTCATATTTGAAGTATTGCTTGGATCAGTTATTCTTGTAGAAGGATCCTTGCTTCTCCTATTTTGATGATCCAGATAACTTGTCTTGGATCCTTTTGTCATCCTCCAGTCGAATGAACCTTAGAGCCCTGTTCCTTACTTCATCTAAGTTCCTTCAAGGTTTCATAACAATATCATCATATTAAGGGGAATCTTTTTGTAATCCCATCTTAAACGCCTCTTCAGCAGTAGCAATGTCTAAGTTTGGGATTTCCAAGTATTCTCTACCAAATTTAGTAACATAATTTCTAAATGATTTATCACGGGCTTGGGTGATCCTATACAAGTCACAAGTTAACCTTTCGAAAGTTCTTATATAAGAAAACTGATTATTGAATAAGTTAACTAAATGAGAAAATGAAGTTATAGAATAGGGAGGAAGATTTAGCAGCCATTTTAGTGCTGATCCAGTTAGTGTGGATCTAAGGCCTTTGCATAAACATGCTTCTTTCAATCTTTTAGGAATGGTATTAATCTCCATTCTCTCTCTATATTGAGCCACATGCTCTTCTGGATCAGCGGTACCATCGTATAACTTCATATTGGAGGTCTGAAAACATTTTGGTATCTCAGCACTGCATATGGGAGGTGCAAAGTGAGATGGTCTTTGACTTCTGTCTAGAATCTCATGAATGGGTTTGACCACTCTTGGGATGCTAGATATCATGTCCTTGAGTTTCTACAAGTCTCTGGCCATGGCTTGGTTGATCCCTTCATCCTGCATGTAACCATAGTTAGTATCAAAAGATATATTAAACTTGTTACCTCCTGATTGGTTTAAAGTTGGTATTCTAGAAGTGTATCTAGGATAAGACATATCCGATGCAATGGTAGGATTAGAAGAAGCAATGGTCTGCATAGGGATGAAATCTCCTTCGTGAACTTCAGAACTTCTGAGTGGTTAACTCCTTGAGGCTTGATCCTGAAATAGATGTTGGATCCCGGATAAATTGGTGCTGAAGGTCTTGATGGATACTACATGGATTCTTGAATCTGAGTTGAGGATCCTTGATGCTGAATGTAGGATCCTTGGGGCTGGTAGATTCCCTATGATCCTCCAAGTTCGTAGAAGAATCCTTGAGGCTCAGTGGTCTCCAGTGATCCTCGCCGAAGGATAGAGGATCCTTGAGATTGGAAGTAGGGTCCTTGAGGCTGCGTCATTGCTAACGATCCATGCTGGAGGTTTGAGGATTGTTGAAATTGGACATTAGATCCTTTAGAATGCTGGATTGTTGATGATGGAGTAGCAAAATCCAATGACCTAGGTATCAGCGGGGACCGATCTTCAGTTGGTCTCTTCTACTTCTTAATCTCATCAATTTCACGAAGGATCCTTTGGTTGGTTTTTTCCTGCTGTTCCATATAGCCTTTCATCTGCAACATCAAACAGAAATATCATTATTAGTAGTTGTAGAAGAAGAAACAATAGGAGCTTTTGATCCTGTGAAGATGGATGATGTCTTCTTCTGAGCCTTTTCAGCATTCTTCTGGAATGTAGGAGGAATGGGAGGCAACCATGAACTGGTTTGGGATGAGGTAATCACCGGCATGGCACTTGAAGTGGATTTTCCCTGAGAAGCCATGTAGTTGATGGAATGAACGAAATTTCTAGGGATTGAAGCACCACTTGCCCCACGGTGGGCGCCAAACTATTTTAGTCAAAATCGGTTTAAGGATAATGTAATCAAACTTTGATTGTGAGGTAGAGTGCTAATGTGTTAAACAATTGTATGAACGAATGTGAAATGTAAATAACGATGAACACAAGGATTTATACGAGGGAAAAGCCCTTGATCTTCAAAAGATCTCCGGCATAAAAAACCTCGGGTGATGCAAACTACCGATCACCAACTATATTGCACAACAAAGATTACAACTTTGGATGTTGATCAAGTGTGGTACAATAACTGTATGCTAAGTGAGAGCCCTAGTTTGCAATTTGT
Source organism: Scalesia atractyloides (assembly GCA_947069175.1). NCBI lineage: Eukaryota > Viridiplantae > Streptophyta > Magnoliopsida > Asterales > Asteraceae > Scalesia > Scalesia atractyloides. The sequence continues at coordinate 55,108,756 of CAMTDV010000029.1, forward strand.
GCGAGTATGTGTGTGTAACCTTAACTGTTATTGTGTCCTACGACACTTGATCAACCCCTTATATTTCAAAGATCGCAAAATATCCAAAAATTAAGAAAGTCCACGTTCATTCCCCGTAACCATTGTGGAAATAGCATGTGTGACATCTAAAACAAATCTTCCCAGAGATTCAGCTAAGACTCACCATTTTGTTGATAACCTGCACGTGAATATTAGAAAACGTGGAGAACAAGTGTTAGAAATCACAAGTAATGTGAAGCATCCTTGATCCCCCGAGTCCCTGCACCATCCGCTAAGGATAAGTGATCCATTCAACGCTTCAAGATACATGATCCATAATTAGAAAAACCTATGCCCTAACACTAATATTACTTGATATAATGGTATAATCTAACCCCTGAAGTGTTATTGGCTTACGAATCAAGTTTGAAGCTGTAATTGGAGTTTATCATCAATATTAGTCTACTACAACAATATGCTGGTAAGGAACAAGGATCCAAACTCATTCATTTTTTTATGAGTTTTAAGGAAAGATAGGAAGATTAATGAAGATGTAATGGTTGAAATAGGTTACAATGAGAAGTTCAGAAGACCTGGAGTTGTGCACCATTTTCATTTGAGTTTTGTCTAATGCTTCATTTAGGGTTTGTGATTATCGATTCGGATATTCTATTTGATATTCTTCCTAGCATTTGTTAGTTATCAAATAAATTTGGATGTTGAGTTTTATGGTTAGTTGTTCTACTATGTTTGGTATAGTGTTTTTTATATGTTAGTAAATAAAGTTGGATGTTTAGTATATTATGTTTAGTTGTTCTACTATGTTTGGTATAGTGTTTTTTACATGTTATTAAATAAAGTTGGATGTTAAGTATATTATGTTTAGTTGTTCTGGTATGTTTGGTTTAGTGTTTTTTACATAAATAATGAAATTATTTTTGTATGGTTTGTATAGATTGTTGAGTTGATTAAATCCTAAATTGATATATGTTTGAAGTAAAATAATGAAATAATTATGTTTTTTTTTACTATCTAGTATATATATTTTATGGTTTTGAGTAGTTTCAGATATTAGAATTCCCAAATGTTCATCATTCGTTGTGTTGTCTATGGTTAAAAATTGTAGTAGGTTACGTACAAGTGTATATGCTACATCTATATTATTAATGAGTTGTTACGTTCCTCTTAGTGTGGTATAGGTTGGTTTGTTGCAGATTTCATAATGGCTTTCTTCAAAGGCTTGCGATTCCCTGAACTTGATCAATTGGTAATAATAATTCGTAATCATGTTTATTTACATTTTGACATGCAATTTAAAGTAATTACATGTAATAATTCAGGTTCTGCCTAAAGCTTATGTTCAGAATAACATGAGCGGTTCTTTTGTGAATAAGAAGTTAATAATCAGGTTTGATGATAGACGTTCATGGGTTCTTTCACATAAGAAGGTTCGGTGATGGAGTAGCAATTACAGATGGATGGAAAAATGGTGTGGATTAGCTTGGATTGAAGATTGGTTGTTTGTTGGTCTTTACCCCGTTTTAGTCCTACTAAGATTTCATTTTAATGACCTTTAATGTTAACTTTGTGTGTAAAAAGACACCATTGCTTTCAAATGTTTTTCTTATGGATGATCCATGTGACAAAAATAGATCGTTCTCCTATATCATTCTAGATCGCTCGAGCAATCGTTTTGTATGCATTAATTAATTCAGTATTTGCTTCAAGTAATACAAACGTTTAACATTAACTTTCTTTTGTTATTGTACAATTTTTTACCATCCGAAAATTATCAGGGATCACCTTGGACCAACTTGCTACATTGGTGATTACAATATTTTGGTAGATGAAGTATATGCACAAAATATCAAGATTGGAAGGTCTGGGAATACCCTATACATGTTAATCATCAACTTATTCCACCAAATCATCAAGTCAGTGCTACTTTCACCGTCATTGCAAGAAACATATTTGTAATGATAGTCCTTTACATTTTAATTTTGATTACTTATAAATAATTTATAGTTTGCAATCAATTTTTGAGTTAAATGACTGGTAATAATTGCATTGTAGCGTTTACCAACCAAACTGGCTCGAGTTGCAAGAGTAAGAGTTGGTCAAAGGATTAAGCTAGAATGTTTGTCTGCAGAAGTTACTATGCGGGATGTGAGGAGGGAGAAGTCTGGTAGAACATGTCATCGTTATGCAATCCAAGGCTGGAGCCATTTCGTGAAGAAAACGGAATCGATCATGACGACAAACTCAACATTATATTTGATCATGCTGGAGGTACACTCCGTATCATAATGGTTGCCAAGTAGTTTTATGGTGGTTAGTGTAAATAATTGGGTTTCTTTGATAAACAAAGTTTTTTGTGTATGGTTTGATGATAATATCAACCGTTGAATGGGTGAATGAATAAAAACAACTTTATATTTTCGTATATTTTGTCGTTGACTTGGTATTTGTAATCGGTTTGTAGACGAAGAATAATTAGTTTTTTTTAGTTTCATGGTTGTTATACCAATCATAGTTACTTATTATTTTAAAAACTGACAAACCTTACAAATAGCCAAAAAAAGATTTGTAGTTTGTCAAATTCAGCTTTAACCGAGTTTGGTTATAAAGTCAACCACGTTAAAACATTTTGGTTATAATTTCCGTATTTTTGTTACATTTAAAAAAAATTTGAATGCTGGTTCTTTTTTAACATGTGATTGAATTTAAAAAAAATAAGATTGGTATTTTTGGTAATCAATACTAATGACTATCTTTAACTATAACATTATGTCAAGAGGTTTTTTTATATTAGTTGTTTCTTAAACAATTTAAAAAAGAAAAAAGAAACCTTATTTTTCGTAACTAAAATTCTTCTTTTACATTTACATATTATAAATCGATACAATGTTTCCATATAAAAGTTTTCAAGATTGTGAATAATCTTGCTCTAAAACCGAAACAGTTCCATAGTTACATATTATAATTTCATTATATAGAAAGGTCACCGCATAATAACAATTGCACAAAAGATAGTTCGATCATATTCCAATTTTCGTATTCTTCGTCTGCCGGGTAATTTTCTCATTCGTATATGTCGTTTGATCTTAAGTTACTTTTTGTTAAATTATGATGAAACAGTTGTTTGGAATGTATATTTTTTGTGATGTTCAAATGTTACTATCTAATGTTGTAAATATACAACGTTATGATCTTAATTCCAAATGTACGTTCATCAAGTTTGATTAATGTAAAATTGATAATACAACTGATCTTAATCTTGAGCTTGCAAAACAACTTTGATGATATCTAGGTTAATGTTATTCAAATTTAATAAAAAAACATAACATAGTATTTATAATATATTGAATAATCGTTTTATAATTTTGCCATAATAGGTTTGTCATTGAAATTGAAAATGGTGTATGGTTTCATTCGTTTCGTTGAATATGGAACAACAAAATGGAATCATTGGCATTTCTAAAATTTCTATTTGAAAATTTAATATTAAGAATAATCATATATTTTAACGTTTTATATTTTATATAGATTTTGTCAAGAAATGATGATTGGACCATGTATTACAACTACCCTTAAGGTCAATTAAAAATAAGAACATTATATGGTAGAGAGTTTAATATAAGTATTAAAAAGATAGGATCACACTACTTTTTGGAGCAAGGATGGTCGGCTATGATTTGGTCTTTAATATTACCAAACGAGTTTTGGTTTTGTTTGAGTATCAAGGAAACTCAACTTTTATTGTCATCTACTTTTATTAAGTTTCAATTTTTGCTCGTGATGATTTTGTTTATTGCAAAACCAAAGGAATTTCTGATTACATACTGTTAGTTTTTAATTTTAATATTTATTATGATGCTCTTTACCGTTTTTATAAATTATTTTTGACACATTAGTTTTAATATGTATACTTGCAACATATTAATAGGTTTTTTTGTTAATGACAAAATGAAGAACAACATACTTACTAACCCAGTCATGATAATCTCGGTTCCTAATCACACTTGGTATCGTTTTAAAAAAATTGGTGAAGAAGTTTACCTCACGAATGGTTGGCGTTATATCAAACACTATATGTCAATAACTTATGAGCATTTTATTATATTTGATATTCAGCTTTAAAATATGAGATGACCGTTTTTAATTTATCTTGTGAGGTTTTGGTTCATCCGTCATAAGTTTTAGTTGATCAGGTTTTGCAACAAGTTGCCCTTGATATCCTTCAAGTTTCTGATGATATATGGCTATTGATGTTGTTCATAGTAATATCAACCAAGAAAATGCATGTGTTTTCCTTAGCTTGTCACTTACAAACAACGTTGTAAGTTTCTTTCTCTTTGCATTTTTATATTTCATATTCATTACTTTGATTTCATTGTTTCTAATTTTTATTTTTATTTTCTTTTAACATAGATTATACCAAACAAGTGGGTTTTTGAAAATGGTTTAGATAAAATGCTTCAACTAAGAGTAAACGACAAGGATGGTCATCGTGGCATACATGATATCTTAAAGGGTAATCTAAGATACAATCTTAAAGGTTTGAAGAAAGTTGTTGAAGATTTGCATCTAGTATATGTGGAGGAATTGGAGTTTATTTTTTTGAATCTAAAGGTCTATTCAAACTCAGGTAAGTTGTTATAAGAGGTTGAATTGGATCGTTACATTTTGTTACAGATTTTTTTTAAATATCGACTTTGTTTTATTTTGCTTAATATTTTTCGCATTATTTAGACTTGGATTATATGTTAGGTTTTTTTTTAAGTTGTAATCTTTATTACATTATAAATAAATTTTCAATTTTTTTACCTTTACCTTTACTAGTTTATAATATCCATATAAGCCAGGATAGGTTGGAAAATTAACTAGATTAGATTAGATAGGTTGGAAAGTTAATTAGACTAGATGAGTTACAAAATATTCCGTACTAAACACGTGTATTACACAGACCCTAAACCTAGTTATTATTATATATATTAAATAAAATCATCTTATCTACAACTCTTTATGGGTTTTTTTATTTGGCAATAATTACTGTTTTAAGTTTCTATTTGTTTTTAATTCACAACTAAAACTTAATATATAATACTATTATATATATGCAAGTTTAATTTATATTAATATCTAATATTAATTTATTATTATAATTAAATTTGGCATATTTTATTTTCTTTTATAACTTTTTAATATACTGTATTTTTTAATATTTTACTATCATTAGAATGTTCTTATTTTTATTTGCGCGATGTAAATTTTACTTAAATCCAAATTGTGAACGGTTTTATAAAAGTGATCGAAACACATACATATATGTACTCAAAGTTGTCTCACAGTTTAGTTTTTATATATAGATTGACGTAGTTGACTCTTATTCATTATTTTAAGGGGAATTGACCTATAATAATCTCAACGAAACGTCATTGACCATTGTCAGTCCCACTTTTGGATATTCCCCATGCTAGTCCTACGTTTCACCTATTTTTCCTCCACCGGTACTCAGTTAAAGTTAAGTCTTTTTTTCCGAATTACAAACTGACGTATTAGGGCTTTTGATCGGAACGAGTATACGAGTCTATTGATGTAAAACTTACCTTGAAACAGTGCTCCAAACGACTTGATTTTTGTTTATTGAAAGTTTAAACACCCGAATTGAAGCACTGGTTTCATCGTTTGAAGCACACTTTCAAGGTAAGTTTTATGTCATTCGGTGATAAAAAACCCTAAAACGTCAGCTTGTAATTTAGAAGAGGACCGGTGAAGGAAAAATAAGTGAAAGGTGGGACTGGCAATGGCCAATGACATCTAGTTGGAATTATTATAGGCCAATTCCCCTTATTTTAATAGTATAGTTGAATGAATTTTAAATATCCTAATATACTATTGCGATGTGCTTACTTTTATTTACGTTTCGCTAAAAGTTATTTTTTATATAATTTGATGTGGTTTACTTTTTCGTTATTTTAATAATATAGTTGAATGCTTTATGAACCGAATCGACATCGTCCAATGTCATCAACCCGAATCGGACATCAAGTGCAGTATCGGTTTTGTTTGAACCAACATCGTTATTCATTTTTATGGTTTTCAATCATTATATAACATGTGTAATATCATCTTGGGCGTATCTTTTTCGGTTGTTATACCGAGTTTTGGTATTGTACATGCGTTGTTGTAACAAGCCAAAATGATACCGACTGAATATCCGCCACAACACGTGGCGAATACCACTAGTTTCTTTTAAATAATCATGTACAAGTAATCGAAGCACAACGTATTATTGTCTTATTATAATTACTTTTGAACATTAACTTTTAAAACGATGATGTTTTTTAAAATTCTGAATATGCCTTCTCGACATGCTTATTTTTACATGGTCCTAGATATAAATTTTATCCAAACCGTTTCGAAATTAAGAGGTACAAGTACTGGTTTTTATCAATTTAACAAAATCAGAATTATGCAGATTACAACGGAAACATACTAAACAAATGCAGCGCTACGAATTTAAAACTTTAAAAGAAAAAAGAAAAAACATTTTGTATTTGTTTCAGGTCAAACCGATTCAATAATGGCCAGAATTCTGTTACTGGATGAACAAACAAGTTTATTCACAACGCAATTTGTTTATAAAAATTTAACTTACAAACTACTATGATGTATTCAGTAGTGTCCTTTCACTTTTAATGTCGTATTCAGTAGTGTCCTTTCCCTTGAAATGTCAAAGATGTATAGCCATTTTTATTTTTATTATTTATATATTTATCAACACAAATATAAGATTTTTGTATTAGAGTGAAGGGTTGGATTTAATTGGTAAAATAATTGGAGTTAAAATGTTACTACACTTGTGATCAAGGGTTCGATCCACAACAAAAACGGATATAATGTAATTTAAGCTATAGTGTGGGATTAGTTTATTTATTGGTAGATATGGGAAGGGTACGGTCTTAAACCCTACATAAAGAGTCACAACACTCGCGTTTAAGGGACCATACCTAGACTTAGCAGCATATGTCCTAATGGTCGTTAGAATGCACGTGGGCCATCGACGACGCACCCAACCCAACGACAGCAAATACAAGTACAAATAGTATAGGTGGCAGAAGCTGTAGCTAATCAGCTTGCGCCCGACCCTGACCAGACAACTCTCACGATGGCCAATCGCGCAGGAGACAAAAAATACAACAGGACAGTGACGTGGAACCAATCAAGTTATGTCGTTCACTACTCCATAATCTCCACTCACAGTTGGTGACTGACTCAACATCAATGACAACTACAAGGCCACTTGGCTCCAATCACCGTTCGCCAACGCCTCCATACTCTACAAACACTAACACTCGTATCAAAGGAGATAATGAGGATATTCCTTGATGTCGACGTCCCACCTAAGGCCCATCAGCCTATTTCCTTCTCCACACTCTTCGGCTATAAATGTTAGCCTTCAACCACAGGTTTAAGGATCGCCTCACTTATTCTCACACTCGTAACACACACACACACACACACACTTGTTTATTGTTCTTAAACGACAATTGCCGGAGAGTCGTTACAATAAGAACCACTAACCTCTCCTCCTTGTAACAAGTCTCGTGATGTTCTATTTTGCATATCGCTATTATTTCATTATCGAGGGACTATCGAGGATTAACGATTATTTGACGAGACTACACCCTCAAGGATAAACCCTTTGGATTTATACTGGGTGTTTCTTCATTGGTGCCCACCGATTCGTTCTTATTACTTATCATCATGTTCTTTCCTTTCCTAGTTAACAGCCATGGCTGATCAGGAACACCTTTTTGTACACTTTGGGTCAAGCTTTCTGAGTGTGGAAAACACTCACGTCCAAACCCCACATGTTGACGACTACACCAAAGAAAACTTCATAGACGGTGGGGTTACCCACGCGCATGGTAGTGTTGTGCGAGCAACAAAGCATGCCAGCCTTTCTCCTCAAATCCCTTCGTTACTTCCAGAGAGGAGATCCCCGCCTCCGAGTTTATGAAAATCTCAAGCTGCACTGAATGCAGTATACACATAGTTGTGCGTGCGAGCACCGGCTACCACACAACAAACCCCACAGGTGCAACTGAGACCAATAGTCGTGGATTACACCTCCCCCACATGAGCACGCGCGTATGGGGGTACCCAGCACCAATATGAAGAATCTTACTATGATGTTAGCACCACGTGCGATACCAAGGTAAACACAAGAAGACACGATGAGGCGCAATACATACACCTGCGCAGAAGAACTCCCATCCAAGACCGCCTAGGTCCTCGCCATATCACCCACGACGAATAGGACTCGTACTTGGGAGAATCGGACCCGACGTACAAACAGGAGACCAATCGAGTGTTTTTGACATACTAGAAGCTAATCAACAATCATACAAGTCGTGCCCTCGCGCAGTGTATAACCCAGTAGCAGAAAAATCCAAATTTGCGCCTAACATTGCTTAGCCCGGTTGGAAAAATAAAAACCCCCGCTTAACATGGGAAAATTCACCGTTCATCAGATCCAGACGATCACATCCGCTGGTTCCCCAACGCGCGTGTGGTTGGTTGTTGGACACACCAATGTGGTGCCACTTCTTCGTTCAATCCTTAAGTGGTGTCGCGCACGCATGGTTTGATAGTTTGCCAACTAGTAAGATCAAGTCGTTTACCGATTTGCATAATGAGGCTTCTACAACACTTCTGCCAACGAAGACAACATATCAGAGACACAATGAACATAAAGAAATATAGGGTACAGGGACACTAGATACAACAAAGAATTCCTCGAGATTGGCAATGTAAGTGAGGACCTGCTACACGCGCACTTCACCAACAAAGTACGTTGTGACAACCTCATTCGAACCATCTCTTGTAAGGATGGCCTGCTAAAAGAATGGGACAAAGTAATGTCGGCAGCCAAGTGTGGGCACAAACTGAACGCAACACCACGCGCGGGAGAAGCCATCACTACCATAGTAACAATCAAACAGTAACCACTAAAAAAACATGGGTAAAAACATGCCTTGGAGGATTTCACAACCTAGCGGTTATGAAGGTGAAAAAAATAGCTCCCATGACGATGCGTGAGCAACGATTAACCGAATCAGTCACAAGAAAAATACCAAATAGGAAAATAGAGAAAGGCAATGGACTCCGCTTATGAAAACTCCACATGAGATTCTGAGCGTGGAGAACCATCAATTCAAACCACCTTTGCAAATGTGCAACAAGAAGGGTCAAGACCCCAACCTTTATTGCGATTTCCACAAGGACTCCGGGCATAAGACCGATGATTGCATAAGTCGGAGCACAGAATTCGAGAAAGCGTTGGAATGTGGGAGGCTCACACACCTTGTCCAGAATGTAAGCAAAGAAATTAGACAGATCACCCGCAACGATGCGGGACCAAGCAATAAGAAACTAAAGCAAGTAAGACCCACATGATCCAAGGTGGGTCAAGGTACAACTAGAGAAGCCATAGCAAACGCCAACAGCAAGACAACTAGCGAGAGCAACAAGTAATTTTCCCAGTAATGCGTAGCGGGCCATGTGACAAGCATCTCGTCATCATCACTGGCGCTATCGGCAACTATAGAACAGATTACATCTTAATCGACCCAAGGAGCACAATGGATATCATTTACAAGCAATGTTTTAATAAATTTGACTAAGAGGACAAAGCACGCCTTGAGCCGGTCGACTACCCGCTCATAGGTTTTTGTAATGAAGTTATTTTTCCCTTAGGCAATCACTTTAAACGAAACTTTCGCTGATGGTAAGCATTCGAGGACAAAAGAGGTAACCTTTATGGTCAAGTCGCCTTACTCAAGGCACGATATTCTTTCAGGAAGAGATTCGCAGGGCAACTTCGGTATGATCACCTCCACACCCCATCGGCCATCGGATTTCCCACCGAAACTGGGGTAGCTATCACATACACTAAAAAAGAAATCATGATAGTAGAAGATGCATGCCTAACAAAAGCCGCAAAGACCACTCTGGGCACAAATCCGGAGCAGTGGGTACTTAACTAGAAATACCCTAAGCAGACTCTTATGCTAGGCACGACAATCTCTGAAAACATCCGCACATACTTAAAGCAACTTGTCTTTAAAAACATGGATATCTTCGCCTGGACTCCTGTCAATATGATCAGAGTCCTGCGCGACATTGTAAACATCGCTTAAACACTTTTTGTTTAACCTACAAAAGAATAGATCATATCCAAAAGCTAAGACATGACACAAATATTAAGAAGTAAACAGTTAATGAAACAATTCTCTTCCGGAAGATACTGAATCTTGAACACCTAATCATAACATCTGTTGAAGAACAAATCAAACATTTGATCAAGACTTGGAATCGTTGTTCAAGAAGAAACAACATCTGTTGAAGGCTAAAGACTGTTGAAGACCAAAGCACTAAAGAAAGCCAAAGGTCTGATGAAGAAGACCAAACATCTATATGGCCAAACAGATGTTAGGTTCTTATCAACAAAGGATAGCTTAGACAGAGGTTTCCCAATGTAACAGTACTTATCTTGTATCAGTAGTTAGGCTAGTTAGAACAGATGATAGGATTAGATGTTTGTAACATCTGTGGAATCTTTTCTATTAGGAATGCTAACTATCACTATTAGGGCGATGTTAGCTTATCACATACAGACCTTTAGTACTTAGTATAAATAGATCTCACATGTTAGAGAGCTATTTTATTACTTCACACTTTCTCTATTCTACGAATAGTTCTAGTGAGTGATTAGGCTGAGGGGGAGATTGTAAAATCATTACTGTAAACTTTGAATCATTTGAATCAATTGAAAAAAGTTGTTGATAATATCTCTTTACTTGTGAATTTATTATGATAATCAGTATTTGTTTACAAGGATTAAAAACTCAAAACCTAACAATTGGTATCAGAACTTGGTCACGTTAAAATTGATTTTATAATCAGTTTAACATACAAAGATCAGCTCACAAAAGATCCATTACTATTCATAAGCCTGAGTAGAAAAATGTAGAACTCAAAAAGTGTCTTACACATACTCTCTTCTTCTTCTAAAAGATCAAAGGAGAATGTCACTTAATAACTATTGATTCCCTTATCTCTGGTTATGATAGAAAACCACTGATGCTTGACAGATCAAATTACAATATCTAGCAAAGTCAAATGGTACACTATCTAGCTCAACAAAACACAGGACATTGGGGGTGTGATAACCAACAATATTTTATAATAATTCCGTACAACTTAATCACTATTTATAAGATTTAATTACGTTTGTTTTGACTCGATTTATGAATAATTAAGTCGTACAAAGGCTAAAATTGATAGGACATATTTTAATTTTACAATTGGTATTGCTACTTTCGTCGTGTCGTGAGAAACGAACTACTATGTCCTAATACGTTGGTGAACAATGCTAAAAATATTATTCACCTGAACACTATTCATGTTAGGAAGTTCAGAAATTGCTTGAAACGGCAAATGAATTATACGAAAGCATATCATTATAAACACACAAACAAAAACCTAATTCGGGGCACCATTTGCTACAATACTTTAACTTTCTGGAAAAATGCCTAAACTAGTAATTGTCTGATCCATGTTATAATTCAACAATTAAACTTTGTCCGCAACATAAAATTCAACATCTTGCAGCATATAAGCAAACCATTAGTAACCACCGAGATACTTTCGCAGGATGTTACCAATATCCTGGTTCGGTATCCTAGTCATAGATTAGAAACATAAAGTCAGGATATATTATTGGGATCTAGGTCCAAAATTCCACCCATAACAGTCATTAATCGCGTTTAGTCATTTTAATCACCTTTTAATTACACATTAATCACGATTTTGATTTTAGAAAATTTCGCCATAGTTTCCCCTATACTATGGCGTTTTCCTTGTTTTTAAGACGTATTTTTAAACACTTCTTAGTCCCAATATCATCTACATCACAAATCAAGTTCTAAATATACATTTCTAAATAATACATTTTCTATATATATTTATAAAGATCACTAAAAACATCATTATTTTTGTGTCCATCTTTTACTTTAACAAGTTTATATAACCCACTTTCGATTATATTTTCAAGATCATCACTTCAAAATATATTTTTAGCTTCTTGAATATTCTCATACTTTCAAAACCATTTTCAAGACTTTTGTTTAAGTTCCTAAACTTCAAAGATGATGATCTTGCTAGATATAAATATTAACATATTTATATCACATTTTAAGATATAAACCACAAAATTCACACATATAACACTAATACATGTAAGATTATATTGTTAAGTTTTAGGGTTCCTTGTATTTTGTTTGGTGTTCATCAAGATGATCAAATTGTACTTTTGATATTAAATAAGTATAGGAAGCATAAAAATAAGGTTAGATGATCTTACTACTAGCATTTCGGCTAGGGAAGACCAAGATGAAGATGTTAGTACGATCTTGTAGCTCCAAGAACAAAAGTAAAGCTCTTTTGAAGCCTCTTCTCTTGCTATCTTCTTAGATGATCATAACAAGCTCCATGTACACTTAGTTTTGGTTTAGATGGTTGAAGAATTGACGGTTCATATATGTGTGTGTATATATCTGAATATATAGAGAGAGATGAGTGGATTTGGTTCTTTTGAAAAGTTGTAAATGATAAGTGAAAGAATGGTGGAGTGTTATATAATTGCAAAAAATAAAAAATGGACACCATCCATTTATAAACTCTTTTGCATAAAATGATAGACATCCACAACCATACCATACTTCTTCATTATCAAAAGTCATCACCACACAAGGTGGGGCCCACTTGAGGGGGGTAAAGTGTAAATTTTATAAAATGTATTTAAAACATGTGGTAAAATCTTAATTGTTAGATATTTATGTCATTAGGTTAACTAACGATGATTAGGGTGCTAATGATGGTTTAGTAAGTTAACTCATCTTAACTAACTCGCTAGACTAGTTAACATTATGGTTAGATAGCAAAAATGCTATTAGTTCTGTCATCGGATCATTATCAGGTGTTATGTGAAGCGTACACGGTAATACCGGGAACGAGGTCTTTGATATTTAATTGATATCCTTGGGTTTGTTTAAGATGATTATCATCATTCAAAAGCTATATCCTGATATATCAATCAATAAGAAGAACAAAGGCAGCTGGCAGTTGTCAGCTCCTGAGGTTTTGTACTGGCGATCCGTGCACCATCCCGAAGCTGTATCCTGATATTTCAATCAATAAGAAGAACAAAGGCAGCTGGCAGTTGTCACCTCCCGAGGTTTTGTGCCGACGATCTAGATAAATCAGGAGCTTTCCTCGTACATCCCGCGTCAATCCTTAATTTTATTATTCATTGCTTGATAATTGATATAGTTTGTTATCCTGAAACTATATCCTAAAATTGTTTTCTTTATTAATCAACTTAGTACATTTTTGCAAATCTCTATAGCACACTACCTCACAAACTAAATTTGAGCACTTAATTGCTTCAATAATTTTTGACCAAAACAATTTGGCGCCCACCGTGGGGCAAGTGGTGCTAATTCTATTCAAAACTTTGCTAAAAAAATCATTAATCGGTTTTTGTTCTCAAAACTTTTTACAAAAATATTTTCAATGGCCTCTTAATCAAATTTCAGTTAGTCTTCGATGCCTGCTTCAACCTCTACTGCGACTAGTTCATTGCCTCCTCTACCTCCACAAGTTCAAGCTTTCCAAAGGAGAAATGAAAGCCAAACACCTCAAGACACTTTAATTGCTCAAAATATTTCTAGATCCGGAGTTTCAGCGACAACTCCTGTCTTTGCTTCTAATGATGAGATTTTGTCTTTGTTTGGCAGCATAGAGGATCAAATGAAAAAGTAGCAGTAAACCAACCAGGTTTTAATGAAGGAGATACAACTCTTGACGTCAAACGCCAAGAAACCTGCTGAGGATGCAACTACTCCTTTATAGCCTAGGATGTTGAACTTTAGTTCGGCAGCATTCATCAAATATAATCAAGGCAACATGATACCGAGTCATTCACGGAGCAATTGGAAATATCCCCAACGGCCAGGATATTGATCGTGAGGGATCCAGGATATGGTCTGGGATATAGCCAAAATTGCCAGGCTGGTAACGCATCTATTAACACTAGTATCCCTGCTACCAATAATCTTGAATCATTGAAGGATGCAGGTGTAACATCAGGATAACCAGAGAACTTCAAAAATTGAAGGATATGATATTGAGTGTGCCTAGGGTGGTGCAACCTATACCAGAAGTATCCCAGGATAACCACAAGATATCTTGATTTGCTTACCCTATTTATAATGCAGAAATCCCAAAGAGATTCCAGACTCCCAACATGAAGCTATATGATGGGACGACGGATCCTGATGAGCATGTTGCCTAGTATAGGGAAAGGATGGAAATAAATCGAATCCCACCAGAACTCAAAGAGGCATGCTTATATAAAGGCTTTGGTTCCACTTTAACAGGATCAGCCTTAAAATGGCTTTTAAATGTTCCATCTCATTCTATTAAATCATTTGCCCATTTAGTTAACTTATTTAACAGCCAATTTTCTTGTAGCAGGAGCTTTAGAAACTAACGAGTGATCTTTGCAAACATTTTTAATGAAATCCGTTATTTGAATATGCATGTCACTTGGACAAGTGTGTTGCTATTGTTATTATACTATTAATTATATGCCCGTCTACCAGACCAATATACAACTAGTTGTTATTGAATACATATTATTTCTTTAAAATAATTTCACGACGGGATGATTTGATGCCTTTTTGAATAATAACAAATGATACATGGATCTTGGATAGTGATATTTTAATGTTACAACATTGAACATCCCAACATAATTCATACATAAAAACTTCAAACATATTTAAGTGAACATGACTTGGTTTGTTTTCCGTCAATTTGCATTGTCATATTTCCCCATCGACTTAACTGATTAACCACAAAGTTGGTTCGGGTGAATTACATAGGATATGGGTCACAATTGTAATAAAAATTATATACATAAATATAAAATTGCAGTATCCATACCATGTACAAATGCGTACAAAATTCAATATGAAATACAACATATTTAAATAAATCGATTCAAATCATTCTTTTTGACAAGAGCTTGAGAAGCATCTTCTTGTACAATTTCCACTACAAGAAATTGAACCGCGCTCCTTGTTTGATCCTTCTTGGCTGCAAAAAATAAACAAACTGATGTTGACGGTTGTGGCTGAGGCACGTATTCAACATGCTTCCCTTAAAACAGATTCGCGCCTCTACCAAAGACAACGCGTCTGTTTCCCAGGGTACAACAACCGAAACAGTATGTACTGCCGGAGATGGCTCACGCGCCCGAGGTTACGCCGGATAAAATTAAAGTGTTAGAATTTGTGGAAAAATATGATACAAAGGTGATGAAATCGTTATAAAGAAAACATATTTCTCTAAGTACCCAACACATGGGTCTTCAAGTATTTCTTCTTTCCAAGAACTCTCCATATATTCATGTATTTTTCTTGTATCCATTCTCTTTATTTTTCTAGCTGTTTTTTCTCTACCTCAAAATGAGGCACATAGCCTATTATTTTTACAAGAGTTGAGAATAAGTGAAAAGTCTCACTTAATTAGTTATTGTCACACCCTCAATTTCCACTTGCGGAGTTTTACCGCGAGGCGTGTGAACAAACCAGAATCTGAAACACTAGTACGTCGAACGACTCTACATGATTTGATAATACGTTTTCCAAAATCGTTCATTTTAGATTTTATATCAATTACCAATATTTAGCAGAGCATTAGTTTTAAGTTTGAGCGGAAGCATAAATAAGTAGATGATGCGGGCGCCAACACAAACGCCAAAACAAATGAAAAATCCCAAAACAATATTAATAAATATGACTCGATAATGATGTCTTGTTCAATGCATGTGCGTGCACCTAGAGCTCCTAGCGTCCTGAGAAACATGTAAAGAAACAAGTGTCAACATTAAAGATGAGTGAGTTCACAGGTTTTCATAAATTCGTTTGTTCGGTTATAGTTTGTTACTCCGTTATCCCCAACCTGGGATAACATATCAGTTCCATTATTCCAATCCCGGAATAATAAGTTGTTGCTTCCAATATTCCCATCCCGGAATATTAAGTTGTTATTTCCATTATCCCCAACCCGGGATAATAAGTTGATGTTTCCAATATTCCAAACCCGGAATATTAAGTTGATCCGTAATTAAGTTCAATGTTAATATATATAGGTAGCTAGCCTAAAGTCATGTCACTAAGTGTTCGCGATCGAAGCTGACTGTTGTGCCTCCGTTTTGCCAGGCCTATCACATGACCATGGCGGTGTTAGGCCAATTATTCACCCGTTGACCATACCAGGTCGGCTAGCGCGACTAGCTCGGATGGGGCTTGTCAGACCCAGTAGTACTACTTATAATTCCCCCGCTATTTAACCCAAATACTAACGATCCGAGGAGATTGTCGAGGACTTAAGTGATAAAGCTGCTTAGTGCCCATAACATTACATTAACATTAACTTAGTTACCGTATAGTTGCGTGACGTTAAATTCGTTATAACGTAAAGAGATTGAGTTTGAGAGTGTATACATGTTTCTCCCCCTGTTGTTTAAAAACCGGATAAAGTTAGGGGCCGTGAACTCACCTTTATTTGCTCGGTTAGTGTAGCAAAGATGTTATAAGAGATGGGACCGCTAGTTGCGTCCTAACAAACCAATTAATTCCACGTCAGTGTGTGAACACACCAATACAAATTCTACACGTAACTTACTCACAAATTGATACACACAAACAACATCTCTAACACTCAAACATGCATGCAAGTATTCTCATGTGATCATAGTAATCAAACAACTTATCATGAACATATTCCAAATCCATGCAACACTTTAATGCATAAAATCACAAGTTATCAACTTTCTGCTTAACACTCAATTATTCAGCTGTTTTCTAGGATTTTTATAAAATAGTTCTAACATTCCAAAAATTCCCATATTTTTACAGTAGGTGACATTTATACCATAGAAATTTATATAATTTTTCCAAGTCCTAAATCTTTACCAATTAACCATAAATATTAATTCATTAAGCTGCAGTCAGATTTACCGCTTTCTGACTGCAGTCCACGGAAGACTTTATTTAAAAATCACTGATCGTCCGATTAACAAAATTTCAGTTGGAGTTGCCCGGAAATTTCTATACCTAGTTGCTGTACAAAAATCATGACTCAACTCCCTACTGATTTTAAAATCTAGCTTGACAAACAACTAGCAAAATTCCAGAATTTTCACAGCTTTAGCTACTGAACTTGTTTGGCCCTTTAAAAATATCAAACGATTTCAGAAATTTATGAATCTGGCGCCATTAGATTCCTTATTCAAATCTCTACGTTCTAGACATCAGAAAATCCGTTTTTCGACAACTAACGACCGAGTTACAGCCTGATGAAGTCGGCTGTAACTATTACTCAGCAACTGATTCAGCATACCTTTATCATAATCTTGTGTAATCCCGTTCATGCGATTAATCTAGGCGATCTAAAACCGATTTCTAATCCTAGATTAATACTAATATTTCACCCATGCAACCCTAGTTCTTACTTCTAGTTATTATAAACAAAACACACTTGCACACTTATGATATCCGTAAACAATCATGCACATGAACAATGATCAAATCAGCCGATTACTTAACACTCACATAATCTGAAAACAATACAATCAAACACATATATACTCGACTATAATCTAGCAACTTATGATAAATTCTAGATGATAAGGTACACGAACCGTGAGTATTATAAGAGATCGGTGATCAAGGATGCTTGCGGCCGAGATGAAAGAAAAACTGATCTCGCGACCAGGGAATGAGATTAAGCTGTTTGTGATCTGGGTGAAGTGTATCAAGGCTGAACGGGCGATCCAAGGAACAAATAAAGGGCTGTTTTACGTCTGAGATGAGGAAGACTTCGGCTGCTGCTTGCTGCGACCGAGAGAAAGAAGCGAACCCGGAAAGAATCGGTCTGCGATCGCAAGGCTGCTGCTATTGCTGCGACCGAGAGGAAGGCAAAGAACAAGGCTGATCAGTGTTTGCGATCACAATGGTGAGACAAAGCTGCCGACGGCTGTTTGCTTGTTAGGGTTTGTGTTTTGTCAATGGCACATGCATGGGTTTATATTTATAGGCTCAAGGATGATAGGGTTTACGGTTTGGTTTGGGTTTATGGCCGAGGGACTTGGGTGAGTTAGTTTGGTTTGGATGTGATCTCGCGGCCAAGTACTAGGGTGGTTTCGGTTTGGGTTCGATCTTCACGGCCGAAACATGTTTGGGCTTGTTCTTGGTTTAGGTTTGTGGTTTGGGTTGCATATGGCCGAGAATGGCTTAAGGTTTGAGATCTACATCTCGCGGCCGAAGACTTGGGTTTCAGGTTTCCTAGTTTCACAAAGAGTTCGGTTTGTGTTTGTGTCGCGGTTCGGTTCGTGTGCATATTTATTATACATACATATATAACTAAAAATCCACACAACACACAACACGTATTTAATTCATGCACGTTGAATACTTAGCATATATATTATTCGACAAATGTCACGTGTAAGTTATCCGAAAAACCCGGGATATCACATTATCCCCATGTTGAAAGTATTTTCGTCCCGAAAATTGAGTAAACGCGGTTTAGCATGTAGCGTACATATTTAGAGTGCCACGCACAAAGAGTTAGTTCGTTTATAATGGTACGCAACGTTACAAGAAGTTCCCAAGTGTCATACACAAAGATTTCCAAGTGCAATGCACAAGAATTTAGTCAACAATAGTACACGAAAGTATGAGAAATTTCCAGGTTGTCACATCATCCCCATGTTGAAAGAATTTTCGTCCTGAAAATTTAGTTACTGGTATCATTAGTTTGCTGCTCAGTTGCAAAGAGGTGTGGGTATTTGCTTTTCATTTGATCCTCTCTTTCCCACGTGAACTCCGGTCCACGCTTAGAGTCCCAACGAACTTTAACGATTGGAATCTTGCTGTGCCTTCGAGTCTTGATCTCATGATCCATGATCTCGATAGGCTGTTCTACAAAGTGCAGTTGCTCATCCACTTGGATCTCATCCAATGGAATAACTAGAGTTTCATCTGATAGACACTTCTTCAGATTTGACACGTGAAATACGTTGTGAACTCCACTGAGTTCGGCAGGAAGGTCTAATTGGTATGCTACGGGTCCAATACGTTTCAAGATTTCAAACGGGCCTACGTACCGTGGGTTAAGTTTGCCTCGTTTTCCAAAGCGGATTACACCCTTCCAGGGTCATACCTTTAGTAGGACGCGGTCGCCTACTTGAAATTCGAGCGGTTTGCGTCGTTGATCAGCGTAGCTTTTCTGTCGATCTCGTGCCGCCGCCATGCGGTTTCTGATTTGTACAATCTTTTCAGTAGCCTCAAGTATTAATTCAGGGCCTGTGAGTTGACTGTCACCGACTTCTGCCCAGCAGACCGGTGATCTACATTTACGACCGTATAATGCCTCAAACGGTGCTGCCGAAATACTCGTATGATAGCTGTTGTTATATGAGAATTCTACTAGAGGCAGGTGAATTTCCCAATTATTTCCGAAGTCCACCACGCATGCCCTAAGCATGTCTTCCAAGGTCTGTATGGTCCTTTCACTTTGACCATCAGTCTGAGGGTGATAAGCTGTGCTCATATCTAAGCGGGTTCCCAACGCTTTTTGGAGTGACCGCCAGAAGTTTGACGTGAAGCGAGCATCTCTGTCTGAGATGATGGACGTTGGCACACCGTGCCGAGAAACTACTTCCTTAATGTAGATGCGAGTCAACTTCTCCATCTTATCTGTTTCTTTAATAGCTAGGAAGTGTGCGGACTTTGTTAAACGATCCACAATCACCCAGATGGTATCACAACCACCCAAGGTTCGCGGGAGTTTAGTGATGAAATCCATTGAGATCTGATCCCACTTCCATACTGGGATCTCAGGTTGTTGGAGTAGCCCCGATGGCTTTTGATACTCCACCTTGACTTTTGCACAAGTCAAACATTTACTCACGTAGGTGGCTATATCGGCTTTCATGTTGGGCCACCAATACGCAGCTTTAAGGTCTTGATACATCTTATCCGAACCTGGATGGACAGAGTATCGAGATTTGTGAGCTTCGTCCATGACTAGCTCTCTAAGGTTTCCGTAGAGAGGTACCCATATGCGATTCATAAAATACCGGGCTCCATTGGGCTTTACTTCCCAATCGCGTTCCATTTTTCCCACTGATTCGGCTTTGATGTTTTCCCCTTTAACTGCTTCTAACTGGGCGTCGCGTATTTGATCGGGTAGCCCCGAATGAATAGTGAGTTGTAGTGCTCGTACGCGACGAGGTTTCAAGTGTTCCTTCCAACTGAGGGCATCAGCTACCACGTTAGCTTTACCCGGGTGATACCGAATGGCACACTCATAATCGTTCAAGAGTTCGACCCAGCGACGCTGTCGCATGTTCAACTCCTTCTGATAAAAAATGTGTTGGAGGCTTTTGTGGTCTGTGAAGATTGTGCACTTCGTCCCATAGAGGTAGTGTCTCCAAATCTTAAGTGCAAACACTACTGCTCCCAATTCCAGGTCATGCGTCGTGTAGTTTTTCTCGTGAACTTTCAGCTGTCGCGACGCATACGCGATGACCTTATCGCGTTGCATGAGTACGCATCCCAATCCCTGAATGGAAGCATCACAATACACTACGAAGTCATCTGTCCCTTCCGGCAATGATAGAATGGGTGCACTGCAAAGTTTCTGCTTCAGCAATTGAAATGCTGCTTCTTGTTTTTCACCCCAAGCATACTTGATGCCTTTCTGGGTGAGGGTAGTGAGCGGTTGTGCAATCTTTGAAAACCCCTTGATGAAGCGTCTGTAGTAACCAGCCAATCCTAAGAATTGGCGGATCTCCGTCGGCGTCTTAGGTACTTCACAGTTTTTAATGGCTTCAATCTTGGCAGGGTCTACGTGAATACCCTTCTCATTCACTACGTGCCCGAGGAACTGAACTTCCCGAATCCAGAAATCACACTTCGAAAGCTTGGCATATAACTTTTCCTGTTGAAGTAGCCCTAGCAGTAATCGTAGATGTTCCGCATGTTCTTCTTCACTTTTGGAGTAGATGAGTATGTCATAGATGAACACAATGACAAATTTGTCGAGGTATGGTTTACACACGCGGTTCATGAGGTCCATGAATACCGCAGGTGTGTTAGTGAGACCGAATGGCATGACCAAGAACTCGTAATGGCCATACCGAGTGCGAAAGGCCGTCTTGGCGATATCCTCCTCCCTGACGCGTAGCTGATGATAACCGGACCGTAAATCAATCTTAGAGTAGTAACTTGACCCTTGCAGTTGGTCGAATAGATCGTCGATGCGAGGTAACGGGTATCGGTTCTTGACTGTAACCTTGTTGAGTTCCCTATAGTCAATGCACATGCGGAAAGTCCCGTCCTTCTTTTTGACAAACAGGACTGGAGCTCCCCATGGCGAAACGCTTGGTCGGATAAATCCTTTTTCTAGCAGCTCTTGAAGTTGGGTAGACAGCTCCTGCAGCTCGGCTGGAGCTAGGCGGTATGGAGCCTTGGCGATAGGAGTTGCATTGCTTGCCAATTCGATTTCAAACTCCAATTGTCGATGTGGTGGAAGACCAGGTAGTTCTTCTGGGAATACATCAGAAAAATCACGGACGACAGGGATGTCTTCTATACGTTTCTCGTCCTTATGCTGTTCGGTAATTAGTGCGAGTAAAGCGAAGGAATTCTTTTTCCGAAGATACTTCTGCGCTTGCATGTATGAGATGATGTTGGTGACGGCGCTTGCCTTATCGCCTTGTACTGTCAGGATTTCGTCGTTCGAGAGCGGAATACGGATAGATTTTTCGAAGCAGAGAACTTCAGCCCGGACGTCGGATAGCCAGTCCATTCCGACTACCACGTCAAAACTACCCAGGGTAGTTGTCATCAGATCAATGGTAAAAGTGTGGCCCGCGAGTTTGAGTTGACAGCCGGATACGATTTGGGTCACATCTACCGATTTACCATTGGCTAATTCTATCACATAAGGGGTCTCTAATGGTTTAGGCGTGAGATTTAGGTTCTTCCTAAAAGACTCAGATATAAAACTCCTATCCGCACCCGTATCAAAAAGCACAGTAGCAAAATGTTCATTAAGGGGAAACTTACCGGTGACCACGTTCGTGTCGTTTCTGGCCTCTCCACGGCCCAATGTAAATGCGCGACCCTTGGCACCTCCTGTGCCACCGTTCCCATTGTTGTTGTTGTGATTATTGTTGTGGTTGTTGTGGTTGTGGTTGTTTCCACCATTATTGTTGTTGTTGCGCAACTGTGGGCAGTCTCTTCTGAAATGAGCAGTGCTACCACATTGATAGCATCCCCGGTTTATACCCTGCTGCTGACCCTGGGGCTGATTCTGATTTTGTCGGGGCATGGTTTCCCCACGACAATCCTTTGCCGCATGTCCCATCTTGCCACATCTGTGGCAGCGAATTCCGGCACAAGGGCCGTGATGATGAAGATTACAGCGGTTGCACTGCGGCTTTCGACCTACATAGCCGCCTGAATTCTAGTTGTTGTTGTTGTTGTAGTTGTTGTTGTTGGCGGAATGATTTTGATGACCCCGGTGGCTGTGGTAATGATTGAACCGTTTCTGGTTCCCTTGCTGCGGATGTGATGACGAAGACTGTCGAACAGTGGAGTCTTCAAATTTTCTTTTGTTATCTGGGGCGACTTCGGTGGTACCCCGTGCTGGCAGTTTCTTCTGTTCCACCGCTTTATCGGTGAGTTTGTGAGCCAATCGGATTGCTTGATGTTCAGTTACAGGGTTACTAGACATCACCATACCCTGAATTTTCGGAACCAAACCCCCGAGATAGAACTCGAGTCTTTTCTCCACCGTGTTGGCCAAATCGGGACACAGAAATACTAGGTCATGGTGTTTTGCAGTGTAAGCTTCAATTTCCGATCCCACCATCTTGTGGTTCCATAGAGCTTGCTCCAATTGTTGCACTCTGTCTCGTGGACAGTACTCCTCTTTAATCAGGGCCTTGAACTCAGTCCATGCCATTGCATTCGCAGCTAACAGTCCGCGTGTTTGGACTTGGGCATTCCACCATGTCAGTGCCCCATCTTCCAGTGTTGAGGCTGCATATTTGACCTTGTTGGCCTCGAGGCAGTTGCACATTTCAAAAACAGATTCCGATTTTTCGATCCAGCGGACCAGTCCAATGGGTCCTTCCGCCCCCGAGAATTTGCTTGGCTTTGCGTCAAGGAACATCTTATAGGGATTAAAGCCCCCTCCTGCTGACAGAGAACAGGGAGTCAGGAAGGAATTGTACTAGCCTCACTATTAGATTTTCACGCGAAAATTTAATAATGGTTACCTGCCGGCTGGTTCTGAACACCCGCTAAGGCTGCGTTCACATGCTCCTAAATCATGGCAGCTAGCTCTTCGGGCGTCAAGTTAAGGTTTCCACGTCTTCCTGTCGCCATTTAGATCTTCGAAACACAACACAAACACACCCTGATAAGTCTATATATCCAATATAGTTATCCTACTTCGTACTTTAATAATTATTAAGTTAGGTCAACTCAATATGTTAAATAGTCAAAGAAATACTTGATTAACTGGAATTTCAACGTCTTACAAAAGTGCAATCAAACATACGAATTCACTATAAAGTCTCAGGTTTAAATACAAGTGGGAAAATAATAAACTGAAGGAAAACAAATAATATAAACGAGACGTGTCAGTCGTCTACGTCTCCATTCCCCAAGTCACTGTCGTTGCCGTCATCCTGTGCGGCATCTCCAGCTTCCTCAGCTGGGTCCTCCTCCGGATCCTCTTCAGGATCCTTCTCTGGATCCTCCTCTACCGGCACTGGAGGGGCCGGTGCTGGTTCAAGTGCTTGATTTTGCAGTTCCTGAATGTTCCAACTATTTTCCAGGACTCTGTCCTCCAGCCAGTCAGCTCTTATCTGCTCAGCACGCAGATCTCTGGCTATGGTGTTACGAGCTATCTTACTCGTACGATGCTCTTCCTCGAGCGAGTCGGTCTTTCCGGTAAGGTGTCGGATCATCCATCCTTGTGCTAAGATGGTTTCCTGCATTCTTTCTAGCTGTTTTTGTTGTGTATGTACCAGGATTCTAAGCATGTCAATTCCTATTTCTACAGGATTAACCGATTCAACCGGTACAGCAATAGTTGGGCGTAACGACGACTCCTCCCCAAGAGCGAGCCTTTTCCTCGCTGCTGAGCGTGTCTCCACGCCATAAGGTGGTATGGGTTCCACCATTGGTGCCTTTCCTAGTGCCCTTGGTGGCGTAGGTTTGTCGGACGATGATGACGATGAGGATGATGACATTGCCTGTTAGGTCGTGTAGTTAGTTATGAGTTGCTTTCATTTCTTATTATGAAGGCATAATCTACCAAACACAATTGCGATATATTGCATAACAAGATATAATAATTCGGTGCCAAACTAACTCTAGTGTCGTGATATCAGCTATAGTTTAGGTCTACTTCTAATGCAAACCTGGTTCTCTATAGCTAGTGGCTCTGATACCAATCTGTCACACCCTCAATTTCCACTTGCGGAGTTTTACCGCGAGGCGTGTGAACAAACCAGAATCTGAAACACTAGTACGTCGAACGACTCTACATGATTTGATAATACGTTTTCCAAAATCGTTCATTTTAGATTTTATATCAATTACCAATATTTAGCAGAGCATTAGTTTTAAGTTTGAGCGGAAGCATAAATAAGTAGATGATGCGGGCGCCAACACAAACGCCAAAACAAATGAAAAATCCCAAAACAATATTAATAAATATGACTCGATAATGATGTCTTGTTCAATGCATGTGCGTGCACCTAGAGCTCCTAGCGTCCTGAGAAACATGTAAAGAAACAAGTGTCAACATTAAAGATGAGTGAGTTCACAGGTTTTCATAAATTCGTTTGTTCGGTTATAGTTTGTTACTCCGTTATCCCCAACCTGGGATAACATATCAGTTCCATTATTCCAATCCCGGAATAATAAGTTGTTGCTTCCAATATTCCCATCCCGGAATATTAAGTTGTTATTTCCATTATCCCCAACCCGGGATAATAAGTTGATGTTTCCAATATTCCAAACCCGGAATATTAAGTTGATCCGTAATTAAGTTCAATGTTAATATATATAGGTAGCTAGCCTAAAGTCATGTCACTAAGTGTTCGCGATCGAAGCTGACTGTTGTGCCTCCGTTTTGCCAGGCCTATCACATGACCATGGCGGTGTTAGGCCAATTATTCACCCGTTGACCATACCAGGTCGGCTAGCGCGACTAGCTCGGATGGGGCTTGTCAGACCCAGTAGTACTACTTATAATTCCCCCACTATTTAACCCAAATACTAACGATCCGAGGAGATTGTCGAGGACTTAAGTGATAAAGCTGCTTAGTGCCCATAACATTACATTAACATTAACTTAGTTACTGTATAGTTGCGTGACGTTAAATTCGTATAACGTAAAGAGATTGAGTTTGAGAGTGTATACATGTTTCTCCCCCTGTTGTTTAAAAACCGGATAAAGTTAGGGGCCGTGAACTCACCTTTATTTGCTCGGTTAGTGTAGCAAAGATGTTATAAGAGATGGGACCGCTAGTTGCGTCCTAACAAACCAATTAATTCCACGTCAGTGTGTGAACACACCAATACAAATTCTACACGTAACTTACTCACAAATTGATACACACAAACAACATCTCTAACACTCAAACATGCATGCAAGTATTCTCATGTGATCATAGTAATCAAACAACTTATCATGAACATATTCCAAATCCATGCAACACTTTAATGCATAAAATCACAAGTTATCAACTTTCTGCTTAACACTCAATTATTCAGCTGTTTTCTAGGATTTTTATAAAATAGTTCTAACATTCCAAAAATTCTCATATTTTTACAGTAGGTGACATTTATACCATAGAAATTTATATAATTTTTCAAAGTCCTAAATCTTTACCAATTAACCATAAATATTAATTCATTAAGCTGCAGTCAGATTTACCGCTTTCTGACTGCAGTCCACGGAAGACTTTATTTAAAAATCACTGATCGTCCGATTAACAAAATTTCAGTTGGAGTTGCCCGGAAATTTCTATACCTAGTTGCTGTACAAAAATCATGACTCAACTCCCTACTGATTTTAAAATCTAGCTTGACAAACAACTAGCAAAATTCCAGAATTTTCACAGCTTTAGCTACTGAACTTGTTTGGCCCTTTAAAAATATCAAACGATTTCAGAAATTTATGAATCTGGCGCCATTAGATTCCTTATTCAAATCTCTACGTTCTAGACATCAGAAAATCCGTTTTTCGACAACTAACGACCGAGTTACAGCCTGATGAAGTCGGCTGTAACTATTACTCAGCAACTGATTCAGCATACCTTTATCATAATCTTGTGTAATCCCGTTCATGCGATTAATCTAGGCGATCTAAAACCGATTTCTAATCCTAGATTAATACTAATATTTCACCCATGCAACCCTAGTTCTTACTTCTAGTTATTATAAACAAAACACACTTGCACACTTATGATATCCGTAAACAATCATGCACATGAACAATGATCAAATCAGCCGATTACTTAACACTCACATAATCTGAAAACAATACAATCAAACACATATATACTCGACTATAATCTAGCAACTTATGATAAATTCTAGATGATAAGGTACACGAACCGTGAGTATTATAAGAGATCGGTGATCAAGGATGCTTGCGGCCGAGATGAAAGAAAAACTGATCTCGCGACCAGGGAATGAGATTAAGCTGTTTGTGATCTGGGTGAAGTGTATCAAGGCTGAACGGGCGATCCAAGGAACAAATAAAGGGCTGTTTTACGTCTGAGATGATGAAGACTTCGGCTGCTGCTTGCTGCGACCGAGAGAAAGAAGCGAACCCGGAAAGAATCGGTCTGCGATCGCAAGGCTGCTGCTGTTGCTTGCGACCGAGAGGAAGGCAAAGAACAAGGCTGATCAGTGTTTGCGATCACAATGGTGAGACAAAGCTGCCGAAGGCTGTTTGCTTGTTAGGGTTTGTGTTTTGTCAATGGCACATGCATGGGTTTATATTTATAGGCTCAAGGATGATAGGGTTTACGGTTTGGTTTGGGTTTATGGCCGAGGGACTTGGGTGAGTTAGTTTGGTTTGGATGTGATCTCGCGGCCAAGTACTAGGGTGGTTTCGGTTTGGGTTCGATCTTCACGGCCGAAACATGTTTGGGCTTGTTCTTGGTTTAGGTTTGTGGTTTGGGTTGCATATGGCCGAGAATGGCTTAAGGTTTGAGATCTACATCTCGCGGCCGAAGACTTGGGTTTCGGGTTTCCTAGTTTCACAAAGAGTTCGGTTTGTGTTTGTGTCGCGGTTCGGTTCGTGTGCATATTTATTATACATACATATATAACTAAAAATCCACACAACACACAACACGTATTTAATTCATGCACGTTGAATACTTAGCATATATATTATTCGACAAATGTCACGTGTAAGTTATCCGAAAAACCCGGGATATCACAGTTATTTTATTAGAGACATAAACTCTAATAACAAATAAATTGACATAAAAACTCTACTTAAGAGTTTATCATCCATATGAAGAGTCTAGTAAATAATTATAACTTTACTAAATTATAATTTCATTGAATTAATATCCATTCACACTACAAAAATTTCCAACAATCCCCCACATGAATGAAGATCGTTCAGAACACATAAAATTTCGAATGGAACCTCGATAGTTGAATATTTCCGGATAAGTAGGTGTTCCCTTTGAACTTTCCGTTGTGAAGCATACTTAGTCTCCTAGCGGTTTGTAGACGCGATTTCCTTGAACAAATCCTCATTTGTGTAGACGACAATACACTTCACACAATACTCTCCTTAGCCGGGTCATCCCCTCATATTTGTGTCCAATGATGGTCATGGAACACTTTCCTGGTTCTGCGAGAACTCTAAGAATTGTGCCCCCAATTCCATTCGAAGCAACCCCACTTCTATCTGACATAGGTGATTCTCCTTAAATCATTAAAAGTATCATGGTTACCATGATTACACAAAATCATTTACCACATAATATGCTTAGCATCACAATTTGTCACTGAATTTCATAGGAATGAACTAGGACGTATTTAAACACCCTTTTATCGTTTAGGGGGTATATATAACCATATATACTAGCTTATGCATATCAGCTATGCCCCTATAGTGACCACCCTTAGGCATATGAATTCATTATCCTATTGAACTTAGATCTTGGGATCTCCAATCAACTAAGTTAGGGTTCCTTCACACACCCTTTTTCCTTGGGCTTTAGTCTCATTCCATAACTTGATCTCTAATAAACTCTCAGGTTGTTGGATCCATAACATTATCTTTGTCATTGACAAGTCATTGAAGATAACTTTACAGTTGAGATCAATTGTCATGACGTAATTGTAACTCGAAAGTTAACATTGCCTATTGTCAATTTCTAAGACTATAACCTCCGGTGGCTACCTGAATATGGTTATAATATTTGTCTTAGAATGATACATTTATAA
The DNA here is from genome assembly GCA_947069175.1 of Scalesia atractyloides. Taxonomy (NCBI): domain Eukaryota; kingdom Viridiplantae; phylum Streptophyta; class Magnoliopsida; order Asterales; family Asteraceae; genus Scalesia; species Scalesia atractyloides. The sequence continues at coordinate 55,137,468 of CAMTDV010000029.1, forward strand.
TTTAAGGCAAACACATCTCCATTATGCACTATGACCTTCGTGTCTTCCACTTAGTCGTTTGTTTGCAATGTTAGATTGGATTACAAAATCCTTATTGCCAAAATATTATGGGTACAAATGTAAGACACCCCCACATTTAAGTGTTATCGAACAAGATCAACATTTGTGTCTCCCCCACATTTCTTGCCATTTGATCAACATTTTTGTAATTTCACTTATGACGACCTTTATACACATATGATTGAACAAGATCAACCTCATTGTATCAGTGAATTTAATCATGTTGCACATAAGCTAATCAAAGCAACACATGCCATTATCATAAGTTTGTCACCAACTTAGAATAATTCTAACTTAACATCTAGAATAAGCCTAGACAATGAGTTCTCCTCATTAGCTTTTCAAACAAACTCTTCAAAAGTTACATGTCGTTTCCTTATAATGAATGAAAATTCTCCCTCAACTTTGTCTATACACAAATTCTTTTTGTGTTTATACACATTTGAATGTGTTTAGAGTTAAATAGTCTCTGTCAAGACCCATAATTAAGCAAGTATTAGTCTAGCATGCTTTAGACTACATACTTTAGCTTGTGAACAGAAGATGCATCATTCTGATTCTTCACAGCCCTAAAAATATAATAATATCACTATGCAACATTCATCCCTTGTTAAGACAAAATAATGAGACTTATTCATAATCCTAAAACATCAATATTTAGGAAGGTCTCACAAATTATTGTATATAGCACATAGCTAAATTTTATCATTCAATTAAGGAACATAACATGTTTACCTTTGATCTCCAACGCTTTACCATTGACTCATAAGGACTTGAATATAAGTCTTAATACAAGTCACTTGGTAAACACATTCATCACCAATAAGATGAACGTTCCCCATCTACAATCACTATTATGTGTGAGATAAAGTCAACTAGATCGACACTCAACAACATTGCATTCATAATTTTGCAATAAGTGATTTGCACACATCTATTGTTATTCATTAGGAGATATGTATATTTAAGACGCTCTCCCAAATGAAGGTAAAATATCCATATAGTTCTAACAATAAACAAGTGGTAGACGCATCTACGTATAGATCACTCGGAACATATCTCGCAAGATTTATTAAAGGTATACAATAACATATAGTACTTTCTATTTCATATAAAATTCACACTTGTGAATTTTTCAATGACTTCTAACGAATTATGTCGACATGAATCTCGTTTGTGTATTTCATCTCAATACACTCAGTATGTTCTTTCATTAATCTCTCATGATGTGGTTATACATTTGATGTTTCATCTTTGACTTTTAGTCAATGCAACAACTCTCAAGTTGTATATGTCCAAATATTTTCATGTACTATCCGTTTAAAGCCATATTCTTTTAGACAATGTATAGTTGACGTTATAATTACTTTCCACAAAAATAATTTATACATCACAAACGTCAGTGATTTATTTCTTTGTAAAAAATTGCATGTGTTATCCGAAGATAGTGAACACAAAATAATAAAATACATTGGAAACTAAATCTTAAGTGCCAAACACTTTTGAAATTTAAACGGAAGCATAGACGATATGTAGACATCAAATATCAAAGTGCTTTTATGTTCAACACTTTATAATCTGACCAAAATCTTCTCAACGATATCGTCCCATGGCATGTCTCGAGATACTCCCTCAATAAGACTCCATGCACTTGTAAGTACAAGTTTCTCATTTCATCTTGAAACTTTAAACTTTGACAATTCTACATAAAACAACATCAAGTTGTTACAAAGACTACATTTAAGTAGTGAACTTGAATAACTAAATTTGTTCACAACAACACCAAGTTGTTTTTCCACCAAATAATATCCATGATATTGTTACTTTGTTCACCATATGCTACTTCTAGCAAGAGTAGCGAACCATTTGATTTATCGATACTATGCAAAACTTTGTTTTATAGATCTCTCTAAAACATTTCCTTAGTTTTGCAATATACTATATTAATAATATTAACCATTTCTCATCATTTTCAATGCACACATAGGCAATTAAATGTTTACATAAAACATTTCCATTCAGTTGGCTTATATAATGAACAATCTCTAACCTTGTATTTGTGATACACATTTTCTAACACACGTGCTAGAAAATTGAAGTCATTTATATATATATATATATATATATAAACATGACCATTTGGCTTTAGAAATAAAAAATTAAAGTTAGTGATAAATCCCATACAACAACATCATCACTTTATGGTGATTCAATTCTTGAAGCCAATCAAATATCAACTTCAATGTATGACTTTATATTGTTAAACCATACAAAGCCTTAATGTGTTCATATTTACTAAAATCAATTCTACAACAAATTACTTATATAAAATGTTTACATAAAACATTTCAAAACATTTGTATTCTAACCATTTTTCACAATCATGTTAAAATGGAAAAAAAATCTAATGCGCACGTTAGAAATATTAACATTTCCACTAAATGTTAATTGGACTTGTTATAAACACATATATGGTTCATATAACATAAGTCACTTCTAATACACATGTTACAAAATATTGCTTCCAAACAAACACTTTTCATGAACCGTTTCTAACACGCATGTGAGAAGACAAATGATTACAAAAACATTTGTATTTTTTATAAACCGTTTCTGACACTTTTCATGAACTGTTTCTAACACACATGTTAGAAGACAAATGATTACAAACATCATTTGCATTTTTTTATAAACGGTTTCTAACACTTTTGTTTTAGAAATAAACAATTACAAAATTTGTTATAAATCTTATGAGTAAATATGTTCTAACATACTTATTAAAAATAAATGATTATAATAACCATTATCATACCAATAGGTTCTAACAAGCTCATTAGAAATAAATGATTACAGAAATCGTTATAAAACATATCAGTTTATATATAAAACCAATTCTAACACGCTCATTTAGAAATATATGATTATAAAAATTATTATAAGGCATATTAGTTTATATCAAATACATATAAACCAGTCTAACACTCATGTTAGAATCACTAAATTTTTGCTATAAATTTCATGGATGAATGAAGAGTCTACTTTAAATCGAGACTTAATTAGAGACATAAAACTCTAATCAAGTAACATAAAACTCTTATTTAAAGACACTAAAATTCTACAAGAGAATTTAACGTTTACAAAAAACGTATGGTTTACACCCATAATTCTGGTTTAACACACAAGTTAAAGAAATTTAACGTTTACAAAAAACGTATGGTTTACACTAATAAACCCGTTCTAACACAAATGTTAGAAAAAATTAACGATTTCAAAATCGTCTCAAAACCAAACGATTGAACAAAAACTATTCGTTTTGTACCACGGTATAGGATTTATGATTGTATCTCAATCTCAATAAATCCAAACATAATAAGTTGTATTACATATATATTTCTCAAAAAAATATTTATAAGATCAAATCTCTAAAAAAATATGTATTTTTTATTATAAATCATTTCGTGAACCCAAAATCCTTATAAATAAGGTTTTAAAATTGTAGCAACAATCTCACGAAATCTGTTTTAAGATTGTAGGACATGGGTCACAATTATAATATAAAATATATACATAAATATAAAATTGTAAAGATACTCTTTTACATAATTTTGAGAAATTGTAGTACCCATACCGTGTACAAATCCATACAAAATTAAATATGAAATACAACATATTTAAATAAATCTATTCAAAATGTTCTTTTTTACAAGAGCTTGAGAAGCATTTCTTGTACAATTTCCGCTACGAGAACTTGAGTCGCGTCTCATTGTTCGATCCTTCTTGGCTGCAAAAAATAAATAAAGTGTTGTTGACGGTTGTGGCTGAGTCACGTGTTCAACATGCTTCCCTTAAAAGAGATTTTGCGCCTCTACTAAAGACAACACGTTCGTTTCCCAGGGTACAACAGTCGAAGCAGTATGTACTGCCGAAGATGGCTAACGCGCCAGAGGTTACACCTGACAAAATTATAGTGTTAGAACTTGTGGAAAAATATGATACGAAGGTGATGAAATTGTATAGAGAAAACATATTTCTCTAAATACCCAACAATTGGTCTTTAAGTATTTCTTCTTTCCAAGAACTCTCCATATATTCATGTATTTTTCTTGTATCCCTTCTCTTGTATTTTCTAGCATTTTTTTCTCTATCTCAAAATGAGGCACATAGCCTACTATTTGTACAAGAGTTAAGAATAAGTGAAAAGTCTCACTTAATTAGTTATTTTCATTAGAGACGTAAACTCTAATAATAACAAATAAATTGACTTAAAAACTCTACTTAAGAGTATATCATCCCTATGAAGAGTCAGTAAATAATTATAATTTTACTAAATTATAATTCACTAAATTAATATCCATTCACACTACATAAATTCCAACAAATTCTACCTAAATATGACAATCTTTTTATTCGTCCGCTCATACATTTTCTAATCTACACTAAAATCATCATCATAATACTAGAACTATTAACCACTTTGGTAGTGCATGATTACTTGGAAGCCTTGGCTATCCTACCTTCAATCCACCACCTCACTTGATGATTTTGATTATTTTCGCCTTTTACTCTTATATTTATCTTATTCATGACCATCCTGTTGTCGTTCTGACGAACTTGTGCATTGGTGAACAATACGAAAAAGGTTAAAGGCAGGTTATCCTCCTACCCCCATGTATGACTTCTATGAACTTACATGAAAAATATGATTACGTATACTATGTAATATATATACACTAACCGAGCCCTTGATGGTAATCGGATGATTGTCCGTCATGGTAATAGGTTACATCACCTAAGTACTTAATCTCTCGTTACGATTCTAATGGGTATCCTAACCCATGAAAACACATCAACCTGAATGGGTATTATAGTGTCAAGAATGAGTATTAAGTCTAGATGAATATTTTCTCGTATACATACTTTAGTGTATTTAAATTCCTAATCCTCCGTTATCGTTCGAATACTTACCAACCTACAATTTCCTTTTGTAGGATAACTCGGTGTTCCATCCTCCAAACTCCCCCAACACTTTATGAAAATACCAAGTGGAAGCTTGCAAAACCATGAGTACACTCGAACACCTTTTTTACGCTTTACACTTTTTGGTTGCAATATGTTAATCTATCATAAACACACTAAATCACACTTTTATTCTATGAAAACACACAAACAATCCATCATCCATGATATAGTTATGTGATATTTGAATTGTTTACTTGGTACATTCTTATGTGATACTAAATGTCATTAACTTCGATCAAGCCTCCTTTAACATGTATAGCGCTATAGGAGTAACGCACCGCCCGTATTCTTGTGGTCAATGTTAAGTTTTCTTTTAATCTATTACGCGGTACACTAGAGGATTGACTTGTAGTTCACATGCCTTGTTTACATTAATCTCGTATACTAGCTTATTATGTGGATTTGTTTAAACGTTTTTACTACTTATGCTATGTTATCAAACTTGTGTACTCGTCAATACTATATTATTGAACTATACTTTTTAAAATGTTGCAGGTTGATGAAGTTGGTATGATGAAACTTAGTAGGATCGGCATAGAAACACGCTTAAAATGCTAAGTTAATTATTATGTTTTTGTTGAACTTATCTCGTTGTTGTTATTTTGTACTCGAATTATGTTGTAGTTGAAAATTTGATGAATGAAATGAAATGGGTTGTTTAATTAAATATCGTCACAATTAGTATTATGATGTCTCGAGCAATCTTGTTCGTCTCACTCCGCTGTTTCCGCTATCGATTTAGGTGTGACAAAATCTCTCAAAGAAAACCACTTAATAGAAAACCTCTAAGCAACTATGATATACCACCGTATTGACAGATAACCTGCTAGTTAGGTTAAGTGAAGTTGAATTTTGACTTGTATGTTTATTTATATATTTCTTTCGGTCATTAATAGCCTTGTATATTTTTGGAACAAAATATAGACCTGACCACCTACTTACGTTAGATATATGGATAGGACCCATATTGCCTTGATTTGTGTGTCCATTTTTGTTCGATGATATATAACACAGTCAAAAGAGTAATGATATAACCAGTATTTTTTACTTTTGTTACATAATAAAAAATACATTAAAATGTTGGATTCGATTAAGAGTAATTATTTATTCATATCTATATTACATAAAAAATAACTATTTTTTCTCTCTTATTTTAATTTGATAATATTATTTATACCTTTATCATTATTTTTTTATGTCCTACTCTCACAACCATTTCTAAAAATATTAAAAAAATTATAAGGCTTTCTCTCTTCATATATTTTTTCCATATATTTACATATAAACAGTAAGATTCTCATATATTTTCTCTTACTACCACTCAAAAACACTAACAATCATTTCTTATAATATAACTAAACTCACTCAAATATTTTTAGGGTCATCATTATGAATGCTCTAACATATACAATTTCATCGATTCAGTAACACCGGTAGGTAACATCTATGTCCCCCCCCCCCCCCCCCTTTATGGTATACGTTAATAGTACAAGTGTTATGTATGACTAGTTTTATAATGTACGTATTCGAGCGTATAGCTGATTCAGTTTCGCCCTAGAAAGTTTAAACAATATACAAAACATGTAGATTGAGTCGTAAAAACAAAAAAAAATCATGTTGTGAGAAAACTACAAAAACCACCTAAATTTATGGCATGTCTTTTTCATAATTTTTTGTATATTTCCATACCTTGGATACACTTATTGTAGCATATCTATCTATACTAATAAAGGACACATCTTTCACTCCTTCACTGAGTTTCAAGAATTTTATTGACTTTTTGACTTTTACCTATGAGAAGTGTAGCTTTTCATATTTTTTGGATCCTTAAAATACCTTTCTATCCTCATCAACTACAACAAACCTTAATCGCCCTCTCAGACGAACTGTAATTCCGGTGTAATTTGACGAACTGTAATTCTGGTGTAATTTCTGAAGATTGATCTAATCCTTCAATTGTGAATCATTTTTTGTTTCTTAGATCGACGCATTCAGGTATTCATTTTTTGTCAGATGTCATTCGTCTATGTCACTTTATTTTTGTTTATGGATCTTGATTCCGTGAATCAATTTGACGCTAAAGTGTTATCGATCATTGTGATTTCTTTTATGCATAACATTTATATTCTTGATGAAGCCCAAATCTTTTTAGGGTTTGACATGTTAAACCAAATGGATTGTAATATAATAATGTTTTAGGGTATTTGTAGAAAACGTGGATTTAAAGATTAATCATTTGCATTTGTTGTTGTTATTGTTAAAGAGTTTTTAATGTATTTAAAGGGTTTCTTCAAAATTTCACTTGGTTTGTGAATTTATTGTATTATGTGCTTATGAAATCATTAGGGCCAACATCTATTTTTAATTTGTTCGATTATTGCATTTATTTAGCAAAGTTTTGTTCTCACGTGACGTTTATGTGATTTGTTCAATTGTTGGTGTTCTACTGATTAGAATTGTTGTTCTACTATGACATTGATTCAGCATTTTTCTTATCAATATGATAATGGGGAAACTGGTTGACATGTTAGTTTTTTTCAATCTTATTGTAATATTGTTTTTTTTTTTTTTGTTGATAAGTAACTATTTTTTATGTGAATGTCGGATTGAATGATTCACGGCAATACACCGGCATATTTGAAGGAATTAGGTATGGGACTATTTAGTATTTGTTATATGCTTTAAGGTGATGGTAATTCTAAATTACTAATTGTTTTAGTCAAAAATCGGCTTTAAGGATAATGTAACTAAATTTTGAAAGTGATGTGGAGTGCTAATGTGTTGAACAACTGTATAAACGAACACGAAATGTAAATAACGATGAACACAAGGATTTATACAAGGAAAAAGCCTTTGATCATCAAAAGATCTCTGGCATAAAAACACATCGGGTGATGGAAACTACTGATCACCAACTATATTGTACAACAAAGATTACAACTTTGGATGTTGATCAAGTGTGGTACAATGATCGTATGCTAAGTGAGAGCTCTAGTTTGCAATGTGCGAGTACGTGTGTGTAACCGTAACTGTTATTGTGTCCTACGACACTTGATCAACTCCTTATATTTCAAAGATAAAATATCTGAAAATGAAGCAAGTCCACTTTCATTCCCCATGATCGTTGTGGAAAAAGCACGTGTGGCATCTGTTATGGGTGGAATTTTGAACCTATCCCGAAAATATATCCTGACTTTATGTTTCTAATATGTTACCAGGATATTGGTAACATCCTGCAGAAGTATCTTCCTTGTTACTAAGGGTTTGTTTGTATACTTCAGTTGCAAGGGACCAATGTTAATGAGGACTAGGTCTACCCGAAGACTCACTCAAAGTGGTTGACATGTGAACGTTTGATAGTGGAAGAAGAGGTCTACAACGGTCACAAGGGGATATTTCCATATCCCGGAATTGTAGGATATTTAGTTAGAATTTAAAAACGATATAAGGGGATGCCGAATAATTAAAAAAACACATGTAATCTCGTACACACACTAACTACTTGTTATATTCACATCAATCACTCACATTTCACAATCATTGTAGACTTAGAGCTGATTTGTGCATTATCCTGAAGCTGTATCCTGATATATCAATCAATAAGAAGAACAAAGGCAGCTGGCAGTTCTCAGCTCCCGAGATTTTGTGCTGGCGATCTAGATAGATCAACGGTTTTCCTGTACATCCCGCGTCCATCCTTACTTTTATTGCTCATTGCTTGATAATTGATCATGAAACTATAACCTGAAACTGTTTTCTTTATTAATCAACATAACACATTTTTGCAAATCTCTATAGCACACTACATCACAAACTAAATTTGATCACTTAATTGCTTCGATAATTTTTGACCAAAACAATTTGGCGCTCACCATGGGGAAGTGGTGCTATTTTTATTCAAAACTTTGTTAAATCATTAATCGGTTTTTTGTTGTTAAAACTTCTTAAGAAACTATTTTCAATGGTCTCTCAATCAAAATTGAGCTCTTCTTCGATGCCTGCTTCAACCTCTGCTACGACTGGTTCATTACCTCCTCCACCTCCACAAGTTCAAGCTTCCCGAAGGAGAAATGAAATCAAAACACCTCGAGACACTTCTATTGCTCAGAATGTTTCCAAATCCGGAGTTTCAGGGAGAACTCATGTCTTTGCTTCTAATGATGAGATTTTGTCTTTGTTTAGCAGCATACATGATCAAATGAAAAAGTAGCAATAAACCAACCAGGTTTTAATGAAGGAGATACAACTCTTGAAGTCAAACTCCAAGAAACCTGCTGAGGATGCAACTACTCCTTTATAGCCTAGGATGTTGAACTTTAGTTCGGCAACATTCACCGAAGATAATCAAGGCAACATGATACCTAGTCATTCCTGGAGCAATATATTGGAAATATCCCAACGCAAGATATCGACGTGAGGGATCCAGGATATGGTCTAGGATATAGCCAAAATCGCCAGGCTGGTAATGCATCTATTAACACTAGTATCCCTGCTACTAATAATCTTGAATAATTTCAGGATGCAGGTGTAACATCAGCATAACCATAGAACTTCAAAAAATTGAAGGATATGATAACGAGTGTACCTAGGGTAGTACAACCTATACCAGAACTATCCCAGGATAGCCACAAGATATCTCGATTTGCTTACCCCATTTATAATGCAGAAATCCCAAAGAGATTCCAGACTCCCAACATGAAGCTATATGATGGGACACGGATCCTGAGGAGCATGTTGCCCAGTATAGGGAAATGATGGAAACTAAATCCAATCGCACCAGAACTCAAAGAGGCATGCTTATGTAAAGGATTTGGTTCCACTTTAATGGATCAGCCTTAAAATGGCTTTTAAATGTTCCACCTCATTCTATTACATCTTTTGCTCATTTAGTTAACTTAATTAATAGCCAATTTTCTTGTAGCAGGAGATTTGAGAAACTAACGAGTGATCTTTACTGGATAACGCAGGGATTACAAGAATGCCTAGGGATTATGTTAATAAATTTAGTAGAGAAGCCCTGGATATCCCAAACCTTGATGTTGCCACGGCAGTACAAGCATTGAAAATGGGGTTACAGAAGGATTCTCAATTTTACCAAGACCTTGTAACGAATCCTTGCAAGAATCTAGATGAAGCTCGAAGTAGGGCCTTGAGGTACATAAGGCTCGAAGATGACAGGAAAACGCAGGAAAGGATGAACATATCCTCAACATATGAATCGACGAATAGGAAGTCAGAATCCTCATACAAACAATACCGATCCAAGCCATATGCTAAGAACAACAACTAAAGAGTGAATTCTGTTGAGGATAAGGATAACGAAGAATATCCTAAACTTCCAAAATATTGTTTTTTAGTAAATGTTCTTGAACTAATGTATGCTATGTAGGGATTAGGGGACAAAGCAAGATGGCCGAAAAAGAATCAAAAAAATGCTGATTGGAAGGACAAATCAAAGTGGTGTGCCTTTCATGAAGATTTTGGGCACACGACGGAGGATTGTATAGCCTTAAAGAAAGAGACCAGCTACTTACTAAGTAAAGGTTATCTAAAGGAACTTCTTGGCAAAAAGAAGAACAAGACTCGGGATACTTATAGGAATCCTGAAAGAGCTACATCTCCACCACCCGATGCAAAGATAATCAACTCCATCTCCGGATGATACGACATATGTGGAACTTCTTACTCTGCGGCCAAAAGACATGCTAAAGAGGCCAAAGCAGAAGGGGAGATAAGCCGACAAAAAATGACAATGCTCACGGATGATAAAGTGATAACTTTCGAGAGTGATGATCGGGATAACATCCAGGATCCCCATCATATGTTGCTAAAGTAATTACTTTATATGTTGCTAAAGAGGCTAAAGCAGAAGGGGAGATAAGCCGACAAAAATTCATTATCCTGCTATAACATAATATTAGGCAGGCCTTGGATTCATGACATGAGAGCATACCCTCCACTTACCACCAATGTGTAAAGATACCTACTCCTTGGGATGGTGAAGGTTGAAAGTGACCAGCAGGAAGCAAAAGAATGTTACTCTTCCTCGATGAAGGCATCAACATGATCCCGAGAAGGATAGCAATCAAAGATACAAGCACAGGATATTGTGGAAGCTTCTGAACAAGATGTCAAGAAAGTCACCCTTGATGAAGATAATCCATATATCTCAGTGCTTGTAGGAGTCAATATCCCTGAGGATATTGAGAAACAACGTATTAACTTTTTAAAATGCAGGATGTCTACATTTTCCTGGAAGCATGAGGATATGACAGGTATATCAAAGGATATTATAACCCATCAATTTGGAACTGGTAAATCTTTCAGGACTGTTCAACAAAAAGAAGAAAGTTCGCTCCTGAAAGGAATGCTATCATCCAATAAGAAGTGGAGAGGCGGTTGAAATCCAAGATGATAAGGGAGGTTAAATTCCCAAAGTGGTTAGCAAATGTAGTGGTAGTGAAGAAGAATGGAAATGGAGAGTCTGTGTTGATTACACAGACCTTAACAAAGCATGTCTGAAGGATCCATTCCCACTACCACACATTGATTCCATGGTAGATGCAACTGCTGGATTCGAAATGCTGACTTTCATGGATGCATCCTCAGGATTTCAACAAATACAAATGGAGTCATCCGACTAGGAGGATACAACATTTATGACACCTACAGGTATATATTGTTATACTGCTATGCCATTTGGTTTGAAAAATGCAGGTGCAACATATCAGAGGCTAGTCAACATGATGTTCAAGGATAAACTAGGGGATACTATGGAAGTATACATCGACGATATGGTGGTGAAATATAAGAAAGCTGAGAATCATCTCCAAGACTTGGAAAGTGACTTCAATATCCTAGACCAGTATAACATGAAGCTGAATCTTGCAAAATGGTACTTCGGAGTGGTGGCAGGAAAGTTCTTAGGATATATGGTAACCAAAAGAGGAATACAAGAAAGCCTGGAGATTGTACATTGTTTGGTCACGATAGTATTTGGGTAATCATCGACCGCCTGACTAAGTCTGCTCATTTCCTTTCCATACGTGAAGACTACCGAGTTGAGAAATTGGCTCGTATCTATACGGATGAAGTCATCTATCGTCACGGTGTACCCGTTGACAATATCTCGGACTGTGATGGTCGTTTCACTTCTCGCCATTGGCAAACATTTCAAAAGGCGCTTGGTACTCAACTCAATCTCAGTACTGCTTTCCATCCTCAGTCTGATGGTCAAACCGAGCGTACTATCCAAACTCTAGAGGATATGCTTCGTGCTTGCGTAATTGATTTTGGTGGCAACCAGGACATGCACTTGCCTTTGGTCGAATTCTCGTACAATAACAGTTACCACGCGATTATTCAAATGGCACCATTTGAGGCATTGTATGGACGCAAGTGCCGATTGCCTATTTGTTGGCACGAGATCGGGGAAGCTCAAATCACCTGTCCCGAGCTTATGCAACAGACGATAGACAAGATTTTATAGATTCTGGACAACTTGCTGAAAGCTAGAAGCCAACAAAAGAGCTACGCAGATAAAAGACGCAAGCCTTTGGAATTCAATGTTGGTGACTTTGTACTTCTCAAGGTATCCCCTTGGAAGGGTGTTGTTCATTTTGAGAAAAAGGAAAAGCTCGCTCCTCGCTATGTAGGTCCTTTCAAGATTCTCGAAAGGATTGGCAAGGTAGCCTACCGACTGGACCTACACAAGAGCTCAACAAAGTTCATCCTACCTTCCATGTCTCAAACTTGAGAGATGTCTCGCCGAAGAAGGACTCCAAGTTCCACTTGAAGATCTTCAAATCAATAAGACCTTGCACTTCATGGAGAAACCCGTCGAAATCATGGATCGTGGTACTAAGCTACTAAGGCGCAGTCAAATTCCTATCGTGAAGGTTCGATGGGAAGGAAAACGTGGCGCTGAATTTACTTGGGAACTTGAAAGCGACATGAAGACTAAGTATTCATATTTGTTCGTTGCGTCTTCCTAAATTTCGGGACGAAATTCCCTAAAGGAGGGGAGACTGTAAAGCTTCGCATTTGTAACTTTCCATTTTTGGCAAGATCGCTTCGTGTTTCTATTTTTGGAAAGCCCAAACCTTGTAATCGTATTTCTATTTCCAATTTATTGTAATCTGAGGCTTTGATTGTAATCAAGATTGAACAATTATGCAAATTCCGCAAACTTTATTCTTGTTTAAACTTATCATCATACGTTACTTTATTGCGTAATAAATCAATTCAAAACGACTCGTAAATGTTTGTTGAACGTTTATAAATCCTAATACAAAAGTTAAGCAAGACAATTAGAGGCTTAATGCAAGTTATTCAAGCTTCCGTTATCAAAAAGCTCTTGTCGCATTTGTGTTTAAAATATACTTGTTACTGAGTCTTTTTTTTTTGGTTTTAAAACAACATTACACACGACCTTGGACCATTATAAGACCCATAGATGAAATATACATAATGTGCAATGTTCAAATAACCAAACCATGTGCATATAATAAATAAAATATCAAAAAAGAAAGAAAAAAAAAGTAAACAGCTTGCGACCACAAGCTGTTGTAATGTTTTAATCTTTTTTTTAATTCAAATCCCCAACTAATTGCATTAAATGAAACTCTAATCCTTCCACTATAAAACCAAGTGTTCCCCCACCTATTTCTCACTTTTACAAGCCTCAAAAACACCTCAAACACCCCTCTAAACATCATAATTTCTCTGCTGAAACGCAGCAGGTTGCAAGGGAGTTTCAACTCACTTCTCTTCTTCTTTTAGCCTTGTTTTTCCTTCTAACACTCTTGGATAACCTCTAGGAAGGTTCTCACAAGTTTGCTTGGGTAAACTAAGGTGAAACCCCACCATTTTGAGGTCCAAAAGTGTGCAAACTTTCTGGCCAAATTTTATTCTTTTAAACTTCAAGCTTTTCAATGTTTTCTTCTTGTTTTCTTCCTCAACATTGTTTGCTAAGCCCTATGAAATTTACCATAGGTTTTCCATGGAAAACCAATGTGGAATCACACCATTTTTGGGGCCAAACTTTCTGTTTTGGAAGTTAACTTATAAAACGTTTTCGAACTTGTTTTTAAATATAACAACTCTATGCTACTTATGCCTCTAACCAAGTTTATGGTTAGTGTGTTAGCTAGACTTTTTCATACACAATCAAGAGGCATAACATGCCTCTAAACTTGTGGTTTTTACAAGGATTTCAAACCCACAAGTGTTGAGCCATCCAAGCTTACAAGCCTGTGTTGGTGTAGGTGTGATTACATGAAGGCCTTGGCCATTCAACTTTTCAATCCACCCCTCACTTGATGATTTCTATAATTCTTGACCATCCGGATTGTCCTTGTGACAATTTTGTGTATTGGTGAATCTTACGATAGAGGTTTAGGACAGTTATCCTCCTTCCTCCATGCATGACTTATATGACTTACATGATATCTATGAAATACATGAACTCTATGATTAACTAGTAATATTATATGTAAACTATATATGTAAATACTTAATAGAACCGAACCTTTGACGATGATCATATGGTTATTTGTCCTAATATTAGGTTATTTTATCTTAGACCTAACCTTCGTTATGATTGTATTGGGCATGACCCATAAAAACACAAACACCCTTCGGGGGCTTATAGTGTCAAAAACAAGCGTTAACGTCTAGATAAATACTTTGACTATACATATTTTTTGCATACTTTAATTCCTAAACTTATCAAACTCCACCGTCAAACTTATACTCTTACACCTACCTTTCCTTGTGTAGGATAACTTGGTGTTCATTCCCCTAAATCAACCTAAACGCTTTCACGGAATTTACTCTGTAAAACCATGAGTACACTCGAACCCTTTTTATGTTTTACACTTTTTGGGTGCAATATGTTAACTTATCAAACTACATTAAATCACACTTTTATTCTATGAAATCACACAAACAATCCATCAAACATTCTTTAGTTATGTGCTACTTGACTTGTTACTTGGTCTATTCTTATGTGATCTAAATGTCATTAACTTCGATCAAGCCTCCCTTAACATGTACAGCGCTATAGGAGTAACGCACCACCTGTATTTTTGTGGTCAATGTTAAGTTTTAATCTTTTATGCGATACACTAGAGGATTGACTTGTAGTTCACATGCCTTGCTTACATTTTTCTCATATGCTAGCTATTCATGTGGATTTGTTTAAACGGTTTTTAATACTTATGCTATGATATCAAACTTGTGTACTCGCCAATATTTTATTATTGAACTATACTTTTTAACATGTTGCAGGTTGATGAAGTGGTATGATGAAACTTAGTAGGATCGGCTTAGAAACACGCGTAGAATGCTAAGTTGATTATTGTGTTTTCTTGAACTTATGTTGTTATGGTTACTTTGTATTTTGATTATGTTGTAATTTGACAATTTGATGCTTTGAAATGAAATGAGTTGTTTAATTAAATATTGTCACAAATAGTGTTATGATGTCTCGAGCAATCTAGTTCGTCTCACTCCGATGTTTCCGCCATCGATTGGGGTGTGACACTTACCTTCTCAATCTCACTCTTTAGCTCAGCGATAGTGTTTAAGTGAATATTAATGGCCATTTGCTTGTCCATTGCTGTCGCTTCGGAATCAAGAGTGTTGCGTCACTTTCTCTGAGTGCTTTTGTGTATTGTTTAACAGAGTTACTTAATTTGTCGTATGCTTCTTTAATTGATTTGTAATCACTAGACTAATTATATGTTAAACTTTGGAGTTCAGCATATCATGTGTCTTTTACAAGACATTCACTACATGGCTCAGCACATTTTAGACACAGTTTTTCAACCATAAACTCACTCTTAGACTCATTTACCTCATTGCCATTTGCCATGCATGCCTTGTTGATGTCTTCTGACAACTTCTCCATCTTTTCATCAACTGGCTTCTTTTGTTCTTCGCATGATGATTGCTGACTTGGTGCAAAATAACATGCAAATGTTTTTAGGATATCATTAGGCAAGAGGTGTTTAAACGGACTGCTCAAAAGTTCCTCCTCCTCTGATGTTGCGTGATAGTAGAAATCATCTTCCGGACCCTCGTCAAAAGATGTCCTTGATTCCTCCTCAGGTTCTTCAATAATTTCAGCAACCAAAGCCAAACTTTCATTCTTTGATATATATTTGTTCCAGTTGAAGCCCTCATCTTCTTGAGTAACCACCAGTGCTTTATCTTTGGTTTCTGGCTATTTGTCTTCGATCGGCACCATTCGAGATCTTGGCTGAGGACGATGATAGATTGCTCTCTTGTAGTAATCATCAGAAAAAGGGTTATGGTTACCATGAAATTCTCTGTTCGGACATTTACGCTTGAAGTGTCCCTTCTCCCAACATTTAAAACAAGTAACTTTGGATTTATCAAACCCAAGTTTTCCATCCAGACCTCCCAAGTTGTGTAGGTCCCCTAGTACTTATGGATCTTGACAGAATCGTCTATCTAATCTAGATTGCGGAATCCCCTAGTTCAGATTTCACAGAAACAAGAACACGAACAAGAACAATTTCCTTCAAACTATCTTCTACTGATTATCTAACACAATATGTTTACAACCAATTCAAGACTCTCTCTCTCTCTCTAAACCAGCAATACCAGCAACTGAGCAACTAACTGAGCAACACAGCAATAGAACCAGCAACCTAAACCCTAATGCAAACCTCCCTATATATAGAGATAGGTTATGCAACTGGGCTAGGGTTTCCTACATGGACTGCTAATGGGTTTAAAGCCCAATTCACCTACCATGAGTTATTTAGTATCTAGTTCAGCCCAATTACTTCTAATTCACTATTACAAAACTAAACCCGCTAACCGTTTATCATTTTACTAATTACAAGATATCCAAAGACCAAATCTAAGCTGTTGTCACAAATATGCACCAACAGTTGTCTTTCCCAGTTATCTCCATGAATCTTTGTGCACGTCGAATGATCAATGCCATACACCACTTGATGGCAATCAACTCCATTTCAACCGGATCTATCTGATCATAATCTTCTCTTGTCATTCTGAGTTTCCAATATTCCTACAACTAGGCTATCATATGACTTGAGTACCGAAGCTAGTAAAGACATGTGTTGCTTCGCGGTCTTCTCATCAAAATATGCGCATTCTGGAAATCAATAGCAATGTTGCACTGTAAGACTCTCTAATTTGGATGAGATTGAGTAGTCTGGTTGATCTGGGGCTGGTTTGAACCATATGATGACTGTGAGCTCGGAGGCGTGTTAGGCTCAACTGATGGAAAGGATTGAAAACCACTTTTTGGTTTGATGGTGAACTTGGCATGCTATAGGCGCTGAAAGCTGTCTGGATCTTTGGAGACTGAATTTGAGCAGCAGAACTATTCTTGAAGTATAGATTAACATCTTGTTGAACTTGGACGGTTTTGTTCTTTGCCATCTTCTGCATTTCAAGTTCATGTCCCTCAAGTCTTTCAATGAAACGTGGTATTGAGAAATTACCATGCTCAGATCCATTTTTCAAGATGGTCATACGTGGACCATTCGCCTTGCGGTAGAGAATTTGCCAACTTATCAACAAGTTCTTCGTTGGTCTTGATGATTCCCATTCTCTTCATTTGCACCACCAAATGACAGTATCTTTCGATCAATTGCTTTACAATCTCTCCTTTAATCAGTGTAAAGATATCAAACTCTTTACTCAACAACGCCTGTTTACTCTTTCGAAGCTGAGCACTTCCCTGAAACTTCAAACGAAGAGCATTCCACAATGGTTGAGCATCATCATCGTGTTGTAATAACGCCAGAATATCTTCTTTGATAGATTGTTGCAGAATGTTCATCATTTTCTTTTCGTTTTTGAACCTTTCCCTTTCAACATCCGAGAGTTCAGCTAGAGTCTTTTTGAGGCCATTTGCACCTACAGGAGCTTGATATTTAACTTCGATAGCGAACCAACAAGTAAAGTGATTTTCCTAGACTCAATTCATGCACCGTTCACTCCAGCTGTCAAAATCTTCTAGGTTCATTAACTTCGGCTGTTTGGTCGTGGTACCAATCTCGTTTTTGAGATTCATGTTTTGAGCAGCTGTGGTCGTGACTGCCGATGTAGCGAATGCGTTGTAAAATTCGTCTGACATTTTTCTGTAAAAATTCAAAAACACACTTTTCGAACAAACTATTTAGTGCGGAAAAATTCTTTCGTGCGGATATCAAGAACACTCATGTGATCAAGATTCGTTCGTACTAACCAGAAATTCGTACGGACAATGTGATAAAAACAAGTAACTCGTACGAACCAAAATGCTATTCGTACGGACAAATTTCACACGGACGAACGAGATGCTCGTACAGATGTATAGTTCGTGCGAATCACACTTGTAAAATCTGAAACTTGTAAATTTTAAGAACTTCTGGTTACTTTTTCGTACGAAAGGTCTAAAGTTGTTCGTGCGAGTGGTCTCTCTACTAGTCCGAAACAACTAAGTCTCAAACGAATGAATTTTACCATTTTAACATGATTAAGCTCGATTTTATATCTGTAATTGTTAAGGATTGTTTAGAATTGATTTTAACAGAATATCCTAGGATCCTAGTCCAATTTGTCCATAATTTTGTCCAAATCCGAGATCAGTTTGGGAGAAATGTAGAAGTAGAAAGCTACAACAGTGAATCTGATCTGATTGGTAGCCTGCAGAACTTGACGTTTGTCAGCAGATCAGACCTCAAGGCTCTGATACCACTTATGAACGGGGGATCGGCTCCTCCGATGAGCAACCGATCTGATCTAACTCAACTAATAGAGGCGGAATTCATTGCTAGAGATGATGATAAACAAACAAGAAAGACCTTACTGTTTAATAGACATGCAAGTAGAGACGCGAGTAAACAAATCAACAGGGCTTCGTCGTACCAACTGAACAAACACTAACTAGCTCTGACACAACACTCCTCTATTTATAGGTCGACATGACTCGTACTTGAGTGTGTGTTAAACAAAGACGTGGTTCGTACGAGTGGTTGCTTCGTACGAATGACTGAGAGTCACTCGTACGAGCCATCCTATCTCGTTCGTACGAGCTAGTACAAAAGATAAAAAATAAACATTTAACATATAAACAAATGACGTTTAAGCCCTATATACAATACAGACATATCCTAGACGTCGGCAATAGACATAATGTACCAACATCATGTTTAATTCCTGAGTTCATAAGAATTCAACAATTTTCAACATCATCTCTATGCTTATTCATATGAACAAGTGGGTATAATCACATCCCCACACTTGTTCAATGTCCAATCCCACCCAAAACAAGTTCTACCAGAATTCAAGCTATTACATCACAAGTTCATCATAGCAACCTACTCTTAAACAAATAAGTTCAAAAATTCGGAAGAAATTAACAAACCATATGGTAATCATGCTCAAATATAAGTAAATTTCATACCTTTTGTGTTGTAAGAGTAGGAGAACTAGAAAACGATGTAAAATAAGTAACTTGATGAACACCCAATGAAAAACCCAAAAATTGCATCTAAAATCTTCCAAAAGAGCAAGAACTGATGAAAACTAAGTTGAGGGTTTTGTAGCCCTCAGAAAACTGAACACTTTAGGCAAAAGATCACTTGATTTTGTGGAGAATTGAAGAAGTTATGAGATGAAAAAGATTTCTAGGTTTTAGAGGATTTAGGGAAGATGAAGTGAAAAGTGGGTGAAGAGGTATGATTGGAACTGTATATTGATGTGGGGAGTAGTTATGGATCAGGTTTAATGATTCCCAGGTCGAATGTATGGTAAATTGAGTTCGTTTCGTGTTTGGAACAAGTTGGTTGAATTTTTGCTATTAAAAACGAAAAACAGTGTCGGTATAATCCAAGTCGCGTCACCGACGGACCACCCCAGTGTCAGCAACGCATCCTATAATGTTGAAAACCAGGAACGCCCTCATCCACTGTCTATGCACTATCCTTGGCGATGTACCTCGTCGGCAATGATCTGGGCCCCCGTTGCCGACGCAACCCCTATCTTTCAGTTTCTTATTTTTTTTATTTTTATGAAAATATACACTTTTTACAAAAGGGGTCTATGCTAGAAAAATTCCTAAAAATATTAAAATATTTTTGTAATTTTTATGGGTTTTAGTTAAAAAAAACAACAATTCATTTTAACGAATCCTACAACCTCCCGAATAATCGTGTGTTGTCCCCAATACACACAACAAGTCTAAAACGTACCTTACATCTTCATGGCCCACTTGTGATTTCTGGAACTTCACACAACAAGGCGGTTAGTATGAAACGAAGTATTGATAAAAATAAAGAAACAAAAATAAATGAAATAAACAAAAAATGTACAAAATATACAAATTGTTACTCGTCCTTAGTTGACTTCATAGGTCGGAATGCTTGCCAAGAGGCTTAGCAACTCTTTGTTCGCGTCAACTTCCTCATTACCCTCGAGGGACAGTTTTAGCCGATGGTCGTTTACCATTTATTTCGACCCATCCTTCGGGTCCTCAATGGTGACATCACCTAATTGCCCGACCAATGTAATGACATACGGGTCCATCCACTTGCTCTTGAGCTTTCTGTGAAAGAATTTGAGTCTCGAGTTGTAGAGCCAAACCTTTTGACCCACGAAGAACTCCTTCTTTAGCTTGGCATCATGTGCCCTCTTCATTCCATCCTTGTACTTTGAGGCACACTCATATACCTCCTCCCAAAGCTCTTCCAACTCACATAGCTTCAGCTTTAGTTCCTTACCCGCATCATCATATTTTACATTAACTTCTTTTATAGACCAAAACGCATGATGAACAAATTCTACCGGTAAGTGACAATTTTTAACGTAAACTAAGAGGTAAGGTAGTGCCAATAGGAGTGTAATGCACCTCTCGGTAGGCCCATAGGGCATCGTTCAACTTTGTTGACCAATCCTTATGGTCCGGTCGAATGGTCTTTTGCAAAATTTCCTTGATTTGCCTATTTGACACTTCCACTTGACCACCTGTTTGCGGGTGGTAGGGGTAGCTATGCGAAGGTCAACACCATACCGTTTCAATAGTTTTCCATAGTTAAAATTCTTGAACAGGGATCCCTTATCACTAATGATAACTCGGGGAACCCTAAATCGTGCAATAATATTAGTTTTGACAAAGTTGCAAACTATATTATGGTCGTTTATTTTGGTGGCTATTGCTTCGACCTATTTGGATACATAATCAACAGCCACCAAAATGTACAAGTTGCCATGCGAATTCGGGAATGGCCCCTTGAAATCGATCCCCTAAACATCAAAAATGTCGACAATGAGGATCGGTTGCATGGGCTTCTCATCCCATTTTTAGCATATTCGAAAGCATCTTTAAAAATTGTTGGCCAATAAAGACCATTATTGAGCACTTTATGCCCCGTTTTGTGACCACTAAAATGGTTCCCACAAGCAAATAAATGCAAGTGCATTAAGACGCTCGGCTCCTCATCCGGCACACATCTCCGCATGAGTTGATCCGCACAAATCTTGAACAAATCCAGCTGCTCCAATCATCCTGTTTAGAAATACCCCCTAATCTTGAACAAGTCCAGCTCCTCCAATAAATGCAATCTCCTTGGCTTATCCCAATGAGCCGGCAAGTCACCTTTTACCAAATATATTATAATATTAGCAAACCAAGGTAATGTAGAAACATGTAAAATATGCTTATCTAGGAAGGACTCATTAATCTCTATAGTCGAAGGGCCCTATTCTACCATCAAAAATGGACAAGTGGTCAGCCACCACATTCTTGCTACCCTTCTTATCCCTGATCTCTAGGTCAAATTATTGTAGCAGTAAAGAATCCAAGTAGGAAGCAAATGGTTATCATGAAAAAGATGAAGTTTGTCGAGCAATCTGATAGTGATGATGATGAGGATGTGGATATCAGGAAGCTGTAAAGAGGAGTAATTGTGTTAGAACAAGATTCTACTTTAAAGGATGCTCAGATTGCTTCACTACAAGCTCAAGTATCCAATAAAGATCAAATAATCAGTCAGCTACAAGGCGACGTGACTCTATTGAGTCTGTAGTGTTTAATTTGAAAGCAAAGTTAGAAAAGAAGTTTGTTGGTGAGTTTGCTAATAAGGATGATGATCCAATGAATGTAGCTCAACTTGCTACTGAAGAGAAAGAAGCTACTGACGCTGAACGTGAAGCTGGTCTAAACGCATACTTAGCAGCTGAACGAAAGAAAAAGAGAAAGTTGCCACCAAAGAAAATCCAAGCAGCTAGCAAATTCTTATCATGAAAAACCAAGAAGTAAATCCTCTTGACGAGAACTTCCAACTAAAAGATCCAATAAAGACATCTGATCGTTACGTGATGGAATTAGGGTCAAGCCACTATGACAAAGTTGGAAACAAATCAAGCATTGTGAGTTGGAGGTATGATCACAACAAGAAGATGTGGCTGGTGATCAAAGAAAGTGGACTAAGAGAATAGTACGCTAAGGAGTCTTAGTTTGAATCATGGACCAAGATCAACTTGAAAAATCTGTTACGAGTACCTTATCATGACTCTGATCCAAATCAGCGTGGTCCAGGATGGGCATTACATTCAAAACTTGAACGAGAAGTGAAGAACAACTTCCCAACGATGAAGTATGTTGAATCATACGTTAAAAGGAATCGTGGAGTTCGTGACCCACTACTCACAAGACTATGCAATTAGTGATTTGGCCACCGAGTGACAAAGAGAAAGTTATTCCTACCGCTCCTAAATTTCCCAAAGGTTTCTTGAAGAACTTCCAATACTAGGCATACCGACCCAAAGATGTGTGAGGTAGTGATTGTTACAAAAGAATCTGCGTATCGATTAGCTGACACATTGGATCTAATTAGCTTTCATGAGGAGGATATCAACGTTTTGGGCAAAAATCAGATTCACACGAATGAAAAGGATGAGATATGTGCAAAATCATGGACGAGCATAGTGGCAAATGTGATCGGAAGCATGTTATTTGTAGATGCTTCTCCTCTCTTTGGCGGAGGATTGTTAGGGGGAGCTTGTTTTGTTTTGTTTTGTTTTGTTTATTAAAGTAAGCTTATATTAGAATCAGCTTAGGGTTTAGGGGGAGTGATGGACTAAACCCTCCCTATAAATAGTTAATGATGTTTAGGGTTTTGGTGGTTCTTTTGGGTTTTTACCATTAACTTGGATTAGACAATCATTTGTATGCAAGTCAATCCTTTGAATTATTTCTACTTCATCTTTATTTCTTTTGCTTGAATCAAGTTTGATTGTGTGATTCTGCCACCAATCAAACTTCGTGTGATATCGTTGTGATCTCGTTTTTGGGACTTACATAAAACCCATCGGGTCAATCTTGGTTTCGCATCCTTATTTTCAGTGAGGTGGTTAGAATAGATAATCACTTTACTACCCCATATGTATGCCCGAAATTTATCCAACGCATACACCACTGTGAGTAGCTCTTTTTCAGTTGTTGTATAATTTAATTGTGCATCTAAAAGAGTCTTACTCATGTAGTATATGGCAACCGGTTTTTTCTCTATCCATTGATCCAACACGGCCCCAATCGCATAGTCACTTGCATCACACATGATTTCGAATGGTAAAGACCAATTCGGTGATTGCAAGATTGGGGCCTCAACCAATTTTTCTTTTAAAATATTAAAGGCCTTTTCATAATCTTTATTAAAGTCAAAGGGTTGATCTTTTAATAAAGAAGTACATAACGGTTTCGTGATATCACTAAACCCTTTAATGAACCTCCTCTAAAACCCCGCATGACCCAAAAATGATTTAACGCCCTTACACTCGTGGGATAGGGTAACATAAAGATGACTTGTACCTTAGCACGGTAACCTCTATCCCACGACTTGACACGACGTGTCCCAACCAATCCCTTCTTGAACCATAAAATTGCTCTTTCCCTAACTCAAGACCAAATTAGTTTTGACACAATGTTTTAATTTTTTTTCTAATTCATCAAGACAAGCATCAAAAGATGACCCAAATATTGAGAAATTATCCATGAAGATCTCTAAAGACTCCCCCACCATATCCAAAAAGATACTCATCATACACCTTTGAAAGGTGGCGGGAGCATTACATAAACGACATTCGCCTAGATGCGAATGTCCCATATGGGCAAGTAAAGGTAGTCTTAGCTTGATCTTCTGGATGAATAGCAATTTGATTGCATCTCCAATACCCATCTAGGAAACAATAAAAATTTTTGTCTGGCTAGCTTCTCAACAATTTGGTTAGTGACAGGTAAAGGGAATTGGTCTTTGGAAGTTGTGAAATTTAACTTCCTATAGTCAATACAAATACGCCACTCGGTTACCGGCCGAGTGGCTACCTCTTCACCTGCGTCATTTTTAAGACTTGAATGTCCACCTTTTTGGGAACGTTTGCGTTGGGCTCATCCATTGGCTATCTGAGATGGGGTAATTGATACCCGCATCTAGCCACTTCAGACTTCTTTCTAGACCACCCCATGCATGTTAGGATATAACCTCCTTTGTGTGTCACGTGCGGGAGTTGCACCATCCTCCATGATGATCTTGTGCATCATCACTAAGGGACTAATAACCTTCAAATCAGCTATGGTCCACCTATAGCCACCCTATTAGTGACCAACACCTCCATCAACTTTTCTCTCGCTCCCTGGAGATTAAATGCAATGATAACGGGGAGCGTGTTGCCATCACCCACATAAGCATACTTCAGATGCTTGGCAACACTTTCAACTCGACTATGACGGCTTCAACTTTGTTTCAATCTTTTCCGGAAGACTTTCCACTTTGTGTGTCCAAGGTGGTCTTCCTTATCCGCCATCGCCCCCATCTTTTTCTCTTCCTCGTCCATGCTTCGATACATCTCCATATGCAACCTTTCAAACATGAAACATTCCACTATTATGATCTCCTCATCAACAATCACATCACATAGAGGTATACACGTATCAACAACGTCCACCATATAACATTCGTCGTTGACTAGAGGATTCATCAATCTTGGAAATTCTTTTAACCATAACTGACGGTTACTGAAGGTCATGTCGACCGTGCCCATTTTGCAATTTATTTGGGCATTCGATGTTGTCAAAAATGGTCGACCCAATATAACGGTTGGTTGCTTCGTTCGGTCCAAACATATATAGTCGAGTGCTAGAAAGTCCACCGGGTAATAGAAGTCCTCGACTTTGACAATTACATTCATGACTATCCCATGGGGAAGTTTGGAAGTCAACTCGGCTAACACCACGGTGGTGTTTGCCTCCGGAAGTGGACCAAATTCGTATTGGTCATACAAGCAACCCGGTAAGATACTCACACTTGCCCCAAGATCCAAAAGTGCCCTTGTCATTTTAAATTTTCTAACTTGACTGGAGATTATAGGCACTCCCGGATCTTGCAACTTTGGTGGGAGTGCACCTGAAAGGATGGAACTCACATTTTCAGTTAAGTCAAGTTTCTTAGGAAACTTGTGAGTCCTCTTTTGGGTGCATAAATCTTTCAAGTACTTGGCACATGAGGGTATATGTTTGATGGCATCTAGAAATGGTAAGTTAATTTTAACTTGTTTGAATACTTCCCAAGTTTCTTTTTGTTGTGGGCCATGTTTTGTTACCACTTTCTTAAATGGTCCCAACAAAGCTTCGGGATAAGGGGTGGAATTACCTTGTGAAAGGGGATCGGCTCTCCTCTTATAAGCAGCAGATTGATTCGACTCAGCTAACAGAGGCGGAATTCATTGTTAGCGAGTTGGAAAACAAACTAGAAAGATATAATGCTTAAACGCCTTGATTCGTATCAATAAACGTGAAGGGTACAGACGAGTAAACACTTTAACAGGGCTTCGCCATAGTCACACACCAACAGCTCTAACACAACACTCAAGCTCCACTATTTATAGGTCAACATGACTCACACAGGAGAGAGGTGTGTTTGGCTCGTGCGAGTGGTGCCTCGTACGAGTGACAAGGTGTCACTCGTACGAGCCACAAAGCTCACTTGTACGAGCCACTTACAAGCATATAAAAAACATACAATATTTGACATTCTAATCCCTATATATATATATCCTAGATGTAGGCGATAGACAATATGCACCAACAAACTCCCCCCTTGGATATTGCCGAAGTCTTGGATAGTCTTCAAAAAAATCTTCAAGGATTTGACAGTTAATGCCCAAAGAAACGTTTCGGTGGCTTGCGATGCTCCTCAGAAGATATCGGCGTTTGGTCTGTAGGAGGAGGCCGATTGTACGTGTTGCCAAACCAAAAGCTCCTTAGTGAAGCAATCCACTTACGCTCTACAATCCTTTCTTCATTCTTCTCTTTCTTTCGCTTCTCTATCTCTTCCAGCTTCCTCCAAGAAGTTTTCCATGCTGTTCCTGAATGTATGTCATTAGCAAAACAAACATTAACAATCTTCTGGAACTGGAGAGCCTTTTCTTTGTCTTTCTCCTTAAAACTAATTTTGCTGTAAAATAAACATTCAATATCCTTCTTAGAACAATTGACTAGCCACATAGGGTCTAGTACTCGAATGCTGCGCCATAGACCATATATGCGTTTGTGTGCTATGACGGCTTCGGATAGTTCTTTAATTATCTTCCAAGAATCTTCATCTGGATGGAAACAAATAACAGCTTCACCAGTACTCGAATCATAGTGCCACCATTTGAAAATCTTGAAGAAATCTTGCTCCATCTTGATGAGAGGCATGTTTTTCATCACTTTCGGCCTCATTACTATCAACGTCACATCTTTTTCCTTCGTAACAGGATCGATCTTTGTGATTCTCTTGGGCATATATGGCTTCCAGCGTCTAAAGCCATGAGTAGCTTCCAGCTTTATCAATTTCCACAGCCGCTGGTCGTGAAATTCATCTTCAAATTTATCATCTTTGTCTGCACGAGTTCAGTAATGTCCCAGAACGGAAGGGTCTTGATATTGCTTAAGTATCGGAAGCACTGGAGCCCATACTGGCGTTTAATCTCATAGACGTTAAGCTCTTCGATCCATCCCCAGCTAATGATGTCCCCTAGAGAAATGTTAGCATCACGCGTGAAAAATGCTAGGGGACGTTTGAATTTACGTTCTTCTGGTAATTCCTTGAACCACAGTTTCCTCATCTCTGCTATTTCTTCTTT
This sequence comes from Scalesia atractyloides, assembly GCA_947069175.1. Classification (NCBI taxonomy): domain Eukaryota; kingdom Viridiplantae; phylum Streptophyta; class Magnoliopsida; order Asterales; family Asteraceae; genus Scalesia; species Scalesia atractyloides. The sequence goes on from CAMTDV010000029.1 coordinate 55,164,717, forward strand.
AGATAAACGTTGAGGAACTGTTCCTTGTTTCACAGCCTCTTTAACTTTGCGCTTCAGTAAATCATCATTTCCGGCTGCAAACATCTCACTAAAGGTTGGGGAGTCATATGTACCCTCTCCGGCAATATTTTCATCATTGTCATCAGAATCATCCTCCACGACAACCTTGTCATAATCGTGTGCATCAGAAAATGTTCGAAGATATAATCCTTAGGCTGGAAAGCACTGATGTTGTTCAGCTCTTCTTCGAAATCAAATTCAAACATTTCTTCGTCCACGCCCAACATACTCGCAATTTCTTCTTTCGTGTAACTGTGGACAAACTCTCCTCTTCCACATCATGCTCTAAATATAAAATCTTTGGTTTTTGCATGGCAGGAACAGTTGACATGTCAGTCACCGTGAAGATTCCTGCCTGCTTAGCATCCTTAGAGCTTTCAAACTCCTTTCCTTGTTCTTTGTCTCCTTCCACTTGGTTGGCGGAATCATCCAAGTACACATAAAAATCGATATCTTCATTCAAACTCGATTCTGTTACGAGGATAACCGAACCACCCAAATCATCATCATCACCATCACTATCATTGTCGGACTTTTCCTTAGATGCATCGTCAGTTTTGTCCAAGTCTTTATCATCCTTCTCAGGATTTTCAGTGAACGCATCTATTTCATCTTCAATCTCTTTCATCATCTTTCTTTTACTTAGCCATTCCTGATGTTTAGCAGATAGATTCGTCATGTCAATATCTACATCTTTTGGCTTTCTAATCAATACAAACTTCTTGTGTTCGATACACCACTACCTCAGAAGATGCTGGCACAGATTCAGCTTCTGTCACAGCTTTAACAATCACAGGTTCCTCACCAACCTTCTCTTTTCCTTTGCCCTGAGCGTCTGATAATTCTTTAGCAATACATTCCCGCTCAGCAACTCTTTCTCTAGCCTCTGCCCTCTCAATTTCATCGATTTTTGCGGCTAAATTAATATCGAGTTTCTTTGTAAGAATTTTCTTGAATAAGCTCATTTGCCGTTGATTTCTGAGGCGTTCTTCATTATATTCTTCCATACGGTTCCTCAGCCCTTCGTTCTCCAACACAATACTTGCCAAGATAGCCTCAAGATGTTTTTTCTTCTTTCAGCCCCTTAATTTGCTTTTGTAATTCAGCAACTTCACACTATTTAGCATAACTTGGGTTTCTAACTGTTCGATTCGTGTGTCATTGAACATGTCAGCAAAAAATTCTTCTCCCCCTGGAATATCTCCAAAATCGAAGTCAAACTGATCTTCAAGTCTGGATCTTGTTGAGAACTGGGGTTGAGATTGAGTAGGTTGAGGTTGAGGTGTTCGTTGTGGTGTTGGAGATGGTGGTGGTTGTAGTGGTGGAGAGATGGTGATGCGGTGGTTGTGGTGTAGAATCAACATTCTGTGCAATATCAACCTTTTTCTGCACCTTTCTCTTCGATCTGTCTTTTGGAGAGTCTGAAAGTCTAACTGCTGCCTGTTTAAATGTTTCGATGGCATCTTCGTAGTTTTGAGAACAGGAGTGTCACTGTCAGAGTTAGATGGCACGTATGTAGAATCATCTTCTCCTGTCTCCTTCCTTCTTCTCTCTTCAGCCCTTCGCTTTTTCTTCAGCCTATCGTTCTAATTCTTTTTCTTTGGCTCTCTCTCTTTCTCCGGCGATCCTATCCCTTCAACGGTGCTAGAAGAGGATGCCTCATCAACTCTACCTTCTTTATCACCAAATGCCTGTCTTTCTATATCAGCAGCCATTATTTTCTTCTATCTCAGGCTCGTCGACCAAACTCGTGCTGGCAGATGCACGTTTCTTCTTTTGAGGGGCAGTGGAGGAAGATGTAGCCGTTTGCTTTTGTTTTGTCCCCTTACCCCCTTCTTATGTTCCTTGGTAAACCACACACTTCTTTTCGCAACAAAACCATATAATGCTTCTATCTCCTCAGCTTCATGCCCACTATCATCCTTTCGCCACTTCCCTTCGGCGGCGCCACATAGTCTTTGTCAGTGATAGCCCAAATACAAGCTTGGCGTGGGGAAGGCTTTTAGGTGTAGATTCATCTTCTTTAATGTAGACACATCCATATGCTCAAGTCTCAGAATATCGTCCTTCTTCTTTTTTAGATTTGGATGTAGATGGTCTAGCAACATTTTCACGAATCTCGGGTATTGAAGAAACTTTTCACGTTGTATATTTTGTACCAACTGCGAGAAGATAAGTCTCGAAAAGTTGTACGGCAGGTTGAGAATCAGTGTCGTAATCATACACATCTGACAGTCTATCAAATCATCATATCCACCCTTTCTGTGGCTTAGGGCGTGAATAATGCAGTCAGCGATGTAGCGAAAGGGAGCACTGAGATTTCCCTTCTTGAAAGGTGCGGCATTAACAAATCCAGCGTAGCCCTTCTATAAAAACACCCTTTGACCATATATTCTGGGTAACCGGTCGGGTCGTCTTCACTGTCATTAAACTCCAATACTGTATGAATAAGATCTTCAGTAATCTTAACTTCAATATCTTCATTGTATATGCGCACAACAGATAGAATAGCATTCTCTTCCTCACTATATTCAGCCGCATTCCAAAAATATTCAACATGAGATCGGTATGTTGTATGACGATCTGTAAGGGCCTTTGTAATAGGTAGCCTGCTCAAAAAATCTAAAACTTCTCTGTATCCTGCTCTTTCTGGAATAGTCTCATCCAAAAGACAACAAACATTGTGGACGGTGAGAATGTAGACTTCTTGATCTGCAAACACAAAGATTACACATACTTAGAAAAATTTCAAGACTTTCAACATAAACATACTTGTACGAGTCACCATTCGTAAGAGTCAGTTATAAAGACAAAATATACAAGTCTGAATCACAACCCACTCGTATGAGCCACTTCTTCGTACGAGTTGAAATTCATACTTAACAATTTTAAGGATTTTGAACAGACTTACTCGTACGAGTGGTGCTTCGTACGAGTCACAAGGAGATTTAAACATTTAAGAACATACTCGTACGAGTGAATATGATAATCAGTCATTTGAAAACCTTGCTCGTACGATTGAAGGTTCGTATGAGTTTTGAATCGCACCAAATAACACCTTATCAAACCGAACTTAAAATGTTTAGATTTTAACAAATTAAATGTTCATTTAGACGTTAAAAGGGCCGATTATTACAAATTTGAGTTCAATTTTATATATACCGGTCCGATTATCCTAAATCTACGTTTTATGTCCTTTTTGGTCCAATTTCGGCATTATAACGGCTCAAAACAAGCATTAGTACCTTTCCCATCGAGAGAGGTGTGCCAATCAACCTCCCCGAAGTATAGATACGTAAAAATGATCAAGAAAATGAGTAGAAAGAAATGAATCGCACAGAGTATACTTTCAGTCGCACAAAGTCAATAGTGTGACTTGTGCGGATGAGAAGCCCTTTTATACTCTATCAAGATCATTCGTACGAGTGGTGCCTCGCATGAAATGAGCCTTTTACCACTCGTACGAGTCATTATGTCACTCGTACGAGTCAGTTCCTTGTACTTTGATTTTCTTTTTAAATTTTGTGAAATTTTATCTGTTTTTATAACCCGCTCAGTTAACCGAGTCCAAGCCCCAGTTAACCGATTTTCCTACCAAGTCCAAGTTAATGACCTTCATTGACCGTCGTTTGACCAAAACAGATTTATTCCAAAATTTAAAGTTTCAAACTAATGAACTTTTTGATGTTTCAGGATATTTTCTTTTCTGATTAGCTCCCAGCCCATGATCTTCAGCTTTCCTCCAGCAAGTGTTGCTTTGACTTGGACTAACGATATTTTCATCATCGGTAGACTGAAATCTAAGATAGATTGCTAAAAAATAACTGAAAATCTTTTTGAGTTTTTCTGACAAGAAAGAATAAGTAAATAAAGGTGTATTTACATACGTATTTTTGTGAGTTTTGTGTTAGAGGATCACACTAGATATTTAGACAAATCACAAGTACCGTTGATCTTGGTAGTAACTTTAAGGTTTTTAATAGATTTACCTAGATTGCCAATATACTTATCCACTTAAACCTCTACACGTTTCTCAATTGTTTCAAGATATGTTAGGTAAGGTTAAGGAAAATGAAATAATTGTGTTTCCCATCTCAGAATATACTCCCACATCGAGATTCCCATAATTTGATTTCACATATCTAACTAATATCTATAAATGGGGTGAATTGCGAGACCTTGAGAGCTCAGGTTAGTATTTCCGTACAGAGAAAGAGATGAAGGCTCGACTTTAGGTAGTGTTCCATTTAGGAATCTTTTGAACTGCAGATGTCGTAAATTTTTATGAGATACTCATTTTTTGTGCAGCTTTTTGAGGAGAATAATGCGTAAAGTAAGTTTAAGGTCATTGCCGATGCAAAATCAGATGAACTCGGATAATACCCCAGATATGGATTAAATATAAAGACCTAGTATCACATATTCTGACATTCTTTCAAACGAAATTTCGGAGTACTAAGTCCATATATCAGAGAGATGTCGACCCACAAATTACTCAGTTTTTCTTTTAGGCTTATATCTTGAAAAACAATTTACTGAACATGTGAAGCCTATTGGCACATCATCAGTAAGCCATGTTTAATTACATGTTTAAGCATTCCATATCTTTAGCATACTGTGATAGTTTTCTGATGTAAACACCTCTTTTTCACAAACTCTCTTTTTTACCTTTTTAATGTTTTTGTTATTTTTCCCAACCTTTCTCCCCCTAAAATCAAAAACATAATTTTGGGTTTTTGTTTTCAAGAAAGCAAGAAACGTATTTACAGAAAAACATGTCAGTCCGATGAGAATCACGTTAAGTCCTCATCATCCTCAAATTCAACCTCAATTGTATCCCCTAATGTCAGATTTCTTAAACCATTTAATTTTAAAAGATTTTTATATCTTGATCGATCAAATGCTTTGGTGTAAAATCTGCTTTTTGGTCATCAGTGTGGATTTTTTCAATTCTAACCAACTTTTTCTCGTAACAATCATGGATAAAGTGGTGTCGAATTTCAATATGTTTAGTGCGTGAGTGTTGAACAGGGTTTTTGGTGATATCAATAGCCGCCTTGTTATCTACGTAAATTGGCGTATCAAGAAATTGCAGTCCATAGTCTCTCATCTGCTATTGTATCCAGAGTATCTGGGAACAACAATTGGATGCTGAAACATATTCAGCTTCACATGTAGAGAGAGCGACCGTGGTCTGCTTCTTGCATTGCCATGTTACCAAACAAGTTTCGAAGAACTGGCAACCAGCCATAGTAGATTTGGCATTAAGCTTGCAGCAGCCGAAATCAGAATCCGATTAACCCGCAAGTTTGAAATTGTCATGTCGAGGATACCATAAGCCGGTGCTTGGACATCCTTTTAAGTATCGCATGATTCGTTACAGCTAACAAGTGCGAATCTCTTGGATTGGACTGAGAACAAGCACATAGGCATGTTGGATACATGATATCAGGTCTCGAAGCTGTGAGATACATCAAGGATCCGATCATGGAGCGATATAATGTTTCATCAACATTGACTCCATGAGCGTCTGGACAAATGTCGTGGTTTGGGCTAATGGAGTTGATGCTAGTGTAGTTCCTGACATGTCAAATTTCTCTAACACGTCATGAACATACTTCGTCTGATGAATGAAGATACCATCAGGCAATTGCTCAACCTGAAGTCCTAAAAAGAACTTCATCTCCCCCATAGCACTCATTTCGAATTTCTTCTTCATGACTTCTTCAAAGTCTTTGCACAGCTTATTATTTGTCGATCCAAAGATGATATCATACACATAGATTTATACCAAAATCAGATGTTGTAGGTCCCCTAGTCCTTATGGATCTTGACAGAATCGTCTCTCTAATCTAGAGTATGGAATCCCCTAGATCAGATTTCACAGAAACAACAAGAACAAAAGCACGAACACGAACAATTTCCTTCAAGTAGTCTTCTATTGATTATCCAAAACAAAGTGTTTACAATCAATTCAAGACTCTCTCTCTCTAAAACTCTCTAAAGCAATTCTTTCAGCACTGAACAACTAACTGAGCAACTAACTGAACAACCTTAACCCCAATCACAACCTCCCTATATATAGATATAGGTTATGCTCATGGGCTAGGGTTTCCTACATGGACTGCTAATGGGTTTAAAGCCCAATTCGCCAACCATGCACTATTTTGTGTCTAGTTCAGCCCAATTACTTCTAATTAACTATTACAAAATTAAACCCGCTAACCGTTTATCATTTTACTAATTACAAGATATCCAAAGACCAAATCTAAGCTGTTGTCACAAATATGCACCAACAAACTCTCCCTTGACAAAAGCTTCATAAAATAGTCTTCAGTCTTCTTGCAATCTTCAGCATCTTTGAAAAACGTTGGTCTTTTGATAACTTCAGCTTTAATAGCTTCTGTCAGCAACAGACTCTCCATAAGCTGATGTATCCAATCACCAAATCTTCTAAATCGTTAGCATTTGAGTAAACTCCAGTTTAGTCCTTACATAGCAAACTTCAAAACTCTTCAACTTTGTCTGCAATGTAGAAAGGAGGTTCTACCATGCATCCAAGCAAACTCCTCTCCGCCAAACTTCAGACTTAGGTCTTTGACACTCTCTAGCGAAATGTCCGTAGTTGTGACAATTGTAACACTTCACTTTCGACTTATCAAAGCCCACACTCTTTCCAACGAACTTTCTGCTTGTTCTGTTCATGAACCTTTTCACCCTTCTAGAGATCATGGCCATCTGCCATTGCAAATCCATCTCCTCTAAGTCATCGGTGTCGATCTGATCATAATCTTCATCAAACGTAGCAGGATCAGATATTTTTCCCTGAATATAGTTCTCGTAGGAAGCAACAAAAGAAGCAAGCAATGCCAGGTGATCTTCAGCACTTTTGACACTCAGAGGCATAGACTTAGAACTACGGTTACTTGATTGTTGTCTCTTAGCCCCTGACGAACCTCCTGAAGCAGCAACAAAACATACTTCTCCGTCAGAATTTGTCACGATCTGTTCATTCTCACATGAGAGAAACGCAGTTGCAGTGTCACTAGAAGCATTGTTGGAAGATGAAGGTGTAAGACCTTTATAAATCCCCGGATCTTGAACTTGATCATAACCAGTCTCCTTCTTCTTCATATTGAGCTCATAAGCTCTTAATTTTCCAACCACCTCTTCCAAGTCTTTCTTTTCATAATCAGCTTCACCCTTTATCATCAACGTGTAAATATCCCACTTTGCAGGTAAAGCACCCAGCAACTTGTCGTTTATCTCCACATCTGTGTATCCCTCTATGTCATAATTGTCTATTTCTGACATCAGATGATAATATCACGTGATAATATCTTCAAGGGATTTATTTCCCATTCCTCTGAACACAGCAAACTGCTTCTTCAGCAGATCAACCTTGTTCTTCTTTACGTCAGTATTGCCCTCATACCTCTTCTCTAGGGCATCCCACATCTCCTTTAATGTTGTATAACGCTTGAATGTATGTTTGATGCCATCAGGTAACGACATCTTGATAGCAGCTAAGGCTTTCTTCTCAGACTCATACATTCTCTTCTCAGCTTCAGACATATTCACATAAGCAGTAACCCGTTGTCTGCCCTCAAATCATGCGTTGGGTTAGGTACCTATCTTGAATACAGATCCACATCCGTGTGTCCTGATATTCAATAAAGGATTGAAACCTATCCTTCCAAGTAAGATAGTTCTCTACCTTCAGCGTCTTTGGAGGTTTATTTGTGGTTCCAGCCTCATGTTCCATTCTCAACAGCTCATTTAGGTTAGACATATTCGACATTTTTACCGAAACGGCTCGTTAAAAACGTTAAAACTTGTCCAAAATGAGTGGTTACCAAATTATACCGTTAGACTCTCTCGACGATACGATTCTAATGATGTATATTGTCCGATTTCTTTTTTGTCCTAAAAATCACACGAGTCTAATTGTCCAATCAGTTCGTCAAAATTGTCTATGGATCAAATTCTATGTCCGAAAACGTTTAACTCTGGTTACGTCAGCTGGTTAACTTTCCACCTTTTTGTGTATAACTCGGAACAGTGTTAAATCCGGAATGGTAACTCTGATTGACAATCCGAAATGAAAATCCGGAACAGTAATCCGAATTACTAATCCGAAATGGTGATCCGAGTAGTGATCCAAGATGAAATCCGGAATGCACTGTTCTGATCCGAAATGGGAATCCGGAATAGTAATCCGAGATGAAATCCGGAATGCATTGTTCTGATCCGAGATGAAATCCGGAATGCATTGTTCTGATTTGAAATGGGAATCCGGAATACACTTCTGATCCGAGTTGGAATCCAAAATGGCTTTTCTGATCTGAATTGCAAGTCTGATGATCCGAAATGCAGATTTCTGATCCGAAATTCAAGTCTTGAATCCGGAATATTGTGCTTTTTGATCCGGAATGCAAGTATTGAATCCAGAATACTGCTGTTAATCCGAAATCACTGCAAAACCCCTAAAACATCCATCAAAACCCTAATCCAGCCGTCACAAACTTCAAGAACAGCCTGCAAAACGCCCAAAAACCCAATTTTTCTGTTGTCACGATTCTGAACCGAGCAATAATCAAGAGCCGAATGCTCTGATACCAAATGTAGGTCCCCTAGTCCTTATGGATCTTGACAGAATCGTCTATCTAATCTAGAGTGCGGAATCCCCTAGATCAGATTTCACAGAAACAACAAGAACATAAGCACGACACGAACAATTTCCTTCCAACAGTCTTCTATTGATTATCCAACACAAAGTGTTTACAATCAATTCAAGACTCTCTCTCTCTAAAACTCTCTGAAGCAATTCTTTCAGCATCGAACAACTAACTGAGCAACAAACTGAACAACCTTAACCCTAATCACAACCTCCCTATATATAGAGATAGGTTATGCTCATGGGCTAGGGTTTCCTACATGGACTACTAATGGGTTTAAAGCCCAATTCGCCTACCATGCACTATTTTGTGTCTAGTTCAGCCCAATTACTTCTAATTAGCTATTACAAAACTAAACCCGCTAACCGTTTATCATTTTACTAATTACAAGATATCCAAAGATGCACCAACAGATGTCCATCTACTTCCTTTGTGAAGAGGGTACAATCTACAGTTCCTCTGAGAAAGCCGTTGTCTAGAAGATGTTTTGAAAGCGTTTCATACCAAGATCTCGTGGCTTGGTATAGACCATATAACGCCTTGTTTAGAAGGTAGACTTTATCCTTGTGTATCAGATCAATAAACCCAGGTGGTTGGCCGACATAAACCTCCTCTTTGATTTTGCCGTAAAGGAAAGCAGATTTAACATCCCATTGGTACACCTGGAATCCTTTCCAAGAAGCAAAGGCCAAGAATATGTGAATAGCTTCAAGAAGAGCGACAGGGGCGTAGACTTCATTGTAGTATATCCCTTCTTGCTGATGGAAACCCAGGACCACGAGTCGAGCTTTGTTTTAGACCACAATACCTATGTCATCTCTCTTGCACATGAAGACCCATCGAGTATTTATCTTTTTATGATGATCCGGTAGGTCACCAAGCTTCCGGACACCAAGTTTCTGGAATTGAAGCAACTCTTCCTGCATTGCATCCACCCAGCTTTCCTCTTTCAACGCGTCTTTCCAGTATCCTGGTTCAACCTGCAAAACAAAACAACTGTAAGAAAGTCTAGTTTGCAATGGGGCAACACTGGTATAAAAGCAACTTAGATCCTTGTTGATCTGATTGTGAGTTTTCACTCTGGTTTGTAAGCTGCCAAAGATATTCTCTGACGGATGGTAAGATAGTGTCCTTGGCATTATTTCACTCGGAACATCTACTTGACTTTGCAAATTCGTGACAACTTTATCAGAAACTGGTGTAGAAGATGTAGCTTCATTTCTGACATTTGATTGATCATCTTGAGAATTCAAAAGGCTATGAATATGCTCAGATCCTTCATCAGAACTGGTTCCTCCATCAACAAACGTCGGTTCACGATCAGAGTCGGCATCAATCGGTTGATGGGTAGATGATTCAGCAAGGTTCAAGATTGGTATAGAGACTGATTCTAGCAAAGTATTGCTCGGACCTACATCAGAAGTGTTAGAGACAGGAAGTGACGGGGAAATCACCAACAGTCTAGAAACCTGCTCTTGATTGGAGATTTGATGCTGTTGAAAAAGCATAACAAGTTATTCTTTTGATGGTACTTCAGGTACGTCAAATGAATTCCACAAACCTTCGTAGTTGAATAGCCATGGATCCCCAGGTTTCTGCATTGGCGTAGTATATCGTTGACAATCAACATGTTGTGCAAGAATGACCTGGTTAAGACTCGGCAAAAGACTCGCTTTTGTGGACTAGCATAACCGACGAAAACCCCTTCCAAGGATTTGGCTCCAACTTTACCATCCGGGCCCTGAACAGTACACGATGATCCAAAAGGCTCCAAAAACGCGAGGTTCGGCTTCCGATGGTTTAGCAGCTCAAAATAGGTCTTGTTGGGAGGCTTGACTGTCAACACACAGTTGAGGGTGTAACACGAAGATGCAACTACTTCACTCCAAAAACTAATTGGAAGTTTTGAATCAGCGAGCGTTGTTCTTGCGTTTTGATCAGTGTCCGATTTTTACGTTCAGCTACTCCATTTTGTTGAGGAGTATAGGGAGCGAGAATTCGTGAAGAATCTCTTTTCGTTGCAGAATTCGAGCATCCTCTTGTTCTTGAACTCAGTACCATTGTCACTCCGGATTCTCTTGATAGGCAAGTGATATAGGTTTTCAAGTTTCCTAAAGAGAATCATAAGACTTTCAAATGTTTCATCTTTACTCTCTAGGAAGAAAACCCATGAGAATCTTGAAAAATCATCTGTCATGACCAAGCAATATAGATCTCCATAGATGCTTTTCACATTAACTGGCCCAAAGAGATCCATATGAAGCCGTTCTAGTGGTAGCTTAATAGAGTTAAGCAATTTTCTTAGGTGTCATTTCTTATGTTTTTCCCCTTTTTACAGCTCAGACAATCATCAGATAAATGAAAATTCTTCAGATTAACACCTTCCACTAGGTCGTTGTGCATCAAAAAAATTCATCTTTCGCATGTGAAATGTGCCCCATATTTCGATGCCATAAGATTGACTCATTCTCGGTCGCTTTAGAAACTAAGCATTGAACCTTCTTTGACGTAGTGGATGCAACGCTCATGTCTAGGACATAAATATCATTCTCTCGTGGAGTGCGCATGAGAATCCACTCCTCAGGAATTTTGAATCACGGCTTGAGAATTAAGCATTCTTTGTCATTGAAGTGTGTTGTGAAATTTTTGTCACAGATTTGCGAAATGCTCAGTAGATTGTTCTCCAGCTCAGCAATGTAGTTCACCTTGTCGAAAGAAACCACTCCATTTGTAAGAATACCTTCTCCCATAATTCTTCCACCTGAGTCCCAGCAAAACCAACGTAACCTCCCCAGATAGCTTTTACGTCGTGCAACAACACAAACATCCCAGTCATGTGTCGGGAAGCTCCACTGTCCATAATCTATTTTGACATGATCGATCTAGGAAGCCCCTGCACACATGTGGAAGAAATTATTTAAACAGAGAAACCCAAGCCTGCTTGGTCTTGGGTGGGTTTGGAATATCAAAGTTTGGAACTTTGTTTTTGACACTTCCTTTGATCTCTGTTTTGGCTGGAACAGGTGGTTTCAGTTCTACTGAAGATGGTTTGACTTTTGCTACACAAGTTTGTGTTTTCAGAATGCCCTTTTAGAATAAAACTTTGAATCCTTTTGACGATTCTTGGTGGATGTTTCACCAATCTCAAACTTAGAATTAAGTTGAGTTTTTGATGGCACATATTTATTGAATTCATTGTTTCTTTTAAGACTTTGTTTTGGTACAAACTTGGGTGCTTTTTGCTTTACATCTTTGGTAGATCTGCTAGAGTTAGAAACAAGTTTGGGATTTCTTTGAGAACATTTTCGTGCAACATGCCCAACATTGTACACTTGTAGCACGTCCTGCTGTCTTTTCTAACAGCGGAATCCAAATCCCGTTTTCTACTCTCTTTTTCCTTCTTGAATTCATCATTGGATTGTTTACCAATGACCTCTTTTTCTTTTTAGTAGTTGTCCCATAGACAAAATTGATTTTCTTTGCAAAATTTAGCTTTTAAGACTTGTTATTTGTTCTTTGCTTTTGAAACCCAACCCTGCTCTCTTGTTTTCAAGATAGTCTCTGTCCCTCGGATGGTAGCGTTTGTTGACACATTTTAATTTAGAATAGAATGATACATCCCGTTTTTCTAAATCAGAATGACTCACCTCAACAAGCTTGAACAACTTATCAACTCGATCTAAATTGACATTCTGTATTGGGAAATCCTCATTGGAATATAGTTTATTAGATCCGTGCATTTTGGATACGATGACATTTGGATCATTGTTTAAACTATTTTCTGACGATTCAACATCCAATTCGGATTTGTCAGACTCATTCTTCATAACATGTTCAACCACAGTTTTAACCACGTCAGAATCACAGTTTCCTTTCTGGTTTGGTGTATGTTACATCAATGTTCGTAGGCAGCTCGTTTGTCTTTTCAGTTTTCAATTTTAAATTGAGCGCCTTTTCCACCCCTAATGGTTTCTTACTTGCATAACTATTCCACATGGGTGGTGGAACACGATCGTAACTTGCACCTTTGTTTTCATCAATTTTATTATCTTCCTTGCTTTCAATTTTTGGAAGAATGTGATCAATGACGTACGAACTTGTATAATAACTGATTAACAACTTGTTAACCCGTTCTGTTTTGATTTTCATTTTTTCAAGTTCACTTTTTAGCTCAGGAATTGTATTTAAATGAATATTAATGGCCATTTGTTTGTCCATTACAGTCGCCTTGAGCATCGAGAGTGTCCTTTCATTTTCTCTGATCACTTTTTCAAATTGTTTAATTGTGTTTCTAAATTTGTCATCAGCTTCTTTTGTTGAATCGTATTCACATGACAAATTATCTGTATGACATTTCAGCTACTTGTATCGTGTTTCTTTTTCAACACACTCAATGCATGGCTCTTTGCACTTCATGCAAGGTGTTTCTTTTACCGACTCATTCATTGACACGTTTACCTCTTTCACATTTGCCATAAGAGCTTTGTCGGCTTTGTCAGTCAGATTTTCCAATGTCACATCAATCCTTTCCTCTACTTCAGGCTTCTTCTCTTCTTCACAACTCGATCGATAGTTGGAATCGAAATAACCTGCAAAAGTTTTAAGAATGTCATTAGGAAAGAGATGTTTAAATGAACTATTTAACAATTCGTCTTCTTCTGACGATGTGTTGTAATATTCTTCAGGAGCTTCGTGAAAAGATATCTTAGTACATTCTTCTTCTGCTTGTTCTGGTTCTTCGAAGATCTCCGCTACCAAAGCAGGGCTTTCATTCTTTGAAATGTATTTGTTCCAGTTGAACGCTTTATCTTCTTGGGTAACCACCAAAGCCTTATCCTTTGAATTGGATGGACCATCTTCAATCTGAACTAGCCTTGTCTGAGGTAGTTAGGGTCGATGATAGATGGCTCTCTTGTAATAATCATCTGCGAATGGATTCTGGTTGCCTTTGACTTCTCTGTTCGGGCACTCCCTCTTGAAATGTCCTTTTTCCCTGCATTTGAAACATGTAACTTTAGATTTGTGAAAACCAAGTTTCCCATCCAGACCTCCCAAACTATCTCTTCCCATGATTTCTATAAAGCGTTGAGCTCTACGAACTATCGACGCCATGCACCATTTGATATCAATTAGCTCCACCTCAACTAGATCTATTTGATCATAATCTTCTTTCGTCATCTCAGCATTTACAATTCTACCCGCTACTAGACTTTCGTAGCATTCAAGAACTGATTCCCGCAAAGCCATATGTTGTTTAGCTATGTGTTCATTGAAATCATGTGCGTTCTAGAGATTCACAGCGATGTTGCATTGAAGAATTCGCTGGTTTGGATTAGGTGAAGGATTACTTGAGCTTTGTGCAGATTGAGGAGCTTGAGGAGAAAAAGACTGAAACCCGCTGGACTGATTTGAAGGTGGACTTGGAGCATTGTTGGCGTTGAAAGCGGTTTGAACCTTAGGACTCTGTATGTGACCAGCAGAACTATTTTTGTAGTACAGGTTCATCTTGCTGCATATGAGTGTCTTTGTTCTTTGCCATTTTTTCCTTTCAAGCTCGTGACCTTCTATTCTTTCAATAAATCTTGGTAACGTGAAGTTACTGTATTCAGTTCCATTCTTCAAAATAGTCAGATAGGTCGTCCACTCACCTTCTATCAAAGAATCAGCCAGTTTATCAACTAGTTCTTCGTTAGTCTTGAAGATCTCCATTCTCTTCATTTGAACCACTAAATGACAATAACGTTCGATCAGCTGCTTAACAGTTTCACCTTTCATCAGATTAAAAATATCAAATTCTTTGCTTAGCAATGCTTTTCTCCCTTTCCTAAGCTGAGAACTTCCTTGGAATTTGAGCCTTGAAGCGTTCAACAAAGACTGAGCATCATCGTCGTGTTGGAGAAGTGCTAGGATATCTTCTTTGACTGCTTGTTGAAGTATGTTCATCATCTTCTTCACGTTGATAAACTTCTCTCTTTCCATATCTGTTAGCTGAGTCAATGTCTTCTCGAGCCCATTCTCACTAGTAGGTGCGATATACTTTGACTCGATTGCAAACCAACACGTGAAATGATTCGCTTGAACCCAGTTTATGAATCATTCACTCCAACCGTCGTAATCTTTTAAGTTCAAGAGCTTTGGAGGTTTTGTCATGGTACCCATTTCGTTTTCAAGATTCATATTCTGTGTTGCGGTGGTCGTCACTGCTGAAGCAGCAAATGCATTGTAAAATTCTTCTTCCATTTTTTCTGCAAAATTTCAGAAACACACACTTTCGGAAAACACTTATTAGAATGACAAAAGATATGAATTTTAAGACAAAATTTCTTAATAAAGTTCTTCATGTGAATTACCAGCTGCTCATGCGACTCAGATGATTCGTGCGAGTAAGATGCTCGTGCTAATCAAGGTTTCGTGCGAGCGAGATGCTCGTGTGAATGAAAGAGTTACTCATGCGAGTGACTACTTCGTGCAAATCACTTACTCGTGCGAATGAAAATTTTGTAACTTGTAGATTTTAAGAAAACTTGTCTACTTGTTCGTACGAGTGTCTAATTTGATGGATGGCCGTTTGTACGAGTTGTCCCTCTACTCGTACGGGTCAGCACAGGTCACCAAATGGATGATTTTTGCAATTTTCGACATGATATAGTTTGATTTTAAATCTAAAATTTTCAGGGATTAGTTAGAGTTGATTTTAACGTGTGATACTAAAATCCTAGTCCAATTCGTCCATGAATTCGTCTAGATCTGAGATCTGTATGAGAAAAAGTAGATGTAGAAAAACTTCAATGGTTGAATCTAGATCTGCAACTGCTGAAACTGTTGGTTGTATACTGAAACTTGATGTTTGTCCTCAAATCAAGCCTCAAGGCTCTGATACCACTTGTGAGAGGGGATCGGCTCTCCTCTTATAAGCACCAGACTGATTTGAGTCAGCTAACAGAGGCAGAATTCATTGTTACGGAGTTGGACAAACAAACAAGAAAGATATAATGCTTAAATGCCTTGATTCGTATTAATAAACGTGAAGGTTACAGACGAGTAAACACTTTGACAGGGCTTCGCCATAGTCACACACCACCAGCGCTAACACAACACTCAAGCTCCACTATTTATAGGTCAACATGACTCGCATAGGAGAGAGGTGTGTTTGGCTCGTGCGAGTGGTGCCTTGTACGAGTGACAAGGTGTCACTCGTACGAGCCACAAAGCTCACTCGTATGAGCCACTTACAAAGCATATAAAAACATATATATATAAACATACAATATTTGACATTCTAAGCCCTATATACATAGCCGACATATCCTAGACGTAGGCGATAAACAATATGCACCAACATTCCACACCCTTTTCCTTAACCTCTGGATGGGGAGCTCACAACGGGGGTACTTTTATCATTTTTAGAAAAAACTTTTGTTTTGACTCGTTTGACTGTCAATAACCTCATCATCACTCGCATCTTCCACCACCCCGTCAACAAGCTGGGGTGATGGTGACTCGACACCGGTATCTATGACTCGACCACTATGTAAAGAGATTTTGTTTATTGGTACCTCATGTGTGGACTTGGAGTTCGACCCTTGATGCTTAGGGTTCACCTTGGTGTCACTTGGGAGTCGTCCATCGCTTCCTCTAAGTTGGGCCATGTTTTCGGGCTAATTGACCCACTTGCCTTGCGAGAGCCTCATGCGACTTGTCTCACACCTCATTGTCCTTCTTCGACTCTTTCATCATGTTCATCAAAGCGTCCATCTTCGCGCTTAGATCATCACTGCCACCTTGATTATTCCATGATCGTTATCATTTCCGTTACCATTACCGTTACCACCTTGATTGTAGCCTCTTTGGTAATTATTGTTGTCACAACCTTGATATCCTTGGCTACACCCATGCTTGTAATTCCATTGGTAACCTCGTTGGTTACCACCTTGACGGTTTTGGTAAGATGAACCACCTTGGTCACCCGATTGGAAATTCAGATTCATTTAATTTGAGGCATTACCATACCTAAAATTAGGATGGGTCCTCAAACTAGGGTGATAAGTGTTGGAGTTCATGTCAAATTACTTACGGTCTCTGTACGCTTGATTCACCTCCTCGGTGGTTTGGGCCATGTTAACTTGGCATTCTTCAGTCTGGTGACCAATATCACCATAATCCTCACATACAGCGAATTGCACCACCCCCACATTTTTTTTCTTCATACAAGCCAATTGGCGTTCTAGTGTGGCGATTCGATCTTTAGCACTCACGCCAAGATCGGGAAGACACCGAGATATAGAGTGCTTTTTAGCCCGGTGCGCCATAGCCACAGCCTTAGAGTTCTTACTCATCCTCTGCAAGAATGCCAAATCGTCTTCCTCATGGTTATTTAATAACATCCCATTACTTGCTGATTGCAAGTATTTATGCTCTTCAGCATCCAACCCTATAAAAAAGCACTTTAGGAATTCCCATCCCTCGATTTGATGATAAGGACACTTCTGAACTAGCTCTTTAAAGCGAGAAAGAGCTTCCTGCAATAATTCACCCGATAATTAATAAAAGGACCGAATCTCATCTCTCGCATCGTCGGCCTTTGCTATAGAGTAGTACTCGTCAAGAAATACTTATTGCATCTCTACCCAAGTGCGAATACTACCCGCCGGAAGTGTGAGGAACCACTTCTTCGCCTTCTCCTTCAATGAGAACTGAAACAACCTTAACCTCACTTCGTCTTGTGTGAAATCATAACCCCCAATGGTGCTACACAAAGTGTGAAATTCCTCTTAATGTGAATATGGCTCATCGTTGGTCCTACCATTGAAATGAGGTAAGATGTTGATGTATTTCGGTTTACAGTCAAACGATCATCTTCGTCAAGGTGTAAGAGCAATAGGTGAGTCGCTATCGGTAATCACCAGCCTAAACCGGCCATTAACGCCCCGAGGCGCTTGTTGTTGTTCGTGATGTTGAAGTCTTTGCAGCCCATTAACTTCTTGATTGACCGTCGATTATCCCCACCCACGATTTGCGGAATCCAGTTCCAGTTGGCATTATTGTTGTTGTTGTTGAAATTGCCATCACCTCAGTTCCGTTGGTTGTTGTATCATGGTTGATGGTTATTGTCGTAACCATATTTACGAGCATAATCATACCCATAATCGTCACCAATCTCTGGGTAATTAGCATTTTGATAGCCAATATACTCATTTTCAAAACCCTGTCGTGGTAGAAGTTCATGTGGTTGTTGTCACCCCAACCGTCATCTTCGAACCCATCATCATAATTCCCCCCATCTTTCGAGTATTTTAAGTGTACTCACTTGTTCCGGTGAGTGATAACCCGAAATGCTATTCGGCTCATCATCGGGAATATTATTTCTCAACTCATAGAGGTTGAGAAATTGGGCTTCGTTCGTGGGATTGCAATGATTTTGGTTAACCCCACGGTTGGGATTAATATTTTAGTTGTTGAGGTTTGGTGGTAATGGGTTTTGGCGGTTATGGTTTTGAGGTGGAGGTGTGGGTGCACGTTGGTTGCTGTTTTGGTTTAGGTAAGGTGGTGCTGTTGGCTCGAGTTGTTACCACTCCCCGGTTGATTGTTTTGGACATTTTGGTTTTGAGAAGGGTAATCTTGGTAAGTTGGTAATTGGTAGTTGCGTCTTTGACATCATGATTAGAGTGAGTTTATGGATTGGGGGTTAGGCGACACACTCAATCCCATTTCCACAATGATGTTTCAGAGTGTGTTAGCTTGATTAGGGAAGTGTTGCCCTAATCTCTTATGCTCAAGGTTCTTCTGTAACATTAGTTCAAAACCAATTTTCATGTGTTACTTATATGTAACCTTCGCAAGAATGTTGCACTCTTGGGTGCAAGATTCAATACTCGAAGTGTTATTTCTTATTTCATAGTTGGCTTAGAGTTGTTAGGATTGTTTACTGTGAAAGGAACCAACTGCCAGTTTATTCTCATTATTGTACACAGTTGATCAATATTATATTGTAGACATTTAAACAAGTGTCAAGTCTAATATTGTACAATTAATCATAATATTAATATAATGGGATTTCAGTAGATCGTCGCTTATTGATGCATCCACGTGTATCAGAATCCTGATTTAAATAATGTTCAAGTTGCCTAGAAGACTTACAATTATTCATGGCAGATTTCTTCGCTATTTTTTTCCACTTTTACCTTAAACGAATTCATTGACAAAATGGACTGGTTTTTCAGTATAATACATAAAAACCAGTTTAGACAAATCCTTGAAAAGAACCACAACTGAAAACAACTAAAATCATGTCAAAAATTGCAAAAACATGAAAGTGTAAGCTCACCTCGCACGATCTGGACCTACACTTCGCAGAAAGTGACAATTTGTTAAAAGTGATTTTACCACTTCGCACGAAGTGATCTCTAAATCGTACGAAGTGATCAAAATCTATTTTTGTGAAACAATTCCAGTCCAATTCGCACGAAGTGTCACTCCGCACTAACCCCACTTCGCACAAAACTAATCTTTGTTCAATTTTTCATAGAAATGGAGAACAAATTCTTTAATGCGTTTGCTTCATCCGCTGTTCGACCACAACCGCCCAAACCTTAAACTTAGGTAACGAAATGGGCACAATAACTAAGCCACCTAAATTGATGTATCTTGAAGATTATAAGGGATGACATGAATGATTCAAGAATTGGGTACAAGCTAAATACCTCGACTATTGGTACGCTATAGAGGAAGGATATAAGATTCTGACGGGAGAGAATGGTTTAGAGAAGGGATAATGCAGTATAAGGAACAAGAAAAAGCTTTATTTTCTCGTGAAAAGAAGATAATGAATATCTTACAACAGGCGATTAAAGAAGATATTTTCACGCTTTTACAGCATTAAGATTACGCTCAATCCATCTGGAATGCACTAAAGGTTAAATTTTAAGGAAGTACACAAATGATTAAGAGCAAGCAAGCATTATTGAAGAAAGAATTCGATATCTTTCATTCATTAAAAGTCGAGTCGATGAAATAGATGATTGAGAGGTATTATCACCTCGTAGTCGAAATGAAACAGTTGGGGTTAACAAAGATAACGAAGAGCTGGTAGATAAGTTAGCTGATGCACTATGTGAGGGCAAATGGTCAACCTATCTCATGATTAAAGAATAGTCCGGATTACAACAGTACGTTGAGTCTCGCAAAATTTATTGAGAAGCTTGAAGGTCATGAATTGGACGTACAAAAGATGGAAAAATCCAGAAGTGCACATGCACAACAAGACATTAATCTGTACTTTAAAGGAAGTGCAAGTTCCAATAACCAAAGCCCAAAGATTCAAACGGCTTTCAGTGCTAACACTCGTCAAATAATTCAAGTAGTAGTACTTGGTTTACCTCATTCCTGAGCTATGATCCGAATACTCCTATTACTCCATAATCGTCTCAAAGCTCTAGCAACTACAACAATAGCCAGAACAACCAATCAAATCGAAATCAGAGAGTTCTTCAGTGCAACATAGCTGTGAATTTGACAAATGCACAAGACTTCACGGAAAATACAGCTAAGCAACATATGGCTCTACTCGCATTCGTGCTTGAATCTTATGAGAGCCTAGTAGCTGGTAAGATCGGAAATCCTAACATAACTAAAAGGGATTACGATCAAATCAACTCTGAAGAACTGGAATTAATAGACATCAAACGGTGTATAGCCAATATAGTTTGAAGAGCTCGGCGCTTCATGGAAATAATAGTGCGTAACAGTTTGGGAGGACCAGATGGTAAACTTGGATTTGACAAGGCGAAGGTGACATGTTTTAATGTCGAGAAAAGGGTCACTTTAAGCGTGAGTGCCCGAACCGAGAAGTCCAGGGTAATCACAATATGTTTGCTGATGATTACTACAAGAAAGCCATATATCACAAGACTTCTCCTCCTCAAAGTTCATCAAAGCTTATCGCTATTGAGGATGGTTTGGCAAAAGCTAACAAAGCACTCATGGTGACTCAAGAGGATGAGTGATTTAACTAGAATAATTATATTCCGAAAAAGGAGAGTTTGTCATTGCTTGATAAGATAATAGAAGAACCCCAGTGTTTGATGAGGTTGTCGAGGAAAGTTCAAATGAAGAATGTGAGCTTGTGTTTGATGAAACACCTGATAATAGTGCTGAAGAGTGTGCGGAAGCGATTTATTATGAACATTGTCCTGAGAAGACATATTTCATCATGCTTTTAAATTTGTGATTCCTCCTGATGTTTATAATTCTTTTGCAGGTTTCTTTGGAGGTTCAAGCCAATACCAATGTGTGCCAAAGACAAAAGAATCCATGAAGCCAGATGAAGAAATTATCGATGTCACAAAGGTGATGGATGGTGAAAATCTAAAAGAAATAGTTGACAAAGCCATGATGACTCAGTTACAAGAGGTAGTTCCTAAGGAGAGTCAAGAAAGGAAAGAGTCGGTTAATGAGTTGATTAAAGAAGAGATTAAGATTGTAATCAAAGAAGTCGAGAAACCATGCACGAAATGCTTGGAGCCGTGCAAGGAGTGCTCAGAAAAGGATTTAAAAATTAAAGAACTAAAAAACATAGTGACAACTTGACAAGTGAATTAAGAGACACCAAAGTTGCTTATGATAAACTTAGTAAGTCAATCAAACAATTCAACAAGTCAGTAAAGAGGACATGGCAATAAAATCAATGCTAAAAGCTACAGTAATGGATAAACAAATGAAAATTTATTCATATAGACACCATTGCTAAGCTTAAAACTGAACTTGAAGGCATAAATATTGAGTCATAACGAGTCAAAAATTGTTGATTCGTTACTCAACGTCCTCATGTGTGATTGATCATATTCTTCCACAATAAATTGAGAAAACCAAACACGAAGAAAATGAATCTGAAAAACAAAACAAAGGTCTGGGTTATAATAAGTGTCCACCCCCAATGTGGAACAAATATGCTAAAAAGTATTTAGATGGGGTGGAAAAGGCACTCAATTTAAAGCAAAAAACTAAACAAAAAGAAGATGAGCTGCCAGAAAACATTGATGTGACTTATGAATGTCAGTCAGATGTTGTGAAAAACGTTGTTGAAAATGTTTTAGAAAATGAATCTGATAGCACTAATTTTGAAAGTGTTGAGTCAAAATTGGAAATGTCTGAATCAAGTTCTCGTTCTGAAAATGAAGATAGTATTCATAAGAATTGCATTTCAACATCAGAAAACAGTCTGACTGATAATCCTAATGTGGTAGTCTACAAAATGAATGGATCGGACAAACAATATTCTGATGAGGAATTTCCGATTCAGAGCGTGAATTTTGATAGAGTTGACAAATTGTTCAAGTTGGTCGAAGTTAGTCTTTCTAATCTTGAAAAGCAAAATGCAGCTTACTATTCAAAACCAAAGAAAATTTATAATAATTACCATCAAAAGGGCATGGATTATCCTGAGAACAAAAGAAATGGTTTAAGTTTTGACAAGAAGAAAAATAACAATAGGTTTCGAAAACCATATGACAAAAAGAAAATTGAATTTGTTTTCTGAACAAGCACGGTTAATGAAAAAGAGAGTCTGACTAAAGAAAAATCAAATGATGAATTTTATGCAGAAAAGAAACGTCGTGAATAGGCTTTGGGTTCATCTGATGAAAATGATAACAGGACATGCTACAAATGCCACAAAGTTGGGCACATAGCACAACGATGTCCTCAAAACAACCCAAAACTTGCTTATAGTGTGAAGAAGTCTACATGAGATGTGAAACAAAAAAACCCCTGAGTTTGTACCTACGCAGATCTTTAAAGAAATAATGAATCCAACAAAGATGTGAAACCAAAAATTTTAAATGCTTCAAACTTTGAAGTTGGTGAATTGTCAACTAAGAACGAACAAAAGGATCCAAATTCTACCCCAAAAAGGCATTTTTGAAAGCACAAACTTGGGTGGTAAAATCTAAACCATCTTCTGCAGAAGTGAAAACAACACATGTTCCAACAAAATCGGTAGTTAAACTCGAGTCAACGGTCACCCAAGACCGAGAAGGCTTGGGTTTCACTATTTAAGTAACTGCTTAATTACATATGTAGGGGCTCCCGAGGTCAATCATTTCTAAGTGGATAATGGACAGTGGAGCTTCTCGACACATGACAGGGATGCTAGCCTTGCTTTACGATGTTAAATCAATACATGGAGGTTATGTAGGGTTTGCAGGTACTCAAGGAGGACGAATAATCAGAGAGGGGATACTCACAAATGGTGTGGTTTCATTTGACAAAGTCAACTACATTGCTGAATTATAGAATAACTTGCTGAGCATTTCACAGATTTGCGATAAGAAGTTTACAACTCATTTTACGGATAAAAATGCCTCATTCTGAACCTGGATTCAAAATTCCCTAGGAGTGGATTATCATGCACGCTCCACGAGAAAATGATCACTGTGTCCTTGACATGATCGTCGCAACCACTACAAAATCAACTCAATGTTTTGTATCAAAAGCTATAGAACAGGAATTGATTTTATGGCCTCAAAAGATGGGGCATATCCATTTACGAAAGATGAATTATCTGGTGCACAACAATCTGGTGCAGGGTTTGAATCTTAAGAGTCTCCACTTGAGTGATGATTGTATCAGCTGCAAAAAGAGCAAGCAGCACAAAAAATCTCACCCAATAAAACTCCTGAACTCTATCAAACTGCCACTGGAGAGGTTACATATGGATCTGTTTGGGCTATATATTTGGTGATCTATATTGCCTTGTTGTTGCTGACGACTACTCAAGATTTCATGGGTTCTAATTTTGGAAATCAAAGATGAGACGTTTGAAAATCTAATGATTCTTTTCAGAAAGTTAGAGAACTTGTACCATCTACCGATAAGTAGTATTTGTAGCGACAATGGTACTGAGTTCAGAAACAAAAGAATGGAAGAGTTTTGCAATGACAAAGGAATACTTCATGAATTCAGCGCGCCCTATAATCCGCAACAAAATGGAGTCGCTGAACGAAAGAACCAAACTCGTATTGAACCAGCACGCACAATGCTTGCATATTCTAAATTAACTGTCAGTTTTTGGAGCGAAGCGGTTGCCTCTACTTGTTACACGCTTAATCGAGTATTAACAGTCAAGGCTCATAAGAAGACATGCTTGGAGTTGCTTAATCATCGAAAACCAAATTTAGAGTTTTTAGAACCGTTTGGATCTCTGTGCATAGTAGTTAACCCGGATGGTAAATTTAGAGCTAAGTCTCTAGAGGCGTTTTTCGTGGGATATGCTAGTCCTTTGAGAAGAGTATTTTTACCTAGCATAAACTGGGTTATTCTTGCTCAACATGTTGACTGCCAAAGATATACGTCACCTACACAGAAGCCTAGTGATCCTTGGTTGTTTAACTATGAGAGTTTGTGGAATTCTTTTGAACTGCCAGAAGAACCTACTAAAGAGGAGCTTGTATTGCTATATCAACAACAATAATCGTCTGCTCAAGAGAAAATTCCTAGACCAATAGTGATTTCACAATCACAAGTTGGCACAAACGATTCTGAAGCAGGTCCGAGCAACATCCAACAAGAACCTGTAGTCGAACAAGATATAAATAACACAAAACCCACTTTTGATCAATCAGATGATCCTGATTTTGATAGCGAGCCAACATATGATAATGGAGGATCTAGTTCCAATGAAGGCTCAGAGCACATTATAAGTTTACTTAATCAATCTACGGGTCCTAGCAATCAGAATGAAGCATCAACGAGTAATCAGGTTGCTGAATAGAACATTACAAATCTGGAGAATGTTGTGAGTGTCTCTAATGAGGTGATGCCGAGGACGTTGTCATACCATCCTTCAGACAACATAATTGGAGAGTTGCAGGCTAGAGTAAAAACGAGAAATCAGATCAACAAAGATCTAAGTTATTTTTATACTAAATTTGCACCTATCCAAGAAAAATTCTTATATAGTTGTTTTTTTCACAAGTTGAGCCAAAAACGTACAAAGAAGCACTTACCGAAGAAAACTGGGTAAACGCGATGCAGGAAGACTACAACAATTTGAGAAACTTAGAGTCTGGAAGCTTGTAGGTACCTAATAATCACATGTCAATCAGTACTAGGTGGATCTTTAAATGTAAAGAGACGACAGAGGAGTAATCATACGCAATAAAGCTCGACTGGTCATGGTTTTCATCAATAAGAGGGTATTGATTATACAGAGGTCTATGCTCCTATCGCACGACTAGAAGCCATTCGCATATTCCTTGCCTTTGTGTCATGGAAAGGTTTTAAGGTGTACCAGTTTGATGTTAAGTCCGCTTTCCTATACGGTAAGGTGAAAGAGGATGTGTATGTCGGCCAACCACTGGGGTTTGTCGATCCAGTGGCATGGTATGGTCTGCACCAAGCCCCGAGAGCCTGGTATGAGACACTCTCTTAACACCTGTTCAGCAACGGTTTTATCAGAGGCACTGTTGATAGCACTCTCTTCACACGAGAAGTGAACGGACACTTGCTGATCATACAAATCTATGTAGATGACATCATCTTTGGTTCTACAAATGACGAGCTATGTAAGAATTTGAAGAGGTCATGAAATAGAAATTTGAAATAAGATCAATGGGAGAATGAAGTTCTTCTTGGGACTTCAGGTTGATGGTATCTTTATCCATCAGACAAAGTACGTTCACGGTGTTTTGGAGAAATTCAACATGTCGGGATCGTCACCATTATTTACTCCCTTTGCACTTAATCATGGCATAGAACCAGATATACAAGGAGTGAAGATTGATGAAACCTTATACAGATCGATGATTGGATCTTTAATGTACCTCACAGTATCAAGGCCAGATATCATGTATCCAACATGCCTTTGCAGCCGATATCAATCAAATCCACGAGTGTCACACTTGGAGGTCGTTAATCGGATTTTTAGATACTTGAAGGGTTGCCCAAGCACCGGCATGTGGTATCCGTGAAACGATGATTTCGGATGCTACAAATTGAATGTTAAATCTACAACTGTTGATTGCAAGTTCTTTGGCACACGATTAGTAACGTGGCAATAAAAGAAGCAAACCACGGTCGCCCTCTCTACTTGCGAAGCAGAATACGTTTCAGCTTCCAATTGTTGTTCCTAAATCTTGTGGATACAACTACAGATGAGAGACTATGGATTGCAGTTTCTTGATACGCCTATATATGTAGATAACAAGGCTGCCATTGATATAACTAAAAACCTGGTTCAACACTCTAAAACTAAACACATTGAAATTCAACACCACTTCATCTGTGATTACCACGAGAAAAAGTTGGTTAGAATTTAAAAGATTCACTATGATGTACAAAAGGTAAACTTTTACACCAAAGCTTTTAGTAGAGCTATATTCAGATATCTTTTGAAACTTAATGGGTTGAAAAATCTAACATCAGGGGGGATTTTAGAGGATGTTGAATTCGAGGCAGACAATGAGTTGTCGTGATTCTTATCGGTTTGTCGCAGTTTAGAGTTTTTAGAATTTCTTTCTTTAAAAACAAAAATTCAAAAATATGTTTTTGATTTTCGTGGGAGAAATGTTGTAGAAAATACAAAAACTTATAAAATTTGAAAAATGTATAAAAACATGAAAAAGACAAGAAGAGTTTTCGTGTCAAAAGAGGAAATGATAGTACATCAGTGGACTATCATAGTATGCTAAAGAAATGTAGTGTTGAAAGTTTTAAACAAGTCTCATTGATGATGTGCCAGTAGGCTTCGCACATTCAGTAGATTGTTTCTGGGATATAAACATAAAGAAAAACTTCTTAATCAGTGGTTTAACATCTCTCGGATATATGGTCTTAGTAAATCAAAATTTCGTTTAAGAGATTGCCGGATTCTGAGATACTAGGTCTTTATAGATAATTGATATCTAGGGTATTATACAAGTTCTTCTGATTTTGCGTTTGCAATGGCCTAGAACTTTATATAATACTTTTGTTCTAAACCCGAAAACTTCACAAAATTGAATGTATCGAAAGATCTAACAATTGCAACCAAAAGATTCCAAATTGGACACCACTTTTAAGTCGAGCCTTCATCTCTTTGTCTGTAAGGTGGTACTAACCTGAGCTCTCAAGTTCTCGCACAACCCAGATACAAATATCAATTAGATATATTCACCTGTAAGATGAAATCTAGGGAATATTGATACGGGAGTAAATTCTGAGGTGGGAAACATTGTTAAGTCAAGTTCTAAGACACCTAGTTAATGTATCTCGGAGAAATTGAGAAATGTGTAGAGGTTTAAGTGGATCAGTATACTGACAAATCTAAGTGAATTTGTTTAAAACATAAAGCTTTTCAAGATCAACGGTATTGGTGATGTGTCTCAAAAACTGAGATGATTCTCTAATACAAACTCACAAAAATATGCCTGTAGATATGTTTGTACATAGTTATAACATTTCATTTTAGAAAAAACCAAAAAGATTTTCATTGTATTATAGCATAAACTTTGGAAAAATCAAAAAGATTTTATTTCTATCTTAGCTTCGACTATCGATGAGGGAAAGTGGATCTTCAAATTCCAAAGATGCTGGTTGCTGAAGGAAATCTAAAGGACAACGGGTTGGGAGCTTATCTAAAATGAGAAAATGTTTTGAAATGATCAAAAGTTCATTAATTTGAAACTTAACATTGCCTGAAAACATCAGTTTGTTCATAAAGTGTCAAACCAAGGTCATTAACTTGGACTTGGTAAACAAATCAGTTAACAAGGGTCATTAACTTGGACTTGGTAAGTTGAGTGGACCGTTAAAACTGATAAAATGTTTGAAAAAATTGAAATGTTGAAAATTTGCATATCACCTCACACGAATTGGTGTCCACTTCGTACATAGTGGATGACTTCGCACGAAGTAAGACATATACTATAAATAGATCCAACTCATACGAAGTCAGTCATTTCACTATTACTTATCCTTTGTGCGATCTGAGAGTGCTTCGTACGAACTGAGTGATTTTTGCAAACTTTGATCCGTAATACTACTAAAATAGATGTTGGGGAGGTTGATTAGCACACCTCTTATAATGGTGAAGGTAATATGACTCGAATTGGACATTAATTAGACGTTTTCGGTAAACTGCACATAGAAACGTAGGTCTAGGAAAATCTAGCCAGCCAAAATTAAAATTGAACATATATTTGTGTATATCGGTGTTGATAGTATCTATTAGAAACATCAATTTCGTTAAAATCGATCAATTTTTGATACTTGATAAAAACAGTGCTTCACACGAAGTGACATTGCTAAATTGTTTCAAAATCACTTCGCACGAAGTGTATTGGTCAAAAGGTTTTGAGTTTTACACCACTTCATACAAAGTGGAAATTACCACTTCGCACCACTGTCACTCTGCATGAATGTTCGGTATTTTTCATCAAATTTTTCTAAGTTTTGAAATTCTAAGTGTTGTTGTTATGTTTTGCAGGAAAAGAAAATGTTGTTCGAGCCAATACACAACTCATACTATGTACTTGACAAAACTATACCAAAAATGGCTCCGTTTAAAGATATATTAGAGTTAATGGGACGCTTACAAGTAACGAAAGCTTTAACTCATCAACATAAACTCTACCGATCACATATAGAGTGGTTTTGGAATGCTGCAAGATATGTTCTTGATCCAAAAGCGATACATTCAATTGTTAAGATCGGCAACAAAGAGTTTGAAGTCAAAATTATAGAAGAATTGATTTGAAAGGTTTTGGAGTTAAAAGATAAAAATGGTGATCCTACGGGCTATCCAGAAAGAATGGTGAAAGGATATTTCTATAGGATGGGATACAAAGGATTGTGAATGCCCCGAACTTCAAGAAAGCTAATCTTGGTAGGCCATATAAATTTTTCGTACACTCGATAATACATGCATTTAGTCACCGAAAGGGAGGTTTTGATGATATTCTTGACTATCAGATGTGCATGGTGGCAGCACTTACGCTAGATTTGTGTATAACTTCACCAAATTAATTTTTGATCAAATGGTGTCAAGTATTATATTTTCTTCAATATCCAAGATTCTTACAGATGATGTTGGATGATCTGTTTCCAAACTTAGAGAAGAACGGCGATGGTGAGTTGGTATTAAATCACATGGATAAAGAGACATTGATTAGATAGAATCTATACCTGAAGCAAGATTCTGAGGCGGTTGCAAAGAAATTCTTTGGAGCGATACATGACTAGAAATATGTTGCACCGCCAAAGGGCAAGTGGAGGAAAGATACGAGCGGCTCAGAGAATGATAAAGAAGAACGTTCAGATGGTTTTATTCCAAGAAGGAGTAGTTGGTTTGAGAAGGAGGATAAGAAAAAGAAACGTTCAACTCTGAAGAAAAAGCCTACTTAAGCAAGGAAACGTGCAACTATACAGACTATGCTTATCGATGAACAGTCTGAAGAAGAGATACAAGTTAACGTAACCGTGAATGAACCAGTTGATCATGTGAATGTACATGATGATGTTTTCTCAGCTACCTCTGATCACGATCGTGAGGACGTGAATGTTACAAAGACTACTGCTGATGCTGAAAAAGAAACAGTTGAAGGTGATAATGAAGAAAGTTCGGATGATAGTGTTAATCCAGAAGTAGAGGAAGCAGCGAGAAAAGCCGAACAACGTAAGGGAAAAGCTCTAGGTGATAATGATGAGACATATGTGCCTACTGCTCCAGAAGAAGTATCTGAAAGGCCAGCTAAGAGAGTTAGAAGGGTTAAGAGTAAACCCATTGATATTCAGAAAAATTCCACAGGGTCTCCTGCGACAAAGAAAGCTCGTCGAAAGTTTTTGAAGGTCGGGAAGACACCTAAGGTGGAAGCTACTGCTATTAATGTTAAATCTACTCAACCACCGTCACCACCACAACAACCACCTCCATCACCACAACATGTTACACCACCACAACAACCACCTCCATCAACACAACATGTTACACCACTGCAACCATCTTCAACGCCAAAACAACCAACACCTCTGGTACAACAAAGAACTCCACAATCTGCACAAAGACGTTAATCCTTTCCAACAGAAGATTTTGGTGAAATTCCTTATAACCAGTTTGAAGTAGGATTAGATGGTGATTTCTTCAACAATACAAAGATTGCAGAGTTAGAAAGCAGGATCAAGTTTCTTGAAGATGATAGAAAGAATCTAGAGGCTATGTGTCACACACTGACCCGCAGCGGATAAGGTAATCGGGGCATGATTGGGTTTTCATCAAAGCTCATGATATTTCTATTTTATTGTTTCAACATTTATTATTTCAATTTAACTAAAAGAAATCCAACAAAAACAATATTCAAACAATCACAACATAGTTCCAATCAAGTGCAAATATCATTTTTAGTCTTCTAAGGCCCAAGCCTATATGATCCATGCTTCAAATCTGTTCACCTGTATAGTGTGTAAAAGAAAAGTTTGGGTCAACATAAGTTGGCGAGTGAATCACTTTTGTGATTAGAAAAAAATAATATATTTAGATCTTATATTTATGAAAAATGTGCATTAACCAAGATACGTGAATATCACGTACGTCAATTATTAATTTCCACAAACAAACTCATCCAATAAGCAACTTAATAATGTACAAGTATGCACGGTAATGCGGTGTACTGCAAGATCTAAGCTCAATCAAACGGAGCTGATCTCGTATAACTGGCAACGTCGAGTTCCGCTCATAGGTAATGGGGAACCGACGGCCTTTAATGAGGTAATGACTGCAATGAATGTAAAACACCAAATGGAAAACAACATTTATCACATAACATGTAAGTTCACATAATGGTAATGATGTACTTGAATAAAAAGGTAATAATACAGAGCGACACATGATACACCCCAAAAACGTGTAAATAAAATAAAATGGGGAGTTGTAAGATTCACTCACCGTGGTTGCAAATAGGATTTCTTGAAGATATCGCACGAATGTTAAGTTGAGATACTTAGTGAACGAACTTTTATCCTAGACATCCACATGACGACTAAGTTAATTAATATTCTTACGTTCGCAAATTATTTTTTTAAAATCTTAATTATTTATTTATTTACGTGAGCGTTAAAGTATTTAAATCATATGTCTTCTTTTAAATGAAAGAATTACAATATTTAAGTATGATTTAAAATTTTTATTATTATTATTTAAAAAAATGTTTCAGAATTAAACATTGAAAACCTATCCAAAACCGGCCCTAGCCGGATTCGAACTCGCGACCTTCCGTACGTGTGCACGCAGCCCGACCAACTGGATTGCGTGTCTAACCTAGTTAGTATATTGTTTTTAATTCTTTTATATGAATTTTAGGTTCCACCATGTTGTAGGTTTTATTATATGGAATAAAAAGGTGCCACATTATTTAAGGAGGCGGGGCTCGAGCTCAAGACCTCTAGGTTACATGCACATAGCTCGGCCAACTGGGCTATGTGTCTAACCTGTTTAGTATCGGATTTCAATTAATTTTATACTGATATTGTTTTGCTCCCATTTACTGGTTTAATTTAAAAGCAAAAGATGTGTAAGGATACCGGGCTGAGACTCAATCTCGTGATCTTGGTTGATTTGTTTTGTGTGTTTTATACACATAGTCAACCACTAAGCTACAACATCAGTTTTGGAAATCTTTTGAATTATAAAATATTTGAAATTAGTTATGTGAGTTCATCTTCTTCATCAACTTCCAACCGAACAGAAACTCGAAACACTACCTCCCATGTCTTGTTGATTTCATGATGTTTATGAAATAGAACACGAGTTAGTTGATTTGAATTAACAGAAATTATACCAAAACGATGCGATTTGCGAGATTGGCGTTTTCCGGCGAGTTTTGGTTCTTCCGGTTGCATCTGATCTCTCCAACGAACAGGTAACAGGAGCGTAGAGTGAAAATGATGAGAAGGGTAAACCGATTTGGAGAAGACACGTCCCGTTTATATAACGCAGAAACAATTCAGTGGCTTCCGAAAAGAAGGAGTAGAGCACGCGGGATTTTGACAGCTCAGACTGCGTTGGAATCGTGAAATCGCGTTTGAACCTAGATGTTCTTTCGTCTAGGTGCTTGATTGAGTTTTAAAAGAAGAAACATGGATCAATCAACTAATTTTGATTAATGATGGTTTCCTTTTCAGTCGCTAGAGGTTGGGCGGCAAAGGTTTGAAATGGGATGTTCATAATTTTCATATATGATGTTAAACGGTGCAATTTCTTTTAGTTCTAGAAAGGTGGTGGAGCGGTTTGTTGGTTGCTTATTTACTTGTGAGACCGGGGTTCGATCCCTAGGCTCTACAAGTTTTATTATTTGTTTTTTTTGTCTATAAATATATAATATTATATATATGCTTGTATATCCAAATTCCAACATAATAAAAGGTGACAATATAAGTTGTAAAAAAATTCCAATCGTATTCATTCACCGAAAATTCGATTACAAAGGTTTGGGTTTTTATCCGAATCTGTTTTCTTTCGCCAGATGTTACAGTATCCCCTACTTTTGGAAATTTCGTCCAGAAATTTAAGTGGGAGTAGGGTTGTCTCGAAAAAGGTGAGGTTTTTATCCGAATCAACCACTAAGCTACAACATCAGTTTTGGAAATCTTTTGAATTATAAAATATTGAAATTAGTTATGTGAGTTCATCTTCTTCATCATCTTCCAACCGAACAGAAACTCGAAACACTACCTCCATGTCTTGTTGATTTCATGATGTTTATGAATAGAACACGAGTTAGTTGATTTGAATTAACAGAAATTATACCAAAACGATGCGATTTGCGAGATTGGCGTTTTCCGGCGAGTTTTGGTTCTTCCGGTTGCATCTGATCTCTCCAACGAACAGTAACAGGAGCGTAAGTGAAAATGATGAGAAGGGTAACCGATTTGGAGAAGACACGTCCCGTTTATATAACGCAGAAACAATTCAGTGGCTTCCGAAAGAAGGAGTAGAGCACGCGGGATTTTGACAGCTCAGACTGCGTTGGAATCGTGAAAATCGCGTTTTGAACCTAGATGTTCTTTCGTCTAGGTGCTTGATTGAGTTTTAAAAGAAGAAACATGGATCAATCAACTAATTTTGGATTAATGATGGTTTCCTTTTCAGTCGCTAGAGGTTGGGCGGCAAAGGTTTGAAATGGGATGTTCATAATTTTCATATATGATGTTAAACGGTGCAATTTCTTTTAGTTCTAGAAAGGTGGTGGAGCGGTTTGTTGGTTGCTTATTTACTTGTGAGACCGGGGTTCGATCCCTAGGCTCTACAAGTTTTATTATTTGTTTTTTTTGTCTATAAATATATAATATTATATATATGCTTGTATATCCAAATTCCAACATAATAAAAGGTGACAATATAAGTTGTAAAAAAATTCCAATCGTATTCATTCACCGAAAATTCGATTACAAAGGTTTGGGTTTTTATCCGAATCTGTTTTCTTTCGCCAGATGTTACAGTATCCCCCACTTTTGGAAATTTCGTCCAGAAATTTAAGTGGGAGTAGGGTTGTCTCGAAAAAGGTGAGGTTTTTATCCGAATCAACCACTAAGCTACAACATCAGTTTTGGAAATCTTTTGAATTATAAAATATTTGAAATTAGTTATGTGAGTTCATCTTCTTCATCATCTTCCAACCGAACAGAAACTCGAAACACTACCTCCCATGTCTTGTTGATTTCATGATGTTTATGAAATAGAACACGAGTTAGTTGATTTGAATTAACAGAAATTATACCAAAACGATGCGATTTGCGAGATTGGCGTTTTCCGGCGAGTTTTGGTTCTTCCGGTTGCATCTGATCTCTCCAACGAACAGGTAACAGGAGCGTAGAGTGAAAATGATGAGAAGGGTAAACCGATTTGGAGAAGACACGTCCCGTTTATATAACGCAGAAACAATTCAGTGGCTTCCGAAAGAAGGAGTAGAGCACGCGGGATTTTGACAGCTCAGACTGGGTTGGAATCGTGAAATCGCGTTTGAACCTAGATGTTCTTTCGTCTAGGTGCTTGATTGAGTTTTAAAAGAAGAAACATGGATCAATCAACTAATTTTGATTAATGATGGTTTCCTTTTCAGTCGCTAGAGGTTGGGCGGCAAAGGTTTGAAATGGGATGTTCATAATTTTCATATATGATGTTAAACGGTGCAATTTCTTTTAGTTCTAGAAAGGTGGTGGAGCGGTTTGTTGGTTGCTTATTTACTTGTGAGACCGGGGTTCGATCCCTAGGCTCTACAAGTTTTATTATTTGTTTTTTTTGTCTATAAATATATAATATTATATATATGCTTGTATATCCAAATTCCAACATAATAAAAGGTGACAATATAAGTTGTAAAAAAATTCCAATCGTATTCATTCACCGAAAATTCGATTACAAAGGTTTGGGTTTTTATCCGAATCTGTTTTCTTTCGCCAGATGTTACAGTATCCCCTACTTTTGGAAATTTCGTCCAGAAATTTAAGTGGGAGTAGGGTTGTCTCGAAAAAGGTGAGGTTTTTATCCGAATCAACCACTAAGCTACAACATCAGTTTTGGAAATCTTTTGAATTATAAAATATTTGAAATTAGTTATGTGAGTTCATCTTCTTCATCATCTTCCAACCGAACAGAAACTCGAAACACTACCTCCCATGTCTTGTTGATTTCATGATGTTTATGAAATAGAACACGAGTTAGTTGATTTGAATTAACAGAAATTATACCAAAACGATGCGATTTGCGAGATTGGCGTTTTCCGGCGAGTTTTGGTTCTTCCGGTTGCATCTGATCTCTCCAACGAACAGGTAACAGGAGCGTAGAGTGAAAATGATGAGAAGGGTAAACCGATTTGGAGAAGACACGTCCCGTTTATATAACGCAGAAACAATTCAGTGGCTTCCGAAAGAAGGAGTAGAGCACGCGGGATTTTGACAGCTCAGACTGCGTTGGAATCGTGAAATCGCGTTTGAACCTAGATGTTCTTTCGTCTAGGTGCTTGATTGAGTTTTAAAAGAAGAAACATGGATCAATCAACTAATTTTGATTAATGATGGTTTCCTTTTCAGTCGCTAGAGGTTGGGCGGCAAAGGTTTGAAATGGGATGTTCATAATTTTCATATATGATGTTAAACGGTGCAATTTCTTTTAGTTCTAGAAAGGTGGTGGAGCGGTTTGTTGGTTGCTTATTTACTTGTGAGACCGGGGTTCGATCCCTAGGCTCTACAAGTTTTATTATTTGTTTTTTTTTGTCTATAAATATATAATATTATATATATGCTTGTATATCCAAATTCCAACATAATAAAAGGTGACAATATAAGTTGTAAAAAAATTCCAATCGTATTCATTCACCGAAAATTCGATTACAAAGGTTTGGGTTTTTATCCGAATCTGTTTTCTTTCGCCAGATGTTACAGTATCCCCTACTTTTGGAAATTTCGTCCAGAAATTTAAGTGGGAGTAGGGTTGTCTCGAAAAAGGTGAGGTTTTTATCCGAATCAACCACTAAGCTACAACATCAGTTTTGGAAATCTTTTGAATTATAAAATATTTGAAATTAGTTATGTGAGTTCATCTTCTTCATCATCTTCCAACCGAACAGAAACTCGAAACACTACCTCCCATGTCTTGTTGATTTCATGATGTTTATGAAATAGAACACGAGTTAGTTGATTTGAATTAACAGAAATTATACCAAAACGATGCGATTTGCGAGATTGGCGTTTTCCGGCGAGTTTTGGTTCTTCCGGTTGCATCTGATCTCTCCAACGAACAGGTAACAGGAGCGTAGAGTGAAAATGATGAGAAGGGTAAACCGATTTGGAGAAGACACGTCCCGTTTATATAACGCAGAAACAATTCAGTGGCTTCCGAAAGAAGGAGTAGAGCACGCGGGATTTTGACAGCTCAGACTGGGTTGGAATCGTGAAATCGCGTTTGAACCTAGATGTTCTTTCGTCTAGGTGCTTGATTGAGTTTTAAAAGAAGAAACATGGATCAATCAACTAATTTTGATTAATGATGGTTTCCTTTTCAGTCGCTAGAGGTTGGGCGGCAAAGGTTTGAAATGGGATGTTCATAATTTTCATATATGATGTTAAACGGTGCAATTTCTTTTAGTTCTAGAAAGGTGGTGGAGCGGTTTGTTGGTTGCTTATTTACTTGTGAGACCGGGGTTCGATCCCTAGGCTCTACAAGTTTTATTATTTGTTTTTTTTGTCTATAAATATATAATATTATATATATGCTTGTATATCCAAATTCCAACATAATAAAAGGTGACAATATAAGTTGTAAAAAAATTCCAATCGTATTCATTCACCGAAAATTCGATTACAAAGGTTTGGGTTTTTATCCGAATCTGTTTTCTTTCTCCAGATGTTACAGTATCCCCTACTTTTGGAAATTTCGTCCAGAAATTTAAGTGGGAGTAGGGTTGTCTCGAAAAAGGTGAGGTTTTTATCCGAATCAACCACTAAGCTACAACATCAGTTTTGGAAATCTTTTGAATTATAAAATATTTGAAATTAGTTATGTGAGTTCATCTTCTTCATCATCTTCCAACCGAACAGAAACTCGAAACACTACCTCCCATGTCTTGTTGATTTCATGATGTTTATGAAATAGAACACGAGTTAGTTGATTTGAATTAACAGAAATTATACCAAAACGATGCGATTTGCGAGATTGGCGTTTTCCGGCGAGTTTTGGTTCTTCCGGTTGCATCTGATCTCTCCAACGAACAGGTAACAGGAGCGTAGAGTGAAAATGATGAGAAGGGTAAACCGATTTGGAGAAGACACGTCCCGTTTATATAACGCAGAAACAATTCAGTGGCTTCCGAAAGAAGGAGTAGAGCACGCGGGATTTTGACAGCTCAGACTGGGTTGGAATCGTGAAATCGCGTTTGAACCTAGATGTTCTTTCGTCTAGGTGCTTGATTGAGTTTTAAAAGAAGAAACATGGATCAATCAACTAATTTTGATTAATGATGGTTTCCTTTTCAGTCGCTAGAGGTTGGGCGGCAAAGGTTTGAAATGGGATGTTCATAATTTTCATATATGATGTTAAACGGTGCAATTTCTTTTAGTTCTAGAAAGGTGGTGGAGCGGTTTGTTGGTTGCTTATTTACTTGTGAGACCGGGGTTCGATCCCTAGGCTCTACAAGTTTTATTATTTATTTTTTTGTCTATAAATATATAATATTATATATATGCTTGTATATCCAAATTCCAACATAATAAAAGGTGACAATATAAGTTGTAAAAAAATTCCAATCGTATTCATTCACCGAAAATTCGATTACAAAGGTTTGGGTTTTTATCCGAATCTGTTTTCTTTCGCCAGATGTTACAGTATCCCCTACTTTTGGAAATTTCGTCCAGAAATTTAAGTGGGAGTAGGGTTGTCTCGAAAAAGGTGAGGTTTTTATCCGAATCAACCACTAAGCTACAACATCAGTTTTGGAAATCTTTTGAATTATAAAATATTTGAAATTAGTTATGTGAGTTCATCTTCTTCATCATCTTCCAACCGAACAGAAACTCGAAACACTACCTCCCATGTCATGTTGATTTCATGATGTTTATGAAATAGAACACGAGTTAGTTGATTTGAATTAACAGAAATTATACCAAAACAATGCGATTTGCGAGATTGGCGTTTTCCGGCGAGTTTTGGTTCTTCTGGTTGCATCTGATCTCTCCAACGAACAGGTACCAGGAGCGTAGAGTGAAAATGATGAGAAGGGTAAACCGATTTGGAGAAGACATGTCCCGTTTATATAACGCAGAAACAATTCAGTGGCTTCCGAAAGAAGAAGGAGTAGAGCACGCGGGATTTTGACAGCTCAGACTGGGTTGGAATCGTGAAATCGCGTTTGAACCTAGATGTTCTTTCGTCTAGGTGCTTGATTGAGTTTTAAAAGAAGAAACACGGATCAATCAACTAATTTTGATTAATGATGGTTTCCTTTTCAGTCGCCAGCGGTTGGGCGGCAAAGGTTTGAAATGGGATGTTCATAATTTTCATATATGATGTTAAACGGTGCAATTTCTTTTAGTTCTAGAAAGGTGGTGGAGCGGTTTGTTGGTTGCTTATTTACTTGTGAGACCGGGGTTCGATCCCTAGGCTCTACAAGTTTTATTATTTATTTTTTTTGTCTATAAATATATATTATTATATATATGCTTGTATGTCCAAATTCCAACATAATAAAAGGTGACAATATAAGTTGTAAAAAAATTCCAATCGTATTCATTCACCGAAAATTCGATTACAAAAGGTTTGGGTTTTTATCCGAATCTGTTTTCTTTCGCCAGATGTTACAGTATCCCCTACTTTTGGAAATTTCATCCCGAAATTTAAGTGGGAGTAGGGTTGTCTCGAAAAAGGTGAGGGTACTTTTCGCGCATCGAGTCTTCACGTTCCCAAGTAAATTCGGGTCCATGTTTTGACTCCCAACAAGCTCTGACTATAAGAATTCGACTGCATCTTAAGCGTTTTTCACCAAAATCCATGACTTCAATTGGTCGCTCTACAAAGTGCATCGACTCATCGATCTGTATATCCTCTAACGGTATATGAAGATTCTCGTCGGCAATGCACTTTTTCAGATTGGAAACATGGAAAGTTGGGTGGATCTTGCTGAGTTCTTCGGGTAGATCAAGCTTGTAGGCTACAGGACCAACTCTCTCGAGTATCTTAAAAGGACCAACGTTATGTGGTGCCAGCTTGCCTTTTTGTCCAAAACGAATAACTCCCTTCCATGGCGATACCTTCAAAAGTACTTGGTCACCAACACTGAATTCAAGCGGCTTTCGTCGTTTGTCTGCGTAGCTCTTTTGACGGCTCTGGGCTGCCAAAAGGTTATATGGCGAATTTGGAGGATCTTGTCGGTTGTTTCTTGTATCTGTTCCGGTCCAGTGATTTAAGCTTCAATGATTTCGTGCCAGCATACTGGTGATCGGCACTTATGACCGTATAAAGCTTCAAAAGGGGCCATTCCGATGCTGGAGTGGTAACTGTTATTGGAAGAGAATTCGATTAACGGTAGATGAGCATCTCAATTGCCCTTGAAATCGATAACGCATGATCGTAACATGTCTTCGAGAGTCTATATGGTGCGCTCAGATTGACTATCAGTTTGTGGATGAAAGGCGGTGCTGAGGTCTAGTCGAGTGCCTAACACTGACTGTACGGCCTGCCATGTGCGTGAAATAAAGCGCCCATCCCGATCTGAGATAATGCTCAAAGGCACACCGTGTCGACTTACAATTTCATTGATGTAGATACAAGCCAACTTCTCATTTTTGTAGTCTTTGCGGATTGGAATGAAGTGAGCGGATTTAGCGAAGCAATCGACAATAACCCAAATCATATCATGCGCACTAGAGGTGCGAGGTAACCCAGTAATAAAATCCATGGTTATATTTTCCCACTTCCAGACGGGTATTTCGGGTTGAACGAGTAGGCCTGAGGGTCTTTGATGCTTTGCTTTAACCTTCGAACATGTGAAGCATTTGGAGACAAAAACGGCGATATCCTTTTTCATTCCAGACCACTAGTAAGAGTATCATAGATCCTGATACATCTTATCAGCCACTGGGTGTATGGAATATCATGTTTTCTGTGCCTCGTTCATGAGAAATGTACGGAGGTTGTAACAATCAGGTACCCATATACGATTTAGATAGTGAATGATGCCATCGGATTTTGATTCTAACTTGGTTTCAGCTCCACAGGATAATTCGTCTCGTAAATCGTTTTCTGTAACCGCGGTATGTTGTGCTTCACGAATGCGTCTTTGAAGGTCGGTTACAATTTGAGAACACAGAAGATGGATGGAGTTAGCATATTCCCTTCGACTAAGAGCATCTGCTACGACATTGGCTTTGCCTAGGTGATAACGGATTTCGCAGTCATAATCGTTCAGAAGTTCGACCCATCGTCCGTTGCCTCATGTTTAACTCTTTTTGGTTGAAGATATGCTGGAGACTCTTATGGTCGGTGTAGATCTAACACTTTGTGCCATAGAGATAATGTCTCCATATGTTCAGAGCGTACACTACTTCCCCGAGTACGAGGTCGTGAATGGTGTAATTCTGTTCGTGGACTTTGAGTTTTCTTGAGGCATATGCTATTACCTTACCCCTTTGCATTAAGACACACCCCTTACCCTTGCCCCGATGCATAATAGAAGACTACAAAGTCATCACACTCGTCTGGGAGGGTAAGGACAGGTGCATCACAAAGTCTTTGCTTCAAAGTTTGGAAAGCCTCCTCATGTTTGGGCCCCCAATCGAAGGGTTTACCTTTGTGCGTCAATGCTGTGAGCGGCAAAGCAATGTGGAAAAAGTTGGCAATAAAACACCGATAATAGCCTGCTAAACCGAGGAATGATCTGACTTCTATAGGAGTACGTGGAGCCTGCCATTCTTGCACCGCTTTGATTTTTGCCGGATCAACGTGGATTCCCTTGTCGTTGACAACATGACCAAGGAATTGGACTTCCTTTAACCAGAATTCACATTTTGAAAACTTAGCGTAAAGCTTTTCAGTATTCAAGAGTGTGAGAATAAGCCGAAGATGCCATTAATGATCAGACTTAGTCTTGGAATAAATAAGGATATCATCAATAAATACAATGACAAAGCGATCGAGATAGGGCTTGCACACTCTATTCATTAAATCCATGAAGACAGTTGGGGCATTGGTCAAACCAAAGGGCATGACCATGCACTTTAAGTGGCTGTAGCGAGTTCGAAATGCGGTCTTCAGGATGTCTTCATCATGTACTCAAAGCTGATGGTAGCTGGAACGAAGATCAATCTTTGAAAAACATGTTGCACCTTGAAGTTGATCTAAGAGATCGTCGATGCGGGGTAACGGGTAACGGTTCTTGATGGTTAGTTTGTTGAGATCCCGATAGTCTATGCACATCTGAAAAGTTCCATCCTTCTTCTTGACGAAAAGAACTAGCGCATTACAAGGTGATGAACTGGGGCGTATGAACCCTTTGTCTGTCAGCTCTTGCAATTGACTAGCTAATTCTTGCATTTCGGATGGAGCCAATCGATATGGAGATTTTGCAAATGGGGTGGCACGAGGTACAAGATCAATTCGAAATTCGACTTCTCGCATAGGAGGAAGTGCAGATACATCGTGTGGAAAAACTTGAGGAAAATCTCTTACGATAGGAATATCTTCCAGCTTCTTCTCTTTGCCTTCTTTCTTGACAATATGGGCTAGAAATGCCATGTAGTCTTTGTGAAGATACTTTCGGGCTTGTAAGCATGACATTAACTTAAGTCCTTGGATGGGGTTTCACCGAATATACGAAGGGTTTAGCCGTCGATGAGCAGAATTCGAATGTATTTTTCATAACATACAACTTCGGCATGGTGTTGACTGAGCTAGTCCATGCCAATGATGACGTCAAAGCTTCCCAATTTCATGGGGATGAGATCGGTTGGGAAATCATGCTCATTAAGAGTAAGAGTACAGTTATAAATGATAGAATCCAGTGAAATAGGTTCTTCGTAGGCTACTTCTACTGTGAACGATTCAGCTAACCAACACGAGGTAAACCAAGAATAGACTTGAACTCTAGGGATACAAAACTCTTATCCGCGCCCATGTCAAATAGAATAGATGGATAGCTACCATTAATGAGAACGTACCGTTAACCACGTTGTTATTTGCTCTAGCTTGGTTGGCATTGATGTTGAATGCTCTTCCCCTGGCTGGCGGATTGACTTGGTTGGCTTGTTTAATAGGGTTAGCTTGAGCCTGAGCGTTGATTATGTTCACCAATCGAGGGCATGTGTTGCGGAAATGAGTTGGATCTCCGCAATTATAGCAAGCCCTCATTTAAGGCATCATAGGGTAGTTGGGTTGGTAAAAATACTGGGCTAAGACCTAAGTAGGTGGTAGCATTAGTGGAGGTGGTTGGTAAGGGGCTTGGCCCACAATTTGGTTATTGGGTTGAGCTTGGTGTTGATTTCGGGCCTGCCTTTGAAGAGTACAGCAAGTTTGAATTGTATGGCCTCCTCGGCTGCACCCTGTGCAGTGGGAACATCGGTTCTCAACTGCGTGGTGGTATTGGCATCGGTTGTACTTCGGGTGGGTTCCTGAATACTGCCTCCTAAGTGGTGCGGTAGGAGGAGCAACTTGGGTGATTGGATGGGTTGGTTATATGATTTTGGCTGATTGGTTTGGGTGACGGCATAATTTTTCCCGTTTTGCTTTCTCTTGGCATTGAAACGAGAAGAAGATCCAGTTTGGGTTGGTTTGGGAGGTTCAATCAAGGTTTTGCTACTCACACTCTTCTTCTGTTCATCATTAAAATCTCCATTTCGAATGTGGTTTTCAGTGAGCTCGGTGGCTAGTTCCATTGCATTGCTCATCACAGAATCTTGGATCTTCGAAGGAAGACCCCGAATATAATGCTCAATAAGGCGGTAGAGAGGGGTGAAAAGGTTCGGCACCATCTGATTTAGCTCGAGAAATCTTTTGTTGTATATCACATGATCTCCATCTTTTTGCTTTAGGAAGTAGAATTCATCTTCCAACTTCTTGATTTCACTCCTTGGGCAAAAATGTCTCGTCATAAGCTCCCTAAGTTGTTCCTACGTTAAAGCTACCGCGGCTTCAGCACCTCTTTTGCCGTTTTCGGTGTTCCACCAAGTTAAAGCTACCCCCAAAGAGACGACCAGTTGCATAACGAACCTTACGGTCGTTAGGGCAGTCACAGTTGAGAAAAGTGCTTTCCATTTCTTCAAGCCATCGAAGGAGTGCAGTGACCCCTTTGGTTCCCTCGTACTTTGGAGGGTCGCAGGAGTTGAAGTACTTGTAAGTACACTTGGTCGAGTTTGCAGGAGGGTTGGCAGCGTTGGACTCATCTTGATTAACCTGATTAACTGGGTTAGCAGCGAGAGCTTGTTGGACTTAGATCACAATGTTTGGAATCACGGTAGCCATTTGCTTGGCTATTTGGGCAGCCATGCGTTCGCCAGATTTTCTGGATCTCTTTCCTCCATGAAGGTGCCTAGAAGACATCTACAATAAATAACGCAATAAGGTTGTGAGTTTTGCGTGTAGGTGTAATGGGTGTCGTACAAAAATGGAAATAAATAAAATAAATTTAATTAAGCATCCACAAAATAGAATAGAAATATAGCTCCATTGCATCCATAGGATGCCTTGAGCTTTGCTCATGCTTAGGCCCCATATGTCCCCCATACTTTGCCTATGTAATCATGTAGGCCCCCATGACTACTGGGCTTTGTAGGATTCACATTGATTTGGCCTGTTAACATACGCACAACCCGAATGAAAATCGTAAAGCATGGTTGCAAAGTATAAAGTCGAAAGGTATCCTGGTGTGGACACGGTGATAACTCAAAGTGGGGTTAGTTCACACGACGTTTGGTGTGGCATGCTTTGGCCTAATAGGTCCTTTGTACTCTCATCGTTAGTCCCCAGGTAGGCAAACTGGTTTGTTACTTTGGATTTATACGAACGCCAATCCTAGACAGGACGTTCCGACTACCGGTACTTGAACCCTTCCAATTACTACATGCCCGTCGTATGAACTCAGATGAGATTTGAGAATAAAACATCACAAATTTTCAAAAAAGAAAGGAAGGAAAATGTTTAGATAAATGGAAACCGGGACTTGTATTATATAGATGGTGTATACATATTCATATATGTTACATTGACAAAATGTACATCACGTTGTATGTTTCACATAATCAAGTAGTAATTTAATGTGCTTGCATAAAATTGTGTGTGAGAGAGAAAAAAATGTAGAATAATTAGATGCCATAAGCTTGCACATAACCAATTTAACATGAAAGCAAAATTTCTAATTGGCTAAAGTATAGGCTCTAAGGGGTCTAATAACCTATCCTATATCCCTATAATCATTGGCTCTGATACCAATCTGTCACACCCTGACCTGCAGCGGATAAGGTAATCGGGGCATGATTGGGTTTTCATCAAAGCTCATGACATTTCTATTTTATTGTTTCAATATTTATTATTTCAATTTAACTAAAAGAAATCCAACAAAAACAATATTCAAACAATCACAACATAGTTCCAATCAAGTGCAAATATCATTTTTATTCTTCTAAGGCCCAATCTTATATGATCCATGCTTCAAATCTACTCACCTGTATCATGTGTAAAAGAAAGGTTTGGGTCGACATAAGTTGGTGAGTGAATCCCTTTTGTTATTAGAAAAAATAATATATTTAGATCTTTTATTTATGAAAATTGTGCATTAGCCAAGATACGTGAATATTGCGTACGTCAATTATTAATTTCAACAAACAAACTCATATAATAAGCAACTTAATAATGTACAAGTGTGCACGGTAATGCGGTGTGCTGCAAGATCTAAGCTCAATCAAATGGAGCTGATCTCATATAACTGGCAACGTCGAGTTCCGCTCATAGGTAACGGGAAACGGACGGCCTTTAATGAGGTAATGACAGCAATGAATGTAAAACACCAAATGGCAACCCACATTTATTACATAACACGTAAGTTCACATAATGGTAATTGCACGTAATTGAATAAAAAGGTAATAATACAGAGCGACACATGATACACCCCGAAAACGTGTAAATAAAATAAAATGGGGAGTTGTAAGATTCACTCACCGTGGTTGCAAATATGATTTCTTGAAGATATCGCACGAGTGTGAAGTTGAGATACCGAATGAACGAACGTTTATCCGAGACATCCACATGACGACTAAGTTAATAATACTCTTGCGTTCGCAAATTATTTTTCTAAATTCTTAATTATTTATTTATTTACGTGAG
The DNA here is from genome assembly GCA_947069175.1 of Scalesia atractyloides. NCBI lineage: Eukaryota > Viridiplantae > Streptophyta > Magnoliopsida > Asterales > Asteraceae > Scalesia > Scalesia atractyloides. The sequence goes on from CAMTDV010000029.1 coordinate 55,209,283, forward strand.
TGTAAGTATTTAAATAATATGTCTTCTTTTAAATGAAAGAATTACAATATTTATAAGTATTATTTAAAAGTTTTATTATTATTATTTAAAAAATATGTTTCAGAATTAAACATTGAAAACCTGTCCAAAACCGGCCCTAGCCGGGATTCGAACTCGCGACCTTCCGTACGTGTGCACGCAGCCCGACCAACTGGGCTGCGTGTCTAACCCAGTTAGTATACCATTTTTAATTCTTTTATATGAAGGTTAGGTTCCACCATATTGTAGGTTTTATTATATGGAATAAAAAGGTGTCACAGTATTTAGGAAGCGGGGCTCGAACTTGTCACACCCCGGATTTCCAACCCAAATCCATACACCGGAGGGCCCGGGTGTGGAGTATCGTAACGTCAGTTGATAATCGTCATAGTCAATTAAACACGGCACAGCGGAAGTCTTGGAGTAAAATTACTATTGCAAACCGAATGTTCGAAAATACAAAATAATATATAGGCTCGTAATAGAAGATCCACATGCGGATCATAAATTGTACATCAAAAGAATATAAAACAGACTTTGGGCAGATTTAGGATTTGCAAGATCCTCTATCACTAACAAGCACCTCCGGCCTATTTTCGTATTGTACCTGCAGTTTAGTGTTTTGAAAATACGTCAACTTTCGCTGGTAAATACACCCAACTGACTCATTTTGAAAACTTTTCGAAAATGTTTTAAGTGAGTATCAGCACAAAATCTTTTTGTAACTTGGGTTAATTGACCGTCCAACCTTGTTAACAGATTTACCCATACATACAGGGCCTGGTACGGAGACCGGGACACGATTAGTGGAGCGTCTATCGGGTGTATGCCTACACCCGCGCTAAGGTCGTGGCCATTTCTATTGTAATGAGCCGAGGATATCCAGGACATGGTAGTTAACCCCCAAGGTTTAAGTTATAAAACAAAACTGATTAAAACAGTATATGCGGATTTACTAGCCGCACCCGGCATTTGATTGATCTCATTTCCGACCAAGCGGTAATAATTTACCGTAAGCCACACCCGTGTAGGGGAAATAAGTCGAGAGTATTTACCAGAGCTAGCCTTCTTTAATTTTAATAAATCAGCCGTATAGAAAAGTACTAAGCACAGATAACATTTACCGGAAAGTCTCTAGTCTGGATTATGGCATAAACTAACCAATTAAATGCTAACGGTCTTATTTAAGTCATACACTTAGACCGACTAGCGTATCTGATCAAAACGCATGACGCAGGATTAAACGATGATTGGATAGAATGTAGTTTAATCCCAACAAGTGCCTTGACTTGTATAATTTGGATAAACTATAAACATTCTTGATTTTGAGACTTTAAATGACAAGGTTAAACCCGTTTCGGTTAAATTCCGTAAGCTAGTTACGTATAATCAACCGTACGCTTATAAGTGATAATGGGTAACCGAATAAGTCATGGACAAGTTCTATATGCCATTATATTTTAAGTAAGTTAAAATATTAGTATGATATCAACTTTTATGCCCGTTAAAGTTTTAAAACGATATTATGCCTCATAAGGGCATATTGGTAATTTTATACCGTATAAAAGGAACTTGAATATAATTTAATGTTATAGTTATAAGTATTCTGGAAAAATACTTTATTTATGATACAATATTAGTAGGATACCAATTATCTGTGTAATTTATCTTTTTATGACCAAACTATGCACCGAAAGGGCATTTTGGTCATTTTACACATAGTTTATAAATTATTTGGGATTCTAAGTTTATAACATGTACCTACTGTAAATATGTTTAAAATAAGTTTTAAAATCAGTAGGTAACAAGTCTTGGTCAATAATATGGTTTAACACCATACTATGCGCCGAAACGGCTCTTATGTCGTAAAATAACGTCTTTATGCGATGTTTATGAAAACTGATGTTAAGGTCAGATTAAAATGTTTTAAATATATTATTTAATATAACCTATCAATAGGTAAATGATTTACCTTGAAAAGATTTGATTAAAACTATTTTATAAGCCATAAGGGCTAAAATCGTCATTTATCGACATAGTTTAAGGACCTGTTTGAAAATCAGTTTATAACTTGGTTTAACATCCCAAATAATCCTACTTCTAATATTAAATCAGTAGAAAACTCATTTTCAAGTTCATTACCATTTAAAACCTTGTTTTATGCAAAAAGGACATTTTGGTCAAAGATGGCATAATTATGGAACTTGCGCATAAACTTGGATTCTGATTATGATCATGTAATATAACCTCAGAGGGTTATGTTACATTATATTACGGTCATAATGAAACTTTAGATCATTAGGTAACTAATCTAAATCGGGTCAGAATCGAAAGTCAAAGCAGAAGTCAAACTTCGCGACTTTCGGTTACGAACCGACCCTAGAACTGAAATTGATGAGCCGAACATGTTCTTACATGTTCTAATAATTATTACCAACTTGTTTAAGTATCAAAACAGGTTTCATAACATATATAAGATCATTTTATGATTTTTCCGAAAATGGCCTGTTTTAATTTTTAATATCATAACTTTAACCCGTCAATTGGTCTAGCAAACGTGATCTTCAGGAGGTTCCCTTTATAGGGATTAACACCTACCTTATTACGATCACTTAGCCACGTTCATTTCGAACAATGGCTTGACCATAATGGTCTTAACCGAAATTCAAAGCGTTTTCCGTAAAACGCTTGACTTTTGGCTATAAAAGCCTATAAACGAAAATGCACAAGGAAGGAACACTTACCAGTGAGTCCTAGGGTGCAAAAGAACTATGTTGGATGCTCCGTTTAGCTAGGAACTTCCAGAGGAGGGAGAAGAGTGTGAATAAGAAAGGTGCAAGTTCAAATGGTGAACTTGATCACCTATTTATAGTTTGAGAACTCAAAGGAGGTGATGCCATGTGTTTAAGGGTGTAAGAGGGAGATTACAAGTGTCCCAAAACGTGGGATAACTGATTACAAGTCCATACTTTCGATCAAAAGGTTTTTGGAGCTTTGTTTGGAGGCCAAGACAAACATTCTTTAGCAGAGGGCTTCTCGCGCCCCGCGAGAGACCCAGGCCAGGTCTCTCGCGCCCCGAGACCACTATAGCCAGTTTCAAAGTTTGACACTTTAGCCCCTTAACTTTAAAAAGCTTCTAAAAACCTTTTTAAACACCTTCTTGGCACTTTTAGCTCTCCGTAGCCAATACTTGGCATACCCGGGATTATGCCCGGACATTGTCGAGCTCTCGGTTCGTTAAAAGGTCACTCAGAGGTAAGAATTAACATGTTGACAATTTTAATCCCACTATCATCCAATTTTTAAATATTTACAAAATTGAACTCTCTCGTCCAATATTTGGCACGTATGAGAGTTAGGACTTCACAAAGGATCACTCAGAGGCTTATTATAAGCATGTTGATTCCTATGTCACTCAGAGGCTGGGCATGTTGACATATCAGTCACTCAGAGGCTGTTATTTATGCATGTTGATATCGGACCGTCACTCAGAGGCTCAGTTTGAGCATGTTGACACCTTTAGTCATTATTAGTCTTTAATAGACTATATTTAAAATACAACACGTGTCACTATACTATTGGACACGATTTTTACAGGGTGTTACATATAAAAGAAATCTCGACCTCGAGATTTTATTCAAAAAGATGGGGGTACTTTTGTCGCATAGTGGACTCAACCTCCCATGTATACTCGGGACCTCTAAAAGCGTCCCACTTAACCTTTACTATAGGTATCATTTTCTTCGGAGCTTCTTAACCTGTCGATCCTCAATCGAAATTGGTTTCTCAATGAACCTTAGGTTTTCATCAATTTGCACATCCTTGTGCGACATTACTAGCGACCTATCAGCTAGACATTTCTTAAGGTTAGATGTGTGGAATACATCATGGATTCCACTTAGCTCCTCTAGTAACCTGAGCTTATAAGCTACAGTTCCGACACATTCGACTATCTCGAATGGTCCAATATATCTTGGGATCAACTTGCCCTTCTTTCCAAAACGCATCACACCTTTCCAAGGTGATACCTTCAGCATGACCTTGTCCCATACTTGGAACTTAAGAGGTTTACGCCTCTTGTCAACATAGCTCTTTTGTCTGTCTCTGGTAGCTTTGAGACGATCACGGATTTGCATAATATTTTCCATGGTCTCCAAGACAATATCTGGTCCTGATAGTTGGGCTTCCCCAACTTCTGCACAACACACGGGCGTTCGGCACTTTCTCCCATACAAGACCTCAAAAGGAGCAGCCTTGATGCTAGTATGATAGCTGTTATTGTAGGAGAATTCTATTAGGGTAAGTGGTCATCCCAACTTCCACCTAAATCAATCACACATGCCCTAAGCATGTCTTCTAGTGTCTGGATAGTACGCTCACTTTGACCATTAGTCTGCGGATGGTAAGCCGTACTAAAGTTTAATCGTGTGCCTAATGATTGTTGGAAGCTTTTCCAAAAATGAGAGGTATATCTAGTATCTTTATCAGATACAATAGATACCGACACACCGTGTAGGGACACAATCGTGTCCACATACAACTTAGTCAATTTATCTGAATTATATGTTTCCTTTATTGGCAAGAAATGTGCTGACTTGTTCAGCCTATCCACTATGACCCAAATAGTGTCATTTCCACTTTTGGTCTTAGGTAACTTGGTAATCAAGTCCATAGTTACCATTTGCCATTTCCATGTGGGAATTTGTAATTGTTGTAGAAGTCCTGACGGTTTCTGATGTTCGGCTTTAACCTGTGAACACGTCAGACACTTAGCTACATAAGTGGCTATGGATTTATTCAAACCCATCCACCAATAATTCTTCTTTAGATCTTGATACATCTTGTCACCTCACGGGTGAACTGAGTATCTCGAACTATGCGCTTCTCGGAGGATTAGATCTCTAAGTCCCCCAAAGATTAGAACCCAGATTCTTCCATTGAATCTAAGGATTCCATCCTTTCCAGGCGCTAACTGATCCATAGTTCCGCTAATCCTTCATTAGGAGCATTAGTCTCTAATAGGGCTTGCTTCTGCGCATCTAGTAGCTTCTTATTTAAGTTATTCCTAAGCTCAATGCTCTTGGCGTTAATTCTTATAGGCTTAATTCGTTCCTTGCCACTTAAGGCATCAACAACTACATTTGCCTTGCCTGGATGGTAGCGAATCTCGCAATCGTAGTCATTAAGTGTTTCCATCCATCGGCGTTGTCGCATGTTCAATTCTTTCTGATTAAACAGATGCTGGAGACTTTTATGGTCAGTGTATATAATACACTTTGTGCCATACAAGTAATGTCTCCACAGTTTTAGTGCAAATACAACGGCACCCAATTCCAAATCGTGGGTCGTGTAATTTCTTTCGTGCACTTTTAACTGTCGTGATGCATAGGCAATCACTTTGCATTTTTGCATTAGCACACAGCCCATGCCAATGTGCGATGCATCACAATAGACTGCAAAATCTTCTACACCCTCTGGCAGGGATAACACAGGAGCATCGCTCAACTTGTGTTTAAGAATCTCAAAGGATTCTTGTTGCTTTGGACCCCAATTATACTTAGCATTCTTACGGGTCAAGGTAGTTAGAGGAGTGGCTATTCTTGAAAAGTTCTCAATGAACCTCCTATAGTAACCAGCCAATCCTAGAAAACTACGAATCTCCGATGGGGTTTTGGCTACTTCCCAATTCATGATGGCTTCAATTTTGGCGGGATCCACTTGGATACCACGCTCACTTACCATATGTCTAAGAAATTGGACTTTCCTAAGCCAAAACTCACATTTAGAGAACTTAGCATAAAGCTTCTCTTGTCTTAACAATTCCAGAATGCACCGAATGTGATTCTCGTGATCAGCTTGTTTACAAGAATAGATAACTATGTCATCAATGAAGACAATGACAAACTTATCCACATACAGTTTGCAAACTCTATTCATGAGATCCATGAATGCTGCTGGTGCATTTGTGAGCCCAAAAGGCATCACTAGGAATTCAAAGTGACCATATCGGGTCCTGAAGGCAGTTTTAGGAACATCTTCACTTCTAACCTTCAACTGGTGATATCAAGATCTCAGGTCAATCTCGAAGAAGTAACTTGCCCCTTGAAGTTGGTCAAATAAATCGTCGATCCTGGGCAGAGGATATCTATTTTTGATTGTTAACTTGTTTAGCTCTCGGTAATCGATACACATTCGCATCGAACCGTCTTTCTTCTTTACGAAAAGGATAGGAGCTCCCCAAGGCGAGGAACTAGGCTGAATAAAGCCTTTCTCCAAGAGTTTGTCTAGCTGCGTCCTCAATTCCTTCATCTCCGTTGGTGCTAGCCTATATGGAGCTCTAGCCACTTGTGCTGATCCTGGTAGGATATCTATTCTAAACTCCACTTTCCTGTCTGGAGGTAGGCCTGGTAATTCTTCTAGGAATACATCGGGATATTCTGAGATGACTGGTAGGTCCTCCATGTTCAGCTTAGGCTCATTTATGGTAACTTGTGCCATGTAGATGGCACATCCTTTCCTCAAACACTTAGATGCCTTAAATAATGACACCTTGTATGGCAGTCCATAGTGTGAGTCTCCGGGGATAGTGATTATTTCACCAGATGGGGTCTTAACCTCGATGAGCTTTTTATCGCAGGCAATGCGGGCTTGGTTATGAGATAACCAATCCATGCCTAAGACAACATCGAACCCCGCCAATTTTATTGGCAGAAGAGAGGTTGGGATGGAATGATTCTTAATGGATATAGAGCATCCATCAAGAATGGAAGATGTTGTTTCTATTGTTCCATCAGCAAGTTCTATCTCATAAGTTTTATCTAGAGTTCTTATGGGTAGGTTTAATAGTTTACTAAACTTATGGTCTACAAATGATTTATCCGCACCCGAATCAAAAAGAACTCTAGCGTAAATATTGTTAATGAGGAATGTACCTGTTATGATGTTGTTGTCATTAACGGGCTCCCTGGCATTCATTTGAAAGGCACGGCATTCCCCTTCTTGGCCTCTCCAGGCTTTGCATCATTACTTTTGGGTTTCTTAGGGCAGTTGTACGTTATATGCCCTTTTTCATTGCAGTTGTAGCAAACTGCATCCTTAAGTCCTTGCAATCTAAGGTCTTATGCCCTCTTCTTTTGCAGATACCACAGGGTTTGGTTTGTGGATTTATACTACACTGTCCCCAATGTCTATATTTACAATTCTTGCACAGAGGTTTGTCATTAGATGCATGTTGGTTCTTTCTGAACCCAAAATTTCCTTTCTTTTTGAACCTTTGGGAGTTATTGTCCTCCCGTTTCCTCTTTCCATCAGTTTCAGTTCTTACTGACTTTTGCCTCACTAAATCTAATGTGAGGGAGAGTGATAGGTCTACGTCGGACCTATAGGTACTATGCTGAGCAGCCTTTACCATGCCATTTATTTCGGGTGCCAATCCATTTATAAAACGCGCAATGCGTTTGGATTCGGGGGTGATTAGATAGGAAACTAACCTAGATAGGGAATTAAAATCGGAAACATATTTCTGACAATATAGGTTTTTCATGGAAAGAGACAAGAAGTCGGTCTCTAACTTCTCCACCTCATGAGGTGGGTAGTATGTTTCCTTAACAAGGTCCACAAATTTTGACCATCCCAAATTATACAGGTTTATCTCACCTGTAGACTGGATCATGGCTTTCCACCATATTAGGGCATCGCCCTTGAAGGATTGTGATACATACTTGACCACATCCTTATCAGCACAGTTGCTGATGTCTACAATCATTTCCATCTCGTCTAGCCACTTTAGGGTTTCTACAGCTCCTTTCTCCCCGTTAAAGTCTCGGGGCTTACAGGAGACAAAGTACTTATAGGAACATTCGTCTTTAACAGAACGGGACTTTTCAGCAAAATCTAATTTCTTTGGTTCACTCTTCGCATTTGAAGAGTGAACGGAACTACCCTTATGAGCTGAAGATGGTGGAATAGATAAGGGTCTAGAGCGAGTGGCACTCGACTCTCTTAGCCTTTCTATGGCCTTTTCGACAGTCGCATCAATGCGAGCTTCAAAATTATCATCATCAATATCTTTGTTTTCGGCTTTATTAGAATTAACATTTCGGTGGCTACTTTGTGCTTCATTGGACATAAATTGGGCACCTTGGCCTACATCATAACAGATGTATATGGCATATTAGCCTGTCCCATTGGACATAAATTGGGCACATTGGCCTACATCATAACAGATGTATACGGCATATCAGCCTGTCCCATTAGACATAAATTGGGCACATTGGCCTACATCATAACAGATGTATATTCATGGCATATCAGACTGTCCCATTGGACATAAATTGGGCACATTGGCCTACATCATAACAGATGTATATTCATGGCATATCAGCCTGTCCTATTGATGGCTAGTGTGGTTCCTCAACTCACACTACCAAGAGTATGAACATTTCTTAATGTTAACATAAGAGTACCTTAATGATTGATTAATGGTCCCGGTCACCTTCGACCTTAACGACCTTGGAGGTTTGGACCTAGTCCCTCACCTCTGGATAGAAGGATAACTTCCCTTGACTATCCTGATAGAAGACCCCTTCGTACTTAACTATCATTTATTGGCCAATATGTGGTATACGCCACTTGGCATAATCAAATCTATTAAGGTCTTTTGGAATTATATAGCAGAGCATAAATTTCGAGTAAAATCGAGGCGCTCGTTTTCAAGAGGATGAATACATATATATATAATTCCAAAATACTTCATTAAATTTCAAATTAAAAGTTACAATACTAGAAAATGAAATAAACCGTCCATGCAAGGACTTTAAAGAAATAAAATTGTCCATGCAGGGACTAAAGAGATACAATGTCCTCGCATGGACTACATATTATTAGAGGAGACTTCACTCGTCCTTCTTTCCTTTGACCAACTTGGAGAGTTTCTTGAAAACTTGTTCGTCTTCTTCTTCGTTTTCTAAGCCTGTTGTTACATTTCTTTCATTCTTTCTAAGGCCTCATTAATGGCCTCAAGTGGTGGTGGAGGTTGTGGTTGTGGTTGTGGTTGTGGCATAACCAGATACTGGTACCCATAAGTTGGATATCCATTCGGTGGATAAGTAGGTGGGAAAGGAGACGGGTAAAGTGCGTTGTGCATAACCACCTGCATGTAGGGGTCTTGCGACCATGCTTGATAGTCTACCGGTGTAGACGGGTTAAAAGGATCATATCCAGCCGTGTCTGGATATGTGGGGATTGGGTTAGTATAACCCGATGGTGGTGGTTGAACAGCAGGTGTTGGTGTTGGTTCCACTATAGGTGAAACATTAGAGGGTCCACCCATTTGTGGATCCTCTTGAATTGTGGGGTAGGAGTTGGGCAAAGGTGGCAGCGATCCCGACCTTTGTCCGGCACGTACCGACATACGTGCTCCACGCTTTCTCCTTGGTGGTTTAGGTGGTGGTTGAGGTTGGTCCACCGGTTCCATGTGGACATCTTCTTGAACAGGAGGTGGTTGAGAGTGATGGGAAGGTGTGTGGGCGAAGGTGAATTGGTTACAATATTGGTCCCACTCATTAGGACCTTGGTAGGGCGATCCGGCATAAGAGTTCGAATCGCTTGAAATTTCAATGGGATGCGCATTCGATCCCGACGGCGACATCTCCGGGTCGGAGTCCTCGCCCATAGGGCTTGGCTGGTCCAACTGATTTTGATCGGCTGGAGGCGTGTTAAAGTAATGGTTAGGGTTAAATTCTTCATGGTAAGAGAAATGAGAATGGGAATGGTGAGAATGGTGTGAATGATAGGAGTGGTGAGAGTGGTAAGAATTTTGGGAATGTGGGGGAGAGTGTCTATTAGAGACAGAGTGTCTCGCTGGTTGCCAAGGCGATGAATCTCATGATTCTTGGTAAGAGTCTGAGTTGTGAGGTTGAGGGGGAATGTGCCCCGATGATCCTCCCCTCATTGGACCTTTTCCTCTTCCACTTTGTCCTCATACATGTGGCGGCATTTTCCGGTTTAAAATCAATTCAAAAACAATACTAATAACTTAATAACGAAATGAGTAATCCTAGGTCAATGCCTAGACTCGGAAGTCTAAGGAATGTGCTCGTGTAAGTTTGAGATTAAACACAAGAAGGATAGTGTTTAATTCTCTCGAATGTTGGCTCTGATACCAACCTGTCACACCCTGGATTTCCAACCCAAATCCATACACCTGTGGGCCCAGGTGGGGATATCGTGAAGTCAGTTGATAATCATCATAGTCAATTAAACACGGCACAGCGAAGTCTTGGAGTAAAATTACTACTACAAACCGAATGTTCGAAAATACTAAATAATATACATGCTTGTAATAGAAGATCCATAGGCGGATCATAAATTGTACATGAAAAGAATATAGAACAGACTTTGGGCAGGTTTAGGATTTGCAAGATCCTCTATCACTACCGAGCACCTCCGGTCTATTTTCGTATTCTACCTGCAGTTTAGCCTTTTGAAAATACGTCAGCTTTCGCTGGTAAATACACCCAACTGACTCATTTTGAAAACTTTTCAAAAATGTTTTAAGTGCGTATCAGCACAAAATCTTTTTATAACTTGGGTTAATTGACCGTCCAACCTTGTTAACAGATTTACATGTTTCTACATACATACAGGGCCCGGTACGCAGACCGGGACATGATTAACGTACACACCACTTTGGACTCACGAAGAAGACAATTCCTCCCAACCTTGTGGGAATGTATAATTGAGCGTCTATCGGGTGTATGCCTACACCCGCGCTAAGGTCGTGGCCATTTCTATTGTAATGAGCCGAGGATATCCAGGGCATGGTAGTTAACCCCCAAGGTTTAAGTTATAAAACAAAACTGATTAAAACAGTATATGCGGATTTACTAGCCGCACCCGGCATTTGATTGATCTCATTTCCGACCAAGCGGTAATAATTTACCGTAAGCCACACCCGTGTAGGGGAAATAAGTCGAGAGTATTTACCAGAGCTAGCCTTCTTTAATTTTAATAAATCAGCCGTATAGAAAAGTACTAAGCACAGATAACATTTACCGGAAAGTCTCTAGTCTGGATTATGGCATAAACTAACCAATTAAATGCTAACGGTCTTATTTAAGTCATACACTTAGACCGACTAGCGTATTTGATCAAAACGCATGACGCAGGATTAAACGAGGATTGGATAGAATGTAGTTTAATCCCAACAAGTGCCTTGACTTGTATAATTTGGATAAACTATAAACATTCTTGATTTTGAGACTTTAAATGACAAGGTTAAACCCGTTTCGGTTAAATTCCGTAAGCTAGTTACGTATAATCAACCGTACGCTTATAAGTGATAATGGGTAACCGAATAAGTCATGGACAAGTTCTATATGCCATTATATTTTAAGTAAGTTAAAATATTAGTATGATATCAACTTGTATGCCCGTTAAAGTTTTAAAACGATACTATGCCTCATAAGGGCATTTTGGTAATTTTATACCGTATAAAAGGAACTTGAATATAATTTAATGTTATAGTTATAAGTATTCTGGAAAAATACTTTATTTATGATACAATATTAGTAGGATACCAATTATCTGTGTAATTTATCTTTTTATGACCAAACTATGCACCGAAAGGGCATTTTGGTCATTTTACACATAGTTTATAAATTATTTGGGATTCTAAGTTTATAACATGTACCTACTGTAAATATGTTTAAAATAAGTTTTAAAATCAGTAGGTAACAAGTCTTGGTCAATAATATGGTTTAACACCATACTATGCGCCGAAACGGCTCTTATGTCGTAAAATAACGTCTTTATGCGATGTTTATGAAAACTGATGTTAAGGTCAGATTAAAATGTTTTAAATATATTATTTAATATAACCTATCAGTAGGTAAATGATTTACCTTGAAAAGATTTGATTAAAACTATTTTATAAGCCATAAGGGCTAAAATCGTCATTTATCGACATAGTTTAAGGACCTGTTTGAAAAATCAGTTTATAACGTGGTTTAACATCCCAAAGAATCCTACTTCTAATATTACATCAGTAGAAAACTCATTTTCAAGTTCATTACCATTTAAAACCTGGTTGTATGCAAAAAGGGCATTTTGGTCAAAGATGGCATAATTATGGAACTTGCGCATAAACTTGGATTCTGATTATGATCATGTAATATAACCTCAGAGGGTTATGTTACATTATATTACGATCATAATGCAACTTTAGATCAGTAGGTAACTAATCTAAATCAGGTCAGAATCGAAAGTCAAAGCAGAAGTCAAACTTCGCGACTTTTGGTTGCGAACCGACCCTAGAACTGAAATTGACGAGCCGAACATGTTCTTACATGTTCTAATAATTATTACCAACTTGTTTAAGTGTCAAAACGGTTTCATAACATATATAAGATCATTTTATGATTTTTCCGAAAAATGGCTTGTTTGACTTTTTAATATCATAACTTTGACCAGTCAATTGGTCTAGCAAACGTGATCTTCAGGAGGTGCCCTTTATAGGGATTAACATGATGTGCGTGAATTAAATATATTTTATTATTATAATTTTCGTTCACGCAGATTAGGTTTTAAAATAGTTTTTACTTAAAACCAACTACACACACATAGGGCAAGTGTACCCGTCAGGTGGTAGTATAGTTCGCTGGTAAGAACCGGATATCAATCCGTGGACTCAGTGTCTCAATACTAAATTTTCGTTACTTTTAAACCTGTTTCGATCAATGAGTTGATTTCTTGATTGTTTTTAACTATCATATAAGGATAAAAAATAACTAATTGAATTAACAAGAACATATCTAAGAAAGGTTACATGAATTAAGTATCCACTAATAAACATATGACAACTTTTTAAGGAAAACTAATTTTGATGCAAGTCTTAGAATCAACTAAGTTTCCAATCAAGGTCCCCTAGTTTTATAAATCTTGGGAAAATTATAATGAATAACATTTTAATCACCTAAGATTCATCCTTTAAGCTCTCTTGCTAAATTGATGTTAATCTTTAATAATGAGTTAATTGTTAATCAACACTCCTAACTCTACAAATTAAGTAAAACTAACATGAACAACACATTAATCACCCGAACTTGGTTTCAAGTAAATGATATCTTCAACAAGCTCTTGACATGAATAACAAGCATGGTCATGCTAAACAACAACTTTGGCCTAAATCATCAATCCAACATGAACACAAACCATAGAATTCATATAAACATTCATAAGATCTTTACAAATCCAAATGCAAGAATTCATACTCATATTCAAATCATCATCCTAATCATGTTAGCAATTACCATTCCTAGTTTCATGCTATGAATCAAATCAACAAACTAACACGATTCAATAATCATAATCTCTACATGGGCTTTCCAACACTACATGTATTTTTTTATGATCAAACATTCAAGAATAATAACTTTAGACATGAACATACAATAATCACCACATCTATTTCCATATTGTCAAGTGTTCATTTAACAAAATTCAAACAACACAATTGTTTAGCTTAGAAGGCTCATGATAACTAAGACAAACATAAAGTAATATAGATTGTGCATGAATAACAAGTGAAATAATAGTGTTTAAGACAAGGTAATTAGCTAAATGAGTTGGATTATCAAGTGATACAACCTCCTAAAGGCTCCTTTCTTCAATCTCCAAGCTTCCAAGATCAGCTTCTTGAGAGAGAAATCCACCCAAATGCTCCAACTCCCCTTCAAATGAGTTGAATTCACGTATTTAAGCTACTGGGCATTTGGCACGACCGTGCCACCTTTTGGCACGGTCGTGCTTGGTAAGTGTCAGGTGCCTTTTTGAGTTGTTGACCAAGTTTGATGCCAAATCCAGAAAGATCCCGCTAAAATTTCCCCGAGGTGGCACGATCGTGCCACCATTTGGCACTGTCGTGCTTATCGATATCATACTCGGAAATGACTAAGTTGAACTCGGAAACTAGCTGATCAGGGCCTGTGATTGCACACGCACGGTCGTGCTTGGGGTTGGCATGATCGTGCCAAGTGTTGATTTGACTCGGATTGTGCAGTCTGATGATAGCGCTTATGATAGTGCCGACTTCTGGATGCTTGGCACGGTCGTGCCAATGGTTGGCACGGTCGTGCCATATCTGGCATTTTGGCAGAAATGTTCCATTTTTGCTTCAATTTGCTCCAAAAGCCTTTGTTTCTTTACTGGGCCGAAGCACGGACCTGCATTTTCACAAATAACTCAAATGAGTATCAAGATCAATGAAAACACAACGAATTTCCGCATTAATGGGGAATATTTGACATTTAAAAGAGGTATAAATTCTTATACATCAAACATCCCCACACTTGAACTTTGGTTGTCCTCTAACAAACTAAAGTAAACAAAATTCTATCTTGCAATCATCTCAACTAGCGTTATATAAGCGTAAATAAATAACTTGGGTAAAACAAAACGGATTACTCGACATAAAAGGAAAAACCAAAAAGTATATGAAATATGGTATGAGCAATGATCCATCTCGGCATCCCTACAAGTTCACCTTACATCCTCGCAATGTTCACACACACTCGACTAAAATATAGGGAACATACAATTCAATGAGTATGTTTAGAACACTCGATGCCAAGACAATGACTATGCGATATCATAAGCTTGTATAAGGATCAAATCTAAACACTTAACCAACACATATCAAAAATCAAGAGGTCTTGTGTGGGCTGTAATTTTGCTAGGGTCAAGGGTGTGGAAATGGATTTATAAAAGTCGCTAAAATGGCTAAAGACCGAAGGCTCGACTAACTTGAAGTGAAGAAAAATAAAACTATCCAAATAACTAACTGAGAGCTAGCAAACCGCTTGATGTATCCACAAAATTTCTCTAGTAAAGCCAATTGACATGGCTTTTCTTTCTTTTTTTTTTTTTTGTTTTTTTTTTTTGGTTCACCACTTTAGAGGGAACTAAGTACGTCTACTTAGATAAAAACTCCAAGCTATGATGTTATGACTAATAAATTGATAAACTACATAAGAAAGCTTACAAGTTAGTCTTAACCGGATCGGACTTTAAACCAAAAAAAATGTGGGATTAAAAAGAAAAGGCTAAATTGGCTGATTGGTGCTATTTAGTGGTTTATATGAAATGAAAGGGAGAGGCTCAAATTGGTTTAACTAAGGGTGTGATTTGGGTGTAAGGATAATTGAAATTGGTTAAAGATAAAAGGTTTCCTACTGCCTCAATCATTTTTATATTATGTGCTTGCTTTGTGTTCTCGAAATGCATGCCTAACACAAGTTCTAAATCGTGAAAGTCATCCGGCGCACTCAATCTTTGCCCGCAAAAACATTAACAAAAATAATTCTAAAGCTATAAGGCTGAAAAATAACTCACGGAAACGGGCGTATTGGGTAATTATGCAAGGCAAACAGGTAGGAATTTTGCTCGATTTCTCACGCTCGATTTTATACAAAAAAGATTACTAAATGGTAACTTTTATTCGAGCGAATCCTTTTCGTTCACCTTTGTGAATTTATCAAAAACTTTTAGATTTATATAAAACTTGTGTTGAGTTGATTATTCAAGAGAGTTTTGTTATTATTAATATTATTATTATTATTATTATTATTATTATTATTATTATTATTATTATTATTATTATTATTTTCAGACAACCATAAACAAGCTTAACAACCTCCCCACACTTGAATTGTACAGCGCCCACGATGTACAACAAAAAAATGAGCATAATGCAATGCAATAGTATAGCAGTGGAGGAAGCGGGAATACGAAAACCCCCCTGGTTTGCAAAGGCTTGAAATAGAGCGAAAGAAGGTAATATGAAACATTCCAACGCACCACTGCACCATCCAGCGACTAGCATATCATCAATTTCAAAACTGCACACTTGCAAACCTGATCAAGATTACCATAAACAACCCAACCCAACAATCCCTTATCATAGTTCAAAAATTAAACCACTAAATAAAAATAAATATGTACGAAATTTAAAGCAACAACGGAGGAGTGTACGGATAGTCGAAAATGGTACACCCCTCAAACATAGAAATGCAAATGAAAGTATGACAGGAGCTGCAAGATCAGGGTCGGCCGCCAGATCCTGAAGGACCGGCATCGTCCCGGTGGTCAAACCGGGATCTCCTAGTGAAGTGCGGCGGCGGCTGTGTGTACGGATGACCGAGCGAGCTTGCTAGATATTGCTGAGACCCGAATAACCAGTCGAAGCTACGCCTACTTTGCTCGTACATATCTTCCATAAAATTTCCCTGACGATGCTGCTCAGTGCGGATCAAGTCCATGTCGTCGTACAGCTTGCTGATCCAACACTAGCCCATCCATTCTTCTCCAAAGATCTACTGTAGACGGCTCATGCAGACCATACGCGCCCTGCTCGTAACCACCACCAAAACCACCAAACAAGTGCTCCCAACTTGGGCTTCCAAAGCCCTGGCCTAATTCACCCATCTGAAGATGAGGGTCTGCTCCCCCAGCAGCCTCACCTGGCCCAAATCCTGGAGCATCCTGCATGTGGACGTCCTCGGCTCCACCAATATCGCCCTCTTTTGGATCATTTTCTCCCTCAGGAAGTGGGTCCCAAATCCTACCCAATCGATCCACCAACTTCGGGATGCCATTAACCTTGCGAATCATATGCATGGCAGTCAGCTGTGCCACATCAAGTAATCCATAATCACAAGCTACGGTAAGATCATCCAACCGCACCCTATAGTGCCTAGCTAACCTGGTGGTGAATGCACCACCACAGATCCTCGATGTGGGGGTCGACCCAATACCCCTTTGGATGGACTCTGCAACACTAACTGCGACATTGCAGTTGGACCCCGATATGATGCAATAGAGGTGGAAAAGGTCGCGGGTGGTTATGTTTCCAGTGCTATCACCCCGACCGCCGATTACGTGGAAGATGGCGCGCTCTATGATGCGATGCAACGGGTAAAGAATCCATGTGGCCTTGGCTCGGCGTGGATCCCAGGCCTGGCCCGGTACAGTGATCTGATCCCAGAATGCTGCTTTATCTGTATCAGCCTCCCATTCTTGCAGACTGCCGTGAAATAACTCGGATTCGATCTCATCCTCCTCATATAATCCAAGTATCCGTCCAAACCTGCTGATCGATTGATGATGCCACTTCCGTCCCAGACGGTAACTAACACCAACTCTTTTCTCATAAACATCAGGGCAAGGGAAGATAAACCTGAACGAGGCAAAAAACTCGATAACTAATTCGACATATTGGGGCTCCGCCATTGCGAATAGGTGGGTCCAAGGAGGGGTCATAAGCTCCTCAAATCTTTCAGTCTGACCGAGTAGGTCGAGATCGACCGTTTGCACGTCCTCATAGGCTCAATTAAGTGCCTACGAGCCCACAGTCCTTCAACCTTCGCAATACAATGCCCTTCCCTGGCATTGTCGCTGAAACGAAGAAATGGGTGATTCATCTGCAAGAATAGAACAAAATCAGCAATTATAATGCGGAAAATCAGCAAAAACTAGTTTACAGACGGGCTCGCACGACCGTGCCATATAATGGCACGACCTTGCGTGCTTATTTCAGCAAACTTTTATGATGTCAATTTTATGAAGTTTTCTGGTTTTGTTCTTCATGAAGCACGATCGTGCCACACTCATGCACTACCGTGCAGGACCGAATCTGAGTGAATTTGTGGGAAAACTAGAAATTTTTATGAAGGGCACGACCGTGCCAAATGTTGGCACGATCATGCTTGTTGAATTTTTAGGCAGAATTTCTAGTTTCATCAAGAATTTATGAAGAGCACGATCGTGCCATATGATGGCACGATCGTGCTTGATGATTTTTTGGGTTTCCTGATGCAGTTTATCACTTTTTATGTAGAGCACGGTCGTGCCAAGTGTTGGCAGGACCGTGCGTGACGGAACCGCAGCCTGCAAAATTCCTTAAAACGCACCCAAAACCCCGATTTTTCAACACTTTTTCTTGGGGGTTTTGTAGATCGGTCCAGAGTGAAGCACAACAACATAAAAAAACACGAAAAACGGGCTTGAATAGCACGATTTAGACCAAGCCTTAAAAACTTTAAAGAAACCTAACTTGAAGAACAAACCTTAAATATTTAACAACTACAAAAAGAAAATGGAAAGATTCGTACCTGGAAGGAAGCTTGGGATGAAAAGAATACAGATTTCTTGAGAGAAGGAAGGAAGTGTGGAGGATTCTTGAGTGAGTTTGTGAGATTCAAGTGCGGTTTTGAAGATTTTTAAAGAAAATTGGGTTATGGGCTTCTTCTGCAAATGGACCTGCACTATCAGATCTGATAGTGCCAGAAAACACTGTTGATAGTGCCTTTTTTAAACCCAATTACAAACGTCACTTGAACCTGGATCACTCAAGAAACACTTCCTACCAAGAAAAGAGCCGAGCTAACATACCTGAAGATCGACAATGTGTTCCAACATCCCCCGCGTCCAAGACGAATCGCAACCTGAAAAGAAACTAAGCAACCAACAGAAAAACAACTGAAACCCCAAGAACATGCTAAGTTTATTTACGAGTGTTAAGCTAGACTCACCACCCTGAATTCATTTGTTCTTGGGGTGGAGGGTGACAACCTCCTCATGCCTATCCACAGGGCCGCCAATATACGACTTAAGTCAGTGCCCATTGACCTTGAACAGGCGGCCATCCTCATGGCCTATTTCCACTGTTCCGTAGGGAAACACAGACCGCACCGTGTAAGGACCTGACCAACGAGATTTAAGCTTGCCAGGGAACAGCTTGAGACGCGAGTTGTATAACAACACCCGATCACCCACCCGAATTCCTACTTGTCCTTCAAGCGGGAGTCATGGAGCGTCTTAGTACGTTCCTTGTACAACTTGGAGCTCTCATATGCATCATTTTGGAGCTCTTCGATCTCATGGATCTGCACAAACCTGTTTTCGCTCGCAGCTGCCATATCAAGATTAACAGTTTTCAAGGCCCAGTATGCCTTGTGCTCGAGCTCAACAGGGAGATGACAAGACTTCCCATAGACTAACTTAAATGGAGTAGTGCCTATAGGAGTCTTGTAGGCCGTTCGGAAGGCCCACAGTGCATCATCCAATCTGTCAGACCAGTCCTTACGGTTGGCGTTCACTGTCTTCTCTAATATGCGCTTAATTCCCCAGTTTGTGACCTCGACTTGCCCACTAGTCTGTGGGTAGTATGGTGTGGAAAACCGATGTTGCACACCATATCGGGATAATGCTTTTTCCAATGGAGCATTACAAAAGTGTGTCCCCCGGTCACTAATTAGCGCTTTAGGAGCACCGAAGCGCGCGAACAGCTTCTTCAGAAATTTGACCACCACCCTAGCATCGTTGGTGGGCAGAGCTTACGCTTCCGCCCACTTTGAAACATAGTCGACCGCGACTAGGATGTATCGGTTTCCAAAGGAAGTCAGAAAAGGTCCCATAAAGTCTAGACCCCAAACGTCAAAAACCTCGCAGACTTGAATGCCGTTTTGTGGCATCTCGTGGCGTGCAGAAATATTGCCTGCCCTTTGACAGGCGTCACAAGATTTCATGAACTCATGGGCGTCCTTAAAGATGGAAGGCCCGAAGAATCCAGCATCAAACACCTTTTTGGCGGTATTATTTGCCCCATGGTGACCTCCCGTAGGTCCCTCGTGGCAGTGGCGAAGGATGTCCCTCGCCTCAATGCCGTGCACGCAGCACCGGATCATCTGGTCCGTGCCACACCTGAATAGATAGGGTTCATCCCATAGGTAGTACTTGACATCCGCAAAAAATTCTCTTCTGCTGAAAGGTCATCGCTTTGATCAGGATGCCGCTGGCTAGGTAGTTTGCGATGTCAGCAAACCATGGGGAGTCGTCATTTGTCTTGATCCTCATAAGAAACTCGTGGGGAAAATTGTCATTGATGTTGGCCCCACAAACTTCTTTTCCCTCGTAATGCACAAGACGGGACAAATGGTCAGCCGCCAAATTTTCGATCCCTTTCTTATCACGGATCTCAATGTCAAACTCCTACAGCAAAAGAATCCATCGTATCAATCTGGGTTTGGCATCTTGCTTGCTAAAGAGATATCGAAGTGCTGCATGATCCGTGTACATGATGGTCTTGGAGAGAATGAGATAAGACCGAAACTTATTAAAGGCAAAGACCATGGCTAGGAGCTCTTTCTCAGTCGTGGTGTAATGCTCCTAAGCATCGTTGAAGGTCTTGCTCGCATAGCAAATCGGGTGAAAATGCTTATCTCTCCTCTGACCCAAGACGGCCCCAACTGCGAAGTCACTCGCATCGTACATCAATTCAAATGGTAATTCCCAGTCGGGAGCTACCATGATTGGGGCATTCACCAACTTCTCCTTTAACAGCTCGAATTCCTTCAGGCATTCATCGGAGAAAACAAACTGGGCATCCTTCTCTAGAAGCTGGGTCATCGAACGGGCGATTTTCGAAAAATCCTTTATGAATTGCCGGTAGAAACCTGCATGACCAAGAAAGCTCCTAATAGATTTCACGGATGTGGGCGGCGGGAGCTTAGATATAGTCTCAACTTCGGCCCGATCATCCTCGAGCCCCGCCTGCGAAATCTTGTGCCCAAGCACAATGCCCTCCTTCACCATGAAGTGGCATTTTTCCCAGTTCAACACTAGATTGGCCTCCTCACATCGGGCCAACATCCTTTTCAGATTCCCGAGACAATGGTCGAAAGAACTCCCGAAAACAGAAAAATCATCCATGAAGACCTCCATGGAATCCTCGATCATGTCGTGAAAAATAGCCACCATGCATCTTTGAAACGTGGCCGGGGCATCGCACAGTCCAAAGGCATTCGCCGGTAGGCAAATGTGCCATAGGGACATGTGAATGTCGGCTTCTCCTGATCCTCATGAGAGATGGGAATCTGAAAATAGCCAGAGAAACCGTCAAGGAAATAGTAAAACATCCTCCCTGAAAGCCTCTCTAACATCTGAATCAATGAAAGGAAGAGGAAAATGATATTTCCTTGTGGCATCATTGAGTTTGCGATAATCAGTGCAAACTCTCCACCGGTGACAGTATGAGTGGGAATCAACTCGTTCTTCTCATTGGTCACCACTGTCATCCCTCCTTTTCTTTGGGACCACCTGCACAGATTAACCCATGGCAAATCAGAAATCGGGTATATCAGACCTGCATCAAGCAATTTGATGACCTATTTCTTCACAACATCCTGCATGTTCGATTTAAACCCTCTGATGCTGCACTACGGGTTTGAAGTCCTCCTCCATCAAGATCTTGTGGATACAAAAAGATGGATTGATCCCTTTTATATCCATGATCTTCCAAGCTATCGCCTTTTTATGCTGCTTCAAAACCTCAAGCAATCGACCCTTCTCTTCTTCTGACAACCTAGCAGAGATGATGACGGGCAGTTGAGTCGCACCCTCTAAGAAAGCATACTCCAAGTGATCTGGAAGTTCCTTAAGCTCAAGTGAGGGTGGATCCTCAACCGAAGGGCGTGCTTTAGGCTCAGCAACGCGTCCACCACTTCAAAAACCTCAGTACGTGGGGGAGCCACATGACCTATCAGACAGGTCATCTCTTCAGCAGACTAGACCAAGCAGGCGAACCAAAAGTCTCTCCTCCAATAAGCTGGGTGTCCACAACTTCCTCCTCAAATGTGCTATGAAGATGATCACTCACATATGTGTCAATAGTCTCGATAACGTAGAGTGTATCATCATGGCTCTGTGGGTGCTGCATGGATTTCCCTATATCAAAGGTCACTTCTTCATCGTCCACCCTAAGAGTAAGTCTGTCGGTGCAGACATCGATCAACGCTTGAGTAGTGGCAAGGAATGGCCTTCCTAAGATGAGAGGAACAGTTTTGTCCTCATCCATGTCCAAGATCACAAAATCAACAGAAAAGACAAACTTGTCGATCTTCACTAGCATATTCTCAACTATACCTCGAGGGTACTTCCCTGAACGATCGGCTAACTGATGCTCATACGAGTGGGTTTTGGCTCTCCCAAGTCCAGCTTAGCAAAAACCGCATAAGGCATGAGGTTTATGCTGGCTCCAAGATCAGCTAGTGCATTGCTGACTGACAAACTACCGATCAAGCATGGGATAGTAAAACTCACGGGATCACTCATTTTCTGTGGTATCTTGTTCTGAAGAACTACTGAACATCCTCGTTCAAGGTCACATGCAAAAGCTCCTCAAGTTTCTTTTGTTAGATAGAATATCTTTTCAGAAACTTGGCGTAGTTAGGCATTTGAGCAAGTGCCTCGACAAACGGTAGGTTTATATGAAGTTGCTTGAAAAGCTCAAGGAATTTACCGTAGTGTTCTTCCATTATCTGCTTCTTCAACCTCCCCGGATATGGAATGGGAAGGACATACTCTCTAATTGGCTCCTTGGGACGTGCTGTACTTGCTGGGTCTCGCTTCAGTTGCACCTCTCCCGAGACTCAGTCTCAATCTCTTCAACAATCTCGTCGCCAAACCGGCTTACTCGGAACAGCCGAAGTGACGGGCTCAGCGATCTTGCCGCTTCTCAACGTGATGGCCTTTGCAGTAGCTTTCGGATTTGGCTCTGTGTTACTTGGAAGGACCCCTTGCTGTCTCTCGGAAACATCTTCGCTACCTGACCAACTTGGTTTTCAATGGTCTGCATGGAAGCCTTTTGGCTTCTTAACTCACTCTCGTGCCTCGTGAAGCGACCGTCATACTCCTTGAAGCGCTTTTCATTTTCGATTCTTTGAGAATTTTGACCAGCTAAGAGTTGACTAAACATGTCCTGAACGCTATTTTCATTAGTGGAAGGCATCTGCTGAGGCTGAGGTGCACCGTTATCCTCCAGGAGCTGGGGGGCGTGGAGCGAATCTGGGTGGATGCTGATTTGATGCTTCAGACTTCCAACTGAAATTTGGGTGATTCTTCCACCCGGATTGTATGTATTGTTGTAGGGATTATGCTGAGGACGGTACTGGTTTCCCATAAAATCTACATGCTCGTGTGAAACCTCTCCAGCCGGAAAATCGCCTACATGATATGCTCCCCCACTCGAGGAACCACTCGAGTGGATCTCCATCACTCAATCAAACTTTGAAGATAAGGCATCCATTCGTTCTGTGATGGCGGTGAAGTCATTCACGTGATGAACTCCCTGTCTAGAACTCTTCCCTCGCGATGGCTACTGTGTCCGATTCTTCAAGGCGCATTTCTCTAAGATCTCAAATGCCTCGTTTGCATTTTTCGTGCCTATGTCTCCGCCTGAATATGTATCGACCGTAATCTGCCCTTGACCATCCAAACCATGGTAGAAGATCTGACATTGTTGCCACTTGGACAACCCGTGGTGTGGGACCTTTCTCATGAGCTCTTTAAACCGCTCCCACGCCTCATAGAGGGGCTCATCATCGTCCTGACGGAAGTTAAGAATCTTGGTTCTTAACCGAACAGTTTTCTCTGGGGGAAATATTTCTGAAGGAAATGCTCAGCTAATTGATTCCACGTAGTGATAGATCCAGCTAGAAAGTGAAACAAGCCACTCTTTAGCTCCATCACGTAGGAACGGAAAGAGCCGAAGACGTATTGCATCCGATGATGCATCACGAATGGTGAATGTGGCACAAACCTCCAGAAACCCCGCGATATGGACACTAGGATCCTCGTGATCCTTGCCATAAAACTGAACCGCATTTGCAACATCGAAATGGTACCAGATTTGATCTCGAAATTATTATTATTTATTGTGGGTGCATTGATGCTCGCAGGTAAACCCTCAAGTGAAGGTTTTCAATGTCGTTTAAGACCCTCGTTTCCTCTTCGTCTGCCATTTCTACGTGAACCTCGTGAAGTGTGTCGTCTCCCAATGCGTCTGCCTCAATTGTGGGGCCACCCTGCGGGCCCACTCCCGCAGTCTTCGATGACAATTGCGCTCCGGTTCCGATGAAGGCTCAACAACTTCAGCAACTGGGGTTGAGGACATGCACGACCTGTAAGGAAAAAGAAGGAACACAATGCCCTATGTATACACAAAGATAAAAAGAAATAATTAATTACTTAACATATTTTTGTGTTTTTTTCTTTAATTAATCATGTGAGACAAATAAAAACAACTAGACATAATTTTGTACACTTTTCACAATGATTAACAAGCAACTCCAACCATTCTTGAGAAGACCGAGTCCCGGCAACGGCGCCAAAACCTTGATGTGTGTGAATTAAATATATTTTTATTATTATAATTTTCGTTCACACAGATTAGGTTTTAAAATAGTTTTTACTTAAAACCAACTACACACACATAGGGCAAGTGTACCCGTCAGGTGGTAGTATAGTTTGCTGGTAAGAACCGGATATTAATCCGTGGACTCGGTGTCTCAATACTAAATTTTCGTTACTTTTAAAAGCCTGTTTCGATCAATGAGTTGATTTCTTGGTTGTTTTTAACTATCATGTAAGGATAAAAATTAACAATTGAATTAACAAGAACAATATCTAAGAAAGGTTGCTTGAATTAAGTATCCACTAATAAACATACGACAACTTTTTAAGGAAAACTAATGGTGATGCAAGTCTTAGAATCAACTAAGTTTCCAATCAAGGTCCCCTAGTTTTATAAATCTTGGGAAAATTATAATGACCAACATTTTAATCACCTAAGATTCATTCTTTAAGCTCTCTTGCTAAATTGATGTTAATCTTTAATAATGAGTTAATTGTTAATCAAAATCCTAACTCTACAAATTAAGGAAAACTAACATGAACAACACATTAATCACCCTAACTTGGTTTCAAGTAAATGATATCTTCAACAAGCTCTTGACTTAAATCACAAGCATGGTCATGCTAAACAACAACGTTGGCCTAAATCATCAATCCAACATGAACACAAACCATAGAATTCATATAAACATTCATAAGATCTTTACAAATCCAAATGCAAGAATTCATACTCATATTCAAATCATCATCCTAATCATGTTA
This sequence comes from Scalesia atractyloides, assembly GCA_947069175.1. Taxonomy (NCBI): domain Eukaryota; kingdom Viridiplantae; phylum Streptophyta; class Magnoliopsida; order Asterales; family Asteraceae; genus Scalesia; species Scalesia atractyloides. Next base: position 55,234,309 of record CAMTDV010000029.1, read on the forward strand.
GCAATTACCATTCCTAATTTCATGCTATGAATCAAATCAACAACTAACAAGATTCAATAATCATAATCTCTACATGGGCTTTCCAACACTACATGTAAATTTTTATGATCAAACATTCATGAATAATAACTTTAAACATGAACATGCATTCCAAGAAACTTGAATAAATACCGTCATGGAGATTAACATACAATAATCACCACATCTATTTCCATAATGTCAAGTGTTCATAGCTTCAACAAAATTCAAACAACACAATTGTTTAGCCTAGAAGGCTCATGATAACTAAGACAACATAAAGTAATATAGATTGTGCATGAATAACAAGTGAAATACTAGTGTTTAAGACAAGGTAATTAGCTAAATGAGTTGGATTATCAAGTGATAAAACCTCCTAAAGGCTCTTTCTTCAATCTCCAAGCTTCCAAGATCAGCTTCTTGAGAGAGAAATCCACCCAAATGCTCCAACTCCCCTTCAAATGAGCTGAATTCACGTATTTAAGCTACTGGGCATTTGGCACGACCGTGCCACCTTTTGGCACGGTCGTGCTTGTAAGTGCAGGTGCCTTTCTGAGTTGTTGACCAAGTTTGATGCCAAATCCGGAAAGATCCCGCTAAAATTTCCCCGAGGTGGCACGACCGTGCAACCATTTGGCACGGTCGTGCTTATCAATATCGTACTCGGAAATGACTAAGTTGAACTCGGAAACTAGCTGATCAGGGCCTGTGATTGCACGCGCACGGTCGTGCTTGGGGTTGGCACGATCGTGCCAAGTGTTGATTTGACTCGGATTGTGAAGTCTAATGATAGCGCTTGTGATAGTGCCGACTTCTGGATGCTTGGCACGGTCGTGCCATATCTGGCATTTTGGCAGAAATGTTCCATTTTTGCTTCAATTTGCTCCAAAATCCTTTGTTTCTTTACTGGGCCGAAGCGCGGACCTGCATTTTCACAAATAACTCAAATGAGTATCAGATCAATGAAAACACAACGAATTTCCGCATTAATGGGGAATATTTGACGTTTAAAAGAGGTATAAATTCTTATACATCAAACATCCCCACACTTGAACTTTGGTTGTCCTCAAACAAACTAAAGTAAACAAAATTCTATCTTGCAATCATCTCAACTAGCGTTATATAAGCGAAATAAATAACTTGGGTAAAACAAAACGATTACTCGACATAAAAGGAAAAACCAAAATGTATATGAAATATGGTATGAGCAATGATCCATCTCGGCATCCCTACAAGTTCACCTTACATCCTCGCAATGTTCACACACACTCGACTAAAATATAGGGAACATACAATTCAATGAGTATGTTTAGAACACTCGATGCCAAGACAATGACTATGCAATATCATAAGCTTGTATAAGGATCAAATCTAAACACTTAACCAACACATATCAAAAATCAAGAGGTCTTGTGTGGGCGGTAATTTGGCTAGGGTCAAGGGTGTGGAAATGGATTTATAAAAGTGGCTAAAATGGCTAAAGACCGAAGGCTCGACTAACTTGAAGTGAAGAAAAATAAAACTATCCAAATAACTAACCGAGAGCTAGCAAACCGCTTAGATGTATCCACAAAATTGCTCTAGTAAAGCCAATTGACACGGCTTTTCTTTCTTTTCTTTTTTGTTTTTTTTTTTTTTTGTTTTTTTTTTTTGGTTCACCACTTTAGAGGGAACTAAGTACGTCTACTTAGATAAAAACTCCAAGCTATGGTGTTATGACTAATAAATTGATAAACTATACAAGAAAGCTTACAAGTTAGTCTTAACCGGATCGGACTTTAAACCAAAAAAAATGTGGGATCAAAAAGAAAAGGCTAAATTGGCTGATTGGTGCTATTTAGTGGTTTATATGAAATGAAAGGGAGAGGCTCAAATTGGTTTAACTAAGGGTGTGATTTGGGTGTAAGGATAATTGAAATTGGTTAAAGATAAAAGGTTTCCTACTGCCTCAATCATTTTTATATTATGTGCTTGCTTTGTGTTCTCGAAATACATGCCTAACACAAGTTCTAAATCGTGAAAGTCATCCGGCGCACTCAATCTTTGCCCGCAAAAACATTAGCAAAAATAATTCTAAAGCTATAAGGCTCAAAAATAACTCACAGAAACGGACGTATTGGTAATTATGCAAGGCAAACAGGTAGGAATTTTGCTCGATTTCTCACGCTCGATTTTATACAAAAAAGATTACTAAATGGTAACTTTTATTCGAGCGAATCCTTTTCGTTCACCTTTGTGAATTTATCAAAAACTTTTAGATTTATATAAAACTTGTGTTGAGTTGATTATTCAAGAGAGTTTTGTTATTATTAATATTATTATTATTATTAATATTATTATTATTATTATTATTATTATTATTATTATTATTATTTTCAGACAACCATAAACAAGCTTAACGACCTCCCCACACTTGAATTGTACATCGCCCACGATGTACAACAAAAAAAAAGAGCATAATGCAATGCAATAGTATCGCAGTGGAGAAAGCGGGAATACGAAAACTCCCCTAGTTTGCAAAGGCTAGAAATAGAGCGAAAGAAGGTAATATGAAACATTCCAACGCACCACTGCACCATCCAGCGACTAGCATATCATCAATTTCAAAACTGCACACCTGCAAACCTGATCAAGATTACCATAAACAACCCAACCCAACAATCCCTTATCATAGTTCAAAAATTAAACCACTAAATAAAAATAAATATGTATGAAATTTAAAGTAACAACGGAGGAGTGTATGGATAGTCGAAAATGGTACACCCCTCAAACATAGAAATGCAAATGAAAGTACGACATGTGCTGCAAGATCAGGGTCCGCCGCCAGATCCTGAAGGACCGGCATCGTCCTGGCGGTCAAACCGGGATCTCCTAGTGAAGTGCGGCGGCGGCTGTGTATACGGATGACCGAGCGAGCTTGCTAGATGTTGCTGAGACCCGAATAACCAGTCGAAGCTACGCCTACTTCACTCGTACATATCTTCTATAAAATTACCCTGACGATGCTGCTCAGCGCGGATCAAGTCCACGTCGTCGTACAGCTTGCTGATCCAACGCTAGCCCATCCATTCTTCTCCAAAGATCTACTGTAGACGGCTCATGCAGACCATATGCACCCTGCTCGTAACCACCACCAAAACCACCAAACAAGTGCTCCCAACTTGGGCTTCCAAAGCCCTGGCCTATTTCACCCATCTGAAGATGAGGGTCTGCTCCCCCAACAGCCTCACCTGGCCCGAATCCTGGAGCATCCTGCATGTGGACGTCCTCGGCTCCACCAACATCGCCCCCGAATCTAGATCAATGAGAACACAACGAATTTCAGCATTAATGGGGAATATTTGACGTTTAAAAGATGTATAAATTCTTATACATCATAACACCTACCTTATTACGATCACTTAGCCATGTTCATTTCGAACAATGGCTGGACCATAACGGTCTTAACCAAAATTCAAAGTGTTTTCCATAAAACGCTTGACTTTTGGCTATAAATGCCTATAAACGAAAATGCACAAGGAAGGAACACTTATCAGTGATTCCTAGGGTGCAAAAGAACTATGTTGGATGCTCTGTTTAGCTAGGAACTTCTAGAGGAGGGAGAAGAGTGTGAATAAGAAAGGTGCAAGTTCAAATGTTGAACTTGATCACCTATTTATAGTTGGAGAACTCAAAGGAGGTGATGCCAGGTGTTTAGGGTGTAAGAGGGAGCTTACAAGTGTCCCAAAACGTGGCATAGCTGATTACAAGTCCATAGTTTCGATCAAATGGTTTTTAGAGCTTTGTTTGGAGGCCAATTCAAACATTCTGCAGCAGAGGGCTTCTCGCGCCCCGCGAGAGACTCAGGCCAGGTCTCTCGCAGCCCGCGGCCGCCATATGGCCAGTTTCAAAGTTTGACGCTTTAGCCCCTTAACTTTAAAAAGCTTCTAAAAACCTTTTTAAACACCTTCTTGGCACTTTTAGCTCTCCGTAGCCAATACTTGGCATACCCGGGATTCTGCCCGGACATTGTCGAGCTCCCGGTTCGTTAAAAGGTCACTCAGAGGTAAGAATTAACATGTTGACACTTTTAGTCCCTCCATCATCCAATTTTCACATATTTACAAAATTGAACTCTCTCGTCCAATATTTGGTACGTATGAGAGTTAGGACTTCACGAAGGATCACTCAGAGGCATATTGTAAGCATGTTGATTCCGATGTCACTCAGAGGCTGGACATATTGACATATCAGTCACTCAGAGGCTAAATTTTAAGCATGTTGACATATCAGTCACTCAAAGGCTAATGATTTAAGCATGTTGACATATCAGTCACTCAGAGGCTGTTATTTATGCATGTTGATATCGGACCATCACTCAGAGGCTCAGTTTGAGCATGTTGACGCCTTTAGTCCTTATTGGTCTTTAATAGACTATATTTAAAATACAACATGTGTCACTATACTATTGGACACGATTTACACAGGGTGTTACAGAACTCAAGACCTCTCGGTTACGTGCACATAACCCGGCCAACTGGGCTATGCGTCTAACCTGTTTAGTATCGGATTTCAATTAATTTTATACTGATATTGTTTTACTCCCATTTACTGGTTTAATTTAAAGACAAAAGATGTGTAGCAAGGATACCGGGCTGAGACTCGATCTCGTGATCTTGGCCGGTTGTTTTGTGTGTTTTATACACATCGTCAACCACTAGGCTACAGCATCAGTTTTGGAAATCTTTTGAATTATAAACTATTTGAAATTAGTTATGTGAGTTCATCTTCTTCATCATCTTCCAACCGAACAGAAACCCGAAACACTACCTCCCATGTCTGGTTGATTTAATGATGTTTATGAAATAGAACACGAGCTAATTGATTTGAATTAATAGAAACTATACCAAAACGATGCGATTTGCGAGATTGGCGTTTTCTGGTGAGTTTTGGTTCTTCCGGTTGCGTTTGATCTCTCCAACGAATAGGTAACAGGAGCGTAGAGTGAAAATGATGAGAAGGGTAAACCGATTTGGAGAAGACACGTCCCGTTTATATAACGCAGAAACAATTCAGTGGCTTCCGAAAGAAGAAGGAGCAGAGCACGCACGATTTTAACAGCTTAGACTGGGTTGGAATCATGAAATCGCGTTTGAACCTAGATGTGCTTTTGTCTAGGTGCTTGATTGAGTTTTAAAAGAAGAAACGCGAATCAATCAACTAATTTTGATTAATGATGGTTTCCTTTTCAGTCGCTGGAGGCTGGGCGGCAAAGGTTTGAAATGGGACGTTCATAATTTTCGTATAAGATGTTAAACGGTGAAATTTCTTTCAGTTCTGGAAAGGTGGTGGAGCGGTTTGTTGGTTGCTTGTTTACTTATGAGACCCGGGTTTGATCCTGGGCTCTACAACTTTTATTATTTATTTTTTTTGTCTATAAATATATAATATTATATATATGCTTGTATATCCAAAATCCAACATAATACAAGGTGACAATATAAGTTGTAAAAAAATTCCAGTCGTATTCATTCACCAAAAAATCGATTACAAAAGGTTTGGGTTTTTATCGAATCCGTTTTTTTTCGTCGGATGTTACACTATGTTAGCAAGTTTACTGTCTGAGAATGAACGATTACGAAGGTTGATTGAAGGTTATGAAGCTGAAAGAATTCGGAGTCATAAAAAGATGGATTTATTTCAGAAATATTGACCAAAAGGTTGGGTATAGGTTTTGAAGCTAATACTGATCTGATAGAGATTGAGGAAGCAAATGAAAGAGCGGCTAAAAGAACGTGCAAAGCTGAAGAAGATGCAGTAGCAATGGATAAAGGGAAAGGAAAGATAGACGAGATTCCTGTGATTATACCAACTGAATCTAAAACTGAAGCTGAACCGTTAATCAACTATGTGTTAATTGGAGGACCGTTTGATGTGACTGGAATTTCAAAGAAAGAAAAATACTTGGAAAAGAAAAACGAGATGCTGAGATAGACGAAGAGATTGATGGTTACAATGAGGATGATGATGAAGATGTTGGTGGATACAACAAGAAAGATGACGACGATGAAGGTGATAATGATGACGACAATCAGGGTGGTATAGGGTGAAAGTGGTAGATGCTAAGCTGAATGAATCATTTGATTATGATACATATTTGATGGATAATGTGAATGAATATAATGACTCTCAGAGATAAGGGGAGACGAAGGAACCGGTAACGATGCAGAGTAATTAGGAATCCTCATAGCTGCACCTATATCAGTTATTCCTGATTTGCCAAAGCCCAGAGTTTTCTTCCTGGAACATGGAGTTGAAGAAGGTGAATTTTTGCATAATTACACAAAGGAAGAAATTGCTGAAATGTTGGGTGTTAATTAAAATTCATTTGATTTCGATTTTGAAGAAGAGTTAAATAACACCAGTGCATCTAATCCTAAAGATTATGTGTATAAGTATGTTGTTGATGCTAATAGTTACAACAAGGTTGTCGTGGAGGATGATTCCGATGATGAAATAGTCAAATATTCTTAAGAGAATACATATGACTCCCCAACCTTTCAAGGGTTATTTGCTGAAGCTTCTAATGATTTGCTAAAATGAAGGGTTGAAAAGACTGTGAAAGAAGGAAATGTTCCTAAACATTTAACAAAAGAAGAGATAGCTGAGGCGAAGAAGTCATGGTTCAAAGAGCTACCGAAAGAACGTAAATTCAGAAGACCATTGACTTTCTTAACACAAGATCAAGATAAATCACTGGGAGATATTCTAAATTGTGGTTGGATTAAAGAATTGAATGTTTACACTAGTAAGAGTGAGTTTGGTGTGCAATACTTCAGATTTCTATGTGATATCCAAACTTTACCCTGGTGAGATGTAGAAGAGTTGGTTAAGACAAAGATGATCAATTATGAAATGAATTTCATGACCAACGTCTATGAAGCTGATAAAGTATGAAGTTGATCATGGTTTCAATCACTAGAAACCACATATACCGAAGAAAAGGATAAAGATTGATCTGGTGACGAAAGAGAAGGATGTAACTTTGATTGTTAAACGTCCACACACTATGAATAACATGCCTCTAATAAAGATAGAACAAGATTTTCATGAATTCTTCAAGTGGTGACATTGCGATGTTGAGACAGGTGAAGCTGTTATTGTTCTGAAGAATGAAGGTTTACGGAGGACGATACGAATACTAGACCCGATGTGGCTAGTGAATTCTTCAGAGAAAGATGTGGAGTGTCTATTCTTTAACAAGATATGCTACGAGACACGAGAAAAGACTCAAGCGATGCAATACCAAGGTGTGATTAATGTATGCTACACACATGGTATAAATTCAGGGAAGATGTGGCGATAAAAATGGAGAGAGCTAGAGCATAAAGAGTTTATGAAACAGTTGCGTAAAGAAGAAAGAATCGATGTTGTTACACAGAAAGCTGCTCACAAAAGATTCGACCTTTTGAAATGGGCACCTCCGACTAATCAAACGCCTATTCCAAATGAAGAACGTTGGAAGCCTAGGAAGAATTTCTTTGGTCGTTAATGTTATTATGTTATGAAGATTTTGAGGACTGACCAAGACTATGTCAATATCCAAGGGGGAGTTTGTTGATGCAGAATGTCTATAGCCTACGTCTTAGGGTCATGTCGAGTCATTGTAATAGGACTATGAATGTTAGATTTGTCATTTTGATGTTTTGTAGGTCACTTCGCACGAAGTGATGTTCGTTATGTATGAAGTGAGTCCACTTCGTACGAAGTGGCAAGACAACTCGTGTCGAAGCTGGAAAGTCTATAACTAGTTGAGTTGTGTCTTGAGTCTGTAATAGTTTTGCAGAGTGTATGGCGAAGCACTGCACAGTTTGTTTTAGGATTGTACACGTTATTCACATCAATAAACAGTAAACTTTAATTAGTAATCTTGATATTGTCACTTGTTATATAATGAATTTTGCACATGTTATGACTAGCTATTCAGATTAGGTCTTATGCTTATTTGGATAAGAAGATCCTACAGACTCTTTGCTAGTGGCGGGACTAATAAATGGGTTGTATGATGCAAAAGGAGAAACTATGGATTTGTATCTAGAACAAGCGAAAGAGCTCATCCAAAGGTTCAGAACGTTCAAGGTTATCCACATCAATCACAATGAAAACAAACCTGCCGACGCGCTGAGCAAGCTCACGTCCACCAGTTTTCAGCATCCGGCAAAATTTGTGCACATTGAAATGCTCAAAAACCCATCTGTTCCATTGCGCCAGGTAAGCGTCATTGAATTATGCTCTCCCTCGTGGATGACACCATCATAGCCTACCTACATTTAGGTTTCCTACTAGAAAACAAAGTAGAAGCCCAAAAAATACAACATAAGGCCTTACAATATCAGATGGCTGACGGATCTTATACTGACGATCTTTCATGGGACCTTTAGTAAGATGCGTTGACCCACAAGATGCAAGTTATTGGATCAGAGACATTTATGAAGGAATTTACGGCATACACGTGGGGTCGCGCATGGTGGTTACAAAATTAATGAACGTCGGATACTACTTGCTAGAGATGCATCCTCAAGCAGTGAAAGTGTTGCGCAAATGATATTCCTGTCAGAGACATACGCCAAAAACCTTGTGCCCAAAGAATGCCCTAGTCTCGGTCACTACTGTCTGGCCATTCCAAGGGTGGTGCATTGACCTGGTGGGACCATTCCCAGAAACTTCTGGAGCATTTAAATTCATCATAGTTGCGGTAAATTATTTCACAAAGTGGGTTGAAGCGAAAGCGCTCGCTTCCACCACGATTATGGTAGTTAGAAAAATTCATCTGGGAGTATATCATTTGTCGTTTCGGTCCACCTCTTTGCATTTTTACCGACAATGGCACGAACTTCGCCTCAGAAGATCTCCAAAACTGGATGAAAGAGTTAAACATCGAACACACCTTTTGATCTGTGGCACACCTGCAAGGAACTAGAGAGGTGGAAAGTGTGAATATGAGCATCGTCGAAGGAATTAAGGCACGATTGGGAACAACGTGAAGAGGATGGGTAGATGAGCTTCCAAGCATCCCGTGGACTCATCGAACCATGCCAAAAACAAGCAATGACGAAACACCCTTCAGCCTGGTGCACGACTGCGAGACGGTTATTTCCGCAGAAATTGGCCTCCCCTCACCACGCATGCTAGCAATTAATTTGATTGACAATGAGGCGGAGTGTCGTCTCGACCTAGACTTTTTAGAAGAATGGCGTGAGAATGTTGCCATTAATGAAGCCAAATACAAGTCTAAGTTGGAGAAGTACTACAACGCGAGGGTTCGCGTGTGCGCCTATAACCCGGAAGATTACGTCTTCCGTGACAACGAAGCCGATAATGCAGAACGCCATGGCAAACTGGCCCCCGAGTGGGAAGGACCTTACATTATACACGAATTCCTAGCAAGGGCGCATATAAACTGCGCACATTAAATGGTGACACTGTACAAAGAACTCGGAATGCACTACGAAAGTGCTACATGTAAGACACAACCTCTTTGTAATCATGGCTTTGTGCCCAACACATTTATTACTACAAGAAGTGTTGTTTACATTATCTTTCTTGCTAATCCTATACAAACTAAGTTACAAATGCGTGCACCGCTTTTGGTATGCATAAAACATAATGGCCAAATTACAGCCTCATGAGCGCTACTGATCTACAAGGCATGCAAGAACTCCTAGCGTATATGCCGGTTCATATGCTTCTACCACATGAGTTTACGCCAAACTTTATTCGTGATACCAAATAGTTTAATTCATATTTGTGCAACACTTGAGTAGTAAAACGCACACAAATGTTGTAACAAACAGTTTAATTCATAATAGTTTCTATTTACCAGACACCTCAAAGGCCAAAAATTATGCGCCAAGCTCCAACTTAACAAGTTTTTTCCTTAATCAACAGAGGCTAGGGGAAAGATAAGACTTGTCCACATCCATAAAGGGCAAATCCTCGGTACACAGACTGGGCGGATGTTACATCATTTCAACACTTGCGCCCCAAGAAAGGTAGCGCATGGTGGAAGTTGTTCAAAAACAAAATAAAAAAACCTATTAAACTATTACAAGCAACATGGGTCTCAACATGTGCCTTCTCAGCACGCTCCTGTTGGGATTTGGCTTCTTCCAATGAAGTGTCAAGTTCACTATATTCGTTATCAACGTTTTGGATTGGGCCTTGAGGTTCATGTTCTCTTCACGAACACGATGCAATATGGCATTGTCCCGCGTACAAGCCTTTGCCCATCGCTTGCACTCCTCGGAGAGCTCCTTCTCGAGAGCGTCAACCTTCTTCTTCAAACCCAACGCACCCACTCCTCAGACTTTGTATCTTGCTCAAATTAAGCTCGCTCCTCATCCAGTTGCTCTTGAGTAACAACAAATTTCTTATGATCAACAGGCAACCGGGACCAAGTCTCAGCAAAATGGCCCTTTCCCTGTGCATAGTGCGCCATTCGCACACTATCTGGTTGGTAGTAGAAATTGAGTCAGCTTGAGAGAACAGGCGTTGGTGATACAAGTTGTCATGGGAGCGATTCCTGTGATGCTCCACTTCCGCGGGAGGAGATGCACTTCTGAACCATTCGTGACATACCTTCCAGCTGCTAAAAGTATCGCTCTGTTTAATTTTCCAAATTGGTGTATGTACAGCGTCGGCGCGGTGGTTACCGTATGAACGATAGTAGTAATCTATCGGAAGTTTCGTCTGGACGAATAGGTGATTCATCTGGTCAACCACCTTGAGTCTTAGCACCTCATCCACTAGAGGGTCCAACATCCTCACCTTCAATGCTAACCTTAACAGCTTCACATGTCGGTGCCTCACGCACAATAACATCCTCTTTCTCTGCAATCTTCTCAAGCATTTCAGTTTCATTTTCCAGAGCACCAGTATCCAGAATCTCAACAACAGCTTGAGGTTCAACAATTGTCTCGGCTTGAGGAGTTCCCTTCTCAACCTCAGGTGCAATTCACAATTCATGCATAACTGAATCATCCTCCATGTCAGGTTTATCATTCTCAGCCCCAGTGGTTCACACCTGCTCTCTTCAATTACCTCACGCGCCCTTTCTCCAACATGTTTTTCGCTAGAAAGAGCCGTAGACAGAGGGAGAGGCGGGGGCGGAGGAGTATCAACTTTAGGTCTTAAATTTTTTGACTGGATGATCTTGATGCGTGGTTGGGTTGGACTTGTCACTGCCAACACAATAATCAGGTTACTTATGAATTATAATGGCAAGGAGAAATAGGGAAGAACGCGCATACTAGGTTATATCTTTGATACCAATGATTGTAATTTGGCTTTTTTCCCAATCACTGGTGCCTTCTGAAAGGTCACCTTTTTCGCCGCCGGCATTTGGGGACCATCACCCTTAAAGCGCGGCAAGAGTTCTTTCTTGATAACTCTTTTTGGGGACTCGATTCCTCAACATCAATCGGAGCAGACGTATGGGTCACACCAGTAGGTGGTCCCTTAGACGTAGCGCTCTCAGCGTTCATGCAAGTTTCCATACTTGTCTCCTTCATTTTCATCACACTGTGACGGAAAGCCCAACAAGCGTGTCGGATACAACGACGTAGTCATCATAAGAACGTTGTTGGACACGAGATGTACCTTTCCTAGTCAGAGGGTCAGTAACATTTGCCACCATCATTTTTTTCTTCTTCTTCGAGCCACCCGTGACAGGAACCACTTTCTTTTTCCCACGTTTCGAGACTTTGCCACTATCAGTCCCAACTCCCAGGTTACGTAGCTCACCTACATGTGATACATGACGGAGGGAGTTACCTCATATCTAGAAGAACCTACAGACTCCTCACTAGAAAGGATCATAATCTCCTCCCCAACAAGAGTCACAGCCTGACAAGGCCCAGGGTTGGGCGTACGTGCACCTTCACCTATAGCCGTGGGCAGTACAAACGCCTCCGCACGTGGCAACCAAGAGTTGCCTTTGATCTACGCCACCCAAGGTAGCTCATTAACGACCAACAGCTTGGACCTCATTCGACCTTTCGGGTGGTTGAGAGCAGCCTCATACAAAGGTTTCTTTGCGCAAGCATAACAAGTATATACTGCGTGCATAACACAACAAATCCGTCGAAAAATAGATGCAAATACTTTCCAACTTTGCCATCTTGGTATACTGGATAATATTTGCTCTTGGCATCCCATTGGAGACTCATGCCCACAACTACTAACATTTTCTCGCTTAAAAACCTAGCGGGAAGGGCGCACAGGTCGGTGTACCATGCCTCACTCTGGATATCTTCTCGGCTTCGATTTCCTCCATGCCCTAAAAAACCATGGCCACATGGATGACCCCAGCCCTGATATTGAAGAACTTAGTTTTCCAATCGTGGTAGCTCTTAGGGGGCACCGACAGGATCTTTTTCGCCACCGGTTGTTACATGAAAGAATATAACCCTAAGTTACAATGCAATTGATAAAAAACCTAGAGCCTGTCTAGCGTCGGTTCCATTCCTTGCGAGCGGCAACAGAATTCAAAGTGCTTGATTCGTACCATCCCTATCGAGCTCAGTTGGGAGATATGAAAATGATAATAACGCAGAATCTCGATAAAAACTTTGTGACTAGAAAACGGAAGTTTCTTCTTAGAAAAAATCGGTGAAAAGTGTAATAAAGTCAGTCGGAGGTCGGCGGCGGTCTGAGGATCTGCTAGATAGGTTGCACTCCACATATCGACGAACCAAAGCCCGCTAACAGTATGATCAAACATGGCCTCACTCCACTTCAAGGGTAGGAGACCACTGAACACCTCTTTAACGTCGGGAGCAATGTCTTCATCTTGTGTAGTCGACATGATAGCAGTTTTTCAGAGTAAAGCAAATAGGAAACTCAATCAAGAATGAACAATGAATGGTAACGAAAGAGATGAAGATATCTAGGAAGTAGGAAGAAAATCCAAAGAGAAGTATTGTTTACCAAGCCCTCAATGGCTATTTATACCGATTGCATTTAATGCGATGGGTAACCGTGCACTCCACTTATGGCGCAAGCCTAATCAAAAGACGACATGTCAGGCGGCAAAAACTGAACAGCGGTTCTCATTCACGCATGCCCGTCACACGCCTAACACACAGAAGAAAAGGCAACACTCACACTGTGGCGACATCCCTTGCACAATGTCACCAGTCACCTCAACCATACTTTTCTCACTAAACCTTATCCTTAGAAGATGGTTTTTTCATATATTAAAGTTTGCGTGTCACGACCCTTCATCACTTTTTCCCTCCAAGGAAGTAATTTTATGTGCGCTTAGCATTAGAAGATAGATAGCACGCACAACACCATAAAAGACTAGAGAATAAAGCAGGCTACCGCCAAACTTCGGCAACCAGTTTACCACTCATCTAGTCCAGAGCTCCACCCACTTTTACTTCGTGCATGAGAGCAGCACTGGAGTGGGGGGACTTGAAGGGGTACGGTCCTAAATTATGCGCAAAGAGTTACAACGCTCAGGCGTAGGGAACCGTACCTAAACTTAGCAGCATATGTCCTGATGGACATTAGACGTGCGCGCGGGCCCTCGACGGCACACCCAACATAACAACAACTAATACAAGTACAAATAGTACTGGTAGCAGGAGTTGTAGCCAACCAGCTTGCGCCCAACCTTGACCAGACAACTCCCACAATGGCTAATCGTACAGGAGACAAAAAGTACAACAAGATAGTGACGTGACGTAGAATCAATCAGGTTACGATGTTCACTGCTCCATGATCTCCACTCACAGCTGATGACAGACTCGACAACAAAGACAACTACAAAACCACCGTGCGACAACGCCTCCATACTCTACAAACACTAACAGTTGTGTTAGAGGAGATAAGGAGGATATTCATTGATGCCAACGTCCCACCTAAGGCCCATCAGCCCATTTCCTTCTCTACACTCTTCAGCTATAGATACCAGTCTTCAACCATAGGTTTAAAGATCGGCTCTCTCATTCTCACACTCTTAACACACAATCTTGTTTATTGTTCTTAAACGATATTTATTCTTACGTCGGATGGTGGTTACAAGGAGAACCCCAACCTCTCCTCCTTGTAACGAGTCTCACGGTGTTCTATTTTGCAAATCCCTATTGATTCATTGTTAAGGAAAGATTGAGAATTAACCATTATTTGACGAGACTACACCCTCAAAAATAAACCCTTTGTATTTATACTTAGGGTTTCTTCATGTTGTGAAATTTTATATAATTTATTTATTTATATTTCTACGCGGTTGAATAAAACATCATTACTAAAAAAAGAAACATATTAAATACATCAAAAGTCGGAGTCTATTTCGATGCATGCAACATCTTAAATTAATTTGTTTTCATATTTAAATTGTTATTGTTTTGTAACATAATCATTTATAAATAACAGAGGGAAAAAGTATCTGTGACCGTGCACAATAGCATATGGTCTCACTCATACTAAATTGTTTTGTTTTGTGTGGGTGAAGAGGAGCAAAGAAGAAAAGATGCTAAAGAATTGGAAGATACAATGAATACCTTAGAGAACCAAACACTTTATTTAAAAAGATCAAGAGACAGTTTAGTTAAATATATACCTAACCGACTGTATGCAAAATTTAGACTTACATTAATCCCTCTTTTACTTACTACAACTAGATATGTGCCTAACCGACTATATGCAAATGTAGACTTGCATTAATCGTTCTTTTGCTTACTAAAACTAAATATATGCCTAACCTACTGAAAGTTGGCAACATTGTATGGTTGAACGACTGTTATGTGTAAATATAAATGTATGTATACGTATTAGTATTATTAATTTATTTGAATCTGTAAGCTAAAAAATATCATTATAGCGTGAAGTGCGGGTTCTATTTCTTTTCAAAATCTAAAATGCATTTGAAGATTACTTTTCACACGTAATATTAACAATAAAAGTTATAAAGAACTAACAATGGATCAAAATTTAAATTGTTTAATATGATAACTTTTACAATACAATGTTTATAAAGTTTCGAGTATGTCCGTATAATGCACTTATTTTTACTTACCTATTGATATAAATTTTAATCAAAGCCAAGTTACGAATTGTAGTGTACAAATGATCGAAACACAAATGTATTATTTCATTATCATAGGATCATACTTACGTTTTAGCACTTTTATCATACTCTTGTAACTTTTAAAACATGATGCTCCTAAAATTCTGAGTATACCTTTTCGATATGCTCATTTATATACTTCTCGATATTAATATTTCTTAAAATTATTTCTCCATTATCCGGTACTAACACTATCGGAACCGGTAACGAATAATAGCTGATATAGATGAAATTCGCACACATATACCACCGATAATGTTCCTAGTTGACGTATTAAAATGTGCCTCTTATCTTCCACATTTTCAATTAAACGTAATCAATGATGATGACGCTCTATCTATTATAAAAACTTAAAACTCTCTCTCTCTAATACGTATCCTCTGTTACACTGTAATTGTATAGAGGGATCAAAAGAGTAAATAATGAACATGTGAGGGTCTTATTAGTAATTTGAATAGTTGAGAGGGACTATTTTATAATTTTGTAACGAATTGTAACGAAGTGGTAGTTAAATAACGACTTAAGCTGTCATAACAAACAGCATAGTCTTGGATTGAATCTTCTCTCTCGTTGTTCTTCTCTTTCTAATACTAAACCTAACAGTGGTATCAAAGCATTCAATTCTCTGAAGATCTGTGTATCAAATCATCACAATTTCATTTTGATTTCACTGAATTGATCAATTGTTCGATCAATCATTGTTCGATCAATTCTTTGGTACAAATTCGCCAACTTTTTTTTGGGAATCTTGATTGATAACATCCAACTGTGAGTTGATAACCAGTAATCAAAATCAAATGAAATGTCTACTAAAACTAGGAATTGTAGGGACACCGTTCACAAAACAAACTAACATAAGAATTTTATTAATTAAATTCGAATTACATTACATAACCAAAAAAACTGAAATTGACAGAATGTAACTAAACAATACTGAACTGAAAACACATTACAAAGAAACAAATAGAATAAAAACCAAAGGTGACTGAGGCACGTGAAGGACACGCTTCCCTTAAAACATATTGCGGGTCACCCAGGTAAACCCGTCTGTTTCCCAGGGTACAACAGCCTAAGCAGATTGTACTACCGGGATTAGCCTAGCACCCGAAAAAGTACCTGAAACAAGAGTGTGCAGTGAATCAAAGTTAGGAAAATTGTTGGAAGGGTGTGTTCTATCAACCATACGACTTTTTCCGTCTGTATTTTCCTGAACAAAGCACCAGGCTTTGTATCTACTGGTTGGAATGCCACAAGTCACAATTGAGTATAGAATTCAATAAAAAATTAATTCTCAATTGAATTTTGAGAACTTATTCACTTGAGCAGTAGGAATGTAAACAGTCACCAGACCACTGGCTCAAGTCACATCTAAAAAATAGTAAAGGCGGCTCCAAGCGGCTCGCGGTGATGCGAGCGTGCACCATCAAAGCGCCACATTGCGCGCATCGCCCTCGTCCCGGTCCCATGCCCGTGCCTGTCCCCAGGCGCGGGCGTGTGTCGGGTGCTTCGCACCCTCCCTGGCTGCCACTGGGTGTGGCTTGTCACATAGGAATACATTTGTGTGGAGAATTATAGATATAAATCAACAAAAGATTTATCTCTCCAGCAATGTGGGACAAACACAACTTCCCACACATTAAAGTTCCAACACACAATTAAAGCTTATGATCTCTCATTCATTTTTCTTTATTCACTAAATTATTTATCATAATTTCCAACAGTCCCCCACATGAATGGAGATCATCCCACACACTCAAGTGTCATGACAGGATAGGTAAGTTTCCTTTTGAACCCTCCTTTGTGACATATACTTAGTCTCCTAGCAGTTAGTAGACGCGATGTCCTTGAACCAACTCCTTTTTACGTAGACGTTATTACACATCACACATTACTATTCCTGGCCTGACTAACCCCTCATAGTTGTGTCTGTTATGGTCATGGAACACTATCCTGGTTCTGCGAGAACTCTAGGAATTGTGTCCCCAATTCCATTTGAAGCGATCCCACTTCTCTCTAACATAGGTGATTTACAAATCATTAAATGCCATATGCTTAACCTCTTTTGATATCACTGATTTAAGTAGGAACGGACTAGGAAGTTTGTAACTCCCTTTGTATGTTGAGGTACTCCCCCACAGTGACCTCAGTTCGTACAGTTAGATGGTCCTATTGAGCCTAGATCATGGGATCTCCAATCTTCTAGGATGGGTTTTCCGTTGTACAAACTTACTCCAAGGGTTTTAGTCTCATTCCCATTAACGACTTATGTACTACTTCTCTGCTTAAGCCTTTTGTAAGCGGATCCGCAATGTTATCCTTTGACTTCACATAGTCAATCGTGATAACTCCAGTTGAGAGTAGTTGTCGTATCGTGTTATGCCGACGTCGTTGATCTGCCATTATACATTGCATTTTGAGCTCTACCAATAGCTGATTGGCAATCACAATGTATACAAATAGCCGTCAAAGGCTTAGGCCATCTTGGAACATATTCCAAGAATTGACGTAACCATTCTGCCTCTTCTCCAGCTTTATCTAATGCGATAAACTCAGATTCCATCGTGGATCTAGCTAAGTGTTTGTTTGGATGACTTCCAAGATATAGCTGCTCCTCCAAGGGTAAACACATAACCACTTGTAGCTCTGGAATCTTTCGTATTGGATATCCAGTTGGCATCACTGAATCCTTCCACAACGGCTGGATTTTGGCCATAATACAGTCCAGAGTTTCTCGTGTATCTCAAAATAATCTTGTCATACCCTTCCAGTGCTCTGAACTAGGATTACTAGTATATCTACTTAGCCTACTCACAGCATATGCTAAGTCTGGCCGAGAACATGACATGAGATACATAAGACTGCCAATGATTCTTGAGTATTCCAATTGAGCAACACTCTCGCCTCTATTTTTTGACAAATGTTGATAGGTATCAATTGGAGTTTGAGCTACACTCGTGTCCTCTGGATTGAACTTCTGAAGGATCTTATCAACATAATGAGATTGACTTAGCACCAAACCGGTTTGGGTTCTAATGATCTTTACTCTAAGAATCACATCAGCTAGACCCATATTTTTCATGTCAAATCTCGCTTTCAGCATGCCTTTAGTAGATCTGATCATCTTATCATCACTCCTAATGATAAGCATATCATCTACATAAAGGCATAAGATCACATATCATTTAAAAGTGTCTTTCACATAGACACATTTATCGCATTCATTTATTTTGAAACCATTGTTAAGCATAACTTGGTCAAACTTTTGATGCCATTGTTTTGGAGCTTGCTTCAAGCTATATAATGACTTGATAAGTTTACACACTTTGCCTTCTTGGCCAGGAACAGATAAACCCTCTGGTTGCTCCATGTAAATTTCTTCCTCTAATTCCCCATTGAGAAATGCAGTTTTTACATCCATTTGATGTATTTCCAAATTTCTCAAAGCTGCAATTGAAAGCACCAATCCAATAGAGGTTATTCTAGTTACAGGCGAGTATGTGTCAAAATAGTCAAGACCTTCCTTTTGTCTAAACCCTTTGATCACAAGCCTTGCCTTATACTTGTCGACAGAGCCATCAGCTTTCATCTTTTTCTTAAATACCCATCGATATCCAAGTGGCTTGCACCCTAGTGGAAGATCTACTAGCTCCCATGTATGATTCTGTAAGATAGAATCAATTTCACTCTTGATGGCTTCTTTCAATTGAGGTCCATCTAAAGAGGTGACTGCTTCTCGATAGGTTTGAGGCTCACTTTCAACCAAGTATGTAAGAAAGTCAGGCCCAAAGGATTTCTCAGTCCTTTGCCTTTTACTTCTTCTTGGCTCACCTTCTTCAGCCTCTGATTGTTCTTGAGTTTCCTCTCAAACAATCTCATCAACCATTGTTGACAAACTTGCATAATTTGAAGAACTCGCAAGAGTTTGTTCTAACGTTAGCAACTCTTCTTCAAAGTAAGTCACATTTCCTAGCCTTGTCTCTATGATAGAGTCCTTGTGCACATAAGGATTCTTGGATTCAAATAAAGAAAACGATATCAACAGTTTTGGGCCCTATTCTAAGAGCCTTAGGGGGTATAACTATCACCTTGGCCAGGCACCCCCCCCCCCCCCGACTTTCAAGTATTTATAGGATGACTTATGTCCCCGCCACAACTCATGAGGTGTTACATCCTTGTTCTTGAAAGGTATTTTGTTTAACAAAAAATTGGCTGACAAAATGGCCTCCCCCCACATGTCCTGGCTCATCCTAGAACTTATCAACATGGCTTTCATCATTTCTTTTAGTGTATGATTCTTTCGCTTTGCAATGCCATTTGATTGGGGTGTATAAGGTGGGGTACACTCGTGTATTATGCCACTTTTTGCACACAATTCCCCAAATGGTGAAACATATTCACCTCCTCTATCACTTCTAACACGTTTTATTTTCTTGTTTAGTTGATTCTCAATTTCAGCTTTATACAAGATAAACTTGTCAATTGCTTCATCCTTACTCTTAAGTAAGTACACATAGCAATACCTTGTATTGTCATCGATAAAGGTAATAAAATATTTATTACCACCTCTGGATGGAATTGATTTTAAATCACGCACATCAGTGTGTATCAAATCAAGGGGTTCGGTTATTCTTTCAACTTATTTGAAGGATGATCTTGTTTGTTTGGCTTCAACACATGTTTTACATTTTGTTTTAGAGTCAATGGCAAAAGTTGGTATGTAATCTAATTTAGTTAAACGATGCATCGAATTAAAATTTACATGACCAAGATGTCCATGCCAAACATTAGGGGACTCAACCAAGTAAGCAGAAGTACTAGCAGTTTTATTCATGTTTTTTCTTAATAGACATTACATTAAGTTTAAACATGCCATTTTAGGCATAACCCTTTTCCAACAAACATACCACGCTTACTTAAAACAAATGTATCATCTCTCAAAAACCAAACGAAAGCCAAACTTGTTAAGCATCCAACCAGGCACAAGACTCTTGCGTAAATCAGGAACATATAGCACATTCTTCAAAGTGAGCTCTTTTCCAGAAGTCCACTTTAAGATCACATCACCTTCTCCCTTGATATCAGCTATAGAAGCATTTCCCATATAAAGCTTCTCTTCTCCGACCATCTCTTTAAACGTATTAAAGAGGGTCTTGTCTGGGCACACATGGCGGGTTGCCCCAGTGTCAACCCACCACCCTTTTGGCTCGTTAACCACCAAATTTACCTCCTTCATCATAGCAGAGAGATCAAAAATCATGGCCACTAAAGACATATCATCATCAACCATAAGAGTTGTGTTACATTTAGGCTCTTTGCATTAGTCAGCACGATGACCAGTTTGTCCGCAGTTGTAACATTTCCCTTTAAAGGGACCAACCTTCTTCTTCACACCACTTTCTTTGGCCCAAGGTCAACATATTTATTTTTCCCCTTGCCATTAAACTTGTGGCCTTTGTTACCCTTGTAACCCCTTGAGGATTGACCATGTTCCACAATGTTTGCCTTCGTAGAAGCTTCAACTTGACTTCCTTTGTGTGACAGCCTGTTGTCTTTTTCAATACGAAGACGAACCACAAGGTCTTCAATGGTCATTTCCTTTCGCTTATGCTTAAGGTAATTCTTGAAGTCGACCCAACTAGGAGGCAACTTTTCAACGATTGCTGCCACTTGGAATGTTTCACTAAGATTCATTCCTTCAGAAAAAATGTCACTAAGAATGATTTGCAATTCTTGAACTTGACTCATAACAGTCTTTGAATCAATCATTTTATAGTCCAAAAATCTAGCCACAACATATTTTTAGTACATGCATCCTCGGTCTTGTATTTACGTTCCAACGACTCCCATAATTCTTTGGCGGTTGGAACCTTCAGATACACATTATACGATGCATCTGACAAGCCGTTCAACACATAGTTGCGACATAGGTACTCGAATGTTTCCATGCATCAACAGCACTCACTGATTGAACATCAGATGTCCCTTCTGCGAGAACAGGAGGGACTCAGTCAGAAACCTCGCAAGGGTTAGAGTTGTCAGATAGAACAACATCTTCTGTTGCCATCTCTTAAAATTTAAACCAGTAAACTTCTCTGGTTTTTCAGCATGGTTAGCAACCGCTTGAGCCGCTTGGGTACCAACTAATGGTCCCATGGTAGTGGATGTGGATCCAACAGTGGTTGATGTGTTTGCTTGAGTAGTAGTCATTTCTGAAACAAGAGTAAAAAAATCAGTTTATGGTAGAAACAAGTTGGTTTACAGAAAACCAATGCAAACTACAAAAGTTTTGCAATACTCAACAGAAACACTTTATAAAAATTTTAAAAACCAAAACAGTGAAAGGGTTTTAAAACTGTTTTAAGATTGTAGGGACACCATTCACAAAATAAATTAACATAACAGTTTCATTAATTAACTTCGAATTATATTACATAACCAAAAAAACTGAAATTGACAGAATGTAACTAAACAACAATACTGAACTGAAAACACATTACAAAGAAACAAAGAGAATAAAAACCAAAGGTGACTGAGGCACGTGAAGGACACACTTCCCTTAAAACAGATTGCGGGTCACCCAGGTAAACCCGTCTGTTTCCCAGGGTACAACAGCCTAAGCAGATCGTACTGCCGGGATTAGCCTAGCACCCGAAAAAGTACCCGAAACAAGAGTGTGTAGTGAATCAAAGTTAGGAAAATTGTTGGAAGGGTGTGTTCTATCAACTATACAAATTTTTTCGTCTGTATTTTCCTGAACAAAGCACCAGGCTTTGTATCTACTAGTTGGAATACCACAAGTCACAATTTAATACAGATTTCAATAAAAAAATAAGTCTCAATTGAATTCGGAGAAATTAATTCACTGACCAGTAGGAATGTAAACAGTCACCAAACCACTGGCTCAAGTCACATCTAAATAATAGTAAATGTGGCTCCAAGCGGCTCGCGATGATGCGAGCGTGCGCCATCAAAGCGCCACATTGCGCCTATCGCCCTCTTCCCATGCCCGTGCCCGTGTCCGTGCCGTGCGCGTGTCGGGTGCTTCGCACCCTCCTGGCTGTTACTGGGTGTGACTTGTCACATAGAAATACATTCGTGTAGAGAATTATAGATATAAATCAACAAAAGATTTATCCCTTCACCAACGTGGACAAACACAACTTCCCACACATTAAACTTCCAACACACAATTAAAGCTTATGATCTCTCATTCATTTTGCTTTATTCACTAAATTATTTATCACAATTTCCAACAGGAATCAAGAACTTGAAAAGACAATCAAAGAACATGATTTTACTCTCAAAAGGTTAGAGATATCAACCTATCAAAATCTATGATAATTAAATGGTATTAAAGCAGCTCCTGAAGAGAATTTAGCAGATATGGAAGCTATGAAGTCACAAATGGATGTAATCTTGAAGAAACTAGACCTGATGAGTGACACAGGGGGTAGTAATACTCATGATGATGAAGTCGAAGGGAATCATAGGGATCATAGTAATGAAAACAGGGGATTCAGAAGTAATAACAAGTTTTCAAATGTGGAATTCCTTAAATTCGATGGTAATGATGTAGAAGGGTGGTTGTATAAGTGCAAGTATTTCTTTACAATAGATGAAACGCCAGATCGGTTCAAACTTAGGTATGCAACGTGCATCTCGAAGGAAGGGCATTACAATGGCATCAATCCAGTGGTATGACATTATCACAAATGCCTTGGAATGAGTATTCCATATCTGTGTTAGCAAGGTTTGCTGCAAACTAAGTAGAGATGCAATGGAGCCCCTAAAAGCTTTAATACAAACAGATACACTTGATGAGTATTGTGACAGTTTTGGTTTGTTATTGAAAAAAGTGACCCTATGTCAAGAATATACTATAAGCATGTTTATAGAGGGTCTAAAACCTGAAGTCAAATGTCATGTGAAGTTTAAACCAACAACTCTAAGGAAGCATACACACTAGCTAGACTACAAACTCAAGCCAATGAAACCTTACACCTGCCAAACCTAGTTACCCATCTAAATACTCTGCACCATTTCACAAAACCAGTCCTATTACAAACACATTCGAATAATGCCACCAATCCTCCTTTATTACCAACACCAATTCATGCTAACCATGTCAATTCTTACAAACCACCTACAAAAATGATTATATAAAACTAGATTATTTTCTCAAATATTATTTTTACTCATTATAATATGCTAAATAATTTTAAAATTAGAGTAAATTGTAATTTTAGTCCCTGAGATTTATCTCAAATAGCCACTTTATGTCAAATAGTTATTTTCTTCTTCTGGGTCCTTGAGTTTTCTATGTTTTTTTTTTGTCATTTTAGTCCAACCCACTAACTTCGTTAAGAAATGTGAGTTAACTCACACTAAATAGTTTGATAGTTGTCATTTTCATCCAAAAACTTCAATTAAAAACCCCTTAAAGTAAAAAAAATACATATTAATATATAAAAAATCTTTAATTTTTTAAAAACATAATATTAATTAATATATAATAAAAATCCACCAATCCCCGATTGTTTTATACGTGTGAGGTGGGCGGTGATGGGTGGTGGAGGTTGGTGGTGGTGTGTGGCGGAGAAGGGTGGTGAGAGGGGGGTTGTGGACCTGTTAAGAGAGAGGGAGAGGGGGGGGGTTAGAGAGTGGTGGATATTTATTATATAAAAAAAATTAAAATTAAATGGTTTTTTAATATATATTAATTAACACTAGGTTCGTTGTCGTCGCACGTTGCGGCAAACGAAGCAAATGATAATGTGAAACAAATGTTTTTTAAAATGAAGCATTTTGTTTAAAAAGGCAAACCATAAGAATTGGTTTAATTTACCATTTTACGACACCAAATAAATACTATACCTTGAGTACAGTTTCGTTTTAGCAAAATTTATACCGGAATTAAAGGGAAAAAATAAAAACAACTCGTACTAAGTTTTTCAGAAAAAAAAGTTAACAAACGTAAGTTATTAGAGAAATTTAAAATAATTGATAATGGAAATATGATTAAAAAAAAAAATGAATTACTAAAAACAAAAATAAATGATAAAAAAATATGATTTTTAAAAAATTATAATTAAAACAAAAGCTATATTAAAAGTTAAAGTAAATACAATAATAAAATATTATAATATTAAATAATAAAATATTAAAAACTATATATTATTAAAAAAATGAAATAATGTTTATGTCTTAGAAAATTCACCTAGTTATTAATGAAATATAAAACTAATTGATAAAGAAAATATGATTTAAGAAAAAAATAAATAATAAGTAAAAAAGAAAATATGGTTTTACAAGTAAAATAATAATATAAAAATATGTTAAACGTGAAAATATACTATAATATTAAATAATAGAATATTAAAAACAAGTATTATTATAAAATTAAAGTTACTATTCATGAGTTTCGTCAACAAATATAATATATATATATATATATATAATATTAAATAATAAAATATTAAAAAAATATATATATTATAAAAATAAAGTTACTGAGCCTTCGTCAACAATATATATATATATATAATATACCGTTTTAAAAGTTAAAGGGTTTTTTATATATTAATTTGTATTTTTATCTTTTTAGTTTTTGGGTTTTTAATTAAAATTTTTTATATATAATTGAATAAAAGAAAAAATGGTTTTGGATGAAAATGGCAACTACCAAACTATTTAGTTTAGTTAACTGATATTTTTTAACGAAGTTAGTGGGTTGGACCAAAATGGCAAAAAAAAAACCTAGGGACATAAAGAATAAAAAAAAACTATTTTACTAAAGTAACAATTTAGGACAAACCTCAGATACTAAAATGAAAGTTACTCTAAGAAAAGGTATTAGGAACATACAGTGATGAACATAAATTGAGTACCAACATTTATGAATAGAATATACAAACGGACATATATTTATTTTGAAAATTTTTCATCACAATGATTAAAAGAATCCATCAAAAAATAAAATATCATCTAACATAATTATCTTAATACAGTTGACATAATTATCAAAAACATTGATTAATACAAAATTAGAGCTTTCATACAAACTGAAATTGAAATGGTTTTAAAAAACTAAAAACAATAAAACAAAAATACAATATATAAAAACCTTTAAATGAACAAACACAAGTAAACATAAAGAACGCACGTAAATGAAAACATTACCTTCACGAACACAAGTACACACAACCTCTGTTCATATTCGTCTGTTTAACCTAACGAACAAAATTTCTTGTTCGTGTTCATTCATTTATTAAACGAACGAACTTTATTATGATGCATGAGGGAAGGCATTTTAAGATACCTCAAAAATAAAAACTTTTTCCTCTTAATTATAAATACACCCCTAAAATGAGAGTAAATTGGTCTTTTTAAACAATAAATATATTTTAGCCCTCCTTCTTATTACACTTAAATCCCTAAGTTTTAACATAATTATTAATAATCAATTACACTTTCTCCCCCTGACAACAAACTTATAATTTTTGTGTGTATTCTTGTCATATCTTATAAACTATAATGTTTTAAAAAATCCAAAAGTACCGTGACGACCTACTCATTTTTGTCGACGTTTGGATTAAAAGGTACAAGTAGATGATGTCATATTGTACACATGATTAAAATCCAATGTACTTAGTCATTATCCCATAATGTTTAATAACTACAGAATGTCAAGTCCTCTCATCTAGATTACATTTTAATCCCTCATCTTTAACAAAATTATAGATAATTATTTAGTAGTTACACTTTATCCCCTTTTATAAAAAAAACTAGCTCTCCCATGATTTTTAAACGCTCATAAATTTTTGGTACATTAATATTTTTTTTAAATTACACTATATAAATGAGTATATTATTCTCTTTAATTTGAATCTAGCATTGATATAGTTTTTTTAATTAAAAATTGATGTATTAGGTGATTAACAATGTCTAATGGTGACTAATAACCGAAACCAAACCAGAATCAACAAAAAACTGAATTAACTGAAAACCCAATTAAACAAAAAGGTTGTCGATTTTTTGTACCATCATTTAATCAAAATTAACTGAAACGAACCATTCATATTTTCATATATTTCTAGCTTTTATACCTTGAGTTCATATATTTCATATTTATACCCCTATTTTATTATTTATACCTCCATTTCATGTATCTATACATCCATTTCATGTATTTATACCAAATTTCATGTATTTCTAATCAAAAGTTTTAGCCCAAGTTTGGTTTTGACTACTAACCAAAATTAAATGAATCAAACCAAAACCATCAATCTAACTAAATTAACCATATTGATTAACTAAAGCGAATTGATTAATAAACAGACTAATCGATGACCTCGATTTCCGCTGAGGACAATAATCTAACCAACCGAACAATGCACACTTGGCAATATCTGTGTTTCCCGCTACATCGTGCGCACACTTATCTGTTATTAACCAAAATCGGTTATTGGTGAGCAATACCTAAATCGTTAACCTAAACAGAACCGAAACAAATGAAACCGTACTGAAATTAACTAAAACTGAAACCGAATTAACCAAAACCAATTATCAATTTTTTTGTACTCTCGTTTAACCAAAGTTAGCTAAACTGAACCAAATCATTCATATTTTCATATCTTTCTGGCTTTTATACCTGCAATTCATATAAATCATATTTTATATCTTCATTTCATAGATTTATACTTTCATTTCATGTATTCATACCTCAATTTCATATTTTCTAAAGAAAAGTTTTTGCCCAAGTTTGGTTTTTGCTATTAATCGAAATTAGATGAACCAAACAAAAAACCATCAATCTAACCAAATAATATTGGTCAATAAGATAGACTAAATGATGACTTTGTTTTCGACTTAGGTCGGGAATAATAACCGAACCGACCGAACCATGCACATCACAATGAAATGGATTACCCAATTACTTCGCTTTTGATGTATATCTATCATAATAATGCTACAATAAATATTATATAAATTAAAAAACCTACAAAAAAAGTACTGCAATACGATGTGTCGCTCCCGCCGAATCACGCAAACATTATGATAGTCTCTCATATATATATATATAATTGTATGTGTACGTGTTAATGTTATTAATTTATTTGAATATGCAAGCTAAAAAATATCATTATAGCAAGTAGTGTGGGTTCAATTTCTTTTCAAAATCTAAAATGTATTTAAAGATTACTTTCACATGTAACATTAACAATAAAGTTATAAAGAACAAACAATGGATCAAAATTTAAATTGTTTTAATATGATAGCTTTTACGATACAATGTTTTATAAAGTTTCGAGTATGTCCATATAATGCACTTATTTTTACTACCTATTGATTTTACTCAAAACTGAGTTACGAATTGTAATGCACAAATGATCGAACACAAAACGTATTATTTCATTTTACATTTTAGCATTTTCTTGTCATACTCTTATAACTTTTAAATATCATTTTCGTAACACCCCAAAAATATTAAATTTATACAAAGATGTATATGTGTAAGTATACACATGTATATGTATTATTATTACATAATACCAAAAGCAAACAAACCTAATTAGTAACAAGAATTGGGTTAATTGAAAACATCAAGTTATAAATTAATATGGTCAAGAACTAACCTTGGGGGACTATAGTTGTCAATTTCCAAACTATCAAATTAATAATGAAAACAACACCAAAAACACAAACTAAGTGTGTGTTCTGGTCGACCAAAGCTAGGGAAGAAAAAGGGAAAAGCTCCTCAAGACCTAAGTTCATGATTTCTTCAAATCGAAAGGGAAATCCAGCCAAAAATTAATGCATGAACTGAAATTAGTGATCACCCAAGCTAGCAGATCGTAAGGTATGTTGATTTTTAAAGTTTGCTGATGTTATGAAATTTGATGAACATCATAAGTTGCGATTCAAGTATGAATTGTAAGTGTTATAGCATGGCTTGAAGTGTATTCATGTTTAGAAACAAACCCTAGATGATAATTGTGAAGCTAATGCTATAATTTAAGTACTTGAGCCACTAATTATGATTATGTAAGTGTTTTAGAGAAAGTAAGTAATACATAAACTATAATGAGTAAATTATGTATTTGGAATATGATAAACTGAAACTGAATGATAATTTGATCATATTGAGAATTTTGGTGTGATGAAATAAGAATGTATGGCTAAAAGATGTCTACTTGAATAACTAGTAGTAACATAAAAGTCATGCCCATAAGATGTTTGACAAAATGCTTGAATAAAAGGTTTGATTTAGATAAGGTATGAAATTATATGAAGAGAACCTTTTGATTTATCATTGGCAAAATTACATGCCATAGACTTGAATCATGAGTTCATAATAATAAGTGGATTGCACTATTTAGGCAACTCGAGTGGAGCTACGGAAGGACAAGCGGAGCCGGATAAGCATTTAAAGGGAATACTTTAAGGTACGTGGCTTATGGCTTCGTAAGATTTTAATTATGATTTTTGTAACGTATTATGTGTTGGATAATGAAGCGACCTTATACAAATTCGGCTCATTCATAAGTGATGGATTTCACGCGAATGAGCCAAATGGGTAATATCGAATAATGAATTGTTTGGGTTGTTTTAAAAGTGATGGCTTTCACGTAAACAACCAAACGGGTCTAAAATAGAGAAAATATAATAAGTTTGGTTCGTTCCAAGTGATGGATTTCATACAAACAACCAAACGGGTCAAAATAAAGTCTTAACGCATACCGGAATGGATGTGTGAATGAATACTTTGGTTTAAACCCGGTAAAAGGGTAAAATCAGAATATAAGCGTAACCCGGGTAACGGGAACGCGGAATATAAGTCAAGGGACTTGTGGAAAGAGTCATAATCGATTAATTGTGAATTCGTAAAAAGAATTCAGAATAAGTAAGTTCAATGATCATAAATTTGAACGAGTTGAATAAGTGTGAATGCGTACCGAATAACGGATACGTAAAGCACAAGTAAGTTAACCCGGAGAATGGGGTACATTCATAAAAACAACGATCCTGCAAAAAAGGATTTGGTTTAATAAGTTTGTTTGCTCAAATGTGCAAACGGGTCAAAATAATTAAATTTACAAATTTTGAATCAATAGTATAAAACATGTTGTTATGGATCCGGGTAGTGGATTTCAAGTTAAACATGTGGACAATCATTTAACAATTTAATAGAAACAAGTTTCGTGTTAAAGGGATGAGTAGTTAAAAAGATACGAGAAATTTCGTATTAAAAACGGTAAACTTAGGATTTTCCTGCAGCAACCCACCATAGGCTACGGTGGTCTACCGTAGCTTACGGTAGGCTGCTGCTGTTGAAAACAGAAGGCACAGACCGTAAGCTACGGTTTTGTTTTGTTTATTGGGTCATGTTTTGATGTTAGTTATGTTTTAATATGTTATTTAAATTACATAACTAAAGTTTCTAATAAATTTCGTAATGCAGGTGATCGATATGATGTTGCGGATGATTGATCAAGATTATTGAAGAACTAAAACACTACCGATTATCAAGCATCCGCTTTTGTTTAGATTTTTTTTAGTAACAAAATATTGTTAATATGTTTTAAATACTTATAATTTTTAACAAACCGGTATTTCGGATGTAAGTTTGAATTGCATTACTTTAAATGAATGCAAATTTTATATAAATTTCAATTAAGTATGGATTTTACAATTTTCTTGTCATACTCATATAACTTTTAAAACACGATACTTCATAAAATATTCTAAATATGTCTTTTTGACATGCTTATTTATATACTTCTCGATATAAATTTTACTTAAAATCATTTCCACATCATTTAGTACCAATACTATCAAAATCAGTACCGAATACCAATTTTCATGTATATGGTTTCCAATTCTCTTACAATCGTTGTCAACGTAACAAACTAAAGTACAGGTGATACCAATTAATTTTGCACACACACAACACCGATAATGTCCCTATTTGACTTATCTTTTAACGACAATACTTATTACTACAGTATTAAACTAATAATTCTATATTATTCTGCTTTACGAAGCATAAGTATTTACGAGATGGCTGGCCCCATCTTTGCCCAAGTTGACATTATTAAAATGTTCTTCTATATCTTCCACAGTTTTATTGAACTTCGATGAGGACGGGGCTCTATCTTCTGACACCCATTATTATAAAACTCTCTCTCTCTCTCTCTTTTCTCTCTCTTCTCATACTCATCCTCAAATCGATCACCATGACTGCCCAATCATCCAAACCCCAAGGTTTGTTATTGCATATCTATGCGCTTCTTTCAATCTGCCATCTCTTACGATCATCATCACCATGTCTGCTGTTTTTTTTGCCGTAATTCTGAGCTCTATACTCTAAATTTTACTTGATTCGCACTTGAATGTTTGTTTAGATCATGATTGTTGTTAGTGTTTGATGATTAACGAGATAGAGTTCTGTAGGAATTTGAATATAATCATGGTTTTATTTGTAATTGTGGAATTTAAAATAGTTACGAAACCAACAAGAAACCCTAAATCCTAACTCATGATCATATGAACTAGCTCTTTCTATTTGCTTTTTATTCATAGTCTTATCTAATTGTTGATTAGATTTTGCACTTTTGTGAAGTATACTGTACAGATTCATAACTCTTTGAATTGGATATTCGTTATCATGATAATAATTGAATAAATAGATTTGAATAGAGGCGTTTATAACCCGTCAAAACCTACCCAAACCAGTAAAAGCAGCCAGTTTGAAAAGTACACTCCGGTTCACTGGTCGGTTTTAACGGTTTGGAAATAACATTTTTTTTGTTTTTTTTTTATTTTAGGATATAAGTTATGTGTATGTATATTACACTCATGAACAAATTGAACTTCCAAACTGTAAAACTGTGAAAACTGGTGAGTTCGGCTGACCCAACCAACCTGGTTAGTTCGGTTTGTCTTTTTTCAAAACTGTAGTTAGCAGTTCAGCCCAAAGCTTTCGTCAAAACCAGCTGAACCAGAACGTCGATGCCCCTAGATTTAAATTAGTGGTTATTCTGCCATCCAAAGTGTATTTTCTTTCTTTGTTTGTCACATTCTATTACTTTTTCACACAGATGACCAGAACAAGGATTCGAAGAGTTGGTATTTTAATCATCCAGCACTGGATGTCTCCAAGGCGTTCCCTCAAGCAACACCAGCTTCAACCTTTCCACCTTGCAGTGAGTATACGTGAGACTGTTTTTATATCAGTACAAGACTTGTCTATTATGCACCTGGTGATATCAGTATATTTTGCCTGAATGCAGCTTCGGACTACTATCAGTTTACTGACTTATTGACTCCTGAGGAGCAAGCTCTAAGACTGAAAGTAAGAGAGTGTGTCGAGAGAGATGTTGCTCCAATAATGACCAAGGTACTTCCGTATATACCTGCTCAATACTGGACGGTAGATATGACAAGATGGATGAGTTGGGTCGGTTGGGTAGCAGGTTTAAATGGGTTTGGGTTGAAAGGGGCCATTTTAGTATGGGTGTAATGGGTCAGGTTGGGTTGACCACCAGAAATGCTTTTTTGTGTGTATTTTCATTTTCTAATACATGGTTAATGCATTAAATATTGTTTCAAAAACAACATACTACCATAATATTCCAAGTCCTTTGAGTAAAGTGATTTAAGAGTTTGTATGTAGTCGAATACACTTCAATGACTTAAGCATGTTTGGCCCATCCAGCCTATTCGACCCGAAGCACTTTTTGTCCAACATAATTTTTAATTAAAAAAATTAGTGTGAAAGTATGATTACAGAAATTGTATTGTTTCAGTAACAATCTATGTGTATGAGTAAATAATTTAGGAGGTTTTATGCATTAAAAGTACACTTATGGTGATTCTCTACCTGTTTGATCCACTTCCTTATATGCTGTATATTATATTTTATATATATGTGACTTGTAAGAAATAGAAAAAAGATTCAAATTGGCAGATTCATAGATAAATGAGTCAAAATTGCCACCTCTAACACATCATATTAATGAATATTATGAGTTTATGTGTTTGTGTGTACTAGAATCTGATGTTCAGTTTAACGAGTCAATGCAGTACTGGGAGAAAGCTGAATTTCCATTCGAAATTGTTCCAAAGCTTGGTGCTCTGAATATAGCTGGTGGAACCATCAAGGTATATTAATTATTTATATTAATTCTATGGCCTCGCTTGTTTTTTTCTAATTAGAGCTTGTCACATTGAAATTCTATTTTCTAGGGTTATGGATGTCCAGGCCTGTCTGTCACGGCAAATGCTTTAGCTACAGCAGAAATAGCCAGAGTTGATGCAAGTTGCTCTACTTTCATATTAGTGCACTCTTCTCTGGCAATGCTCACTATATGTAAAATTCTTTATTCTAATATTAAAAATTCATTTTATTTTTTTATTTTTAAGGAATTAGAATTGGCGATGTCAACCCATATATTAATGAATAGATCCAACTGGTAAAATGGGCTGAATAAAAAAATTAGTTAAAAGGAATTCAGTCAAGGTTGAAAAATCCGCCAAAATGTATTTTAGTGCATACAACTATCTAATGTTTTCTTCTTCTTTTACCTTGAATGGCAATTGTCCAACTTGTTCATCTGTCAAGAACAGCTCTGTGCGGATCAGAACTACAAAAACAGAAGTATTTGCCTTCATTGGCTAAGCTTGACACAGTAGCTTGTTGGGTCAGTGAGATTAATGCTTGTTTTTTAGATATACGTGCTGCTACCTTTACTAACTTTGTTTTGCGTTAGGGTTTGACGGAACCCGACTATGGAAGTGATGCAAGTGGCCTTAGAACAACAGCAACAAAGGTCATATTTATCATCTTTTTTTTCTTTTTGTGGTTTGATATTCTTTTCTTGTATCTTGTGATGATTGTGAAACTTCAGGTGGAAGGAGGTTGGGTCATTGAAGGCCAAAAACGGTGGATCGGAAACAGCACTTTTGCAGATATTTTGGTCATTTTTGCTAAAAACAAAGACACAAACCAGATAAATGGGTAAGAAACTAATGTTCTCTTTTTGTCTCAATTCAGACAGTGATTTTCTGCTTTGACCCACTCATTTTTCCAGGCTTAGTTTTGGACTTTTAGTTATGGTCATGTGCTTCCTTATTTGTTGCAGATTCATTGTAAAGAAGAATGCACCAGGGTTACAAGCTACCAAGATAGAAAACAAAATTGGGCTCAGAATGGTTCAAAATGGAGATATTCTTCTACAAATAGTGTTTGTCCCTGATGAAGACAGGTTACCTGGGGTCAACTCTTTTCAAGATACTAGCAAGGTACAACTTTTTTATTTCCTTGTTGATGATATGTAGAATTTGAATATGCATCGTATACATACAGAATGGAATGGATTTCTGTTCCTTGTATCTGAAATTCATGTTATATTTTTTCATATATTTTTATTTACTGGAATTACCCCCTACATGTACATGACTTCAGGTGCTTGCTGTTTCCCGTGTCATGGTTGCCTGGCAACCTATTGGCATTGTAATGGGTGTCTACGACATGTGCCATAGGTATCAACATCCAAAATCTATACGTTTAACTCAAAATATGAAACTGCGTAATTTTTATTTATTTTGTCCCCTTTCAAATTCTGAACACAATGTATGTCCTTTTTGCATGTTGATGATGTATCCTCCAGATCGGGCTTAATGTATTGGCCCGACCAGGAGGATACATCATCCATCACATGCCATAATTGCCAAATGTATTAGGACTTGTGTTCATCAAAAGATGTTTGATCAATTATATCTCTTTATGAAGTCTTATAAAGATAATTGGTTATAGATACATGCAAGAGAGAAAACAGTTTGGGGCCCCTTTGGCAGCATTCCAAATAAATCAACAGAAGCTTGTACAAATGCTGGCAAATGTTCAGGCAATGTTTCTCATGGGTTGGCGCCTTTGCAAGTTGTATGAGAGTGGTAAAATGACTCCTGGTCAGGCCAGCTTGGGCAAGGTCTCATTTTTTCTTATATAATATGTTTATCAAAACGATATCACTCACTACACGCGGTTGGTAGAGTTTATTTAACACCTTATTGGATGTACAGTCATGGATCACACTGAGGGCTAGGGAGACAGTTGCACTCGGCCGAGAGTTACTTGGTGGGAATGGAATAATATCCGATTTTCTAGTCGCCAAGGTATTCGTTTGTTCCCCTCTCCCTAATAAACTAATATCATTGGTACTGGTGTAAATGACTTGGGCTTATTTCGAGCTCTATGTCTAAAGTCGAGCTTGGCTCAGGCTCGACTCGTTTATTGTTGGCTCACGAGCGACTTGGCTCGTTTGCACCCCTAATCATTATTGGGTTATAAAATGTAGATCAAATCTAGGAGTTCCATTGAGTCATAAAAATGTTATATTATAATATTTGGAGTCTTTATTTTGGTGGCAGGCTTTTAATGATTTGGAACCAATCTACACGTATGAAGGAACATACGACATTAACACCCTGGTCACTGGTCGGGAAGTTACTGGTATTGCCAGTTTCAAGCCTGTTGCTAAGACAGCCCGAACCAGCCGCTTGTGATTCGTGTTTCCTGTTTGAAGAAATAGTTTGTTGTCTAGTGTATTATTATCTGTAATAACTAGTGAAACTTTGGGTAAACATGATAAATAAAGACACTTATTTAGTCTTGCTAGGCCTCCAAAAGGATCTAAAAAGGGGTGGTGGTGGGTGCGTACAGTTGAGAAGTAGAAGACAGCCCTTGAGTTATAAGAAAAGTAAAAATAGAAACTTGTTTAAAACATATTTATATGCCTTTTAAGTTATAACACTTCCAAGTTACTTAAAAACTAGATTATTTTTCACAGATATTAACTAGGTTATTTTCACAAATATTATTTTTTAATCATTTTAATACATTTAATAATTTTAGGATTAAGAAAATGTATTAGGAATATATAGGGATGAACATAAATTAGCACCAACATTTACGATAAATAAAATATGCAAACGGACATATATTTATTTTAAAATAAAATTTGCATTTTTAGTAACAAGGATTAAAACAATCCACCAAAAAATAAAATATCACTTAATATAATTATTTGAACACAGTTGGCATAATTATCAAAAACATAATTTGCACAAAATTAAAGCTTTCATATACAAACTGAAATTGAAATGGTTTTAGAAACTAAAAAAACAAGAAAACAAAAATATAACATATAAAAACCTTTAAATGAACGAACACAAGTAAAAATAAACGGGGGGGACATAGATGAACAAATTACCAAACCTTCACCAACACAACCTCTGTTCGTATTCATTTATTT
Organism: Scalesia atractyloides; assembly: GCA_947069175.1. NCBI lineage: Eukaryota > Viridiplantae > Streptophyta > Magnoliopsida > Asterales > Asteraceae > Scalesia > Scalesia atractyloides. Next base: position 55,269,754 of record CAMTDV010000029.1, read on the forward strand.
AACCTAATTAACAAAATTTCTTGTTCGTGTTCATTCATTTATTAAACGAACGAGCTTTCCACGGAACGGCTCACGAATTTTCGCTGAACATTCGGTTTGTTTATACCCTAGTTCATTGTTAGTTTTGGCTTTATTTTGTTTGTGTTCACACTAGTTCTCAAGTTCTCTCTTTGAAGCTAGTTACCGCATGAACCCTACCCTATATATATAAGTGAGTGAATAGGAAATGGAGTAAACTTTTAAGAGTGATATTTTCTCGCACAATTTGGCTATAACTTAAAATGCGCAGACACAAGTTACTTTTGCGCAAAACTTGCAAACACATTTAACTAAATGTGTCATGTTCGTGTTAATCCAAAGTTTTTTAGTTATTATAATAAGTGTTAAAGAAAATTCATTAGGCTTTTATGCCAAATTTTAAAAAGCCCAAGACATTATTTTATAATTGACTCGTAATTTATATAAATTTGTTTTTCTTTTGTTTTGCTATTTCTTTTTTGTAAAATTTGTATTCTCAAAGTATAAAAATGAAAAAATAAAAAATAAAAAAAATAAAAAAAAGAAAGAAACTAATGATCAAGAAAATGGGTCAAATGAGTCGTGTATGTGTCAATTCGTGAAATATTCGTGGTGTGTTCGGTTTCAAATATCTAGCACGATTATCGGGTTCATGTTGGGTAAGACGAAAGCACCAACATGAGAAAATGAAACGTTTTGCACCCCTAGTCAAACCCGCAAGTTTAAGATACCTTTTATATTTTAACTATATATGTTTTTAGCTGTTTAGTATTTAATCATTCACTTTTATACTTAAGTTTAGGAACACATTGCCATATACTTAAAGATTGCAACTGAATTCACTTTCAAGTTAAGACATCAATTCTTTACAAGTTATAAAATCCTATAAATTCACATATGACCACCATACAATTTATATACCAAAATACTAATAAAAACAATTGATTAGTTAACATGGAAAACGTTGGAAGCAAGAGATTAGCAGTTTTAGTAGGGTGCAACTATGCACACACACCCAATGAATTACATGGTTGCATAAATGATGTTTTAGCCATGAGACAAGTGCTTATTGATCGATTCGGGTTCGAGCCAAGCAACATCCAACTCCTAACAGATGCACCTGGCTCGCTGATCATGCCTACTGGTGCAAAGATAAAGGAGGCACTTAACCATATGGTTGATGTGGCTGAGCCCGGTGATATCCTCTATTTTCATTATAGCGTCATGGCACGCGAATTCCTTCAAACAAACATGTGCACCCTTTTCATCAAGACGAAGCCATTGTCCCGTGTGATTATAATCTCATTACGGGTGAGTTTTATAAACTAAACAAGATAATAATAAGTTTTGGTTTGTCATTTCTAACCGGTTTAATGTCAACTCGTTTAAAATTTAAATAAGAAATGTATAATTCAACCAGCTACCCGTTTACAACCCATATGACTGTCCGCCAACCCGTACACACAACCCATTTGACACACTTATAAAAAATGTATTACACAACTCATGTTTGCGTTACACTATTTTAAATGTGTACGGTCAATGGTTAGTATTTTTTAACACGAATAAATCGTGTTTTGATTTCATTAATTCATTCACCATGCCAACCCGAAACCCGACTTGATTGTCAACCTTATTTTTTTAGCTAGTCTTTCAAAAAAACAAGTCACTTCTAAAACTTTTGTATGAATGAACAGATGTCGATTTCCGGAATCTAGTAAATCGAGTGCCAAAAGGAGCAAGTTTCACCATTCTATCCGATTCTTGCCACAGTGGCGGATTAATCGACAAAGAAAAGGAACAAATCGGGCCTTCTTCACTACCACTAAATCCTAGTCCAACCACCAGCACAATCAAACCCAAAACCATCTCTTTAGACTCAATACTCCACCATCTCTCATCAAGGACACACATAAACACATCTGATATAGGCACACACTTGCTCAACCTCTTTGGACCCGATGCAAGTCTCGGGTTCTCTTTGCCATCACACGAACTTGGCTCGATTCCATTAATACATGAAGATGATGGGATTCTGTTAAGTGGGTGTCAAGCAAATGAGACTTCTGCAGATATGAATCCTCATGAACCTGGAGGGAAAGCTTATGGTGCTTTCAGTAATGCAGTCCAGATTGTTTTGCAAGAAAACCCTGATGGATTGAGTAACAAAGAGGTTGTTTTGATGGCCAGAGATGTGTTGCACAAGCAAGGATTTCAGCAACACCCTTGTCTTTACAGCAGTGAAGATCATGCGAACTCAGTGTTCTTGAAACAGATTTGATTTGTTTTTCATCAATTGAAGTTTATATTTTATGGGTTGTGTTGATTGGAAGTGAGTGAAACTTAGCATTGTGAAATATTTAGAAATGATTATTTGATTCAGTTTTTGATGTTTGGTTAAACATACCATGCAAGGATGTTTACGACTCTGGTTTGGCCGGGTTTGACAAAATGCAGGGCTGAACCGCTAATATGGTTTTAAGAAACGACAAGTCAATAATCTAGCTGGGTAGGTCGGCCGACCCAGCCACTTTTCTTGGTTTGGCGGTTTAATGGTTTAGCAGTTTGAACCAATTTTATTAATCGGCCCCTAGTCGGGATTTTATTCACAGTTAATTCCGACTCCGCCCGACTAACGATAATGGTTAACAGTTAATTCCCAATTTTATTAATGGTTTAACAGTTAATTCCCAATCGGGCTAGTCGGGATTTTTAACATGTATAGAGTTAAAAGAGATTGAAAACAAAACTGATTATTTTTATCTTAACACTTATACTAGTTGTTTAACTTTTATCTTACATTAGCTTTCTTTGTCTTTTTATAGACGGGTCATAGATATCAATGGCACCCTTCATTCAAACGGGTCATCAACCCGCTTGATAAATGTGTCCAGGGTTAGGGTTCAACTTTTTGATGCTAGTAACTACTAGGTTGGGTTGCGTTACTCAAAACCTGACACAACGGTCAACAGGTCATAAACCCACAACTTATGTCGCCCTGAACGAGCCAAAACTAACTTCAAACGACCTGAACCAGAAAAAGAAAACCCAGCCTCAACCAGCCAAAACTAATTTCAAAAGAGCTGAACCGGCCAAAACCTTCCAAACCAGCCAAAAATGGCCTGTACCAGACTAAACCAGTCTGCGCCTTGCTTGTCTCAGGTATGCGGCGAAGCCTTTGAGCCTTGGGCCTTCAACTACTATAACATTGCCTACTATTATTAACCACTTGTTTTAACCTAAATATGCAATATCATAATCTTAGGTTTTAACGCTCTAACTGAAATTTTTTATATCTTTATGGTTTAGATATAAAATTAAATGACGTAAATAAGGGATTTCTGTAATAATCCACAAATACAAAGTACTACAAGAGTAAACATATGACCGGTTATTGTTCTTTCACTGCTTAAAAAGCCCAGCAAGCTCGCCCTTCTCGTGCATAGATGACAATATATCACACCCTCCAACCAATTCCCCATTCACATACACTTGTGGGAAAGTAGGCCAATTACTATACATCTTCAGGGTCTCCCTCAATCCACTATTATGTTCTTCATCCAAAACATCGACACTCTCGTAATCCACGCCTTCGGAGTCCAAAATCCCAACCACCCGTTGTGAGAAACCGCATTGTGGAGCACTTCTTGACCCCTTGATGAAAGCCACCACCTTGTTTTATTTGACCATACGGTCTATTAGTTCCTCTAATGGAACAGTTAGTTGAGTGTTTGGACCTGGTGTGATCCTTGGATCGCTCTTTTTCTTGGGTGCTTGGCGGACCCACGTGGTGTTTCCTTTCTCGTTGCCAGGTGGCACTTTTCCGGTCACTTCTATATGTTCTTCCATCCATGATTTCCATGCTTCGGTTAATGCTGTTCTGTCCGGATTATCCACCACTCCAACCTATCGAAATCATATAGAAAACAATCAGCACAGCATAGTTTCATTGATTAAACAATTAAGATAGAGACTTTTGTTTAGCATCAGGATGTTGTGTATATACTTTATTTAATAGATCTTAATCATCTTATATTGGTCAAGTGATACCAATTTCATAAAACAAACAGGTTTGACTTTATAACCCAAAATCATCTACCCTCTTAAAACTTCAACCAACAATATCATCAAATCAACATATGGCAGCTTTAATCATACATTAAACCACAATTCACTCTGTTCATGTGTCCCAAACTTAACTTCTTCCTACCAGCCAAAACTGAAACATAATTCACTCTGTTTTTGGGTAAATTAAAGCAAGTACCTTGATGGAAGCACAAAGCTCCGGCACTGATTTCTGGTGAAACAGAACACTCGCCTGAATGTTGCGTGACAACCCACAAACTGCAAATCACCATTCTTGTCATAGACAGCGTAAACACCGGAAGCCGAAGGGAAAACGGATGAAACGGGGACAGTTTCCGATTCCGACAACTTTCCGACGGCAGAAACGACGAGATTGAGATAACGGCGACGGTTTTTGGTTGTGTGGGTAATTTTAAGTGATGGACGGATTTTTGGTGTAGGTGGAGTGAGAAAATAGGGTTTTGGTGCGATTGGCGGACAGGAAGGAGGAGGTGGCGGTGGTGGTGAAAGATGGTGATGAGAGGTTCATCGCCGCCATTGAGAGTGCTTCCGTTCAGCTGATGATGATGATGATGATAATCTGAGATTATTCCACCCAATTGGCGTGTTAGTTAGTGGGTCGGGTAAACTTACCTACCGTTTTCAAACTTAAAACGTAATCGGATCCTGTAAGGCGATACGTATTCATTCATAATAAACCCTTTGGTTCAAACTTAAAACGTAATCGGATCCTCTAAGGCGATAGGTATTCATAACCTCGTCAACCCTTTGATGGATTATGCGATAAGTGGTGAAAAATATAAGAGAGAGCTTTATACAAGATTAAATAACAAAATGGTGTAGTCATAAGTCTCATACTTCATCATTACTTGATTATTAATTTTCTTTTTTTTTCATTTAATCTCAAATTTCATAAAATTATAAAAAAAAACATTACATTTAATCTCCGTCTTCATTGCCGTTATCTCTTCTTTTTATCGTTTTCTTCGTCATTCAAACCTCCGTCTTCTAAGCTCCCAACTTCGAATTCTTCTACTTCTTTTTCTTCTTCATTGGAGTCTTCTTCGTTGTCGCCATCGTGTCGAATTGGACGAATCGCCCAAGCATGCTCGACCAAATCCGCCTTTAACGCGTTATGTATTTCCTTAGAATGCAATGGTTAAATTTTTAAGGATCCCTCTTCCATTATTGTTTGCGTTCCTTCAACATCTTTTGGAAAATAGTTTTGGCATATTATTTTTCCATCGTCATCTATAATCATATTATGCATTATGATACAAGCATCCATACATCCTTTTCCACAAAGGATTTCTAATAAAATACCAACGTTGTTAAAGAACCCCAAAACACCTCTCAATGTCCTTTCGCAAATATTCTTGTAGTTTTTAAAATATTGTCTTTTCACATCGAGCGTTCAGAAAACGTTTCATTATGTTTGAATACTTCGGGTATATACCATCGCCCAAATATTATCCATGCTCGTAGTCGTTCCCATTTGCATGAAACCCGACTTTTGGTATCGTGCCCGAATGTAACCCTCTAACAATAGTGAACACTCGAATGTATTAATGTCATTCATACACCTAGTGAGACCAGAGAAAGCCAACCAAATCCAAAGGTCGTATGAGACAAGCGCTTGTAAAACCAACGTTGGTCCTTTCTAGCCACCACGTGTATGTTGACCTCGTCATGCGGTTGGACAATTATACCAACGCTATTAAGGACATTCCAAACTACCAATCATGCCGGGTATTGCATGTTTTTCTAAATGCATCTCGTATACTTGTTGAAGGTCATTCCAATTCGGCTTTCTCAAGTAACGTTTTCCATATAACTAGCATACCTAAAAATTAAAAATTATATATAATCGTATTTTTTTATTTGTATTGTACTTTAAAATAAAATCAAATATATATGAGTGAGTAAAAATATACTTAAGCAGAAATGTTCCACGCTATCGCGTGTGGTTTTCTCCCCCATCTTCAAATACTCGTCGTTGATGTCGTACATATTTCCATAGGCGAGTATAGGTAACACGGAAGTTACCTTTTGAATGAAGGTGATTCCTAGATATCCCCTCGCATCCATTCTTTGCTTGAAGTGGTCATACTTAGCTTCCAAATCATTATGCACAAAAATAACTTTTTACTCATCCTAAACTGGTGCCTAAAAACATTGGGGCCGTGAACGGTGTAGGATCGAAATAATCTTTCATCAAATGCTCATTTGTGGCTTCACGGTCTCGCAAAACAAAAGTCCGCCTCAGGCAGAGGAGCACGGTTAACTTATTGCATAGCTTGAATTGCGAGGGCACATGCACTCGTAACCGCTTCTTCCTCCTCCGCGGTTTCTTTGTAAGAAAAAAATCTTCGGTAAAGATCAGTGAACGAATCTTCCGATGAAGGCGTTGACATTTTAGAGGTTTTATTTTTGTGAGAATGTTGGATGTATAACAGGGTTTTGTTTGAGATTTGGTTGTGTAAAATGTTAAAGATTAGGTTGGATATATATAAAGAGATATTTTAGGAAATTTTTTTAATATTATGACCGTTCAATGGTCACTTTCTTGAAACAATGAAAAATTTTGGCTTTATGATTTTCGCGAGAGTCGTCAAAAAGCCGCACATAGCGCCACCCGTAATGGTGTTGCACGGCGTCATGGGGCGCTATGTGAGCATGTGGCGCGACATAACCTATGACTACGGAGGGACTAACGGGTGGTCAACTTGTGTAAACTCTCCACTCAGCCAATCACCTCATGCTATGTTAATTCACTCTCCAACTCTCCACTTGCACTCAAACATAAGGGTGTAAGGGGTGGTCGCCTCTCTAGGAGAGGTAAACTCCCACCGTAACCAATCAAACCATGCATCTCAACTCTCATCTCCCACTTCTCTCTTGCACCCAAACATAAGGGTGCACGGGGTGGAAACGGTAAAGGGAGTGATAAACCCCTTTACCATGCAGTGTACATCGCCGCCGACCCACTTTACCGCTTGAGGGGAGATAAAATCGGTGATTAATCACCGAACAAGGAAGAAGAGAGAGAGTGGGTTAATGGTGGGCCCCCACTCTTTTTCAACCAATCTATTTTTTTCTTTTTTAAAAAAAAATATTTGGGCACACGACCCCTTATGTTTGGGTGCAAGAAGGAGTTGAGATGGCATGGTTTTATGGTGGGAGTTTACTCTCCTAGAGAGGTGATCACCCCTTACACCCTAAGGAGTAGTGTGCCCAAATAAATTTATTTTTATTAAAAAGAAAAAATTATAATTGATTGAAAGAGAGTGAGGCTCACCATTAACTCTCTCTATCTCTCTCTCTTCTTCCTTGTACAATGATTAATCACTGATATCATCTCACCTCACGCGGTAAAGTGGGTCGGCGGCGATGTACACCACACGGAAAGGTGTTTACCGCACCCTTTACCACTTCTACCTCGTACACCCTAAGGAGTGGTCTTCTTTTATTTTTTACTTCTACAAGTTATGCATCATAAATTAAAATATTTTTTAAGCAAAATAAAATTACATTAATAAAAACAAAAAAGACATTACATTAAATTAAAATTAAAAAAATATTACATAAAATCAAAACTAGGAAATTAAAACATAAATCATAAAACTAAAAGTTAGAAATTGCATTGCCAATTATATTCTTTTTGATCTCGCGTTTTCAAGCTAGAGTGAACGACATATCTCCGATGGAACATTGTCGTGTGACTTAATAAAGGTCTCCAAATCTTGATCATACAAAACTTGTCTCATCGCATCTCGTTGTTCCGCAACCAACGTGATAGTGTTTTCTCCTCGTTTCTTTCGTATGTCCACCAACTCCAACTCTTTTATTTGTTTTTTTTTTTTCATAAGCTTGTCTTGATCAAGCTTCTCGGACAAACTCGTTGAGCTATCGGACGTCGTTGCGGGTTTTTTATCTTTTTTTTTGGTCTTCTTGGTGAGGGGTCTTCGTTTATGTCAGGTATAGTACTAGTGAATTTGGTATTCAGTGTACCCGCTATCCACTCGCTCGTAGGCGAAGCGCAAGGTGTGAACTTGATTAGTTTTCATTGCATACGATATAAGTAAACAACTATATGAATAAAAATATGCACGATGTTCATCCATTCAATTACCAAATAAAAGGTTACAAGTCATAGTTGTTCATCAAAAGAAAACACGAGTTATATGTTTTCCAAAAGAAGACTTGTACAAAATAAAGTTTTAAACACCAAGGCTTTGCATCCTGTATCTCGTTCGAAGACGAGATATATGAACCAAACCCTTTAAAACAGGATGACATCGCAATCTTGACAACCTTGAATCTTGAAACCAAATCGAGCAAGGATCCAATTAATTGCCTGAAATACATGTCAGTTTAAAAAGTCAACATAATGTTGGTGAATTCATGTTCGAGTTCGTATCAAATGAATCTTAAAGACATTTGAAAGTTCGTATAGAATACTGTTATGTAAAAGTGCGGTATGTAAAGCGTCTATGAAATCGTTGATCGTTAATTGCGATGACATTAATATGTATACCGACATAGGAAGCACTCAACACTTGACGATTTAGTGTCGATTAACCTCGACTGTGACACAAAAACACTTCAGGTGGCCACACGGACCCATGAGTGGGGCTCGTCAAAACCCAATAGATCTACCCCTTTCGTTCCTCGGTCTGTATGTGATTAATGGTGCTTAAGTTCCACCCTATTCGCACATGATCTAGTTGTTTCATTCTTTAGCTTAATCATACCATTGTGACATGTATTTCCCCCGAGAGTTGTAAAACCGAAAAGCGTTTAAAAGAAAAGAGGGACATAAACTCACAGTTTTGCGTTTGTAAGAAAGGTTCTAGCAAAGGGGTATCCAAAAATGTGGTGCAACCTACATGTGTTTCAACCCATTAGACACCTAGGTCTTTACTAGACCGTGTACACGTTGCTTATCTTAACTGTCATTAAGTTTGTATTTGTTTTTTATTTGGAACCCTTGTTTGTACTTAATACGTTGGCACTTGATTTGTATGTTCGTTGTTAATATATATAATATATATATATATATATATATATACTTTATATATATATACTTCATATATATATATATATTGTATTTGTTGTTTATTTGGAACCCTTGTTTGTTTTTAATATGTTGGAATTTGATTTGTATATTCGTTGTTTTATATATATATATATAATATATATATAATATATATATATTTGTATCCTTTTCGTGTATGAATGGGCCTCGCCCTTCATGAGTATTCGTGCCTTGCACGAGTGTAAGTGGGCCTAGCCCATATGCGTCTTCGTGTCTTGCACAGGTGTTTTGTCGTTATGAGTTGTATATATATTGTTCAAATATATATTTAAGGATGGTGAACCTCGTTCACTCGTATACGTACGTTGGTTTCGTTTGTATATATTTGTTCTATATATATAGTATATCTTCACTATATATACTGGTTAAAAATATTTATTTTTAACATTGTATTCATGTCGGTATACATGTATGATATCCTCTTGTATGTGTACACTTCATCAAGTGTATTTGTATACATCCATTGTATTTGTGCATTTATACCTATACATATACCATGTATTCACATCACTTGTATATTTTATTATGGGTATTTATGTCATATTTATACGTATATGCGTACATGTACGTTACTTGCAATCTTGCAATTTCACTAAGTGTTTTAGTGTACATTTTTTATGCGTATAAGTATACTTATATACTTGCATATCTTCACTTAGTGGGTTATTATATAATACTTTGCGGATTTTTAAGATCGATGAAAATATATATTTCTAAGTGTCTAAAAATATATTATTTTTAGAATCTCATCGTCGTAGTCGTTTATAATATTTTCGTGCCGAAAATGCCCAAACGTTTGCCATTAAAGTATATACGCTCCTCGTCGTGACGATATGAACGATCGTTGTCAGCGACGATATATGTAGTTTATTACCGAACTTTTATTATATATTTAGTGTCGGTTTAGGATATATATATATATATATATATATATATATATTGATTTGTGTAAAATGTAGCATATAAATTACATCAAACAAGAAATAAAATCAATCCTTTTTCGGTACTAATGTTGGAAAAAGCATGTTTCTTTGTTTACTTTTAAATTATAGGATCAAAAGAGCTTAAACGAATAAAAGGAACAAATTAATAGCTGAAACCAGCACAAATACAAAGAAGAAGGATTGCAACAACCTGCCGAACCCCCATCCAAAACAACAAAAATAACAAGAACAGAAGCTTAGGCACGGGGCCGTGCTCACAAGGCATGAGGCCGTGCCCAGACAAGATTCTCTACAGAAAAAGACAATAGCAACAAACAACCCAACACGGGGTCGTGCTAACCCAACACGGGTCGTGGTTAACTCTAAAATTCACAGAATCTGTGATAGTACAACAAGTACACTGACCACGGGGTCGTGCCATGACACCACGGGGTGTGTTAGTACAAGACCTGACATCTGTAATTAATGAATGGAGAGAAAAAGTTGACCAAGAGCGTGCCAGGTGGGCACGGGGCCGTGTTTGCTCTCTGTTTCCAGCTATAAATAGAGATGTTTGGTTTAAGAGAAAGGCATCCCTTGGCAAACCACTTCTCTCACACTTGCCATCAGTCCACCACCATTACAACACCACCACCCACCATCATCCACATTTTATCTTTTAGAGTGTGTGGTAGTCTCGGGATCCAAGATTGATTGTAAGAGTTCTTGTCAAACAAAGGTCATGCTTGTCTAAATCTCTTACATTACTTGGTGAAGACAAATCTTTTATGTATTAATTTTGATTTCCAATCTTTGGCAACCGTTTAATTGGGTATGTATTAATGACTTTAATAACTAGTTTTTTATATTAAATGAACTTTGGTTAAACATTTCTTCATGTTTCGTTGATTCACCCATTTGTGTCTCTACGGTCTATATAAAGCGCGTTAACTACCTGGAAGGGGGTTAGAAGGGTGTTTGGGTGAAGTTCTTGCTTCGTTCAGTGTATAGATCCTGCGATGACTTGGTTCAAGCTTATTAGGACTTCCCTTGAGGTAGATAGCATTAAATCGGGGGAAGTAAAAACGACTTGAATCCCTTATAAATAAACTGTATTAAAATTTTATCCGGCCTTGCGGGACTGTATCCCTATTGACTCAGATCAATATGGCCGAGGGTAACGTCACCTTTACAAGAGGGGCCTACCACTTTTCGCATAATAACTTATTTAATTATCTTTCAATATTTCGGCCTTGCGGGACTGTATCTCTGCTGACTCAGACCAATATGGCTGAGGGTAATGTCGTCTTCAAAAGAGGGGCCTACCACTATAACTAAGATAATCTCTTAAAAAGCCCAAAGTGCGGAAATCATCAAAGATATATAAAAGAGTAGTCGGAACCAAGTGATTCATTCTTGTCTATTTGTTTTTCATTTGTTTCTTTATGTTTTTAAATTTAGTTTTATCTTTTAAAACTTTCAAAACTTTTATCAAAATTTGGTTAGATTACGTTAACGATAAGCCGGTATTAAAAGCTCTTATGTCCTTGGACGATCTCAGTATCTTACCATCACTATACTACGTCTACGATGGGTGCACTTGTCCTAACGTGTATAAAGTGGTAGTATTGTATCGTATTTTATAAATTTAAAGTTTGATCCACGAGTAAAAAGTACTTTAAATACAAAAAAAATTATAAGCACGCTCTGTCACACCCCGACCCGCAGCGGAATAAGAGTCGGGGCATAATTGGGTTATCACCAAAGCTCATGATGTTTACTAAAATGTTTCATATTTATTAAATTCAAATTACAACTTAAATATTCAAATCAAATCCATACAATTACAAGGAAATGAAACTAAGTAAAACAATCCCAAGCTTAAACTGATTTATTCTTCTAGGCCTTCCTATGTGTTTCTTGCCTCAACTGGATCACCTGTATCATGTGTAAAACGGGGGATATTTTGGGTCAACAAAATTTGGCGAGTGAACCTTGAGAAAACATTGTTATTAATTTCTTGTTGTATTTAATATTCAAAATTTGTGCAATAATCACATGTGAGCAAACATATATATATATATAACAAAAACACAAACCACATTGGATGAGTAAATGACATGAATGATGATGTATATGAGATCAAGGCTCAATCAAACGGAGCCGATCGAGTGACATGAATGATGATGTATGTGAGATCAAGGCTCAATCAAACGGAGCCGATCGAATGAGGCACCTGATACTCAACCCGTATCCCACGGGGAGCTGATGGGCCTAATGAAATGCATGCACTGAAAATGATAACTTCAATCTAAATATAATTCACACAACAATTGATACACATTTGATCACGGTTATGATGGATGCACAAGTGTTTAAATATAATAAGGAATTAAACGACACATGATACACCCCAAAACATGATTAAAACGGGGAATTGATAGAGATTCACTCACATTGGGTGCGTTCTTCGATGACGTTTGATGCGCACGAATTTTAGGATTTGATCGACGAGGAAAACTAACCTAAAATAATAACGAATTGATTCGGTAAATTAGTACTTTTAATTTATACTTTTAATGTGATTTTTAGATTTATTTTTGTGAGTTTAAGGAGGTTTTCTAACTTTAAAATCTTATTTTTAAGTATTTTAAATGATTTTCTGATTAAATAAATTAATAAAAATAAATAAAAAAATTTGACTTTTTGATCGTTGACCGTTGACCGGTCGGACTGTGTTTAATTATGCGCTGAGTGAGGTTCGAACTCGGGACCTCTCGTATACGTGCACGCAGCTCTACCAACTGAGCTACGTGTCTAACCTGAAATATTCTCTGTTTTAATTATATTTATATACTAATTAACTTTTAACTTATTGGGTTTTTATTAAAAACGATTTATATGGCCGAACCGGTTGCAGAGACCCGGAGTCGAACTCGGGTCCTTCGGTTCGAGTACGCACAGCCCAACCAGTTGGGCTGTGTGTCATATCTGTTTAACTTATGGATTAAATTTTCTTATTAACATTCGGTGACCTGATCCGATTCAGTTGTAAAAATGTTGGTTTTAATTCTGAAATTCGGTAACGTGTGCGATTCGAACCCGGGATGTGTGCATTGTTTGTGCACACAGTCCACCGCTGGACTGTGTGTCTAACCGTTCGAATATCCGTTTTTAATTATACTTATACACATATTCAACTTAGTCTTCTTCGTTTACAAAGACACAGAACAGTGATGTCCGACTGTTCTTGTTTAAATCGGTCATCGAACTTATAATTGATTGGAATGAAATGGATAAAGAGGATTACGGAGTAAAATGTACCGAACAGAATGTTTTTCTCAGATTTCCGGCAAGAGTCGTCGACTCTGATTGGTGACTTCCGTCTGAGTGAGTCAATTAACAGTTTTGATCAATGAGTTGTGCAATTAAGTTACTAAACAAGGGATATCAGGAGGGTTTAGATGATTGTACCGATTGACAGTGAGACCTCGGAATTTCAGTGATTTTCCGGTGAGTGCAGGAATTCCCGGCAACGTCGTCTGAGACCGATTCTGGTTGCACGATTTATGTTAATACATGGTGAATAATGGATTGCAAACAAAAGAGTCGAGAATTTAACCGATTTGAAGTAAGTCTCGGTTTTCCGGTGAAAGTCTGGCGAATACAGAATATCTCCGGCGACGAGCTAAAGCTTTGAAAAAGTGAGCGGTTCTGAGCGAAAGGATTTCCGGAAGATTGAGTGGGTATTTATAGGGAAGAACTGAGTGAATTGGGTCCGATTTTGGGTCTTGATTCTCGGTCAAGGGTTTTCCGGCGGTTATGACTAAAATTGAGGGTCAGACATCGGTTATAACCGATGTCATAGTCGGTTAACGTGTTTTGGTCAAAAGGAAATTGGCCAAAGTCGCGGATTGCCGGATTTTCCGGTGACTGGGAGTTCTGAGCGCGATGATTTCCGGTTTTTGAATTCGAGTTTTATGTTAAGTATTATTTGTTTCAGTAATTTCACAAAGGAGGCATGTGGCGGAGCGGTGTGTTGTGTGTTTGAGTTTGTGGGTGACCCGGGTTCGAAACCCGGCGTCCCCATTTTATTTTTTTCTCACTATTTAATCTTATTTATAAATTATGGTTTTTAAATTCTAATATATTTATTAATTATGTATCGTTTAAAATTAATTTGAGCAATAAATATGCAACGAAAAATTATAATTGGATATTCGATTAATAAACGAAGCGGGTTTTGGGAACCCGTTTTTCGACGGATGTTACAGTATCCCCTACTTTTAGAAATTTCGTCCCGAAATTTAAGTAGTAGTGGTAACAGGAAAAAGATGCGGGTATTTCTCGCGCATTGAGTCTTCACGTTCCCAAGTAAACTCAGGTCCTCGTTTTGACTCCCAACGTACCCTGACAATTGGAATACGACTTCGTATTAAACGCTTCTCTCCGAAGTTCATGATTTCTACTGGTCTTTCAATGAAGTGCATAGATTCATCGATCTGAATATCTTCTAGAGGAATATGGAGGTTTTAATCGGCGAGGCACTTCTTCAAGTTTGATATGTGGAATGTGGGATGAATTCTGTTGAGCTCTTCTGGTAGGTCAAGCTTGTATGCTACAGGACCTACTCTTTCGAGTATCTTGAAAGGTCCTACGTAGCATAGTGCTAGCTTGCCCTTCTGGCCAAAACGAACCACTCCCTTCCATGGTGATACTTTTAAAAGTACTTGATCCCCAATATCAAACTCCAAGGGCTTTCGTCGTTTGTCAGCATAACTCTTTTGACGACTTTGAGCCGCTAGAAGATTGTTTCGAATTTGAATGACCTTGTCGGTTGTTTCTTGAATTAATTCTGGACCGGTGATTTGTGTTTCCCTAATTTCGTGCCAACATACTGGAGATCGGCACTTACGACCATATAACGCTTCGAAAGGAGCCATGCCGATACTTGAATTATAGCTATTGTTGTACGAAAATTCAACTAATGGTAGATGAGAGTCCCAATTCCCTTTTAAGTCTATGACACATGCTAGAAGCATGTCTTCAAGAGTTTGGATGGTGCGTTCAGATTGTCCATCAGTTTGAGGATGAAAAGCGGTACTGAGGTCTAATCGTGTACCCAAGGCGGTTTGTACGGCTCGCCATGTTCGTGAAGTGAAACGACCATCACGGTCTGAAATGATGCTTAAAGGTACACCATGACGGCTTACGATCTCGCTGATGTAGATACGAGCTAACTTCTCGTTCTTGAAGTCCTCGCGAATCGGAATGAAGTGAGCTGATTTTGTAAGACGGTCGATTATTACCCATATGGTGTCATACCCACTGGAGGTGCGAGGTAACCCAGTAATGAAATCCATGGTTATGTTTTCCCACTTCCACACAGGTATTTCGGGTTGGACTAGAAGTCCTGAAGGTCTTTGATGTTCAGCTTTTACTTTGGAACAGGTAAGGCACTTGGAAACAAAAACAACGATATCCTTTTTCATGCCTGGCCACCAGTAGGTGTATCGTAGGTCTTGATACATCTTCTCGGCTCCTGGGTGTACTGAGTACCGTGTTTTGTGTGCCTCACTCATAAGGAAATCACGAAGGTTATCGCGATCGGGAATCCATATGCGATTTAGATAGTATAGAATACCGTCGGATTTGGTTTCGATTTTGAGTTCAGCTCCACATGACAGCTCATCGCGTACGTCGTTTTCTGTTACAGAAACATGTTGAGCTGCTCGGATTCGATCTTTGATGTCGGTTATGATTTGCGATCAGAGAAGACGAATGGAGTTCGCATAACCTTTTCGACTGAGCGCATCAGCCACCACGTTTGCCTTGCCAGGATGATACCGAATTTCACAGTCATAGTCGTTAAGAAGTTCGACCCATCTTCGTTGCCTCATATTCAACTCCTTTTGATTGAAGATATGTTGGAGACTCTTGTGGTCAGTGTATATTTCACACTTGGTACCGTAGAGGTAATGTCTCCATATCTTGAGAGCGAACACAACGGCTCCAAGTTCCAGGTCGTGGGTGGTGTAATTCTTTTCATGAACCTTGAGTTGCCTAGAAGCATAGGCTATCACTTTTCCTCTTTGCATTAATACACAGCATAGCCCTTGCCCTGATGCGTAGCAATATACTACAGTCATCGCAACCTTCAGGAAGTGTGAGGATAGGTGCGTCACAAAGCTTTTGCTTTAGGGTTTGGAAGGCTTCTTCTTGTTTAGGTCCCATATGAAAGGTTTTCCTTTATGAGTCAAAGCCGTGAGCGGTACAGCAATACGGGAGAAATTGGCAATGAAGCGGCGATAGTAACCAGCCAAACCCAGAAATGACCTTACTTCGGTAGGGGTACGTGGCGCTTGCCATTCCTGTACTGCCTTGATTTTCGAAGGATCGACATGTATTCCCTTGTCATTAACGACATGTCCAAGGAACTGTACTTCTCTTAACCAGAATTCGCATTTTGAGAACTTAGCGTAGAGCTTTTCAGTCCTTAAGAGTGTAAGGATGAGTCGAAGGTGTCGTTCATGATCGGATTTAGACTTGGAGTAGATGAGGATGTCGTCGATGAAGACTATGACAAAGCGGTCGAGGTATGGTTTGCATACCCTATTCATTAGATCCATGAAGACAGCTGGGGCGTTGGTTAAACCGAATGGCATGACCATGAATTCGTAATGACCATAACGAGTCCGGAAGGCGGTCTTTGGGACGTCTTCTTCATGTACTCTGAGTTGATGATAACCAGAACGAAGGTCGATTTTTGAAAAGCAGGTGGCGCCTTGAAGTTGGTCTAGGAGGTCATCGATGCGAGGTAGTGGGTAGTGATGCTTAACCGTTAACTTGTTGAGTTCTCTGTAGTCGATACACATGCGAAACGTTCCATCTTTCTTCTTCACAAAAAGAACAGGCGCACCCCAAGGCGAGGAGCTAGGACGTATGAATCCTTTGTCAGACAGTTCTTGCAGTTGACTGGCTAGCTCTTGCATTTCGGATGGGGCTAGCCTATAAGGAGATTTTGCGACTGGTGTAGCGCCAGGTACAAGATCGATGCGGAATTCGACTTCTCTCATAGGAGGGAGTCCTGAGATGTCGTCGGGAAAGACTTGTGGGAATTCTTTCACTACTGGTATATCTTCGAGTTTCTTCTCCTTGTTTCCCTTCTTGACGACGTGAGTTAGGAATGCGACATAGTTCTTGCGGAGATATTTTCGGGCTTGAAGGCAGGACATTAATTTGAGTCCTTTCGAAGGGGTTTCTCCAAAGATACGTAGGGTCTGACCGTCTGCAAGAGGAATGCGAATGAATTTTTCGCGGCATACTACTTCAGCGTGATGCTGGCTGAGCCAGTCCATACCGATTATAATATCGAAACTTCCCAACTTCATAGGAATGAGGTCAACTGGAAAATTGTGGTCGTTTAGAGTGAGGGTACAATCTCGTATAATAGAATCTAATGAAGCTGGCTTTCTGTCAGCTACTTCCACCGTTAGAGATTCCATGAGATTATCACGAGTTTGGTTGAGGATAGGTTCAAATTCTAAAGACACAAAACTCTTATCCACGCCAGTATCGAATAACATGGATGCATAACTACCATTGATGAGAAACGTACCGTTAACCACGTTGTTGTCAGCCCTAGCTTGGTTGGCATTGATGTTGAAAGCTCTTCCTCTAGCAGGTGGAGGAGCTTGGTTAGCTTGGTTTACCGGATTCGCTTGAGCTTGGGCATGGATGATGTTCACCAAGCAAGGACATGTGTTCCTGAAGTGGTTTGGGTCTCCACAGTTGTAACAAGCTCGCATAGGTTGCATCATGGGGTAGTTGGGTTGGTAGTAAGGTTGAGCTATATGTTGCGTGGGTGGTAGAAGTAAGGGTTGTTGGGCTTGACCCACTATCTGATGGTGGGTTTGAGTTGAGGGTTGATTGCGGTTCATTCGCTGAAGTGTGCGACAAGTTTGGATGGTGTGACCCGCACGGCCACAGCTGGTGCAATGTTGGCAAGGAGTTTCTGGGAGGTGATGGTATTGACAACGGTTGCATTTTGGGTATGGGCCGGTGTATGGCTTTTTAAATGGTGCAGGCGAGGGAGCAATTTGGGTAATTGGTGCGGCAGTGATAGGAGGGTTTGTGTGTGTGACAGCAAAATTTCTGCTGTTTCGTTTCCTCCTACCAGCAAACTTCGAGGAGGAGATGGAATGGTTTGGAGTTTGGGCCTCAATGGGGGCTTTCTTTTTCTCATCCTTGAATTTGCCGTTTCGGATGCGATTCTCGGTAAGTTCGGTAGCTAGTTCCATTGCGGTTTCAAGTGTTGCAGGCGAAGTACTTAGAACCGAGTCTTGAATTTTCGAGGGGAGGCCTCGAATGTAGTGTTCAACCAAGCGGTACACGGGGGTGAACAGATTAGGGATCATTTGGTTCAGTTCGAGAAATCTTTTGTTGTAGGAAGTGTGATCTCCTTCCTTTTGTTTCAACGAGTGGAATTCATCTTCCAACTTTTTGATTTCGCTTCTTGGACAGAAGCGCCTTGTCATGAGTTCCCTTAACTCTTCCCATGATAAGGCCATGGCATCTTCAACTCCTCGCTTACCCTTTTCTGTGTTCCACCAGGTAAGGGCTACTCCAAACAGTCTCCCTGTTGCATAACGTACCTTGCGATCCTCGGGACAATCGCAATTGAGGAAGGTGTTCTCCATTTCTTCAAACCAGTGGAGGAGGGCAGTAACACCTTCGGTCCCTTCATACTTTGGGGGATCGCAAGATTTGAAGTGTTTGTAGGAGCACTTTTTGGAGTGAGGGTTGGCGACGCTCTGGTCTTCTTGATTGGGAGGGTTGATAGGATTTGCGGTGAGAGCTTGTTGAACTTGAATCACGATGTCAGGAAGTACCGCGGCCATTTGTTTAGCCATTTGAGCGGCCAAGCGTTCATTGGATCTTCCTGACTTTCTACCTCCATGTAGTTGCCTAGCCGACATCTACAGGAACATACATAGGAAGATTGTGAGTTTAAGAAGTTTTTTTTAGGTGTCATGTGTCGTTAAAAGAATAAAAATAACATAACTATCAATAATGCAACTACATCCATAGGATGTCTTGGGTTTGCTCATGTTTGGGCCTCCAATGTCCCCCATACCATCGCCTGTATAGTCATGTGGGCCCCCATGACTATTGGCTTAGTAGGATTCACATTGGTGTTGGCGGTTTAACACTTGCATCACCGAATGAAAACCATGAAATATGATTGCGAGATGTATGGTAGGAGGGTGTCCAGGTGTAGACACAATGACAACTCAAAGTGGGGTTAGCTCACACGACGTTTGGTATAGCATGCTTTGGCCTAATAGGTCCTTCGTACTCTCATCGTTAGTCCCTACGTAGGCAAACTGGTCCTTTATTTTAGATTTATACGAATGCCAAGCGTAGACAGGACGTTCCGACTACCGGTACTCGTACCCTTCCAGTTACTACATGCCCGTCATGAGAACTCACTTTGATGTGATTTGAAAAATACAAAAATCATTGCAAAAATCATGGGAATTGTGAGGTGTGTGCTCTCATGGATATGATATGTTATGAGGATATGATTCATGATGAGCATTGTATAATAATATGTACTTATGAACATGCTTGCATAACATTGAATGTAACAATAAACATAAAGCATATAAACATCATGAATTTTGTATGTAACGCATAAACAATTTAAAATTTTAATCAACTATAGTATAGGCTCTAAGGGTCTGATAACCTATCCTATATCCCTATAGTCATGGCTCTGATACCAACCTGTCACACCCCGACCCGCAGCGGAATAAGAGTCGGGGCATAATTGGGTTATCACCAAAGCTCATGATGTTTACTAAAATGTTTCATATTTATTAAATTCAAATTACAACTTAAATATTCAAATCAAATCCATACAATTACAAGGAAATGAAACTAAGTAAAACAATCCCAAGCTTAAACTGATTTATTTTTTCTAGGCCTTCCTATGTGTTTCTTGCCTCAACTGGATCACCTGTATCATGTGTAAAACGGGGGATATTTTGGGTCAACAAAAGTTGGCGAGTGAACCTTGAGAAAACATTGTTATTAATTTCTTGTTATATTTAATATTCAAAATTTGTGCAATAATCACATGTGAGCAAACATATATATATAGCAAAAACACAAACCACATTGGATGAGTAAATGACATGAATGATGATGTATATGAGATCAAGGCTCAATCAAACGGAGCCGATCGAGTGACATGAATGATGATGTATGTGAGATCAAGGCTCAATCAAACGGAGCCGATCGAGTGACATGAATGATGATGTATGTGAGATCAAGGCTCAATCAAACGGAGCCGATCGAATGAGGCACCTGACACTCAACCCGTATCCCACGGGGAGCTGATGGGCCTAATGAAATGCATGCACTGAAAATGATAACTTCAATCTAAACATAATTCACACAACAATTGATACACATTTGATACACATTTGATCACGTATATGATGGATGCACAAGCGTTTAAATATAATAAGGAATTAAACGACACATGATACATCCCAAAACATGATTAAAACGGGGAATTGATAGAGATTCACTCACATTGGGTGCGTTCTTTGATGACGTTGGATGCGCACGAATTTTAGGATTTGATCGACGAGGAAAACTAACCTAAAATAATAACGAAATGATCGGTAAATTAGTACTTTTAATTTATACTTTTAATGTGATTTTTAGATTTATTTTTGTGAGTTTAAGGAGGTTTTCTAACTTTAAAATCTTATTTTTAAGTATTTTAAATGATTTTCTGATTAAATAAATTAATAAAAATAAATAAAAAAATTTGACTTTTTGACCGTTGACCGTTGACCGGTCGGATTGTGTTTAATTATGCGCTGAGTGAGGTTCGAACTCGGGACCTCTCATATACGTGCACGCAGCTCTACCAACTGAGCTACGTGTCTAACCTGAAATATTCTCTGTTTTAATTATATTTATATACTAATTAACTTTTAACTTATTTGGGTTTTTATTAAAAACGATTTATATGGCCGAACCGGTTGCAGGGACCCGGAGTCGAACTCGGGTCCTTCGGTTCGAGTGCGCACAGCCCAACCAGTTGGGCTGTGTGTCATATCTGTTTAACTTATGGATTAAATTATTCTTATTAACATTTAGTGACCTGATCCGATTCAGTTGTAAAAATGTTGGTTTTAATTCTGAAATTCGATGTGCGATTCGAACCTGGGACGTGTGCATTGTTTGTGCACACAGTCCACCGCTGGACTGTGTGTCTAACCCGTTCGAATATCCGTTTTTAATTATACTTATACACATATTCAACTTCGTCTTCTTCGTTTACAAAGACACAGAACAGTGATGTCCGACTGTTCTTGTTTAAATCGGTCATCGAACTTATAATTGATTGGAATGAAATGGATAAAGAGGATTACAGAGTAAAATGTACCGAACAGAATGTTTTTCTCAGATTTCCGGCAAGAGTCGTCGACTCTGATTGGTGACTTCCGTCTGAGTGAATCAAGTAACAGTTTTGATCAATGAGTTGTGCAATTAAGTTACTAAACAAGGGATATCAGGAGGGTTTAGATGATTGTACCGATTGACAGTGAGACCTCGGAATTTCAGTGATTTTCCGGTGAGTGCAGGAATTCCCAGCAACGTCGTCTGAGACCGATTCTGGTTGCACGATTTATGTTAATACATGGTGAATAATGGATTGCAAACAAAAGAGTCGAGAATTTAACCGATTTGAAGTAAGTCTCGGTTTTCCGGTGAAAGTCTGGCGAATACAGAATATCTCCGGCGACGAGCTAAAGCTTCGAAAAAGTGAGCGGTTCTGAGCGAAAGGATTTCCGGAAGATTGAGTGGGTATTCATAGGGAAGAACTGAGTGAATTGGGTCCGATTTTGGGTCTTGATTCGCGGTCAAGGGTTTTCCGGCGGTTATGACTAAAATTGAGGGTCAGACATCGGTTATAACCGATGTCATAGTCGGTTAACGTGTTTTGGTCAAAAGGAAATTGGCCAAAGTCGCGGATTGCCGGATTTTCCGGTGACTGCGAGTTCTGGGCGCGATGATTTCCGGTTTTTGAATTCGAGTTTTATTTTAAGTATTATTTGTTTCAGTAATTTCACAAAGGAGGCATGTGGCGGAGCGGTGTGTTGTGTGTTTGAGTTTGTGGGTGACCCGGGTTCGAAACCCGGCGTCCCCATTTTATTTTTTTCTCACTATTTAGTATTATTTATAAATTATGGTTTTTAAATTCTTATATGTTTATTAATTATGTATTGTTTAAAATTAATTTGAGCAATAAATATGCAACGAAAAATTATAACTGGATATTCGATTAAGAAACGAAGCGGGTTTTGGAAACCCGTTTTTCGACGGATGTTACACGCTCACCCACGTCATATATATATCTTCTAGTATTAAGATTCCATGCAACAAGCTTTGAGGATATGTGTGTATATATATATATATGTATCCATATGTATCTTTATACTTGGTTATCTTCAAGTATTTAGTGTTTTCAACTATTTGTATTAATGTATTTAACATGTTAAGCTTCTTAGCTTCTGATATGCGCCGAATGCAACATATAAATTGTATCAAATACGGTATAAAATCGACCCTTTTTAGTACTAATGTTGGAAAAAGTGTGTTTCTTTGTATACTTTTGATTTTCAGGATAAAAAGAACTTAAATGTACAAAGGAACAAATTAACAACAAAATCTAGCATAATTATGAAAGAAGGGAAGGCAACACACTATACCAATCCCCCAAGCTTCACCCCAGAAACAAAAACAACAAATCAAAAGTTTGGCACGGGGCCGTGCCTCGTCGGCATGGGGTCGTGCACCTTCATGATTGCAGATCAAAAGAAGACAAACAGAAGTAGACAAAAGACACGGGGTCATGTCCTCTTGGGCACGAGTTGTGGTCAACTTCCAGATTTGCATATCTAGGATAGTACAACAAGTACAATGGCCACGGGACTGTGCCGTTAATGCACGTGGCCGTGTAGCAGGCTGATCTGACAATAGAATTAAATGAAGACAGAGAATAAGGAAGACACGGGGTCGTGTGAGTAGTCTGTTCCAGCTATAACTAGGGGTGCTTGGTTTCATTACAACTCATCATTGGCAAACCACTTCTCTCATATATGCCACCACTCCACCACCACAATACCACCATCATCCACCACATTCATCCATCATCCATCTTAGAGTGTGTGTAGTGGTCTAGGGATCCAAGATTTTTTGTCAACCAAAGCCATGCTTGGCTAATCTCTTACATCACTTGGTGAAGACAAGTTATTTATGTATTACTTTTGATTTCCTAGCTTTGGTTAACTTTTTAATTGGGTATGTATTAATGATTTTAATAACTAGCTTTTTATATTGAAAGTGAACTTTATTCTATCAACTTTCATATTTCGTTGATTCACTCGTTCGTGTCTTTACGGTCCATATAAAACGCGTTAACTGTCTGGAAGGGGGGGTTAGAAGGGTGGTGTGGATAAAGTTCTTGCCTCGTTCAGTGTATAAATCATGCGAGGACTTGGTTCAAGCTTGTTAGGACTTCCCTTGAGGCAGATATCATCAAATCGAGGGAAGTAAGAACATCTTGAATCCCTTATAAACAAACTACTATTAAAACTATAACTCAGCCTTGCGAGACTGTATCTTGCTGACTCAGACCAATATACCCGAGGGTAGCGTTGCCTCCAAAAGAGGGACATGCCATATTTTGCATTAATAACTTACTTAATTATCTTTCAATATTCCGCCCTTGCGGGACTGTATCCCTGCTGACTCAGACCAATATGGCTGAGGGTAGCGTTGCCTCCAAAAGAGGGACATTCGACTTTAACTAAAATAATCTCTTAAAAAACTCAAAGCGTAGAAGTCATCAAAGGATAAGTAAATAAGTCGGAACCAAGTTATTCTATCTTGTGTATTTTTTTCTTTTATTAGTTAGTGTATTTCTTTATGTTTACTTATTAGAAAACATTTTCTCAAATTTTTGATTAGATTAGACGTCGATGATATTCCGGTATTAAAAGCCCTTATGTCCTTGGACGACCTTGGTATCTTGCCATTACTATACTACGCCAATGATAGGTGCACTTGCCCTAGCGTGTTGTAGAGAGTGATAGTGAATATCATGTTTTGTAAATTTAAATCTTGAATGAACGAGTAAAAAGTACTTAAAATATATCTAAAATTTACACCCACCTCGCTCACGTCTAGGGATGGCAGATATACCTGAGCCCGACGGGTATACCCGAAACCCGACATAAATGGGACGGGTATACCCAATACCCGACGAGTATTGGGCTGAGTATGGGATTAGTTTTAAAAATTTTCGCAGGTATGGGTCAGGTATGGGATTAGGTGATATCCTACCCGATTACCCGAAACCACATACCCGTTTACCCGAACTATATACCCGATTTTTTAATTTATATTTATTATTTTCATTAACCCTTGTCTATTAGTGATTTATTTTAGTATGTTCATAACGTGAAAAAATAAATTTTCTTTTAGTATATGCATTTGATAATAGTATTTATATTTTGTATGTTGTGAAGTATATACATGTAAGTGTATAAGAATTATAAAGTTATTATTAATTTATGACAAAACTTATATGTATGTAATGTACATTTTTAATTTATAATAGTTGTTATATAAATAAAATAATATAATAATTATAATAGTAAAAAATGTATTTAGAAATCCTAACGTATATCTTTTAACAAACTAATGGGTATACCCGATACACGCAGGTATACTCGATACCCGATAAATACCCAACAGGTAATGGGTCGAGTATGAGACACAATTTTATAACCGGGTATGGGTATGGGTATGAGATTACCAATACACAACCCATTGCCATCCCTACTCACGCCAGCTTCTAAATACATACACACTTATACATATACACATAAAGATGGTTTTCTATATATATATACATACATACACACTCTTCCTTTTAGTTATGCAAAATATCCTTGAATGTTTAGTTTAAACTTTTCATCAAATATGGTCTAATCATGATTAAAGTTGCTAATCTCATTTAGTGTTAATAATCACTTGTTAAACCACACACTTTAACCATAATTAAGATTTTAGAAAATTTCCCTTATGAACGTTTTAAAAATCTCGATAAAAACACAAAAGCACGGGCACACACCATCATCGCTTCTGGTCTACTCAGTAACACCGCCATCAGCAGCCATGGCCGCCGTGCTTTCAAAAACCGCCCATCTCCGTCGCGCGCACCGGCTCTTCTCCTCTTACACTTCATCTCGTATAACAACACCTCATCACTCGAATCCAATTCCTGTCCACCGACCTCTTCATCAATCGGTTCGTCCCTAATCTTTTTAATCTTGTAATAAAATTATGTTAAACAATCGTTTAATTTTGCAGGATTTAGGATCATTTCCAAAGCTCCCTAGGTTTCTATCTACAAACGCTAATGCGTCTGCTAGTACTGCTAACGCTCAACCTGATTCATCAACCGCATCTGATTCTAGGTCTCATCAGTCGGATGATTCGCGTAATACTTCAGATCAAGGAAAATCTGTTCGCGGCGGGATAATTTTCTTCCTCAAATTTTGTTTTAGTTTAGAAACTGCTTTTGTGATGTAAGGGGATTATTGTTTTTAATAGCTTACATGTCTTCAGTTTTGTGCTGGAAACAAATTGGATGATAATCATCATTATATAAATACAAGTTGATTTTTTATAGGGTTTGTTTAACCTTGTGTATCAATGTTTTTATGCATTTGGATGAATGTTTTAACATGAGTACAGTTTATAACTGACACTTCAATGATCTGCAGCCGATATCTTGGTTGAGCTTTCTTTTGCTGGTTGCCACTGGAGCAGGGTTATCTTCTACTATGATCAGGAAAAGAAACGCCATATAGAAGGTAGATAACTACGGTGAGTAGGATATTTGTATAGTTTTAGGGTTAATTAGATAGAGCATTAGACTCTTGTTCTATTTTACTAAACTAAAATTACTATTCTTGTATTGCAAGTTTCAATCCATAGTTGTCTATGATTCAACAAACTTTTGTTATTATTTGGGAAATATACAAGATAAATTCACAAGAAAGTGAACCCACACCGATTATTACAAAGGAAATTGAACATAGTCATGCATAATAAGACATCCCATATGTATTAATTAGTAAAGTAATTACAGACCTTTTAAACGTTGAACTGACAACTTTTTGTTGGTACTTGGTAGTATGTCAACTTAATGTAAGCTCAACACTATAGATATTTTTTTTTCATTTATTGTTGTATTGATAAAAAAATAATTAGTTAGGTTTGCACTTGGTTATTTTTGAATATCTATTCTTTTGTATTGCCTAAAAGTTTTCTGCAAACACTAATATTGCAGTTTTTACGCTTCTTATTGATTGAAGTTTCTTAATTGGACATTAAGTTCGGTTTCTTATGTATTAGAACCTTAAGCTATTCTAATCGGATACCAACTTTTATAAACACTTTTATTGGTTTAGACTTTTTCGCAAACCCTAACTTAACAGCTGCGACATTTTCTTCAATCTTCCCCTCCACAAAAACGTTTAATCATTGCTAATAGTTTTTACAAACATGTAGAAAGTTGTTGGCTATGGCTCCAATGCTTTGTAAACAACAATTCTAACCTTATGTATTATAAGTACTTTATTATGATCCGTTTTATTCTTGCTGCCCAAAGTTGAGAATAATCTTCTTTCCCATAATTTTGAAATAAAAAATTCAAGCAGTTATATGATGTTCAGGTTTATGGCATTATTTATTTGTGGGAATGATTTTTTCAACTTACTTATGATGCTATTGGGCAACCATGTACTCTTCACAACCACAGAGAAGTCCCAGACTTGCTCGAGAGTCGAGACAGATTTTAGTTAATTAGTATGTTATTTTTACTTATTGAAATACTATATGCGTACTCATCGTAATAATGGCTATAGTTAACTTTATGTTCGAAAATATAAAAAGCTGCAACTTTTAGGAAGTTGAAAAAAGGTGATGCCACACATTCCGAAGTTTGGTTCTGCCGCTTTTATGTCGAATGAAACAACTTGCTTACTTTTATCTTTATTGTTCAAAGTATAGCAGTTGAAATTCATCAGTTATAACTTTTATTACTTTGAATACCTTGTGGGATGGTGCCCTGTTTAGAATCATCATATAAAAACATGAATATGTAGTCCAGGCAACATATTTATTGTTCTAATAAGCAGGGATTTTTCCTTTTTGTTTATTCATTCTTACTGTAGCTTACAGCGTTACATATAACTGTTCAGTTTCAGCTGTTCATTATTATCATATATTTGATGCGAAATACACACCAATGGATAAAAAGATAAGCATGCTTCTCTTTATTAATGTTAATACGTTATTATTGTTGT
Organism: Scalesia atractyloides; assembly: GCA_947069175.1. Classification (NCBI taxonomy): domain Eukaryota; kingdom Viridiplantae; phylum Streptophyta; class Magnoliopsida; order Asterales; family Asteraceae; genus Scalesia; species Scalesia atractyloides. The sequence continues at coordinate 55,297,344 of CAMTDV010000029.1, forward strand.
TGTTGTGTTGTTGTTGTCATTATCATTATGATCATTGGTAGTTTTCTTTTTCATACCATTGATAGATTGTTGAGCCTATTCTTCTTGAGCTTCTGTCAAATGTAGATGTGTTTGTAATGAGTAGTGTGGATGATGCTACGTCTTCAACTGAAGTGAAGCAAGGACCTTCTGCTGGTAAAGCAGCCATTGGGGGCCCATTTAACCTTATTGACCACAATGGGAGATCCGTTACTGAAAATGACTTCAAGGGGAAATGGACCTTGATATATTTTGGTATTACTCACTGCCCAGATATCTGCCCAGATGAGCTACAAAAGCTTGCTGCTGCAATTGACAAAATAAGTAAGTCTGTCATATATGCTAATCAAAGTTAAGTTTCGTGGGATAATCTTGCATGTCATGGTAGAAAAATCGATGGGGTTGGGTAGGATGTCAAAACGGGTAATTTTTCAAAAACTGGCCGAAGAGGTCGTGTTTGTCCGGAGCACTTGTAATCTAAAAGTTTTGAGCTTTGTATATCATTAGTCTGTCGTAATTGAACTTTTGGATGATATGATTTAGGATGTTTAGTGTATTAAAATACCCTTGTGGGCAGCTTTGACCAGTTTTGTTTTGAACTAGATTTTTGAGTTTACCTTCTGATCTGTTAGGGAATACATATTGACCCATTTGTAGAGGTAAGACCAAATACAGATTGATCTTAACCTAGGAAACGTAGGAAATTGGGTCAAATGAATTCCGATTGACCTCATTCCATCGGCATTGAAACCGGCTCGTCGAATCCTATTTGAATATATACAGGTTTAGTTTTTAGGGTTTAGACTTTAACTTTTAGGGTTTAGTTTTAAGGTTTATCATTAGGGTTTAGGGTTTATAGTTTTAGATTTTAGGGTTTAGATTTATGGTTAGAATTAGGGTTTAGCTTTAGGGTTTAAGGTTAAGAGGTTTGGGTTCGACGAGTCGGTTCCAGCGCTGCTGAAATGAGCTCAATCGGAGTTCGTTTGACCCGGTTTCCTACGTTTCTTAAATCAAGGACATGTTGTACCAGGTTCTTATCCCTCCATTTGTAAGCATATGGGTTCAAAATGGTCATCTATATAGTTAGTTAAACATGAACAACCCTTTTAATGCCAAATTTAGCCATTTTAATTGTATTTTAGGATCTGTCATCAAAATTATGCAGTTTTGCTAAAACATGATATGAGTATCGTGAATGATAAAACATACGTATTTGAATATTCTCAGAGGCGAAGGCAGGTTACGAGATAGTACCGGTTTTCATCTCAGTTGATCCTGAGAGGGACACAGTAGAGCAAGTTGGTGAGTATGTAAAAGGTAAGAAGATTAGTTCCTGAATACTGAACCTACATGTGTAAGTTAAGTCTATACTTAAAAAGTTGCATACATATTAATATTGATATTTTTTGTATGTTCCAGAGTTCCACCCAAAGTTGATTGGACTTACTGGTCCTCCAGAAGAGATAAAAAAGGCTGCGCGTGCCTATCGAGTCTACTATATGAAAACAGAGGATGAAGGCTCAGATTATCTCGTTGATCACTTGATAATCATGTAAGTATTATTTATCTTAGAGGTGACAAAATAGGTACTTTTTGGTACTTTGAAAACGGCTCAGGTTGACCAAAAACACATTTTGTACAGTGGTATTAACTTTTTACAAAATAAAAATGATGACCCAAATCATATATACTTGGCCATTTTTTAATAAAACGATTTAGGAGGATGTATCCATTGTAAATACCTTATTAGCGAACTTTATACCTGGTTGGCCTATTTTGAGGGAAGTAAACGTTTGTTATTTTATACCCTTTACGATAAAAGGGGCACTTTCATACATACATTAAAAAACTTGGATGATATCATATTTACATAAGAATTTAATAATACACATTACCCATTCAAAATGCATTAAATTTTATATATACCCATTTCATTAAATACAATTTATAATATGACCATTATATCCTTCTATATTTTCTTACGCTACTCTCATATCCTAATGCAAGTATTATTGAAATAAGTCTGAAATTGGGTATTTTGATATTATGATTCTTTTATTGGGTACTTTTGAAGGGGGTATATAATTATCTCAAGATAAAAATTAGTCTTGTCAATTGTTATTATGTTAGCTGATTACTTTAATTTTTCAAAAAATAAAAAGCTGATTGCTTTAAACTGTTAGGATGTCTCATCCTCCTTGAAATGATTATGCAAATCTGAAGTTGAATTTTTTTTTTAAATGGGTAATTGACAATGTGTTACTTAGGTACTTAATGGACTCGAACGTGGAATTTATCAAGTTTTTTGGGAAGAATAATGATGTTGACGCTCTTACTGAAGGAATAATTAATGAAATAAAGCAGTATAAAAAAGTTAAAGCGTGATGCTCATAAGCGACTGCACACCTTCTCGACATTTCTTTTCTTTGGGCATTTTCCATATGATTTGAGGTATTATTTAGTACACCAGGATTAAGACTAGTGTTTTATTAGTCAGTTCATATCATAATTGAAGATGTTCTTTATTTTACCACAAGGATATATATACACATAAATCTATCTCAATGGAGGCTCCTAACATACAATTCACCCCAGTTTATCAAAGATGATACCAAAGAGAGATTGGGTGCAAAAGCCCTGAAATTGAGGATGAGATCATTTGAACTTTTCAGCCTTAAAATGGCGATGTTGACAAATGTGATACGTTTGGTGATCATTCTTGTTGATTTCTTTATATGCCTAAACATTCGGAACCACACTTGGCATTAAATAATATCTTGATACTTGACATGCTACTCAACATTTCACTGATCGTTTGAATTCTAACAATGATCGTTTTATCTTCTGCTCAATATAAACGTTGGTTTCTTGTGTAAGTTCATTACAAATTGAGCATTCTTGAGATTTTTCTTAAATCTATAAAATCATTATCCTCTTTAAGCAAGATTTCATTTGGACATACTAATTAAGAACGCATATGTACAGCTAACACACCACATAACTTATCATTACATTTTTTTTAACTCATCATAATTAACATGTGGTTAAAGGTGTGAATTGGTTTGGTTTGAAGCCCTACCTGAAATGTTCAGTTATCTTAACCGACCGGGTTGCCGTTGATCGGTTTTTGCCATGATTATGGATCGCTTAACCGGATGGGTCAGAAACTCTTTAAGAACTCATCAGCCAATTGGTACCTTCGAGGCAGGGTATTCGCTCTTAATTCTCAACTAGGTTTATGACACGACTGTGTTGTGGGCAGTAAACCGAATATTTTTATATGCATGTGCTTCGGATACATATCACTCATAACACATTTTCAAAAAAAAAACATTGAGACGTACGTAAAAATACGGTTGTACGACTTTGTTACACACGTTATGTTCGTGACTATAACATGATTATACACGGATAAAAAAGAGTGATGTTTTGGAATTTGCGGTGTAAAGTTGTAAAATTAATTCAGACAACGGTATAAAGACGTAAAAGTAAGACATTAACGTGGTTATGCTTAGATAAGGCCTTAATTGCGTAAAATTTTAATGAAACTGTTATTATTGTTATAAAAATCAGACACTTATGTTGTTTTAAATAACATAGTCTAGCTAAAGAAGGTTTTTTGATGTAACTCATATTTTTATAACTCCTTTTTTCAGTGTATTAAAATTCATCTAAACAAATTAATTATCTTAAAATTACGTAGATAATCATGAACTCATTTTTTAATTGAGTTTCAGTTGTTTCATATGAACTCATTCATAGAGAAAACATACGGGACAAAATTTAAAGCAATATAAACTAAAAGAAACAAAAAGAAACGAGTTAAATGCTATTTTAATCTATGTGGTTTGGGCCATTTTGTTAGTTTAGTTTAAATGTTTCATTTTTCGGATGTGGGTCCAAAAGGTTTTAGCGTTCCCATTTTAGTCTCCTGGGTTAACTTCATATATTTTTTCTGTCAACGAGAAAGACAATTCGATCCTTTTATATGTATTTCTGTTAACTAGAAGACAGTTCAGCCATATAAAATAGCCGAATTACCATTCTCATTAACAGAAATAATGTATAAAGTTAACCCAATGGAATAAAGTGGCAATAGTGAAATCCTTTTGAATCCACAGATGAAAATTAAAAATCTTTGAACTAAACTGATAAAATATTTCAAATCACACTTAATAAAAAAGAAATTTAAATCAAAAGAAAGGCAAATTACTTAATAATCACTGGTCAGCATTGGGAACAGGAAATAAATAATATGCAATTTGGTTGATAATATTTTTAAGTCCAGATACTTCCATACTTCATCTTCTCTTTCACTCACATACAACCTCTTTTATCTCTCTTGCTCTCCAAAGTTGTCTTTATGTTTCATCGTTATACCCTTTTTTAACTCTATGTTTCATCCTCTGGTTCAGGTAGAAGGCAACCGTCCCCCCACCGTTTGCTCACGCCATCGATCACCTCCCACCGTATCATCTCTCATCTACACCCACCGCTACACCACCACCGCCATGGGTTCCCACCATCGACACCGTCATGACCTCTCTTTCTTATTTGCTTAACTCAGCATAATTCACATTTGAGTAGGGGTTTTTCATGCCCCCACTGAACCACAACCAAAATGTTTGGTTATTGGGCAACCATGCTCATAAGCAAATTTAAATATTTAGTACTACAATAAAACAAATATACTCATCTTTGACGGCCTTCCCTTTTTATAAGTAATGATAGACAACATAACAAGTTTACACACCGTTGAGTTTCCCCTTCTATAACCATTCTTTCTTTATAAACTATCGGTCCAAAACAAAAATGATTCAATGTCCGTCATATGATATATAGGTTATAGCGGTGATATAGCAGTAATTTTTATATCATGTATATAAATTCTGAAAAATATTAATAGTAATATCAAAATTCATAGTAATATCAAAGATTTAGCTTCGATTTAGATTCAATTTAGCTACCAGATGATGAACAGCTTCTAGTAAACTCAAAAGAACCATTGTGCGCATTCAAACATTGGTCGTACACAATAAATTTAGGTTTTAATTGGTCTTATTTAGGTTTTATTTTGCATTTGGCCCTTTTACTATTATGGGTTTATTTAACAAAAGTGGGCTTTTCCTTGTTATTGGGCTGACCGCTAAAATCGATGCCATAACCGCTATATAGTTTTCCAAATAGCAGCCAAATAGTGGTATTTAGCGCCGCTAATAGCGGAACCACTAGAGGCTACCGCTATTTGGACCACTACACACCCTGAGGTCCGCTAACCGGTATAGCACCGTTATTGACTAGATAGTTTATAAATTCGTTCAAGACAAATATGGGATAACTTAAAAAATATAAATTTACTTGATAACAAAAACAAGCCTCTTTTAAGTTTATTTTTCATCAAATGATATATATGTGCTTCTTTAGTTCCGTTTTTAGTTTTACCCCACACACCCCTAATTTGATGGTTCAAAAGGGGAAATTTCAAAGAAAGAAAAAAACGAACAAACCAAAAAATAAAAAAAAACTTTGTTTCAAAGATCAAATGGGTTGTGATCATTCCACTATGAACGCTAACAGTGGCGGATCTAGAAAATCCGCACAGGGGTAACATTTCAATGAAAAGGGGTAACGAAATCGAAAAAACATTAAATTTTTTCCAAAATTTACACTATCGTCGGAGCGTCAAGGGGCAACGTAGGTCACCCCTTCTATTACTCTAGGTCCGCCCTTAACGCAAACAAATATTTGATAAATTTCCATAAAGTGTTTTTCAGAGCGTTGAAAAACATTGAAAGGCTTTAGTTATAGCTTGATGCATGTTGGGTGAGCTTTGAGTATGTAGAACATAGCTAAATGGATATACAATTATATCTGTTCGGTTCGGTAAATTAGGTTATGCTAAAACTGAAACCGAGCAACTATTCTTTTTTAATTGGCAATGCCTTGCTTTCAAGGATGTGAGATATCATTTTAAATAAAATTAGTGGGAATCATCCAAGCGTTGCGATGAGTAAGTTTAAACTATAATTTAAATTTATTTGATAACCTAGATAAACAAACACGTCATATGCGTTTTTTAGATAGTAATGTAGAAAAAAACATGTTGTACCAGTGTATTCAGAAATTACAGAATAGATCTCATATGTTAGAGATCTATTTCATTACTTCACACATTCTCTTTTGTACGAATAGTATTGTGAATGATTAGGCCGAGGGAGAGATTGTAGAATCATTATGAAAACCTTTGTAATCATTTGATTATTAATGAAAAACAGTTGTTGATGATATCTTCTACTTGTGATTAGTATTGTTTTATCAATATTTATTTACAAATATCAAAATCAGATTCTAACAGGTACAATCTCATAAATTTCTTTAAAAATAAATCCCAATGACACATTGTGTCGAAAATGCAGAACTCAAAAAGTGTCTTACACATACGTTGTTTTTCTTCAAAAGATCAAAAGAGAATGTCACTCGATAACTATGATTCCCTTATCACCGGTTGTGATATAAAACCATTGATGCTTGTCAGATCAAATTATAATATTTGGCAACGCCAAATGGTGCATTATCTTACTCAACAAAACATAGGGTGTTGGAGGTCGGTATTGTACGGACCATATATTCCAATGACACCTTGTGTCGAAAATCCTACTGAGCATGAGCCAAAGAAACCGGAAGATTACTATATGTCAGATTTTCCAAAAGTTTAGATAGATGCCAAAGCAATTAATATAGTTGTAAAGGCTCTACTTGTCACACACCGACTAGCAGCGGAAGTAAAAATGAGATGCAACAGACACCTCTGGTACAAGCACATTGTTTATAAAGATAATATATTGTTATTCAACTGTACTTTAGATTACACTGTTGATTTCATACTAAGTGTATGTTACAACGACATGTTCCCGCGAACCACGTTAATCTTCTAACAACATGCTTCTATACCCATATTCATTTGCAAAGCACATCTTGTACAACAAACACATGTATCACACAAGTCTCAAGTGACCTGAAAAACATGTTAAAGTTTTAAAAGGTCAACTACAAATATTTGGTGAGTTTCACTGTTTTGTTTGTTCCACAAATAAGTTTGAACAAAATTGTTTTGCACATTTGATGTAATTATACTTGGCCCACAAGTGAACCTTGACTGTACACAAGTGTCGTGTCCCACATCCGACACCTCAGCACTTTTCCACCCCAAGTAGCTATGCCTAACACTACATAGTGTGCTCACAAAGAGTGCATGGACATGTGCAATTGCAGTAGAACCCATGGCATTCATGCCAGCTCAATTAGGTTTGTCAAACCAATAGTACTATTCAAACATCCACCGGTATATAGTTGATCACTTGTGTTTGTGGGCACTTTTCGGTTGTTAGTACAACTCAGATAATTCATATCAAAACACGTTTGTATGTGCAAGTATGTACGTATGTAACATACAATTCACCCCATGTAAAACATGAAAATAGTTTGAAAACGGGGTAAGGAAACTTACTTATCAGCATAATCCAAGTATGCTCACACGTAAAGTATCCACTAATCCAAACCTATTGTCAGTCTTGAAGAGTTAATGACCAAAAACAGTTCTGAAGTCGGTAATTGCCGTATCTTAGGCTCGGATGGGAATATTTATCCGAGAATGGACTCATAACATAACAGTAGGGCGATGGGTATTGTCTTAATGTCAAAATTGCGTTTGGCTTCCGTGCATCGTTTTACATGCCAGCCACGATTAACTGTTTTATATGTTCGTAAAATGGCATGATCATATAAACTGTCCCAAATTGTTCATATTATAAAATGATTTATTGTCCATTAAGGAAGTTCGGGTGTTACTTGTGCCTAACTCATTCAAATTTCAGTTTCCGTTTTCTCCGTCTAGGAACTTCCCAAACTAGCTGGAATGTAACGCAACTACCCAATTTACCTCGGAATAGTTCGGAATTACCCCGCTTTCCAATTATCGCCAGTTATACCCTCTATAAGTTCACAAGTTCCGGCAAGTTCGATAAGCGTTTACTTTGCCGGATTTTATCAAAATAACTATTTTCATCGCACAATTTGCAAAGTTATATTCTAACTTTAATAAAATTATGAAATTTTTTACCTAAACTTGTATAAATATGTATAATTCAGGAAAATCATTTTCACAATTTATTTAACTTATTTATTCATTTTAATAAATTCGCTTTAAAGCTGTATTTAATCGACAATTTGGTGAATAGAACGATTCGTCTTTCAAAAAATAAAAAAAATTCCATAAGTCTCCCAATATGTGCAGGAACTCCCTGGAAAAAATAGATTTTTCCGAATTTCCTAAACTGGGTTTTCGGCCGTCGAAACTTCGTGAAAACGCCATTTTTAAAACCATATATAAACCCAACCAATGAACCCTGAATTTTCCAGGATGTTTTTCATGTCAAACCTAACATTCCTGCAAATCTTAGTAATTTATCGAATCCGTTTGCTATTTTTCCTGAATTAACGCCATTAAATACGGTAAAATTCATTAAAAATTCTCAGAAATTCCAAAAATTAAGATATTTTTCTAAAGTATTATTTCTATCATATATATCAACATGTAAAATTTCAAGTCCTAACAATACACACGCAAAAAGTTATGCTAAAACAAAGTCTACGGCTACTAGTTTCAGTTTTCTGCGTTATAACTCACGTTTCTTGATATTTTGAGCGATCTCTAAGCTTTCAAAGCCTGATATGGGCTAGGGTTATTACCTACATATCATGTATAACCCAATTATACATTCAAGCATTTTTATGTATCCTTTTCGTTTAGAGGTTGTATTGTTCGTATCTTGTCAAATAATCTGAGTTTTTAGTTGATAAACACCAAGTTTCCACCATAAAACCTCATGAACCATCTTGTTATATAAAAACAGGTTTGGATAGCCCTCATATTAAAAACTCTTAGAGTTTATGGATGAAAAACAATTATTTTTGCTTAATACAAGTTTTATCATAAAAAGACATAAAAATACTAAGAGTTAGCTTCATATCTTAAAGATTTTACTGGGTTTTGATAGTACTTTGCTGGAACAAAATGTTATCAAGCTTTAGAGTGTGTTTTTTTTTTGTAACACTCTAACCTGATTTCTATAATATTTTAATAAATATGGATGATTGGTCCCATATTTTTTTAAACATAGAATTTATACGTTTAGGTTAACTGATAACTCAGACGACCCGACATAACAGACTATTACACTTAGTTACAATAGTTTTAAACTGGAAAACTTTGTTGTGCATGATCATGCTTGAACCTTTTCATAATCCTCTCAAAGGAGTTCGCAGTTTAATAGTGTTCGGTTTTGTGCTTGGTCATCCGTCCGATTCCCGCCTTTGCGAAAACCTATAAGAAACACTAAAACAATTAGTGTTTAAGTCAAACGGTCAAACGCTTAGTAAATGAAACATTTGAACACAAACATTAAATAACATATTAGCCCTATCACCCGGCCGGGTCAGGTTTCCACCCGGCTGGTTCAGTGGAACGTGTTTCTTCTTAGAACCCTTCCCCGGCCGGGCCAAGTTTCCACCTGGCCGTGTCAGCGGAACATGCTTTCTTTTCATCCAATTTGCATCCAAATCTCATCCAAACTCATTTTAATCGCTAGTGATTCATACCTTAACTTATTTAAATCATAATCCATAACCCGTATTTACAATTTTTATGTTTTGCGCACCAGTTACCCGGTTCGCGCACATGTTTATTCGACCCGTTATGAGGTTTAAGCACTTAAGATTAAATCGTCCGTATTCTTTTCGTACCCTCTATTTTCATACTAAGACTTTCATTTATCTATCACCACAATTTTCTTTGTGATGAGTTATTATAGGAAAACTTTTATATTCCGACTTTACCCTCCGATTTGACGTTTAAAAAAAAACGACCCATTAAGAGACATTAACCAAAAAGTCTACGCCTCCCATTTTTATGTTACGAAATACTAACCCAAATATGGGATTCGCTATTATTCGTATTTTTTATCTACCTTTAGGGGTAATTTTCCCGATTTATCATTCTGGGGCGTTTAGTCAAGTATTCACATGGTGGACATATCCATGGCTCTAATAGCCGTTGTACCAAAAATACTAGACCTACCTCACTTAGAGTGGTGTAATGTCCACCCTTGACTTGACCGACTCTAGTCGGATCATAAGCCCTCACCGAGAGCATAACCCATTTTACATACCTGGCGCAGTTCAAAGCCATGACCCGTTTTCGATACCTTGCAAATTCTTTTCATTAGTCACAACAATACTTGCCCGTAATGTAAGCCTGCCTGTAAGTATGACACTTAACATAACAAGCATTAAGTACTACGCTCAAATGGTGATATCATCACCATTTGACCCGTATGACCCGTTTGGTCTTTTATCCATTGTTGGTTTACTCTTTAGACAGTTACACAAGGGATATACTTGCGAATTCGCTTATTTGACCTGTTATGACTTACATCATAGGGTCTCCTTTTTACACTCATTAGTTTGATCATTAACATATGATTTACTTGCCCCTTTTTACTGGCTCGACCCATTTCGGTTCGCGCATGCAAGTATTTATATCAAAAACATATTTTTACTTGCTTGACTCATTTCGGTTCGCGTCAGCAAGTATTTATATAAAAACATATTCTTACTCGCTCGACCCATTTCGATTTGCGTCAGCAAGTATTTATATCAAAAACATATTTTTACTCGCTCGACCCATTTCGGTTCGCGTCAGCAAGTATTTATATCAAAAACTCATTTTTATTTGTTTGAACCGTTTCGGTTCGCATCAGCAAGTATTTATCATCAAAACTCATATTTTATTATAAGGTTGTAAGTTTTGCTTACTTTGTGTCCTTGCGAGCTTCATACTTGAACTTGTATCCATTTGACCCGTTCATTTCCAAGCTCCTACCTAGCTTGTTAGAGTCAAACTACCACATCATATCCACAAGATCATTAGATTAGTCAACCATTAACATGACCATCACATCTTATGGATTCACACACACTTATTCATCAAAGTATATTATTTATTCAACAACTATGTTTATCTCATAATTCTTTCCATTCACTAATCGTTTGACTCGTTAGTGAAGTTACTTATACAAACTAGTTAGTAAGTGATTTTAAACACTTTAAGCATGTCACATAAAGTGTTATTTGTTACTAACAATCAATACTTCATGCCTAAATCAAGTACACGAAATCTTATGTCTTTTCTTGATTAATAATAACATTATTAATGTGCAACGATTTTCTATACAACTGTTGTAATTGGCCATTATGACCCATTCAAAGTACGATCAGATTAACATGTTCAAAGATGGATCATAGAAAACTCAAATAACTTCGCAAGCATATAAGGTACACCTTCTAACAGTTTTTCTATGATTTTATATGGTTTTTATAAAATCAGCACAACAACTATATTTTCATTTTCAAACAGCTTTCAAAGCTTATGCACAGCTGTTTGAATTCACCTTTTCGACCCATTTAACAACCATATTTACTTCTTATGATTGAAAACAGTAAAAATTTACTCTTCCGAAAAGGTATAGAACACCCAAATCGGATAAACAGTTGATTTTATATGATTTTTGTAAGATTAGTCAAAATCCGTATAAAAAACTACGAAAATCATGTTTAGGCGCCTTTCAAGTTCGACGCAAACCATCAAATGCAACCCCCTTTTATGGCTAAATCTCTTATTAAACTCTTGGAAATGGTTAGAAACCTATAACACGATGATTATAGGTTAAAAGATGTCAAAAACATCATCAATCTCAAGAAATCATCATCTTAACCCTATTTTTTTTTACCATATTCCCAACTTCATCTTCCCAACTTACACTTAAGCATTTCATCATACACCTTAAGTGCATAGAGTTCTAGCTCCTCTTTAGTTAGATTTATTAACCTCCTACATCCAATTTTTATAATATTATGAGCATGCTTTCACTAGAGTCAATTAATTCATGAACACATGTCAACCAAGATAATTAGTCTTGACTATTTTACATAATATAATTTGGGGTTCTTCATTATATGATAAAACCCATTTCATAATACATTTGAATGATCATATAAACAAGTTATGGGGCAAAATTTCATAAAATTATCAATTAAGACTATCATAGTTGCTCCTACATACGTCTAATCACACCTTAAAGATGAACACCCCTTTAAGACCTTCTAATTTCACGAATTCCTCCAACTAGAGAATTTCATAAATCATGAAATTGAGACATAGCTTATGTTAGGATGAAGTAATACTTATCAAGACTTCAAACATGCACTATAATCACTCCGATTTCAGTTTGAATTGAATTATTTGAGAAGATTTTCAAGAACAAGGGTTCATCCCTTCTTTCTATCTCTCTGTACGCACACACACACCTACATGTGTGTGTTTTGTGTGTTAATTTTCTGTTAGTAAAACTAGTTTTTCAATTTTTTCATTTTAGTCCCTCATGTAATGTTTTGTTCTAAAAGAGCCACCATTCATTAATTCAATACTTAACAACATATTATCACTAGGTTAATTGTTCCTAGTTATTATTGTATAAATTTAGAGATGTCAAAAATTTTAAGTGACCCTATACTTCTATATATATACATATAAATTTAATATTTTTGAGTGTTACATTTGTAGGGTATAAAGTTAAAAATGAAAAGGGAAACCCCCATATAGTTCTGATCGATCTCCCTAGGGTCTTCTAGACCCTTAAACTTGGTCAAATATTGCAACTTGTGATGTTATATGATAAGTATTAGCTGATTTCTCGGGTCAAGTTCGTTATTGTTTTTTAAACGCGCACCCTGTTCGCTAAAAGGGCACGTTTTAATGCATTTTTTGCGCGGTTTTTATCGTTTTTAAAATACAAACTCAGTTTCAACGAAAACCCAAATGCATCAATATTTTTTTTCAAAATACATTCTATTAATGTTGTATAAGTGTTTTTAGGCTTGACTGCTGGTACAATGCATGTTTGGTTGTTTCCGTATGCGTTAAAATCAAAGACGTTTCTTTAACTAGGATCTGTCTCGCTTAATGTGCCACTACCTGCCAGGCCACGAAACCTTATGTTATTGTCTATGTATTATGTCTAAGTAATTCTGAAACCCTTAGAATCGTCTTCGGCACTTCCGATCGTATCTAAATCGTTATTGTTCGGTTTATACATTGTTAAACAAAAATCTCCCGTTAAACTTGTCTTCAGCACCCTGAGGCATCAATATCTCACTGTTGGCTATTATTGTTTGTATGTTACTCATATTGTACCCTCGGACTCATCCGAGGCATGATCCATATCATTTCGTGAGTCGTGTAAATCGTACGCCCAATTAGGGTTTACTTGGTTTTGCCAGGGTTGTCACACTACAAACCAGATCTATGCATAGCTATTACATTGTAATAGTACAAAAGAGTTATGGGATGAGTTAAAAGAGAAATTTAGTAAACTGAGAAAATCGTTAAAAACAACCAGCAAACTCTTGATATACAAAATGCTGAGAGTATATCTAACCCAATACAAACAACAGTTTGTGGAAAGGGTGATGAAAACATTGTAAAAAACAATGATCCTTGGAATACAATTGAATATGTTAATAATTGTGAATGTGCATTAATGGGCTCCAAAATGGGAGTTTCTACATGCCTAGATAACCTATGGTATGTAGGTAGTGTGAAGCAATTCAAAAGGAAAAGTGTTAGGGTCAGGAACTGTCTAGGCTGGTAAGCTAAATTTGAAAATGTTAATCTTGTTGATAATTTAAAATTCAATCTACTAAGTGTTTCACAAATGAGTTACAAAGACTATGGCTCATTTTTTACAAAGAAAACTTGTAAAATTGTTAGACCTGAAGTAGTTAAAAAGATTGAAAAAATTATAGCTGAAATCACCACATAGTTTGTTGCTCAGAGAAGTGGCAATTGGAGGGGTATGGTCCCAAAAACCCTCATACTGATAACAGGTCACTGGAATAACCTTGCACGCTACGCGCAACGGTACGCCAACCTTGAAACCAGCAGGTTGCCTAACAAACCGTGCGCTCCCCGCGCAACGGCAAGTTAAACCTGGAAGCGCAGGTCCCTGACCCTGCGTTGATTGAACAAACCTCTAGCCGCGAATTCCTAAAACCTTGCACAAGGCCAAGACTAAGATAAGAGCAACTCATACTTAGTCTTGAGAACAAAAAAGGACTTGATCCCTACAAGTCCGCACTGGCCAAAAATGCCACACCCCGACTCGCAGCAGAAGCACACACGTGGTGCAATAGATACATGGTATGAATACGTTATTTAAAAAGGTACTGTATTTCACAACACAAGCATTGGTTACAATGTTTGATTACACACTGAGGTTTACTGTACAGGCACTAATGTCCCAAAAGCAGTTGTCTTTGCTAAGCATGCTTCGATGTACAGTAGTATTCGATCAACAAAACTTGAAACCCCGTATGCACTTCACTTTATTCTTCTTTTGCTTTACCTGAAAAGAATGTTAAGTTTGAACGGTCAACTACAAATAATGGTGAATTTCACTGTTTTAGGGTGTTTCACAATATAGTTTGAACTGGTTGATTTTGCATGTTTGACATGAAATCATACTAAGCCCACAAGTGAAACCTTAACTGTTCTCAAGTGTCGTGTCCCACAACCGACACCTCAACACTTTACCACCCAAGTAGCTTTGTCTAACACCACTTACCGTGTTCACAGAATTGCATGGACATGTGCAATTGCAGTAGAAGCTATAGCATTTGTGCCAGCTCAATTGGGTTCGTCAGACCAATATTACTATTCACACATCCAGCGGCATATAGTTGATCACTCATGTTTGTGGGGACTTTTCGTATACAGTATAACCCAGATAATTCACATCACAACATATATGTATGTGCAAGTATGTCCGTATGTAACAAGCATTTCACCCCAATTAAAACAGTAAAACAGTTTGAAAGCGGGGTAGTGAAACTCACCTAGTATATAGCACGACTATCACAGGATGGGTAAGTATTAGTGTTCTATCCCTTCGGTCCTGATATTAGTTAGTGTTTGGTTATTACCGAATACAGTTTTCAATTCGGTAATTGCAATAACTATGGCTCAGATGAGGATAATCATCTGAGACTTGACCTATAGCCTAACAGTAGAGCTGTGGGTATTATCTTAGTGTCACATTTCAGTTTGGGTTCTGGGCACCGTTTTGCGTGCCAGTCAAAGTTGTTTGTTTTAGATGTTTCGAAAGTGGTATGATCATATGGATTGTACTAATGAGTTGTTCATTAGAAATTATTAACTTTATATTCAGGGAGTTCAGTCGTTTGGGGATCCCAGGTTGCCCGATTTTAAGTTTCCTTTTTCGCCGTCGGGGAATCTCCCAAACTGGCGTGTAATGTACCCCAAGTACCCATTTTGCCCCGAACATTCCAGAATGACTCCAGTGTTCCACTTATTACCAATTTATTCATTGGTCATTTTGCGGTCCTGACAGGTTCGTTAACGTTTACAACTCCCGGTTTTGTATAAAATAATAAGATTTTTAATTCCGAAAATCATTACTCAAACGATATACTTCATAAAAATCTAAAAGTTTTTATATAAGTGGTAAACATATATAGAATTCTGGAAAATATTTTCAGAATTTATAAAACTAAGATATTAATTTTAATAAATTCACGAGAAACTGTATTTTAACTGAACAATTTACATCCAAAATGATCCGACTTTCAAAAATTCCCAAAAATTTATAGAAGTGTCCCATATTTTTGGGAACCTCCTGCAAAAAAAATGAGATTTTTCTGAATTCGTTATACAGCTTTTCCGGCTACGAAACTTTGCGACAACGCGATTTTTGAAACCCATTTCAAACTCAGTCAATGATCCTCAAACTTTTCCAGAATGTAGTACATATTAAACTCAACATCTCTATAATAGTTGGTGATTTATTGAGCTCGTTTAGTATTTTATCCGAATTTATTCCTTTAAACAGTTAAAAATTCACCAAAACTCACCAAAAAATCAGAAAATTCTAAAATTTATTTGAGTCTTATGGTCACCATGGGTGACCATCCTGTAAATTTTCAGGTCCTAAAAATACCCACGCAAAAAGTTATACAAAAACTAAGTTTACGGCCACTAGTTTCAGTTTTCAGGTGTTATACCTCGCGTTTCTCGATCAAGTGCTGTTCTAAGCTAGGATCAGTACCTATATACCATATACAACATGAACATGCAAAAACCCATGTCAATCAAGCCTTAAATCCGATCTTTTTTGCTTAAGATTTGATTTGTTCGGTTATTGTCGAATAGGTTGTATTTTTGTATCATAAACCAATGTTTTGCATCCCAAACACCATGTATAATCAGATTATATATTAATCATGTTAGAACAACCCATATTCCACCAAAAACCTCAAGATTTTATGGATGAAAACCTCTCTTTTTGTTGAAATCATCTTTAATATATGGAAATCATAAGAAAATGTTGTCCAAATCATAAATATATCTTAGATCACAGCTGAAGCCTAATGTTTCTTGGCTGGTTCCGATTGTTGTGTGTGAAGATAGTGTAAAAATTGATGAGCAGATTGAGTTTTTTCTACTGGAAAAAAAGAAAAGGAAATGTACATTACATCCGTTCTTAAGGCGGTTAAGGTTTTGTTTTTTTATTATTTTAACTTTATAATTAATTCAGCAGCTTCACTCATTTTACTTGTATAACTTTCAAAATATAGCATATTATAAAATTATGAATATGCCATTGAAACGAGCTTATTTTTCTCTATATTTTGACCTAAGTTTCGTTAAAAACAGGGTAGGGCCAAATATAATATATTATAATATATTTTATAATTATTATTAAACGGGTCTTATAATACTAACTTTCTGTAAGGTATCTCATAGTCCAAATTTTCATTCGACCCGTCAGTTTGGTAAATGATCGTACCACGCGCAGTTTTAAAAATACAAACCCATTTTTAATGAAAAGCTGAACGCTTTCACGTATTTGCTTAAAATACATTATATTAGTGTTTGATAAGTAATGTTTTAGGCTTGACTGACCATACAATGCATGTTTGGTTGTTTCCGTGTGCATTAAAACATAGGCGTTTCGTTAACCGAAACCGCCTCGTTTAACGTGCCAACTACATGTTAAAGCCTCAAATATTATATTATTGTCTAGGGACCTTTTCTAGGTAATTCTGTACTCTTAGAATAGTCTCCGACGCTTACATTTGCATCTAGATCGTTATTGTACGGTTTGCGAACTGTTAAACAGAAAGCTTTTGTTTAACCTGTTTTTAGCAAGTGAGGCATCCACATCGCACTGTTAGGTATTATTATTTGCATGTTTCTCATAACGTACCCTCGGATTCCTCCGAGTGATACTTAGTATCATTTCGATATCCATATAAGTCGTACGTATAAATTAGGGTTTACCTTTTTTCGCCACGGTTGTCACATTCCCCCTGGTTAAGAAATTTCGTCCTCAAAATTCGATGTATTTAGTTGAGGAAAAGGTGGGATATTTCTTGCGGAATTCATCCTTCCGTTTCCACGTAGGCCCTCGCTGCGAGTTCCATCGTACCTTCACCAACAGATTTTGTTATGACATAGTTGTTTGGTTTTCCCGTCCATGATTTCTACCAGTTCCTCCTGAAGTGGAGTTTGTCATCAACGTGCACATCTTTCAATGGTACAATAGTGGTGCTCAGTTCGACTGGTAATTTTAGCCGACACGCTACAGGTCCAACCTTGGCAATAATTTTGTGTGGTCCTATGTATCTCGGAGTCAACTTTCCGCCTTGTCAAACCTTATAACTCCTTTCCACGGTGACACTTTTAATAGCACCTTGTCAACTACTTCAAATGACAACATTTCCGACGAGCATCGGCGTAACTTTTCTTTCGATCCGGCGCTGCTTTCAGTCTGGTTTGGATCTGATGCACCTTCTCTGTTGTTTCTTGAATTATTTCAGACCCTGTGAGTTGAGTATCACTCACTTCAACCCAACAAAATGGTGATCTGCACTCCCGGCCATATATCGCCTCGTATCGTGCCGCTTTTATGCTACTGTGATAACTGTTATTATAAGAAAATTTGATTAATGGAAGGTGCTTGTCCCAACTTCTTCCAAAGTGTAGGACACAAGCACGAAGCAGATCTTCCAATGTTTGGATAGTTCGTTCTGATTGGCCGTTGGTGTGGGATGATAAGCCGTACTCAGGTCTATTCTAGACCCCAAAGCTTCTTGTAACTGTTGCCAAAAGTGTGAAGTAAAATGACTATCACAGTCTGAAATGATCGCAACTGGTACACCGTGTCTAGCCACAACTTCATTAGTGTAGAGCTCGGCCAATTTCTTGGTTTTATAGGTAGTACGAATCGGAATGAAGTGCGCAGATTTGGTTAGTCTATCCATGACTACCCAAATCGCATCATAACCTCAGGGTGTTCTTGGAAGGTGGGTCACGAAGTCCATCATGATTTGCTCCCATTTCCATTGAGGTATCTCGAGTTGTTGTAGCATTTCCGAGGGTTTTTGGTATTCAGCCTTGACTTGGGCACAAGTTAAACATTTACGAACATACTTCGCCACGTCTTTTCTCATGCCCGACCACCAATAAAATTCCTTAAGGTCGTGGTACATCTTGTCTGTAACGGGGTGAATAGAGTACTTAGATTTATGAGCTTCATCCATAATCAGTTGACGTAGGTCATGGAGAGTAGGAATCCATACCCTATCTTTGAAGTACAACACTTCATCAGTTTTCTTCTTAAAATTCTTCTCATTCCCATGCAACTCCTCCTTTTCTATTTGACCTTCCGGTAAGGCTTCCATCTGTGCCGCACGAACCTGCTCCTTGAGACTTGTTTGTACAAGCATCCCCAAGGCCCGTAGTCTAAGTGGTTTCACCCTATCCTTTCTGCTCAAGGCATCAGCTACTACGTTCGCCTTGCCCGGGTGATACTTAATTTCACAATCATAATCGTTTAATAGTTCCACCCATGGCTGCTGCCTCATGTTCAGTTCTTTCTGGTCAAATATGTGTTGGAGGCTTTTATGATCCTGTAGACCATGCACTTTGTACCGTATAAATAGTGCCTCTAGATCTTAAGTGCAAAAAACACCGCTCCAACTCTAAGTCATGCGGGGTATGGTTCTTTTCATGCACCTTCAGTTGTCGTGAAGCGTATGCTATTACCTTGTTCCGTTGCATCAGTACGCATCCTAAACCTCGTGTGAAGCGTCACATATACGACGAAGTCTTCGTTTCCCTCCGAAAGTGTTAGAACTGGTGCTTAACATAGTTTTTGTTTTAGCAATTGGAAAGCTGTTTCTTGTTCTTGACCCCAGTCGTATCTCGATCCTTTTGAGTGAGCCCGGTCAAGGGTTGTGTGATGCAAGAAAAATTTTCAATGAAGCGACGGTAATATCCTGCCATCCCAAAAATTGGCGGATTTCTTTGGCGCACTTAGGTGCTTGCCAATTCTTAATGGCTTCGATCTTACTAGGGTCAACACAAATTCCTTGTTGATCCACCATGTGCCCTAAGAATTGCACTGCTTGTAACCAAAAATCACATTTGGATAGCTTGGCATACAACTTCTCCTTTCTCAATAGCTCCAAAATTGTACGTAGATGGCTCTCATGATCCTCCTTGCTTTTTGAATATATTAGGATATCGTTAATAAAGACTATACGAATTTATCCAGGTGTGGTTTCAAACCCGGTTCATGAGGTCCATAAATACGGCAGGTGCGTTAGTTAGCCCAAAAGGCATAACCAGAATTCGTAATGGCCGTACCTAGTTTGAAAGGCTGTTTTCTGGATATCTTCCTCTTGAACCTTTACTTGGTGATACCCCAATCTGAGATCAATTTTCAAAAAGTAACAGGCTCCTTGTAATTGATCAAACAAATCATCAATCCGCGGAAGCGGATATCGATTCTTAACCGTGACCTTGTTCAGCTCCCTGTAATCTATACACATCCTAAAGCTCCGTCCTTCTTTTTGACAAACAATATTGGCGCTCCCTAAGGGGAATAACTAGGACGAACAAAGCCCTTATCCAACAACTCCTGCAGTTGGTGGATAACTCTTGCATCTCGGAAGGCGCAAGGCGATAAGGTGCCTTGGCGATCGGAGCTAATCCCGGAATTAAGTCGATACGGAATTCGACTTGTTGGTCGGGTGGCAATCCGGGTAGTTCTTCAGGAAAAACATCTGGGTAATCACGTATAACTGGAATGTCTTCAATACGTCCTTCCTTTGGTTCTACAGCTGCCAAAATTGCCATGTACACCGCACATCCCTGTCGTAGGCACTTCAACACTTTGTTCACAAATAATTTCTGCCTTGTACTTGGAAAACAGTCCATTCCCACTACTATTATCAAAACTTCCAAGTTCTACAGGTAGAAGGTCAGTGAGGAATTGGTGGTTGTTAAGGGTTAGGGACAGTCACAGATAATTTGGTAACTAGTTATAGGTTTACCGTTATCGATTTCTATAGAATAGGGACGTGTTAGCTCACTAGCCGACATATTTAATAATGGTAGGAAGTTAATGGAAACAAAGCTCTTATCTGAACCAGTATCAAATAACACGGAAGCATACTGTGCAGAAACAAGAAAGGTACCTGTCACTACATTAGGATCTGTCATGCGTCACCAGATCCTCTAACAAACGCGCGTCTCGAGTTTGATTAGAAGTTGAGGCTTGCCCTTGGTTTGTCTTTCCTGTGGGTCCTTGATTCAGCTTCAGGCAATTTCGTTTAAAATGCTCCGTACTGCTGCACTCGTAGCTGGTCGAGGGTAGGTTAGTTGTGGGTTTTGTTGAGGTGATCGTTGTTGATTTGTTTAGGGTCGGTTGGTTTGGGAACGAGTAGGTTGGTTCGGACTGTTGGTTCAGCAGGTGTTCTACAATTAAGGCATAATGCCTCATTTTCTGACACTTGTTGCAGGTTATGGTTCGACACTCGTCCAGGTGATGGTAACCACATTTGTTACATTTTGGCCATGGTCCGTTATAATATCGGGTCTCGAATCTGTCATACCCTAATCTGCAGCGGAAATTGGTAGTCGGGGCATGATTGGGTTTTCATCAAAGCTCATGACATTTACTATTACAAAATTTCATATTTATTATTCCAAATTTAAAGGGAAAATTCCAACAAACACATAATCACAAGCACAAAATATTCTAATCATAACATTTAAGTAACTCTTTAATTTTTCTTCTAAGGCCCAATCCTATGTGTTCCATGCTTCAACCTATTCACCTGTATCATGTGTAAAAATAGAGGTTTGGGTAAACAAAAGTTGGCGAGTGTATCCCATTTAATCATTTGAAAGAATTAGTTATATTGATTAATTTAATAAAAATGTGCATAAACCAAATATGAGCATGCGTATATGTAAAACCATCCACAAACCATATAACATCTAGCAATGTACACTTGAGAATGATAAATAATGAACTGTGAGATCAAGGCTCAATCAAACGGAGCCGATCTAATGAGGCATGTGATGCTCAACTCGTATCCAATGAGGAACTAATGGGCCTAATGTGAATGATGCACTGAAATGAGAAAATGTAACCACATGTAACAACAACCAAACATTA
Organism: Scalesia atractyloides; assembly: GCA_947069175.1. NCBI lineage: Eukaryota > Viridiplantae > Streptophyta > Magnoliopsida > Asterales > Asteraceae > Scalesia > Scalesia atractyloides. The sequence goes on from CAMTDV010000029.1 coordinate 55,319,024, forward strand.
CATTAATGTTAGATCATAAAATGGTAGTAGCACGAGTGTTTGAATAAACAAAATTATTTAAACGACACATGATACACCCCAAAACATGAATAAAAAGGGAATTTGTAAGGATTCACTCACGGTGGGTGCGTTTCTTGGATTGACGACGAATGCGCACGATTTAAGATTCAACCGATTAAAGAAAACTAACCTAAATAATCATGTAATAATTCGATAAATATATCTTTTATTTGAAATTAATATTTCTAATTAATGCCTTTTAGAATTTTTGTAGGTTCATTTTTGTAGTATTTACTACGAATCTAAAACTTAAAAAGTCTTATTTTTAGGTAATTTAAAGGATTTTTAAATAAAAATTAATAAAGAAAATATTAAAAAAATGTTTACCCTTGTCAGGGTCTGATCGGTTGGACCCGTTTGACTTTGGAATTATTGGCATCGTGTGAGGATCGAATTTGTGGCCTCCCGTATACGTGCACATAGCTCTACCAACTGAGCTACGTGTCTAACCCGAAATAAACCTGATTTTAATTACATATATATACTAATTAAGTTATTTCATAAATTCATTTAATTAAAAAGGATTTTATTATATCGAACCCCTGCACCATGTCGGCATCGAACCCGCGTGTGTGTGGATACCATTGCACACAGTCCACCAATGGACTGTGTGTCTAACTCGAGTCTATTATCAATTTACATTAGATTTATATACATATTAGGGTTGATCTGAGTGGGTTTTTAAAAAGGATTGGTTTTATTTTGGATAGTTGGATACGTGTGAGACTCGAACCTGGGGCATGTGTAACCCGATTAGACTTTGATTTTAGTTATATTAATACACTATATAAACTTCATCTTCCTCATGAATATTACCCAGACATTTAACCCGACTGTTAACCCATACAAATTTTGATTCTCCATTTTAAAACAACTAAACACTAAACAAAAATATCAAAAAGATTTAGATGTTTGTACCGATTTGGCGAAGTGTTGAACTTTTCATTTGAACTCCGGTAACGAACAAAACTCCGGCGACGTTATTTAAAACAACAGGTTCTAACAAAGGGTTTTAAGTGTTGATTGAGAGAGAGTTTGAGAGAATGAGCGAATTCGTTTGTGGTGAAATGATTGGTACTTATAGAGTAACCAGTCAATCACAGAATTTCGGTTTCATTCTTGATTTTTGAAATCATTGATTTTAGTCGGTTTCACCTCATTGATTCCGAATTTCCGTTTGAAATTGATGATTAGAATCAGTTATGCTCGCTAAAAAGGAAATCGTAAATCTTGTTTTGATTAGAATCAATTAGTTCTTGGCGGTTACAGGTTCTGATAGTTTGAATTTGCAGGTTTTGCGTTCGTTTTAATATAAAACTTAATTGATTTCAGTTTTATTCACAAATATGTGTATAGCGCAATGGTGTGTGTTGTGTTGGATTCGATGGGGACCCGGGTTCGAAACCCGGTTGCCCCTTTGCATTTATTTTTTATTATTATTAACCCTTATTTATTATTATTATAATTACTTTTTATTTATTTAATATTTTAACTATTTAATTTATTTATTAACCACAAAATAATAACACGAATTTGAACGATTAATAAATGCGTAACGAAACTAAAAATACTTGGATTATTTAAAGGAAGCGGGTTTTGGAACCCGTTTTAAAACGAATGTTACAGAATCTGACCGAATATGCTTATGCGGTTGAGATCCCTGTGGCTTATTGTCATAGTCGGTTCTTTTAGTGCCAGACGACTCTCGGGCATCTTCAATATATTCCTCCTTACCATATCAAAAGTAATCGTGCCAGACCTTGACACGACACTTTCTATCGTCAAGTGAACTACCGAGTTTACAATGATTCGGACTTTTGGGGCCAATCCCCATATATAACGTTCAATTCATTTTGATTCGAGTCTGACCATATCTGGTAGTAAATGAGCAAGAGTGTTAAAACGATTAGTATACCCCACGTGATCTGCCCCTTGCATTTGTAGGTTCCAAAATTCATATTCCAGTTTTTGTATTTCACTTTTCGGACAAAAGTGGGTCATCAGAAGTGTTTTAAGTTCATCCCACGTCATATGGGCAACGACTTCCTGTCCCCGGGTCTGAACGATGGTATTCCACCAGTTCAGAGCATAATCGATAAACGTAGAAGTCGCATATTTCACAATACACTCCTCTGGACAATTCGTGATGTTAATAACTACTTGTGTCTTCTCAATCCATCGAACAATCCCTGTTGGCCCTTTCGTACCGTTGAACTCTATAGGTTTGCCTTCCATAAATTGTTTATAAGTGCACCTTTGCACCACATTGTTTTGATCCGGTGCATTTGTGTTAATGCTCTCCGCAACTTGGGCTACTATGGTTGGAATAACAGTTTGTAGTTGTTGGGTTATTAGTTGTTCGATGTTTGCCTCTGTCAGGTTATTTGCTCGTTTTGGGCCATTCTATAAAAAATGCATATATACTGATACATGTATCACATATCAGATTGCATTTCATCAAAATTGTTAATAATCTCATAAACACACGAACACGTATAAACAACAGTCACTATTATACATATAAACGCCGCTGTACAATAATCAAAATTGGCACACAGGTCTAATCCACTAAGGATTTATGTTAGTAACATACTAGTCAAAATTTGTCATCACGTGACGTACACACATACTATCAACATCGAGTACTAGTAACATACTATATCATACAACCCTATCTCAATGTAGGCATACAGTCCCTAGTGCTTGATAGGAGATCAAAAGATCTATATATACATAAGAAATCGCTCCCTCTACCGATGTGAGTGAAGCGCCAACCACACGAACCCTATTGCTAGAAATGCAATCATTGCCAAGCGTAGATACAGTAGGGTCTGGGAACGTCCCTGCCTGTAACTCTCCTGCCCCAAGACTGCTGAAATGCCATAACTACCTGTTGAGTGCTAGTAATGCACCCGTACATAACACTCCTATGGTGAGCCTCATCTGCTCGTGCAGTGGCAAGCACTATATTTGGTCATATAGATGTCCGATCCAATGGATAGTCTGAGGGAGGGTGGTTGGTCCTCAGGTGGTACTGGTATGCCCCAGACAGGCGGGGTAAGCTCCTCTGCCGGGCGGGAGGGCTCTCCCTGCTCGCGAGTATGGTATAGGGAATGAGGCTCTGGTGAGGGTGTCAGATTTAGGAATCGGGCTGTCAAACGGTATCCAAGGTCCGATAAAGTATGTGTCATTGGGGAGGGAGGTGGAGTACGGATAATCGGATAAAAAGCTGGAGTTGGCATCGGGACTCTCATACGAGCCATTTGCCTAAAACAAGCAACTGGTGGGGAGGGTGGCGAACCAAGAGATATGGGAGTGCACGGGGTAGGAAATCGTGGGATAGTGACTGGTGTAGGACTCCGCCTAGCCATTGCAGGATGGTAATATAGGTCTGATGTGTGGCTATATTCAGCCGCTACGGGCTGACAGTGAGGTAGAGAGTGGTAAGAACTAGTAGCCTCGCTCCCCGTCTAATGGGGGATCGGGGTGGGTAGCTATCACAATAGTAACCTGATAAGTCAGATTCGTTGATGGGGAGCTCGAATCCTATCGCCCCCTCTTCCTCCTCCTCCATGGACCCTGACTCCATATCCTCTGGATCCTCTTCCGTCTCCATCGATGGATCCTCTTCAGAACTCTGACTGCGTCGGTTCGACATCGTACCTGCAGAGTTTAAATAAATTATGATAATGTATTCTAATTGTTGTGAAGTATGGGTACTGAACATACAGAGATTATAAAAATTAGCACACGTTTGCATCGAAGATCAAATACATACATACATACATACATACATACATACATACGTACGTACGTACGTACGTACATACATACATACATACATACATACAACATACATACAACATACAATATATATATTGTGTTCGCATTAGTGTTCGCTTCTTGTCCTCCCTCGATGGTGTTCTCAGAATGCCCAAGTACAAGCAGATAAGTTATTATGTTCCGAACCACAATAACTTATTTGCCCGACAAGGCAATCCTAATAATAACCATACTATTTGGTTACTATAGGTTCTCACTATGGTGAGTCACACTTATGATTATAGTCTAGGCTCTCTGGGAATACCTACTTCGGTATAACCGATGGCTTTGATACCATCTTCTGTCACAACCCGACTCGCAGCAGAAGCGCACGCGGGTGATCGGAATGTCGCGCCCCGATCAAAGATAATATTTATAGTCCCGAATTACCCTTAACAATGTGTTAGTGGTAGTAAGGGGTCGAAACACGAAGAGTTTGTGGTTTGCGATGGATGCACTTGATTCTTAATGGTTGTTATCACAAATTATGAAGTTTGCTATTTGGATTGCTTAAATGTTTGCTTGTTTGAAAGAATGTCAGAATGGTCCGACGAATATGTTTTTACTACTTAACTAATAACTTGAACAATTGCACGAAAAATGAATTACTTGATTAACACAATAAATTGAGAACAAGGTTCATACCTGGTTCGGTAATGCAAATCATAGGGTTCCTACACGCTTTTAAGTTCAATTCCTTTGTATCAATACCAACAAGTTTAGTGTTAAGTGATTTAGATGCCAAGAGCTATCAACGTTATGAACAACAGACTACAATGCACTTTATCATCACAAACAAGTAAACTCCAACCTTGACAAGGCATAATTGCACATAAACATTTCACAAAGTCAAATTTAATCTTCATTTGACAATTCATGAATTCAATACAAATTCAAGTCAATTATCATAGGTTTCAAAATCAAAATACAAATTGTCACAAATCCATATTCAAAAGCATGTCAAACCATAGAACTTACAAACCTACACGAGTGAAATCCAAAGAGATTAGCCGCTCATGGTGAACGGAACTTGCTCACCGGATGATTGGAGTTTGATCACGAACATCCCGAAGCTTCGAAGGTAGTGATGATGATGGTTAGGGTTTGGATGGGAGGTGAAAGTGGATGTTAGTGAAGGAGATGATGATGATAAGTTAGGGTTAGGATTGAAGGTTGTGACTTGGATGATGGAATGGATTGGAAAGGGTTATGGATGAAGGGTATCTTGTTCTTGGCTCCCAAGAGGTGTTTTCAAACTCACAAACTCGTAACTCCTCCAAAAATGGTCAAACACAAGTTAAAACCCGTTCAAAATTGAATTTCTGCGATAGCACTTTCTGGAGGGCGTCGGCGACGCCCTCTAGATTTTCTGTTTTCTGCCGACGCCTTAACTAGGCTGTCTACGGGAGTTTCTGGCCGACGAGAATAACCAAGGGGCGTCGCCGACGGCCCATTTGGGCGTCGGTGACGCTAAGCCCAACTCTTTGTTTCCATGTTCTTCATTTCCAATTCCCGGTTGATCCCTTCGCTCCCCGATGCATCGTAAAGCTCTCGAATAACTCCTTAAACTCCGTTAGACCTGCAAAACACAATTCTAATCAAAGGCCATTCGAAACCAAAATTCACGTAAAAACATAAACTTAAATACGATTCATCATCGGTTTTTGACCACATATCACATCCCCACACTTGTCTTTTGCTTACCCTCAAGCAAATCTGTCTTTCACTTTCACGTAGGTAGAATAAGGAACACACTTCCCATTCTTGAGACGTGAATTAAGGTCTAATGTCAAACTCGGTTCATAATTTTTATCATTTTCAAAATATTTAACGTTAACATGATTAACACATAAAAATGGTTATCCAAGATTAACTCGCCCTTGAAACTCACAAATCATACACATCCCTCACAATGTTCTCTCCACTCGGCTTAGAAATTGGCTAATAATTGATGTATTAGCACTTTTGATATAATCACACAAACCGATTAGAACACATACCCGCATAAGCTTGCAACTCAATCATTCTCCACCACCGAACACAAATATTAAGCACAAGTCAAAAGGTCTTGAACGGGTTGTATTGGGGCTAGGCTAAGGGTATGGAATAGGATATTTTGAAGTGGCTAAGGTGATGAAAACTCGATTTTTATTACAAAAACAACTATTCTATGACAACCGACTACAAAACAATAAGCTAAGAGGCAAAAGTTTTTCGCCTTTTATTCAACAAACTATCAATACATACATTTTTCTTTTCTTTTCTCTATTATATTCTTCTTTTTTTTACAATCCTAAAATCAAGTTTTCATCACACCGGTTAAAAATAAGAGGTTCAATGGTCAAAGGCTAAATGGGTTGGTCAAAACGAACAGTTTAGGCTCAAGATTGGCGACTAAGGATTGATTTTGGGTAAGGGTATATAAATGGTGTAAAGTAAAAAGGTTTACCTAATGCCTTAATCATTCTTGTGCTCATATTCGGTCTATGGTCTCAAATGTATCAAAATTTGCAAGTCTACAATACATGACTAATGGTCCACTCAACCAAAGAAATATATGCATATATGATATGTAAAAGTGGCTCAAAATCTCATGTATAGAACGTATGGAATGCGATATGTATAAAATGCAAGTTTCTTAGGCGGATTATTTCCAAATAACCACCCGTTAAATACCCGTCATGATATTAATTCGAATTTGACCATGACAAAAGACCACATGGGTTGTGTCATCCCTCGTTAACTTAGTTACTTGTGCTTTTTAAATTGCTTCAAACAAAGACATTTTGAATTTTTTTTGAAATTTTCCTCATCCCCATACTTGAAGTCAACATTGTTCTCAATGTGTAGTGTTTAAATAAACGGGTCAAAATTGAAAAACTTTTTCTCCCCATCCCCACACTTGCGGTCAACATTGTCCTCAATGTGTAGGAATATAGCTTTTAAAACGCACAAGGGACGTGACACGACTAACCTTCCCAAAATTTCACCCCGGCAAGGACATACGACATACAATCCACTTATTACTAACTAAAAATCAAAGCTAAAAAAAAACGTATGCACTGGTTTTCGCTCATTCCTCGTGTGCTCTTCATTCTTCAACAAAAAATGGTCGTCTCGCGAACATAATGTACCTACAAATCTCAACCCTCGTGTAGAAGCAAGCTTCTCACAACCATCAAAATTTGTTAGTTACCTAGTTCTACCATTTTTATAAAGAATTTACCAAGCCATATTTTTATTAAACTTTGACTTTGTGGAAAAATATTTTACAGCAACAACAAACCTAACTCATTTTCGTAGGAATCACGGTTGCATTTAGCACATGCAACAAGCCCTTTAAACCTCCCGATAGCTCGGGAGGACGAGTAGGTCTCGTGAGGGTTATCTAGGGAACAACCCACAAAGTTCATTTACTACTAAGCAAAAGAAATACAAAGATTACAAGAGAACTAAAAGATAAAAGGAACGAAACTATCAAAAACAAGAGAAAGATACAACAACAAATTACATACCACCTCAAGGTGGTCGAACGGAGTACTTGTTGCCCACAAACTCTCCCATATCACCCACCGGGATTCATACCATTTGTTTCCAAACGGGCCAAACCTCCTTAATTCTTCATCTCCTTCTTCTCTTGAGGTGACTTCTTCACCTTCTTCTTCTTGACCGGTTTCTTCTTCGATTCTCCAAACTTACCAACCATAGCACATATCTTTTTGTTCGGATTCATGTCCACCTTAGGACAGTTATTCTCACCAATTGAGTTAGTGAATTTAGGAAAAACATTCAGATTTAGTTACCGGTCCCCAAATTTCATGCTTGCCGTTCCCGTTGCATAATTTATTATGGCATTAGCAGTTGCCAGAAACGGTCTACCCAGTATGACTATCGGTTGTGTATTCTCAACACACCCAACATAGTCAACTACCAAAAAATCAACTGGGTAATAGCAATCTTCAACCTTCACTATCATCTTCCACCATCACCCTTGGATGCGTGGGAGTCTTATTGGCCAACACAACAGGGGTGTCAAACTTTTTCAAAGGACCAAAATCATATTGGTCATACAGACTCCCAGGCAGTATACTCACACATGCTCCAAGATCAAAGAGCACCCTCTTTATTTTAAATTTACCTATTTGGATTGGAATAAGAGGATCTCCTGGATGTTGAGCTTTTGGGAGGGAACACGATAAAACGGCACTAACATGTGACTAAATCAAATTGTTTCGGTATCTTATTGTGTCATTTCTCGGTGCTCAATTCTTTTAAACACTTTACATGAGCCGGGACCTTTTTAATGTCATCAAGTAACGGCAAATTAATTTTTGCTTGTTTAAATTTTCCCACCTCTCTTCCTTTGGTGGGCTCCGTTTTTCAAACTTTGATGCATTAATTGGTTTTAATAGAGCCAACGGGTATGGGATGGTATTAAACTCCACACCCATATCATTGGCCCTAGCATGCAAGTTATTTAAACAACTTTCACAAAAAGATTTTTTAGTTACTTTTTCGATTTTAATTTGTGAAATAGTTTCTTGCTCATTTTCACTTCCCGACTCATCAGCTACATCTTCCACTACATCGTCAACAAGGTGTGGTGGTGGAATACTTTCAACACTACAAACCTCATCATTTGAAAGAAGACTTACTGCGTTAATGTGCACATTCCTGACATTATTCGTGCTTGAACTTTGATGCTTGGGGTTCATTGTGGTGTCACTTGGGAGTCTTCTCCCACTTCCTCTCATTTGGGCCATTTCTTCCGCAAGTTGACCAACTTGCTTTTCCAATGCCTTGTGTGACTTGTCTCGCACCTAAACTCCTTCTTCATCTCCATCTTGATCTCTTGATTTGAATCTCTAATAGCGTTCATGATCGCGTCAAGTTTGGAGTTTAACGGTTCATCACCACCTGATTGAGAATTAGAATTACCACTCTCACTACCGCCTTGGTTGTAGCCCCTTTGATAATTACTTTCAATTGTTGTACCTTGGCCACCCCCTTGGTTGTACTTTCTTTGGTAACCGCCCGAATTACCACTTTGGCGGTTTTGGTATGTCGGTCCTCCTTGACCGCCACCTTAATTTCCCGATTGGAAATTCGGGTTCATTTGATTCGAAGCATTACTATACCGAAAATTTGGATGATTTCTCAAACCCGGATGGTAAGTGTTGCTGTTCATATCAAACTATTTTCTATCTCCATACACTTGGCTCACCTCTTCGGTAGTGTGTGCCGTAATAACTTGACAATTCTCGGCCAGGTGACCGAGGTAACCACATTCTTCACACACGGCAAACTGTACCTCACCCACCTCTTTTTTCTTCATACGGGCCAACTCCCGTTCTAATGTTTCAATCCCGTCCTTGGAACTTGCATCGCGGTCGGGCCAAGACTTTGAGATTGGATGCTTTTTAGTTCGGTCCGCCATAGCCACGGCCTTGGAGTTCTTACTCATCCTCTCTAAGAATTCCCAATCATCTTCCTCGTGGTTGTTCAATAACGTACCGTTACTTTCCGATTGAAAGTACTTATGATCTTCCACATCTAATCCCCGTACGAAACACTTTAACAATTCCCATCTAGGAATTTGATGGTGAGGGCATTTTCGAACCAACTCCTTCAATCAAGCAAGTGCCTCATGTAACAATTCACCCGAAAACTGTCGAAACGACCGAATTTCGTCTCTCGCATCGTCAGTCTTAGCGATCGAGTAATATTCATCCAAAAACACTTGTTGCATCTCTGCCCAAGTGTGAATACTATTTGCCTGAAGCGTGAGGAACCATTGCTTGGCTTTATCTTTTAACAAGAACTGAAATAGCCTTAGCTTCACTTCCTCTATCTCGAAATTGTGAACCCCAATCGTGCTACATATAGCGGAGAATTCCGCCAAGTGAGTGTATGGTTCGTCATTCGTCCTACCATTGAAGTGTGGTAGGATGTTAATGTAATTGGGCTTGCACTCGAATGATCGCTGTAACGCTTCGCATTTTGTACCTTTCCATTTTTAGCAAGTCTTCTTCGTGTTTCTATTTTTGGAAAGTCCAAACTTTGTAATCGTATTTCTATCCTTTAATTCAATGTATTCTAAGGCTTTGATTGTAAACAAGATTAATCAAGTATGCTAAATTCGCAAACTTTATTCGCGGTTTAAACTTATGATCATGCTATACTTTATTTCGTAAATCAAATCAAAACAACGTGTAAATGTTTGATGAATATTTATAAATTTTATACTAAACTATAGAAAAACAATTAGTGATGTTATTCAAATAATTCAAGCTTCAAATTATCATAAAATCATGTCACAATATGTTCAAGAAATTACTTGTTGTTTAATCATCTTTTTAGGGTTTTAAAAATTATCATATGCATATCATAAGAACATTACAAGGCCCATACTTGCTTATTATATCATGTGTGACATCTAAACCCTAAGTGCATAAATGAAATAATTAATTGAACAAAAAATAAATAAAAAAAAAGACAGCCCACTTGCGGCCGCAAGCTTGTGGGTGTCTTCCCCCTTTTTTTTAATTCAAACTCCACCAAATCACATTGAATACAACCTAAAACTAAACCCTAATCTTCCCCCTATATAAACACAAGTTCCCCACCCATTTCTCACTTTTACAAGCCTCCATACTCTTCAAACAAGTCCCTAACTTCTAAAAATCATTGCTGAAACGCAGCAGCTTGCAAGTGAGTTTCGACTCACTTTTCTTCTTCTTTTTACCTTGTTTGTCTTTCTAACACTCTTGGACAACCTCTAGGGAGGTTCTCATAAGTTTTCTTGGGCAAACTAAGGTGAAACCACACCATTTGGAGGTCCAAAAGTACACAAAACTTTCTGCCCAAATTTTTATCTTTCAAACTTCAATTTTTTCAATGTTTTCACTTGGTTTTCTTCCTTAACATTGTTTGATAAGTCCTATGAGTGTTACCATAGGTTTTCCATGGAAAACCAAGGTGGAATCACACCATTTTTGGGGCCAAACTTTCTGTTTTGGATGATACCTTATAAAACTTTTCCAAACATGTTTTAAACATAACAAATCTATGCTATATATGCCACTAACCAAACTTGTGGTTAGTGTGTTAAGCTAGACTTGTTCACATACAATCAAGAGGCATATCTTGTCTCTAAACTTGTGGTTTTTATTAGGGTTTCAAACCCACAAGTGTTGAGCCATCCGAGCTTTCATGCTTGTGATGGTGTAGGTGTGATTACATGAAGGCCTTGGATGATACCTTATAAAACTTTTCCAAACATGTTTTAAACATAACAAATCTATGCTATATATGCCACTAACCAAACTTGTGGTTAGTGTGTTAAGCTAGACTTGTTCACATACAATCAAGAGGCATATCTTGTCTCTAACTTGTGGTTTTTATTAGGGTTTCAAACCCACAAGTGTTGAGCCATCCGAGCTTTCATGCTTGTGATGGTGTAGGTGTGATTACTGAAGGCCTTGGCCATTCAACTATTCAATCCACCCCTCACTTGATGATTTCTATAATTATTGACCATCCGGATTGTCCTTGTGTCAATCTGTGTAATGGTGAATCTTATGAAAGAGTTTTAGGATGTTATCCTCCTACCTCCATGCATGACTTACATGAGTTACATGAATTCCATGAAATACATGAACTATATGATTAATTAGTAGTAATATAACTATATGTAAATACTTAATATAACCGAACCTTAGACCATAACCAATGGTTAGTTGTCTTAATAAGTAGGTTATTTTATCTTGGACATAACAATCGTTACGATTCTATTGGGCATGACCCATAAAATCACAAACACCCTTCGGGGCTTATTAGTGTCAAAAATGAGCTTTAGTGACAAGATGAATACTTTTGTATGTATACTTCCTAAACTCATTAAACTCCCCGTCAATCTAATACTCAGACACCTACATTTGCCTTGTGTAGGATAAACTTGGTGTCCATCCCCTAAATCAACCTAACTCTCTCACGGATAATACTTTGCAAAACCGTGAGTACACTCGACCCCTTTTTATGTTTTCCAAAATTTGGGTGCAACACGATTAACTTACAAAAACTACACTAAATCACACTTTATTCTATACACAAACAATCCATCAACATGCTTTAGTCTTATGCTACTTGAATTGTTACTTGGTACATTCTTATGTGATCTAAATGTCATTAACTTTGATCGAGCCTCCCTTAACATGTATAGCGCTGTAGGAGTAATGCACCACCCGTATTCTTGTGGTCATTGTTAAGTTGAAATCTATTTTGCAGTACACTAGAGGATTGACTTGTAGATTCACATGCCTTGTTTACATTTATCTTGTATGCTAGCTAATCATGTGGATTTGTTTAATCGGATTTTATACTTATGCTATGATATTAAACTTGTGTGCTCGCCAATACTTTGTTATTGTAACTATACTTTTTAACATGTTGAAGGTTGATAAAGTTGTATGATGGAACTTAGTAGGAATGGCATAGAAACACGCGTAGAATACAAGTTAATTTTTATGTTATTGTTGAACTTGTTTCGTTGATGTTACTCTTATTTGGATTTTGTTGTGATATGACAATTGATGTTTTGAATGAAATGAAATTTGGTTGATCTAATTATTGTCGCAGAGAGTGTTATGATGCAATGAGCAATCTAGTCGTCTCACTCCAATGTTTCCACCATCGGTTGGGGTGTGACAATCCCCTCCCTCGAGGTGTAGGCACAATAGGTGAGTCATTTTCGGTGACCACCGGTCTAAATCGCCCATTAACACCTCTTGGGCCTTGTTGATGTTGACGACACGGACCGTTAACCTCTTGATTCATCGGCCGATAAATACCTCTTCGATCACCACCCCAATCTCCACCTTGATACCCACCGCCCACAAATTGTGGAATCCGGTTACGGTTACGGTTACCATTGTTATTGTTGTTGTTGCCATAATCCCGATTCCTTCGATCATTTCATGGTTGACGGTTATTCCCGTAGCCGTCATCTCTACCATACTCACGCCCACATCTATCGTTGTTCCCCACGAAATTGGCATTTTGATAGCTAAAATCTTCATACTCAAACCTCGAGCATTATCAAAATTCCCCATTTGTTGTCTTCCCATTCATCATCCACAACCCTCTCGTTATAATTTCCACCGTCGTCCGAATATTCCGAGTGGACGCTCACATGTTCTGGTGATTGATAACCGGGAATACTATATGGTGCATCGTCGGGAATATTATTTCTCAAATCATCGAGATCAAGAAATTGGGCTTCATTTGTGGGATTTCCACGACTATGATTAACTCCACGGTTAGCGTTAATATATCGGTTGTTGAGATTTGGAGGTAATGGGTTTTGTCAGTTTTGTTTGGAGGTAGAGGTGTGGGTGTATGTTGGTGATTGTTTTGGTTTCGGCTACGGTTTTGGAATGGTGGTGTTGGTGGTCTTGAGTTGTGTCCACCCTCCGATTGGTTGTTTTGATTGTTTTGAGCTTGGGGTAGGTAGTTGTGGTATGGTTGTTGGGTTGGTTGGAATTTTGAGGATCCATTGGAATGGGTCCAAAGGATGGTGTAGGTGGTGAGCTGGTGTTGGGTGGATTAGAAGCAAGGGTTGCCTCTAATCGGTTGGCTAAATTCCTCCTAACGACCCGCTCAATTTCCGGTTCGAACACTAACGACGAGGTCCTCCCGGAATTCCGTGTATGCATGCCCTACCTGTATCCTGCACAAGTAACACACCCGTGTAACACAAAAGCAAAGACGATAATAAGAATTAAGCACTTTAAACAATTAATCACGAAAGTGAATTTAACCCAAACGTAAAGCGCACGAACTCCCCGGCAACGGCGCCAAAATTTGATCGGAATGTTGCGCCCCGGTCAAAGATAATATTTATAGTCCCGCATTACCCTTAACAATGCGTTAGTGGTAGTAAGGGGTCGAAACACGAAGAGTTTGTGGTTTGCGATGGATGCACTTGATTCTTAATGGTTGTTGTCACAAATTATGAAGTTTGCGATTTGGATTGTTTAAATGTTTGCTTATTTGAAAGAATGTCGGAATGGTCCGACGAATTTGTTTTTACTACTTAACTAATAACTTGAACAATTGCACGAAAAATGAATTACTTGATTAACACAATAAATTGAGAACAAGGTTCACACCCGGTTCGATAATGCAAATCCTAGGGTTCCTACACGCTTTTAAGTTCAATTCCTTTGTATCAATGACCAACAAGTTTAGTGTTAAGTGATTTAGATGCCAAGAGCTATCAACGTTATAAACAACGGACTACAATGCACTTTATCATCACAAACAAGTAAACTCTAACCTAGACAAGGCATAATTGCACATAAACATTTCACAAAGTCAAATTTAATCTTCATTCGACAATTCATGAATTTAATACAAATGCAAGTCAATTATCATAGGTTTCAAAATCAAAATACAAATTGTCACAAATCAATATTCAAAAGCATGTCAAACCCTAGAACTTACAAACCTACACCAGGGCGAAATCCAAAGAGATTAGCCGCTCATGGTGAACGGAACTTGATAACCGGATGATTGGAGTTTGATCACGAACATCCTGAAGCTTCGAAGTTAGTGATGATGATGGTTAGGGTTTGGATGGGAGGTGAAAGTGGATGGTTAGTGAAGGAGATGATGATGATAGGCTAGGGTTAGGATTGAAGGTTGTGACTTGGATGATGGAATGGATTGGAAAGGGTTATGGATGAAGGGTATCTTGTTCTTGGCTCCCAAGAGGTGTTTTCATACTCACAAACTCGTAACTCCTCCAAAAATGGTCAAACACAAGTTAAAACCCGTTCAAAATTGAATTTCTGCGATAACACTTTTTGGAGGGCGTCGGCGACGGCCAAATAGGGCGTCTGCGACGCCCTCTAGATTTTCCGTTTTCTGCCGACGCCTTAATAGGCTGCCTACGCGAGTTTCTGGCCGACGCGAATAACTAAGGGGCGTTGTCGACGGCCCATTTGGGCGTCGGCGACGCTAAGCCCAACTCTTGTTTTCCATTTCCTTCATTTCCAATTCCCGGTTGATCCCGTTCTCTCCCCGATGCTTCGTAAAGCTCCCGAATAACTCCTTAAACTCCGTTAGACCTGCAAAACACAATTCTAATCAAAAGTAGGCCATTTGGAACCAAAAGTCACGTAAAAACATAAAGTTAAATACGATTCAACATCGGTTTCGACCACGTATCAGCGAGGTGCAACAAATACATGGTATGAATACGTTATTTAAGAAGGTACTGTATTACACAACACAAGCGTCGGTTACAATGTTTGATTACACACTAAGGTTTACTGTACAGACACTAATGTCCCAAAAATGGTTGTCTTTGCTAAGCATGCTTCTATGTACAATAGTATTCGATCAACAAAACTTGAAACCCGTACGCACTTCACTTTATTCTTCTTTAGCTTTACCTGAAAAGCATGTTAAGTTTGAACAGTCAACTACTAATAGCTGGTGAATTTCACTGTTTTAGGGTGTTTCACAATATAGTTTGAACCGGTTGATTTTGCATGTTTGACATGAAATCATACTAAGCCCACAAGTGAAACCTTCACTGTTCTCTAGTGTCGTGTCCCACAACCGACACCTCAACACTTTACCACCCAAGTAGCTTTGTCTAACACCACTTACCGTGTTCACAGAATTGCATGGACATGTGCAATTGCAGTAGAAGCTATAGCATTTGTGCCAGATCAATTGGGTTCGCCAGACCAAAAGTACTATTCACACATCCACCGGCATATAGTTGATCACTCGTGTTTGTGGGGACTTTTCGTGTGTTAGTATAACTCAGATAATTCACATCATAACATATATGTATGTGCAAGTATGTCCGTATGTAACAAGCATTCCACCCCAATTAAAACAGTAAAACAGTTTGAAAGCGGGGTAGTGAAACTCACCTAGTATATAGCACGACTATCACAGGATGGGTAAGTATAAGTGTTCTATCCCTTCGGTCCTGATATTAGTTCGTGTTTGGTTATTACCGAATACAGTTTTCAATTCGGTAATTGTAATAACTATGGCTCAGATGAGGATAATCATCTGAGACTTGACCTATAGCCTAACAGTAGAGCTATGGGTATTATCTTAGTGTCAGATTTCAGTTTAGGTTCCGGGCACCGTTTTGCGTGCCAGTCAAAGTCGTTTGTTTTAGATGTTCGGAAAGTGGTATGATCATATGGATTGTACTAATGAGTTGCTCATTAGAAATTATTAACTTTATATTAAGGGAGTTCATTTGTTTGGGGATCCCAGGTTGCCCGATATTAAGTTTTCTTTTTTGCCGTCGGGGAATCTCCCAAACTGGCGTATAATGTACGCCAAGTACCCATTTTGCCCCAGAACAGTCTAGAATGACTCTAGTGTTCAACTTATTGCCAATTTAGTCATTGGTCATTTCGCGGTCCCGGCAGGTTCGTTATACGTTTACAACTGCCGGTTTTGTATAAAATAATACATTTTTTATTCCAAAAATCATTACTCGATCGATATACTTCATAAGATTCTGAAAATTTTTATATAAGTTGGTAATAATATATAGAATTCTTGAAAAATATTTTTAGAATTTATAAAACTAAGTTATTAATTTTAATAAATTCACGAGAAACTGTATTTTAACCGAACAATTAACATCCAAAATGATCTGACTTTCAATAATTCCCAAAAATTTACAGAAGTGTCCCATTATTTATGGGAACCTCTTTAAAAATTTGAGATTTTTCTGAATTCGTTATACAGCTTTTCCGGCTACCGAAACTCCTCGACAACGCGATTTTTGAAACCAATTTCAAACTCAGTCAATGATCCTCAACTTTTCCAGAATGTAGTACATATTAAATTCAACATCTCTATAATAGTTGGTGATTTATTGAGCTCGTTTAGTATTTTATCCGAATTTATTCCTTTAAACAGTTAAAAATTCACCAAAACTCACCTAAAATACAGAATATTCTAAAATTTTTTCGAGTCTTGCGGTCACCATGGGCGACCATCCTGTAAATTTTCAGGTTCTAAAAATACCCACACAAAAAGTTATACAAAAACTAAGTTTACGGCTACTAGTTTCAGTTTTCAGATGTTATACCTCGCGTTTCTCGATCAAGTGAGCGTTCTCTACCCTTCCAAAGGCTGTTCTAAGCTAGGATCAGTACCTATATACCATATACAACACAAACATGCAAAAACCCATGTCAATCAAGCCTTAAATCCGATCTTTTTTGCTTAAGATTTGATTTGTTCGGTTATTGTCGAATAGGTTGTATTTTTGTATCATAAATAAGTGTTTTGCATCCCAAACACCATGTATAATCAGATTATATATTAATCATGTTAGAACAACCCATATTCCACTAAAAACCTCAAGATTTTATGGATGCAAACCTCTCTTTTTGTTGAAATCATCTTTAATATATGGAAATCATAAGAAAATGTTATCCAAATCATCAATATACCTTAGATCACAGCTGAAGCCTAATGTTTCTTGGCTGGTTCCGATTGTTGTGTGTGAAGAAAGTGTAAAAGTTGATGAGCAGATTGAGTTTTTCAACTGAAAAAAAAAAAGAAAAGGAAATGTACATGTACATTAGTTCTTAAGGCGGTTAAGGTTTTGTTTTTTATTATTATTTTAATTTTATAATTAATTCAGCTGCTTCACTCATTTTACTCGTATAACTTTCAAAACATAGCATATTATAAAATTATGAATATGCCATTGAGACGAGCTTATTTTTCTCTACATTTTGACCTAAATTTCGTTAAAAACAAGGTAGGGCCAAATATAATATATTATAATATATTTTTATAATTATTATCAAACGGGTCTTATAATACTAACTTTCTGTTAAGATATCTCATAGTCCAAATTGTCATTCGACCTGTCAGTTTGATAAATGATCGTACCACGCGCAGTTTTAAAAATACTAACCCATTTTTAACGAAAAGCTGAACGCTTTCACGTATTTGCTTAAAATACATTATATTAGTGTTTGATAAGTAATGTTTTAGGGTTGACTGACCATATAATGCATGTTTGGTTGTTTCCGTGTGCGTTAAAATAAAGGCGTTTCGTTAACCGAAACCGCCTCGTTTAACGTGCCAACTACATGTTAAGGCCTCAAATCTTATATTATTGTCTAAGTACCTTGTCTAGGTAATTTTGTAGTCTTCGAATAGTCTCTGGCGCTTACGTTTGCATCTAAATCGTGATTGTACGGTTTGCGAACTGTTAAACAGAAAGCTTCTATTTAACATGTTTTTAGCACACTGAGGCATCCACATCGCACTGTTAAGTATTATTGTTTGCATGTTTCTCATAACGTACCCTCGGATTCCTCCGAGTCATACTTAGTATCGTTTCGTTATCCGTATAAGTCGTACGTATAGATTAGGGTTTACCTGTTTCCGCCATAGTAGTCACAAAAAAGCACTGATAAGGCCACGTGGAAGGGAGAAGTGCAAAGAGGCACTGATCAAGTACAAGGGTACAAAGTTGCAGAGCTGTGACCCAATAACAGCTCGGCAGGTTGTGCCAGACCACGTTGCGTGATGAGTAGTCATGCAGAGAACAGAAAGTACGCAAGGACGTACACGTGGCACCAATCAACTCACGCCAGCGACTGTCACACGATCTCCACTAACGGATGATGACAGTGTAACATCCGTCAAAAACGGATTTACCAAACCCGCTCCGTTTATCAACCGAACAGTCAGTTAAAATTCTCGTTGCGAATTAAATGCCCAAAATAATTTTAAACGATACATAATCAATTATTATACGGGGATATATAATTAGTTTTTGAAAAACTGTTAAAAATCGCAAAATAAAAATGTTTTGTTTCTGCCGGGAGTCGAACTCGGGTCTGTACCGGCTCAACAACGACTTATCACCCAGCCAATCAACCGCTCCGCCACTTTGATTTTCTGTTAATAAAAGGAATCAATTAATTCAAATAATAATGTTCGGAAGTCAAATTCAGTAAATTGCGCCCAATTAGCAGTCGTCGGAAATCCCGACGACTTCGCCGTTAATCTACGTTTCCGCTCAAGTTAACCGAAGAACTAACTCCCACGACGGTTATAACCGACGTCTGAACCCGCGACATCAGCCGTAACCGCCGGAGAACGGCTGACTTCGAATTGAGACCGAATTCAGACCCCATACATCTCGATACTACCCCATAAATTCACCCACTACTCACCAGAAATCTTTCACACTCAAATCACACCCTTTCTCGGCGAAAACTCACTCGCCGGAAATATTTTGTATGTCGCCGGAAAACCGTGTCCTTAATCTCTGAACTTTGCTGAACCCCCTAAACTTTTACCGAAGTCACCCACACCCTTTGTTAGCTTTCTGAAGATTCTCTGCTGCAAGACACTCGTCGCCGGAAGAGATTGCTGTCGCCGGAGTTCTGCCGGAAAACAGAGGAAAGCCAGTCGGTACTTTTCACGCCCAATTTCCTTTCTTTTTACTTTTATCTCATCTGTAATTGATCATAAAATGCTAAAGAAACCTGAATCAACACTTCGAACCAGTCAGTCGTCACTTCCGGTTAAAACCAGTGAAGAAGACGATGTTTCGGTAATGGTTAAGTATAATTAAAATCAAGTTATTTACCGGGTTAGACACACAGTCCAGCGGTGGACTGTGTGCACATTAAACGCTAAGGTCTCGAGTTCGAATATTGTTTCCTCACACGCTGCCTTAATAAAAATTCTTTTTTTTCGCAAACTGAACCGGATTGATTTTAGGTATATGTTAAGTATATTAATAACCGAGTTAATAACCAAGTGAGACACACAGTCCAGCGGTGGACTGTGTGTACGCTAACCCACAGGTCCCGGGTTCGAGACCTGTGGAGCGCACCGGTTCTCTGGATTAAATCGTTTTTAAATAAAGGATTTCTGTTTAAATCTAATTAATATATATATATAATTAAAATCGGATATATGACGGGTTAGACACGTAGCTCAGTTGGTAGAGCTGCGTGCACGCGTACGGGAGGTCTCGGGTTCGAGCCTCACTCAGCGCACAACAATATGCCTTCGAACCGGTCAACAGTCAGTCAAAGTCAACGGTCAAAGTCAACTGTAGCAAAAATCAAAATTTTTTTATTATTTTTATTTTTTTATTTTAATTAAAAATACTTAAAAATAACATTTCAACAATCCTACTAAAATAGATTAATAAAATCCGTTTGCTTACCGAACCAAAATGCTATTTATCTAGGTTAATTTCACTCGTGGTTAAAACCATTTCGCGTGCATTCAACATCATCAACCGAACGCACCCAATGTGAGTGAATTCTTACAAATTCCCCTTTTTATTCATGTTTTGGGGTGTATCATGTGTCGCTTAAACTAATTCTTTTATGCAAACTCGTGCTATACCATTATATGATCTAAACTAGAATGTAACTATTGTTGGTTGTGGTGTATTACATATTGTCAAAGTTGTATGCAAATCATTTAGGCCCATCAGTTCCTCATGGGAGACGAGTTGAACAACGCGTGCCTTAAAACTCATCATTTAGGCCCATCAGTTCCTCGTGGGAGACGAGTTGAACAACGCGTGCCTTAAAACTCATTCATTAGGCCCATCAGTTCGTAGAACAACGCGTGCCTCAAAACTCATTCATTAGGCCCATCAGTTCGTAAGAACAACGCGTGCCTCAAAACTCATTCATTAGGCCCATCAGTTCGTGGAACAACGCGTGCCTCAAAACTCATTCATTAGGCCCATCAGTTCCTCGTGGAAGACGAGTCGAACAACGCGTGCCTCAAAACAATCATTTGGTGTATGTATGTTCAATATTCAATATTATGTGATGTGTGAATAAATTTACATCTACATTTACTCATATGTGGTATGCACATTATTTATAATCAATTGGATAAACTTGTCCAAATGTTTTCCATAGGGTTCACTCGCCAACACTATGTTGATCCAAAAACCTTTTTACACATGATACAGGTGAACAGGTTGAAGCAAGGAAAACATAGGATATGCCTTAGAAGAGAACAAAGAAGCTTAGATTGGTAGTTAGAACATGTTGTAACATTTATTGTAAATTTCCATTAAATTGTATTAATGAATATGAAACGTATAATAAATGTCATGAGCTTTGATGATAACCCAATTATGCCCCGATCACCTTTTCTGCTGCAGGTCGGGGTGTGACAAATTGGTATCAGAGCCATGACTATAGGGATATAGGATAGGTTATTAGACCCTTAGAGCCTATACTATAGTCTGCCTAAATTTTAATTGATTAGGTGGTTACATACAAACTTGTGATATTTATTTGTTTCATATTTGTCTACATTTACAGTCAAACATACATGCTTATATACACATTCATTATACATATATCGATGTTCATGTATTCAATTCATTTTCATACTCTCATTATTCAAGGATTTTGTTGCAATTTTCAAATCTCATCAAAGTAAGTTCTGCGACGGGCATGTAGTAACCGGAAGGGTACAAGTACCGGTAGTCGGAACGTCCTGTCTAGGTTGGCATTCGTATAAACGGACCAGTTTGCCTACCTGGGGACTAACGATGAGAGTACGACGGACCTATTAGGCCAAAGCATGCCACACCAAACGTCGTTCGAACTAACCCTACTTTGAGATGTCACCGTGTCCATGCCTGGGCACATTCCGAATATCATACGTTACATATTTCTCGATTTTCTCCGGGTTTTAGTGTACGTAACCAGGCTAACACATACGAACCATATGAAAAACCCGGTAATCATGGGGGCCCACGTGATTACGAAGGTGAAGTATGGCGGCATGCAAGGCCCAAATACGAGCAAAGCCCAAGACATCCTATGGATGTAGTAGATTTATTTTTCTATATTTATTTTATGAACGTTCATTCCCAAACACGACCCACGATTCCAAAGGCATCCAACTCATACGGAGGCGGAGTATAATTACAACTTGATCTACAGGCCAACTGAAGCAGCTGAACACTCTAAGTTCGTGAAGGAGATCGCGCTAGCCCCACTTGAACGCATGAAATTACCATCCAATGTGGGAACGTTTAATGGGTTGACAGACCCAAATGACCACGTGCGTTTGTTCACTGGCGCGGGGCTCATCGGAGGTTGCACGCTGCCTATGTGGTGTCATCTGTTTGTCCAAACTCTTACAGGTGCTGGCGCCTATGGTTTGACAACTTACCCACGGGTAAGCTCACTTCATGGAACGATCTCAAAGATAAGTTCCTAACTCATTCTAGTCAACAAAGACGATACGTCAGAGATTCTTCTGACGTCATGAATATTTGGTGACGGGATGATGAAGTCTGGAAGATTTCATCACGTGCTACAAACAAGGAGGTGTTGGAAATCGGTAACGTGCACGAAGACCTGATTCTTGCACAGTTCAAATAACATATCCGATGCAACGAGATGATAAAGGTCTTGTCAGGAACCTCTGGCCTCTTAAAAAGTTGGAAGAAACTCATGGCGGCAGCTAAGGTCTACGCGCAGACGGAGCGCAACCTAAACTCCAATCGACCTCCTCTACCTCAGTACCGCCCGCAAGACATGAGAAGGAGTTTTGCGAAGAAAAACAAGAAAAGTTGGAAGGAGTCCAACCAAAACCCTTCTTACTCACCAGTCGATGCGCGCGCAACGATAAACAAGATTGCTACTCAAAAAGCAATCAAACAAGATAATCGCGATCGACGTTGGACGCCACTGACAAAGACCCTGGTGGAAGTGCTCAACACAGAAGATCATCAGTTCAAGCAGCCACCGCCGATGAGAAACAAAAAAACGTCAAGACCCTAACCATTTTTGCGATAATCACAAAGATACAGGGCACACGACCGACAACTGTATCAGTCTGCACACGGAAATAGAAAAGGCGCTGAAGAGTGGGAAGCTCACCCATCTGCTTCAAAACATGCGCAAGGAAGTGCGCCAAATTACTCACGGTGAAGAGGGCCCGAGTAACAAGAAAATGAAGCAAGCATTCGTTCATATGATACAGGGTGGCCCGGCGCGCAAGCGCAACTATCAGAAGAGTTGTATGCCACATTGGCGCGAACAACAGGTCATCTTCCCCATAGTTCCCAGGGGTCCTAAGAGGAACGACCGGTTGTGATAACTTGAATCTTTGGCCATTATCGCACCGACTACATGTTCGTTGACCCGAGAAGCTCTATGGACATTATCTATGAACAATGTTTTCAACAGTTGGACCCGGAGGATAAAGCGCGCTTAGAGCCAGTCGATTTCCCATTGACTGGTTTCTGTAACGAAGCCATTTTTCCGCTAGGACAGAGCTCTTTCTCGGTAACTCTTTCTGACGAACGATACTCGCGCACGGTCCCTGTTAACTTCATGGTGATGCCAGAAACATCGTGCCATGACGTGTTATTAGGCCGTCGCGCCTAAAGAAATTTCAACATGATCACCTCTACTCCTTACGCTGCTTGCGGGTTTCCAACAGAAACCGGGGTAGCAATCATGTATTCTAGGAAGGAGGTCATGTCCATAGAAGAGGAACCGCTGGTGAAGGTACCGAAGTCATCTGTAAACGATGAGCCGGAAAAATGGGTACTCAACAACAAATACCCAGAACAAACGGTGTTACTAGGTCCCGCCATGACCCCTGCAGTCAAGGCGCCACTTAAACAACTCTTGTAACGCAATCTAGACATTTTTGCGTGGTCATCGGCAGATATGACAGGGGTACCAAGAGAGATCGTGGAGTACGCGCTCCACACTTTTCCTTCAGTTGAGCCAGTCGTTTAGAAAAAGTGCAGTTTTGGAGCTGAAAAAACTCGCGCAATGAACGAGTAAGTTTCAGAGCTCCTCCAGGCATGCATCCTTAGAGAAGTGCGTTGCCAAACATGGGTGGCCAATCCGGTCATGGTCCAGAAACACAACGGCGGTTGGCGCATGTGCGTCGATTTCAAAGACTTGAACAAAGCACGTCCAAAAGACTGCTACTCTTTGTCGGAAATGGACAAAAAGGTGGACTCTTTCGCTTCATTCCGGTGGAAATGTTTTCTTGATTGCTACAAAGGCTACCATCAGATTCAAATGAAGAAAGAGGATGAAGACAAAATCGCCTTCCGCACGGACGAGGGAATCTTTTGCTACACAAAGATGCCCTTCGGTTTGCGCAACGCGGGAGCCACCTACCAGCATTTGATGGACCATGTCTTCGGAGATGACGTTAGCGAAACCGTTGAAGTGTACATCGATGACTTGGTCATCATGAGCCCGGACGAGGAAATGATGCTGACAAACATTCAGAAAACTTTCACATCCTTGAAGTTAAACCCCAGGAAGTGCTCGTTTGGAATGTAAGAAGGTAAATTCTTGGGATTTACCGTCACGCACGATGGTTTCAAAGTCAATCCTGAGAAGGTGGAAGCAATTCAGCGTATGCCTTCCCTTAGACCATGAAGGAAATGCAACGGTTGATTGGGCGACTGGCTGCGCTGAACAGATTCTTAGCAAACCACACGATGTGAAATCCTTCCCATTCATCAGCACCCTGAGAAATTGTGTAAAGCAAAACAAGTTTCAGTGGACTCCGGATGCGGATAAAGCCTTCCAACAGATGAAGGAATGCTTGATTAAGTTGCCTACACTCACGACACCGCAAAAGAACGAGCCATTGATCCTTTAGCTTTCCGCATCGGATATCACTCTAGGCGCTGTCTTTCTAGTAGAGCGCGCAGGAGTCCAAACTCCAACCTACTATGTCAGCAAGATGTTAATTGACCCGGAGACAAGATACCAAATGATGGAGAAGCTCGCTTTAGCTTTGGTCCATGAATCCCATCGGTTGCATAGGTATTTTCAGGCCACGTGATCACAGGTCTCAGGAACTATCACATGGGACAAGTTTTGTCCTAATCGGACATATCTGGCCGTTTAGCGAAATGGGCTATCGAGCTAGGTGGACATAATACCGTGTATAAACCACGCCCAGCTATTAAAGGCCAGAAACTATCCGATTTTGTCATGGAAATGCCGAATAATAAAGTGCAAGAATGTGAAGTTGTCCAAAATCCAACGCCTGTCACAGATGACCGCGCATGGATCCTTCACACTAACTGTGCATCCAACGATGATGGCGCAGGGGCTGGTCTCCGTCTAATAAGCCCTAAAGAGTTCACCTATGCCTTGGACTTCAAAAGCACAAATAACGAAGCCGAATATGAAACGTTTCTGGCAGGTCTTCGTTTCTGGCAGATCTCCCCTTCTCTTTTTTTAAGCACTCAAATTCAGCACGTAGGTTGACCATCTCATCCCTTCAAGATTTTTTCTCGTGATTATCCCTCTCATAGGCCTCCCTTCACAACTTGCGTTCCTCAGCAAGTGTGGCAGCGGAGCCTTCAGCCTTCTTCTTCCACCCTAGCACGAACCATTCTTTGGTCCGTTGAGCTTCAACGAATTTGGCTCTCTCAGCCTCGAGCTCTAGTTTCTGCGTGGCCACTTGGGCCTGCTCAAGGACCTTTTCCTTTTTTGCTGCCTCAAATCTCTCCTGGTCACGGTGCATGCTGCGCCATTCCCGGATGATTTTATGAGTGTTGGAGGCGGAGCTAGCAACTAACTAGAGGTACGCGCGATATGTCTATTAATAAATTTCTTCCGCGCGCGCACATACCTCTGCTGGGGGGAAGACATCCTTGAACCACTCACGGCACGCCTGCCAGTGACTAAATTTTTCTCCTTACCTCAGCTTCCACACGGGGTGTGGATCTCTGTTAGGTCCTAGAACTGTGAGACTGAAGCATCAAATATATGTAATGATCTATGGTAGTTGACTTGGTTTAACTAGGTTAGTTTGTATTCGTTTTGGACCTCTATAGGCCATTTAGGCATGTCATAGGCCATGTGGGCCAGGCAAGCCCATTAGGGTTATGCCTTACCCTAGGTATAAATAGAATGTTATGTCATTCCTAGGGTTAAGACTATTGGAGACTTTCAGGTTTTCTCTATAGAACCTTCATCTTGTACCAGGCGGTTTTGCTTATTCAAGTAATAGAATCGTGTGCAAGGTGTTAAAGTGAATTCGTATTGTTTTTCATCATTTCGGTTTTTCTTGAAGATCATCAAGTTTGGATTCCGCCCATCCTTGGTGATTGTGTGATATCAGTGTTAAATCCGGATTATCGGGACTTACAAGTGGTATCAGAGCCTGTTTGAACCCGTTTTCCAGGCTCACATCAGATATTACAAGATTCTGTTCGGTTTTCTGCTGAAGAACACGAAGAACACGAAGAAGATTCAAGCATCTCGGATCAACATTCAAGGATTTTGGATTTTATGGTTGTATTTCGGATTGAAATCTGCTGCATTTCGGATAAAAATCTTGAATTTATGTTAGCTTTCGGAAAATTCTTCAAGCATTTCGGATTTTCTTCAAGGATTTCGGATAATCTTCAAGCATTCCAGATAATCTTCAAGCATTCCGAATAATCTTCAAGCATTTCGGATTTTCTTCAAGGATTTCGGATAATCTTCAAGCATCCGAATAATCTTCAAGGATTTCGGATTATAATAGTTCCATTCCGGATTACTGT
Source organism: Scalesia atractyloides (assembly GCA_947069175.1). Classification (NCBI taxonomy): domain Eukaryota; kingdom Viridiplantae; phylum Streptophyta; class Magnoliopsida; order Asterales; family Asteraceae; genus Scalesia; species Scalesia atractyloides. The sequence goes on from CAMTDV010000029.1 coordinate 55,345,521, forward strand.
TCCGGATTTTCACTGTTGCTGTGTATCTGATAGAATTCCGGATTATTGTTCTGGGTTACTGTTGCTGAGTATCTGATAGCATTCCAGATTACTGTTCTGGATTCTCATTTCAGAATGAAACTGTGCATTCTGGATTCCATCTCGGATACTGTTCCAGATCACCATTTCGGATTAGTATCTTGGATCACTGTTTCTGGATTCAATCTCGGATTGTTAATCCGAGTTACTGTTCCGAATTTGGTACTGTTCCGAGTTGTACCCCAAAAGGTAGAAAGTTAACCGGCTGACGTGACCGGAATTAAACGTTTTCATACACAGAATTTGATCCTTAAACAATCTTAACAAACGGTTGCACGGTTAGACTCGGGTGATTTTTAGGGCAAAAAAAGGGGGCACAAAAATTCCGAAAATCACCATCGGACATTATATATCATTGGAATTGTATAGGCGAGACGAGTCTAACGGTACATTTTGGTAAAAACAGTTTTCGGACATTTTTATCGTGTTTACCGGTCCGGGTTCGATTATCCGATGATGTCTACATCCCAAACTCAGCATTCGAGCCTGCGGGATGAAGTGAAGGAAAAGCTGAATGAGTTTATCGGAGATTACGATGTTGATCCAGTTGCTGACTATGTGATGCGTTTGCTTGACCGTGGAAGGCAAAAAGAGGATGTAAGAAATGATTTGAATAGCTTTTTTGGTGATGGCAAAGACACTTTTGTATCTTGGTTATGGGATCGGTTACAATCAAACCAAGATCTCCAAGATTGATATGAAAAATCAACTGAGTCTAATCCTGAAGAAGTGTATGAGCAGAAACCTCAACCACAGCAAGCAGCCATCAGTAGTCCAGCACCCCAAACTCAACCTCAATCCCAAACTAACGCTGACAAATCTAGCTCGTCCATTGACACAGTCAACTATCTTTTTTGCACTGAACCTTGCAGGAACAGGGTCGCTCAACTCAGGGCTCTTAATTCCAAAATGACCGATGAATACAATAATGCAATGGCTTAGTGCATCAGCCTTCGAGAAAGCAACAAGTTACTCAAAGAAAAGGTTGAAGCACAAAAGAAAGATATAGCTCAGCTCCACCTGGACGTAAACAACAGAAACGTTGGGTCCATGATTACAAAACCAGATTAGAATCAAAAACCATGGAATGCGACTTGGTAAGAGTTGAGCTGGGACTTCTTACTAGAAAATATCAACAAAACGAAGTGAATATAAAGAAGTATGATACATCCAGGAAGCTTGGTCAAGACTTGTGCAATGTGCAGCTGGCATATAAGGGGAACAACGGGAAGGGTTTGGGATTCAATCAGGTTGCCCCGCCGTATAATCACAACTACACAACAATGCCTGAAACCGATGAAGATATTGAGAAAGCACAACATATGGTGTACAACAAACCCAGTGCTTATACGCCAGACGCACGGGAACCATCTGATGCTGTTGACTCTTCAAATGATTCAGCTAATGAAGAGAGCGCTGGCGTGAACAAGACTCCATGTGTGCAAACTGAACAATCTGAACCTTCTGCTACTGATGAAAAGTTTCAGAGCAAGCTAAAAGAGGAGAAAAGAGCAAATCGGAGACGAAGAAAGCAGAAGCCCAAACGTCAAGAACAATTACGCTCTCCAAAATCATCAGTAGGCAGCAATAGCCCTAAAAAGGCTAGTGTTGTGAAAAATGCTTTTGTTAAGCCGGTCTTCAATGGCAAATGTGAAAAATATGCTTTTGACCGTGCTAGCAAAGCGTTTGGAAAGGTTGGGGAGATTTCAAAAATGACTTGCAGTCTAAACAATACAAGAAAAATCAAAAGAAATCCCCACAACAGAAGAAGGCCCTTGCAAACGACAAGTACAGACATCCAAATTCATCTTCGTCTGCAAGAAACGTGCAAGGATATCAAGCACAGAAGGGAGCAGTTCATCCTTCAAGGCCTGCAAGAGCAAATCAAGCTGATCAGAATGCTTTACATGTGAAGAGACAAACGTGCTGCAATTGCGGCATTCCTGGTCACATTGCTCGAAACTATACACTTGGTCCCCATGTTCCGTGTCATGCTAAAAATCAGAAGGTTACACCAAAGAATAACAATCATTCCAAGCCGATGAAGGTACCGTCACCTAAGGCAATGAAGAATGTGAATTCCAAGGTTAAACCATCTAATGGGGATTGGAATGTTGCCAAAAACAAACGCAAGGCTGTTCAGAAACAAAAATCTATTTCTAAAATGACTAAACCTGAAACAACCAAAGAAGCTCAATCAAAGGCAACTACCGTGTTTGTTAAACTGAAACAGATTTGGAAAGCCAAACCTAAATCCATATCAGCAGCAACATCACCAATCCTTGAAACAAAAGGGGACTTGTGTCTTACAGAAGTGTCTTATTTTGATGCTTCGGGGAAACCCAGGACCACGATAGCCTAGGTCCCACTGTCTTACTAATCTCTTTATTTTCTCAGGAATAGCCAAGGAGGAGTTGTTGACAATCTCTGGAGTGTTGATAGCGGTTGTTCTAGGGACATGAAGGATAACATCTCACAGTTGCAAAAAGATTCAAATCTTTACGATTATGATGTTTCCTTTGGAGGAGATGAGGTAAGAAAAGATCAGCGAAAAGGTACAAATTTGAATTTCGTACTTTAATTTTGAAATTGATCAGTTTTTAATCTAATGACAGAACGGTTAAGCAAAAACAACTAAAATATTTTCCTTTTCCTTTTATTTAAAACTTGTTTATTAGGTAAATTTGTGCATAAAGTATGATGCACAAACTTAGGGGGGAAGATGGCGATATAGGTATATATGTATTGTTTGAGGGGGAGAAAATTTGAAAAATACAAAAACATTATTTGAAAAAAAAAATTAAAAAATAAAAAAATAAAAAATAAAAAGTCATGGGAAATGAAATGAATATTCGTGATAAAGGGCGTGACTAACACATGTAAGGTGTCGTAGCTGAAAAGACTAGGATCTAATGTGATATGTCGGTAGGCTTTACGCTCAAAGTGATTAAAAGCTACTAAGTGATATAAACATAACGAACTATGTATCTTGTGGGTAACATACCATCGGCGTATGATTTCATGGTCTAAAATCTTGCGTTGATAGATAGCCAACATCTGAGGTTTCGGGTCTTTATGTTGTTGAGTCATCCGGGGATATCTTGGCTGCCCTTCCTGTTGCATCCAGATTATATGCAGACCTAGGCACAGTCATGCTATCTTTAAAGAGCCAAAATAAAAGGTCCAAAACCTTAAAAGAAAGGAAATCTCATTATGAGAAAATTCCATGAATCCAAACATACCAAATAAGGTATATGCCTAACCCTCGCCAGATACTATTGGTCACTTTGTTGTACAGAAGTACTGACCTGTTCACCAATAGTTTGACGTTGTAAAAGACAAAGGATGATCTCAGTATATTCACATGCTACGATGAATCGTTGTGCTTACCTTGATCGCGGGGGTATGTCATGGTATGGGACACATGGGTATTATAGTATAATACTACCTTAAGCATATCACGAAGTTGAAAAATGAAAGTTGAGCGTTAAAGTTTAAGTGGACAAACATATTGGCAATCGCATAGACCAGTCTGAATAAGTTCGCACCGAAAAGTGTTCCTTGGTTCGCTTGAAAACGATTTTGATCCCATTGAAATTGCATAGTTGTAACTATTGAGTTAGTTTCTTTGTTTATTTGTGTTTCTGTTTATATTCTTATATTTTAAAAAAAATTAAAAAATGGAAAATTCAAAAAATCAAAAATAGAGTGCTTTTTGTTTTATTAAAAATTATTAACTGTTCTTGAAGATTTGACTAATCATATAAAGATTAAAGAAATTTGAATTCTGATCCGAGTACAAGTACTTGGAAGTACCAAGTGTTCATGTGGTACTCTCCCTGTTGCATAAGAATGTTTTACTTATAAATTTCTGAGAATTGTGCAGATCTTGATTTAAATCAAGAAACAGGGATTGCTGAAATTGAGATGCTGTTAATTGTCGACAAAGCATGAAGTGTCACAACAACAAAGTGTACCTGAGTCAGAAGAACCAGATTCCAGTCATCGTCTGACAGTGATAGTACATTTGAAGAAGTACCCAAGAACCTGCTTGCTTGAAAGAGAGAGATTGAAGAAGAAAAGAGCTGTTGAGGTTCCTCCTCTTGCATTCTTTTTGACAAAGACGTTTCAAGCAAAGCTGATCGAGATGCTGATATGAAGCTAACCACAAGAGCAGAAGAAAGAGACCCGGTGCTGAGAGTTCGTTGAAGTATGAGGTCCTAAAAGTATGAGATTGACTTCCACAACACTTACGGCACAACGACAACCATAGATTCTGTTGAAGACATTGCACTATGAGGACAATTTGATGCATCAGTCTAGGGGGAGATTGTTAGGTCCTAGAACTGTGAGACTGGAGCATCAAATATATGTAATGATCTATGGTAGTTAACTGGGTTTAACTAGGTTAGTTTGTCTGACCTTTATAGGTCATTTGGGCATGTCATAGGCCATGTGGGCCAGGCAAGCCCATTAGGGTTATGCCTTACCCTAGGTATAAATAGAATGTTATGTCATTCCTAGGGTTAAGACTTTTGGAGACTTTCAGGTTTTCTCTAGAGAACCTTCATCTTGTACCACACGGTTTTGCTTATTCAAGTAATAGTATCGTGTGCAAGGTGTTAAAGTGAATTCGTATTGTTTTTCACCATTTCAGTTTTTCTTGAAGATCACCAAGTTTGGATTCCACCCATCCTTGGTGATTGTGTGATATCAGTGTTAGAACCGGATTATCGGGACTTACAGTCTCAGCAGCTCGACCTTCAGAATATGACCTGTAGTAGTAGTCGCCCGGGGTCTCGTCCGGGCGAATCGGGACCCTTCGTCAGAAGGGCGCTCCCCAGATCCCCCCAGCTTCACCCCCGGGCACTTGCTCTGCTGCATGAGCCCCCCGAGGCGCATCCTCAACCTGCTCACCACCTTCAACCACAACCTCTTCAACAACTTCTTCAGGCATAAGGGCCTCCACTTTCACCTGTACCTCCGTTGCCCCGGTACTAGTCTCACCACCCTTCACACATGACGCTTGCGACGTCTCAAACACGGGTGGTGGCAAAGATATTTCGATCGGTGCAGCCGGAGCAGACAGAGCGACAACGGGTGTCTCATCTTTCCTTGCAGAATAATAGAAAGTTAAACAAGTGAAACAGGAAGAAAACAAAGCACAAAGTCAAAAGTGTTTACCGGGAAAACTTGGCTGCAAGGGTATCCAAGTCTCGCGCTTCCCAATGATCTTCTTCCGTGCAACCTTTTTGGGAGGCTGCGCGGCAGTATCGAACTTAGAATGAGCCCTCTTTCTTTTGAGCGGCTCTGGGTTGGACTCCATGCCAATGGGGTAATCCGTATTGGCAACCGGAATCTCTGCCACCTCTTGCGGCTCCGGTTTCGGCTTCTTTAGACCTACAATCACAAGACCCTCCATGGAATCAGAGACTACCACATAGTTATTCCAAGTGTCAGATACAGAACAAGTACCTTTAGGCGGGTCTGCCCTGGGTTACGCAGGCTTCTTTGCAGCCACTACGCTAGGCCCCGTACGTTTTTTTTTATTTTGGAGTCTGGGCCAACACGCAAATTCTTTAGCGCACCTACATCATGGCATAACATAGTAAGTAATCTGAAAAGATGTAAACAAATAAACAATTAAGGCTTACCACTTTCAGGGGCAGGGATCACCAAATCTACACTCCGCGGCAGTTCAAAATTCCCAAGGATCTTGGAGTGCCATGAGGGTTCCTCTGGGGTTAGAGGGACATTCTCCATCCGCCACCTCTCTATTTGGAAGGCCGCTATATACAGCGCCACCCATGCAAAAGCGCGCATAATGTTAGTCCGCGCACAAGGAGACAATGAAATTATGAAATAAGGGTACTTATCTTATCTTCCACCATATACACCGGCTTTGCCCAGCGATAAGGCTTCCACAAAAGGCTCATACCAGCAGCTACTAATGCCCTCTCCGGAAACTGAACTGCCGGAATTTCTTTAATGTCCTGATACCAGGACTCCTCCGCTGGTATGGACCGTCTTTCAAAAGGGATGTCTTCCGCTCCCAGGAAGTGCATCCGCAACGGTATCACGTCGGCCTTTATATAGAAAAATATTTCTATTTCCAGTCATGGTAGGACTTCGGCGGAGAGTGCAGGATCTTCTTGGCTTGAATCCTGTGCTGAAAGGAATAAAACCTCAACGAGCACTGTAATTGGTAGAACACCTGAAACCGATTAACGATTGGGTGAATACCCATAGATCGGCAGAGGAACTCAAAATGATTTATCCGTACCATCCCCATCGGATTGAGTTGGGAGATGTGGAAGTGGTAGTGATCTAGAACATCAAGAAAGAATTTCGTCGCCGGCAACCGAAAGTTGCCGTTGGCAAAAAAGTAAAAAAATAAAGTGATGTAACCGGCGGGGCGTCGGTGGCGGTGTCCCCCTCGGAGAGGTACCGAGCATCCCCCTTCTTGGGGAAGCGGAAGCCGGCCACCATCCGTTGAAAACTGCTTGTAGACCACTTCAGCGCCGGCAGAGAAGTGGAAGCCTCCAAAGTAGCAGCACTCTCAGGACCTCTGGTAGTCATCTTGATTGCCGGATAGAGAAGAAATAAGGAAGAAAATTTCAGATAAAAGAACAAGAATATATGAAAGCGTGCTTTTAACCCTAAGTGGATCGTCTATTTATACCCATTGCATTTAATGCGATAGGGAAGCGTGACGACCCCGCAGACCCAACAAGCAATCCGCGGTTGACGCATGGAGGGCAAGTGGATAACTGATGGTCGCCACCCGTGTGTGGTTGGTACTTTCTCTGCCATTCATTAATGAAAAGGAAGCTGCACTGTTGACAACATGTTACAGCCATCAGAGGTTACTTCCGCCTTACCTTTTTCTCACCAACTCGCATGCAACCATCAGCATGACGAGAATTCAAATTTCAAAGACCTTATCATGAACAAAGGTTTCCCCCACACAAAGGTTTTCTTTATCCCTAGCAGTTGTTGATTTCTTGCAATTGAAATAAGCGCGCATACATGAGTTCTTATAGTCCAGTACTCCACCTACTTGGCAACCTACGCATAGGAGCACCACTGGACTGGTGGACTTGGAGGGGTATGGTCCAAAAAACCATGCGCCTGCGCAAGGTACCAACCCTTATAATGATAACAGGTCACTGGAATAAACTTTCGCACTACGCGAACCTTGAAACCAGCAGGTTGCCTAACAAACCTTGATACCCCGCACAACGACAAGTTAAACCTGGAAGCGCAGGTCCTTGGCCCTGCACTGATTGAACAAACCTCTAGCCACGAATTCCTAAAACCTTGCACAATGCCAAGACTAAGATGAGAGCAACTCATAATTAGTCTTGAGAACAAAAGGACTTGATCCTACAAGTCCGCGCTGGCCAAAAAGCACTAATAAGGCCACGCGGAAGGGAGAAGCACAAAGAGGCACTGATCAAGTACAAGGGTACAAAGTGGCAGAGCTATGACCCAATAACCGCTCGGCAGGTTGTGCCAGACCACGTTGCGTGATGAGCAGTCATGCAAGAACAGAAAGTACGCAATGTAACAGTTGTCGAAAAAACGGGTTTTCCAAACCCGCTTCGTTTGTAATTGGATATCAAGTTATAAAAATTTCGTTGCGTATTTATGACTTATTATAATTTTAAACGATACATAATTAATAAACAAATTTGAATTTATAAGCTATAATTGTTAAAAGGTAAAAATAAAATAAATAAACCTGTATGGAAGTGGGAAAACATAACCATGGACTTCATTACTGGGTTACCTCGCACTTCTGGTGGGTATGACACTATATGGGTAATCATTGATCGTCTTACAAAATCAGCTCACTTCATTCCGATCCGTGAAGATTTCAAGAACGAGAAGTCAGCTCGTATCTACATCAGCGAAATCGTAAGCCGTCATGGTGTACCGTTAAGCATTATTTCTGATCGTGATGGTCGTTTCACTTCACGAACATGGCAAGCCGTACAAGCCGCTTTGGGTACACGATTAGACCTCAGTACCGCTTATCATCCTCAAACTGATGGACAATCTGAATGCCCATTCAAACTCGTGAAGATATGCTTCGAGCATGTGTCATAGATTTCAAGGGAAATTGGGACGCTCATCTACCATTAGTTGAATTTTCGTACAACAACAGCTATCATTCAAGTATCGGCATGGCACCTTTCGAAGCTTTATATGGTCGTAAGTGCCGATCTCCAGTATGTTGGCATGAAATTGGGGAAGCTCAAATCACCGGTCCAGAATTGATTCAAGAAACCACAGACAAGATCCATCAAATTCGAAACAATCTTCTAGCGGCTCAAAGTCTTCAAAAGAGTTATGCAGATAAACGACGAAAGCCCTTGGAGTTTAACATTGGTGACAGAGTACTTTTAAAAGTATCACCGTGGAAGGGATACGTAGGACCTTTCAAGATACTCGAAAGAGTAGGACATGTAGCATACAAGCTTGATCTACCAGAAGAACTCAACAGAACTCACCCCACATTCCACGTATCAAACTTGAAGAAGTGCCTCGCCGATGAAAACCTCCATATTCCCCTGGAAGATATTCAGATCGATAAATCAATGCACTTCATTGAAAGACCAGTAGAGATCATGGACTTCGGAGAAAAACGTTTAAGACGGAGTCTTATTCCAATTGTTAGGGTACGCTGGGAGTCGAAACGGGGACCTGAGTTTACTTGGGAACATGAAGACTCAATGCGCGAGAAATACCCGCATCTTTTTCCTGTTACCACTACTACTTAAATTTCGGGACGAAATTTCAAAGTAGGGGATACTGTAACAGTTGTCAAAAAAACGGGTTTTCCAAACCCGCTTCGTTTGTAATCGGATATCAAGTTATAAAAATTTCGTTGCGTACTTATGACTTATTATAATTTTAAATGGTACATAATTAATAAACAAATTTGAATTTATAAGCTATAATTGTTAAAAAGTAAAAATAAAATAAATAAAAAGAAAAACAGGCTGCCGGGATTTGAACCCGGGTCAGCCGGGAAGCCTAGCAACTTAACTCACACACATCCAACCACTCCGCCACTTGATGTCTTTGTGAATTCTAGAAAACAATTAAAACATAACTTCAACCATGAATCAATCTGTTTGCGCCAAACTGAAACCGTTATCGGCTTCCAAACGTTCAAGGACTGTTGAGTGCTCGCGGATTCTTGATTATAACTGATAAACCGACATTCTTAATCAATTCAGTCGTTAATGAACTTGAATTCATGTGATGTTCGGTTTTAATAACCGAAAACATTCACTTTCTGAATTACTCCATCAATAACCTCATCTCGCGACTCAATAACATTCCCAGAACTTCTAATTTCACTTTTACTCTAATTTCTGATCGTCGGAATCGCTCTTTGAACTCGCCGGACTTTCGCCGAAAACTGTGTTTTTCATCAAAACGGTAAGTTTCTCAATTCTTCCATCTTATATCAGTTGTTAGGCTTTTGCTAACTCAAACCCTTCAATCAGAATCAGTTCCAGGCGATGATATCGGATAATCAGCACTCGTCGGAAAACTTCTGAAAATTCCAAAATTGCGCTGTGAAACGGTATAATCTTTTAAACCTTCTGATAACTCTTGTTTGGTTCTTCAATTCCACAACTAACTAATCAAAATGTTAATTGGTCCGCTCAGACGAAGTTCATAAAAACAGAGCCGACGACTTCGCCGGAGTTCTGAGAAAGATCATTTTTCCGGTATGCTTACTCCCAAAATCTTCCCTGTCCATTTCATTTTAATCAATTAAATGTTTGACAATCGAATTAAACAAGATCAGTAGGGTAATCGTTGTCTGTGATATTGTAACGAAGAAGATGAAGTTAGTTTGTATATAAGTTTAATATAAATTGGATTATATCTCGGGTTAGACACATAGTCCAGCGATGGACTGTGTGCAAACATTTATCACACGTCGCGAGTTCGATCCTTGACACAATCTCATTCTCTATAATAAAGATGTTTCCTTTTTAACTGAACCAGATCAACTCACAGAGAGATGTTAAGTTTAATAAAAATCAGTATATTAACCAGGTTAGACACACAGTCCAGCGGTGGACTGTGTGCAACATTAAACCACAGGTCCCGGGTTCGAGACCAGTTGCGTGCACCGGTCAGATGTAATTGAATCCTTTTTAAAAATAAAAGATTTCTGATTAAATTAAAATAGTATATAAATATAATTAAAAACAGAAATATTTCGGGTTAGACACGTAGCTCAGTTGGTAGAGCTGCGTGCACGCGTACGGGAGGTCACGAGTTCGAACCTCACTCAGTGCAAACAATATAAACGACCGAACCAGTCAACAAGTCAAAGTCAAAAAGTCAACGGTCAAACCCAAAAAAAGTCAACATTTTTTTATAGTTTTATTTATTTATTTAATTTAAAAATCAATTAAAAATACTTAAAAATAATGTTTTTGAAGTTAGAAAATAACCTTAAAGTCACAAAAAAATAAACCTAAAGACCTTATTAAAATTATTAATAAAATCTGCTTATTTATCGTACCTTTTCGTTATCATTTAGGTTAGTAAATCCTCGTCGATCAACCCTCTAAACTCGTGCGCATTCATCATCTTCAACCGAACGCACCCAATGTGAGTGAATCTCTACAAATTCCCCTGTTTTAATCATGTTTTTGGGGTGTATCATGTGTCTTATCATTATTTACATTTAAAAAATTGTGCATCCATCATGTCCATGATCAAATGTGTATTCAATATGTATCAACTGTTTGTGTGATTATTGTTTAGATTAAATTTATCATTTTCAGTACATACATTATCATAGGTCGCCGCTCCCCATTACATATGAGCGTTGAGCTGTTCCCCATTACCTATGAGCGTGAACGGGCGTTGCCAACATACGATCGGCTCCGTTTGATTGAGCCTTGATCGCACAGACATTTATCATAGGCCGTCCGTTCCCCATTACCTATGAGCGTGAACGTGACGTTGCCAACATATACAGTATCATTCATGTTATATATTCATGCAAGTTGGTTTATTATTGTATGTTATTGTTTGTTATTGTTATTGTTATTGTATGATTATTCACGTTTGCTCACATATGATTATTGCACAATTTTCCATAATAAATATAATAAGAAATCAATAATAAATGTTTTCTAACAAGGTTCACTCGCCAACTTATGTTGACCCAAAAACCCCCATTTTTACACATGATACAGGTGATTCAGTTGCAGCAAGAAACATATAGGATGGCTTAGAAGAATAAACCGGTTTAGACTTTGGATTGTTTAGTTGATTATCTTTCTTTGTAATTGTATGAACATGTTTGGAATATTGAGGATGTACTTTTGAATTTAATAAATATGAAACATATTAGTAAATATCATGAGCTTTGGTGATAACCCAATTATGTTCCGACTCTTATTCCGCTGCGGGTCGGGATGTGACAGATTGGTATCAGAGCCATGACTATAGGGATATAGGATAGGTTATTAGACCCTTAGAGCCTATACTATAGTTGATTAGAATTTAAAAAAAAAAATTGTGTGTTACATGCAAAATTCATGATGTTTATATGTTTTATGTTTAATGTTACATTCAATGTTATGCAAGCATGTTCATAAGTACATATTATTATACAATGCCTATCATGAATCATATTCTCATAACATATCATATCCATGAGAGCACAGACCACACCATTTCCATGATTTTTTTTGCAATGATTTTTGTATTTTCAAATCACATCAAAGTGAGTTCTCATGACGGGCATGTAGTAACTAGAAGGGTACAAGTACCGGTAGTCGGAACGTCCTGTCTAGGCTTGACATTCGTATAAATACAAAATAAAGGACCAGTTTGCCTACCTGGGGACTAACGATGAGAGTACGAAGGACCTATTAGGCCAAAGCATGCTATACCAAACGTCGTGTGAGCTAACCCCACTTTGAGTTGTCATTGTGTCTACACCTGGACACCTTCCGACCATACATCTCGTAAACATATTTTATGGTTTTCATTTGGGTGATGCGAGTGTTAAACCGCCAATACCAATGTGAATCCTACTAAGCCAATAGTCATGGGGGCCCACATGACTATACAGGTGAAGGTATGGGGGACATTTGAGGCCCAACATGAGCAAACCCAAGACATCCTAGGGATGTAGTTGCATTATTGATGTTTATGTTATTTTTATTTTTTTTAAGACACATGACACCTAAAAAGACTCCATAAACTCACAATCTTCTTATGTATGTTGCTGTAGATGTCGGCTAGGCAACAACGAGGGGTAGAAGATCAGGAAGGTCAAACGAACGCTTGGCCACCCAAATCGCAAAACAAATGGCCGCGGTGCTTCCTGACCTTGTAGTTCAAGTCCAACAAGCTCTCGCCGCAAATCCCATCAATCCTTCCCAGCAAGAAGACCAGAACATCGACAACCCTCCTTCCAAAAAGTGCTCATATAAACATTTCAAGTCTTGCGATCCTCCGAAATTTGAAGGGACCGAAGGTGTCACAGCTCTCCTCCACTGGTTTGAGGAAATGGAAAACACTTTCCTCAACTGTGATTGTCCCGAGGATTGCAAGGTACGTTACGCAACCGGGAGGCTATTTGGGGTAGCTCTTACCTGGTGGAATACTGAAAAGGGCAAGAGAGGTATCGAAGATGCAATGGCCTTAACGTGGGAGGAGTTAAGGGAAATCATGACGAGACGCTTCTGTCCTAGAAGTGAGATTAAAAAGTTAGAGGATGAATTTCATTCGTTGAAGCAAAAGGAGGGAGATCATACTTCCTACAACAAGAGGTTTTTAGAGTTGAACCAAATGGTCCCTAACTTGTTCACCCCAGTTTACCGCTTAGTCGAACATTATATTCGAGGCCTTCTCTCGAAAATTCAAGACTCAGTTCTCAGCACTTCGCCTGCAACACTTGAAGCTGCTATGGAACTAGCTACCGAGCTTACCGAGAATCGTATTCGCAACGGTAAATTTAAAGATGAGAAAAAGAAAGCCCCCGTTGAGGGCCAAACTTCAAACCATTCCACCTCCTCCTCAAAGTTTGCTAACAAGAGAAAACGTAACACCAGAAACTTTGCTGTCACACAAACAAATTTCCCCATCCCTGCTGCACCCATTACCCAAGTTGCCCCCTCACCTGCACCATATAAAAGGCCATACTCCGGCCCATACCCAAAATGCAACCGTTGCCAATACCATCACTTTCCTGATCATCCCTGCCAACATTGCACCGGCTGTGGTCGCGCAGGTCACACCGTTCAAACCTGTCGCATACCTCAGCGAACGAACCGCCATCAGCCCTCAACCCAAACCCACCATCAGATAGTGGGTCAAGCCCAACAACCTCTACTACTACCACCTACCCAATATGTAGCCCAATCCTACTACAAATCCAACTATCCCATGGTGTAACCTATGCGGGCTTGTTACAATTGTGGAGACCCAAATCACTTTAGAAACACTTGTCCACGCTTGGTGAACATTATACATGCTCAAGCTCAAGCAATTCCGGTGAATCAAGCTAACCAAGCTCCTCCACCTGCTAGAGGAATAACTTTCAACATCAACGCCAATCAAGCTAGGGCCAACAACAATGTGGTTAACGGTACGTTTCTCATCAATGGTAGTTATGCATCCATGTTATTTGATACTGGCGGATAAAAGTTTTGTGTCCTTAGAATTTGAACCCATCCTCAACCAAACTCGTGATAAACTCATGGAATCCATAACGGTAGAAGTTGCTGACGGAAAACCGGTCTCATTAAACTCTATTATACGCAATTGTACTCTCACCTTAAACGATCACGATTTTCCAGTTGACCTCATTCCTATGAAGTTGGGAAGCTTTGACATTATAATTGGTTTGGACTGGCTCAGCCAACATCATGCTGAAGTTGTATGCCGCGAAAAGTTTATACGCATTCCTCTTACAAACGGTCAGACTCTACGAATCTTTGGAGAAACCCCATCGAAAGGGCTCAAATTAATGTCCTGTCTTCAAGCCCGAAAATATCTCCACAAGAATTATGTCGCATTTCTAACTCATGTCGTCAAAAAGGGAACCAAGGAGAAGGAACTTGAAGACATCCCAGTAGTAAAAGATTTTCCGCAAGTTTTTCCTGACGACATTTCAGGACTTCCTACCGTGAGAGAAGTCGAATTCCGCATTGATCTTATACCTGGAGCTACACCAGTTGCAAAATCTCCTTATAGGTTAGCCCCATCCGAAATGCAAGAGCTAGCCAGTCAATTGCAAGAGTTGACTGACAAAGGATTTATACGTCCTAGCTCCTCGCCTTGGGGTGCACCTGTCCTTTTTGTGAAGAAGAAAGATGGAACGTTTCGCATGTGCATTGACTACAGAGAACTCAACAAGTTAACGGTCAAGAACCGCTACCCATTACCTCGCATCGATTATCTTCTTGACCAACTTCAAGGTGCCAGCTATTTTTCAAAAATCGACCTTCGTTCTGGTTATCATCAACTCAGAGTACATGAAGAAGACGTCCCAAAGACCGCCTTCCGAACTCGTTATGGTCATTATGAATTCATGGTCATGCCATTCGGTCTAACCAACGCTCCAGCTGTCTTCATGGATCTAATGAACAGAGTCTGCAAACCCTATCTCGATCGCTTTGTTATAGTCTTCGTCGACGACATTCTCATTTACTCAAAGTGTAAGTCTGATCATGAACGACACCTTCGACTCATCCTTACACTCTTAGGGAACGAAAAGCTCTACGCCAAATTCTCCAAATGCGAATTCTGGTTAAAAGAGGTACAATTCCTTGGACATGTCGTCAATGACAAGGGAATACATGTCGACCCATCAAAGATCAAAGCAGTACAAGAATGGCAAGCGCCACGTACACCTACCGAAGTAAGATCATTTCTTGGTTTGGCTGGTTATTATCGCCGTTTCATTGCAAATTTCTCTCGTATTGTTGTACCACTCACGGCTTTAACTCATAAAGGAAAACCCATCATATGGGGACCCAAACAAGAAGAAGCCTTCCAAATCCTTAAACAAAAACTCTGTGATGCACCAATCCTCACTCTTCCTGAAGGTTGTGATGATTTCGTGGTTTATTGCGACGCGTCAGGGCAAGGACTAGGCTGTGTTCTAATGCAAAGAGGAAAGGTGATAGCTTATGCTTCTAGACAACTCAAAACTCATGAGAAGAACTACACTACCCACGACCTAGAACTTGGAGCCGTTGTGTTCGCTCTTAAGATATGGAGACATTATCTCTCCGGTACTAAGTGTGAAATATACACTGAGCACAAGAGTCTTCAACATATCTTCAACCAAAAGGAGTTAAAGATGAGGCAACGAAGATGGGTCGAACTTCTTAATGACTACGACTGTGAAGTTCGGTATCATCCTGGCAAGGCAAATGTGGTGGTCGATGCACTCAGTCGAAAGGGTTATGCGAACTCCATTCGTATTCTATGTTCGCAAATCATAACCGACATCAAAGATCAGATTCGAGAAGTCCAACATGTTTCAGTAACGGAAGACGACGTACGAAAGGAGCTGTCCTGTGGAGCTGAACTTAAAATTGAAACTAAATCCGACGGTATTCTGTACTATCTAGATCGCATATGGATTCCTGACCACAACAACCTCCGTGAATTCCTTATGAATGAGGCACACAAAACACGATACTCTATACACCCAGGAGCCGACAAGATGTATCAAGACCTTCGATACACCTACTGGTGGCCTGGAATGAAAAAGGATATTGCTGTTTTTGTTTCCAAGTGCCTTACATGTTCCAAAGTAAAAGCTGAACATCAAAGACCCTCAGGACTTCTGGTCCAACCTGAAATACCTGTATGGAAGTGGGAAAACATAACCATGGACTTCATTACCGGGTTACCTCGCACTTCTGGTGGGTATGACACTATATGGGTAATCATTGATCGTCTTACAAAATCAGCTCACTTCATTCCGATCCGCGAAGATTTCAAGAACGAGAAGTTAGCTCGTATCTACATCAGCGAAATCGTAAGCCGTCATGGTGTACCGTTAAGTATTATTTCAGATCGTGATGGTCGTTTCACTTCACGAACATGGCAAGCCGTACAAGCCGCTTTGGGTACACGATTAGACCTCAGTACCGCTTATCATCCTCAAACTGATGGACAATCTGAACGCACCATTCAAACTCTTGAAGATATGCTTCGAGCATGTGTCATCGACTTCAAGGGAAATTGGGACGCTCATTTACCATTAGTTGAATTTTCGTACAACAACAGCTATCATTCAAGTATCGGCATGGCACCTTTCGAAGCTTTATATGGTCGTAAGTGCCGATCTCCAGTATGTTGGCACGAAATTGGGGAAGCTCAAATCACCGGTCCAGAATTGATTCAAGAAACCACAGACAAGATCCATCAAATTCGAAACAATCTTCTAGCGGCTCAAAGTCGTCAAAAGAGTTATGCAGATAAACGACGAAAGCCCTTGGAGTTTAACATTGGTGACAGAGTACTTTTAAAAGTATCACCGTGGAAGGGAGTGGTTCGTTTTGGCCAAAAAGGCAAGCTAGCACCACGCTACGTAGGACCTTTCAAGATACTCGAAAGAGTAGGACATGTAGCATACAAGCTTGATCTACCAGAAGAACTCAACAGAACTCACCCCACATTCCACGTATCAAACTTGAAGAAGTGCCTCGCCGATGAAAACCTCCATATTCCCCTGGAAGATATTCAGATCGATGAATCAATGCACTTCATTGAAAGACCAGTAGAGATCATGGACTTCAGAGAAAAACGTTTAAGACGGAGTCGTATTCCAATTGTTAGGGTACGCTGGGAGTCGAAACGGGGACCTGAGTTTACTTGGGAACATGAAGACTCAATGCGCGAGAAATACCCGCATCTTTTTCCTGTTACCACTACTACTTAAATTTCGGGACGAAATTTCTAAAAGTAGGGGATACTGTAACAGTTGTCGAAAAACGGGTTTTCCAAACCCGCTTCGTTTGTAATCGGATATCAAGTTATAAAAATTTCGTTGCGTACTTATGACTTATTATAATTTTAAACGGTACATAATTAATAAACAAATTTGAATTTATAAGCTATAATTGTTAAAAAGTAAAAATAAAATAAATAAAAAGAAAAACAGGCTGCCGGGATTCGAACCCGGGTCAGCCGGGAAGCCTAGCAACTTAACTCACACACATCCAACCACTCCGCCACTTGATGTCTTTGTGAATTCTAGAAAACAATTAAAACATAACTTCAACCATGAATCAATCTGTTTGCGCCAAACTGAAACCGTTATCGGCTTCCAAACGTTCAAGGACTGTTGAGTGCTCGCGGATTCTTGATTATAACCTATAAACCGACATTCTTAATCAATTCAGTCGTTAATGAACTTGAATTCATGTGATGTTCGGTTTTAATAACCGAAAACATTCACTTTCTGAATTACTCCATCAATAACCTCATCTCGCGACTCAATAACATTCCCAGAACTTCTAATTTCACTTTTACTCTAATTTCTGATCGTCGGAATCGCTTTTTGAACTCGCCGGACTTTCGCCGGAAAACCGTGTTTTTCATCAAAACGGTAAGTTTTTCAATTCTTCCATCTTATATCAGTCGTTAGGCTTTTGCTAACTGAAACCCTTCAATCAGAATCAGTTCCAGGCGACGATATCGGATAATCAGCCCTCGCCGGAAAACTTCTGAAAATTCCTAGATTGCGCTGTGAAACGGTAGAATCTTTTAAACCGTCTGATAACTCTTGTTTAGTACTTCAATTCCACAACTAACTAATCAAAACTGTTAATTGGTCCGCTTAGACGAAGTTCATAAAAACAGAGCCGACGACTTCGCCGGAGTTCTGAGAAAGATCATTTTTCCGGTATGTTTACTCCCAAAATCTTCCCTGTCCATTTCATTTTAATCAATTAAATGTTTAACAATCGAATTAAACAAGATCAGTAGGGTAATCGTTGTCTGTGATATTGTAACGAAGAAGATGAAGTTAGTTTGTATATAAGTTTAATATAAATTGGATTATATCTCGGGTTAGACACATAGTCCAGCGGTGGACTGTGTGCAAACATTTATCACACGTCGCGAGTTCGATCCTTGACACAATCTCATTCTCTGTAATAAAGATGTTTCCTTTTTAACTGAACCGGATCAACTCACAGAGAGATGTTAAGTTTAATAAAAATCAGTATATTAACCAGGTTAGACACACAGTCCAGCGGTGGACTGTGTGCAACATTAAACCACAGGTCCCGGGTCCGAGACCTGTTGCGTGCACCGGTCAGATGTAATTGAATCCTTTTTAAAAATAAAAGATTTCTGATTAAATTAAAATAGTATATAAATATAATTAAAAACAGAAATATTTCGGGTTAGACACGTAGCTCAGTTGGTAGAGCTGCGTGCACGCGTACGGGAGGTCATGAGTTCGAACCTCACTCAGTGCAAACAATATAAACGACCGAACCGGTCAACAAGTCAAAGTCAAAAAGTCAACGGTCAAACCCAAAAAAAGTCAACATTTTTTTATAGTTTTTATTTATTTAATTTAAAAATCAATTAAAAATACTTAAAAATAATGTTTTTGAAGTTAGAAAATAACCTTAAACTCACAAAAAAATAAACCTAAAGACCTTATTAAAATTATTAATAAAATCCGCTTATTTACCGTACTTTTTCGTTATCATTTAGGTTAGTTAATCCTCGTCGATCAACCCTCTAAACTCGTGCGCATTCATCATCTTCAACCGAACGCACCCAATGTGAGTGAATCTCTACAAATTCCCCGTTTTAATCACGTTTTTTGGGTGTATCATGTGTCTTATCATTATTTACATTTAAACAATTGTGCATCCATCATGTCCATGATCAAATGTGTATTCAATATGTATCAACTGTTTGTGTGATTATTGTTTAGATTAAATTTATCATTTTCAGTACATACATTATCATAGGCCGCCGTTCCCCATTACATATGAGCGTTGAGCTGTTCCCCATTACCTATGAGCGTGAACGAGGCGTTGCCAACATACGATCGGCTCCGTTTGATTGAGCCTTGATCGCACAGACATTTATCATAGGTCGTCCGTTCCCCATTACCTATGAGCGTGAACGTGACGTTGCCAACATATACAGTATCATTCAAGTTATATATTCATGCAAGTTGGTTTGTTATTGTATGTTATTGTTTGTTATTGTTATTGTTATTGTTTGATTATTCACGTTTGCTCACATATGATTATTGCACAATTTTCCATAATAAATATAATAAGAAATCAATAATAAATGTTTTCTAACAAGGTTCACTCGCCAACTTATGTTGACCCAAAAACCCCCATTTTTACACATGATAAGGTGATCCAGCTGCAGCAAGAAACATATAGGATGACTTAGAAGAATAAACCGGTTTAGACTTTGGATTGTTTAGTTGATTATCTTTCTTTGTAATTGTATGAACATGTTTGGAATATTGAGGATGTACTTTTGAATTTAATAAATATGAAACATATTAGTAAATATCATGAGCTTTGGTGATAACCCAATTATGCCCTGACTCTTATTCCGCTGCGGGTCGGTGTGTGACACGCAAGGACGTATACGTGGCACCAATCAACTCACGCCAATGACTGTCACATGATCTCCACTAACAGTTGATGATATGCCCGACAACAAGGACAACTGCCAAGACACGTGGCTCCATCCACCGTGCGCCAAGCGCCCCTCCTACCAGATAACATTAATGGTTGTTGCAGAGGAGACATAATGGATATTCCTGGTTGTCGGTTCCAGGCCCAAGGCCCATCAGCCCATCTCCTACACACCTCTCTTCGGCTATAAAATAAGGATCACACCTCAAGGTAAAACACAATGTTTTGAGCTGACTCACTAATTACTTGCTTCTTCCTTTGCAAACCCCGATACTTATTCTCACGCCGGAGTGTGGTCACGGAGAAAACCCTCCCCTTTTTCTCCCGTGACGAGGTAACGGTGTATCTAGTTTTGTAGTGAGCTTGAAGCAAGATCATTCAGACAAACAAATGAGAGATAACCTTTTATGTAGAGACTTTGAACCATAACCCAGATATCTCAGGATACCTTTTGGTCCAGTGTTTCTTCAGCAATGTTTATGAAGTGGACATGTCATAAGACAACCCAAAAACAGATGTATTCTATTCTCGATTGCCTCAACAAAAGAAACATAGTTATGGCAAAGAAGGTTTGGACATGTTAATTTTTAAACAATTAACATTTTGACAAAGGAAAAACTTGTCAAAGGTCTGCCAACCAAGCGGTTTAAGTGTGATGAATATTCTCTTTCCTGCTTAAAATGTAAACAACATAAAACATCGTACAAACCCATTGAAGAGTCCAAAACAACCCAATGTTTACAAATGTTACATGTGGATTTTTTGACCTAGCAAAAATTATGAGCTTAAGGAAAAAAGATATTGCTTAGTAATAGTTTATGATTTTTCTAGATTTACATGGACTTATTTTTTACACTCAAAAGATAAGACTGTGGGTATTTTAAAATACTTTATCATAAAAATTGAAAAACAATATGATCTACCTGTAAAATCTCTCAAAAGTGACAATGGACAACTTTATTAAAAAATAGAAGGGTCTCGTCAAAATTGAATAGCATAGTAAGATCAAAATAGTTGTGATTTAGATCAAAGCATAGTTTTTAATAGTGATCACCACTGAGTGCTATAGCGAATAGCGTAGCGTATTGTTGGATCATCGCTCTCTTATGTAAATAAAACCCTACCTTTAAAAAACCTTAAATTCGTAAACAAAAGCTAATTGCATAAAAACCTTAAGTAAAAAAACTTTAATACGTTATCGCTAATCAATCAAATAGCACTTACTTTCTCTTCGCTATTTTAAACACTTTAAAAGCTAACTTTTATATTACCCCGTTGACATGTTGGTGGTAAAATATAGCTCGAATCAAAACATTCATATGTAAATGGATTAAAATAATTATAACCTCTAAAATATGCTGGCATATGATCGACAAGAATAACAAATTACTGGCTAACCTAGCCACCATAGGATGCATTCATGGGAACGGTACCATCTTTCTTCATGAGTATGACTTGTAGAGCAGGCAATCACAACCCGTTTAATCATTTGCGGGTTAGTTTGGGTTAAAGTTTCTATCTTTTGGGTTCATTTGGACATGAAAAAAATAAAGATTGGGTCATTCCAAACCCTAAACAAAGTCTTGACAAGAAATAGCGGGTTAGAACGGGTCAAGGCAATGTGACCAACGGGTCAGAACGGGTCAAGGTCGTCAATGTCTTTGTCTAACACCGCCGTCCACGTTTTCCAAGTCGTCGTGTATAGTTCCGTCTACGGCCGTGGTCGTCGCCCCTGTGTGTTACCGTCGTCCATGTCTCCGCCGTCCACCGTTGTTCCCACCTCCGTCTAACACCGTCGTTCACGCCTCCGTGTAACACCATTGTGGTCTTTTATTCATTTTTTCTTTATCAAACTCTTTCTTCACCATTTTTGTGTGTGAGAGAGAGATGTTGAGCAGGTTGAAGAGTTTAGTAGAGAAGAGAAAAGTATGAAGTAAACTGTAGAGAGAGAGAGAAATAGGTAATTGAAAGCTTTTTCTGTTGATAATCTATATTTTCAATGTTTAATTTATTTATAAAATATTGAAGTGCTTTTCAGCTTTTGTTTTGTATGACCATACACACAAACAAGTATACACTTAACCTCTTTATTTTTTAAGTTATTAATTTATTTCAGTTTTTTCTTATTATAAATCAACCATATATACATAATATGTTTATAGATATACGTATCTATATGTGTGTCTATACGAAGAAGTGAAGATGGATGCTGTTACAAGCTTTCTTATAAAGAAAGTCGTAGTTTAAACCGAGTCAAGCCGGTCTGACCCGAACCCGCCCATTTTGCTAGGTGTAGCCTTAGCCAATTCAGTGATTCACTAACTAACAAGCATGGATTGATTGGTATCGAAAAGCATTGACCCATGCTCAACCCGAACCGACCGGACCCGTTTCGTCCCCACAAAATTGCCCCCTTGATGTAAAATCTCCTTTTTTTTAAGAATTTTTAACCGACCTAACCCGATCCAGACCCGTTCCGACCCGAACCAAAACAACCCTTTTTAAAATGACCCGTATTGACCCGAACTCGTTTTGACCCATGACCCGACCCGACCCATTTGCCAGGTTTAATGACTTGAAAGCACCACCACGACGTGAACGGTTGTCGTATGAGAAAACGACGCCAACCCTTTTTTGGCTCATCCCTCTTTCTCTCAACCTAATATAATTAACAACTTATGAGATATTTTATTCCTTGAAAATACTAAATAATTTTCACAAATAAAAAGAAAGTTAAAAACTAACTCGTTGCCTCCCAGTTCATGTAGTTGACCATCAGCATATATATGTTATCCACAGCTTCTTCATTGTCAAATGTAACAAAGTCAAAGCCTCATGATCGACCCATGTCATGATCTAACATAATCTCTGATGCTCAATAATACCACCATAATTGGAGACTATTCCCTCAATTATTGTCACTACACGATTGTCACTGCACAATTTAATTATACCATAGACTGTAACATCAAGAAATTATATGATGTACTACCTTCCATCACCCACAAATAATTTCTTGTTCTTGATACACCTCTACTTGTGTATCCTCTATGGTACTGTCCTTTTCACTTCAACCTAAATCAACCACACATTAGTATGCACAAAAAGTTGCTTAGCTAATACAAGTTAACTCGGCTACAGGTAGCAACTTTGGCCAGTTTTCCTAACAAAATTAATTGATGAAAATTAACTGAGAGCAATTAAATTTAAAAAAAAAAACAGTTAAATCTCATTAGTCAATGAAAGCTTTTTAAAATACTTATAACCAAAATTTTCTATTCAAAATTTAGATTTCATTGATAATATAGCTTCTGTAATCATATTTAATATAGTAATAACTAATATGATCCAAAGAAGTGCTGGCAAGTCAGCCCAATCTGACCCAACCCGGCCCGTTTCTGTCTTACCGAAAGTTACCAACGATTCATCAAGTGGCTTGAATCCAAACACTTTGGTCCATGTTTTTGATTAAAATTTCAACAAAAACAAAACAACACACACACTATTATTTTTTTCTTTGTACGTTCAGGTTATGAAAACACACACACACACTATTATGTTTTTTCTTTGTACGTTCGGGTGTTTAGAGATGGTCTATCCATTGCAACTGTCCATAATATAAGTATTTCATAAAATATGTAGTACTAAAAAATGACGTATGTACCAGATATGGGTTATTAAAGACATTAAATCTTCATGGCGGGTGTGACTCTGGTTGTGCCTTCGAGGTTTTTAGGTGACCTATTAAGCCTAGCAAACTCAGTGGCTGCATTTGCAGTCGCCATGGCTGCTTTAGCCACAACCTTCATAGTGGTTTGCCGAGCAGACCTCTCCAACAAACTAGCCGCTTACTAATGGCCGACCTTGTTAAGTGGTAGTCAATATTTGTATGAATATAATCATAGACTGAAAAAGGCAATTTGTCGTCTTTCAATCCTTTAATTTGTACCTCTCTTTGAGATATTTCAAAACTTTGAATTCCCGTCAATCTTTTGGCTTCAGTGATCTAGTAGATGCACAAATACAAACTCACTAGCTATTAGAGCACCTACAATGTGTTTTTCGAAGGAGTCCAGATGATCTGGCAAAGACTATGGAATCCAACGATATTGTGGCACTCGAGTACCGGGGATATCACTTCCGGATTATGTATCAATAGTAGTCTTGTATATCCTACGATTATTCTCCGTTAATATAATTCATCATGCCAATAGACCACAAAGGCTCATTAACTGAAGTAAATATTCATAGTGAAAAAAAAAATAATTATTTACTTAGTCTGTGTTCTCGAGTCTCAGTTACGAAGAGAACATAAAGGATTTGGAAGGAAGTAAGAGAAAATTGTGTTTCAAAATTTTTTTTATGGAGAGAAAGAAAGAGAAGAAAATAGAAATGGAGGACTTTTTAGTATAAAATTCATCATTCTAAAGGGAATGAGATGGATAGAAAGGAAAGAAAGAGTAGATAAGAGAAATGGAGAGCTTCCTTTTTTTTTCTTTCCTTAATTGAAACTTGTACACATATCCTCAACAACATTAATATTATTTGTCTATTTTTCTATTAATTTTTTTTGTATCAAACCTCAAATGATAGTCAATCTTGTTGGAAATTTTATGAAATTAGCACTTTTCACACATATAGAAAATGCACTTTTCTAAATTTTGAACACTAAATATGTATAAGAAACATAGATTGTTATATATACTTTTTGTCGGTTTCTGTTCTCTGTTGTGAGAGCTTCGTAATGAGCCAAACGAAGTCCAAAAAGGAGGTAAAATGAATAAGATATCAATGCTCAAAGTTTGGTGTTTGAAACATAGAATGCTGAAATATTAAAGTGGAATGAGAAAGTGGTATCTTGTCTCACATTTGATTAGAGACAAAACTTTAGATGGTATATAAGTGGGAACTCCACTTCCTTATTGTTTAATGGAAGCACACACTAGTGTGGTCGCGAAAGGTACCCTAACTCTCACATGATGGCACGATGCGCAATGTGGCGCACTTTGCATGTCGCGAGCCCTACACATGCGCTTTTGTACATAGAGATGTTGAGAAAAAACATGTGCTAGTGTATTAGTTACGTAGTAATTTAAGATCTTGATGCATATTTATTTATTTATTATACAAAGATATAGTTCAAAGAAAAACAAAATAAGATTTTTTCATAAACAATATATTTGTTTTTGTATTATGGAATCATCTTTTCGTTTAGCCTCATTAAATTAAATTGTTTATTGAATTAAGATGTTGCATTTAATAAAGGACATTAAGCTAGCAATTGCAGACTTATCGTATGATACAAAAGAAATTAGAAGTTGGTTGACATTTCTACCCTACATGATTTTAGCACCTTCCTTTTATCATATTCAAATTATACAATGCCATTATTGTAATACAATTTCAAATAGAGGATTACATCTTTACTGTAGCTACAAAAAGTATAATAATAATAATAATAACAATAATAATAATAATAATAACAATAATAATAATAATAATAATAATAATAACAATAATAATAATAACAACAACAATAATAACAATAATAATAATAACAACAACAATAATAATAACAACAATAATAATAACAATAATAATAATAATAATAATAAAAATAACAACAATAATAAGAATAATAATAATAAAAATAACAACAACAATAATAATAATAATAATAATAATAATAATAATAATAATAATAATAATAACAACAATAATAATAATAACAACAATAATAATAATAACAATAATAATAATAACAACAATAATAATAACAACAATAATAATAACAATAATAATAATAATAATAATAACAATAACAACAATAATAAGAATAATAATAATAAAAATAACAACAATAATAAGAATAATAATAATAATAATAATAATAACAACAATAATAATAATAATAATAATAACAACAACAACAACAACAACAACAATAATAATAATAACAACAATAATAATAATAATAACAACAACAACAACAACAACAACAACAATAACAATAAGAATAATAATAATAATAATAACAACAATAACAACAACAACAACAACAACAACAACAACAACAACAATAATAATAATAATAATAAGGAGCGGTGAGACTCTTCAAAATCGGTAAGTTCTTTAAATTGAGCGGTAAGGTTCTGTTATTTGCACCATCTTCATCTACCATTGCTTTGTGCCCTGATGCTGAACATATACGTTTTACACAATGGGAAAACAAATTCTCATATATGCTTTCTTCCAAGGATGTTTCGATGATTCCCAAAGCTCTGTGGTTTAATGATTTTCTTATTGTATCAATGATACATCTCATATCATAGTGTTATCTATATAGAATTTATGTGTCCCTCTTTGAATATGTGTTAATTTTGGCACTAACATGGTATAATCACCACAATTATTATGCCTTACATGATGTTAATAGACCGTTATATAATATTTAAGATATAAATATACATTTACTTTTGAGGTGTTCAAAAAATTCGCGGCTCACAGCTTGTTCGAAACCCGCTCGATAAAAGTTTGAAAAAAGCCCGGCTCGAAATTGGCTCGGTTGTAAACGAGCCAGCTTGGCTCAGCTCGGTTTGTAAAAGAGCTGAGCTCGAGCTTAGCTTGGCTCGGGTCGTGAGCCGGCTTGATAAGGTTTACATCCTTCATTTTTTTGTCCCATATCGCTCAAAAGATAAAAATTAAGGGAGTATCTCCCATATAAAAGAAGGTGAAGACAATGTACAAAGGAACTAATTATTTGTACTTGCAACCATTTGGTTAAATTAAATTACAATTATGGTCCTTAATCTATGAAAAAAAATCATTTTAAGGGCTTTTTAAGTAGTAAATTTTGCGATTCTTTGTTAGTTCAAGCTAGATCGAGCAGACCCGAGCTAGCTCGAATATTAATCGAGTCGAGCTCGAGTTTCAAATCTCAGCTTGATTTGAAATTTGAGATAAAAGAAGGTAAAGACAATGTACAAAGTGAACTAATTATCTATACTTGCAAATTTAACCATTTGGTTAAATTAAATTGCAATTATGGCCCTTAACTATGAAAAGATTCAATTTTAAGGGCTTTTTAAGTAGTAAATTTTACGATTCTTTATTAGTTCGAGCTAAATCGAGCCGAGCCGAGCTAGCTTGAATATTAATCGAGTCGAGCTCGAGCCTCAAATCGAGGCTCGATTTGAAATTCGAGCTCGAGCCGAGCTTTAGCTGGGTCGAGCTCGGCCCGACTCGACTCGTTTACAGCCTTAGTTTACTTAGACACAATGTTTTGTAATTATAAACATCACTCTAGATCATGTAGTACAAAATCATAGACACTACAAAGATCAAACGTTAATAGACACAACATTTTAATATAACCTTCAATCGCCTATTATTTAATGCCCAAACATAAATCATTTAACCACGCATCACTTATAACCACATTCCATTCCTAGCTCGTTACTAACAATGCAACATTTGAATTTGAATCTATACGCACACCACACACCTATTTAACAACATCCAATTCTAGACACATCAAACTTTTTTTATGGGCCCATTGTGTAAGTACACACAACTACAAAAGTCATTGATACACGAACATTTTTCAATGGGTCATAAATTTTTGTCTGGAATTTTACTGGTTCGGATTACTGAATTTAGTTATCGAATGGAATTGGGTAAAAAAAAGACTTACTTACTTTACGTGTTTTTTATTTTTATTATACCAAATTGAGTTAGTGTTTTTGTTGGCTTTTATTTAAAAAAAAATGTTAAAATGTAATTTCAGTCTTGAACTTGAAAGAAAAAAAAGAGATCGTGAAACAATATAATTATTTAGAGTGAATTGCAAATTTTATTCTTTATCTTTATATTCTTTTTTTCAGGCGGTGTCCTTTATGTTTAAAATTGATGACTTTTTATACTTAATGTTTTCAAATCTTGCACGTTACATATTTTAGCGCTAACCCAGATAGATTTTTCTTGTTAATTATGATCACGTGACTTGCACATAAAGACGTATTTGTCATTTCACATTTACAGAGACTAAATATGTTAATAACTTAAACACCAAAACATTTAAAAAATAATTTGAAAACAAAAGATTTTAAATAAATAGATGTTATATATAGATAAAAAGTTCTTTTATTTTTCTCTCTATCGCCTTCCACCCCACCCCACCGCCACCACTTACCACCACCTCCAACCAGCCATCACACTCTTATTTCAATCAACAAAGTAGATTTGTTAAACACAAGAAGTTTAATAATTGTTCAAATCTATCAATAATTGTTCCAAGTGTTTATCAAAGACAATGCTAATGATTAGCTGTAACTGATGCTGATAATCAGTTGTAATTGATCGGCCGTGATAGTCCCAAAAAGTTTTATTCGTTACAACAGAACTGTCCGCTATTAATTTGGATGGGATAAAAATATTTAACAAATAAAAAACCAACTTCATCATTGTAACTCTAGGTCCAGGTTATCCTAAAACAAACCTTACCTGCATTAGTAAACAATTAAGCCAATTTCTATTAGTAAAACACTAACACCACTTTCAAAAACACCTATTTAATAACTGATCACCTCAAGTCAACTTATGAATCATGGCTCTTCCCACCACTAAACCCCCATTAACACCACCACCTTTAAGTAGAGGCGATCACTGGAAAAATAATTGGGTTATCGAAACCTGAACCTATCCAAACCCCCGGCAAAGATAATTCCAACCTCTCTCTATCTAAATCGCCGGCAAATAATACCCCATCCTCTGTGTATTCATCATCAATTGATCTTCTTAGAGACGCTGTGTCACACCCCAACCGACAGCGAAAACATCGGGACGGGACGGAATCGATTGCAAGAAACTTCATAACACTACTTGTGACAATATTTAATGATTAAATTTCATTTCGTTACTAAAAGCAAAGTACAATTATTTGCAAACAAATACAACAACTTGAACCATAAACAAAATACAATGACAAGTACGAAGTTTAAAAATGAGTTTCTAGTCATCCTACTAAATTTCGTTCAACGTCTCATCATCAAGTTCCTACAATGCGTAAAAAATACATGTCAACACATAAAGTATTGGCGAGCATACAAGTTTGAGTATTATCATAAGTATTAACGTTTTAAACAAATCTACATGACATAATTGTAAACTAAGACTTAATATAACAATACTAGCATGCAATTTATAATTGTCAACCTAAAGATTCCTACTAGCGTAATCATTCATAGCAACGATAAGATCGTTTTGTTTAATTTTACATGACCTCAAGAATACGATCGGTGTGTTAATTCTGTAGCGCTATACATGTTAAGAGAGGGTCATACGGAATTATGAATACAGATATCTCTTGTTTAATATCGTAGTGTAATGCCCATATTCCATAAAGTCACAACGTCAAAAGAGTTTAAAAAATTATCTTTGTAACATGAAATTTGACTAAAATACCCTTATGACGAGATTAAGCAAATCGTCATCACAAAAACTTCTTAATACCATGTAAACAAACTTACTAAACCATAGGTATTGACTTAATACACTTACAAAGACACGAGTACGAAATTCATAATTTACAACCCAAAAAGACGTTTTGATCCGTTTGGCATTTAGAACATAACCGGAAGCGCATTAGGGGCTTTAAGATGTGTTCGTCCCAAGCTTGCAAATTTAAACCTGCGATTTTACTATCATTCACAATATGAAAAACACAATTTAGTAAGTATGTATCAATAATCACTTCAACTACGTTCATTGTTGTCTTGGATTGTTTGACCCGTTTATAATAAGTCAACATAATGACTATTTCGATCGAGTATATTTCATTCACCTTAACTCATTTGACAATGAGTTATATTATTTCCAAAAAAAACAATATCCAAATATTCCTTTCTAATCTTACCCGTTAATACCGGGTCTAAACATATCTCTTTCTTTCTCATTTTTAATGAGTACTTCAAATCTAACTCTTTAATTTGCTATATCTATACTATCATTTTCAAGTAGAATCAACATAATGAAAATTATTATCATACTCATATTAGAAGTAGACGAAGTTCATATGAACTTACCGCGATCTTGTGCTTCGAGTGCTTTCGGTTGGCTTGTATCTTCTTCGTTCTTCAAACCTATAAGGTGCAACATCGCATCTTTAGCTTCTTTAATATTCATTACATAACATACTTCGACTTTCGATTATATTATTAGTTGACCGTATATAATCCCATTTTCATACAAATTCATAAATTTAACAAGTTTTAGCATTAAAACCCAACTTCTTCAATTAAAGACATTTAATCAAACATATGGTGTGCATACCGTCAATTAAGCATGACTTACAAGTTACTTGAACACATTCTTCCTAGTTTATTTATGGATTAACATAACTACTCATTCCTCATCAATCATTATCGTAACCATATATATTATGTTTCATATCAAATTATCTATCAAAATGCTTTCCATAACACTAATTCAACTTCAACATTACTCTAACTTAAACATAAACATAACTAAATTTCATCATTCTTCAATTACAAATGAGTTTTATTCTAAATCATAAATATAGTCAAATTCAAGCATATTATAACTCCTACACATTGTTATGAACCAACATTCATGTTCAATTTCATACTATCTTCACGAATTATACATAACCCACTTTATCAAAAACCCTTAAATCATAAAATTCAACTTACTTGATGTTAGGAACACTTATGTGAACAAAGTTCTTAACTCATGCATGAATTCAAGCTTAAGCCCCCTTTTGATTTGGCTGATTTTGTGATAACAAGGGTTTCTCCTTGTTCTTCCTTTGCTTGGTCGACTCACACACATACATCTGATATGTGTGTTTGAGTTTAATTTTTTGTTTTTATTATTTCAACTTTCCACTTAGTTACTTTTGGCCCCTCAGGTTTGGCACTTACAATATTATTAGCTAGCAATTTATTTCTAATTTATATTCGTTAGTACTTGAAAGTTGGGGTGTTACACGTTAGTTATATTTTAGTTACAATACAATGTTTATGTAATATATATTAGATATCGATGAATGAATGAAGGTGTGAGTTCTCATATTTTCTAATATTTCATATTAATATAAAAATAAATATATATATATATATATATATATGATTTTTATATACAATAATCCCTAGATATAAGTTATTTACATAATAGTCATTGGAAGGGTGAAATGACAAATATGTCCTCATGTGCAAGTCACATGATCAAAATTAACAAAAAAAATCTAAATGGTTTAGGCTAAAGAACATAACGTTCAAAATTTGGAAACATTAAGTACAAAAATTATCAATTTAAAACATAAAAGACACCATCTAAAAAATGGTATAAATATAAAGGACAAATTTGTAATTCACTGAATTATTTATAAGGTTCAATATTTATTGGAGTCTATGTTATACGTAACATAAAAATTTTAAAAACAGTATAGGGTAGCTTAACCAATATACATAACATTTGCAATATCCACAGATTCATACAATCATAAGAAATTCAGAACAAGAAAACATCACATATCAATCTTTTGAATGACGCACTACTTGAATTTATGGCCAGAATGTCACTTTCCTCTTTCCTTAAAAAGTAATTGCATTGTATAGCTTACAACATTTAACCTAATATCAATTGTGTTATCAGTAAAAACAACAAGGTAGTGTTTGGTATGCAAGAATTAGAGGTGAAATGGAGTGAATCATTACAAGGGAATGAAGAAAAAGGTGTTCGGTTGGTCAATGAAATGGGAATCACCCATTCCATAAGGTATTCCATTTCCTCAAAATCATTCCATTCACCCTATGTTTTTTTATTCCATCGCCTCTTGCACCATTCAACACCACAACCCCACCACCACTATCTCTGACGCCACCTCGACTCCACCCGCAACCCGCTGCCAATTTGGTTATGTATCGACTTTGGTTTTTAAATTTTAAGGCTTAAGTTGTTTAAGCTTAAAAATATTGGCCCAAAGTAATAAGCTTCGGCCTAAAACTTTGTTCAAAAACTTATATCAACAATTTATTATTGCACATGTGGTCCGATTGGATTTACCTTTGTTGTGTATTACTTAACATCCAAAAAATTTGTATAATCTATAATTTTTTCAGTTCGGTTCGATATGGTTCTGACATAGAACCATGCCTAAGAAAGAGGTATGACTGAAAGTGAACAATAATTTTCGTTTAAAAAAATCGAATCGCCAGTTATTAGTATATCTCAATTGTTCCTGTACGATTCTGGATTAATTCGGTTTCAATTAATCGGTTTTTCTCACCCCTAGCTGTGCCAGTGATGTTCATAATTAGGCCTCTCTAGAGGTCGGCAGTTTGAAATCGAGCCGAACCGGGTTTCACCGTGGGCCTTCGAGTGAGTGGGCTTTTACCGGAGATGATGACTTAGTGGCTCAGGTATAAATTCAACTCTGACCCTTATGAAGAAGGAATACATTTACTCGTCTAAAACCAATCCTAGAAAGCTTATCCGGTTAATTTAGTTAAGCCATTAAAAAAAACACACTCACACTTCAATCCCCACTTAAAAATTTGAACAACCAAGAGTGAACAAAAGTCTTTCCCATAACAATGGCTACCATCTCCATGGCTTCTTCACTGCTCAACACCCCTAACCGCCGCCGTATTCTACCATCGGCAACACCCATTTCTCTTTCCTCTTCATGTAAGCTCAATCTCAACCTCTTTCACATTTTCAGATCACCTGCTGCATGTAATACCGTTTGAGATTCGTTTACTTTTGATTGAGTTGACCAGGTAGAAGCCTGACAATTAGAGCAACGGAGACAGATGCAAATGAAGGTTAGTTTGATCAAACAGTAAATGCTGTCCGTTTAAATCTAATTAGTTTTTTAATTTGTCTCAACTTGGGGTTGACATTCAAGTTCAGTCTAACATTGTTTTTTTGTTTTGTTTTGTTGTTTTTTTTATGTTTTGGGTTTGAATGAATTTTGATTGTTTAGGGGTTAAATCGAAGGCGCCTGCTGCAGATGGATCAGGTTTTAATCAGATTATTGGCATCAAAGGGGCTAAGCAAGAAACTGTTAAGTTTTTATTTTATTTTTTTTATGAGTTTTAATGAGTTGGGCTTTAGTTATTATCTATGCTTGTTGAATTGAAGAGACCAATCAAGTAGGAGTTGAGTTGTTGGTTTTAAATAGCGCGTAATAGGTGCTAGGCGATATGGACAAGTGGAACATCCAGCCTCTCGTACTAACCAATATTGTAAGCTTTGCCAAATAGGACGAAACAAACTTATATTTGGTTGCCCGAGTGAAGAGTCCCCAAGAGGTTACTCATCCTAGTACTTACTATTCCCACTCGAAAAGATTACCTGTGGAGTCTTCTCATTCACAGTCATTGCGCACAAAGCACGTTGGTGATATTTGAGCACCGGTTCATAAGGACTATCGGGCCGTTGATAGAAGAGATGTTTGTTTCATAAGCAATTTCTTTCCTCAAGTATCACCAACGCGTTTTGGATGTCTCCACTCGGGCAACCAAAAACAGATTCGTGAGCTCCACAGTTATGCTTGAGTGGGAGTAATACTATGATGAGTAACTTGTTGGGAAGTCTCCACTCGGGCAATCAAAAACAACTTTGTGAGCTCCTTGTGAGCAAAGCAGACAATATTGGTTGGTATGACATGCCTGATGTTACAAAAACTTCTCGGGGCATTGAGGCGGCACCTCATGAACGTCTGGGTCAAAATTAGGGTTTGTAGTAGGCTTATATGTCAAAACAACCAAAGGGATGCATGGTTTTAAAAAACGCTTGGAGCGTGCGCCTCAAGGCGAAACGGCCAAAAAACGAGTCTGAGGCGTGCCTCATGGGGTTTTATTGTATATGCGCCTCAGAGGGGCTGAGGCGCTAAGAAAGGTTGCGCTTCAGGTGTACCTTAGGGGATTTTATAGTTGGTTTTGAAGTTTTTAACTTTTCGTGTCAATTTCAAGCATTTCATGTCTTTTTTATGTGTGTTTTTGATTATTTTGATTAATCTGATGATGAAATTAGTTAGTATTATTATTTTAATAATATATATAATTTTATATTTATTTATTTATACCGCTTGGCCTTACGCCTCGTGAGGCCAAGGGAAAATGCCTCAAAACTCGTTTCCGTTCTTTTAAACCTTGAAGGGATGGAGAAAGTATGAATACACAAAGAACGATATGTAAAAGAGATGCAACTTCTTGTTGTACATAAAGATTATTTGATTGTACATAGAGTCACACCTTGTGTACGTGAAGCTCTTGCCTCACTCCTCGGCTTTCGGGACCTAAACGCCTTGGAGCACCTCGTGCTTTTTAAACCAATATTGAGCTCTAGTTTCTTTTTCCCAAACTGGAAAATGTCTGGTTTTGAACATCTTGGATCTGTGTTTAGACATAAAAGATTATCTGTAATCGAAGGAACAGTTGTTGGATTTTATAAATAAGTGTGAAAGTTTATAGATAGTTGATCAAGTCTTTGTATACAGGGTTGTGAATCTACTAAGTTCATGTAACTTTTAGTTATGGGCTAACATGGGCATACACGATTTAGCTGATGAAAGTGAATGAACTTATTTTTGTACAGGATATTTGGAAGATTCGTGTTCAACTTACAAAACCCGTTGCCTGGCCTCCACTTATTTGGGGAGTAGTCTGCGGAGCTGCAGCTTCTGGTAAAAACTTAAATAATAATATCTTGTAGGCAACTAAAAAGCCACATTAGCATAAACCCATATCATACCGCTTTTGAATGCTTTCAGTATTGCATTCTATTACGTATGTTTAATAGCTATGGATTCTGACAAGTGTTTGCATTGTAGGTAACTTCCACTGGACTATGGAAGATGTTGCTAAATCAATAGTTTGCATGTTGATGTCTGGTCCATTTCTAACCGGATACACTCAGGCATATCTCATTCTCTCGTGTTCTTTGGATTACGATCTCCTAGTTTTGACTTTATGCCTTCAAATTATTTAACTCCATGTTGCTATTTTAACATTAAAGACTATCAATGATTGGTATGATAGAGAGATCGATGCTATTAGTGAACCTTACCGTCCAATTCCTTCTGGAGCAATATCTGAAAATGAGGTTAGTTTTGTAATCCTTTATTGTAAGTTTGTGTGTTTTTTTTCTTTCAGAATCTTAAGTGTGTCTCAGTTGTATACGTTCTTAAACTTCAGGTGATTACTCAAATGTGGGTGCTTCTTTTAGGAGGCGTTGGATTGGCTGGTATATTGGATGTGTGGGTATGTCATGTCATTTGACGTCGTTTTTTCTAACTTTCGCATCAGTTTGTAACGACCATATTGTTTCAGGCAGGACCTGACGTCCCTACGATATTCTATCTGGCGTTGGGTGGATCATTCATATCATATATCTACTCAGCTCCACCTTTAAAGGTAAATTCCTTCTCATTGACAACTTTCTGAAAGTGATTATGTGATAATAAAACAAGTTGTTGTTAGAAATTAACTGATTAAACGTTTCACAAACTCTACTAAATGGCAATTAATACGTTAAATGACGAAAAAGGTCATTCTCGTGAAAACTTGTGGAAAAGAGGGTTAAAGCCAGAATTGTAATATGGTAATTTACTTGAAAACCCACATTGGAAACACTAGTTATGATGCATTTGGTTTAAAAACACAATGACTTGCCTATAATAACATTTCTTTTTTGGTTGCAGCTTAAACAGAATGGATGGATTGGCAATTTTGCACTAGGGGCAAGCTACATTAGCTTACCATGGTTCTAATATATATATTTACAACTTGAACTTTTTGAATATTTGAAGTTTATACGAACCGTTTTACCTGAATCATGACAGGTGGGCCGGTCAAGCTTTGTTTGGAACCCTTACACCTGACATAGTAGTTCTCACACTATTGTACGGGATAGCTGGGGAATGTAAACTGCATTACCGTATTCTATTATATATTATTACTTAAATAATTTTGATATTGGCTTCCGTGACAGTACTGTTTGTCATCATCAAAGGGTATTTTATACATTTAACTAATAGTCAAACATTGTATTAAAAACCATGGTTGGATTAAAAATGTTGCATTTTATACACACTTCCATGATTAAACTTTTTTTGCTATTTTTTTCCTCTTGAATTAAAAGCTTGGTATTGGAATAGTAAACGACTTTAAAAGCGTTGAAGGAGACAGAAAAATGGGGCTTCAGGTACACTTTCTTTGGCATAGTTATGTGAGCATGTTGACTTTTGTATAAAGCACAATGATTTTGACTTTTGTCTGTTATGCAAATCTGAGAAGTCTCTTCCGGTGGCTTTTGGTGAAGAAACAGCTAAATGGATATGTGTTGGTGCCATAGACATAACTCAACTCTCTGTAGCAGGTTTTGACAATTCTTTTTATGTGGTATTTTTTCTTATCAATTTGGAATCGTGAGCGTATATTTTTTATTAATTTTTAAAGGATCAAGGTTTCTCATTTTCGTTAGTGTTTGTTTACGTAAGATAAATTCATAATGCTTCAAAACTACATCCTTCTTTATTTTACTCGTCATCGCTACAATTCTGTTGACTTTCAAGGTCAAACATAAAACTTTTGACTTGCTTACAACTGATATAAAATGAAAACAGAAAACAGCAAAAACATTTTTCTATTCATTATACTTGATTGAAATCTTGGTAAAACAACAGGGACTATTTATGGGGATCATACATTTTTCAAACTATTTACCGATGTGGGATGGGTCATAGTTTAAAAGATATTTTTTTTGATTTAATCATTTAACCAAAACGCTTATGCCAGCAATACTTGTTATTGACATAAAAGATTAATATTATTGTTGAGCTTGATGTATAAGCATTTTTGGTTGCAGGTTACCTTTTAGGAGCTGGTAAACCATATCATGCTGCAGCACTCCTCGGTTTAATTGCTCCACAAGTCTTTTTTCAGGTAAAGAAGATTCATTGCAAGCGCCCATCTCACTTTAGTGACTAAGTCACTTAACATTGTTAAAATATGTCTATAATATTCAACAGTGACGTACAAGTGTGCAATAACTTCGTAATTTATAATGATGGCACTTCCTAAATTAGTATATTTGGTCTGTAGATTTCCAAGTAAACAACAACCAGGCCCAGTAAATCTACAAATAGCTATTAGTGTATATATATGTATATGTGTGTGTATGTATGTATGTATGTATGTTATGTATTTGTAGCCTCATGTTTGTTTATGGCCGCAGTTCAAGTACTTCCTTAAAGATCCAGTTAAATATGATGTCAAGTATCAGGTATGTCCTCTCCATATATATTTTCAGCCATCATAAAAAATCTACCCTTTTAACTTTTAAAGTCAAACCTATCATTCATTGATTCCATAATGATATAGATCTCTTACATATTTAAGAGCATATTTGCATTTATTTCCTATGATATTAAACTTCACTCCTCAAGATGTTCACATTAGTTTGAAGTTCATTCGATAATTTTGATGATAATTTGCATGAAATTTGGATCTAAGCTGACTTGACGCTTTCTTTTCAGGCTAGTGCGCAACCATTTTTGGTTCTTGGTCTTTTGGTGACTGCGTTGGCCCCCAGTCACTGATACACAGTTTGAACATTGTAACAACATATGATCAGATAAGCTGAGTAATTTCACCAACGGGCCCCAAAATCCCAAGCAGGGTTGACAATTTTGTAGCATCATTTTCAAGTTTCTCCCTATATTTGATCCTGATACTGTTTCGAAGTCATTTATGTTATTGGTGTGAGATAAGACAATAATTGTTGTATATATTGCACTTTTTGACAATAAACTTGTGTATTGCGTTTGTTTCTTTATCATGAAGGCTAGCTAATTCAAGCTTATTTGCTTATATTCTAGATGTGACAAATAAATGTTAACGATGGTTTCTTTTGTATTAAATGTTAACAAAAACATATCTGTTTTATTATGTTTTTCAATTAGGGGTATTCAAGTGACTAAACCATGTAATTTCTCAACATGAGTAGAGAGCAATACTACTATATCTTGGTTGTAGCCTGTGGATGTTGGTTGAGAGTAGACCGAACCACGTAAATCTGACTATGGTTGTGGCAATAGAGAATAGAAGATTTAGAAGCTATGCATAATGTCAACATGCTTCTAGATGATTGAAGAGAGGAGTTACATAGCTTTAGGTTTGCTATTGCATATCTTTGAAGTCATTTCATTTCATCCCACAAGCGGGAGATTGTTGAAATGTGGAGTCGAATGATTTCCGAAGAGACGTTATCTCCTCCATGATAACGAGAGTTTGAGGGCGTAACACCTCGGTTGGAGTTACGCCAGAGCTTTCCAATATAGCTGGAAGAGTCAAGGGATAGCTTCTCTTTGTGAGGTCCTCTAGGCCACCCCTATGGAATTTTAGGCCAGAATTGAACAAGTTGGTTGAAGGCATACGTTGTAGAGCAAGTAGGCTTTATTGGGAATATTTTCAAAAGAGTTAACTGCCATTTTCGTTCCTGTAGTTTATCAAATTATTCCAGTCTTGTCCAAATTTCAAATGTATGCCATTTTCGTCCCTGACATTCTTGAAACATGTCAACTATGTCCAAAAAACTAACGTTTGTTAAAGCCTACTGGCATAATTGGACAAACGACAGGGACGAAACCGACATAACAAACGTTAGTTTTTTTGATGGAATTAGTATGTTTCAAGAATGTCAGGGACGAAAATGATATAAATTTGAAATTTAGTCTGGACTTGCATAATTCGACAAACCATAAGAACGAAAATGATAGTTAACTCTTTTCAAAATGACAAAAAAATAAATGTATAGTTTTTTGATTGAGCCTTAGGTGAACTAGAAAAAAATAAGCATAGATTTGATTTGCATTGGTTGGCTCCATGAAACACTGGTTCGGATAAATCACACATTTTGAGAGTGGTTGTCAAAAGGTGATTATTCAAAGGGTATTCTATCCCTTGTTTCGTCACCATAGATCAACTCAAAGCAAATTGTTGTATTCAAAGGTGGGGTTAAATTCAGGGCCGTACCCAAAAACTTTTTCCTGTAGGTTCGGAAATTTTTCAAGGTGCAATTAAAGGATTCTATAGGTTTGATTATGAAATTTCTACCGGTGTGATATCAAAATACAGCTATATATAACACTAAACTTTTTTTGATATCGTACCTTTTTATGTAGCTACGTCCCTAATTAAATTGCTTTAATATATAGATCACACGTGTTTTGAGTAATAAGTTGTAGTTCGATTATGATTTACAACTTACTTTATTCCTTATTTAGAATCAATAACCAACTTTCTTAAAACAATTTCGGATTAAGAAAGTTGTTCTGCCTTAATAATTAGCATAAAAGTGGAATTCAAATGTGACGCCTTTATCATCAAATTCATTTCTTATACCAAGATTTCTCCAAGTAAGTTTTACTTTTAGAAATTGTCATCATATATATATATATATATATATATATATGTTAATTGAATACTAATCATGAAATTATTGCTTCGAGGATTATACCAGACAAACGCATAACACAGAAGTACACATGTTTCATGCATGCCTTGTGTGAAGTAGAATACCACATTCATTTTAACATATAAATACACATGCATGCTTCATGCAAGCCTTGTGTCAAGTAGAATACCAAATTTATTTTCAATTTTCTTTAGATATCGTGCATAAAGAATAACGCTCGAAATTAAAATAAAATAATACATAAGAGTTCAAAACTGCTATTTAATAAGAACCTGAACTGATGACTTAAAAAGAATGCAAAACAAAACATATTAGAAATTTAATATGCATGCAACTTGCGGTTACTGTGTTTTACATCATCGTAGTATATAGAGGGATTTGTTAATCATTTGTGAAAAACTTGCACGAATTGAAGAAAACACGAACTTTTTTTAGGTTTTAGTTCATAATTGCAAGTATATTTGGCCCGTGTATTCATAACCCCCTTTAGTATGTGACAAATGATACAAAATGTGAAATATGGAGGGTTACTGAGGGTTATATAACAAATGTTTGTAGTGGAAGGAGTCTCGTAACCCCCAATCAATTATTACCCAATTATTAATTAAAAAAACATCACAATAAAATTAATAAACACTCAAAAACTCAAAGTCTATATTTTCTTTTCCAATAATTGTGTTTCGGTTTTGAGCCATTTCCAATGCCCTTCCGGTTCGGTGGTCGTGCAGCTTCGAGTAAAACTCAAAGTCTTCCTCAAATTGTCTCTCTCATAAGCTCGACCACTTCCCGGTTCTCTTGCATACGTTGAGGCCCAAGGTCCCGTATATATTGAAGGGGTTGGTACATATCGGAAAACAGACTCAAGTAGGATCCCCTTGACGATGACTCCGGTCGCCTCGATTTTGCATCTCTTCTTCTACAGGGTGGTCATGGTAGCTCCGCCTCTTGCTCATCCGCCTCTTCTTTCCCCAGAAATAACACATTAACATCGTTTAAGTCGATGTTTAGAGCATCGAACGTTGGCTTTTCGGGTTCAACCGACTCGGAGGTTTTTAACTTCTTTGTCGGCCTTTTATTTCCCGACCTAGTGGAAGAAGTTCCTACCGTCGTAGGGACGTTGGCCCATTTAGAACTATTACAAAGAAGCTTCCAAACCCTCATGTATAGGAAATTCCTTCATGCCGCTTTGTGACGAGCCGAAACCTTGTGATGAGCCGTAACCTCCCATGTTAAAGTTCGGATTCCAACCGTATTGATTTGGATCCCATGTGAGGGGTTGGTTCAAGAGGTTCATGAAACCAGTTTGGTTGTGATTTTACTTGACAAACCCGGTTCCATAGGCGGTTGATCGGGTGGGAACCGAAGCAATGGGTTGGTTAGGAGCGTTCGTTCGGTTCGGGTCACCATTTGATCGAGGAGGAATGAAACCCGGGTTGTAGGGATACATATTTTCTAGAGTAAAAATCTTGAGTTTTTATAAAATATGCGGTCATGAGATGATAGTAGAGAGAGAGGTATAAAAACAATAGAGATGAGAGGTTTATATAAAGTTTAAAATGTTAATTTTTTAATAACATTACCGTTCAACTGTAACATTCTTGTTCCCAACACTTTTCCAGCGTTATGGCCATAACGGGCATAAAAATTTCAAACCCATAGCGCCCGGGGGAGGGGGGGGGGTTGTATCCGACGCTATGGGGCGCGATGGTGGGTGATGGATAATAACATATGACG
The DNA here is from genome assembly GCA_947069175.1 of Scalesia atractyloides. Taxonomy (NCBI): domain Eukaryota; kingdom Viridiplantae; phylum Streptophyta; class Magnoliopsida; order Asterales; family Asteraceae; genus Scalesia; species Scalesia atractyloides. Next base: position 55,386,539 of record CAMTDV010000029.1, read on the forward strand.
CAATTATTAATGACTACACATTAATTTTGGGGTATGATGTGTGAATAGATAATAAATATGACGCAATTATGAAACTTTTTTATTCTATTGTTTTCTGAAGCTGAATAAAATTACCCATCATCAACCATGAAGATTGCAAAACCCTTTTTAAATAGTCATGTACACCTCAAAATCTTATTCCTTTTCTCACTCTATATCTATCGTATATGTATGTATATATAGAGAGATATAGTGTGAGGGTGTATCAATATCAACACCCTCACAAAGGACCGTGCCATTTTCTCATCGACACAATCTTAAAAGTGCAAATAAAGATAGAAACCATTAGACAAAGTTTTTTTTTGGATTCATTTATGCATGAAGACAGGTAAAGATAAAAGAAACTTTACTGAGTTTTCATGGTATTCTTATGATGAAGATGCGAGAATAAAACAAATTAAGTATTTTTGAAGCAAGTGTAAATAATCGTTACTAATGGATCAAATAAATGCAAGGAACAAATGGATTTTGGCATAGCTGTATAAAGGTGTTTGATAAGGCTTTCTTAGCAAGTGGCATGAGTTCAATCCTCGTGGTGGACATAAATGTGTAGTTAATTAAAAGTAGTTAGAGGGTAGTTCAATCCTTGTGGTTGACACAAATGTGTAGTCAATCACCAATGCTATTGATCACGTTTGACAAATCCAGGGTTCACTTCCATTTCGGTAGCACATAGGGTGCGAAAATCACCGAATGAAACGAATCAGAAATATTTTTTTATTTCTCATTATTATTTTTAAGTAGTCTGGTAGTGATGACTTCTATAAAATGCTTTGAGAAGCAAAACCGAATAACAACATTGAGTATTGGGTTGCTTTCAACTTTAAAACATTTAAAATGATAAAGAAAGCAAAGTTAATTAGTTGAATCAAGAACAAACCGAAAGCACATGCAAAACCACTAATCTCTAATACGAATTCAGAAACCACTATCCTCTTTCGGGTGTTTAATTTCAGTTTTATGTTATTTTATTAACACACATTGTGCATCTTCTTACGATACCAACAACTACACACATCAGAGACGGGGGGTCTGGGGTACTAATCTCTACATTCCCCAATGGAAGCCAACATGCCATGTCGGAAAACATTGACCGGTTCCTGTGGCTATATATACGTATATGACTAGCAAAAGTCAACTATATCTACCCTAGTTAAAGTCAGCTATATCTACTCTTGTTTGGTACATATTCTCCACATTGACTTGCTAAAATATTTAGTGAATGGGATATATAGGGCTGTAAACGAACCGAACGAACACGTCGTTTGTTAAAAAATATATGTGTTTGCGAACCGTTCACGAACACTTATCAAACGAAATTTTATGTTTGTGTTTGTTTGTTAAGGAAATGAACTTGTTCGTGTACGTTTGTGTTTGTTTGTTAATTTTACGCAATGAACGTTGACAAACACAAATAAGCACAGACTAATGTTCATGAACACAAATGGAAACAAACGAACACAAACAATTGTTCATGAATAAAATATATAGTACACTGACACTTATTAGATATTTGATTTGTCGGAGTTTTGATATATTTACATAAATATAAAAACTAAAAACACTAATGAACTACCAAACACATACGAACAAATTACCGAATGTTCACGAACATAAACGAACAAACGCGACCTCTGTTCATGTTTGTTCATTTAACTAAACGAACGAAATTTCTTGTTCGTGTTCGTTTGTTTAATAGACGAACGAACACAAACGAACTTCCCGCCGAACAGTTCACGAACTGTTCGTCGAACATTTGGTTTGTTTACAGGGGATATACAACTGGAGTTTTGGGTTGTACAGTTTACTTAAGTTTTGCATTCATTGAGCTTCCAAAGTCAATTTGATATAGGATTTTTGTTAAACTAGTTAAAGAGCTAACAACCCCATTTTGGATATTCAACTTATAGTGTAGCTTGTACGGCTGTTCACGAGCCGAATCGAGCCGAGCTAGGGCAAAACTCGAGCTAGGCTTGTTTATAAACCGAGCTGGCTCGGCTCGGCTCGGATTTTAAACCGAGCTGGAAATCAAAGATCGGGCTTGGCTTGGTTTTAAACCGAGTTAGCTTAGTTCGACTTGGTTTGGTTCGATTTTGAAAAGAAAAATTAATATATGGCTCTCAAAATTCAGTAATCTGAAATATTATTTAATAATTCAAAGAAACATATCCAAAATAAGCTCAGCCTAATACATTACAAGCCAAACTCAAGTTTAACAACACAAAATACGTTCTTAATTTCAACGAAATACAATATAAGTTCATTAGCATGGTAATCAACCTTTAAATGTGGTATAAATATCAAATTACACTCCTAATCACATGTAAATAACAACCAGTTTTTTTGTGATATATATAATGTATATAAAAATAAAACATATTAAAAGTAAAATAATCCAAGCTAAGCCGAGCCGAGCTGGTATGCGAGCCAAACCGAGCCAATTTGGCTCGTTGCGACCCGAGCCGACCCGGCTCACTTTCAAACCCAGCCACATCGAGCGAGCTTTTTCTGAGCTAAATTCGAGTAAGTTCCAAGCCGCGAGCTTTTTGAACAGTCCTAGTAGCTTGGGAGAAAATAGTTTTTGGAGTATTAAAATAAATTTAAACGTTTTATTAGTTTATTTTTCGTTTCAATAATTCATAAAATAAATTTACTTTTATCTTAAACTTATTTTGTTTTTTAGTTTATATTTAATATCATTATAGGTTTTTTGATATTGTCTAAATATACATACATATAGTTGGTGTATATGGGTTAATTTTGGTCTGAAATCATAATCATAACCAAGATGTCGGTCAATAGAAAACCATAATCGACCATTTATGGTAGTTATGGTTAATCAGTTTCGATTGTTATAGCGGTCAGTTATGATCGGCTAACCATGAAGTAGAAAAATTCAAAATTCATGTTTTATATCTTGGATTTAATATAGAAAACATACGGACATACACATAAATTGATATAAGTCTATTATATTATATTGTTGATTCAATAGTTGAAACATAATTAATTGAGAATTCACACATATTGCACACCAGATTATACATGTTTTATCTATTAGTTCACTTATACTAGATGAGTTCATATGAAAATTTAAAAGCTGAATGGACGTGAGTCATGAGATGGGAACAGAGAAGTGAGAAAATGGGACCATAATGGAAGTGTTAGTTAAAAAAGTTAAACAATTAATGTTGAAACCACTGTCTCCTTTTTTTTAAAAACAAGATATGAAAACAGAACCGTGTGAAGCATGGATTGGGTATTGTCTTATTGGGTTTCAGAAGAAAAGGTCTTTTGGTATTCCTCCATGCTCTAGAGTCCATATACCAATATCTAAGATTGGTTATGTAAGTGGGTCGGTTATAAAGTTCGGTTAATCGTCACTATACTAACATGTAGGTCGGTTTGGTTATGGCTGTTATGGAACAATGGAAAACCATAATCGACCCATGAATATCGTTTTTTAGAAAATCATTAACCGACCTATCGGTTTTCTCTTAGGTTCAGTTTTTTGTTCGAATTTTTGGTTAATTTGGTTATCGATCGGTTAATTCGATTTTTTTGCATACCCATACATATAGGTGATAATTGCTCTTGTAACACTTATACGTTTAATTAAAAGTTCTTAGTTATCATTAATCTAATTAAATAGATGATTAGCCTAAATACCCTTATAAATTAATTGATAACTATTTGATGGACATAATTATCCTTAGTACCATAAATAGGGTTTCACACTGGGTATATATAAAGAGATCATTATAGAGATCAACACCATATAACATAACCTAATCATAGAATTCACCTCTCTTTCTCTCGTCTTTAAATTCTTGAGTCACCAAACTCACCTTAGCAATATTCACATACACCCTAAATGGGTACCTGAATATCATCAACATCATGACGTCTTCCATCACTGCGGTTAGTAAATTATCAATTACATACATATTTATTTCTTATTTTCTATTACATTTTAAAGAATTGATTAATATATGATATTAGAGCAGATGTTGATTTATCAATTCTTCTTCGTTTCCCTAAACTGTAACTAAAATCGAAGAACGAGAAATTTTTTATAAGACCCTAATGAAAATCGTGTTCTTTTAGTTCACTGTTTTTTGTTTTGTTGATGAACCACGTTTTCATCATTATCGATATAAACCTTTTTTGATATCTGTAAATCAAATATAATTTTTTTCAATCCATGAATATCATGTTTTATTATTTTAATTCCAGCTTAAAATCTGATATTTTGTTCTTTATTGTCATAAAATGCTCATAATGTTCATCATCAATTTTGATGGAATCACATAATTTTGTAATAGATTAGGATTATTATTCTGTTTTCGAGTTTTGTGTAACCTTTTTATTTTTTAGTTGAGAATAGATACATGGATATAATTATACACCTTAATTTTCGCAATTAGATTATTATCCATTTGAATTAGTTTGTGTGAAAATAAATTATTTCTATTTATGTGAAACCTAAAATCGCATGAATTATCCCTTTGAAATAACGGATCTATGATGATCAAGTGAGCAGAAATCACTTGCACCTATCGTGGGCACACAAAAATAAGATAACATAAAACCGTAAAGGACAAACGACACATAAGGCACTTTCATTCAATATGGATTCAAATTCAAACCTACAACTTGCACTTTGGATGGTCTCTTTCTCTAAGAACCATTGGAAATCATTACACACAAACCTATAATTATACACCTTAATTTTTGAAATCAGATATCTTGATCGCTCAAACGGTTATAAATTATTGTATCTTTCCCATGTTAACCGTATTGTAAAAAACCAAGTGTGATGTATTCCTCGATGAGTTAAGGTCTGTGGGAGTAGTGAAGATTCTTATCATGATTTGCAAGAAGTACAAGACACAGGGGGAGAGACTTGTCGCTTACTTTATATCTGATTACTTCTCTTGTACACGACACTACTCCACACATCATTGCACCACCTCCTACACACTCATAACTTATTGTTTTTTTTCGAATGTACCTAAGAATGAAAGCACCTCAAACGAACAACATCAAAACTATTCCCAACTCAATAATCAACCCAGGAAGTCATCTAGGTCCAAAAGTCCTACTAACTTTGGTGATTATGTAACCTACCTAATTGAAGCTGAAATGGATGTTGGAATGTTTACCGGCCCTACCCCTTATATTGAAGCCACTAGAAGTGATCAGTCTTCTAAATTTAATAAAACCATGATTTATATATGGCATGTATTCTCTCTTTAATAGGTTTCTATTCTTATCTCTTACTATAACAAGTTTTCTATGAATTAAATGGAAATCGAAGCCGATTACTTCATAGTTCTTGTGTTGGTTTGCTTAGTTTTTTTTATTGAATTACTACATAAACACATATCTCGCTCGTTCATTAAACTTCATTTATGTTAATTAATTTACGTTTGTTTATGTTTATTTAGGTTAGTTAGTTTACATTTGTTTGTGTATTCATATAAATTTTATGATACATAATAATTTGGTTTTATAAAATCAAAATATCATCCAATACAGTTTATTCCAGATAGCTTTAGTCCTAACAGACTCATATTTACATTTACTTTTAGTTGGTGTTCACTCATCTACGTGTAGTTATGATCGTTTGTTTATAATTATTTGTGTTCGTTTATGCTCATGAATTGTTCATTTATACTATCATCAAACGAACATGAACATGAACAACAAGAAAAACCCATTAGTTCAATTGTTCGTGTTCCTTAGGTACGTTTACAAGCCTAACCAATTCGAGTAAGTCAGTTTACCTGTTAGCAACTTAGGGCTGTCAAACAGTTGGGAAGACGCTGGAGTGATGAGACAATGTTGCCCACGTCTCAGACAACACGAACAGATAACATGCATATGGAGAACAACCATGGTTGATCTCTACAAAAGATGTGTCATAGACAACAATCCCCACAAATCGGCCCACCCTATCTTGGACCTCCACGACGCTGGTTAGCACCGCGTACAACACCGCCTCTTCCTATACAAATCCCCCAGCTCCGTTTGGGATTTGGTTGAATTACGTAACTCTGTTAAACCAGGAGGGTGTAAATGGGTCTTTGAAACAAAACTACCAAATGGATACATCGAACGCTATAAAACAAGATTAGTTACAAACAACAACACTTAGAAAGAGGGAATTGATTATCAAGAGGCCTTTTTTCCTAACTCTCAAAGGATTATTTAAGGATCTTTATGGCCTTGGTATTTCACTTTGATTTAGAGCTACAACAAATGGACGTCAAAACCGTTTTCCTTAAAGGCGACTTACATGAAAATGTGTTAATGAAACAACGTGCATGTTTTAAACCTTAAGCTCAATAACATTTAGTGTATAAGTTGAAAAAATCAATATATAGTTTGAAGTAAGCATCACTTTACTGTTACCTAAGGTATGATGAAATCATGAATAAAAAGGTTTCGTTAAGAATAAAGCGGATCAACACACCTACCTCAAGATGAGTTAGAGCAACTTTACTAACTTATCCTCTATGTAGATAGCATTCTATTAGCAAGTAATAGTTTAGATATATTACATGAGGGAAAACGTTTACCCTTGCGTGAAGCAACTTGGGTGGATTGTTTGGTGTCCTGATTTCATTGTCATAGTTGAGGATAACGTTAACAATGGCTAAATTAGACATCTTAAGAGGAACATGCAAGCTTCAGTATGCAAAAAGTAGTGAAAATTTTAGTACAGTCGAAAGTAGTAATTTCAGAACTGTAAGAAGTTTTGGTACTGCCAGAAGAAAGACAAATTTCGGTACTACCAAAATTCGACTTAACTAAAAACCTTTTGAAAACCTAACGAAAGATTGTTTCAGTAAAATGTTGTGTTACGGCAAAACAATGACACCTTAAGCTAGTTTCGGTAAAATAAAAAGTTACTGTAAACATTGTTTCAACGAAAGATAATTTCAATAAAACATTGTGTCGAAACTACACTGACTAAAAAGATAGATTTTGATAAAACAGTAGCTTTAAAAGTTAATTTCGGTAGTATAGAGATGAAGTTTATTTAAAACAGTACATTCAGATGAGGTTCTTTAAAAGAAGAAGTTTCTGTAAATAGTACAATACCGAAAGTGTACTTTCTTTAAAACAGAGATGTCAAAACTACCTCAAATGCCGAAAGTAAACTTGCTCTAAAATAGTGATGCAAAACTACTTTAAATGTGGAAAGTGGACTTGCTCTAAAATATTGATGCATAAACTAGATCAAGTACTAAAACTGCTATTCTTCAGCTTTCCATCATGGATGTTCAACCTAATGCTACAAAAACTTTGAAAATCAAACAAAATACCATGATTTTGACCAACACTACTCGTAGGAACTAACCAATTACACCAAAACACAATCCAGTCGGATCAATGGCTCGAAACACTCTAGAATTACTGAAAATGATCCAAAGTATCAAGAACCCATCTTTCTATATAAAAACTCGATAATATCACAAAACTACCCAAAAATCCCACAAATCAAACCCAACATCACTCCTAAATGAGGACAAGGGTCTAATACCATATGTAAGTCTCTTGAATCATGGATCTAACATGAGATAATGAATCTATCATGATCAAGTGAGAAGAAATCAGTTGAACCCTATCGTGGGCACATAAAACGAGAAACATAAAACCTTAAAGAACAAACGACACACAAGACACTTTTAGTCAATATGGATTTAGATTCAAACCTACAATCTACACTTTGGATGGTCTCTTTCTCTAAGAACCCTTGGAAACTACTTACATAAAAATCTATTTCAAAATGCTATATATAGGTTTGGGCCCCGGACTATTAGGTCCCTAGTGGGCTTAACTCACCAATAGGGCCCTAAATACAAAAAGGAGCACAACCTTTAATTAGAAGGTAATTACAACTTTAACCCAAAAACTAAAACATCTAGCTAACTGTCAAAATGTGTATCAACAATTATGGTACGATACTCTGAGCGCCATGTATTTATCAGCAAATCAAGTCCTCCATGCACATATAAAACATGTTGAAGTGGACTTTCATTTTGTTCGAGAAAAGGTTGCAGAAGGACAAAACTCTACCCAGTTCATCTCTACTAACGATCATATTGTGGATGTCTTTACACAACCACTTCCCTCTGAACGGTTTCTCTTGATATGGTCCAAGCTGCAAGTCGCTCTCTAACTTTAGCTTGCGAGGGAATATTAGAATATTTTAGATTGTATTATAATAGATGGACTAATATGTAAAAATTATTAAAATATATCTCTTGTATCCTATTCATGTGAATCACATTCCAATACAATTATACAATTTTGATTACCAAGTTTAACTTCCGATAATTCTCAAAGAGGGCATCGGTAACTAATCTGCTTTAACAAACACACAGTTTAAAAAGGAAGAAGTTGAAGACATCTGAAAACAAGACTAGTGGTCTGAATGTATGTTGTTTCATGGATCTCAAGTGTTGGCAAAGTTGGAGATGACACCCCATAGCCTTACGGATGCTTTAATAAATGGAGGGTGCCATATCCTTGAATGTCCATTAGGCTCTAGATGGTTTCAGACGTGTTTGCACAGTATCAGGTCGCTTTCTATAAGATGACTAAAATAGTTAGGTCATATCATATTACCTAGATTAAATATTGTGTTTATTGTTGGCTAATATTTCTGACTAAACTTGTAATAAGAATGTGGAGGTCAGGGAAGATCCACTAAAAAGTGAGTTTTGACTAAGTAGCCTAAGAAAAATTCTATAAATGAGATGTGACACTCCTTATAAGTAAATTGAAAGGGAATTTTGGTCCTAAAACACAAACCCAAAACCCTTTTGTTTTCTAAAAATACAACATAAAAAATCTAGTATAAAAAGTCCATCACAAAAAAAACCCAGCATGATAATCAAACACAAAAAATTGTAGCTAAAAAATACAGCACAAAAATGTTATACAACGTAGAATTACGACGCAGTTTTTTTGGGCTTTTAAGCTATCATATTTTATATATCAATATGGTACTCATATTAAAGATAAATATATGCTCGATTTGATGGTGTAACTTTTAAAAAAAAATAATGTCGTAAAAATAGTTATGAATATTTAAAAAAATGTTAGGAATATCCATATGCCTTGTATGTGGAGAAAGAATGTCCACATATAACATATTCCAAACTATTATTTACAATCATCTTTTACATTTTTAGCTTATCTATTGATTTAGAAAAAAATAAAAATAAAAATAAAAAGTCAAGATTTCCTTTTTAATATACTTAGACGAAATCAACCTTTTATTTAATCAGAATGCGAATAGATAGGAGTAAATCAATAATTCGAAAAAAACCCAAAATGTAATCATATATCATAGTTTATAGTGTAATTTAGTCTTCTATTTAGTATTTAGTAATGATAGAAGTTCTATTACATGGGATTGTTTTTGTATGTAAAAGTTGTATTAGCTAGGCTAATTTTTAACATTATTTTACGTAGCTAGAGTCCGGTTCTATTATTGATGGTTAAACTAAATATAGGGATTGTTCTATAATTAGTAGATAGCTAGTTTGTATTGTAAATAGATTAGTAAACAAGTGCGAGGATCGAAAGCGACAAAGTAGAAAATTATAACTTACAAGTGAAGGGTTGCGACGATTTGACGATGCACGTCGATTACAAACAGGCGCAACACACAAGGCAAGGTCATGTTAATTGGAAGGCATGGTCGTGTTGATTGGAAGACACGGTCACGCCTATTGAAAGCATGGGCACATCTATTCAACAAGGAGTCACGAATATTCAGAAAGGCGGCAATCCATCAGGCAACATCAAGGGACACAACTGTTCATGAATGGACACATCCATTCATCGCAATTTCTCATTTATTATAAATAGGGTTTGTATGTTTCAATTGTAATAATCCGAATCACTTATACTTTCACATACATTATAGTTATTCATTTGATTGTTCATAGTTTATCATTTTTTTCGTGTTCATAGGGTTCTGACCAACAGTGGTATCAGAGCAGATGTTTCAAATCTGGGAAGAAGAAGAAATAGATTGGAATCATCATAACTAGGTTCTCGAATTTATTTTTTTTGGTTTTTGTATTCGTTTTAAAATTAAATTGCAGATTAATTGATTGATTGCAATCAAAGATCTCGTTTGTTTGAATTCTTTGAAATTCAAATCTCAAATCAAATTAGGGAGAATCAAAATTTTCTATTAAATCAAACCAGTAAGAATCGATTATGCCATTTATAGAAGTTCAAAAAAATAGATAAATAAACCAATTTGTTTTTTAAAAGGAACACAAAGTATGTTTTAGAAAAGAACGCAATTGAAAACAAATAAAAAATAGCAAGTTAGAAGTTCGAGAAATCCTGTGTGGTGGAAAAATCCTTTCGTGGTGAAAATTAACCTTCGTAGTACAAAACCTTCGTGGTACATAATCGTCGTGGTGCAAGAACCTTTGTGGTAACAAGACCTGTGTGGCAAAGAAGACCTGTGTGACAAATAGACCTGTGTGGCAATCAAGACATGTGTGATACGAGCAAGTTGAAAAGCCTGTGTGGTGCAAGCAAGAAGAAAGACTGAAGAATAGCAAAGAAAGATTGAAGTAAAGTAAGGAAGATAGGAAAGATAAAGTCTAAGAATGCAAATCAGAAAGGAAATATGTTAGGAAAAGAAGAAAAAGAAAGCACGTCAACGTCAATCCGTGAGCAAGGAAATATATCGCTTCAGTGTCCAAAATTGACTGAATCGAATTACACTTAGTAGGCTATTCTGATGGAAACGATGTAACACCTCGTCAAAATCGTGTCCAATAATATAGTGACACATGTCATATTTTTTTATATATATAAGTCATTAAGGACTAAAGGTGTCAACATGCTCAAACTAAGCCTCTGAATGACCTTCTGGTGTAAACATGCATAAACTGAGCCTCTGAGTGACCATTAGTATCAACATGCTTAAACCAAGCCTCTGAGTGACCATTAGTGTCAACATGCTTAAACCAAGCCTCTGAGTGACCATTAGTGTCAACATGCTTAAACTTAGCCTCTGAGTGACCATTAGTGTCAACATGCTTAGCCTCTGAGTGACCATCAGAGTCAACATGCTTATACTGAGCCTCTGAGTGATCCTTTCTGAAGTCCTAACTCATGTGAGCCACTTTTGGACGAGAGGGATTAATTCTGTAATTATGTAAAAGTTGGACGACGGAGGGGTTAAAAGTGTCAACATGTTAATTTATACATCTGAGTGACCTTTTAACGAACCGAGAGCTTGACAATGTCTAGGCATACTCCCGGGTACGCCAAATGTTGGCTACGGAGGGCTAATTATGCTTATAAAGGTGTTTTAGAGGTTTAATAAATTGAGGGGCTAAATGTGGCAAGTTTTGAAAGTTCCCGGGAGGCGCTCGCGGGCCGCGAGAGATACAAGACTGGTCTCTCGCAGGGTGCGAGAGGCTGTGTCTGCAGAAATTTGCTTGGCCTCCACACATATTGCCAAAAACCATTTGATTCGGAACTAGGGACTTCCAAACTGCTATGCCACATTTTAGGACACTTGTAAGCTCCATCTAACACTCCTTAATACCTGACATCACCTCCTTCAAGCTCCCCAACTATAAATAGGTGCCAAGGTTCACCACTTGAACTTGCACCTTTCTCATTTATCACTCTATCTCCCTCCTCTGGAAGTTCCTAACCGAAAAGAGCATCCAACTTAGTTCTATTTCATCATAGGAATCACTTGTAAGTGTTCCTTTCTCTTGCATTTTTGTTTATAGGCTATTATAGCCAAAAGTCAAGTGTTTCACGGAAAACACATTGACTTTCGGTTAAGACCATTATGGTCCAGCCATTGTTCGTAACGAACATGGCTAAGTGACCGTAATAAGGTAAGTGCTAATCCCTATAAAGGGCACCTCCTAAAGATCACGTTTGCTAGACCAATTGACGGGTCAAAGTGTTAATATTAAAAAGTCAAACAAGCCATTTTTCGAAAATATTCAAACCTAAGATTATATATGTTATGAAACATGTTTTGGCACTTAAACAAGGTGGTAATAATTATTAGAACATGTGAGAACGTGTTCGGATCGTCAATTTCATTTATAGGGTCGGTTCGCAATTGAAAGTCGCAAAGTTTGACTTCTACTTTGACTTTCGATTCTGACCCGATTTAGATTAGTTAGCTACTGATCTAAGGTTGCATTATGATCATAATATAATGTAGCATAACCCACTGAGGTTATATTACATGATCATAATCAGAATCTGAGTTTATGCACAAGTTCCATTATCATGCGATTTTGACTAAAATGCCCTTTTTCATAAAAGAAGGTTTTAAAGATAACGAACTTGAAAATGAACTACCTACTGATGTAATATCATAAGTAGGATTATTTGAGATGTCAAGTCAGATTGTGTACTGAGTTTACGTACAAGTTCTTGTGTTATGTCGATAAATGACAATAAAGCCCTGTGGCTCATAAAATGGTTTTAATCATACTTTTCATATCAAATATTTTATTTACTGATATATTATATTAAATTACATATCTAAAACAATTAAACTTGATCTTAAAGTCAGTTTTTACTGAACTTCGCATGAATCGTCATTTTACGACATAAACGCCGTTTCGGCACATGATATGGTTTTAAACCATATTTATCAACCAAGAGTTGTTACCTACTGATTTTAAAACTTATTTAAAATATTTTTACTATAGGTACATGATGTAAACTCAGAATCCCAAATAAATTATAAAACTATGTGTAAAATGACCAAAATGCCCCTACGGTGCATAGTTTGGTCATAAATGATAAATTACACATATGATCAATATTTTACTGATATTATAACATAAATTAATTACTTTTACAGAATACTTATGATTATAACATTATAATACATTCAAGTTCCTTTTATACGTTGTATAATTACCAAAATGCCCTTATGACGCATAGTTTCATTTTAAAAACCTTACGGGCATATAAGTTGATATCCTACTGATATTACAACTTATTTAAAGTATAATGGCATATAGAACTTGTCCATGACTTATCAAGTTACCCGATATCGCTTATATGTGCATAGTTAAGTATATGTAACTAGTTTACGGAAATTAACCGAAACGAGTTTAACCTTATCATTTTTGTCTCAAAATCCAGAATGCTTATGGTTTACCCATATTGTACAAGTCATAGTACTTGTTGGGTTTAAACTACAATCTATCCGATCATTGCTTAATCTAGCATAATATACGTTTTGATCCTATACTCTAGTCGGTCTAAGTCTATGACTTAAATTAAGACCGTTAGCATTTTAATTGGTTAGCTTATGCCATAATCCAGACTAGAGGCTTCCAGTAAATGCTATCTGCACTTAGTTCATTTTGGATATGACTGAGATATTAAATCTTGCATTTTAATCAAGACTAGCTCAGGTAAATACTCTCGACTTATTTACCCTATATGGGCTTGGGTTACGGTAAATTATTACCGCTTGGTCGGAAATGGGATCAATCGAATGCCGGACTGTGGCTAGTAAATCCGCATATTCCGTTTTAATCAGTTTTGTTTGATAACTTAAACATCGGGGGTTAACGATTGTGTCCTGGATATCCTCGGCTCATTACATTAGTTAATGGCCACGACCAAAGCGCTGGGTGTAGGCATACACCTGACAGATGCTCATGCTAAATTATTTTACCCACTAGTTGGAGATAACTCCTTCGTGAGTTCATAAGTGGTGTGTACATTAATCATGTCTCGGTCTCTCTACTAGGCCCTGTATGTATGGACAAACATGTGAATCTGTTAACAAGGTTACAAGGCTGACTTTCCCAAGTTATAAAAGATTTTTCGTGCCACGTGCACTTACACGATTTTCAAATGTTTTCAAAATGAGTCAGTTGGGTGTATTTACCAGCGAAAGCTAACGTATTTTCAAAAGACTAAGCTTGCAGGTACAATATAAAATAGGCTGGAAGCTGCTCGATAGTGATATAAGAGGATCTTGCAAATCCTTAGATCTGCCCAAAGTCTGTTATACACTTTTGTACATTTTACGATCCGCATGTGGATCTTCTATTACAAGCCGTCTGCATATTATTTTTCGTACTCTGAACATTTGGTTTGTAATAGTAATTTAAACTCCAAGACTTTCGTTGTGCTATGTCTAATTGACTATGATGATATCAACTTACGTCACGATATTCCCCACCCGGCCCACCAGTGTTTGGTTGTAAAATATTGGGGCGTGACAAACGATCTTGAAGGTATATAGTCTTTGGCATACGGTTCTTTCAAAAGAAGGGGTAGATAAGGAAAAAGGTGCATACAACGAAAGCAAGGATCTTCCAAACGTTACTAGGAGATATTCTAATGCAAGTTACGTAATACGAGAGTGCAAAGGACGTTTGGGATGCAATCAAAGTTTGATATCTTGGAGCGGATATGGTTTAGAAAGCGCGTCTATAAACTTTGAGAAGCGAATTAGAAGCCTTAAAGATGGGAGAAACAAAACAGTAAGTAGTTTTGCAAGCAAGTTGGGTGGTATCAAATCCAAGTTTAAAAGCCTCGGTACCACCATTAAAGATAAGAAGATTGTAAGGAAATTGCTTATCTCTGTTCCGAAGAAGTTTCTACCGATTGTAGCATACATCAAGCAATATTCAAAAATAGATAAAATGACATTTGAAGAAGCAGTGGGTAGGATCACAACATTTGAAGAACGCCTCATAAGCCAAAACGAACCGGAGAACAATAATCTCTTACTAGCAAGTTCAGACAATCATTCCGAAAATTGGCATCATGGAAAAGGACGTGACACTCAAAGTCAAGGCAGAGGACATGGACGAAGTTCGTTCTGAGGAGGTAGAGGACATGGGCGAAATATGGATCGAGGAAATAGAGACTGTAAGTCCCAAAACAGGATCAACAATGATATCACACAAGGTTCGATTGGTGGCGGAATCACACAACCAAACCGGTTCGGTTATAAGCGCAAGAAACAAAGATGAAGTAGAATTGTAATTGACCAAAATACTTAACTCGCATATAATGATAACTGTCTGATACAAGTTACACCAAAAGCAAAAGAGTTAACAACCTAAAACCTTAATATGAACAACTATTTATAGGGGAGGTTTAGTCCAACATTCCCCCTAAATCCTAAGCCCAATAACCCCTAATGTTGGTACATAATGTCTATTGTCTACGTCTAGGATATGTTGATTATGTATATAGGGCTTAGAACGTCAGTTAGTATACGTTTATATATGTTCTATTTATTTAGAGAATGACTCGTACAAGTGACACATTGTCACTCGTACGAGGCACCACTCGCACGAGTCACTCAGACAAAAACTCCTCCTGTGCGAGTCATGTTGACCTATATATAGAGGAGCCTGAGTATTGTGTTAGAGATGAGTTGGTTGATGTACGGCGAAGCCCTGTCAAACTGTTTACTCGTTCTTTACTTGTTCTCGTTTATCAATACAATACAAGGTGTTTAAGTTGTATATCTTACTTGTTTGTTTGTCAAACTCACTAACAATGAATTCTGCCTCTGTTACTGAGTCAGATCAATCCGGTGCTCATAAGAGGAGAGCCATCCCTTCGCACAAGTGGTATCAGAGCCTTGAGGCCTGATCTGAGGACAAACATCAAGTTACTGCATACTACCAATAGTTTCAGATCCAGATTCAACCTTTAGAGTTTTCTATTTCTACACTTTCTCACACAGTTCTCGGAATTGGACAAATTCATGGACAAAATTGACTAGGATTTTAGTATATCATGTTAAAGTCAATCCTAATCAATCCTTGAAAATTTCAGATCTAAAATTGAACTAATTCATGTCGAAAACTGTAAAAAATCATCCATTTGGTGACTTGAGTTGTTTTGCACGAGTAAAGAGACAACTCGTACGAACGGCTATCCGTACAAATTAAGTCATTTGTACGAACGAGTAAACAAAGTTTCTTAAAATTTACAAGTTAAAACTATCATTCGCACGAAGCATTTATTCATACAAACAACTCATTCGTACGAGTAATCTTTTTCAGTCGTACGAACATGTCGCTCGCACGAAGCTGTGAATCGTACTAGTTCTCACTCGTACGAATCAACTGGTTCGCACGAGCAACTGGTCATTTGCACGAAGAATCTTTTGTCATTCTAATCAGTTTTTCGAAAGTGTGTTTCTAAAATTTTTTACAACAAAAATGGAAGAAGAGTTTTACAACGCATTTGCTGCTTTAGCGGTCACAACTACTGCAGCTCAAAATATGAATCTCGAGAATGAGATGGGTACGATGACAAAGCCACCACAGTTGATGAACCTTGAAGACTTTGACAGTTGGAGTGAATGTTTTATGAATTGGGTTCAAGCAAATTATTTTACCTGCTGGTTTGTCATTGAAGCAAAATATCAAGCTTCGATTGGAGAAAACGGTCTAGAAAAAACGTTAGCTCAACTCTCGGATTTCGAACGAAAGAAGTTCATAAACGAGAAAAAGATGATGAACATCTTACAGCAAGCCATGAAAGAAGACATCTTGGCTCTTCTTATGGAATTCTCTACCGGTTGAAATTCCAAGGAAGTGCACAGTTGCGAAAAGGGAAGTGAGCGTTGTTAAGTAAAGAATTTGATATCTTTACTTTGATCAAAGGAGAGATAGTGAAACAATTGACTGAAAGATACTATCACTTGGTTATGCAAATGAAGACGAATGAAGAGTTGATGAGAAGTTGGAAAAGCTGACTGATAAGACCAACAAAGCTTGTATGGCAAATGTGAATGAGGTAATTGTGTCGGAAAATGAGTCTGTGATAGAAAAACCGTGTTTAAAGTGAAACGAGCCATGCAGTGAATGTGCTGTAAAGGAAACACGATACAATGAGTTCAAATGTCTAACTAGATAATTTGTCATGTGACTATAAATCAACAAAATAAGCTTATGAAAAATTAAGCAAATCTGTTAACAATATGAAAACGTGCACAGAGAAAATGACGGAACACTTTCAATGCTTAAAGCAACTGTGATGGACAAACAAATGGCCATTAATATTCATTTAAACACAATCGCTGAGTTAAAAAGTGAACTTGAGAAAATGAAAATAGAAACAGAACGGGTTAACAAATTGTTAATAAGTTATTCTACAAGTTCATACGTCATTGATCACATTCTTCCAAAGATCGAAAGCAAAGAAGAAACTAAAATGATGAAAACAAAGGTGCAAGTTATGATCGTGTTCCACCACCCATGTGGAATAGCTACGCTTGTAAGAAGTCATCTGGTGTGGAAAAGTCGCTCAACTTAAAATTGAAAACTAAAAAGATAAATGAGCTGCCTGCAAACATTGGTATAACTTACACCAAATCAGAAAATGAATGTGATTCTGATGTAGTTAAAACCGTGGTTGAAAATGTTCTGAAAAGTGAATCTGAGAAATCTGAATTGGATGTTGAATCATTGGAAAACAGTTTAAATACCGATCCAAACGTCATTGTTTACAAAATGCATGGATCTGATAAACTATATTCTGATGAGATTTTCCAATCCCGAATGTCAATCTAGATCGTGTTGAAAAGTTGTTCAAGCTTGTTGAGGTTAGCCATTCTGATTTAGAAAAATATAATGCAACATTTTATTTTAAATCAAAATGTGTTAACAAACCCTACCATAAAAGAAACAGAGATTTTTCTGAAAACAGGAGGGCTGGGCTGGGTTTTCAAAAGAAAAGAACAAACAACAAGTTTCAAAAATTGAACTTTACAAAGAAAGTTAACTTTTTTTTTGGAACAACTACAGAAAAAGAAAAAGAGATTATTGGTACACAATCCAATGATGAGTTCAAGAAAGAAAAAGAGAGTAGAAAACAAGTTTTGGATTCCTCTATTCGAAAAGACAGCAGGACGTGTTACAAGTGGAAAAATGTTGGGCATATTGCACTATATTGCTCACAAAGACATCTAAAACCTGTATCTAACTCCAATAGATCTACCAAAGATGTGAAACAAAAGGCACCTACGGGTGTACCAAAGCAAATTTTGAAAAGAAACAATGAAACCAACAAGAATGTAAAATCAACGATATATCTAAATTCTAAATTTAAAATTGGTGAATCTTCCACCAAAAAT
The DNA here is from genome assembly GCA_947069175.1 of Scalesia atractyloides. Lineage (NCBI taxonomy): Eukaryota > Viridiplantae > Streptophyta > Magnoliopsida > Asterales > Asteraceae > Scalesia > Scalesia atractyloides. The sequence continues at coordinate 55,404,738 of CAMTDV010000029.1, forward strand.
CGTCAAATGGATTCAAAGTTTTATTCTAAAAGGGCAAATTTGAAAACACAAACATAGGTTGCAAAAGTCAAACGATCTAAGGTAGAACTGAAACCATATATTCCAGCCAAAACATAGCTTAAACAGAATGTCAAAAACAAAGTTGGTCCGAAATTTGATATTTGGAACCCACCCAAGACCAAGAAGGCTTGGTTTCTTTGTTTAAATAGTTTCTTCCTCATGTGTGCAGGAACTCCCCAGATCGATCATGTCAAAATGGATTATAGATAATGGAGCTTCCTGACACATGACTTGGATGCTTGCGTTGTTTCACGACGCTAAAGCTATCCGAGGAGGTTACGTAAGTTTTGCTGGAACTCAAGGTGGTAGAATTGTGGGAGAAGGTATTCTTACCAATGGAGTGGTTTCCTTCGACAAGGTGAACTACATTGCGGAGCTAGAGAACAATCTACTGAGTATTTCGCAAATTTGTGATAAAAAGTTCATAACACACTTCAACGACAAAGAATGCTTGATTCTAAAGCCGGGATTCAAGATTCCTGAGGAATGGATTCTTATGCGCGCTCCAAGAGAGAATGATCTTTATGTCCTTGATTTGAGTGTTGCATCTACAACATCAAAGAAGGTTCAGTGTTTCGTTTCTAAAGCAACCGAGAAGGAGTCTATCTTATGGCATAGGAAGATGGGGCACATTCATCTGAGAAAGATGAATTATCTAGGGCACAACAACCTAGTGGAGGGTGTTAATCTGAAGAATTTTCAGTTATCTGATGATTGTCTTAACTGTAAGAAGGGGAAAGATCATAAGAATTCACACCCAAGAAAGCTTCCAAATTCTATCAAGCTACCACTAGAAAGGCTTCATATGGATCTATTCGTGCCAGTTAACGTCAAAAGCATTTATGGAGATCTATATTGCCTGGTCGTGATAGATGATTTCTCAAGATTCTCATGGGTTTTCTTTCCGGAGAGCAAAGATGAAACGTTTGAAAGTCTTATGATTCTCTTCAGGAAGCTTGAAAACTTGTATCACCTGCCTATCAAGAGAATTCGCAGTGACAATGGTATCGAGTTCAAGAACAAAGGATGCTCAGGGGAATTCTTTACGAATTCAGCACTCTTTATACTCCTCAACAAAATGGAGTTGCTGAACGTAAGAATCGCACACTGATCGAGACTACCAGAACCATGCTCGCTGATTCAAAACTTCCAATTAGTTTCTGGAGCGAAGCAGTCGCATCAGCGTGTTACACCCTCAATCGTGTGTTAACAGTCAAGCCTCACAACAAGACTTGTTTTGAGCTGCTAAACTATCGGAAGCCTAACCTTGCGTTTCTAGAGCCTTTTGGATCGCCGTGTACTGTATTGGACCCGGACGGTAAACTTGGAGCCAAATCCTTGGAAGGATTTTTCGTCGGTTACGCTAGTCCACAAAAGCGTGTCTTCTTGCCAAGTCTGAACCAGGTTATTCTTGAACAACATGTTGACTGTCAACGGTATACTACGCCAACGCAGAAACCTGGGGATCCATGGCTGTTCAACTACGAAGTTTTGTGGAATTCATTTGACCTACCAGAAGTACCATCAGAAGAAGAACTTGTTATGCACTTTCAACAAAATCAAATCTCTAATCAAGAGCAAGTTTCTAGACCGTTGGTGATTTCCCCGTCACTTCCTGTCAAAACTTCTGATGTAGGTCTGAGCACTACACTTCAAGAATCCATCTCTGTACCAATCTTGAACACTGCTGAATCATCTGCCCAACAACCGCCTAATGCCGACTCTAGTCATGAACCGACTTTTGATGATGGAGGATCTAGTTCCGATGAAGGATCTGAGCATATTGAAAGCTTTCTAAATTCTCAAGCTGGTCAATCCAATGTCAGAAATGAAGCTACATCTTCTGCACCTGTTGTTGATGAAGTGATCATGAATTTGCAAAGTCATGTAGATGTTCTTAGTGAAGGAATGCCAAGAACATTATCTTACCATCCATCAGAGAATATCATTGGCTGCTTACAAACCGGAGTGCAAACTCGCAATCAGATCAGCAAGGATCTAAGTTGCTTTTATACCAGTATTGCTCCATTACAAACCAGACTTTCTTACAATTGTTTTGTTTCGCAGGTTGACCCGGAAACTGGAGAGACGCGTTAAAAGAAGAAAGCTGGGTGGGGGTAATGCAGGAAGAGTTGCTTCAATTCCAGAAGCTAGGAGTCTGGAAGCTTGTCGCCCCTACCAGATAATCATAAAAAGATAAACACAAGATAGGTCTTCAAGTGCAAATGAGATGAAAGAGGTATAGTGGTCAGAAACATAGCTCGACTCGTGGTCCAGGGCTTTCACCAGCAAGAAGGGATAGACTACACTGAAGTCTATGCCCTAGTCGCTCGTCTCGAAGCTATTCGCATATTCTTGGCCTTTGCTTCTTGGAAAGGTTTCAAGGTGTACCAGTTGGATGTCAAATCTGCTTTCCTTTACGGAAAAGTCAAAGAGGAGGTGTATGTTGGACAACCACCAGGGTTTGTCTATCCTATACACAAGGATAAAGTCTACCTTTTGAACAAAGCTTTATATGGTCTTCATCAAGCCCCGATTGCTTGGTATGAAACGCTTTCAAGACATCTTCTTAACAACGACTTTCTCAGAGGAATTGTAGACAACACCCTCTTCACAAAGGAAGTAGATGGTCATTTGATTTTGGTGCAAATATATGTGGATGATATCATCTTTGGATCGACAAATGATAAGCTGTGCAAAGACTTTGAAGAAGTCATGAAGAAGAAATTCAAAATGAGTGCGATGGGGGAGATGAAGTTCTTTTTAGGGCTTCAGGTTGAGCAATTGCCTGATGGTATCTTCATTCATCAGACAAAGTATGTTCATGACGTGTTAGAGAAATTTGACATGGAAGGAACTACACCAGCATCAACCCTATTAGCTCCAAATCATGACATTTTCCAGACGTTCATGGAGTTAAAGTCGATGAAACATTATATCGCTCCATGATCAGATCCTTGATGTATCTTACAGCTTCGCGACCTGATATCATGTACCCTCCATGCCTATGTGCCCGTTTTCAGTCCAATCCAAGAGATTCGCATATGTTAGCCGTCAAACGTATCATGCGATATTTGAAAGGATGTCCAAGCACCAGCGTGTGGTATCCTCGTCACGAAGACTTCACTCTTGCGGGTTACTCGGATTCTGATTTCGGCTGCTGCAAGCTTAATGCCAAATCTACTAGCGCTGGTTGCTAGTTCTTCGGAACTCGTTTGGTAACGTGGCAATGCAAGAAACAGCTGTTGGTAACGTGTGAAGCTGAATATGTTTCAGCATCCAGCTGTTGTTCCCAGAGACTCTGGATACAACAGAAGATGAGAGACTTCGGACTGCGATTTCTTGACACACCCATATATGTAGATAATCAGTCTGCTATTGATATCACTAAAAACTCTTGTCAACACTCACGCACTAAACATATTGAAATTCGACACCACTTTATCCGTGATTGCTACGAGAAAAAGTTAGTTAGAATTGAAAAAATCCACACCGATGACCAAAAAGCAGATTTTACACCAAAGCATTTGATCATTCAAGATTTAGAAATCTTTTAAAATTAAATGGTTTAAGAAATTTAGCATCAAGGGATATTCATGAGGTTGAATTTGAGGATGACGAGGACTTGACGTGATTCTCATCAGTAGGACATGTTTTTCTGTAAATATCTTTTCTTCAAAAAGTATAAACCAAAAATATGTTTTTGATTTTAGGGGGAGAAAAGTTTGGGAAAATTCAAAAACATTATAATAGTCATAAAGAGTTTTTGTGAAAAAAAAGATCATATTACATCGATATGAGAATCACAATATGCTAAAGATATGGAATGTTTAAACAAGTAATTAAACAGGTCTTACTATGGATGTGCCAACAGGCTTCACTGATTCAGTAAATTGTTTTTTCAAGATATAAACCTAAAAGAAAAACTGAGTAACTTGTGGGTCGACATCTCTCAGATATATGGACTTAGTACTCCGAAATTTCGTTTGAGAGAATACAAAATTCTGCGATACTAGGTCTTTATATTTAATTGATATCTGGGGTATTATATAAGATTTCGCGTCAGCAATGGCCTAGAACTTGTATAATACTTAACGCATTTTTCGCCTACAAAAGCTACATAAAGATGAGTATGTCATAAACATTTACGACATTTGCAGTTCAAAAGATTCCTTGATGGAACACCACTTAAAGTCGAGCCTTCATCTCTTTGTCTGTACGGAAATACTAACCTGAGCTCTCAAGGTCTCGCAATTCACCCCATTTACAGATATAAGTTAGATATATTCACCTGTGAAATGATATTCTGGGAATCTTGATGCGGGAGTATATTCTAAGATGGGAAACACAGTTACTTCATGTTCCTTAATATTACCTAACATATCTTGAAACAATTGAGAAACAAGCAGAAGTTTAAGAGGATAAGTATATTGGCAATCTAGTTAAATCTGTTTAAGAACTTAATGTTACTACCAAGATCAACCGTACTTGTGATTTGTTTAAATACTTGATATGATCCTCTAAACACAAAACTCACAAAAATATGTATGTGAATACATCTTTACTTGTTCTTTCTTTTCAAAAAAATCCCAAAAATATTTTCAGTTCTCTTTAGCAATTTATCTTAGTTTTTAGTCTACCGACGATGAAAACACTGATAGTTCAAGTCATAGCGACGTTTGCTGGAGGAAAGCTGAAGTTCACGGGTTGGGAGCTAATCAAGAAAAGAAAGATTTCTTGAACGTCAACAAAGTTCATTAATTTGAAACTTTACATTTTTAAATAAATCTGATTGGTCAAACAATGGTCAACCAAGGCCATTAACTTGGACTTGGTAGGCAAATCAGATAACCAGGGTCATTAACTTGGACTTGGTTAATTGAGTGGGTTATAAAAATAGATAAAATTTCATAAAAAATCAAAAAGATTAACAAAGTGTAAGAACTGACTCGTACGAGTGACACTGACTCGTATGAGTAACAAAAGTCTTCATTCGCACGAGTCACCGCTCGTACGAGTGAACTTTGAATGAGTATAAAAGGATGACTCATTCGCACGAGTCAGACTATTGACTCTGTGCGGTTGAGAGCAGACTTTATGCGAACCAGTTCTATTTACTTCATTTTCTTGATCTATTGTTTGTATCTAGACGTTGGGGAGGTTGATTTGCACACCTCTTCCGATGGGAAATGTACTAATGATTGTTTTAAGCCATTATAATGCTAAAATTGGACCAAAAGAACAGAAAACATAGATTTAGGGTAATTAGACCGGTAAAATATAAAATTTAACTCAAAACTGTTAAAATCGGCCTTGTTAACCTATAAATCAACATTCAATTTGTTAAAATCTACATGTTTTGAGTTTGGTTTGATTAGGTGTTATTTCGTGCGATTCGTAACTCGTACGAATCATCACTCGTACTAGCAAGTTTATCAAATGTTTGTTATCATTTTCACTCGTACGAGTGAGTGTTCGTACGAGTAGAACCTTAAATGTTTAAATCTTGATGACTTGTACGAGGCATCATTCGTACGAGGAAGTTCTGTTCAAAACCTTGAAAATTTGTTAAGTATATTGTTCATTCGTACGAAGTAGTGGCTCGTACGAGTGCGGTTTTGACCCAGACTTAGTTTTTGTCGTAATCTATGACTCGTACGAATGGTTAGTCGTACGAGTGATTAAAAAGGTGAAAATTTTGAAATTTTTTCCAAGTGTTGAAATGTCTATGCTTGCATATCAAGAAATCTTCGTTTTCGCCGTTCCACAATATTTGTTGTCTTCTGGATGATACTATCCCAGAAATTGCTGCATATCGAGAAGTCTTGGATTTTCTAAGCAGACTTCCTATCACTAAAGCTCTCACAGATCGCCACACAGCATATAGATCTCATGTCGAATATTTCTGGAATGCTGCTGAGTTTGACGAAGATAAGAATGCGATTCTGTCTGCAGTAAAGATTAATGATGAAGACATTCAAGTTAAAATTAAAGAAGAGTTGATTAGAACTGTGCTAGAGTTTAATGGTCCTGAAGACGACCCTACCGGTTTTCCTGAGTATATGGTGAAAAGGTGTTTTTACAGAATGGGTTATGCCAGTTTCGTTAACGCAGCTCCCTTCAAGAAGGCTAACCTCAGTGCTCCATTCCGATATATAGCACACTGCATTTTTCATGCTCTTAGCCACTGAAAGGGCAGATTTGATGATTTAGTTGATTATCAGATGTGCATGATTACTGCACTTGTTCTGAACTTGCCGTATAATTTCTCAAGAGTGATCTTTTCCCAAATGGTCCAAAATACACAATGACAGAAGTTCTTGCAATATCCTCGTTTTATTCAGATGTTGCTTGACCATTTACATCCGAACTTGAACAAAAAGAAAGATGATGTGTTAAAGCTTGAGCATATGGATGTCTCAACTTTGAAAAAGATCAATTTACATCTCAAAACTTTCCCAAACGTAAAGCTAGTTTTCGGAGCTATCATTGATAAAGATTATGTGGCACCATCTAAAGGAAAGTGGAGAAAAGACGACAACGGAGACGAAGATGAAGAGCTGGAAGCGTTAGATGGTTTCATTGCAAAGAGAAGCACGTGGTTTTTGAAAGAAGAGAAAAGGGGAGGGGGGGGGTAAGGGGACGAAAAGAAAACAAACATCCACATCTTCCTCCAATGCCCCTCAGAAGAAATAGGGAGCGTCTGAAAGCTCGAGATCAGTCGATGAATCAGAGCCAGAAGAGAATGTTGACACTATGGCTGCTGAAATCGAAAGAGAAGCATTCGGTGTTTGAGAAGGTTAGGTTGAAGAAGCATCATCTTCGAGTACTGATATTGAAGATAAGATTGCTGGTGAGAAGGAAAGAGCTAATGAAAGAGAGGTTGAACGTCAGGCTGAGCTTAAACGTAAAACCGAAGAGAAGAAAAGAAAAGTGCCAGGAGAGGATGATACGACATATGTACCCTCGGGTTCTGATAGCGATACTCCTGTTCGCAAAACTCTTAAGAAATCTTCTAGGCATCTTAAAAGGCCAGTAGTTAGAAGCTCTGATTCTCCAATAGACAAATCCAAAAGAAAAGTTCAGAAAAAGATTGTTCAAGAAGAAAATGTTGAGCCGACTCCACAACCACCACAACCTCCACCACAACAGCAAACACCACAATTAACACCGCAGCCTACACCACAACCCTCACAATCTCAACCCTAGTTCGATTTTGATTTTGAATTCGGTGATATACCAGGGGGAGGATTTCTCTGCAGACATGTTCAATGATGCACGTATTGAAGAATTAGAAAAACAAGTAATGTTGAATAATGTCAGAATTGCTGAACTTCAGGAGCAACTAAATGGGCTGAATGCGGAAAAACAGCAGCTAGAAGCTATGTTGGCGAGTATAGTATCTGAAAATGAGTGTTTGAGAAATAGAATGGCAGAATATGATGAAGAACGTCTCAGGAATCAAAGAAAGATGAGCCTTTTTGAGAAGATACTCACAAAGAAGCTCGGAATAAATATAGCTGCTGAAATTGACGAAATTGAGAAAGAAGAAGCCAGAGAAATGGTTGCCGAGCGTGAACGAATTGCCAAAGAACTATCTGATGCTCAGGGCAAGAGTAAGGAGAAGGTAGGTGAGGATCCCATGACTGTTATAACTGAGCCAGAAGCTGAATCTGCGCCAGTATCTTCAGAGGTGGTAGTGTATTCGGTTTCGAAAAAGTTTGTGTTGGTGGGAAAACCTAAAGATGTTGATATTGACACGCCAATCTTTCAGCTAGACATCGAGAATGGCTTAACAAGAGAAAGATGGAGAGAGAGATTGACGCTGAGATAGATGAATTTGTTGAAAAGCTGAGAAAGAAAAGGAAGACTTAGATGATTTCGACGATTTATTTTTTGCCAAGTCTGATGATGATAATGACGGTGGTGATGATGATTTAGGTGGACCAGGTATCCTTGTAACAGAGTCTAATTTTAATGATGATATTGATTTTTCTTTGTACTTGGATGACTCAGTGAATCAAGTTGAAGAAGATAGTGATCAGGGAAAGTCAGATAGCTCTAAGGATGCTCAGCAGGCAGGAGTCTTCACGGTGTTCGAAATGTCTATCGTTCTTGTCATGCCAAAACTGAAGATTTTATGTTTAGGGCATGATGTAGAGGAAGGGGAGTTTGTCCACAGTTATTCTAAAGAAGAAATTGCTAATATGCTGGGCATGGATGAAGAAAGTTTTGAGTTTGATTTCGAAGAAGACCTTATCGACATCAGTTTTCGAGCCTGTAGATTATGTCTTCGAACAAGTGTCTGATGCACATGATTATGATAAAGTTGTCATGGAGGATGATTCTGATGACGATGATACAGATATTGCCGATAAGTGTACAAATGACTCCCCAACTTTTAGCGATTTGTTTGCAGCCGAAAATGATGACATTTTGAAACATAAAGTTGAAGAGGATGTTAAACAAGGAACCGTTCCTTAACAATTATCTGCCGAAGAAGTTGCTGAAATGAGGAAGCGGTGGTTTAAAGTAGCACCAGCTGAGCGAAAGTTCAAACGTCCCTTAGCATTCTTTACGCGTGATGCGGATATTTCTTTGGGAGATATTATAAGCTGGGGCTGGATCGAGGAGCTGAATGTTTATGCTATTAAAAGGGAGTATGGGATCCAGTATTTTCGATAGCAACATCAAGACCCTGCCGTTGTGGGATATCAAAGAGCTCGTTCAAACAAAGATAATTAATTTGAAGATGAAATTTCATGACCATCGGCTGTGGAAACTGATAAAGCTTGAGGCTATGCATGGTTTTATATACTGGAAGCCACATTTCCCTAAGAGAATCACTAAAATCGATCCAGTAACACAAGAAAAAGATGTGACGCTAATCGTAAAGAGGCCGGAAGTTATGAAAAATATGCCTCTTATCAAGATGGAACAAGACTTCTATAAGATCTTCAAATGGTGGCACCATGATTCAAGCACGGGTGAAGCCATTATTTGTGTGTATCCAGATGATGATTCTTGGAAGATTACTGAGGAACTAACCGAAGCCGTCATAGCACACAAATGTATAACGGACTACGGCGTGGTGTTCGAGTACTAGACCCGATTTAGCTAGTCAATTGTTCAAAGAAAGATATTAATTTCTTATTCTACAACAATATTAGTTTTGAAGAGAACGATAAAGAACAACCTCTCCAGTTCCAGAAGATTGTGAAAGTCTGTTATGCTAACGATATACATTCAGGAACAACATGGAACACTTCTTGGAGAAAGCTGGAGGAGATCGAGCAGAGAAAGAAAGATAAGAAGGAAGAAAGGATTGCGGAGCGTACGTGACTTGCTTCGCTAAAGCGCTTTCAGTTTAGACGTTAATTGTCAAATCATTGAAGAATTTTTGAAGAGTATCCAAGACTGCGGCAACATCCAAGGGGGAGTTTGTTGGTGCATAATGTCTATTGCCTACGTCTAGGATATGTTGATTATGTATATAGGGCGTAGAACGTCAATTAGTGTGTCACTCGTACGAGTCACAAGACTCACTCGTACGAGTCACTCAGACACACACTCTCCTCCTGTGTGAGTTATGTCGACCTGTAAATAGAGGAGCCTGAGTGTTGTGTTTGAGATGAGTTGGTTGATGTACGGTGAAGCCCTGTCAAACTATTTACTCGCTCTGTACTTGTTCTCGTTTATCAATACAGTTCAAGGCGTTTAAGCAGTATATCTTACTTGTTTATTTATCAAACTCACTAACAATGAATTCCGGTGCTCATAAGAGGAGAGCCGATCCCCTCTCACACCTAAACCCATTCCATACAAGCCCATTCTCCTTAATAGACAAACTGGAACAAAAACTAAGTATTAACTAATGTATAAACCTTAAGGGCCCAACAATCTCCCCCTAGGTTTATAACATTGGTGCTGCATCAACTTGATGGTCCACCAGGCGCTCTGCCGCCGAAAAGAAGAGTAGCATCAATGTATAATCTTGATTTAATCACATTAACCACCGTACTCGTCCATGACTTAACACAGACTTCACATTATTCGTTTGTGCGAATCTGATTTTGACTTAAGATCTTGATATCCTCTTCATGAAAACTAATCAGATCCAATGAGTCTACTAACAGATACATTTGTTCTTTAGTTACAATCACTACTTCGCCCATCTTTGGATCGTATGCCCAGAATTGAAAGTTCTTTAGCACACCTTTAGGAAATTTCGGAGCAGTTGGAATAATCTTCTCTTTATCAGTTGGTGGCCAAATCACTGACCGAATCGTTCTATGTGTGCTAGCTACAGAAGAAGTAGGTGCTTCACCTTCAACATTCTTTCCTTTACCACTCGCAGCTAATTCTTTCTCAGAACGTTCTTTAGCTTCCAGTTGATCTAGACTATCATATTCTTTAATGAAGTCGAAACCCAGTGCATTAGATAACACTCTCTGCATCCTGGAGAATCTTCGATCATTTAAGACTTGGATAGACTTCAGATCAGCTATCTCAGTTTGCATCTTTTCATTTGCATCCTGCAATCTTTCGATCAACGCTTTAAAGTACTCTCTTTCATTCTCTAACACTTTAACCTTGTCATCCAAAATCTCTTTCTCAACCGCATTTTGATTCATCTTCTATATTCGGAAAATTATTTCCAACTTCGAGTGAAATGCCCAACCTCTTCCTCGTTGTAGGACCAGAGTCATGATAAGGAGCGCGTAACAGACTCTTCAAATCGATATTCGTCCATGATTCAAACTGAAACTCCTTTGCATAGCATTCTCTGTATCCACTATCTCTAATCACCAGCCACAGCTTCTTATCGTGATCATATATCTAGCTAGTAATTTTAGACTTGTTTCCAACCTTATCATAATGACTTGAACCCAATTCCATCACATAACGGTCAGACGTCTTTGTTGGATCTTTAAGTTGAAAGTTTTTGTCGAAAGGATTCACATCTTGATTCTTCATTATCAACATTCGTTTGTTACTTTGTTTCTTCGATGGCAATTTCCTCCTTTTCTTTTGTTCAGCTGCCAATTAAGCATTCAAACCAGCTTCACGTTCAGCGTCAGCAACAACTTTTTCTTCACCTGTTCGTTCATGTTGAGCAACGTTCATTGGATCATCATCCTGATCAGCAAACTCGCTTCCAAACTTTTTCTGTAGCTTTACTTTCAAATCATAAACCACAATCATTAACAAATTTACGTTGCCTTGTAGCTGATTTATGGTTTGACCTTTACTGAATACAACCAGTCTTCTTTGCAGCTTCAACATCTACTTTACAACTTTCAAAGCAGAGTCTTGTTCTAATACAATCACTCTTCTTTGCAGCTTCAACATCTACTTCCATGTCATCATCACTATCAGACTGTTCGATAAATTTCATCTTTTCAGCAGCAACTTGCGTCGACTCTTTATCGCGTTCAAACACACCGCCACTTAAACTACTAACCTCAAAAAGAACGCCACTAGAACTCTCCGGCTCAGTTCTAGCAGTTGTCTCTAGAAATTCAAAATCAAAGTCTAGTATATGTGTATCTTGAGCTGCATCAGTAACTTCTGGTTCGACTTGCATAACAGGCTTAGTATCAACATTTGGGCTCACTTCTTCAATAACTGGTTCAGGTTCAATTCTGTGCTTTTTGCGAGATTCTTGCTCAACATCTTCAGTCTTGTCATCTTCAGTACGTTCTTCTTGAGTAGGAATAATTCCAGGAGGAGGGTTCCCGAGGTTATCCTTTAAGATGCAATCAATGCTTGAAGATTCCCAGAAGTCATCAAAGTTCAATCTCTAACAATTTCCTCAGCTTTCTCAGATTCAATCAGTTCCACATTACCGTCACTATCTATTCCTTCCTCATTAGTCACCAACACCTTTGTCTCAACTTCTGTTTTAACCGTCGCACCCATCAGTTGTATGTCATGCTCTTCAGCAATCGTAACATTCAAAAGTTTTGGAGCTGGCATGACTGGTCCGAACTATCCATGCTTTTCTAACGGAATCCTTCCCAAAAATTGATGTTTCTTTGTAGAATCACGATTCTTCTTTACCGTACCAAAGCAACCCAGACCCATTGGCTTCAGGTTCAATAAATTAACACTTTTTACCAAGTCAGGATACTTTGCATCAAGAATCATTTGAATGAACCTCAGGTATAGCATGAAAATCTTCTTCTTGGGATTCTCCAACATCTTTCTCATGTTGTCGAAATGAAAGCATAGAAGTTATAATCCCAATTATTCAGCAATGCAACCATTGCAGATGTTTAGGTTTGATACAGTTGATCCAAACCACCTTAGTTCTCTGAGATACATAACAGGAAGACTTGCACTAAAAGTCTCCAACACGTTGAAAATAGCTTCTTCAACACTGTTGGATAATCCCCTTTATAGCTCATTCTTCTCAACACCTTGATCACTCTTTCTCTTCCAAGAGTCGTTGTATTGTCCGGTTGATCTTCAAACTTCAGTACTTCTTGGACTATCGCTGCTGTAATAACTATATCCCTTTTTTGCACTTTAGCTTCAATTAACCCTGCACCATCACCTCTACTTTGATTAATTTTGGCAGATAGCTAGAAATCTTGAATTGTGTCATGGCAAATAACTAGATTGGTCTTTAATGCGTGTGTGATTCTACAAGAGTTCAATCCGACGATCATTGAATGGAATTCGGCAAAATGTTCTTTAGGTGGATCCAAGAGATACCCAGCCTGGTTGTGAAACGTCTCCATGTCCAGTTTGCGGTTGTTCTGCCATTTTTCTACACAAAAACTAACCAAGTTAGATTAATCAGTAATTAGGTCAGTTTGGATGCTCAAAGGGGTCAAAAACAATTTGGATGGTCAAAGGGGTCAAAATCAATTCGGATGGTCAAAGGGTCAAAATCACTATTTCGAAAAACCAAAGGTTCAATTTAATGACCCTTGTCAGATTTTCCGAAACAGTCTGACATTTCAAATAAATCATGTTGTTTATCCGAAATGCACGTATTATCTGAAATGCATCCGAATTTATGAAGATCTTGATCCAAAATGATCTAAAATGCTTAATCATTATCCGAAATGCATGTAGATGATCCGAAATCCATCTGAAATGCTTAGACATTATCCGAAATGCATGGGAAACCTGCAAACCTTGAAGATTCGAATTAGTAGTCCCAAAAGATGTTAGAGAGAATTCGAAAAGATTAGAAATCAATTTGTTCGAAATGAATTTCCGAAACAATAAAATGTCTTTATATACTGTTTAGATCGCCATGAACAAATGGGCCTGGTCCAGCTTAGGCCCAATTCGGAACAATACCTGTCCAAATAGTAATTCATCCGAGTTCAATGGGCCTTATCCAAACAAGTGGATTGGGCCTGATCCGAAATGGATTGGGCCTTATCTCCTTTTCTTAACAGAAAACCATTTTTCTTAAAATCCACAATCCGTCCAACCGAGCAACCTTTTGTAACACACACACACACACAAAACACACGTATATTCACATACGATAAAATATTTAGTGAAAAACTGTGTGATCAAATCGTTGTCAAACTGACTAAGGAACACTTTTCAGCTCATACTTAATCAACTGGTCCATGCGATTGCCAATATGTTTGTCCTCTTAAATCTAATGCTCATTTTTCAATTTTCTACCTCATGATATGTTTAAGGTAATATTATACTATAATACCGTGTGTCCCATTCCATGACATACCCCCGCGATCAAGGTAAGCACAACAATTCATCATAGCAAGTGAGTATACTAAGTTCATCCTTTTGTTCTACAACGTCAGACTATTGGTGAACAGGTCAGTACTTTCGTATCATAGAGTGACCAATAAAGTGTCTGACGAGGGTTAGGAAAATACCTTTTTGGTACGAATTCCGCTTTTGCAAGCACATGGAATTCCCTCAATTGAGTTTGTCTTCCGTCAAGGTTTTTGGCCTCTTTTTGGCTCTTTTAAGATATCCTGACTGTACCTAGGTCTACATATAGTCTGTACGCAATAAAAGGACTACCATGATATCCCTGATGATTCAACAACATAAAGACCCGAAACCTCAAACGTTGGCTATCTATCAACACAAGATTTAAGATAAGAAAGTCATACGCCGATCGTATGTTACCCACATGGAACATAGGTCATTATGTTTATATCACTCAGTATCTTTTCTCGTTTGAGCTTTAGACCTATCGGCACATCATAGTGGATCCTAGTTTTTTCAGCCTTAACACCTTACATGTGTTAGACAAATCTTTTAGCATGAACATTTATTTCATTTCCTAGCTTCATTGACTCCTGAACTTGTTGATGTTTGTGTGGATGTAATAGGCACCATTGATCTTTCAGAGTTCTGATCAGCAGTGTGACTTGGAATATATCCTATAGGGGCCTTTTTGCAGTCTCTAGCAAAATGACCTGATTCATGTCACCTGTAGCATCTGAGTTGGTCTCTCATGGGCCCTGTACGAATATTTGACATTAGGCGACAACCAAACTTTTTTTTTTAAATTTCCAGCTCTAAAAACAGCCATAGCCAGGTTCCAAGACACATCCGACTCTTCTGTATCTTCTTCAACAACTTGATTAATTTAAGTGGCAAGGATAGATGGGGGCAACATATCACCTGCTAGAAAAGCATGCAGGCTGTTAAGCATGGATGTAGTAAGGGCAAGTCTCTCCTTATTTTGTTTGGTGAGGAAGGCTGTGCTTTTTGCAGTAGTAGAGGAAGGCAAGTCTCTCCTCATTTTGATGTAGGGGTAACTGGACTGTAGACCACATTGGCGCACTAAGGGTGTTGTTGTGTTGTTTGAAGGAGTTGCAGAATTGTTAACAGCGGCTTGTGGTGTAGGCAAAGACATACCATACACATAGTTAGACTTCTGAGTTTGGGTCAGAGGGCTGAAAACGATGTCTGGGTTAGTATTGGACACTCCACGAACATGACTATATACGAGGTTGGAATGATTTTGTGACATCAAAGAATTGTTGGAACTTGTGATACCGGCAGCCATCAAAGAATTCTTATGATTCATATCTCTTTGCTGATTGTCAATTTCACATGAGTTGATAAACCCAGTAAGTGAGGCATCGTTCGGATTCTGCATTCGCTTGATCATAGCAACATCAACATTCCAATTCTTAGGCAAGGAGTTCAGCAATTGATGATTCATACCACTATTTGTAATGGTGATACCAACACTTATCATTTTTTAATCCAACTTGACGAATCTTCTAATATGATTTTCAATAGTTTCACCATAAATGTGGTTGAAAGAGCTAAATTGCTGGTTCCACATGTTCACGTGACTAGCCTTCATGTCAGCATTCCCTTCAAAAAGATTCTGAAGCTCCGTCCATATCTCCTTGGCGTTCAAATGGAAATATATAGACCAAGAGCCATAGTAAGAGTTGTCTTGGCCTTATCATCATCGTCTACAATTTTATGATCCTCTTCTGTAAACAAATTTGCTGGCTTAGGAATCTGAGTTTGGGGATCAACTTCAGTACATTATGGTTTTAGGTCCATCTCTAATACCTCTCCAAACACCCGGTTCCTTTGCTTTGCACCACTGTTCAAATCGAAACTTCCATTCATAGTAATCATCCCCATACAGCAACCAAGGATACTTAGTAGCAGTGCCTATGATTTGGTCAAGTTCCTGATGAAGAGCCAAAGTCTGAGCTTGAAGAGCAGCTAAGGTAGCGTTTGTAAGGTCTGCAGTAGTCATTATCCCGATTGAGTTCATCATTGATTTAAAATTACCGAATAATAAAATAACATTAGATAATTTTAATAAAAATATGAATAGTCCTGAACAGTGGTCTATTCGAAACAAAAATCCAATTCGGAACAATAACTGGTCAATCCGAAACAGTGTCCGAAATTGGTCAATCCGAAATAGTGTCCGAAACTGGTCAATTCAAAATAGTATCTGAAATAGTGTCCAATTTGAAAAACAATCTGAAATGCTAAATTTGAAATGCTATCCGAAATGATGTATCCGAAAAGCTATCTGAAATGATGAATCCGAAAGACTTATCCGAAATCAAAGATCCAAAATACTATTCGAAAGAGTGATTCGAAAACCTGCAAAACAGCTGTTAGTAACTAATTTCTGAAAATCAGGGATTCGAAATACTGATAAACTTGGTAACTGAAATCCTGAAAAATCTTGTAACAAATTTTTCGAGAATTTTCAGCAACAACGATCTGAAATCCTTGAAGTTGAACCGAATTCGAAACAATGATGATCCAAATTCCTTGAATTATGATCCGAAAAAGCAATAGTCACCAGCAATCTTCAAGTAGCTATCATCCGAAATGAGTCAATAAGATCCGAAATTAGCAATAGATGATCTGAAATCAGCAAATCTTCAAGCTTACTATCCAGAACAGTGACCAAACTTCCGAAAACAACAAAACTTCTAATTAGACCCCGCACACAGCAACTCCGCAGCTTCCGTAGATAGAACCGAAATAGCGTGATATCAACCTGAGCCTAGTAACAGGTTCAAAAGGCTCTGATACCAATTGTAAGTCCCAAAACAGGATCAACAACGATATCACACAAGGTTCGATTGGTGGCGGAATCATACAACTTGGAACCAGTTCGATTATAATCGCTAGAAACAAAGATGAAGTAGAATTGTAATTGACCAAAATACTTAACTTACATACAATGATAATTGTCTGATATAAGTTACAGCAAAAGCAATAGAGTCAACAACTTAAAACCTTAAACATGAACAACTATTTATAGGGGAGGTTTTGTCCAACACTCCCCAAACCCTAAGCCTTATAGCCCCTAAACCCATTCCATACAAGCCCATTCTCCTTAATAGACAAACTAGCCCAAACACTAAGTAATAACTAATGTATAAATCTTAAGGGCCCAACAGAGACAGAGCGAGTTCAAGTGTTATGAATGTGGTGAATTCAATCACTTCGCATATGAGTGCAACAAGCGAAAAAACAAGGAAACAGAGAAGGATGAAGAGGCTCATCTCGCGTTGGTAGAAGAACCAATGCTATTGCAAGTCAAGCAAGTTGAAGACCTTCGTTAAACTATATTTAGTTTAAGGGGGAGTATTCATGTTTAAACTAAATATAGGGATCATTTTGTAATTAGTAGATAGTTAGTTTGTATTGTATTGTAAATAGATTAGTAAACAATGACAAAGTAGAAAATTATAACTTACAAGTGAAGCGATGCGACGCTCTGACAATGCACGTCGATTACAAAGACGGCGCAACACAAGGCATGGTCATGTTAATTGGAAGGCATGGTCATGTTGATTAGAAGACATGGTCACGTCTATTAGAAGCATGGGCACGTCTATTCAACAAGGAGTCATGACTATTCAATTCAGAAAGGGTGGCCAACACAACCATTCATGAAAATGTTCGTTTAGTATAAAAAAGGGTTTGTATGTTTCAACTGTAATCATAAGAATCACTTATACTTTCACATACAATATAGTTATTCATTTGATTGTTCGTAGTTTATCATTGTGTTCGTGTTCATAAGGGTTCTGACCAACATTTATTATTGTATCTTAATTTCTAATCGCATGATCGTCTTATATAATGTCATCTAATTAATACATTTAAAATATAACCGATTTTTCGTATTATATTAACCTTTATATAGTTGGTGTTCCTGTTAATTAAATAATATATTGGTATAACATTAAAACAAAACGTAAATCAAAACGCAACAATAATATCTAAAACTAGAAATAGAGATCAGATCATTATAATTATTTTCTAAAAATAGGTTGGATTAGTTAATGATTTTATATTCAATATTCCATTGACGAAATTTGTAGTAATTATTCTAGATATACAGAGTGCTGCAGATTCGAAGTAAACGAATCAAACGTGAAAGTCATCAACGGGTCGTAAAATATGCAACAACTTGACAAATGCCAACCATTAATTGACACTAAAAACTAAGAATAACATATACATAAACCATAAACAAAAACCCATTTTCCTATAAATCAATATACACTGCCACATCATTCTTCATCCTCATTAACCACCATGAACTTCACAAGAAACATTGAATTATTTCTGTTCTTGTTTATGTTAGCTATCACACAGTCTACTTCTCAATCAACCACTGTGGGCGATGAGATCACCATCACAAAAGCCCCCAACGTAGCCAAACCCGGCTGCCAAAGCCAATGCGGAAATGTAACTATTCCATATCCTTTCGGCATTGGTCCAGGTTGCTTTCTAAGCGAATGGTTCGAAATCACCTGCAACACTAGTTTTAATCCTCCGAGAACCCAAATTGGCCGTCTCCAACTCCTGGAATTCACGGATTACTCTTTCCGGTTAGCCAACAAAGTTGCAAGCCAATGTTAGGATCCATACGGAAACATCACTGAAGACAATCCGGTCCGCACAAATCTTGGCGAGACACCACCCTTTTCATTTTCACAAAAGAATCAGTTCACCTTAATTGGGTGTGATGACTTCGCCTTATTCTTAGACCCTTTACTAGCAAACTTCACTAGTGGCTGCATTGCACTGTGTTCAAAACCCCAGGAAGTGGTAAATGGGTCGTGTTCGGGTGTTGGGTGCTGCCAAACATCGATCCCAAAGGCACTCAAGTATTACTACACTTCTGTCGATAGCATGACAAATAGCAACCACACTAAAATCTGGTCCTTTGATCCTTGTACCTACTCGTTTTTGGGTGAGAGAACGGTTTACGTTTAATGGGGTGTCGGATTTTATGGACCCAATTTCAGGAACCGGACCATGGCTACTGTTCCTATGTTGGTTGATTGGGTGGTTGGGAACTTGAGCTGTAGTGAGGCTAGGAGCGCTGGTGTGTTGGCTTGTCAAGCGAATAGCAAGTGTGTTGATTCGGATACTGGACTTCCAGGATATAGATGCATTTGCAATAGTGGTTATCAGGGTCAGCCTTATCTAGAGCCAGGTTGCCAAGGTTAGTTTTGTTATTTTTATCATCCATTTAAGATTTCAGCATTAAACACCATAACAATACAAGTAACTAGACTAACTGTATATAATTTGACTTTCAGATATCAATGAATGTGAGGATCGTAATAATCTTTGTGAAGGGGTTTGTACGAATACGCCTGGCAATTATACGTGCAGTAGTCAAGATGGGTACGTCGGAGATGGCCTGAAAAACGGGCGTGGTTGTACGAAGAAAAATTCGGAGTTTCCTGTTATAAAGTTCTCTTTAGGTAAGTTCATTCTAATAAGTTGGCCCAGATAGTAAATACACACGAACCAAATTTGAGTGCAAACGTCCACCTTCGACTCTTTTTATTAAATAAACTCAACTTGATAACAAAATAAACCATCCCCTAGACAGACCAACATGTATACTCACTAATACAAATCCTAATCCTAACATACTTTAAAATATATTTATACGTGGTGATCGTACCACACAGGCTCAAAATTGAACAAAAAAACACCGTGATATGAACAATACCCTTTGTTTGACGCTTTTTTATTTTAATCAAATCAAAAATCACAAGCACACCAAATACGGTTCACAATGACACTATTTAAACTAAACAAAACCTGAACATACTAACACTCAAAACTCCTAACATCGACTAATTCAAATGACTCGATGAAAATCAAACAATTAAATGATAAACATGCTCATAAAATAATTGAAGAGTAAATTACAAAAAATGGTCCCTGTGGTTAGGGCGCAAACGAACTGAACGAACATGAACAATACTTTGTTTTTGTTTGTTTGTTTGTTAAGGAAATAAACGTGTTTACGAGCTATTCATGAACATTTACCAAACGGGAATTTTTGTTTAAGTTCGTTAATTAAGGAAATGAACGAGTTCGTGTAAAACGAATATAAATTAAAAACATGTAACATACAGACAAAAGATCAAATACAAATACCCTTATCATACAAAACGTACGAATATGGTGAAAAGATAAAAAAACGCGGTGGCATTTTCGTAATTATTTACTCTTAAAGTAAATATCAAAATTACCCTACAAAAATTATCCTACAAGAATTGTAGGGTAATTTTGATATTGTCGAGTAATTTTGATCTTGTAGAGTAATCTTGTAAAGTATCCTAATTACTCTACAAAAGATCTTCTATGGTAATTTTGAACTTGTAAGGTAATTTTGATCTTGTAGGATAATTTTGTATAGTATCATAATTATTCTACAAATGATCTTGTAGAGTAATTTTGAACTATATCTTGTTTGATAAACTTGAGTAATTTTGATACACTTGTAGAGTAATTTTGATAATTATCATACACGATTATTTTATAAATTTATCATACAAACTCAAAATTACCCTACAAACTTTGATACACTTGTAGATTAATTTTGATACTTATCATACAAGATTATTTTACAAAATTACTCTACAAGATCAAAATTACCCTACAAGTTTGTAGATTAATTTTGATAATTACCGTACGTTCAAATAATTACAAAAATGTTACCACGTTTTTTTTTGCTTTCTTATACATTTTGTACGATAATGCTCTTTGTACTTGAACTTTCCTCGTAATATATAATACACTAATATTAATTAAATATTTTATATGGGAATGTTGAACTGTTACATAAAAGAAAAATAATTAAAAACCATAATTAACAGTCAGAACATTATTACTGTTACTATATAAGTTTACCATTTAAGGTCGAGATCGACAATTTTGAAAAAAACCATAGCGACAATTTTCTGTAACATAGCGACTGTTTTTTGTAAAGTTTAAAATAAACTAATCTCTTTTGCACTTTACGGTTCCCTTCACCCCGTTTACTTTCAAAAATTGAACTAATTAGGACTAACGTCCAATATCTTTAATTAATTTATCATGCATATCATGTAACTTTAAAGTTCCTATAAGAATCTTGGTAATTATACGCTTTTAAAGAATTGATGTAACCGTAAATTACAGAACAAGAATCTAACAAGTACTGTTTTAGTATAAAACTAGTATAAAGTCGAAATAGGTTTCTATTAATTATGGTTTCCACCAATTACAAACTTGAAATTTGAGAAAAAAAGAAAGGGTATGAAAAACAGTTAAAATTAGAGGGTGTCATGGACAAATGTATCAGTTCATCCTAGGTGAAGGTATTTTGTCGGTGAAGGGTACGGAACAACGTTAGTAAAACCTTCATCCACATATCAGTGAGCGCTTAATATAGAATAATGAAGATCTCATAATATTAATATTATGTATTTTGCATTATTAATCATCAGATCCTCGGGAAATCCCTTTTTTAATACTCTTATTCCCCTTTCATCCGGAGCTGCTGTAACTTGGGCTCATCATGCTATGTAACTTGGGCTCATCATGCTATACTCGTGGGGAAGGAAAACTAACTATCTATCTATCTATCTATATATATATAGGGTTAGGGTAATCTGAGCACTAATACAAGTTATGAGAACTTAAAGAACTCGGTCTAACAAAAAGTTTTTATTTATTTTTATCAAAAATCCTAAAAAAAACTTTTTCAAAAAGAAAAATACTAGTTTTTATTTTTCAGTTACGGTACTTGTAAATGTTGTAAAAAGTGATATCATGTTTTTTACAGCTGTTGTAAGGGGTCGAAAAACACCATTTCAATCTAGGGGTGTGAAAAAAATAGGGGCAAAAAATAAGGGTGTGAAAAAAATGGGGGCGTGAAAGTCTTTTATAACATTTTAATCTAGGGGTGTAAAAAAATAGGGACAAAACTTGCACGGGAAAGTCTAGTTCTCTAATTTGTCACAACTCAAAGGAGTTTCCTTTGATCTTCATCCTATATAAACATATAAACAATGAATATAATTATTAAGAAAACATAATCAAATGATATATCTTGATTATATAACAAAGACAATTAAACAATAAATCTAAATAATATATTCTATCAGATACTTCTATGGGCATGAATATATTGATCTAAATAAACACACAATCTAAAAGTACAAGAAAAAAGGTCCATAAGGATAGATATCACAGACGATCGACATCAACATCGGCTATATTTTAGTTTTTATTTCTATTTTTGGTGAGTTTTTGACAACTTTCGTGAGTAATATAGTAGCTTTTCTATTAGAGAAATATAATATAAATATGTGAAATGTTGATATGGAACCCGAAATGAACGATTGTTGATCCATTCCGCGTCGGGAAATCTAATTCTGATCTCATTTAATTTATGTGGTAAAATGCAGGTATGGGGTTTGGTTTCTTGACCATTTTAGTAGGAATGACATGGCTATACTTTGTCTTCAAGAAAAGGAACCTTGTTAATCTCATACAAAAGTTTTTTCAACAAAACGGTGGCTTGCTACTCAAACACCGTATTACAAACAACGAAGGAAACGTCGATTCAACAAAGGTCTTCACCGCACTAGAGTTAGAAAAAGCCACCAACAATTACGCAGAAGACCGGATCTTGGGCCGTGGTGGCTACGGGATTGTATACAAAGGCATTCTGACTGATCATCGAGTCGTTGCAATCAAGAAATCACGAGTTGTGGATGAAACCCAAATCGAATTATTCATCAATGAAGTGATTATCTTAACAAAAGTTAACCATCGGAACGTGGTGAAGCTTTTGGGGTGTTGTTTAGAGACCGAGGTTCCATTATTGGTATACGAGTATGTATCTAACAGAACTCTTTTTAATCATATTCATGGTAAAGGAACCATGACTTGGTTATCGTGGGAGAATCGTCTGAGAGTAGCAGCGGGTGCACTTTCGTACCTTCATTCCGCTACATCAACCCCTGTGATCCATAGAGATGTGAAATCGGCAAACATTTTATTAGATGATTATTACACCACAAAGATGGCGGATTTTGGGGCTTCAAGATTAGTCCCACTCGATCAAACACAAGTGACCACGCTAGTTCAAGGAACATTGGGGTACTTAGATCCTGAGTACTTTCACACTAGCCAGTTAACAGAAAAGAGTGATGTTTACAGTTTTGGAGTGGTACTTGCTGAGCTTTTAACTGGGAAGAAGCCGTTGTGTATGGAACGGACAGAAGAAGAACGAAATTTAGCGACTTATTTCATTATGTCTTTAAAAGAAGACCGTTTGTTTCAGATTTTGGAACCTAGAGTTGTAAGGGAGGGTACCCTAGAGCAACTTCAACAAATTGGTGCGCTTGTGAAAAGATGCCTTAGTCTCACGGCCGATGCGCGACCAACAATGAAAGAAGTGGTGATTCATCTTGAAGGCTTACGTAAGTTTACTCAACATCCATGGGCGAGCCGACATGGTGATGAAGAGAATACAAACTTATTAAATGCTGAGGGCCAAGAAACCAACCTTAAAGTACCAGCGAAATTTCTTCTGGTTTTACTAACAACAATGGTCTTGTGTATCCTTCAAATATTCTCCGCTGATATATTTCGTCAAGGTTAGAAGTGAAGGCTCATTAGATGATGGAGTTGTTTTAGTATTTAGTGCTACGCGGGAAAATACTTATTCTACTTTAATAATAAGAAACAGAATGAACAGTACCTGGACATGTGGTCGTGCATTATTTTTTTTAACTATTTGCCCGTTTTTGGAATTGTTTATATATATTGTTATGTGTTTACATATTGAATGTTTGGTCATGGCGTAGTGGTTTGGGTGGTTGTTTGTTTGTGTTTAGACCCAGGTTCGAGTCCTGACATTTCTTTGGAACGTTTTTATGGTATTTGGGTTTTACATGTGTCATCTTTTGGTCGAACCACGTGGATGTTAAGGGCGGTGGATAAGTTGATATGGTCGGTCATTTGCATCGCCTGTTAAACCTATCCCGCCCTTTACTGCTGATTTCTTCAAGGCCTGATTTTGTTTGCACTTCGTTTTTTGGATTTTGATTTGCTAGGGTTTCATGTGTTTTTTGATTACTACAATCGTCACATAAAGTGATGATTTGAAACCTTAGGTGTGATTAGATGACTGGTCATGGTGGTGGGTATTGTTCTATGGCTCGGCGGCATCAAAATTCCTATAAGATCAGTTACCTAATTCATGTATGTGTGTTTTTTTCTCTTAGATGAGCTTAATATAAGTCTTGATTTGTTGGTGTTTATGGTTTACAAGAACTACGGAGATCTGATCTTCATTGATACGGTTGTTCGATATGTTGTTTTGGTTGGGTTGGCCCATTAGGCTCTATGATGTGCTAAAAATCAGCATAATGAACAAAATTAATTTTGTTACATGTTCTTTGATTGAGTTGATCCTTTTAGATCTATTATGTGCACAAAAAAAGATATGTGGGTATGAAAGGAAGGATATGTGGTTCTATTCTTTGCAATAATAGGATATGTGGGGATGGAAGTGATTTGTTCGGGTATCTGGATGATGAGGCTGTGACGATTTAGTTAATTGGAGTAAAAGTAGAATGTAGGCCTGACCATGGCGTGGCATGGTGGTAGGATGTCATGTGTTTGCTTGAAACCTCCCTTGCAGTCATGGTGATCTTATTATTATTATTATTATTATTATTATTATTATTATTATTATTATTATTATTATTTATTTTATTTTTTACATAACCTGAGCCTGTCAATAGTAATTTTTAGGGTTTTGTGTTAAAATCTTATTTCTCGAATTGATGTGTGCTATCAAATCGTATTTGGGGGTTTATGGGAGTGATGATGGGTTTGAATAGTTTTTCAGTTTAGATGAGTTTAGACTTTTCTAGGCAGATTTTATTTAGATTGTCTCAATAATGATGTTTGGTTCAACAACATAAGACTACATGAATGTATGTATTCAACTTAGAATCAAGTTAAGACATCGCGTTAGCGTGGCAGATTAGAAGGATGGCAATTTATTACCTTCTACCTCCTTTGCAGCCACATTGGTCTCTTGATTTTGAAACAAACCAATGGTTAGTTGTAGATGGTATAATAATGGATTTTGAGGGTTGAATGTAATTTTGGCTTTGTTAAGTAATCAATGATTGTATTGTCATACTCCTACCCGCAGCGGATCAGGTAACCGGGGCATGATGATTGTTCACAGCTCCTGACAACTAACTAAGAGTTAAACTATATATGAATTAAGCACATGTCACAAAACCAAATAGGTATTCAAATAGTCCAACGAAACAAAACATAACATAAACAAAAATAACCCGATTTATTATCTAAGGCATTTCCATACATGTCCTCATCCTCATTACTTCAAACCTGTTCACCAGTATCATGTGTAAAACTAGTTTGGTTCAACATAGGTTGGTGGGTAAATCTAATATTTAAATAAAACAATTTTTGTTTATTTATTGTAAAAGGTTTAATGTTAAATCTACAAAAGAACAGATGATATCCAAGAACCAAAAAATGAACAAGAGAACAAGAAATAAACAGTTGATGAAGCAATTTCCTCCCAAAGATAGTGAATCTTGAACAACTAGATTAGAGCATCTGTTTAATACTAGCTAACATATGTTGGAAGCCTTGGAACCGCTGTTCATGAATAAACAAGGTGTGTTCAAGTCCTAAAGTCTGTTGAAGCAATGGTCTAATAAAGACCAAAGCAACAAAGGATAGCTTAAAAGTTGTTTCCAATGTAACAATATTAGCTTTTAACAGTGTTTATTATAGTTAGATCAGAAGTTTGATTCCCACAGATGTTTGCAACACTGTGGAATATTTCCAGTTAGGATTGTTAGATGTCACTATCAGGGTGAAGTCAACCGATCACAAACAAAGCTTTCTTACTTAGTACAAATAGATCTCACCTGTTAGAGATTTATTTATCACTTCACACACATTCTCTTTTGTACGAATAGATTTGTGAGTCATCAGGCTGAGGGGGAGATTGTAGAATCATTTTGTAAAATTTTGTAATAATTTGATTATATATGAAAAACAGTTTTTGATGATATCTTCCTACTTGTGAGTTTATTATTAAAATTGCAATTATAATTCCCTATTTAACTTGCATTAATTCAAAAGTATCAAACTCAGATCCTAAAACTTGGCATCAGAGCTTGGTCATATTAAATTTGAGTTCATAAGTGAAATTTAATATTCAAAGATAAGCTCACAGAATTACAATCTATTCGTAGCTCAGAGTAGAAAAGTGTAGAACTCAAAAGTGTTTATCATATACTCTGTTCTCTATGAAAGATCAAAAAAGAATGTCAATCAAGAACCAGTATTCCCTTATCTTCGGTTACAACAGAAAACCACTGAAGCTTGTCAGATCAGAATATAATATCTGGCAACGTCGGATGGTGCATTATCTTGCTCAACAAAGCATAGGATGTTGGAAGCATTGTAATATTCAAGCCTTATATTCCAACGACACCTAGTGTCGAAAATCCTAATTCACACGAGCCAAAGAAACTGGAAGATTACTCTATGCTAGATTTCCAAAAGTTGGAGATAGATGCTAAAGCATTTAATAAGGTTGCAAATGTTCTACTAGACGAGATCTATGCAAAGCTATTACATTGTAATAATGTAAAAGAGCTGTGAGATGAGTTAAAAGGGAAATTCAATAAAACCGAGGAAAATGTTGAAAACGACCAGAAAAATCTTGACATACAAAATGTTGAGAGTACACCTAACCCTGTACAAACAAAAGTTTGTGATAAAGTTGATGTA
The DNA here is from genome assembly GCA_947069175.1 of Scalesia atractyloides. Taxonomy (NCBI): domain Eukaryota; kingdom Viridiplantae; phylum Streptophyta; class Magnoliopsida; order Asterales; family Asteraceae; genus Scalesia; species Scalesia atractyloides. The sequence goes on from CAMTDV010000029.1 coordinate 55,431,411, forward strand.
AATGTTGTAAAAACAATGATCCTTGGAATACAACTGAAGATGAGAGTTATTGCAAATGTGTACTAATGGCCTCCAAAATAGAAGTTTCTACATCCCTAGATAGCTTATGGTATGTAGATAGTGGAGGATCTAGACACATGACCAGATGTAAAGATCTACTATCAAACTTCCATACACATGGTGGAGGTAGCATATCCTTTGGAAACAATTTAAAAGGAAAAGTGTCGGGGTTAGGAAATGTCTAGGCTAGCAGACTAAAAGTTGAAGATGTTAATCTTATTGACAACTTACAATTCAATATACTCAGTGTCTCACAAATGAGTGATAAAGACTATGACTCATTTTTTACAAAGAAAACCTGTAAAATTGTTGGACCTGATGTAGTTAAAAAAGATTGATAAAATTATAGTTGAAAGCACTACACAACTTTTTGCTACAGAAGTGACATTGTTTATGTGGTGGAAATGTCAAAAGATAACCGAAAAACAAATGTATGCCTATTCTCTGTTTCCTCAACAAAACAAATAGAGTTATGCAATAGAAGGTTGGGACATATTAATTTAAAAAAAATTATCACTCTGACAGAATAAAACCTTGTTAGAGGTCTACCAACTAAACAATTTAAGTATGATGAACATTGTGTTTCCTGTTTAAAAGGTAAACAACACAAAGCATCATACAAACCCATTGAAGAGTCCAAAACAACCCAATGTTTACAAATGTTGTGTATGTATTTGTTTAGCCCAGTAAAAATCATGAGCTTAAGAAAAAAGAGATATTGCTTAGTAATAGTTGATGATTTTTCTAGCTTCACATGGACTTATTTCTTATACTCAAAAGATGAGACTGCAGGTATCCTAAATGAATTTATCATAGAAGTTGAAAAAAAATATAATCTACCTATAAAGTCTCTCGGAAGTGACAATGGGACATAATTCAGAAACCAAGAGCTTGATGAATTCTACATATTAAAAGGAAGAGTGAGACAATTCAATGTTCCTAGAACCCTAATTGAGGCTGCAAGAACTATGCTTGCAGATTCTGGCCTTCTATTGTCTTTTTAGGCAGAGGCTGGGAATATGCTATGCTATATTTAAAACATAGTCATAATAAACCCATGTATCAAAAAATTGCCTATAACTTTTGTTCCAAATAATACCATTAATCTCATTTTTCAAAATCTTTGGTTGCCCATGCTTTATTTTGAATCTCAAAGACATAATCTCAAAATTTGCAGCCGAAGTGGATTGTGGATATTTCTTGGGGTTACAACCAAGGCCTATAAAGTGTTTAATAGAAGGTCTATGACTATATAAGAAACCTTGAATGTAAAGTTCCATGAACTTTCCTCTAAGTTTCCAAAATTTTTTATCTTGATAAATTCAATTTTGAGGAAGTAACTACAAAGGTTGAGGTTGATGCAGGTAAACCAAAGGTAGCACAACAGGATTACAGATTTGACATTAAGATACCATCTCAATACAAAGCCTCTCCCCATCTACATAGTTCATTTGCATAAAACCACAGTCAGTCCTCAACAACTGGACCATTGTTGACCAAAGTCAACTTCAAACCACTGATTATGCATATGGTCAAACCACTGATCTATCCTCCATAACAAATTACCCACTTGGGCCAATTCCACCATTGTTATTCCAAACCACTGTTGACCATAATACAATGGTAGTAGAAGTTTCACCATAAAATTCCCACTTATGCCCCTTATTACAAAATTTTATCATTCCCTACACTAGGAACACTAGCTTCCACAGATCTCATCCACTAGAACAAGTTATAGGAGACATTAATGTGGGAGTACTCACAAGAAACCAAACCTCAAATGTCTGCCTATTGCTGGTTCCTATCATTAATCTAACCTATCAAATACCAAGAGGCATTAAAAGACAACAGTTAGGTAGAAGCCATGCAGGAAGAGCTCATTCAGTTTATAAGACAACAAGTGTAGGAACTTGTTCCATTACCAAAGGATATATGTTCAATTGGTACAAAATGGGTCTTTAAAAGCAAAACTGACGAAAAGGGCATTGTTATAAAAAACAAAGCCAGGCTTAAGGTTCATGGTTACAGATATGAAGAAGGAATTGATTATGATAAAACATTTGCTCCTGTAGCAAGGTTGGTAGCAATAAGACTCTTATCGGCTTTCGCTGTTAACCACAAATAAAGGTGTATCAAATGTATACAAAGTGTGCTTTTCTCTATGGAAAAATTCAAGAAGAGGTCTATGTGTGTCAACCACCAGGATTTTAATACACATTCCATCCTGATTATGTCTACAAGCTAAACAAAGCTTTGTATGGGCTAAAACAAGCACCAAGAGCCTGGTATGATACTGTATCCACTTTTCTCTTATCCAATGAATTCAAAAGAGGTAAAATTGATAAAACTTTGTTTCTAAAATAGAAAGGGAAAGATTTGTTAATAGTACAAATCTATATGGATGATATGATCCACATGTGGCAAAATGCATAAAGATTTCAGAAAAATGATGATAATGTTTTCTTGGCCTTTAAGTACAAGAACTTGAAAATGAAACTTTTATTCATTAAAAAAATGATAAAACACTTTTATTTTTTTTTTGATATGAATGGCTGTAAACCATGTGGCACTCCCACAAGCACAAGCAAACCATACCCTTGATGAAAAAGATGGCTTAATAGATTTAACACTTTATTAATGCATGATAGGGTCTTTAATGTACTTAACTAGCCTCAAGACCTGATATCATGTTTGCAACTTGTGTCTGTGCAAGATATCAAGCATCCCTTTAGAAAGTCAAACTTAGTAGTCGTAAAGAGGATATTTAGATACCTCAAAGGTGCTTCCACACTTGGTATCTAGTATCAAACTAATGGAAATATTGCGCTTTTAAATTATTCAGATAGTGGCTTTGCTGAATGTCACATAACAAGGAAGTCAACATTAGGAGGTTGCTAATTCCTAGGAAATGCCTTGGTTTTATGGCAAAGAAAAAAAAGCAAACATCAGTTTCTAATTCTACAGTAGAGGCAGAGTACATAGTTGCTTCAAGTTGCACTACACTACTCTTGTGGCTTCAAAATCAATTGCTTGATTTTGCTATAACTACTTTAAAGACACCACTAAAACTAGATAGTCAACCAGCTGAAAACATTATCATGAACATAGTGTCACATTAAAAAACACAAAACACATTGATACTCGTCACCACTTTGTAAGAGATTGTTACGAAAAGGGATTGATTTCACTTCATATGTTCCTACTGAAGATCAATTAGCAAATGCGTTCACAAAAGCATTGGACTTATCTACTTTTGAAAAATTTGATCTCTAGAATTGGGATGCAAAATAGAGAGCAACAAAATTGGTTCAGTCATCTTAAAAAAATCATTAAAAACGTTGTTTTAAAATCAAGAAAATTCACAAAAATTGTAGTTTTAAAAATCTTGAAAAGATTGTGAAAAATCACCAAAAGCAAAACTATGTTCAAAGGAGTGAAACATATCTTCCAATGGTTCCAAACTCCGTTTAACCATTGTTAACCATTGATTAACTATCCACTGTTTAACTAACAAAAGTCAAACAGAACCACTATTTTGAAAAAGCAACCACTATTTCCATTTCAAAACTCTGTTTTAACCCAATAGAAGTTTCAAACATGGGTTTCCATCCATTTGTTGACTAAAAGTCAAACAGTTGTACCAACCATTGTTTTATCATCCAAACGTTTGTAGAGACCCAACAGAGGTTTCAAAATAGATATTTGAAAAAAACCTTATATTCCTTCACCTAAGGGTTTTCTCGGTAGGACCAAATAAATCTTAAACAAACATAGTTTATCCTTGCCACGTAACTCCAAATGTAACCGTTGGCCACGTCATCACTACTGTTGCAAAACCCTATAAAAATCCTAACCAAACATAGTTTATCCTTACCAATGTGACAAACAAAAAAATCATAAAGTTTTCTCTTTTCAATGTCACACCCCAACCAATGGCGGAAAAATCAGAGTGAGACGAAATAGATTGCTCAAGGCATCATAACACTATTTGCGACAATCCTTTCATTTCATAAATCAAATTGTCAATTACATCATAACAAATTCAACAAAAATTACAACATAAAAAACCTAACATTCTAGGTGCGTTTCTATGTCGTCCCTACTAGATTCATCATATTCAACATCTTTAACCTGCAACATGTTAAAAATATAGTTCAATACATCAAGTATTGGCGAGTAGACAAGTTTAAGTACATAGCATAAGTATAAAATTATTTACTCAAATCCACATGGCAATTTTATACAAGGTAAGCTAGCATGCAATACTAATTGTCAAACCCAAGTGTCCACAAGAATGAATGTGTCCCTCATCACACGAAGTAATGAGACTAAAGTATGATTTAAGAATGAATCGGCTTAAAGCTTAACAATACCACGACGGGCGGTGTGCTACTTCTATAGCGCTATATATGTTAAGTTGGGGCTAGCTAAGTTAATGACAAAAGTATGTATGAATCTAGCATGAACCTAAGCATTGTCACACCCTGGTGGTAGCGGAAGCGCAAGTGTGTGACTATTAGGTAATCATTGCATCCAATCTAGTAAAAAATATAATTTAACAACGATGCCATGCCATAATAAGTTTCGTTCCATAATTATAACCATCCAAAAGTGATATCATATTGTTATCTGTTTCAACTTGTTATCATAAAACACGGTTCAAAATACATCATTTCCAAAATAAGACATTGTTTTCATTAAAATTGCATAGTGAGGTTTTGACTCCTATATACCCAGACAAAATTGGGATATAAAAGGCAAACCCTCCAAAAGATGGTACATCGTTGTCTTGACTTTTTCCCATACCCGAATCATATCACCAGCTTATGCCTTGCGTCCTGAAATACATGTTTTAAAAAGTCAACATAAAGTTGGCGAGTTCATGTAATTAATGTTTTCGTATAAAAATGTCATTCTTGAAATCCAGTAGTGAAATCCGAGTATGTTATTAGCATTCATGGAGTTTAAGGATCTATCAGTGTCCAGCTAGCACCCTGACATATGTACCATAAGTAAGTAACCAACCCGAGACAACTCTTGACATCATTTGGGATCACAAAAGCACTCCAAACCGGTTAATACACCAGGATTGGAGCGTGCCTCAAGCTCTATAGATCTACAACTTTTGCACCTTGGTCACTAAGTGATTAATGGTTACTCTTGTCATCATCCTACTTACACACATTGATCGTGTTATCAACTAACCCCATAGCTAACATACCGTTTGTTATGACATGTATTTCCCCTCGATAGTTATTAAAACAAAACTTTAAAATAATTGAAAGGAGGGACATGAACTCACAGTTTTGCTTTTCGAAAGTCATACTAGTAACAGTCGGTGTCCGGACGCGTGTGTAACCTACATGTGTATTAAGTTTATTAGACACCTAGGCCTCAATGGACCTTGTACTCGTTTTTCATCTTGAATTCTTGTTATGTATTCCCTTGTTATGATAGAACAACTTTTAGTGTTATTGTACTGTTGGTAGTTCGCTTGTTCGATTAATATTGTTATATATTTTTCTCAAATATATATATATAAATTGGGCCTAGCCCAAATTTATTTACAAGAGCCTATTTTTAATAAGTTTACACTTATAATATTTTTAACCTTCCGGATTTTTGTTTTCGATAACATATATATATGTTAAACGTCTAAATACATATTTTAGACTCGTCGTCGGCGTCGTTTATTAAGCTTTTTCTTGTCGAAAAACGCCCGTCGTTGTAATGACTTTTCGTGTCGGCGATTCACCCGTTGGTCGTCGACGCGCCGATCCATTCGTGAACGTTTGCCCATTGACTGTATTGCTTCGTTTGTCCGATTTTTGTTTCGACGCTTTGTATGAATATATTAGTTTTTGTCACCAACAATTGGTATTATTTTAAAGTGTTTGTATTTTTGTATATGATTGGGTATTTTTATTGTGAATACCCTAAGCTTCTAAATACATACACATACAATACACATATGTATTTATACAAAATCCTTGGTGACAAAATGTGTATACATATTTTTATTTCCCAAGTAACTATATATATATATATATATTTATAAAAGTTACTTATTTTAACTTGTAAAAATATATATATGTACTTGTTAAATACTTGGGTATGTAGGGTTTAACCCTTGACATTAGAACTTACTTAATACGATTTAAGTAACTAATCACGTTTAGTCCCGCTAATCACCCCATTAATCATGTCTTATCGTGATTAGATTTTTAGAAAATTTCGCCATAGTTTCCCCTAAACTATGGCGTTTTCCACGTTTCAAAAACGTATTTAAAACATGTTTAAGCTCATAATCAAGATCAACAATCCATCACGAATCTTCCTATTATTTATTTACAACATTAATATATCATCATCCATGGATTTTTAGTGTTAAAAATTCTATTAAAACATGTTGGTGCTTTCAATATTTATTAGCACTTTTAAATCACCACTTTGTCATGTCATTTAGATCAAGTTCATTTCTTTCAATCTCTTTATTTCTATACTTTTTAAGATGGTTACAACTTAAATAATGATGCTCATTTCTTATAAAAATCATTCATGTGTAGTAAAATTATTTTTAGATTGTAGTAATCTTCATGGATGATGTAGTTGATGATCTTGTTTAGATTTAAACATTTCATTTTCATACTTGATCATACAAGATCATCCAACTTTTATACCCTACTTTAACATAAACAGCATCAACATGCTAACTAACTACCATATAAACACATAATCAACACAAAATAAACAATAATTAGTGTTATTATTATGGTGTGTGTTAGGGTTTTTGGTTTATCTTTTCTTCATTTTCAATATGATCAACTTGTACATCACTAATCTAGACATAAAAATAAGCTAGATTATGAAAGAATTTGCCTTACAATGGGTGCACAAGTTTATGATGATCTTAGAAGGAAAATGAAGCTCCAAAGAAGACCTAATGATCCTCCATCCTTGCTAGCTTATTGAATGGCTTTGAAAGGGTTTTAAAGTGGACTTAAGGTGGTGGTTTATGGTGGCTAAGTGCTGGTTATATGGTGGATGGTTGAGCCGTGGGTATAGGGGGTTATGGAGGATATGTTGCAACTTTTTTTTGTGAGAAAATGATGAAGATCATGAAGTGATCTTAATATATATCACCATTCTTTCATTATTATCATCACATCAACATACCATACTTCTAATTTATCATTTTCAACAAAATCAGTGGGTATGGGACCCACTTGAAACCGTCAAAAGAGGGGGGGGGGTAAAGTGTAACTACTTTTTTTACACATGTTGAAATATAAGATATTTAGGTCATTGGCTAAGTATTTATGATTAGGGGTTTAATCTTGCATCCTTAGTATAAGATTAGGGTTTAGTGTGTTATTACATGGTAATTAATCCACTTGATCCTCCAATATAAGTTTCGGATGACGAAAATGCCGTTAGATAGTTCATCGACACAATAATCGCTAATAAACGATTTAATTATTTAGTACCGGAAGCTTTCGTTTTCGACCACCACAATTGTCAGGGTGTCTACTTAGTGCATTTCCGACCTAAAAATATGTATAATTAGTTCGCTAGACGTATATTCGATGAGTTAGGATGGTCGAAATGCCTTTCGTTCGATCGTTCGCTCGATATCGGCACTTTTATATTCCGCCGTCGAATTTTTCCAAAAGTTGTGTTTCCGTGACCTCATGTTAGTTGAATGGTTTCGGAGTTTCAATTGAGGCTTAACTAGTTCACTAGGTGCATGAATGATGCTATCGGCCACTAAAATGTTCGTCATTTCGACAAACGGTCGCTTTCCGGTCGAATTGTGCACTATTTGCCGAATGACCGGAAACGATGTCTTTTGTGCATTCTTGCTATTCTCACATTGTTTTAGGATGATTAACATTGTTTTATTAATATTAATATATCCAGAATCCACCGAATTAGTGATGCGGGCAAACTGACATTTGTCGTCTTTTTGGTCGAAACGGACAATTTTGCAATTTAGACGTTGTACCGGAAAGTTATGTATTATTGTAATGGTTGATCTCATATCAGTGTTTTAATTTATATATGGACTCAAGTGTGGCATTAACATAACGTTATTCGTTGTTCTGATTCGTTTTAGCGGATTTACCGACACAGTTAGTATCACAACAATTAGTGAGCCCAACACTTTCTACCAACACTTTTAGGGCATTGTTTTGGTTTGTTCCGCATCGTAACGGAAACTAGTATATGTTATGATCAAATTACTTGCCCTAACTCTTATTATATGCCGTACGACTCAGTTACGAAATTAAACTACGATAATATGCATGAGATTATGGAATAAAATTAGTGATTAAATTGTACGGAATTACTGATTATTTGCCATTTGTCACATACTCCCCTTGTTAAAAAGAAATTCGTCCCGAAATTCAGTTTGACGCATCCTCTGAGGGATTCTTCCTGAACAGGTTGGGGTATTTTGACTTGATCTGATGTTCACGCTCCCACGTGTACTCGGGACTGTGACGCGAATTCCAACGAACCTTCACCAGTTTGATTTGGCTTCTTCTCGTCTTTTGGACTTTCCAGTCCATGACTTCAACTGGTTCTTCGGTAAATTGTAATTTGTCATCAATATGAATCTCATCTGCTGGAATGATAACTGTGTCATTAGTTGGACTATTCTTCAGATTAGACACCTGAAATGTGTCGTGTACATTATTGAGTTCCTATGGTAGTTTTACCTTGTAAGCCACCGTACCAATCTTTGCCAGAATTTCGAAAGGTCCAATATATCTCGGGTTGAGCTTTCCGCGCTTCCCGAATCTAGCTACGCCTTTCCAAGGTGAGACCTTTAACAATACTTTGTCTCCAACCTCGAAGGATAATGGTTTGCTTCTCTGATCTGCGTGGCTCTTTTGTCTATCTCGGGCTGCTTTAATACGCTCACGGATCTTAAATATCTTGTCTGTGGTCTCTTGTACTAATTCGAGACCAATGAGTTGTTTGTCACCGACTTCCGCCCAACATAACGGCGATCGGCACTTTTGTCTATATAGTGCTTCGAATGGCGCGGCCTTGATACTGGTGTGATAACTGTTATTGTAGGAAAACTCTACCAACGGTAAATGAGTATCCTAGTTTCCGCCTAAATCCATCACACAGGCCCGAAGCATGTCTTCCAACGTTTGAATGGTTCGCTCGCTTTGACCATCGGTCTGCGGGTGAAAAGCTGTGCTTAAATCTAAGCGAGAACCAAACAAATTTGAAATGATTGCCAGATCCGTGACACAAAGCGACCATCTCTATCAGAGATTATCGAGATTGGCACTCCATGCCGTGCCACGATTTCCTTCAGGTATAGTTCAACTAGTTTCTCCGTACTGTCTTTCTCACGGATAGGTAGTAAGTGAGCTGATTTGGTTAACCGATCAATGATAACCAAGATCATGTCATGACCTCAAGAGGTCCGTGGTAATTTTGTAATGAAATCCATCGATATCTATTCCCACTTCCAAACAGGGATTTCGGGTTGTTGTAATAGACCAGATGGTTTTTGGTATTCGGCCTTGACCTTTGCACAAGTTAGGCATTTCCCAACATAGGTTGCAATATCTCCCTTGAGATTCGGCCACCAATAATATTCTTTCAGATCCTTGTACATTTTATCCGATCTTGGGTGTATCGAGTACTTGGACTTGTGTGCTTCATCCAGCACCAAGTCTCACAATTCGCCATAATAGGGAATCCAGATCCTTCCCATGAAATGTAAAGTTCCATCCTTGGTTGGTTCCAATTGTTTCTCCATTCCCCGTAATGATTCCGCTGGAATGTTTTCTGGTTTCAATGCTTCTTGTTGTGCTTCGCGCACCTGAGTTGTGAACTTCGTCTGGATCGTCATTTCTAAAGCTCGTACCTGTAATGTTTTGACTCGCTCTTTCCTGCTCAAGGTATCTGCCACAACATTTGCCTTGCCCGGGTGATACTTAATATCACAGTTATGATCATTCAACACTTCCACCCAATGTCGTTGGCGCATACAGTTCCTTTTGATTTAATATATATTGAAGACTTTTATAATATGTGAATATGGTACACTTAGTGCCATACAAATAATGATGCCAGATCTATAAGGAGAATACCACTTCACCCAATTCTAGGTCATGTCTGGTATAATTCCTTTCATGCACTTTTAACTGACGCGACGCGTACGCAATGACTTTCTCGCGTTGCATTAACACGCAACCCAAGCCTTGATGCGATGCATCACAGTACACCATAAAGTCATCAGTACCGTCTGGGAGTGATAATATCGGTGCTTTACATAGTTTCTCCTTTAATACTTGAAACGCCAATTCTTGCTTTTCTCACCACTCAAACTTCCTATTTTTCTGTGTAAGTGAGGTTAGCGGCTGAGCAACTTTCGAGAAGTTCTCAATGAATCTTCTGTAATATCCCGCTAAGCCTAGGAATTGCCGTATTTCCGAGGGGGTTCTTGGCGTGGTCCAGTTCTTTATAGCCTCGTTCTTCGAAGGGTCAACACTTATTCTGTTCTCGTTCACCACGTGACTGAGAAATTGCACTTCGCGAATCCACAATTCGCATTTCGAGAACTTAGCATATAATTGCTCCTACTTTATCAATTCAAGTATAGTTCTCAAGTGTTGCTCGTGTTCTTCCTCAGTTCGCGAGTATATCAATATGTCATCTATGAAAACGATCACGAACTTGTCGAGATATGGCTTACATACCCGGTTCCTCAAATCCATAAACATTGCAGGGGCATTCGTTAGGCCAAAAGGCATAACAAGGGACTCATAATGATCGTAACGAGTCCTAAATGCTGTCTTAGGAATGCTTTCCTCTTGGATTCTGAACTAATGATATCCGGATCTTAAATCGATTTTTGAGTAGAAACTCAACTCTTGCAACTGATCGAATGGACCATCGATCCTTGGTAATGGGTACCGGTTCTTGATGGTTAACTTGTTTAGTTCCCGGTAGTCGATGCACATATGGAAGGTTCCGTCCTTCTTCTTCACAAACAGCACCGAAACTCCCCAAGGCGAGAAACTCGGTCTTATGAAACCTTTGTCAAGCAACTCTTGCAACTGAGTTGATAATTCCTGCATCTCCGAGGGCGCTAATCGATATGGGGCTTTCGCCACAGGTGCAGCTCCTGGCACTAAATCAATATGGAATTCGACTTGTCGCTGTGGAGGTAGTCCTGGCAAGTCTTCTGAAAAAAATTCGGGATATTCCCTAACTAACGGTATGTCCTCCACCTTGCTCTCCTCGGCCTTTTTACCACTACATGAGCAAGAAAGGCAATGCATCCTTTCCTCAAGAATTTTTGAGCTTTCATGCAGTTTATGATTCATAGAGGCGTGTCATGCTTCTCAACGTGAATCATCAATTGTTCTCCGTCAGATAAGGGGATGCGAATGTTTTTCTCATGACATATAACTTCGCCTCGATTCTCGGATAGCCAATTTATCCCAATGACGACATCAAAACTACCCAGTTGAACAGGTAATAAATCTATATTAAACTTTCGTTCACCCAATTCTAACGTACATTTCTTTATTATTTCACCCGACTCTACCAATATGCCGTTAGCTAGTTCAATCGAGTACGGAACATCTGATTTACTCGACTCTACCCCAAGTATATCTCTAAACTCCTTAGAAATAAAACTGAAATCTGCCCCGATATCAAAAAGAATAAATGCAAAGTGATCATTGATAGGGAACGTACCGGTGACCACATTCGAGCCTGGCGAGCATCCTTAGTTCCAATCATGAATGCTCTTCCTCGTGCTTAGTTTTCTTTAGGGCAATCTTTCTTGAAGTGCCCTTTGTCTCCGCATCCAAAACAACCTTTTCTCTAGTATATGTTCCCAGCACACATCGGTGCGATGTCCAAACCTACCACATTTTCCACACTTGGGGCCTCGACATTCCCCGTAGTGGTGGAAAGGGCATTTGGGGCATTTCGGTGCTCCCCCAGTATAAGATTTCTTAACAGCAGTGTTTGTGGTAGTGGTAACATACGCCTTAGTTTCCTTGACTTTTCTCGTGGCTTGTTTCTTGTTACTGTTATTATTGCCTCGAGATCCTTTCTTGAAATGGGAGAATTTCCGTTTATTGGAGTCCGTAGTCTCCTCAGTGTTACCTTCTTGTTCACACTACATTTAGGCAATCTTCCCTGATGTACAGCCTCCTCGGTAAGGCTGACAGCTAGGTCAATCTCTTCTCCAATCTCGGTGGGATTTGAAGAGGTAACCAGACTCAGAATCTTGGCGGCAAGTCCCCAGATGTTCCTCTCAATTCGCTTAAATTCAGGCTCCATAGATGTTCCTCTCAATTCGCTTAAATTCAGGCTCCACTAAGTATGGCACCACACGAGATAAGTCATGAAATTGCTGCTTGTACCCAGCAATATCTGAACTAACCATCTTTAAATTCCAAAATTCCGTCTCCAACCTTTGAGTTTCCGATCTTGAGCAATACTTCTTTCTCGTCATTTCTTTAAGTCCCTCCCAAGTCAGGGCATATGCAGCATCATCGCCCTTAGTTTGGACCTGGAGGTTCCACCAAGATAAAGCTCCATCAACGAAGAGTCCAGTAACATAAGTGACTTTTTGCTCAGTAGGGCACTTGCTCATACGGATGACTGAATCAGTCTTCTCAGTCTAACGTACGAAGGCTACAGCACCTCCGGTACCGTCAAAATTTAGAGGTTTGTAGTCTAGAAACTGCTTGTAAGTGCAACCTGAAATCATTGGATACATCATTTAAGCATGAGTAACCAAATAGCATGGATAGAATAAATGAGAGTATCATGCGGTTTTATGAATAACCGTGTATTACCAGTTGCAGGATTTCCTCCGGTTGAACCTCCGGTACCTCCGCTGTGTTCAGAGCGGTTAGCTTCGTACTGAGCAATTGCTTGTGAAATGTGTTCATCTAACTCTGCTTGTGTTGTCGGCAGTGTATTATTGTTGGAACTCCTTCGGCGGGGCGACATCATCTTCTGTTAGAATATGTCGCTCACAATTAGCCGATTTACTTAATAATATATTCATATTTATTATTACATTTATTTATCTATTCATTATTATTATTATTATATATTTTTATCGATCATATATGTATAAACACATCGGTACATAATGAATAAGAAAAGTGTATGCATACACCATACGCACACCCATCGTCATCACAAGCACAAAACTAGTCGCATAGATAGTCGCCACATCACAAGATATCAATCATAGCATCACTATGACGAAATACATCAACCATAATATCACCACATCATGACACTATCAACCATAACATAAAAGAAATACAATGTAAAATAAAGAAAATACACTTTTATACAATGACAACTTGTTACACTTTGTTCGTGAAGATCCAAAAAGGACTTAGGGATACACAACCCTAGTCAATACAAGTTTTTACATTACAAAAAGTAAGATTTTCTTCTACATTGCTTCTTCATACCATCAAGTTGTCTTCCAAAAGCCGGGATCTTCAAAGCTATGTCTTCAGGAGCTAAGTCATCAAAATTACATCTGATCCCCAAAATATAATCACAACATGCTACTGAGGTGGAGGGGGTGGTGGAAATGTTGTTTGGTGAAGCATACTGCGATGGTAAGCCACCTCCTCCTCTAGGTTAGAAATGCGCCTAGTAGCATCAGTCTAGAACTGCTCTAACTCCTGCACTCGCGCCTCCGATGGGCATGGCGAGTGGTGAAATGGGCAGTAAAAAGGTGGGGTCGGTGGTGGTGATAGTGGTATGGTGGTGGTGGGTATGATGGTGGGGGTGGTAGTGGCGATGATGGTGGTGGGGGTGTGGCGCTAGCAGCAGCATAAGTAGTGCGCTGGGTCTCTAATTCCCAGAGCCTTCGAAAGATCAAGGAAAGCTGATGATCATGCGAAGTCACTCTTTCCTCCACAGGAGCTGTAGGGAAGTGTGAGGGGTGATAGGGGTTAGAAGGGATCATACACGGTGGGGGTATCGGGGTAGACATACCCGCAGTAGGTGGTATGGGGCGTGGGGCATATGTTGGAGGTGATCTAGTAGAGAAAGAAGGTCGTGCCATATGGGAAGGTCCAGCTGCAGATGGGTTGAAAACATGGTGGTAAGTGGACCTCCCAGAGAAGAGTGGGGGTGGCTTCTCTAGGGCGCGTGGAGTACCGCTCAGTGAATAATACCGGGCGGTCCAGAGTAGTGAGCGGGTCCAGCGTATGAAACAGGTCCATGGGTCGGGCTACTAGCTGGAAATGAGTTGACACGGGCCGGTGAGGCTACAGGGGGTGAATACATCGATACAGGCGTGTCTAGGGCCGCAGAAGAGGCATCGTCTGCCATATGCTCACTCTGGGTATGACAGGAGGTGGGATCTCGAGTATAGCTATGTCATCAAAGACCTCTCCGTCACCAAGGTCATCCTCCAGATGCTCGACATGGAACACTGGTGTGTCATCATCATCATCATCATCGTCCAGATCATTAATTGGAGGAACCATAGCAAGAGGCACAACCAAGTGTACAATCGCATGCTCGCCCTCTGGATGGCCATAAACGATAACATCATGCAGGGGCTGTGGAACGGCTAGCACGTCGTCTGCCGGTGGTGCATCGTCCTCCATATGATCAATAAGAGCAAGCGGCTAAAGGTCATCAAGATCTCCATGGTCGGCTCCATCCCCAAGGGTAGGGCCTTAGCATCGGGGTCGTATCCATCGTTGTATACATACTCCATGGGATCCTTTTTGTAACTCTACGAAGAAGACATAGTCCTGGCAAATAATACGTACAATGCATATATATACATGTTGGTAATTTATTATTACTTATGACATATTTTATATTAATCACCAATTCTATGCACGACTTGTTCTCTCCTGTTTTCACATGTAATCTTACTGTTTTGTGTCTATCCACTATAGACTAGTCATCTATTGATCCTGCTCATTACTTATAGTTGAGCTCGTGTGATAGATCCTCATCTTATCGTGACACAATGAAAACCTTTTTGTTATCTTGTTATAATTCCAAAACATTTCTATTATGTTTTAAACTTTGTTTTCATGTGTGAGCCCCTGGTGATTGTAGACCAAACTTTAATAAAAAGTTTTTCCCCGGTTCACTACAATCGGAGCTCTGATACCAACCTGTGACACCCTGGTCGTAGCGGAAGCACAAGTATGTGACTATTAGGTAATCATTGCATCGAATCTAGTAAACAATATAATTTAACAACGATGCCATGCCGTAATAAGTTTCATTCCATAATTACAACCATCCAAAAGTGATATCATATTGTTATCTGCTTCAACTTGTTATCATAAAACATGGTTCAAAATACATCATTTCCAAAATAAGACATTGTTTTCATTAAAATTGCATAGTGAGGTTTTGACTCCTATATACCCAGACAAAGTTGGGACATAAAAGGCAAACCCTCCAAAAGATGGTACATCGTTGTCTTGACTTTTTCCTACCCGAATCATATCACCAGCTCATGCCTTGCGTCCTGAAATACATGTAGTTTTAAAAAGTCAACATAAAGTTGGCGAGTTCATGTAGTTAATGTTTTCGTATAAAAATGTCATTCTTGAAATCCAGTAGTGAAATTCGAGTATGTTATTAGCATTCATGGAGTTTAAGGATCTATCAGTGTGTAGTTAGCACCCTTACATATGTACCATAAGTAAGTAACCAACTTAAGACAACTCTTGACATCATTTGGGATCCCAAAAGCACTCCAAACCAGTCGATACACCAGGAGTGGAGCGTGCCTCAAGCTCTATAGATCTACACCTTTTGCACCTTGGTCACTAAGTGATTAATGGTTACTCTTGTCGTCATCCTACTTACGCACATTGATCGTGTTATCAACTAACCCCAAAGCTAACATAAAGTTTGTTATGACATGTATTTCCCCTCGATAGTTATTAAAACAAAACTTTGGAATGATTGAAAGGAGGGACACGAACTCACAGTGCTTTCCAAAAGTCATACTAGTAACGATCGGTGTCCGTACGCGTGTGTAACCTACATGTGTATTAATGTTATTAGACACCTAGGCCTCAATGGACCTTGTACTCGTTGTCATCTTGAATTCTTGTTATGATATAACAACTTTAGTGTTATTGTAATGTTGGTAGTTCGCTTGTTCGATTAATATTGTTATATATTTTTCTCAATTATATATATATATATATATAGCCTAGCCCATGTTTTTTATGTCTTTGGGCCTAGCCCATATTATTTATATCTTTTTGGGCTTTTTCCATATATATTATTGAATTGGGCCTTGCCCATGCTTGTATAAGTTGGGCGTAGCCCAAATTTATTTACAAGAGCCCATTTTTAACCTTCCGGATTTTTGGTTTCGATAACATATATATATGTTAAACGTCTAAATACGTATTTTAGACTCGTTGTTGGCGTCGTTTATTAAGCTTTTTCTTGTCGAAAACCGTCCGTCGTCGTAATGACTTTTCGTGTCAGCGATTCACCCGTTGGTCGTCGACGCGCCGATCCATTCGCGAACGTTTGCCCATTGACCGTATTGCTTCGTTTGTCGGATTATTGTTTCGACGCTTTGTAAGAATATATTTGTTTATGTCACCAACACTTGGTATTATTTTCAAGTGTTTGTATTTTTGTATATGATTGGTATTTTTATTGTGAATACCCTAAGCTTCTAAATACATACACATACAGTACACATATGTATTTATACAAGATCCTTGGTGACAAAATGTGTATACATATTTTCATTTCCCAAGTAACTATATATATATATATATGTATAAAAGTTACTTATTTTTACTTGTAAAAATATATATATGTACTTGTTAAATACTTGGGTATGTAGGGTTTAACCCTTGACATTAGAACTTACTTCAAGTGTTTGTATTTTTGTATATGATTGGTATTTTTATTGTGAATACCCTAAGCTTCTAAATACATACACATACAATACACATATGTATTTATACAAAATCCTTGGTGACAAAATGTGTATACATATTTTTATTTCCCAAGTAACTATATATATATATATATATTTAAAAGTTACTTATTTTTACTTGTAAAAATATATATATGTACTTGTTAAATACTTGGGTATGTAGGGTTTAACCCTTGACATTAGAACTTACTTAATACGATTTAAGTAACTAATCACGTTTAGTCCCGCTAATCAACCCAATAATCATGTCTTAATCGTGATTAGATTTTTAGAAAATTTCGCCATAGTTTCCCCTAAACTATGGCGTTTCCACGTTTCAAAAACGTATTTAAAACATGTTTAAGCTCATAATCAAGATCAACAATCCATCACAAATCTTCCTATTATTTATTTACAACATTAATATATCATCATCCATGGGTTTTTAGTGTTAAAAATTCTATTAAAACATGCTGATGCTTTCAATATTTATTAGCACTTTTAAATCACCACTTTGTCATATCATTTAGATCAAGTTCATTTCTTTCAGTCTCTTTATTTCTATACCTTTTAAGATGGTTACAACTTAAATAATAATGGTCATTTCTTATAAAAATCATTCATGTGTAGTAAAATTATTTTTAGATTGTAGTAATCTTCATGGATGATGTAGTTGATGATCTTGTTTAGATTTAAACATTTCATTTTCAGACTTGATCATACAAGATCATCCAACTTTTATACCCTACTTTAACATAAATAGCATCAACATGCTAACTAACTACCATATAAACACATAATCAACACAAAATAAACAATAATTAGTGTTATTATTATGGTGTGTGTTAGGGTTTTTGGTTTATCTTTTCTTCATTTTCAATATGATCAACTTGTACATCACTAATCTAGACATAAAAATAAGCTAGATTATGAAAGAATTTGCCTTACAATGGGTGCACAAGTTTATGATGATCTTAGAAGGAAAATGAAGCTCCAAAGAAGACCTAATGATCCTCCATCCTTGCTAGCTTATTGAATGGCCTTGAAAGGGTTTTAAAGTGGACTTAAGGTGGTGGTTTATGGTGGCTAAGTGCTGGTTATATAGTGGATGGTTGAGCCGTGGGTATAGGGGGTTATGGAGGATATGTTGCAATTTTGTGAGAAAATGATGAAGATCATGAAGTGATCTTAATATATTATCACCATTCTTTCATTATTATCATCACATCAACATACCATACTTGTAATTTATCATTTTCAACAAAATCAAGTGGGTATGGGACCCACTTGAAACCGTCAAAAGAGGGGGGGGGGGTAAAGTGTAACTACTTTTTTTACACATGTTGAAATATAAGATATTTTGGTCATTAGGCTAAGTATTTGTGATTAGGGGTTTAATCTTGCATCCTTAGCATAAGATTAGGGTTTAGTGTGTTATTACATGGTAATTAATCCACTGTATCCTCCAATATAAGTTTCGGATGACGGAAATGCCGTTAGATCGTTCATCGACACAATAATCGCTAATAAACGATTTAATTATTTAGTTCCGGAAGCTTTCGTTTTCGACCACCACAATTGTCAGGGTGTCTACTTATTGCATTTTCGACCTAAAACTATGCATAATTAGTTCGCTAGACGTATATTCAATGAGTTAGAATAGCCGAAATGACTTTCGTTCGATCGTTCGCTCGATATCGGCACTTTTATATTCCGCCGTCGAACTTTTCCGAAAGTTGTGTTCCCGTGATCTCATGTTAGTTGAATGGATTCCGAGTTCTAAATAAGGCTTAACTAGTTCACTAGGTGCATGAATGAGGCTATCGGCCACTAAAATGTTCGTCGTTTCGACAAATGATCGCTTTCCGGTCAAATTGTGCACTATTTGCGGAATGACCGGAAACGATGTCTTTTGTGTATTCTTGCTATTCTCACATTGTTTTAGGATGATTAACATTTTTTTATTAATACTCTGACATCTGGAATCCACCGAATTAGCGATGCGGACAAACTTACATTTGTCGCCTTTTTGGTCGAAACGGACAATTTAGCAATTTAGGCGTTGTACCAGAAAGTTATGTATTATTGTAATGGTTGGTCTCTATCAGTGTTTTCATTTATATATGAACTCACGTATGGCATTAACATGCCGTTAATCATTGTTCTGATTCGTTTTAACGGATTTACCGACACAGTTAGTGTCACCGCAATTATTACGCCTAACACTTTCTACCAACACTTTTAGGGCATTGTTTTGGTATGTTCCGCGTAGTAACGGAAACCAGTATATGTTATGATCAAATTTACTTGCCCTAACCCTTATTATACGATGTACGACTCAGTTACGAAATTAAACTACGATAATATGCATGAGATTATGGAATAAAATTAGTGATTAAATTGTATGGAATTACCGGTTATTTGCCATTTGTCACAAGCTTAACAATAAGCATGTATAACGGATCGAGTTATAATGCATGTAGTGTGTGTATTCGTGTGTTTTGTAAGTTAACATGTTACAACCCAAGTATTTAACATCTTTAACCTACGACATGTTAAAAGTATAGTTCAATACAACAAGTATTGGCGAGTAAACAAGTTTAAGTACATAGCATAAGTATAAAATTATTTACTCAAATCCACATGGCAATTGTATACAATGTAAGCTAGCATACAATACTAATAGTCAAACCCAAGTGTCCACAAGAATGAATGTATCCCTCATCACACGAAGTAACGAGACTAAAGTATGAATTAAGAATTAATCAGCTTAAAGCTTAACAATACCCTGACGGGCGGTGTGCTACTCCTATAGCGCTATATATGTTAAGTTGGGGCTAGCTAAGTTAATGACAAAAACATGTATGAATCTAGCATGAACCTAAGAAAAACAATAAGCATGTATAACGGATCGAGTTATAAAGCATGTAGTGTGTGTATTCGTGTATTTTGTAAGTCAACATGTTACAACCCAAATTGTGTAAAAAGGGAAATGGGTCAAGTGTACTCACGGTTTTGCAAGCTTCCACTTGGTAATTTCCATGAAGAGTTTGGAGAGTTGGAGGATCACCGAGTTATCCTACAAGAGGAAAACGTGGGTTGGTAAGTATCCGGATCATAACAGAGGATTAGGAATTTAAATACACCAAAGTATGTACATGAGAAAATAACCACCTAGACTTAATACTCGTTTTGACACTATGATACCCATTCAGGTTGATGTGTTTTATGGGTTAAGATACCCATTAGAATCGTAAAGAGAAGTTGTACTTAGGTGATGTAACCTAGTGTCATGACGGACAATCATTCGATTATCATCAAGGGTTCAGTGAATGTGTGTGTGTATATATATATATATAGTATACGTAATAAGTAGATCATAAATATCATGGAAGTTCATAGAAGTCATGCATGGAGGTAGGAGGATAACCTTCCTTTAACCTCTTTCGTATAGTTCATCAATGCACAAGTTGTCACAAGGACAACAAGGATGGTCACGAATAACTTAAAATAAAAATAAAAGTTGTAAAATAATCAAAATCATCAAGTGAGGTGGTGGATTGAAGGTAGGATAGCCAAGGATTCCAAGTATTCACACACTACCAACTCAAGTCTTGTTTCATGAACACGCTTGGAAGGATACAACAGTCGTGGGTTAAAACCCTATCAAACAGAAAGTTCTTACACTTGTGAACTCAAATATGGTGATGTTCCATGTTGGTTTTCCATAGAAAACCTATGGAAACACTCCTAGAGGTGTTCCAAGTGATAAGAAGGAAGAAAAGAGTAAAGAAGGGAGGGAAAGGTGAGTTAGAACTCACTTGAAAGTCTTGAACTTTCAGAATTGAGAGTGAGCTTTAGGGAGAGAGAATGAGTGTTTGAGGTGTGAAATGAGAGTAGGAGGAGGTGAGTATTTATAGTTGAGGTTAGAAGGTGAGTTAGGTAAGTGCACTTAATGTAAGAAACACAAAATTAACCAATTCATGATGTAAAAACCACAACTCCGGATTAAGCCCCTCTCGAGGGCCACGAGAGGATATAAGTGTAGGTCCCTAGTCTTTATGGATCTTAACAGAATCGTCTATCTAATATAGAGTGCGGAATCCTCTAGATCAGATTTCACAGAAACAACAAGAACACAACCACGAACACGAACACAATTCCATCAAGCAGTCTTCTATTGATTATCTAACACAAAGTGTTTACAACCAATTCAAGACACTCTCTCTAAAACTCTCTGGAGCAATTCTTTCAGCACTGAACAACTAACTGAGCAACCTAAATCCTAATGCAAACCTCTCTATATATAGAGATAGATTATGAAAATGGGCTAGGGTTTCCTACATGGACTGCAAATGGGTTTAAAGCCCAATTCGCCTACCATGCACTATTTAGTGTCTAGTTCAGCCCAATTACTTCTAGGTAACTATTACAAAACTAAACCCGCTAACCGTTTATCATTCTACTAATTACAAGATATCCAAAGACCAATCTAAGCTGTTGTCACAAATATGCACCAACAATAAGAAAGACGGTCGCGTGCCGCGAGACATATAATTCCAGAAGCTTCTTTGATTTTTGTCACTTTTAGTCCCTTAACTTGGTTTTTCTTTCATTTCATGCTATAACTTGATATTTTTGTATGTTTTAAGTGTGTAAAGTATATGCAAGTACATTTTAGGTATCAAGTATAAATGTATGAGTATTTGCACGTATTATAAGTATCGTGTTGTATGTAAACACGTATCTAACAATTGAATGCATGTAAGACAAGTATATATCAAGTATGAATTTTATTACGATCAAAGTCTCGGATTACAAGATTTGGGAAAAGAAATACGTATGCTATACGAATGCAAGTTTCCATAAATAGGAACACAATTACACTTTCTAATTAAGGAAAATGCGAAAAAACGAGGCATTAAAGTCTCTCCTCCTTTAGGAAATTTCGTCCCGAAATTTATTCAAGAGGAAGACTTTGGAAAAGATGTCATTTTCGTGAAAACGTTTGGCCAAAAATCATGATTTTGAAGTTTAATGTTTATAAATGTGCAAATATGTATCAAAATTTTGAAGGATAAAAACGGTAGGTTCGTGAAAGTACTTTGTTTGACTAAGGTGTTTTGAGACGCCAATCGTAAGTGTGTATAAGAATAAGTAAAAACGTACATGTGTGTGTGTAATCAAGTGAGCTTGACTGAGTCTGCACAACTCATTGTAATAAATATTTTACAAGAATGTGACCTAAGCGGAAGGTTTTAGTATGCATAAGGATATATTTTGATTAAAATGAGCGGTCCGCACAATAAGTTGAAAGTAAAAACGTACATGTTTGTGTGTAATCAAGTGAGCTTGACTGAGTCTAGACAACTCATTGGAATAAATATTTTAAAAGAATGTGACCTAAGGGGAAGGTTTTAGTATGCATAAGGATATATTTTGATTAAAATGAGCGGTCCGCACCATAAGTAAAGGTGTATTAGTAAAATCACTCGAGCAATAATCAAGAGCCAAATGCTCTGATACCAATTGTAGGTCCCCTAGTCCTTATGGTTCTTAACAGAATCGTCTATCTAATCTAGAATGCGGAATCTCCTAGATCAGATTTCACAGAAACAACAAGAACACAACCACGAACACGAACACAATTCCTTCAAACAGTCTTCTATTGATTATCTAACACAAAGTGTTTACAACTAATTCAAGACACTCTCTCTAAAACTCTCTGAAGCAATTCTTTCAGCACTGAACAACTAACTGCAACCTAAACCCTAATGCAAACCTCACTATATATAGAGATAGATTATGCAACTGGGCTAGGGTTTCCTACATGGACTGCAAATGGGTTTAAAGCCCAAGTCGCCTACCATGCACTATTTAGTGTCTAGTTCAGCCCAATTACTTCTAATTAACTATTACAAAACTAAACCCGCTAACCGTTTATGATTTTACTAATTACAAGTTATTCAAAGACCAAATCTAAGCTGTTGTCACAAATGTGCACCAACAAACTCCCCCTTGACAATAGCTTCATAAAATAACTTAGTCTTCAGTCTTCTTGCAATCTTCAACATCTTTGAAAAATGTTGGTCTTTGGATAGCTTCAGCTTTAATAGCTTTTGTCTGCCACAGACTCCCCCTACGCTGATGTATCCAATCACCAAATCTTCTAAATCGTTAGCGTTTGAGTAAACTCCAGTTTAGTACATGCATAGAATCTTCAAAAATCTTCAACTTTGTCACCAAACTTCTCAGCAACACACTGCTACAATCTGTATACTATAAAACAAACATCTCGAGAACCATAAGAATTTTTCAACACAAGTTAAACAAATTATTATTATTCAAGAGATAGTAAAACTGTATCACAGATTAAGCACTTCTCAACTCAAACCATATACTCAAAATTTTAAGCACACATAACCTGCAAGATCGTAAAAATATTTGAACTCATCTTCTAACACCGTCTCCCCCTATCGGTAACAACTCCTCCATGAACAACCAATATCCGGTACAATAAGAATATACAAGAAAATGAAATATTTTTGGATTTTTATATTTTCTGAAAACAAATAAATAACGAAATAATAAACACTCTGTTTTTGTGAGTATCACCGTTTAGAAGATCAGATCAGCACCTCAAACTGTGTTCACACTATTTGATAATTCTATACGCAATATTCATGATAAGCAGTTCAAGACGATTACCAGTATTGTTTATCCACTTAAACAAAATACATGAACATTTCAAGTTCCATTACCTTGTGATATGGTTAGTTAATTTATACTGATATACTAGTGTGTCCCACTTCAGGACATACCCCCGCGATCAAGGTATGCACAACAAGTCATCGTAGTAGGTGAGTATACCGAAATTCATCCTTTTGAATTACAACGTTAGATAATTGGTGATCAGGTCAGTACTTCCATACAACAAAGAAACCAATATCCAACGAGGGTTAGGACAAAAACCAAATTTTGGTACAAATAATTCCAATTTGCACTTTTGAATGACTCTCTAGGAGAGCTTCTTCAATGTTTGGGATTTGGCAATTTAGCTCTTTTAAGATATCCTGGTTGTGCCTAGGTCAACATATATCTGGATGCAGTAGAAGCACAACCTTGATACCCTGGATGAAATATCGATATAAAGACCTAAAACCTTAGATTTTTGCAATCTATCAACGCACGATTTAAGGATATAAAACCACACGCCACTGATATGTTACCCACTCATACACAGTTTATTATATTTGTATCACCAAGGTAAGTTGATTATTTCATGCCTTTTGCCTACTGGTACATCATATGATGAAGCTGCTATCACACTTAAGCAATTTTCTTTTAATTGCAGTGTGACAGTCTAACTTGCTGATGTACTACCATTTTTTTTTTCACACAGTGAAAACTCATTTTTGATTTTCTATTTTTTTATGTTTTTCATTTTTGAAAAGCAGTAAATTATTTACAAAATTCTTATGGAAAACTTGGTTATTCAGGATTCCTCATCTTATTGAGTTCGACTAAATGTTCAAAACGAGCCCTGTCAAATGCTTTTGTGTAAAGATCTGCCAGGTTATCTAGTGTGTCGACTCGATGCAGTTCAATTAATTTCTTTTCAGCACAATCCTATATAAAATGATGACGAATGTCAATATGTTTTGTGCGACTATGTTTTACGGGATTGTTGGTAATTGATATAGTGGCATTATTGTCTAACATAATAGGAGTACGAGTGAAATTCAAACCGTAATCGCGCATCTGCTGTTGGATCCAGAGAACCTGAGAGCAACAGCTACCAGCAACAATATATTCAGCTTCACACGTAGAGGTAGACACGCAAGATTGCTTCTTGCATTGCCATGACACGAGCCTCCCTCCTAAGAACTGACAACCACCTGTGGTAGACTTCCTTGTTGATTTGCATCCTCCAAAGTCCAAAATTAGTAAAAGCAACAAACTTCAAATCACTAGCAGTTGGATACCATAACCCAAGTTTAGGTTTCCCCTTCAATAACAAAGAATCTGCTTCACCGCTTTCATGTGGGACTCCTTTGGATTCGCTTGATATCTGGCACAAAGGGATACTGCAAACATGATGTCGGGTCTTGAAGCAGTCAAGTACATCAGAGAACCAATCATTGTCATGTATTGAGTTGGATCAACATCCTCCACACTCTCATGATCTGGACCAAGATTGTGATTCTCACAGATAGGTGTATTGAAAGTAGCGCAATCCTCCATCTTGAAACAAGACAAAATGTCATACACATACTTTTTCTGATGTATAAACATCCCATCCTTCTTCTATTCAACTTGTAAACCCAAAAAGTAGGATAGCTCACCCATCACACTCATCTCAAACTTGCTCTTCATTACCTCTTCAAAATCATGACACATGTTCTCATCAAATGACCAAAAAATGATGTCATCTACGTATACATGTACCAGTAGAAAGTCTTCCTTCTTCCTTTTAATGAAAAGTGTACTGTCAATCAGACCTCTTTTGAAACCATGTTTTAACAAATGTGCTGAGAGTGTCTCATACCACGCCCTAGGTGCCTAATGCAATCCATACAATGCCTTATCAAGTTGATAGACTCGATCTGGATAGTCTGGATCAGTAAACCCATCTGGCTGTGAGACATACACCACTTCTTGGACTTTCCCGTAAAGAAACGCACTCTTCACGTCAAGTTGGTAAACTTTGAAGCCCTTGAATGAAGCAAAAGCTAGGAACAAACGAATTGCTTCCAACCTTGCTACTGGTGCAAACACTTCAGTATAATCAATCCCCTCTTGTTCATTGAACCCTTTCACTACCAACCGAGCCTTATTCCTTATCACGATCCCTCGGTCATCTTTCTTGCACTTAAACACCCAATGTAACATCCGTCAAAAAACGGATTTACCAAACCCGCTCCGTTTATTAACCGAACGATCAGTTAAAAATTTCGTTGCGTATTTAATGCCCAAAATAATTTTAAACGATGCATAATTAATAAGTATATTGGAATATATAATTTGTTTTTGAAAAACTGTTAAAAATAATGAAATAAAAATAAAAAGTTGTTGCCGGGTTTCAAACCCGGGTCACCCAGCAACTTCAGCAAAGACTTAACACTCAACCCTTCAACCACTGCGCCACTTATGTTTCTTGTTCAATATTGAAAACAATTAATTCATAACATAAATATCGAGTTCAAAAACAGGCGCGCCTAATTGCAGTCGTCGGAAATCCCGACTATCTCGCCAAGTTTGGACAGTTACTTCCGTTTTAACGTAAACTTTAATCTCATCATCAGTTATAACCGACGCCTGAGTCCGCGACACAAGTTATAACCGCCGGAAAACGTAATGACCGACGAATCAAGACGGAAATCGGACCAAATTCATCGATGTCCTGCCTTATAAATACCCCCTCTAACCTCTGTTAGCTTTTTCGCTCACAATCACACATTTTCCCGACGTAATTCCACCCGCCGGAAATTTCTATAACTCGCCGGAAAACCGACCCTTTCACTTCTGAGCCTTACTGAACACCCAGAACTCGTACCGAAGCCACTCACATCCATCTCAAGCTTGCTGAAGACTCTCTGCCGCAAGACACACGTCGCCGGAATAGTCTGCTGACATCGGAGTTCCGCCGGAGAAACAGAGGAGTCCAGTTTCGGTATATCTAACACTTAATCTTTCATTCTTTTTATTTATCCCACCTGTAATTAACTGAAACACACTAAAGAACATGATTAAAATCGTTGAACCAGTCAGTCACCGTTTCTGGTTAAGATTAACGAAGAAGACGAAGTTTCGGTAGTATATAAGTTTAATTTAAATCAAGATATAACTCGGGTTAGACACACAGTCCAGCGGTGGACTGTGTGCACATTAAAAACGCTTACGTCTCGAGTTCGATACATATCCCACGCATACTCGCTTTAATAAAAATGTTCCTTTTTATTACTGAACCGGATTCATTTCGCATAGATGTTAAATTTAATAAAAACCGGAATAATAACCAAGATAGACACACAGTCCAGTGGTGGACTGTGTGAATGTTTAATCACAGGTCACGAGTTCGAGTCTGGACTACCGCACCGGTCCGGACAATTATCCAACTTTTTATATAAGGCAGAAACGAAATAAGGTAATTTGTATATAAGTATAATAAAAATCAGTTTATTTAACAAGTTAGACACACAGTCCAGCGGTGGACTGTGTGTTAAGCTAAACCACAGGTCCCGGGTTCGAGACCTGTGGAGCGCACCGAGTCGTTATATTTAAATCGTTTTTAAAAATAAAGGATTTTCTGTTTAATCTAATTAGTATATAAATATAATTAAAAACAGAAATATTTCGGGTTAGACACGTAGCTCAGTTGGTAGAGCTGCGTGCACGCGAACGGGAGGTCTCGGGTTCGAGCCTCACCCAGCGCACACAATTACACATACGAACCGGTCAACAGTCAAAGTCAATGGTCAATGGTCAACGGTCAGAAAGTCAACATTTTTTTATTATTTTTATTTATTTATTTTAATTAAAAATCAATTAAAAATACTTAAAAATAACATTTTTAAGGTTAGAAAATAGCCTTAAACTCACAAAAATACACCCATCAATCCTACTAAAATGGATTAATAAAATCTGTTTACTTACCGAACCATATTGCCATTATCTAGGTTAATTTCACTCGTGGTTAAAACCACTTCGCGTGCATTCAACATTATCAACCGAACGCACCCAATGTGAGTGAATCTTACAACACCCCTTTTTAATTACACGTTTTGGCGTGTGTCATGTGTCACGAAATTAACTCGTTTATTTAAACTGGTGCCATACCATATTGTGATCTAAACTTAGATTGTATACATTGTTTGTAGTTATGTATTTCATATTGTCAATTTATATGCAATTCATCCATTAGGCCCATCAGTTCCTCGTGTGAGACGAGTTGAGCAACGCGTGCCTCAAAACAAATCCATTATGTTCGTGTGTGTATTATTTAGTTTATATTGTTTGTAGATACGTATTTCATATTGTCAAGTTTATGCAATTCATTCATTAGGCCCATTAGTTCCTCGTGAGAGACGAGTTGAGCAACGCGTGCCTCAAAACGATCCATTATTGTTCATGTGTGTATTATTTAATATTAAATTGATTGGTGAATAAGTTTACATCTATTTTTACTCATGTGTGGTTGTGCACTTTATTTTATAATCAATTAAATAAACTTGTTCAAATGTTTTCCATAGGATTCACTGGCCAACTTTTTGTTGATCCAAAAACCCTTTTTACACATGATACAGGTGAACAGGATGAAGCAAGGAAAACATAGGAAATGCCTTAGAAGAAAACAATGAAGCCTAGATTGATGTTAGGACATGATGTAATAATGATTGTATAATTCCCTTTAAAATTGTATTAATGAATATGAAACGTTATAATAAATGTCATGAGCTTTGATGATAACCCAATCATGCCCCGATCACCTTTTCCGCTGCGGGTCGGGGTGTGACAGATTGGTATCAGAGCCATGACTATAGGGATATAGGATAGGTTATTAGACCCTTAGAGCCTATACTATAGTTTGCCTAAATTTTAAATTGTTTAGGTGGTTACATACAAACTTATGATATTTATTTGTTTCATATTTGTTTATACTTACAGTCAAACATACATACTTATATACACATTCATCATACATATTTCAATGTTCATATATTCAAATCATTTTCATACTCTCGTTATTCAAAGATTTTGTTGCAATTTTCAAATCTCATCTAAGTAAGTTCTGCGACGGGCATGTAGTAACTGGAAGGGTACAAGTACTGGTAGTCGGAACGTCCTGTCTAGGTTGGCATTCGTATAAATCCAATATAACGGACCAGTTTGCCTACATGGGGACTAACGATGAGAGTACGAAGGACCTATTAGGCCAAATCATGCCACACCAAACGTCGTTCGAACTAACCCCACTTTGAGGTGTCACCGTGTCTACACCTGGACACATTCCGAATCTCATACGTTATATACATATTTCTCGATTTTCTCCGGGTTTTAGTGTATGTAACCAGGCTACACATGCGAACCATATGAAAAACCCGGTATTCATGGGGGCCCACATGATTACGAAGGTGAAGTATGGCGGCATGTAGGGCCTAATGACGAGCAAAGCCCAAGACATCTTATGGATGTAGTAGATTTATTTTTCTATAATTATTTTATGAATGTTCATTCCTAAGCACGACCCATGATCCCAAAAACATCCAACTCATACTCTTGAGATGTATTCCTTGTAGATGTCTTCTAGCCTCGCCCGTAGGAAGATGAGAGCAGGAAAAGCCCGCGAGCGCATGCCTGCCCAAATCGCTCAACAAATGGCTGCCGTAATACCCAACATTGTAATCCAAGTCCAACAAGCACTTACCGCGAATCCTGTCAATCAATAAGATCAACACGTTATCAACCCTCCCCCAAATATCACTAAATGCACCTACAAGCATTTCAAATCATGCGACCCTCCAAAATATGAAGGGACTGAAGGTGTCATCGCTCTCCTCCATTGGTTTGAAGAAATGGAGAACACTTTTCTAAATTGCGATTGCCCCGATGATCGCAAAGTGCGATATGCTACCGGTCGATTATATGGGATAGCACTTACTTGGTGGAATACAGAGAAGGCCAAACGAGGCGTTGACGATGCTATGACTTTAACTTGGGATGAATTGAAGGAAATCATGACCAGACGATTTTGCCCAAGGAGCGAAATCAAGAAATTAGAAGATGAGTTTTATTCGTTGAAGCAAAAGGAAGGAGACCACACCACATACAACAAAAGATTCCTCGAGTTACATCAAATGGTTCCCAATTTGTTCACTCCCCTCTACCGTTTGATCGAGCACTACATTCGAGGTCTTCCGTCAAAGATTCAAGACTCTGTAATAAGTACCACGCCTGCAACTTTGGAAGCAGCAATGGAGCTAGCAACAGAGCTCACCGAGAACCGAATCCGGAACAAAGACTTCAAGGAGGAGAAGAAGAAGGATAAAGCATCGACTGAAACTTCAAACTCCACCGAAACCGAATCCCTTTCTCAACCCACTTTTAAGAGAAAAAGAGACGGGCAACTTTTCGCTACTACCCAACGTAATCAACCAGTTTTACAAGCCATACCCATCCAAGCTATCCCAATCACTCAAGTAGCACCCAACTCAACTTACCCAATTAAGAAACCATACCTTGGACCTCACCCTCGATGTAACACCTGTTTTTATCACCATCCATCTACCTTACCTTGTCGACTATGTGCAACTTGTGGACGCTATGGTCATTTGAGCAAGGTTTGCCGCACCCCTCAGAACCAAACCTCACCCCCTACTCAAGACATGATCCAAACCTATCATCAACCTCAATACCCCATATTCCCATATGTTCGAGCTTGTTTCAATTGTGGCGACCCTACCCACTTTAGAAACACGTGCCCTCGATTGGTTAACATCATAAACGCTCAAGCTCAATCAAACCCAGTTAACCAAGTAAATCAAGAAAACCCAATCACTAGGCCACCAGCAAGGGGAAGAGTTTTCAACATCAACGCCAACCCTGTTGAAGATAATGACGGCCCAAACGAAACCACCCAACTAGTCCTCTTCTCCGAAAATCAAGATTCAAATCCAATCGTTTAGTTTTATGTTTTTCCTTATGTTTTAGAATCACATAGAACCAATCATAACTTAAGGATAAAGCCAAGGAGAATTTGACAGGAATATGGTGGATACGCCGCTGGTACTTCCTATATATAAGTATTCTTGTCAAAGGATCGGAGGCATTATCAGGCGGTTATGAGAGGTTCCATGTGTAAACTGTTTGAGTAATTATTGTTTATTATTTTCCGTACATGCAATACGACGGCTCCGTTTGATTGAGCCTTGATCACACAGACATTTTTCATTTTCAGTACATGCAATACGATCGGCTCCGTTTGATTGAGCCTTGATCGCACAGACATTTTTCATTATCAATATCTTGTGATTGTTGTGTTTGTTGTAGAGTCACATAGAACTAATCATAACTTGCGGATAAAGTCAATGAAAATTTGACGAGAATATGATGGATACGCCGCTGGTACTTCCTATATATAAGTATTCTTGTCAAAGGATCAGAAGCATTATCAGGCGGTTATGAGAGGTTCCATGTATAAACTGGTTGTGTGATAAGTATTTAGATTAAATTTATTATTTTCAGTACATGCAATACGATCGGCTCCGTTTGATTGAGCCTTGATCGCACAGACATTTTTCATTTTCAGTACATGCAATACGATCGGCTCCGTTTGATTGAACCTTGATCGCACAAACATTTTTCATTTTCAGTATCTTGTGTTTGTTGTAGAGTCACCTAGAACTAATCATAACTTGTGGATAAAGTCAATGAAAATTTGACAAGAATATGGTGGATACGCCGCTGGTACTTCCTATATATAAGTATTCTTGTCAAAGGATCAGAGGCATTGTCAGGCGGCTATGAGAAGTTCTATGTAGGATTTAGTAGTTTCTTGGTAACTAATCATAACTTGCGGATAAAACCAACGAAAATTTGACAAGAATATGGTGGATACGCCGCTGGTACTTCCTATATATAAGTATTCTTGCCAAAGGATCAGAGGCATTATCAGGCGGTTATGAGAAGTTCCATGTAGGATTTAGTATTGTCTTGGTTGAAATTTGTGTTACATTTATATCATCTCGCCATTTAAAGAAATTGGATTGTGTCCCATTGCTACATAAACTAACCTCTCCATCATAACAAACGAGAGAGGAACTGTCACCATTCAAACATATATGCT
This sequence comes from Scalesia atractyloides, assembly GCA_947069175.1. Taxonomy (NCBI): domain Eukaryota; kingdom Viridiplantae; phylum Streptophyta; class Magnoliopsida; order Asterales; family Asteraceae; genus Scalesia; species Scalesia atractyloides. Next base: position 55,463,270 of record CAMTDV010000029.1, read on the forward strand.
ATCAGAATGTGGATTCAAATATTGGTTGTTGTGTTATTTATGTTCTAGAATTACATTATAGGACCAATCATAACTTACTGATAAAACCAATGAAAATTTGACAAGAATATGGTGGATACGCCGCTGGTACTTCCTATATATAAGTATTCTTGTCAAAGGATCAGAGGCATTGTCAGACGGTTATGAGAAAGTTCTATGTAGGATTTAGTAATTTCTTGGTACATTAGTTGTTGTGTTTATTTTTGTTCTAGAGTCATATCATCGAACCAATCATAACTTACTGATAAAACCAATGAAAATTTGACAAGAATATGGTGGATACGCCGCTGGTACTTCCTATATATAAGTATTCTTGTCAAAGGATCAGAGGTATTGTTAGACGGTTATGAGAAGTTCCATGTAGGTTGTAGTATTAGAAGTTTTGCTTTAGGATATAACCATATCCTTCCAAACATATCAAAACTCTTACGCATGATATCATATTTAGCGAATCAGCTCTGCTTATCAATATTTTACCGTAGGCAACAAAAAGCGATTCCTGTAACAGGGTACTTAACCCTTACAAGGGACGTTACCCGCCTCAAACAAAATTTAAACTCTTACTCTTCTTCTAAGTATGTTACAGTATCCCCTGCTTTTTAGAAATTTCGTCCCGAAATTTAAGTAGTGATATATTTGACTAAAAAGAATGATGGTATTCAGCTTCACACGTAGAGGTAGACACGCAAGATTGCTTCTTGCATTGCCATGACACGAGCCTCCCTCCTAAGAACTGACAACCACCTGTGGTAGACTTCCTTGTTGATTTGCATCCTCCAAAGTCCGAATTAGTAAAAGCAACAAACTTCAAATCACTAGCAGTTGGATACCATAACCCAAGTTTAGGTTTCCCCTTCAATAACAAAGAATCTGCTTCACCGCTTTCATGTGGGACTCCTTTGGATTCGCTTGATATCTGGCACAAAGGGATACTGCAAACATGATGTCGGGTCTTGAAGCAGTCAAGTACATCAGAGAACCAATCATTGTCATGTATTGAGTTGGATCAACATCCTCCACACTCTCATGATCTGGACCAAGATTGTGATTCTCACAGATAGGTGTATTGAAAGTAGCGCAATCCTCCATCTTGAAACAAGACAAAATGTCATACACATACTTTTTCTGATGTATAAACATCCCATCCTTCTTCTATTCAACTTGTAAACCCAAAAAGTAGGATAGCTCACCCATCACACTCATCTCAAACTTGCTCTTCATTACCTCTTCAAAATCATGACACATGTTCTCATCAAATGACCAAAAAATGATGTCATCTACGTATACATGTACCAGTAGAAAGTCTTCCTTCTTCCTTTTAATGAAAAGTGTACTGTCAATCAGACCTCTTTTGAAACCATGTTTTAACAAATGTGCTGAGAGTGTCTCATACCACGCCCTAGGTGCCTAATGCAATCCATACAATGCCTTATCAAGTTGATAGACTCGATCTGGATAGTCTGGATCAGTAAACCCATCTGGCTGTGAGACATACACCACTTCTTGGACTTTCCCGTAAAGAAACGCACTCTTCACGTCAAGTTGGTAAACTTTGAAGCCCTTGAATGAAGCAAAAGCTAGGAACAAACGAATTGCTTCCAACCTTGCTACTGGTGCAAACACTTCAGTATAATCAATCCCCTCTTGTTCATTGAACCCTTTCACTACCAACCGAGCCTTATTCCTTATCACGATCCCTCGGTCATCTTTCTTGCACTTAAACACCCAATGTAACATCCGTCAAAAAACGGATTTACCAAACCCGCTCCGTTTATTAACCGAACGATCAGTTAAAAATTTCGTTGCGTATTTAATGCCCAAAATAATTTTAAACGATGCATAATTAATAAGTATATTGGAATATATAATTTGTTTTTGAAAAACTGTTAAAAATAATGAAATAAAAATAAAAAGTTGTTGCCGGGTTTCAAACCCGGGTCACCCAGCAACTTCAGCAAAGACTTAACACTCAACCCTTCAACCACTGCGCCACTTATGTTTCTTGTTCAATATTGAAAACAATTAATTCATAACATAAATATCGAGTTCAAAAACAGGCGCGCCTAATTGCAGTCGTCGGAAATCCCGACTATCTCGCCAAGTTTGGACAGTTACTTCCGTTTTTAACGTAAACTTTAATCTCATCATCAGTTATAACCGACGCCTGAGTCCGCGACACAAGTTATAACCGCCGGAAAACGTAATGACCGACGAATCAAGACGGAAATCGGACCAAATTCATCGATGTCCTGCCTTATAAATACCCCCTCTAACCTCTGTTAGCTTTTTCGCTCACAATCACACATTTTCCCGACGTAATTCCACCCGCCGGAAATTTCTATAACTCGCCGGAAAACCGACCCTTTCACTTCTGAGCCTTACTGAACACCCAGAACTCGTACCGAAGCCACTCACATCCATCTCAAGCTTGCTGAAGACTCTCTGCCGCAAGACACACGTCGCCGGAATAGTCTGCTGACATCGGAGTTCCGCCGGAGAAACAGAGGAGTCCAGTTTCGGTATATCTAACACTTAATCTTTCATTCTTTTTATTTATCCCACCTGTAATTAACTGAAACACACTAAAGAACATGATTAAAATCGTTGAACCAGTCAGTCACCGTTTCTGGTTAAGATTAACGAAGAAGACGAAGTTTCGGTAGTATATAAGTTTAATTTAAATCAAGATATAACTCGGGTTAGACACACAGTCCAGCGGTGGACTGTGTGCACATTAAAAACGCTTACGTCTCGAGTTCGATACATGTCCCACGCATACTCGCTTTAATAAAAATGTTCCTTTTTATTACTGAACCGGATTCATTTCGCATAGATGTTAAATTTAATAAAAACCGGAATAATAACCAAGATAGACACACAGTCCAGTGGTGGACTGTGTGAATGTTTAATCACAGGTCACGAGTTCGAGTCTGGACTACCGCACCGGTCCGGACAATTATCCAACTTTTTATATAAGGCAGAAACGAAATAAGGTAATTTGTATATAAGTATAATAAAAATCAGTTTATTTAACAAGTTAGACACACAGTCCAGCGGTGGACTGTGTGTTAAGCTAAACCACAGGTCCCGGGTTCGAGACCTGTGGAGCGCACCGAGTCGTTATATTTAAATCGTTTTTAAAAATAAAGGATTTTCTGTTTAATCTAATTAGTATATAAATATAATTAAAAACAGAAATATTTCGGGTTAGACACGTAGCTCAGTTGGTAGAGCTGCGTGCACGCGAACGGGAGGTCTCGGGTTCGAGCCTCACCCAGCGCACACAATTACACATACGAACCGGTCAACAGTCAAAGTCAATGGTCAATGGTCAACGGTCAGAAAGTCAACATTTTTTTATTATTTTTATTTATTTATTTTAATTAAAAATCAATTAAAAATACTTAAAAATAACATTTTAAGGTTAGAAAATAGCCTTAAACTCACAAAAATACACCCATCAATCCTACTAAAATGGATTAATAAAATCCGTTTACTTACCGAACCATATTGCCATTATCTAGGTTAATTTCACTCGTGGTTAAAACCACTTCGCGTGCATTCAACATTATCAACCGAACGCACCCAATGTGAGTGAATCTTACAACTCCCCTTTTTAATTACACGTTTTGGCGTGTGTCATGTGTCACGAAATTAAGTCGTTTATTTAAACTGGTGCCATACCATATTGTGATCTAAACTTAGATTGTATACATTGTTTGTAGTTATGTATTTCATATTGTCAATTTATATGCAATTCATCCATTAGGCCCATCAGTTCCTCGTGTGAGACGAGTTGAGCAACACGTGCCTCAAAACAAATCCATTATTGTTCGTGTGTGTATTATTTAGTTTATATTGTTTGTAGATACGTATTTCATATTGTCAAGTTTATGCAATTCATTCATTAGGCCCATCAGTTCCTCGTGAGAGACGAGTTGAGCAACGCGTGCCTCAAAACGATCCATTATTGTTCATGTGTGTATTATTTAATATTAAATTGATTGGTGAATAAGTTTACATCTATTTTTACTCATGTGTGGTTGTGCACTTTATTTTATAATCAATTAAATAAACTTGTTCAAATGTTTTCCATAGGATTCACTCGCCAACTTTTTGTTGATCCAAAAACCCTTTTTACACATGATACAGTTGAACAGGATGAAGTAAGGAAAACATAGGAAATGCCTTAGAAGAAAACAATGAAGCCTAGATTGATGTTAGGACATGATGTAATAATGATTGTATAATTCCCTTTAAAATTGTATTAATGAATATGAAACGTTATAATAAATGTCATGAGCTTTGATGATAACCCAATCATGCCCCGATCACCTTTTCCGCTGCGGGTCGTGGTGTGACACCCAATTAGTGCCTATTTCCTTCTCTCCTTCAGGCAAGTCAACTAGCTCCCAAACTTTCAATTTCTTGAACTGAGCTAGTTCCTCTTGCATAACTTCCACCCAACAATTGTCTTTTAGAGCCTTATGAACATTCTTCGGCTCCTCTTGGGCAATAAAGCATCTATATAAACATTCATGAATCAACCCTGTCTTCTAAATCGAAATAAACAAACAGGAACCTTCAAGCACACCTCTTCTTGTCTGAACCCCTGTAGCAGCATCACCAATGATGTTTTCAACTGGATGATCTCTATGTACTCGTGTGGTAGCACGAACAAACCTCCAAAGATGCTAAAGGTAGAGAGCTATCTTACTTGGAAGGATAGGTTTCAATCCTTTATTGAATATCCGGACACACGGATGTGGATCTGTATTCAAGATGGGTACGCTAACCCAACGCATGATTTTGAGGGAAGACATCGTGTTGCTGCTTATGTAAACATGTCTGAAGCTGAGAAGAGCATGTATGAGTCTGAGAAGAAAGCCTTAGCTGCTATAAAGATGTCGTTACCTGATGGCATCAAACATACATTCAAGCGTTATACTACATCAAAGGAAATATGGGATGCCCTAGAGAAGAGATATGAGGGCAATACTGATGTGAAGAAGAACAAGGTTGATCTGTTAACGAAACAGTTTGCTGTGTTCAAAGGAATGAGAAATGAATCCCTTGAAGATATTATCATGAGATATTATCATCTGATGTCAGAAATAGATAACTATGACATAGAGGGATACACAAATGTGGAGATAAACAACAAGTTGCTGGATGCTTTACCTGCAAGTGGGATATCTATACTTTGATGATAAAAGGTGAAGTTGATTATGAAAAGAAAGACTTGGAAGAGGTTGTTGGGAAATTGAGAGCTTATGAGCTCAATATGAAGAAGAAGGAGACTGGATATGATCAGGTTCAAGATCCAGGGATTTATAAAGGTCTTACACATTCATCTTCCAACAATGCTTCTAGTGACACTGCAACTGCGTTTCTCTCATGTGAGAATGAACAGATCGTGACAATTTCTGATGGAGAAGTATGTTTTGTTGCTGCTTCAGGAGGCTCTTCAGGGGCTAAAAGACAACAATCAAGTAACAACAGTTCTAAGTCTATGCCTCTGAGTGTTAAAAGTGCTGAAGATCACCTGGCATTGCTTGCTTCTTTCGTTGCTTCCTACGAGAACTATATTCAGGGAAAAATATATGATCCTGCTACGTTTCATGAAGATTATGATCAGATCAACCCCGATGACTTAGAGGAAATAGATTTGCAATGGCAGATGGCCATGATCTCTAGAAGGGTGAAGAGGTTCATGAACAGAACGGGCAGGAAGTTCGTTGCCAAGAGTGTGGGCTTTGACAAGTCGAAAGTGAAGTGCTACAACTGTCACAACTACGGACATTTCGCTAGAGAGTGTCAAAGACCTAAGTCTGAATCTCGTTCTAGTTCATCCTTTCAAGATTCTCCTGGTCATGGCTCAAGCAACAGGAATGCGTCAAACAACACTGGATCAAAGGCCCTGATTACTACTGCCAGAGAGGGTTCTTATGATTGGAGTGTTCATCTGGAGAGTGATAACAACGCCTCACAGGCGTTCATGGCTAAGATAGCTCCAGTTGTTGATGAAGAAGTGAAAGCTAATGCTGAGGAAGAGCAAGAGAAGGTACCTGAAAAAGCCGATGCAGAACAGCAGGCTACAGAGAAGAAAATGGCTGCTGATTTTGATGCTTTCATGGCTGATCTAAACAAATCAACAGGTGAGGTATGTTCTAACTCTGGTAGTTCTATTTGTTTGAAATGTTGTGAACTGTAAAGTGAGGTTGACACATTAACACAACAAAACCAAAGTCTGGCTAATGAGCTCTCGAACCTAAAAGAAATCAAACTCTTTCGTAAAATGAAATGAGTCATTATACTTGAAGAAAATTAAAGGTTATGAAGAAGAAATCAATATTCTGACCTGTAAGCTTAATGAAAAACTTCAGGTTATTGATTTAGCTCATGATACGATGGGTGAGAAAACAAAAGAGGTTTCTGAAAAATGCAAAGAGTTGTCTGAAGCACAACTTAAAATTTGTGAGCTTGAAAAGAAATAAAATCAATTCAGAGATTCATCTTTTGTCATGAAACACATGATGAATGACTTGAAGAAGAGTAATGACAAGACGTGTGTGGGATTCAAAGGTTTGAATGAAGTTCCCCACCACTTGATCATGACTATTCTTTCTTGCCAGATGAAGAAGAGCTTACAAACTTTATGTTAACTGCACCTGGCAGTTCCACCTCAGGTAATGTTGATGGTTCTGAGAATGCCAAGAAGGATAATAACTGGGAACCAGTTTTGAAAACAAAAATTACACACCCTAAGAATCAAAAACAATTTTTTGTTAAAAAGGTCGATTTTGTTAAAAGGAGTGACATGAATCAAGAGGTCCCTGTTATTACAAAAGAGTCTAATGTGGAGTTTGCTATGAACAAAAACAAAGAAAAATCAGAAGTTAAGCAAACTAAACAAGATCCTTCGAAGGCATCATCATCATCAACATCGCCTGATGAATCTAAGCAAGAGGCTTCTGTAAAGTAGTCTTCGGCTAGAAAATCGTGTTTCAAATGTCATGAAAAGGGACATGTAGTGAGCTGTTATCCTAACAAAAAGAGTGAAGCACAGGTAAGTGAGAGACAGAGAGTAAATCACTAGCAAAAGTGGTGATGGTGAGAAGAAGGTTAACTCACCAAGGATATCTGCTACCAAGCAACAAAGTGTTGCTGTTGGTGTAGTTAAGGCTGAAAAAGGAACTCACCAAGTTCCTTATTTTCAAAGAAATCAACAAAGATTTCAGCCTGCATCTACATCAGGCAGATATGAAAGACCTAGAAGTAGTTCACCAAGAATGAATGACTTTAATGGTCCATCAAATAATTTCAGAAGTCAAGGTCAATATCAAAATCGATACAAGAATGTTGTATTTTTATAATAATGGCTTTAGAAATTCAGCATCAAAATTCATGGAACCAAAATCATAATTTCCAAAGGTCGCAAAGTCCAAACGTGGTTAGGAAACCTCAGGACCACAGACCTAGTGGAAATAAAAAATCATTTCCATCAACAGGTCTACGATCCAAGACTCCTATTAGGAGTGATGGATACTGGATGGATGTTCCTATGATTGATGAATCTGGAAGACCCAAGACCATTAAGGCTTGGGTCCCCCAATCTACTTGTTGGGTGGTGTAGGAGCTGCTAAGGAAAATTATCAACTTGTGGTATGTTGATAGTGGCTGCTCCAGGCATATGACGGGGGATGCGAGGCTGTTGACTGAGTTTGAGAATATAGATGGAGGTTATGTGAATTTTGCAGGTGCTAAAGGAGGGCACATTACCGGTCGAGGAAAAGTGACTAACGGGAAGATCACATTGGACAAAGTGAACTATGTTGAGCAGCTGAAGCACAATCTGATGAGCGTGTCTCAAGTCTGCGACAAGGGTCACTCAGTCCACTTTACAAAGTCTGAAGCTTTGGTGTTGAAACCTGGTTTGGTGATACCGGATGATTGGATAGTGATGAGAGCGCCAAGAAGAAATGAGACTTATGTCATGGGAATGGGTGCCAAGGATTCGTCCTCTGTGGTGGCGTGTTTACTATCAAAAGATTCAGAGGCTGAGTCATTGCTGTGTCACAGACGCATGGCCCACATCCACTACCGAAAATTGAACTATATTATTAAAAATGGTTTAGTGGAAGGGGTGCCAGTGCAGAGGTTTCATGTGGAAGATAAATGTCTTGCATGTCAAATGGGAAAACAACATAAGAAACCTCACAAGTCTAAAACAGTAAATTCCATAGATGCCCCTTATGAATTACTTCATATGGATCTTTTCGGTCTAGTGAACGTAAGGAGCATAGGTGGAAAGTACTACTGTTTAGTTGTCACAGATGATTACTCACGATATACATGGGTTTTCTTTTTAGGTACAAAAGATGAGACAGCGGAGATGCTGATTGATCTTTTTACAAAATTGGAAAATGTCCATGATGCACGGATCAAGAGGATAAGGAGTGATAATGGCACAGAGTTCAAGAATCAAGTTCTGGATCTCTATTGTCTTTGCAAGGGAATTGAACATCAATACTCTGCTCCTTATACACCTCAACAAAATGGAGTCCCTGAGAGGAAAAACAGGACGTTGATTGAAGCCGCAAGGACTATGCTATCTGATTCAAAGCTTCCAGTTCTTTTTTGGGGAGAAGCTGTAAACACAGCTTGTTATGTCCTGAACAAAGTTTTGACGGTTAAACAGTTTAACATTTTTTATTTTTTATTTTATTTTTATTTTTTTGTCCTAAAAATCACACGGGTCTAACTGTCCAATCGGTTCGTCAAAATTCTCTATGGATCAAGTTCTATGTCCGAAAACTATTAACTCTAGTTACGTCATCTTGTTAACTTACCACCTTTTTGAAGATAATCCGGAACAGTATTAAATACGAAATAGTAACTCGGATTGACAATCCGAGATGAAAATCCAGAACAGTAATCCGAATTGATAATCCGAAATGGTGATCCGGAATAGTGATCCGAGAGGAAATCGGGAATGCACTGATCTGATCCGAAATGGAAATCCGGAGTAGACTATTCTGATCCGAGATGGAATCCGGAATAGTTCTGAATCCGGGATGGAATCCGGAATAACTTTCGATCTGAAAATCAATCCGAAATAGCTTCTGATCCGAAATTCAATCCGAAATCTAATCCGAATTGGAATCCGAAATGGGCTTTTCTGATCTGAGTTACAGGTTTGATGATCCGAAATGCAGATTCTGATCCGAAATCCAAGTCTTCAATCCGAAATACTATGCTTTTTAATCCGGAATGCAAGTCTTAAATCCGAATTCCTGCTGGATATCCGAAATCACTGCATAAACTCTAAAAACAGCCGCCGAAACCCTAATTCAACCGTCACAAACTCCAAAACAGCCTTCAAAACGTCCAAAAACCCAATTTTTCTGCTGTTACGATTCTGAACCGAGCAATAATCAAGAGCCGAATGCTCTGATACCAATTGTAGGTCCCCTAGTCCTTATGGATCTTAACAGAATCGTCTATCTAATCTAGAGTGCGGAATCCCCTAGATCAGATTTCACAGAAACAACAAGAACACAACCACGAACTCGAACACAATTCCTTCAAACAGTCTTCTATTGATTATCTAACACAAAGTGTTTACAACTAATTCAAGACGTTCTCTCTAAAACTCGCTTAAGCAATTCTTTCAGCACTGAACAACTAACTGAGCAACCTAAACCCTAATGCAAACCTCCCTATAAATAGAGATAGATTATGCAACCGGGCTAGGGTTTCCTATATGGACTGCAAATGGGTTTAAAGCCCAATTCGCCTACCATGCATTATTTAGTGTCTAGTTCAGCTCAATTACTTCTAAGTAACTATTACAAAACTAAACCCGCTAACCGTTTATCATTTTACTAATTACAAGATATCTAAAGACCAAATCTAAGCTGTTGTCACAAATATGCACCAACAATAAAAAAGGCGGTCGCGTGCCGCGAGACATAGAATTCCAGAAGTTTCTTTGATTTTTGTCACTTTTAGTCCCTTAACTTGGTTTTTCTTTCATTTCATGCTATAACTTGATATTTTTGTATGTTTTAAGTGTGTAAAGTATATGCAAGTACATTTTAGGTATCAAGTATGAATGGATGAGTATTTGCACATATTATAAGTATCGGTTTGTATGTAAACACGTATCTAACAATTGAATGCATGTAAGACAAGTATATATCAAGTACGAATTTTATTACGATCAAAGTCTCGGATTACAAGATTTGGGAAAAGAAATACGTATGTTATACGAATACAAGTTTCCATAAATAGGAACACGATTACACTTTCTAATTCAGGAAAATGCAAAAAACGAGGCGTTAAAGTCTCCCCTCCTTTAGGAAATTTCGTCTTGAAATTTATTCAAGAGGAAGACTTTGGAAAAGATGTCATTTTCGTGAAAACGTTTGGCCAAAAATCATGATTTTGAATGTGCAAATATGTATCAAAATTTTGAAGGATAAAAACGTAGGTTCGTGAAAGTACTTTGTTTGACTAAGGTGTTTTGAGACGGCAATCGTAAGTGTGTATAAGAATAAGTAAAAACGTACATGTGTGTGTGTAATCAAGTGAGCTTGACTGAGTCTGGACAACTCATTGGAATAAATATTTTAAAAGAATGTGACCTAAGGGGAAGGTTTTAGTATGCATAAGGATATATTTTGATTAAAATGAGCGGTCCGCACAATAAGTTGTAAGAAAAGTTTTGTCAGTTCTAAGGCGTATTAGTAAAATCACTTGATGTAGAAAATGTTTATTGGAGAGAGCTAAGATGGTAAATATTTGTGGTTTCTAAAAGGTTTTGGCGGTAATAAACCGACTAGTTGCAGTTTGCACATAGATAAGAGTGGAAGATAGTTTTAAAGAAACGGAACATTTGACAAGATTGAGCCGATGAGGACGTTTACAAAAATGGATTGAATGTTTAGGCTAATTCACTGTAAATAAAGTTTGGATGAAAGGTTAAGGGAAGAATTGGGAATTTCGTGGTATGGTAGTGGATGATTCGGTTGGTGTATGCGGAGGTTAAAAATGGTATGAATATTGGATAAAATGTGAATATGCAATGTTGAGAGATGTTAGTGATAGTTGTAGCGGTTAAAGCTAACAATTTTGAGAATGAAGCTTTGTAATGGATAATCGAGTACTAATCATTTCGAAGTGGGGTCACCAAAGTTTGTTATGAATCAAATGTATTTATCGAGGTCCGGGAAATCACCGAATTTCTCATGGCACGTTTTACGAAAGTTTGGTAACAAAGTAGGGACACTTATATATAGGAATTACCAATGGCATATCCACCATGTTCACACCATGTTACGTTCGTTTCACTATTCGGTTTCATGTTATGTTCTGTGTTACGATACACAGTAGAACCCACTATGGTTTTCATGCACCTTCCATTATAATCCCGTGTCCACCCGCAATTATTTTGGTTTGTGCATGATCTGCATAGTTTGTGCTAGAAGTGTACGTGTTAGGTTACATTTAGTATTACAAGCGAAAGGTGCGAAAGATAGCATATAAAATTAAGTATGTAAGCATGATTGTATGTATGCACGAGTGTGTCGAACGTACGCGAAACCACTCGGGTTATGCCTACTTATAGATTTCAAGTATGACTACCAAGTAGTGCGAATGTATAAATTTTGAGCATGATTGAAGACAAATACATATAACATTAGCATGTAGTGTCCAGCTTATAGGTGTAAAATCGGATTTATCATATATAAGTCATCATGAAGTTACGAGTGAGTAAAAATACGAAGTGCAATGGTGATATGTGTAATATTCGTCATATAATATTGACTGTATAAATAGAAACGTGTAAGGTAATAAGCATGTGTATGGTTGCTTGAGTCAAAACATTGAGTTGGTTGAATTAAAATAAGTCGGGTTTGTTGGGAATGAATGACCAAAATTGTGAATGCCGGATGAATATTGAGAAAACTATTAATTTTGATGTAAGATGTGGTTTGTAAAAATAAATACTACTTTTGTTTAAAAATTTGTGTTCACATATGGAATTTCCTTCCCCATAACAATTTTTGAAAAGGTTATAAAATAGTGAGCTTGCTTAATTTTATTTTATTTTATTTCATTGATGCAAGAAAAGTTCTTGTAAAACTTAAATGTTGAAAAGTATTTTAGGAAAGTACTTATACGTATGTGAGAGAAAGTTTTCGTTGGTTTCTTGTTGGAAATAAAATGTCTTTAGAATGGTAGTATAAAGTGAGTATGTTTTGGACGAGTTATGAAAATCGAGGCAAGAGGTTCTTTTGACCGACTAAGTTGATAGGTAGCATTTCATAAAGTTTTTGAAAATTGTGAAATCAATGTTTTAATATCATTAGGGGTTTCGTGTATGTAATGTATGTAAATAAATTGTTAGGTGAGAAATTATTTGGTTAATAATAAGGTTTGAGGTTTATGCATAAATGAGAAAAATTGAAACAATGATGAAAGGTTTGAGTATAAGATTTGATATAGTGATTGTTATGAAAAAAGTCGAGTTGGAGTCAGACTTCGACTTATTTCTCCCGTTTGAGTTTTGCAAAAAAAAACATCTAGGTGATCGACAATAGAGTAAAGGATAACGCTTGGTCATAGTGTGATTATAAAAATCACGTTTGAGCATGTAAGTATCACATAACGCGTATGAGTTCACATAGATGACATAAGCGTAACAAGTATTCAAAAGTATAAACACGTGTGATTGCGTAATGAGTATAAATTTAGTTGTTTGCAAGAATTACTATTGTTTTTGATTGTGAAAGATGTGCGAATTGTGCATCGGGTTCAAAATGAACGAGATAATAAGTATTAAAACACATAGAAATTGAGATTGCATAAACGATAGGCTTAGTAAAATAATGGAGTGCTTTGGGTTGAGAAGCATCGACTATTCAAAAGTGAATCGAAGATCCTTTCAAATTAGAGGAACGTGCTTTGGCCTATAGGTAAAATGCTCTCGTCGATAAGCGATTAACAGCATTTCACCCTTCCAGTTACTACACGTGATCGAAAAATTGAAACTTTGGCAAGATTGAAAATCGAGGAGTGGGACTAGTTGACAAGGTGCGGGTTTCACCCCTAACTTGACAATATTGTACCCTAAGTGTTGGTACTTACCAAACGAGGAGTGAATTCCGACTCGTTGGCACTAGAGTGTGAAATAGAAAATTTTCCATCAAGGTATGGATATCGCTCCTAACTTGATGGTGTAATTTCGTGAAAAATCGAATACGCGGATTGAGAGTCATTAACCAAAGTGTGTGTTTCACGCCTATTTTGGTGAAGTCCTCTTGTTTGTACTACGAGTGTCTTCAAGTCTTCATGTGTGTATATTGTGTAAATGTCTTAGGAAAGACACATTGTATATATTAAGACCAAAGAAATAGGAAGAAGCAAGGTAGGAAGAATTAACATTTTAAGCATGAAACAAGAATGGTCGAATGTTGGTCACTTAAACTACAGACTAGCTCGAACATGGCAATTCTATCTAATGCCCTATAGTTATGGCTCTGATACCAATCTGTCACACCCCAACCGATGGCGGAAACATCAGAGTGAGACGAAATAGATTGCTCAAGGCATCATAACATTATTTGCGACAATATTTAAATAAAAAATTCCTTTCATTTCATAAATCAAATTATCAATTACATCATAACAAATTCAACAAAAATTACAACATAAAAATCCTAACATTCTAGGTGCGTCTCTATGTCGTCCCTACTAGATTCGTCATATTTAACATCTTTAACCTACAACCAGTTAAAAGTATAGTTCAATACAACAAGTATTGGCGAGTAAACAAGTTTAAGTACATAGCATAAGTATAAAATTATCCACATGGCAATTGTATACAATGTAAGCTAGCATGCAATACTAATAGTCAAACCCAAGTGTCCACAAGAATGAATGTATCCCTCGTCACACGAAGTAACGAGACTAAAGTAGGAATTAAGAATGAATCATCTTAAAGCTTAACAATACCCTGACGGGCGATGTGCTACTCCTATAGCGCTATATATGTTAAGTTGAGGCTAGCTAAGTTAATGACAAAAACATGTATGAATCTAGCATGAACCTAAGCAAAACAATAAGCATGTATAACGGATCGAGTTATAAAGCTTGTAGTGTGTGTATTCGTGTATTTTGTAAGTTAACATGTTACAACCGAAATTGTGTAAAAAGGGAAATGGATCAAGTGTACTCACGGTTTTGCAAGCTTCCATTTGATAATTTCCATGAAGAGTTTGGAGAGTTGGAGGATCACCGAGTTATCCTACAAGAGGAAAACGTGGGTTGGTAAGTATCCGGATGATAACAGAGGATTAGGAATCTAAATACACCAAAGTATGTATATGAGAAAATAACCACCTAGACTTAATACTCGTTTTGACACTATGATACCCATTCAGGTTGATGTGTTTTCATGGGTTAAGATACCCATTAGAATCGTAAAGAGAAGTTGTACTTAGGTGATGTAACCTAGTGTCATGACGGACAATCATTCGATTATCATCAAGGGCTCAGTTAATGTGTATATATATATATAGTATACGTAATAAGTAGATCATAAACATCATGGAAGTTCATAGAAGTCATGCATGGAGGTAGGAGGATAACCTTCCTTTAACCTCTGCACAAGTTGTCACAAGGAAAACAAGGATGGTCACGAATAAGTTAAAATGAAAATAAAAGTTGTAAAATAATCAAAATCATCAAGTGAGGTGGTGGATTGAAGGTAGGATAGCCAAGGCTTCCAAGTATTCACACACTACCAACTCAAGTCTTGTTTCATGAACAAGCTTGGATGGATACAACACTTGTGGGTTAAAACCCTATCAAACATAAAGTTCTTACACTTGTGACCTCAAATATGGTTAGGTTCCATGTTGGTTTTCCATAGAAAACCTATGGAAACACTCCTAGAGGTGTTCCAAGTGATAAGAAGGAAGAAAAGAGTAAAGAAGGGAGGGAAATGTGAGTTAGAACTCACTTGAAAGTCTTGAACTTTCAGAATTGAGAGTGAGCTTTAGGGAGAGAGAGATGAGTGTTTGAGGTGTGAAATGAGAGTGGGAGGAGGTGATTATCTATAGTAGAGGTTAGAAGGCGAGTTAGGTGAGTGCATTTAATGTAAGCAACCCAAAATTGACCAATCCATGAGCGAAAAACCACAACTCCGGATTAAGCCCCTCTCGTGGGCCGTGAGAGGATATAAAAAGGACGGTCGCGGGCTGTGAGACGTATAATTCCAAAAGCTTCTTTGGTTTTTGTCACTTTTAGTCCCTTAACTTGGTTTTTCTTTCATTTCATGCTATAACTTGATATTTTTGTATGTTTTTAAGTGTGTAAAGTATATGCAAGTACATTTTAGGTATCAAGTATGAATGTATGAGTATATGCACGTATTATAAGTATCGGTTTGTATGTAAACATGTATCTAACAATTGAATGCATGTAAGACAAGTATATATCAAGTATGATGTGACATTTGTGCCTTTTCAATCATTGCACAATTACAAACAATTTCGTATTCAATGAAACCCTATGTTTTATTTCCAAATATTTTTGTATTCAACAAAATGTTGTATTTTGTTGATGAGAATGAAAAAATGGCAATGTTGCACAATTTCTATCATTTTCGTGTTTGTTAAAGCGTTTTACCCATTTTTGCGAAACGCGTAATCGTACAACCGAACGAACCGACATCCACAACATTTTAGGGCACAATCCAAGTTACACATGTCTTAACACCTTTATCTAACCTAAATATTAGGTTAAAGGGGTTAAAATGACAAACAAGTGAAAATACAAGTCCAAGGGCCAAAAATGTAAAAAAAAAATATTTTTGCTTCTTCACCAAGTTCGCCACCTATCTCCAATTTTGACACCTAGCACTCACTTTTCCACACTTAATATGGTGTTGACACATGTTAGAACACTAATCCACACTTGAGGACACTTGTCTTCACCTCCTTAATCCTAAAATACTATAAATACGCCATGATTCTTTCATTTTTTTCACACCACTTCAAAACACTTCAAAGCAAAATGTGAAGATCTTCTTTCTATCCTTCTGGGAGCTTGTTTCCAGCCTTTGGAAGCCTCCTATCTCGAGTTCCGAAAGTATTCTTCAACACGAGTAAGTACTCTTCCTAGTTCTTTCATTTTTTAGCTATTTTGAGCTAAAAGTCGAACAGTTTGGCTTCCTGATTGACTTTTGGTTCTGACCATATTTGGTCAAGTCAAAGTTCAATTAAACTTTGCAACGTAATCGTAATCACGAAGGTTATAGTCCCTAGCGATTTCACTTCTGATTACCACGTTTACTAGTCGAAATGACGAGTCAAAGTTTCGGTCAAAATGTGCATGATGTGCATTTAACGACGAAACTATTTTTGGGTATCAAAACACCAAGTTTTGATACCAAATAAGTTTTATAAACTTAGTTAGAATATATTTTGACATGTCTAACTCGTCAATTCTAGTTTAGTGCTTATTTAGGGTCGTAAGTCGAGCGGTCTTGACCACCGCTTTGACTTTCGTATCTGACCCGTTTGGTCGATCTTAGGATCCGACCAAACACATATTTGTAACCATAGTTGTATAGGGAATAACCTACTGAGGTTATACCTTATGGTCACATCGTTTGGTTAGTGTTATGATAAGTTACTTCTAGGTTCTTAAAAAATGATGACCAAAATGCCCTTTTGCACATAAATCCATTTTAAACACATGTAACCAAATTTTTGACATATAAACTGATGTTATAATATTTTCAAACATGTTTGGTCATTTAATACTTATCATAGGACATGTTTAACCATCCAATCACGCGTTTACGCTAATGACCAGTTAAAGTAGCATAAACTACCTTAACGAGTCATAATGGGTCAAAAGCACTTAGGATCCTTTACAAATCAGAATGTTAAGTTCGTTAAACCATATCACATGAGTTCCAACACTCCTTTGGTTATAAGACTTCATTCTATCCGATCTCCCGTTTGTAGTCCCGACACGCTAACATATTTATCTGACACATTAGGACACATTTGAGCTTTGTTTATTCCGTTGATCAAGAATAATTTTGCAATCCTAAGTGAGTACTTTGTTCCCCTCTTTTACGTTTTAAATGTTTTAGAGTGATTCATATGTGCTAAACTATCTTTTCAAATCAACATATTTACTACACAAGGCTTATGTGAGTACATAGTTCCCGTCTTTTACATTTTCTAAATGTTCTGGGTGATTCTTATGTGCCTATAATTATTTTCAAGATTTCAAAAATAATATGCATGGTTTATATATAAAAAATAATTTTCAAAGTGAGTACATAGTTCCCCTCTTTTACATTTTAAATGTTTTGGGGTGATTCATATGTGCTAAACTATCTTTCAACGCTACATATTTACTATGCAATGCTTGTGTGAGTACATAGCCCCCTCTTTTACATTTTCTAAATGTTTTGGGGTAATTCGTATGTGCTTATAAATATTTTCAAGATTTCAAAACAATATACGTCGTTTATATATACAAAATGATTTTCAAAGTGAGTACGTAGTTCCCCTCTTTTACGTTTTGCAAATGTTTTGGGGTGACTCATATGTGCTAAATCATTTTCAAGTTTTCAAAAAAAAAAAAAAAACAATGTCTATGGTTTATATATAAAACAATATGATTTCAATAATGTGGACAACTTATTGATGCGTTATCCATAACACGAATGACATTCATTAGCTTTGGTCGAGTCGACAGTAGTATGTTATGGTACCATAGGACTGATAATCCCATTATCGGACTGTTCACTGGATTTGGTGGAAGTCTGGGTAATGACAAAAACTGTTTTCTGATTAATAAATCATTTGTTGATTTGTTAGTTAAGATATAAACCATATGAAGTTTTCTTTTGAATCAATCTATTACAAGGTTTTTACAAAAGGAACGTTTTGGTCAAGATTCATGGCATAAGGTTTTCACAACTCTAACCAACTTGTTTTTGTTGGTTAATTGTATTGCAATATCAAACAATTTTGATATGAGGTTTTCACTTAACGACTCTTGTAGTCGGATGAGGTGTTGCAATATGTATACAAAGCCACGAAATTGACACACTCACAAAACCTATGTACTCGCCAGCATCTTTATGCTGAGTCTCTTTTCACATATGTTTCAGGAGTCAATGCTTGATAATATGATGCATACTTCACGTAGGAATGGACGCGGGCCTTAGTGACTTAAAACATGAAAGACAATTTATTTATGTGTTGTTTCTATTTATCCCAAGACAATGTAAACATTTAACTTAATAAAACAAAATTTTAAATTCCATGTGTTGTGAAACAATAGTTCTGTGACATGACTCCCCGCGTTTCCGCCGTAGTTCGTTGTTTTACGCGGTCGGGGTGTTATAGAAAGATTCGTATAAGAGCTTATGGTTATAGAGAATTAGGTTATTAGTAATGTTTTGACCTAGACTATAACCTTCCTAGGACCCTAACGCGACTTATCTTGCGTTTAGATTCTTAAAACACTACCATCACCTATGCTTAGGTGACTACCAAACCAAATACACAAGTTACAAATTCGTTTTGAAAATCAATCATCTATCCTTAGATGATTTGTTTTGGCTTAAATCCTTGTAAGTTTTCAAAATCCGTCAAAGTTTGGGTTTTATTAATGTGAACACGTGCAATCTGGAAGGGTGGATGCCTATACCCTGAGTTTTCTGTCTAAGGCTAGAGAGTTCGTACAAATCCGCATTATCAGACCAGTCCCTCTTATCTGGGAACTCTTGGGGTGAGTGTCCACTTATAGGCTAAAGCATGTCTTCGCGATACATTATAAAGACCCATTTACTTTGATTAGTCACTGTGTGTCGTTTATTTGTTTTTAAGTAACAAACGAATGACCACCATCAATATATTTCGTCGATATTTTTAACATCTCTCTTGATTATCTAATGTCAATCTCACATATTTTCCCTCATGTTTTCTTCTAGAAGAACATATTATTGCATTATCAAAAATAAGTTCTGATAACGAAGTTATTAATGGTACGTTCCTTGTTAACAATCATCCTACTTCTATTCTTTTTGATTCGGGTGCCGATAGAAGCTTTATATCACTAGCTTTTGAACCTTTGCTTTCGATGCCTAGAACTAAATTAGGAAACCCCTTAACGGTGGAAATAGCTAGTGGTGAACCCCTTGTGCTCGACTATGTCATTCGTAGTTGCCAATTGAACTTGGATAACCACCTTTTTCCCATTGACCTCACACCAATGCAACTCGGGAGTTTTGACATCATCGTACGAATGGATTAGTTAACCAAGCACCATGATGAGGTGATTTGTTTCAACAAGGTTGTTCGTATACCTCTTTCGTCTGGCGAAACCTTAGAAGTTCACGGAGAGAAACCCTCCAGTACCCTAAAACTCATGACGTGTACTACGAAAGAATTATGTAGCTTTCTTGGCGCATATCGTAGAGGAAAAAGGCAAGGGAATATTGTTCAGGACATCCCTGTTGTTCGGGAATATCCTGAGGTGATTCCTGAAGAGCTACCTGGTTTACCCTCAATTCGTCAAGTTGAGTTTTGTATTACCTTGTACTTGGTGCCAACCCAATTGCCAAATCTCCTTATCATCTTGCACCGTCTGAAATGCAAGAGTTATCAAAGCAACTCCAAGAACTTTCAGACAAGGGATTCATTCGTCCGAGCTTTTCACCTTGTGGCGCTCCTGTCCTATTCGTGAAAAAGAAGGATGGATCCTTTCGTATGTGTATCGATTATCGTGAGCTCAGCAAACTCACAATCAAAACTCGATATCCCCTACCTCGCATTGATGATCTCTTTGATCAGCACCTGCTTTTAAAGATTGATCTGCGTTCTGGGCATCATCAACTTTGTGTACTCGAAGAAAATATTTCTAAGACTGCTTTTCGCACTCGATACGACCATCACGAGTTCATTGTTATGCCTTTTGGTTTGACGAATGCTCCTGCCGTCTTCATGGACTTAATGAATAGGGTTTGTAAACCTTATTTAGACAAGTTCATCATTGTTTTCATCGACGACATCCTCATTTGTTCTAAGTCTCGAGCCGATCACGAACAACATCTCCGTCTAACGATGGAACTCCTGAAAAAAGAACAACTTTACGCCAAATTCTCTAAGTGTGAACTTTGGCTAAAAGAAGTTCAATTTTTGGGACACATTGTTAACGAACACGATATACATGTAGATCCCGCCAAAATCAGTGCGATTAGGGATTGGAGTACACCTACTACTCCTACCGAAGTTCGTTCATTTCTTGGTCTTGCTGGTTACTATCAACGATTCATCGCGAACTTTTCAAAGATCACGGTTCCCCTCACCACTTTGACTCAGAAGAATAAACCTTTCGAGTGGGGACCCAAACAAGAGGAAGCCTTTCAAACATTGAAACAAAAACTCGGTAATGCTCCTGTTTTATCTTTACCCGCTGGCAACGACGATTTTGTTGTCTATTATGATGCATCAAACATAGGCCTTGGTTGTGTTCTCATGCAAAGAGACAAAGTCATAGCCTATGCGTCAAGACAATTGAAAATCCATGAGAAAAACTACACAACTCATGATCTTGAGTTAGGAGCCGTAGTTTTTGCTCTCAAAATTTGAGATATTACCTTTATGGTACGAAATGTGTCGTTTTCACTGACCACAAAAGTCTCCAACACATATTCAATCAAAAGGAGCTAAACATGAGACAACGACACTGGGTCGAACTTTTGAACGACTACGACTGCGAGATTCGCAACCATCTTGGTAAGGCGAATGTTGTGGCTGATGCGCTTAATCGTAAGGAACGTGTCAAACTTCATTGTGTTTGAGTTCAATCTGATATCCAGACACGTATCCTTCAAGCACAACATACATGTGCGACACAAAGCTTGTTGAAAAATGAGCTACCTCCTGAAACTTGGGAATATTCACCCAACATTCAATGTGTCCAATTAGAAAAAGTGTTTAGCTGATACAAACCGCCACATTCCCCTCGATGAAATTCACGTTGATGACACTATGCACTTTGTCGAGAAGCCTATGGAGAGATTTGACCGTGAAGACAAAAAACTCAGGCATAGACGTATACTGATAGTTAAAGTTCGCTGGGAATCCAAACGTAGCCCAACATGTAATTGGGAATGAGAGGATCGGATGAAAGTGAAGTATCCACATCTGTTTCACAAAGTTTCCTCTAATTAAATTTTGGGTCGAAATTTCCAAAAGAAGGGGAGACTTTGACATTTGTGCCTTTTCAATCATTGCATAATTACAAACAATTTCGTATTTAATGAAACCCTGTGTTTTATTTCCAAATATTTTTGTATTCAATAAAATCTTGTATTTTATTGATGAGAATGCAAAAATGTCAATCTTTTTTTTGGGTAAAGGGTTTACCCCGGTAAATATTATATCAATCAACAAAAAAAATAACAAGTGAGGCAGACAACAACCTCAGTTCTCAAGTATGACATGCCATACTAGAGTACAATGAGCAATCATCCTACAGACGCTAAACACCAATTTAAAAAAACACGTCACTCGACAAGACACGTAACACTCAGTTACAAAAAACACATGCAACGCCATTAGCCATATTCATCATCATATATCAGCAACCCTCTAGGAAGTCTCCATTCCTGTAGAAGAGCTCTAGTGTGACTCGTGTTCTTGAATTTCATCAAATGTAGCTTCATCCGAACTGTTGTTAGAATAACCTCAATGAGTTGATCTGCACTCCTTTTTTGCTAGAAAACAATCTCTGGTTTCGTTCCTGCCACACGAAATAAGTTGCCGCACCAACAACAAGCTTCCCAATAACATGAGTAGCATGCTTTGACTTCTTATATTGAACCAAATGATCAAAGATCCTTTCCCACTTGTTAGGAATCGATCCCATCCCTGCTTTATCTCGAATACCATTCCAATCTGAGCAGCATATACATACTCGAAAAAAAGATGCTCATGGGAATCCAGACCAACCATGCACAACGAACAACACATGAGGTTAAAATTAGTACTACCCGCCGAAGACCATCGACTCATGACATCCTACGTTTTTAGTTTTTTGTTCACAAGCAGCCACATTAAAAAAGAATGATGAGGAATAGATTGGGGAAACCAAATAATACTCGCCCATGGGACTTCATTCTGATGTAGTCGAAAATCATCCCACCCTATAGCGGCAATGTAGTTCATCTCCTTTCCCGATCTAGTTCTCCACACAACTCTATCATGAAAACCCGGGTTCAGTTTGATGCTCGGCATGTGTCAAAGAGCCGGAAACCGGTTCACCCACTCGTTCGGCCATCCCCATTCCCCATGGTCACACACATCCGCAACCGTCGAGTTCATATAGAAACCAGCATTCGATATCATACGTGGCGTAATAAAAGAATTCAAAGGACATATCTCATCCCATTTATCAAACCAGACTAGCGTTTTTTAACCATCTCCCAGTTTAGTCCATACATGATGTTGAATAATCGGCCTTAGCTGTAACATTTTCCTCCAACTCCACGTTATGTTATTTCGAATTGGTAAGTCCCAAAAACTTCGATCTCGGATACGATATGAATAGATCCACTTTACCCAAAGAGACTCTCTATGTGTAAGAAGGCTCCATAAATGCGCAACCATAAGTGCTTTATTCATATCCCCGATCCTTCGAATACCCAAGCCACCCTCTTGTTTAGGAACACAAACTTTTTTCCAACTCACCTTAGCTTTACCCTTTATGTTATTTCCTTGCGCCCACAAAAACCTTCGCATTCTTTCTTCCAGGTCATAAATGATGCGCTTTGGTAAAATAAAAACTGACGCCCAATATATATGCATAGAAGACAGGACCGACCGAATCAATTGAAGTCTACCAACAAATGACATACTCTTATTTTTCCAATCGGTAATTCTTGAATCCATATTTTCCACAAGTCTCTTACAATCATTGTAAATAAGCCTGGTAGATATAAGGGGAACCCCAAGGTAGCGAACTGGCAACACACCCTCATCAAATGGGATGATGCTTCTAATTCGGTCTTTCACTATGTCTGGAACATTACCAAAGAAAACCGTACTTTTAGTCATACTAAGAACAAGACCTGACATGTTCTTAAATAAATCTAACGCCTCCAAAATCACTTTTGCTGATCTATGATCGCCCCGGGAAAACAAAAACAGATCATCAGCAAAACAGAGATTAATTATTCGCTGATTTTCACACTTATTATGGAACCTAAACTCAGTTGACGAAGAACTCTGTTGTTGCAAAAGCAATGTAAGAACCTCCATAACCAACGTAAAAAGGTACGGAGACATAGGGTCTCCTTGTCGTAAACCCCGGTGCCCTTTAAAATACCCATACAGATTACCATTTATAGCCAATGAGAAAGACGTGGATGTAACACAAACCATTATCCACTTCACCATTTTCCGATCAAACCCAAAACCTAGCAGTTGCTGTTCAAGAAAGTTCCAATCTACCGTGTCATAAGCCTTTTGAATATCCACCTTAAAGGCACACCTTGGTGGCCCCTGATTATGATGATAGTTATGCATTAACTCCTGTGTTAAAGGATATTATCTGAAATCCTTCTACCCGGAACAAAGGCTGACTGGTTGATGCTCACAATGTCACATAACCCTTCTTTTATACGATTTGTAATAATCTTGCTGATACACTTATATAGTGTGTTACAACAAGATATAGGACGATAATCCGTAATGGAAGATGGTGTACTAACCTTAGGTATTAAAGAGATTATCGTATGATTAAGTTGACGGAGGAGTTTACCATTTTGAAAGAACTCCTGTACCGCACTGCAAACATCTTTCCCGACAACATCCCAAGACTTTTTAAAGAAGACCGAGGTGTAACCATCAGGACCTGGAGCTTTATTCCCATCAATCGAAAACATTGCCTGTTTAATTTCATCATCAGTAACCATCCGAACCATAGCAGAAGCTTTGTCAACCGATAAGACACTATGGAATAGATCAGGCGCAGGATGCAAATTTATACTTCCAACACTACCAAAAAACTGGGTATAATGCTTCACCATGATCTGCGGAACCGACAGTCCTTCGTGTAATGTACCGCTACCATCTCTAACCGAGAAAATTCTACTCCGATGATTTTTATCTTTGACAGTGTTGTGAAAGAACTTTGAGTTCTTATCACCAAGCGAAAGCCATTCTAACTTAGATTTTTGCTGCAAAAAAGAACACTCATCAAGAACCGCTTTCTTATACGCTTGAAGTAATCGACTGTGTTTAGCAAGAAGCTCATTGTTGAAAGGATCATTATCAATAGCTAGCTGGTTGTCATCTAGATCCTTTCTCATCGTCTTAACCTTCTCATGCAAATTACCCTGCATATACAAGAGTTTCCTCATCGGGTTTTTTAACAACTTAAGCTTTTTAACAATCTGAAACATACGATAACCCTGAATGTCCATATTCCAAATCGTTTTAACTTCATCCATAAAACCCTGCTTATCGGTTACCAAGTTCTAAAACTTAAACGGCTTAGGTTTTTCCCTGGTCACATTAGGCAATTTTAAGATACACGGAGTATGATCTGATATTCAGTACGGAAGAAAACATGCTGCCGCATTAGGAAAAGTATCAATTAATTGAATATTCCCCAATATTCGATCAATTTTCTTGACAATGATCAATTTCGATCATTTTCGTGTTTGTTAAAGCGTTTTACGCATTTTTGCGAAACGCGTAACCGTACAACCGAAAGAACCGACATCCACGACATTTTCAGGCATAATCCAAGTTACACATATCCTAACACCTTAATATAACCTAAATATTAGGTTAAAGGGGTTAAAAATGGCAAACAAGTGAAAATACAAGTCCAAGGGCCAAAAATGTCAAAAAAATAATAAATATTTTTCCTTTTTCACCAAGTTCGCCACCTATCTCCAATTTTTGACACCTAGCACTTACTTTACCACACTTAATATGGTGTTGACACATGTTAGAACACTAATCCACACTTGAGGACACTTGTCTTCACCTCCTTAATCCTAAATACCCCATGATTCTTTCATTTTTTTCACATTACTTCAAAGCACTTCAAAGCAAAGTGTGAAGTTCTTCTTTCTATCCTTCTTGGAGCTTGTTTCCAGCCTTTGGAAGCCTCCTATCTTGAGTTCCAAAAGTGTTCTTCAACACGAGTAAGTACTTTTCCTAGTTCTTTCATTTTTTAGCTATTTTGAGCTAAAAGTCGAACAGTTTGGCTTCCTGATTGACTTTTGGTTCTGACCATATTTGGTTAAGTAAAAGTTCGATTGAACTTTGCAACGTGATCGTAATCACGAAGGTTATAGTCCCTAGCGATTTCACCTTCTGATTACCACGTTTACTAGTCGAAGTGACGAGTCAAAGTTTCGGTCAAAATGCGCATGATGTGCATTTAACGACGAAACTATTTTTGGGTATCAAAACACCAAGTTTTGATACCAAATAAGTTTTATAAACTTAGTTAGACATATTTTGACATGTCTAACTCGTCACTTCAAGTTTAGTGCTTATTTAGGGTCGTAAGTCGAGCGGTCTTGACCACCGATTTGACTTTCATATCCGACCCGTTTGTCGATTCTAGGATCCAACCAAACACATATTTGTGACCATAGTTGTATAGGGAATAACCTACAGAGGTTATTACCTTATGGTCACGTCGTTTGGTTAGTGTTATGATAAGTTACTTCTATGTTCTTAAAAAAATGATGACCAAAATGCCCTTTTGCGCATAAATCCATTTTAAACACATGTAACCAAATTTTTGGGAATTTAAGACTTATCATAGGACATGTTTAACCATCCGATCACGCGTTTACGCTAATGACCAGTTACACTAGCATAAACTACCTTAACGAGTCATAATGGGTCAAAAGCACTTAGGATCCTTTCTAGATCAGAATGTTAAGTTTGTTAAGACATATCACATGAGTTCCAACACTCGTTTGGTTTATAAGACTTCATTCTATCCAATCTCCCGTTTGTAGTCCCGACACGCTAACATATTTATCTGACACATTAGGACACATATGAGCTTTGTTTATTCCGTTGATCAATAACACTTTTGCAATCCCAAGTGGGTGCATATTCCCCTCTTTTATGTTTTAAATGTTTTGGGTGATTCATATGTGCTAAACTATCTTTTCAAATCTACATATTTATTACGCAAGGCTTATGTGAGTACATAGTTCCCCTCTTTTACATTTCTATATGTTTTGGGTGATTCATATGCGCCTATAATTATTTTCAAGATTTTAAAACAATATATATGGTTTATATATACAAAATTATTTTCAAAGTGAGTACATAGTTCCCGTCTTTTATGTTTTAAATGTTTTGGGGTGATTCATATGTGCTAAACTATCTTTTCAAATCTACATATTTACTATGCAAAGATTATGTGAGTACATAGCCCCCTCTTTTACATATTCTGAATGTTTTGGGGTAATTCATATGTGGTTATAATTATTTTCAAGATTTCAAAACAATATACATGGTTTATAAATCAAAGTGAGTACACAGTTTCCCTCTTTTATGTTTTGCAAATGTTTTGGGGTGACTCATATGTGCTAAATCATTTTCAATTTTTCAAAAAAAAAAACAATGTCTATGGTTCATATATAAAACAATACGATCTGAATAACGTGAACAACTTATTGATGCGTTAACATGAAGGACATTCATTAGCTTTGGTCGAGCCGACCAGTAGTATGTTATGGTACCATAGGACTGACAATCCCATTATCGGACTGTTTACTGGATTTGGTGGAAGTCTGGGTAATGATAGAAACTGTCTCTGATTAACAAATCATTTGTTGATTTGTTAGTCTAGTCAAAAGACCCCTTGGTGGTCTATTAAAGATACCCTTTGGTGGTATAGTCAACACATGTTTGAATGTGTTCATTAAAGAACGATCAAAAGTTTTCACAATAAAAAACATGGACGATTTGTTTATGACAAGGACAATTGGTTTATGACATGGACGATTGATCTATAACATGGACGAATGGTTTATAACACAGACAAATGGTTAATGACACGAACAAATGGTTTTGAACAATGTCACGCAATGATTTTCACCTAAAGATATAAACCATATGAAGTTTTCTTTTGAATCAATCTATTACAAGGTTTTTACAAAATGAACGTTTTGGTCAAGATTCATGGCATAAGGTTTTCACAACTCTAACCAACTTGTTTTAGTTGGTTAATTGTATTGCAATATCAAACACTTGTGATACGAGGTTTTCACTTCACGACTCTTGTAGTCGGAAGAGGTGTTGCAATATGTATACAAAGCCACGAAATTGACATATTCACAAAACCTATGTACTCGCCGGCATCTTTATGCTGAGTCACTTTTCACATATGTTTCAGGAGTCAATGCTTGATAATATGATGCATACTTCACGTAGGAATTGACGCGGGCCTTAGTGACTTAAAACATTAAAGATAATTTATTTATGTGTTGTTTTGGTTTATCCCAAGACAATGTAAACATTTAACGTAATAAAACAAAATTTTAAATTCCATGAGTTGTGAAACAATAGTTCTGTGACATGACTCCCCGACGTTTCCCCCGAGGTTCGTCGTTTTTGCGGCCGGGGTGTTACATATGAATTTTATTATGATTAAAGTCTCGGATACAAGATTTGGGAAAAGAAATATGTATGCGATACGAATACAAGTTTCCAGAAATAGGAATACGATTACACTTTCTAATTAAGGAAAATACGAAAAAGCAAGGCGTTACATTCAAACAATCAAAAAGATCATCTATTCACATATTTTCTAAAAGATTTACTCTTTTCCATCATCTAAAACATTTATGTGTTCAAAGGATTCTTCAAAAAGATTTTATTATCATCATGGTTCTAAACTTGAAACCACCCCATAACTATCTTCCATACCTTGTGAAATCTGCTGTAAACACAGAGTTTCACTCAATCATCGATCTTATCACTTCATCAAAATATCATAACATTCTCATCGCTAATGCACCCATCCATCTTGAAATCTTCGTGAATTTTGTGCGAATTCAGATTTCCTGCTTCATAATAAAAAGCTCTTTACCATCATTTCAAAAGTAAAAAATGTTGATGTCCAGATCACTCCAAAATTGATCTTCACTACCTCACCCGGAATGATGTATAGGAACTTTTTCTAAAACTAATTTCCATAATGAATTCATAGAGAGGGGTATGGTACAAATGGTGGGAGCAACAATTTTTAAACCAAACTTCCCACCAGCATTGAAATTTTTCTTCCGTACCCTACTCATATGTCTTTCACCAAAAACCACTTCTTTTAACCAAATTCCATTAAAAACACACTATTTAGAATATGCCATTTTAACAAATACAAAAGCAAAGAAATATGGCAAACCTAAAGCCTTTATCTTGTACCTAAGCATTTTAAGATATATTTTACAAAGGGTCTTGACACAAAACATTTTTACACAGGGTGAAGCCTTGCAAATTAAAAGTTTTTCTAATGAAACATTCACCAAGATGACCAAAGGTCAAGAAAATGTGGATGAAGAACATGTTTTAGAAAACCCTACAACAGATTTTACAACATCTGTTACTGAGCTCACTGCTCATGGTGACAACAATGTATAACCCCTAACACACACAAGTTATTTCCACAAAGACCACTTCTATCTGAAAGCCCAAATCTAAAAGAAAAACAACAAAAAGGTTAACGTTGGAGGATGAGGTGCCGGAGGAACTTGTTGTAACACAAAAGCTTCAACCATTTGTTGTTACTTCCTCATAACAGATGCAAACATCTCAACCTATCCAAACTCCTCACATATCCTCACAAAAGGAATGTCTTGTAAGCATAGGGGACACACATTAGGAGGGAGATGACTCAATTGAGCATTTTTTTCTCCAGCCCCTCTGCCAAGGCTGCTTCTCTTTGCATACCACCACCACCATCCATACTTATACTATCTAGCATACAACCATTGCTTGATGCAATTGAAAAAATTGTCTTACACAAAGCTAGTTCTTCTCAATAACAAATCACATAGATTTTACCCCATCACCTGACCAGGGTGTTCAAGAATCATTGCTAGCCCACAAGCAGAGGAGGTGACACCTCTTGTGTCTCAAGGGACACTTGACGGTTTTTTAAATAAGGCAGCTACTATAATTGTAGAGACAATAGTCTCACTGTTGGACAATAGTACATACCTAAGACCTCCTTGAAGGCGACAATTGTTGAGTCTAAAATTGTACACTCTATAACAGTTGGAAGTCCCTAATATCATGAAAAAAGGGCACTTGGTTTAAAATCAAGTTCAACCGCTGGGAATTCAGATGATCCTTTTAACTTAGTTGATGAATTAAGATACAAAGAATTGACGGATAGAGTCTCCAAGTTAGAAACTTCAGTTGCTGAAATAAAAGACATGCTATAGATCTTGGTACAAAACTCTAGGCCTCCTCCAACAAATGCAGAGCTTGTAGAAAGATTTGGTTTCATGCCTAGTCATTTCTTTAACTACAAAGGCAATCTATAGATGCCACCCGCAACATACATGGAAATGATGAGAATTATGATTGAAGCTAGATACAATGACCCCACAAGCTGAGATCAAAGCAATAAAAGATCATATTCTCAAAGCAACGGGCACCACTCCAACAACCAGGTATCCTACAGATGATGCCAAAAAGGGGGAGACTTGTGATAATCTCAGAAATCTTCCACTAGCAAATCCTACACATACAACCAAAAAGGCCAAAATATCCGAAACCACTAATCAACCATCCCAAACCACTACTCAACTGCCTCAAACATCTGTTGGCATTTCAAAATTGCGAACATATGCTACAAAAACAACAACACTTACCGCATTACTACCACCTATCTCACAAACAAGAAAAATAAAAATGATAATCACACCCATCAAATCATCTTCTATCAAAACCACAACATCTTCACTCCCAACATCATCACCACCATCAACTTCTCTTCCATATGCAAACCTTCCAAGACCCTCTATTGTAAAAGCCAAACTATGAGAAGGTAGACTTCCCCATCAAATCTCTGGTTAATCCCTCATAACTTCCTATTGCAAATAACATTTCCTCGACTATAATTTGCTACCTAAATAGGCAAAAAGAAATGTCTGTAGAAGATATGATGAAGTAACAAGATGAACTCAGAAAAGAAGGGATTAGATGTGAACTAATGTGTGCTCATCCAAATCAAAATTCAGAAGACTTGATTGTCCAAATTTTGGGAAGACTTGTCTCACCAAACTCATCTGCAATAACTCTGATCCCACCAAACCCTCCTTGTAAAAAGAATTCTGAAATGGATGACTGACAAGGTAACCCATGAGTTAACTCTGCTCAGGGCTAGTAGGAAGTGCAAAGGATCTCAATGAATAGTGCCCTTGGGCTCCAAGATGCAGATCTACAAGACTTAATAAGTCTTCCACTTGAAAGGGGTCCAGAAGATAGCTACTCCATGAACTTTGATTTACAGTTAAAGGCCAAATCAGAGAGAAGCTAATGAGGAATAAAATTGATCTAATAAACATCTGTTTTGGTATTATCTGTTCTAGGGAGAGATTGTTTGACCTGCAAAAGAATAGATGATTGCAAAAGCCAAAACATAACTTCCTAATCAAGAAATAGTAAATCTTGAACACTAATCAAAACATTTGTTGAAGACATTCAAAGATCTGTTCAAGAGCCTTGGAACCATTATTGAAGAAGAAGAAACCACTATTCAATAACCAAAGCCCTGTTGAAGCAAAGCACTAATCATGAAGAATAAACATCTGTTTTGGGCAAACAGATGTTTGAGACAAAGCAAAAGAGGTTTAAAGAATAGAGATTTATTCAATGTAACAGTATTTAGCTTAGAACAGAGTTTTAATGTAATAGATTGTGACATTTTTCTAAACTGGATCTCCGACATCCGACCCGGATCGCAAAACCGGACTCTTTTCAATTTAATAAAAATAAGAATTTTTAATAATTTTTTTTTTATTTTTAGTATTTTATTATTTAATTAATAGATAAGTATCGCGCAGGACAAAAACGGGACTAAAACATTAGCTTTATAAAGAAACACCCCCTCGGTTATAATTTTTTTTACGCCCCTGTTAAAACATTTTAAACTTTTTTTACGCCCCGGTTGTAAAGTTTTTACACCTAAGTTGTAAATTTTTTTACGCCCCTGTTAAAGCATTTTTAAACTTTTATTACGCGTCGGTTGTAAACTTTTTTATGACCCGGTTGAAAACTATTTACGCCCGGTTGTAAATATTTTTTACGCCCCTATTAAAACCTTTTAAACTTCTTATTACGCCTCAAAATCAAAATGTTTTTAAATCCATTTTTTTCTAAAATCTAATTTTTACACATCAAATATTTTTTTAGACTCATGTAAACCTTTTTACATAATTTCCAAGATATTTACATTGATGTAAAAAGGTTTTCTACAATTGATTTTTACCGTATGAGTAAACACATATTTTACAAACTTGTTTTCGTATAAAAATGATGTAGAATCATAAAAGTTTTACGAAACCGTAACTATATTCTATGAGTGAAAAAACTTTCATAAAACCATATAAGTTTGTTCAACGCATGTCAAAGTATTGCAGGTTATGAATCGAATCCTCTCTCTCTCTCTCTATATATATATATATATAATTTCATAGTAATCATACCATTTAGTCTTGACTATTAATATAATCTTATTTTTAGGACTATGATAATAAAGTGGATTATTAAAAAGATCTCCAAATCAAGAACCCGAAGCACTTGTCCCTTTGTATCGGTCCTTTTAATTTAGAATATTTGTTAGATTCATTTTAGGGTGTTTTGGTTATTTGATTAGCACGTATACTCGTGCGAAAATTCTCGTGGGTCATTTTCTTCGCAACCTGTGAGCGATTTCTTCGATTTTTACCCTTCCTATTTTTATAAACTTTGGGGTGCATCATATTATATAAACTCTTGATTTATTTTATCATAGGCATCCTATATTTCTACGTGTTAATATATGGATGTCTATATGCGTTTTTAATTGATATGTCATGTGAGTCTATTACATGCTATCTTGTCATGTGGATCCATGACTGACTAGGTTCCCCACGACCATGGGTTGTAGCATAGTATCGCCACAAGTATTAGACTCGCTCTCCGGGGCTTGAGACGCTACAGTCTTTGAGTCTTATATTTGGTTTGTTTTGTATAATTACTTGTTTGGTATTCTCGTTTGATGTATATGGCTTTGTTGGTTGTGTTGTTGATATGTGATAATCTTTATACTAACCTTGAAAAGCATGTTAAAGGAATTTATCCTAAAATCAATGTAAAACTTATTTTTCAAAATGAGGAATTGCTCACCAACATATTCGTTGACCGAAAAAAATTCTTCTTTAACGTGATGCAGGTAATCAAGTGTGAGGATCGAGAGAAGAGGACACATTGGACGGGGCTTAGAAAAATAAACAGATACATTGTCTTATGTATTGTATTTTGAACCTTGTATGAACTATTTGAATACTTTTATGATATATGACATTTTAAAATGATTGTGCTTTAAATATTGAAACGATTGACAGTGTCATCTCATGCCCCGTATCAAGGCGCTACGGGTAGAGGTATGACATAGCTCATATATTAGATTCCCACAAGATGTCTGCTAACATTTGAGGAATCGTTTCAAATAGGAATGCTAGATGTCCTTATAAAGGTGACGTCAGCTAATTGCCAACGGAGCTTTAGTACTTGTATAACTAGATCTTACCTGTTAGAGATCTATTTATAACATCACTTCATTCCTTTTGTTCGAACAACAAAGTTGAGTAATCAGGTTTAGAGGAAGTTAGTATAATCTTTCCGGTATTTGTAATCTTTTGATTATCAATGAAAACAGTTTGGTATAAATTCCTACTCTTGTATGGTCGTTTATTTCCGCCAATTTTCATTGTTTATAAAACTACATTCATATTTGTTCATCAAATCATACGAAGAGAGGATCTCAGATCCTAATATAAATTAAGATCGAAATTCTGATTCTTATAACAGAATCCTATTTTTTTAACGCAAGTGAAATAACTTTTAGAGTTACCTATGTATTATATTAATTAATTTATTGGTATGAATTTTGTTACCACATAATTTGAATCAAGAAATTCGTCAAGCTGTTAATACAAAAACGGAAAATAAAACTAATGAATGAGACTGTTACATAACTTTATTATTTTGTTTGAATACTAATTTTCAATATTATAAATTAACGAATGAATAGATAAATCAACAATAATTGTAAGTAATTAAATAAATCTATTAATTTATAGCAATTTAGAAAAACTATTTTATATACTAAACTGAATAAAATAACAAGAACTACTAAGAATATAACAGAAATAATAATAAATAAAAAACAGTTTTAATGAAAAAGAGAGTTAAATGTCATTTTAGTACTTGTGGTTTGATCCATTTTGACAGTTTAGTCCAAAGTTTATTTTTTTGCATGTTTGTCTATTAATTTATAGCAATTTAGAAAAACTATTTTATATACTAAACTGAATAAACTAAGAATATAACAGAAATAATAATAAATGAAAAACAGTTTTAATGAAAAAGAGACTTAAATGTCATTTTAGTACTTGTGGTTTGATCCATTTTGACAGTTTAGTCCAAAGTTTATTTTTTGCATGTTTGTCCAAAAAGTTTTCATGGTTGCCATTTTAGTCTACTGGGTTAACTTCATCAATCTTTTTAGTTAACGAGAATGCCAATTCGGTCATTTTATATGTAATTCTGTTAACTAGAAGGGTTGTTCGGCCATATAAAATAATTGAATTTCCCTTCTTGTTAAAAAAATGGATGAAGTTAACCCAGTGGACTAAAATGACAACGGTGAAATCTTTTTGGATCCACAAAAGAAAAATGAACCTTTGAACTAAACTGGGAAAATAGACTAAACCACAGGGACTAAAATGACATTTAACTTGAAAAAAAAGCATCTAGGGTCGAACATGTGACCTCAGCCGAGTCTAGTTTTATAACAAGCGAACTAGCCACAAGACCAAATTAAATCTTGTAAACAAATCAGTTTCGTTATTATTTTTAAAACATCCCTGCGATAACCATCTTCCCCAAATCAGTTCACTAAAGAAACCCTAGATCCAATCTTATCCAAATAAAACATGTACAAACAAGGACAAATATTGCTCCCCGATTAAAACAAAGTGGAAAGATATATTAGAATTTTACTTATTTTTCTATATCTCATGACCTAAGTTTCATAAAATCAGAGTAGGGTCAAATACAATATATTTTATTTATAACGATTCGAACCGGTTAACAAATGGTTTGGATCCGACTTTTAAAACTGTTCAGATTTTTCTAGTACCCATTTTTTTACGGATTTTACATATACTTGCTGATGTATCTTTCTACGGATCAATCAATGTATAGGCACATGTCTACACACTTATGGTCTATTTTTTAATTTACCTCTTTCTACAAGTGTTTATATGTATTGTTGTGTGTTTACGGATTGAATGTTACACGATTCCAGCCTCGGGTTCATTATTTTGTTACGGATCCGCTTGATGACGAGTTTTATTTATTTTGCGGGGTTAACTTGCTTTTTTGCATACAATTGTTTAGGTGCTCTCCTTTCAAGCTGGTTCATGTTTCTTTCCGTATGACGTTTTTTACTCTTTAAAGAGTGTTTGTTTAATGATACCTATTATCTGACGAAGATAGTTGTGATGATGACTTGATTCTCATCTGAGTTGTTTGAGAAACAATATTGTTCATGACAATGATGATGAACACCCAAATGACATCAAAAAGGTCACAAAATAATGAACTTGAATTTGTTATACACTTTAGAATAACATCACTGATCCTGTGCAAGAACTTGAATTCGTTATACGCTTTAGAATAACATCTACGAGCCACAATGTAACACCTCGTAAAATCATGTCCAATAATATAGTGACACGTATCGTTACTTTTATGTTAAGTCTATTAAAGACTCATAAGGACTAATATGTCAACATGCTTAAAACAAAACCTCTGAGTGACCTATTGGTGTCAACATGGTTAAACTGAGCCTCTGAGTGACCCATTGGTGTCAACATGCTTAAACTGAGCCTCTGAGTGACCCATTGGTGTCAACATGCTAAAACCGAGCCTCTGAGTGACCCATTAGTGGCAACATGCTTAAAATCAGCCTCTGAGTGACCCATTAGTGTCAACATGCTTAAACTAACCTCTGAGTGACCCTTTACAAAGTCCTAACTCTCATATGAGCGACTTGTTGGACGAGAGGGATCATTTGTGTAAATATGTAAAAGTTGGACGATGGAGGGGTTAAAAATGTCAACATGTTAAATTATACCTCTGAGTGACCTTTTAACGAACCAAGAGCTTGACAATGTCCGGACATACTCCCGGGTACATCAAATATTGGTTAAGGAGTGCTAATTATGCTTATAAAGGTGTTTTAGAAGTATAATAAGTTGAGAGGCTAAAAGTGGCAAAAGCTGAAAGATTTTACTGGTTGCTCGCGAGTCGTGAGAGACATGGCCTGGTCTCTCGTCGGCCGCAAGAGGACATCGGCAGCAGAAATTTTTGCTTGGCAACGACACAAGTTGCCAAAAACCCATTTGATTCGAAACCATGGACTTCCAAACTGCTATGCCACGTTTTAGGACACTTGTAGGCTTCCTCTAACACTTACTAACACCTTGCATCACCTCCTTCAAGCTCTCCAACTATAAATAGGTGCAATGGTTCATCACTTGAACTTGCACCTTTCTCATAATCCATTCTATCTCCTTCCTCTAGAAGTTCCTAACTGAAAGAAGCATCCAACTTAGATCTATTTCATCCTAGGATCCCTGGTAAGTGTTCCTTTCTTTTGCATTTTTCGTTTATAGGCTTTTTATAGCAAAGCGTTTACGAAAAACACTTTGACTTTCGGTTAAGACCATTATGGTCTAGACATTGTTCATAATGAACATGGCTAAGTGTTCGTAATAAGGTAGGTGTTAATCTCTATAAAGGGCACCTCCTAAAGATCACGTTTACTAGACCAATTGACGGGTCAAAGTTTTATTATTAAAACGTCAAACAAGCAAGATTTTGAAAATATTATAATCTGAGTTTATATATGTTATGAAAAATGTTTTGACACTTAAACAAGTTGGTAATAATTATTAGAACATGTAAGAACATGTTCGACTCGTCAATTTCAGTTCTAGGGTCGGTTTGCAACCGAAAGTCGCAAAGTTTGACTTCTGCTTTGACTTTCGATTCTGACCCGATTTAGATTAGTTAGCTTCTGATCTAAGGTTGCACTATGATCGTAATATAATGTAGCATAACCCCCTGAGGTTATATTACATGATCATAATCAGAATCTGAGTTTATGCACAAGTTCCATTATTTTGCCAATTTTGACTAAAATGCCATTTTTACATAAAATAAGGTTTTATGCGACCAAGAACTTGAAAATGAATTTCCTACTAATGTAATTAAGATTATTTGGGGTGCCAAGTCAGTTTATATACTGAGTTTACATATAAGTCCTTGCATTGTGTCGATAAATGACGATAAAGCCCTTACAGCTCATAAAACGGTTTTAATCATACTTTTTATACCAAACCTTTTATCTACTGATATGTTATAATAAAAAAACATATCTAAACATATAAACCTGATCTTAGCATCAGTTTTCATTAAACTTCGCACAAATCGTCATTTTACGACATAAACGCCGTTTCGGCGCATAATATGGTTTAAACATATTTATCAAACAAGACTTGTTACCTACTGAGTTTAAAACTCATTTAAAGTTTTTTTACAGTAGGTATATAATATAAACTCAGATTTCCAAATAAATTATCAAACTATGTGTAAATTGACCAAAATGCCCATGCGGTGCATAGTTTGGTCATAAATGATAAAGTACACATATGATAAATATCTTACTGATATTATACAATAAATTAAATACTTTTCCAGAATACTTATGATCATAACATCAAAATATATTCAAGTTCCTTTATACATATATAATACCAAAACACTCTTACAATGCATAAATTTTATTTTAAAACATTAACGGGCATATAAATTGATATTCTACTGATCTTACAACTTATTTAAAGTAATGGCATATAGAACTTGTTCATGACTCATCCGGTTACCCGATATTGCTTATATGCATAGGTTAAGTATATGTAACTAGTTTACGGAAATTAACCGAAACGGGTTTAACCTTATCATTTTAAATCTCAAAATCCAGAATGCTTATGGTTTACCCATATTATACAAGTCATAGTACTTGTTGGATTTAAACTATATTCTATCCGGTCATCACTTAATCTAGCGTATTATACCGTTTTGATCCTTTAAGCTAGTCGGTCTAAGTCTATGACTTAAATAAGACTGTTAGCATATGCCATAATCCAGGCTAGAGCCTTCCAGTAAATGCTATCTGCACTTACTTCATTTTAAATACGACTGAGATATTAATTCTTGCATTTAAAATCGAGACTAGCTCAGGTAAATACTCTTGACTTATTTTCCCTATACGGGCTTGGGTTACGGTAAATTATTACCGCTTGGTTGGAAATGGGATCAATCGAATGCCGGACTGTGGCTAGCAAATCCGCATATTCCATTTTGATCAGTTTTGTTTGATAACTTAAACATTGGGGGTTAACGACCATGTCTTGGATATCCTCGGCTCATTACATTAGTTATCGGTCACGACCAAAGCGTGGGGTGTAGGCATACACCTGACAGATGCTAATGCTAAATTATTTTTACCCACTAGTTGGGGATAACTCCTTCGTTGGTTCATAAGTGGTGTGTACATTAATCATGTCTCGGTCTATGTACTGGGCCCCATATGTATGGTCAAACATGTAAAGCTGTTAACAAGGTTACAAGGCTGACTTTTTCAAGTTATAAAAGATTTTCCGTGCCCTGTGCACTTAAATCCATTTTTGAAATGTTTTCAAAACTAGTCAGTTGGGTGTATTTACCAGGGAAAGCTGACGTATTTTCAAAAAATTAAGTTCCAGGTACAATACGAAATAGGCTGGAAGCTGCTTGGTAGTGATATAAGTGGATCTTGCATATCCTTAGATCTGCCCAAAGTCTGTTACACATTTTTTGTATATTTTACGATCTGCCTGTGGATCTTTCGTGTCAAGCCGTCTGTATATTATTTTCTTACTTTGAACATTTGGTTTATAATAGTAATTTATAATCCAAGACTTTCGCTGTGATGTGTTAATTGACTATGATTATATCTACTTACGTCACTATATTCCCCAACCGGGCCCACCGGTGTTTGGATTGGAAATTCGGGGTGTAACAGATTGGTATCAGAGCCAACTTTTGAGAGAATTAAACACTAGCCTTTTGTGTTTAATCTCAAACACTCACCATAGCACATTCCTTAGACTTCCGAGTCTAGGCTTTGACCTAGGATTACTCATTTCATTATTAAGTTATTATTATTGATTTGAACTTGATTTTAACAGGAAAATGCCGCCAAGAGTTCGAGGAAGAGGTAAGGGACCTATGAGGGAGGACCATCTGGACGAATTCGTTCACAATCCCATCACTCAAATCCTTATGAGGATTCGGGAGATTCTTGGCCACTAGTGAGACATTCTAACTCGCAAGAACATTCACCCACACATACACAAAACTCATACCATTCTTATCATTCTCACCAGTCATACCATTCTCATCACTCTCATCATTCTCATTCATATCATGATGAGTTTAACCCTAACCATTACTTCAACACACCCCTAGCTGATTAGAATCAGTTGGATAAACCAAACCCTATGGACGAGGACTCCGACTCGGAGATGCCACCGTCAGGATCGTATGAACACCCTATCGAAATCTCTAGTGATTCTAACTCTTACGCTGGATCACCATACCAAGGTCCTAACGAATAGGACCAATATTGGAGTTAATTCACTTTTGTTAACACTCCTTCGAACCACTCTCCAACATCGCCTCCTACATAGGAAGATGTCCAAATGGAACCAGTGGAGCAATCTCAGCCACCACCTGAGCCACCAAGGAGGAAACATGGAGCACGTATGTCGGTACGTGCGTGACAACGGTCGGGTTCGCTACCACCATTGCCCAAAAGCTACCCTACCATTCACGAGGACCCACAAATGGGTGGACCTTCCAATACTTCACCTGTAGTGGAACTGACACCACCACCTGTGGTTCAACCACCACCATTGGGTTTTAATAACCTTATTCCTACATATCCAGATACATCTGGATATGATCCTTTTAACCCATCTACGCTGGTAAATTATCAGGCACTATCGCATGACCTTATATGGAAGCGATCATGCATAATGCACTTTACCCGTCTCCATTCCCACCTGCTTATCCACCTACTGGATACCCAAGTTATGGGTACTAGTATCCTGTTGTACCTCAACCACAACCACAACCTCCGCCACCTCTTGAGGCCATTAATGAAGTCTTGAAGTGGATGAAGGAAATGCCACAACAAGCGGAGAAGACAAAATAGAAGACGAATAAGTTCTTCAAGAAGCTTTCTAAGTTGATTAAGGGAAAAAAAGAAGAGTGAAGTCTTTTCTATCATTATGTTATTTCCTTAGTCCCTATGTGGACATTGTTATTTCCTTAATCCCTACGTGGACATTGTTATTTCCTTAGTCCCTGTGTGGACATATTATTTCTTTAAAGTCATTGCATGGACAATTAGTTTTATTTATTTATTTCTAGTATTGTAATTTCCTAATTTGATTGAATGGAATATTTTGGAATTATATATATATATATATATATGCACTCATTCTCTTCAAGCGA
Source organism: Scalesia atractyloides (assembly GCA_947069175.1). Taxonomy (NCBI): domain Eukaryota; kingdom Viridiplantae; phylum Streptophyta; class Magnoliopsida; order Asterales; family Asteraceae; genus Scalesia; species Scalesia atractyloides. The sequence goes on from CAMTDV010000029.1 coordinate 55,503,301, forward strand.
TCGTCTCGATTTACTCGAAATTTATGATCCGCTATATAATTCTAAAGATCTTAATGGTTTTGATTAACTAAATGGCAAAGCCCATATTAATTGGCCAAATTATAAATGATAGTTAATGATGAATAGCCTTCTATCATGATAGTTAAGGAAGAATTATCCTTATATCCAGAGGTGGTGGACTATATTCAAGCCTCTAAGTCGTTAAGGTTAATGCGACCGTGACTATTAATTGACCATTAGGATAATCCGTGTTAACATTCAAGTAATGTGGATACTCCTGGTAGTGTGACTTGAGGAACCACACTAGTCGTCTAGGTGAATGGACTATGTCCAAACCTTATAGCCTATGTGATCAAATTTGATCCCAGCTAATATCATCAAGGCGATGATAATAATTGAACATCCATTAGTGATGTAGTGCCTACGGGCCATAATTGACATCCATTAGTGATGTAGTGCCTACGGGCCATAATTAAACATCCATTAGTGTGTAGTGTCTACGGACCATGATTAAACATCCATTAGTGATGATTTGCCTTCAAGCAATAGTATATTGTCAATTAAGACAACGACAGTTGTAACCTTATGGTTCCCTGTCCAAGGTGGTGAGCTATGCTCAAGCCGCATAGTCTATATGATCAATGAGAACATGACTAATATCATCAGTACGATGATTGTCTATCTTGATATCTAGGTGATGTTAATTGTTTGGCTTACAAGCCATATTATGTAGTCAAATATGACAATGACATATGTGGGTAATATGACCCTCTGCCCAAGGTTATGTTCATAGTGACAGGCCAATGTGCCGTATTTTTATGTGTCTAAAGTGACTGGCCTATGTACGATAATAATAAGTCCATAGTGACAGGCTTATATGCCGTAATAATATGTCCGTAACGACGGACCTTAGTAACATATTTTTACGTCCTTTATGACAAGCCAAAGTGCTATATTTTAAAATCCTTGGGATAAGACCTATGAGCCATATTTTTAAATGTCCCACGAGACAAGCCTATGAGCTATTTAAAAATTGTCATATGACAATGGCAGTTGTGACATTAAGATCCACTGTCTAAAATATATATGGACTATGTCCAAATTGTAATTTGCCTTTGATGGTCCTTTTGAGGCCTAGGCCAAATATAGATAACATTCATAGAAATGTTAAGCCTAACAGTTGTGATTATATGCACACTAGTTTAAATAGGCAATGGATTTATGTATCCATGTTTTAAAGCCAACATGGTTATTAATACCATGGCTAAAAGTGAAGTCTAATTTGGTGTTTAGAACCAAAGCTTCAAGAATGGCTAACTCAGACGAGGCACAAAGTAGCCACTGAGATATTAACCCTTACAATGCCGAAAACATAGCCATTAATAACGATGATTTCCAAGCTCGCATTGATGCAGCTGTTGGAAAGGCCATAGAAAACTTAAGGAGTCGAGAGATACTCGCTCCAGACCTTTATCTATTCCACCATCTCCAGCTTGAAAGGAGCGCTCAGTTCACTCTTCAAATGTGAAAAGTGAACCAAAGAAATTATAATTTCTTGATAGGTCATGTTCTTCTAAAGACGGATGCACCTATAAATACTTTGTCTCCTGTAAACCTCGAGATTTTAATGGAGAAATGGGAGTGGTAGAAGCCTTGAGATGGCTTGACGAAATGGAGACAATTGTAGATATCAGCAGTTGTGCTGATAAAGATGTGGTGAAGTTTGTGTCCCAATTCTTTAAGGGCGATGCCCTAACTTGGTGGAAAGCTATGATACAATCAACAGGAAAGGTACACCTGTATAATTTGCGATGGTCCAAGTTTGTTGACCTTGTTAAGGAAAGGTACTGCCCACCTCATGAGGTGGAGAAGATAGAGTCAGAATTTCTGACTCTTACGATGAAAAATCAAGACTGTCGGAAGTACGTTACTGACTTTAACTCCCTATCCAGATTGGTTCCCTATCTAATCACTCCTGAACCCAAACGCATTGCGCGTTTCATTATGGGTTAGCGCCTGAGATTAAGGGCATGGTAAAGGCTGCTCAACCTAGTACCTATAGGTCTGCTGTTGACCTATCTCTCTCCCTCTCACCTTAGACTTAGTGAGATAGAAGTCAGTCAGAACTAAGACTGATGGAAAAAGGAAACGGGAGGATGATAACTCCCAAAGGTTCAAAAAGAGAGGAAATTTTGGGTTCAAGAAGAACCAACACACGTCTAATGATAGACCTCTGTGCAAGACCTGTAACCGCAGGCATTGGGGACAATGCAATGCTGACCCACAGGCTAAACCCTATGGAATTTGCAAGAAAAGGGGGCATAAGATCCTAGAGTGCAAGAATCTTAGAGATACAGTTTGTTACGGCTATAATGAGAAGGGGCATATTAAGCCTAACTGCCCTAAGAACCCCAGAAGTAACGATGCAAACCTGGAGAGGCTAAGAAAGGAAATGCACGAGCCTTTCAAATGAATGCTAAGGAGGCTGTTAATGACAACAACGTCATAACAGGTACATTCCTCATTAATGATGTATATGCTAGAGTTCTTTTTGATTCAGGTGCAAATAAGTCTTTTGTAGACCATAAGTTTAGCAAACTATTAAATTTACCCATAAGAACTCTAGACATAACATATGAGGTAGAACTTGCTGACGGAACCTTAGAAACAACATCTTCATTCTTGATGGATGTTTTATATCCATTAAGAATCATTCTATTCCTATCTCTCTTTTGCCAATGAAATTGGCGGGGTTCGATGTAGTCTAAGGCATGGATTGGTTATCTCATAACCAAGCCCATATTGCCTGTGATAAGAAACTCATTGAAATTAAAACCCCATCTGGTGAAATGTTCACCATTCATGGAAATTCATACTATGGATTGCCAGACAAGGTGTCATTACTTAAGGCGTCTAGGTGTCTAGGGAAAATTTGTGTCATTTACATGGCACAAGTAACTATTAACGAGCCAAATCCAAACATTGAAGACCTTTCAATCATCTCATAATATCCCGATGTCTTTCCTGAAGAATTACCAGGTGTACCTATAGGTCCACTAGGAGGATCAAGATAACCTACTTCCTTGTTTATCTAACACACATACGAGTGCGGAGTCCATGTAAGTATGCAAACCAAAGTAAAGTAACAAAGATTCACTATCTTGATTAATGAAGAGAGCTAGTACAAACACATACAAACAATGTTAATACAGAATCAGGATATTCTCTCTGTGCTCTCTCTCTTGTGCCTCAGTGTCTCTCAGTGTCACTCCTGAACTATGAAGTGCATGTCGTATTTATAGTACCAACACCCAGCAACATACGAAGAATGTCATTGGCCGTACAAAGTACTACAAACCACGAATAACATTCAGAAGTGGTTGCTTGTACAAACAACCTATTGCTCGTACGAATGAGTAAATCACTCGTACTAACAAATAAAGTTCTTGTTGATAGAGTCACTCGTACAATCATGCAACTGACTCGTACGAACAAGTAATGACTCGTACGAGCAAGCAACTTGCTTGTACGAAGCACCATTCACTCGCACGAGTAAGTGTTCTTCGGAGAACTTGCTAACAGAGATGCCATACATGTAGTAAGATCAGAAACACAAGACTTAACAGTATGCACACATGCAACTGTTTTACAACACAGACACACTAAACGTCGTTCTAAATTAAGATAGGAGGATATCTTGATCTAGTTGACATGACCAAACTATACAGACACAATAAACAAAGACCGTACAATTACTGACGTAACTAAGAACAAGCGACAGACACAAAAGTGTATCAACAAAATCCCCCTTGGCTGTTGCTTGGTTTTCGGTCTTCATTCTTAATGGCCTGCTGCATTCACTTTCACTGAAAGCCTTCAACCATCGTTGCCTGAGGATCAAGGTCTTCAACATTCTCCTCAAACATCAAACGTTTCCTGTTTCCTTTTGAGTACCACCAGAAGCAACTGGATTGGCCATGATCTACTATGCACTAGACTCTACCGTTGGAGTTGCAGCAGTTTCTTTTGGTTTCGCGGATGAAGCAGAAGCATTAGGATTACCAGAGTCTTCACTATTTTGATCACGTTTACGTTGGATCTCCTGTGCTTTGCATCTTTCATTCCACATAATATTCACCCGCTTTCTGCTCATTTCAAGTACGTCTTTAATACCATTAAAGCCTTCAACCATTGTAGAATTACGAGAGTGATACCATTCTCTCATGTCGTCATGCTTAGCAGTTAATGTTTCGGCAGATCGTTGTACATCCGCACTACGTTCATTCAGCCTATTCATTTCAATCCCACGAGCGTTATCAGCCCCTCACATCTGTTGTAGCTGAGCTGCCCTTTCAGCATCCGCAACTCTCAATCTCTCATTCTCCTTTCTTAATTGTGCAATCTTGGTAGTCTGCTTTCCAACAGTTTCCTTCAAAGAATTTATCTCCAACTGTTGCTTAATAATTGTATTTCGATTTGAAGACATAAACTCGAGTGCTTGTTAATCTGAGTTGTCGTAGCTTGCAGCTGAGAGAACATAAAATCTACTTTCTCAACTTGTTCCATTTCAGAGTATAGACGACTAAGTCGTTTTGTACTTTGTTGATGAATTGCAGATTGGGATTGTTGAGCTGAAGAAGTAGTGGGTTGTTGTTGAACTGGAGTAGTCTCAACTGAAGATGTTTCAGCTGCTGTGGTATCTACAAGTTGTGGTTTAGAGGTTGTAGTAAGTTCTGATATTAGAGTTTCAGCCTCCTTCTTTGTGAAGACAGACTGAGCTTCTACAATTGGTTCAAGTATGGTTTCTTGTTGCGTGTTGTAGGTTGTGTGATTTCAGGTTGAGCTGATGAGGTTTCCATAGATGTTTTGCTCTGTTTCTTTCTACGAACCACAATTTTCTTTTTGCGAGCTCGTTTAGTCTCAACATTGGATGGAACATAGTCAGCATCTGGATTTGTTGGAATCTTTCTAATCTGCCTAACCCCACGTTTATCAACATAACGTTCATACCCAAGTTCAAGCGGATTGTCATCAGAATCCGTTTCTTTATCCGGTTGTTTACCCTTATCACCACCTGTAGTACCTACACCACTCGCACCACCATCACCATCAACATTACTATCATTATCACTGTCATCATCATCACCTTCCCTTTTGACAACCAAACTTTTCTTCGATCATCTTATTCAAAGTTGGTTCTTCATTATCTAACTACCTATCATCATAGTGCCACTTATCATTTTCTGGTGCAACATATTCATTATTTGCAAGAAAGCCAAACAACTTACGAGGAGGTGCGCTTTCCTTGTAACGTTTTGCTGCTACACCTCTAAAAATCTTTAACGAATGTTCCATCATAACATCAACTTTTAGAACATCATTGTCGTTCATTGGAAGATTGGATGTTGCACATTCAAGATCATCTGTAGAAAATGAGGATACATCCAAAACTTGTTTCCAACAAATCCGGTTCTTCTCAGGCTTTCCTTCATGTTTCCAAAAATGTACTTTGAAACACTGAACGGTTTATTCAATGTCAAAGCTACCATCATTCCAACTAAATCGTTATTTTCCATGTCATAACTACCTCGTCTGTTGATTAAATACTGAATTAAAACATGTAGAAAGAACTTGTATTGGAGCGGCAACCATGCTTTGTTTAGTTGTTCGACAAGAAAATCTCCGATACATCTCATTCGAAACAAACATCCATGTTGACACTTCAACGGAACTGAGTATGGAGCTTCATGATCATCGCCAAGTTGTAATGTTGAGTTTATTAGATCAATAGAAATTTCTATGTCTAAGTCATTTACTCTTCCATGGATAATTTCCTGTCCATTCACTTCAACAACTTTAGCTGAATCCCAAAATTCCTTGATCAATGTCTTGTATACTGTAGTTTTATGCGTGATAGCATAATGTATCCTTAGTCGCGCAAAAACTTCATTATACTGTTGTCTCAGCAAATTTATCTTCCGGATCTAAGTAGGCAGCCATGTTGTATCTCGGCTCTGACATAATTTCCACTTCTGACTTGTCAGTTTTCCTTGTTGCGGGCTTTCTTTTCTGTTCTTTTGGTGCCATTCTGTACACAAAAGATAACCAAAATAAGAAGTAACATAAATATACTAGGGAACATACTCAAAAGTTTTATTGTGAACTTTCTGAAAGTATGCAGCCCCTTGACGAAGAATTACCGACTCATACAAATAACAATTTGTTCGTACGAAGAACAACTCTCTCACACGAACAACAACTTACTTGCTCAAACAATTGATTCGCTCGTACGAGTAACTGGCTCATACGAACCACAAGTTACTCGTACGAGTGATAATGCACTCGTATGAATAAGAATCAGCTTGTTTGCACAAAGAACTTCAAGTGAAGATTATGCATGAAGAACTCGCTTTTTGTCAACAGGTTCTTCGTTTAAAGTTTGTTTGTTCATGTCAGGCAATGTCAAACAGTCAGTTAATTGTCCAAACAGTTCATCTTCAAGGTATACCATCATTGTCAAACATACTTTAAAGATATCAGAAACAATTTGAAAAGGGTGAAAGGATGAAGTGAGCAAGGTGAAAGTAAAGTTGTACGAACTACATCACCCTTTATACCACATTCCTATACTCGCACGAAAAACACTAATTCGCACGAAGAACACCCAATTGTACGAAGGACTGTCTTGAAAAAAGAACCAGGCGCTCATTCGTACGAAGCTTAAACACTCGTACGAGTGATTATTGTCTCATTTGTACGAAGAGCTGTCATTCACACGAGGAACCTCTGATTCGTACGAGCAACAACTTATTCGTACAAATCCAGGTTCTTCCAAATTGGAACATCAGTTCTTCATGGACCTTAGGTCTTTCGTTGACTTGTTTAGAACTTTGCACATATCCATACAGATCACAAATTAGGAAATGTGCATATTAAATAGTTTTTGTCCTTTGTAATGAGTTTACCCCTTTGTAAGAAAGTACTTTATGAAGTTATGATAGCAAAACAAATGATTTTTTGGGTGTGTCTTGGTAGAAATCATTCGAGCTCCAACTTTGGCTAAATAAAAAATTATTTAAATTTAAAAAAACAAAGTAAACTAAAATAACTACTAACAGATAAGAACAAACTGTACCTGAACTAGCAATCTTTTTTCTGAGTTTCAAGGTAAGAGAATCATACAAGCTTTTAATCTTGCCAAAAACGAGTTTTTGCTTAAAACATTAAATTTAATTAAATAAATAAGTATTCTACTACAATTATCGGTATTGTTGTCCACATAAGATCAGCTTATCAGATGTAATCATGATTAGGAGATATTATTCATGTATGAATTATACTTACTAGCCGGTGTTCAACCACTTCACGACGCATTCCCGTATCAAGACATGCACGAGAGAAAATCTTACTGGTGAGTATACTTCTTATCATCTGTTTTGATGTATAGATTGTGAGATACTCACTTATTTTGATTGAAAACAAGCCCTATGTGATTAAATCACTTATTGATGAGGAGTTTGATTTTCAGATGCATGCAAGGCACAAGAGTAAGTTCGTGAACATGTTAGTACCATCGTAACAACAAAGAGACGAACTTAGCTCCCGCATAAAGCTGTGATATATTATCACTTATTGACGGTCGTATGCAATATTTACACGTATGTATGGTATCATGGAAGTAGTAGACTTGCGTCCCCGTTATTTTCGGTAAAAGATTCAACCAAGATACCCAGATGATAAGCAAACATAAAGACCGCATATCTTAGAACCTCGGCATACTATCAAACGAAATTTCGGTACCAAGACCATATGCCAATGAATGGTTTCCACCTGGATTTCAGTCCGTTATGTTTATATAAACCTGCACATTTTAATCTGATTGTGAGCCTACCGATACATCATTAGTAAAGCTACTTATCAATTTTCGTTTTATGTTTTTGACCGTATTTGACAGATCACTGGTGTATCATCATCTTCTCTTATCTTTCCAAGAAACTCATTTTTTATTTTTGGGTTTTCTATTTTTTTGTATTTTCCTAAATTTTTCTCCCCTTTAAACGCAGAAGGTAAATAAATAAAAACATAGCTAAAATAAAAGACATATTTTTGTATTTTTGCATTTTCTCTTGTTTTTTGTATTTTCTTGAAATTTTCTCCCCTAAAATAGAAAAATAAGAGAAAATGGAAAATCTTTTTGTATTTTTAGATTTGAGGAAAATATCTACGAAAAACGATTTGCGAAGGATGATTTACTCGGGTTTCACCTTGATGCCATTGACCAAAAGAAGATAATCGCAACGTGATTTATCAAAAGCTTTTGTAAATAGGTCGGCACGTTGGTGATTGGTGTGGATTTTAACAACATTGATAAGTTTCTTTTCATAACAATCTCGTATGAAATGATACTTAATCTCAATGTGTTTGGTTTTTGAGTGCTGTACAAGATTACGAGTGATCTATAAAACATCTTCGTTATCAACATAAATAAGAGTAGTTAGAAATTCAAAACTGTAGTCGCGCATTTGCTGCTGGATCCATAAAACCTGAGAGCAGCAACTAGAAGCCAAAATATACTTAGCCTCATATGTTGAAGTAGCTACGCAAGTCTGCTTTTTGCATTGCCACGTGACTAGGCGATTTCCCAAGAACTTACATCCTGCTGATGTTGACTTTGCATCGATCTTCCAGCCACCATGATCAGAGTAACTGAATGTTGACAAATTAAACTTGTCATCATTAGGGTACCAGAGACTAGTGTCCGGGCGACCCTTCAAGTAACGAAAGATTCTTTTCACAACCATCAAATGAGAAACTTTTGGACTTGACTGGTAGCGAGCTAGAAGACATGTTGGGTACATTATATCGGGTCTTGAAGCAGTAAGATACATAAGATATCCGATCATAGCACGGTAAAGTGACGGTTCCACATGTTCACCCATTCCATCAGGAGTAATCCCATGATTTTGAGCTGATGGAGTTCCAAAAGGCTTTGAGTCCTCCATTTGAAATCGTTTGAGAATATCCCTAACATACTTGGTTTGATGAATGAAGATCCCTTCCTTAGATTGATGAACCTGCAAACCTAAAAAGAAAGTCATTTCTCCCATGGCGCTCATCTCAAATTTCTCTTGCATCACCTGCTCTAATTCTTTGCACATTTTCTTGTTTGTAGACCCAAAAATAATATTGTCAACATATACTTGTACCAGCAACAAATCCTCATTCTTTTCCTAGATGAAGAGAGTACAGTCGATCAATCCACATCGAAAACCATGCTTGAGAAGATAGGAAGACAACGGTTCATACCAATCCTATGGAGCTTGATGAAGACCATATAATGCCTTATTAAGAAGTCACACCTTGTCAAGATGAATTGGATCTTCTAAACCAGGCGGTTGCTCAACATATACTTCTTCTTCAACCACACAATGAAGAAATGGACTTTTCACATCCATTTGATAAACTGTAAACTTCTTGTAGGACGATAAGCCAAGAAAATTCTTATGGCCTCAAGACGTGCTACCAGTGCATAAACCTCATTATAATCAATGCCTTCTACCTGATTAAAGCCCTGTACAACCAATCTTGCTTTGTTTCTCACAACAACACCTTGGTTATCCTTTTTACACTTTTAAACCCATCTAGTACCAGTCTTCTTATTGTTTTCGGGCTTGTCAATGAATATCCACATGCCCAACTTCTGAAACTGCTGAAGTTCTTCTTGCATTGCTTCAACCCATGAGTCTTCTTTCATTGCCTCCTTCCAAGATTTCGGTTCAACTTGGCAAACATAACAGGCAAAAGACCAATCATTCTGTTCCCTAGATTCTCTAATTGATGTATACAAACCAGCATTCTGGTTGTTCCTTAGCTGATTACGTGTCTGCACACCACTCTTGACATCTCCTATAATATTTTGCTGAGGATGAGTATTATGGATTCGAGTTTCAGGAACATCAGGAACTCGAGAATTTATACCCAAATTGTTGATATTTAGATCAACAGCAAAGTCGATTGCTGGAATTGACGAAGATGTAGAAGCATGACATTCAGTTGTTACTTATTTTGCTCATTTGAAATTACATCAGACATTTTGTAACAGGAGCAGAAGTAGCTTCATTTGCATCATGAAACTCATCATCTTCTGACGAAACATTATAATCACTAGCATCTTCAAATTCCTTATTCTGAACAATATTATTAACCGAAGTAGACACTTGAGGATTAACAATAATTGGTCGTACTAATGACAAGTCAACTGCATTATCACTTTCAAGTAGCATTTGAGCTGCTGCAGATGGATCATCAAAAGTTGGCAGATTAAAGGAGTAAAAAATGTCACACCCCCTATAATTCCATCACACCAGAGCTGGGCGTGAACAAAACTGGTATCTTCATTGCACAGCGGAAGTAAATGTGAGTGCTAAGACTTCTAGACAGTGAACGCCTGCTAAGTACTCGAATCCCCATGGGTTCTCCTATTCTAATCGTGCCATACTTGAAATTGTAACCTGAGAAAGAACATGCGAAAAGTCAACATAAAGTTGGCGAGTTCATAGTTTGTTTGTTTTTGTTTCAAATGAATCTTAAACCATTTGAACATCTTGCATTCAAAAAACCGGTTTGTGAGATCATTGTATCCCAAAGCATTTGAAATGTCATATCTGTATAACAGTATTGCAATGTTTTTTGTGCTGTTTGTAAACCAATGCATATAATTGTTATGTTTGTAAACCGGTGATAAAATGTTTTCAATCGTATCTGTATACCGGTATTGAAATGTTTTCCGATATATTTGTAAACTAGTATTGAAATGTTTTCCGTTGTATTTGTAAACCGGTATTGAAATGTTTTCCGATATATTTGTAAACCGGTTTTAAAATCATAGTATGTAGTATGCCTATGGAATCTAAGGATCAGTCAGTGTGTAGCTAATACACTGGCCTATGTGCCATAAGTAAGTAACCAACCAGAACAACTCTGACATCATTGGGATCAAAGCACTCCTAACCGGTTAATATACCAGAAGTGGAACGTGTCTCAACTCGATAGATCTATACCTTTTGCAGCTTGGTCACTACGTGATTAATGGTTCTATTATCATCTAATCCCAAAGCTACATACCAATTGTTGAAAATCTGTGTTTTCGATGTGTATGAACGGGCCTCGCCCTTCATATGATTTTGTTACTTAAACTTTTGATATTGGGCCTAGCCCATGTCATCCGTGTTATTGGGCCTAGCCCATGTTATCCGTGTTATTGGGTCGTTCCCATGTCATCCATGTTATTGGGCCTTGCCCATGTTATCCATGTTATTGGGCCTAGCCCACGTTATCCGTGTTATTGGGCCTAGCCCATGTTATAAATAAAATATGGGGCCTAGCCCCTAGTTGAGACTAAGACAATCCCGTCACTAGTCATAAAACTCATGCATGTTTCGAAAAGCCTTGTATTGCTGTGAAAACCGGTAATTTAGCCTAAACCATTTTTAAAACATCGTGTTTGTTGTAATCTGTATGTAATATGGTTTAGAAATATGTGATTTTCATTAATCGAAACTTTATGTGCTTTTGCAAAACTTGCATGTCTTTCCACCCCCGAAAACATTAATAAAAATGTAAAATGGTAAAAAGTGGGGGTTATGAACTCACCTTGATATCCTTGTGCAAAGCTAGCTTAATGTAATTCCATAATGTCGTCTCGACAACGTGACTAGCTAGCATGCAATCTAATACATTCCTAAAATAGAATAACATATAAGTTTTGAGATATAACGTAGCTAAACTACGTGTCACCGAGCTCTACCGAATCGTTAACCATACGATTCTATGAAAGTGTTATGGTCTTGTCTCAGAATAACCAATCTATGGTTTTCTTGGAAATGACTTAGTTTTCGAGCGATTTGAAATATATGTTTATATGTAAATGTAAATATATTTCATAAAATCGTATTAGTCGTCATGTACATTGCTAGATAATAGTACGACCCTTAGTGTTTCGTAAGATGTAGGCATACATACTAGTAGATATACCCATATAGGTAAAGCGCTTCATATCCATACAATAGTCTTGCATATCGTTCATGGTTAATAAATAATTATATAATCGTACACTTGTTATAATCTTACGGTATTGTGTCATACTTCGTTTAGGCGTTTGAATCCAATATTCCGAGTATATTATTGTTATAAAAACATTCATAAGTTTCCGAGTCGTCGACGTTTGAAATAAATATAAGTACATTTATTTTATAAAAGTATTCAAAGGCGTTATCGATGTGTGAAATAATTATTCTGATTCGCGATGTTAGAAATGAATATAAACTATTATATTCTTGTTACAGGAGTACTCGGAATCTCGGCGTTCATAATAAACGTAAACACTATACTTATTTTGGTTCAAGTGTTCGGAATTCTTGACATACGAAATAAATATAAACATTATATTTATTTTATAAAAAGTATTCGGGTGAATTATTCATGTATGAAATCTAATTTCCGAATTTCGGCATTCGAACTAAATACAAATAATTAAATTGACTTTATAATCGATTACCGAAGTCTGTTATCTTGTAATCATGCTCGTTGAAACGTTATCGGCTTGATCTTATAAGTTTTAGTAGCCTCCTCTAATGTTTTTCACATCGTAAAGGAGCCTTAAGTCGCCTGTCATGTGCCGTTGTGCTCCACTGTCAACAATCCAATGACTATTCACAGTTCCTCCTGGAACACCCTGCACATTGCATTACCCAATTAGTTTGAGATAGGGACCCAAGCCTTAGTGGTCTTGGGTCGACCCTTATCATCAAGAAATGTGATTTCTATTTCTTGATGATTTGGAAACTTTGTGCCTCCCCCTGAATCATTATCGATTTTAGGTGTCCAAGATTGTTGATGTTTACCATACTGACTATTGTTTACAGATTTAGACACTTCTGGTTTTTATCAAACTTGATGAACTTGGTTTCTTTTCTAAAACATCCGGTTTTAATGCCTTTTTAATTATTTTAACTTGTTTACATCTTTGTTTTTCTTCTTGTTCCTTAATAATAAGTTTGTCTTTAGGTGACACAGATCGATGTTGGCAATTCTTTTCAAGAGGGGCTTTTTCAATAAACTTGGGTTTTGCTGAGGTTGTACATTTTTTTATTATGTGGCCAAACTCTCCACACTTAAAACATGTTCTCCTTTGAACAAATTTAAGAGATGCTGTTTCATGACTCGATGTTGAATTTGTAGGCCTAGAGGTACTTGGTCCATCTTCACATCCATTTGTGTGTTGAGTGTAGTTGTTTTGACTATTACGTTTTAAAATCTTGACTTGATTTACAAAATCAATATTTGACATATTTTCAAAAGTCTTGATTTTATTAGTACCAGTTGAGCCCACAAAGTTAACAATCTTCCATTTTTTCTTGTTGCGAGCGCCTTTAGCTTTAACCTTTGGTTGTGACACCTTATGTTTTTTAGCTCGCTTTTCTTGTTGTCTACTTTCAAAAGAAATTAATGGTTGTGGTTTGATTGGATTCTTCTTTTCCAAAAATTTGGTTGTTGAATTTTCAAAAACCTGGTCAATTGAAGTTGGATTTACATTTTTGATTGGAAAATTCTTGTTTGAGTAAATTTTCTCATCACCAATCAAAGTATACAACACATTATCGTTTCCAAATGTAGATGCAGTTGTCCTGACAGATTTGATAGGATCACTCCCTTGATTTGTAACAGATTGCACATTGGGAGTAGCAAAAAATTGTACCCCTTTCTCTTCATCAAGAGATTGATCCTGATCGATCTTGTTTGACTCATCATTTGATGAATCATCCTCCTCTTTTACATATGGATTATGATCAACAACTGATGATGAGTTTTCTGTCTTTCGGGATTGTTCTGAGGAATTGTCCAGCTTAAATCCTAACCCTGCTGCAAACTCTTCAGGATTAAGAGGTACAGATGGTTCAAAGCGTGGCATTTCCTCTTCGTCAGGAAATTTGGTATAATTGTGTTTTAATGGTGGTAGACACGATTTATACCCAATGCATTTAACATCTCCCTTATGTTTTTGAACGTCAATGATATGATCAAGCACATATCGGGAGTTAGAATAACTCTCCAATTTTAGCTTGATTGCATCATGCTCACATTTGGCAATGGCTAACTCCTTTTTCGTTTACCAATTTGCTTGTTCAAAACTATTTTTGTTAACTCAGACACGCTTTTCTTGAGAGTCTCAATTACAGATTTGAATTCTTTTTCATTTCAAGTTAAAGCTAGATTTACCTGTTTGCATTTTGACAGTTCAACTACTAGGCTTTGATTGTGATTGTGTATAGTTTCAAAATTAGTCTTTAACTCAGCACAGTCACTGCATATCCTAGGAGTGTTGGATTTTACCTGACTTGTTGAACCTGCAACATTAGCCATAAAAGTAGTGTGATTAGAGAAAAGTCCATTGTTGGCAAAGAGTTTCTCCATTTCCTTTGATGGAGCTTTTGCTATCTTTATCAACCCAGACTTTTGACTTTTCATTCTCTCTGCTTCTTTTAGCAACTCATCGACCTCAGAATCAATCTTTTCCCCGACATCCGAATCTGATCCATACCCGCCTATACTTGAGTTTTCCTCGTCAGAACTTCCATTATACCCAGAACTACCATCATCATCAGAAGAGTCAATACTGTGAACGTGTTTGATATGATTGATTATCTTGGCATAACACGTAGTTCCTCCTTGATTCTCATTCCCAACTAAACTAACCAATCACATCCTTCATCTGCTTGAACTACTAACGCTCTACTTGTGACTGGTTGGAGTTGTTTGGGTTGTTAACAGCTACTATACTTTGTTCATTATTAGCTTGAGTTGTGTTGGATGGCCGTGATTGATTTCGGAAAGGGTTGTGATTTCCTTGCTTGCTAGGTCGAGTACATTCACGTTTGAAATGACCTTTTCACCACAGTTGAAGCAAGTAACATCATCTTTATCAAATCCATACTTCGTGTCTTTCTTGCTTTATAAACTTGTTCTTCCAGTTCTGCTCATGTAGTCTTTTGCTCTTTTAACCGCACTAGCAAATGCTCACTTAATATCCATCAACTCCATTTCATCCCTGTTTATTTGTTGATAGTCCTCATTAGTTAAATTGATGTTTCCAATTTGACCGGTGACTAGTCCACAGTATGCACTAACCATGGTGTTCAGAAGTTCCATGTGTTCCCGAGCAACTTCTACACTGACCTTGGAAAGATGTGAAGTATCAAGTCTGATGGTATTAGGATTTGTAGGTTGAAAGTTGTTACCAAAGAAAGCTTGTTGAGAAGCTTATTGTTGAACTTGAGGTGTAACAACTTGTGGTTGTGGTAGAAAGGCTTTAGGATCAAATACTTGACCATAGGTTTGAGTACTTCAGCCAGCAGATTGATCTATTTGAACTGATTGTGGTAGAAACGGATTAATGTTTGACACAAACGCTATTTGGAGTTTTGGTTGCTGAGTTGTACCAACACCTATGTTAATACCTCCAAAGTACATTTCAGGGTTTTGTGGAACAGGAACTCTTTTTGCTTTTCGTATTTCCTCTTCATTCTTGTTCTCTAGATTCTGAACAAATTCATAAATATTGATCACATCCAAAACACCTGTGTGCTTTAGCAAGTCAATGAATTGATTCCACTTTGGTGGTAAGGCATCAACAAAACGCATTACAATCTCTTGGGGAGATGCATTCATTTTGTATGAACACATTTCACTAAGCAGATGATAGAAACGAGTTATCATCTTGCTTAGTGTTTCATTTTCCATGAACAAAAAACCTTCAAACTCTTTCTTTAGCAGATCATGTCGTATCTTTCTTATTGCAACATTTCCTTCCCCTCTTGCTTCCAAGTATCCCACAAATTCTTGGTGGTGGTACCGTATACGAATTGATGATAAATATCCTTATGAAGTGCTTGTGTAAGGATTGCAAATGCCTTCTTTTCTAAATCACAAGCCTTTTTATCATTTTCATCTAAGTTGGCTAAAGAGGTTGGATTTGATCCTGCTTCTTCGAGAGATTCTTTGTATGGTGTAGTGAAACATGTCAATAATTCTGTATTTTGACCAAGAACATATGTATGGAAACGATTTTTCCTTTAAGGATAATCGTTCATATGGTTCAACTTTGGTGGACGGTTGTTACTTCCTGTTTCACTAACGCTAATAAGAAGAGTCTGAATGCTTCGATTTTGATTTGCCACACACGCCCATTGATTAGCAGTAATCATGGCCGTTTGTTGAGGCATCAATGATTTAACCCATGAGGTTGCGGAGAATTGTGGTGAGTCTTGGTTTGTGCTTGAACTACTCCCCAATCCCAAGGATTTGTACCCATTTTGTTTGCTTGTTTATGAGAAACAACTTAAAAATTTCAAAGATTAATTTTGAAATAATAGTCTACTGTTAAAGTTCACAATTTTAATAACTACAAAGTATTTAAAAACTGATCGTGAATAACAGATCAAGAAAAACTTAGTTCTTCGTACGAACCACTGATTCGTACGAATCACCATTCTTCGTACAAACTAGGTTGTTCATACGAACCACTGTTCTTCTTGCGAGCCACTAATACTTCATGCGAACAAAGATTCTTCGCGCGAATCAGTTGGTCTTTCGCACGAACAGTCTTGTTCTTTGTGCGGATGGGTTATTCGCATAGAGGTTTTTCGCGGGAAGAAATATTTTTGCAGGGTTAGTTGGTGAGAAGTTTCCTTTTTAACAGAAAGTTGTTTCTGAGTTTGTTCAAAAGATGTCAGTTGTTTTCACAGATTCGGTTAAAATGACAAACATTCCAATATCAGCTTTTCAGTCAAAAAAGTCAAATCTTAAGATTTAGTCAACCCTAAAAGAATATTCCGATGAGTTTTTCGACAAGTGCTTCACTGGAAAATCTGTCCAACTGAACTTTTGATAGAGAATTTTAAGAAAAACAGTATTCTAACATGTCTCTATGTATTCTAACAGGGTTTTTTATTAAAATTTTCTGGATATAAGAAGTTTTACCTAAGTTTTAAGCTACTTATCTTTTTAAAACTTAAGTTTCTTGTTAGAAGTTCAAGAACACTTTCTAGGAACCCTCACAAATTGCTCAAACACAACACTAGGCTTGGTTTTTAAACAAGGAAGAGAGCTAATGCTCTGATACCATCTGTAGGTCCACTTGGAGGATCAAGACAAAAAGAATCTTTTAAAATTCTAAAACACAAGTTGTGGAATGCTCCTGTTTTATCTCTACCTGAGGGTATTGAGGATTTTGTCGTTTATTGTGATGCCTTACACACTGGCTTGGGTTGTGTGCTAATGCAAAAAGGCAAAGTAATTTCTTATGCATCACGACAATTATAGGTGCACGAAAGGAATTACGCCACCCATGATTTGGAATTGTGTGCTATTGTATTTGCACTTAAGTTGTGGAGACATTACTTATATGGCGCAAAGTGTATTATATACACTGACCATAAAAGTCTCCAACATTGTTCAATCAAAAGAATTTGAACATGCAACAATGCCGCTGGATGGAGACATTTAATGATTATGATTGCGAAGTTCGCTATCATCCCGGCAAGGCAAATGTCGTTGCTGATGCCTTAAGTCGCAAGGAAAGGGCTAAGCCTGTAAGGATTAACGCCAAGAGCATAGAGCTCAGAAATAGCTTGAATGAGAAGCTATTAGATACGCAAAAGCAAGTCCTGTTAGAGGCTAATATTCTTAATGAAGGATTAGGCGGAACTGTTGATCAGTTGGTGCCTGGAAAAGATGGAATCATTAGAATTAGTGGTAGAATCTGGGTTAATCTTTGGAGGACTTAGAGGTCTAATCCTCCAAGAAGCGCATAATACGGGATACTCAATTCACCTAGGTGACAAGATGTATCTAGATTTAAAAAGAAATTATTGGTGGATGGGTTTGAAGAAATCCATAGCCACATATGTAGCTAAGTGTCTGACGTGTTCACAAGTTAACGTCGAACATCAGAAACCGTTAGGACTTCTACAACAACTTGAAATCCCCACTTGGAAATGGAAAATGGTAACTATGGACTTGATTACCAAGTTACCTAAGAACAAACATGGCAATGACACAATTTGGGTCATTGTGGATAGCCTGACTAAATCAATGCATTTCTTGCCAATTAAAGAAACTTATAGCTCTAACAAGTTGGCTAAGTTGTATGTGGACAAAATTATGTCCCTACATGGAGTGTCGGTATCTATTGTATCTGATAGAGATACTAGATATACATCTCATTTTTGGAAAAGTTCCCAACAATCATTAGGCATGAGATTAAACTTTAGTTTGACTTGCCATCCTCAAACTAATGGGCAAAGTGAGCGTACTATCCAAACTTTGGAAGACATGCTTAGAGCATGTGTGATTGATTTAGGTGGAAGTCGGGATGGCCACTTACCCCTAATAGAATTCTCCTATAATAACAGTTATCATACAAGCATCAAGGCTGCTCCTTCTGAGGCCTTGTATGGGAGAAAATGTCGAACGCCCGTGTGCTTGGCCGAAGTTGGGGAAGCCCAACTATCAGGACCAGAGATTGTCCTAGAGACCACGGATAAGATTGTGCAAATCAGTGATCGTCTCAAAGCTGCACGTGATATGCTGAAAAGTTATGCAGACAAGAGACGTAAACCTCTTAAGTTCCAAATAGAGGACAAAGTCATGCTAAAAGTATCACTTTGGAAAGGTGTAATGCGATTGGGAAAGAAGGGCAAGTTAAGCCCAAGATATATAGGACCATTCGAGATAATCGAATGTGTCGGCACTGTATCTTATAAGCTTAAGCTCCCAGAGGAGCTTAGTGAAATTCACGATGTATTCCACATCTGTAATCTTAATAAATTTCTAGCCGATGAATCGCTAGCAATGTCACATCATGATGTGCAAATTGATGAAAGTCTGAGGTTTGTTGAGAAACCGATTTCGATCGAAAATCGACAGGTTAAGAAGCTCTGGAGGATATTTATACCTATACTAAAGGTTAAGTGGGATGCCCTTCGAGGCCCGAATATACATGGGAGGTTGAGTCCACTATGCGACAAAAATACCCCCATCTTTTTGAATATAATCTTGAGGTCGAGATTTCTTTTAAGGGGGTGAGGATGTAACACCTCGTAAAATCGTGTTCAATAATATAGTGACACGTGCCATTACTTTTATATTAAGTCTATTAAAGACTTAAAGGACTAAAAGTGTCAACATACTTAAAATAAAGCCTTTGCGTGACCTATTGGTGTCAACATGCTTAAACTGAGCCTCTGAGTGACCCATTAGTGTCAACATGCTTAAACTGAGCCTCTGAGTGACCCATTGGTGTCAACATGCTAAAACCGAGCCTCTGAGTGACCCATTAGTGGCAACATGCTTAAACTCAGCCTTTGAGTGACCCATTAGTGTCAACATGCTTAAACTAAGCCTCTAAGTGACCCTTTACAAAGTTCTAACTCTCATATGAGCCACTTGTGAGACGAGAGGGATCATTTGTGTAAATATGTAAAAGTTGGACGATGGAGGGGTTAAAAGTGTTAACATGTTAAATTATACCTCTGAGTGACCATTTAACGAACCAAGAGCTTGACAATGTCCGGACATACTCCCGGGTACATCAAATATTGGTTAAGGAGAGCTAATTATGCTTATAAAGGTGTTTAGAAGTGTAATAAGTTGAGGGGCTAAAAGTGGCAAAAGCTGAAAGATTTTACTGGTTGCTCGCGGGCTGTGAGAGACATGGCCTGGTCTCTCGTCGGCCGCCAGAGGACATCGGCAGCAGAAATTTTTGCTTGCCAACCACACAAGTTGCCAAAACCCATTTGATTCGAAACCATGGACTTCCAAACTGCTATGCCACATTTTAGGACACTTGTAGGCTTCCTCTAACACTTACTAACACCTTGCATCACCTCCTTCAAGCTCTCCAACTATAAATAGGTGCAGTGGTTCATCACTTGAACTTGCACCTTTCTCATAATCCATTCTATCTCCTTCCTCTAGAAGTTCCTAACTGAAAGAAGCATCCAACATAGATCTATTTCATCCTAGGATCACTGGTAAGTGTTCCTTTCTTTTGCATTTCTCGGGCTTTTTATAGCCAAAAGTCAAGCGTTTATGGAAAACACTTTGACTTTCGGTTAAGACCATTATGGTCCAGCCATTGTTCATAATGAACATGGCTAAGTGTTCGTAATAAGGTAGGTGTTAATACCTATAAAGGGCACCTCCTAAAGATCACGTTATAATTATTAGAAAATGTAAGAACATGTTTGAATCGTCAATTTCAGTTCTAGGGTCGGTTCGCAACCGAAAGTCGCAAAGTTTGACTTCTGCTTTGATTTTCGATTCTGACCCGATTTAGATTAGTTAGCTTCTGATCTAAGGTTGCACTATGATTGTAATATAATGTAGCATAACCCCTTGAGGTTATCTTACATGATCATAATCAGAATCTGAGTTTATGCACAAGTTTCGTTATTATGCCAATTTTGACTAAAATTGCCCTTTTTACATAAAATAAGGTTTTAATAGATGACAAAATTGAAAACAAATTTCCTACTAATGTAATTAAGATTATTTGGGGTGCCAAGTCAGTTTATATACTGAGTTTACATACAAGTCCTTGCATTGTGTCGATAAATGACGATAAAGCCCATACGGCTCATAAAACGATTTTAATCATACTTTTTTTTACCAAACCCTTTATCTACTGATATGTTATATTAAATAACATATCAAAACAAATAAACCTGATCTTAGCATCAGTTTTCATTAAACTTCACACAAATCGTCATTTTACCACATAAACACCTATTCGGCGCATATGGTTTTAAACCATATTTATCAATCAAGACTTGTTACCTACTAAGTTTAAAACTCATAATCCCAAATAAGTATTTTTACAGTAGGTATATAATATAAACTCATAATCCCAAATAAATTATCAAACTATGTGTAAAATGACCAAAATGCCCATGTGATGCATAGTTTGGTCATAAATGATAAATTACACATATGATAAGTGTCTTACTGATATTATACCATAAATTAAATAATTTTCTAGAATACTTATGATTAACATCAAAATATATTCAAGTTCCTTTATATAATATAATTACCAAAACACCCTTATAAGGCATAAATTTTATTTTAAAACCTTAACGGGCATATAAGTTGATATCCTACTGATATTGCAACTTATTTAAAGTATAATGGTATATAGAACTTGTTCATGACTCATCCGCTTACCTGATATCGCTTATATGCTTACGGTTAAGTATATGTAACTAGTTTACGGAAATCAACTGAAACGGGTTTAACCTTATCTTTTTAAATCTCAAAATCCAATATGCTTATGATTTACCCATATTATACAAGTCATAGTACTTGTTGGGTTTAAACTATATTCTATCCAGTCATCGCTTAATCTAGCGTATTATACCGTTTTGATCCTTTAAGCTTGTCGGTCTAAGTCTTTGACTTAAATAAGACCGTTAGCATTTTAATTGGTTAGCTTATGCCATAATCCAGACTAGAGCCTTCCAGTAAATGCTATCTGCATTTATTTCATTTTGAATACGGTTGAGATATTAATTCTTGTATTTTAAATCAAGACTAGCTCAGGTAGTACTCTTGACTTATTTTCCCTATACGTGCTTGGGTTACGGTAAATTATTACCGCTTGGTTGGAAATGGGATCAATTGAATGCCGGACTATGGCTAGTAAATCCGCATATTCCGTTTTGATCAGTTTTGTTTGATAACTTAAACATTGAGGGTGAACGACCATGTCCTGGATATCCTCGGCTCATTACATTAGTTAATGGCCACGACCAAAGCCCGAGGTGTAGGCATACACCCGATAGATGCTAATGCAAATTATTTTTACCAACTAGTTGGGGATAACTCATTCGTGGTTTCATAAGTGGTGTGTACGTTAATGATGTCTTGGTCTCTGTACTTGGCCCCATATGTATGCACAAACATGTAAAGCTGTTAACAAGGTTACAAGGCTGACTTTTCCAAGTTATAAAAGATTTTCCGTGCCCTTTGCACTTAAATCCATTTTTGAAATGTTTTCAAAATGAGTTAGTTGGGTGTATTTACCAGCGAAAGCTGACGTATTTTCAAAAGACTAAGTTGAAGGTACAATACGAAATAGGCTATAAGCTGCTTGGTAGTGATATAAGAGGATCTTGCAAATCCTTAGGTCTGCCCAAAGTCTGTTACACAATTTTTGTATATTTTACGATCCGCCTGTGGATCTTTCGTTACAAGCCATCTCTATATTATTTTCGTACTTTGAACATTTGGTTTGTAATAGTAATTTATAATCCACGAATTCTGTTGTGATGTGTTAATTGACTATGATGATATCAACTTACGTCACAATGTGCTTGGATTATAAATTCGGGGTGTGACACACAATGGTTGTGATGAGTTGATTCTTGTCCAAGCCTTGATCTTAGCTTAAGTATGATGTTTAAGCAAAGATAGTGTCGATGGATGCGCTCATGAACATGCTATTCTCTACTAATAAGCAAACAAAACGAATATTAGATGGACACGTGTCCATGCACTTTTAATTCTTTCTTAAAGATTTTCTTACTTTAACAAGTGTTTATTGACAAGCTTTGAATTCTGGGTTAATTACTTCACGGAAATGACAACGAAAACCAAGGCGGTGATGATGATTGACTAAAAATGGTCTAATAAAAACAAATGAAATTAACCAAAATCTAGACTCAAAGTACAACTCTAGACCCGTAAACTCGACTATATTACTAACCGGCAAGTGGACTAATCAATTGTAGAAAAGCTTAAGTAAGTCCGGATATCGAACCCACGAGACTCTCTAATTATGTTAATGACTTTATTTAAACTAAGACGACTTAAAATGGAAATTTCGAAGCGAAGACTTAATTCAATGATAATGGAATGAGTACCTAGGTTAGAATCTTTATTATTATTGAATGGTTTTATTTAAATTTTAATGTGATAGGGAACAGGGGTCTTAAAATAATAAATCCTAAGGAACTGAACAGAACCCCCGACCCTTCTCGGGAGACACCTATGATATCCTAAGGTAGCTATGTTTACCGGTTTATAAGATTTCCTTTCAATTATCTAATGTTTAATAAAGTGTCTAGAATAGCTAACTATCTCTCAATAGGAGGCTTAGACTAACTAAGGTTTTTGATTTGGTTTAACCGACACAAATATGGCAAGTAAAATAAACCGGGTTTCTCTCACAACCTAATCCTAGCAATTACCAATTTAATTCAGTTAATAAACTCTTATTTCTCAATAATGAAGTTTAGTATAATGTTGAGATCTAATTATATTTTTCACTCAATAGTTTCTAGGGTTTATTGGCCAATTTACCGAAAGATTACCCGAACCCGTTAAGACTCGACAATCAACATAAACCTATTCTTTGAAAGACATTCAATTAGATCTATGTGGAACAATTAAAGAATCAATAATTAATTCAAAACATGCAAATACACCAAATCAATTCACCAAAGTTCACTACTTTAGCAAAAATCCCATAAACACATTATAAATTCAATAAAAAATCCAAACTTCAAATAAATCATCAACACCTAGGTAGCAACAGAAAATCTAGCCAATAATCATTGGATTAAACATAATTAAAGTGAGTTTAAAAACTAAATTCATCAAAACGAAAACAAGAAAGCTAAAGGTTAAGAAAATCGGTAACAAAACCTGTGATTCTTTGATCTCTAGGATCCTAGCTTCAATTCAATGATTCCCGAACAACTTCTCCTTCAAAAACTAGCTCAAGATCACCATAAATCACCTTTTAAGCATCCAAGTTCATCTCTTTTCTTGTAATTAGAGTTAAACTCTAATTTATAATCATTCTTCAACCAAATTGATCAGATTTCGAAACTTTCTGATAATCTCATCCTCTCGCTAGCCGCGAGAGGATTATGTAACCCGTTCGCACCCCGCGACCTGTTGAATTTACCCTGGAGAAACATCTTCCTCTCGCTGGCCGCGAGAGACTTAGTGGGTTGCGGTCGCGAGCCGCCAAAGGACCCTTTTCCCATTTTTTCCGCTTCGTTTCTTCCTCGACTTCCAATCACGATCCGGCTCTGTTTCTTTCAGCATTTCAGCTCGTTTTCTCCTCTCTTCAGCTACTTCCATGAACCAAGACCTGTGAAACATAATTGGATTAAAAGTAGATAAATTCTTATAAAACGGAAACGAATATTAACGAAACTAGAACAAACTATGCATGATAAATAGATGTATTATTCAATACATCAGATGATAAAAGTAAAAAAGCGAACATTCTTTTGGCGTGGCAAACATTATTCTAAGCTAACATTTGCAGCTACAACGTTCATACTATTCTGAGCCTTATCAACATCTCGTTTGTGATCAACATTGGCGATACGATTTCAATGGATTTAAGAAGCTCAACTCAATTTTTGTGTACTATTTCAACGGAATTTGGACTCGGGTTTGAGTCCCATCCTTTTTTACCCTTTTGATTCCATTTTAGTTTTACACGTGTTCCGTTTTAGGTGAGTTACTCGATGACTTGTTCTTTCTTACCAGGATTATTTAAGGGCCAACTAAGTCGATGATTAAGATTTACCAGTAGCAAGGCTAAGGGGCTGATTTATATGAAGCAAGCACATATATTGCAGCCGCAGTTCTGGGTCTATTACGCAAATTTCAATCTTTCACACAAGGATAGATTTTCTAGTCCCTTCTTTACTTATATAATATCTTAAGTACAACAATGAAGTAGGCCACTTGAGAGCCCTAACGCTTCTCACGTAACATTCGTCATTGAAAACACTAGTTAATATATTGTTATCTCTTTTTATATGTATTTATACTATGTTAGAATCTCGTGTTTATACAGGCTGAATAAATGTAACACTATATACATAATAATTAATAAATTATGTCTTTAAAAATCTGCGTATTGCAGGGTTTGAATAAACCCACGTCTTTCACGTGTTGAAAAAAATAATATAATATATTAACAAATATAATCGTCGATATATGTTTTTAAAAATGAGTTGTGACATGACAGTTATAAATTAGGCTAAGTTATTAAATATATGGTTTTTCAACTGTGCATAACTTTTTTTTATATGGCCAATAAATGTTAATTCAATTATAAATATTTTAATATAAAAATACGTATAAGAAATTACGAACTAAAACATAGAATCTATTTTTTATATGTGACCTATAAATACTATCCACAATACAAATTTATTTTAACATAACTGATGTATAAGAATTTATACATCTTTTAAACGTCAAATATTCCACATTAATGCGGAAATTCATTGTGTTTTCATTGTTCTTGATACTCATTTGACTTATTTGTGAAAATGCAGGTCCGGGCTTCGGCCCGGTGAAGAAACAATGGCTTTTGGAGCAAAAATGGAACATTTCTACCAAACTGCCAGATATGGCACGACCGTGCCAAGCATCCAGAAGCCGGCACTATCACCAGCACTATCATCAGACTACACAATCCGAGCAAATCCAACACTTGGCACGATCTTGCCAACCCCAAGCACGACCGTGCTCGTGCAATCACAGGCCCTGATCAGCTAGTTTCCGAGATCAACTTAGTCACTTCTGAGTACGATTTCGATAAGCATGACCGTGCCACCTCGGGGAAATTTTAGCGGGATCTTTCCGGATTTGGCATCAAACTTAGTCAACAACTCAGAAAGGCACCTGCCACTTACCAAGCACGACCGTGCCAAAAGGTGGCACGGTCGTGCCAAATGCCCAGTAGCTTAAATACGTGAATTCAACTAATTTGAAAGAGAGTTGGAGCATTTGGGTGGATTTCTCTCTCAAGAAGCTGATCTTGGAAGCTTGGAGATTGAAGTAGGACCCTTTAGGAGGTTGTATCACTTGATAATCCAACTCATTTTGCTTATTACCTTGTCTTAAACACTAGTATTTCACTTGTTATTCATGCACAATCCATATAACTTTGTATTTGTCTTAGTCATTATGAGCCTTCTAGGCTAAACAATTGTGTTGTTTGAATTTCATTGAAGCTAATGAACACTTGACAAAATGGAAATAGATGTGGTGATTATTGTATGTTAATCTTCATGATGATATTTAATCAAGTTTCTTGGAATGCATGTTCAAGTTTAAAGTCATTATTCTTGAATGTTTGATCATAAAGATTTACATGTAGTGTTGGAAAGCCCATGTAGAGATTATGATTATTGAATCTTGTTAGTTGTTGATTTGATTCATAGCATGAAACTAGGAATGGTAATTGCTAACATGATTAGGATGATGATTTGAATATGAGTATGAATTCTTGCATTTGGATTTGTAAAGATCTTATGAATGTTTATATGGATTCTATGGTTTGTGTTCATGTTGGATTGATGATTTAGGCCAAAGTTGTTGTTTAGCATGACCATGCTTGTGATTCATGTCAAGAACTTGTTGAAGATATCATTTACTTGAAACTAAGTTTGGGTGATTAATGTGTTGTTCATGTTAGTTTTCCTTAATTTGTAGAGTTAGGAGTTTTGACAAACAATTAACTCATTATTAAAGATTAACATCAATTTAGCAAGTGAGCTTAAAAGAATGAATCTTAGGTGATTAAAATGTTGTTTCATTATAATTTTTCCAAGATTTATAAAACTAGGAAACCTTGAATGGAAACTTAGTTGAATCTAGAACTTGCATCACCATTAATGTTCCTCGAATGTTGTTATATGTTTGTTAGTGGATACTTAATTCAAGCAACCTTTCTTAAATATTGTTATTGTTAATTCATTTAGTTAATTTTTATCCTTACATGATAGTTTAAAAACAATCAAGAAATCAATTTACTGATCGAAACAGGTTTAAAAGTAATGAAGATTTAGTACTGAGACACCGAGTTCACGGATTGATATCCGGTTCTTACCAGCGAACTATACTACCACCTGACGGGTACACTTGCCCTATGTGTGTGTAGTTGGGTTTAAGTAAAAACTATTCTAAAACCTAATCTGTGTGAACGAAAATTATAATAATAAAAATATATTTAATTCACGCACATCAAGCTTTTGGCGCCGTTGCCGGGGACTCGGTCTTCTTGAGAATGTCGGAGTTACTTGTTAAGTCATTGTGAAGTGTACAAGAATTTTGTCTAGTTATTTTTGTTTGTCTTAATTGATTAATTAAAAAAAGTATGTTAAGTAATTAATTATTTCTTTTTATCTTTGTGTATACATAGAGAGTTGTGTTCCTTCTTTTTCCTTACAGGTCGTGCATGTCCTCAACCCCAGTTGCTGAAGTTGTTGAGCCTTCATCGGAGTCGGAGTGCAATTTTCATCGAAGACTGCGAGAGCGGGCCCGCAGGGTGGCCGCCACAATCGAGGTAGACGCATTGGGAGACGACACACTTCACGAGGTTCATGTAGAAATGGCAGACGGATTGGAAACGAGGGTCTTAAACGACATAGGAAAACCTTCACTTGAGGGTTTACCTGCGAGCATCAATGCACCAACAATAAATAATAATAATTTCAAGATCAAATCTGGTACCATTTCGATGCTGCAGAATGCGGTTCAGTTTTATGGCAAGGATCACGAGGATCCTAGTGTCTATATCGCAGGGTTTCTGGAGGTTTGTGCCACATTCACCATTCATGATGCATCATCAGAGGCAATACGTCTTCCGCTCTTTCCGTTCTCTTTACGTGATGGAGCTAAGGAGTGGCTTCTTTCACTTCCAACTGGGTCTATCTCTACATGGAATCAATTAGCTGAGAAGTTACTTCAGAAATATTTTCCCCCAGAGAAAACTGTTCAGTTAAGAACCAAGATTCTTAACTTCCGTCAGGACGATGATTAGCCCCTCTATGAGGCGTGGGAGCAGTTTAAAGAGTTCATGAGAAAAGTACCACACCACGGGTTGCCCAAGTGGCAACAATGTCAGATCTTTTACCACGGTTTGGATGGTCAAGGGCAGATGATGGTCGATACATATTCAGGCAGAGACATAGGCACGAAAAATACCAACGAGGCATTTGAGATCTTAGAGAAATGCGCCTTGAAGAATCGGACACAGCAGCCATCGAGAGGGAAGAGTTCTAGACAGGGAGTTCATCACGTGAACGATTTCACCGCCATCACAGCACGAATAGATGCCTTATCTTCAAAGTTTGATCGAGTGATGGAGATCCACTCGAGTGGTTCCTCGAGTGGGGGAACATATCATGTAGGCGATTTCCCGACTAGAGAGGTTTCACACGAGCATGTACATTTTATGGGAAACCAGTACCGTCCCAGCATAATCCCTACAGCAATACATACAACCTGGGGTGGAAGAATCACCCAAAGTTCAGTTGGAAGTCTGAAGCGTCAAATCAGCATCCAGCCGGATTCGCTCCACGCCCCCAGCTCCTAGAGGATATGGTGCACCTCGGCCTCAGCAGATGCCTTCCACTAATGAACCTAGTGTGCAGGACATGTTTAGTCAACTCTTAGCTGGTCAAAATTCTCAAAGAGTCGAAAATGAAAAGCGCTTCAAGGAGTATGGCGGTCGTTTCACGAGGCACAAGAGTGAGTTGAGAAGCCAAAAGGCTTCCATGCAGACCATTGAAAACCAAGTTCGTCAGATTGCGAAGATGTTGTCCGAGAGATAGCAAGGGGGTCTTCCAAGTAACACAGAGCCAAATCCTAAAGCTACTGCAAAGGTCATCACGTTGAGAAGCAGCAAGATCGCTGAGGCCGTCACTTCGGCTATTCCGAGTAAGCCGGTTAATGACGAAATTGTTGAGGAAATTGAGACTGAGTCTCCGAGATCCAGCAAGTACAGCATGTCCCAAGGAGCCAGTGAGAGAGTATGTCCCTCCTGTTCCATATCTGGGGAGGTTGAAGAAGCAGAGGATGGAAGAACACTACGGTAAATTCCTTGAGCTTTTCCAGCAACTTCATATAAATCTACCATTTGTCGAGGCACTTGCTCAAATGCCTAAGTATGCTAAGTTTCTGAATGATATTCTATCTAACAAAAAGAAACTTGAGGAGCTTTCGCATGTGACCTTGAACGAGGAGTGTTCAGCAGTTCTTCAGAACAAACTACCACAGAAAATGAGTGATCCTGGGAGTTTCACTATCCCATGCTTGATTGGTAGTTTGTCGGTCAGCAATGAATTAGCTGATCTTGGAGCCAGCATAAACCTCATGCCTCATGTGGGTTTTGCTAAGCTGGACTTGGGAGAGCCAAAACCCACTCGTATGAGCATTTAGTTAGCCGATCGTTCAGTGAAGTACCCTCGAGGTATAGTTGAGAATATGCTAGTGAAGATCGACAAGTTTGTCTTTCCTGTTGATTTTGTGATCTTGGACATGGATGAGGACAAAACTGTTCCTCTCATCTTAGGTAGGCCATTCCTTGCCACTGCTCGAGCATTGATTGATGTCTGCACCGGCAGACTTACTCTTAGGGTGGACAATGAAGAGGTGACCTTTGATATAGGGAAATCCATGCAATACCCACAGAGCCATGATGATGCACTCTACTTTATCGAGACTATTGACACATATGTGAGTGATTATCTTCATAGCACGTTTGAGGAGGAATTTGTGGACACACAGCTAATTGGAGGAGAGACTTTTGGTTCGCCTACTATGGTCCAGTCTGCTGAAGAGATGACATGTCTGATAGGTCATGTGGCTCCCCACGTACTGAGGTTTTTGAAGTGGTGGATCACGTTGCTGAGCCTAAAGCACGCCCTTCGGTTGAGGATCCACCCTCACTTAAGCTTAAGGAGCTTCCAGATCACTTGGAGTATGCTTTCTTAGAGGGTGCGACTTAACTACCCGTCATCATCTCTGCTAGGTTGTCAGAAGAAGAGAAGGGTCGATTGCTTGAGGTTTTAAAGCAGCATAAAAAGGCGATAGCTTGGAAGAACATGGATATAAAAGGGATCAATCCATCTTTTTGTACCCACAAGATCTTGATGAAGGAGGACTTCAAACCCGTAGTGTAGCATCAGAGGCGTTTAAATCCGAACATGCAGGATGTTGTGAAGAAGGAGGTCATCAAATTGCTTGATGCAGGTCTAATATACCCGATTTCCGATTTGCCTTGGGTTAGTCCTGTGCAGGTGGTCCCAAAGAAAGGAGGGATGACGGTGGTGATCAATGAGAAGAACGAGTTGATTCCACACATACTGTCACCGGGTGGAGAGCTTGCATTGACAATCGCAAACTCAATGATGCCACGAGGAAAGATCATTTTCCTCTTCCTTTCATTGATCAGATGTTAGAGAGGCTTTCAGGGAGGATGTTTCAGTTTCCTTGACGGTTTCTCTGGCCATGATAAGATTCCCATCTCTCCTGAGGATCAGGAGAAGACGACATTCACATGTCCCTATGGTACATTTGCCTATCGGCGAATGCCCTTGGACTGTGCAATGCCCCAGCCACGTTTCAAAGATGCATGGTGGCTATTTTTCATGACATGATCGAGGATTCCATGGAGGTCTACATGGATGATTTTTTTGTTTTCGGTTGTTCTTTCGATCATTGTCTCGGGAATCTGAAAAGGATGTTGACCCGATGTGAGGAGGCCAATCTGGTGTTGAACTAGGAAAAATGCCACTTCATGGTGAAGGAGGGCATTATACTTGGACACAAGATTTCGCAGGTGGGGCTCGAGTGATTGGGCCAAAGTTGAGACTATTTCTAAGCTCCCGCCGCCCACATCCGTGAAATCTATTAGGAGCTTTCTGGTCATGCAGGTTTCTACCAGCGATTCATAAAGGATTTTCCAAAATCGGCCGTCCGATGACCCAGCTTCTAGAGAAGGATGTCCAGTTTGTTTTCCCGATGAATGCCTGAAGGCATTCGAGCTGTTAAAGGAGAAGTTGGTGAATGCCCCAATCATGGTAGCTCCTGACTAGGAATTACCATTTGAGTTGATTTGCGATGCGAGTGACTTCGCAGTTGGGGCCGTCTTGGGTCAAAGGAGAGATAAGCATTTTCACCCGATTTACTATGCGAGCAAGACCTTAAACGACGCTCAGGAGCATTACACCATGACTGAAAAAGAGCTCCTAGCAGTTGTCTTCGCCTTCGACAAGTTTCGATCTTATCTCATCCTCTCCAAGACCATAGTGTACACGGACCATGCAGCTCAACGGTATCTATTTGGCAAGCAAGATGCCAAACCTAGACTGATACGATGGATTCTTTTGCTGCAGGAGTTCGACATCGAGATCCGTGATAAGAAAAGGGCCAAAAATCTGGCGGCTGATCATTTGTCCCGTCTTGGGCATTGCGAGGGAAAGGAAGTTCGTGGGGCCAACATCAATGACAATTTTCCCCACGAGTTTCTTATGAGGAATGAGACAAATGACGACTCCCAATGGTTTGCTGATATCGCAAACTACTTAGCCAGCGGCATCCTGATCAAAGGGATGACCTTTCAGCAGAAGTAAAAAATTTTTGCGGATGTCAAGTACTACCTATGGGATGACCCCTATCTATTTAGGGTGGGCGCGGATCAGATGATCTGGCACTGCGTGCACGACAATGAGGAGAGGGACATCCTTCGCCACTGCCACGAGGGACCTACGGGAGGTCACCATGGGAAAATAATACCGCCAAAAAGGTGTTTGATGCTGGATTCTTCTGGCCTTCCATCTTTAAGGACGCCCATGAGTTCGTGAAATCTTGTGACGCCTGTCAAAGGGCAAGAAATATTTATGCACGCCACGAGATGCCGTAAAACGGCATTCAAGTCTGCGAAGTTTTTGACGTTTGGGGTCTAGACTTTATGGAACCTTTTCCAACTTCCTTCGGAAACCGATACATCCTAGTCGCGGTCGACTATGTTTCAAAGTGGGTGGAAGCGCAAGCTCTGCGCACCAACGATGCTAGGGTGGTGGTCAAATTTCTGAAGAAGCTGTTTGCGCGCTTTGGTGCTCCTAAAGCGTTAATCAGTGACCGGGGACACACTTCTGTAATGCTCAATTGGAAAAAGCATTGTCCCGATATGGTGTGCAACATCGGTTTTCTACACCATACCGCCCACATACTAGTGGGCAAGTTGAGGTCACAAACCTGGGCATTAAGCGCATATTGGAGAAGACGGTGAACGCCAGCCGTAAGGACTGGTCTGAAAGACTGGATGATGCACGGTGGGCCTTCCGGACGGCCTACAAGACTCCTATAGGCAATACTCCATTTAATTTAGGCTATGGGAAGTCTTGTCATCTCCCTATTGAGCTCGAGCACAAGGCATACTGGGGCTTGAAAACAGTAAACCTCGACATGGCAGCTGCGAGCGAAAACAGGTTTGTGCAGATCCATGAGGTCGAAGAGCTCCGAAATGATGCATATGAGAGCTCCAAGCTGTATAAGGAACGTACTAAGACGCTCCACGACTCCCTCCTGAAGGACAAGAAGGAATTCCAAGTGGGTGATCGGGTATTGTTATACAACTCGCGTCTCAAGATCTTCCCTGGAAAGCTTAAGTCTCGTTGGTCAGGTCCTTACACGGTGTGGTCGGTGTTTCCTTACGGAACAGTGGAAATAGGCCATGAGGATGGCCGCTTGTTCACGGTCAATGGGCACAGACTGAAGTCGTATGTTGGTGGCCTAGTGGATAGGAGTGAGGAGGTTGTCACCCTCCACCCCAAGAACAAATGAATTCGGGGTGGTGAGTCTAGCTGAAGACTCATAAATAAACTTAGCATATTTTTGGGGTTTAAGTTGTTTTTCTGTTTGGTTGTTTAGTTTCTTTTCAGGTTGTGGTTCGTCTTGGACACGGGGGATTTTGGAACACATTGCCGATCTTCAGGTGTGTTAGTTCGGCTCTTTTCTTGGTAGGAGGTGTTTCATGAGTGATCCAGATTCAAGTGACATTTGTAATTGGGTTTTATTGAACTTAAACAAATAAACTTAAAAAGAAAATAATTTCAAAAAAAAAAAACGAAAATCCAAAAAAAACTGCACTATCAACAGTGTTTTCTTGCAATGTCAGATCTGATAGTGCAGGTCCATTTGCAGAAAAAGCCCATAACCAAATTTTCTTTAAAGTCTTCAAAACTCCACTTGAATCTCACAAACTCACTAAAGAATCCTCCACACCTCCTTCCTTCTCTTAAGAAATCTGTATTCTTTTCATCCCAAGCTTCGTTCCAGGTACGAATCTTTCCACTTTCTTTGTAGTTGTTGAATATTTGGGGTTTGTTCTTCAAGTTATGTTTTCTTTAAAGTTTTTAGGGCTTGGCCTAAATCATACGATTCAAGCCTGTTTTTCGTGTATTATATGTTGTTGTGCTTCACTCTTGACCGATCTACAAAACCCCCAAGCGAAAGTGTTAAAAATCAGGGTTTTGGGGGCGTTTTGGGGGATTTTGGGGGCTGTGGTTCCGTCACACACGGTCGTGCCAACTGTTGGCACGACCGTGCTCTTCATAAATTATGATGAACTGCATCAGAAAACCCAGAAAATCATCAAGCACGATCGTGCCATTGTATTGCACGGTCGTGCCCTTCATAAATTTTTGATGAATCTGGAAATCCTGCTAAGAAATTCAACAAGCACGACCATGCCGACATATGGCACCGTCGTGCCCTTCATAAAAATTTTCAGTTTTCCCCAAAATTCACTCAGATTCGGTCTTGCACGATAGTGCTTGAGTGTGGCCCGATCGTGCTTCATGAAGAACAAACCTAGAAAACTTCATAAAATTGACATCCTCATAAAGCTTGCTGAAATAAGCACGCACGGTCGTGCGAGCCCGTCTGTAACCCAGTTTTTGTTGGTTCTCCGCATTGTAATTGCTGATTTTGTCCTATTCTTGCAGATGAATCATCCGTTTCTTCGATTCAGCGACAATGCTAGGGAAGGGCATTGTATTGCGAAGGTTGAAAGGTTGTGGGCTCGGAGGCACTTAATCGAACCTATGAGGACCCTTCAAACGGTCGATCTCGACCTACTCGGTTAGACCGAAAGATTTGAGGAGCTTATGACCCCTCCTTGGACCCGCCTATTCACAATGGCGGAGTCCCAATATGTCGAGCTAGTCATCGAGTTTTTTGCCTCGTTCAGGTTTATCTTCCCCTGCCCTGATGTTTATGAGAAACGAGTTGGTGTTAGTTACCGTCTGGGACGGAAGTGGCATGATCAATCGATCAGCAGGTTTGGACAGATACTTGGGTTATATGAGGAAGACGAGATCGACCCCGACTTATTTCACGGCAATCTGCAGGAATGGGAGGCTGGTACGGATAAAGCAGCATTCTGGGCTTAGATCACTGTACCGGGCCGGGCCTGGGATCCACGCCGAGCCAAGGCCACATGGATCCTTGACCCGCTGCACCGCATCATAGAGCGCGCCATCTTTCACATAATCAGCGGTCGGGGTGATACCACTGGAAACATCACCACCCGCGACCTCTTCCACCTCTATTGCATCATTTCGGGGTCCAACTACAATGTTGCAGTTAGTATTGTAGAGTCCATCCAAAGGGGTATTGGGTCGACCCCCACGTCGAGGATCTGTGGTGGTGCATTCGCCACCAGGTTAGCTAGGCACTACAGGGTGCGGTTGGATGATCTTACCGTAGCTTGTAATTATGGATTGCTTGCTGTGGCACAACTAACTGCCATGCATATGATTCACAAGGTTAATGGTATCCCGAAGTTAGTGGATCGATTGGGTAGGATTTGGGACCCACTTCCTGAGGGAGAAAGTGATCCAGAAGAGGGCGATGTTGGTGGAGCCGAGGACGTCCACATGCAGGATGCTCCATGATTCGGGCCAGGTGAGGCTGCTGGGGGAGCAGACCCTCATCTTCAGATGGGTGAAATAGGCCAGGGCTTTGGAAGCCCAAGTTGGGAGCACTTGTTTGGTGGTTTTGGTGGTGGTTACGAACAGGGTGCATACGGTCCGCATGAGCCGTCTACAGTGGATCTTTGGAGAAGAATGGATGGGTTAGCGTTGGATCAGCAGGCTATAGGCGACACGACGTGGACTTGATCCGCGCTGAGCAGCATAGACAGGGTAATTTTATGGAAGATATGTACGCGCAAAGTAGGCGTAGCTTTGATTGATTATTCGGGTCTCAGCAACATCTAGCAAGCTCGCTCGGTCATCCGTACACACAGCCGCCGCCGCACTTCACTAGGAGATCCCGGTTTGACCGCCAGGACGATGCCGGTGTTTCAGGATCTGGCGGCCGACCCTAATCTTGCAGCCCATGTCATACTTTTATTTGCATTCTATGTTTGAGGGGTGTACCATTTTGCATTATCTGTACACTCCTCCGTTGTTTCTTTAAATTTCGTACATTTTTATTTTAATTTAGTGGTTTAATTTTTGAACAATGACAAGGGATTGTTGGGTTGGGTTGTTTATGGTAATCTTGATCATGTTTGCAAGTGTGTAGTTTTGAATTGATGATATGCTAGTCGCTGGATGGTGCAGTGGTGCGTTGGAATGTTTCATATTACCTTCTTTCGCTCCATTTCTAGCCTTTGCAACCCAGGGGATTTTTCGTATTACCGCTTCCTCCATTGCTATACTATTGCATTGCATTATGCTCATTTTTTTGTTGTACATCGTGGGCGATGTACAATTCAAGTGTGGGGAGGTGGTTAAGCTTGTTTATGGTTGTCCGAAAAAAATTAAATTAAATTAATAATAATAATAACAAAACTCTCTTGAATAATCAACTCAACACAAGTTTTATAAATCTAAAAGTTTTTGATAAATTCACAAAGGTGAACGAAAAAAGGATTTGCTCGAATAAAAGTTACCATTTAGTAATCTTTTTGTATAAAATTGAGCGTGAGAAATCAAGCAAAATTCCTACCTGTTTGCCTTGCATAATTACCCAATACGCCCGTTCCCGTGAGTTATTTTTGAGCCTTATAGCTTTAGAATTATTTTTCCTCATGTTTTTGCGGGCAAAGATTGAGTGTGCCGAACGACTTTTGCGATTTAGAACTTGTGTTAGGCATGCATTTCGAGAACACAAAGCAAACACATAACATAAAAATGATTGAGGTAGTAGGAAACCTTTTATTTTTAACCAGTTTTAATTATCCTTACACCCACTTAGTTAAACCAATTTGAGCCTTTCCCTTTCATTTCATATAAACCATTAAATATCACCAATCAGCCAATTTAGCCTTTTCTTTTTGAACCCACATTTTTTGTTTAAAGCCCGATCCGGTTAAGACTAACTTTTAAGCTTTTTTGTATAGTTTATCAATTCATTAGTCATAACAGCATAGCTTGGAGTTTTTATCTAAGTGGACATACTTAGTTCCCTCTAAGTTGGTGAAAAAAAGTCGTGTCAATTGGCTTTGCCAGAGCAATTTTTGTGGATACATCTAAGCGGTTTGCTAGCTCTCGGTTAGTTATTTTGATAGTTTTATCTTTCCTCACTTCAAGTTAGTCGAGCCTTCGGTCTTTAGCCGTTTTAGCCACTTTTATAAATCCATTTCCACACCCTTTACCCTAGCCAAATTACAACCCACACAAGACCTCTTGATTTTTGATATGTGTTGGTTAAGTGTTTAGATTTGATCCTTATATAAGCTTATGATATCGCATAGTCATTGTCTTGGCATCGAGTGTTCTAAACATACTCATTGAATTGTATGTCTCCTATATTTTAGCCGAGTGTATGTGAACATTGCGAGGATGTAAGGTGATCTTGTAGGGATGTCGACATGGATCATTGCTCATAACCATATTTCATATACTTTTTGGTTTTTCCTTTTATATCGAGTAATCCGTTTTGTTTTGCCCAAGTTATTTATTTGTGCTTATATAACGCTAGTTGAGACGATTGCCAAGATAGAATTTTGTTTACTTTAGTTTGTTTGAGGACAACCAAAGTTCAAGTATGGGGATGTTTGATGTATAAGAATTTATACATCTTTTAAACGTCAAATATTCCCCATTAATGTGGAAATTCGTTGTGTTTTCATTGTTCTTGATACTCATTTGAGTTATTTGTGAAAATGCAGGTCCGGGCTTCAGCCTGGTGAAGAAACAAGGGCTTTTGGAGCAAATTGGAGCAAAAATGGAACATTTCTACCAAACTGCCAGATATGGCACGACCGTGCCAAGCATCCAGAAGCTGGCACTATCATCAGACTGCATAATCTGAGCCAATCCAACACTTGGCACGATCGTGCCAACCCAAGCACGACCGTGCTCGTGCAATCACAGGCCCTGATCAGCTAGTTTCCGAGATCAACTTAGTCACTTCTGAGTATGATTTCGATAAGCACGACCGTGCCAAAAGGTGGCACGGTCGTGCCACCTCGGGGAAATTTTAGCGGGATGTTTCCGGATTTGGCATCAAACTTGGTCAACAACTCAGAAAGGCACCTGCCACTTACCAAGCACGACCGTGCCAAAAGGTAGCACGATCGTGCCAAATGCCCAGTAGCTTAAATACGTGAATTCAGCTCATTTGAAAGAGAGTTGGAGCATTTGGGTGGATTTCTCTCTCAAGAAGCTGATCTTGGAAGCTTGGAGATTGAAGAAGGAGCCTTTAGGAGGTTGTATCACTTGATAATCCAACTCATTTTGCTAATTACCTTGTCTTAAACACTAGTATTTCACTTGTTATTCATGCACAATCCATATTACTTTGTATTTATCTTAGTCATTATGAGCCTTCTAGGCTAAAAATTGTGTTATTTGAATTTCGTTGAAGCTAATGAACACTTGACAATATGGAAATAGATGTGGTGATTATTGTATGTTAATCTTCATGATGATATTTAATCAAGTTTCTTGGAATATATGTTCATGTTTAAAGTCATTATTCTTGAATGCTTGATCATAAAGATTTACATGTAGTGTTGGAAATCCCATTTAGAGATTATGATTATTGAATCTTGTTAGTTGTTGATTTGATTCATAGCATGAAACTAGGAATGGTAATTGCTAATATGATTAGGATGATGATTTGAATATGAGTATGAATTCTTGCATTTGGTTTTGTAAAGATCTTATGAATGTTTATATGGATTCTATGGTTTGTGTTCATGTTGGATTGATGATTTAGGCCAAAGTTGTTGTTTAGCATGACCATGCTTGTGATTCATGTCAAGAACTTGTTGAAGATATCATCTACTTGAAACTAAGTTAGGGTGATTAATGTGTTGTTCATGTTAGTTTTCCTTAATTTGTAGAGTTAGAGTTTTGATTAGCAATTAACTCATTATTAAAGATTAACATCAATTTAGCAAGAGAGCTTAAAGAATGAATCTTAGGTGATTAAAATGTTGTTTATTATAACTTTCCCAAGATTTATAAAACTAGGGGACCTTGATTGGAAACTTAGTTGATTCTAAGACTTGCATCACCATTAGTTTTCCTTAAAACTTGTCATATGTTTATTAGTGGATACTTAATTCAAGCAACATTTCTTAAATATTGTTCTTGTTAATTCATTTAGTTAATTTTTATCCTTACATGATAGTTTAAAAACAATCAAGAAATCAATTAACTGATCGGAACAGGTTTAAAAGTAATGAAGATTTAGTACTGAGACACCGAGTCCATGGATTGATATCCGGTTCTTACCAGCGAACTATACTACCACCTGACGGATACACTTGCCCTATGTTTGTGTAGTTGGGTTTAAGTAAAAACTATTTTAAAACATAATCTGTATGAACAAAAATTATAATAACAAAAATATATTTAATTCACGACATCAATAATTATTGTCCATAACTATCATTTTATTTCTATTTAATTATCAAATAATTATTGTCCATAATTAAATTTATACCAAATATCTATCTTGAAGAGGTTCATCTGAGAAGAAAATTTAATTATAAAAAAAACAAAAAACCGGTACGATTGTAAAATATTAAGTATTTTTTCTTTTATCTCATTTATTACTATATTTAAGTAATTAATAACTCATAAAAACTATCATTCTCTACACTAATTTTTTTTCTACACACATAAGAAGTTATTCTACATATTTCGAAATTTATCCTACAAAAATTAAAATTTATCCTACACACCTTGTAATTTGCCCTACACTCTAAATTATTTTTTTATTTTTTGAAAGAAATATTTATATTGAAAATAAGTTATAAATTTAATATAGTTAGTTATTAAAGAAAATGATTAGAAATTAATAATCTAAGAAAGTTTACAAATATACCCAGATGTTAAAATTAAATACAAATATTAAATGAAGTAAAATAAAGCATTTTTATTGGTAGAACTTTTTTTCTTATTTGAACCTTCCACTAACTATATATATATATATATATATATATATATATATATTCTTTTAATATAATTTCAATATCATATTCTTTTTGAGAAAAAAATACAATAATAAATACAATTTATACCATATATAATGCACAAAACAAATTTTAAGATACCTATTTTTTTCTTTAATGAATAAAGTACATACTAAAATGAAAAGGAAAGTAAATTAGTCTTTCAAACACTAAATATACTTTAATCTTTTATATTTAACAAAATTATATATAATTTGTTAGTAGTTACACTTTATCTCTTTAATATATATTAACCACCTCCATGATTTTAAACGGTTAAAAATTTTGTGTACGTTCATATTTAAAAATAAGTTACATAATAAAAACGTGTATTTTATTCTCGTTAATTTGAGTGCTAGGTAACCGGGCGCTTCTGGGGCTCGAGCAAGTTATTTATAATAATAGATATTTATGATTAATACATACTTAATATACTTGTATATATTTTTTAATTATATAAATTACTAATCCAAAAGCATATATTATTAATAGTATAAGGGATGAAATTAAAAAAGTTGTTTATATTTTTTAATTTATATAAATTACTAATTCTTTTCAACATATGGATTTAAATCGTTCATATACACCTTTTTATTGCTATTGTTTTTTAATTAAAAAAATGATATGTTATAAGATTAATAGTGTCTAAGGGGAGCAACCATCTGAATTAACTGAAACCGATTAAGCGAACCTGGAATAACCAAAATCGGTTTAACCAAAATTAACGAATCGAAGAATTCATATTTTCATATATTTCTAGCATTTATACCTTTAGTTCAAGCATTTCATATTTATACTTCTATTTTATGTATTTATATTTCATTTCATGTATCTAGACATCAATTTCTTGTATTTATACTTAAATTTCATGTATTTTAAGCAAAAGTTTTAGCCAAAATTTGGTTTTGATCATTATTCGAAATTACGAATCAAACCAAAAACCGTCAATCTAGCCAAATAAATCAAGCCGATTAACCGAAAACCGAGTGGCTGCTAAAATAGTATAATGATGACTTTAGTTACGGATGATGATAATAATCGAACCAGCTGAACAATGCACACCCTAGTAGTGTTTGTATTTCTGGCATATCGTGCGGGCACCTTTCTAGGTCTTACTATATATAAAAAAATGAACTTAGGTGAATAATAGTGTCAACCCAATATCCTAGTTTGTTAATCGTATATTGATCACTTTCCATCAATTTTCCCAAGTGATGGCCATTTCGTATATGTTTTAAGTATTCTTTGATCATCAAAATGCCCAGTTCCCTGATAGAGATTTATAGTATGTGGTAACTTTAACAATGTCGAAAATTGCATGTGTGTTATCCTGCTGGTAAATCTCTAGGATCAACTTTTGTTGAGGGCCGGTAAGGACGTGTTAGTTCATCATCTTCTTGTGTCATTGCTTCGTTCTCCATAGAAAGAAACCTCGTTTGTGTTGGTGTGGTTAATACCACCATAAACTGACGCATAGCCATTGCCCCGATGGAACTTTGATAGGCGTAAGGGTTGAGTATTTCGAATGAAAGCTGTTGGGCATGAGCTTCCAACAATTTTCTTCTCATTTTTGTTGGCTCAGCTAGTTCTCCAAGGAAGCTATGTTATATCTTTTTTCAGGAACATATATTCTCACACGTATACCTTTCTCTATATATTAAGCTATCCACATTGAGTCTGATCACGGCATAGGGCGATGCTCCATAGACCCCGCCAAGGGTGCAATGCCCCTCGAATCCCCGTAGTCACTAGGGGCTTCACCCCTTTTAACAAGCGGGTTAGACGTGCTATAAATGAGCATCGTTTGTACAAGTTTGTATTAGAAACCTCTTAACATGTAACAATGTTTATACTCATTTCTCTTTTATTTTAAATAAATCCAACTAAACTAAAGTAGAATAGATGAAACAGAAATCACTGGTTTGACCAAAAAAAGACAACTTGCCATGCTATCAATCCTAACATAAGTAAAATAACACAGAGTTATCACAAGATTTTTCTTGGATAAAATGGTAGGTTATAGCATCGTTTTGGTTCTCTGTGATTCTCAGTGTGCGTGTTCCCTAGTTCTTTGTAGGAACACCCCCTTCCCATTTTTTTTTCTTACTATTTCTATTATTGTTTCTTTTTCTTTTTCTGTCACTTTATTTTTGTATTTTTAATTGTTTTTCTGTTTCTTTATTTCCATGCTTTTTGTGTCTTTTCCTTGCTTTCTTAAGTCACAGGCCAACAACTATTAAAAAAAATGGAAGCGGGGGTACTAATCCCTGTCTTCTCCAAAAGAGTCAACATACCATGTAGGAAAAGATTGACCGGTTCTTCCGGTGATATACGTATGTGACTAGGAGAAGTCAACTATATCTAGTTTTGATTGGTATATTCCTGATTCCTCCATTGACTTACTAATATATTTAGTCAATGGGCTACAAAATTGTATATATGCGTTTTGTAATTTATTGATTTTGTTTCCATCGAGTTAACAAAGCGAGTTTGACTTTGGATTTTGTCAAACTAATTAAAGAGCCGGTAAACTTCATAATGAACATTGAACTTATATTTAATTAAATTCTTTTATCAACTTCTCTAAAGTAGTTTATAAGATAAAAAAATATCTAAAAAATGTCATTTGTAACATATGGGATTACACAAACATATGGGTTAGCTGTTGTAGAAAAATGTAGCCTAATTCATCTTAGACGCAAGAGCCCTCTATTAGTGGGTTTCTGCACCCTTACCTCCTTGATCATTGAGCGGCCATTTAGCAGCCTTAGTTGGTGATCCAGGCGATTTCTCTCTTGACGATCAAGCTTATCCCTCATCGTATCACTATCCGAACTCAAGCATTGTTATTTTGAGGTCATATCTACTATTCAGATCTTGCCTCGAAAATGAAACAAAGAAAGAATAAAATCAGTACACCATGACGACCGACTCTACCAAATTCTTTAAAGCATACAAATAATTCATGTGTGGCATGTGTGTTA
This sequence comes from Scalesia atractyloides, assembly GCA_947069175.1. Classification (NCBI taxonomy): domain Eukaryota; kingdom Viridiplantae; phylum Streptophyta; class Magnoliopsida; order Asterales; family Asteraceae; genus Scalesia; species Scalesia atractyloides. The sequence continues at coordinate 55,545,643 of CAMTDV010000029.1, forward strand.
TAGGAAAAAGTTAACTGCATCGGCGTTCTAAGACGTAGAGTTGTATTTGGATGGGCGCACCATTAGTATATATCACAGATTCACAGTTCGTTGATAGATCAGAGCATGAAATATGTAAAAAGTTATAATCCAATGTGCATACACATTTAAAAAAGTTAAACATAGAATTCTCTCGTGTTTAAAAAAAAAGTAACTAAAAGAATGTGTTAGGATATAGTAGGAAATTTATTTTAATAGAAAGGCTAAAAAGTAATCTTAATTATCTATTGATTAATCAAGGACTTGGATTAAATATGTGGAATTGAACAAAAAACAGGAGGCGGTGAATTAGTTTAGATGTATTCTAGTTCATGCAATGAAATAGTTTATCTCTCCTCAAAGTTCTCTCGTTTTTAAAAACGGTAATAACTTTTTATAGGACATTAATTTTTAATAAAAGTTGCACCATAAAAACGAACATTTTTTATCTTTAAAACGAGTATACTGTTGCTATACTTTTAAAAACAATTTCGAAAACCCGGATGCGTAAAACACAATGGATAAAAAACATAAAAAATGGGGTTTCCTAAAACGCAATGAACAAAAAACATAAAAAAAAATTGGTTTTTTTTAAACGCAATGGACTAAAAACACTAAAGAATATGTTTTTTTTTATAAAACACAATGAATTAAAAATATAAAAGAATGTGTTTTTTTCTAAAACGTAATAGACTACAAACACAAAAGAATGAGTTTTTTTTTCTAAAATTCAATAAACTAAAAAAATAGGTTCTTTTTTTTCAAAAACTCAATGGATTATAAACACAAAAGAATAGTTTTTTTCTATAACGCAATAAACTAAAAACAAGAAGAATGTGTTTTTTTTTTTCTAAAACGCAATAGACTAAAAACACAAAAGAATGAAAATTTTTTTTCTCTAAAATTCAATGAATAAAAAACAGAAAAGGAATGTTTTTTTTTTTCTAAAACGCAACAGACTAAACATACAAAAATATGAGTTTCTAACATGCAATTCGAAAACCCAGATCACAAAACACAATGATTGACGAAATTTTTACAGATTTCTCACGCAGATCGAAACCGAATTCTTCTTAACGGTTGGTGAAATTTGAATGCTAGAAGCACTGATCAACGATTGAATCGAGTGATTCGCTTAAAAAAAGGGGAAAATGAGAAAGTGTATAAAATTAAAGTTTCTTCAAAAAAGTTGAAGAACATGTTAATTAAGTGTTTTAATCATTGATTATTTGATGAAAAAATCGCAATATAATATAGTGATTATGGAGAGAGAAAATAAAGAAAAGGTTGAACATGGTTAGTTTTGAAGATGTAGAGAAAGAGAAATAGAGAATATGAAATGAGATTGAGTTAATGCCCCTTTCTGTGTTTTTTTATTATCTGACACATGTCCTTCTATTATTGCTTTATACACTTAATACTCAAACCAAACTCCCTATTTGACTATCTCCTTAAAATCAAAAAGAAAAAAAATACTCAATTTTGTGACTTGTTTTTCCAAGAAAATATTAAAGTGTATAAAGTTAACTTAAGATGGGTAAAGTTGTTTAACACTATGTATAAACAGGAAAGACGATAATGACAACCATATTTCACGAATTATTAATTACAATACTGCCACGGTCTCAATCTTGAAAATCCAATTGAAGTGATCAGTTGTCCATAATCATTCATAGGCTTTCAATGCTAATAATCTCTTAATTGATCCTTATCTGCCTATAGCATTATAGTCTAGTAGTATTTTAAGGATGGTATAAGACTTAGGGACAAGTAGGTCCTAGGTTCGATTAAAACAATGAAGTTTTTCTGGATTTATTGGATTTACTCATGAATCATTGTATATGCATTATTGCCTATTAATAAATGGATATGATCGAGTAATTCCGCTGATATCAAGACGATACTCTAGTAGTTCATCAGTTATCAAAATTTGCCATTAAAAAATTGATCCTTCATCTCTGTGTGTTTTTGTATATACGTGTATATGTTTATTTATGCAAATTGATATTTATAGAGTCCAAACTATGAGCCATTTATCGATAATAATATGTACTTGTGATGTGACCTCATAACTATCGTTTGTGTTCGTAAGCATGGTAAACTCTAACGGAAAAGAAACTTTGTTTCCATGAATTTCATTTATTTTATTTCAAAACATGTTATGAAATAGTCATTGATATAAAAATCTATTAGTTGTTCATTACAGTAGATGAAGTTACTTTTGTTAGAGTGAGAGTTGTCTTGCCAACAAAAATGAAAGTTAGGACTGTTATTAATCATTTTAAAGTATAGATTATTATTAGCCATTAACTTATATTTTGGATTATTATCTAATCGACCATATATATACACATATTTGTGATACACTGAGGGGGTAGGCATCCATCACAGCATGTTATGTGTCCAAGGGGGAAGGGCAACAACGTCCATTAAAAAAGATGCGCATACGGCTCACATGCCAAGGTCCCGACACATACAAGTCACATGCAACTTCAACCATCTTTCGTAAATATCCATAACTTTTTTATAGATCATTTTTAAAAAATGTATACTTACCATAAGTCAAGTGTTTTTTTATCTTTAATATGATTATAGCATTGGTAACTAAAAAAAGGTTTAACACCCAGTTCTATAAAACACAATGAATAAATTAACACACGAGATAAAACACCATGTACAAATTTACACCAACACAAAACACTACGGGTAAATTAGCGTTGAGGTGTAAAACGCTTTGTGTCATTTGGGACTAAAATGTAAAATACCATGTGTATAAATGTTTAAAAAAAACCATGTTCAAACTAAAACACCGTGTTATGGATACTAATTATTAGTAAACCACAGTGGCCAAAGCTAAAACATCATGTTTCACTGAAAAAGCTAAAACGTTATGTAGATAAACAAATAACACCATGTACTGTATTGATAGACATAAAAACCATGTAAAGACTAATAATACCATGTATACACTTAAAAACAACATTAATTTACTAAAAGCAACAGGACAGAGAATAATCTTTTAATCATTCACATTTATACCATTTTTATTAATAAATAAATGTTAAGACGGCTTATGTATTCTTATGTTATTTGTGATTCTACATTAAATCCTTATCTATGTCTACACACATTTATAGGATTAGGGTTGATACATTTCAGAATTTTTGAAATTTTATAAACTTTCAGACTCCTAACAACCAATAACTTTATTTATTTATTTTGTATTTTTAATATTATTTTAAAGTATTTTTATCATTTATTATATGTAATTTATGTGATTACGTATGTGTAATAACCAAATTACGTATACGTAATAACCAATATACATATATTTAATCACAACTCTATCAATAAAAAAATATAAAAAAAACACTTGAATAATATTAAACATATATAAGTAATAAATGAACCAATTGGTTGTAAGAAGATATCAAAGTTCTTAATATTTTGGATTTTGACAGATGGGTATTAGACTAGGATTTAACAAGTTTAAGTGTTAATTGGTATGTGTGTGGTTAATTGTGTGGGTTAGTTGACTATGAGTAAATGTGTCATATAATGTAGGTTAAATATGCAAATTGAAGGCTTACATGAAGAAAGTAGGAGTATGAATGCTCAAGAAACGAAAAAACAATTTGGCACCATAGCCTCAGCTTGATTTTTCACAGAACAATTGGGTCGTAGGCTACGGTCCCAACACAGCTACGGTAGTCGCACATGATTATGGGTATTAAACATAAGATTTAGAGTTTTGAGAGGCACTTTTCATTCTAGTTCGTATTGGGAAATTTTTGGGCGATTTTGAGAGCAAGATTGAAACTTTTGGTGATTCAAACCTATCCAATCATTATTTCTTCAACAACATGCAACCCAACACAAGATTAGAAGATTCAATCAAGAAGATGAGCGGCTAAATCTTTTGTGGTTTTCTCCGGATGGATGATCCTTGTATGTTGATGGTTTAATTTAGTTTTTTTTTTGCATTTGGGACATGCAATCTATGCATTTGATATTTTGTGCTATTTGGTTTATCAATTGATTGTAAACTGTTGAATTTTATCTAAAATCTTGTTATTTATCTTTCAATTCATGAGAGTTCTAGTAATCTAGATTCATTAGAAAAGGGTTGGGTTTGGTAATTTGCAATTGATAGCCAGGTGATGATTCTTTCATTTTTATGCAATCAAAGTAAATCTTCCTTGCTTGTCACAATCAATCAATCCATTAACTTACACAATCATGTCTATGTGATTTTTTCAACTTGAAACTAGATTTTTAAATCCAATTTAAATCTGAATCTTAGAGGAAATTCTCATAAATTGTTTACAACCTTGTTTCAATAAATTGCTAATCTAGTTCAACAAACTCTCAAACAATTGATTTTACTTTTTTTGTATAACTTAGTCACGTAACAACCAATCATTGAGCAACTATTTCCACAATACTCATTGTAGTTCGACACACGACTTTACCTATCTAATAAGGTATTTAGGGATTGAATTTTACTTTTATTTTTATTTTTTACTGACCTTTCGACATCGGTAAGAGTTCGGAAATAATCTTGATGATATATGTATGTCAGCACGGTGCGATAGGGAACACAAACAATTGTAATCACGTAACTTGTTATTTTTTTAAATATATAAATTATAACAATATCATACTCAAATTAAAAAGAATAAAACGCTTGTTTTTATGGTGTACTTTTATTAAAGAAATATTAAAGTATGAAAGATTGTGGTTGTTTAAAAATTGTAGTGGGAAGTTGGTTTAAGAGATAAATTATTATTTAAATAACTAAAAGTTGAGTAAGGTTGAAAGCGCAAAGATGTAATTATTGTTTAAAAATTGAAAGGTTACATGGATATTGTCTCTAAAAAGTCTTTAACACATGCATTAAGTGTTGTATCTTGATCAATCATACTTGTTATTAAAATGTGTGTGTGCGTCATATGAAAACCGACATAAGTTACGAAAAGCTTTAAACCATTCATGGCCTTTTATCTACTTTTACATATTGTAATTATTAGCTTCTATTTAATCTTAACTTTTGGGGTTAAATAAAAAGATCATTTTAACACCTTCTTTCTTTTTGAAACTTTTTTATACAATAATATATTTTTTTTGATAAAATTATAGAAAATCTCATCCAGGTTTATATAAAATTGCATCTTTCATCCTTATTGTTTAAAGTTACACTGTTGTCCTTTGCAATTTTTTTTCAGGTTTCATCCTTTATTGCAAACTTTGTTAGTTTTTAGAGTTAAGTGATGTCATTTATGTGTTATGTGAGGGTATGTTCGAACTTTCATCCCCTTTTTAATTCCCTATCCCTCTCTCCTTTCTCTACCTCCACTTGATCAAGAATAGCTTGATCTTCATCATCACCATACCACACCACCGCACTCCGATTTGAACCAGGCGACATCCTTAGCCACTTATATCCTAAACCGATTGCCTTTAGTCACTGAAATCAAAGTTAATTCAATTTTCAGATTGTCGGCTTGGTGGGTCATCTAACTCTTAACCGAAGAACTAGAAAATTTCCGTCCTATTAAACTCTCTCCATACACAAAGCTCATATAATATTGAACCAATTTGAAACATGTTGTTGAAAGGGATATGCCTATAAGATCTATGTGTCTTTGTAGATTGATATGGATTTAATAAAATCAGGTTCCTAATTCAAAATCCTGGATTTTCCCTGAACTAAGGGTACAAATTGAAACACAGAGTCAAAATTACTTGAATTGCAAAATCATAATAACATAAGTCAAAATCATGCCATTCCACCTCTTGAATTCAATTATGAACGATAATAGTTAATTACTTGGTCAAAATCATCCTCATTTTGTATTGACGATGCCGCCCCTAAAGAATCAATGATGTTAATGAATGAACTTAAAGTACTCTTATGTAGTCGATTGTTTCGCTAACTCGGTTTTGATTCTATTTGGCCACGAGTGTTTGCTTGTTTGTCTTCCCCTTTATTCTGAATTCAGTGATAGATGTTATTGATTGTATAAAAGTGTTTAGAGAGGGGAGAAAGAGACAGTCTCAGATAGGGTGTAAGGCGGTGGTGCTAGAAAAAACAAATGAGGGGTCGCTGGCGATGATGATGGTGGTGGTGTTTCCATATATCTATACACACATACACTTCATATTTTCTTTTTGTTTAATTATGGTGAAAGTACCAAAATGTTATCTCATGACACGGACGTAACATGATTTAGCTCTAAAAAATAGGTGAGTTTGCAATATACAATGAAACCTAAAATAAAAATAAAATGTGAAGGATAGTTGGCATGACTTTTAAACATGAAGGATGAAATGTTCAACTTTATATAAACTTAAAAGACATAATATGCAGATTTCTCATTTTTGTACAGATGTTTTGGACGTTTTTAATGTGACAACTGGCAAATAACTGGTAATTTCGTACAATGTAATCAATAATTTCATATTATAATCTTATGCATGATTATCGTAATTTAAATTCAAAACTGAGTCGTACGTTATTAGGGCAAATAAATCTGATCATAACATATACTGGTTTCCGATACGACGAGAAACAGACCAAAACAATGCCCTAAAAGTGTGGGTAGAAAGTGTTGGACGCACTAAATGCGGTGACACTAACCGTGTCGGTAAATCCGCAAACACGAATCCGAACAAGAAATGACGGCATTTTAATGCCATACTTGAGCCCATATACAAATGAAAACACATATTGAGAACAACTATTACAATAATACATAACTTTCCGGTATAACGCCTAAATTGCAAAACTATCCGTTTCGACCAAAAAAGCGACAAATGGCGATTTGTCCGCAAGACTAATTCGGAGGATTCTGGATGTCAAGATAGAAATAAAATAATGCTAAATATCCTAAAATAATATGAGAATAGCAAAAATGCACAAAAGGCATCGTTTCCGGTCATTCGTCAAACATTGCACAATTCGACCGGAAAGCGGCCGATCGTCGAAACGACGAATATTTTAGTGGCCGATAGCCTCATCCGGGCGTCTAGTGAACTAGTTAAGCGTTATTTGGAACTCGGAATCCATTTGACTAACATGGAACCACAATTTTCGGTAAAGTTCGGCGGCGGATCATAAAAGTGCCAATATCTATCGAACGGTCGAACGGAAGACATATCGGCAACCCTAATTCATCGTGTATTCGTCTAGCGAACTAGTCATGAATATTTTTTGATCGGAAATGCACTAATTTGACACCATATTAGTTGTGGTAATAAAAAACAAACGCTTCCGGTAATAAATATATAGTTCCGTTTATTAACGAATACTTCGACGATGAAAGATCTAGCGACATATCCGTCATCCGAAACTTATTTTGGAAGATCATATGGATTAAATGCCATGTAATTACACTCTAAACACAAGTCTTATGCTTAAGATGCTAGAAGATTAACCCTAATCACTATACTTAACATAATTACCTAAATATCTTTATTTATAACATGTAAAAATAAATTTATACTTCACCCTCCCCTCAATTTTGACGGTCACAAAGTGGGTCCCAGCCACTTGATTTTGGTTGAAAAATGGTGATGCTAAGCATGGCATATTAGATCTTGATGAGATGGAAAGATATGTATGATTATATAAGTAAACTTCTCATGGTATTATCTCATTATTCACCCAAAAATTCACAACACTTCTCCTCCCTTTTCCCCCTCTTGCTCACGGCAACACCACCACCACCCTAAGCCACAATTGCGCCACCCTTGAACACCACTTTATACGTCATTAGAAGCCTAATCAAGACTAGTAAAGGAGCTTGCATGGATGGAGATCATTAGGGCCTTCTAAGGAGCTTCTTTTCTTCTATAATCTTCAAGAAATTTGTGCACCCATTGTGAGCTAATCTCCTCCATAATCTAACTTATTTTTGTGCTTAGATTATTAGTGTACAAGTTGATCATCTTGAAAATCAAGAAAAGATAAGTTAAAAACCCTAAAACACAACATAAGAATAACACTAAATATTGTATATTTTGTGATGATTATATGCTTATATGATTGTTAGATTGCATATTGAAGTTGGTTATGTTGATATTATGATATAAAAGTGAGATTATCTTGTGTGATTTAGTATAAAAAACAGGATTAAAACATGATAAGGTTTAAATCTAAACAAGATCATCACTTACATCATCCATGTAAAATACTACTACTTAAATAATTTTTATACATAAGAATGATTTTTATAAGAAGTAAACATATGTATTTAAGTTGTAATTACATTAAAAATGTGTAGTAATCAAAGGGTTACATGCATGAACTTGTTTAAACAACAAACTAAAGTATTGTTTTGAAAAGAATAATGAACATTAAAAACCCTCTTGATTTACTAGGGTTTTTAACAACAAAAGTCATGGATGATGATATGTAGATTATGTTAAATAAATATTACGTAGTTTGTTATGATTATGAGTTTAAACAGGTTTTAAATACGTTTTTAAAACGTGGAAAACGCCATAGTTTAAGGGGAACTATGGCGAAATTTTCTAAAAATCTAATCGCGATTAAAGTATGATTAGTGGACTAAACACGATTAGTAACCTAAATCGTCATTAAGTGGACTTTAATGACAAGGGTTATCCCTAAAAAACCAAGTGTTTAAATAAATTTACAAATATATATTTATAACTAAAATAAATACTTTTACAAAAATATGTTCTTATTTGGAAAATAATACAAGTATTTGTATGAATATTTGTTACTAATAAATGGTATGTATACATGTGTGCATTTTATATGTATGTATTAGGAATTTAGGGTATTCACAATAAAATACCCAATCTTATACAAAATACAAACACTTAAACAATATACCAAGTATTGGTGACATAATAAATATATTCTCACAATGCGTCGAAACAATAAATCGGACAATTAAAGCAATGCGAACAATAGGCGGACATTCATGATTTCACCGTCGCGTCGACGACCAACGGGTGAATCACCGGCATGAAAGGTCGTTGCGACAATGGGCGATCCTCGACGAAAATGAATATATAACGAACGACGCCAACGACAAGTCTAAATATATATTTAGGCATTCAACATATATACACGCTATCGAAATGAAAAATCCGGAAAGTTAAGTGTATTAAAAAGTTAGAAAAACTATAAGTAAACACTTATAATGAAAATGGGCTTACGTAAATATACATTTGGGGTAGGCCCAAATTGTGAAAATGATATATTAGGCCCAAATTCCATAATAGTTATGGATGAGGCCCAAAAACTTATAAAAATATATGGGCTAGTCCCAAAGACATAAAATACATGGGCTAGGCCCAAAGACATAAATTACATGGGCTAGGCTCAATGATATGAACAAATGGGCTAGGCCCAATGACAAAAAAACATGGCTAGGCCCAATGACAAGAAAACATGGGCTAGGCCCAATGACAAGAAAACATGGGCTAGGACCAAAGGCATAGATGACATGGGGTAGGCCCAATGACAAGAAAATATGGGCTAGGCCCAATGACATGTGAAGGGCAAGGCCTAGTTCAAACATTGTTTGAAAACAATAATATATATATATATATATATATATATATAATAATATTCATCGAACAACAAACTACCAACACTATAATAACAATCTAAGTTGTTCAATCATAACAAAGAAACATATAACAAGAATTCAAGATGAACAACGTGTACAAGGTCCATTAAGACCTAGGTGTCTAATGAAACCAATACACATGTAGGTTACATACGTTGCGGACACCGAAAGTTAAACAGTAAGACTTAAAAGGAACGCAAAAACTGTGAGTTCATGTCCCTCCTTTCATTTATTTCAAAGTTTTGTTTTAAACTATCGAGGGGAAATACATGTCATGTGAAAACAATATGTTAGCTATGGGTTAGCAGATAACAGATCACTGTTCGTAAGTAGGATGATAACAATAGTAACCATTAATCACTTAGTGACCAAGGTGCAAAGGAAGTAGATCTATTGAGTTTGAGACCCGCTCCACTCCTGGTTGGTATACCATTCGGAGTGCTTTTGTGATCCCAATGATGTCAAAATAGTCTCGGTTTGGTTACTTACTTATGGCACAAGTATGTCAGGGTGCTCGCGACACACTGATAGATCCTTAATTAACTCATTGATGTTAATAACATACTTGGATTTCAATACAGGTTTTCAAGGATGACATTTTGATACGAAAACATTAAACCACATGAACTCGCCAACTTTATGTTGACTTTTTAAAATTACATGTGTTTCAGGACGCAGGACTTGAGCTGGTGATGGGATCCGGGTATGGCTTTTCAAGACAACGATGTATTACTTTTGGAGGGTTTGCCCTTTATATCCTAACCTCGTTTGGGTAGATAGAGGTCAAAGCCTCAACATGGAATTGTGATGAAAACACTATCTTATTTTGGAACTATGTCTTTTAAACTATGTTTGTAATGGTAATCTGAAACTGATAACAATCTGATTTCACCTTTTGATGGTTGTAATATCGGAACGAAACTTATGAATGGCCTGCATCGTTGTTAATTTATAATGTTTACTATATTGGATGCAATGATTATCTATTAGTCACACACTTGCGCTTCTGCTACGACCAGGGTATGACAGGTTGGTATCAGAGCTCCGATTGTAGTGAACGAAGGAAAAACTTTTCAATAAAAGTTTGGTCTACCATCACCAGGGGCTCACACATGGAAACAAAGTTTTAAAACATGATAGAAATGTTTTGGAATTATAACAAGATAACAAAAAGGTTTTCATTGTGTCACTATAACACAAGGATCTATCACATAATTGGTCAATGATGGATGGACACAAAACAGTAAGATTGCATGGAATACAAAAGAGAACAAGCTTTGCATGAGAAATGGTGATTAATTAAAAATATATCATAAATTACTAACATGTATATATATGCATTGTACGGATTATTTTCCAGGACTATGTCTTCAGCATCGAGTTATGAGGAAGACCTAGAGAGTATATATCCGATGATGGATATGATCGTGCTACCGAGGCCCAACCTTTAGGGGATGGAGCCAAAAACGGAGATGATGGGGACTTTCAACCACTGGCACTGATCGATCCCATGGAGGTAGATGCACCCCCAGCAGACGACGTATTGGCCATCCCTCAGCCCCCACAGGACATCATAGTGTATGGTCACCCAGAGGGTGAACACGCTATTGTACATCTGGCCGTGCCCCTTGCTGTAGTCCCCCCCCCCCCGTGATTGATTTAGATGATGACGACGAGATACCGGTGTTCCATGTTGAGCACATGGAGGACGACCTGGGTGATGGCGAGGTTTTTGACGATATCGCTATACTCGAGAATCCACCCCCAGATATCCCAGTCGTGGACATCTTGTCATCCACTGATACTGCTCCGAGTGAGCATGAGGCAGACGATGCTTCATCTGCCGCCCCAGGCACTCCTGCATCTATGTACTCACCCCATGCGGCCTCACCGGCTCGCGTCAATTCGTTCCCTGTCAGAGTCCCGACCCCTAGACCCACTCACTATACAGGACCTACCCGTTACTACTCTTTGAGCGGCACTCCACGTGCCCCCGAGCAGCCACCACCATACTTCTATGAGAGGTCCACGTACCACCCTGTTTTCAACCCATCTCCAGCTGGACCTTCTCATATGCCAGGACCTTTCTTTCTCTGATAGAGTACCCTCCATGTATGACCCATGTCCCACACCACCTCCAGCAGGCATGTTTACTCCGACAGCTCCACCGGGCACGAGCTCTTCAGACCCTTATCATCCCTCACACTTTCCTTCGATCCTTGTGGAGGAAAGAGTGACTTCACATGACCTACAACTCTCTCTGATCTTTCGTAGGATTTAGGAGATAGAGTCGTAGCGTACTGCTCACACCACTAACAGAGTGACACCCCCACCACTGTCATCACCGATACCACCCCCACCATCATACCCACCTCCATCACCACCACCACTACCCCTATCACCACCACCGACTCCACCTTTCTACTGCCCATTCTACCACTCGTCATGCCCGTCCGAAGCACGAGTGAAGGAGCTAGAGCAGTTTCAGACGGATGCTACTAGGAGCATTTCTAGTCTCGAGGAGGAGATGGCCTACTATCACAGTATGATCCCACGATCACTATTTCCACCACCCCCTCCACCCCAGTAGCATGTTTGTAGATATCTTTTGGGGATCAGTTATACTCTTGTTGTTTTGGCTCATGAAGACCCAGCCTTGAAGATCCCAGCTTTTGGAAGACAACTTATTGACGTGAAGAAGCAATGTAGTAGAAAATGGTACTTTTGTAATGTAAAAACTTGTATTGACTAGGGTTGTGTACCCCTAAGTCCTTTTTGGCTCTTCGCGAACAAATTGTAACAAGTTGTCATTGTATAAAAGTGTATTTTCTTTATGTTACATTGTATTTTTTTTTATGTTATGGTTGATTATGACATGATGTGGTTATTTTTTATTGATGCATTGCACATTTATCATGTACCGATATGCTGTTGTATATAAAAAAAAGAAAAAATAAAATAAATAAATAAATAAACTGTAATAATAACATGAAAGTATTATTCGACTAATTGTGAGCGACATATTGTGTTAGAAGACAATGCCGCCCCGCAGAAGAAGTTCAAACAATAACACCCTACCCACCACACAAGAGGAGCTGAACGAACGCATCTCCCAAGCCATTGCACAGTACGAGGCAAACCGCTCTGAGCATAGCGGCAGTACAAGAGGTTTAACAGGAGTAAATCCTCCCACTGGTAATACACGGTTTCTCATAAACCTCGATACACCCTCATCCATCTTATTCGTGCTACTTACTCATGCTTAATGGTGTATCCAATGATTTCCGGTTGCACATATAAGCAGTTTCTTGACTGTAAACCTCTGAACTTTGATGGTACCGGAGGCGCTGTAGCCTTCGTACGCTGGACTGAGAAGACAGACTCAGTCATCCGAATGAGTAAGTGCCCGGCTGAATTAAGAGTCACCTATGTTACCGGACTCTTTGTGGATGGAGCTCTATCATGGTGGAACCTTCAGGTCCAAACCAAGGGCGATGATGCTGCATATGCCCTAACCTGGGAGGAACTAAAGGAGATGATGAAGAAGAAGTATTGTTCAAGACCAGAAATTCAAAAGTTGGAGACATAATTTTGGAATCTGAAAATGATCAGTTCAGAGACATTTCTGGGTATACACAGCGATTCCATGATATATCCCGAGTAGTGCCATATCTAGTGGAACCAGAATTTAAACGTATTGAGAGGTACATTTGGGGACTTGTCCCTGAGATCCTGAGTCTGGTGACCTCGTCGAAACCACAGAGATTGGTGAAGCTATTGAGCTAGCTGTCAGCCTGACTGAAGAGGCTGTACGCTAGGGGAAGTTGCCTAAGTATGGTGGAAGCAAGAAATAATCTACTGAGTAGGCTACTGATTCCAACAAACGAAATTTTCTCATTTCAAGAAGGGTTCTCGTGGTAACAACAACAGTAATAAGAAACAAGCCACGAGAGAGGTTAAGGAAGCTAAGGCATATGTTACCACATCCACGAGCACCGCGGTTAAGAAGTCCTACACTAGGGAAGCACCAAAATATCCCAAGTGTCCTTTCCACCATCACGGGGAATGTCGTGGCCCAATTGTGGAAAATGTGGCAAATTTGGTCATCGCACCGAAGCGTGCCGGGGAACCAATACTGAAGATCAAGGTTGTTTCGGATGCGGAGAAAAAAGGCATTTCAAGAAAGATTGCCCTAAAGCCAATCAAGCACGTGGGAGAGCGTTTGTAATTGGAGCTAAGGATGCTCGTCAGGATCCAAACGTGGTCACCGGTACGTTCCCTATCAATGATCACTTTGCATACATTCTTTTTGATACCGGGGCAGATTTCAGTTTTATTTCTAAAGAGTTTAGGGATATACTTGGGGTAAAGTCGAGTAAACTAGATGTTCCCTACTCGATTGAGCTAGCTAACAGAATTTTAATTGAGTCAAAAGAAATAACAAAGAAATGTACGTTAGAATTGGGTGAACGGAAGTTTGATATAGATCTATTACCAGTTCAACTGGGTAGTTTTGATGTTGTTATTTGGATGGATTGGCTGTCCAATAATTGAGCCCAGGTTATATGTCATGAGAAAATCATTCGCATCCCCTTATCCGACGAAGAACATTTGGTGATTCACGGGGAGAAGCTTGATACACCTCTTCGAATCATAAACTTCATGAAGGCTCAGAAATGCTTGAGGAAAGGATGCATCGCCTTTCTTGCCCACGTGGTGGGAAAGAAGCCGAGGAGCGCAAGATTGAGGATATACCAGTAGTGAGGAAATATCCCGAGGTCTTTCCAGAAGACTTGCCGGGACTAACCCCACAACGACAAGTCGAATTCCGCATCAACTTAGTGCCAGGAGCTGCACCTATGGCAAAAGCTCCATATGGCGCCCTCAGAAATGCAGGAACTATCCACGCAGCTGCAAGAGTTGCTCGACAAAGGTTTCATAAGATCGAGTTTCTCGCCTTGGGGAGCTCCGGTGCTGTTCGTAAAGAAGAAAGACGGAACCTTTCGTATGTGTATCGACTACCGGGAGTAAACACGTTAACTATCAAGAACCGGTACCCATTACCACGGATCGATGATCTGTTCGATCAGTTACAGGGATCAAGTTTTTATTTGAAGATTGATTTAAGATCCGAATATCATCAGTTGAGAATCTAGATGGAAAGTATTCCCAAGACAGCGTTTAGGACTCGTTACGGTCATTACAAGGTCCTTGTTATGCCTTTTGGCCTAACGAACGCCCCTGCAATATTCATAGATTTGATGAACCGGGTGTGTAAGCCGTACCTTGACAAGTTCGTTATCATCTTCCTAGATGATATACTGATATACTCGCGCACCGAGAAGGAGCACGAACAACACCTGAGAACCATTTTGGAATTGCTGAAGAAAGAACAATTATACGCCAAGTTCTCGAAATGCAAATTTTGGATTCGCAAGGTACAATTTCTCGGTCACGTGGTGAACGAGAACGGAATACATGTTGACCCTTCAAAGATCGAGGCCATAAAGAATTGGACCACGCCAAG
Source organism: Scalesia atractyloides (assembly GCA_947069175.1). Classification (NCBI taxonomy): domain Eukaryota; kingdom Viridiplantae; phylum Streptophyta; class Magnoliopsida; order Asterales; family Asteraceae; genus Scalesia; species Scalesia atractyloides. Next base: position 55,560,796 of record CAMTDV010000029.1, read on the forward strand.
AACCCCCACGGAAATACGACAATTCCTAGGCTTAGCGGGATATTACAGGAGATTTATTGAGAATTTCTTCAAGGTTGCCCAGCCGCTAACCTCACTTACCCAGAAGGATAGAAAGTTTGATTGGGGAGAAAAGCAAGAATCAGCGTTCCAAGTATTGAAAGAAAAGCTATGCAAAGCACCAATACTATCCCTCCCGGACGGTACCAATGACTTTGTGGTGTACTGTGATGCATCACATCAAGGTTTAGGTTGCGTGTTAATGCAACGAGAAAAAGTCATCGCGTACGTGTCACGACAGTTGAAAGTTCATGAAAGGAATTATACCACGCATGACCTGGAACTAGGTGCTGTGGTATTTCCTTGAAGATCTGGCGTCATTATCTATATGGCACTAAGCGTACCATATTCACAGACCATAAAAGTCTTCAACATATATTCAACCAAAAGGAACTGAATATGCGCCAACGGCGTTGGGTGGAAATGTTGAATGATTATGACTATCAGATCAAGTATCACCTGGGCAAAGCAAATGTCGTAGCAGATGCCTTGAGTAGAAAAGAACGAGTTAAAACATTTTGGGTGCGAGCCTTGGAGATGACAATCCAGACGAACTTCACAACTCGAGTGCGTGAAGCACAACAAGAAGCATTGAAACTAGAAAACATTCCAGCTGAATCATTAAAGGGAATGGAAAAGCAGTTGGAACCAAACAAGGATGGAACTTTATATTTCATGGGAAGGATTTGGATTCCCTATTATGGTGAGTTGCGAGACTTGGTGCTAGATGAAGCACACAAGTCCAAGTATTCGATACACCCAGGATCGGACCAAATGTACCAAGATCTGAGAGAATATTACTGGTGGCCTAATCTCAAGGGAGATATTGCGACCTACGTTGGGAAATGCCTAACTTGTCCAAAGGTCAAGGCCAAATACCAGAAGCCATCCGGATTATTACAACAACCGGAGATCCCTATTTGGAAGTGGGAACGGATATCAATGGATTTCATTACAAAATTGCCACGGACCTCTCGAGGTCATGACATGATATGGGTTATCATTGATCGGTTAACCAAGTTAGCTCACTTCCTACCCATCCGCGAGAAAGACAACACAGAGAAACTAGTTGAACTATACCTAAAGGAGATTGTGGCACGTCATGGTGTGCCAATCTCGATAATCTCTTATAGAGATGGGCGCTTTGTGTCATGGATCTGGCAATCGTTTCAAAATTCATTTGGTTCTCGCTTGGATTTAAGCACAGCCTTTCACCCGCAGACCGACGGTCAAAGCGAGCGAACCATCCAAACATTAGAAGACATGCTTCGGGCCTGTGTGATGGATTTAGGCGGAAACTGGGACACTCATTTACCATTGGTAGAGTTTTCCTACAACAACAGTTATCACACCAGTACCAAGGCCATGCCATTCGAAGCACTATGTGGACGAAAGTGCCGATCGCCATTATGTTGGGCGGAAGTCGGTGACAGACAACTTATTGGTCCCGAACTAGTGCAAGAGACCACAGACAAGATATTTAAGATATGTGAGCGCATTAAAGCAGCCCAAGATAGACAAAAGAGTTACGCGGATCGAAGACGCAAATTATTATCCTTCGTGGTGGGAGAGAAAGTATTGTTAAAGGTCTCACCTTGGAAAGGCGTAGCTAGGTTCGGGAAGCGTGGGAAGCTCAACCCGAGATATATTGGACCTTTCAAAATTCTAGCAAAGAATGGTACAGTGGCTTACAAGCTAAAACTGCCAGAGGAACTCAATAATGTACATAACACATTTCATGTGTCCAATCTGAAGAAAAGTCCAACAAATGACACCGTTATCATCCCAGCAGATGAAATTCATGTTGATGACAATTTACAATTCACCAAAGAACCAATTGAAGTCAAGGACTGGAAGGTCCAAAAGACAAGAAGAAGCCAAATCAAACTGGCGAAGGTACCCTGGAACTCGCGTCACGTTCCCGAGTATACGTGGGAGCGTGAAGATCAAATCAAGTCAAAATACCCCCACCTGTTCGAGAAGACTCCTTCAGTGGATGCCTCAAGCTGAATTTTAGGACGAAATTCTTTTTAACAGGAGGAGTACGTGACAACTGGCAAATAACTGGTAATTCAGTACAATGTAATCACTAATTTCATATTATAATCTCATGCATGATTATCGTAATTTAAATTCAAAACTGAGTCGTACGTTATTAGGGCAAGCAAATCTGATCATAACATATACTGGTTTCCGATACGACGAGAAACAGACCAAAACAATGCCCTAAAAGTGTTGGTAGAAAGTGCTAGACGCACTAAATGCGGTGACACTAACCGTGTCGGTAAATCCGCAAACACGAATCCGAACAAGAAATGACGGCATGTTAATGCCATACCTGAGTCCATATACAAATGAAAACACATATTGAGAACAACTATTACAATAATACATAACTTTCCGGCATAACGCCTAAATTGCAAAACTGCCCGTTTCGACCAAAAAGGCGACAAATGGCGATTTGTTCGCAAGACTAATTCGGAGGATTCTGGATGTCAAGATAGGAATAAAATAATGCTAAATATCCTAAAATAATATGAGAATAGCAAAAATGCACAAAAGGCATCGTTTCCGGTCATTCGTCAAACATTGCACAATTCGACCGGAAAGTGGCCGATCATCGAAACGACTAATATTTTAGTGGCCGATAGCCTCATCCGGGCGTCTAGTGAACTAGTTAAGCGTTATTTGGAACTCAGAATCCATTCAACTAACATGGAACCACAATTTTCGGGGAAGTTCGACGGCGTATCATAAAAGTGCCAATATCGATCGAACGGTCGAACGGAAGACATATCGGCAACCCTAATTCATCGTGTATTTGTCTAGCGAACTAGTCATGAATATTTTTGGATCGGAAATGCACTAATAAAAAACAAACGCTTCCGGTAATAAATATATAGTTCCGTTTATTAACGAATACTTCGACGATGAGAGATCTAGCGACATATCCGTCATCCGAAACTTATTTTGGAAGATCATATGGATTAAATGCCATGTAATTACACTCTAAACACAAGTCTTATGCTTAAGATGCTAGAAGATTAACCCTAATCACTATACTTAACATAATTACTAAATATCTTTATTTATAACATGTGGTAAAAATAAATTTATACTTCACCTTCCCCTCAATTTTGACGGTCACAAAGTGGGTCCCACCCACTTGATTTTGGTTGAAAAATGGTGATGCTAAGCATGGCATATTAGATCTTGATGAGATGGAAAGATATGTATGATTATATAAGTAAACTTCTCATGATATTATCTCATTATTCACCCAAAAATTCACAACACTTCTCCTCCCTTTTCCCCTCTTGCTCACGGCAACACCACCACCACCCTAAGCCACAATTGTGCCACCCTTGAACACCACTTTATACATCATTAGAAGCCTAATCAAGACAAGTAAAGGAGCTTGCATGGATGGAGATCATTAGGGCCTTCTAAGGAGCTTCTTTTCTTCTATAATCTTCAAGAAATTTGTGCACCCATTGTGAGCTAATCTCCTCCATAATTTAACTTATTTTTGTGCTTAGATTATTAGGTACAAGTTGATCAGCTTGAAAATCAAGAAAAGATAAGTTAAAAACCCTAAAACACAATATAAGAATAACACTAAATATTGTATATTTTGTGATGATGATATGCTTATATGATTGTTAGATTGCATATTGAAGTTGGTTATGTTGATATTATGATATAAAAGTGAGATTATCTTGTGTGATTTAGTATAAAAAATAAGATTTAAACATGATAAGGTTTAAATCTAAACAAGATCATCACTTACATCATCCATGTAAAATACTACAACTTAAAAATAATTTTTATACATAAGAATGATTTTTATAAGAAGTAAACATATGTATTTAAGTTGTAATCACATTAAAAATGTGTAGTTATCAAAGGGTTACATGCATGAACTTGTTTAAACAACATACTAAAGTATTGTTTTGAAAAGAATAATGAACATTAAAAACCCTCTTGATTTACTAGGGTTTTTAACAACAAAAGTCATGGATGATGATATGTAGATTATGTTAAATAAATATTAGGTAGTTTGTTATGATTATGAGTTTAAACAGGTTTTAAATACGTTTTTAAAACGTGGAAAACGCCATAGTTTAAGGGGAACTATGGCGAAATTTTCTAAAAATCTAATCGTGATTAAAGTATGATTAGTGGGACTAAACACGATTAGTAACCTAAATCGTCATTAAGTGGACTTTAATGACAAGGGTTATCCCTAAATAACCATGTGTTTAAATAAATTTACAAATATATATTTATAACTAAAATAAATACTTTTACAAAAATATGTTCTTATTTGGAAAATAATACAAGTATTTGTATGAATATTTGTTACTAATAAATGGTATGTATACATGTGTGTATTGTATATGTATATATTAGGAATTTAGGGTATTCACAATAAAATACCCAATCTTATACAAAATACAAACACTTAAACAATATACCAAGTATTGGTGACATAATAAATATATTCTCACAATGCGTCGAAACAATAAATCGGACAATTAAAGCAATGCGAACAATAGGCGGACATTCATGATTTCACCGTCGCGTCAACGACCAACGGGTGAATCACCGCATGAAAGGTCGTTGCGACAATGGGCGATCCTCGACGAAAATGAATATATAACGAACGACGCCGACGACAAGTCTAAATATATATTTAGGCATTCAACATATATACACGTTATCGAAATGAAAAATCTGGAAAGTTAAGTGTATTAAAAAGTTAGAAAAATTATAAGTAAACACTTATAATGAAAATGGGCTTACATACATATACATTTGGGATAGGCCCAAATTGTGAAAATCATATATTAGGCCCAAATTTCATAATAGTTATGGATGAGGCCCAAAACTAATAAAGGCCCAAAAACATATAAAAATACATGGGCTAGGCCCAAAGACATAAAATACATGGGCTAGGCCCAATGACATAAAAACATGGGCTAGCCCAAAGACATAAAATCCATGGGCTAGGCCCAAAGACATAAATTACATGGGCTAGGCCCAATGACAAGAAAACATGGGCTAGGCCCAATAACAAGGAAACATGGGTTAGGCCCAATGACAAGATAACATGGGCTAGGCCCAATGACATGTGAAGGGCAAGGCCCAGTTCACACATTGTTTGAAAACAATAATATATATATATATATATATATATATATATATATTTATATTTATATTTATATATATATTTTCAAGAAATATATATAACAATATTCATCGAACAAACAAACTACCAACACTATAAGAACATTCTAAGTTGTTCAATCATAACAAAGAAATATATAACAAGAATTCAAGATGAACAATGTGTACAAGGTCCATTAAGACCTAGGTGTCTAATGAAACCAATACGCATGTAGGTTACATACGTTGCAAACACCAAAAGTTAAACAGTACGACTTAAAAGGAACACAAAACCTGTGAGTTCATGTCCCTCCTTTCACTTATTTCAAAGTTTTGTTTTAAACTATTGAGGGGAAATACATGTCATGTCAAAACAGTATGTTAGCTATGGGTTAGCAGATAACAGATCACTGTGCATAAGTAGGATGATAACAATAGTAACCATTAATCACTTAGTGACCAAGGTGCAAAAGAAGTAGATCTATTGAGTTTGAGACCCGCTCCACTCCTGGTTGGTAGACCCTTCGGAGTGCTTTTGTGATCCCAATGATGTCAAAGTAGTCTCGGTTTGGTTACTTACTTATGGCACAAGTTTGTCAGGGTGCTCGCGACACACTGATAGATCCTTAATTAACTCATTGATGCTAATAACATACTTGGATTTCAATACAGGTTTTCAAGGATGACATTTTGATACGAAAATATTAAACCACATGAAATCGCCAACTTTATGTTGACTTTTTAAAATTACATGTGTTTCAGGACGCAGGACTTGAGCTGGTGATGGGATCCGGGTATGGGATTTTCAAGACAACGATGTATTGCTTTTGGAGGGTTTGCCCTTTATATCCCAACCTCGTTTGGTTATATAGAGGTCAAAGCCTCAACATGGAATTGTGATGGAAACACTATCTTATTTTGGAACTATGTCTTTTAAACTATGTTTGTAATGGTAATCTGAAACTGATAACAATGTGATTTCACCGTTTGATGGTTGTAATATCGGAACGAAACTTATGAATGGCATGCATCGTTGTTAATTTATAATGTTTACTATATTTGATGCAATGATTACCTATTATCACACACGTGCGCTTCCGCTACGACCAGAGTGTGACATTTGAAGGTTGGTTTGAAGTTTTGACGGCTATTCTAGGGTTTCTGTTGGTATTTTGGATCAACAGCAAGGATCTCGGATAGAGGAAGTGCATTTTGGATCATTAGAGAAGCATCTCGGATCAGAGAATTAGCATATCGGATCAGAAAACTTGAATTTCGGATCAAAAAAGTGCATGTCGGATCATAGGTGTCCATCTCGGATTGCATCTCGGAGCATAGGTGTTCATCTCGGATTGCATTTCGGATCATAACAGTGCATGGCGGATTTTTGGTATTGATCTTGGATCATCTCATATCATCTCGAATACCATCTCGGATCATCTCAGATTATCTCGAATACCATCTCGGATCACTGTTCCGAATCACCATCTCGGATCAGCATCTCGGATCAGCATCTCGAATCACTATTCCGAGTTTCCATCTCGGATTGTTAATCCGAGTTATACTCACAAAGGTGGAAAGTTAAGCAGCTGACGTAACCGGAGATAAACGTTTCGTATACCGAATTTGATCCATAAACAATTTTGACAAACCGACTTCACGGTTAGGCTCGTGTGATTTTTAGGAGAAAAAAAGGCACGGAAATTCCTAAAATCACTATCGGACATTATACGTTATTGGATTCGTATCGTCGAGACGAGTCTAACGGTACAATTTAGTAATCACACTTTGCGGACAAATTTTTAAAGTTTTTAGCGAGATGGTTCGGTAGAAATGTCGAACATGTCAAACTTGAACGAATTGTTGAGAATGGAGCACGAGGCAGGCACGACCAACAAACCGCCAAAAGATGTTAAAGGTAGAGAATTACCTTACATGGAAGGATAGGTTTCAGTCATTCATTGAATATCAGCACACACGGATGTGGATCTGTATTCAAGATGGGTACATTAACCCAACTCATGACTTTGAAGGCAGACAACGTGTCACTGCCCATGTGAACATGTCAGAAGCTGAACAGAGAATGTATGAGTCTGAGAAGAAGGCCTTAGCTGCTATAAAGATGTCGTTACCTGATGGCATCAAACATACATTCAAGCGATATACCACATCGAAGGAGATGTGGGATGCTCTAGAGAAGAGGTATGAGGGCAATCCTGATGTGAAGAAGAACAAAGTTGATATGCTAAAGAAATAATTTGCTGTCTTTAAAGGCATGAGAAATGAGTCCCTTGAAGATATTATCACGAGACATTATGATCTAATGTCAGAAATGGACAATTATGACATAGAGGGATACACATATGTTGAGATAAACGCTAAGTTGCTTGATGCTTTACCTGCCAAATGGGATATTTATACTCTTATGATAAAAGGTGAAGCTAACTATGAATTATATTATTAAAAACGGTTTAATGGAAGGGGTGCCAGTGTAGAGGTTTCACGTGGAAGATAAATATTTTCCATGTCAAAAGGGAAAACAACATAAGAAACCTCACAAGTCCAAAACAGTAAATTCCATAGATGCCCCTAATGAATTACTTCATATGGATCTATTTGGTCCACTGAACGTAAGGAGCATAGGTGGAAAGTACTATTGTATAGTTGTCACAGATGATTACTCACGATATGAATCATGGGTTTTCTTTTTAGGTACAAAAGATGAGACAGCAGAGATGCTGATAGATCTTTTTAAAAAATTGGAAAATGTCCATGATGCACGGATCAAGAGGATTAGGAGTGATAACGACACGGAGTTCAAGAATCAGATTCTGGATCTCTATTGTTTTCGCAAAGGAGTTGAACATCAATATTCTGCTCCTTATACACCTCAACAGAATAGAGTCGCTAAGAGGAAAAACAAGACGTTGATTGAAGCCGCTAGGACTATGCTTTCTGATTCAAAGCTTCCAGTTCTTTTTTGGGGAGAAGCTGTGAACACAGCTTGTTATGTCCTAAACAAAGTTTTGACAGTTAAACGAATTAACAAAACACGTCACGAACTATTGTTTGACCGGAAACAAAACTTAAAAGGCTTTGAACCATTTGGATTACCCTGCACCGTTGTGGGTATAAAGATAAGAAAAAATTCGCTGAGGTAGCTGACGAGGGTTACTTTCTAGGTTATATGCCTGGAACACCGAATAAAAGGGTTTTAAATCTAAAAACTGGTAAAATTGAGGTCGTGTTTAACATGGAGATCACTAGTTATTCACCTCAACAATCAACGAGTGGTCCTGCTATATTATAGATTATGATAGTGTCTTTAAATCATTTAATATTTCTGATTTTCCAATGCAGATGAGTGTCCAGTGATTCAAACTGTGATCAGTGAAGATGAAGAGGGTGATTTCATGCCTAGATCGAGTATATCAATGACAGATGCTCCAGAAACTTCTTCCAGTGTAGCTCCACAGGATTCAAGTGATAGTGAGTCTGAACCTATTTAGGGGGGGATTTTACTAATCTGTTTGCTAATAAGAACATTCAGGAGGAGATTGGATCTAATCTGGGAGATACTTTAGTTGTTGACATCCTTGCTACTACAAGCACAAACAGAGATCATCCAGTTGAGAACATCACAGGTGATGCAGCTGCAGGTGTTCATACGAGAAGAGGTGTTATCGAAGGTTCCTGTTTGTTTACTTCAATTCAGAAGACTGGGATGATACATGAGTGTTTATATAGCTGATTTATTGCCCACGAGGAGCGAAGAATGTTCACATGGCTCTAAAAGATAATTGTTGGGTCGAAGCTATGCAAGAGGAACTAGCTCAGTTTAAAAACTCAAAGTTTGGGAGCTAGTTGACTTGCTTGAAGGAGAGATGGAAATAGGCACCAAGTGGGTGCTTAAGTGTAAGAAAGATGACCGAGGGATCGTGATAAGAAATAAGGCTCGGTTAGTGGTGAAAGGGTTCAATCAGCAAGAGGGGATTGATTACAATGAAGTGTTTTCACCAGTAGCAAGGTTGGAAGCAATTCGTTTGTTCCTAGCTTTTGCTTCATTTAAGGGCTTCAAAGTTTATCAACTTGACGTGAAAAGTGCGTTTCTATACGGGAAAGTCCAAGAAGTGGTGTATGTCTTTCAACCAGATGGGTTTACTGATCCAGATTATCCAGATCGAGTCTATCGACTCGATAAGGCATTGTATGGATTGCATCAAGCACCTAGAGCGTGGTATGAGACACTGTCAGCACTTTTGTTAAAGAATGGTTTTGAAAGAGGTCAGATTGACAGTACACTTTTCATTAAAAGAAAGAAGGAAGACTTTCTAATGGTACATGTATACGTCGAGACATCATGTTTGGGTCATCTGATGAGAACATGTGTCATGAATTTGAGGAGGTAATGAAGAGCAAGTTTGAAATGAGTGTGATGGGTGAACTATCTTACTTTCTGGGTTTACAAGTTGAACAGAAGAAGGATGGGATATTTATACATCAGACAAAGTATGTGTATGACATTTTGTCTCGTTTCAAAATGGAGGATTGCGCTACTTTCAGCACACCTATCTGTGAGAATCACAATCTTGGTCCAGATCATGAAAGTGTGGAGGATGTGGATCAAACTCAATAAAGAGTAATGATTGGTTCTCTAATGTACTTTACTTCTTCAAGACTAGACATCATGTTCGCAGTGTGTCTTTGTGCCAGATATCAACCGAATCCAAAACAGTCACATATGAAAGTGGTCAAGCGGATTCTTCGTTACTTGAAGGGGAAACCTAACTTGGGTTATAGTATCCAGCTGCTAGTGATTTGAAGTTTGTTGCTTTCACTGATTCGGACTTTGGAGGATGTAAATCAACCAAAAAGTCTACCACATGTGGTTGTCAGTTCTTAGGAGGGAGGATCGTGTCATGGCAATGCAAGAAGCAGTCTTGCATGTCTACCTCTACGTGTGAAGCTGAATATATTGTTGCGGGTAGCTATTGCTCTCAGGTTCTCTGGATACAATAGCAGATGCGCGATTATGGTTTGAATTTCACTCGCACTCCTATTATGATAAACAATAATGCCACTATTTCAATCACCAACAATCCCGTAAAACACAGTCGCACAAAACATATTGACATTCATCATCATTTTATACGAGATTGTGCTGAACAGAAATTGATTGAACTGCATAGAGTCAACACACTAGATAACCTTGCAGATCTTTACACAAAAGCATTTGACGGGGCTCGTCTTGAACATTTAGTCGAACTCAACGGGATGAGGAATCAGGAATAACCAGTTTTCCATAAGTATTTTCGTAAATAATTTACTGTTTTTCAAAAATTAAAAAATAAAAAATATAGAAAATCAAAAATGAGTTTTCACTGTGTGGAAAAGAAGAAATGATGGTAAATAGCAACTTAGATTGTCACACTAAAATTCAAATTGTTTAAGTGTGATAGCAGCTTCATCATATGATGTAGCAGTAGGCATAAGACATGAAATCATCAACCACATTGGTGTTAATAAACATAACGAACTGTGTATGAGTGGGTAACATATCAGTGACGTATGGTTTTATAACCTTAAATCTTGCGTTGATAGATTGCCAATATCTGAGGTTTTAGGTCTTTCTATCGTTATTTCATCCGGAGTATCAAGGTTGTCCTTCTACTACATCCAGATATATGCTGACCTAAGCACAACCACGATATCTTAAAAGAGCTAAAATGCCAAATCCTAGAAATTGAAGAAGCTCTCCTAGAGAGTCATTCCAATGTGCAAACCATTAATCATACCAAAATTTGGTATTTTCCCTAACCCTCGTTGGATATTGGTCTCTTTGCTGTACGGAAGTACTGACCTGATCACCAATTATCTAACATTGTAAATCAAAAAGGAAGAGTTTCGGTATACTCACGTACTACGAGGAATCTTTGTGCATACCTTGATCGTGGGGGTATGTCCTGAAGTGGGACACATTAGTATATCAGTATAAAATTACCTTAACATATCACTAGGTAATGTACTTGAAATGTTCATGTATTTTTGTTTAGGTGGATAAACAATACTGGTAATCGTCTTGAACTGATTTTCATGAAAATTACATATAGAATTATCTAATAGTGTAAAAAACAGTTTGATAATGCTGATATGATCTTCTTCCCAATGATTCTCTCAAAAAACAGAGTGTTTATTATTTTGTTATTTACTTGCTTTCAGAAAATATGAAAATACAAAAAAGATTTCCTTTTATTTGTAAATTCTTAGTGTACAGAAATTGGGTATTCATGGAGGAGTTATTATCGATAGGGGAGACGGTGTTAGAAGATGAGTTTAAAATTTTAAATCTTGCAGGTGCAGTGTGCTTAAAATTTTGAGTGTGTGGTTGGAGTTGTAAATTGCTAAATCTATGATATAGTTTTACCATCTCTTGAATAATAATAATTTGTTAACTTGTGTTGAAAAATTCTTATGGTTTCTCGAGATGTTTGTTTTATAGTATACAAATTGTAGCAGTATGTTGTTGTGAAGTTTGGTAAAGAGGAGTTTGATTGGATGCATGGTAGAACCTCCTTTCTACATTGTAGACAGCGTTGAAGAGTTTTGAAGATTGCTATGCAAGTGCTAAACTAGAGTTTACTCAAACGCCAACGATTTAGAAGTTTTGGTGATTGGATGCATCAGCTTAGGGGGAGTCTGCTGCTGACAGATGCTATTAAAGCTGAAGCTATCCAAAGACCAAAGACGTTTGAAGATTGCAAGATGACTGAAGACAAAGTTGTTTTATGAAGCTATTGTCAAGGGAGAGTTTGTTGGTGCATATTTGTGACAAAAACTTAGATTTGGTCTTTGGATATCTTGTAATTACTAAAACTAAAAACGGTTAGCGGGTTTAGTTTTGTAGTAGTTGATTAGAAGTGGTTGGGCTAAATCTGACACAATATGGGGGAGTGGTAGGCGAATTAGGCCTAAACAAATTTGCAGCCCATGTGGTGAAACCCTAGCCCAGTTGTAAGTTTGTCTCTATATAAAGAGAGTTTTGCATTAGGGTTAAGGTTGCTCAGTTAGTCACTTCAGAGAGAGTTAAGAGAGTATTCTTCTGATCTAGATTGATTGTAATCCTTGTGAGAGATAATCAATATAGATCGGGTTTATAGTGATTGCTGTTCGTACTCGTTTTCTGTGATAATCTAATCTAGAGGATTCTGCACTCTAGGTTGGATAAACGATTCTGTGAAAATCCACACGGATTAGGGGACCTACAGAAACATTAGCTGGAAACAACTAACAAATAATACTTTCTAGAAAAATTATATAAACACTAAATTGTCTTGTTTGCGGAAAAATCCAGTAATTAGTAGAGATATACAACACACCTCAGAACAAAACAAGAAATATCCGAAATCCAAAAATAATATTATTTATCATCAACAATATATAGGGCATTGAAAACAACACAAAAATCCCTACATAAATATTACCTGTTAAAGCTACATAGCTCATTCAGTAGCTACCAAATAACAAAGCCGGTACAAAAAGTATGACCAAAATAACAAATTTACTAGTCCAACAAACTAGTTAATGAATTTTGGACATCAAAAATATACCAAAGATGGAATATGTAAACAATTCAATGGAAGTAGTATAAATTGTCGGTTTTTGACCCGGTACGAAACATTAGCCGAATCCATCATCCGAACAACAAAACGACAGGTCTAGTGAACTAGTTAAACAAATTTTAACATCACTATAATGTATTGGATTGTTAATTCTTATAAAAACTAACCTTTTAAATTATCAAAGTTTATAAAATATAAGTAATCTTTATAATATATATATATATATATATATTATATAATAAAGATTTTAATGGATCTTCCACTAATCCACTTTGTTATGTGTTGTAAGGATGTGAAGTATGCTAAGTGTATGCTAGGTGGATGCAAGACCATAACACCAAATCACTACACATTCCATTAGCCATTTCATTTCCATTTTCAACGACAATTCAACACACAAAAACTCTACCATCTTCATCTTTTTAAAATCCAAACACTAGAAATTCATACATCCATGGAGGTTCAAATATGATTCAAGGCATTTTCAAGACTTGGAAGCACATTTGAAGCATTTTCTCAAGCTTGGAAACTCTTGGATCTTCATCTTTCACCATCTTTTCTACTTGTTCATCCCTAGCCAGGTGCTAGTAGTAAGCTTCAAATCTTGTACTTACATTTCTTATTTTATGTTTAAACACAAATGTACAAGTAATCATCTTGAAGCTTATCTAAAATCATATGAAACACTAACAAAAACTAAACAAACTAATATGACTATATGTTATTTTTGTTGATTCTTGAAAATCTTTAAAGTTGTGTTTATGTAGTAAACTTGATCTTGCAAAATCATGTTTAAAAGTATGATCTAAAACATGCATGTTTAGATCTAGAATGATCCATTAATATGAATATTATGAACTTGTAATTTTGTTTAAAAAAGTTTTTAATAAAACATGTAATATATCGATTTATATAAAAATCATGTTATAAAAATAAAGTCTTAAAAATATGTAAAGAAAGTTTACATAAGTTTTTGTATAACCAGAAAGTTACATGAACATGTTAAGTAAAGTAAAGATGAAACACACTTTCAAACATGATTTTTGAACTAAACAAGATTACATACAAGTTCATAATGCTTCATGTTAATATGTTAAGTTTATATTGGTATTTTGGAAGATTGGAAAAACTGTTGATTTGAAAAAGTATATAAAATCATGTTTATAAAACATGGGAAAAGTCCATAGTATACGGGAAACTATGGCAAAAGTTTTATAAAATTTAATCATAATTAAAAAATTTTTAACTAAAGATTATTTTGATTAAAAATGAATAGAAACTTTAATCATGATTATATAAGTTTTGAGTGAAAAATATTTAAGATTAAAGATCACTACACTTTTCATAGACTAAAAGTATGTTAAATATATATATTTAGGATGAAATATATATATATATATATATATGTATATCTAAATTACCAAAAATTATGTGTATGTAAATGTCTATATTTATTTGTATGTATTTATAAAAGTTTAGGAAATACATACTAATTTAAATACTTATAAAATAAAAAAAGATGAAATACTTGAAATTTGACAAGTATAAAATATATATGTCCAAACTTGGACAAAACAAACATATCGGACAATTCGGACAAAGTAAACAAAATGGACGAAACGACCGACAAGGACGAAACGAACGACGCGAACGAAACATACGACACGAAAGAAACATACGACACCAACGAAACGGTCGAAATGAACATTTGATGCGTCACACGAAAGGCATATATATTACTAAAGATTTTATATACTAGAACTTATAAAAATAAGTTATATAAAATATCTAGTACTTTTTATAAACTAAATTTTTATAAAAATACAAGTAATCTTTAAACATGGACCAAGCCTATTTACAAAAACATTATGCTAAGCCCATTTATATAATCAATTAGGCTAAGCCCACCTTTGTAAAAACTCAATTGGGCTAGGCCGACTTTTATAAATTAATTTGGGCTAGGCCCACTTTTATAAAATCAAATGGGCTAGACCCACACATGTAATTCCATTAGGCTAGGTCCATGATGTATAAGAATTTATACATCTTTTAAACGTCAAATATTCCCCATTAATGCGGAAATTCGTTGTGTTTTCATTGATCTTGATACTCATTTGAGTTGTTTGTGAAAATACAGGTCCGGGCTTCGGCCCGGTGAAGAAACAAAGGCTTTTGGAGTGAATTGGAGCAAAAATGGAACATTTTAGCCAAACTGCCAGATATGGCACGACCATGCCAACCTTGGCACAGCCGTGCCAAGCCTTCGGAAGCCGGCACTATCATCAGCTCTACCATCAGTCTACACATACCAAGCCAGTCCAACACATGGCATGATCGTGCCGAACCCAAGCACGACCATGCTCGTGCTATCACAAGTCCTAATCAGCTAATTTCCGAGATCAACATAGTCGTTTCCGAGTACGATATCGATAAGCATGACCGTGCCACACTTTGGCATGGTCATGCCACCTCGGGGAAATTCTAGCGGGATCTTTCCAGATTTGGCATCAAACTTGGTCAACAACTCAGAAAGGCACCTGACACTTACCGAGCACAACCGTGCCAAAAAATAAGCATTATCAACAGGGTTTTCTGGCACTATCAGACCTGCTAGTGCAGACCCATTAGCATAACTCATAAAAGCCCATCTTCTTTTTCTTTAAAACCTTCAACATTCATCACTTGAATCCTCACAACTCAATCACGAATCCTCCACACCTCCTTTCTTCCTTCAAGAAATCTGTTTTCCTCTCATCCAAAGCATCAATCCAGGTACGAATCTTTCTTCTTTTATTTTTAGTTGTTGAATATTTGGGTTTTGTTCTTTAAGTAGTTTTTCTTTTAAGTTTTTAGGGTTAGGTCTAAATCGACAGATTCAAGCCCGTTTTTCGTGTATTTTATGTTGTCGTACACCAGACTTGAACGATCTACAAAACCCCCAAGCAAAAGTGTTAAAAAATCGGGGTTTTGGGTGAATTTTGGGGCTATTACAGATCTGGGTTCCGTCACGCACGGTCGTGCCAAACCCAGGCACGACCAAGCTCTTCATAAATTGTGGCTGAATCTGACAAAATTTCCCCAAAATTCAGCAAGCACGATCGTGCCATCAACACGTACGATCGTGCTCTTCATAAAATGTTGATGAATTTGAAGATCATGCCCATAAATTCAACACGCACGACCGTGCCATGCGATGGCATGATCGTGCCCTTCATAAGAATTTCCAGTTTTCTAAAAATTCACCCAGAAATTGGTTTAGCACGAGAGTGCTAAAGTGTGGCACGATCGTGTTTAGTGAAGAACAAACCCCGAAAAACTTCAGAAAGGCACCTGACACTTACCAAGCATGATCGTGCCAAAAGGTGGCACGGTATACGTGAATTCAGCTCATTTGAAGGAGAGTTGGAGCATTTGGGTGAATTTCTCTCTCAAGAAGCTGATCTTGGAAGCTTGGAGATTGAAGAAGGAGCCTTTAGGAAGGTTGTATCACTTGATATTCATCTCATTACACTAATTATCTTGTCTTAAACTCTAGTATTCCACTTGTTATTCATGCACAATCTATATTATTTTGCATTTGTCTTAGTTATTATGAGCCTTCTAGGCTAAACAATTGTGTTGCTTGAATTTTGCTGAAGCTAATGAACACTTGACAACATGGAAATAGATCTAGTGATTGTTGTATGTTAATCTGCATGATTATATTTGATCTTGTTCTTGGAATGCATGTTCATGTTTAAAGTCACTATTCTTGAATGTTTGGTCATAAGTATTTACATGTAGTGTTGGAAAGCCCATGTAGAGATTATGATTGTTGAATCTTGTTAATTGTTGATTTGATTCATAGCATGAAACTAGGAATGGTAATTGCTAACATGATTAGAATGATGATTTGAATATGACTTTGAATTCTTGCATTTGGATTTGGAAAGATCATATGAATGTTTATATGGATTCTATAGTTTATGTTCATGTTTGGATTGATGATTTAGGCCAAGGTTGTTATCTAGCATGACCATGCTTGTGGTTCATATCAAGAACTGTTGAAGATGTATTTACTTGAAACCAAGTTAGGGTGATTAATGTGTTGTTCATGTTAGTTTTCTTAATTTGTAGAGTTAGGAGTTTTGACAACAATTAACTCACTATTAAAGATTAACATCAATTTAGAAGTGAGCTTAAAGAATGAATCTTAGTGATTAAAATGTTGTTTCATTATAATTTTTCCAAGATTTATAAAACTAGGAAACCTTGAATGGAAACTTAGTTGAATCTAGAACTTGCATCACCATTAATGTTCCTCGAATTTTGTCATATGTTTGTTAGTGGATACTTAATTTAAGCAACCTTTCTTAATTACTGTTCTTTAGTAATTCAAATAGTTAATTGTTATCTTTTCATAATAGTAAAAAAGTCAAGAAATCAATTCATCCATTGAACCATGTTTAAAAGTAACAAAAATCTAGTATTGACACACTGAGTCCACAGATTGATATCCGGTTCTTACCGACAGACTGTACTACCACCTGACGGGTACACTTGCCCCTTTGTGTTTGTAGTTGTTTTTAAGTAAAAATCATTTTAAAACCTAATTTGTGTGAATAAAAATCATAGAAATAAAATATATTTAATTCACGCACATCAAGTTTTTGGCGCTGTTGCCGGGGACTCGGTCTTCTCATGAATGGTTGGAGTTACTTGTTAAATTAATGTGAAAAGTGTACAAAGTTTTGTCTAGTTTTTTTTATTTGTCTTGCATGATTATTTGAAAAGAAAGGAAAATAAAAATATGTTAAGTAATTAATTATCCTTTTTTTTTTATCTTTTTGTATACATAATGAATTGTGTTCCTTCTTATTCCTTACTGGTCATGCATGTCCTCAACCCCAGTTGCTGAAGTTGTTGAACCTTCATCGGAGCCGGAGCACAATTTTCATCGAAGACTGCCCGAGTGGTGGCCGCCACGATCGAGGTAGACGCATTGGGAGACGACACGTTCCACGAGGTTCACATAGAAATGGAAGACGAAGAGGAAACCAGGGTTCTAAACGACAAAGGAAAGCCTTCACTTGAGGGTTTACCTGCGAGCATCAATGCACCTACAATAAATAATAATAATTTCGAGATCAAATCTGGTACCATATCGATGTTGCAGAATGCGGTTCAGTTTTATGGCAAGGATCACGAGGATCCTAGTGTCCATATTGCGGGTTTTCTGGAGGTTTGTGCCACATTCACCATTCGTGATGCATCATCGGATGCAATACGCCTTTGGCTCTTTCCGTTCTCTTTACGTGATGGAGCTAAGGAGTGGCTTCTTTCACTTCCAGCTGGGTCTATCACTACATGGAATCAATTAGCTAGAAGTTCCTTAAGAAATATTTTCCCCCAGAGAAGACTATTCAGTTAAGAACCAAGATTCTTAACTTTTGTCAGGACAATGATGAGCCCCTTTATGAGGCGTGGGAGCGGTTTAAAGAGCTCATAAGAAAGGTCCCACACCACGGGTTGCCCAAGTGGCAACAATGTCAGATCTTCTACCATGGTTTGGATGGTCAAGGACAGATGATGGTCGATACATATTCACACGGGGACAATGGCACGAAAAATGCCAACGAGGCATTTGAGATCTTAGAGAAATGCGCCTTGAAGAATCGGACACAACAACCATCAAGAGGGAAGAGTTCTAGACAGGGAGTTCATCACGTGAACGATTTCACCGCCATCACAGCACGAATGGATGCCTTATCTTCAAAGTTTGATAGAGTGATGAGGATCTACTCGAGTAGTTCCTCGAGTGGGGAGCATATCGTGTAGGCGATTTTCCGACAGGAGACGTTTCACACGAGCATGTTGATTTTATGGGAAACCAATTCCGTCCTCAGCATAATCCCTACAACAATACTTACAATCCGGGGTGGAAGAATCACCCAAATTTCAGTTGGAAGTCTGAAGCGTCGAATCAGCATCCACCCAGATTTGCTCCACGTCCCACAGCTCTTGGAGGATATGGTGCACCTCGGCCTCAGCAGATGCCTTCCACTAATGAACCTAGTGTGCAGGATATGTTTAGTTAACTCTTAGCTGGTCAAAATTCTCAAAGAGTCGAAAACGAAAGGCGCTTCAAGGAGTATGATGGTCGTTTCACGAGGCACGAGATTGAGTTGAGGAGCCAAAAGGCTTCCATGCAGACCATTGAAAACCAAGTTGGTCATATTGCGAAGATGTTGTCGGAAAGACAGCAAGGGGGCCCTCCACGTAACACAGAGCCAAATCCGAAAGCCACTGCAAAGGCCATCACGTTGAGAAGCTGCAAGATCACTGAGCCCGTCGCTTCGTCTGTTCCAAATAAGCCGGTTGATGACGAGATTGTTGAGGAGATTGAGACTGACTCTCCAGGAGAGGTGCAACTGAGGCGAGACCCAGCAAGTACAACACGTCGCAAGGAGCCAGTGAGAGAGTATGTCCCTCCCATTCCATATCCGGGGAGGTTGAAGAAGAAGAGGATGGAAGAACACTACGGTAAATTCCTTGAGCTTTTCACATAAATCTATCATATGTCGAGGCACTTGCTCAAACGCGTAAGTATGCCAAGTTTCTGAAAGATATTTTATCTAAAAAAATAAACTTGAGGAGCTTTCGCATGTGTCCTTGAGCGAGGAGTGTTCAGCAGTTCTTCAGAACAAACTACCACAGAAAATGAGTGGTCCCGGGAGTTTCACTATCCCATGCTTGATTGGTAGTTTGTCGGTCAACAATGCACTAGCTGATCTTGGAGCCAACATAAACCTCATTCCTTATGCAGTTTTTGCTAAGCTGGACTTGGGAGAGCTAAAACCTACTCGTATGAGCATTCAGCTAGCCTATGGTTCAGTGAAGTACCCTCGAGGTATAGTTGAGAATATGCTAGTGAAGATTGACAAGTTTGTCTTTCCCGTTAATTTTGTGATCTTGGACATGGATGAGGACAAAACTGTTCCTCTCATCTTAGGTCGGCCATTCCTTGCCACTACTCGAGCATTGATCGATGT
The DNA here is from genome assembly GCA_947069175.1 of Scalesia atractyloides. Classification (NCBI taxonomy): domain Eukaryota; kingdom Viridiplantae; phylum Streptophyta; class Magnoliopsida; order Asterales; family Asteraceae; genus Scalesia; species Scalesia atractyloides. The sequence continues at coordinate 55,580,672 of CAMTDV010000029.1, forward strand.
CTGCACCGGCAGACTTACTCTTAGGGTAGACGATGAAGAGGTGACCTTTGATATAGGGAAATCCATGTAGCATCCACAGAGTCATGATGATACACTCTACTTTATCGAGACTATTGACACATACGTGAGTGATCATCTTCATAGCACGTTTGAGGAGGACGTTGTGGACACACAGCTAATTGGAGGAGAGACTTTTGGTTCGCCTGCTATGGTCCAGTCAGTCGAAGAAATGACCTGTCTGATAGGTCATATAGCTCCCCACGTCCCGAGGTTTTTGAGGTTATGGATCGCGTTGCTGAGCCTAAAGCACGACCTTCGGTTGAGGATCCGCCTTCAGTTGAGCTTAAGGAGCTTCCAGATCACTTGGAGTATGCTTTCTTGGAGTGTGCGACTCATTTGCCCGTCATCATCTCTGTTGGGTTATCAGAAGAAGAGAAGGGTCGATTGCTTGAAGTTTTGAAGCAACATAAAAAGGCGATCGCTTGGAAGATCATGGATATAAAAGGGATCAATACATCTTTTTGTATCCACAAGATCTTGTTGGAGGAGGACTTCAAACCTGTAGTGTAGCACCAGAGGCCAACCTTGTTTTGAAGTGGGAAAAATGCCACTTTATGGTGAAGGAGGGCATTGTGCTTAGGCACAAGATTTAACAGGCGGGGCTTGAGGTTGATCGAGACAAAGTTGAGACTATTTCTAAGCTCCCACTGCCCATATCCGTGAAATCTATTAGGAGCTTTCTTGGTCATGCAGGTTTTTACCGGCGATTCATAAAGGATTTTCCAAAATCGCCCGTCCGATGACCCAGCTTCTTGAGAAGGATGCCCAGTTTGTTTTCTCTGATGAATGCCTGAAAGCATTCGAGGTGTTGAAGGAGAAGTTAGTGAATGCCCCAATCATGGTAGCTCCCGACTGGGAATTACCGATGCGAGTGATTTCGCAGTCGGGGCCGTCTTGGGTCGGGAGCATTATACCACGATAGAAAAAGCGCTCCTAGCCGTGGTCTTTGCCTTCGACAAGTTTCGATCTTATCTCATCCTCTCAAAGACCATCGTGTACACGGATCATGCAGCACTTCAGTATCTCTTTGGCAAGCAAGATGCTAAACCTAGATTGATAAGATGGATTATTTTGCTGTAAGAGTTTGACATTGAAATCCGTGACATGAAAGGGGCTGAGAATTTGGCAGCTGATCATTTGTCCTGACTTGAGCATTACGAAGGAAAAGAAGTTCGTGGGGGCAACATCAATGACAATTTTCCCCATGAGTTTCTAATGCGGATCGAGATAAATGAAGACTCCCCATGGTTTGCTGACATCGCAAACTACCTAGCCAGCGGCATCCTAATCAAAGGGATGACCTCTCAGCAGAAGCGGAAACTTTTTGCATATGTTAAGTACTACCTTTGGGATGACCCTTACCTGTTCAGGGTGGGCGCGGATCAGATAATCTGGCGCTGCATGCATGGTGACGAGGCGAGGGACATCCTTCGCCACTGTCACGAGGGACCTACGGGAGGTCATCATGGGGTGAACAATACCGCAAAGAAGGTGTTCAATGCTGGATTCTTCTGGCCTTCTATCTTTAGAGACGCCCATGAGTTCGTGAGATCATGTGACGCCTATCAAAGGGTAAGCAATATCTCTGCACGCAATGAGATGCCGCAGAACGACATTCAAGTCTGTGAGGTTTTTGATTTGTGGGGCTTAGACTTTATGGGCCCTTTTCCGACTTCCTTCGGAAACCGATACATCCTAGTCACGGTCGATTATGTATTAAAGTGGGCGGAAGCGCAAGATGTGCCCACCAATGATGCTAGGGTGGTGGTCAGGTTTCTGAAGAAACTGTTTGTGCGCTTTGGTGCTCCTAATGCGTTGATTAGTGACCGAGGGACACACTTTTGTAATGCTCAGTTGGAGAAGGCATTGTCCTAGTATGGTTTGCAACATTGCTTTTCTACACCATACCACCCACAGACTAGTGGGCAAGTCGAGGTCATAAATCGGGGCATTAAGCTTATCTTGGAGAAGACGGTGAGCGCAAGCCATAAGGACTTGTCTGAAACACTGGATGATGCACTGTGGGCCTTTCGAACGGCCTACAAGACCCCTATAGGCACTACTCCATTTAAGCTGGTCTAAGGGAAGTCTTGTCATCTCCCTGTTGAGCTCGATCATAAGGAGTACTGGGCGTTGAAAACAGTTAACCTTGATATGGCAGCTGCGGGCGAAAACAGGTTTGTGCAGATCACGAGATCGAAGAGCTCAAGAATGATGCATATGAGAGCTCCAAGCTATATAAAGAACGTACTAAGACGCTACACGACTCTTGCCTGAAGGACAAGAAAGAATTCCGGGTGCGTGATCGGGTATTGTTATACAACTCGCGTCTTAAGTTGTTTCCTGGCAAGCTTAAGTCTCGTTGGTCAGGTCCTTACACGGTGCGATTAGTGTTTCCCTTTGGAACAGTAGAGATAGGCCATTAGGATGGCCGCTTGTTCAAGGTCAATGGGCACAGACTGAAGTCGTATGTTGGTGGCCCCGTGGATAAGAGTGAGGAGGTTGTCACCCTCCACCCCAAGAACAAATGAATTCGGGGTGGTGATCTAGCTGAAGACTCGTAACTAAACTTAGCATGTGGTTTAGGTTTTATAAATGTTTTTTCTCTTTGTTTGTTTAATTTATCTTTCAGGTTGTGGTTCGTTCTGGACGCGGGGGATGTTGGAATGCATTGCCGATCTTCAGGTATGTTAGTTCGGCTCTTTTCTTGGTAGGAGGTGTTTCATAAGTGATCCAGATTCAAGTGATATTTTTACCTTGGTTTTATTAATTATAATCAAATAAACTAGAGTGGGAAATAATTTTGCAAAAAAAAAAAAAAACTAAAATTCCGAAAAATAAGCACTATCAACAGGGTTTTCTAGCACTGTCAGACCTGCTAGTGCAGACCCATTAGCAGAACTCATAAAAGCCCATCTTCTTTTTCTTTAAAAGCTTCAACATTCATCACTTGAATCCTCAAAACTCATTCACGAATCCTCCACACCTCCTTTCTTCCTTCAAGAAATGTGTTTTCCTCTCATCCCAAGCATCAATACAGGTACGAATCTTTCTTCTTTTATTTTTAGTTGTTGAATATTTGGGGTTTGTTCTTCAAGTAGTTTTTTTTTAAGTTTTTAGGGTTTGGTCTAAATCGACCGATTTAAGCCCGTTTTTCGTGTATTTTATGTTGTCGTACACCAGACTTGACCGATCTACAGAACCCCAAGCAAAAGTGTTAAAAAATCGGGTTTTAGGTGAATTTTGGGGCTTTTGCAGATCTAGGTTTCGTAACGCATGGTCGTGCCAAACCCAGGCACGACCATGCTCTTCATAAATTGTGGCTGAACCTGACAAAATTTCCCAGAAATTCATCAAGCACGATCGTGCCATCAGCACGCACGATCGTGCTCTTCATAAAATGTTGATGAACTTGAAGATCATGCCCAGAAATTCTACACGCACGACCGTGCCATGCGATGGCACTATCGTGCCCTTCATAAGAATTTCTAGTTTTCTAAAAATTCACCCAGAAATTGGTTTAACACGAGAGTGCTCAAATGTGGCACGATCGTGCTTAGTGAAGAAAAAACCCAGAAAAACTTCATAATTTAGTGATATTCATAAAACCTGCTGGAACAAGCATTCACGATCGTGCCAACAGATGGCACGATCGTGCAGACCTGTCTGTAAACCAGTTTTTGTTTGGCTTCTGTGTTTTAATTGTTAATCTTGTCTCATTCTAGCAGATGAATCATCCATTTCTCCAGTTTTAAAAAAATGTCAGGGAAGGGCATTGTATCGCCAAAGTTGAAAGGCTATGGGCTAGGAGGCACTTAATCGAGCCTATGCGGACTCTTCAAACAGTCAATCTCGACGTGCTTGGTTATACCGAACAATTTGAGGATCTTATGACTCCCCCGTGGACCTGCCTCTTTGCAATGGCTGAACCCCAATATGTTGAGCTGGTCATTGAGTTTTTTGCTTCATTCAGGTTTATCTTCCCGTGCCCTGATGTTTACGAGAAACGGGTTGGTGTTAGCTACAGTCTGGGATGGAAATGGCATCACCAGTCTATCAGCAGGTTCGAGTAGATATTTGGGTTATATGTGGAAGACGAGATCGACTCCGAGCTCTTTCACGGCAGTCTGCAGGAATGGGAAACTAACGCGGACAAAGCCGCATTCTGGGCTGAGATCAATGTGCCGGGTCGTGAATGGGACCCACGACGAGCCAAGGCTACATGGATTCTTGACCCGTTGCACCGTATAATCGAGCGCGCCATCTTTCATGAGATCGGCGATCGGGGTGATAGTACTGGGAACATCACCACCGGCGACCTCTTCCACCTCTATTGCATCATTTCTGGGTCCAATTGCAATGTTGAGGTTAGTGTTGCCGAGTCTATCCAAAGGGCTATTGGTTCGACCCCCACATCGAGGATCTGTGGTGGTGCATTTGCCACCAGGTTAGCTAAGTACTACAAGATACGGTTGGATGATCTTACCGTTACTTGTGATTATGGATTGCTCGATGTGGTACAATTGACTGCCATACATATGATTCGCAAAGTAAATGGTATCCCAAAGTTAGTGGATTGCATGGGTAGGATTTGGGATCCACTTCCTGAGGGGGAAATGATCAAGAGGAGGGCAATGTTGGTGGAGGCGATGACGTCCACATGCAAGATGCTCCAGGATTCGGGCCAGGTGAGGCTGCTGGGGGAGCAGACCCTCACATTCAGATGGGTGAATTGGGCCAGGGCTTTGGGAGCCCAAACTGGGAGCACATGTTTGGTGGTTTTGGTGGCGGGTTTGAGCAGGGTGCATACGGCCCATATGAGCCGTCTCTAGTGGATCTTTAGCGACGAATGGATGGGTTAGCTTTGGACCAGCAGGCTGTACGACATGACGTGGACTTGATTCGCGCTGAGCAGCATAGACAGGGTAATTTTCTGGAGGATATGTACGAGCAGAGTAGGCGTAGCTTCAACTGGCTATTCGGATCACAACAACATTTGGCCAGGTCGCTCGGTCATCCTTACACACAGCCGCCGCCGCACTTCACGAGGAGATCCTGGTTTGACCGCCGGGATGATGCCGGTCCCTCAGGATCTGGCGGCCGAACCTGATCTTGCAGCAGATGCCGTACTTTTATTTACATTCTGTGTTTGAGGAGTGTACCATTTTGCATTGTCCGTACACTCCTCCGTTTGTTGCTTTAATTTCGTACATTTTAATTTAGTTGTTTGGTTTATATACAAAGACAAGGGAGTTTTAGGTTGGGTTGTTTATTGTGATCTTGATTATGTTTGCCAGTGTGCAGTCTTGATTCGATGATATGCTAGTTGCTGGATGGTGCGTTCTTTCGCTCCATTCTAGCATTTGCAACTCATGGGAGTTTCCGTATTCCCGCTTCCTCCACTATACTATTGCATTACTATATGCTCGTTTTTTTGTTGTACATCGTGGGCGATGTACGATTCAAGTGTGGGGAGGTCGTTAAGCTTGTTGGTGGTTGTCCGAAATATATATATAATAATGATGATGATGATAATAATAATAATAATAATAATAATATTAATAATAATAATAATAATAATAATAATAATAATAATAATAATACAAACACTCTTGAATAATCAAGTCAATGCAAGTTTTATATAAACGCTAAAAGTTTTTGATAAATTTACAAAGGTGAACGAAAAAAAGAATTTGCTCGAATAAAAGTTGCCATCTAGTAAATTTTTGTATAAAATTGAGCGTGAGAAATCAAGCAAAATTCCTACCTGTTTGCCTTGCATAGTTACCCAATACGCCCGTTTCCGTGAGTTATTTTTGAGCCTTATAGCTTTAGAATTATTTTTGCTCATATTGTTGCGGGCAAAGATTGAGTGCGCCGGATGACTTTTGCGATTTAGAACTTGTGTTAGGCATGCATTTCGAGAACACAAAGCAAACACATAACATAAAAATGATTGAGGTAGTGGGAAACCTTTTATTTTTAACCATTTTTGTTTATCCCTGCACCCAAATCACACCCTTAGTTAAACCAATTTGAGCCTTTCCCTTTCGTTTCTTTTAAACCACTAAATATCTCCAATTAGCCAATTTAGCCTTTTCTTTTTGAACCCACATTTTTGGTTGAAAGCCCGATCCGGTTAAGACTAACTTGTAAGCCTTCTTGTATAGTTTATCGATTTATTAGTCATAACATCATAGCTTAGAGTTTTTATCTAAGTAGACGTACTTAGTGCCCTCTAAATTGGTAAAAAAAAAGCCTTGTCAATTGGCTTTGTTAGAGAAATTTTGAGGATATATCTAAGCGGTTGGCTAGCTCTCGGTTACTTATTAAAAAGTTGGATAGTTTTGTTTTCGCTTCGAGTTAGTCGAGCCGTCGGTCTCTAGTCGTTGTAGCCACTTTTATAAATCCATTTCCACACCCTTTAACCTAGCCAAATTAAAACCCACACAAGACCTCGTGATTTTTGTTATGTGTTAGTTAAGTGTTTAGATTTGATCCTTACACAAGCTTATGATATCGCATAGTCATTGTCTTGGCATTGAGTGTTCTAAACATACTCCTTGAATTGTATGTGTCCTATATTTTTAGCCGAGTTTGTGTGAACATTGCGAGGATATAAGGTGAGCTTGTAGGGATGTTGAGATGGGTCATTGCTCATAACCATATTTCTCATACTTTTTGGTTTTTACTTTTATGTCCAGTAATTCGTTTTGTTTTGCCCAAGTTATTTATTTGTGCTTATATAATGCTAGTTGAGATGATTGCCGAGATAGAATTTTTGTTTGTTTTAGTTTGTTTGAGGACAACCAAAGTTCAAGTGTGGGGATGTTTGATGTATAAGAATTTATACATATTTTAAACATCAAATGTTCCCCATTAATGCGGAAATTCGTTGTGTTTTCATTGATCTTGATACTCATTTGAGTTGTTTGTGAAAATACAGGTCCGGGCTTCGGCCCGGTGAAGAAACAAAGGCTTTTGGAGCGAATTGGAGCAAAAATGGAACATTTCAGCCAAACTGCCAGATATGGCACGACCGTGCCAACCCTTGGCACGACCGTGCCAAGCCTTCGGAAGCCGACACTATCATCAGCACTACCATCAGTCTACACAAACCAAGCCAGTCCAACACATGGCACGATCGTGCCGACCTCAATCACGACTATGCTCGTGCTATCACAAGTCCTGATTAGCTAATTTCTGAGATCAATAGAGTCGTTTCCGAGTACGATATCGATAAGCACGAACGTGCCACACTTTGGCATGGTCGTGCCACCTCGGGGAAATTCTAGCGGGATCTTTCCGGATTTAGCATCAAACTTGGTCAACAACTGAGAAAGGCACCTGACACTTACCAAGCATGATCGTGCCAAAAGGTGGCACGGTCGTGCCAAATGCTCAGTAGCTTAAATACGTGAATTCAACTCATTTGAAGGAGAGTTGGAGCATTTGGGTGAATTTCTCTCTCAAGAAGCTGATCTTGGAAGCTTGGAGATTGAAGAAGGAGCCTTTATGAAGATTGTATCACTTGATATTCAACTCATTTCACTAATTATCTTGTCTTAAACTCTAGTATTCCTCTTGTTATTCATGCACAATTTATATTATTTTGCATTTGTCTTAGTTATTATGAGCCTTTAGGCTAAACAGTTGTGTTGCTTGAATTTTGCTGAAGCTAATGAACACTTGACAACATGGAAATAGATGTCATGATTGTTGTATGTTAATCTTCATGATGATATTTGATCTTGTTCTGGGAATGCATGTTCATGCTTAAAGTTATTATTCTTAAATGTTTGGTCATAAGTATTTACATGTAGTGTTGGAAAGCCCATGTAGAGATTATGATTGTTGAATCTTGTTAGTTGTTGATTTAATTCATAGCATGAAACTAGGAATGGTAATTGCTAAAATGATTAGAATGATGATTTGAATATGAGTATGAATTCTTGCATTTGGATTTGGAAAGATCATATGAATGTTTATATGGATTCTATAGTTTATGTTCATGTATGGATTGATGATTTAGGCCAAGGTTGTTGTCTAGCATAACCATGCTTGTGGTTCATATCAAGAACCTGTTGAAGATGTCATTTACTTGAAACCAAGTTAGGGTGATTAATGTGTTGTTCATGTTAGTTTTCCTTAATTTGTAGAGTTAGGAGTTTTGACAAACAATTAACTCACTATTAAAGATTAACATCAATTTAGAAAGTGAGCTTAAAGAATGAATCTTAAGTGATTAAAATGTTGTTTCATTATAATTTTTCCAAGATTTATAAAACTAGGAAACCTTGAATGGAAACATAATTGAATCTAGAACTTGCATCACCATTAATGTTCCTCGAATGTTGTCATATGTTTGTTAGTGGATACTTAATTTAAGCAACCTTTCTTAATTATTGTTCTTTAGTAATTCAAATAGTTAATTGTTATCTTTTCATAATAGTAAAAAAGTCAAGAAATCAATTCATCCATTGAACCAGGTTTAAAAGTAACAAAAATCTAGTATTGACAAACTGAGTCCACGGATTGATATCCGGTTCTTACCGACAGACTGTACTACCACCTGACGGGTACACTTGCCCCTTTGTGTGTGTAGTTGGTTTTATGTAAAAATCATTTTAAAACCTAATTTGTGTGAACGAAAATCATAGAAATAAAATAAATTTAATTCAGGCACATCAGTCCATGTATACCAATCAAATGGAATGGGCTTGTGTATTATACTTTTTGGGCTAGGCCCATTCAAACTTAAAGAATATAAATATATATGAAATATATATTAACAAACAAATAAAACAAGCAAATACAAGTCTAACAAATTCAAGATGAACAACCTGTACAAAAACAAAATATAAACCTAAGTGTCTAATGACATTAGAACACTTGTAGGTTGAGACACGAACACAGAATCAGACATCATCTAGAGATTTGCACAAGACGGAAATCTGTGAATTCATGTTTCCCCTTTTATTTAAACGTTTTACAGTTTTAAACTCTCGGGGAAGGATACATGTTACAAATGGTATGGTTAAGCTTGAAATGAAAATATTATAGATCAGGTGCGAATAGGATTTTGTATAAAGAGGCCATTAATGAATATTCAAGTACCGAGGAACGAGTGAATCTATTGGATTTTGGCAAGCCCCACTCTTATCGGCATAACATAGATCGTTAGAGTGCTTTTGTGTCTAAAACGAGTGTCTCAGACACACTTTATCGTCTAGGTTTGATTGCCTCCTATTAGTGTCCTTGCAAAAAAAAAATTAATGATATATACCGGGTTCTTAATACTTCATTTGAAACAAAGTACATGAATTCGCCAGTTTTTATTGACGTTTTTTCAAACTTAACATGTATTACAGGTAACTAGTGGACAACTTTAGAAAACAAGTCCGTGTTATGATGAAGTCAAGCTTTAGATGTTATCCAGTTTTAGTTAATATGTTTTGTGAACTTATGTTTAAAATTTAAATAATGTTGTTTGAAGTTGTAGTTGTCTTTCTTTGAAACAAGATGTTGGTTGTAAACATAGGTTTTAAATAAAGTATATGGATAAACATCTTACTATCTTTTATATTTGTTGTTTACTTGATTGAATGCAGCGATTACTACTCTGGTCACAGCTCGCGCTTCCGCAACGTTAAAATTCGGGTGTGACAGGCTTGGTATTAGAGCTTCAATTGTAGTGAACTATGATTCTTTTGAGTCTAGCCTACAATTTCAAAATGATACTTTTTATAAAAACCTTTTGTAAATCATTTACAAAAATACCACAAGTATTTTCATTGCATTTTTACAAAAAGTCCACTCGTACCAAACTATAATTCAAAACAATACTGCAAGGACATTATACGGGTTAGTCTTTGAGGATTAGACACAATAACAATAAGTTGATCCAAACAATACATATAGGATAACTTACAATGAAACAAAATATAATTGCCCAAAATTTTATTATAAGTAATAATTGTTTACATATAAGTTGTACGGATTGTTTTGCAAGGACCATGTCTACTGATAGCAGTCAGATACTGATTCTATGGGTATTGCCTCAGACACTGATTTTATGCCATTAGACGATCACATTGCACCCATCATTATCTCCGATGAAGATCTTTTGATGATGAGTGGATGAACATCGATTTTCGGCCTTTCGCCCTTCCTGATCTTATTCATGCATATATACCTATAGAGGATGGCGTATTAACTGTCCCACATTTTCACGACATGATTATATATGGTCTCCCCGATGGTGAACATGTTGTAGAGTACTTTCCTATACCACTTAATGTGGTAGGTCCATTTTTTGAGGATATTGATGCTAATGGTGATGCCATTCCTCCTGTCATTGACGATGATGATGGGATCATTCCTGTTGTTCACATCGACCACCTTGATGACGACCTTGCTATCGGGGAGGATTTCATATAGTGATTCTAGAGGTAGCTTTACCCGAGATCATAGTCATTGACATCTCATCCTCTGCCCCTTCTACCCTAGAGACACTACCTCCAGTACTTTCACCTGATACTATTTTACCACCATCCTCAGATGCTTTACCTGTTCATGTTGATCCCATTTCATCTGATACATTCACTTTCGGTCGTATATCTAGATATGTACCACCTCAGTACCATCAGGAGATACTACACACCCCACTTATCACCCGATCTCTCCTCCATTTACTTGACCATCCCATTATCCTCTTGGAGGTACTTCCAGTCTATTGAGCACCTACCACCTCATCCTTTTGTTGGACCATCACCTACTATCTATGCACCGATAATCGACCTTTATCAGTCTCCATATGCAGCTGGACCCTCACATGTCATTCCTACTGACTTCAGTCACTCTAGACCGGATATCATCCTTATAGCCGACCACCCCACTGTTGGAGATTCATCTCATCCCCCGCCTTTCATGCATAGTACTGTTACTTATCCTTCACCTTACTATTCAGATTCACATGTTTAGTCACCACCACCGGGCATGAGCCAATCTGATCCTTATCACCCTAGTCACATGCCACTTACTACCACATAGTATAGGGTCACATCTACCGAGATTCAGCTTGATATTCTGTTTAGTTGTTTTCATGAGCTTGGTGCTCAGTTTTATGCCATTCTAGCATTTCTGAGTGTTCCACCACCATCATCATCTCAACCACCATTACCTACATCGTCACCTCCACCACTACCGACATCTCCACCACCACCATCTCCATCTGTACCATCACTTCCACGACCTCATGTTGCTCCTTCATCACATGAGGGGCGTATCAGCACTCTCGAGGAGAAGATTACATACGTCCGTGGTGTGATACGTGCGTCTTCACCTCCACCCACACCATCAGTGTAGTCATGGTATATTATCATCTTTTGAGGGTATGTACCTATACCCGATTTTGTAGAAGACCGAAGACTTTTTGAATATACGTAGTCAACTTGAAGACTATTGACGAACAATGTGAAGAAAGTATCTATTTGGTTTTGTGTATTGTATGTAGCTTGTATATCGTAGTAATGTAACCTGAATTATTTTTGTTTCTTCACAAAGATGATGTATCAAGTTGACATTATATATATAGTTGGTATCTTTTCTTTTATTATGCGTTGTTATTATTCGTTATGTACATTTTATGATGATCATAGTATGGATTCCTTACATGAGAGATGATTTGATTTATCCTACTTTTATATATTAGTATTATATAATGATGTATTTTATTCAATTTGAGTCCATGAATGACAATATTTATGTTAAATATTTGCCTAATCACTTCTATATGTTATATATATGAAGATTATGGCACCAAAAAGAAGAAATATATGCCAACTTCAACAAACCCCTCTACCTACATCACAAGTTAAACTTGATGCTTTGCTGAACCAGCGAATCGCGAAGCGGTCGCACAACACGAAACAAGCCGTACCAATCAGGATGACGAAGTTAGGATTCAAACCCCACCGAGAGCTATGAATCATACGAATGTTGATTATTCATAACCTACCAAAAGAATTTTCATTAATATTTATTTGCAAAAATATAAATTTTTGACAATGTTTGAGAACAAACATTTCAGGATGCACGTACAAGCAATTCTTGGATGGCAGGCCACTAAACTTTGATGGCACTGGCGGTGCTGTGGCATTTGTTCGATGGACTGAAAAGGTGGAGTCTGTGATCCGTATGACCGACTGTTCTCCCAATCAGAGGGTTATGTATGTTTCGGGTTTGTTTGTTGACGAAGCTCTTTTGTGGTGGAATCTACAAGTACAAACACTAGGAGATGTAGCCGCATATGCTATTACATGGGAAAGATTGAAAGAAATGATGAAAGAAAAGTATTGTTCAAGAGCTGAACTACAGAGACTAGAGACTGAGTTTTGGTACTTAACTATGGTCGGAACCGACATTTACGGCTATGCTCAGCGTTTTCAAGATCTCTCAAGGGTTATTGCATACGCGGTGACCCACAAGTTCAAAAGAACTGAACGTTACATTTGGGGATTAGCCCCTGAGATCAGGAATATGGTCATGTCATCACATCCGGCTACGATAACTGAAGCCATAGCTATCGTTGTGAGTCTTACCGAAGAGGCGGTAAGAATGCATAAGTTGACTAGGAAATTTATAGAGAAAACAAAGGAGACACATGTGGAGTCATCTTCATATGATAACAAGAGAAAATTTTCTCATTTCAAGAAGGGATCAAGGCCATACAACAATAAGAAGGAAACTCCACAGTAAAAGGGGGCAAGATATTTGTGGCTACTACCGAAATTGGACCGAAGGGATATGCAGGGAATCCACCGAAATGCAAAAAGTGTGGATATCATCACCATGGTGGATGCCGAACAACAAGTGTGATAAGTGTGGAAACTTGGGACATCGCACTGAGAATTGTGGGGGAAACAATAAGGGAAATAAGAATGCAGACAAGAAAGAAGGCGGTAGCAGAAATAGAAACGGGAAAGGAAAGAACCAAGGCTGTTATGGATGTGGAGATTTGGGCCATTTCAAGAAGGATTGCCCAAAAGAAAATCAAGGCCATGGTCGAGCCTTTGTGATAGTAGCCCGAGAAGCACGCCAAGATCCTAATGTGATCTCGGGTACGTTTCCTATCAACAATCATTATGCATCTATTTTATTTGATACTGGCGCAAAGTATAGTTTTATATCTGGAGAGTTCAAAGATATACTTATATTAAATTCAAATAAATTAGATATTCCTTTCACTAACGAATTAGCGAATGGGAAAGTAATCAAATCTGAAGAAATTATTAGAGGCTGCTTGATAGAGCTTGGCAAACGAAAATTTAACATTGATCTATTACCCATTCAATTAGGTAGTTTCGATATCGTAATTGGTATGGATTGGTTATCCAATAACCAAGCTGAAGTCGTGTGTTGCAACAAGATCAATCGTATTCCTCTTCCTAATAATGAAACACTTCTTTTTCAAGGCGAGAAGAACGAAATGCCACTACGAGTTATCCCTTGTTTGAAAGTTAGAAGTGCCTACGAAAAGGATATATGGCATTCTGAGCACACATAATTGACAAGAAGGCCAAAGAGCTGAAACTTGCGAAGATCCCTATTGTGAAGGAATTTCCTGAAGTCTTTCAAGAAGACTTGCCTGGAGTACCACCACAACGACAAGTCGAATTTTGTATAGACTTAATTCTGGGAGCCGCACCCGTAGCAAAATCTCCTTACCGACTAGCTCCTTCATCTAGAAAAATTATATAAACATGAAACTGTCTTGTCTGTAGACAGATTCATTAATTCTACAGATATGTACAGCACTCCGTATAACAAAACCGCAAATGTCCGAAATCCAAAACTAAATATTATTTATCATAAACCATATATAGGGTATTGAAAACGACGCAAAGCCGGTTAAAGCTATATAAACATTACCGGTTAAAGCTACACAACTCACTCGGTAGCTACCCGTTAATAAAGTCGGTACAAAAACTATGACCAAAATAGCAAATTTACTAGTCCAACAAACTAGTTAATGAATTTTGGAAATCAAAAATATACCAAAGATGAATATTTAAACAATTCCATGATAGTAGTATAAATTGTCGGTTTTTGACCCAGTACGAAACATGAGCCGAATCCGTCATCCGAACAACAAAACGACAAGTCTAGTGAACTAGTTAAACAAATTTTAACATCACTATAATTTATTATATATATATAATAAAGATTTTAATGGATCTTCCACTAATCCACTTTGTTATGTTTTGTAAGGATGTGAAGTATGCTAAGTGTATGCTAGGTGGATGCAAGACCATAACACCAAATCACTACACATTCCATAAGCCATTTCATTTCCATTTTCAACGACAATTCAACACAAAAAAACTCTACCATCTTCATCTTTTTAAAATCCAAACACTAGAAATTCATACATCCATGGAGGTTCAAATATGATTCAAGGCATTTTCAAGACTTGGAAGCACATTTGAAGCATTTTCTAAAGCTTGGAAACTCTTGGATCTTCATCTTCAATCTTTTCTACTTGTTCATCCCTAGCCAGGTGCTAGTAGTAAGCTTCAAATCTTGTACTTACATTTCTTATTTTATATTTAAACACAAATTTACAAGTAATCATCTTGAAGCTTATCTAAAATCATATGTAACACTAACAAAAACTAAACAAACTAATATGACTATATGTTACTTTTGATGATTCTTGAAAATCTTTAAAGTTGGGTTTATATAGTAAACTTGATCTTGCAAAATCATGTTTAAAAGTATGATCTAAACACATGCATGTTTAGATCTAGCAAGATCCATAATATGAATATTATGAACTTGTAATCTTGTTTAAAAATGTTTTTATAAAACATGTAATGTATCGATTTATATAAAAATCATGTTACAAAAATAAAGTCTTCAAAATATGCAAACAAAGTTTACATAAGCTTTTGTATAACCAAAAAGTTACATGAACATGTTATGTAAAGTAAAGATGAAACACACTTTCTAACATGATTTTTGAACTAAACAAGATTACATACAAGTTCATAATGCTTCATGTTAATATGATAAGTTTATATTGGTATTTTGGAAGATTGGAAAAATTGTTGATTTGAAAACGTATATAAAATCATGTTTATAAAACATGGGAAAAGTGTTGGTGCATTATGTCTATTGCCTACGTCTAGGATGTGTCGATATTGTATATAGGGCTTAAACGTCATTTGTATAAATGTTATTAAATGTTTTATATGTTTTGTAGTTGACTCGTACGAGTGAGTCAGTTGGCTCGTACGAGTGACACTCTATCACTCGTACGAAGCAACCACTCGCACGAGTCACAGCTTCTGTTTCACTCACTCCAGTGCGAGTCATGTCAACCTATAAATAGAGGAGTGTTGTGTTAGAGCCAAGTAGTGTTAGTTCAGTTGGTACGGCGAAGCCCTGCTGATTTGTTTACTCGCGTCTGCACTTTACACGTCTTTCAATACAATTCAGAGTAGTTAAACAGTATCTCTCTCTTGTTCGTTTGTCATCCTCTCTAGCAATGAATTCCGCCTCTTCTAGTTTAGTTAGATCAGACCGGTTGCTCATCGAAGGAGCCGATCCCTCGTTGACAAGTGGTATCAGAGCCTTGAGGCCTGATCTGCTGACAAACGTCAAGTTCTGCAGGCTACCAACTGTTTCAGATCAGATTCACTGTTGCAGCTTTCTACTTCTACATTTCTCCCAAACTGATCTCGAATTTGGACGAAATTATGGACAAATTGGACTAGGATTCTAGGATATTCTATTAAAATCAATTCTAAATAATCCTTACCGATTTCAAATCTAAAATCGAACTTAATCATGTTAAAATCGGTAAAATTCACCCGTTTGGAGACTTAGTTGCGTCGTTCAAGTAGAGAGACCACTCGCACGAACAACTTTTCGTACAATTTAGACCATCCGTACGAGCAAATAATCAGAAGTTCTTAAAAACTTACAAGTTGCAAAATTTTCAAGTGTGATTCGCACGAATTAGACACTCGTACGAGCAAAAGTTCATCCGTACGAGCAATTTCATTGTTCGCACGAGTTACTTGTGTAAATAACCTGTCTGCACGAATTTCTGGTTTGTACAAACGGATCTTGATCGCACGTGTTATCTGCACGAAAGAATTTTTCCGAACTAATCAGTTTGTTCAAAAAGTGTGTGTCTAAAGTTTTAGAAGAAAAATGGCTGAAGAATTCTACAACGCATTCACTACATCTGCAGTCACGACCACAGCGGCTCAAAACATGAATCTTGAAAATGAGATGGGTACCATGACCAAACCGCAGAAGTTAATGAACCTAGAAGACCTCGACAGTTGGAGCGAATGGTTCAAGAATTGGGTTCAGGCAAATCACTTTACTTGCTGGTTCGCTATTGAAGTTAAATATCAAGCTCCTGTAGGTGAAAATGGCCTCGAAAAGACTCTAGCTCAACTCTCGGGTGTTGAAAGGGAAAGGTTCATAAACGAAAAGAAAATGATGAACTTTATGCAACAATCCATCAAAGAAGATATTCTTGCGTTATTACAACACGATGATGATGCACAATCATTGTGGAATGCTCTTCGTTTGAAGTTCCAGGGAAGTGCTCAGCTTCGAAAGAGTAAACGGGCGTTGTTAAGTAAAGAGTTTGATATCTTTACGTTGATTAAAGGAGAGACATTAAAACAATTAATCGAAAGATACTGTCATTTGGTGGTGCAAGAAAACCGTCCAAGTTCAACAAGATGTTAATCTATACTTCAAGAATAGTTCTGCTACTCAAATTCAGTCTTCGAAGATCCAGACCACATTCAGCGCTTACATCACGCCAAGCTCACCATCAAACTTATATGGCTTTCAATCATTTGCTACCATTAATCCTCACACATCTCAAAGTCCACAGTCGTCACATGGATCAAGCACTCCTCAAATCAACAAGATTAGTCAGTCAAATCCTACTCAAGGGCTCTTCAGTGCAATATCGCAGTGGATTTCCAGAATGCACAAAACTAAGATGAGAAAGCAGCGAAGCAACACATGTCTCTATTAGCATCGGTTCTCGAATCCTATGATAGTCTTGTAGTAGGAAGGATTGGAAATTCTTAAATGACAAGAGAGGAATACGACCAGGTTGATCCAGTAGAGATGGAGTTTATTGACATAAAGTGTTGTATGGCATCTATCGTTCGACGCACACAATGCTTCATGGAAATTACATGAAAAGAGAACTTGGGAGGTATGGATGGAAAACTGGGATTCGAGAAATCTAAAGTTACAGTGTCGGGAAAAGGGTCACTTTAAGCGTGAATGCCCAAATAGAGAAGCTCAAGGGAACAAGAACCCAGTAGCTGATGACTATACCGTCCTCAACCAAGAACTCGCGTGGTGCAGATCGAAGATAAACAGCCAGAGACAAAAGAAAAAGCTCTAGTGTTTACTCAAGAAGATGAGGGCTTTAACTAGAACAAATATATTTCCTAGAATGAGAGTCTGGCTTTGGTTGCTGAGATAATTGAAGAACTTGAAGAAGAATCCGAGGCAGCTTTAGATGAGGCACCAGAAGATGATTACTATTATCATACATCATCAGAAGAGAAGGAACATTTAAACAGTGCATTTAAACACCTCCTGCCTAACGATATGTTGAAAACTTTTGCAGGTTATTTTGGACCAAGTCATCAATCATCTTGCGCAGAGCAGAAGACGCCTGATGTTGAACAGAAACTTGATGAAAAGATGGAGAAGTTGTTGGATGACATCAGCAAGGCATGCATGGCAAACGTCAAGGAGGTAAATGAGTCTAAGAGTGAGTTTGTGGTAGAAAAACCATGTCCGAAATGTGCTGAGCCGTGTAATGAATGTGTTGTAAAATACACACGATATACTAAGCTTAAAAGTTTAACAGATAATTTGTCAAGTGATTACAAATCAACGTAAGAAGCATACGACAAATTAAGTAACTCTGTTAAATAATACACAAAAGCACTCAGAGAAAATGACGCAACAGTCTTGATGCTTAAGGCAACAGTAATGGACAAGCAAATGGCCATTAATATTCACTTAAACATTATCGCTGAGCTTAAGAGTGAGCTTGAAAAGGTAAGAATTGAAAGTGAATGGGTTAACAAACTGTTAATCAGTTATTCAACAAGCTCTGACGTCATTGATCACATTTTACCAAAAACTGAAAATAAAGAAGATTCGGAAAAGGTTGAAAACAAGAGTGCGAGTTACGATCGTGTTCCACCCCTATGTGGAATAGTTATGCGTGTAAAAAGCCAGCAAGGGTGGAGAAGGCACTCAATCTAAAACTAAAAACTGAACAATAAAATGAGTTGCCTACAAACATCGATGTAACTTACACAACCTCTGAAAGTGAATGTGAGTCTGAGGTGGTTAAATCTGTGGTAGAAAATGTTTTAAAAGGTGAATCTAAAAAATATGAGTTTGATGCTGAAACATCATAAAATAGTTTGACTAATGATCCAAACGTCATAGTTTATAAAATGCATGGATCAAATAAACTATTTTCTGATGAAGACTTTCCCATCCAGAACATGACTCTGGATCGTGTTGATAAATTGTTCAAGCTTGTAGAGGTAAGTCATGTTGATTTAGATAAACACGATGCTTCACTCTACTTTAGAAAAAAATGTGACAACCGACCCTACTATCATAAAAATAGAGATTATCCTGAAAATAAGAGGGTATGGTTGGGTTTCCAAAAGCAACGAATGAACAATAAATCCCAAAAACTAAACTTTACAAAGAAAATCAACTTTGTTTTTGGGACAACAACAGAGAAGGAAAAAAGAAATCATCAAAACACAATTGAATGATGATTTTAAGAAAGAGAAAGAGAATAGGAAACAAGTTTTGGAGTCTTCTATTCGAAAGGACAGTATGACTTGTTACAAATGTCAAAAAGTTGGGCATATTGCAAGATATTGCTCACAAGAATCTCCAAAACTTGTTTCCCATTCTAAAAAGTTCACCAAGGACGAGAAACAGAAAGCACCTATGATTGCGCCAAAGCAAATTTTGAAAAGAACCAATGAATCCTACAAAAATGTTAAACCAATTCTTCAACGTCATTCAAAATTTGAAATTGCTGAAACATCAACTAAACATCGCCAAATGGATTCTAAATTTTATGCTAAAAAGGCAAATCTGAAAACGCAAACATGGGTGGAAAAAGTAAAACCGTCCAAGATTGAACCAAAACCTTCTGTTCCAAACAAAACCTAGCCTAAAAAGAACGTTAAAAACAAAGTAGGTCCAAAATTTGACATTCCGAACCCACCCAAGACGAAACAGGCTTGGGTTTCTTTGTTTAAATAGGTTCTTCCGCATGTGTGCAGGGACTCCCGTGATTGATAATGTCTAAATGGATAATGGATAGTGGAGCTTCCAGACACATCACAGGGATGCTTGCGTTGTTACATGACGTTAAAGCTATCCACGGAGGGTATGTAGGTTTTGCCAGAACGCAAGGGGGAAGGATTGTCGGTGAAGGAATTCTCATGAATGGAGTTGTATTGTTTGATAAAGTGAACTACATTGCTGAACTTGAGAACAATCTACTCAGCGTTTCACAGATTTCTGACAAGAAATTCAAGACGCACTTCAATGATAAAGAATGCTTGATCATAAAACCGGGTTTCAAGATTCCGGAGGAATGGATTCTGATGCGAGCTCTGAGAAAAATGATCTTTATGTTCTGGACATGAGTGTCCATCAACAACATCAAAGAAAGTTCAATGCTTTGTTTCCAAAGCTACCGAGAAGGAGTCGATACTATAGCATAGAAAGATGGGGCACATTCATCTGTGAAAGATGAATTATCTTGTGCAAAACGACCTAGTGTAGGGTGTTAATTGAAAGAATTTTCAATTATCCGATATTGAGCTGTAAAAAGGGGAAGCAGCACAAGAAATCGCACCCACGAAAGTTGTTGAATTCTATCAAGCTACCACTAGAGAGGCTACATATGGATCTTTTCGGACCAGTAAACGTCAAATCCATTTTTGGTGATCTATATTGCCTTGTCGTTACAGATGATTATTCAAGATTCTCATGGGTTTTCATTCTGGAGAGCAAAGATGAAACATTTGAAACTCTAATGCTTCTCTTCAGAAAACTCGATAACCTGTATCATTTGCCAATCAAGAGAATCCGCAGTGACAACGGTACAGAGTTCAAGAACAAGAGGATGCTCAAAGTCTACAATGAAAGGGGATTCTTCATGAATTCAGTGCTCCTTATACTCCACAACAAAATGGAGTTGCTGAATGAAGAGAATCACACATAGATCAAGACTGCCAGAACTATGCCAGCCGATTCGAAATTGCCAATCAGTTTCTAGAGTGAAGCAGTCGCGTCAGCATGTTACACCTTGAATCGTGTGTTAACAGTTGAGCCTCACAACAAGATGTGTTTCGAGTTACTTAATCAGCGAAAGCCTAACCTTGCATTTCTGGAGCCATTTGGATCATCATGTACTGTATTAGACCCGGCTGGTAAATTTGGTGCCAAATCCTTGGAAGGATTCTTCGTGGGTTCTGCTACTCCTCAGATACGTGTGTTTTTGCCGAGTTTGAACCAAGTGATTCTTGTGCAACATGTTGATTGTCAAAGATATTCTACGCCAACACAGAAACCTAGGATCTGTGGTTATTTAACTAAGATAGTTTGTGGAATTCTTTCGACCTGCCAGATGTGCCATCAGAAGAAACTTGTTATGTTCTTCAACAACATCAAATATCTAATCAAGAGTAAGTTACCAGACCGTTAGTGATTTCCCCATCACTTCCTGTGTCTAAAATGTCTGATGTAGGTCCGAGCTATACTCTTCAAGACTTTATTCCTATACCCAATGTCAACACTGTTGAATCATATGCCCAACAACAGCCAAA
This sequence comes from Scalesia atractyloides, assembly GCA_947069175.1. Lineage (NCBI taxonomy): Eukaryota > Viridiplantae > Streptophyta > Magnoliopsida > Asterales > Asteraceae > Scalesia > Scalesia atractyloides. The sequence continues at coordinate 55,601,668 of CAMTDV010000029.1, forward strand.
TGCTGACTTTGATCGGGAACCAACTTTCAACGATGGAGGATCCAGTTCCGATGAAGGATCTGAGCAGATTGAAAGCTTCTTGAACATACAGGCCGATTAGTTAAACCTCAGGAATGAAGCTTCATCATCTGTACCAGTTGTGGATGAAGTCATTACAAATCTGCAAACACAAGTAGATGTTCCTAGCGAAGTGATGCCAAGGATGCTTTCTTATCATCCTTCGAAGAATATTTTAGGCAGCTTACAAACGGGAGTACAAATTCGTCATCAGATCAGTAAGTATCTAAGCTGTTTCTATTCTCGTATTGCTCCACTTCAAACCAGACTTTCTAATAGTTGTTTTGTTTCTCAGGTTGAATCGGGGAACTAGAAAGACGCGTTGAAAGAAGAGAGCTGGGTGGACGCAATGCAAGAGGAGTCGCTTTAATTCCAGAAACTTATCTAGAAGCTTGTTGACCTGCCCGATCATCACAAAAATATAAATACTAGATGGGTATTCAAGTGCAAGCGTGATTATAGAGGGATTGTAGTGCGCAACAAAGCTCGACTTGTGGTTCAGGGTTTCCATCAGCAGGAAGGGATATATTAAACCGAAGTCTATGCCTTGGTCACCCGTCTTGAAGCGATCCGCATATTTTTGGCCTTTGCCTCGTGGAAAGGGCTCACGATGTACCAGTTAGATGTCAAATCTGCTTTCTTATACGGAAAAGTAAAAGAGGAGGTGTATGTCAGCCAACCACCGGGGTTCGTCGATCCAATTCACAAAGACAAAGTCTACCTTCTGAACAAAGCCTTGTATAGTCTACATCAAGCCCCGAGAGCTTGGTACGAAACGTTGTCACGACATCTTACAGACAATGGCTTTATCAGAGAAATCGTAGATTCTACCCTCATTACAAAGGAACTGGATGGGCATTTGATTATCATACAGATATATGTGGATGATATTATCTTCGGATCGACAAACGACAAGCTGTGTAAAGACTTCGAAGAAGTCATGAAGCGCAAATTTGAAATGAGTGCGATGGGGGAGATGAAGTTCTTCTTAGGACATCAGGTTGATCAGTTGCCTGATGGTATCTTTATCCATCAGACGAAGTATTTTCATGACATATTGGAGAAATTCGATATGGCAGGAGCTAAACCAGCATCAACCCCATTAGCTCCTAATCACGACATTTGTCTAGATCTTACTGGAGTCAAAGTTGACGAGACTTTATACTGCTCCATGATCGGATCCTTGATGTATCTCACTGCTTCTCAACCAGATATCATGTATCCAACATGCATGTGCGCCTGTTATCAGTCCAATCCAAGAGATTCGCACTTGCTCGTCGTCAAACGTATCATGAGATATTTGAAGGGATTTCCAAGCACCGGCTTGTGGTACCCTAGACACGACGACTTCAATCTTGCAGGTTACTCGGTGTCTGATTTCTGCTGCTGCAAACTTAACACCAAATCCACAACGGCTGGTTGCCAGTTCTTCGGAACCCATTTTGTAAAATGGCAATGCAAGAAACAGACCGCAGTCGCTCTCTCTACCTGTGAGGCTGAATACATTTTAGCATCCAGTTGTTGTTCCCAGATTCTTTGGATACAACAGCAGATGAGAGACTTCGGACTGCAATTTCTTGATACGAAATATGTAGATAACTAGGCTACGATCGATATCACTAAAAACTCATGTCAACATTCTTGAACAAAACATATTGAGATTCGACACCACTTTATTCATGATTGTTATGACAAAAAGCTTGTTAGAATTGAAAAAATCCACACTGACGACCAAAAATCAGATTTTTATACCAAAGCCTTTGATCGAACAAGATTGAATAATCTTTTAAAATTAAATGGTTTATGAAATCTTACAACAGGGGGTATACACGAGGTTGAGTTTGAGGATGACGATGACTTGATGTGATATTCATCGGTTTGAAGAATTTTATGTATATTCTTTCTTAAAAGCTCTAAAAATCCAAAATATGTTTTTAATTTTAGGGGGAGAAATTTTGGGAAAATACAAAAAATTATAAAAGTCAAAAAGAGTTTTTTGTGAAAAAAAGGAGATCATATTATATCAGTATGACAATCATAGTATGCTAAAGAATTAGAATGATTCAACAAGTAATTAAACATGTCTTACTGAGGATGTGTCAATAGGCTTCACTCGTTCAGTAAATTATTTTCAAGATAAAAACCTAAAATGAAAAACTGAATAACTTGTGGGTTAACATCTCTCGGATATATGGACTTAGTACTCCGAAATTTCGTTTGAGAGAATGCCATATTCAGCGATACTAGGTCTTTATATTTAATCGATATATGGGGTATTATCTGAGTTCTTCTGATTGTGCGTCAGCAATGGCCTAGAACTTATATAATACTTTACGCTTTATTCGCCTACAAAAGCTGCATAAAAAATAATTATGTCATAAATTTTGTGACATCTGCAGTTTAAAAGATTCCTTTAAGGAACACCACCTAAAGACGAGCCTTCATCTCTTTGTCTGTACGGTAGCACTAACCTGAGCTCTCAAGGTCTCGCAATTCACCGCTTTACAGATATCAGTTAGATATATTCACCTGTGAAATGAAATTCTGGGAATCTCGATATGGGAGTATATTTTGAGATAGAACACACAGTTACTTCATGTTCTTAATATTACCTAACATATCTTGAAATAGTTGAGAAACGAGAAGAAGTTTAAGTGGATAAGAATATTGACAATCTAAGTAAAGCTGGTTAAATGCTTAATGAGTATACCAAGATCAACGGTACTAGTGATATGTTAAACACTTGATATGATCTTTTTTAAAACACAAAACTCACAAAAATATATATCTTTGTTTGTTATTTCTTTTCGGAAAAATCCTAAAACCCAAAAAGATTTTCAGTTTCCTTAGCTTTTTAGTTTTGTTTTAGTCTACCAATCTTGTAAACACTGATAATTGAAGTCATGACGACATCTTGCTCAAGGGAATATGAAGACCATGGGTTGGGAGCTAATCTGAATCGAAAAATTTCTTGAACGTCAACAAAGTTCATTAATTTGAAACTTTACAATTTAAAATAAATCTGTTTTGATAAAAAATGGTCAACCAAGGTCATTAACTTGGACTTGGTAGGCAAATCAGATATCCAGGGTCATTAACTTGGACTTGGTTAACGAAGTGGGTATTAAACAGATAAAAAATTGCATGAAAATCAAAAAATTCAAAAAATTCAAAAATTTTCTAAGTTTCAGAACTAATTCGTACGGGTCTCACTAAATCATACGAATGATGTTTGGTGTTCCTTCGCACGAACCATTGGTTTGTACGAACGACCCTAACTAGTATAAAAGGTCACTTTATTCGCACGAATCAATGTTATGCTACTGTGCGAACTGAGAAAACTTTTGTGCGAATACGTTCTAAACTTCATTTTTCTTGACATTTACCGAGTACTATTACATTGGGGAGGTTGATCTACACACCTCTTTCGATGGGAAAGGTAATTTTGCTCAATCATAGCCATTATACTGCCAAATTTGGACCAAACAGACTTAAAACATAGATTTAGGGAGATTGGACCGGTGAAACTTAAAATTGACCTTAAAAAGGTTAATATTCAGCCCCAATTGCCTATAAATCAACTATCAATTTGTTAAAAACAACATGTTTTAGGTTCAGTTTAAACTTGGTGTTATTTGGAACGGATCATGATTCGTACGAATGAGTTGTTCGTACGAACTATGTTTTCAGATTGTTATACCCTTTTCATTCGTACGAATAAACTGTTTGTACGAAGTAACATCCTTAAATGTTAAAATTTCAAAATTGTATTAAGTGTTGATGATTCGTACGAAGCATCATTCATACGAAGCAAGTTTGATGATATCTTTGAAAGTTCCTAAGTCTTTAGTCACTCGTACGAAGTAGTGACTCGTACGAATAATAGTTTGAATCAAACTTGTAAAATTTTTCGAAGTATTGAATAGTACGAATTCATGGTTCATATGAATGATGTAGTGAGTTGAAAATTTTGAAAAATTTTCAAACGGTTTGAATTTTCCTTGTTGCACAGGTCAAGAAAACGTCCTTTTCTCCGTCTCACAACATCTGTTGTTTGTTGGACGAGACTATTCCGGAGATTGCAGCTTATAGAGATGTGCTAGAATTTTTTAGCAGGATTCCGATCACAAAAGCGCTCACATATCGTCATACCATTTATAGCTCTCGTGTTGAATATTTCTGGAACGTAGCAGAGTATGATTCTGAAGAAAATGCGATAGTGTCGGCGGTAAAGATTGATGATGAAGATATCCGGGTTAAGATAACGGAAGATTTGATCCGAACAGTTTTGGATTTCAAGGATAACACAGACGATCATACCGGGTTTTCGGAATACATGGTGAAGGGTTGTTTTTACAGGATGGGATATGCTGGTTTTGTCAATGTCGCACCATTCAAGAAAGGAAATCTCAGTGCGCCATTCCGTTACATTGCTCATGTTGTTGCACACGTGTTGAGCCATCAAAAAGGTGATGATTTGGTAGATTACCAAATGTGTATGATTACTACACTAGTCCTGAATCTGCCATATAACTTCTATAAAGTTATATTTACACAGATGATGTAGAACATACAAAGGGAAAAATTCTTGCAGTACCCTCGGTTTGTACAAATGTTGTTAGATCATTTACACCCGAATTTGAAGAAGAAGAAGAAGAAGGACGATGTGTTAAAGTTAGAGCACATGGATGTTTCTATATTGAAGAAGATGAATTTACATTTGAAGACTTTTCTAAATGCTAAACCCATTTTTGGTGCAATAGTCGACAAAGATAACATTTCTCCAGCTCCGGGTAAATGGAGAAAAGAAGATAGTGGAGATGAAAGTGAGGAATTGACTGCGCTTGAAAGTTTGTTGCTAAGCGAAGTTCAAGGTTTGTGAAAGATGGTGAAAAGGGTGTTAAGAGAAAAGCGACTGCTTCATCTTCTGTTTCTGCTCCACAAAAGAAAAAGCCAATAGCAGAAAGTTCTGGGATTAGAGATGAACCAGATGTTGAAGAAAATATTGAAGACATTGCTACAGATTTCGAGAGACAAGCATTTGGTGGAGAGAAAGAAGCTGAAGACGCATCCTCTTCGAGCACTAATTCCAATGAGAGACGCGCTGGTGAACGTAAAAGAGCCAAAAAGATAGAGGCAAAAAGTTTGGCTGAGAAATAGAGAAAGGAAGAAGAGCGAAAGCGCAGAGCGGCAGGAGAAGATGATACAACGTCTGTACCTTCAGGTTCAGATACATATACTCTTGTGCACACACTAGTTGAGAAAAAGGCACGAAGGTTTAAGCACCAATTAGCTAGAAGCTCCGAGTCTCCAACTGTTAGATCTAATGAGACTATGCTAGAGAAAACAATTGAAGAAGAGGTTATTGTTGAACCAGCTCAGCAAATTCCAACATCACCACCTCGTCAGGCAACACCACGTCAATCTACTCCGCCACAATAATCTGCATCTCAGCCTCCACAATAGCCAACACCATCACAAGCAACACCACAGCTGCCACCACACACTTCACAGCCCCAATCTCAGTTTGATTTTCACTTTGACTTTGGAGAATTCCAGGGGGTGAAGATTTTTCATTCAATGACCCGCGTGTTGATGAATTACAAAAACAGGTCTTGTTGAAAACTTTGAAGATAACGGAGTTACAGGAACATATTAATATGTTGAATGAAAGAAAATAGGAGTTGCATGAGCAGATTAATGTGTTAAAAGTAGATAAACAGCAGTTAGAAGCCATACTCACAAGTATTGTGTCTGAGAATGAATGTCTACGACTCCGTATGGCCGAATACAAAGAAGAAAGACTCCGCAGTGATCGTATAATGAATTTGTTTGAGAAGATTTTGGTGAAAAAGTTAGGAGTGAACATTGCGGCAGAAATAGACGATTGAGCGAGCAGAGGCTAGAGAACGAGTTGCGAACGTCTTGCTAAAGAGTTATCTGACGCGCAAGGCAAAGGAAAAGCGAAGGTTGTAGAGGAACCTTTGAATGTTGAAACTGAGCCAGAAGCTGAATCTGCGCCAGTTACTAGTACAGATATTGTTGTGTATCAAGCACCGAACAAGTTTATATTGATCGGGAAGCCTAAGGATGGGGAGATTGATATGTCAAATCTATCTACAACACACCGTGAATGGCTTTTGAAGAGAAAGTTAGAAAAAGAATTTGAGAAAGCAGCAGAAGAGTTTGAGAAAGAAGCTGAGAAAGAAGCTGAAGATTTAGATGTTGATGGTGATTTTGATTCGGATTCTGATAATGGTGATAATGATGATGATAATATAGGCGGTGCTAGTATTCGTGTAATTGATTCTGATGTGAATAAAGATATTGATTATTCAGTGTACCTCAATGATTCTACGAATCAAACTACTGAAGAAGGTGTCAAAGACAGGACTGAAGGCCCTTCAGAAGCTCAGCAGGCAGGAATCCTCTCGGTGATTGATATATATACCGTTCCTGTCATGCCAAAACCAAAAATTTTCTATCTTGAGCATGATGTCGAGGAAGGCGAATTCATTCACAGTTATTCTAAGAACAGATCATAGAAATGCTAGGTGTGGATGAAGAACAGTTTGAGTTTGATTTTGAGAATGAGCTGAACGAGATTAGCATGTTCGAGCCAAATGATTATGTCTTTGAACAAGTTAAAGAAGCGAATGAGTATGATCGAGTTGTCGTGGAAGATGATTCTGATGACGATGCTAATATTGCCGATCAGGGTACAGAGGACTCCCCAACTTTTACCGAACTATTTGCAGCAGAAAATGCAGAGGTGCTGAAACGTAAAGTTGAAGAAGCTGCAAGGCAAGGCATTATTCCTCAACAGTTAAACAAAGCTGAAATTGCTGAGATGGAAGAAGTGGTTTAAAAAGTCACCAACAGAGCGTAAATTTAAACGTCCTCTAGCGTTCTTTACTCTTGACGCTGATATTTCTCTATGGGACATCATAAGCTCGGGTTGGATTGAAGAGCTTAACGTCTATGCAATCAAAAGGGAGTTTGGTATTCAGTATTTCCGATATTTGAGTGACATCAAGTCCTTGCCATACTAGGATATTAAAGAGTTGGTGCAGACAAAAATGATCAATCTCAAGATGAAATTTCACGACCAGAGGCTTTGGAAGTTGATTAAGCTTGAGGCTTTACATGGATTTACACACTGGAAACCTCACTTTCCAAGACGTATCACTAAGATTGATCCAGTGACGAAAGAGAAAGATGTGACGCTCATCGTAAAGAGGCCGAAAGTAATGAACAATATGCCTATGTTACGAATGGAGCAGGATTTCTACAAGAGCTTCAAGTGGTGGCATTATGATTCGAACACAGGAGAGGCTGTTATTTGCGTGCACCCGGATGAAGACTCGTGGAAGATTACTGAAGAGCTAACTGAAGCCGTCATCACTCACAAACGCATTACAGGCTATGGCGTGGCATTCGAGTACTAGACCCGATGTGGCTAGTCAATTGCACAAAGAAGGATATTGATTGCTTGTTTTATAGCAATATCAGTTATGAAGAAAAAGATAAAGAGCAAGCTCTCTAGTTCCAAAAGATTGTTAATGTCTGCTTCGTAAATGATATACATTCAGGATCAACATGGAACACTTCTTGGATGAAGCTGGAGGAGCCTGAGCAGAAGAAGAAAGAAAAGAAGGAAGCTAGAATAGCTAAGTGTGCTCGCATAGCATCACTAAGGAGTTTTCAGTTTGGCAATACAATGAGCCGACCTCCTACAACAGATCAAACGCCAATAGCATTTGAGGAGCGTCGCAAGCCACTGAAGAGATTTTTTGGTCGTTAAGCCTCAAATTTTGTGAAGATTTTTTGAAAACTATCCAGACTGCGGCAACATCCAAGGGGGAGTTTGTTGGTGCATTATGTCTATTGCATATATCTAGGATGTGTGGATATTGTATATAGGGCTTAAACATCATTTTTATAAATGTTATTAAATGTTTTATATGTTTTGTAGTTGACTCGTACGAGTGAGTCAGTTGGCTCGTACGCGTGACACTCTGTCACTCGTACGAAGCAACCACTCGCACGAGTAACAGCTTCTGTTTCACTCACTCCAGTGTGAGTCATGTCGACCTATAAATAGAGGAGTGTTGTGTCAGAGCTAAGTAGTGTTAGTTCAGGTGGTATGGCGAAGCCCTGCTGATTTGTTTACTCGCGTCTGTATGTCTTTCAATACAATTCAGAGCAGTTAAACAATATCTCTCTCTTGTGCATTTGTCATCCTCTCTAGCAATGAATTCCGCCTCTACTAGTTGAGTTAGATCAGACCGGTTGTTCATCGGAGGAGCCGATCCCTCGTTCACAAAAAGTCCATAGTTTATGGGAAACTATGGAAAAAAAAATTTAAAATTTAATCATAATTAAAGTGTGTTTAACTAAATATTATAAATTACCAAAAATTATGTGCATGTAAAAATATGTTATATATATATATATAAGATTAAATATCACTAGACTTTTCTTAAACTAAAAATATGTTATATATATATATATATATATATATATATATGGTCCACCTGAGGATCAAGTTAAACCTATTCCTTGTTCATGCAACACACATACGAGTGCGGAATCCAAGTATGGATGCAAACCAAAGCAAAGTAAGAACACGAGGTAACTAAAGATTCACTATCTTGATTAAGTGATGAGAACAAGTACAAACATATACAATCAATGCACATATGACTCAACATACTGCCTGTGTTCTTGTGTCTTCGTCTACACCAGAAATGTCAACAGAGAGATCCCACCAAAAGATCAACAGAGCTAACAGTGCAACCAAGAGCTAACCTTGACTGAGAGGTGCATATCTCCTTATATAGTGTCCATGCTGGTCATTCGTATGAAGCACGTTGCAAGACATACGGAACACTCTATTACCCACGAAGCACTGCTCCAAAGAGGCTTGTACGAAGCAACTAGTTTGTACGGAGCAACTGGTTCGAACGGAGCAACTGGCTCGTACGAAGCAACTGGCTCGTATGGAGCAACTGGCTCGTACGGAGCAACTGGCTCATACGGAGCATGATGTACACAAGACTCAACGGTATGCACACATGCACCCGTTTAACACAGACTAACTAAGATGTCGTACGAAACCAAGATAGAAGGATATCTTGATTTGGTCGACATGACCAAACTTATACAGACACTTGAGCAAAGATCGTACGATTACAAATGTAACTAAGAACAAGCGACAGACACAAAAATGTATCAACAAACTCCTGCTTGGATGTTGCTTGGTCTTCGGTCTTCTGTCTTTGGTCTTCATACTTTGGTCGTCACACTGGAATGGCTTGGAGTATCAACAAACTCCCCATGAAGATCTGCTATCCACTGATAGAGCAACAGGTCTTCAAACTTTTTAGAAATATCAAATCTTTTCTGTTTCTTCTTCTGACTTGTCAGTTCTCTTCATTGCTAGTTTTCATTTATGTTCTTTTGTTCCATTCTGTACTCAATAAATAGATATATAAGTAGAACATAAATTTATCATGGAATACACACGAAAAATTTATCATAACTTTTCCGTATGAATGTATTCCCTGAACGACGAAATACCAAACCATACGAATAACACTTAATTCATATGTAGAACAACTCATTTGAGCAAACAAATGAGCAAGTCAACAACTGACCAGGTTTATTCGTACGAGATACACACACTCGTATGAATTCCTGTATTTCAAAACTGAACTTTGCACATATCCACACAAATCACACAGATATGTTTAGGAAAAGATGCTTTTGAACAGATTTTGGTTTTCTTTGATGGGTTACCTGTTGCAAGATATTACTTTATGAAGTTGCGATATCAAACAAATGGTTTTCTGAGCGTATCTTGGTAGAAAACTTTTGTGTCTCAACTATGGCTAACTTTCAAAAAGAAATATTATAAGCAACTAAGTAAACTAGACTTTAGAATAAAAAATCTACAGATAAACTATATATTTATCGAACAATCTTTTTTCGAGTTTCAAGGTAAGAGAATCATACCAGTTTTATTTTAATCTTTGTCAAAACGATATTTGGCTTAAACTTCAAAATTAAACAGATAAGAATTCAACTATGATTATCGGTATTGTTGTCCATGTAAGCTCGACTTATCAGATGTAATCATGATTAGGAGATATGATTAGGGTATGATTTATACTTACTAGCCAGTGTTCAACCACTTCACGACACATTCCCGTCTCAAGATATGCACGAGAGAAAATCTTACCGGTGAGTATACTGCTTTATCATCTGTTTTGACGTATATCATGTGAGATACTCACTTATTTTAATTAAAAACAAGCCCTATGTGATTAAATCACTTATTGATGAGGAACTTGATTTTCATATGCATGCAGGGCACAGGAGTAAGTCCGTGAACAGGTTAGTACCATCGTACCGGCAAAGAGACGAACTTAGCTCTCGCATAAAGCTGTGATATTTTATCACTTATTTTGGGGATGTGATATTTTTATCACTTATTGATGGTCGTATGCAGTATGTACACATATGTATGGTATCATGGAAGTTCTAGACTTGCGTCACCGTTATTTTTCGGCAAAAGATTCAACCATGATACCCAGATGATAAGTCAGCATAAAGACCGTATATCTCAGAACCTCGGCACTCTATCAAACGAAATTTCGGTAACAAGACCATATGCCAATGAATGGTTCCCACCTGGCGTTATGTCTGTTAGGTTTATATCAACCTTCACATTTTAGTCTGATTGTAAGCCTACCAATACATCATAAGACAAGCTACTTATCAATCTTCTTTCTATGCTTTTGACCATTTCTGACAGATTTACCGGTGTATTTCATCATCTTCAACTTATCCAAGAAACTCATTTTTGATTTTTCTATTGTTTTGTATTTTTCTAAATTTTCTCCCCTTAATTGAAGGTAAATAAATAAAAGACATTTTTGTATTTTCTTGAAAATTTCTCCTCCTAAAATATAAAACGGAAATTCTTTTTGTAGTTTTAGATTTTTAGAAAAATATGTAGAAAAATGATTAGCCATGGTTGAGTTACTCGGGTTTCACCTTGATGCCATTGACCAAAAGTAGATAATCAAAATTTGATTTATCAAAGGCTTTAGTAAAAAGGTCAGCACGTTGGTGATCAGTGTGAATTTTAACAACATTGATAAGTTTCTTTTCTTAACATCTCGTATGAAATGATACTTAACCTCAATGTGTTTTGTTTTTTATTGCTGTACAGGATTCCGAGTGATCTGTAAAGCAGCTTCGTTATCAACAAAAATAGGAGTAGTTAGAAATTCAAAACCGTAGTCGCGCATTTGTTGTTGAATCCATAGAACCTGAGAGCAGCAAATAGAAGCTGAAATATACTCAGCCTCACATGTTGATGTAGCTACACCAGTCTGCTTCTTGCATTGCCATGTGACTAGGCGATTTCCCAAGAACTGACATCCCGCTGTTGTTGACTTTGCATCGATTTTGCAGCCGCCATGATCAGAATAACTGAATGCTGTCAGATCAAAGTTATCATCCTTAGGGTACCATAGACCAGTGTCCGGGCGACCCTTTAAATAACGAAAGACCCCTTTTCATAGCCATCAAATGAGAAACTTTCGGACTAGACTGATAGCGCGTCAGAAGACATGTTGGGTACATTATATCGGGTCTTGAAGCCGTAAGATACATGAGAGATCCGATCATAGCACGGTAGAGAGATGGTTCCACATGTTCACCCATTCCGTCTAGAGTAATCCCATGATTTTGAGCCAATGGAGTTCCCAAAGGCTTTGAGTCATCCATCTGAAATCGCTTGAGAATATCTCCGACGTACTTGGGTAGATGGATAAAGATCCCTTCATGTGATGGCTGAACCTGTAAACCTAAAAAGAAAGTCATTTCTCCCATAGCGCTCATCTCGAACTTCTCTTGCATAACCTGTTCGAATTCTTGGCACATTCGATCGTTGGTAGACCTAAAGATAATGTCATCAACATAAACTTGCACTAGCAGCAAATCCTCGTTCTTTTCCTTGATGAAGATAGAACAGTCGATCAAGCCTCTTTGAAAACCGCTCTTCAACAGATAGGTAGACAACGTTTCATACCAAGCCCTCGGAGCTTGATGAAGACCATATAACGCCTTGTTGAGAAGCCAAACCTTGTCAGGATGGAGTGGATCTTCAAACCCTAACGGTTGCTCAACATATACTTCTTCTTCAACCACGCCATGAAGAAATGCACTTTTCACATCCATTTGATAAACGGTGAACTTCTTGTAGGACGCATAAGCCAAAAAGATTCTTATCGCCTCAAGTCGTGCAACCAGTGCATAAACTTCATTGTAATCAATGCCTTCAACTTGATTAAAACCTTGAACAACCAATCGCGCTTTGTTTCTCACAACAACACCTCGGTCATCCTTCTTGCATTTGTACACCCATCATGTACCAATCTTCTTATAGCTGTCAGGCCGGTCAACCAATTTCAAGACGCCTAACTTCTGAAACTGCTGAAGTTCTTCCTGCATGGCTTCAACCCAAGAGTCTTCTTTCATTGCCTCCTTCCAAGATTTTGGTTCAACTTGGCACACATAGCAAGCAAAAGACCAATTGTTCAGACCACCAGATTCCCTGATTTCCGAATACATCAAGCATTCTGATTGTTTCGAAGCTGATTACGAGTCTACATACCACTCTGGACATCTCTAATAATATTCTGCTGAGGATGGCTATTATGAATTCGATTCTCTGGAACATCAGGAACTCGAGAATTTATACCCAGATTCTTGATATTCAGATCAACAGTCAAATCGAGAGCTGGATTTGAAGAAGATGTAGATGCATGACCTTCAGTCATCCCTTGAGGTTGAATATTTGACGTAACATCCAAAATTCCAGGAACCGCACCAGAGGTAGCTTCATTTTCATCATGAAACTCATCTTCTTCTAATGAAACATTATAATCCGCGGCGTCTTCGAATTCCTTATTTTGAACAAGATTGTTAACCGAAGTCGATACTTGAGTGTTAACAATAATTGGTCGAACTAATGACGAGTCAACTGCTGTATCACTTTCTAGTAGCATTTGAGCAGCAGCTGATGCATCATCAAAAGTTGGCAGATTAAAGGAGTCGAAAAGCCCATCGTAGTCAAACATCCAAGGAGCACCCGGAGCTCTAACTGCTTATGTATATCTTTGAACCTTGACTTCACCCCATTCTTCAATCTTCTTCGAAGATAAATTCCACACCCTGAAATTTGGAGTAGCATATCCAAGAAAGAAACCTTCGATAGCCTTCGGACCAAACTTTCCATGTTGGTCGATCATAGTGCATGGAGCTCCAAAAGGTTCTAAGAAAGAAACATCCGGTTTTCTTTTATGTAACAACTCAAAGCATGTTTTCCCATGTCTCTTTACCGTTAGATATCTATTCATCGTGTAGCATGCGGTAGCAACAGCTTCTCCCCAAAATTGAACAGGAAGTTCTGATTCTACTAACATGGTTCTTGCAGTTTTAATAAGAGTTCGATTCTTCCTCTCTGCGACACCATTCTGTTGTGGAGTGTAGCGAGAACTGTACTCATGTAGAATACCCTTTGAGGAGCAGTACACATCCATAACTTGATTCTTAAATTCGGTGCCATTGTCGCTTCTGATTCTCCTTACCTTCAGATTGTACAAATTCTCTAATAGAGTCAGGAGATTTTTGAGGATATTAGGAACTTCACTCTTGTGTGCCAGCATATTTACCCATGAAATTCTAGAATAGTCATCACTAACTACAAGACAATTAGAATCACCAAAGGTTGTCTTGTGTTTCATAGGTCCATATGAAGACATTCCAGAGGCATATTCACAGTGTTGATCTTCTTCACGGGATGGGATTTTCTTGCTTACTTTCCCTTCTGGCATGATACAAAGACGTCTTGAAGATGAAAATTCTTGACTGGCACACCATTCACTAGATTGTTCTTCACCAAATAGTTCATTTTTCTCAGGTGAATGTGTCCCATTCGTCTGTGCCAAGAGATTGATTCCTTCTCGGTGACTTTGGAGACAAAACATGTGACTTGTGCAGATGTTGTAATAGCTTAGCTCATATCAAGAATATACAAGTCGTTAATTCTTGGAACCGACAGGAGAATCCATTCCTTGGGGATCTTGAATCCAGGCTTCAACACATAACATCCAGTATCATCAAAATGTACCGTGAACTTCTTGTCGCAGATTTGAGAAACGCTAAAAAGATTGTGATCAATTTGCCGCACCTAATTGATCTTATCAAAACTCACAACACCATTGGAGACCATTCCTTCTCCAGTGATGTATTCACCTTTATCACCAGCAAAGGCAACATAACCACCCCTAATGCTTTCACATCATACAGGAGCCGCAAGTCGCCTGTCATGTGCCTTGATGCTCCACTATCAACAATCCAATGACTTTTTAAGTTCCTCCTGGAACACCCTGCACATTTCACAAACAAGATTGGTTTGAAATAGGGACCCAAGCCTTAGTGGTCTTGGGTCGTTCCTTATCATCAAGAAATGTGATCTCTATTTCTTGATGATTGTCAAACTGAGTTCCTCCTCTTGAACTACTACCGGTCTTCTGTTTCTAAGATCATTGTTTATTACCAGATTGACTATTATTTACAGTTTTAATAGTTTTTGGTTTTATTATCTTTGATTCTTTCTGAAGAATTTGGGTTTAAAACTTTTTCAATTGCTTTTACTTATTTACGTTTTTGTTTCTCTTTTTGATCTTTAATAATTCGTTTATCTTGTGTTGGAGAAACATATTTACATTGGCAAGTTGGTTCATGAGGGTTTTCTCAACAAATCTTGGTTTGGCTGGATTTTTACAATCTTTTATAATGTGGCCAAACTCTCCACATTTGAAACATGTTCTCCTTTCAACAAAACTAGGAGATCGTGTTTCTTGGCTTGATGTAGAACTTGTGGTTCTTGAGGTACTGGGTTTATTTTCAATACATCCACCCGTGTGTTGGGTGTAATTATTTTGACTATTCTTTTCAAAATCTTGACTTTCTTTACAAAATCTACATTAGATTTTCCCTGAAAAGTTTCGACTTTATCGGTACCCTTAGAACTCACAAATTTAACATTTTTAACCTTTTTCTTGTAGCGAGAGTCTTTTGCGTTAACTTTCGGTTGTGAAACGTTAGACTTTTCAACTCGCTTCCATTTTTTTCTGTTGAAGTGGATAATGGTTGTGATTTGGTTGGCTTTTTCTTCTCTAAAACCTTGGCTGTTGATTTCTCAAACACCTGATCTATAGAGATTGGATTTATGTTTTTAATTGGAAAATCTTTGTTCGAATAGATTTTCTTATCTCCAACCAACGTATACAACACATTATCTGCTTCATCTGTCGACACTTTTGTCTTGACAGATCTCTTAGGAACGGTCTCTTGAATCTCAACAGATGGAGTACTAGGAGTAGCAGAAAGTTCTACTTTTTTCTTTTCAATAAGAGGCTGATCCTGATCACATTTTCTTGATTCATCATCTAATGTATCATCATCCTCTTCATCAGACGGATTTTGAACAACATCAGATGATGAATTTTCTGGCTTACTTGGTTCTTGAGAGGAATTTTCTAGTTTGAACCCTAACCCTGCTGCAAATTCTTCAGGATTCGAAGGTACAAAGGGTTCAAAATGAGGCATCTCCTCTTCATCAGACATTTTGGTGTAGTTGTGTTTCATTGGGGGTGGACACAACTTATACCCAATGCATTGAACCTCTCCCTTTAGCTTTTGAACATCAATGAAATGATCAAGCACATAGCGGGAGTTAGAATAACTTTCCAATTTGAGCTTGATCGAATCATATTCACATTTGGCGATGGCTAACTCTTTCTTAGTTTCTTCTAGGAGATTAATATAGTTGTTAATTCCTGTTTGTTTATTCAAAACTGTTTTTGTCAATTCAGAAACCCTTTTCTTAAGGGTTCTATTACAGATTTGAATTCTTTTTCATTTCGGGTTAGAGCCAAATTCGCCTCTTTGCACTTTGATAGTTCAAGAACTAAATTTTGATTATGAATGTTGACGGTTTCATAATTTATTTTTAATTCAACACAGTCATTGCAAATTATAGGAGGGTCAGAATTTACCTGACTTGTAGAACCTGCAACATTTTCCATGAAGGCAGTGTGATGAGGGAAGGCTGCATCATCTGTAAGAGTATCTCTTTCTCCTTCACTGCAGCTTCTGCATTCTTCATCATACCCACCTTTTCACACTTCATTATCTCAGCTTCACTCAGCAACTTGCTAACCTCAGCATCACTCTCGTTTCTGATATCAGAATCAGATCCATAACCACCTGAACTTGAACACTCTTCATCAGAACTACCAGCATACCCAGAAGTATCATCATTATCTGGAGTATTGATGTTGTGAACATGTTTGATTTATCAACAATCTTCGGATAACATGCAGTTCTTCCGTTGTTCTCAGTTCCCAACTGTACTGAACAATCGCATCCTTCATCAGATTGAACTACCAAAGCTCTATGTGTGTTTGAAGGTCCTGATTGATTGGTATTGTTAGAGTTGCCAACAGCTACCATTCTTCTCTCATTGTTGAACTGAGCTGTGTTGGGTGGTTGACACTGATTTCGAAAGGGGTTGTGATTTCCTTCCTTACTGGGTCTTGTGCATTCCCGTTTGAAGTGACCTCTTTCTCCACAGTTGAAGCAAGTTACGGCAGTGTTATCAAAGCCGTATGTTGTATCTTTCTTGCTTTCCAAACTGGTTCTCCCTGTTCTCCGCATGTAGTCCTTTGCTCTTCTCATAGCGCTTGCAAATGCCCACTTGATATCCATCAGCTCCATCTCATCTTGATCAATTTGTTGGTAGTCTTCGTTTGTGAAATTGATATTTCCTATCTGACCTGCAACTAAACCACAATAAGCACTGACCATTGTGTTGAGAAGTTCCAGGTGTTCCTGTGCAACTTCTACGCTGACTTTGGAGAGATGTGACGTGTCAAGTTTGACAATATTGGGATTGGCAGATTAACAATTGTTTCCATAGAAAGCTTGTTGAGGAGCTTGCTATGGAGCTTGATGTGCTAAATCTCTTGGCTGTGGAAGGAAGGCTTTCGGATCAAATGCTTGTCCATAAGCTTGAGTACTTGAGCCCGCAGACTGACTTGATTGAACAAGTTGTGGTAGGAAGGGGTTCACGTTTGACACAAACGCGGTCTGCAGCTTCGGTTGCTGGCTTGAGTTTGTACCTGCATTAATAACTCCGAAGTACATCTCAGGGTTTTGTGGAACGTTGACTCGTTGTGCCTTCCGTAGTTCTTCTTCATTCTTGTTCTCCAGTTTCTCCACAAATTCGTAAATACTAATTGAGTCCAAAACACCTGTATGTTTTAATAAGTCAATAAATTGACCCCAGTTCGGTGGTAAAGCATCAACAAATCACATCACAATTTCTTGTGGTGTTGCTAAAACTTTGTAAGAGTACATCTCGCTGAGCAGATGATAAAACCGTGTGGTCATATCATTCAATGTTTCATTTTCCATAAACATGAAACCTTCAAACTCCTTCTTGAGTAAATCATGTCGAATTTTCCTGGTAGCAGCATTACCCTCTCCTCTTGCTTCCAAAGTATCCCACAGATTTTTTGTGGTTGTACAGTACACAAACTGATGATAAATGTCTTTGTGAAGAGCTTGTGTGAGGATAGCAAACGCCTTCTTCCTATGTATGAAAACGACTTTTCCACGAAGGATAATCGTTCATGTGGATTAGCTTCGGCGGACGGTTATTACTCCCTGTTTCACTTTCTCTCATTAACAGAGTTTGGATGCTTTGATTCTGATTCGCAACACATGCCCACTGATTTGCAGAGATCATAGCTGTATGTTGAGGCATCAAAGACTTAACCCATGATGTTGCGGAGCTTTGCGAAGAATCCTGATGTGAGCTTGAACTACTCCAATCCCACGGATTAGAACTCATTATATTTTCTTGATTATGAAAAATTGAAAGGTTTAAAGTTTGAAAATAACAGTTCCCTCTTAAAAATTCACAATTTTGAAAATATTTGAAAAGCACACAACTTTTAAAATCTGAAAGACGAAAAACAAACAATAACGAAGATTATTCGTACGAACCAATGTTTCGTACGGATTAGTTCATGCGGATGAGTTCTTTCATGCGAGCAACTTCGTACGGATGAGTTCCTTCATACGAACCAACTTCGTACGGATGAGTTCCTTCGTACGAACCAACTTTGTACGGATGAGTTTTCTGGTGAATTTCTTCTATAAATGTGTTCAACTTGAACAAAACACAAGAAAATTTTAATGAAAACTTTCTGGATATAACAGATTTTAACCAAGTTTTAAGTTTGTTATCTATTCAAAACTTAAGTTTTCTGCTAGGAGTTCAAGAACACTTCAAGAAACCTTCAAACTAGCTCAGACACAACACTAAGCTTGGTTTTGAACAAGGAAGAGAGCCAAAGCTCTGGTACCACTTGAAGGTCCACCTGAGGATCAAGTTAAACCTATTCCTTGTTCATGCAATACACATACGAGTGCGGAATCTAAGTATGCATGCAAACC
The DNA here is from genome assembly GCA_947069175.1 of Scalesia atractyloides. Classification (NCBI taxonomy): domain Eukaryota; kingdom Viridiplantae; phylum Streptophyta; class Magnoliopsida; order Asterales; family Asteraceae; genus Scalesia; species Scalesia atractyloides. The sequence goes on from CAMTDV010000029.1 coordinate 55,620,331, forward strand.
AAAGCAAAGTAAGAACACGAGGTAAATAAAGATTCACTATCTTGATTAAGAGATGAGAACAAGTACAAACATATACAAACAATGCTCATACGACTCAACAAACTGCCTGTGTTCTTGTGTCTTCGTCTGCACCAGAAATGTCAACAGAGAGATCCCACCAAAAGATCAACAGAGCTAACAGTGCAACCAAGAGCTAACCTTAACTGAGAGGTGCATGTCTGCTTATATAGTGTCCATGCTGGTCATTCATACGAAGCACGTTGCCAGACATACGGAACACTCTATTACCCACGAAGCACTGCTCCAAAGAGGCTTGTACGAAGCAACTGGTTCGTACGGAGCAACTTGCTTGTACGGAGCAACTGGCTCGTACGGAGCATGATGTACACAAGACTCAACAGTATGCACACATGCACCCGTTTAACACAGACTAACTAAGATGTCGTACGAAACCAAGATAGAAGGATATCTCGATTTGGTCGACATGACCAAACTTATACAGACACTTGAGCAAAGACCGTACAATTACAAATGTAACTAAGAACAAGCGACATACACAAAACTGTATCAATATATATATAAATTACCAAAAATTATGTGCATGTAAATGGGTGCATTTAGTTGTATGTATTTAGAAAAGTTTAGGAAATACATACTAATTATTATAAATTAACTATATTATGATGACTATCCACATTCTAACTCTCATCTCTTCATGTCCTTTTCATTACTGTAAGAACACTATATATAGAGGTATTTTGTATTGCATCTTGACATCTCAATGAATTATAATTATCTATTATATATTTCTCTATGTGTTCATTTGATATTTATTCTTATGTTCATATACTAGTCACTAGTAGGCCGTTGTTTTACAACACGTTATCAGCACGAGTTCGCTTGTTGCTCTATGTTTATTTTCTCACTCTAAATCCATATTCGAACATTTGCCATTATAGTCTCCATACATGGCCTATATTCTCTCACTGAGTATTTATACGAATTCAATACACATAAGCTCATGGAGCAATACCATTGGAAGTCCACTGATGTAGTAGCCACCGGAATTGGCAGCAATTAGGCGAATCAGAACGGAGGATCAACTAAATCGAACTCCATTCACAAATCAGGTAATAAATATTGATCTATTTTCATGGTTGTAGATTCTCCCATATATCCTAGTTCTAAAAGGATTCCTCCGACAAACGTTGAAAAAAAATATAGGTTTGTAAATGATGAATGTAAACAAAAATGTCACAGGTCCAAAATAGTGTGAAACTAATTTTTCTTAAAAAGCAATCCAAACTAAGACCTTGATGGTATAGCTTTTAAAATACTAAAAAGAATTCAGCCACCACATTCGGTAGGCTGGAAATGGGCTTCTTATTTTTAATATGGGATTTGAGGAGATAGTTCTTGCTTGGTACTCAATCGTCGGATAAGAAAACAAATGTGTTGGTGGGTTACTTTCCCATTAACTGAATAACTGCTTATTTTTTTTTTAAATTCTACATACAATATAATACAATATGATATGATTATTTATGTATGCTATATTCTCAAATGAATTACAAAAGGTTTATGTTAATGTATATCTTTTAGATCATAGACTTTTGATATCACAAGTTTGATAACAAATTTGAATATAACCAATTTTGCATGATATTGATATGTAATATTATGTTGTTATTAATTGATAGTAATTTTGTTGAAATTTTTATCGATCAACTATATTTAAATTAAATTCAATGTTGACTGTTGAGTTTATTTTTTTGATTATTTCCTAATAATATGCTTTTGTTGAAAACTAAGTTTATGGTATTGATTGATATTACATGTATATTCAACTACTATTAACATGGAACGTGCCATTTACTCATGTTATAAGGATATGTATTTCGTTAAATACTTATATGTAAACAAGGTTTATGGTTAAACTAAAATATGAGGGATTCATTCAAATATAAATGAGTTGATTTGACAAAATTATTTGTTATAACGTTGGGGTTATATAAATTTTGGTATATAGGTTCCTTATATGATATATAAACTCTTTTATGTTCTATTATGAGTATAATATGAATATTGCGTATTAAATAATTAATACTTCCTCGAATGGATGAAACAGAATATTTTATTTCATAGAGTTTTAGTATAAACTTGTTTTACATTGTGATATGTTATATTTTTTATGGTAGATATTGGATTCTATATGTTATCATTTTTTATATTAATAATATCGTATAGAACAACTAAACCTAAGTTGTAGTTTATTGTCAGTTTCATGAAAGTACGACTGACAGTGAATTACTTTTTAATGATGTCATGTGAAGAGAAAATTATTTATAAAGAAAAACTGGATAAAAGTTTCACTATTTGTCAAGCTTAGTATATGCTCCTAGCAATATGATTAAAAGAGTATGAAGGCTTGATATATCTTCGTATCCACGTGTCTGATAAAATAGTGAGAAACCATGCAATTGGTTTATTTCTACTTTATTCCCTAAAGTGAATACGATTATATAATGATAAATGTAAGAGTTGAGATCATGTACATAACTTAGTAAATTGTAACGATGTCACTATGAAAGTTATGTGGTTATAATTCATTTCGTGAAGTGAAAGCAATAATATTATGATCGGTTTAAAGTTCGTGATCATGGTAATTATTGAAGAAATTGCTATATGACACTCATGTTGATAATGAGGTCAACTATGTTGATGTTGTGATGATTATACAATGAACGTTATGAAGGTGGTGATCATAGTTCATGAGAAAATTATATGATCCTCATATTCATATGATATCAACCATGTTAATATTGAAATCGACCACAAAAATGGTACACTAAAGGAGTGATTATACGAGAATCAAATATGGGAAACATCTTGAAACATGAATGTTTGAAATAATACGAGAACAAAATATGGGAAACACCTAGAAACATGAGTGTGTAAAATAATAATACATTTCTTTTGTATATCTTGTCGTGTATCAACAAACACGAGGGCAACAATCATCATGTTAATAAGAGATCAAACTATGAGAAATTATAAGATAGCCAAGCCAATAATGAGATCGAATATCAGTATTATAATGATAATCATGATGAGATCGACCACCAAAAGTGGTAAACTAGTGATTACAGAACACGATGGTTTGAACTTTGAAGTTATAATACATTCTTTCATATCTTATGTTTTGTATTATATATGTGCAAGTAATGCATATACAATATCATAAACCATAAGTTTATGGATCTTAATTATATGTTGGCATGACCGGTTAGACCATACCGAGCCAATGATGATGTGAAACTTAATGAATAACCAGAAGATTCTTCATGATAATTAAACATATCATAGTTGCTCTCAACAAAAGTTAATTATTTACCAACCAAAGTAGGGTGTGAATCCCTAAAATATTATGGAATGAACGAAGTATGTATATGTCCAAACATGATACCGTTCAGTGTTTTAAATTGATGCATCGTCTAAATGGTCATCAAATTTACAACTTGAAGTTGTGTGTAGCTTGGCTAATGAGATAACAAGCATATTATTCCAGATTATCATATTTATGGTGGTTATAACATTGAATTTAATTTCATTGTTACTAATGATTATTGGAATTAGTATTGACTTTCTAAATGCTTAAGACACAAATTGCTATTGTTGAAGACGATGACCAAACGTCTACAAATTGATTGCAAAGCCAATATCAAGAGAGCAAAAGTTCATATTTGAGCACATGTGATTTTACATACGGTAACATTATTTCACATCAAGCCAACATGTTGTAATAGTTTCTCCCCATTATAGTTGGTTTTGGTCAGGAACCAAATATTTCCCATCAAACTTTTGTTGTACGGTATACATTGGAATTGATCCACCACAACGCATAAAGATTGAAACTGAAATAATGTTGGGAATATATGTTGGGTGAAAATACTATTTATGATTACATACTTAGAGCAATTAATGAGAGATTTATTTACGGGTCATTAGATCTTACATTAAGTAAATTAACATTGCCAACATTAGGGGGAGATTAATGGCAGTTGGAAAAGGAATGGGTATGCATGAATTATCATTGATCCTCAAACTAAATTGTGTGAATAAGAAGTTCAAAAGATAATTTGTTACCTAGATTAAAGAATCAATCACCAGACATGTTCACTGACCTAAATACAATGACTAAGTAAGTCACGTAGTTAACTGCTAATGCTCCAATTAAGTTAATTGTCTTAGTAGGGCAAACCATATATTAATGAGTCTATTGCACGCCTGAAGCGTCGTAGAGTAGTCGATTCCAAGAAAATAAAAATTCCTCAAAAAAATTGGAACAAGTAATGAAGAAGATGGTCAAGTCGAGGTTATTGTAAAAAAAAGGTCTCTTGAAGAGACATTAGACATGATGGTTCCGGAAGAACCTCAGGTACCTGAAAATAAAGAGCTCTTAGTAAATTATATCATGTCTAGAAGTGTATGGAATCGAACGACGTCGTTATACTTTTATATATATAGCGCTTGAAATGATGAAATGACGAGGATCATAATTTAAGATCTGCCTACCAATGAAAACATATAAAGGATTGGCCAAAATGGAAAGACGCAAATAAGGCAGAATTGAATTCTCTAATGAAATGGAAAGTTTCTGGACCAACAGTCCATACAACTGAAGTTGTAAAATATGTTGGATACAAATAGGTCTTTTATGCGATTCATGTGAAATCAAATTAAGTGAAACAAGGCAAAACTGGTGGCACAAAGATTTTCGCAAAGACCCATGATTGATTATAAAGATGCATACTTTCTAGTGGTGGAGGCAATGACTTTCCAATATTGTATTCGTCTGGTAATATAAAAAAAGAATTGATATGCGTCTTATGAATTTTATGTATTACGTGATACTGAAAGTTTACATAAAAGTCCCTGAAGGATTTAAATTATCAAACTCATGTAAAGTAAGTTCTCGAGAAGACTATGATTCATATTTGCATACATTATGTGGGTATCATATATAGGCTAAATATAGTTACAACTCTTGATGAGTTTACTAAAGCAGTCGAGTACTTATAAGGTAATATTAAAACATCTTAAGGATGTAATTCTTGTGCATCAATAAACATACATAGAAAACATGTACCTGGTGATTATGGTATCTCAATGTACAATGTATAAGCATGGTGTAATATGGATTTTATCAATAAGCAAGTGTTCAAGACACTTTTGCCTATGATATAAAATCAATGAGAAAGTTTACATGATGGAACTCCTAAAGAGTGTATGCACATACATAATTATTCAAAGTAGAAGAAGTATATGAATGATTATAAATGCATAAAGCTCAAATCGTTGGCAATGTATCTTTATAAAGTGAAGAAAAGATTATATGGACTAATATAGTATAGTCGAATGTGGTATAATCGACTTGCTGCTAAGCTTAAAAAAGAGAAATACATATGGTGTAGTTGGTCCATTTGTTCTCACTAAAAGAATAATATGATGTTTACAGGTATTATTGTATATGTTGATAATGTCATTAAAGATGACATATCAAAATGAGCTCAAATATTTAAACTAAGAATTTGCAAATTAAAGATGGTGGCAAATTTATGGCTCAATATGTAGAATATGCATTTGTATTATTATCCATCAATCATAATACATCTAGAAGATGATGGACATTTTCATATGCATAAAGCTTATGGTATAAGTACATTCAATTATGTCCAAATAGTTGATATAGAAAATGACTCTCATCATCTCTAGTTAAAGAAGCATATATCCTTGCTATAGAAGTACCATAGTTAAACTCAAATTGTATTAATATATCTTGCTACTATATATACACGGGCATATGTCAGGAAATTCATTGACAAGATATAAGTCATGTACAGTGAGGAGATAATGTAATGTAATGTAATGAGTAAAACATTTATTTTTATACCCTTAAGGTACAATAGATATGAATTCATATCTTCCTAACCTATCACCTATCAACAAGTTTGGTTAGTTTTGTAAATGCATAGAAGTAACAAAACACATTCATGAATCTTATGTTATCTACTTACAAGAGGAAGTAATTAAAGTTTCACATGAAGATCATACATCAATGTTCATTGAAGGATTTCCTATTAATGGATCAAGCGACATATCAAGCTTCACATCAATGGATTCCAAAGTTTTGAGCAACTTTCAAAGAAGCCCAACACGAGCCACTTATAGTATACATGTAAAAATGAGGGGGAGCATTATACAAGTTGCATTCTGTTTCCAAAATTATCGAGGGGAGAAATCGGGGGAGAAAATACATGTTGCACTCTTTTTCCCTTAGCTTATGTTTTGTCCCACTGGGTTTTCCTACCAAGGTTTTTAACGAGGCAACACCACCAAGCGTATAATACATCGTTTTCTCTTATCACGTGGATAGTTAAGGGGGAGTGTTATAAATCAACTATATTATGATGACTATCCACATTCTTACTCCCATCTCTTCATGTCCTTTTCATTAATGTAAGCACACTATATATAGAGGTTCTTTGTATTGCATCTTGACATCTCAATGAATTATAATTATCTATTCTATCTTTCTCTATGTGTTCATTTGATATTTGTTCTTATGTTCATATACTAGTCACTAGTAGGCCGTTGTTTTACAACACTAATCTAAGTACTTACAAAATACAAAATGATAATATACTTGAAATTTGACAAGTATAACATATATATGTCCAAACTTGGACAAAACAAACATATTGGACAATTCGGACAAATCAGACAAAATACACAAAATGGACGCAACGAGCGATACGGACAAAACGAACGAGGCGAACGAAACGAAAGACACGAACGAAACGGTTGAAATGAACATACGAACCGTCACACGAAACGCATATATATTTACTAAAGTTTATATATACTAGAACTTATAAAAATAAGTTATATAAAATATTTAGTAGTTTTTATAAACTAAATTTTTATAAAAATACAAGTAATCTTTAAACATGGACCAAGCCGATTTACATAAACATTAGGCTAAGCCTATTTATATAATCAATTGGGCTAAGCCCACCTTTATAAAAACTCAATTGGGCTACGCCCATTAATTTGGGCTAGGCCCACTTTTATAAATTAATTTGGGCTAGACCCACTTTTATATGTTAAATTGGACTAGGTCCACTTTATGAAACACAACTGGGCTAGTCCCACTTTTATAAAATCAAATGCGCTAGACCCACACATGTAATTCCATTAGGCTAGGTCCATACATACCAATCAAATGGAATGAGCTTTTACATTAAACTTTTAAGGCTAGGCCCATTCAAACTAAAAGAATATAAAATATATATGAAATATATATAAACAAATGAATACAAGTCCAATAAATTCAAGATGAACAACTTGTACAAAAACAAAACATAAAACTAAGTGTCTAATGAGATTAGAACACTTGTAGGTTGAGAAACGAACGCAAAATCAAACATCAGATTTGCACAAGACGCAAATCTGTGAGTTTATACTTCTCTTTTATTTGAATGTTTTACAGTTTTAAATTCTCAGGGAAGTATGCATGTTGAAAATGGTATGGTTAAGCTAGAAAATGAAAATATTATAGATCACGTGCAAATAGGCTTGTATAAGGGGGCCATTAATGAATATTCTAGTACCGAGGAACGAAAGTGATAAGTCTATTGGGTTTTGGCAAGCCCCACTCTTATCGGTATAACAGACTTCATTAGAGTACTTTTCTGTGTAAAACAACTTTCTCAGACACAATTTATCATCTAGGTTTGGTTGCCTCCTATGTCGGTACATATATTAGTGTCCTTGCAAAACATTAATGGTCTTACAAGTTCATTTACGCTTTACATACAGGGTTCTTAATACTTCAAATGTTTTAAAAAGATTCATTTGATACAAAACTAAATACATGAATTCACCAGCTTTTGTTGATGTTTTTTCAAACTTAACATGTATTACAGGTAACTGGTAGACAACTTCGGAAAACAAGTCCGTGTTGTTATGAAGTCAAGCTTTAGATGTCATCCGGTTTTAGCTAATATGTTTTGTAAACTTGTGTTTAAACTTTAAATAATGATGTTTGAAGTTGTAGTTGTCTGTCTTTTAAACAAGATGTTGGTTGTAAACGTAGTTTTTAAATAAAGTATATGGATGAACATCTTACTATCTTTTATATTGTTGTTTACTTAATTGAATGCAACGATTACCGCTCTGGTCACACGTGCTTTCGCTACATTAAATCGTGTGTGACAGAGGGATAGTAAGAAAACCTAATAGATAATTAAAACCGCAAGAAAAGTAGTGAATGGCAGGTTTTTCTTCAACTTCTTTTATGTTATTGATCTTTATAAAAACAAATGAAACTTATTTAAATTCGCGATATATATATTTTATATATATATAATATATATATATATATAATAATATGCTTATCCTATTCATCGTACAAAATAAAGAAAAATAAAAATTTGAATAATTAATAGTGATTTTCTTGGTTTTCAAGATTTTAGTTGATTTTCTCTTCAGCCTAACCCTATAACACACACATTACTAAATTCAAAAATTTATTTCCAACACGATTAAATCGAAAATCGAATCGAATCAAAACAATTTAATACCAAACTGAATTACATATTCAGTTTTTGGCTCTGTACAAACAAAAACCAAATTGGATTTTCCATACAAAAAATACAAATTCGCTTCAAATCGAATAACAAATAATGTTATCTAACGTTTTTCATTTAGCCTATACAAGTTACTATTTTGTAATTTAACATGACAACATTGAAACCATTTTCTTTTAATACATACATGTCTTCGCTTAGATCTCCACGACAGAATTTCCATTATATATAAATATTAGTGTGTAGATATAGTCTATTGAGTTAGTTTTAGACTACTTTATTATAAGAGTTAGTTACACAGTCAGATACATCTTATGACCTATCTCTATAATCTATATATAGTAAGGGAGGTGTATTGTATTGTATCGTATCGCATCGCATCGCATCGCATTGTATTGTATTGATATGTTATTACTTAAATCCTGATATAAAGAGATAGAGTGGAACATAAACTGCAACGATGACCTGTTTTACTCTTTACTCTGATATGTTGCAATCTATTTCATTCTTCTTCCTTTTCTCTAATCAAGTTACCAATTCCAGTGATCTGTTACTTTTCCGGCAACCCATGTTCTCTTTTTTTTGGTGACTTTCCGACAATCTTTCTTTGTCCATTCCTCACTTCTATCTATCTGATCTTCTTTCTACTTTATCTCTGTTTTTCAGTTGTATTTGCTCATGGCAATGAGTTCTACAAATACAACAAATGATGAAGAAGCAAACCAGTCAAATATTCTTCCAAACATCACCAATTTTATACAAATTCAACTTTATAATGATAATTACTTAAATTGGATACATCAAGTTCTAACACTTTTGAAGATGTTTGGACTATTATAATACACAAATCAGGACATACTAGCTCCAATTATTGATTCAGACACTCGTGATGCATGGAATAGAGCCGATGAATATGTCTTGGTCTTTATCAGTGCCAGTTCATCTTCATCAATGATTCATCTTACATGACATATTAGTTATGCGTCAGATTTGTGGAAAAGAATAAAGACATCATTTATTGCTCAAATTTATGATAACTGATACATAATGCTCTGATTAAAAACATCATCAAAATCGAGGTTATGGTGGTCGATCTAGTTGTTCTCATGGTGGTTATGGTGATCCGCAACTATGGGTGACAAAGCACGATTATAAAGGTGTTATTGGTGATAATCCGAATTTGGTCGATGTTATGGGTAATAAACCGAATTGGGCCTCTTCTACTCCTCAAATTGGGCCTACTACCCCTAATCAATCATTCTCATGTTTCAGTTCTGGTAATGAGATCTTTGTATCTATGAGGTTTGGGATAGGTACAACTATTTTTAGTCCACATTATTTTGTTTGCATGGCCTAGTCCACAACCTGAGTCTCCACATTTTGGTTTGGTTGCCGATCTCTCGAGCATATGTGAGTAGGATGATTCGTGGATTCCTGATTTAGGTGCTACTGCTCATATGATCATTAATTCATCTATTGTCCTTGATGTTACTCCCTATATCTGCTCCGAGCGAGTTGTCATAGTAAATGGTACGTCTCTACCATTTCTCACATTGGTACTTCTTTATTTCTTTTATTTGATCAAGATCTTGTTCGTAGACATGTTCTTTTTGTTCCTTACTTAGCCAAGAACCTTTTATCGATCATATAGGTAGTCATTGGTCATCCTATTGTTGTTCTTTTTCTCCCATTTTGGATTGTTTATTCAGACTTTATCTTGACAACTCATCCATCATATGTGTGGTAGTCCATATCAGTTGTACTCATTGTCTGCTTTCACATTTGTTTCCCGAGATACTTGGCATTCTAGGCTAGGACATCCATCCGATTCTTCCATGTCTAGATTTACGTTTTTGAGTTTCCCAAATAAATCCATGGATAAACAATGTATTGCATGTAGTGTATCAAAATCATCGAGACTACCTTTTACTTCCACTTCCTCACATTCCATTATTCCTATATACATTACATTGTGATACTTGGGGTGCTTCACCTATTGTATCTAGATCTCTAAAACGATACCTTATCACATTTATTAATGATATTAGTGTTTCACATGGATATATTCGTTGACTCATTGTTCTCATGTGGTTGACGTTTTTCATCTCCCCAAACCGCTTGTTGAGAACCTTTTCTCAGGCACCATCAAACATCTCCAGTGCGATAGTCCTCCGAGCTAATTTATGGATAGATGGCTCGATACCTCTCTGGTGATTCTGGTATCGCATACTGTATTTCATATCGTTATACACTCCAACAATTTGGGGTTTTCGAGCAGAAAAAACCGTCGTGTTTCTCTTTTCGAGGTGCTGGTGCAGTCTTGTACCTTTGTTGGCTATGCTCCTAGTACTTCTGGTTATCTTTCTTATGATCCTTACATGTTCCGTGATTTTAATTCAAGAAAGGCCATTTTCCTGTGATGATCTTTAATATACATTCTTCTTTTTCTTCTTCTACGCCTTCTACTTCCTCTTCTTCTGTTCCTACTTCATCCTTTTTTTCCTCGTCATTCTTCTATTCCTTCCTTTTCATATTCTCCTTCTCCGACTTCCACTTCTCAGTCCTCTTCTCTTCATCCTCCTTTCTTCTTCTTCTTCTTCTTCTTCTTCTTCTTCTTCTTCTTGTTCTTCTCCTACCTTTGTTCCTAGTCATCCCATAATCACCCGTTCTCGTGATATTACTCTCTTGCCCCACCAGTTTCATGATCATATTATTTTTCATGCTACTACCACTCCTACTCCAAAAGTAGTATGTTTGGTGGGATGAAATGCATTTGGAGATTCATGCTTTACATGCCAACCAGACCTGGGTTTTGGTTCCGGCTACCATTGATGCCAAAATTGTTGGTTATAATTGGTTTTGCAATATTAAACCTAATCCGGATAATTCTATGAGTTGTTTTAAAGCCCGACTTGTTCTTAAGGGCTTTCACCAGACAAAGGGTATTGATTACATTGAAATATATAACCTTATGGTTAAACCCACTACTATTCGCCTTGTTTTATCTATTGCTTTCTCTGGTGAATAGGCACTTAAACAGGTCGTTGTCAACAATGTCTTTCTTCACGGTCATGTATCTAAGACTGTCTACATGTCGCAGCGTTCGGGCTTTGTTGACTCCACTCAACCTTATTATGTTTGTTACTACAAAAGCCCTTAATGTTTTGAACCAGGCATTTAGAGCTTGGTTTTCCAACATTATATTCTGTTCTTATTATTAGTATATTCTCTTAGTGTCTCTTTAATAGTTTATTCTTTGTATATAGTTGGGGGTTCATTATGTGCCCTGTCTTGGTTTACATAGATGATATTATTATTACTTGGAGCTCATCTACATTTGTGTGGATTCGATTGGGTGGTTACATTCAAAGTTTGCGCTCAAGGATTTGGGTACTCTTTCATTTGTCTTACCATCTTGAGAGTTCGGACTACATCTTCTAGTTATGTTTTACACCTCTCCCAGCATCGATATTTACTTGATTTGTTCTAGCGCACTAGTCTTGCTAAGTGTTGCCCATTAGCTACTCATATTGCTTCTAGCCAACAGTTTTCTCATCATAATGGTATTGACCCTACTTTATACCAAAGTACAATTGGTGCTTTACAGTACTTAGTCTTGACTTGACCTGAGACTGCTTATGCGGTTATCAAGGAGTCACAGTTCTTACAGACACCCTTTACTGATTGCCACTGGGTTACAGTCATGTATATTTTGACATATCTTAGGGATACGGTCTTATGGATTATGCATTCGTTGATCTGATAGTTTTGATCTCCATGCTTATTTTGAGGACGATTAGGCTGGATGCATTCGTAATTGTTTGTCTACTTAGTCTACTATTGGATATTGTATTTTTCTTGGGCACACCCTCATTAGTAAGAGCTCCAAGAAATAACATATAGATGCCTATTTTAGTACAAAGGTTGAGTATCATGCTTTGACTCATATTGCTGCTAAGCTTAGATGGATTATGCCCCTTTTACATGAGCTACATATTACTCTGTATGTCCACCTACTCTTTGGTGTGCCAATGTTGGCGCTACTTATCTTACAGTTAATCAATGAATTACACTTTCTTCGGGTCAAGGTGTTAGCTCAAATATTGTGTTCCCTATATGCCTACGACTGTTCAACTTGGACAATTTACCATCCAAAGGGTTGTTTCCATCTTGACACTCTTAGTATATAGCAATAGTCTATTAAGTTAGTTATTAGACTAATTTATTATGAGAGTTAGTTACACAATCAGTTACATCTTATGGCCTCTCTATCATCTATATACAATGAGAGAGATGCATTGAATTTTATTAAGATATTTTGACTTACATTCTGATATAGAGAGATAGTATGATTAATGTTGTTCTTCAGTATTTTTAAAAACCGAAAAATACCGGCGGGTTGTACCACTATTACATGTGTTGGATGTAAATGCGGTAACTAGGGCAAACGACCTTGACTTTGTATCGCCGGTAATATCTGATATACCGGTTAGGATTTTTACTTTTATTGGCCTATCTCCATGTTTACTTCCGGTTTTAACCTAATGAGTAGCGACTTTCTATGTTCCATCTCCATCAACTAAACTCAAAACCTGCTTCGTTCACTCTATCGTTCGTTCCAGACTTCACTCTTCATCCACCAATTTTGCTTTAGACTTCCATCTTCATTCATTGTTCATGGTTTATCACCGCAGTTTGTTTCAAACTCGAGTTTCAGATTGGTAGGTTATTTTGATTTTCATTGTTGTTGACAGTAGTATGATGTGTGTATATATTATATAGTCTTAGTGAGTCAACATGTAACATAATATATCATGTCTATAGTAGCCGGTGTATATAAATCTGGATATATGTGTGTAATTTATGCAATTATAGAGTTCACTTATCAACCCAGTTGAGCCGCCAGGTACAACCCGGTTTTGGTTGAACTATATTTGAGCCAAATGTGGTGTGATTTAAAAACCAATTTTTAAAACTTGTTCTTCAATAAACATCTTTAAACTAAGAATGACGTACAAAGTCGATGATTGGATGTAAACGGAAACAAACATGTTAACATTTATAAACTGAGATGGGACTACGTAAGGTGAATAAGATATGCAACAACTTGCCAAAATGACAACATCATTTGAAATGAAAAACCGAAAACAACAAATATATAAACAAAAAACGAAAACGCATTCTCTTTAAATCAATTTCCACTTCAAAACATCATCCTCGATTCAAGTCAACCATCATGAACTTCACAAGAAATACTGAATTGTTTCTGTTCTTGATTATGTTAGCAATCACACAGTCTACATCTCAATCTACCACCACAGGCGATGTAATCACCATCACAAAAACTGCAAACGTGACCAAACCCGGGTGCCAAAGCCAGTGCGGAAACGTAACTATTCCATATCCGTTTGGCATCAGTCCAGGTTGCTTTCTAAGCGAATGGTTCGAAATCACATGCAACACTAGTGTTAATCCTCCCAGAACCCAAAGTGGAGGTCTCATTATCCAGGAATTCACGGATTACACTTTCCAAGTGGCCAACAAGGTTGCAAGCCGATGTTACGATCCATTCGGAAACATCACCGAAGACAATCCGGCCGGCACAAGACTTGACCGGGCATCACCCTTTTCATTTTCGCAAAAAAATCAGTTCACTTTAATCGGGTGTGATGATTTTGCCTTATATGTTGGCTTACCAAACTTCACCAGTGGCTGCATAGCTCTATGTTCAAAACCTGAAGAAGTGGTAAACGGGTCGTGTTCGGGTGTTGGGTGTTGTCAAACATCGATCCCAAAAGCACTCAGGTTTTACTACACTTCTGTTGCTAGTATGACTGGTACCAACCACACTACCATCTGGTCTTTTGATCCTTGTACTTATTCGTTTTTCGGTGAGCAAGAACGCTTTACATTTCATGGGGTGTCGGATTTTATGGACCCCAAATTTAGGAACCGGACCATGGCTAGTGTTCCTATATTGGTCAATTGGGTGGTTGGAAACTTGAGCTGTCGCGAGGCTAGGAATGCGGGTGTGTTGGCTTGTCAAGCGAATAGCCGGTGTGTTGATTCGGATACTGGAGTTCCAGGATATAGATGCATTTGCAATAATGGATATCAGGGTCAACCATATCTAGAGCCAGGTTGCCATGGTTAGTATTGTTATTTTGATGATCCAATACAGGTTTCAACCTTAAACTATCAATCAACTAGAATAACTGAAAATTACTTACCTTTCAGACATTAACGAATGTGCGGATCCTAATAATCTTTGTAATGGTGTTTGTACGAATACGCCTGGAAGTTATACGTGTGGTTGGGAAGATGGGTACGTTGGAGATGGCCTGAAAAACGGGCGAGGTTGTGCCAATAAAAGTTAGAGTTTCCTGTTATAAAGTTGTCTCTAGGTAAGTTCATTTCATTGTTTCATTTAACTAATTAATCGTACATGCATGTGATTTAAAAAAAAAAACTTTGTAATTATGAGCTATAAAATACTTGATGTAAAACGTAAGTTAAAGAACCAGCATCTATCACAAAAACTAAAAAAGAGACCTTGAGAAAAGGAAGTCAAAGACTTATAAAGTAGGAATGTTGTTTCTATATTATGACAGTTCCACATACAAGTTTGAAAAAAGGTGTAAAATGTATTTAATTCACTTATAAGAAAGTAAGAGGGAATTTGCCGACGGCCAAATCTATTATAAAGAAGACCAAATCTATCATAAAGATGAGGTGAAAATAAAATAACATTTAAAAATGTAGATAGAATTTCAACGATGGACAGATTTATTCTCGGTGGACTTTGGTATTCCGTTTGTGAAGGTCCGTAGGATCCAGATGCCGAGAGCAAGTAGTCTTATACGCCATCTTAATTATGATTATGTGTGTAAACTGAGTCAATTGGTTAGGCCTCCAATTTTGTGTCCATTTTCTTAGTCTATTTGTTATGTATTTATATCCTATTATTAGTTATATATTTTTATAATATATATAAATTAAAAAACAATCTCTTTAATATCGTAAACTATAAGTATTTAATTTTGTATAATATGTATCTAATGTATTTATATCCTATTATTACTTATATATATTTTATAATATGCATTTAATATTGGAAACTATTAAGCATTTAGTTTTGCTAGCTTGCTGTTTTTAGTTGGAAATAAAAGAGAAGGTTATTAGCTAAAAAGGTAGAAGGGCCTTAAGTTTGAATTGGCCCGGGTATCACAGAAAGATTACCACTTATATGACACTGAATACTTCTGCATCGAGGTTGCTAATTCGGCTGTCATCTATGTGTCAAAATGCAGGAATGGGGTTTGGTTTCTTGGCCATTTTAGTAGGAATAACGTGGCTCTACTTTGTCATCAAGAAGAGGAACCTCGTTAAGCTCCGGCAGAAGTTTTATCAACAAAATGGTGGTTTTCTACTCACACAATGTATCAAGGCCAATGAAGGCAATGTCGATTCAACAAAGGTCTTCACAGCACTAGAGTTAGAGAAAGCCACTAACAATTACGCGGAAGACCGAATCTTGGGCCGTGGTGGTTACGGGACTGTGTACAAAGGCATTTTAACCGATCAACGGCTCGTAGCAATCAAGAAGTCACGAGTTATGGATGAAACCCAAATTGAATTATTCATCAACGAAGTGATTATATTAACAACGGTTCACCATAGGAACGTTGTGAAGCTTTTGGGATGTTGTTTAGAGACAGAGGTTCCATTATTGGTATATGAGTATGTATCTAACGGAACTCTCTATAATCATATTCATGGTATAGGAACCATGACTTGGTTATCGTGGGAGAATCGTTTAAGAGTAGCTGCTGAAGCCGCTGGCGCACTTTCGTATCTTCATTCAGCTACATCGACCCCTATTATCCATAGAGATGTGAAATCCGCAAACATTTTATTAGACGATAACTACACCACAAAGATCACGGATTTTGGGGCTTCAAGACTGGTACCCATTGATCAAACACAAGTTTCCACGCTCGTCCAAGGGACATTAGGGTATTTAGTTCCTGAGTACTTTCACACGAGTCAGTTAACGGAAAAGAGTGATGTTTATAGCTTTGGAGTTGTGCTTGCTGAGTTGTTGACTGGAACGAAGCCGTTGTGTATGGAACGAATTGAAGAAGAACAAAATTTAGCAACTCATTTCATTATGTCACTAAAAGGGGACCGTTTGTTTCATATTCTTGAACCTAGAGTTGTAAGGGAAGGTACACTAGAGCAGCTACAACAAATTGGAGAGCTTGCGAAAAGATGCCTTAATCTCACGGGCGATGAGCGACCAACAATGAAAGAAGTGGCGATTAAACTTGAAGGATTACGCAAGTTTACTCAACATCCATGGGCGAGTCAACACGGTGATGAAGAGAATGCAAACTTGTTAAACGTGGAGAACCAAGAAACTGACCTTTACGATGAATCAATAAACCCATACTCAAGTACAGGGGCAAACTCTTCTGGTTTCAGCATCAACAGTGTTCTTGTGTATCCTACAAATATTCTCCGCTGACATAATTCTTCAGGAAATGGACGTGATGGGTCAGTAGATGGAGGTCTATCAATATTCACTGTTAATATTATTTTCACTTTTTCTTTGTATTTATATTAATGAAATACGTCACCTATTGTAAAAACAGTTTTTTTTTAAAGCATAGAGATATCATTGTGTGCTGATATGATGGACTGCTATGGAAGTTTTGCAAACTTCTAATAAAATGGGCTTGAAAGTGTCCAGAAATAAAGATAAATAATTATACGAACTAAATTTCTCATACTGATTTTAACTTTATTAATCTCAAATATATTTTATATAATGTTTTATACAACTATATTATCAAAAGTGTAGGAACTAGGTTCACTTTTTATAAAATATAATTACAAAATATATAATAACGAGACTCTCGTTATTCATAGGAAATATCATAGTACAATATCTGTTGCAATAACTAAATAAACAGAATTTAAATATAATTATATATACCAATCTTGTTTCAAGCCGCACCTCTGGTGGGTCCTTCACCCGCACTTGATAGCATCCTAGACTGCAACCAAGACCACACTAAAAAGTTGATGATTTTGGTTGAGGCACGTGTTCAACACGCTTCCCTTAAAACAGATTTCGCGTCTCTACTAAAGACGGCTCGACTGTTTCCCAGGGTACAACAGCCGAAGCAGTATGTACTGTCGAAGATGGCTCACACGCCCGAGGTTACACCGGTAATTGTAGTTTTTGAACTTATGGAACAAATAAGGATGTGATGGTGGTGGAAAACAAGTAGAGAGTACTCCTCTCTCTAGTTGGTCTTCAAGTGTCCATCCTCCTTCTAGTATTCTTTTTGTATCAAGCAATATGATATTCTTATATACACAAAAAAAAAACACATAGCCTACTAATTGTACAAGAATTAAGGATTAGTGAAAGGTTTCACTTAATTAGTCACTTAATTAGAGACTTAAAAACTCTAATAAAACTAATTAAATGTCATAAGAAGATCTACTACAAAGTTTCTCTTTTATTCACCACATGAAAATTGTAATTAATATTTATAATTTCATTAAATTATAAATATATTAAATATCCATTCAACAAATTTCCAACAATCCCCCACATGAATGGAGATCATTCAAAACACATAAAATTTCCAATGGAACCTCGACAGTTGAGTTTTCCATACGGTAGGTAGGTGTTACCCTATGAACATTCGCTCATGAAATGCACATAGCCCACTAGCTCTGAGTAGACATTGATGTCTTTGAACTCGTCTGTCGTTTGTGTAGACGACAATACACTTCACACAAGACTCTCCTTAGCCGGGTCATATCCTCATAGTCGTGTCCAATAATGGTCATGGAACACTTTCCTGGTTCTGCGAGAGCGCTAGGAATTGTGCCCTCAATTCCATTCGAAGCGACCCATTTCTCTCTAACATAGGTGATTCTCCTTAGATCATTAAAAGCATTATGGTTATTGTGATTTATCCAAATCATTTACCACATATTTTGCTTAGCCTCACTCTTTGTCACTGAATATCATAGGAATAGACTAGAACGTATTTAAACACCCTTTTATACTCTGGGGGTATGTATAACCATATATACTAGCTTATGTATATCATTTATGCCCCCACAGTGACCACCCTAAGGCATATGAGTTAGTTGTCCTATTGAACTTAGATCTTGGGATCTCCAGTCAACTAAGTTAGGTTTCCTTCACATACCCTTTTTCATGGGCTTTAGTCTCATTCCACAACTTGATCTCTAATAAACCATCAGGTTGTTGAATCCATAACATTATCTTTGACTTTGTCTAGTCACTACAAATAACTTTACTTATTTGAGATTAGTTGTCATGATGTGTTCTTAGCTCGCAAGTTAATTTGCCTATTGTCAACTTCTAATACTAACCTCAGTGGCCATCTGAATCTGGTTATAATATATGTCTTTCTAAGATAAACGTATCTTTTAAGGCAAACACATCTCCATTATGCACTACGACCTTTGTGTCCTCCACTTAGTCGTTTGTTTGCAATGTTAGATTGGATTACAAAATCAATATTGCCAAACTTTTATGATACAAACGCAAGACACCCCCACATTTAAGTGTTATAGGATATCATCCAAATAGGGTAATGAAAACCATTTCTACATACCCTTATAGGGTTGTTTCTAAACGGATCCTCCCCCACATTTCTTGCATTTGATCAACATTTCCGTAACTTCACTTATGACGACATTTATACACAATGATTGAACAAGATCAACCTCATTATATCAGTGAATTCAACTCATATTGCAATAGCTTACATAAGCTTTCGAGCTAACCAAAGCAACACATGCCATTGTCATAAGTTTGTCACCAACTTAGAATAATTGTAATTTAACATCTAGAATAAGCCTAGACAATAAGTTCTCGTCATTAGCTTTTCGAACAAACTCTTCAAAAGTTAGATGTCTTTTCCTTATAATGAATGAAAATTCTCCCTCACATTTGTCTGTACACAAACTTTTTTTGTGTTCATAACATTTGAATGTTTTGAGTTAATTAGTCTCCATCAAGACCCATAATTAACCAAGTACTAGTCTAGCATGCCTTAGACTACAATACTTTAGCATGTGAACAGAAGATACATCATTCTGATTCTTCACAGCCCTAAGGATATTCATAATATCACTTTGTAACATTCATCCCTTGTTAAAGAAAACAATGAGACTTATTCATAATCCTTAAAACATCAACATTTAGGAAGGTCTCACAAATTATTGTATATAGCACATAGCTAATTTTTATCATTAAAATAAGGAACATAACTTGTTTACCTTTGATCTCCAACACTTTACCGTTGACTCATAAGGACTTAAACATAAGTCTTAATCCAAGTCACTTGGCGAGCACATTCATCACCGACAAGATGAATTTTCCTCGTCTACAATCACTATTATGTGTGAGATAGAGTGAACTAAATCGACACTCAACAACATGGCATTCATAATTTTGCCATAAGTGATTTGTACACATCTATTGTTATTCATTAGGAGATATATATATATATATAGATATATATAGGATGCTCTACCAAACGAATATAAAATCTTCATATAATTCTAACAATAATCATGTGGTAGACGTATCTACATATAGATCACTCGAAACAAATCTCACAAGATTTATCAAATGTATACAATAACATATAGTACTTTTTCTTTCATATGTTAGAATTCACACTTGTGAATTTTCCAATCACTTTTAGCGAAGCATGTCGACATGGATCTCGTTTGTGTATTTCATCTTAATACACTTAGTACATTCTTTCATTATTCTCTCATGATGTGGTTATATATTTGATGCTTCGTCTTGACTTTTAGTCAACGCAACAACCCTCAAGATGTTTATGTCCAAATATATTCAAGTATATCCGTTTAAAACCATATTCTTCTAACCAATGTATAATTGACGTTATAATTACCTTCCACAAAAATAATTTATACGTCACAAACATTAGTGATTTATTTCTTTTTAAAAAATTGCATGTGTTATCCTAAGATATTGAACACAAAACAATAAAATACATGGGAAACCAAATTCTAGTGCCAAACACTTTTGAAATTTATAAACGGAAGCATATACGATATGTAGACATCAAATATCAAAGTGCTTATATCTTCAACACTTTATAATCTGACCGAAATCTTCTCAAAGATATCATCCCATGGCATGTCTTGAGGTACTCCCTCAATAAGACTCCATGTACTTGTAAGTAAAGGTTCCCTATTTCATCATGAAACTTTAAACTTGGACAATTTTGCTCAAAACAACACCAAGTTGTTATAAAAGCTACATTTAAGTAGTAAACTTGAACAATTAGATTTGTTCACAACAACACCAAGTTGTTTTCCACCAAATAATATCCACGAAATTGTTACTCAACAAATGTTACTTCTAGCAAGAGTAGCAAACTATTTGAATTCTTAAAACTATGCAAAACTTTGTTGTAAAAATCATTTTAAAATATTTCCTTAGATTTGCAATGTACAATATTACTAATATCAATTAGAGTTTATGATAACATAAATCAAAACCCAAAATTTCAAACGATTTTATATTGTTTAGTCTTACTACGCATGTTCTAGCCGTTTTCTAACACGCATGTTAAAAAATGTTATAACGAGCACATTACAAAAACGAACGTTTATATAAAATGTTTTCCAAGGATAAAGTTTATAAAATAAACTATTTCTCATCATGTTTAATCACACATAGGCAATTAAATGTTTACATAACACATTTTCATTCATTATTGCTTATACAATGTACAATCTCTAACATTGTTTTTGTGATGTATTTTCTAACACACGTGTTAGAAAATTTAAGTCATTTTTTATATAAAACATGACAATTTGGATTTAGAAATCACAAATTAAAGTTGGTGCTAAATCCTACCCAACTACACCATCACTTTATGGTGATTTAATTCTTGTATTTTTACTCTTGTAGTTTTCCAATCTCATCAAGTTAGGCACATAGCCTACTTTTAATACAAGAGACATGAGGTGAAAAAAGTCTCACTTAATTAGAGATTTTATTAGAGACATAAACTCTAATAAAAACTAATAAATTGACATAAAACTCTACTTAAGAGTTTATCTTCCATACGAAGAGTCTAGTAAAGAATTATAATTTCATTGAATTTATATAAATAACAAAACCATCACTTTATGATGATTTAATTCTTGATATCAATCAAACATTAACTTCAATGTATGAACTTCTATTTCTAAACCATACAAAGCATAATATAAATGTTTATATTTATTAAAATCAATTGTTAAACAAATTACTTATATAAATGTTTACATAAACATTTCAAAGCATTTGTATTTTATCCATTTTTAACAATCATGTTAAAATGAAAAAAAAATTCTAACACGCACATAGAAATATTAACATTTTCACAAAATGTTAATTCGACTTACTATAAACACATATATGGTTCAAATAAATAAGTCGTTTCCGATACACACGTTAGAAATGAACAATTAAAAAAACTGCTTCCAAACTAATGCTTTTCATAAACGTTTGTAACACACATGTTAGAAATAAATGACTACAAAAATCATTATAAGGCTTGTTAGTTTATATAAAATAGACCTATTTTTAACACTCAATTTTTTTGAACCATATTATATAAATAATATGATCATTTCTAACAAGCATGTTAGAACATGAAACTTCTACAAAAAATGTATTATTTATAAAAATAAAGCCGGTCTAACGCACATGTTAGAAAATTTAAGGTTTACAAAACGTATGGTTTACACTAATAAACCCGATCTAACACAAAAGTTAGAAAAGATTAACGATACCAAAATCGTTTAAAAAAACAAACCGTTGAACCAAAACTATTCGTTTTGGACCACGGTATAGGATTTAAGATTGTATCTCAATCTCAAAAAATCTAAACACAACAAGTTATACTACGTACATATTTCCCAAAAAAATATTTATAAGATCATAATCTATAAGAATTATCTTCTTGTTAGTTATTTATTTATTTATAAATCTTTTCGTGAACCCAAAATCCTTATAAATAAGGTTTTAAGATTGTAGCAACAATTTCATGGAATCTGTTTTAAGTTTGTAGGAACTAGGTTCACTTTTTATAAAATATAATTACAAAATATATAATAACGAGAATCTCGTTATTCATAGGAAATATCATAGTACAATATCGATTGCAATAACTAAATAAACAGAATATAAAATATGATTAGATATACCAATCTTGTTTCAAGCCGCACCTCTGGTAGGTCCTTCACCCGCACTTGATAGCATCCTAAACTGCAACAAAGAGCACACTAAAACATTGATGATTTTGGTTGGGGCACGTGTTCAACACGCTTCCCTTAAAACAGATTTCGCGCCTTTACTAAAGACGGCGCGACTGTTTCCCAGGGTATAACAGCCGAAGCAGTATGTACTGTTGAAGATGGCTCACGCGCCCGAGGTTACACCGGTAATTGTAGTATTTGTACTTATGGAACAAATAAGGATGTGATGGTGGTGGAAAACAAGTAGAGAGTACTCCTCTCTCTAGTTGGTCTTCAAGTGTTCATCCTCCTTCTAGTATTCTTTTTGTATCAAGCAATACCATATTCGTATATACACAAAAAGAATCACATAGCCTACTAATTGTACAAGAGTTAAGAATTAGTGAAATGTTTCACTTAATTAGTCACTTAATTAGAGACTTAAAAACTCTAATAAAACTAATTAAATGTCATAAGAAGCTCTACTCAAGAGTTTTTCTTTTATTCACCACATGAAAATTCTGATTAATATTTATAATTTTATTAAATTATAAATATATTAAAGATCCATTCACCAAATTTCAAACAAAAAGGTTGACACTTAATAATACAAATAGTTTTGAATAGTTTACATCTTCAAAATGTAAGTTTAGAAAGTTGCATGTTTGGCTTATATAAAGTCACACCCAATACTTGGGTGAATAAATTAAATGGAATTACACAACAAACACTTGTCCAAAAGAAACACATACGTTTGACCCTTACCCATGCTATAGTTGAGGCCTCAGAACTCTTTGTAATAGACGCTTAAACAAGTTACTATATGTTGGTGGGTTCAAAGCTACTATTTGAAACATACATTCAAAACTATCTTTCAAGACTCATGCCCTTAAAATTTACAAAAACGTATACCATCTTTCAATACCCTGCAATTTATGGAATATGTCACATATTCCCTTAGCACAATACTAAGGTCCAACCGCTTACCCAAAGACCAAACAAACAAGAATCACATATTCACACATGTAACATGTATTAAGCATGACTACTAACAAGTTCAAAATTTGATACCAAATTCAAGTCTTAATACATAATAAAACGAATAGAAAAGTAGAAAAGAAGACATTCAAAACAGATGTCGCGATTAGTGTTATGGTGTGGTCAAACAAGATAACCAGAAGCATAAGTAATTATTAGGCGCCCGAAGTTCAATCACCACCTCGTGTTTGACTTGAATTGGTATCTGATCCAAGTTCAGCCATTGTTCAGTTCAGTGTGGCAAAGCAAGATCGCAAGAAGCATAACTACAATCGTCGAAAATCGGTCAGGAACGAATACTCGACTAGCGATTTTTGGACTATGGCTGTTGGGACGTTATTGAACCTATAGTCAATGTAGCTCTAGATGAAAGGAGTATGTACCCCAATGTTGTCTACGTATTCTTTTCATCTACAGCTACACCGGTTACAGGTGCAATAACGTCATTGTACATCTTCCTTTGAGGCGTTATTGTAGGAGATTTTGGGGGCTTTTGGGACGATATTGTACATCGTCCTTTCTTCTACAACTACATCAATTGCAGGTGCAGTAACGTCCCACATCTACACCGGCAAGTAGTTGTGGCCGATGGTGGTGGTCAGATTCTTGGTGGTGTTGGTTTTATTTGTAAGTTGTTATTGTTGTTATTATCAATTATATATTTATTTTTAAAACAAATAAACAAGGGTAAGAGAAATTTTGGATGAAGTTAATGTGTTGAATAAAAATGACAAGATTTTAAAACCATGAGGACTATGCAGAAAACAAACCTTTGGATGATAGTCACAAAAGTGATAAAATCCTAGTGACGAAAATAACACTTTACTCAATAGTTTATATGACTAAACAAAAATGTAACATAAGAAAGGATTAATATATACTCTTCATCGTTAATCGGGTCAAGGTGCATAATTATATCACGCCAAAGTTATCAATCCAAACGTGTGTAAATAAAAATAAAATTTACAATCTAATAACGTGGAAAAGCCATTTGTTATATCAAAAAAATTACTAATGGAATATGACAAAAATAATATATAGTGTAATGTTGACAAAAAAAAATAAGAATGCCGAAAGCAACACTTATGGAATATGAAAAACCATTAAAGTACTGGTACCTAGGTTTGGTCAGTATAGGTTAGGTTGGTGCTGTAACTAAAAAAATACTTTATTTTAATTGCAACTTAATATTCTACAGAATTTATATCGAAATCTTGAATTACAAACACGTGAATTCTAACTTTTTTTATGCTAACGAATACAATTTATTAGAAAACAGAGTAAACTGTCAAAATCGTCCCTAAGATTTTGACACTTTTTTTTTAACTTTATCTCTTAGGTTTCATAAAAGTTGTTGAATCCATCCATTTCTCGAACACAGCTATAAACTAACATTGTTTGGATGGATCTAGCAAATGCCCAAAGCTCAGCAACAATTTTGAGAGTTTACTATTTTGAAAGTTTTATATTACTAAATATATATACATATATTTTAGATAGAATTTTAAATAGAGGAATATAAAAGAAATTTGTTAAATAATCTTTAAAATCTGAACTACTTTTACTATAACTTATTTATTTTCACTGTAACACATATTTTAGTTTCTTATTGAATGTATACCTATATCAGATAAAACTAAAAATAGGTGAATATTAAAAATCTGTATTTTTAAATATGATTTTTGAAAATTGGAACTATAAATTATGGTTCCTTAACAAGGGGTCTTATCATCAATATTATAATATTCACCACTCGGTTAATCTTGAACTTATTGAACCTTTTATTGTTGTGACTCGTTAAAAACATATTGATTTTATTATGTATATTCATAAAAATGAATTCTTTAAAGTTAAGTTTTAAAATATTAATTATAGTTGCAAAAATAAAACTACCGCTATATTAAAAAACGATTAATAAAAGTTATGAGAAAATGTTACTTAAATATAAGAAAAACATTAAAAAGAGTAAAATGTCAAAACTGTTAATGTAGTTTCGGTATTTATCAGAACCATCCAAAATACAATCATAAACTGTTAGTTTTTAACTTAGTTAAAGAAGTAAATGTATTAGAAACTTTTGTGAAACCTAAATGGTGCAGTTGAGTAAAAATACTTTTGAATGAATCTAACAAAAGTGTTTAAATTTTAGAGACGATTTTAGTTGTTTAATCAAAAATATGTTTTATAAAAAATCAAAATATATGCTATATAAATGAAATATTATTGGAAAACAAAAACTTAGTTGAAAAAAATGAATGGATCACTTGCTATTGATTTGTTTTTTTTACGCTAATCTTATTTTCATGTCTTTAAAATTTTATTCACATATTTTTTTCAATATATATATATATATATATAAAGAAAAAAATAGAAAAAATGATGTGTAAATACCAACACCCATTTTTATCGAAATTCTTAAACCATTGTAATAAATGAGTGAATAAATATATGTTAATTAGTAAAATATTAATAAGTAAATATTGATAAAGTTTATTCTCAGTTGACCATAGAAAGTTTTTTAGGGTTGATTTCCTGAAGTAAATGGAAAAGTTGACAAAATGTCAACTTCCGACATTTGAAATATGAAACAAGAACAAAATAAAATAAAAGCAAAAATATAAGTGGAAAACGAAATATGCACTTGGTCCATTTTTTATAAATCCATGTCCACTGCTAAAAAAAATCTTTCATATCATCAACCACCATGTATGTCACAAGAAACATTCATATATTACTCTTCTTATTTGTGTTAGCAATCACAAAATCTTCATCTCAATCAAACACCAGCAGCAATGTGATCACCATCACAAAAGTCACAAACTTAGCCAAACCCGGCTGCCAAAGGCTGTTGGAAATTTGGATGTGTGTGAATGAAGTTCAAAGGGGGAAACACTTTGTCCCACATAGATATGGGAACAAAGAGAAATGTTATCTATAACGTAAAGTTTTTACCTAACTAAAATAAAAGTTATTAATGACCCTCATTATGTTATATCCGTTTTCACACCATTTGTGTACAATTTATCTATAATTTGCACTTTTGACATATTTATCCAAACACATAGCACATCACAAAACATCAAATTGCACATAAGTTACCAACTTATATTTTTATTATTAAGCTTTTATAGATCCAAAAAATATAACAAATTAAGCTATGTATGATTTCTTGCTTTACGAATAAGTTATCTTTAAAATGCGTCTTTGTAACGAAAACAATGTTCAATCACATTAGCACACATGCATAGTTTCATATCCTATATCATCTTAGTACTTATTATTTCACATATCATCCACGAATATCCATCTAACACATTCCATCATGCAATATCACACTTAAACAATACATTTCATGTAAAAAACATGCATATTTTTAACGCTTTATTAACGTTTTAGGCGTCGAAAACCACATACGACTAGCCAAACACCATGGATACTTATCATAAGTTTAAATCTCTATATTTTCATAAAAATATCATTTTAAAATCTATTTAAAATAAGTTTTACAAAATCGCTTTAAAAACCCAATTTTTTTTCAGTTTTAAGGCATAGTCTTGTATCAAACTTTCCGATAATCATCAAAATCATCAAGACTTCATATTTTAATACAACTCATGTTATTTACCGTATAAAATGGTGATCATAACCACAACAACTAGAATAGTTGTAAACCAAAATGTTAAATTACAAATTTTGTGTTTCATATTGACAGACATCAATGAATGTGAAGATCCTGATAATCTTTGTGACGGGGTTTGTACGAATACCCTTGGTAGTTATACGTGTAGTTATGATGATGGGTACGTCGGAGATGGCCTGAAAAACGGACATGGTTATGCCAAGGAAAATTCAGAGTTTCCTGTTATTAAGTGCACTTTAGGTAGTTTTTCATACTCATTTGAGTGGCAAGCAAACTCTTTAAAGTATGGTGAAAATTGTAAGTGATGGGTTAAGTTTGTTAGAGAAACTCTATGGGTTTTGCTGGTCATCCACCAACTTCGCTTGTCGCACCAGTGAACTTAAAACAAATTGTCAGAACTAGCAAAAGGGCGCTTGCACGGTTAGCAAACTGTTGTAAAGTAAAAAAAAAACTTTCAAAAAAAATTCCCAAAAGTACTTAACTAAATCCTAAACAACCTACTAATCCAAAAAGTTTCGGGTATGACGCGTTGAATTAAATTACAGCTTTATTTGATGTTTTGAAATGCCGGCATGGGGTTTGGTTTCTAGGTTGTGTTAATAGTAACAACATGTTTTTATTTGGTCATTAAGAAAAGAAACCTTGTGAAGCTCCGACAGAAATTGTTTAAACAAAATGGTGGTGTGCTACTCAAACAACGTTTTACATAACAAATCCATTTTTCAATTCATGTTTTTCACGAAAATAAATTAATTTAATTTAAGGTCATATTTTACACAACAAGATATCAAATCCTTTTTAAGGCGTGTTTTCCCCAAAATATTATATAAAACAGTACAAAATGGGAAAGTGAAACACATCTTCGAAAGCATTTATAATAAAGCAAATATTTCCACAACAAATTGATCAACATGTCCTAATTAAAATAAAAACGATTTGCTGACCATGTATTTTACAAATCCGTAAGTTTCTCCAAAACTTATGATTTTTCGCATCACCTTATGGTTTCGCAAAATGTCTTTATTTTTTATGTGTTGGTGTTTCGTATATATATATATATATATATATATATATATATGGGTGTGGGGTTCAGCTACAAAGTCCATTTTTCTTACAAAGTGTACAAAGTCATAAAAACCACATTTTCAGTCATAAAACACACTTAAAACCCACAAATAACAAAGTTAAGATTACTAAAAAACACAATATTCAAACCCTAACAGTCCATAAAAACTTCAAACACACTAACGTAGAACTATGAATATAAAACACAATGTGATAATCAACATAAAACATAGTAATGTCAGTCATTGGATAATCAAAGCCTTATCATCTAAAACACAACACAAAACCCATGAATATAACGTTTTAGTAATCTTCACCTTGTTATCTGTGGGTTTTAAGTGTGTTTTATGATTGCCATTATGGTGCTTTATAACTTTTTACACTTTGTAGGAAAAATGAACTTTATAGTTAACTCCCACCCTATTATATATATATATATATATTGTGTTGTGTGTGTGTGGTGTATACTTGATGATTATGCAAACCCAAACGATTTTATTAATGACTCTCGTTATGTTATATAAGTTTTCACACCATTTGTGTACAATATATCTATAATTTGCGTTTTGTGACATATTTAACCAAACATTTAGCACATAGCACATCACCAAACATCAAATTTCACGTAAGTTACCCAACTTATATTTTTATTATTTAAAAGATTTTTAGATGCTGAAACTTCACAAGAAAAGCTATGTATGATTTCATGTTTGAGGAATAAGTTATCTCAAAACAAGTCTTTGTAACGAAAACATCGTTCAATCACATTAGTACACATGCATAGTTTCATATCCTACCATCATGTTAGTACCTAGTATTTCACATATCATCCACGAATATCCATCTAACACATTTCATTATGCAATATCACACTTAAACAATCTCTTTCGTGTAAAAAAACATGCATATTTTTTAAGGCTTTATTAACTGTTTTAGGCGTCGAAAACCACATACGACTAACCAAACCCCATGGATACTTATCATAAGTTTAAATCTCTATATTTGTCATAAAATTTAGCATCTTTAAACCTGTTTAAAATTAGTTTTACAAAACATCTTTAAAAACCCAATTTTTACCATTTTTAAGGTATAGTCTTGTATCAAACTTTACGATAACCATTCAAATCATCAAGACTTCATATATTAACACAACTCATGTTATTTACTGTATAAAATGGTGATCATAAGCACATCAGTGCAGATTTCATGTAAACAACGTAAATCAAGCATTTTTTTGTCACACCCAGATCCACAACGGAATTCGTGACCGGTGCATGATTGATTGCTCACAGCTTATGACATGTTATTTGAAAGTTAAATATTATTGATAAATCAATTTAACAACTTCACAAATACAAATGATAATCCGTAATACAACACAATTTGTTTTATTTCTCTAAGGCATCACCCCTAAGTGTCATCATCCACTCTTCAAACTTGTTCACTTGTAAAAAAAGTTTTTGGTTCAACATAAATTGGTGAGTAAACTTAAAGGTTTTAAGTAAAACGATATTTGTTTATTTATATAAAATAACTAACAATTTTGACATGCAAATCAAAGGTAGTTAGGTGACAAAATGCACATAACAAATAACTAAATAAACCGTAACAAATAACAAACCATGATAATATAAACTGTTGTAAATGTACTACACACTGAATACGAGACTCAAGCCACCAACGAGCGAATCCTAATGTGATGGCGATACTAGACTACAACCCATGGCCGTGTGTAATCTAGTCAGGTGATAGATCCATCCAAATAATGAACTGCACCAATGAATAGCATAACAAATAATGAACAAAACACAAAAACACATAATTACACTTAATGACTCAACAATGAACATATAACAATTATCACAAAATCACACATTGTACTTTGCATGTATCTGAATAATGAAAACTTGAAAACTTGCATGTATCTTAATGACTCAACAATGAACATATAACTGTTTTATTGAAGACAATCCGACCTACACAAGACTAGGCTGGACATCACCCTTTCCATTCTCACAAAGAAACCAGTTCACTCTACTGGGGTGTGATTCTTTCGCCCTTATTTTCGAATCGCCCTTATTTTCGAATCAAAACTGATTAACTTGACGAGCGGCTGCATTGCCCTGTGTTCAGCTCCCGAGGAAGTGGTCAAAGGGTCGTGTTAAGGTGTCGGGTGTTGTCAAACATCGATCCTAAAGACACTCAAGTTTTACCGCACATAGCACATAGCATATCACCAAACACCAAATTGCACGTAAGTTACCAACTTATATTTTTATTATTTTAAAGCTTCTATAGATGCAAAAACTTCACAAGAAAAGCTATCTATGATTTCATGCTTGACGAATAAGCTATCTCAAAATGCGTCTTTGTAACGAAAACATCGTTCAATCACATTAGTATACATGCATAGTTTCATATCCTACCATCATGTTAGTACTTATTATTTCACATATCATTCACTAATATCCATCTAACACATTCCATCATGCAATATCACACTTAAACAATCCATTTCGTGTAAAAAAGATGCATATTTTTAACGCTTTATTAACGTTTTTAGGCGTCGAAAACCACATACGACTAGCCAAACACCATGGATACTTATCATAAGTTTAAATCTCTATATTTGTCATAAAAATATCATCTTAAAACCTGTTTAAAATAAGTTTTACAAAATCGCTTTAAAAATCTAATTTTTACCATTTTTAAAGTGTAGTCTTGTACCAAACTTTACTATAATCATCCAAATCATCAAGACATCATATTTTAACACAACTCGTGTTATTTACTATATAAAATGGTGATCATAAGTACATCAGTGCAG
Organism: Scalesia atractyloides; assembly: GCA_947069175.1. Taxonomy (NCBI): domain Eukaryota; kingdom Viridiplantae; phylum Streptophyta; class Magnoliopsida; order Asterales; family Asteraceae; genus Scalesia; species Scalesia atractyloides. Next base: position 55,651,874 of record CAMTDV010000029.1, read on the forward strand.
ATTTCATGTAAACCACATAAATCAAGTATCTTTTATCACACCCAGACCCGTAACGGAATTCGTGACCGGGGCATGATTGATTACTCACAACTTATGACATGTTATTTGAAGGTTAAAAACTATTCATAAATCAATTTAACAACTTAGTAACTCAACAATAAACATATAACAATTATCACAAAATCACACATTGTACTTTGCATGTATCTGAATAATGAAAACTTGCATGTATCTTAATGGCACAACAATTAACATATAACAATATCACTGAAGACAATCCAGCCTACACAAGACTAGGCTGGATATCACCCTTTTCATTCTCACAAAGAAACCAGTTCACTCTACTAGGGTGTGATTCTTTCACCTTTATTTTCGTACCAAAACTGCTTAACTTGACGAGCAGCTGCATTGCCCTATGTTCAGCTCCCGAGGAAGTGGTCAAAGGGTCATGTTCAGGTGTCGGGTGCTGTCAAACATCAATCCCAAATGCACTCAAGTTTTACTACACTTCTATTACTAATTTGACCAATAGAAACCACACTACCATCTAGTCTTTTGATCCTTGTTCCTACTCGTTTTCGGGTGAGCAACAACGGTTTACATTTCATGGGGTGTCAGATTTTATGGACCCCAATTTTGGGAACCGGACCATGGCTAGTGTTCCCCTGATGGTGGATTAGGTGGTCGGGAACTTGAGCTATAGTGAGGCTAGGAGTGCTGGTGTGTTGGCTTGTCAAGCGAATACCGAGTATGTTGATTAGGATATTGGAGTTCCAGGATATAGATGTATTTGTACTAATGGTTATTAGGGCCATCCTTATATTGGGCCAGGTTACCAAGGTTAGTTTTGTTATTTTTCAAATGATCAGCATCAAACATCAAAACAATACAATCAACTAGAATAACTATAAAACCAAAACATTAAAATACAAATTTTGTGTTTCATATTGACAGACATCAATGAATGTGGATCATAGAAATCTTTATGACGGGGTTTGTACGAATACCCTTGGTAGTTATACGTGTAGTTGTGAAGATGGGTACGTCGGAGATGGCCTGAAAAACGGGCATGGTTGTGCCAAGGAAAATTCAGAGTTTCCTGTTATTAGGTTCACTTTAGCTAGTTTTTCATACTCATTGGAGTGGCAAGCAAACTCTTTAAAGTATGGTGAAAATTGTAAGTGATGGGTTAAGTTTGTTAGAGAAACTCTATGGGGTTTGCTGGTCATCCACCAACTTCGCTTGTCGCACCAGTGAACCTAAAACAAATTGTCAGAACTAGCAAGAGTACACTTGCACGGTTAGCAAACTGCCTTAAAGTAAAAAAAAAAAAAACTTTAAAAAAATGCCCAAAAGTATTTAACTAAATCCTAAACAACCTACTAATCCAAAAAAATTTAGAATATGACGCGTTGGATGAAATTACAACTTTATTAGATGTTCTAAAATGTAGGTATAGGGTTTGGTTTCTTGGTCGTTTTAGTAGTAACAACATGGATTTATTCGGTCTTTAAGAAAAGAAACCTTAGGAAGCTCCGACAGAAATTGTTCCAACAAAATGGTGGTTTGCTTCTCAAACAACGTTTTACTACCAGCGAAGGCAGTGCCGATTTAACAAAGGTCTTCACAGCATAAGAGTTAGAAAAAGCCACTAACAATTACGCGGAAGACCGAATCTTGGGCGGCGGTGGTTACGAGATTGTGTACAAAGGCATTTTAGCCGATCAGTGGGTCGTAGCAACCAAGAAGTCACGAGTTATGGATGAAACCCAAATTAAATTATTCATCAACGAAGTGTTATATTAACAGCGGTTCACCATAGGAACGTCGTGAAGCGTTTTGAATGTTGAATAGAGATGGAGGTTCCATTATTGGTATACGAGTATGTATCCAACGGAACTTTTTTTAATCATCTTCAAGGTAAAGGAACCATGACTTGGTTATCGTGGGAGAATCTGTTACGAGTAAGCTGCTGGTGCACTTTCATATCTTCATTCGGCTACATCGACCCTGTTATCCATAGAGATGTGAAATCCGCAAACATATTATTAGACGATAACTACACCACAAAGATCGCATATTTTGGTGCTTCAAGATTAGTCCCGTTAGATCAAACACAAGTGACCACAACACTAGTTCAAGGAACATTAGGGTACTTAGATCCCGTGTACTTTCATACAAGTCAGTTAACCGTAAAAGTGATGTTTATAGTTTTGGAGTGGTGCTTTCTGAGCTTCTTACCGGGAAAAACCACTTTGTATGCAACGAGGTGAAGCAGAACGAAATTTAGCAACTTATTTCATTAAGTCTCTAAAAGAAAACTGTTTGTTCCAGATTCTAGAACCTAGAGTTGTAAGGGAGGGTACCCTAGACTAACTGCAACAAATTGTTGAGCTTGTGAAAAGATGCCTTCACCTCTTAGGAGACGAATGACCAATGATGAAAGAAGTAGCAACTGATCTTGAATTGTTACGTAAGTATACTCAACATCCATGGGTGAGTCCACATGTTGATGAAGAGAAAGTAAGCTTGTTAAACAGGGAGAATGAGGAAGACCTTTACGCAGAATCGATAAACGTGTACACAAGTACTGGGGAAATCTCTTCTACTTTTAGCATCAATAATGGTCATGTAATTCCTGAAAATATACTCAGATGATATCATTTGTTATCGTTTGTTCTCGAATATTCTAAAAGTGTGTTTGTATGTGTCACTTATTGTGACTCGTTCATTAGCTACTATTTTGAATGCTTATAAATCTTGCTTATTTGCAACTGTTTCAGTTTTGATTAATGTGTGCATACATTAATAACTGTCTCAAGGGGCTAATTGGGTAACAAGGGAAAATATGAGGTCGGAAAATCTATAAAAAATATTTAACTCGTCTCTCCCCATAATTGTTTTTCATGAGAGGTAAAACCATTTTTGGTGATTGAAAAGATCAAAGAAATTGTTGCAATGATTCAATAAGTATGGATTTCAATCCTCAAACGTCATCAAAGGGTGAGAATTATGGTATAAGGAGTCACTGATTTAATTAATCAATTGGAACTAGAACCCATTTTCAATTGGTGTTAAATGATTTCATTAATGGTTTTTTTATACGCAAATGGATGCCATTAATTTTCACTCAAAATGACACTATTTACAAATCGAGTTAAATTATTCCATTAATGGTTTTATTTTTCTCATAAGCAAATGAATGCCATTAGTTTTCATTCAAAATGACACTATTTTCAAGTGGAATTAAATGATTTCATTAATGGATTTGTTTTTTCACAAGCAAATGGATGACATTAGTTTTCACTCAAAATGCCACTAGATTGGGTTTAACAATTTAAACTAAAGAGTAAATTATAAAATTATTTGTAGGTTTATATCAAATTTTAAAACTTGTCTTTTGACTTTAAATTTGATTGGAATTGTAAGTCCTGAAAAATAAGAATCTAACAACGATATCAAACAATCACCAAGGATGGACGAAATCCAAACTTGATAATATTCATGAAAACCGAAAAATAAGAGAAAGGAGTTGAGTAAAAATAACATGCGAATCACTTCAAACTTGCATACAATTCTATTACTGCGAATAGCAAAGCCGTCTGCTACAAGTTTCTTTCTCTCTATCTCTCTCTAGAATGGTGAAGGCTGCCAAGTTTTTCCTAAAGGCTTAACCCTAGGAATGACATAATATTCTATTTATACCCAGGGTTTGCCCATGCCCCTCATGGGCTTCCCTTGGGCTTGCTTGGCCCACATGTATGGCATGCCCAAGTGACCTATTCAAGGTCCAAACCTGATACAAACTAACCCAATTAAATCCCAGTTCGCTACCATAGCCTGTTGCATTGATTTGATGCGATAGTCTCACACTTTTAAGACCTAACAATCTCCCCCCTAGATTGATGCATTAAATTGTGTTCATAGCATGAATTCAACAACGTCTTCAACGAAGTCTATGGTTGTAGCTACGCTGTAAGTGTTGTGGAAGTCAGTCTCACACTTCTAGGACTTCACACTTCAACGAACTCTCAGCATTGGGTCTCTTTCTTCAGCTCTTGTGGTTAGCTTCATATCAGGTTCTTGATCAGCTTTGCTTAAAACATCTTTGTCAAAAAGAATGCGAGAGGAGTAATCTCAACAACTATTTCTTCTTCAATCTTTCTTTTTCAAGCAAGCAGGTTCATAAGTACTTTTCAAATTTACTATCATTGTAGATGATGACTGGCATCTAGTTCTTCTGACTCAAGTACACTTTGCTATTGTGATACTTCATGCTTTGTCGGCAACTAACAGCATCTCAGTTTTCAGCAACCCCTGTTTCTTGATCTAAATCAAGTTCTGCAAAAATTCTCGAAAGTTTATAAGCAAAAAATTCTTTGCAATAGAGGAAAGTACCGTATGAACACTTGGTACATCAAAATACTTGTACTGGGATCAAAATTCAAATTTCTTTCATCTTTTAATGATCATTCACATCTTCAAGAACGGTTAGAGATTTTTAATAAGACAAATAAAACACTCTATTTTTGGATTTTTGGTTTTATAAAAACAACACACTATTTTTGGATTTTTAATTTTTAAATATAAGAATATACATAAAAACACAAATAAAGAAAGAAACTAACTCAGTAGATGCAACTATACAATTGCAGTGGGATCAAAATCATTTTCAGACGAACCAAGGAACACTTTTTAGTGCGAACTTATTCAGACGGTCTAAATGATTGCCAATATGCTTGTCCACTTAAACTTTAACGCTCAACTTTCATTTTTCAACTTCGTGATATGCTTAAGGTAGTATTATACTATAATATCCGTGCATCCCATACCATGACATATCCCAGCGATCAAGGTAAGCATAACGATTCATCATAGCAGGTGAGTATACTGAGATCATCCATTATCTTTTACAATGTAATACTATTGGTGAACAGGTTAGTACATTCATACAGTAGAGTGACCAATAATATCTGACGATGGTTAGGCAAATACTTTATATGGTATGTTTGACTTTTCAAGCACATGGAATTTTCTCGTGATGAGATTTCCTTTCTTTTAAGGTTTTAGCCCTTTTATTTTGGCTCTTTTAAGGATATCCTGACTATGCCTAGGTCTACATATATCCAGATGCAACAGAAAGGCAGCCCTGATATCCCGGATGACTCATTAGCATAAAGACCCGAAACTTCAGACGTTGGCTATTTGTCAACGCAGGATTTAAGATCATGAAATCATAAGCCAATGGGATGTTACCCACAAGATACATAGTTCGTTATGTTTATATCACTTAGTATCTTTTAATCACTTTGAGCATTAAGCCTACCAGCCTATCACATTAGATCCTAGTATTTTCCTTATGTGTCAGTCACGCCCTTTATCATGAATATTCATTTCAATTCCCATTTGATGCAAAAAGACTTTTTGGAATTTTCAGTTTTTCAAAAGTTTTTGTATTTTTCTGTTTTTTAAATGTTTTTGTATTTCTATGTTTTTCAAATGCTTTTGTATTTTTCTAATTTTCTCCCCCTCAAACAATGCATATATACATATATCTCCCTCTTCCCCCTAAATTTATGCATCACACTTTATGCACAAATTTACGTAATAAGGAAAACGTATGTACAAAGTTTTAAATGAAAGAAAAGGAAAACGTTTTTGTTATTTTTCCTTAACCGTTCCGTCAATAGATTAAAAACTATTCAATTTGAAAATGAAAGCACAAAATTTAAATTTGTACATTTTCGATGATCTTTTCTTACCTCGTCTCCTCCAAAGGAAACATCGCACTCGTAAATTTTTTTTGAACTTTTTGCAATAGTGAGATGTTATCCGATATGTCCCTGGAACAACCGCTACCAACATTCCAGAGATTGTCAACAACTCCTCCATGGTTGTTCCCGAAAAATAAGGAGATTAGTAAGACAGTGCGACCCAGACCATCGTGTTCCTGGGTTTCCCTGAAGCATCAAAATGAGACACTTCCTTTAAACACTAGTCCCCTTTTGTTTTCAGGATTGGTGATTGTGCTGCTTTTTGTTTTGCTTTCCAAATCTGTTTAGACATTTCTAATTTCTTAGATGCCTTTGGAAAAGTAGTTGGCTTTTTAACCTTGTTATTTTTTAAGACTTTTGTAGGTTTCAAAGCTTGTACCTTTTTAGCTTTAGCAGCATTCCAATCCCCATAAGATGGTTTAACCTTTAGATTCACATTCTTCATTGCCTTAGGTGATGGCACCTTCATTGGCTTGGAATGATTGTTATCCTTTGGTGTAACTTTCTAATTTTGAGCATGATACGAAACATGGGGGTTATGTGTGCAGTTCTGAGTAATGTGACCAGGAATGCCTCATTTGTAGCACGTTTGTTTCTTAACATATAAAGCATTCTGATCAGCTTGATTTTCTATTATAGGCCCTGAAGGATGAACTGATCCTTTTTGTGCTTGATTTCCTTGCACATTTCTTGCAAATGAAGATGAATTTGGATGTCTATACTTGTCGGTTGCAAGAGCCTTCTTGTGTTGTGGAGATTTCTTTTGATTCTTCTTGATTTGTTTAGACTGCAAGTCTTGTTCAGAAATCTCCCCAACCTTTCCAAAAGCTTTGCTAACATGGTCAAAAGCATATTGTTCACATTGGCCATTAATGATCGGCTTAACAAAAGCATTTTTCACATCACTATCCTTTTGAGGGTTATTGCTACCCATTGAGGATTTTGGAGAGCGTGACTGTCCTTGACGTTTGGACTTCTACTTTCTTCGTCTGCGATTTGCTCGTTTAGGCTCCTTTAGCTTGCTTTGAACCTTTTCATCACAAGCAGAAGGTTCAGATTGTTCAGTCTTGGAGCTTTGGTCACATCAGCTTTCTCTTCAACAGTTCTGATAAAATCGGAGAGTCCTGGTTTATTAGATGAAAGACCAGACACTCCAGCTTAATCATTAGAAGAGTCAACAGCACCAGATGGTTCCTGTGTGTCTAATGTATAATCACTGGGTTTCCCGTACACCATATGTCGTGCTTTCTTAGTTTCTTCATCGGTTTCAAGCATTCTCGTGTAGTTGTGACTATACGGTGGGGCAACCTGATTGAATCCCAAACCCTTTCCCTTGTTCTCCTTATATGCCAGCTGTACATTGCACACATCTTGAACGAGCTTGCTGGATGCATCAAACTTCTTTATACTGACTTTGTTTTGTTGATATTTTCTAGCAAGAAGTCCTAGCTCAACACTTACCAAATCGGATTCCATGGTTTTTTGAATGTAATATGGTTTTGTGATCATGAACCGAACATTTCTATTGATTTACGTCTAGGTGGAGCTGAGCTATGTCTTTCTTTTGTGCTTCAACTTTTTTTGTGAATAACTTGTTACTTTCTCAAAGGCCGATGCACTTCATTCCATTGTTGTAATCATTAGCCATTTTGGAATTAAGTGCCCTGAGTTGAGTAACCCTATTCCTGCAAGGTTCAGTGCACAAAAGGTATTTGACTGTGTCAATGCGCAATCTTGGTTTGTCAGCGTGAGTTTGGGCTTGAGGTAGAGTTTGGGGTGCTGGGCTGCTGATTGCTGCTTGCTAGGCTTGAGGTTTCTGTTCGGACACTTCTTCAGGATAAGACTCTATTGAATTTGCATATAGATCTTGGTTTGATTGTAAATAATCCCAAAACCAAGATACAAAGGAGTCTTTGTCATCACCCAAAAAGCTATTCATCTCATTCCTTACTTCCACTTTTCGCCTCCCATGTTCAAGCAAACACATCACATAGTCAGCAACCGGATCAACATTGTAGTTTCCAATAAACTCATTCAGCTTTTCATTCACTTGATCCCGCAAGTTCAGGTTGTGATTTTGTGCCTGGGGTGCAGTGCTGTTAATGGTAGTTTTGAAAATTGGGCTGAAAACAATGTTCGGATTGGCATTCGGGTTGGAATTGCAGACTGGGCTGAAGACTATGTTTGAGTACTAATCTTGGGCTGTAAACATCTTCAGATAATCGAAACCGTACTGGTAAAAACGATCAAAATGTCCAAAAACTGTTTTTACCAAAATGTACGGTTAGACTCGTCTCGACGATACGAATCCAATGATAAATAATGTCCAAAACTTATTTTTTACTCAAAACAGTGTCCTATCCGGAATGAGGAGCCAACTCAGAAAATTTCTATAGATGTACTAGAGATGATCAGAGATGCATTAGAGATGATCTGAGATCCACTAGATATGATCATAGATGCATTGGAGATGATCCAAGATGCACTAGAGATGATCTGAGATACACTAGAGATGCACTGACATGACCAGAGATGCACTAGACATGATCAGAGATGCATTAGAGATGCACTAAAGATGATCAGAGATGCACTAGAGATGATTAGAGATGCGCTAGAGATGATCCAATATGCACTAGAGATGATTAGAGATGCATTAGAGATGATATGAGATGCACTAGAGATGATCGTAATATGTCGTAATATGACGTCTTTAAGTGATGTTTATGAAAACTGATGTTAAAGTCAGATTAAAATGTTTAAAATATGTTATTTAATATAACATATCAGTATTTAAATGATTTACCTTGAAAAGATTTGATTAAAACTATTTTATAAGCCACAGGGCTAAAACCATCATTTATCGACATAGTTTAAGGACTTGCTTGAAAACTCAGTTTATAACTTGGTTTAACATCCCAAATAATCCTACTTATAATATTACATCAGTAGAAACTCATTTTCAAGTTCATTACTATTTAAAACCTTGTTTTATGCAAAAAGGACATTTTGGTCAAAGATGGCATAATTATGGAACTTGCGCATAAACTTGGATTCTGATTATGATCATGTAATATAACCTCAGAGGGTTATGCCACATTATATTGTGATCATAATGCAACTTTAGATCAGTATCTAACTAAACTAAATCGGGTCAGAATCGAAAGTCAAAGCAGAAGTCAAACTTCGCGACTTTCGGTTGCGAACCGACCCTAGAACTGAAATTGACGAGCCGAACATGTTCTTACATGTTCTAATAATAATTACCAACTTGTTTAAGTGTCAAATGGTTTCATAACAAATATAAGATAAATTTATGATTTTTCCAAAAAATAGCCTGTTTGACTTTTTATTAACTTAACTTTGACCCGTAAATTGGTCTAGCAAACATGATCTTTAGGAGGTGCCCTTTATAGGGATTAGCACCTAAAATATTACGATCACTTAGCCATGTTCGTTATGAACAAGGGCTGGACCATAATGGTCTTAACCGAAAGTCAAAGCATTTTTACGAAAACGCTTGACTTTTGGCTATAAAAGCCTATAAACGAAAATGCAATAGCAAGGAACATTTACAAGAGGTTCCTACAATGCAAGAAAACTAAGTTGGATGCTCCTTTCAACTAGGAACTTCCAGAGGAGGGAGAAGAGTTATGATTTAGAAAGGTGCAAGTTCAAATGGTGAACTTGATAACCTATTTATAGTTGGAGAACTCAAAGGAAGTGAAGCCAGGTGTTTAGGGATGTAAGAAGACGCTTACAAGTGTCCCAAAACGTGGCATAGCAGTTTAGAGAAGCCATGGTTTCGAATTAATGGTTCTGGAGTTTTGCTTGGAGACCAAACAAATTTTCTCCAGCATAGGGCTTCTCGTGCCCCACGAGAGACCCAGGCCTGGGCTCTTGCGGCCCGCGACCGCCACCTGGCCACTTTCAAAGTTTGACACTTTTAACCCCTTAACTTATTAAAGCTTCTAAAAACCTTTTTAAACACCTTTTTGGCACTTTTAGCCCTCCGTAGCCAATACTTGGTATACCCGGGATTATGCCCGGACATTGTCGAGCTCTCGGTTCGTTAAAAGGTCACTCAGAGGTATAAATTAACATGTTGACGCTTTTAATCCCTCCATCATCCAACTTTCACATATTTACAAAATTGAACCCTCTCGTCCATCAAAAGGCACGTATGAGAGTTAGGACTTCACAAAGGATCACTCAGAGGCTTATTATAAGCATGTTGATTCCGATGTCACTCAGAGGCTGGGCATATTGACATATCAGTCACTTAGAGGCTGTTATTTATGCATGTTGACATCGGACCGTCACTTAGAGGCTCAGATTGAGCATGTTGACGCCTTTAGTCCTTATTGGTCTATAACAGACTTTATTTAAAATACAACACGTGTCACTATACTATTGGACACGATTTTACCGGGTGTTACAATTTACCTTTGCCAACACTCCTTCCCAGCACTCTCAACCACCTCCTATCCAAGAAGATGTTTACATGGAACCAGTGGAACATCATCAGCCACCACCTGAGCCACCGAGGAGGAAACGAGGAGCACGTATGTTAGTACGTGTAGGTCAACGGTCGGGTTCGCGACCACCATTGCCTAAACCCTACCCCACCATTCAAGAGGACCCACAAATGGGTGGACCCTCTAATGCGTCACCTGTGGTGGAACAAACACCACCACCAATGGTTCACCCACTACCATCGGGTTATAATAACCCTATCCCAACATATCTGGATACGTCTGGATATGATCATTTTAACCCATCGACACCTGTTGACTACCAAGCATGGTCGTATGACCCTTACATGAAAGCGGTCATGAATAACGCACTTTACCCGTCTCCCTTCCACCTGCTTATCCATCTACTAGATATCCAAGTTATGGGTATAATGATACAAATGTACCACAAACACAACCTCCGCCGCCACTTGAGGCCATCAATGAGGCCTTAGAACGAATGAAAGAAATGCAACAACAAGCGGAGAAAACGGAGAAGAAGGCGAACTAGTTCTTCAAGAAACTCTCCAAACTGGTTAAGGGAAAGAAGGACGAGTGACGTCTTTTCTAATAATATATGTTAGTCCCTGCAAGGACATTGTTATTTCTTTAGTCCCTGTGTAGACATTTTTATTTCTTTAGTCCTTGCATGGACAGTTTATTTCATTATTTCTAGTATTGTAACTTCTATGGAATTTAATGAAGTATTTTGGAATTATATATATGTATTCATCCTTTTCAAAGCGAGTGTCTCGATATTATTCGAAATTTTTGCTCTGCTAAATAATTCCAAAAAGATCTTAATGGTTTTGATTAGCCAAGTGGCACAGGCCACATATTTGGCCAGCTTATAAATGATAGTTAAGGATGAAAGGGCCTTCTATTATGATAGTTAAGGGAAGTTATCCTTCTATTCAAAGGTGGTGGACTAAGTTCAAGCCTCCAAGTCATTAAGGTCGAATGAGACCGGGACTATTAATCAACCATTAAGGTACTCTTATGTTAACATTCAGGAATGTTCATACTCCTGGTAGTGTGGCTTGAGGAACCACACTAGCCCTCTAGGTAAATGTACTATGTCCTAAAACCTATTTATAGCCTATGTGATCAATGTGATCCCCGCTAATATCATCAATATGATGATAATAATTGACATCCATTAGAGATGCAGGCCAATGTGCCATATTTTATGTCCATTAGTGACAGGCCAATGTGCCATATTTTATGTCCTTTAGTGACAGGCCAATGTGCCATATTTTATGTCCATTAGTGACAGGCCAATGTACCATATTTTATGTCCGTTAGCGACAGGCCAATATGCCTTATTTTAATGTCCTTCGTGACAATCCTATGAGCTAATTATAATTGCCTAATGGTAATGACAGTTGTGATATTACGATCCACTGTCTAATAATATATGGACTACGTCCAAATTATAATTTTCCTTTGATGGTCCTTTTGAGACCAAGGCCTAAAATAGATATAATAAGCCTAAAAGTTGTGATGTTATTCACACTAGCCTGATTAGGCGATGGATTGTCATATCCAATGTTTACATCCAATATGGTTTTTAATACCATAGCTAAAAGAAATTTAATTTGGTGTTTAGAACCAAAGCTTTAAAGAATGGCTAACTCGGATGAGGCGCAAAGTAGCCACCGGGATTTTAACTCTAATAACGCAGAAATATAGCCATTAAAAATGAAGATTTCCAAGCTCGCATAGATGCAGCTGTGGGAAAGGCCATGGAAAAGGCCATAGAAAAACTTAGGGAGTCGGGTGTTACTCGCTCCAAACCATATTCAATCACGCCATCCTCAGCTCATAAACAGAGCTCAGTTCACTCTTCAAATGCGAAGAGTGAACCAAAGAATATAGAATTTGCTGATAGGTCTCGTTCTTCTAAAGACGGATGTACTTCCAAACATTTTGTCTCCTGCAAGACCTAGGATTTTAATGGGGAAAAAGGAGCTGTAGAAGCCTTGAAATGGCTGGACGAGATGGAAACGATTGTGGATATCAGCGGCTCTGCTGAAAAGGATGTGGTAAAGTATGTATCACAATCTTTCAAAGGTGATGCCTTAATTTGGTGGAAGGCTATGATCCAATCCACAGGTAAAGTATACCTGTACAATTTGGGATGGTCCAAGTTTGTAGACCTTATTAAGGAAACTTACTGCCCACCCCATGAGGTGGAAAAGATATAGTCAGATTTCCTGACTCTCACATTGAAGAACCTAGATTGTCGGAAGTGTGTTTTCGATTTCAATTCTCTATCTAGGTTAGTTTCCTATCTGATTACCCCTGAAACCAAATGCATTGCGTGTTTTATTAATGGGTTCTCACCCGAGATAAAGGGGAGGTAAAGGCTGCTCAGCCTACTACCTATAGGTCTGCTGTTGACATATCTCTCTCCCTCACCTTGGATTTGGTGAGGCAAAAGTTAGTCAAGACAGAGACTGACGGGAAAAGAAAATGTGAGGATGACAACTCCCAAAGGTTTAAGAAGAAAGGAAATTTTGGGTTCAAGAAGAACCAACATAGGTCTGATGATAGACCTCTATGCAAGACTTGTATCCGCAGGCATTGGGGGCAATGCAATACCAACCCTCAGATTAAACCCTGTGGTATTTGCAAAAGAAAAGGGCATAAGACCCACGAATGCAAAAAGCTTACAGATGTCGTCTGTTATGGTTGTAATGAGAAAGGGCATATTAAACCCAATTGCCCTAAGAACCCCACAAATAATGATGCAAAGCCTGGAGAGGCTAAGAAAGGGAATGCTCGTGCTTCAAGATAAATGCTAGGGAGGCCGTTAATAACAACAACAACGTCATAACAGGTACTTTCCTCATCAACAATATATTTGCTAGAGTTCTTTTTTATTTAGGTGCAGATAAGTCTTTTGTAGACCATAAGTTTAGTAAACTATTGAACGTACCCATAAGAAACTCCCAAAACTTATGACATAGAACTTGCTGATGGAACTTTAGAAATAACATCTTCCATTCTTGATGGATGCTCTATATTCATTAAGAATCATTCCATTCCTATCTCTCTTTTGCCAATGAAATTGGCAGGGTTCGATGTAGTTTTAGGCATGGATTGGTTATCCCATAACCAAGCCCGTATTTCCTGTGATAAGAAACTCATCGAAATTAAAACCCCATCTGGTGAAATGATCACCATCACTGGGGATTCTAACTATGGATTGCCAGACAAGGTGTCGTTATTTAAGGCATCCAAGTGTTTAAGGAAATGTTGTATCATTTACATGGCACAAGTCACTTTCAACGAACCGAAGCCGAATATGCAAGACCTTCCAGTTATTTCGGAGTATTCCGATGTCTTTCCCGAAGAACTAACAGGTCTACCACCAGATAGGCAAGTAGAGTTTAGGATTGAAATCCTACCTGGATCATAACCCGTAGCTAAAGCTCCATACCGATTAGCACCAACGAAAATGAGGGAGTTGAGGACTCGGTTAGATGAACTCTTAGAGAAAGGCTTCATTCAACCAAGTTCCTCTCCCTAGGGAGCTCCAATTCTTTTTGTTAAGAAAAAAGATGGTTCAATGCGGATGTGCATTGACTACCGCGAACTGAACAAGATAACAATCAAGAACCATTACCCATTACCCAGGATCGATGATTTATTCGATCAACTTCAAGAGGCTAGTTATTTCTCTAAGATTGATCTAAGATCTGGATATCATCAGCTGAATGTTAGGAGTGAGGATATTCCTAAGACTGCCTTTAGTACCCGATATGGTCATTTTGAATTTCTAGTGATGCCTTTTGGGCTCACAAATGCACCTGCAGCATTCATGGATCTCATGAATAGAGTCTGCAAACCATATTTGCATCAGTTTGTCATTGTCTTGATAGACGACATACTTATCTACTCTCGTAATCAAGTTGATCACGAGAAACATCTTCGGTGCATCTTAGAACTGCTAAGGCAAGAGAAGCGTTATGCTAAGTTCTCTAAGTGTGAATTTTGGCTTATAGAAGTCCAATTTCTTGGACACATTGTAAGTGAACATGGTATCCAAGTGGATCGCCCCAAAATTGAGGCCATTATGAATTGGGAAGTACCCAAAATCCCGTCAGAAATACATAGTTTCTTAGGATTGGCTGGTTACTATAGAAGGTTCATCAAGAAATTTTCAAGGATAGCCCCTCCTTTAACTACCTTGACCCGTAAAAATGTTAAGTTTATTTGGGGTCCAAAACAAAAGAATCTTTTGAGATTTTGAAACACAAGTTGAGCAATGCTCCTTTGTTATCCCTACCTGAGGGTGTGGAAGACTTTATTGTTTACTGTGATGCATCGCACACCGGTATGGGCTGTGTGCTAATGCAAAAAGGCAAAGTGATTACCTATGCATCACGATAGTTAAAAGTGCACGAAAGGAATTACACCACCCATGACTTAGAATTGGGTGCCGTTGTATTTGCACTTATGTTATGGAGACATTACTTGTATGGCACAAAGTGTATTATATACACTGACCATAAGAGCCTCCAACACCTGTTCAATCAGAAAGAATTGAACATGCAGCGTCGTTGGATGGGAACACTTAATGATTATGATTGCGAAATTCGCTACCATCCGGGCAAGGAAAATGTAGTTGCTGATTCCTTAAGTCACAAAGAACGGGTTAAGCCTATAAGGATTAACGCCAAGAGAATTGAGCTCAGAAATAGCTTAAATGAGAAGCTATTAGATGCGCAAAAGCAAGCTCTATTAAAGGCTAATGCTCCTAATGAAAGATTAGCCAGAATTGTTAATCAGTTTACGCCTGGAAAGGATCGAATCCTTAGATTTAATGATAGAATCTGGGTTCCAATTTTTGGAGGACTTAGAGATCTAATCCTCCACGAAGCGCATAATTCAAGATACTCAGTTCACCCAGGTGGTGACAAGATGTATCAGGATCTAAAGAAGAATTATTGGTGGATGGGTCTGAAGAAATCCATAGCCACTTATGTAGCTAAGTGTCTGACATGTTCGCAAGTTAAGGCCGAACATCAGAAGCCGTCAGGACTCCTACAACAACTAGAGATTCCCACTTGGAAATAGGAAATGGAAAAAATGGACTTAATTACCAAGTTACTAAGACCAAACGTGGTAATGATAAGATTTGGGTCATTGTGGATAGGCTGACTAAGTGAGCACATTTCTTGCCAATCAAAGAAACGTATAATTCTGAAAAATTGGCTAAGTTGTAAGTGGAAAAAATTGTGTCCCTACATGGTGTGCCAGTATCTATTGTATGTAATAGAGATACTAGATATACATCTCACTTTTGGAAAAGTTTCCAACAATCCTTAGGCACAAGATTAAACTTTAGTACGGCCTACCATCCGCAGACTGATGGTCAAAGTGAGCGTACTATCCAGACATTGGAAGACATGCTTAGGGCATGTGTGATTAATTTAGGTGGAAGTTGGGATGACCACTTACCCCTAATAGAATTCTCCTATAATAATAGTTATCATACAAGCATCAAGGCCGCTCCATATGAGGTCTTGTATGGGAGAAAGTGCCGAACGCCCGTGTGCTGGGCAGAAGTTAGGGAAGCCCAACTATCAGGACCTGAAATCGTCCTGGAGACCACGAATAAGGCTGTGCAAATCCGTGATCGTCTCAAGGCTGCCCGTGATAGGCAGAAGAGTTATGCAGATAAGAGGCGAAAACCTCTTAAGTTCCAAATAGGAGAAAAAGTATTATTGAAGGTATCACCCTAGAAAGGTGTGATGCACTTCGGAAAGAAGGGCAAGTTAAGCCCGAGATATATTGGACTATTCGAGGTGATCGAACGGGTCGGTTTTGTGGCTTATAAGCTTAGGCTACCCGAGGAGCTAAGTGGAATTCATAATGTGTTTCACATTAGTAACCTTAAGAAATGTCTAGCCAATGAGTCGCTAGCAATGTCGCACAAAGATGTGCAAATAGAAGAAAACCTGAGGTTCATTGACAAACCAATTTTGATCGAGGATTGACCGGTTAAGAAGCTCTGAAGGAAATCAATACCTATAGTAAAGGTTAAATGGGATGCACATCGAGGTCCCGAGTTTACATGGGAGGTTGAGTCCACTATGCAAAAAAAGTACCCCCATCTTTTTGAATAAAATCTTGAGGTCGAGATTTCTTTTAAGGGGGTGAGGATGTAACACCCTGTAAAATCGTGTCCAATCATATAGCGACACATGTTATATTTTTATTTTAAGTCTATTTGTCACACCCCAGATTTCCAACCCCGAAATCCAAACACCGGTGGGCCCGGGTGGGGGGTATCGTGACAACAGTTGATAACGTCATAGTCAATTAAACGTGGCACAGCAGAAGTCTTGGAGTAAAATTACTATTACAACCGAATGTTCGAAAATACAAAATAATATACAAGTTTGTAATAGAAGATCCACAGGCGGATCATAGAATGTACAAGAAAGAATACAAAACAGACTTTAGGCAGATCCAAGGATTTACAAGAATCCTCTTATTCTCTACCGAGCAGCTTCCGGCTTAATTTCGTGTTGTACCTACAGATTATTCTTTGGAGGATACGTCAGCTTACGCTGGTAAATACACCCAACTAACTCATTTTGAAATATTAAAAATGATTTCAAGTGCAAATGGCACAAAATCTTTTATTATCTTAGGAAGGTTAACCATGCAATGGACCATGCAGTAATAATTTACCATATCCCAAGCCCTTATAGGGGAAATAAGTTGAGAGTATTTACCTGAGATTGCTTTCTTCTTTTATTTTTAAATAACTCAGCCGTATACAAAAGTACCGAGTGCAGATAGCTTTTACCGAGAAGGCTCTAGTCTGGAACGGTTGTATAAACCGAATAGTGTACATGATCATTACGTATAACGCTTGATTAAACGATGATCAGATAGAGTTGTTTAAACCCAAAAAGTACTTTACTTGTATAATATGGGTAAACTACAAACATTCTGGATTTTGAACTAAAAATGATAAGGTTAAACCCGTTACGGTTGAATTCCATAAAATAGTCACATATACGTAACTGTGCGATTAATAGAGATATCGGGTAACCGGATAAGTTATGGAAAGGTTCTATATGCCATTATACTTTAAATAAGTTAAGATATCAGTAGGATATCAACTTGTATGCCCGTTGAGGTTTTAAAACGAAATTATGCCTTATAGGGGTATTTTGGTAATTTCGTATCGTATAAAAAGAACTTATATAAAATTTAAGTTTATGATCATGAGTATTCTGGAAAAATAATTTATTTATGATATATTATCAGTAGGATATCAAGTATATGTGTATTTTACCTTTTAAGACCAAACTATGCACCGAAGGGGCATTTTGGTCATTTTACACATAGTTTATAAATTATTTGGGATTCGGAGTTTACAATAAGTACCTACTGTAAATATGTTTAAAATAAGTTTTAAAATCAGTAGGTAACAAGTCTTGGTCCATTAATATGGTTTAAAACCATACTATGCGCCGAAACAGTGCTTATGTCGTAATATGACGTCTTTAAGCGATGTTTATGAAAACTGATATTTGGATCAGATTAAAAAGTTTAAAATATGTTATTAATATAATATATCACTAGATAAGTGATTTATCTTGAAAAGATTTGATTAAAACTATTTTATAAGCCACAGGGCTAAAACCGTCATTTATCGACATGTTTAAGGACTTGTTTAAAAACTCAGTTTATAACTTGGTTTAACATCCCAAATAATCCTACTTATAACATTACATCAGTAGAAATACATTTTTAAGTTCATTACCATTTGAAACCTTGTTTTATACAAAAATGACATTTTGGTCAAAGATGGCATAATTATCGAACTTGCGCATAAACTTGGATTCTGATTATGATCATGTAATATAACCTAAGAGGGTTATGCTATATTATATTATGATCAGAATGCAAGTTTAGATCAGTGGGTAACTAATCTAAATCGGGTCAGAATCGAAAGTCAAAGCAGAAGTCAAACCTTGCGACTTTCGGTTGCGAACCTACCCTAGAACTGAAATTGACGAGCCGAACATGTTCATACATGTTCTAATAATTATTACCAACTTGTTTAAGTGTTAAAACAGGTTTCATAACATATATAAGATCAATTTATGATTTTTCCGAAAAATGGCCTGTTTGACTTTTTAATATCATAACTTTGACCCGTCAATTGGTCTAGCAAACGTGATCTTCAGGAGGTGCCCTTTATAGGGACTAACACCTACCTTACTATGATCACTTAGCCATGTTCATTATGAACAATGGCTGGACCATAATGGTCTTAACCGAAAGTCAAAGCGTTTTACGTAAAACGCTTGACTTTAGGCTATAGAAGCCTATAAACGAAAATGCATAAGGAAGGAACACTTACCAGTGATTCCTAGATGCAAAAGAACTATGTTGGACTGCTCCTTTTAGTTAGGAACTTCCAGAGGAGGGAGAGGAGTGAATAAGAAAGGTGCAAGTTAAAATGGTGAACTTAAGCACCTATTTATAGTTGGAGAGCTCAAAGGAGGTGAAGCCAGGTGTCTAGGGGTGTACGAAGAAGCTTACAAGTGTCCCAAAACATGGCATAGCTGATTAGGAAGGCCATGGTTTCGATTTAATGGTTTTGGAGCTTTGCTTGGGCTCCAAAACAAACTTTCTGCTGCAGGTCTGTTCTCGCGGGGCGCGAGAGACACAGTCCGGGTCTCTCGCGGCCCGCGACCGCCCCTATTTCAGTTTTAAAATTTGACACTTTGTCCCCTATACTATATAAAGCTTATAAAAAACGATTTTAAATGCTATTTTGGAACTTTTAGCCCTCCGTAGCCAATACCTGGCATACCCGGACATTATTGAGTTCTCGGTTCATTAAAAGGTCACTCAGAGGTATAAATTAACATGTTGAAACTTTTAATCCCTCCAATATCCAACTTTCACATATTTACAGAATTGAACTCTCTCGTCCAACAAATGGTACGTATGAGAGTTAGGACTTTACAAAGGATCACTCAGAGGCTTATTACAAGCATGTTGATTCCGATGTCACTCAGAGGCTAGGCATGTTGACATATTAGTCACTCAGAGGCCAAGTTTCAAGCATGTTGACATATCAGTCACTCAGAGGCTAATGATTTAAGCATGTTGACGTATCAGTCACTCAGAGGCTATTATTTATGCATGTTGACATCGGTTCGTCACTCAGAGGCTAAATCTTGAGCATGTTGACGCCTTTAGTCCTTATTTGTCTTTAACAGACAATTATATAAAACACAACACGTGTCATTATACTATTGGACACGATTTTACAGGGTGTTACATCCTCACCCCCTTAAAAGAAATCTCGACCTCGAGATTTTATTCAAAAAGATGGGGGTATTTTTGTCGCATAGTGGACTCAACCTCCCATGTATACTCAGGACCTCTAAAAGCGTCCCACTTAACCTTTACTATAGGTATCATCTTTCTTCGGAGCTTCTTAACATGTCGATCCTCGATCTAAATTGGTTTTTCAATGAACCTCAGGTTTTCATCAATTTGCACCTCATTGTGCGACATTGCTAGCGACTCATCGGCTAGACATTTCTTAAGATTAGATATGTGGAATACATCATGGATTCCACTAAGCTCCTCTAGCAATCTGAGCTTATAGGCTACTGTGCCGACACATTCGACTATCTCGAATGGTCTGATATATCTTGGGCTTAACTTGCCCTTCTTTCCCAAACGTATCACACCTTTCTAGGGTGATATTTTTAGCATAACTTTGTCCCCTACTTGGAACTTAAGAGGTTTACGCCTCTTGTCAGCATAGCTCTTCTGCCTATCCCTGGCAGCTTTGAGACGATCACGGATTTACACAATCTTTTCCGTGGTCTCAAGGACAATCTCAGGTCCTGACAGTTGGGCCTCCCCAACTTCCTTCTCCCATACAAGGCCTCAAAAGGAGCAGCCTTGATGCTTGTATGATAGCTATTATTGTAGGAGAATTCTATTAGGGGTAAGTGGTCATCCCAACTTCCACCTAAATCAATCACACGTGCCCTAAGCATGTCTTCTAGTGTCTGAATAGTACGCTCACTTTGACCATCAGTCTGCAGATGGTAGGCCGTACTAAAATTTAACGTGTGCCTAAAGATTGTTGGAAACTTTTCCAAAAGTGAGATGTGTATCTAGTATCTCTATCGGATACAATAGATACTGGCACACCGTGTAGGGACACTATCTTGTCCACATACAACTTAGCCAATTTATCTGAATTATACGTCTCTCTAATTGGCAAGAAGTGAGCTGACTTAGTCAGCCTATCCACTATGACCCAAATAGTGTCGTTTCCACTTTTGGTCTTAGGTAACTTGGTAATCAAATCCATAGTTACCATTTCCCATTTCCAAGTGGGAATTTCAAGTTGTTGTTGAAGTCCTAACGGTTTCTGATGTTCGGGCTTAACTTGCAAACACGTCAGACACTTAGCTACATATGTGGCTATGGATTTCTTCAAACCCATCCTCCAATAATTCTTCTTCAAATCTTGATACATCTTGTCACCACCCGGGTGAACAGAGTATCTTGAATTATGCGCTTCCTGGAGGATTAGATTCCTAAGTCCTCCAAAGATCGGAACCCAAATTCTATCATTAAATATTACGATTCCGTCATTTCCAGGCGTTAACTGATCCACAGTTCCGCCTAATCCCTCATTAGGGATATTAGCCTCTAACAAGGCTTGCTTCTGCGCATCTAATAGCTTCTCACTTAAGCTATTTCTGATCTCAATGCTCTTAGCGTTAATCCTTATAGGTTTCACCTTTTCCTTGCGACTTAAGGCATCGGCAACTACATTTGCCTTGCCTGGATGGTAGCGAATCTCACAATTCGTTAAGTGTTTCCATCCACCAACGTTGTCGCATGTTCAATTCTTTCTGATTGAATAGATGCTGGAGACTTTTATGGTCTGTGTATATAACACACTTTGTGCCATACAAGTAATGTCTCCATAGTTTTAGTTCAAATACAACGTCACCCAATTCCAAATCGTGAGTGGTGTAACTCTTTTCATGCACCTTCAATTATCGTGATGCATAGGCAATCACCTAGCCTTTTTGCATTAGCACACAGCCTGTGCCAGTGTGCGATGCATCACAGTAGACTACAAATTCCGCAGTACCCTCAGGTAGAGATAACACAGGAGTGTTTCTCAACTTGTGTTTAAGAACCTCAAAAGATTCCTATTGCTTTGGACCCCAATTATACGTAATATTCTTATAGGTCAAAGAAGTTAAAGGAGTGGCTATCCTTGAAAAGTTCTCAATGAACCTCCTATAGTAACCAGTCAGTCCTAAGAAACTACGAACTTCTGTTGGGGTCTTGGGCACTTCCCAATTTATTATAGCCTCAATTTTGGCGGGATCCACTTGGATACCATGCTCACTTACCATGTGTCCAAGATATTGGACTTCTCTAAGCCAAAATTCGCATTTAGAGAACTTCGCATAAAGTTTCTCCTGCCTTAATAATTCTAGGATGCACCGAAGATGTTTCTCTTGATCATCTTGATTACGAGAATAGATAAGTATGTCGTCTATGAAGACAATGACAAACTTATCCAAATATGGCTTGCAGACTCTGTTCATGAGATCCATGAATGCTGTTGTTGCATTTGTGAGCCCAAAAGGCATTACTAAGAATTCAAAATGACTATAGCGGGTCCTGAAGGCTGTCTTAGGAACATCTTCACTTCTAACATTCAGTTGATGATATCCTGATCTCAAATCTATTTTAGAAAAGTAACTAGCCCCTTGAAGTTGGTCGAATAAATCATCAATCCTGGGGAGAGGATATCTATTCTTAATGGTTAGCTTGTTCAGCTCCCGATAGTTGATGCACATTCGCATCGAACCGTCTTTCTTCTTTACAAACAGAATAGGAGCTCCCCAAGGTGAGGAACTAGGCTGACTAAAGCCTTTTTCTAAAAGTTCATCTAATTGCGTCCTCAATTCCTTCATTTCCATCGGTGCTAACCGATACGGAGCTCTAGCAACAGGTGCTGCTCCCGGTAGGATATCAATCCTAAACTCCACTTGCCTATCTGGAGGTAGGCCTGGTAATTCTTCAGGGAAAACATCGGGATACTCCGAGATAACTGGTTGATCTTCAAGGTTCGGCTTTGGTTCATTTATGGTAACTTGTGCCATATAGATGACACAGCCTCTTCTCAAACACTTGGATGCCTTAAATAACGACACCTTGTTTGGCAATCCATAGTGTGAGTCTCTAGGGATGGTGATCATTTCACCAGATAGGGTTTTCATTTCGATGAGCTTTTTATCGCAGGCAATGCGGGCTTGGTTATGAGATAACCAATCCATCCCTAAGACAACGTCGAACCCCACCAATTTCATTGGCAAAAGAGAGATAGGGATGGAATGATTCTTAATGGATATAGAGCATCCATCAAGAATGGAAGAAGCAGTTTTTAAGGTTCCATCGGCAAGTTCTATCTCATAAGTCTTATCTAGAGTTCTTACGGGCAGATTTAATAGGTTACTAAACTTATGATCAACAAATGATTTATCTGCACCTGAATCAAATAACACTCTAGCAAAAATATCATTAATGGGGAAAGTACCTGTTATGACGTTATTGTCATTAACAGCTTCCTTAGCAGTTAGCCGAAAGGCGCGTGCATTCCCCTTCTTGGCCTCTCCATGCTTCAGATTATTATTCCTTGAACTCTTAGGGAAGCTAATTGCAATGTGCCCTTTTTCATTGCAAATATAACATACAACATCCTTAAGATCTTTACAATCTAGGGTCTTATGCCCCCTTCTTTTACATATGCCATAAGGTCTAGCTTGTGGGTCAGGATTACACTGTCCCCAGTGTCTTCGGTTGCAAGTCTTACAGACTGGTATCACAACCGACTTGCCTTGGTTCCCTTTGAACCCGAACCTCCCTTTATTTTTCTTATTAAATCTATGGGAGTTGTCTTCCTCTCTCTTTCTTTTCCAGTCAGTTTCAGGCTTGACTGACTTTTGCCTCACTATATCAAGGGTGAGGGAGAGAGATAGGTCAACAGCAGACCTATAGGTACTAGGCTGAGCAGCCTTTACCATGCCCTTAATCTCGGGCGCTAATCCATTTATAAAACACGCAATGCGTTTGGATTCAGGGGTGATAAGATAGGAAACTGACCTAGATAAGGAATTGAAATCGGAAACATATTTCCGACAATCTAGGTTTTTCATGGAAAGAGACAAGAAGTCTGTCTCTATTTTCTCCACCTCATGGGTTGGGCAATAAGTTTCCTTTATTAATTCAACAAACTTGGACCATCCCAAGTTGTACAAGTGTACCTTACCTATTGATTGAATCATGGCCTTCCACTATGTTAGGGCATCGCCCTTGATAGATTGTGATACATACTTGACCACATCTTTTTCAGCACAATTGTTGATATCAACTATAGTCTCCATTTCGTCTAACCATTTAAGGGTTTCTACGGCCCCTTTTTCCCCATTAAATTCTCGGGGTTTACAGGAGACAAAATATTTGTAGGTACATTCGTTCTTGGAAGAACGAGACCTATTAGCATAGTCTATCCTCTTAGGTTCACTTCTTGAATTAGACGAGTGAACCGAGCTCTCGCTCTCTTTATGAGATGAGGATGGTGGAATAGATAGAGGTTTAGAGCGAGTGGCACTCAGCTCTCTTAGTCTTTCGATGGCCTTACCATGGCCCTTTCCACAGCTGCATCAATGCGTGCTTGAAAGTTTTCATCCTCTATATTTCTCTTTTTAGCTTTATTAGATTCAACATTTCTGTGGCTACTTTGAGCTTTATTTGAGTTAGCCATCTTTAAGTCTTGGTTTCTATATACTAATAAAATTTTGTCTTAGCCATGGTATACAAACCATATCAGCTTTTAATCATCGGATATAACAATCCTTTGCCTTAACTAGTGTGAATAATATCACCACTCTTAGGCTTAACATATTTATATTTGGCCTAGGTCTTAATAGGACCATTATAGGCAATTTACAATTTGGACGAAGTCTATATATTATTAGACAGGGGACACAATGTCACAACTGTCATTTGTCATACAGACAATTATACATAGGTCATAAGCCTGTCCCTTAATGGATATAATAATTGGGCACATTGGCCGGTCACATTGGACATAATATACGGCACTTAGGCCTGTCACTAATGGACATATAATAGGGCACATAGGCACAATATCGCTAATGGATAATTATCATCGCATTGATGATAGTAGCCGAGATCGAATAGATCACATGGGCTTTAAAGAATAGATTTTAACCCGAAAGGGTGATACATCACTAATGGATGTTTGATTATCATCACACTGATGATACTAGCCGGGATCACACGGATCACAAAGGCTTTTATGCCGGGATCACACAGATCAGAAAGGCTATATAACCGGGATCAAATAGATCACAAAGATTATAGTTAATACATCTCTAATGGATGTTTTATCACGCATTGGTAATACTAGCCGGGATCACACAGATCACAAAGGCTTTTAAGCCGGGACCACACAGGTCACAAAGGCTATATAATCGGGATCAATTAGATCACAAAGGTTATATTTTAATACATCTCTAATGGATGTTTTATCACCGCACTGGTGATACTAGCCGGGATCACACAGATCACAAAGGCTTTTAAGTCGGGACCACACAGGTCACAAAGGCTATATAACCAGGATCAAATAGATCACAAAGGTTACATTTTAGTACATCTCTAATGGATGTTTTATCACCGCACTGGTGATACTAGCCGGGATCACACAGATCACAAAGGCTTTTAAGCCGGGACCACACAGGTCACAAAGGCTATATAACCAGGATCAATTAGATCACAAAGGTTATATTTTAATACATCTCTAATGGATGTTTTATCACCGCACTGGTGATACTAGCCGGGATCATACAGATCACAAAGGCTATATAAGGTTAGGACATAGTCCATAACCTTGAAGGCTAGCGTGATTCCTCAAGTAACACTACCAAGAGTATGCACATTACTTGAATGTTAACATAAGAGGATCTTAATGGTTGATTATAAGTCCCGGTCCCATTGACCTTAATGACTTGGAGGCTTGAATTTAGTTCACCACCTCTAGATAGAAGGATAACTTCCCTTAATTATCATATATTGGGCCAAATATGTGGTCTGTGCCACTTGGCAAATCAAAACCATTAAAATCTTTTTGGAATTATATCGCAGAGCATAAATTTCGAATAAATTCGAGACGCTCATTTTCAAGAGGATGAATACATATATATAATTCCAAAAGTACTTCATTAAATTTTCATACAAAGAAACAAAATGTCTATGCATTAAATTTTCAAGGATTGTCTATGCAAGGACTAAAAAGAAACAAAATGTCCATGCATAGACTAAAGAAATAATGTCCACGTAGGGACTACATATAATAGAAAAAGACTTCACTCGTCTTTCTTTCCCTTAACAAGTTTAGAGAGTTTCTTGAAGAACTTATTTGTCTTATTCTCTGTTTTCTCCGCCCGCTGCTGCATTTCTTTCATTCTCTCTAAGGCCTCATTAATGGCCTCAAGGGGTGGCGGAGGTTGGGGTTGTGGTTGTGGCATAACCGGATACTAGTACCCATAAGTTGGATATCCAGTCGGTGGGTAAGTAGGTGGGAAAAGAGACGGGAAAAGTGCGTTGTGCATAACTGCCTACATATATGGGTCTTGCGACCATGCTTGATAGTCTACCGGTGTAGGCGGGTTAAAAGGATCATATCCAGACGTGTCTGGATATGTAGGGATTGGGTTAGTATAACCCGATGGTGGTGGTTGAACTGAAGGTGTTGGTGTTGGTTCCACTATAGGTGGAACATTAGAGGGTCCACCCATTTGTGGGTCCTCTTGAATGGTGGGGTAAGAATTGGGCAAAGGTGGCAGCGATCCCGACCTTTGTCCAGCACGTACTGACATACGTGCTCCACGCTTCCTTCTTGGTGGGTCAGGTGGTTGTTGAGGTTGGTCCACGGGTTCCATGTGGACATCTTCTTGAACTGGGAGTGGTTAAGAGTGATGGGAAGGTGTGTGGGCAAAGGTGAATTGATTCCAGTATTGGTCCCACTCGTTAGGACCTCGGTAGGGCCATCCGGCATATGAGTTTGAATCGCTTGAAATTTCAATGGGATGCACATTTGATCCCGACGGTGGCATCTCCGGGTCGGAGTCCTCGTCCATAGGATGTGGCTCGTCCAACTGATTTTGATCGACTGGAGGCGTGTTTAAGTAATGGTTGGGGTTAAACTCTTCATGGTAGGAGTAATGAGAATGGAATGGTGTGAGTGGTAAGAATTTTGGGAATGTGAGGACGAGTGTCTATTAGAGACAGAACGTCTCGCTGGTTGCCATGGAGACGAATCTCCTGATTCTTGATAATTATCTGAATTATGAGGTTGAGGAATACGCCCTGATGGTCCTCCCCTCATTGGACCTTTTCCTCATCCACTTTGTCCTCTCATACGTGGCGGCATTTTCCTATTAAAATCAATTCAAAAACATACTATAACTTAATATGAAATGAGTAATCCTAGGTCAAATGCCTAGACTCGGGAGTCTATGGAATGTGCTCATGTAAGTTTGAGACTAAACATAAAAGGCTGGTGTTTAATTCTCTCAAACGCTGTCTCTGATACCAACCCTGTTACACCCCTAATTTCCAACCCCGAAACCTAAACACCGGTGGGCCCGAGTGGGGGGTATCATGACAACAGTTGATAACGTCATAGTCAATTAAACGTGGCACAGCGGAAGTCTTGGAGTAAAATTACTATTACAACCGAATGTTCGAATATACAAAATAATATACAAGCTTGTAATAGAAGATCCACAGGCGGATCATAGAATGTACAAGAAAGAATACAAAACAGACTTTAGGCAGATCTAAGGATTTACAAGAATCCTCTTATTCTCTACCGAGCAGCTTCCGGCTTAATTTCGTGTTGTACCTGCAGATTAGTCTTTGGAGGATACGTCAGCTTACGCTGGTAAATACACCCAACTGACTCATTTTGAAATATTAAAAATGATTTCAAGTATAAACGGCATAAAATCTTTTATTATCTTAGGAAGGTTAACCATGCAATGGACCATGCAGTAACAATTTACCATATCCCAAGCCGTTATAGTGGAAATAAGTTGAGAGTATTTACCTGAGATTGCTTTCTTCTTTTATTTTTAAATAACTCAGCCGTATACAAAAGTGCCGACTGCAGATAGCTTTTACCGAGAAGGCTCTAGTTTGGATTATGGCATAAACTAGCCAATTAAATACTAACAGTTGTATAAACCGAATAGTGTACATGATCATTACGTATAACGCTTGATTAAACGATGATCAGATAGAATGTAGTTTAAACCCGACAAGTACTTGACTTGTATAATATGGGTAAACTATAAACATTCTGGATTTTGAACTAAAAATGATAAGGTTAAACCCGTTACAGTTGAATTCCGTAAAATAGTCACATATACGTAACTGTGCGCATAATAGCGATATCGGGTAACCGGATAAGTTATGGACAGGTTCTATATGCCATTATACTTTAAATAAGTTAAGATATCAGTAGGATATCAACTTGTATGCCCGTTGAGGTTTTAAAACCAAATTTATGCCTTATAGGGGCATTTTGGTAATTTCGTATTGTATAAAAAGAACTTAAATAAAATTTAAGTTTATGATCATGAGTATTCTGGAAAAATAATGTATTTATGATATAATATCAGTAGGATATCAAGTATATGTGTATTTTACCTTTTATGACCAAACTATGCACCGAAGGGGCAATTTGGTCATTTTACACATAGTTTATAAATTATTTGGGATTCTGAGTTTATAATAAGTACCTACTGTAAATATGTTTAAAATAAGTTTTAAAATCAGTAGGTAACAAGTCTTGGTCCATTAATATGGTTTAAAACCATACTATGCGCCGAAACGATGCTTATGTCGTAATATGACGTCTTTAAGCGATGTTTATGAAAACTGATATTTGGATCAGATTAAAATGTTTAAAATATGTTATTTAATAGTGATTTATCTTGAAAAGATTTGATTAAAACTATTTTATAAGCCACAGGGGCTAAAACCGTCATTTATCGACATAGTTTAAGGACTTGTTTAAAAACTCAGTTTATAACTTGGTTTAACATCCCAAATAATCCTACTTATACTATTACATCAGTAGAAATTCATTTTTAAGTTCATTACCATTTGAAACCTTGTTTTATGCAAAAAGGACATTTTGGTCAAAGATGGCATAATTATGGAACTTGCGCATAAACTTGGATTCTGATTATGATCATGTATTATAACATCAGAGGGTTATACTATATTATATTATGATCAAAGTGCAACTTTAGATCAGTGGGTAACTAATCTAAATCGGGTCAGAATCGAAAATCAAAGCAGAAGTCAAACCTTGCGACTTTCGGTTGCGAACCGACCCTAGAACTGAAATTGACGAGCCGAACATGTTCATACATGTTCTAATAATTATTACCAACTTGTTTAAGTGTCAAAACAAGTTTCATAACATATATAAGATCAATTTATGATTTTTCTGAAAAAATGGCCTGTTTGACTCTTTAATATCATAACTTTGACCCGTCAATTGGTCTAGCAAACTTGATCTTCAGGAGGTGCCCTTTATAGGGACTAACACCTACCTTACTATGATCACTTAGCCATGTTCATTTTGAACAATGGCTGGACCATAATGGTCTTAACCGAAAGTCAAAGCGTTTTACGGAAAACGCTTGACTTTAGGCTATAGAAGCCTATAAATTAAAATACACAAGGAAGGAACACTTACTAGTGATTCCTAGATGCAAAAGAACTATGTTGGACTGCTCCTTTTAGTTAGGAACTTCCAGAGGAGGGAGAGGAGTTAATAAGAAAGGTTCAAGTTGAAATGGTGAACTTAAGCACCTATTTATAGTTTGAGAGCTCAAAGGAGGTGAAGTCGGGTGTCTAGGGGTGTAAGAAGAAGCTTACAAGTGTCCTGAAATGTGGCATAACTGATTAGGAAGGCCATGGTTTCGATTTAATGGTTTTGGAGCTTTGCTTGGGCTCCAAAACAAACTTTCTGCTGCAGGTCTGTTCTCGCGGGGAGCGAGAGATACAGGCCGGGTCTCTCGCGGCCCGCGACCGCCCCTATTTCAGTTTCAAAATATGACTTATACTGCAGCAGAAAGTTACGGATCTGAAATGGTTTCTTATGATGATAAAGATACGGATCTGAAATGGGTGTATTATTGGCACGATGGGACTTGAATGCTATAGGAATATAAATCTATTGTGGTGAATATGTTGATGATTATTGTACACTGTTTGATCAAATGTTCACTAAATGATGAATGATGAACAGATATGGTTGTGTATGGTAAGAATTAATTGATACCACACACACTCTTCGATGTACACCCTGAACTGCATATTGTACACGCACATACAGCACCCTGTATAGGTCACACACTCGTACATGGTACATTCTTTAACTGCACACTATACATCCGAGTTATGCATGACCGCACACTTAAGTGGCGTCGCACACCTGAATTGAGCCACACACCTCCCGTAGGCCGCACGGTACAGTTCACTCGTTGGACTTCTGTTATGGATACATGTATGACCCACATTGTTTCATGTGATACGTGATGTCCTTACCTGTATGCTCCTTGCTAATATGTGTAGAAATACGTGGACTACTTGCATACGAATCTAATTAACATTGATAACCATAATAGGACGTGGTTGACTAACTTAATACAAGTAACTAATTTGCCGAGCAAGACAAAGGTGAGTTCACACATTTATTAAAAGCATGTATTCCTGGTGGTTGGGAACGAACTACACTTTCCCTGGTTTGGGATTGCCTAGTATTCCAGGGAGGAATACTACTAAAAACTATTTATAATTTATGTCTTTAGCGTACTAAACGCAACTCTATCACGAAGTCCCCACTTACTATACCGATTAATTGTCTGGCCTGGCGAACAGGATATTAGTTGATAATGCTATTAGGTTTCACTAACCTCATACCGTACCGGGGAGGACGGGCGTGAACTAGTATGCCTTGGCAACCGTCAATGATGATATACATTGACAAACGACACAACAACGATTCAACAGTCGCAAGTGTTCGGTATTTCGCAGTTTAGTAGCTTACATATGGGGTAGCTCCCATCACATGATTATAAATGAGTACTTTAACAACTTACGTTTTTGGAAATAAAACTCGAAAAACTAGAAAAACCGTGAACTTGCTAACTTTATGTTGACACTCTACTGCATGCTTTGTAGGTCCTTAGGTAGAGCTCGGGAGCTTGTAGCGGAGGAGTGTAGTGGTTGCGTTGAACCTTAATGGGTTTAAATAATGTACATGAACTTTTAAAACATTGTTGGACTATTAAACTTTATGCTTCCGCTGTTAACTCTAACGTTGTTTTTGAACTTTAACTTCAGTCATTGATCGTATTGATGTGATGAATTTATTATATTTTATTTAATTGTTCATTACGATTGGTGGGATCCTATTCAGATGCACGCCTTGCGGTATTACTCTGCATGTAGAATTTTGAGGGTGTGACAAAGATTATGTTGATGTGGCACGTAATGCCAATCCTGAAGTAGTTGATGTAGGTTATAATGAGGAACATTTGGTTGATGACTTTCATGATACCTCTGATAGTGGCGAGTCGATGGAGGATGGTTTTGATAGTTATGAGTCAATGGATGATGGTTCAGATAATGATAGCATATTTGATGATGACACACCGGACGAGGATGATGATAAGGCAAGTGTTTTTGGTGGCGGTTTCAACAATGTTAAAGTTGATCCTAATTATTATTTACCATACATTTCGTATGGAATTATGATCGACATTTTGTCATGTTTTCTCATTTATTCCACTTTTACTTAATGATGTATATTTACTTTTTAAATTAATTTAAACACATTATTTAGAGTAAATTGCACAAAACATCCTTTATGTTTCCTCAAACTTGCAGGTTTCAGTCTTAATGTTTAAAAGTTCCTAAAAACAGCCTTTAAGTTTATATTTGTTGCTGGTTAAATCCTTTACAACTAACCACGTTATTTTCTTCAGTTAAGTTCCCTCACATGCATAACATGTGAGGGTATATTCGTCATTTTGGCTGATCTTCCACCCACATCAATTATAAGAAAAAAAAATTTAAGGTTTAACCTATTTTAAAAAAATTCTAACCACAGGGACTAATGTGCAATAAAACCAAACTTTTAAAAACCAAACACCCTCTTTTCCGGTCTTCTTCTCCGGCGACTTCGCCGGATTCCGGCGAACCCGAAATTAAGATAGGAATCTTGTTAAGCTAGCCCACTAAGCTGTAAAGATTAACACAGATTTTGATCATGCCAATCAAACTCTTCAGGATTATCATCAGTTGGAAGAATCGGCGCCTTATTCGCATCAGACGGAAACGACAAACGGCTCTTCAACCCTAGATACCTCTCACGGAACTCCGATGCCGTCAAATCAGAGAACTTCGTAACACCGTGTTCAGTAGTCGGATCTAGCAACTGGTGACGCTTAGGACGCCGCAAGTTAGACTTAAACACTATCAAATGGTAATCGTGCTCCTCTGTAGTCGCGTACGTTTTACCAAACTTTGTTTAAACTAGGTTAAAACTTAAATATTCTTTTCCTTATAAATGAAGTGGGTGGAAGATCAACCAAAATGACGAATATACCCTCACATGTTATGCATGTGAGGGAACTTAACTGAAGAAAATAACGTGGTTAGCTGTAAAGGATTGAACCCGCAACAAATATAAACTTAAAGGCTGTTTTTAGCAACTTTTAAACATTAAGGCTGGAACCTACAAGTTTGAGGAAACATAAAGGATGTTTTGTGCAATTTACTCCATTATTTATTAGCTGGTTAACTATTATGTGATATTTGTTTTTTTAAATGTCTTCTTGCTAATGTTGCGGAGCTGTCTCGAGTTGACATGTCCCTGAAGATGACCATACGGAATTTGGAAGGAGTAGATACCTGTTATTGCATTTTGAGCTAAGAAGCATGGAAAGGGTTAGGTATATTGCTAATGAGTGGCGGGAGAAGTTCACGAAGCCTAATGGTATCAATGCACCTTAAAATGCACCTTTGTATAGTGTGCGGATCAAGCGATGTTGATTATGAAGAAAGCCTGCAAGGAGTTTGTCGTGTGATCAACCACAAACATGCTGGTTTGAAGTTTTTTAGGTGTTTATGATAGTTGTTGGTATAGTTTTAATGTTTTTTTTTGTTTCTCGACAATATATTATATGTGTACTAAGTGGTTATTGTAAATATGTACAACAAATTTTGTTTTCTTTTGTAATACTTTGTATATATGTTGGACATATATTAGGTAGTATTTATATAAACGTTATATAATAGACATATGACTTTTATAAATTAGTTATCTTTTTGTAACTTTATTGTTTCTAGTAATTACTTGAACATCTTTGCTTCCTATATAAAACAAAACAAATTGTATTATTTGCTGTTTGTTATGGGTATAATGTTGTCGATTGGGTTGACGTCATAAAACAAGGGGTGTGTTTGTTATGGGTATAATGTTGTCGATTGGGTTGACGTCATAAAACATGGGGGAGTTTAATGGGGCAAGATGGGTATTTTTAAACGGCCAAGTAGCGAAAGAAAGCTTTTGTTTACAATAGATCAATAAATTTGATATTTCATAAATATGTTACTAAAAATTTCATGTTTACAAAACATTGTTTCTTATCTTTAATATTTGTGTTGTTTTTTTTGTTCAAGTATTTGAATGTTAGCAATTGTTTTTTGGTGTATTGTTCACATTACGCTTCTTTATAATATATGTATTTTGTATAAGTATTTTATGTTTTTAATTAAGATGTTAATCATAAAAGTATAACACAAATAACTTTCTCGAACCCAATAAGCAGTCCTAGGTGATAACGTAGTTTATTATATATGTTTACACATAAACCTGCATGTTTATTTATTAAACTAAAAATGTAAATTAATTTTACCTAACTTAGATTTACTCACCAACTCATTGTAGTTGACATAAAAAAACCTTTTTTTATAGATGATACAGGTAATGAGAACTAAAGAGCGGACTAGATCAGGATCACATATGAGCCTTTGACTTAGTAATTAACAAAGAGAACCCTTGTGTTGTTTTATTTGGATATTGTTGGATATTTGATCTTATATGAAAAGTGTGACACTTTAATTATGACATGTTTAGTTGTGAAATATTAATAGTGCCATAAGGTTTGTACAATCCTCATACCCTGAGACGTAGCCCTCTTCAGATGCCTACTCTCTTGAGATTAGGATAATTCATCCCATCTTAGATTTAAAATTTTTTAAAATTATACAGTCGTTTTACCTCAAACGCTATCAATCCATCCCTTTTTCTCCCCCGAAACATTTATTGCTCTTTCAAACCTTTCGTCGAAAACAAATATATCATCCATTTCCATAACCCATGTTTCCTGAAAACATAACAAATCCATTTTTCAATCCATATTTTTCATGAAAATAAATTAATTTAATTTAAGGTCATAATTTACACAACAAGATATCAAATCCTTTTTAAGGCGTGAATTTCGCAAAATATTATATAAAACAGTGCAAAAGGGGGAAGTGAAACACACCTCCGAGAGTATTTATAATAAAGCAAATATTTCCACAACAAATTAATCGACACGTCCTAATTAAAATAAAACGATTTGTTGACCATGTATTTTACAAATTCCTAAGTTTCTCCAAAACTTATGATTTTTCACACCACCTTTTGGTTTCGCAAAATGTCTTTATTTTTTTGCAATATGATAATCAAGATAAAATACAGTAATGTCAGTCATTCGATAATCAAAGCCTTATCATCTAAAACACAACACAAAACCCATAAATATAACGTTTTAGTAATCTTCACTTTGTTATCTGTCGGTTCTGAGTGTGTTTTATGATTGCCATTATGGTGTTTTATGACATTTTACACTTTGTGTAAAAATGGACTTTGTAGTCAACTCCCACCCTATATATATATATATATATATGATTAGGATCATTTGTGATATATATATATGATTAGGATCATTTGTGAACAACTTTTTTGAAAATGAACTGAGTGAACTAATCTTGACCATTGATTATCTTTGAGATTAAAAGGGTAAGATTGACATTAGCTCTCCCTCTCTCTCTCTTATTAAAATCCCTTAATTTTCTCATCTATTAATACTCTCTCTCTCTCACACACACACACATTTTTAATTAGTTCTCACGAATGACATTCATTAGCTTCGCCGAGCCGACCAGTACTATGTTATGGTACCATAGGACTGACAATCCCATTATCGGACTGTTCACTTAATTTGGTGGGAGTCTGGGTAATGACAGAAACTGTTTAGGATTAACAAATCATTTGTTGATTTGTTAGTCTAGTTAAAGAGAACCTTTGGTTGTCTATTAAAGATACCCTTTGGTGGTATAGTCAACACAGGTTTGAATGTGTTCATTTGTCACACCCCGACCCGCAGCGGATAAGGTGATCGGGGCATGATTGGGTTATCATCAAAGCTCATGACATTTATTAAATGTTTCATATTCATTAATACAAATTAAATGAAAGTTTACAATGATTGCTACAACATGATCTAACTAACAATCTAACTCCTTTGTTCTCTTCTAAGGCAATCCTATGCTATCCTTGCTTCAACCTGTTCACCTGTATCATGTGTAAAAAGGTTTTTGGATCAACATAATGTTGGCGAGTGAATCCTATGGAAAACATTTGAACAATTTATTTAAATTGATTATGAAAAATGTGCACAACCAAACATGAGTAAAATTAGATGTAACTTGATCAATAATCATAAGATGTTAAATGAAAACACTCATGAACAATAATGGAACAATTAAAGGCACGCGATGCTCAACTCGTCTCTCACGAGGAACTGAGGGGCCTGATGAATGAATTGCATAAACATGATAATATGAATAACACAACTACAAACAATATAAACTCAATGAAAACACACATGAACAATAATGAATTTGAATTGAAGCACGCGATGTTCTACTCGTTTCCCACGAGGAACTGATGGGCTTATTGTATGAGTTTCATGTAATTTGACAAACGGAAAATAAATCACAACAATAAATCAATCTAAGATTAAGTCATGATGTGGTATGGCACAAGTTTAAATAAATAAATTAATTAATTCATAACACATGACACACCCCAAAACGTGTAATTTAAAAAGGGGGAATTGTAAGATTCACTCACAGTGGGTGCGTTCGGTTGATGATGATGAATGCACGCGAAGTGGTTTTAACCACGAGTGAGATTTAACCTAGATAAATCGCATTATGGTTTGGTGAGTAAACGGATTTTATTAAACTATTTTAGTAGGATTGTTGGGTGTATTTTTGTGAGTTTGAAACTATTTTCTAATCTTAAAAATGTTATTTTTAAGTATTTATAATTGATTTTTAATTAAAATAATTAAATAAAAATAAATAAAAAAATTATTTTTTTCTGACCGTTGACCGGCCGGTTGACCGTTGACCTGACCGTTGACCGGTTCGTTGACAGTTTATTGTGCGCTGAGTGAGGCTCGAACCCGAGACCTCCCGTACGCGTGCACGCAGCTCTACCAACTGAGCTACGTGTCTAACCCGTTATATATCCGATTTTAATTATATATATATATTAATTAGATTAAACCGAAAATCATTTTTATTTTAAAAACAATTTAATCGAAACGGTCATGCACACCACAGGTCTCGAACCCGTGACCTGTGGTTTAATATAACACACAGTCCACCGCTGGACTGTGTGTTCAACATGTCATATAACTTGATTTTTATTATACTTAAAGACAAATTACTTATTTCCTTTTCTGCCTTTATTTAAAAAGAAAAGATAATTGTCCGAGTCGGTGCTGATGACCGGACTCGAACTCGTGACCAGCGATATAAACAAACACACAGTCCACCGCTGGACTGTGTGTCTAACTTGGTTATTATTCTGGTTATCAATATACTTAACATATAACTAAGGCGATCCGGTTCAGTTAAACAAAAACTTGATTTTTATTAAGGCAACGTGTGTGAAACGGGAATCGAACTCGAGACGTTTTGCGTTTTATATGTGCACACAGTCCACCGCTGGACTGTGTGTCTAACCCGATTAATTTCATGATTTTAATTAAACTTATATGATAACAAGTCTTCATCTTCTTCACTGAACGAATAACCAGAAATCGGGCCTGACTGGTTCGAGCTTTTGATCAAGTTTCATTAGTGTTTTACAGTTTATTTCGGTAAGATAAAAGTGAAAAAGGAAAAGAAACTGAGCGGAGATTATACCGACTGGATCCTCTGTTTTCCGGCAGAACTCCGGCGACAGAATCCAACTCCGGCTACGGGTGTCTGGCAGCAACAAGTCTCCGGAAATCTTGGAAAGAGTATTGGTAACTTCGGTAAAGGTTTAGGGGATTCAGTGAAGTTCAGAAATAAGAAAGTCGGTTTTCCGGCGATGAGCAGGGAACTTCCGGCGAGAAAAATTACGCCGTGAAAAGATGTGATTTTTTAGCGAAAAGGTTTGCAGACGATTGTGGGTCAATTTATAGAAGAAACAAGATGTATTTGGTCTGGTTTTGGGCTGGGTTCATCAATTCAAGTTTTCCGGCGGTTTTGAATTTGGTCGCGGACTTCAAACATCGGTTATAACCGATATGTGATTAAAGGTTTACGTTATAACGTAAATCGTAGTTAAGATTCGCGGAAATTCCGGGATTCCGACGACTGAAACGATTTGGGCGCCGGTTTTGAATTCGTAAAGTCACTATATCAATTAACTGATTCTAATATTCATCAAACATAACAAGCGGCGCAGTGGTTTGTGTGTGAGGTGTTAAGTCACTTAGTGACTCGGTACAGACCCGGGTTCGAAACCCGGCAGATGTATTTAATTTTTATTTTGAGATTTTTGACAGTTTTTCAAAAACTAAATATATATTCGCGTATAATAATTGATTACGGATCGTTTAAAAATGTTTTGGACATTTAATTCGAAACGAAAATTTTGACTGACTGTTCGGTTGATAAACGGAGCGGGTTTGGTAAATCCGTTTTTGACGGATGTTACAGTATCCCCTGCTTTTTTAGAAATTTCGTCCCGAAATTTAAATAATGGTATATTTTGACTAAAAAGGATGATGACGTTTTGTTTGACAGTTGTTGCTTAGAAAAATAAAAGTTTAAGTTTTTGTTCGAGGCGGTAACGTTCCTTGTAAAGGTTAAGTACCCTATTCAGGAATCGCTTTTTGTTGCCTACTGTATGAATATTGATAATCAGGAAATGATTCTCTAAAAATGATATCATGCATAAGAGTTTAGATACGTTTGGGAAAAATATGGTTATATCCTAAGGCAAAACTTCTAACACTACAATCTACATGGAACATAAATAAAAACACAACAGCTGATATCCAAACATGAATGAACACATCAGCAAATATTTAAACGTGAATAAACATAACAGCAAATATTCGAACATGAATGAACACATCGGCAAATATTTGAACATGCATAAACACAACAGCAAGTATTTGAACATGAATAAACACAACAGCAAAAATTCGAACATGAATAGACACATCAGCGAATGAATAAACACAATAGCCAATATTCGAACATGAATAGACACATCAGCGAATATTTGAACATGAATAAACACAACAGCAAATATTTGAATCCACATTCTGATAACATATATGTTTGAATGGTGAAAGTTCCTCTCTCGTTTGTTATGATGGAGAGGTTAATTTATGTAGAAATGGAACACAATCCAATCTCTTTAAATAACAGGATGATATAAATGTATCACAAATTCCAACCAAGGCAATAATAAATCCTACATGGAACTTCTCATAACCGTCTGATAATGCCTCTGATCCTTTGGCAAGAATACTTATATATAGGAAGTACCAGCGGCGTATCCACCATATTCTTGCCAAATTTTCATTAGTTTTATCCACAAGTTATGATTGGTTACCAAGAAACTAATAAATCCTACATAGAACTTCTCATAACCATCCGTTAATGCCTCTGATCCTTTGACAAGAATACTTATATATAGGAAGTACCAGCGGCGTATCCACCATATTCTTGTCAAATTTTCATTGGTTTTAACAGTGAATTATGATTAGTCCTATAACTCTACAATCAATACAACAAACATAAATTACTGAAATGAAACATATCTGTGCGATCAAGGCTCAATCGAACGGAGCCGATCGTATTGCATGTACTGAAAATGAAATTGTGTGCTCAAGGCTCAATCAAACGGAGCCGAACATATTGAATGTACTGAAATTGAAATTGTGTGCTCAAGGCTCAATCAAACGGAGCCGAACATATTGAATGTACTGAAATTGAAATTGTGTGCTCAAGGCTCAATCAAACGGAGCCGAACATATTGCATGTACTGAATATGAATAACTTAACCACACAAACAGCCTATGCATGGAACCTCTCATAACCGCCTGATAATGCCTCCGATCATTTGACAAGAATACTTATATATAGGAAGTACCATCGGCGTATCCACCATATCCTTGTCAAATTTTCATTGACTTTATCCGCAAGTTATGGTTAGTTCGATGCGACTCTACTACCAACACCACAACCACAAGATACTGATAATGAAATTGTATGTGTGCTCAAGGCTCAATCAAACGGAGCCGAGCGTATTGCATGAACTGGAAATGAGAATAAATCTGTGTACTCAAGGCTCAATCAAACGGAGCCGAGCATATTGCATGAACTGGAAATGAGAATAAATATGTGTACTCAAGGCTCAATCAAACGGAGCCGAGCATATTGCATGTACTGAAATGAGAATAAATATTACGTAACCGATCAAGGCTCAACAAACGGAGCCGATCGTGCGGGCACACCCTGATCAACCCATAATAAAATGGGGATCAAACTCAACCTCGATGGATGGGGAGCTGCGGCCTCGGCAAAATCGTATACTGAAAACAATATATAATATATAATATCCACTGATTTCTCTAACAGTCTACACATGTGATAAAGAAAGACATAAGACTAAACAACAGGAGTTGAATCTGGATCTTCGGCGAAAAGGACTAGCTGAGTATCTTCGTTTGGGCCGTCATTATCTTCGACAGGGTTGGCGTTGATATTGAAGATTCTTCCTCTTGCTGGTGGCATAGTGGTTGGGTTTTCTTGGTTTACTTGGTTAACTGGGTTTGATTGGGCTTGAGTGTTGATAATGTTAACCAATTGAGGGCATGTGTTTCTAAGGTGGGTAGGGTCGCCACAATTGAAGCAAGCTCGAGCATATGGAAACATGGGGTGTTGGGGTTGGTGATAAGTTTGGGCCATGTTTTGAGTAGGGGAAAAGGTTTGGTCTTGAAAGGTGCGACAAACATTGCTCAAATGACCATAACGTCCACAAGTTGTACATAGCCCGGCAAGGTAAAGTAAGGGGATGGTGATAAAAACAGTGGTTGCATCGAGGATGAGGTCCAAGATATGGTTTCTTATTTGGGTAAGCTGAGTTGGGTGCCACTTGGGTGATTGGGACAGCTCGGATGGGTATGGCGTGAAAAACTGGTTGATTTGGTTGGGTCGCAGCGAAAAGTCGCCTGACTCTTCTTCTCTTAGGTTTGGGTTGAGAAGGGGATTCGGGTTGAGAAAGGGATTCGGTTTGAGAAGGAGATTCGGGTTGAGAAGGAGATTCGGGTTGAGAAGGAGATTTAGTTTGAGTGGAGTCGGAGGTTTCAGTCGATTCTTTATCCTTCTTCTTCTCCTCCTTGAAGTCTTTGTTTCGGATTCGGTTCTCGGTGAGCTCTGTTGCTAGCTCCATGGCTGCTTCCAAAGTTGCAGGCTTGGTACTTATCACAGGGTCTTGAATCTTTGATGGAAGACCACGAATGTAGTGCTCGATCAAACGGTAGAGGGGAGTAAACATGTTGGGAACCATTTGATGTAATTCAAGGAACCTTTTGTTGTAGGTGGTGTGGTCTCCTTCCACTTGCTTCAATGAGTAAAATTCATCTTCTAGCTTCTTGATTTCGCTCCTTGGACAAAATCGTCTGGTCATGATTTCCTTCAATTCATTCCAAGTTAGGGACATAGCATCTTCAACACCTCGTTTTGCCTTCTCTGTGTTCCACCAAGTAAGTGCTATCCCATATAGTCGACCTGTAGCATAACGCACTTTGCGATCATCAGGGCAATCGCAATTTAGAAAAGTATTCTCCATTTCTTCAACCCAATGGAGGAGTGCGGTGACACCTTCAGTCCCTTTATATTTCGGAGGGTCGCATGATTTGAAATGCTTGTAGGTGCATTTAGTGGTATTTGGGGAAGAGTTGAAAATGTTTTGGTTTACTTGATTGACAGGATTATTGGTAAGTGCTTGTTGAACTTGGATTACAATATTGGGTATTACAGCAGCCATTTGTTGAGCGATTAAGGCAGCCATGTGTTCGCGGGCTCTTCTTGCTCTCGTCTTCCTACGGGCGAGGTTAGAAGACATCTACATTGAATACAGGACAAGGGTATGAGTTGGATGCTTTTGAGATCATGGGTCGCATTCAAGAATGAACATTCATAAAATAATTATACAAAAATACTACATCCATAGGATGTCTTGGGCTTTGCTCGCTGTTAGGCCCGTCGTGCCGCCATACTTTACCTTATGTAATCATGTGGGCCCCCATGAATTACCGGTTTTTCATATGGTTCGCACGGTTTCTGCCTGGTTGCGTACACAAAACCCGGTGAAAATCGAGAAATATGTATACAACGTGTGATGTTTGGAATGTGTCCAGGTGTAGACACGGTGACACCTCAAAGTAGGGTTAGTTCGAACGACGTTTGGTGTGGCATGCTTTGGCCTAATAGGTCCTTCGTACTCTCATCGTTGGTCCCCAGGTAGGCAAACTGGTCCGTTATATTGGATTTATACGAATGCCAGCCTAGACAGGACGTTCCGACTACCGGTACTTGTACCCTTCCAGTTACTACATGCCCGTCGCAGAACTTACTTTGATGAGAATTGAAAATTGCATAAAATCTTTGGATAACGAGAGTATGAAAATAAATTGAACACATGAACATCGATATATGTATAATGAACATGTACATATGTATAATGAACATGTATATGAGCATGTATGTTTGACTGAAATGTAAACAAATATGAAACAAATAAATATCACAAGTTTGTATGTAACCACTTAATCAATTTAATATTTTAGGCAGACTATAGTATAGGCTCTAAGAGTCTAATAACCTATCCTATATCCCTATAGTCATGGCTCTGATACCAATCTGTCACACCCCGACCCGCAGCGGATAAGGTGATCGGGGCATGATTGGGTTATCATCAAAGCTCATGACATTTATTAAATGTTTCATATTCATTAATACAAATTAAATGAAAGTTTACAATGATTGCTACAACATGATCTAACTAACAATCTAACTCCTTTGTTCTCTTCTAAGGCAATCCTATGCTATCCTTGCTTCAACCTGTTCACCTGTATCATGTGTAAAAAGGTTTTTGGATCAACATAATGTTGGCGAGTGAATCCTATGGAAAACATTTGAACAATTTATTTAAATTGATTATGAAAAATGTGCACAACCAAACATGAGTAAAATTAGATGTAACTTGATCAATAATCATAAGATGTTAAATGAAAACACTCATGAACAATAATGGAACAATTAAAGGCACGCGATGCTCAACTCGTCTCTCACGAGGAACTGAGGGGCCTGATGAATGAATTGCATAAACATGATAATATGAATAACACAACTACAAACAATATAAACTCAATGAAAACACACATGAACAATAATGAATTTGAATTGAAGCACGCGATGTTCTACTCGTTTCCCACGAGGAACTGATGGGCTTATTGTATGAGTTTCATGTAATTTGACAAACGGAAAATAAATCACAACAATAAATCAATCTAAGATTAAGTCATGATGTGGTATGGCACAAGTTTAAATAAATAAATTAATTAATTCATAACACATGACACACCCCAAAACGTGTAATTTAAAAAGGGGGAATTGTAAGATTCACTCACAGTGGGTGCGTTCGGTTGATGATGATGAATGCACGCGAAGTGGTTTTAACCACGAGTGAGATTTAACCTAGATAAATCGCATTATGGTTTGGTGAGTAAACGGATTTTATTAAACTATTTTAGTAGGATTGTTGGGTGTATTTTTGTGAGTTTGAAACTATTTTCTAATCTTAAAAATGTTATTTTTAAGTATTTATAATTGATTTTTAATTAAAATAATTAAATAAAAATAAATAAAAAAATTATTATTTTTCTGACCGTTGACCGGCCGGTTGACCGTTGACCTGACCGTTGACCGGTTCGTTGACAGTTTATTGTGCGCTGAGTGAGGCTCGAACCCGAGACCTCCCGTACGCGTGCACGCAGCTCTACCAACTGAGCTACGTGTCTAACCCGTTATATATCCGATTTTAATTATATATATATATTAATTAGATTAAACCGAAAATCATTTTTATTTTAAA
Organism: Scalesia atractyloides; assembly: GCA_947069175.1. Lineage (NCBI taxonomy): Eukaryota > Viridiplantae > Streptophyta > Magnoliopsida > Asterales > Asteraceae > Scalesia > Scalesia atractyloides. Next base: position 55,694,872 of record CAMTDV010000029.1, read on the forward strand.
AACAATTTAATCGAAACGGTCATGCACACCACAGGTCTCGAACCCGTGACCTGTGGTTTAATATAACACACAGTCCACCGCTGGACTGTGTGTTCAACATGTCATATAACTTGATTTTTATTATACTTAAAGACAAATTACTTATTTCCTTTTCTGCCTTTATTTAAAAAGAAAAGATAATTGTCCGAGTCGGTGCTGATGACCGGACTCGAACTCGTGACCAGCGATATAAACAAACACACAGTCCACCGTTGGACTGTGTGTCTAACTTGGTTATTATTCTGGTTATCAATATACTTAACATATAACTAAGGCGATCCGGTTCAGTTAAACAAAAACTTGATTTTTATTAAGGCAACGTGTGTGAAACGGGAATCGAACTCGAGACGTTTTGCGTTTTATATGTGCACACAGTCCACCGCTGGACTGTGTGTCTAACCCGATTAATTTCATGATTTTAATTAAACTTATATGATAACAAGTCTTCATCTTCTTCACTGAACGAATAACCAGAAATCGGGCCTGACTGGTTCGAGCTTTTGATCAAGTTTCATTAGTGTTTTACAGTTTATTTCGGTAAGATAAAAGTGAAAAAGGAAAAGAAACTGAGCGGAGATTATACCGACTGGATCCTCTGTTTTCCGGCAGAACTCCGGCGACAGAATCCAACTCCGGCTACGGGTGTCTGGCAGCAACAAGTCTCCGGAAATCTTGGAAAGAGTATTGGTAACTTCGGTAAAGGTTTAGGGGATTCAGTGAAGTTCAGAAATAAGAAAGTCGGTTTTCCGGCGATGAGCAGGGAACTTCCGGCGAGAAAAATTACGCCGTGAAAAGATGTGATTTTTTAGCGAAAAGGTTTGCAGACGATTGTGGGTCAATTTATAGAAGAAACAAGATGTATTTGGTCTGGTTTTGGGCTGGGTTCATCAATTCAAGTTTTCCGGCGGTTTTTGAATTTGGTCGCGGACTTCAAACATCGGTTATAACCGATATGTGATTAAAGGTTTACGTTATAACGTAAATCGTAGTTAAGATTCGCGGAAATTCCGGGATTCCGACGACTGAAACGATTTGGGCGCCGGTTTTGTATTCGTAAAGTCACTATATCAATTAACTGATTCTAATATTCATCAAACATAACAAGCGGCGCAGTGGTTTGTGTGTGAGGTGTTAAGTCACTTAGTGACTCGGTACAGACCCGGGTTCGAAACCCGGCAGATGTATTTAATTTTTATTTTGAGATTTTTGACAGTTTTTCAAAAACTAAATATATATTCGCGTATAATAATTGATTACGGATCGTTTAAAAATGTTTTGGACATTTAATTCGAAACGAAAATTTTGACTGACTGTTCGGTTGATAAACGGAGCGGGTTTGGTAAATCCGTTTTTGACGGATGTTACATCATTAAAGAACAATCAAAAGTTTTCACAGGTTTGAATGTGTTCATTAAAGAACGATCGAAAGTTTTCACAATTAAAAATATGGATGATTTGTTTATGACATGGACAATTGGTTTATGACACGGACGATTGATTTATAACACGGACGATTTATTTATAACACGGAGGAATGGTTTTGAACAATGTCACGAAATGATTTTCACTTAAAGATATAAACCATACGAAGTTTTTAGGAATCAATCTATTACAAGGTTATTACAAAAGAAATGTTTTTGTCAAGATTCATGGCTACAAGGTTTTCACAACTCTTACCAACTTGTTTTAGTTGGTTTAATGTATTGCAATATCAAACACCTTTTATACGAGATTTTCACTTAACGACTCTTGTAGTCGGACGAGGTGTTGCACTATGTATACAAAGCCACGAATTTGAAACACTCACAAAACCTATGTACTCGCCGTCATTTTTTATGCTGACTCTCTTTTTGCATATGTTTCAGGAATTCATACATGATACTATGATGCATGACGCGGGCCTTAGTGACTTAAAACATGAAAGACAATTTATTTATGTGTTGTTTCTGTTTATCCCAAGACAATGTAAACATTTAACTTAATCAAACATAATTTTAAATTCCATGAGTTGTGAAACAATAGTTGTGTGACATTACTCCCCGACGTTTCCGTCGCGGTTCGTTGTTTTACGCGGTCGGGGTGTTACAGAAAGATTGGTATCAGAGTTATGGTTATAGGGATTAGGGTATTAATATGGCTTTGACCTAGACTATAACCTTCCTAGGACCCTAACGCGAGTTATCTTGCGTTTAGATTCTTAAAACAATACCATTGTTGGAATCGGTATGCCCAAGACACATATTAAATTGATGTGGCTAGTACGTTATGATCCAAGTTGGGTCATACCCAATAACAAGCTAGACAAACACCCATAATATTTATTTATGATGTGATCAAACAAATAGATATTAACACTTATAATATTTAGAAATTGGTTTTCTAAATAATTGCACTTGAGAAACTAATAAATTATATGGATAATTTATTTTGAGAGAATATTTTATATTGTTATTTAATGGGTTAAGTAACATTATAAATAATTGTGGTATGTTGCATAAGTCTTATAACATGTGATGTTATAATTTTATAAAAGTTATAAAATAAATACAAGACTTAAATTAAAAGAAAATTTTGAATTTTTTTAAAGAAAAAAAGCCCTATAGGGCCGCCCCTTTTGTGGCTTCCAAGGTAGTCTTCCACCATTCTTTTTGCATGCAATCTTCATCAAATCCAAGACTAGATTTTCACCAATAAATCTTTATGCATGTCTTACACAATCTCATCAAATCCAAGATGAGATCTTGAAAGAATATATGATGGATTTGATTCATCATTCTTATATATCAATTACATACAATTCAACAAGATGGAATACTTGTGGATGCTCTCAAAATCGGCCAAACATAGTGTTTGTCCAAAGTTTCTTTAAGATAATTCAAGTGCACCTAGAGCTCTCATATTTTCGGCCATAGGTGGTTGATCAAGAGGGTGTTTCAAGTGAGTTCATGAGTGTAAAAATCCTAGCAATCTTGTGGTGTTTGTTGGAAAGCTTGGGGTATACAAGCTTGAGGTCTTCTACTTAGAAGATTACCATTCAAGAAGTATCATCTTCTTCACCTACTTGTTCTTTGGAAGGTAGTATTCTAAACACTCTATGATTGTGTTATGATAGCATGCATGTTCATATATGGATCCGGGTTTTGGTTTTACATATAAAATGGGTTTTATATCTTGTAAGTAACATGTTTTAAATAAATATTCCGCTGCGTTTTTTATTTTATACGGATAAAATAACTTTGATAAACATGTTCAAAACCCCAACAGTGGTATCAGAGCCACTTATATGAATGCATTCTTCAATGGATTTAAAAATTTCAGGATTTTGGGTTTATGGAAACCCTATGGCCGAAAATTTTAATCATGGTTTTCCTTTTGTTTTTCAAGATGTTTATTATACATGCATAAAAGTATCTTGAAAAATTATATCATTTAGATGATTTGTTTGTTTGGACAAAAACCCATCTTTCGGTTTTTCCCTTGGCCGAAAATTGGGTTACAAAAACGAAACCATTTTTGCTCTTGAATTTAAATATATATATGGATATATATTTTTGGTGTTCATAACCTAGTCATGACCTTGTGTTTGAATATGTTGAATGATTGTGTTTGTGATTTATTTAATTATTTCAATGGGTTGTAATAATTAATTATCTTTGTTCTTTCATTTGTAAAGTTGTAATTTATTTATTTTCATTTGGTATGTAAATAAATAGATTATGTGCATTTTATTTTACTAGAAAAATGTATTAGGATACTTTATTGTAAAAGAAGATGCACACAAAAATGCGGTTTTGATTTTGGCCAATTATGGTCATAAAGAACCTCATGGTTCTTAACGGTATTTTAGCCTAATAATCAAAACACATTTTTGAAGCCCAAAGGAGTTTGGAGCTGATTTTAAAGTTCATTTGGAAGCCCAAAGAAAGTAGAGAAATCACAATACAAAAGGAAGACTTGAAGCATTTGGATGCGGGTTCAAGTGGGAGTTCAACAACACATTTTTTTGTGTCAATATTCACCCTTTAGGAAGGACCTTTTGGCGCACTTGTTTCGGCTAACAAGTGTTGTCAAAAATAGTTGGCTATGGTTATGAACCTATTTTGTTTGTTATGCTTGTATGGTTGTTTTATTTATGGTTGTTTAGATGATATTTGGATATGCATGCTTAACAACTTATAATCCATAACAAGCTTAAAATTGGTTCTTTAAAAATCATTAAGTGGTTAATAAAATGGTTTTATTAAAAATTAATGATTTTATAATAAAATGGGTTTTATTAAAAGAACCTTGAAAATTGGTTTTCACTAAGGTACCATGAATTTGAATGCATGCAAATGTATGGTACATAAAGTTTTCTAAAACTAGAATTTTTGAAAACATAAAATCCCTTTTATAAAACAAGTCAAACACCATCCTTTTATACAACATTCGAATCACTTGGGAATTTTTTGTGGGATAAAGATCACCTAACCACATTTGAAGGAACTTGTATGTTTGAGGTAGGCTTACAATATTTGTGGGATAAAGGTTACCTAACCACTTGTATGTGTAAACTTACATGTGTGTGTAAGTAGGAAGATTTGATTTGGAAACCATGTGCTTAGGGTCACCGAAGCATGGCGTACAAAGGTGTTGATGGGATTAAACATGCCAACTAAACATAAAGATGTTTAACCGATCCCATATGGCTAGAAGTTGCAAAGGGTTGCAATTGTCAAACGTTGACTACCTTGTTAATTTAAATAATAGGATAAAGGTCACCTAACAATATTTATATGTAACGTTGGATTCTAGATTTTAATTATTAATTGTATATGAGACATAAAAGGGTATTAATAATTAAAATTTAATAATATCAAAAATACTAAAAATTTAACTTTGTTAAAATTTTGTAGATGGCCGCTAACAATTCAAACACAATTACCCAAACCTTCCGTAACCTATCACTAAGAACCATCCTTGAAAAGGATCGTCTCAACCATAACAACTTCATGGATTCGTATCGAAACTTGAGAATCGTTCTCAAGCAAGAAAAGATATCCTATGTGTTGGACGATCCCATTCCCGATGAACCTAACGTGGAAGATGTGGAAGCCTATAACGATTGGGTTAAGTATACCGAGGACTCCATGCAAGCCTCTTGCCTCATGTTGGGAACTATGATTCCCGAGATTCAAAAGGATTTTGAACATCATGGGGCATACGACATGATTATCTAATTGAAAGAAATGTTCCTTCAACAAGCAAGGGTAGAGCGCTTCGAAACGGTTCGAGCACTTCATGCATGTCGAATGGAGGAAACCCAATCGGTCTCATCTTATGTCCTGAAGATGAAAAGCCACATTGATCGCCTCGAAAGGCTTAATTGTCCCGTCTCTAAAGAGTTGGCTACAGATTTGATCCTCAACTCGTTAACAAAGAAGTTTGACACTTTCGTCATGAATTATAACATGAACGGATGGGACAAGAGCATTGGTGAGCTTCATGCAATGCTCAAAACTGCCGAGGAAGGCATGGGTAAAAGGGCTTTACCCGTTCTAACGATCAATGAGGGAGGCAACAAGAAGAGGCCCCACCCCGACTCCAATGCAAGTTTTGCCAAAAGGAATGGCCACGTCAAAGGGAAGGGAAAAGGAAAGGTTAAAGTAGAACCCACGAAACCGAAGGAAAAAAAGCAAAAGGTTGATTCAACTGACCCATGCTTTGAGTGTGGAGAGATAGGACATTGGAAAAGAAATTGTCCAACCTATCTCAAGGAGTTGAATAACAAGAGGGATGCGGGGCAAACCTCAGGTACAATATTTATGATACATATTGACCTTAATGTTATTTCTTCAAACACATGGGTATTGGATACCGGGTGTGGAACTCATATTTGCAATTTGTTGCAGGGGTTCAAAAGAAATAAACATTACAAGAAGGGAGACATTAGTCTCTTCATGGGCAATGGAGCAAAGGTTCAAGTTGAAGCCCGAGGAGACTATGTTTTGAAACTTACAAATGGTTTGGAAATCATCTTGAAAAATGTTTTGTATGCTCCTAGTTTGACTAGGAACATTATTTCAGTTTCCCTCTTGCTACAATATGGTTTTAATTTAAAGTTTGTAAACGATGACATTTATGTTTTAATGAATGACATGTTTTACTTTAAAGCTATGCCTTCAAATGGTATTTATGAATTGGTTCATGATAATACATTTGATAGTTCAATGTACCAAGCAACCACCAAGAAACTCAAATTAGATTTGAGTGATTCCTATCTTTGGCATTGTCGCCTTGGACATATAAACAAAAATCGCATGCAAACACTTCGAAAGAATGGTCTTTTGGAAACAAATGGAGTTGATTCATTTGATGTATGTGAATCTTGTTTACAAGGCAAAATGACTAAGGCACCCTTCAGTGGTACCTTTGAAAGGGCAAACGACTTATTAGACATCATACATTCGGATGTATGTGGTCCTTTTAAGCCAATGACTAGGAATGGTGAAAGATACTTCATTAGTTTTACCGACGACTATAGTCGTTATGGTTATGTGTACTTGATTAGACACAAAGATGAAGCATTTGAAATGTTCAAAGATTTCAAAAGTGAAGTAGAAAATCAACTCAAGAAAACAATCAAAGTCCTTCGTACCGATAGAGGAGGTGAATACCTTAGTGATGCTTTTCAAGATCATCTTAGGAGTTGTGGGATTATCTCACAACTTACTCCACCTGGAACACCACAACATAATGGTGTGTCTGAAAGGAGGAATCAAACTCTATTGGATATGGTTCGATCTATGATGGCTAGAAGCACATTGCCTCTATCATTTTGGGGTTACGCTTTGCTCTCCGCGGCCCGTATACTGAATATGGCCCCAACCAAGAAAGTGGATAAGAAACCTTTTGAAATATGGCATGGAAAGGCTCCATCATTATCATATTTGAAGGTATGGGGTTGTGAAGCTTACGTGAAGCAATACACCCCAAACAAATTGGAAGTACGATCCACTAAGTGTATCTTTGTAGGATATCCTAAAGATGATATAGAATATTACTTTTACGATCCAACAGAGCAAAAGGTATTTGTTGCTCGAAAGGGTAAGTTCTTGGAGGCTAAGTTCCTTATGGAAGGAACTAGTAGTAGAACAGTGGAACTTGATGAGGATCAAGAACCACAAGCCGATACACGTTTGGTTGATACTAGCACTCAACAAGAGGTTGTTGAAGAGGATCAAGTGGTTGATCAACACACACAAAACGTTCGCAGATTTGGTAGAATTAGTAATCCACCCGAAAGATATGGATTTTTCATGGATGGATGCTACGTGGTAGATTCGGATGAACCAACCACATACCATGATACAATGTCACAATCTGATTGTGACAAATGGCTTGAAGCCATGAACGTAGAGATGCAATCCATGTATGACAACCAAGTATGGGAATTGGTTGTACCACCTCTTAACTCCAAAGTAGTTGGATGAAAGTGGGTTTTCAAGAAGAAAACTGATATGCATGGTAACTTGGATACTTACAAAGCGAGACTTGTAGCAAAAGGTTTCACTCAAACTCAAGGGGTTGATTATGATGAGACCTTCTCGCCCGTGGCGATGCTAAAGTCAATTAGGATATTATTTACCATAGCTGCATATTACGATTATGAGATTTGGCAAATGGATGTCAAAACGGCTTTCCTCAATGGATATCTTAATGAAGATGTCTATATGGTTCAGCTTGAAGGTTTTGTCGATCCAAAACATCCTAACAAAGTATGCAAGTTAAAGAAATCAATATATGGATTGAAACAAGCATCTAGAAGTTGGAATCATCGTTTTGATGAAGAAATTAGGAATTTTGGATTCATCAAGAACGCCGATGAAGCTTGTGTGTATAAGAAGGCTAGTGAGAGCATCATCACTTTCCTAGTACTGTATGTCGATGACATTCTACTATTTGGAAATGATATTCCAACCATGGAAGGTATTAAAACTTGGCTTGGAAGTTGTTTTTCCATTAAGGATCTTGGTGAAGCCGCCTATATTTTGGGAATAAAGATCTATAGGGATAGATCAAGGCGCTTGATAGGTTTGAACCAAAGTGCATACATTGACAAAGTCTTGAAAAGGTTCAAGATGTAGAACTCTAAGAAGGGTTTGGTACCTATTCAAAAGGGAACAATATTGAATGCGTCTCAATGTCCAAGCTCAAAGGATGAGCAAGAGAGAATGAAAGGAGTCCCATATGCGTCTGCTATAGGATCCATCATGTATGCAATGATATGCACTAGACCGGACGTGTGCCTTAAGCATGACAAGTAGATACCAGCAAAATCCAGGTAACAGTCATTGGATGGCTGTTAAAAGCATATTGAAATACCTTAGAAGGACTAACGATATGTTTCTAATATATGGATCTGGTAAAGAGGAACTCGTTGTAAAGGGTTACACGGATGCGAGTTTCCAGACTGACCGAGATGGTTCTCGATCACAATCTGGGTATGTCTTCATTTTGAATGGAGCTGTAGTCTCTTGGAAGAGCTCGAAGCAGGATGTTGTAGCATTGTCCACTACAAAATCAGAATACATAGCCGCTTCATTGGCAGCACAAGAAGCTGCATGGTTGAAGAAATTCATCACCGACCTAGGGGTAGTCCCTACCATTCAGGATCCCATAGAATCTTTTGTGATAACGAGGGTGCAATTGCACAAATTAAGGAATCTCGTGCACATTAAAAGACTTAGCACATTGTGCGGAGATTCAACTGCATAAGGGATGAAGTTGAAAAAGGAAAGATATGTATTCGCAAAGTTCACACCGATCAAAACATTGCGGATCCACCCACGAAGCTCCTTGAACGGCCAAAGCATGAGGGTCTTACTTGTGCCTTAGGAATTCGATATTCTAGTGATTGGATTTGATCTATTTAGTATTTGGATATCGGAACACTTGTTATTATGACTCATTTAATGATTATGGCATTTTGAGTTATGTTCCAATTTTAGCATGTTTAAATCCATGAATAAGTTAATTATTCTAAATATCCATAGTCTATCATATTTGTGGAAACAAATATGAAGGTAAGACTATTATGAACTCGGATTGGTGGATATTCATTAGGTATGAATATAGAGTAAAGTGTTGCTGCCAAAGTTCATAGATATTTGTTGGATACAAATATTGGACTAACCCGCTCTCAAATATTACTACATGGAATCTTTGAGATTGATCATAAGTAAATTTGAGCAAAAGCGAATATCATTGTATCCTCTGACCTGAGATACATATTGGGTCTTGATATTCACCGAATATTATACTTTGACTTGGTTCTTTACTGTCAGTAATATGGCAGTACATAAGGCTAAGCTCAGGTGTGGTACGAGGTGATTGTGAGAGACGTATGTAGTCAAGATGGGATTTGTTCCTCTTATTCGTTGAGAGTAAGATGTCTAAGGCCTGCTAAAGTTAAATCAACAGAGAATGATCACTCTATGTCTCTGGATTTGACATGACATCTGTAACGAAAGGATAAATGATTGATTCACCTAAATCATGTTCAAGTAAGGGACTTGAAGGGATGATGTTATTGAATGGCACTTTTTCATACGTATTAGGGGTAGCAAACCATTGTTAGGCGGTATTTGCTACTTGCATCAATCTTCGATGTATCTTGTGCAAGTGGGAGATTGTTGGAATCGGTATGCCCAAGACGCATATTAAATTGATGTGGCTAGTACGTTATGATCCAAGTCGGGTCATACCCAATAACAAGCTAGACAAACACCCATAATATTTATTTATGATGTGATCAAACAAATAGATATTAACACTTATAATATTTAGAAATTGGTTTTCTAAATAATTGCACTTGAGAAACTAATAAATTATATGGATAATTTATTTTGAGAGAATATTTTATATTGTTATTTAATGGGTTAAGTAACGTTATAAATAATTGTGGTATATTGCATAAGTCTTATAACATGTGATGTTATAATTTTATAAACGTTATAAAATAAATACAAGACTTAAATTAAAAGAAAATTTTGAATTTTTTTAAAGAAAAAAAGCCCTATAGGGCCGCCCCCTTTTGTGGCTTCCAAGGTAGTCTTCCACCATTCTTTTTGCATGCAATCTTCATCAAATCCAAGACTAGATTTTCACCCAATAAATCTTTATGCATGTCTTACACAATCTCATCAAATACAAGATGAGATCTTGAAAGAATATATGATGGATTTGATTCATCATTCTTATATATCAATTACATACAATTCAACAAGATGGAATACTTGTGGATGTTCTCAAAATCGGCCAAACATAGTGTTTGTCCAAAGTTTCTTTAAGATAATTCAAGTGCAAGAACTCATTCTAGAGCTCTCATATTTTCGGCCATAGGTGGTTGATCAAGAGGGTGTTTCAAGTGAGTTCATATGTGTAAAAATCATAGCAATCTTGTGGTGTTTGTTGGAAAGCTTGGGGTTACAAGCTTGAAGTCTTCTACTTAGAAGATTACCATTCAAGAAGTATCATCTTCTTCACCTACTTGTTCTTTGGAAGGTAGTATTCTAAACACCCTATAATTGTGTTATGATAGCATGCATGTTCATATATGGATCCGGGTTTTGGTTTTACATATAAAATGGGTTTTATATCTTGTAAGTAACATGTTTTAAATAAATATTTCGCTGCGTTTTTTATTTTATACGGATAAAATAACTTTGATAAACATGTTCAAAACCCCAACAACCATCACCTATCCTTAGGTGACTACGAAAACAAATACACAAGTTACAAGTTCGTGAAAATCAATCATCTATCCTTAGATGATTTGTTTTTGCTTAAAGCCTTTTCAAAATCCCGTCAAAGTTTGGGTTTTATTGATGTGAACACGTGCAATCTGGAAGCGCGGATGCCTGTACCTTGAGTTTTCTGTCTAAGGCTAGAGTGTTCGTACAAATCCGCATTATCAGACCAGTCACTCTTACCTGGGAACTCTTGGGGTGAGTGTCCACTTATAGGCTAAAGCATGTCTTTGCGATACATTATAAAGACCCATTTACTTTGATTAGTCACAGTGTGTCGTTTGTTTATTTTTAAGTAACGAACGAATGACCACCATCCTTATATTTTATCGATATTTTTAACATCTCTCTTGATATCCAATGCCAATCTCGCATATTTTCCCTCGTTTTTTCTTCTAGAATGTATCCTCGACGTAATACAACTAAAGATGCCGAAATGGCAGCTATGATCGCTTAGCAAATTACTGTTGTACTCATAAACCAAGTGACCCAGATAAACCAAGCAAACAATAACAACAACAATGCACCCGCATCGTGCAACTACAAACAATTTAACTCGGGTAAACCACTCAAGTTTACTGGGTCCGAAGGAGCTACTTGACGCCTGAAGTGGTTTGAGAGTCTCGAAAGCACATTTCGTCATGTTCAATGCCCAAATGAGCAAAAAGTCGAGTTTGCATCGAGTGTATTCCAGAAAGAGCACTTACATGGTGGAATGTGTGATGAGAGATAGGGGTGCCGATGTGGCAATGGCCCAAACATGGGAAGAGCTTCGAGCTCTAATGATGAGGGAATTATGCCCACGTCATGAACAAGGGCACTAGAAGATGAATTCCACAATCTTAAATAAGATAGTGGAGAGCACCGTGCCTACATTGACAGTTACAAAGAATTGAGCTTGTTTTGTCCCACCATGGTCACCTCGTTGGATAAAGCAACGAGAGGTACGTCGATGGCCTGCCTGACCCCATTCAGGACATTGTCACTGGTAGAAACCTTACCACTATTTGACAGGCTATCGAATTAGCTGCTACCTTAACTAAGTCTAAAGTCAAGAAGGGGAAACTATTTCGCAAGGGCGACAAGAAACAGGCAGCTAAGATCACTCAAGAGAAAACAAAGGAGAACAAAGCCGAGTCTTCCAAGAAGTCGAGGAAGCGTAAGGCTTCACAGTTGTTTGTAGTTGTTGCACAACCCAACCAGAACACTCAAAACCAGCCAGCACAACCTCCTGCGAGGAAACCCTATGCTGGTACTGCACCGTTGTGCAACCGGTGCAATGGTCACCATCAAGCTCACCTACAATGTCGCCAATGCACCTCGTGTGGAAGATTCGATCACATAGCCAATGTTTGTCATTCGGCCCCAAAACAAGTTGTTCAGAACCCTGTTCAACCCCATTCCAACCCTGCTAAACCCCCGTTCCCACCTGGTGCTTGCTACAACTGTGGCGAGATGGGTCACTTTAGAAACAACTACCCAAAATTGGTGAACGCGAAAACAAATCCAGCCCGCGGACGCGCATTAAACATCAATGCCAATGAGGCTATTGCTGATAACGAAGTCATTAATGGTACGTTCCTTGTTAACAATCATCATGCTTCTGTTCTTTTCGATTCGGGTGCCGATAGAAGCTTTGTATCACTAGCCTTTGAACCTTTGCTTTCGGTGCCTAGAACTAAACTAGGAAAACCCTTAATGGTGGAAATAACTAGTGGTGAACCTCTTGTGCTCGACTATATCATTCTAGTTGCCAATTGAACCTTGATAACCACCTTTTTCCTATTAACCTCACACCAATGCAACTCATGAGTTTTGACATCATCATAGAAATGGATTGGTTTACCAAACACCATGCTGTGGTGATCTGTTTCGACAAGGTTGTTCGTATACCTCTTTCGTCTGGTGAAACCTTAGAAGTTCACGGATAAAAACCCTCTAGTAGCCTAAAACTCATGACCTGTACCTAGGCCCAAAAATACCTATGAAAGAAATATGTAGCCTTCTTGGCACATATCGTAGAGGAAAAAGGCAAGGCCAAAACTGTTCAGGACATCCCCGTTGTTCGGGAATATCCTAAGGTGTTTCATGAAAAGCTACCTGGTTTACTCCCAAATTCGTCAAGTTGAGTTTTGTATTGACCATGTACCTGGTGCCAACCCAATTGCTAAATCTCCTTACCGTCTTGCACCACCTGAAATGCAAGAGTTGTCAAAGCAACTCCAATAACTTTCAGACAAGGGATTCATTCGTCCGAGCTTTTCACCTTGGGGTGCTCCTGTTCTAGTCGTGAAAAAGAAGGATGGATCCTTCTATATGTGTAACAATTATCGTGATCTCAACAAACTCACAATCAAAAATCGATATCCCTTACCTCGCATTGATGATCTCTTTGATCAGCTACAAGGTGCGACCTACTTTTCAAAGATTGATATGCGTTCTGGGTATCATCAACTTCGTGTACTCGAAGAAGATATTCCCAAGACTGCTTTTCCACTCGATACGGCCATTACGAGTTCACTGTCATGCCTTTTGGTTTGACAAATGCTCATGCCGTCTTCATGGACTTAATGAATAGGGTTTTAAACCTTATTTAGACAAGTTCATCATTGTTTTCATCGACGACATCCTCATTTATTCTAAGTCTCAAGCCGATCACGAGACAACATCTCCGTCTAACGATCCTGAAGAACGAACAACTTTATGCCAAATTCTCCAAATGTGAATTTTGGCTAAAAGAAGTTCAATTTTTGGGCACATTGTTAACGAACAAGGTATACATGTAGATCCCGCCAAAATCAGTGCGATTAAGGATTGGAGTACACTTACTACTCCTACTGAAGTTCATTCATTTCTTGGTCTTGCTGGATACTATCGATGATTCATCACGAACTTTTCAAAGATCGCGGTTCCCCTCACCACTTTGACTCAGAAGAATAAATCTTTCGAGTGGGGACCCAAATAAGAGGAAGCCTTTCAAACACTGAAACAAAAACTCTGTGATGCTCCTATTTTATCTTTACCCGACGGCAACAACGATTTCCTTGTCTATTGTGATGCATCAAACTTAGGCCTTGGTTGTTTTCTCATGCAAAAAGACAAAGTCATAGCCTATGCGTCAAGAGAATTGAAAATCAACAAAAGAACTACACAACTCATGATCTTGAGTTAGGAGCCATAGTTTTTGCTCTCAAAATTTGTAGACACTACCTTTATGGTATGAAATGTGTGGTTTTCACTGACCACAAAAGTCTTCAACACATATTTAATCAAAAGGAGCTAAACATGAGACAACGACGCTGGGTCGAACTTCTGAACAACTACGACTGCGAGATTTGCAACCATCCTGGTAAGGCAAATGTTGTGGCTGATGCGCTTAGTCGTATGGAACATGTTAAACTTCACTGTGTTCGAGTTCAATCTGATATCCAGACATGTATCCTTCAAGCACAACATACATGTGTGTCACACCCTCAATTTCCACTTGCGGAGTATTACCGCGAGGCGTGTGATCAAACCAGAATCTCAGACACTAGCAATGTCGAACGACTCTATATGATTTATTTAAACTTTTTCCAAAAACATTTATTGTAAACATGCATAGTCATTTTCAAAGTTCCAAAGTTTAGCGGAAGCATTAGAATAAAGTAACGGGCGCCAACATAAACGCCAAAACCAAAATCCCAAAAAAATCATTAATAAATACTCGATAAAAATTGATCAAATGCAAAGTGGGTGCACCTAGCGCTCCTAGCGTCCTGAGAAACATGCAAAGAAACAAGTGTCGATATTAAAGAAGAGTGAGTTCACAGGTTTTATAAGTTCACAAGTTCGGTTTAAAAGATTGGTTTCCCCCGTTATCCCTAACCCGGAATAACGACATAGTTCCATTATTCCTAACCTGGAATAATAATGTTGATTCGTAAATAAGTTCAATGTTAACATGCAGGTAGCGAGCCTAGAGTTACGTCACGTAAGAGTTCGCGATCGAAGCTGACTGTTGTTGCCTCTGTGTTGCCAGGTCTATCACTGACCATGGCGAAAGTTAGGCCAAATTAATCACCTGTTGACCATTCCCGGTCAGCTAGCGCGACTAGCTCGGGTGGGGCTTGTCGGGCCCAGTAGTACTACTATAATTTCCCCGTTATCTAACCCAATACTAACGATCCGAGAGTTGGTTGAAGACTTCCGTGATAAAGCTACTTAGTGACCATAACATACATTAACATTAACTTAGTTATCGAATGGTTAACGACGTTAATTTCGCATAACGTAAAAGATAGACTTGTAGAGCGTATACATGTTTCTCCCCCTGTTGTTCAAAAACCGGATAAATTAGGGTCCGTGAACTCACCTTAAATTGCTCGGTTAGATAAACGCGAAAGAAGTAAATGATGGAACCGCTAATCACGTCCTAACATGTCAACCGATTCAAAGTTAGTGTGTGAACACACTGACACAAAACCCTACGCACAACTAACACACAGTACGGCACACGTAATAACCAGTTTGAAACCATAATCATGCATGCAAAGTGTCACCATACGAAATAACGATCAAATCAACTTGTCACAACCACAGGATAACTCATACAACACTTAGACACACACAAATGTAAGTTATCATGTTTCAGCTTGTACACTTATGACTAGGCTGTTTTCGAGAATTCTTATAAAATAGTTCCAACGTTCCAAAATTTCCAATTTTTTTATAGGAGGTGTCAACTAGACTGTAGAATTTTCTACAAAATTTTCAAGTCCTAATTGATTACCAATTATCTATAAGAATTTATTTACTGGGCTGCAGTCAGATTCGTCACTTTCTGACTGCAGTCCAGGGGAAAAATCATTTAAAAACAATCGTTTGTCCGATCGACGAAATTCCAGTTGGAGATTTTTCTGAACATCTAATATCTACTACATAAATTTCCTGACCTAACTCTTTACAGATTATGAGATACGAGTCAATAAATAACCTGAAATTTCTGCTGAAGTTAGGCAGCTTCAGCTGCTGCACTAAATAGTCATTTAAAAATAGCAAACGACATCAGAAAAATATGAATCCGGCACCATTTTAAGAGTTTTTCAAAAATACACGTTTTAGGTTTCAGAAAATCCACTTTTCAATAAATAATGAACAGGTTACAGCCAACTGAAGTTGGCTGTAAATGTCAATCAGGTTTCTGTTTTCGACTTTATTGTATTAGAACATGTTTAAACGGCCATGACGCTTAGTTGTATCGATTTATAGCAGGTTATTGTATCAGATATCATTTAATATATCAGTATTCATGCAAACCCTAAGCGTATATCATGATCTTTATAGATAAAACGCAGCCTACGATTTTAATACTCGAACATATCATCACAACCGCAAGGATTCGCATATTCATCCGAACTAACCATACACGACAACACTTTTCATAATAACAATCATACGAGCACATAATCATAATCAATTCTACAGAAGATTATCCCATGAATCGTAACAAAATCGAAAACCCTAACCTTAAACGATGGAGACTAGCAAATCGGGACAAGGCTTGAATCAATACAAGAGTGCGGGGCTGTTTGCGCGACCGAGAGATGGGGGGGGCTGCTGCCGTCGCAAACCACAAGGGGAAAAGTTTTAGGGTTTGCTATTTTTTTAACACCCATGCATACATACATATACATAAGGGGCCAACGGGGGCGGTTTGGGCCATTCCTTGGGCCGCAAGGAGTGTGGGCCTTAAGGGGGTGTGGGTGGCGGGTTGGGTTTGCTTTGTCGCGAAGTCAAAATGTTTCGCAGGCTCGGTTTAGTTCGGCTTATAGATAGAATTTACTAACCAATAATTATAACCTGATAAATAACTACACACAACACGACTCGATATTTATTCGCCACACAAAGTTTATAAAATATTAAATCACGTATTTGTAGTGTGACGCAATAGATTCACAAACGTCTAATAACACATAGCACGTAATTCAGATACGACCCGTTAAAACTCCCAAACATCGCGTATTCCTTAATTACTAAAGTTAGCGTAGTTATTGCGAGCGCGTATTTAATTCTCCGAATTAAATTAGCGTAGGGATGAATAACAATAAAGTACGCGTTTAAAGTACCTGAAAAAAAAACCGGGATGTCACAATGTGTGACCCAAAGTTTTTTGAAAAATGAGCTGCCAAAAAATCTCGAACTTCAACTCGAAACACAAGAGAACGAATTACTCTACTACAAGAACCGTTTGTAGATTCCTAGTCAAGACAATCTCCATACCTTATTGATAGACAAAGCTCATAAGTCTTGTTATTCAATCCATCCTGGTGCAGACAAAATGTATAAGGATCTCCGTACCCAGTATTGGTGGCCGGGTATGAAGAAGGACATTGGCTTGTATGTGTCTAAATGCCTAACTTTTCTTAAAGTTAAGGCAGAACATCAACGCCCATCTGGTTTACTTGAGCAACCAGAAATACCGATATGGAAGCGAGAGAACATTGCAATGGATCTCATCACTAAACGACCACGCACACCTAGAGGTCATGATGCCATTTGGGTAATTATCGATTGTCTAAAAAAGTCAGCACACTTTTGGCAATTTGTGAGGATCTATCTGCTGACAAACTTGCCAAGATCAACGTTGATGATATTGTATCTCGTCATGGTGTTCCTTTGAACATCATTTGGAAGACCATGCAATCTGCCTGGGAACCAAACTCAATCTAAGCACTATTTATCATCCTCAAACGAATGGACAATCTGAAAGGACAATTCAAACACTGGAGGATATGCTTAGAGCAAGTGTGCTCGACTTTGGTGGTAGTTGGGATTCACATCTACCATTGGTCGAATTCTCCTACAATAATAGTTATCACGCCAACATCAATATGGCGCCTTTCGAAGCTCCATACGGTCAAAAATGTCGTTCACCTGTATGCTGGAATGAGGTCGGTGAAGCTCAGCTCACTGGACCTGAACCCATTCACGACACGACAAACACAGTCAAGAAAATTTGCGATAATCTTCTGACAACTAGAAGCTGTCAAAAGAGTTATGCAGACAAACGACGCAAGCCCTGGGAATTCCAAGTTGGTGATCACGTCCTTGTCAAGTTGTCCCCTTTGAAAGGTGTGATTAGATTTGGAAAGAAAGGAAAACTTGCACCACGATATATTGGACCATTCAAGATCATTCAGAGAATCGGAAAGGTGGCCTACCGACTTGAGTTACCTCCTGAACTTGGGAATATTCACCCAACATTCCACGTGTCCAATTTGAAAAAGGGTTTAGCCGATACAAACCTCCACATTCCCCTCGACGAAATTCACGTTGATGACACTATGCACTTTGTCGAGAAACCTGTGGAGATATTGGACCGTGAAGTCAAGAAACTCAAGCATAGACGTATACCGATAGTTAAAGTTCATTGGGAATCCGAACGTGGCCCAAAATTTACTCGGGAATGAGAGGATCAGATGAAAGAGAAATATCCACATCTATTTCACAAAGTTTCCTCTAATTAAATTTCGGGACGAAATTTCCAAAAGTAGGGGAGACTGTGACATTTGTGCCTTTTCAATCATTGCACAATTACAAACAATTTCGTATTCAATGAAACCCTGTGTTTTATTTCTAAATATTTTTGTATTCAATAAAATCTTGTATTTTATTGATGAGAATGCAAAAATGTCAATCGTTGCACAATTTCGATCATTTTCGTGTTCATTAAAGCGTTTTACGCATTTTTTCGAAACGCTTAACCGTACAACCGAACGAACGACATCCATGACATTTTCGGGCATAATCCAAGTTACACATGCTTTAGCACCTTTATATAACCTAAATATTAGGTTAAAGGGGTTAAAAAATGGCAAACAAGTGAAAATACAAGTCCAAGGGCCAAAAATGTCAAAAACAATAATAAATATTTTTGCTTCTTCACCAAGTTGCCACCTATCTCCAATTTTTGACACCTAGCACTCACTTTGCCACACTTAATATGGTGTTGACACATGTTAGGACACTAATCCACACTTGAGGACACTTGTCATCACCTCTTTTATCCTAAAATATTATAAATACCCCATGATTCTTCCATTTTTTTTCACACCACTTCAAAACACTTCAAAGCAAAGTGTGAAGTTCTTCTTTCTATCCTTCTTGGAGCTTGTTTCCAGCCTTTGGAAGCCTCCTATCTTGAGTTCCAAAAGTTTTCTTCAACACGAGTAAGTACTCTTCCTAGTTCTTTCATTATTTTAGCTATTTTGAGCTAAAAGTCGAACAGTTTGGCTTCCTGATTGACTTTTGGTTCTGGCCATATTTGGTCAAGTCAAAGTTCAATTGAACTTTGCAACATAATCATGAAGGTTATAATCCCTAACGATTTCACCTTCTGGTTACCAGGTTTACTAGTCGAAGTGACGAGTCAAAGTTTCGGTCAAAAATGCGCATGATGTGCATTTTATGACGAAACTATTTTCGGGTATCAAAAAGCCAAGTTTTGATACCAAATCAGTTTTATTAACTTGGTTAGACATATTTTGACATGTCTAACTCGTCACTTCTAGTTTAGTGCTTATTTAGGGTCGTAAGTCAAGCGGTCTTGACCACCACTTTGACTTTCAAATCCGACCCGTTTGGTCAATCTTAGGATCCGACCAAACACATATTTGTGAACATAGTTGTATAGGGAATAACCTACTGAGGTTATACCTTATGGTCATGTCGTTTGGTTAGTGTTATGATAAGTTAGTTCTATGTTCTTAAAAAATGATGACCAAAATGCTCTTTTGCGCATAAATCCATTTTAAACACATGTAACCAAATTTTTAACATATAAACTGATGTTATGACATTTTCAAACATGTTTGGGGCATTTAAGACTTATCATAGGACGATCACACGTTTACGCTAATGACCCGTTAAAGTAGCATAAACTACCTTAACGAGTCATAATGGGTCAAAAGCACTTAGGATCCTTTCCAAATCAGAATGTTAAGTTTGGTAAACTATATCACATGAGTTCCAACACTCGTTTGGTTTATAAGACTTCATTCTATCGATCTCTCGTTTGTAGTCCCGACATGCTATCATATTTATTTGACACATTAGGACACGTTTGAGCTTTGTTTATTCCGTTAATCAAGAACACTTTCGCAATCCCAAGTGAGTACATAGCACCTCTTTTACGTTTTTTAAATGTTTTGGGGTGATTCATATGTGCCTATCATTATTTTCAAGATTTCAAAACAATATACATGGTTTATATATACAAAATGATTTCAAAGTGAGTAGATAGCCCCCTCTTTTAGGTTTTCTAAATGTTTTGGGGTCATTCATATGTGCCTATCATTATTTTCAAGATTTCAAAACAATATACATGGTTTATATATACAAAATGATTTTCAAAGTGTACATAGTTCCCCTCTTTTACGTTTTGCAAATGTTTTAGGGTGACTCATATGTGCTAAATCCCTTACAAGTTTTCAAAAACAATGTCTATGGTTTATATATAAAACAATACGATTTCAATAATGTGAACAACTTGTTGATGCGTTATCCATAACACGAATGGCATTCATTAGCTTTGGACGAGCCGACCAGTACTATGTTATGGTACCATAGAACTGACAATCCCATTATCGGACTGTTCACTGGATTTGGTGGAAGTCTGGGTAATGACAGAAACTGTTTCTGATTACAAATCATTTGTTGATTTGTCATTCTAGTTAAAGAGACCCTTTGGTGGTCTATTAAAGATACCCTTTGGTGGTATAGTCAACACAGGTTTGAATGTGTTCATTAAAGAGCGATCAAAAGTTTTCTCAATTAAAAATACAGACGATTTGTTTATAACCTGAACAATTGGTTTTATGACACGGACGATTGATTTATAACACGGATGATCGACTTATAACACGGAGGAATGGTTTTGAACAATGTCACGCAATGATTTTTACTGAAAGATATAAACCGTACGAAGTTTTCTTTTGAATCAATCTATTACAAGGTTATTACAAAAGAAATGTTTTTGTCAAGATTCATGGCTACAAGATTTTCACAACTCTAACCAACTTGTTTTAGTTGGTTAATTGTATTGCAATATCAAACACTTTTGATACGAGGATTTCACTTACAACTCTTGTAGTCGGACGAGGTGTTGCATTATGTATACAAAGCCACGAATTTGACACACTCACAAAACCTATGTACCCGTCGGCATTTTTTATGCTAACTATCTTTTCACATATGTTTCTGGAATCAATACTTGATAATATGATGCATGCTTCATATAGGAATGGACGCGGGCCTTAGTGACTTAAAACATGAAAGACAGTTTATTTATGTGTTGTTTCTGTTTATCCCAAGACAATGTAAACATTTAACTTAATCAAACATAATTTTAAATTCCATGAGTTATGAAACAATAGTTCTGTGACATGACTCCCCGACGTTTCCGCCACGGTTCGTTGTTTTACGCGGTCGGGGTGTTACATGATTTATGTTGAAAAATGAAGATTTAGGAATGGTAGTAAAGATGTGAATTTGACTAGAGGATTTATTTAAATCATGATCATGTTTCCTTATATCATTTCACAAAAAAATATAAGAAACCCTTGAAACTCCTCCCACGTTCACGCCTACCACCACCACCACTAAACCACCACTTTTTCACCATTAAACACCATATTTTACTCACTTTCAAGCCGTCACAGATCATCCAAGGAGTTTGCAAGCATGGGGGATCATTACAGCTTTCTTTGGAGCTTCATCTTCTTCTTAATCTTCACTTAATCTTGTGCAAACTTGTAAGCAAATCTTTCACCATATTTTAAGCTCCTTATGATGTATGGTTTATGAAAGTACTTGTTGATCATCCTGAAAATAAAGAAAAATCCAACTTAAAAACCCTAAGCTCACCTTAATAATCTACTAAATATAGTTTATTATGTGTTGATTATGTATATTAGTGTTAACTAGTTAGCATGATTATGTTGATTATGTTAAGTAAGTTGTTTAAAGTGGATGATCTTGTATGAATAAGAATATAAATGATGATTTAAGCATGGGGATGTTTAAATCTAAACAAGATCATCAACCTCATGATCCATGAACTTTACTACAACTTAAAAATGATTTACTACATATGTGTGACTTTTATAAAGAATAAACACCATGATTTATGTTATAATCATCCTAAAAAGTGTAGTAAACAAAGTGGTTTAAGGTGGAAATCTTGATTTGTAGATATAACAAAAATGGTGTCTTAAATGTTCCAATAAATATGAGAAGATTTCATTATTTTAAGCAAGGTTGTTAAAATATATATTTACAAAAGATCATGGGAATGAGGATGAAAAAGTGTATAATGAAGCACACAAAAGTGGTATCTAAACTTGAATTGAAGATTGATTTTGATTATGGGTTTAAACATGATTTAAATACGTTTTTGAAACTGGAAAACGCCATAGTTTAGGGAAAACCAGGGCGAAATTTTCTAAAAATCTAATCACAATTAAAGTGTAATTAACGGGGTGATTAACCGGACTAAACGTGATAAGTGACCTAAATCGTCATTAAGGAAGTTTAATGACAAGGGTTAAACCCTAAAAATAAGTATTCCTTAGATATTTATATACTTTTGGGAATAAAATTATTTACATATATTTTTCACCAAAAATTAATGTGTAAAATATATGTGTATGTATCTAGAAAGTCTTGGGTACACAACACAAAATACCCAACTTATACAACACCTCAAACACTTGAAGAATCACCAAGTGTAAGTAACATGAACATATACACTTTTACACAATTCTTGAAACAAAAATTGGATGAATGGAGTAATGCGGGCAATGGTCGAATTTACACAATACACCGTCTCGCCGATGGTCAGCGAACATATCGCCAACATGAAGACCTACTACGACATTTAGGCGATTTTCGATGCAGAAAGATATATATTAAACGACAACGATGACATGTCTAAAAATAATATATTTTAGACACTTAACGAATATATATATATTAACGATGACAAAATCCGGAAAGTTAGGATTTATAAAAAAATACTAAGTGATTTTATAAAAGTATATAAACATAATTAAAAAGTCTAAACTTAGTAAAAATCTCCAAGTGAAAGATTATAAATGATATGGACTCATGAAATTAAGTTGGGCTAGGCCCATTATATAAAAGACATGGGCAAGGCCCAAATACAAAATCATAATATTACATGGGCCATGGCCAAACATATAATTTCATGGGCTAGGCCCAAACATATAATTACATGGGCTAGGCCCAATCATATAAAGACATGGGCTAGGCTCAATGACATAAAGACATGCGCTAGGCCCAGTGACATAAATTTATGGGCTAGGCCCAACGACATAATTACATGGGCTAGGTCCAATCACATAAAGATATGGGCAAGGCCCAATGATGTAAAGACATGGGCTACGTCCAATGTCATAAATTTCATGGGCTAGGCCCAATCACATAAAGACATGGGCTAGACCCAAGACATAATTACATGGGCTAGGCCTAACGACACAAATTTCATGGGCTAGGCCCAATCACATAAAGACATGGGTTAGGCCCATGACATGCGTGCAAGGCACGAGGACATGTGAAGAGCGAGGCCAGTTCACACACAATCGAGTAATGACAATTACCTGGCCAGAAACTTCAATCAATCCTACGGCATTGTGAAATCTCTAATCGGAGGCATTAGCAGTTCAACCTATAGGGACAACGCCAAGCGGAAGAGTCGGGTTCAACAACAACCCGTGAAGATGAAGGTCTGCAATAAGACATTGTAACTCTATATAGCTTAAAAGAAGAAATTAGCGTATAAAATCTTATATATATATATATATATGTGAGATATATGTATATAAATAATAATCGAACAAACGAACTACCAACACTATAATAACATTAAAGTTTTTCTAATATGATAAGTATATACACAACAAGAATTCAAGATGAACAACTGGTACGAGGTCCAACGAGACATAGGTGTCTATTGATGTTAATGCACATGTAGGTTACACACGTGTATGGACACCCGAATTCAAATAAGTACGACTTATGGAATGCAAAACAATGAGTTCATGTCCCTCCTTTAAAATATTTCAAAGTTTTGTTTTTAAAACAATCGAGGGGAAATACATGTCATAACAAACGGTATGTTAGCTATGCAGTTAGATGATAACATGATTAGTGTGCGTAAGTAGGATGATGACAGAAGTAACCATTAATCCCTTAGTGACCAAGGTGCAAAAGGTATAGATCTATCGAGTTTGAGACGCGCTCCATTCCTGGTTTATTAACCCTTTAGGAGTGCTTTTGTGATCCCAAATAATGTCAAGATTTGTCTCGGTTTGGTTACTTACTTATGGCACATGTGTCAGGGTGCTAGCTACAGACCGATAGATCCTTACACTCCATGATTGCTAACAACATAATAAGATTTCATTACTGGATTGCAAACAAGACATCTCATACGAAAACAATAACTACATGAACTCGCCAACTTTATGTTGACTTATCAAACTTACATGTATTTGAGGACGCAACTTGAGCCGGTGAAAGACTACGGAAGTGGGAATGAACATGACAACGAAAGCCTTTTTGGAGGGTTTGGCTCTTATATCCCAACCTCGTATGGGAATAAAGGGGTCAAAACCTCAACATGCTTTTATGATGAAAACAATCTTTTAGTTTAAAGTGTAATGCAACACAAAAACTATACTTTGGATAACATTGTTAACTTGTCTGAACCTTGTAACTTGTTTTGGGAACTTGTAAACCCTGGTTGCAACTTAACATATATGGCATCGTTGTTAATTTATTTTTTTACACAATTGGTTGCAATGATTACCTCATAGTCACATGATTGGGCTTCTGCTACGACCAGGTGTGACATCCTTCTCGCTTTCTGAGCTTGTTCTGAAAACAAAGTTTATTTTCCTTTTAAAATTCAGTTTTTGAAACTTATCGTTCTGCTTCTTTACATACCACAACCCTTTCCTTTCATTTTTAGGATAATTTTTCCTTTGTAATTATTGTTATAAGAACTTTTGGGTTAGAGTAGTAAGTTGTATTCAAATTTTCAAGCTCTTAAAGTCTTTCTTCAATCATCCGAATATAGTTTGTCTGATCCTTTCATTTTGTAAGCAACCAAGTTAGGATCATCATCCGAACTAGATTCCAATTTTTCAAGATAGTTCTTATGAATGCTTTTTCATTTTAAAGAAGGTGAACTTGAACTGGTTTTCTCCAAATTTGATTCAGCACTCTCAAATTATGTGTTGTCACTTTCACTTCCTAAAACCTTTTATGCCACATTTTCCACTACATCAGATTCATAGTCATTTTCTGACTTTTTGTATGTTCCATCGATGTTCTCAGGCAACTCATTATTCTTTTCATTTTAAATTGTGCACCTTTTCCACCCCAAATGATTTCTTCCTAGAATAGCTTTCCCATATGGGTGGTGGAACTCGACTGTAACATGCACTTTTGTTCTTACCATTCTTATCATCTTCTTCCTTCTCAATTTTTGGAAGAATATGATTAGTGACATATGAACTGGTGGAATAACTGATTAACAATTTGTTAACCCTTTTAGTTTCAATTTTCTTTTTCTCCAATTCACCTTTTAGCTCGACAATCGTATTTAGATGAATGTTTATGGCCATTTGCTTGTCCATAACAACTTCCTTGAGCATCGAAAGTTTCGCACCATCTTCTAGTTAACCTTTTCATATTGTCTAAGAGTTCTGCTTAATTTGTCA
The DNA here is from genome assembly GCA_947069175.1 of Scalesia atractyloides. Lineage (NCBI taxonomy): Eukaryota > Viridiplantae > Streptophyta > Magnoliopsida > Asterales > Asteraceae > Scalesia > Scalesia atractyloides. Next base: position 55,720,490 of record CAMTDV010000029.1, read on the forward strand.
TATGCTTCTTTAGTTTCTTTATGATCTCTTGACAAATTGTCAGAAAGTTTTTCAATTCTTCGTATTTATTATCTTTCTCAAAACATTCATTGCAAGGTTCTACACATTTCTTGCAAGGTTTTTCAATTTCAACAATTTTAATTTTAACCTCTTCCTTTACCGGCCCCTTGACAAACTCTTTCACCGACTCGACTTTATCTTCCTGGACTTCCTCGGAGACTACCTCTTTCATATCAGGCATCATAGCTTTGTTGGCTATCTCAGTTAGGTTCTCGACATACATTTCTTTTTTTCACATCTATCAGTGTCACACCCCAACCGATGGCGGAAACATCAGAGTGAGACGAAATAGATTGCTCAAGGCATCATAACACTATTTGCGACAATAATTAAATCAACCCATTCATTTCATAACAAAATCGTCAATTATAACACGAAGTTAAATACAATAAGTTCAACAACATAAATCCTAACGTTCGAGATGTGTATCTAGGTCGTCCCACTAGGTTTCATCATGATCAACATCCTTAACCTGTAACATGTTAAAAATATAGTTCAATACAAAAAGTATTGGCGAGTACACAAGTTTGATATAGCATAAGTATGAAAAGATTTAAACGAATCCACATGTTAAGCTAGCATACTAGATTAATGTAAACACGGCATGCGATCGATAAGTCAACCCTCACGTGTCACCACAAAATAGAATAAACTTAACATGACCTCAAGAATACGGGCAATGCGTTACTCCTATAGGCTATACATGTTAAGGGTGAGGCTCGTACGTAGTTAATGACAAATAGCATCACATAGAATGTTCCAAGTACACAAATCGTGTATCACATAACTATAGCATGTATGATGGATTGTTTGTGTGATTGCATAAAACTATAAGTGTGATTGCGTGTATTTTGATAGACTAACATGTTGCACCCAAAGGTGTAATGTGACAAATGACAAATAACCGGTACCTCCGTACAATTTAATCACTAATTTTATTTTATAATCTCATGTATATTATCGTAGTTTAATTTCGTAACTGAGTCGTAGGTCGCACTAAGCATTAGGGCAAGTAAATCTGATCATAACATATACTGGTTTCCGTTACAACCCAGAACAATGCCCTAAAAATGTTGGTAGAAAGTGTTGGGCACACTAATTGCAGTGACACTAACTATGTCGGTAAACCCGCTAAAACGAATCAGAACAAGGAATAACGGCATGTTAATGCCGTACATGAGTCCATATATAAGGAAAACACTTATTTGAGATCAACCATTACAATAATACATAACTTTCCGGTACAACGCCTAAATTGCAAAATTGTCCATTTCGACCAAAAAGGTGACAAATGTCGGTTTGTCCGCAAGACTAATTCGGAGGATTCCGGATGTAAGGATAAGAATAAAACAATGTTATCATCCTAAAACAATGTGAGAATAGCAAGAATTCACAAAAGACATCGTTTTTGGTCATTCGACAAACAATGCACAATTTGATCGGAAGACGACCTCAAAAAGACGAATATTTTAGTGGCCGATAGACTCATTCGGGCATCTAGCGTACTAGTTAAGACTCATCTGGAACTCGGAATCCATCCAACTAACATGAGGTCACGGAAACACAACTTTCAGAAAAGTTCGACGGCGGAACATAAAAGTGCCGATATCGATCGAACGATCGAAAGAAAGACATTTCGGCCATCCTAGCTCATCGTATATTCATCTAGCGAACTAGTTATACATATTTTAGGTCGGAAATGCACTAATTAGACACCACGACAATTGTGGTGGTCGAAAACAAAAGCTTCCGGTATTAAATAAATAAGTTTGTTTATTAGCAATTATTACGTCGACGAACGATCTAACGACATTTCCGTCATCTGAAACTTATATTAGGGGATCAAGTGGATAAATTGGCATATAATAACACTCTAAACCCTAATTATATGCTAGGAATGCAAGATCAATCCCCTAATCACAATACTTAACTTAATGGCCAAAATATCTAAATAAATATAACATGTGTTAAAAAAATGTTACACTTAAATGATTTAACAAAGTGGTGATTTAAAAGTGCTAATAAATATTTAAAATATTATCATGTTTTAATAGGATTTTAACACTAAAAAGCCATGGATGATGATACATTAAAGTTGTAAAATAAATATTAGGAAGATATGTGATGGATTGTTGATCTTGATTTCGAGCTTAAACAGGTTTTAAATACGTTTTTAAAACGTGGAAAACACTATAGTTTAGGGAAACTATGGCAAAAGTTTCTAAAAATCTAATCGTAATTAAGACATGATTAAAGGGGTGATTAGCGGGACTAAACGCGATTAGTAACTTAAATCATCATTAAGTAAGCTTTGATGACAAGGGTTAAACCCTAGATACCCAAGTATTCAACAAGTTTATATATATATATATTTTTTTCAAAGAAAATATGTAACTTTTATAAATATATATACATACATACTTGAGAAAATAAAAATATGTATACATATTTTGTCACCAAGAATATTGTATAAATACATATTTGTATTGTATGTGTATGTATTTAGAAGCTTAGGGTATTTACAATAAAAATACCTAATCATACACAAAAATACTACCACTTGAAAATAATACCGGTGACATAAGCCATATATTCTCATAATGCGTCGAAACAACAAATGGACAAACGAAGCAATGCGGACGATGGGCGAACATTCACGAATACACCGTCGTGTCGATGACCAACGAATAAATCACCGATACAAAAAGCTATTACGACAACGGGTGATTTGCTATAAGAAAAAGCGTATAGTGAACGACGACCACGATAAGTCTAAAATATATATTTTAGACACTTAACATAAATATATATGTTATCAAAATCAAAATCCGGAAAGTTAAAGATATAAAAAGTATAAGGCACATATATATACTTATACATTAATACTTAGTAATAATTCTAAGTATAAGATTATAAAATAATGGGCTTATAAAAATGAATTTAGGCTAGGCCCAAAATTTATAAAAGACATGGGCAAGGCCTAATTCCATAAAACATATGGACAAGCCCACATGTATAAGATATATGGACAAAGCCCAAAAACATATAAATTATATGGGCTAGGCCCAAATATATAAAAACATGGGCTAGGCCCAATGACAAGAAAACATGGGCTAGGCCCAATGACAAGAAAACATGGGCTAGGCTAATGACATGAAAACATGGGCTAGGCCCAATGAGAAAGAAAACATGGGCTAGGCCCAAAGACATGAAATACATGGGCTAGGCCCAATGATAAAGAAAACATGGGCTAGGCCCAATGACATGAAAACATGGGCAAGGCCCAATGGCATGGATAACATGGGCAAGGCCCAATGACACGCGTGCAAGGCACGAGGACATGTGAAGGGCAAGGCCTAGTTTACACACGATCTAAAAACAACAACAACAATATATATATATATATATATATATATATATATATATATATATATATATATATATATATTTGAGAAATATATATATAAATATTAATCGAATAAACAAACTACCAACACTATGATAATATTAAAAGTTGTTCTATCATAACAAAGAAATACATAACAAGAATTCAAGATGAACAACGAGTACAAGGTACATTGAGTCCTAGGTGTCTAATAAACTCGATACACATTTAGGTTATACACATGTACGAACACCAACTGTGAGTAATACGATGTACGGAACACAAAACTGTGAGTTGATGTCCCTCCTTTCATTGATTTCAAAGTTTTGTTTTACAAACTATCGAGGGGAAATACATGTCATAACAAATAGTATGTTAGCTATGGGTTTAGTTGATAACATGATCATTTGTGCATAAGTAGGATGATGACAATAGTAACCATTAATCACGTAGTGACCAAGGTGCAAAAGGTATATATCTATCGAGTTTGAGACACACTCCACTCCTGGTATGTTAACCGGTTAGGAGTGCTTTTGTGATCCCATGTGATGTCAGAGTTGTCTCGGGCTGGTTACTTACTTATGGCACATATATGTCAGGGTACTCGCGACACTTTGATAGATCACCCGAACGCCATGATGCTATTAACATACTCGGATTTCATTACTGGATTTCAAGAATGACATTTTTATATGAAAACATTAACTACATGAACTCGCCAACTTTATGTTGACTTTTTTAAAATTACATGTATTTCAGGACGCAAGGCATGAGCCGGTGATAGGATTCGGGTATGGGAAATTGTCAAGACAACGATGTACCATCTTTTGGAGGGTTTTCCTTTTATATCCCAACTTCGTATGGGAATATAGAGGTCAAAGCCTCAATATGCATTTATGATGAAAACAAGTTCTTATTTTGAAACTATGTTTTGTAATGATAAGCTGAAACAGATAACAATGTGATTTCACTTTTGATGGTTGTAATTATGGAATGAAACTTTTTAATGGCAATGCATCGTTGTTAAATTATATTGTTTACTAGATTGGATGCAATGATTACCTAATGGTCACACACTTGCGCTTCCGCTACGACCAGGGTGTGACAGGTTGGTATCAGAGCTCCGATTGTAGTGAACCAGGGAAAAACTTTTATTAAACGTTGGTCTACAATCACCAGGGGCTCACACATGAAAACAAAGTTTAAAACATAAAAGAAATGTTTTGGAATTACAACAAGATAACAAAAAGGTTTTCATTGTGTCACGATAACATGAGGATCTATCACACGAGCTCAACTATAAGTAACGAGCAGGATCAATACATGATTAGTCTATGAGAAATAGACACATTACATTATATGACTATGTGTCTTGGACACGTTACAAAGATAGAAATCCTGGCTAGATGGGATTTTATGTGATTATATATATATAATTTATTTATATATGTGTTATACGGAATATTTTGCCAAGAATGAAATACCTTCGACTACGGATATTATTATTATCCGTGACTCGCACAATGAGAATATCGACCTTCCGTCTATTGCGGAGCTTATGGTGAGCGTGGTTCCTAAGTGATACCTTAGGATCGATTCCACATAAGGTGGTTGCTTTACCTGCGGATGCGGAGATGCCTGGCTTTGGTAGTGACGAAGAGGCGGAGGTGGTAGAAACCATGTTCTCCGGATTACGCCATTTTTAGGCCTTGAACTTAGTTTATCTTTCATTCCAGGCTATAACTTGTCATTTTTGCATGTATAACGCATATAAGTATGATTTGAGTATCGAGGGTCAATGTATGAGTCTTTGCATGCATAACAAGTATCAGTTTAAATGATTGAATGCATGTAAGACATATATATATAACAAGTATGAATTTTTATTACGGTTCAAGTCTCGTATCACAAAATTTGGAAAAGAAATACGAATACAAGTTTCCATAAATAGAAATACGATTATACTTTCTAATTAAGGAAAGTACGAAAAAAGCGAGGCGTTACAGTCTCCCCTCCTTTAGAAAATTTCGTCCCGAAATTTATTCAAGAGTAAGACTTTGGAAAAGTTATCATTTTGTTGAAAATGTTTGGTCAAAATCAAGATTTTTAAGTTTAAAGTTTTTGCGGAGTTCATGTATAAGTGTGTCAATATGTATCGAAATCTTAAAGGATAAAAATGGTAGGTTCGTGAAAGTAATTTGTTTGACTAAGGTATTTTTGAGACACCAATCGTAAATGTGCATAAGGATAAGTAAAAAGGTTTATGTGTGTGTCTAAGCAAGTGAGTTTGACTGGGTCTGGACAACTCATTGGAAGGAATATTTTAAAAGAGTGCGACCTAAGAGGAAAGTTTTAGTATGACTAAGGATGTATTTTTTTAAGATGAGCGGTCCGCACCAAAAGTTGTAAGAAAACTTTTGTCAGTTCGAAGGAATATTAGTAAAATCACTTGTTGTAGAAAATCGTTTATTGGAGAGAGCTAGGATGGTAAATATTTATGGTTTCTAAAAGGTTTTGGCGGTAATAGACTGACTGGTTAAAGTTTGCGCGTAGATAAGAGTGAAAGATAGTTTTAAAAGAAAAGAAACATTTTGACTAAATTGAGCCGGTGGGGACGTTGATAAAAATGGATTGACCGTTTTAGGCTGATTTGCTGTATATAAAGTTTGGATAAAAGGTTAAAGGAAGAACTGGGAAAATCGTGGTATGGTAGTGAATGATTCGGTAGGTGTATGCGAGGGGTAAAAATGGTATGAATATCGGATAAAAATGCGACATGGAATGTTGAGAGATGCTAGTGATAGTTGTGGGGTTAAAGCTAACGATTTTGAGAATGAAGCTTTGTCATGGGTAATCGAGTACTAATCATTTCGAAGTGGGGTCACCAAAGTTTGTTATGAATCAAATGTATTTAACAAGGTCCGAGAAAAGGGCACGTTTTACGAATGTTTGGTAACATGGTAAGGACACTTATATATAGGAAGTACAAGCGGCGTATCCACCATGTTCATACCATGTCACGTCATTTTGCTATTCAGTGTCATGTTAACGTTCCGTGTTGTGATACACAGTAGAACCCACTATGGTTTTCATGCGCCTACTAATATAATCCTGTGTGCACACGCGATTATTTTGGCTTGTGCATGATCCGCATAGTTTGTACTAGTAGTGTACGAGTCAGGTTACATATAGTAAGTAAAGGGCATGTAAGATAGCGTATAAAAATTAAGTATGTAAGCATGATTGTATGTATGTATGTATGAGTGTGTCGAACGTAGGCGAAACCACTCGGGTTATACCTACTTATAGATTTCAAGTATGACTACCAAGTAGTGCGAATGCATAAATTTTGAGTATGATTGAAGACAAATACGTATAACATTAGCATGTAGTATCGAGCGTATAGGTGGAATAAAATGGGATTTAGCATATATAAGTTACTATGAAGTTGCGAGTGTGTAAAATATGAAGTGTAATGGTGATATGTGTAATATTGTCATGTAATATTGATTGTATAAATAGAAACGTATAAGCCGGTATGCATGTGTGTGGTTGCTTGAGTCAAAACATTGAGTTGGTTAAAATAAGTCAGGTTTGTCGGGAATGAAGGACCAAAATTGTGAATGTCGGGTGAATATTGAGAAAAGTATTAATTTTTGATGTAAACTGTGGATTGTAAAAATAAATGCTACTTTTGTTTTAAAATTTGTATTCGCATCTGAAATTTTCTTGCCCATGTGTTTAGATTTTTTCATATTTTGAAAAGGTTGTAAAATAGTGAGCTTGCTTTATTTAATTTTATTGATGCAAGAAAATTCGTGTTTTGAAACTTTTCATGTAAAACTTCAATTTTTGAAAAGTATTTTAGCAAAGTACTTATACGTATGTGAGAGAAAGTTTTCCTCGGTTTCTTGTTGGAAATAAAATGTCTTTAGAATGGTAGCATAAAGTGAGTGTGTTTTGGACGAGTTGTGAAAATCGAGGCCAAGAGGTTCGTTTGACCGACTAAGTTGATGGGTAGCATTTCATAAAGTTTTTGAAAAATTGTGAAAGAAACGTTTAAAGTGTCATTAGGGGTTTTGTGCATGTAATTTACGTAAATATGTTGTAGGGTGAGAAATTGTTTGGATAAAATAGTAAGGTTCGAGGTTTATGTATAAATGAGAAAAATTGAAACAATGATAAAAAGTTTAGGTATAAGTTTTTCTATAGTGATTGTTATGAAAATAGTCGAGTTGGAGTTGGACTTCGACTCATTTCTCCAACTTGAGTTTTGCAAAAAACGATATCTAGCTAATCGACAATAAAAATCACGTTTGAGCATGTAAGTATTGTATAACATGTATGAGTTTACATAGATGACATAAGCATAACATGTATTCAATAGTATAAACACATATAATTGCGTAAGGAGTATGAATTTAGTTGGTTTGCGAGAATTATTATTGTTTTTGATTGCGAAAGATGTGCGAATTGTGCATCGGGTTCAAAATGAACGAGGTAATAAGTATTAAAACACATAGAAATTTAGATAGCATAAAAGATAGGCTTAGTAAAATATTGGAGTGCTTTGGGTTGAGAAGCGTTGACTATTCCAAAGTGAATCGAAGATCCTTTCAAATTAGAGGAATGTGCTTTGGCCTTTAGGTAAAATGCTCTAGAGTAAGGGTCCACTCATTGCTTTGGCCCTAAGCGCGATTAGTACTTACCAAACGAGGAGCGAATTCTGACTCATTGATAAGGGTCCACTAGAGTATGAAATGGAAATTTGCCATCAAGGTATGGATATCACTCCTAACTTGATGGCGTAATTTCGTGAAAAATCGAATACGCGGATTGAGAGTGATCGCCAAAGTGCGGGTTTCACCCCTATTTTGGTGTGATTGTCTCGTTAGTGTGAGTGTCTTCAAGTGTGTATATTGTGTAAGTGTCTTAAGAAAGACATATTGGATATATTAAGACCAAAAGAAACATGAAGAAGCAAGGTAGGAAGAATTAATATTTTAAGCAAGAATCAAGAATGGTCAAGTTTGGTCACTTAAACTATAGACTAGGTCGAACATGGCAATTCTACCGAATTCCCTATAGTTGTGGCTCGGATACCAATCTGTCACACCCCAACCGACGGCGGAAACATCAGAGTGAGACGAAATAAATTGCTCAAGGCATCATAACACTATTTGCGATAATAACTAAATCAACCCATTTCATTTCATAACAAAATCGCCAATTACAACACGAAGTCAAATATAATAACTTCAACAACATTAATCCTAACATTCTAGATGTGTATCTATGTCGACCCTACTAGGTTTTATCATGATCAACATCCTTAACCTGCAACATGTTAAAAATATAGTTCAATACAAAAAGTATTGGCGAGTACACAACTTTGATATATCATAAGTTTGAAAAGATTTAAACGAATCCACATGTTAAGCTAGCATACTAGATTAATGTAAACATGGCAGGCGATCTATAAGTCAACCCTCGCGTGTCACCGCAAAATATAATAAACATAACACGACCTCAAGAATACGGGTGATGCGTTACTCCTACAGAGCTATACATGTTAAGGGTAAGGCTCGTACGTAGTTAATGACAAATAGCATCACATAAGAATGTTCCAAGTATACAAATCATGTATCACGTAACTATAGAATGTATGATGGATTGTTTGTGTAATTGCATAACAGTATAAGTGTGATTGTGTGTATTTTGATAGACTAACATGTTGCACCCAAAGGTGTAAAGCGTAAAAAGGGTGTTCAAGTGTACTCACGGTTTTGCAAGCTTCCACTTGGTATTTCCGTAAAATGTTGGGGAGTTTGGAGGATGGAGCATCGAGTTATCCTACATGAGGAAAACGTAGGTTGGTAAGTATTTGAACGATAACAGAGGATTAGGAAATATAAATAAACTAAAGTATGTATACGAGAAAATAATCATCTAGACTTAATACTCGTTCTTGGCACTATAATACCCATTCGGGTTGATGTGTTTTCATGGGTTAGGATACCCATTAGAATCGTAACGAGAGATTAAGTACTTAGGTGATGTAACCTAGTACCATGACAGACAATCATTCGATTATCATCAAGGGTTCGGTTAGTGGATATATACATGTATTATATAGTATATATAGTCTTATTTATCATGGAAGTTCATAGAAGTCATGCATGGAGGTAGGCAGATAACCTTCCTTTAACCTCTTTCGTATAGTTCACCAATGCACAAGTCGTCACAAGGACAACACGGAGGGTCATGAATAAGTTAAGCATAAAAGTAAAAGACGAAAAATAATCAAAATCATCAAGTGAGGTGGTGGATTGAAGATAGGATAGCCAAGTCTTCCAAGTAATCACACACTACCAACTCAAGTCTTGTTTCAAGAACAAGCTTGGAAGGATACAACACTTGTGGGTTGAAACCCTATTAAGACGAAGAGCTCTTACACTTGAGACCTAAAATATGGTGATGTTCCAAGTTGGTTTTTCATGGAAAACCTACGGAAACATTCCTAGAGGTGATTCAAGTGTTAAGAAAGGAAGAAAAATCAAAGAATACAGGTAAGGGTGAGTTAGAACTCACTTTGAAAGTCTTGAACTTTCAGATGGAGAGAGAGCTTTAGAGAGAAAGAGATAAGTGTTTGAGGTGTGAAATGAGAGTGGGAGGAGGTGGGTATTTATAGTTGAGGTTAGAGGGGTTGTTGGTTGAGTGCATTTAATGCAGAAAACACAAATTGGACCAATCCATGGGCTAGAAACCACTTTCTCCGGATTATGCCATTTTTAGTCCTTGAACTTAATTTATCTTTCATTTCAGGCTATAACTTGTCATTATCTTATGTATAATGCATATAAGTATCATTTGAGAATCGAGTATCAATGTATGAGTCTTTGGACGTATAACAAGTATCAGTTTAAACGATTGAATGCATGTAAGACATGTATATATAACGAGTATGAATTTTTATTACGGTTCAAGTCTCAGATTACAAAATTGGGAAAAGAAATATGAATACAAGTTTCCATAAATAGAAATACGATTATACTTTCTAATTAAGGAACGTACGAAAAAGCGAGGCGTTACAATCAACTCAACTACTTCAGACTTTGATTCTTCCTCACATTGTGCTTTGTAGCTTGAATTGAATTAACCTTCAAAAGCTGGAAACATAATAGGTGGAATTAAATGTCTAAAAGCACTATGTAAGAGGTTTTCTTCCTCAGAATGTTGTTCTTGATAGTTTTCGTCGATTATGGCTTCATCAATGGCTTCATTAAAAATTGCTTCAGAACATTCTATTTCAGGTTCTGGTTCCTCGATTATCTTTGCTAACAACGCGAGACTTTCATTCTTCAAGATGTATTTGTTCCAATTAAACCCCTCATCCTCCTGAGCAAATACTAAAGCTTTATCTTTCAAGCTTAATGAACCATTTTCAATTTGAATCATCCATGAATTTGTTTGAGGTTGTAGTTGATGATATATAGTCTTCTCATAAAAATCATCTACAAATGTATTCTGATTGCCATTCACTTCCCTGTTTGGACATTCTCTTTTAAAATGCCCCTTCTCCCGGCATTTGAAGCAAGTAACCTTTGATTTATCAAAACCAAATTACCATGAGTCATCCAAAACTACTCCTACCTATAATCTCCATAAAGTGTTGTGCCCTTCGAACAATTGACCCCATGCACCACTTTATATCTATCAATTCCAGTTCTTCCAATTGATCTGATCGTAGTCTTCTTTTGTCATATCTGGGTTCCGGATCTTTCTGGCCACCAGGCTTTCATCGATTCTAGTATGGATGCAAGAAATGCCATGTGTTGCTTAGTAGTATGTTCATTGAAATCTTGTGCTTTTTCTAGATTCACGACAATGTTGCATTGTAGAATCCGCTGGTTTGAATTGGCTTGAGTGCTTTTTCCGTTTTGAAAACAAGTTTACATCTTGCTGTATGTGAGCACCTTTGGTTTTTGCCATTTTTCGCATCTCCAGCTCATGACCTTCTAGCTTTTCTATTAACCTAGACAAGTTGAGAGAACCATAATCTGAACCTTTTCCTCAGAATTGTCAAATAAGTAGCCCATTCTCCCTCTTGCAAGGCAACGGCCAGTTTGTCTACTAACTCTTTGTTGGTTTTCGGAAACACAAGATGACAATATCTCTCGATCAACTGCTTGATGCTTTCACCTTTTAGCAGGTTGAAGATATCAAACTCTTTCTTCATCAATGCTTTTTTACTCTTTCTCATTTGAGAGCTTCCTTGAAACTTAATTCTCAAAGTGTTCCATAGAGATTGAGCATCATTGTCATGTTGCAAAAGAGCCAAAATATCCTCTTTAACCGCTTGCTGTAATATATTCATCATTTTCTTTTCTTTTACAAACTTGTGTTTTTCTATTGTTGTGAACTGAGTCAATGTCTTCTCCAGTCCATTTTCACCATTCGATGCAACGTAGTTTTCTTCGATGGTGTACCAGCAGAAGTAAAATGATTTGCTTGTACCCAATTAACAAATCTTTCATTCCAGCCGTCAAAATCTTCTATGTTCATCAGCTTCAGGGTTTCTTCAGAGTCCCTATTTCATTTTCAAGATTCAGATTTTGTACGGCTGCAGTTGTAAGGGCGGATGTTGCGAATGCACTAAAAAACTCGTTTTCCATCTTGTCGAAAGAAATTAGGTCAAAACACTGTTTGTGCAAAGTGAATTTGGTGCGGAGTGGACTTCGTGCGATCTGACAAGTCAAACAAGAACAACAATGATTAAGTTTCACTTCGTGTGAGTTGAACTATCACCTCGTGTGAAGTGAATGTTTTAATTTTAACAAAATCTCACTTTGCGCGAAGTGAATGCTCTCTTCGTGCAAAGTGAATGCTCTCTTCGTGCGAAGTGAAGTTATCAACTCATGAGAAGTGTGTTCACAAATTCACGTTTTTTTTTTGCAGTTTTTGACATGATTTCGGTTGTTTTTAGCTCTGATCTTTTCAAAACTTTGACTATAATGAATTTACGTATTATACTGAAAATCAGTCCATTTAGTCCATGAAATTGTTGATAATGAAAACAAATTGAGAAGTATGAGTAGAATAGAAGTGTAAAATCTTGATCAAGTCTTCAAATCAGGCCATCCGTAGCTCTGATACCACTTGTAGGATCTTCTTATCCAAATAAGCACAGGACCTAATCTGATTAGTAGTTATAACATGTGCGGAATCCATTTTATATAAGCGGCAATATCAAGATTACTGTTTAAAGTTTATTATTTCATTAATGTGAATAATGTGTACAATCCTGAAACAAACTGTGTAGGGCTTCGCCGTACACTCAACAAAACTATTAAAGACTCAAGAAATCAACTCTACTATATATAGACAATCCAGTTTGTACGAGTTGAGCATGCCACTTCATACGAGGTGGACTCACTTCGTACGACGTGAACATCACTTCATGCAAAGTGATCTACAAAACATTGAAAATGCAAATCTAACAATCATAGCCCTATTACAATGACATGAAATGACATGACCCTAAGATGTAGGTTATAGACATTCTGCATCAACAAAAAACCATTCGAACTTTGGACGATATGTTGCGAGCGTATGCGATAGATTTCGGTGGAAGTTGGGATACTCATCTGCCATTAGCTGAGTTTTCCTAAAACAATACTTATCACACGAATATCAAAGTCGCTTCATTTGAAGCTTTGTACAAAAGGAACTGTCAATCACCCCTTTGTTGGGCGGAAGTTGGCGAAAGGAAACTAACCGGACCCGAGCTTATCTAGGAAACCACTAATAAGGTTGTCAAGATTAAGGGAAAGTTGAAAGCCGATGCGGATCGACAAAAGAGTTATGAAGGCAACCGAAGAAAACCGTTGGTGTTTCAGGTAGGTGATCTTGTTCTGTTGAAGGTGTTACCTTGGAAAGGTGTTGTTAGGTTTGGGAAAGGGGGAAAGATGAGGCCGCATTATATAGGTCCTTTCGAGATCCTATCTTGAGTTGGATCAGTCACTTATCGGCTCAAGCTACCGCAGGAGTTGAATGGAGTATATGACGTGTTTCATGTGTCCAACCTGAAAAATGTCTGTCGGACGAGACACTAATCATACCCCCAGAATAGGTTCATGTAGACAATAAACTTAGTTTATCGAAGAACCCGTTGAAGTTCTAAATTTGAAGATTAAGAAGCTTAGGAGGAGTAGGATTAAGTTAGTAAAGGTTTGCTGGAATTCCAAACGTGGACCCGAGTTCACATGGGAATGACAGGACCAGATGCAACAAAAATATCCTCATCTCTTTCCGTTAAGTGTGAAATCGAGACCTGTAGAGTAAAAATTGCGGGGACGAAATTTCCCAAAACCGGGGGAGACTGTGAGACCCGGCTATTTTGAGTCTGTACCGTACAAGTGTGACACGTGTTGTGAATAAATAAAGGCAATATTTTATTAAAGTTTAGTATTTGTTTTGTTGGTAAATTCAAACTTTGTTTGAAATTACGTTGGCAATAACAAGATAAACACTTATCGTGTAACGGACAAAATGGGAAACGAACTTCGGTGACTGCCCGATTAATGTTAAAATCCTAAAAATATTCCATTACAATTAAAATGCTATTTTTAATCTTATCAATAAGGAGAAACTAATTAAAACGCTTAAAACTTCTATTTTGCGAATTTAAGCGCGTACTACGCAATATGGCGCATATTTTACAAAATACAAATGACACAGCCAGTCGAGACAAATAAAGTATTGTTCAGCAATATTATGGCAATTTAATTTTTATAGAATGATAGAAACAATTTTAAACGCCTTAAAACGCAAATAAAATGCGAGATAAAATACCCGGTATCCAGTTAAATACCTGTTTTTAGCCTAATATACTATATATACGTGTATGCATATGTGAGATGTGTGTGTCGGGACATAGGTGGCGGCTCAAGAGCCTACCTTTTTCTCTCTTTTGCCAAGTGTTGGCCAACCACACAATTGCAATCAGCACAAATCTTCCTTAACACTTCATAATCTACAACTTCCAATACTCAAAACACTCCATCTCACTCTCTCTCCCTCTCACTCTGCTGAACAACCACCCCCACACTTCCATTTTTGAATTTCGAAGTTCTTTGAAGATCCAAGTCCATTTCAAGGTGTTTTCAAGTTCATTTCAAGATCCAAGGGAGCTTTTAAGGTGATTCCAAAGAGGTGCAAGCTTCATATCTTCAAAACCTTACCAAAACCCACCAAAAATCTTGAAGGTATAAACTTACTTTTAAAACATTGTTCTTGATTCTTGGTGATGATGAAAGATTTCTCACAAACTTGGAGTTCTTCACAAACCTGAAAGCAAATAACAAATGGATTTTTAACAAAATAAAAGTGGAAGTATGTGTGTGTATAGATGTGGCCGTGAGTGTGTATATATGTGTGTTAGAGATGATTTTTTGAATTTTGATTGTTCTTGATTGACGTGACTTTAAAAAGGTGAATGCATCTATGATCAAAAGTCTAGTGATTGGAGATGATTATGTGAAAGTTAAATCTTGGAAGCATATACATATATATAATATATATGTGTGTGTGTGTATGTGCATGTGAGTTTGTTGGATGTTCATAAATATGAGAATGTTACTTACATTAATGATGAGATGATTGAATGATGATTTGATGAAAATGATGTTTGGATACTATGAAAAATAAATTAAATGTATGTTAGATGCATTTAAGTTCATGCATAGGTACTTGAACATAAGCATATGTAATGATTAAATGGTAATAAGTTGGTGAACTTAAATTGATATGATGAAAGTGAGTTAAATAGGATATGAACACTAAAAATAATATTATATGCTTGTTATGATGGTATGAAATTATGTCATAAGTTTGGTAGCATTGCATGTTGTACATGAAGCTTAAAAAGTAGTAAAATGGGTGAAATGCATGATCTACGTGACTTGCATGAAATCTGCATTAAGATGAGTATATGTACCATTTTATTAAGTAAATAACATGTGTTATGTTAAAAATGAAGTCATGACGACTTGGGATGATTATAGTAAAGTTCGGTATAAGACTACGCCTTAAAACCGTTAAAATTGGCTTTCAAAGTGATTTTCGCAAAACTATTTTTGATCAGGATGTAAACTAATGATATTTCGTGATAAATATAAGTATTTTAACTTATATCAGGTATCCTTGGTGTTTAGCTAGTCATACGTGATTTTCGACGCTTGAAAACGTTACCAAAACGTTAAAATACACATATTTTAACATAGAAGAAAATGGGTTGTTCAAGGGTGAACTTTGCGTGATATAATATGATATCTGAATATCAATATGTGTAATGTGTTATGTTAAGTGATGACATGCTAGTAGGAATTAAGACTATGCATGTACGCTTGTACGGTTAAAACGGTAATATCGTAAAATGTCACGATAAATATATAACTTATTTGTCGAGCATGAAAATAATACATAGGTTAACTTGATGAGTTATTTCGTGTGTAAGTGCTTTAAAAATTATAAAATATATATGTTGACGAGATACGTGTATTACCATATATGATAATATATTACGAAGTACGAATCGTAGATATATTGCTTATAAACGGGTGTAATAACAGATATAACATAACGAGGGTCACCAGTAAAATCGTTCGAGTCGCATAAAATCTTAAAATACATACATACATACATATATGCATACATACATATATATATATATATATCACATATATAAATATGCCAACCTTATCAAAATAAAGATTTTTTGAGAAAATACAAAGTTATTCAAAAATTCTAACTAGTGAAGAGTCTTAGATTTTTGTACAATAGTTGGTTATTAAATCGTTCCTACTTAAATTAGGATGTGTAGACCAAATTGTGGGATTGCTCTAATATAAACGCACCAAAAGGTGAGTGTCACTAACCCCTCTTTTTATTGTTTTATATAATGTTTTGGAGGAAGAACACGCCTTAAAAAGGATAATGATACTTTTTTCTATAAAACATACCTCTAAATATATTATTAATATATTTTCGTGGAAAATATGGTTCTATGTTATGTCTTTGAGGAAAAACATGGTTTTAGAAATGTGAATTAAAAAAAATTGTTTTCGGGAGAATTACGGTGTCTAGGGTAAAAGGACTGTATAGATTTAAAAATATTTAAATCTAAGTTGTAACGAATTTGCTTGATCTCAAGGGAGTAGGTATCGGAATAGACTTATGTCTCTGTGGGGACTTCGGGAATTCGTACAACGTAAAATATTAAATTTATCATTTTAGTTGGATATAAATATTGTTCATGAGGCCGGCACCATAAGTGACCCAATATGTGGCACTTTGCGTGAATTTAGCTATTTAATCATTAATATCAGTATGCGTTGAATTGTTGATAGATCTATCGGGTTGACCACCCCGTCGTGACTAGTAGCTCCGTGTCAAGTCAAACGACGAATTTATATACTGTTATTGCCTAGCGTTGATTATACCCTTGTTGTTAATTTATAACTTGTAGGTCTTGCAAACTTACGAATCTGAATAATTAATGCTGGAAATATAAATAAATTTTGGGAAAATGGTTAGTGTTGAAGGCTTTGGAAAACGCTTGCGATCAGAGAACTGACCCATAGATTTCGGTAAGGAAATTAATTTACTTTCTTAATTATATATGGATGTTTTCAATCTAAAACTCATAATAAGAAAGTTTTACTTAAACAAATTAATCATAATTTTAATATATGAACTCACCCTCCTTTGTGTTGATACTTGATTTTACGTGTTCATCAGATACATGAGTTCAGCTTCGAGATTTTGGCATGTCTTTGGTAGTGGATGCACGTTTTTAATAAATAATATTTGGACAACTTTTAAAACTACTTTTGGGACCGTGTGTATTAGGATCCATAAGGATCTAACAAAAATGATGTGGTTGTGGTATATGTTTAAACTCTAAACTTTTAACACATGTTTCAATTAAGTTGTATGCCCAAAATTATGTTGCATCATCCACTAAGATATTTATGGGTACCAACCTCCGTCACGGCCACGTTTGTATTTCCGTTGCGACGTTTTTTAGGTGTGACAAAAAGGTAAAGTATTCCATACGCAAGTACTTTTGGGCTTGAGTGCAAGACATGAGTTTGAGTCCTTTGGAAGGTTTCTCACCGTATACTTGCAAGATATCACCAGATGGAAGAGGAATACGAACAAAATTTTCAAAGCAAATGATTTTGGCAAGGACCTTGGTAAGCCAATCCGTGCCTACAATGATGTCAAAGCTACCCAATTTCATGGGTATGAGTTCAATTGGGAATTAAGGTGAAGGACACATTCACGGGGTATGGAATCAACGGTGATAGATTTTTCATTGGCAACTTCGACGGTGAAGGATTTTGGTAGCTTAGATAATGTACATTTAAGCAAGGGTTCAAATTCTACAGATACAAAACTCTTATCCACACCAGTATCAAAAAGTGAAGAAGCATAAATTCAATTTATGAGAAACATACCATTAATGACATCATTGTTGTTTTGAGCTTGAGCTGTATTGTTGTTGAAAGCACGGCCACGAGGCGCTTGCACTTACCGTTGAATGTTGCGTTGATCGATTGAGAGCTAAGGTGGTTGGGATCACCACATTTGTAACAAGCACGACCGTTGTTCATCGGCGGTTATTGGTTTTGGGTTTGGGTTTGAGGTTGGGTTTGGTTACCTTGTGGTCTAGGATCACTTCAGCATGTGGTGTTGAAATGCCCATGTCGGTTGCATGTGGTGCAATGTCGACATGTAGTGGTGGTTGGATGGTGGTAGTAACATGTGTTACATTTGGGGAAAGACCTGGTGTAGGCCTTCTTGGTAAACTTGGGGTTTGGGTTGTTGGGGAAGTGGTTTGGTGGGGTTACCACGACGTAGTTACGATTTTGAAACTTGTGTTTCTTACCGTTGGAGATGTTTTTTGATTGGAGTTTGGCTTCTTTGGGCTCATTGGGAATCTCAGTGTTGGCTTGGTTGACTGTTTTGGTGGAGCCTTTGAGAGACACGGTTCCATCCTCGACATTGTTGTTGGTGAAGTTGGTGGCAAAACTACAAGTTTTTCCAAGGTTTAGGTTCAGCCACGAAGGCAGCACCGCGAACGGTTAGTGGAATTCCTTTGATATACTTCTCAATGGCTCGCTCGGTGGTGTTTACATGTTGAGGGCATAGAACACTGAGTTGCTTCAATTGGGTGGTTTAGGCCAAAATGTTACCATCGATTTGTTTAAGGGTCCAAACTCATCCTCGTGTTTTTGCATCTCTTGGGGCGGACAAAACTCCACTATCATGAGTTGCTTCACCTCTTCCCAAGGTAAAGGTAAAGCGCAAGCGGGGTTGTTCCCACGGATTTTTCTCTCGTTTGTCCCCCAACCAAGTGCCCTCAATTTGAGACACTTACTGTCGATAAAAGTGAGCTCAATGGAGTCAAACCATTGGAGCATCTTAGTAGTGCCCTCATCACCCGTGATTGGTTCGGGGCTACAAGAGTTTAATTACTTGTAGGTAAAGGTGGTTTTAGGAGGGTCGACTTTGGAATCTAGAGGTGTTAGGGCTTGAGTTGGCTTGAATGTTACTAACGATGGTGGGTAAAATGATAGCTATTTGCTTAGCCATGAAAGCTTACATCTTCTTGTTAGAGCTTTGCTTGGAGCTTCTCTTGTAGCTTTGGTTGGGGACGCATTTGGGAGACATCTACAAGGTCGAGTAGGGATAGAGTGATAAGAGTTGATCAATGGTTTTAAATACATTTGCACAAATTGAGCATGATAATATGTCGAATTAATCACCTTGGGTATAACTAAATAGTACTGAAAGAGTTTTAGAAAATATTCATTGGTTCTCGAATGTTATTATTATTTTAGGTTGCTTATATAGCCCGATTTGGGGATTTCAGGTTTAGAAGGAGAAAGGATCAAGAATAAAACATATAAAAACTGATATAAGCATAAAAGATATCTAATGTAAAAACCGGGAATGTTCTGGAACGGAACTAAGACTGATCTAAAGTGGTCAAAATTTCCTTTGAGTTCGTGAATCATGCTTTGTCCTAATAGGTAGAATACTCTGGCCGAAATTTATGTTAACAGTATTACCCTTCCGGTTACTACATGTTCTTAATCAATTGAAACTCGAGACTTTGGAGAGATTAAAAATCAAGGAGTGGAATTAGTCACCATGTGAGCACCGGACTGATCTGACTCAGCTAACAGAGGCGGAATTCATTGTTAGCGAGTTGGACAAACAAACAAGAAAGATATACTGCTTAAACCCTTACTTTGTATTGATAAACGTGAACAGTTACAGAACATGTAAACAATTTGACAGGGCTTCTTCGTAGTCACACACCAACATATATCTAACACAACACTCAAGCCCCTCTATTTATAGGTCAACATGACTCGCACAGGACAAGTGTGTGTTTGACTCGTGCGAGTGGTGCCTCGTACGAGTGACAGCGTATTACTCATACGAGCCACTAAGCTCACTCGTACGAGCCAAGTACAAAACATATAAATCATATAATAACATACAATATTTGACATTCTAAGCACTATATACATAACCAACATATCCTAGACGTAGGCAATAGACATTACGCACCAACAAACTCCCCCTTGGATGTTGTCGCAGTCTTGGATAATCTTAAAAAACCGCTTCAAAGATCTAAAAATTAGTGACCAAAGAAATGTTTCGGTGGCCTGCGACGTTCCTAAGAAAATATCGGCGTTTGGTCTGTAGGAGGAGGCCGATTAAATGCGTTGCCAAACGAAAGCTCCTTAGCGAAACAATTCGCGTTCGCTCAGCAATTCTTCCATCATTCTTCTCTTTCTTTCGTTTCTCTAACTCTTCCAGCTTCCTCCAAGAAGTGTTCCATGATGTTCCTGATTGTATATCATTAGCAAAACAAACATTAACAATCTTCTGGAACTGGAGAGCTTGCTCTTTGTCTTTCTCTTCCAAACTGATCTTTCTATAAAACAAGCATTCAACATCCTTCTTCGAACAATTGACTAGCCACATCGGGTCTAATACTCGAATGCCACACCATAGACCGTATATGCGTTTGTGTGCTATGACGGCTTCGGATAATTCCTCGGTAATCTTCCAAGAATCAGCATCTGGATTGACACAAATAACAGCTTCTCCCGTACTAGAATCGTAGTGCCACAATTTGAAGATCTTGAAGAAATCCTGCTCCATCTTGATTAGAGGCATATTTTTCATAACTTTCGGCTTCTTTACTATCAACGCAACATCCTTTTCTTTTGTTACTGGATCAATCTTCGTGATTCTTTTAGGGATATGTGGATTCCAGTGAATAAAACCATGTGTAGCCTCAAGATTTATCAATTTCCACAGCCGCTGGTCATGAAATTTCATCTTCAAATTAATCATCTTAGTTTGAACAAGCTCTTTGATATCCCAGAATGGCAGGGTCTTTATGTCGCTTAATTATCGAAAATACTGCATCCCATACTCCTTTTAATCGCATAAACATTCAGCTCATCGATCCATCCCCAGCTTATAATGTACCCCAGAGAAATATTAGCATCGTGTGTGAAGAATGCTAGGGGACGTTTGAAGTTACGCTCAGCTGGAACTTATTTAAACCAACGCTTCCTCATATCAGCAATTTCTTCTGCAGACAATTGTTGAGGAACCGTTCCCTGTTTGACAGCCTCCACAACTTTAAGCTTTAGAAGATCATCATTTTAGGCTGCAAACAATTCACTAAAAGTTGGGGAGTCATCTATACCCTTGTCGCCAATATTACTATCATCATTATAAGAATCATCCTCCACGACAACTTTATCATAATCATGAGCATCAGAAACATGTTCGAAGATATAATCTACAGGCTCGAAAGCACTGATTTCGTTAAGCTCTTCTTCGAAATCAAACTCAAATGTTTCTTCGTCCACTCCCAACAGATTTGCTATTTCTTCTTTTGTGTAACTGTGGACAAACTCACCTTCCTCCACATCATGCTCTAAATACAAAATCTTCGGTTTTGGCACAACAGGAACAAATGACATATTAGTCACTGTGAGGATTCTTGCCTGCTTAGAATCCTTAGAGCTCTCAGACTTTCCTTGATCTTTACCTTCTTCCACTTGATATGCAGAATCATCCAAGTACACAGAAAAATCAATATCTTCATTCAAACCTGAATCTGTTACAAGGATACCCGAACTACCCACATTGTCATCATCACCACCATCATTATCATCATCAGACTTATCAGAAAATACATCATCAATATCGTCTAACTCTTCATTTTCCTTCTTAGCATTCTCATCAAATTCATCTATCTTTGCTTCAACTTCTCTGTCCAACTTTCTCTTACTAAGCCACTCTCGATGTTTAGCTGAAAGATTCAACATGTCAATGTCAACATCCTTAGGCTTCCTAATCAAAACAAACTTATTCGTATTTGCAGACACCACTACTTCAGAAGATACTGGCTCAGATTCAGCTTCTGGCACAGTTATATCAATCATAGGTTCTTCACCAACCTTCGATTTACCCTTCCCCTGAGCATCAGATAACTCTTTCGGAATGCGTTCTCGCTCAGCAAGCCTTTCTTTTGCCTCTGCTCTTTCAATCTCATCTATCTTTGTAGCTAAGTTAATTCCGAGTTTCTTTGTATGAATGTTCTCTAATAAGCTCATTCTTCGTTGATTGCTGAGGCGTTCTTCGTTATATTCTTCCATTCGATTCCTCAGTCTTTCGTTATCTGACAATATACTGGCCAAGATAGCCTCAAGTTGCTGGTTTTCTTCTTTCAGCCCTTTAATTTATTCTTGAAGTCCAGTAATCTTTACACTATTAAGCATAACTTGGTTTTCCAACTCTTCAATATGAGCGTCATTGAACATATCTGCCGAAAATTCTTCTCCCCCTAGTATATCACCAAAATCGAAGTCAAATTGATCTTTAAGTCTGGTTCATGTGAAGAACTGAGGTTGAGATTGAGAAGGCTGAGTTTGAGGTGTAGGTTGTGGTGGTGGAGATGGTGGTGGTTGTGGAGTTGGTTGAGGCGGTGGTGGTGGTGGCGGTTGGTTCGACATTCACTACTTTGTCAACCTTTTTCTGCACCTTTCTCTTAGATTTGTCTTTCGGAGAATCTGTGCTTCTAACAGCTGGCCTCTTAAGATATTTAGAAGATTTGCGAACAGGGGTATCACTGTCGGAACCCAAAGGTACATACGTTGTATCATCCTCCCCTTTTGCTTTTCGTATTCTCTCTTCTGCTTTTCGTTGAAGTTCAGCCAAACGTTCAAGTTCTCTTTCTTTAGCTCTTTCTCTCTCTCTAGCAATCCTATCCTCTTTATCAGTACTCGAGAAGGATGCCGCTTCAACTATTCCTTCATGTACTCCAAACACTTCCCTTTCAATATCAGCAGCCAAAGTTTCAACATTTTCTTCCGTCTTTGACTCATCAAAACTGTTTGCTATGGAGGAAGATGTGGACGTTTGCTTTCTTTTCATCCCCTTACCCCCTTTTATCCTCTTTAGAGAACCATACGCTTCTCTTTGCAACAAAACCGTCTAACGCTTCCAACTCTTCATCTTCATCTCCACTATCTTCTTTCCTCCACTTTCCCTTTGATGGTGCCACATATTCTTTATCAAGAATAGCCCCGAAGACAGGCTTGGCATTTGGGAAGGCTTTAAGATGCAGATTAATCTTCTTCAGAGTTGACACATCCATATGTTCCAGCTTTAACACATCATCTTTCTTCTTCTCTAATTTCGGATGTAAGTGATCGAGCAACATCTGAAAAAATGTGGATACTGCAGAAACTTCTCACGTTGAATATTTTGGACCATCTGGCAGAAAATCAGTCTCGAGAAATTGTAGGGCAAGTTCAGAATAAGTGCGGTAATCATGCACATCTGATAATCAATCAAATCATCAAAGCAGCCCTTTCGGTGAGTGAGAGCGTGAATAACACAATGTGCAATATAACGGAATGGAGTATTGAGATTTGCCTTCTTAAACGGAGTTGCGTTAACGAAACCGGCATAACCCATACGATAGAAGCACCCTTTAACCATATATTCTGAGAAACTAGTTGGGTCTTCTTTGTGATCTTTAAACTCTAACACTGTTCGGATCAAGTCTTCAGTAATCTTGACTTGAATATCTTCGTTATCAATCCTCACAACAGACAAAATTGCATTCTCTTCTTCATTAAATTCAGCGGCATTCCAAAAATATTCGACATGAGAACGATAAGCCGTGTGACGGTCAGTGAGCGCCTTGGTGATAGGAAGACGACTCAAAAAATCAAATACTTCTCTATATGTTGCGATTTCAGGAATAGTCTCGTCCAAAAGACAACAGATGTTGTGAAACGATGAAAACGGAAACTTCTTGATCTGCAGACATAAACATTTCAAACACTTAGAAAAATTTTCAAAACCTTTCAACTCTTAATCATTCATACGAATCACCATTCGTACAAGTCATATAATTAGACAATGAAATAAGTCTGAGTCAAAACCCCACTCGTACGAGCCACTACTTCGTACGAATGAAAAATATACTAAACAAATTTTAAGAGTTTTGAACAGAACTTCTTCGTACAAATGATGCTTTGTACGAGCCACAAAGATATAAACGTTTAAGGTTCTACTCGTACGAACGATCACTCGTACGAGTGAATATGATAAACAAACGTTTGAAATCTTCGCTCGTACGGGTGATGATTCGTACGAGTTGCTAATCGTACCAAATAACACCTTATCAAATTGAACTTAAAACGTGTAAATTTTAACAAATTAAAGGTTGATATATAGGTTAAAAGGGCCGTTATTAACAATTTTGAGTTCAATTTTATATTTTACCGATCCGATTATCCTAAATCTAGGTTTTATGTCCTTTTGATCCAATTTCGGCATTATAACAGCTCAAAACAAGCATTCGTGCCTTGCCCGTTGAAAGAGGTGTGCAAATCAACCTCCCCGAAGTATAGATACGTAAAGGAGATCAAGAAAATGAGTGACAAGAATTGATTCTCACAAAGTATGTTCTCAATCGCACAGAGTCAATAGTGTGACTCATGCGAATGAGCAACCCTTTATACCCATTCAAGCATCACTCGTATGAGTGATGGTTCGTGCGAATGAAGACTTTTGTCACTCGTACAAGTCAATATGTCGCTCATATGAGTCAGTTCTCACCCTTTGTTAATCTTTTTGATTTTTTGTACAATTTTATATGTTTTTATAACCCACTTAGTTAATCAAGTCCAAGCTAATGACCCTGGTTATCTGATTTGTCTACCAAGTCCAAGTTAATAACCTTGGTTGACTGTTGTTTGACCAAAACAAATTTATTTTAAAATTTGAAGTTTCAAATTAATGAACTTTGTTGACGTTTCAGGATATTTTTCTTTTCTGATTAGCTCCAGCCCATGCTATTCAGCTTTCTTCCAGCAACTGTCGCTTTGACTTGGACTAAGGATATTTTCATCATGGTAGACTAAAATCTAAGATCAAATGCTAAAGATAAACTGAAAATCTTTTTGGGATTTTTCTGAAAAGAAAGAACAAGTAAATAAATTTATTTACATACATATTTTTGTGAGTTTTGTGTATAGAGGATCATATCAAATATTTAAACAAATCACAAGTACCATTGATCTTAGTAGTAACTTTAAGTTCTTAAACAGATTTACTTAGATTGCCAATATATTTATCCATTTAAACCTCTACACGTTTCTCAATTGTTTCAAGATATGTTTAGGTAATATTAAGGAACATGAAGTAACTGTGTTTCCCATCTCAGAATATACTCCCACACTGAGATTTCCAGAATTTCATTTCACAGGTGATATATCTAACTAATATTTGCAAATGGGGTGAACGGCGAGACCTTGAGAGCTCAGGTTAGTATTTCCATACAGAGAAAGAGATGAAGGTTCAACTTTAGGTGGTGTTCCATGAAGGAATCTTTTGAACTGCAGATGTCATAAATGTTTATGACATACTCATTTATTGTGCAGTTTTTGTAGGCGAATAATGCATAAAGTATTTTACAAGTTCTAGGTCATTGCCAACGCAAAATCAGAAGAACTCAGATAATATCCCAGATATCGATTAAATATAAAGACCTAGCATCGTAGAATCTGGCATTCTCCCAAACAAAATTTTGAAGTACTAAGTCGATATATCTGAGAGATTCGACCCACAAGTGACCCAGTTTTTTCTTTTAGGATTATATCTTGAAGAAAAATTTACTGAACGAGTGAAGCCTATTGGCATATCCTCAGTGAGACCTGTTTAAATACCTGTTTAAACATTCTATATCTTTAGCATACAGTGATAGTCTTATTGATGTAATATGATTCCCTAGTTTTCATAAAAACTCATTTTGTCTTTTTAATGTTTTTGTATATTCACAACTTTTCTCACCCTAAAATCAAAAACATATTTTTGGTTTTAAGTTTTTTAAAGAAAAGAAATTTACATATAAACATGTCATACCGATGAGAATCACGTCAAGTCCTCGTCAGTCTCAAATCAACCTCAAGAGTATCCCCTGATGTCAGATTTTTTAAACCATTTAACTTCAAAAGATTTTTAAATCTTGATCTATCAAAAGCTTTAGTGTAAATATCTGATTTTTGGTCATCAGTGTGGAATTTTTCAATTCCAACCAACTTTTTCTCGTAGCAATCACGGATAAAGTGGTGTCGAATTTTTATATGTTTAGTGTATGAGTGTTGAACGGGCGCATAGGCATGTTGGATACATGATATCAGGTCGCGAAGCCGTAAGATACATCAAGGATCCGATCATGGAGCGATATAAAGTTAATCGACTTTGACTCCATGAGCGTCTAGACAAATGCCGTGATTTGGTGCTAATGGAGTTGATGCTGGCGCAGTTCCTGTCATGTCAAATTTCTATAACATGTCATGAACATACTTCGTCTAATGAATGAAGATAACATCAGGCAATTACTCAACCTGAAGTCCTAAAAAGAACTTCATATCCCCCGTAACACTCATTTTGAATTTTTTCTTCATACTTCTTCGAAGTCTTTGCATAGCTTATCATTTGTCGATCCAAAGATGATATCATTCACATATATTTGCACCAAAATCAGATGACCATCTACTTCCTTTGTGAAGAAGGTACAGTCTACAGTTCCTCAAGAAAGCCGTTGTCTAGAAAATGCCTAGACAGTGTTTCATACCAAGCTCTCGGGGCTTGATGTAGACCATATAATGCTTTATTTAGAAGGTAGAATTTATCCTTGTGTATCGGATCAACAAACCTCGGTGGTTGGCCGACATACACCTCCTCTTTGACTTTACCGTAAAGGAAAGCAGATTTGACATCCAATTGATACACCTTGAAACCTTTCAAAGAAGCAAATGCCAAGAATATACGAATAGCTTCAAGATGAGCGACTAGGGTGTAGACTTCAATGTATTCTATCCCTTCTTGTTCGTGAAAGCCCTGGACCACGAGCCGAGCTTTGTTTCTGACCACAATACCTCTGTCATCTCGCTTGCACTTGAAGACCCGTCGAGTATTAATCTTTTATGACAATCCGGTAGGTCAACAAGCTTCCAAACACCAAGTATCTGGAATTGAAGCAACTCTTCCTACATTGCATCCACCCAGCTTTCTTCTTTCAACTGCGTCTCTCCAGTTTCTTGGTTCAACCTGTGAAACAAAACGACTATAAGAAAGTCTGGTTTGTAATAGAGCACTACTGGTATAAAAGCAACTTAGATCCTTGTTGATTTGATTGCGAGTTTTCACTCCGGTTTGTAAGCTGCCAATGATATTATCCGATGGATGCTAAGATAGTGTCCTTGGCATTACTTCACTCAGAACATCTACTTGGCTTTGCAAATTCGTAACCACTTCATCAATAACCAGTTCAGAAGATGTAGCTTCATTCTGACATTGGATTAATCAGCTTGAGAATTCAGAAAGCTTTCAATATGCTAAGATCCTTCATCAGAACTAGATCTTCCATCATCAAAAGTTGGTTCATGATCAGAGTCGGCATTAATCGGTTGATGGGTAGATGATTCAATAGGGTTGAAGATAGGAACAGATACTAATTTTTGCAGAGTATTGCTTGGACCTACATCAGTAGTATTAGAGACAAGAAGTGATGGGGAAATCACCAACGGTCTAGAAACTTGCTCTTGATTTGAGATTTGATGCTGTTGAAAAAGCATAACAAGTTCTTCTTCTGATGGTACTTCAAGTAGGTTAAATTAATTACACAAACCTTCGTAGTTGAACAGCCATGGATCCCCAGGTTTCGGCGTTGGTGCATATATCGTCGACAATCAACATTTTGTTCAAGAATAACCTGGTTCAGACTCGGCAAGAAGACTCGCTTTTGTGGACTAGCGTAACCGACGAAAAATCCTTCCAAGGATTTGTCTCCAAATTTACCGTCCGGCTCCAGAATAGTACACGACGATCCAAAAGGCTCCAAAAACGCGAGGTTTGGCTTATGTTGGTTTACCAACTCAAAACTGGTCTTGTTGTGAGGCTTGACTGTCAACACACGATTAAGGGTGTAACACGCAGATGCGACTGCTTCGCTCTAGAAACTAATTGGAAGTTTTGAATCCGCGAGCATGGTTCTGGAAGTCTCGATCAATGGCGATTCTTACATTCAACTACTCCATTTTGTTGAGGAGTATAGGGAGCACTGAATTCCTAATGAATCCCCTTTTCATTGCAGGATTCGAGCATCCTCTTGTTCTTGAACTCGGTAACATTATCACTGCGGATTTTCTTGATAGGCAAGTGATATAGGTTTTCAGGCTTCCTAAAGAGACTCATATGACTTTCAAACGTTTCATCTTTGCTCTCCAAAAAGAAAACCCATGAGAATCTAGAAAAATCATCCGTCACGACCAGGCAATATAGATCTCCAGAAATACTTTTGATGTTAACTGGACCAAAAAGATCCATATGAAGCCTTTCTAGTGGTAGCTTAATAGAGTTAAGCAATTTTATTGGGTGTGATTTCTTATGCTGTTTCCCCTTCTTACAACTCAGATAATCATTAGATAAATTAAAATTCTTCAAAGTAACACCCTTCACTAGGTCGTTATACACCAAATAATTCATATTTCTCAAATGAATGTGCCCCATCTTCCAATACCATAAGATTGACTCCTTTTTGGTAGCTTTAGAAACGAAGCACTGAACCTTCTTTGATGTAGTAGATGCAACGCTCATGTCTAGGACATAAAGATCATTCTCTCTTGGAGCGCGCATGAGGATCCACTCCTCAGGAATTTGAATCTCGGCTTGAGAATTAAGCATTCTTTTTCATTAAGTGTGTTGTGAACTTTTTGTCATAATCGTGAAATACTCAATAGATTGTTCTCCAACTTCGCAATGTAGTTCACCTTGTCGAAGGAAACCACTCCATTTGTAAGAATACCTTCTCCTAGAATTCTTCCACTCTGAGTTCCAGCAAAACCAACGTAACCTCCCGGGTTAGCTTTGACGTCGTGCAACAACGCAAGCATCCCGGTCATGTGTCAGGAAGCTCCATATCCATAATCCATTTTGACATGATCGACCTAGGAAGCCCGTGCACACATGAGGAAGAAATTATTTAAACAGAGAAACCCAAGCCTGATTGGTCTTGGGTGGGTTAGGAATATCAAACTTCAGACCAAATTTGATCTTTACATTCTGTTTGACCTCTATTTTGGCTGGAACTTGTGGTTTCAGTTTTAATTTAGATGGTTTGACTTTGGTAACCCAAGTTTGTGTTTTCAAATTTTCCCTTTTAGAATAAAACTTTGAATCCTTTTGACGATTCTTGGTGGAAGTTTCACCAGTTTTGAATTTAGAATTTAGTTGAATCGTTGATTTTACATTTTTATGGGATTCATTGTTTCGTTTCAGAATTTTTATAGGTACAAACATGGGTGCCTTTTGTTTCACATCTTTGGTAGATCTGCTGGAGTTGGAAACAAGTTTTGGATTTCTATGGAAACAATGTCGTGCAATATGCCCAACATTTTTACACTTGTAGCACGTCCTTCTGTCTTTTTCAGCAGATGAATCCAAAGCCCGTTTTCTACTCTCTTTTTCCCTTTAATTCATCATTGGATTGTTTACCAATGATCTCTTATTCTCTTTCTGTAGTTGTCACATAGATAAAATTTATTTTCTTTGTAAAGTTCAACTTTTGTAACTTGTTTTTCATTCTTTGCTTTTGAAAACCCAACCCAGCTGTCCTGTTTTCAGGATAATCTCTGTTCCTCTGATGGTAGGGTTTATTACACATTTTGATTTAGAATAAAATAATACATTTCTTTTTTATAAATCTGAATGGCTTACCTCAACAAGCTTGAACAACTTTTCAACACGATCCAAATTGACATTCTGTATCGGAAAGTCCTCATCGGAATATAGTTTATCAGATCCGTGCATTTTGTATACGCTGACAGTTGGATTATTGTTTAAACTATTTTCTGATGATTCACCATCCAATTCGGATTTGTCAGATTCATATTTCAGAACACTTTCAACCATAGTTTTAACCATATCAGAATCACATTCTTTTTCTGATTTGGTGTAAGTTATATTAATGTTCGCAGGCAGCTCATAATGTTTTCAGTTTTCAATTTTAGATTGAGCGCCTTTTCCACTCTCGATGGTTTTTAGCTAGCATAGTTATTCCGCATGGGTGGTGGAGCACGATCATAACTTGCACCTTTGTTTTCATCAATTTGTTTTTCTTCCTTGTTTTCAATTTTTGGAAGAATGTGATCAATGACGTATGAACTTGTAGAATAACTGATTAACAACTTGTTAACCCATTCTGTTTCTATTTTCATTTTTTCAAGTTCATTTTTTAGCTCGGCGATTGTATTTAAATGAATATTAGTGGCCATTTTTTTTGTCTATTACAGTCGCCTTGAGCATTGAAAGTGTTCCGTCGTTTTCTCTGATTACCTTTTCAAATTGTTTAACAGATTTGCTTAATTTGTAATAAACTTCTTTTTTCAAATTATAATCACATGACAAATTATATATATAACATTTTAGCTCATTATATCATGTTTCTTTTTCAGCACACTCACTGCATGGCTCATTGCACTTCATGCAAGGTGTTTTTTTACCAGCTCAGTTATAGACACATTTACCTCATTCACATTCTCCATAAACGTTGTGTTGGTCTTCTTCTTCAGGCTTCTTCTTTTCTTCACAAGACGATCGATGGCTTGGTTCAAAATAACCTGCAAAAGTTTTAAAAATATCATTAGGCAAGAGATGTTTAAATGCACTATTTAGCAATTCCTCTTCCTCTGACGATGTGTTGTAATATTCTTCAGGAGATTCTTCAAAAGATGCCTCTGAATATTCTTTAGTAACTTCAGGTTCCTCAATGATTTATGCGACCAATGACAAACTTTTGTTCTTCGTGATGTACTTGTTCCAGTTGAAACCATCATCCTCCTGAGTAACGACAAGAGCTTTGTCTTTGGAGTTTGACGGTCCATATTAGATTTGCATCATTCTTGTTTTGGGTTGAGGACGATGATAAATGGCTTTCCTGTAATAATCATCAGCAAAAGGGTTCTGATTGCCCTGAACTTCTCTATTTGGACATTATGCCCCTTTTTCTCGAAACTTGAAGCATGTAACTTTGGACTTATCAAAGCCAAGTTTCCCATCAAGTCCTCCCAAATTGTCTTTTTCGGTAATCTCCATAAAACGTTGTGCTCTTCTGACGATGGAAGCCATACACCATTTAATGTCAATCAATTCCATCTCGACCGGATCAATCTGATCATAATCCTCTATCGTCATCTCTGAATTCTCAATTTTCCTGCTACTAAACTGACATACGATTCAAGTACCAAGGCAAGTAATGACATGTGTTGTTTCGTGGTGTTTTTGTCGAAGTTTTGAGCATTTTGGAAATCAACAACAATATTGCATTGTAGAACCCGTTGTTTAGGATTAGATTGAGTATTCTGGTGATTCTGTGAATTGCTTGAACTATGGAATGATTGTGGGCCTCGAGACGTATTTGAGTTGACAGAAGCAAATGATTGAAATTCACTAGCTTGACTTGACTGTGGACTTGGTGTGTTGAAGGCGCTGAAGGCAGTTTGAATTTTTGGACACTGTATTTGCGTGACAGGACTACCCTTGTAATATAGATTTACATCTTGTTGCATTTGGGTGCCTTTGCTCGTTGCCATTTTTTACATCTGGAGTTCGTGTCCTTCCAATCTTTCAATAAATCAAGGTAATGAGAAATTACCATACTCTGTGCCATTCTTTAGAATAGTCAAGTAAGTAGACCATTCTCCTTGAGGTAAAGAGTCTGCCAGCTTATCGACCAATTCTTCATTGGTTTTCACAATTCCCATTAGCTTCATTTGGACCACCAAGTGACAGTATCGTTCAATCAATTGTTTCACTATCTCTCCTTTGATTAAAGTAAAGCTATCGAATTCTTTACTTAGCAATGCTCTCTTCCCTTTTCGCAGCTGTGCGCTTCCTTGGAATTTCAACCGTAGAGCATTCCATAGAGATTGTGCATCATCATCATGCTGTAGAAGCGCCAAGATGTCTTCTTTGATGACTTGTTGCAGAATGTTCATTATCTTCTTCTCGTTAATGAACTTTTCCCTTTCGAATTCAGAGAGTTGAGCTAACGTTTTCTCAAGACCATTTTCTCCAATCGGAGCTTGATATTTCGATTCAGTGACAAACCAGTAGGTGAAATTATTCTCTTGAGCCCAGTTCATAAATCTTTCACTACAGCTATCATAGTCCTCAAGATTCATCAGCTTAGGAGGCTTTGTTATAGTTCCCATCTCATTTTCAAGATTCATATTCTGAGTTGTGGTGGTTGTAATTGCTGAAGCAGCAAAAGCATTGTAAAATTCTTCTTCCATTTTTCTGCAAAATTTCAGAAACACACTTTCGAAAAACACATATTAGAATGGCAAAAGATACGAAATTTAAGAAAAATTTCTTAAAAAAGGTTCTTCATGCGAATGACCAAACTGCTTTTGCGACTGAGATGGTTTGTGCGAGTAAGACACTCTTGCGAATCAGAGATTCGTGCGAGCGAGATGCTCGTGCGAATGAAAGGTTACTCGTGCGAGTGACTCCCTCGTGCGAACAACTTACTTGTGCGAAAGAAAACTTTGTAACTTGTAAATTTTAAGAAAAATACTTGTTTGTACGAGCGTCTGATTTGACGGATGGCCGTTTATACCAGTTGTCGCTCTACTCGTATGAATAAGCTAGGTCACCAAACGGATGATTTTTACAATTTTCGACATGATTAAGTTTGATTTTAGATCTGAAATTTTCAAGGATTGATTAGAGTTGATTTTAACGTGATATACTAAAATCCTAGTCAATTTGTCCATGAATTCATCAAAATTTAGATTTGTATAAGAAAGTGTAGATGTAGAAAACTTCAATGGTTGAATCTGGATCTGAAACTATTGGTAGATTGCAAAACCTTGATGTTTGTCCTGAAATCAGGCCTCAAGACTCTGATACCACTTGAGAGAGGGGATAGACTCTCCTCTTATGAGCACCGAACTAATCTGACTCAGCTAATAGAGGCGGAATGCATTGTTAGCGAGTTGGACAACAAACAAGAAAGATATACTGCTTAAATGCCTTGCTTTGTATTGATAAACGTGAACAGTTACAGAGCGTGTAAACAGTTTGACAAGGCTTCCACCAACAAATATCTAACACAACACTCAAGCTCCTCTATTTATAGGTCAACATGACTCACACGGAGGAGTGTGTGTTTGACTCGTGCGAGTGGTGCCTCGTACGAGTGACAGGGTGTCACTCGTACGAGCCACTAAGTTCACTCGTTTGAGCCAAGTACAAAACATAGAAATCATATAATAACATACAATATTTGACATTCTAAGCCCTATATACATTTCAAACATATCCTAGACGTAGGCAATAGACATTACGCACCAACACACCAAGATGTGGATATCACTCCAAACTTGGTGGTGTCGTTCCCTAAATGTGGTTGATACTTCCCCATCGAGATAAGGAACTAAATTAAAATTGGATGGTAAGGGCCCACAAGAGTTTGAGGATTGAACTTGTCATTAAGGTAAGGAAATCATTTCCATCTTAATGGTAAAATTTCATAAAATACAATTCGTGGATTGAAAGCCGTCACCAAATTGGTGAGAAACATCCAGGCAAGACAAACGATATTGTTCAGAATGTCATAACATACTATATGTGACAAAAAAATAATAATAAAAAATTTCATTTCATAACTTCAAATAATACATTGTTTCAAAAGGAAATTACAACAAGTTGGGAATAGCATGACAAACATAAAAGAAAAACATAAAGTAAAGCTTGGGTGTGTTTCTAGTTCCACCCTAATTCGATTTCTTTTGCGTCATTGATGTATAAGAATTATACATCTTTAAACGTTAAATTTATCCCCGTTTATGCGAGAACTCTCTGTATTTTCATTTTTTGGTGCTCATTCGAGTTGTTTGTGAAAATACAGGTTCGGGTTTCGGCCCAGTGTTAAAACAAAGGCTTTTGGAGCAAAATGGAGCAAAAACAGAACAATCCAGCAAACTGCCAGATATGGCACGACTGTGCCATATCAGCCAACATCTGCACTCTTGCTAGCACAATCCATCAACAACACATGCACGAGCCAATTCCAGAGAATCACCGAATCACACAACCGTGCCATCCCCAAGCACGATTGTGCCTGAGCCAAACCACTTCTTGATCAACCTATTCCCGAGATCACAGTACCATTGCTGGTGAATCATCGATAAGCACGTTCGTGCTATGGCATGGCATGGTCGTGCCGCATCAGGAAACTTTCAGCAGGATTGTTCCAAAAATAATAGAAGACAAGATCGATAAAAAGAAAGCAAGACTGGCACATGCCAAGGACAACCGTGCCAAAAGGTGGCATGGTTGTGTCAAACATCCATCAACTTAAATACGGGTCTCAAGCTGATTTGAAGAGAGTTGGAGCATTTTGGTGAAGTTTTCTCTAAAAAAATTAGACTTGGAAGCTTGTTGGAGCCAAGGAAGAGCTTGGAAGGAGACTTAATCACTTTAACTTAATGTATTGCAAAATACATAAATTTATCATGTATAGTTTGTACACTTTTTGTTTCGTTTGTTTGATTTCTGGGTAGATTTAATTTCTTTTGACAGTATGTGTGTTTGCAGGTCTCAGTTGCTAAAAAGAGGAGAAAACGCTTAAAATCTGCTGGAAAGGTGTTAGCAATGAGAACCGGGCCGTGTCGTAGCTGAATGTGAAGGAAAATTGAGAAATATGGGAAAAGAGACTCATCACGCTACGCGACCATGAAAGTGGAAAGGCCGTCGCGCAACACGATGGCATTAAAATATAATTTTTGAAAAGAGACGCGCCACGCTACGCGACGCCTCAATGGTTTACCCGTCGCGGAACGCGACGAGGGTTTGACTTGCGCTAGACTCGTTTTGATGTTGGATTCTTACTGAAAACAATATATATTCATCATTATCATGCAAAGTTAACCTAGTTACGAACTTAGGCGAACTTAGACGAATTTAGCAGCAGATATGGCACGTTTTTGAAGGCAAGGAAGCACGAGAATCATCTTATAGGAGCAGGAAGTCAAGGGATTGAAGATTTAACAGGTTTTATCTTCCTGGGTTACGTTGTTCTTTGTTTTCTACTTTTATTAATGAATTCTTTGTTTGAAACCTTTGTGTTGATATTGCAACTTGTTTCTTGGCTAAACTTCTTAAACTACTTAGGTTGAGATGAACACTCGTTAAAGTTTGGATTTTTATCGAATTTTAATGTTGATTATGGTTTTTTTCTTGAAAAGTAAAGATTTTGGTTCTTTGATTTGGTGTGTATGCATATCATCAATTGATTATTTATTGTTTATTGTTTCGCATAAATTATAATGAATGTCTTCATATAAAGAGTTTGTGTTGATTATCGGGTTCTTGCGGGTTTGGGTAATCTTTTGGTGAATTGGCCAATAAACCATAGAAACAATATTCATGATTTAAAAAGGTTTCGATATTCTACAAATTCTAGTCGCTGTGAAGTGCTAGGTTATTAATAGGTCTATGTTGGTAAATTGCTAGGATTAGGTCTTTGTAAGAAGCTAGTTCTAGTTGCCTTGCCAATATCTTGTCTATTAAACTAAATCGAGTTCTTTAGTTTCCTTAGACTTTCCACCGTGAGGTAGTTGGTCACTTTAGGGCACTTTTCTAGGTAACTAGATAACCGTAGGGGAGTCAAGTTAACTGGTAGTCATAACAATCCTGGAGAGTTCCATATGTGTCTTCCCGAGAAGGGTTGGGAGTCCTGTTCTGTTCCTCTTAGGGTTTAGCACTTAAAGATCCTGGTTCCATATCACATTAGCATCCGATAGAAACCCATACGATAACATTTGGGAGTCCAACCTAGGGAGTCATTCATCGTCATTGAGTTTAACCCTAGTTTAGTTGCGTTCAAGTCTTTCTTAGTTAATTACTTTAATTTCAATTGCGATTTAGTAATTTTAGAACCCCCCGAAACTTAAAAACAATTAGTGTCATGTCCGTGTCAGTCTAGATAAAGTCGTTAACGTAGTTAAATAGAGTCTCGTGGGTTCGATATACAGTCTTACTTAACTTTACTAGAGTTGATTGATTCACTTGCCAATTAGTAGTTTAGTAGAGTTTTAGAGAGTCTAGAGTATTACTTTGTGTCTAGTTTAGGTTAATTTGGTTTACTTCTTTTAGTACATCAAGTTTTTGGCGTCGTTGCCGAGGACTCTTTGGCATTTACGTTGACTACTTTGTTTGGACTTATTTGACACCATACGTGCTATTTGTTTTGTTTGAGTCGTAGGAGTCTAAATAGTTTTAGTGTCTTTTATATTTTGTCGACTCATATATTAGAGCCTTCTTACTTTTTTCCTTGTTGGTTTTGCAGTGGATGCCCCATACACGTTCGCAAGGACCGCCGTCGAAGTCGCCAACAGACAAGACTTCCTTCCCCTCTTCCATACCAAAGGTTAGTACATCTTCTTCCTCATCTTCCACCCTTTCTGACTCTACCCTTCCATCTAAACTACCGAGCTTTGACTTCACACCCCATACCCTACCACCATCCCGCCCTCCGAGTCCGCTTCCCGTTGCACCAAATATTGCCAACAATCAAACTGTTCACCAACGCTCTCCCATCGGTTTCACCGATGCGAGCTCACCCATCACCCTCCTCGCCATCAAAAATGATAAATCTTGGTAGATCACGTTCTACATCATGACCGCTATCACCAACTCGTGCCAATTTCACGGTCGCGATAACGAGGATGCCCCTGCCCACATAAACTGCCTCACTCGCCTTTGTAGCACATTTAACATGGAAGGAGCTGGGAATGACGCTCGTTTCCTTCAGGTCTTCTCGTTCTCACTAGCTGGTCGAGCAGCTACATGGTTAGACTCG
The DNA here is from genome assembly GCA_947069175.1 of Scalesia atractyloides. Taxonomy (NCBI): domain Eukaryota; kingdom Viridiplantae; phylum Streptophyta; class Magnoliopsida; order Asterales; family Asteraceae; genus Scalesia; species Scalesia atractyloides. The sequence continues at coordinate 55,757,485 of CAMTDV010000029.1, forward strand.
AACCCACCGAGCACTTTCACCACCTGGGCTGGCATTCGAGATGCTTTCCTCGCTAAGATTTTCCACCCACAAAAGCATCTCACCTTCGTGATTAGATCCATTCATTCCGGATGGAGCATGACGAACCATGCCACTTATCCTAGGAACGGTTCCAAAACCGACTCTCCCGTTGCTCTCAACACGGCTTATCTAATTGGGCACTTGTAGAGAAATTGTACAAGGGTCTCACTCCTAAAACTCGAGCCCAGTTCGATACCCCAGGAGCAGTGTAGGCCTGTTGTCTGATCCAATAGCTTAAGTACTAACTTGAATAACCTAGTATAAATGTGCGGAATCCAATTTATAGTTAGGCGACATTATAGACAAGATTCACTTTTCGTCACTGTTTCATTTGTAGTCTCGAACGTTACAAATCCTAGAAACAACCGGACAGAGCTTCGCCGTCCTTTCTACATGAACATCTAACAATCACTTACCTCGCAAATCTATATATATACATGTATACTTCGTGCGAGTTGGATCTTCCACTTCGTACGAGGTGATCTCTCTTCGTACGAAGTGAGCAACTTCACTTCGTACAAAACGAACAATCACCTCGTGCGAAGTGGACAGTACATATACACATATTCAATCTAACATTTTGTTCCTATTACAGACTCGATGTTATTCTATGATGTAGGCGACAGACATATGCATGAGTAATTTATTTTACGGATTCCTTTCCTAACAGTCTCCCCTTTGGATGATTCCGAAGTCATCGATTCTTTCTTGAAAGCTTTAGAGTCTTTGACTATCTTCAAATCTTCAATGCTTGAATATCTTAAATGTTCTTGTTCAGCATATCATCAAATAGTCTCATCTTTAATTCAATTCTATGATATTTTAATTGTAAACATTGAATATCAGCATGCTCCTCTTTCTTTGAGCTTCCTGTTCTTTATTCAACATTTTGATTTGTTGCCCCTTTGAATATGCATTTTGGTTATACTAAACATTCAAATAAACATTTCAGATTCAAACTTTGAAATTTTTCATCACAAACTTTTACAATTTTCAAAAATTTCAAATTTTAATCATTTTATCAGTTTATTTACCCTCTTAGTTAATCAAGTCCACCAAGTTAATGACCTTGATTATCAGATTTATCTAACAAATCAAATTAATGACCTTGATTGATCTTTTTGTGAATCAAAACTAATTTATTTATCAAATGTAAGTTTCAAATTAATGAACTTTTGAGCATTTCAAACCAATTTTAAATTATAAATTTTGTTTAGCAGCTTTAGACTTTGAATATCAGCTTTCCATCAATAGTGGTTGATACTAACATGAAAATAAAATCTTTTTATCTTTATGGAATGAAAACTTTTATGTATAAACATATTTTACAGTCATATTTTTTGCGAGTTTGTGTTAGAGGATCACATTAGTTTTTTTGAGACATATCACTAGTACCATTGACCTTGATTAGACCTTACGTTCTAAACCTATTCACTTAGATTGTCAGTATACTGATACCACTTAAACCTCTACACATTTCTAAATTGTTCCGAGATACGTTAATTAGATATCTTAGAACTTGACTTAACAGTGCTTCCCACCTCAGAATATACTTCCGTATAAAGATTCTCTTGATTTCATCTTACAGGTGAATATATTTAACTGATATCTTTATCTGGGTTATGTGAGACCTTGAGAGCTCAGGTTAGTACCACCATACAGATAGAGAGATGAAGCACAACTTAAAAGTGGTGTTCCAAATTCGGAATCTTTTGACTGCAATAGTTAAACCTTTCGATTCTTTCAATTTAGTGTAGTATTCGGGTTTAAAAACAAAAGTATTCTACAAGTTCTAGGCCATTGCTGAGGCAAAATCAAAAGAACTTATATAATTGTCCAGATATCAATTATTTATAAAGAACTAATATCTCAAAATCCGGATATCTCTCAAACAAAATTTCAGTGTACTAAGACCATATATCCGAAAGATGTTAAACCACTAATTAATAAGTTTTCTTTATGTTTATATCTCAGAAAAAATCTACTGAATCTGCGAAGCCTACTTCCACATCATCAACATTTTAACACTATATTTCCTTAGCATATTGTGATAGTCCACTGATGTACTATCATTTCTTCTTATTCACAAGAAAACTATTTTTGTCTTTTTCATTTTTTTTGTACTTTTTACAGTTATATGTTTTTGGATTTCTGAAAAAAAAAATTTCCCCCTAAAATTTAAAACATATTTTTAGCTTTTTGTTTTTTAAACACTAACTGACCGATAAGAATCACTAAAATTCCCCATCCATTACTGCTTCGCAATTTTCTTTTAAGCCCTCTCCCCCTCATGATGACAAAACTTTGACACTTTTGATTTTATAAACATTTACAAATTTGTCTTTTCAATTAGTTTTGTCTGTTCAATAGTGAGGGTTCTATGATTTTTACTCTTTTTATAAAATTTATGTCAAATAAACGTGTTAACCCCATTTATTATTCATCATGTGCCAAGGAACCTTAATCTGTATGATTTACTTCTATCTTGGAAGTTTCTTCACACAAACATGCACAATCAGTTGAATAGAGATACCCAAGTCTTTTCAGTCTTGATGTGTAATTTGTTCAATCTTAATTTTCTCTACCGAAACAAATTTATTTTCAACTCTTTCAAGTTTAGGAAATTCTTCTAAACCCTAAATTTTCATATATTTTTAAAAAATTTCTTTTCCTTTCATCACCCATGTTTGGTTTTTCTTTAACGCTTTCTTGAAATACAATGTAGAGTTTTTTTGTTCATTACTTTTTGATGGTTCACCAGTTTCAAAATTGGAAAACTTAGTATTGACTGGTTTCACTTTGTTGTAAATTCGGTACATTGTTTCTAAACCCAAGTTGGTACAAACATCAGTGATAATTTTTGTTTCAAATCTTCAGAATTTTTCTTGACATCATGAATAGATTTACGATTATTTTGTGGTTATTTTTAAGCAATGTGTCCAACTTTTTTGCATTTAAAGCATGTCCTACTGTCTGTTATAACAGAGGATTCATCAACCCGTTTACGTTGTTGTTAAACGAAAAATTCTTCATTCGATTGTTTAAAAATTTGACTTTCTTTTGTAATTTCTGAACTTGCAGGTACAAAAGTCATTTTCTTTAAAAAATTTGGCTTTCCAAATTTGTTATAATTCCTCTTACTATACCTAGACCCATTCCAAACATTATAATTTCTTTGTTGGTTGTTAGAATAAACATTTCTGGTTTAGAATAGTAAGAATTATTTCTTTTGAAGTTTGAAATTCCTGATTCTTTTGTAAAACTTTCTATTTGTAAAACTTTCTATTTCAGAAATTTTTATTTCAACAAGTTTGAAAGTTTTTTCAACTCTGTCCAAGTTCACATTCTGAATCAGAATGTAGTTGATCAGATCCAATCATTTTATACATCAAAATATTCGGATCATCATTTGAACTATTTTCTGATATTTTTCTAATATAGGCATCATGAAAATTTTCATCATTTCATGATGTGAACTCAAACTTCTTTTTTCAAATGTTGATTGAGTGTTTTCAATAATTTTATCTTTTCCTTTCCCATAAACATTCTCAACCGCTTTCTTAACCACATCTGATCCATCATCACCATCAGACATTGAATAGGTCACATCCATATTGTCAGGCAAGTGATCTTTCTACTCGAATTTCACTGTTTTCAATTTTAGATTCAGTGTCTCTTCCACCCCATCTGGTTTTCTCCTTGAAAAAAATTTACTCAATGGTGGTGCACATTGATTATAGCCCAAACCTCAATCTTGATAACTGTATATATCTTCCCCATTTTCATCTTTTCCTATAGGCTTGGGAAGAATGTGATCTAATACGAAAGATGTCGTTGAGTATCTAATCAACTTCTTATCAACTCGCTCCGTCTTTATCTTCATTACTTCTAGCTCAAGTTTAAGTTTGGCGATCGTGTCAATGTGTGTATATATAGCCATCTGTTTATCCTTGACTGTTGCTTTGAGCATAAAAATCGTATCCATATCTTTTGTGCTTATATTACGAAGTTCGTTAACAGATTTGCTCAGTTTATGTAACCATCTTTCCTGACGTTGAAATCACTAGATACGTTATCAGTATAACATTTAAGCTCTCTGTACTTCTCATCTTTTTCCAAACAAGACTTGCACTGTTCTAAACATTATGTGCACTGTCTTTCTATCTCAACTTTCTCAATTTTCTTCTCTTCTAGAACTCTTTTAGCTTTAATTTTCTGATCAACTTTAAAAATTTCTTCTTCTTCATGATCCATCATTATCTTTTCAGCAATCATTTCTGCTTCTTGTTTTGTATTCTGATAATTTCCTTGACCACTAAAAAGAGCACTGTAAAACTCAGGAGATATAAACTCGTAAATATCATTTTAAAACGAATCTCCCTCATCATAATAAACTTCATTATACTCATTTACCATTTTATTTAAAAAACTTGATTTTAAATGCTTTGTGCAAAATAAAATTTTGTATAATCAACAAAAAAAATTCAATGCCTTTTTATAGATCAATTCATGCGAAGTTGAATTTTCACTTCGTGCGAAGTGAGAGTGTAAATTTGAACAAATTTCACTTCGTACGAAGTGGATTCACACTTTGTGCCAAGTGGGGCTTCAAGAAGTCATGTTTTTTTTCACCATTTTGATTAGAATTCGGTTGATTTTAGGTCTGATTCTTTCAAGGATTGATTAAAACATGATTTTACTCAGTCCTTGAGAAAATTAATCCATTTTGTCCATTAAATCTTTGAAAAGTGATAAAAAATAATAAAAATGAGTAGAAAAGAAGCGTTTTGTTGCTGAATCTTGTAGAATGTCTTCAAAGCAGGCCTTCTAGCTCTGATACTACTTGTAGGTCCGTTATCGGATCCGATAGCTCGGGCATAAACTTGATTAACCCAGTATAATCATGCGGAATCCGATTTATAGTTAGGTGAGATTATTGACAATATTGATTCACTTAACTTTGTTTCATTAATAGTCTTGAACGTTATAGATCCTGGAAACACTCAGACAAAGCTTCGCCATCCTTTCTACACGAACATCTAACAATCACTTACCTCGCAAACCTATATATAGACATAGACACTTTGTGCAAGTTGGATCTTGCACTTCGTACGAAGTGAGCAACTTCACTTCATACGAAGTGAACAATCACTTTGTGCAAAGTGGACATTACATATACAAATATTCAATGTAACATTTTGTTCCTGTTAACATCGATGACATAGGCGACAGACATATACATCAACAAGGAGGCCACCTCATTGGTATGCAAACGGTGGACGAATGTAATGACATTTTTGAGAGTTTTGCGCATTCTGATACGAATCATCGAGCTACCACCAGGACTTTCATTCTTGTGCCTAGTACTTCCTCGGCCGCTCGAGGAGTACACCAAGCTAGCTTGGAACCAATGGTAGCCGCTGCTCTAGATAGTTTCAAAAGAGAGGTTTGTAAATAGATCCAAGAGTTGAAAGCTAAGGTAGACAAGTGTGAGGTCTGTATGGGAGGTCACGGTACAATCGAGTGTCCAATGCTCACTCTAGAGCAAGTCGAGTTCATCACTGGTCAAACCCGAGGTCCCACTAATCCTTTTAATAATAATAATAACTCCAACTATAGCTCTAATTGGCGTAATAATATAATAATAATAATAATAATAATAATAATAATAATAATAATAATAATAATAATAAATAATAATAATAATAATAACAACTTATGTTCTTCCAATAACCCCTAGTTTCCAATCAGGTCAATATCAAAACAGGGGCATGGTCGATATATTAGCGGGGGTTCAAATCAGCAGGGTCAATTTGGTAGTTTAGGTTTAGGGGATCAATTCGCTAGTGGGGGTATAAACTAGGAAGGTCTAGCTAGGAGTGGGGGTTCAGGTGGTAGTTTAGATATGATTGAGGAACTTCTTTCTCAGTTAGTGGTTAACGACATGGTCACTCAGGAAACGTTAGTGGAAAATGACCTTTTTTGAAGAATCAACAGTCCGCATTCTTAGATCTTCAGCGGTCTGTCAGTGGTATCACTAGGCAGTTGCAAGAGCAACCACAGGGTCAGTTCTCAAGTAACACTCAAACCAACATGGCTAACCAACATGCAAAACTGATCACCACTCGAAGTAGTAGGAGTTTAAGTGAGGTAGTGAGAGAGAGAGAGAGAGTTGACATCGTAGAGGATGAAGAAGAGGTAGATGAGGAGATCGAGATGGAGGCTCCGGTGAGGGTGCAAAATAGGCTTGACCCAAGAAGTACCGCACCAAAGTGCAAGCCCCAAGTTGAGAGTAGTGTAGAGAAGAGGCCAATAGAGGTTAGGCCGTCACCACACATAGATCAGTCTCGCATTCCCTACCCCGCCCGCCTTAAGTAACAAAAGTATGCTAATAAATATGGGAATTTGCTGGACATGTTCACAGAGTTCAAGATTAACCTCCCTTTCATTGAGGCCTTCCAGCACATGCCTGAATATGCTAAGTATTTGAAAGACCTTCTCAAACGCAAGGATAAGTTGGGAAAGATCTCAAATGTTTCATTGACCAGATTACCAGAGAAACTAACCGACCCGGGCATCTTCGCCATTCTGTGTCTTTTTGGTGGTGCCATCACTCCCGCTCAAGCACTAGCCGATCTAGGTGTTAGCATCATTTTGATGACATTCTCTCTTTATGAGAAGCTAGGCTTGGGAGAGCTCACTCCCACTCACATGTCACTATCCTTGGTTGATCATTCGGTCAGGTGTCCACATGGGGTCATAAAAATTTGCTAGTGATGGTCAATATGTTTGTTTTCCTTGTTGACTTCATCATTCTAGTTATGGAGGCCAACGACAGAGTGCCCATCATATTAGGTCATCCATTCCTACGCACCACAAAGGCACTCATAGATGTATATGATGGTAAGATCACACTCCGTGCTGGTGACGAGAATGTCACGTTTGAGATTGCTAGGTCGATGCAACATCCGAGTGGTAGAGATGATGATAGTAGTCCGTGTCATTCTGTTTATTTTCTAAACTCATTCATCTCATGCATGGATAACTATCTTGAGTACATTAGTGGAGCTGATTTGGTGAGTGAGGGGGTAATTGACGAGGAAATTGAAGTAGAAGAGGTAGAGGAGGACCCACTTTGGGTTCCCGAAATAAAGGAGTTTAATGAGATTAGTGAGGAAAGTGAGAGTCGTCCCATAGATACTCCAGCCCCTTTAGAGCTTATGGTCCTTCTTTCACATCTAGAGTATGCCTTTTTAGGAGAGAGTTTGAGTTTACCCGTCATCATTTCTTCTAAGTTGATGGAGGAGAAGAAAGTAAAGTTACTTGATGTGTTGAGAACACATAAGGAGGCTATTGCATGGAGGTTGTCGGACATAAAGGGGATAAGCCCTACTTTTTACACCCACCAGATTCTTATGGAGGATGTATATAAGCCTGTTGTGCAATTTCAAAGGCGCCTCAATCCAAACATACAAGAAGTGGTCAAGAAAGAGGTGTTGAATTTGCTAGAGGCCGGGTTGATATACCTAATTTTTGATTCTTCTTGGGTGAGTCCAACTCAAGTCATCCCGAAGAAGGGGGATGACGATTGTTATGAATGAGAAGAATGAACTCACCCCATCATGTTCTGTCACCGTTTGGTGGGTGTGTATTGATTACTGAAAATTAAAAGATGCCACCCGGAAGGACCATTTTCTGCTTCCATTCATCGACCAAATGCTAGAGCGTTTGGCGGGGCAACAATTCTATTGTTTCTTCAACGGGTTTTCAAGTTACTTCCAGATCCCCATCGCACCGGAGGATCAGGAGAAGATAACCTTTACATGTCCTTATGGCACGTACGTGTACCGACGCATGCCGTTTGGATTATCTAATGCTCTCGTGACCTTTCACCAGTGTATGGTTTCCATTTTCCAAGATATGAATTGAGAGTTCCACGGAGGTGTTCACGGACGACTTTTTGGATTATGCTGAAGATGTGAGTTGAAATGAAGTTGATGCTCAATTGGGAGAAGTGTCACTTCATGGTGACAGAAGAGATTGTTTTAGGCCACAAAATTTCCCGAACAGACGTAGAGGTGAATAGGGGTAAGATAGCTACCATTAGTAGGCTTCCTCCTTCGACGAGTATGAAATCCATTCGTAGATTTCTTGGTTATGCGAGCTTCTATCGGCGCTTCATTAGGGACTTTTCCAAAATCACACGCCCCATGACCCGACTCCTTGAGAAGGACGTTCCTTGTCCTTTGAGCTCATGTGTGACGCAAGTGATTACGCAGTTGGTGCGGTTTTGGGGCCAAGTCGTGAAATTCATTTTCACCCGATTGATTACGCGAGCAAAACCCTCAATGATGCCCAAGAGAATTATACCACTACCGAGAAGGAACTTCTAGATGTCATTTTCGCATTCGATAAGTTCTGTTCATACCTCGTGTTGTCGAAAACCATCGTCTTCACTGATCATTCTACTTTTCGTTTTCTTTTTCAAAAGAAAGACGCTAAGCCTTATCTTATCCGATGGATTCTCTTACCTTCCAAGTTTGACATAGAAATTAAGGACAAGAAAGGAGCGAAGAATGTCTCTGCCGACCATTTCTCATGATTAGAAGGATCCGGGTAGAGAGGAGATTCGTGAGGAGGCCATAGGTGTTAGATCCCTTCACGAATTGGTTGAGTTTGTTGATGCAAAGAAAGAAGGTATGCCATGGTTTACTGATTTGGCGAATTGTCTTGCCGATGGGTGGTGTTGAAGGGTATGACCGCCAATAGAAGAAGAAGTTCTTTAGGGATTGAGGAGGTATATATGGGATGACCTGTATCTCTTTAGGATTGGAGGAGATAGGATCCTTAGGAGATGTGTGACGAGAGAAGAGGGTTAGAGATCGTTAGGCACGTCCATGAGGGATTAATGGGAGGTCACCATGGTCTACACGTTATTGCCTAAAAAGTTTTTGATTGTGGTTTCTATTGGCATTCAGTTGTTAAGGATGCTTTAGAGTTTGTTAGGAGATGTGATGTATGCCAACGTACTGGCAATATCTCATCCAAGGATGAGATGACCCAAAATCCAATCCAAATTCTTGAAATCTTTAATGTGTGGGGCATCGACTTCATGGGACCTTTCTTAGTCTCTAGTGGGAATAGATACATCCTCGGGGCAATAGATTATGTTTCTATGTCGGTTGAAGCTCAAGTTGTACCTACGAATGATGCAAGAGTGGTGGTGAGATTTCTCAAAAATTTGTTCATAGGTTTTGGTACACCGCGATCTATCATAAGTGACTGTGCCACTCACTTTTGCAATGCCGTGATAGAGAAGGCATTAGCACGCTATGGGGTCCCTCATTGTTTTTCCACTGCATACCACCCTCAAACTAGTGGTCAAGTCGAAAATGCAAATCGAGGGGTGAAGATTATCTTAGAGAAAACGGCAGAAGAGCAGGAAGGATTTGTCGGATAAGCTTGATGATGCATTGTGGGCGTTTCGAACCTCCTACAAAACACCTTTAGGGACCACTCCGTTCATGATCGTTTATGGCAAAGCTTGCCATCTTCCCGTGGAATTAGAGCACCGTGTGTTTTGGGCTCTTAAAACCGTCAATTTAGATCTGACTGAAGCGGATAGGAAGCGTTACTTCCAAATTCACGAGTTGGAAGAACTTAGGGATGCAACGTACGCACGTTCTTGGAGCATTAAGGAGAAAAAAAGGTGTTGCATGATAGGAAATTGAGGGGGTTGAAGGAGTTTGGGTAGGCAATAAGGTCCTTTTATATAATTCACGGTTGAAATTGTTTGGTGGAAAGTTGAAATCGAAGTGGACAAGGCCGTATATGGTGAAGGAAGTGTTTCTGTATGGTAAAGTGGAGTTGCAAAATGAAGCCGACGGAAGTACTTGGAAATTTAATGGCCATAGGTTGAAACACTATTTAGGAGGGCCAGTTGATCCCACCAAGATGGAGGAAACTCCTCTCGAAGTCCCTCCTCGTACCACCGCATAGTGCTTTGAGTGAAAACTCAAGTGTAGAGTTTGTACCATTTGTATCGAGTTGTTAATTAGGTTTTTCATAGCTAATGATAGTTTTTTTGTAGATTTTTCGGTCTTGTGCTTTGAGTCTTTTGCAGGAATTCATTACCGATGAGGAGCGAGAATGGAAGAGAAAACGGAGTTCTAGGTAAGTCCAAGTGTTAGAAAATTTTTGGGAATGGGTTTTGGGGGGTTTGGTTAAGTTGTGAAATTTTTCTAAGGAATGGAAGGCAACAAATTTATAAACTTTCTGTAAAAACAGGCCCGTGGCATAGCGACCCCTAAGGCATATAGTCGTCGTGTAGCACAAGGCCCTAAAGTACTTGTGCCTTAAAAGTAACACGACGCGCTATGTGACCCCTAACACTACGGGTCGTCGCGTAATGCGAGCCCTCTTTATACCCGCCTTTAGTTTGAACCGACCCATGGCATCACGCGACCACCAAATCAAATAGCCGTCACGTAACGCGACCCCTCAATAATCCGACTACACCTCCCTTTCTTCCCCATTGTCCCTAAAACATTTTCTAAACCCTAAAACGAGAACGCAGCCGCATACCACCCATTTTCCACCATTTCTACCACCTAACACCACCATTCTTCCTCCAAATTCACTTCACATCACCCATTTCACTTCCCTATCATTATCCACCATCAATTTCACCCGTTTCACCGCACATTCAACCACACCACATGCTCTACTCTCTGAAGTGAAAACATTGATATTTTTATCTTGTTCATCGCGAATCTGGTATGTTTTCTTCTTCATATTTTGTATATTACTCATTTCTTAGTTAGTTTAAGTTTAGTCTTGCATGTTTAAGGTTTGGCTCTTGCCGGGTCAGTTTCGAGTCTTAGTCTATGTTAGTGTGTAGTGTATAATGGTTGCGAGAGGCTGGTTTGGGTGTATTATGAACATTGAACTGTGTTATTTATTCCATATTGCTACAAGTTACGAACTTATGTTTTGATTTTTGAATTTAACGGTTAAAACCCCCTTTAACCTGCAGGATTTTTTGACTTAAATTCTATTTTTGACATACTAAAGCTTTCATCCTTATGCAAGTTTGGACTCAATGTTCGTTTTGGTAGGCATTTGGGTTTTAATTGGGACAATTAAAGTGCCGGGAGGAGGTAGTGTACATTGAGTCGTGTATCATGAGTTGGGTTTAATCGTAGTTAGTCTTGGTCATGGGTTTACTTATATGCGTGTACGAGTACGAAACACTTTGCCCATACTCAATCTCCATTCTGGTGAGTTTGTTTACAACTATGCTTTTGTAAACGGTAACCCAAATTTTTGTTCAAATTTTTTCGGATTCAGGCGTGAATGTAATGCTATATGGTTGTTTCTAATTTTTAGAATTTTTTTTCAAAAATACAAAAAAAATTAAAGATTTTTGAAATACCAAAAATAGTTTATGATTACTAACTGGTTGTCTATTCTTCTTTGGTTAAACATTGTTTTGTAGAGATGTCAGGTACAGGAAGTAGTAGTGGATGTTAGGATCTGAGTTTGATATTAATGTGATTGTTTTAAATGAAATCAATGAAAGAAGATAATAATCAATGAAACAGTGAAGCGGAAATGTGTAGAACTTTTAAATCACATCAATAGAAAGATTGTTTTCATTGACATGCTTTTGTAATATTAATCACGTATGCATGCAAATTACAAACTCCCCCTTAGCCTAAGATCACTCTAATTTGTTCGTACAAAATGTGTAGAAGAAGTGATAGATAGAACAGTACATGCATTGTTCTATTTATAGTACATTACAAACCACTGAGCATCTTTGGCTAACGTCACTATGAAAGTGACATTTAATAAACTAACAAACTCTAAACCCTGCTAGGCCTAAACACTGTTACATTAAAATAGAATATAAACTCTCATGATAACAACTATTGAGATATTCTCATTTGGGCTTTATCTTTTGTTAGTTTCAGTAGACTTTACTTCAATAGACTTTATCATCATCAAAGGTTCTCATCTGCAAACCTTGGATTTCAGCAAATCTTAGCCATTGATCAGATCTTGTGAAGTGTGTTTAAGTCTTAGTAGAGTTTGGAGTAGCAGACCTTTATTATAAAGTATCAGATGTTAGAGTTTGTTTTGGTTTTTTAATCATCTGTTCTTTTGTAGGGTTTAATAGATCTAACAACCTCCCCCTAGAATAGATGACGCCCAAACTCTGCTTTATTTCGATCTTTATTTCGCAACAAAAAATCCCTAATTTGCCCTTTGAAGTATAGTTCTAAGTTGCTAGAAAACATTTCTTCAAAATCCCTTTGTAATTCTAGGTTCAGTAGATCTTAGGGATCAGCTGCATCTAGACCATATGCGTCCTCTATTTTATCTTTAGAATCTTGCCATTTGATCTGAGCAGATTTAATTCATGGGTGTCTGGGGATGACTTCCATTTTAGAATTTTTACATCATCTGGCTTTGTGGGGGAAGACTTATTGTTGATCTTGGTGGAAGTGATTTGCTTACAAGTTTGGAAATTGTTTCTTTAGTTTGTCACTTTCAGCATCAATATGATAGAGTAATTGATATTTTATGCCTTCTTTTATGTGTTCTTCAAAGCTCTGTTCATCATCCTCATCCATCCGCTTTTGCCTTTTTACTTGATGTAAGGCAATTGTGGGTAAGATAGAGGATAAGGGTTGCTTTTTAAAGGTTTGGGTCTGATGAGGGATAACATTTGTTGAGTAGTCTGGCTTTCTTGGAACTGCAGGATCTTTCTAAGCTCTTGTAGTTTTTGTGGGTGTCTACAACCCTTGACTCAGGCCATCTAGCAACTGACCTTGCACTACCGTACTTAGCAGCAACTAGCTCTTGCTTCTGTTGGTGCATATCTGTGACAACAGCTTAATAGTTTAATAGTTTAGTCTTTGGATATTTTGTATAGGCTTAGCATTTGTGTTTAGCTTGTATGGAGTTGTTATAAGCTTGGAGAATGGTCTAGCCCAGTCTAAAGCCCAGTATGCAGACATGTAGTATATATACATGTTGTGCATTAGGGTTTTGGGGTGAGAAGAAGAACAGAGAGTGAGTGTGAGAAATCTACAGAAAGTGGTTGAGAGTCTTGAATTGATTGTAAACATTTGTGTTGGATAATTAATAGAAGACGGTTTGAAAGTGATTGTTAGTGTTCTTCGTATTTCTCATATTTCTGTGTAAATCTGATCTAGAGGATTCCACACTCTAGGATGGATAGACGATTCTAAGAAGATCCAACGGATTAGGGGACCTACAATTGGTATCATAGCTTTCGGCTCTTGTTTTGCTAGGTTCAGAATCATAACAGCAGGAAAAATGAAGTTTTGGACGTTTTTTACGGCTGGTTAGAAGTTTGAAGGCTGTTCTAGGGTTTTGATGTTCATCTCAGATAAACAGCAAGGCATCTTGAATAAAAACTTGGTATTTCGGATCATCAGCAAGGTATCTCGGATAGAAATCTTGCATTTCAAATCTGAAGGGTGTATTTCAGATCATCAGAATTGCATCTTGGATCATAAGTGAAGCATCTCGGATCAAGAATTAGCATCTCAGATCAGAAAACTTGCATCTCGAATCAGAACAGTGCATCTCGGATCATTGGTGATTGATCTCGGATCATCTCGGATACCATCTCGAATCATCATCTCAGATAGCATCTCGGATACCATCTCGAATCACCATCTCGGATTGGTATCTCGGATCAGTATTCCGAATTTCCATCTCGGATTGTTAACCCGAGTTACTGTTTCGAATTTGGTATTGTCCCGAGTTAAGTTCAAGAAGGTGGAAAGTTAACCAGCTGACGTAATCGGAGATAAACGTTTTCATACACAGAATTTGATCATCTGTTCTTTTGTAGGGTTCAATAGACCCCCCCTAGAATAGATGATGCCAAAACTCTTCTTTATTTAGATCTTTATTTCTCAACAAAAAATCCCTAATTTTCCCTTTGAACTATAGTTCTAAGTTGCTAGAGAACATGTCTTCAAAATCCCTTTGTAATTCTAGGTTGAGTAGATCTTAGGGATCAGCTGCATCTAGACCATATGCGTCCTCTATTTTATCTTTAGAATCTTGCCATTTGATCTGAGCAGATTTAATTCATGGGTGTCTGGGGATGACTTCCATTTTAGAATTTTTACATCATCTGGCTTTTGTGGGGGAAGACTTATTGTTGATTTATGTGGAAGTGATTTGCTTACAAGTTTGGAAATTGTTTCTTTTAGTTTGTCACTTGCAGCATCAATATGATAGAGTAATTTGATATTTTATGCCTTTTTTTATGTGTTCTTCAACGCTCTGTTCATCATCCTCATCCATCCGCTTTTGCCTTTTTACTTGATGTAAGGCAATTGTGGGTAAGATAGAGGATAAGGGTTGCTTTTTAAAGGTTTGGTTCTGATGAGGGATAACATTTGTTGAGTAGTCTGGCTTTCTTGGAACTGCAGGATCTTTCTAAGCTCTTGTCGTTTTTGTAGGTATCTACAACCCTTGACTTAGGCCATCTAGCAACTGACCTTGCACTACCATAGTTAGCAGCAACTAGCTCTTGCTTCTGTTGGTGCATATCTGTGACAACAGCTTAATAGTTTAATAGTTTAGTCTTTGGATATTTTGTATAGGCTTAGCATTTGTGTTTAGCTTGTATGGAGTTGTTATGGCTTGGAGAATGGTCTAGCCCAGTCTAAAGCCCAGTATACAGACATGTAGTATATATACATGTTGAGCATTAGGGTTTTGGGGTGAGAAGCAGAACAGAGAGTGAAGTGTGAGAAATCTACAGAAAGTGGTTGAGAGTCTTGAATTGATTGTAAACATTCGTGTTGGATAATTAATAGGACGGTTTGAAAGTGATTGTTAGTGTTCTTCGTATTTCTCATATTTCTGTGTAAATCTGATCTAGAGGATTCCACACTCTAGGATGGATAGACGATACTAAGAAGATCCATACGGATTAGGGGACCTACAATTGGTATTAGAGAATTCGGCTCTTGTTTTGCTAGGTTCAGAATCATAACAGCAGGAAAAATGAAGTTTTGGATGTTTTTTACGGGTGGTTCGAAGTTTGAAGGCTGTTCTAGGGTTTTGATGTACATCTCAGATAAACAGCAAGGCATCTTGAATAAAAACTTGGTATTTCGGATCATCAGCAAGGTATCTCGGATAGAAATCTTGCATTTCAAATCTGAAGGGTGTATTTCAGATCATCAGGATTGCATCTCGGATCATAAGTGAAGCATCTCGTATCAAGAATTAGCATCTCAGATCAGAAAACTTGCATCTCGAATCAGAACGGTGCATCTCGGATCATTGGTGATTGATCTCGGATCATCTCGGATGCTATCTCGAATCATCATCTCAGATAGCATCTCGGATACCATCTCGAATCACCATCTCGGATTGGTATCTCGGATCAGTATTCCGAATCTCCATCTCGGATTGTTAACCCGAGTTACTGTTTCGAATTTGGTATTGTCCCGAGTTAAGTTCAAGAAGGTGGAAAGTTAACCAGTTGACGTAATCGGAGATAAACGTTTTCATACACAGAATTTGATCATCTGTTCTTTTGTAGGGTTCAATAGATCTAACAACCTCCCCCTAGAATAGATGATGCCAAAACTCTTCTTTATTTAGATCTTTATTTCTCAACAAAAAATCCCTAATTTTCCCTTTGAACTATAGTTCTAAATTGCTAGAGAACATGTCTTCAAAATCCCTTTGTAATTCTAGGTTCAGTAGATCTTAGGGATCAGCTGCATCTAGACCATATGCGTCCTCTATTTTATCTTTAGAATCTTGCCATTTGAGCTGAGCAGATTTAATTCATGGGTGTGGGGATGACTTCCATTTTAGAATTTTTACATCATCTGGCTTTTGTGGGGGAAGACTTATTGTTGATCTAGGTGGAAGTGATTTGCTTACAAGTTTGGAAATTGTTTCTTTTAGTTTGTCACTTGCAGCATCAATATGATAGAGTAATTGATATTTTATGCCTTTTTTATGTGTTCTTCAAAGCTCTGTTCATCATCCTCATCCATCCGCTTTTGCCTTTTTACTTGATGTAAGGCAATTGTGGGTAAGACAGAGGATAAGGGTTGCTTTTTAAAGGTTTGGGTCTGATGAGGATAACATTTGTTGAGTAGTCTGGCTTTCTTGGAACTGCAGGATCTTTCTAAGCTCTTGTAGTTTTTGTAGGTGTCTACAACCCTTGACTCAGGCCATCTAGCAACTGACCTTGCACTACCGTAGTTAGCAGCAACTAGCTCTTGCTTCTGTTGGTGCATATCTGTGACAACAGCTTAATAGTTTAATAGTTTAGTCTTTGGATATTTTGTATAGGCTTAGCATTTGTGTTTAGCTTGTATGGAGTTGTTATAAGCTTGGAGAATGGTCTAGCCCAGTCTAAAGCCCAGTATGCAGACATGTAGTATATATACATGTTGTGCATTAGGGTTTTGGGGTGAGAAGAAGAACAGAGAGTGAGGTGTGAGAAATCTACAGAAAGTGGTTGAGAGTCTTGAATTGATTGTAAACATTTGTGTTGGATAATTAATAGAAGACGGTTTGAAAGTGATTGTTCGTGTTCTTCGTATTTCTCATATTTCTGTGTAAATCTGATCTAGAGGATTCCACACTCTAGGATGGATAGACGATTCTAAGAAGATCCAACGGATTAGGGGACCTACAATTGGTATCATAGCTTTCGGCTCTTGTTTTGCTAGGTTTAGAATCATAACAGCAGGAAAAATGAAGTTTTGGACGTTTTTTACGGCTGGTTAGAAGTTTGAAGGCTGTTCTAGTGTTTTGATGTTCATCTCAGATAAACAGCAAGGCATCTTAAATAAAAACTTGGTATTTCGGATCATCAGCAAGGTATCTCGGATAGAAATCTTGCATTTCAAATCTGAAGGGTGTATTTCAGATCATCAGAATTGCATCTAGGATCATAAGTGAAGCATCTCGTATCAAGAATTTGCATCTCAGATCAGAAAACTTGCATCTCGAATCAGAACAGTGCATCTCGGATCATTGGTGATTGATCTCGGATCATCTCGGATAGCATCTCGGATACTATCTCGAATCATCATCTCAGATAGCATCTCGGATACCATCTCGAATCACCATCTCGGATTGGTATCTCGGATCACTATTCCGAATTTCCATCTCGGATTGTTAATCCGAGTTACTGTTTCGAATTTGGTACTGTACCTAGTTAAGTTCAAGAAGGTGGAAAGTTAACCAGTTGACATAATCGGAGAAACGTTTTCATACACAGAATTTGATCCGTAAACAATCTTAACAAACCGACTACATGGTTAGACTCGTGTGATTTTTAGGACAAAAAAGGCACGAAAATTGAAAATGTCTTGGACATTATATATATTTGGATTCGTATTGTCTAGACAAGACTAACATTACAATTTGGTAAACATACTTTTCGGACAAATTTTTGAACGTTTTTAATGGTTCGGTTACGGTAAAACACGAAGAAGGACTAGAAGAGAGGTTAGATATGGATTTTGACACAAGTATACCAAAATCCATTTAAACTGATACTCTGCGTGTTAAAGATGGTCAGAATGAAGAATATTAGTGAGTGTGTTAATAACCGCCCAAAGTTGATAAATGTTGAACAATATGTAGACTGGAAGAAGAAGTTTGAGGCATTTGTTCAAAGTGAAGACTCTAAGATGTGGAACTGTATGATTGATGGTACATTGCTCCCGCACGTTGAGTTAACGGGAGAATTCTGGTACTTTCATATGAGAAAATGGAAGACTCTGAGAAACGTATGTATGATGCTGAGAGGAAAGCTTTAGTAGTGATAAAGATGTCCTTGCCAATTGATATGAAACACATTTGTAATAGGTATGGATCCTCTAGAGAGCTGTGGGAAGCCTTAGGAAGACGTTATCAGAGTTCTTCAAGACGAAGTACATGTAAAAAAGCACGTTTAGCTGAGACTACAACTGTGAAAATTGAAGGAGCAGCTGCTAAGAAAGAAGAGAAGAAAGAAGCTGAGAAGAAGAAAATGGAAGTCAAGGATGCAAGAGCTACAATATGCATGGATGATACAGATGAGCTTACAGCAGAGCTAAAGGTACAATTACAATCTGTAAGTCATACTTGTCATAATTGCACTGAACTACAAGGTAAAGTTGACAAACTATCAGAGCAAAACAAAATTCTGTTAGATGAATTAGAGAACAAAAAGAGTCAAATGTTCTTTTGAGTAAAAGTGAGTCAAATTGCTTAAATAAAATCAAATCAAATGAGAAAGAAATCAATAGTTTAACCAACAAAGTCAATGAATTGTTATAGATCATTGATTTAGCTCGTGAAACTGTGAAGGATAAGACTAACGAGCTTTCAGAAAAGTGCATAGAATTGGGTAGTGCACAAACCAAAATTGTTGAACTTCATGGGAAGTTAGACAAATTTGGAAAATCTTTGTTAGTCAGGACTCAGATTCAGAAAAGTTTGAAAAGTACTAGTGATAAAACGAGAGTGGGGATTAGTAAAGCTTCATCTTCTGAAGATCAGGATTACTCCTTTTTACCTAATGAAAATGAGCTAACAGATTTTGTGCCTACTACACCAGTTGTAGTGGATCCGATAACAGTTGACATACCTAATAGTCCAGTTTCATTGAAAGAATTTGTTAGGTCTAACAGTACACCTCATAAAGTGGATGATGATACTAAAGACAAAAAAGTCAAAACATTTAAAAAGGGATCTAACAGAAGGAAATTTTTTAAGAAAAGATCTTGTTTTAAATGTCACAACGAAGGACATGTGGCTAGTTGTTGTCCATTTAAAAAGGGTAAGAAAGTGGAGGCTGCGGTTGAGGTTAAGGATGGGAATCAGGTTGGTTCAAATAAGAATGTTAAACCAATTTGTCAGACAAAACAACAGAGATTCAAATCTAAACCTTCAACATCGTAAGATTTAATAGTCCAAGAAATTTTTCACCTAAATCAATTAATCATAATGGTCAATCAAATTGTTTCCAAAATTAAGAATTTTGGATATTGAAATCGATACCAGACTTCTGGTAATCGACATTTTCAAAAAAGAAATGAATATAGGGGTTTTAGTAACTCAAATGTTCAAACCAATCCAAATTTTTTTCAAAGTTCAGACTATGATAATCAGAGAAGAAGGTTTCGAGATAATAATTTTCAAAGGTCGGAAAGTCTGAGAGTTTGTTGGAACTCTCCGATCAAAGATCTGGTGGAAATTATAAATCTTGTTCAACAACTTGGGAGACATCCAAGACACCAGTAGGGTGTGATGGATATTGGAAAGAATTAAGTTATATTGATATTCATGGTCAACCCAAAACAGTTAGGGTTTGGGTTCTCAAGTCTAACTAAGTTGTTGAGTGTGTGTAGGATTGACCAAGAAGGACTGTTGATGTGTTCAACAGTGGTTATTCATATAAGCATCTGAGGTGAATAGTAGGTTACACATGGTAACACGTTATTTACTTCTGCGATAGATTATGTTTTACTGAAGGTGAAAAACTTTTTGTTAGGTTAAAGTGGGAGTCTGTTTGTGTTTACATTTCTGTTTTTAAAACCTTACTCCATAGAAACAAAATTTTAGGGGGAGAATTTTCCGTAAGCCAAAAAGAGTTAAGTTAGTGCGTGAGTTTAGGGGAGTAAGTTGTAACGTTGAAAAAGTTGAAAAAATCCAAAAACATGAAAATAGAAAATCAAAAATGAGTTTTCACTGTGTGGAAAAGAAGAAATGATAGTACATCAGCAATCACTGTAATTAAAACTATAATTTCTTTAGTGGGATAGCAGCTTCATCATATGATGTAGTATTAGGCAAAAAGCATGAAATAATCAACTTACCTTGGTGATATAAATGTAATTATGTATGAGTAGGTAGCATATCAGTGGTGTATGGTTTTATAACCTTAAATATTGCGTTGATAGATTTCCAAAATTTGAGGTTTTAAGTCTTTATATCGTTATTTCACCCGGGGTATCTGAGTTGTCCTTCTACTACATCCAGATATATGCTGACATACGCACAACCAGGATATCTTAAAAGAGCTAAAATGCCAAATCCTAGAAATTGAGGAAGCTCTCCTAGAGAGTTGTAAACATGTGCAAAATGCATTAATCGTACCAAAATTTTGGTATTTGCCCTAAGCCTCGTTGGATATTGGTCTCTTTGTTGTACGGAAGTACTGACCTATTCACGAATTATCTAATATTGTAAATAAAAAAGGATGAATTCCGGTATACTCACCTACTACAAGGAATCTTTGGGCATACCTTGATCGTGGGGGTATGTCCTGAAGTGGGACACACTAGTATATCATTATAAAATTACCTTAACATATCAATAGGTAATGGTACTAGAAATGTTCATTTATTTTATTTAAGTGGATAAACAATACTGGTAATCATCTTGAACTGCGTTTTTATGAAAATTACATATGGAATTATCTAATAGTGTGAAAACAGTTTGATATTGCTCATATGATCTTCTTACGGCTGATTCTCACAAAAATAGAATATTTATTTTCTTGTTAGGTATTTGTTTTCAGAAAGTATAAAAATACAAAAAAAATTGCTTTTAAAGTCTCCCAGTTTTGAACTGATGAGTGGTTTGTTTTTGCATGATAAGATAAAATATTGGTTTATCTTTAATGTGGAAAAGAACTAATGGTTTTTCGAGTTACTTGCATGTGTTTCTAAACAAATTAGTGCGATTATCAAAATGAAGTGCATAATTCAAGTAAAGTACATATTAAGAATTAAGTGCAGAATGTGTGAAGATGCATGGTAGGATCCTTCTACTACATTGCAATGGGAGATATAAAGGAATTTGGAGATATGTGCTTACCAGAGAATGCTAGTTCACTAATCAACAACGAATGAAAGTTTTGGGAATTGGAAGCATCCGCTAAGCGGGAGTCTGTTAATGTCAGAATCAGTGTGTAGCTGAAACTATCGAAAGTGCAAAAGATCACAAGATGTTTGAAGACAAAATTACAATATGAAGCTATAGTCAAGGGGGAATCTGTTGGTGCATATCTGTGACAACAGCTTAATAGTATAATAGTTTAGTCTTTGGATATTTTGTATTAGGCTTAGAATTTGTGTTTAGCTTGTATGGAGTTGTTATGGGCTTGGAGAATGGCTTAGCCTAGTCTAAAGCTCAGTATGCAGACATGTAGTATATATACATGTTGTGCATTAGGGTTTTGAGGTGAGATGAAGAACAGAGAGTGAGGTGTGAGAAATCTACAGAAAGTGGCTGAGAGATTTCTTGTGAGTCTTGAATTGATTGTAAACATTCGTGTTGGATAATTAATAAAAGACGGTTTGAAAGTGATTGTTCGTGTTTTTCGTATTTCTCATAATTCTGTGTAAATCTGATCTAGAGGATTCCGCACTCTAGGATGGATAGACGATTCTAAGAAGATCCATACGGATTAGGGGACCTACAGCTTCATCCTTTTAAGCTTTAAAACTCTATTCTGATCTATCTGCATGTTTTTCATCCAATCAGGTGGTGTTGTCTTGTGTAGAGGATCTTTGAGCATTGTTTGTATTCTGTTAATTTCTTCTTTAAGATCATTTGTTGACCAATCTTTGAACTATGATCTTGTAGCTTTGTAAGGTTTGTATTGCATAACATGGTCAAGGTAATCCTGTTTCAGTTCTTCATCCAGCTTAGCATTCACATGCCTTTGTAACATAGACTTACCCATATCTTTGGAAAAGTCTTCAATCATTCTTACTTTGCTCAGTTCATAAGACAAAATGCCTTGAGTAGTCTTGTCATCTTTCCATTTGCTATTCTCTTTGACAATATTCTTAGCTTGTTTAGCCTTCAACGTTAGATATTCATCTAAATTTCTTAGCTTTTTGTAACCAAAGAGAGATGGAAAGTCAAGTTTTGCATTATCCTCTACTGTGAAGAATGATTCAATTTCTTTTCGCACAGCCATCAGTTTCAGAGGATATTTGGTAGCAAAAGGTATGATGGATGGTAGTTGATAAATAGTTGGAAGTGAAATGGTTTAGGTGAGTATGATAAGGATGACGGTGAAGTGATAGGTTTTATGACAATTAGACTGGTGATGGAATCCCTTCATCATCATCTTCAACAACAGAAGTTTTTCTTTTGCGTTGGAATTTGATTTGTGGTGAAGGTGGTCGTAATGGAATTCTTGGTGGTATGGATAATGGCTGGGTTAAAGTGGGAAATGTGATCATGGCAGAGGTTTGATTAACATGTGTTGGAACATTTGCTGTTCCAGCATCTGCTAGCACATCAGCTGTACTAACATCTGTTGGTAGTGGAGATGATTTCTTTGGTGAGGGTTTTTGTTTCGTTTGAGGTGGTGGTGTTGGTTTTGTTGGAGCAGAGGATACACTTGTTGTAGGCATGGTAGTGGTTTTAGAAGAGGTGGTTATTGGCTATCTGA
This sequence comes from Scalesia atractyloides, assembly GCA_947069175.1. Lineage (NCBI taxonomy): Eukaryota > Viridiplantae > Streptophyta > Magnoliopsida > Asterales > Asteraceae > Scalesia > Scalesia atractyloides. The sequence goes on from CAMTDV010000029.1 coordinate 55,780,034, forward strand.
CATTTCTTGTTAACTTTCTTATTTTTGAAGTGCCAATGTCTTCTTTTTCCCATCTGCTTGGCATTTTCTTCTTCAATTAGTTTGGAAGCTTTAACTTCAAGTGTATCTTGCCTTCTATGCTTTTTTGTGGCAATTTCTTCTGCTAATTTGTTCAGGGTCTCATCAATCCATTTTTGAACACAAGCATCTGATGACACAGCAGAAGTTTAGTTTGTACAGTGATTGTAACAGGCCATAGATTTTGTTGCACCTTTGAATCTGGCCGCAACTTTCTCAGTTTATCCTTCTCCCACTTTTTAGCATCATCAACTTCTTCTTAAGGATTGTTGTAGGGGCAGAGCCAGTGGTTTTATCAAATATTCTTTGATGGCCTTGATGTCTGCTTGAGTATCTTTTTATCTGGCCTCAACCATGTTTCTAATAAGCTTCATGTGAGTTTCATGGTGAAGGTCAGCCAATTTCCTTTGAGCTATAATATTTGGTCGCACAGATTTCCATAGCTCATTGGTAATTTGTTATGTTCATGGTTGGCTTTGAGAATTTTGTAACATCTGCTTCATCATATCTTTCATTTCAGTGAATGAAGACTCCATTGATGTCTCTCCGTCAATTCTTTGTAACTCAATTCATCACCTAATTTAATAGGATAATCTGAATTCCTACCAGATGTAGTTGTATTTGGATCATCAACAAGAGGAATCTCCATGTTATCAGACCCAAATGCCCCTTTGTCTTGGAACTGGGGACTTCCAACTAGAGCAGAGGTTACAATTGTAGCCTCAACAGTTGTTGCCTTTAAGAAAGTCTGATGGATGTAACCACTGTCTAACAGAAACACTGTCGTGTCATCAGTCATAGTGGCTACTTCATTTAAATTACCACCAAGAGTTACTTGTAACTCATGGGGTGTAACCTCCTCAGCTGTTTCTGGGTTAGCAAAGAGATTTAACTCAGACTCAGTCACATGTGGAGATGATCTCTCATGAGCATGTGATTGAGAGGAACTAATTTGTGTTTGAGTTATCTTAACTGCATGAAACAGAGTTATGATAGTAGGTGGAATTGAGGGTGATGGTTGTGGAGTAGAACGAGAATTTACCCTGGGAGAGGGGCTTAGAAACAAAGATTCAATTGAATCATCTACTTCATAATGTGGGATCCCCGTACTTACAACCTGTTCCTTTTTGTGAGGAAGTAGGAGGAGTTTGGCTTTCAGGTGGAGATCTTTCCAACTGTTGCGAGGAAGTAACAACAGTGGTTTCAAGTGGCTTTTGTGTTACCACAAGGTTATCCTCTCGAATCTCATCTTCCAGCGGTGCCTTTTTATGAATTGCGGTTTTGGTAGGCTTTTTGGATTTTTCTGGTCTGGGTTTCACAACACTGGTTGTGGTGTCATGATCACTAGGAGCAGTAGGCTCAGCAACAGAGGTTTGAGCTTGAGATGTGGACTCATCCAAAATTTTCTCATCCCACTTTGCTTTTGTTTTGGAAACCTTTGATTCCATATTTGTTTTTCTTTTAAAGGTTTCAATAGTAAGACTCTTCATCTTAAAGACAACTCCCTTTTTAAAATCTTTTTCTGGAAGTTGTTTTTGTAGATAATAGCTTAAAAGCCTTGGATATAAAAGAAAAGCGTTATTTTTTGAAATTTTATTATAGTTTGCCACCAAGTCCATAAACAATACCTGGGATAGATTAAAATCAGATTTTCTCAGAATACCATATCCTAGAAATTGAATATTTGTGGAATCTCATTAAAGAGGTGGTCTTTGCTGAAAGACAGGTAAGTAAGTTATGGAAAAAAAATATCTCATTTCAGCTGGAAAGTTTGGTTTAAAAATGGTAACACCATATAACTGACCCTCATACCCACGTTCTATGAACTCAGCATGTAATTGCAGCTTGCCAAAAGAAGTGTTCCCATCTAGGTCATTGAGACCAAAAGTTGTGGAAATTGAACATAGGGAAATTTGTAACGCCTCGCTTTTTCGTATTTTCCTTAATTAGAAAGTGTGATCGTATTCCTATTTATGGAAACTTGGATTCGTATCACATTCGTATTTCATTCCCAACCTTGCAATCTGAGACTTTGATCGTAATAAAAATTCATACTTAATACATACTTGTCTTACATGCATATGATCATTAATTACGTGTTTACATACAAACCGATACTTCTTATACGTTCAAATACTCATACTTACATACTCGATACACAAAATATGCTTACATACATGTTATACACTTAAAAATATGCCAAAACACCAAGTTTTAGCTAAAATGAAGGAAAAACCAAGTTCAGGGCCAATTTGGAAAATCTGCCAAAATAGGCCTCTGGCGGGGGGCGAGAGGATAAGTTAAATCCTCTCGCAGGGCGCGAGAGACCCCAATCCGCAAAAAGTTGTTTCTTACTTACGGGTTGGTCCATTTTCACACTTTTTTTACACCCAATCACCTCTAAACCTCATTTTACTCAAAACCCTACTAAACCACTATATAAGCAAGCTTCGTAACACTCATTTTCACTTTCCAAACTCCTCACCACGCTCAAAACACTCCCAAATCAGTTGTAAACTCAAGAACAAGGCAGAAAACTTGAAGTGCAAAAGTGAGTCCAAACTCACTTTTCTTCATCTTTTCTTCATCAAATCTTCCTCTACAAATCCTGGAACACATCTAGGATTGTTTCCACGGGTTTTCCATGGAAAACTAAGGTGGAACATCACCATTTTGAGGTCCAAACTTTCTGTTGTGGAAGATAAACTTTATTCAAACATACTTTTTCTAAGATAAACTTGTGCTATTTGTGCCTCTAATCAAACCCATGGTTAGTGAGCTAAGCCAAGGTTGTTTCATACAAATTAGGAGGTGTAAAATACCTCCAAACTTTCTGTTATACTAAGGGTTTTAAACCCATAAGTGTTGAGCCATCCAAGCTTACAAGCTTGTGTTTGGTGAAGGTGTGATTACATGGAAGCCTTGGCTATCCAACTTTTCAATCCACCCCTCACTTGATGATTTCTATCCATTAAGCTACGGTTCACCTAGCTTGCTTATTCGATTCGAAGCGTAGCTTAGTGATGTACTATACTCTTAACCATCCGAATTGTCCTTGTGGAAATTTGTGTATTGGTGAATCTTACGAAAGAGGTTTAGGATGGTTATCCTCCGACCTCCATGCATGATTTCTATGACTTACATGATATCCATGAATTATATGAAATCTATGAAAGACTTGTATAATATATGTAAACTATATATATGTAAATAATATATATAACCGAACCTTTGACGATGACCATATGGTTAACTTGTCCTAATATTAGGTTATTTTATTTATGACCTAACCATCGTTACGATTCTATTGGGCATGACCCATTTAAACACAAACACCCTTCGGGGCTTATAGTGTCAAAACCGAGCGTTAACGTCTAGATAAATACTTTCGACTATACATACTTTTCGCATACTTTAATTCCGAAATTATCAACTCCATTGTTAAATCAATACTCACACACCTATGTTTCCTTGTGTAGGATAACTTGGTGTTCATTCCCCTAATCAACCTAAACGCTCTCGCGAAATTAACTTTGCAAAACCGTGAGTACACTCGACACCCTTTTTACGCTTTACACTTTTGGGTGCAATATGTTAATCTATTATAAATACACTAAATCACCCTTTTATTCTATGAAATCACATAAACAATCCATCATACATGCTATAGTTATGTGATACTTGAATTGTTACTTGGTACATTCTTATGTGATACTAAATGTCATTAACTTCGATCAAGCCTCCCTTAACATGTATAGTGCTATAGGAGTAATGACCGCCCGTATTCTTGTGGTTAATGTTAAGCTTTAATCTATTATGCGCTACACTATAGGATTGACTTGTAGTTCACATGCCTTGTTTACATTTATCTCGTATACTAGCTTATCATGTGGATTTGTTTAAATCTTTCTATTACTTATGCTATGATATCAAACTTGTGTACTCGTCAATACTTTGTTATTGAACTAACTTTTTAACATGTTGCAGGTTGATGAGATTGACATGACGAAACTTAGTAGGATCGGCATAGAAATACGCTTAGAATGCTAAGTTATCTAATATATTTTGTTGAACATGTTTTGTATGTTGTGTTTCGTATTTGAACTGTATTAAATGAAATGAGTTGTTTAATTAAATAATGTCACAATTAGTGTTATGATATCTCGAGCAATCTAGTTCGTCTCACTCTGATGTTTCCGCCATCGGTTGGGGTGTGACTGATTGGTATCAGAGCCATAACTATAGGGAATTAGGTAGAATTGTCATGTTCGACCTAGTCTATAGTTTAAGTGTCCAACTTAACCTTTCTTGATTCATGCTTAAAATGTTAATTCTTCCTATTTGCTTCTTCCTATTTCTTTTGTCTTAATATATATACAACGTGTCTGTCACACCCTGGTCATAGTGGAAGCGCAAGTGTGTGACTATTAGGTAATCATTACATCCAATCTAGTAAACAATAAAATTTAACAACGATGCCATGACATTAATATGTTTCGTTCCATAATTACAACCATCCAAAAGTGAAATCACATTGTTATATGTTTCAGTTTGTCATCATAACAAATAATTTAAAACACATTGTTTCAAAATAAGACATTGTTTTCATCACAAATTCATATTGAGGTTTTGACCACTATATTCCCATACGAAATTGTGATATAAAAGGCAAACCCTCCAAAAGTTGATACATCGTTGCCTTGACAATTTCCCATACTCGAATCTTATCACCAGCTCATGCCTTGCGTCCTGAAATACATGTAATTTAAAAAGTCAACATAAAGTTGGCGAGTTCATGTATGTTTTCGTATAAAAATGTCATTCTTGAGATCCAGTAATGAAATTCGAGTATGTTATTAGCATTCATGGAGTTTAAGGATCTATTAGTGTGTAGCTAGCACCCTGACATATGTACCATAAGTAAGTAACCAACCCGAGACAACTCTTGACATCATTTGGGATCACAAAAGCACTCCTAACCGGTTAATACACCAGGAGTGGAGTGTGCCTCATGCTCTATAGATCTACACCTTTTGCACCTTGGTGACTAAGTGATTAATGGTTACTGTTGTCATCATCCTCCTTACGCACGTTGATCGTGGTAGCAACTAACCCCATTTCTAACATACCGTTTGTTAAGACATGTATTTCCCCTCCATAGTTATTAAAACAAAACTTTGAAATAATTGAAAGGATGGACATGAACTCACAGGTTTGCTTTCCGAAAGTCGTACAAGTAACAGTCGGTGTCCGTACACGTGTGTAACCTACATGTGTATTAAGTTTATGAGACACCTAGGCCTCAATGGACCTTGTACTCGTTCTTCATATTGAATTCTTGTTATGTATTTCCTTGTTATGATAGAACAACTTTTAAATGTTATTGTAGTATTGATAGTTCGCTTGTTTGATTAATAGTGTTATATATTTTTTCAAGAATATATATATATCAAAATATATTTATATTGTTATCATTCTTTGATCATGTGTAGCATGTCATTGGGCCTAGCCCATGTAATTTATGTCTTTGGGCCTAGCCAATACTATTTATATTTTTTGGGCCTAGCCCATATTATTTTCATCTTTTGGGCCTAGCCCATATTATTTATATGTTTTTGGGCTTTATCTATATATATTATGGAATTGGACCTAGCCCATATTATTTATATCTTTTTAGGCTTTGTCCATATATATTATGGAATTGGGCCTAGCCCATGCTTTATAAACTTTATAAATTTGGGCCTAGCCCATGCTTTTATAAATTTGGGCTGCCCAAATTTATTTATAAGAGCCCATTTTTTATAAGTTTACAATTATATCATTTTTAACTTTCCGGACTTTTGGTTTCGATAACATATTTATGTTAAACGTCTAAATATATATTTTAGACTCGTCGTCGGCGTCATTTGTTATGCTTTTTCTTGTCGATGATCGGCCGTCATCGTAATGACTCTTCGTGTCAGCGATTCACCCGTTGGTCGTTGACGCGCCGATGTGTTCGCCCATTGTCCATGTTGCTTTGTTTGTCCGATTTTTGTTTCGACGCTTTGTAAGAATATATTTGTTTATGTCACCACACTTGGTATTATTTTCAAGTGTTTGTATTTTTGTTTATGATTGGGTACTTTTATTATGAATACCCTAAACTTCTAAATACATACACATACAATACACATATGTATTTATACAAAATCCTTGGTGACAAAATGTATATACATATTTTTAATTCCCATGTAAATATATATATATTTATAACAATTACTATTTTTACTTGTAAAAAAATATATATATATACTTGTTAAATACTTGGGTATTTAGTGTTTAACCCTTGACATTAGAACTTTCTTAATGTAAGTTTCTAAACGTGTTTAGTCCCGCTAATCACCCCATTAATCGTGTCTTAATCGCGATTAGATTTTTAGAAAATTTCGTCATAGTTTCCCCTAAACTATGGCGTTTCCACATTTAAAAACGTATTTAAAACCTGTTTAAGCTCAAAATCAAGATTAACAGTTCATCACAACCCTTCCTATTACTTATTTACAATGTTATAGTATCATCATCTATGTCCTTTTTAGTGTTAAACTTCTATTAAATCATGACAAGATGTCCAATATTTATTAGCACTTTATATATCACCATTTTGTCATACTTTCAACCTCTTTATTTCTATACTTTTTAAGATGGTTACCACTTAAATAATAAAGCTCATTTCTTATAAAATCATTCATGTGTAGTAAAATTATTTTTAGATTGTAGTAATCCTCATGGATGATGTAGTTGATGATCTTGTTTTGATTTAAACACTATAATGTTTAAATCTTCATTCATTTTTTATACTTGATCATACAAGATCATTCAACTTTTATAACATACTTTAACATAAGCAACATCAACATGCTAACTAAATACCATATAAACACATAATCAACACAAAATAAACAATATTTAGTGTTATTATTATGGTGTGTTTTAGGGTTTTTGGTTTATCTTTTCTTCATTTTCAAGATGATCAACTTGTACATCACTAATCTAGACATAAAAATAAGTTAGATTATGAAAGAATAAGTCTTACAATGGGTGCATAAGTGTATGATGATCTTAGAAGGAAAATGAAGCTCCAAAGAAGACCTAATGATCCTCCATCCTTGCTAGCTTCTTGAATGGTCTTGATGAGGCTTTAAAGTGAGTGTGAAGTGGTGTTTAATGGTGGCTAAATGGTGGTGTTAAGGGTGGTGGTGGAGCCGTGGGTTTAGAGAGAGATAGAGTGAGATGGTTGAAATTTTGGTTGTGAAAAATGATAATGATCAAATATATGAAATGATATATAATCACATCATCTTTCAAGATCAACATTCTTCAACACACACCATGCTTCAAATCTTCTACTTTCAACAAAATCAAGTGGGTGTGGGACCCACTTGAACCGTCAAAATGAGGGGGTAAAGTGTAACTATTTTTTTACACGTGTTGAAATATAGGATATTTTGGTCATTAGGCTAAGTATTTGTGATAATCTTGCATCCTTAGCATAAGATTAGGGTTTAGTGTGTTATTACATGCTAATTAATCCACTTAGTCCTCCAATATAAGTTTCGGATGACGGAAATATCGTTAGATCGCTCATCGTCGCAATAATCGCTAATAAACGAACTTATTTATTTAGTACCGGAAGCTTTTGTTTTTGACCACCACAATTGTCATGGTGTCTACTTAGTGCATTTCTGACCTAAAAATATTCATAACTAGTTCTCTAGATGGTTATACAATGAGTTAGGATGGCCAAGATTCCTTTCGTTCGATCGTTTGCTCGATATCGGCACTTTTATATTCCGCCGTCGAACTTTTCTGAAAGTTGTGTTTCTGTGGCCTCATGTTAGTTGAATGGATTCTGAGTCCCAAATGAGGTTTAACTAGTTTGCTAGGTGCATGAATGAGGCTATCGGCCACTAAAGTGTTCGTCGTTTCGACAACCGTCTCTTTCCGGTCGAATTGTGCATTATTTTCCGAATGACCAGGAACGATGTATTTTGTGCATTCTTACTACTCTCACATTGTCTTAGGGTGATTAACATAGTTTTATTAATATTCTTACCTCCGGAATCCACCGAATTAGTGCTGCGACAAACTGACATTTGTCGCCTTTTTGGTCGAAACGGACAATTTTGCAATTTAGGCGTTGTACCGGAAAGTTATGTATTATTGTAATGGTTGATCTCAAATAAGTGTTTTCAATATTAATATTCTTACCTCCGGAATCCACCGAATGCGTTCTCCTTCGGTGGGGCGGCATCGCCTTGTTACATTTTGTTCGTGAAGATCCAAAAAGGACTTAGGGATACACAACCCTAGTCAATACAAGTTTTTACATTACAAAAAGTAGGATTTTCTTCTACATTGCTTCTTCACGTCATCAAGTTGTCTTCAAAAAGCTGGGATCTTCAAACCTGAGTCTTCATGAGCTAAGTCATCAAAAGTACATCTAATCCCCAAAAGATAAGCACAACGTGCTATCGAGGTGGAGGGGGCGGTGGAAATGGTGTTTGGTGAAGCATACCGTGATGGTAAGCCACCTCCTCCTCTAGGCCAGAAATGCGCCTAGTAGCATAAGTCTGGAAATGTTCTCACTCCTGCACTCGCGCCTAAGATGGGCATGACGAGTGGTGAAATGGGCAGTCAAAAGGTGGAGCCGATGTGGTGTGATAGTGGTAGTGGTGGTGATGGTGATGGTGGTGGGTATGATGGTGGGGGTGGTAGTGGCAATGATGGTGGTGGGGTGTGGCTCTAGCAGCAGCATGAGCAGTGCGCTGGGTCTCTAATTCCCACATCCTGCGAAAGATCAAGGAAAGCTGAAGATCATGTGAAGTCACCCTTTCCTCCACAGGAGTCTGAGGGAAGTGTGAGGGGTGATAGGGGTCAGAAGGGCTCATACCCGGTGGGGGTGTCGGGGTAGACATACCCGCAGTAGGTGGTATGGGGCGTGGGGCATATATGGGAGGTGATCCAGTAGAGAAAGAAGGTCCTGCCATGTGGGAAGGTCCAGCTGCAGATGCGTTGAAAACAGGGTGGTAAGTGGACCTCCTAGAGAAACATGGGGGTGGCTGCTCTGGGGCGCGTGGAGTACGGCTCAGTGAATAATATCGGGTGGGTCCCGAGTAGTGAGCGGGTCCAACGTATGGAACGGATCCATGGGTCGGGCTACTAGTTGGAAATGAGCTGACATGAGCCGGTGAGGTTGCAGGGGGTGATTACATCGATCCAGGCATATCTGGGGTAGCAGAAGGGGCATCGTCTGCCATATGCTAGCTCTAGGTGGCATCTGAGGATGACGAGATGTCAACGTCTGGTATGATAGGGGGTGGGATCTCGAGTATAGCTATGTCATCAAAGACCTCTCCGTCACCAAGGTCATCCTTCATATGCTCGACGTGGAAGACTGGTATATCATCATTATCATCGTCCAGATCAATAACTGGAGGAACCATGGCAAGAGGCATAGCCAAGTGTACGATCGCATGCTCGCCCTCTGGATGGCCATAAACGATAACATCGTGCGGGGGCTGTGGAACGGCTAGCACGTCGTCTGCTGGTGGTGCATCGTCCGCAATAGGATCAATAAGAGCAAGCGGCTGAAGGTTATCAAGGTCTCCATGGTCGGCTCCATCCCCAAGGGGTAGGGCCTCAGCATCAGGGTCGTATCCATCATCAGATACATACTCCATAGGTCCTCTTCGTAACTCGACGAGGAAGACATAGTCCTGGCAAATATTCCATACAATGCATATATATTCATGTTAGTAATTTAATATTACTTATGATATATTTTATATTAATCACCACCCCTCATGCACGACTTGTTCTCTTCTGTTTTCACATGTAATCTTACTGTTTTGTGTCTATCCACTATAGACTAATCATGTATTGATCCTTGCTCGTTACTTATAATTGAGCTCGTGGTGATAGATCCTCATGTTATCGTGACACAATGAAAACCTTTTTGCTATCTTGTTATAATTCCAAAACATTTCTATTATGTTTAAAATTTTGTTTTCATGTGTGAGCCCCTGGTGATTGTAGACCAAACTTTAATAAAAAGTTTTTCCCCAGCTCATAACAATCGGAGCTCTGATACCAACCTGTCACACCCTGGTCGTAGCGGAAGCGCAAGTGTGTGACTATTAGGTAATCATCGCATCCAATCTAGTATTCAAATTTAACATCGATGCCATGCCATTATTAAGTTTCTTCCATAATTACAACCATCCAAAAGTGAAATCACATTGTTATCTGCTTCAGTTTGTCATCATAAGACATAATTTAAAACACATTGTTTCAAAATAAGACATTGTTTTCATCACAAATTCATATTGAGGTTTTGACCCCTATCTACCCATACAAAGTTGGGATATAAAAGGCAACCCTCCAAAAGGTGATACATCGTTGCCTTGACAATTTCCCGTACCTGAATCTTATCACCAGCTCAGCCTTGCGTCCTGAAATACATGTAATTTAAAAAGTCAACATAAAGTTGGCGAGTTCATGTAGTTAATATTTTCGTATAAAAATGTCATTCTTGAAATTCAGTAATGAAATCTGAGTATGTTATTAGCATTCATGGAGTATAAGGATCTATCAGTGTGTAGCTAGCACCCTGACATATGTACCATAAGTAAGTAACCAACCCGAGACAACTCTTGACATCATTTGGGATCACAAAAGAACTCCTAACCGGTTAATAAACCAGGAGTGGAGCGTGCCTCAAGCTCTATAGATCTACATCTTTTGCACCTTGGTCACTAAGTGATTAATGGTTACTGTTGTCATCATCCTCCTTACGCACGTTGATCGTGTTAGCAACTAACCCCATTTCTAACATACCGTTTGTTAAGACATGTATTTCCCCTCCATAGTTATTAAAACAAAACATTGAAATAATTGAAAGGAGGGACATGAACACACAATTTTGCTTTCCAAAAGTCATACTAGTAACGGTCGGTGTCCGTACACGTGTGTAACCTACATGTGTATTAAGTTTATTAGACACCTAGGCCTCAATGGACCTTGTACTCGTTCTTCATCTTGAATTCTTGTTACGTATTTCCTTGTTATGATAGAACAACTTTTAATGTTATTGTAGTGTTGGTAGTTCGCTTGTTCGATTAATAGTGTTATATATTTTTCTCAAGAATATATATATATATATTGTATCATTCTTTGATCATGTGTAGCATGTCATTGGGCCTAGCCCATATTATTATATCTTTTTTGGCTTTGTCCATATATATTATGGAATTGGGCCTAGCCCAAATTTATTTATAAGTGCCCATGTTTTATAAATTTACAATTATATCATTTTTAACTTTCCGGACTTTTGGTTTCGATAACATATTTATGTTAAACGTCTAAATATATATTTTAGACTCGTCATTGGCGTCGTTTATTATGCTTTTTCTTGTCGACGATCACCCGTCATCGTAATGACTGTTCGTGTCGGCGATTCACCCGTTGGTCGTTGACGCGCCGATGTGTTCGCCCATTGTCCCTATTGCTTTGTTTGTCCGATTTTTGTTTCGACGCTTTGTAAGAATATATTTGTTTATGTCACCACACTTGCTATTATTTTCAAGTGTTTGTATTTTTGTTTATGATTGGGTACTTTTATTATGAATACCCTAAGCTTCTAAATACATACACATACAATACATATATGTATTTATACAAAATCCTTGGTGACAAAATGTATATACATATTTTTAATTCCCATGTAAATATATATATATTTATAAAAGTTACTCATTTTTACTTGTAAAAATATATATATATGTACTTGTTAAATACTTGGGTATTTAGTGTTTAACCCTTGACATTAGAACTTTCTTAATGACGATTTAAGTTACTAAACGTGTTTAGTCCCGCTAATCACCCCATTAATCGTGTCTTAATCGCGATTAGATTTTTAGAAAATTTTGCCATAGTTTCCCCTAAACTATGGCATTTTCCACGTTTCAAAAACGTATTTAAAACCTGTTTAAGCTCAAAATCAAGATCAACAATTCATCACAACCCTTCCTATTACTTATTTACAATGTTATAGTATCATCATCCATGTCCCTTTTAGTGTTAAACTTCTACTAAATCATGACAAGATTTCCAATATTTATTAGCACTTTATATATCACCATTTTGTCATACTTTCAACCTCTTGATTTCTATACTTTTTAAGATGATTACCACTTAAATAATAATGCTCATTTCTTATAAAATCATTCATGTGTAGTAAAATTATTTTTAGATTGTCGTAATCTTCATGGATGATGTAGTTGATGATCTTGTTTTGATTTAAACACTATCATGTTTAAATCTTCATTCATTTTTTTATACTTAATCTTACAAGATCATTCAACTTTTATAACATACATTAACATAAGCAACATCAACATGCTAACTACATACCATATAAACACACAATCAACACAAAATAAACAATATTTAGTGTTATTATTATGGTGTGTTTTAGGGTTTTTGGTTTATCTTTTCTTCATTTTCAAGATGGATCAACTTGTACATCACTAATCTAGACATAAAAGAATCTAGATTATGAAGGAATAAGTCTTACAATGGGTGCACGAGTTTATGATGATCTTAGAAGGAAAATGAAGCTCCAAAGAAGACCTAATGATCCTCCATCCTTGCTAGCTTCTTGAATGGTCTTGATGAGGCTTTAAAGTGCGTGTGAAGTTGTGTTTAATGGTGGCTAAATGGTGATGTTAAGGATGGTGGTGGAGTCGTGGGTTTAGAGAGAGATAGAGTGAGATGGTTGAAATTTTAGTTGTGAAAAATGATAATGATCAAATATATGAAATGATATATAATCACATCATCTTTCAAGATCAACATTCTTCAATACACACCATGCTTCAAATCTTCTATTTTCAACAAAATCAAGTGGGTGTGGGACCCACTTGAATCGTCAAAATTAGGGGGTAAAGTGTAACTATTTTCTTACACATGTTGAAATATAGGATATTTTGGTCATTAGGCTAAGTATTTGTGATAATCTTGCATCCTTAGCATAAGATTAGCATTTAGTGTGTTATTACATGGTAATTAATCCACCTAGTCCTCTAATATAAGTTTTGGATGACGGAAATGTCGTTAGATCGCTCATTGTCGCAATAATCGCTAATAAACGAACTTATTTATTTAGTACCGGAAGCTTTTGTTTTCGACCACCACAATTGTCATGGTGTCTACTTAGTGCATATCCGACCTAATAATATGCATAACTAGTTCTCTAGACGGTTATACAATGAGTTAGGATGGCCACGATTCCTTTCGTTCGATCATTCGCTCGAATCGGCACTTTTATATTCCGCCGTCGAACTTTTCTGAAAGTTGTGTTTCTGTGGCCTCATGTTAGTTGAATGGATTCTGAGTCCCAAATGAGGCTTAACTAGTTTGCTAGGTGCATGAATGAGGCTATCGGCCACTAAAGTGTTCGTCGTTTCGACAACCGTTGCTTTCTGGTCGAATTGTGCACTATTTGCCGAATGACCGGGAAAAATGTCTTTTGTGCATTCTTGCTATTATCACATTGTCTTAGGGTGATTAACATTGTTTTATGAATATTCTTACCTCCGGAATCCACCGAATTAGTGCTGCGGACAAACTGACATTTGTCGCCTTTTTGGTCGAAACGGACAATTTTGCAATTTAGGCGTTGTACCGGAAAGTTATGTATTATTTTAATGGTTGATCTCAAATAAGTGTTTTCATTTAGGTATGGCATTAACATGTCGTTATTCCTTGTTCTGATTCGTTTTAGCGGCTTTACCGACATAGTTAGTGTCACCACAATTAGTGCGCCCAACACATTCTACCAACACTTTTAGGACACTGTTTTGGTTTGTTCCGTGTCGTAACGGAAACCAGTATATGTTATGATCAGATTTACTTGCCCTAATTCTTATTATACGACGTACGACTTAGTTACGAAATTAAACTACGATAATTTGCATGAGATTATAGAATGAAATTAGTGATTAACTTGCACAGAATTACCGGTTATTTGCCATTTGTCACATTGTCTTTCCTAAGGCACATACACAAGTTATACACTTGAAGACTTGAAGACACTCATACTATAAACCAGAAGATCTCACCAAAATAGGGGTTTGAAACCCGCACTCTGGTGATCACTCTCAATCCGCGTATTTGATTTTACACGAAATTACACCATCAAGTTAGGAGGGAAATCCACATCTTGATGGGAATTTCCATTTCATACTCTAGTGGACCCTTACCAACGAGTCGGAATTCGCTCCTCGTTTGTTAAGTACACCACGCTTAGGGTACGACGTTGTCAAGTTAGGGGTGAAAACTGCACCTTGTCAACTAGTCCCATTCCTTGATTTTCAATCTCGCCAAAGTTTTGATTTTTCGATCGGTTAGAGTGTGCAGTCCTGGAAGGGTAAAGTGTCGTTAATCGCTTCTCGACGAGAGCACTCTAGTTATAGGCCAAAGCACGTTTCTCTATGTTGAAAGGATCTTGATTCACTTTGGAATAGTCGACGTTTCTCAACCCGAAACACTCTTATGTTTTATTAAGCCTATCTTTTATGTATCTCAATTATCATGTGTTTTTAATACTTGTTACCTTATTCATTTCTAACCCGATGCACAACCCACACACCTTTCGTAACCAAAACAATAAGAATAATCCTCGTGAACCAACTAAATTTATTCTCCTTATGCAAAACATACATGTTTATGCTTTTGAATGCTTATATGCTTATGCTATCTATGTGAATTCATACGTGTTACATTATACTTATATGCTCAAAGATGAATTCTTTGTATAAAAACGCATTATGATCAAAGCCTAAATCTATCTTCTATTGTCGAATCCTTAGATGTCTTTCTCTCAAAGCGTTATGGGTAAGAGGAAGTCCAAGTCCAAGTTCCAATCTGATTCCATGTCCAAAAAGGATTGCATGAAGTTCATGGCCGAACAAATGGCCGAGCATATGGCCAAGGTCATACCCGATGTCGTCAGCAAAATCCAACCTCCACCCAATGCCGAATCACCTCACACCTCCGTCGACTTCAAGGCCGAACCACCTAACTCCACCTTTACCCATAAGCAATTTTGCTCTTGCAATCCCTTACCTTTCACCGGCGAAGGAGACGCCACCAAGTTACTACAATGGTTCGACGCCACGGAGGTCACTTTTATTCAAAGTGGTTGTCCCGACCACCTGGGTACCATGAAGCTACAAGAGTGCTCCAATCAAAGGCTCTTGATTGGTGGACTTCCGAGCGTAATGCTCGTGGTAAGGATGCCTCTCACATCCTCCCATGGGCCGAGCTCAAGAAGTTGATGGAAAATGAATTCTGCCCTCCTCATGAGCGCTAACGACTCGAGAACGAGTTTTAAGCAGCTAAGCGCATTTTGCCCTAGCCAGGTCGACACGGCCAAAAAGGAAGTTGCCAAATACATACGCTGCCTCCCTCCTCACCTCACGGATCTTGTCGACACCACCTCACCCAAAACCCTTGAGGAAGCTTTTCGCCTATCTACCCGGCTGAACAATAACCATGTCCTTCGTGAAGCCTCCAAGCCTTCATTGAGGAAAGCCCACCAAGCAACCACTAAAGCCCTCACCGAGCCTACCTCACCCAAACCCCCAAGAAGCAACACTAAAGGCAAGAAGCGGAAGGCTTCGAGCCAGAATTGGGTGGTAGTCACTTCGCCGAACTCCCAATAGCTAGCCTTAGCCTCACCCAAACCCCTCAAGAAAACATACACTAGGCCACATCCTAAGTGTAACACATGTCCTTTCCATCATCTTGTCACCGCCCCTTGCCACCTATGTACTATCTGCAATAGGTATGGGCATTTCGCCCAGCAATGTCGGAATGCTCCGCAAGCCCATATCAACCAAGCCCGAGCCTTAACCGCACCCCAAAACCCTACCGCCAACCAAAACCAACCTCTCGCACCCACTGCTCATGCCTGCTTCAGATGCGGAGACCCAAACCATTTCGCCAACAACTGCCCGCAGCACAACAACAACAACAACCAGCAGCAGCAGTAAGCTCGTGGCCGAGCCTTCGTCATCCCTGCCGCACAAGCCCAAAACTCCAATGATGTCATTTTGGGTACGTTTCTTGTTAACAATGTTTACACTACATGTTTATTTGATACTGGTGCAAATAAAAGTTTGTATCCATTGAATTCGAACCATTACTTATGTGTAGTCGTTCTAAGTTGCCTAAATCATTCAAAGTCGAAGTCGTTGATCCGTCACTGTCGATTCTGTCCTTTCTAATTGCTCTTTAAATACGTTTTCTATTGACCTCATAGTCCTTTCTAATTGCTCTTTAAATACGTTTTCTATTGACCTCATACCCTTGCAAATGGGTAGCTTCGATATCATAGTAGGTATGGATTGGCTTAGGCGGGTCCGTGCTGAAGTTGTTTGTTCGGAAATGTACATTCGCCTTCCCCTTCCCAATGACGACTCCTTACACGTCTATGGAGAGAAACCTTCCAAAGGTCTCAAGCTTATGCCGTGTATCCAAGCGAACAAGTACTTGCATAAGGAATACTTCGCCTTTCTTGCCCACGTTGTGGAAAATAAGGATAAGGGTCCAAGCGTGAGTGAAGTTCCCGTTGTGTGCGATTTCCCTGACGTCATCCCTGAGGATCTTGCTGGTCCTCCTCCTCCCCGTTTTGTTGACTTTTGCATCGACCTCATCCCTGGCGCCACTCCGGTCGCAAAATCCCCCTATCAATTAGCACCCTCGGAGATGCAAGAGCTGTCTAGTCAACTTCAAGAGCTTCTTGATAAAGGCTTCATACGTCCTAGCACATCTCCTTGGGGCGCTCCCATTCTGTTCGTCAAAAAGAAAGACGGATCCTTTCGTATGTGCATCGACTATCGTGAGCTCAACAAGCTTACGGTCAAGAACCGATACCCCCTTCCTCGCATCGACGACCTTTTTGATCAGCTTTAAGGTGCGACTTGTTTCTCAAAAATTGACTTTCGCTCTGGTTATCATCAACTTCGAGTTCTTGAAGAAGATATACCCAAAACCGTGTTTCGCACACGTTATGGGCACTACGAGTTCGTGGTCATGCCATTTGGTCTGACCAACGCACCCGCCGTTTTTTATGGAATTAATGAATCGCATGTGTAAGCCCTATCTCGACCGATTCGTGATCGTCTTAATTGACGATATCCTAATCTATTCCAAGACGTGAGAGGAGCAAGGTCGACAATTGCGTCTTATCCTTCAGCTTTTGCATACTGAACGTCTCTACGCCAAGTTCTCCAAGTGTGAATTTTGGCTAAAGGAGGTTCAAATCCTTGGTCATGTTGTCAACGAACTTGGTATTCACGTTAACCCCACGAAAATTAAGGCACTAAAAAATTGGATGGCTTCGGAGTCTCCGTCCGAAATTCGTTTGTTTCTCGGCTTAGCCGGTTAGGACCGTCGGTTTATTTTGAACTTCTCAAAAATTGTCGTACCTCTCACTTCTTTGACCCAAAAGGATAAGCCTTTTGTTTGTAGTTCGAACAAGAGGAGTCTTTTCAAACGCTTAAGGACATGCTTTGCAATGCTCCTATCCTAACCCTTCCCGATGGTACCGACGACTTTGTCGTGTATTGCGATGCCTCCGGAAAAGGTCTTGGTTGTGTTCTTATGCAATGAGACAAGGTCATCACTTACGCGTCACCATAACTCAAGATTCATGAGAAAAACTACACTACGCACGACCTCAAACTTGGTGCAGGTCTTTTTGCATTAAAGATATGGCGACACTACCTTTACGGTATAAAGTGTACGGTCTTCACTGACCATAAGAGCCTCCAGCACATCTTTAATAAAAAAGAACTTAACATGCGTCAGCGTCGTTGGATTGAATTATTAAACGACTACGACTGCGATATCCGCTACCACCCCGGTAAAGCGAATGTTGTGGGCGATGCACTTAGTTGGAAACTCATGTTAAGAGTGTACGTTGTTACCAAACTTTGGGAAAGCTTCAAGAGATGATTCGTGAAGCCCATACTCGACCGTTAATGAGGGTAACCTCGATAATGAGTTGAAGTGGGATGCTGAAAACCAACTCGTGACCAAATCCAATGGTATCATGTGCTATCGTGACCGTATTTGGATTCCAAATTGTGATAATCTTCGTGACCTCTTGATGAGTGAAGCTCATAAATATCGCTATTCTATTAATCCTGGCACTGATAAGATGTATCACGACCTTCGTGCGTCATATTGTTGGCCTGGAATGAAGAAAGATATCGCCTGTTACGTTTCAAAATGCCTAACTTGTTCCAAGGTAAAGGCCGAACATCAACGCCCCTCTAGCTTACTCGAACAACCAGAAATTCATGTTTGGAAATAGGAGAGTATTGCCATAGATTTCATTACCAAACTCCCTCATACATCGTCTGGTCACGATAGTATTTGGGTAATCGTCGACCGTCTGACCAAGTCTGCTCATTTCCTTCCAATACGTAAAGATTATCTAGTTGAGAAATTGGCTCGTATCTACACGAATGAAGTCATTTGTCATCACGGTATTCCCATTGATATTATTTGGACCGTTTTGGTTGTTTCACTTCTCGTCTTTGGCAAACGTATCAAAAGGCTCTTGGTACTCAACTCAACCTTAGTACTGCTTTCCATCCTCAGTCCGATGGTCAAACCGAGCATACTATCAAAACTCTAGAGGATGTGCTTTGTTCTCGTGTAATCGATTTTGGTGGCAACTGGGACATGCACTTGCCTTTGGTCAAATTCTCATACAATAACAGTTACCACGCGAGTATTCAAATGGCACCATTTGAGGCATTGTATGGACGCAAGTTTCGATCGCCTATTTGTTGGCACGAGATCGGAGAAGCTCAAATCACCAGTCCCGAGCTTATACAACAGACGACGGACAAGATTTTGCAAATTCGGGATAACTTGCTTAAAGCTAGGAGCCGACAAAAGAGCTACGCAGATAAAAGACGCAAGCCATTGGAATTCAACGTTGGTGAATTTGTACTTCTCAAGGTATCCCCTTGGAAGGGTGTGGTTCGTTTCGGGAAAAAGGGAAAGCTTGCTCCTGGCTATGTGGGTCCTTTCAAGATTCTCGAAAAGTTTGGCAAGGTAGCCTACCGACTGTACCTACCACAAGAGCTCAACAACGTTCATCCTACCTTCCACGTCTCAAACTTGAAGAAGTGTCTCGCCGAAGGACTCCAAGTTCCACTTGAAGATCTTAGATCAATGAGACCTTACACTTCATGGAGAAACTAGTCGAAATCAGGGATCAAGGCACTAAGCAACTAAGGCGCAGTGGAATTCCTATCGTGGAAGTTCGATGGGAAGGAAAACGTGGCACTGAGTTTACTTGGGAACTTGAAAGCAACATGAAGATTAAGTATCCGCATCTGTTCTTTACATGTTCCTAAATTTCGGGACGAAATTTCCTAAAAGAGGGGAGACAGTAACGCCTCGCTTTTTCATATTTTCCTTAATTAGAAAGTGTGATCGTATTTCTATTTATGGAAACTTTATTCGTATGCATTCGTATTTCATTCCCATCCTTGCAATCTGAGACTTTGATAGTAATAAAAATTCATACTTAATACATACTTGTCTTACATGCATATGATCATTAATTACATGTTTACATACAAAGCGATACTTTTTATACGTTCAAATACTCATACATACATACTCGATACTCAAAGTATGCTTACATACATCTTATACACTTAAAAATATGCCAAAACACCAAGTTTTAGCTAAAATGAAGGAAAAACCAAGTTCAGGGGCCAATTTGGAAAATCTGCCAAAATAGGCCTCTGGCGGGGGGCGAGAGGATAAGCTAAATCCTCTCGCAGGGCGCGAGAGACCCCAATCCGCAGAAAGTTGTTTCTTGCTTATGGGTTGGTCCATTTTTCACACTTTTTTTAAACCTAATCACCTCTAAACCTCATTTAACTCAAAACCCTACTAAAGCACTATATAAGCAAGCTTCCTAACACTCATTTTCACTTTCAAACTCTTCAACACTCTCAAAACACTCCAAAATCAGTTGTAAACTCAAGAACAAGGCAGAAAACTTTAAGTGCAAAAGTAAGTCCAAACTCACTTTTCTTCATCTTTTCTTCACCAAATCTTCCTCTACAAAGCTTGGAACACCTCTAGTATTGTTTCCACAGGTTTTCCTTGGAAAACCAAGGTGAAACATCACCATTTTGAGGTCCAAACTTTCTGTTTTGGAAGATGAACTTGTAAACTTTATTTAAACATACTTTTTCTTAGACAAACTTGTGCTATTTGTGCCTTTAATCAAACCCATGGTTAGTGAGCTAAGCCAAGGTTGTTTCATACATATTAGGAGGTGTAAAATACCTCCAAACTTTCTGTTTTACTAAGGGTTTTAAACCCACAAGTGTTGAACCATCCAAGCTTACAAGCTTGTGTTTGGTGAAGGTTTGATTACATGGAGGCCTTGGCTATCCAACTTTTCAATCCACCCCTCACTTGATGATCTCTATCAATTAAGCTACGGTTCACCTTCACTTGAGTAACAAGTCTGTCCCCAAACGTCGCCATGTTCGGAATGCACTCACCTAGCTTGCTTATTCGGTTCAAATCGTAGCTTAGTGATGTACTATATTCTTGACCATCCGAATTGCCCTTGTGGCAATTTGTGTATTGGTGAATCTTACAAAAGAGGTTTAGGATGGTTATCCTCCTACCTCCATGCATGACTTCTGTGACTTACATGATATTCATGAATTACATGAAATCTATGAAAAACTTGTAATAATATATGTAAACTATATATATGTAAATAATATATATAACCGAGCCTTTGACGATGACCATATGGTTAACTTGTCCTAATATTAGGTTATTTTATCTAAGACCTAACCATCATTACGATTCTATTGGGCATGACCCAAAAAAACAAAAAACACCCTTCGGGGCTTGTAGTCTTAAAAACGAGTGTTAACGTCTAGATAAATACTTTCGACTATACATACTTTTCGCATACTTTAATTCCGAAATTATCAACTCCATCGTTAAATCAATACTCACACACCTACGTTTCCTTGTGTAGGATAACTTGGTGTTCATTCCCCTAATCAACCTAAACGCTCTCGCGAAATTAACTTTGCAAAACCGTGAGTACACTCGACACCCTTTTTACGCTTTACACTTTTGAGTGCAATATGTTAATCTATTATAAATACACTAAATCACCCTTTTTATTCTATGAAATCACATAAACAATCCATCATACATGCTATAGTTATGTGATACTTGAATTGTTACTTGGTACATTCTTATGTGGTACTAAATGTCATTAACTTCGATCAAGCCTCCCTTAACATGTATAGTACTATAGGAGTAACGACCGCCCGTATTCTTGTGGTTAATGTTAAGCTTTAATCTATTATGCGGTACACTAGAGGATTGACTTGTAGTTCACATGCCTTGTTTACATTTATCTCGTATACTAGCTTATCATTTGGATTTGTTTAAATCTTTCTATTACTCATACTATGATATCAAACTTGTGTACTCGCCAATACATTGTTATTGAACTATACTTTTAACATGGTGCAGGTTGATGAGATTGACATGATGAAACTTAGTAGGATCGGCATAGAAATACGCTTAGAATGCTAAGTTATCTAATATATTTTGTTGAACATGTTTCGTATGTTGTGTTTCATATTTGAATTGTATTGTATTTGACAATTTGGTGATTTGAAATGAAATGAGTTGTTTAATTAAATAATGTCACAATTAGTGTTATGATATCTCGAGCAATCTAGTTCGTCTCACTCTGATGTTTCCGCCATCGGTTGGGGGGTCACAAAATTTGGACAAGGGTTTCCCTAACCTTGGAAATGATAACATATGGATTCTTCTTTTGAGATTCAACTTTAGCATTTGCCAAGAACTATTGGAGTGTATCCACATAGATTGGTGCGTTTTGCAACGATGATGTCTTTGTATTTTGATGATGTGAGAACATCACTTATTGAATGGAATGAAGTATTAGTGTCGGTTTTCTCGCAAGTCGGGAGTTAGTTGTGTGGGAGTTTGATATGGAGAGCCATGATCAAAGATGGAAGTGAGGAGTAATGAAGAAGATGAGAGAAATGAAAACCGCTTTAGAGAATTTTAAATTCGAGACGCCAAGTAAAAACTCTGTTTGGATAGAACAGTGATATATAAAGGGAAAAGTGAATACTGACGTGACAGCGGTTTTAAAGATCTAATGGCTAATCATCTGTCCACGTGTAACCTCTGATGGATAATGGATGACAGTTGTTAGGAAAACCGCTGCTGATAACAAGCAGTGGTTGAGAACAGTGGTCATGAATAGTGGTGATTTTACTTATCAGATGATAGATATCAGTGGATAACGCAAAACAGTGGTTTAGCCCAAATAGTGGATGGGAACAGTGTACAGGATAACAGAGGTTACATTTAGCAGTAGCTAGACATTTAAGCCAAACAGAGGTTTAGAAACCGTGGTTTAAAACAAACTTTTAGAATTATTGAAATTTTCAATTTTAGCTATTTTTAAGGATGGATTTTTGATTTTTTGAAAACATTTTAATGCTGTTTATTCATGGAAAACAAAAATTTTGCTTTTAATCCATGTTAAGCATGCCAATTCTAGAGATCAAGCTTTCAAAAGTCAATGTATCTAAAGCCTTTGTTAGAACATCTACTAGCTGATCCTTAGTTGGAACATAATGTAGAGAAATCAAACCTTTTTCATAGCAATTCCCCTTACAAAGTGATGTCTAATGTCAATATGCTTAGTTGTTGAATGTGAAACTAGATTTTTAATGATGTTTTTAGCTGCTTGATTATCCAACATGAGAGGAGCCTTTAGAGCAGTTACACCAAAATCCAGCAATTGATTTTGAAGCCATACGAGTTGAGCAGTGCAACTTGCAGCAGCAATATACTCAGCCTCAGTTGTGGATGTTGAAACTACAGCTTGCTTTTTGCTTTGCCAAGAAACTAAGCAATTTCCTAGAAATTAAACCTCCTAAAGTTGACTTTCTTGTGGCATGGCATCTATCAAAATCATTATCTAAGTAACATGAAAACTCAATATTCTCATTAGCAGGATACCAGATACCTGGGAGCATCTTTTATGTATTTGAATATCTTTTTCACAGCAATAAGATTTTACTTCCTAGGTGCTGACTGGAATCTTGCACAGTTACATGTAGGAAACATGATATATGGCCTAGATGTAGTTAGGCATAATAAAGACCCAATCATGCTTCTATAAAGAGTTTGATCAATCAAGTCATCTTTGTCATCAATAGTGACCAGCTTAAATTTAGCCATGGGTGTACTACATGGTTTACAATCATTCATATCAAATTTGGTAAGTAGTTCTTTGACATACTTACTTGATGAATGAAAGTACCATTTTGCAATTGCTTAACTTGAAGACCAAGAAAGCATTGGAGTTCACCCGTAGCACTCATTTCAAACTCTTTTGTCATGAGTTCTCTAAACTCCTCACACATACCATTGCATGTGGATCCAAAAATGATGTCATCCACATAAATTTGGACAATCATCAAATCATTTCCTCTCCATTTTAAAAACAAAGTTTTATCAATTTTACCTCTTATAAAGCCTATGGATAAGAGAAAGGTGGAAAGAGTTTCATACAAGGCTCTAGGTGCTTGTTTCAAGCCATATAAAGCTTTGTTTAGCTTGTAAACATGATCTGGATAAAAAAGTATCTTCAAAACTAGGGGTTGGCATACATATACCTCTTCCTTGATCTTGCGATATAAGAATGCACACTTGATATCCATTTGATACACCTTGATGCTGTGGTTGGCAGCAAAGGCTATAAACATTCTGATGGCCTCCAGTCTTGCAACAGGACCAAAAGTTTAATCATAATTAATGCCTTCTTCTTGTCTGTAGCCTTGAACCGCAAGCCTAGCTTTATTTTTTACAACAACGCCCCTTTCATTTGTTTGTTCTTGAAGACCCATTTTGTGCCTATGGGACATACATCCTGAGGTAATGGTACAAGTTCCTATACTTGTTGTCTTTTGAACTGTGGGAGCTCTTCTTTCGTGGCCTCTACCCAATTGTTATTTTTTACTGCCTCTTGGTACTTGACCATTTTGTGTGAGTGATAGAAAACCAGCAAAAAGAAAAATGTTTTGGGATTGAATTCTTGTGAGAACCCCTTCATTGATGTTGCCAATTATTTGGTTAGATGGATGGTTTTTAAGGTAGATTAGATCTCCCTTCTTTAGAATGATGGCATTTTGAGGTGAAGGCTATAGATAGGAATCATCTGAGCTAACATTTGTTAGCAATTTTGAAGAGCCAACATTTGTTTGGAATGGAGGTGGAGGTATAAGTAGAAAAGGGGTAAAGATAGGTTGACTTTTGTTCACAAAAAATGAACTTTTGTCAATAGAGGTTTGATTAGATGAGCTGGCAGAGATTTGGGGATCAACAATTGTTGATCCAGCAGTGGCAGAGTTTTCACAGTTGTTAATAACATATGTTTCTCTGGTGGATGAAATGATTTTGTATTGTGGAATCACAATATCCATAATCGTGATGTGAAGACTGTGGTGTACCTGCGTTGTTAGCCTTGCACATCTTCAAATGTAAATTTATCTAAATCAAACAGTTCAGCAGGATTTGCTGGGATTTTTAATGAAGAAAGTTCATTGAACTTTACATTCAAGGTCTCTTCCTCACACCTAATCCTTGAATTAAAGACTATGTAGGCTTTAGCAGTGGTTGAGTATCCTAGAAAATAACCACAATCTACTTTGGCTACAAATTTTGAAATTGAATCTTTTAAGTTTATAATAAAACATGGGCAGCCAAAAATATTGAATTATGAGATTAGAGGTTTAATTTTTTATAGAATTTCATAGGCAGTCTTTTGATGCATGGGGTTAATCCAAACTATGTTCTGTACATAGCAAGCAATGTTTATAGCCTCTACCCAAAAATACAAGGGTAAATCTGAGTCTGCAAGCATTGTTCTACAACTTCAATCAAAGTTATATTTTTTCCTTTCAACAACCCCATTTTGTTCTAGTGTCCTTGGGATGCTGTATTGCCTAACAATCCCTTTTGACACACAAAAATCATCCAACTCCTTATTTTTAAACTCTGTCCCATTGTAATTCCTAAAGACTTTTACTGGCAGGTCAAATTGCTTTTCAACTTGTTTTCCAAAATTTTGCAAAATACCTGCAGTCTCATCTTTGGACTGCATGAAGTAGGTCCATCTAAACCTTGAAAAATCATCAACTATGACAAGACAGTATCTCTTCTTTTTAAGATTCATGATTTTTATAGGGCCAAAGAAGTCCCTATGTGGCAATTGCATACACTGACTTGTTTTGGACTCATGAATTGATTTGTATGAACTTTTATGTTGTTTACCTTTTAAACAAGAAACACAATGTTGATCACAGGTGAATTGTTTTGATGGAAGACCTCTTACAAGACCTTGTTTGGAGAGTGTAGTGATAGTTTTAAGATTTGTGTGACCAAGTCTTCTATGCCATAGTTATGTCTCTTTGTTAGAAGCAACTGAGAACAGACATGCATTGGACATTGGATTATCTTTCAACATATCAACTACATACACGTTACCACTCATATGAGCAACAAGTTGTGCTTTGCTCTTAGCTATGATTTGATCAATTTTTTTAACCACTTCTGGCCCAACAATTTGACAAGTTTTCTTAGTGAAAATGACCCATAGCCTTTGTCACTCATTTGAGATAAACTAAGAAGATTAAATTTTAGATTGTCAATAAGATTGACATGTTCAAACTTGAGTTTCCTAGCTTGGACAGTCCCAGACCCTAACACCTTCCCTTTTGAATTGTTATCAAAGGATATATCACCCCCTCTATGTGCCATAAAATCTTTGAGTAGGGCTATACATCCTATCATGTGCCTAGAGCCTCCACTATCTACATACCATAAGCTATCAAGGTAAGTAGAAGCTCCCTGCACATTAGTAAATAATTAGTTTAGGTGAGTTTCCAAAGCTAAGATGGCTTTGGATGGGGTCACAAACATTCCAGCCTCAAGTCCGAGAATATGGTCAGTGTTTTGAACATATTTTAACAACATCTGTTGTGGACCATTTCCTATCAACTGATCATAACCATGAGGATGTCTGTAAACTCTTGGTTTAGATGGTCTTTTGTAGATTGCATAGCCAAGTGGCACACTCTTGTAAGCAGCTTGGCATATCGTCTTGGAAAATTTATTATCTGGTGGTACATCTATTACCTGAACCTTTCTAGGAGTAGAGGTTATATTCAATTGTTTGGCAACAGATGTTAGGACAGGGATAAAGGTCTGTTTGGTCTTTTCATTTCTTGAACTCTCAAGTGTTTTAGATATATACTCATTTCTTTTAACAACAAAATTTTTGAGATAAACACACTATTGAGTTTTGTGGTTTGATCTGCCACCAATGGTGCAATTGGTGAATCAATGATCACACTTGTTTTGTTTATATCATAAGGTTTTAGAAGAAAAAAAGTTTTTAGTGACATGATTCTACTTTTCACAAAAATCACAAAACAATTTTGATATTAACATCTGCTGGAAGATCTTTTAAGGGAATGATCTTGACTTGTGGTGCCTTTACACTCATCTGACCAGGTAGGTTTGAATTGATATTTTACAATTTCCTCAAAAGTTGAGGATCCTGCTGGTCTTTCTAAAACAATTTTCTTACAATTTGATTTAGTGACTTTAATTTCTTGACCTGTCAAATTTGTTGGAATAATTTTAACCAACTCATATTCATTTACAATAGTGTTTTG
The DNA here is from genome assembly GCA_947069175.1 of Scalesia atractyloides. Classification (NCBI taxonomy): domain Eukaryota; kingdom Viridiplantae; phylum Streptophyta; class Magnoliopsida; order Asterales; family Asteraceae; genus Scalesia; species Scalesia atractyloides. Next base: position 55,807,000 of record CAMTDV010000029.1, read on the forward strand.
ATATACTTGGTTATGTTTTTAAAAACCTACACCAAATTTTACATTACTTTTGATTTGTGATTCTAACATAAGTTCATAACCTTTACAGGATTCTACCCACTTTTCACAAGTAATTTGGGTAGATTCAAGCTCCTTTTACAACTTTGATAATTTTCTATCATAGTTTGGAATTGATCGTTGGTTATGCTGGACTCATGTTTGATACTGCTAATTTCATAATCATTTTCAAACACTTTTGTTTTTAACTCTTTTGCAAGTTTTTCAAACTGAATTTCATCATCCAAAATTTTGTTTCTAATATTTTCATTCACCTCTTTTATGTTAGCAAAAGCAATAATGCACTTATCAGAACATAAGTCTTTAAGAACTTGAGGTGATACCTTAGCAGCAGCCACATGGCACAATCACATTCACCATCACAAACACTTGAATCCCATGGATCTGATAGAGAAATTTTGAGTTCTTCACCAACAATTTTGCTTGTAACATCTGCTACAACAATTTCTTTTGTAACATCTGTTGCAACATTTTCATTAGTCTCAACAGATATTAGTACCACGTCCTCATATTCAATCCCTTCTTGAATTGTGTCTAGTGCCATAAAACAAAAGTTATCATGTTTATTTTCGTTATTGGCAACTAGAGCAAAGTTCTCATCAGTCAATTCCTTAGGTAAGCTACTCCAATCAACGAAACCTTGTGTAAAGAAGCTTTGTTGACTGGTTTCTACAGGTGTAGAAACTTGTAAAGCTTGAGGTGTAGGTTGCACTTGAACCTGAGGAACTGGAGTCTGAACATATTGCATCTGATGAACAGTGGTACGGACATACTGAACTGGAACAGTGGCAGCAGGGTGTGCAATATGAGCAGTGTTTTGCATTTGTGGAGCAAGGGTATATTGGGAATAATGGACAGTGTTTCGAGTGTTTTGAGGTCTAGGACTAGGATGTGTGATAACTGGATCATTTGTTTGACTTCTACACTCCCTAACAAAGTGTCATAGCCTATTACACTTGTAGCATTTAATTTTAGACTTATCCAACCCAACTTTTCACCCTCCTGGAAATTTTCTACCAATTTCTTGTAAAACTTGCTAGTTCTAACACTTATCAAGGCCAGTTGGTGCAATATGTCCATTTCTTCTAAATCAATTGGATCAAAATGTTGAAGATCATCTAACTCAAAAGAAAGGTTGTTAGAAACTTGGTTTTCCCCATTTACAGCAAATGCAAAGTTGGGTAAGGGTCAGAATTAAATCCACCACCAGATGTTATGTCAATGAAATGATCATAACTCTGATCCTTACTACCACTAGAGGTTTCTTCTTGACCAAAAAGTGTTGTGCTACCGAAAGCATAGTCATCAGCCACTTTTCCTAACTCTTGTAGCTTCTTTTTCTAGTTAAGCTCTCTCTCATAAGTGAGAAGCCTACCATAAAGTTGAGTTAGATTCATTTATTTAAAACCAACAGAATTTCTTGTGACAAAGGCTATAGTGTCCCATTTGTCTGGTAGGGACCTTAAGAACTGACTATTCAAAGTTGAATTTGGGTAATTAACAATTACCAGTTTTAGCTCGCAAATAAGACAACTTAACCTTTCAAACTTTTGAGTTAATGATTCTCCTTTTACATGACAAAACGTTTCATATTGTTAGTTCAAAACTTCTCTATTGTTTTCAATAACTTCCTCAATACCACCAAATTGCTCCTTCAAGGCATCCCATAACTCCTTTGTAATGTTCTAATGCAACAGGCCAGCATAGATGTCGTAGGCAAAGCTGAAGCTACAATGCTAAAAGCCTTTGCATCTAATTCAAGTTTTTGAAAATCTTGCTCGGAGTAATTTTCAGGATTTTTTGGCACTTGAATTTTTGGGTCCTCGGCACTCGGTACCATTGGAACATGAGGTCCAAATTTGTAGGATCATTTTGTCCAATACCAAAGGTCCTAATTCAAGTATCTAGTCCATACGCGTGAAATTCATATGAATTAGTGATAGTTACACAAGATTAGTTCATCAATTGACTAACTTCATTCAATGTTTAACAGTTACAAATGATCAGGAAATCCGATAGAGCTTCGCCGTCTTAGTCGCAAAAGTTCTACGCACTACCACCTCACACTAGCTAGATATAGACATGCTACCTGGGTGCGAGGGTAGTTTATCTTCGCACTAAGGTATTACCTTGGTGCAAAGGTATACTCTACCTTCATGCTAAGTTAAAAACAAACTTCGTAAAATCTAACATTTTTGCCCTATTACAAAATATAAACACAACCCTAAGACGTGGGCAGTAGACATAATGCACCAACAAACTCCCCCTTGGATGTTGCCGTAGTCTTGGTCTGTCTTCAAAATCTTCCAATGGCTTTCTACGCTCTTCAGATGGTATTGGCGTTTGATCAGTCGAAGGATCCCACTTCATAAACTGAAATCTTCTTAAATGAGCTTCTTTTGATTTTTCTTCAATCTTTTCCAAACGTTGCTCCTCTTTTAGAAATTCTTCTTTCTCTAACTCTCTCCATGACGATTCCCACATCTTACCAGAATTAATACCATGTGCATAGCATACGTTGATCACACCCTGGTATTGCATCGCTTGCGTCTTCTCCTTCACATCAAAACAAATCTTGTTGAAGAACAAGCATTTGATATCTTCTTTCGAACAGTTAACAAGCCACATCGGGTCTAGTATACGAATAGTTCTCCACAATCCCCATGTCCTCTTTCGTTCTATCATTTCTGGATTAAAATTTTTAGTAATATCCCAAGTGTCATCAGCTTTCAAAATAATCACAGCTTCACTTTTTTCAGTATCCACTTGCTACCACTAAAAGTATTCATGGAAATCATGTTCAATCTTCATCAATGACATGTTTTTCATCACACGTGGCCGTTTCATCACAAGCGTGACATCTTTCTCTTTTTTAACTTTGTCAATCTTTATTCTTTTCTTCAGAATCAACGGTTTCCACTTGTTAAAACCATGAGCTGCTACATATTTCATTAACGTCCATAACCTTTGATCATGAAACTTCATTTGGAAGTTAATACTCTTTGTTTGTAAAAGCTCTTTGATATCCCAGTATGGTAATGTCTTCAAATCATTCAAGTACCTAAAGTACTGAACACCATATTCTCGATTGATCGCATAAACATCCAACTCAGGAATCCATCCCCAGCTCAAAGTATCACCCAAAGATTTATCTTTTTCGCGTGTGAAGAATGCTAACGCTCGCCTGAACTTCCTTTCTTTTGGTAGCTCTTTAAACCATATATGTGGGCCGTTCTAGACGGAGGTTTTGGGCGAATGATAGTACCGATCCGGTAGAATGATATAGACAGGGAGTAGGAACAGAATCAGCGGAAGCTTTTCATTCATTCATACCGAAAGAGTATACATCTTGTATGGCTGGCGGAGTTCCTAGAGAGAATCCACAAATGTTTCCCCTCAGGGAACTTCCAAAACTTACAAACAATGAACACACAACACCTATATATAGACATGACAGCTCGTGCGAATGGTTGCTCGTACTAGTGACAAGATGTCACTCGTACAAACCACATAAGCTCACTCGTACGAGTGAGATGTTTATCATTCATACGAGGCACACTGTCACTCGCACGAGGCACAATGTTACTCGTACAAGCCAGTTCTCATTCGCACTTGGGTCGTGTGTTCGTATCTAATCTATACAATATTCAATACACACTCTTTCTAGCCTATTCGCACAGTGACGACCATAAAGTGCATCAACAATTCCCCCTTAGACGTCACTGTCGAAGCTTGAACTTGAACTTGAAATCTGAGAGTTGTGTTTGAATATTTTGCAACTTCAATCGAGTATCTGTTGACATCGTAATTCCCCCATGATTGAAGATCTGGGTTTGAATTATCTACGTTAAGCAACATTCCCCCTGAAATAATTTTCTCTAAAATCTGATCTTCAGGTCGTTGTTTGCACGGTTCAAGACCTCCTCTGATTTGCTTGATCTACAAATTTTCTCGAATAATTACCAACTTGAAATTAAACATTGTCGCTTCTCCGTTTCGACGTAAACCATATCCGCATTCGGTTTAGCGCATTCCTCTGATGCTCGATCCTCTGATCTTCAAAACCCAACCGGCAATTGATAGAAACTTTGAATTACCACAACGAGAAACTTCAAATCAATGAACATCCACAAAAATCTGAAATCCAGGTTTCCGTAATCACGATTGATCAACAAATCGGTAATCTTCTCAATCAGCAAATCATCATCAGAATCATACTATCTGGTAACACATCGAATCTGAGAAACATTCTTCGGCAATCAGAATCACATTCTTCCTTTTTAGTCACAATAACAGATATATAGCTATCTTCGCTGGAATGGGCCATCTGAAACTGCAATACATCCTTGTTTTATGTTGGTTAGTCCGAAAAACAGTTCATTTGCCTTGCAGAGTTAAAGATAGGTAGTCGTATGTGCTTCCAATTCCACTTCGGGGATCAGGTATTTAGCCCTTGAGCATTAATCTGTAACATGATCTAAATTTCTGAAAATTCTGAACATTCTTTTGATCATGACATTCCAAATGTATATTCGATCCTCTGTGATTCCAGATAATCTACAGTCTGAACCACCTGGATACTGTTGCAGCGACACGAATTTCAAAAATGCTGGAATTTAACATATACGTGAAAATCTTTATTCCCCTCATTTTTGCAAATTCTGCCGTCTTTAGTTCTTATGGAAATGAAGATTATGGAGCGATTGCAGCATATGGTACTCAAATTTTATGGAAAATGTCCCAAAATTGCAGTTTTGATCAAATGCTGACTTAACGTTGAGGTCCATTAATAGTCACTACACCAGATGATCAACGTTTTGTGAAGGTATCAGTGACTACCCCAAAATATTCATCCTTTTGTGATCGTATCATCAAATCTATACTCTAAAGCTCCAGACGGTGTCCCCGAACAGCCCGAATTAGACGTTAAAAACTTGAAAAAATTTTGTAATCACCGAATTTTTCCTGGACACTCGTCTCATCAATAAGATCAAAAAATGCCCTTTTTTGGTCAAACTCTGTACGAGTTACGCTTCATACGAGTGGTGCCTCGTACGAGCCACAAAGGCTCACTCGTACGAATGAAACTAATTATGTCTTTTCGATCCAGAATCATCATTTCTTCGAATTTCAACATGATTTTTGCACAGATCTGGTTGAAAATCAGTTTCTAACAATCCTATAGTTTCAATTTTACATTATGTATGTGGATTGTCCGATTATTTGATGTTTTTATGTCTAAGACCCAACATAGGTGATTCATCAACAGTTAGATTGAATGAATCAGTAACCTAGCTCTGATACAAGTTGTGGTCCTGTGGGCGGCGGTTCTAGACAGAGGTTTTGGGCGAATGATAGTACCGATTTGGTAGAACGATATAGACAGGGAGTAGGAACATAATCAGTGGAAGCTTTTCATTCATTCATACCAAAAGAGTATACATCTTGTCTGGCTGGCGGAGTTCCTAGAGAGAATTCGCCAGCGTTTCCCCTAAGGGAAGTTCCAAAACTTATAAACAATGAACACACAACACCTATATATAGACATGACAACTTGTGCGAATGGTTGCTCGTACAAGTGACAAGTTGTCACTCGTACGAACCACATAAGCCCACTCGTACAAGTGAGATGTTTATCATTCGTACAAGGCACACTGTCACTCGTAGAGGCACAATGTTACTCGTACGAGCCAGTTCTCATTCGCATTTGGGTCGTGTGTTCGTATCTAATCTATAAAATATTCAATACACACTCTTTCTAGCCTATTCGCACAGTGACGACCATAAAGTGCATCAACAATATCTTTTTAGCTTCAGCAATTTGTTCTTTAGATAGACATTTAGGAATACTTCCCTCTGCAACTGTCTCTTCAACCCTTCTTTTTAACAAGTCATCGTTTGCTTTACTGAATAACTCTTCAAAAGTTGGAAAGTTATATGTTCCTTCACTAGAATACTAGATTGCTTCATCATCATCAGATGCATCTTCTAGAATCACTCTATTGTGTTCCAGATACAAAATTTAGGATACTAGATTGCTTCATTATAGCAATATCTTCATTATCATCAGATGCATCTTCTAGAATCACCCTATATGTTCCTTCACTAGAATACTAGATTGCTTCATTATAGCAATATCTTCTTTTGTATACTTGTGCACGAACTCACCTTCTTTAACATTGTGTTCCAGATACAAAATTTAGGGCATATAACAATCAGGAACAACTGTAAATAGAGTAGCTGTGAGGATTCCTCACTGTTCTTCATCGTGAGTTTGCTCTTTCTACTCCCCCTGGCATTGTGAATCATCTTCTTGATTAACATAGTCATTTAGGTAAGCATCGTAATCAAAAAATTCATTAATCTTTGCAGTTTCGGCGATCAACCCTATTCTTCCTTACGTATTATTGTCATCATCTCCTTTGTCATCGTCATCTCTTTTACTATCATCTTTTTCATCTTTATCTGTGTCATCGTCCTCCTCGTCAGCATCAGATTCATCTAACTCAGCATCTATCTTAGCATACAATCTCCTTCGCTCTACAATCTTTCCAATCGTAGGATTTTTAAAAACATCCACCGGTCTTCCAACAAGTATAAAATTAACTTGTTCAACATCAACATCTATATCAATTTCTTCCTCATTATCAACACTAGCAGTAATAATTTCTTGCACAGATTCAGCTTCTAGCACAGAGTGTTCTATCACAAGAACCTCATCAATTTATGTTTTCTGTTGCCTGAAGCTTTAGAATCTTCCTCTGCTTTCTTAGCCTGTTCGGATGCTTTTTTTCTTGCTTCTTCCACTTCTAAACGATCAAATTCAGCATCAAAGTCTATTCACAACCTGGTAGCCAATACCTTTTGAAATAAATCAACTCGTCGATTATTCCTAGCACGTTCATCCTCAAACTCATTTACCACCTGTCTTAATCTAATATTATCAGTCACCAGACTTTCAATCACAGCTTTCATATACTCTCAATCGTTTTCAAGACATTTCACCCTGCCTTCCAACACTTCCATATTATCTTCCCAGGCTTTGATTTTGCTTTCCAGCTCTGCTATTTTAAAGTCGCTGAACATGTCTGCATTGAAGTTTTCATCAAGCCCTTCTATAATGGAATATCTCCAAAATTTGCAGGAAATATGTCTGACATTGATTGTCTCAGGGCTGATTTAGGTGTTGGTTGTTTGGGTGTTGTTTGAATTGTGGAGATATTGGTTGTGGTGGAGTTGTCTTCATTATCATCAGATGCATCTTCTAGAATCACCCTATATGTTCCTTCACTAGAATACTAGATTGCTTCATTATAGCAATATCTTCTTTTGTATACTTGTGCACGAACTCACCTTCTTCAACATTGTGTTCCAGATACAAAATTTAGGGCATATAACAATCAGGAACAACTGTAAATAGAGTAGCTGTGAGGATTCCTCACTGTTCTTCATCGTGAGTTTGCTCTTTCTACTCCCCCTGGCATTGTGAATCATCTTCTTGATTAGCATAGTCATTTAGGTAAGCATCGTAATCAAAAAATTCATTAATCTTTGCAGTTTCGGCGATCAACCCTATTCTTCCTTGCGTATTATCGTCATCATCTCCTTTGTCATTGTCATCTCTTTTACTATCATCTTTTTCATCTTTATCTGTGTCATCGTCCTCCTCGGCATCATCAAATTCATCTAATTCAACATCTATCTTAGCATACAATCTCCTTCGCTCTACAATCTTTCCAATCGTAGGATTTTTAAAAACATCCACCGGTCTTCCAACAAGTATAAAATTAACTTGTTCAACATCAACATCTATATCAATTTCTTCCTCATTATCAACACTAGCAGTAATAATTTCTTGCACAGATTCAGCTTCTAGCACAGAGTGTTCTATCACAAGAACCTCATCAATTTATCTTTTCCGTTGCCTGAAGCTTTAGCATCTTCCTCTGCTTTCTTAGCCTGTTCGGATGCTTTTTTTCTTGCTTCTTCCACCTCTAAACGATCAAATTCAGCATCAAAGTCTATTCACAACCTGGTAGCCAATACCTTTTGAAATAAATCAACTCGTCGATTATTCCTAGCACGTTCATCCTCAAACTCATTTACCACCTGTCTCAATCTAATATTATCAGTCACCAGACTTTCAATCACAGCTTTCATATACTCTCAATCGTTTTCAAGACATTTCACCCTGCCTTCCAATACTTCCATATTATCTTCCCAGGCTTTGATTTTGCTTTCCAGCTCTGCTATTTTAAAGTCGCTGAACATGTCTGCATTGAAGTTTTCATCAAGCCCTTCTATAATGGAATATCCCAAAATTTGCAGGAAATATGTCTGACATTGATTGTCTCGGGGCTGATTTAGGTGTTGGTTGTTTGGGTGTTGTTTGAATTATGGAGATATTGGTTGTGGTGGAGTTGATGTGTAGGTGTGATATATTGTGGTGCTGGCTGTGGTGGTGGTGATGGTGGTTGTTGTGGTGAGGAAATGTGAATAGGTGATGTATATGGTTGTTCAACACTTTCAATCTCTGTTGTCTTTTTCCTCATATATTTCCTTCTTGCTTTCTTTATAGCTAGAGACCCAGTAGTCTTTTTTTGAACATCAGGCTTGCTTTTAACTCTTCGTGTCTTTTTAACTAGCCTTTCAGCTTTAGAATCATTATCATTAGGAATATACACATCATCATCATCTCCAACCACTTTTTTCTTCTTGATTTGAGCCAATCTTTCAGCTTTTTCAACTCTGTCAAATGTATCCTCAGAATCTTCATCGTTATCACCACATGCATGTTCCTTTTTCTATCTGAGGTAGTAGAAAATACCTCATCCTCAACACTCACTTCAGCTTCAACATGTTGCTCAATAAGTGGCTCAATCTCTACTTCCTCATCAGTAGTTTCATCTCTGATAATTGTTTCTCTCTTTCTTTTCAGAGCTTTGGCTTTTGGAGTACTCTGTTTCTTAGCATCTTCTTTTTCGTACCACACACCTCCCTTAGGCTCATAACCATCCATCTGAGCAGCCTTATAATCAAAATCACTGTGTTCATTTCTCCATTTAATCTTTCGAGGTGCTTTGTATCACTTTTCTTTAAATATCCCAAAGAACTTTCTGGCCACCGGCTCTGTAACCTGCTTTAGATACTGCTTTAATGTTATCAAAGATAACCCTATCATGTGATCTAGTGGTAGCACATCATTCTTGTTTTTTACTAAGTTGGGAAATTGATCATCCAACATCATCTACACAAATCTAGGATATTGCAAGAACTTTTCTTCGTTGATGCTTAACTTCATCTGCTCGAATATCATCTTGGTGAAGTTGTAAGGCTTATTCAGCGTAAGTGCTGCAATCATGCACATCTGATAATCGGCTATCGCATCCCATCCCCCTTTCCGGTGACTTAAAGCAGATATCATAGAATGTATGAAAAACTTGGAAGGCCTTCCAAGTTACGATTTATTGAACTGTGTATTGACATGCCCCTTATAGCCCATTCTGTAGAAGCATCCTTTGCACATACGTTCACTATACATCATTGGATCTTCATCTTTGTCTTTGCAATCTAACACCCTGCGAATAGGGCTTCAGTAATATACACCTTTTTATCTTCATTACCAATCCGCACAAAAGATCATATAGCTTTCTTCCCTGGTACATACTTTGCATGCTCCCTGAACCTCTCTATTTGTGAATGATAGGCCTTATGAGGATCTGTAAGTGCTTTAACAATTGGCAACACACTCATGAACTTTAATATTGACATGAAACGAGAGATTTCTGGAATACTTTCATCAAGAACACAACAAATGTTGTGTTTCTTGTCGAAGTTCGATTTCTCTTCCTATACAAACAAAAACACGAAAACACTTAGATTTTTTCCTAAAAATATATTTTAATTTCGTGCGAAGGTAACTTGTGTGAAGTGAACCTTTACCTTCATGCCAAGCTAAATAATAAATAATACATACTTTGCTCTTTTATCTTCGTGTGAGGATAAATTACCTTCGTGCGAAGGTAACCTTATACACACTTGAAAATGTTTCCTCGATTTTCATGAAATTGATGTTACTAAAATAACCTAAAAGAGCCGATTAACATGATGGTATGTTCAATTTTATCTTTGGTCCATTAGATTTTCCTAGATCTACGTTTTTATGTATGTTTAATCGAAAATTTCAAATTAAGGTTCAATTCGAGTTCACTTTGGTCTAAACTACCTTAGGCATTGTTCATGGTGTGCCACTCGACCACTACAAGCTAAGAAATTTCAACAGCACTTCGTTAATCTTTTTGCAATTTTATCTTCGCTCAGAGTAGTGAGCAGTGACAAATGAATTATCTTCGTGCCAAGATAATATATATAGTCATGTTATCTTTGTGTGAAGATAGTTATCTTCGTGCGAAGATAACTTCTTTGAGTGAAGATAAACCTGATTTTTAACATCCTATACATTTTATAACCAGCTTTAACGACCCACTCAGTTAACCAAGTCCAAGTTAATGACCCCAGTTAACTGATTTGTCTATCAAGTCCAAGTTAATGACCTTGGTTGAACACTTTGTGATTAAACTGATGTTTTAGGTAATGTAAAGTATCAAGTTAATGAACTATTGATCTTTTCAAATTATTTTCATAATTCAGATAAGCTCCCAACCCGTTGTCTTCCGGAATTCTCATCATTTGGCATCTCTAGATTTTGAAGATTCGCTTTCCATCATCGATAGTCAAAACTAAGATTGAAATAAAAACTTTTTGGTTTTTCCAAAGTTTATGCTAAAACATACTGAAAATCTTTATGGGTTTTCTAAAATAAAATGTATTAAACTATGTACACACATATTTACAGACATATTTTTGTGAGTTTGTGTTAGAGGATCATATCAGTTTTTGAGACATATCGCTTGTACCGTTTACCTTTATAAGACTTTAAGTACTAAACAAATTCACTTAGATTGTCAGTATACTCGTCCAAATAAACCTCTACACATTTCTCAATTATTATGAGATACATTTAAGTAGGAACTTGACATAACCGTGTTTCCCACCTTAGAATATACTCCGGTATCAAGATTCCTTGGATTTCATCTTACATGTGCGCATATCTGACTGATATCTATATCTAGGTAATACGAGACCTTGAGAGCTCAGGTTAGTACCATCGTACCGATAAAGAATGAAGGCTCATCTTGAAAGTAGTGTTCCAATTTGGAATCTTTAACTATAATTGTTAGATTTTTTGGTACTTACAATTTGCTACAGTTTTTGGGTATTAAAAGCAAAAGTTGTCACACCCCGACTCGGAGCGGAAGCGCACGCGGGGTGCAACAGATACATGGTATGAATACACTATTTAAAAGGTATTGTATTACACAACACAAGCATCGATTACAACAACTGATTACACACTAAGGTTTACTGTACAGGCACTAATGTCCCAAAAGCGGTTGTCTTTGCTAAGCATGCTTCTATGTACAGTAGTATTCGATTAAGGAAACTTGAAACCCATACGCACTTCACTTTATCCTTCATTAGCTTTACCTGAAAAGCATGTTAAGTGCGAACGGTCAACTACAAATAGCTGGTGAATTTCACTGTTTTAGGGTGTTTCACAATTTAGTTTGAACCGGTTGATTTTTTTGCATGTTTAACATGAAATTATACTAAGCCCATAAGTGAAACCTTGACTGTTCTCAAGTGTCTTGTCCCACAATCGACACCTCAACACTTTACCACCCCAAGTAGCTATGTCTAACACCACATAGCGTGTTCACAAAATTGCATGGACATGTGTAATTGCAGTAGAAGCTATGGTAATTGTGCCAGACCAATTGGGTTCGTCGGACCAATAGTACTATTCACACATCCACCGGCATATTGTTGATCACTCGTGTTTGTGGGGACTTTCCATGTGTTAGTATAACTCAGATAATTCACATCATAACATATATGTATATGCAAGTATGCCCATATATAACATGCTTTTCACCCTAAGTAACACCGTAAAACAGTTTGAAAGCGGGGTAGTGAAACTCACTTATTATATAGCATGACTATCAAAGGATGGGTAAGTATCAATGCTTTATCCCTTCGATCCTGATATCAGTTCATGTTTGGTTATTACCGAATATGGTTTTCAATTTGGTAATTGCAATAACTATGGCTCAGATGAGGATAATCACCTGAGACTTGACCTATATCCTAACAGTAGAGCTGTGGGTATTATTTTAGTGTCAAATTTCAGTTGGGTTCCGGCACCATTTTGCGTGCCAGTCAAATTCGTTTGTTATAGATGTTTGGAAAGTGGTATGATCATACGGATTTTACTAATGAGTTGTTCATTAGAAATGATTAACTTTATATTAACGGAATTCAGTCGTTTGTGGATCCCAGGGTGCCCGATTTTAAGTTTCCTTTTTTGCCGTCGGGGAATCTCCCAAACTGGTGTGTAATGTACCACAAGTATCATTGTTGCCCCGGAGCAGTCTAGAATAACTCTAGCGTTCCACTTATTGTCAATTTAGTCGTTGGTCAGTTCGCGGTCCCGGCAGGTTCGTTATACGTTTACAACAGTCGGTTTTGTATAAAATAATAAGATTTTTAATTCCAAAAATCATTACTCAATTGATATATTTCATATATTTCTGAAAATTTTTATATAAGATGGTAAAAATATATACAATTCTGGAAAACTATTTTCAGAATTTGTAAAACTAATTTATTAATTTTAATAAATTCTCGAGAAATTGTATTTTAACCAAACAATTTACATCCAAAATTATCCTACTTTCAAAAATTCCCAAAAATTTATAAAAGTGTTCCAATATTTCAGGGAACCTCCTGAAAAATTCGGTATTTTCTGAATTCATTATACATGTTTTTCGGCTACAAAAACATCGCGACAACGCGATTTTTTAAACCCATGTCAAACTCAATAAACGATCCCCAAACTTTTCCAGAATGTTGTACATATTAAACTCAACATCCGTTTAATTTTTGGTGATTTATTGAGCTCGTTTAGTATTTTATCCGAATTAATTCTTTTAAACAGTTAAAAATTCACCAAAAATCACCAAATATTCAGAAAATTCTAAACTTTTAATCGAGTCTCCATGGGTGACCATCCTATAAATTTTCAAGTTCTAACAATACCCACGCAAAACGTTATACAAAAACTAAATTTACAGCTACTAGTTTCAGTTTTCGGGTGTTATACCTCGCGTTTCTCGATCAACTGAGCGATCTCTACCCTTCCAAAGGTTGTTCTAAGCTAGGATCAGTACCTATATACCATATACAACACAAACATGCAAAAACCCATGTCAATCAAGCCTAAATATGATCTTTTTTCGCTTAAGATTTGATTTTTTTCGGTTATTGTCGAATAGGTTGTGTTTTTGTATCATAAACAAATGTTTTGCATCCACAAACACCATGTATAATCTGATTATATATTAATCATGTTAGAACAGCCCATATTCCACCAAAAACCTAAAAATTTTATGGATGAAAACCTCTCTTTTTTGTTGAAATCATATTTAGTATATGGAAATCATAAGAAAATGTTATCCAAATCATCAAAATACCTTAGATCACAGCTAAAGCCTAATGTTTCTTGGCTGGTTCCGATTATTGTGTGTGAAGAAAGTGTAATATTTTGATGAGCAGATTGAGTTTGCAAAATAGAAAAGAAGAAGAATTGTAATGTACTCGTATTTTTAACTTTATAATTAATTCAGCTGCTTCACTCATTTTACTTGTATAACTTTCAAAATATAGCGTATTATAAAATTATGAATATGCCATTGAGACGAGCTTATTTTTCTTAACATTTTGACCTAAGTTTCGTTTAAAACGGAGTAGGGCCAAATATATTATAATATATTATAATATATTTTATAATTATTATCAAACGGGTCTTATAATACTAACTTTCTCTTACGGTATCTCATAGTCTAAATTGTCATTCGACCCGTCAGTTTGGTAAATGATCGTACCACTCGCAGTTTTTTTTAAAATTACTAACCCGTTTTTAACGAAAAGCTGAACGCTTTCACGTATTTTCTTGAAATACATTATATTACTATTCCATAAGTAATGTTTTAGTCTTGACTGACCATACAATGCATGTTTGGTTGTTTTCGTGTGCGTTAAAACAAAGGCGTTTCGTTAACCGAAACCGCCTCGTTTAACGTGCCAACTACATGTTAAGGCCTTAAAACAAATACATTATATTATTGTCTAAGTACCTTGTCTAGGTAATTTTGTACTCTCGGAATAGTCTCTGGCGCTTACGTTTGCATCTAAATCGTTATTGTACGGTTTGCGAACTGTTAAACAGAAAGCTTCTGTTTAACTTGTTTTTAGCACACTGAGGCATCCACATCGCACCGTTAGGTATTATTGTTTGCATATTTCTCATAACGTACCCTTGGATTCCTCCGAGTCATACTTAGTATCGTTTGTTATCCGTATAAGTCGTACGTATATATTAGGGTTTACCTGTTTTCGCCACAGTTGTCACATTCCCTCCTGGTTAAGAAATTTCGTCCCTGAAATTCGATGTGTTTAGTTGGGGAAAAGTTGCGGATATTTATTGCGAAATTCATCCTTCCATTCCCACGTGTATTCCAGCCCTCGCTGCGAGTCCCATCGTACCTTCACCAGCAAGATTTTGTTATGACGCAGTTGCTTGGTTTTCCCGTCTATGATTTCTACCGGTTCCTCCACAAAGTGGAGTTTGTCATCGACGTGCACATCTTTCAGTGGTACAATAACTGCTTCATCCATGAGACATTTCTTTAAGTTTGATACATGGAAGACATCGTTAATCGTGCTCAGTTTGACCGGTAATTTTAGCCGATACCCTACTGGTCTACCCATTGCACTAATTTCGTATGGTCCTATGTATCTCGGAGTCAGCTTTCCTGCCTTGCCAAATTTTGTAACTCCTTTCCACGGTGACATTTTTAATAGCACCTTGTCACCCACTTCAAATGACAACAGTTTCCGGCGAACATCAGCGTAACTTTTCTACCAATCCCGCACTGCTTTCAGTCTGGTTTTGATCTGATGCAACTTGTCTGTTGTTTCTTGAATCATTTCAGACCCTGTGAGTTGAGTATCACCCACTTCAACCCAACAAAGTGGTGATCTGCACTTCCAACTGTATAGCGCCTCGTATGGTGCCGCTTGTATGCTACTATGATAGTTGTTATTATAAGAAAATTCGATTAAGGGAAGGTGCTTGTCCCAAGTTCCTCCAAAGTCTAGGACACAAGCACGAAGCAGATCTTCCAATGTTTGGATAGTTCGTTCTGAATGGCTGTCGGTTTGGGGATGATAAGCCGTACTCAGGTCTATTCTAGACCCCAAAGCTTCTTGTAACTGTTGCCAATAGTGTGAAGTAAAATGACTATTACTATAAAAAATGATCGCAACTGGTACATTGTGTCTTGCCACAATATCATTAGTGTAGAGCTCGGCCAATTTCTCAGTTTTATAGGTAGTACGAATCGGAATAAAGTGCGCAGCTTTGGTTAGTCTATCCACGACTACCCAAATCGCATCGTGACCTCGGGTGTTTTCTGAAGGTGGGTCACGAAGTCCATCGTTATTTGCTCCCATTTCCATTGAGGTATCTCTAGTTATTGTAGCATTCCTGAGGGTTTTTGGTATTCAGCCTTGACTCGGGCACAAGTTAAACATTTACTAACATACTCTGCCACGTCTTTCCTCATGCCCGGCCACCAATGAAGTTCCTTAAGGTCGTGGTACATCTTGTCTAGACCGGGTAGATAGAGTACTTAGATTTATGAGCCTCATCCATAATCAGTTGATGTAGGTCATGGAGAGTAGGAATCCATAACCTATCTTTGAAGTACAACACTTCATCAGTTTTCTTCTCAAAATTCTTCTCGTTCCCATGCAACTCCTCCTTTTCTATTTAACCTTCCGGTAAGGCTTCCATCTATGCCGCGCGAACCTGTTCCTTGAGACTTGTTTGGACAAGCATCCCTATGGCTCGTACTCTAAGTTGTTTCACCCTATCCTTTCTGCTCAAGGCATCGGCTACGAAGTTCGCCTTGCCAGGGTGATACTTAATTTCACAATCATAACGGTTTAACAGTTCCACCCATCGTCGCTGCCTCATGTTCAGTTCTTTCTGGTCATATATGTGCTGGAGGCTTTTATGATCCGCGTAGACCGTGCACTTTGTACCATATAAGTAGTGCCTCCAGATTTTAAGTGCAAAAATCACTGCTCCAAGTTCTAAGTCATGTATGGTATGGTTCTTTTCATGCACCTTCAGTTGTCATGAAGCGTATGCTATTACCTTGTTTCGTTGCATCAGTACGCATCCTAAACCTCGTCGCAAAGCATCACAATATACGACGAAGTCTTCGTTTCCTCCGGAAGTGTTAGAACTGGTGCTTCACACAGTTTTCGTTTTAGCAATTGGAAAGCTGTTTCTTGTTCTTCACCCCAGTCGTATCTCCGATCCTTTTGAGTGAGTGCGGTCAAGGGTTGTACGATGCAAGAAAAATTTTCAATGAAGCGACGATAATATCCTGCCAATCCCAAAAATTGGCAGATTTCCTTGGTGCACTTAGGTGCTTGCCATTCTTAATGGCTTCGATCTTACTAGGGTCAACATGAATTCCTTGTTGATCCACCATGTGCCCTAAGAATCGCACTGCTTGTAACCAAAAATCACATTTAGATAGCTTGGCATACAACTTCTCTTTCTCAATACCTCCAAAATTGTCGTAGATGGCTCTCATGCTCCTCCTTGCTTTTAAATATATTAGGATATTGTTAATAAATACTATGACGAATTTATCCAGGTGTGGTTTGCAAACCTGGTTCATGAGGTCCATAAATACGGCAAGTGCGTTGGTAAGCCCAAAAGGCATAACCAAGAATTCGTAATGGCTGTACCTAGTTCGAAAGGTTGTTTTCTGGATATCTTCCTCTTTAACCTTTACTTGGTGATACCCCAATATGAGATCAATTTTTGAAAAGTAACAGGGTCCTTGTAATTGATCAAACAAATCATCAATCCACGGAAGTGGATATCAATTCTTAATCGTGACCTTGTTCAGCTGCCTGTAATCTATACACATCCTAAAGCTCCTGTCCTTCTTTTTGACAAACAATACAGGTGCTCCCCAAGGGGAATAGCTAGGAAGAATAAAGCCTTTATCCAACAACTCCTACAGTTGGGTGGCTAACTCTTGCATCTCGGAAGGCGCAAGGCGATAAGGTGCTTTGGCAATCGGAGCTGCTCCCGGAATTAAATCAATGCGGAATTTGACTTGTCGGTCAGGTGGCAATCCAGGTAGTTCTTCAGGAAAAACATCAGGGTAACCACGTACAATTGGAATGTCTTCAATACGTCTTTCCTTTGGTTCCACAGCTGCCAAATTGGCCATATACACTGTGCATCCCTATCGTAGGCACTTCAACACTTTGAGGTAAGATATAAGGGGTAACATTGCGCCAGATTTTTCTCGTTGGACCATCATCACTTCATTGTTAGGGAAAGGAATCCTAACGATCTTCTATTCACAAATAATTTCCGCCTTGTACTTGGACAACCATTCCATTCCACTACTATATCAAAACTTCCAAGTTCTACAGGTAGAAGGTCAATGAGGAATTGGTGGTTGTTAAGGGTTAAGGGATAGTCGCGGATAATTTGGTAACTAGTTATAGGATTACCGTTAGCGAGTTCTATAGAATAGGGACGTGTTAGCTCACTAGGCGGTATATTTAATAATGGTAGAAAGTTAATAGAAACAAAGCTCTTATCTGCACTAGTATCAAATAACACGGAACCATACTGTGCAGAAACAAGAAAGGTACCTATCACTACATTAGGATCTTGTTGTGCGTCACCAGATCCCATAACAAACGCGCATCCTCGAGTTTGATTGGAAGTTGAGGCTTGCCCTTGGTTTGTCTTTCCTGTGGGTCCTTGATTCAAGTTTGGGCAATTTCGTATAAAATGCTCCGTACTACCGCACTCGTAGTAGGTGCGAGGGTAGGTTAGTTATGGGTTTTGTTGAGGTGGTTGTTCTTGACTTGTTTGGGGTCAGTTGGTTTGGGGATGAGTAGGTGGGTCCGGACGGTTTGTTGGTTCAGCAGGTGTTCTACAATTACGGGCATAACGCCCCACTTTCCGACACTTGTTATAGGTTATGGTTCGGCACTCACCCAGGTGATGGTAACCACATTTGTTACATTTTATGGTCCTTTGTAGTTATCGGGTCTCAAATCTGAGGTAACCATTGCATAGTTTTGGTCGTTCGACCGAATGCGCTTATGCAGTTGAGATCCCTGTGGCTTATAGTCATAGTCGGTTCTTTTAGTGCCAGATGACTCTCTAGGCATCTTCAATATATTACTCCTTACCATATCAAAAGTAATCGTGCCAGACCTCGACATGACACTTTCCATCGTCAAGTGTTCTACTTAGTTTACGATGCTTCGGACTTCTGGGGCCAATCCCCATATATAACGTTCAATTTGTTTTGATTCGGGTTTGACCATATCTGGTAGTAAACGAACAAGAGTGTTAAAACGCTTAGTATGCCCAACGTGATCTGCCCCTTGCATTTGTAGGTTCCAAAATTCATGTTCCAGTTTTTGTATTTCACTTTTCGGACAAAAAAGGTCATCAGAAGTGTTTTAAGTTTATCCCACGTCATATGGGCAATGACTTCTTGTCCTCGGGTTTGAATGATGGTATTCCACAAGTTCAGGGTGTAATCAATAAACGTAGAAGTCGCATATTTCACAATGCACTCCTTCGGACAGTTCGTGATGTTAATAACTACTTTTGCCTTCTCGATCCATCGAACAATCCCTGTTGGCCCTTTCGTATCGTTGAAATCTATAGGTTTACCTTCCATAAATTGTTTATAAGTTAACCTCTACACCACATTGTTTGACCAACCGGATCCACATTCAGGTTAGGCTGCGGGTTTTGTGCATTTGTGTTAATGCTCGCCGTAACTTGGGCTACTATGGTTGGAATAATAGTTTGTAGTTGTTAGGTTATTAGTGTTGTGATGTATGCCTCTGTTAGGTTAATTGCTCGTTTTGGGGCCATTCTATAAAAATGTGTTTATATTGATACATGTATCACATATCAGATTGCGTTTCATCAAAATTGTTAATAATCTCATAAACACACGAACACGTATAAACAACATTCACTATTATACATATAAACACCATTGTACAATAATCAAAATTGGCACACAGGCCTAATCCACTAAGGATTTATGTTAGTAACGTACTAGTCAAAATTTGTCATCACGTGACGTGCACACATACTATTAACATCGAGTACTAATAACACACTATATCATACAACCCTATCTCAACGTAGGCGTACAGTTGCCTAGTGCTTGATAGGAGATCAAAAGATCTATATATACATAAGAAACCGCTTCGCCTACCGATGTGACTGAAGCGCCAACCACACGAACCCTATTGCTAACAGTGCAATCAGTGCCAAGCATAGATACAATAGGGTCTGGAAACATCCCGGTTGGCAACGATCCTGCCCCGAAGACTGCTGAAATGCCATCACTGCCTGTTGAGTGCTACTAATGCACCCGTACATAACACTCTTATGGTGAGCCTCCTCTGCCCGTGCAGTGGTAAGCGCTACTATTTGGTCATAAAGATGTCCGATCCAACGGATGGTCTGAGGGGAGGATGGTTGTCCTTAGGTAGTACGGGTATGCCCCAGACAGGCGGGGTAGGTTCCTTTGTCAGGCGGGAGGGCTCTCCCCGCTCGCTAGTATGGTATGGGGAAAGAGGCTCTGGTGAGGGTGTCGGGTTTAGGAACCTGGCGGTCAAACGATATCCAAGGTTCGATAAAGTGTGTACCACTGGGGAGGGAGTTGGAGTAGGGATAACCGGAGAAAAGGCTGGAGTTGGCATCGGGACTCTCATACGAGTCGTCTACCTAAAACGAGCAGCTGGTGGGGAGGGTGGTGAACCAAGAGAGTTGGGAGTGCGCGGGGTAGGAAATCGTGGGATAGTACCTGGTGTAGGACTCCGCCTAGCCATGGCAGGATGGTAATATGAGTCTGATGTGTGGCTATATTCAGCCACAACGGGCTGATGGTGAGGTAGAGAGTGGTTAGAACTAGTAGTCGTGGTACCTCATCTAACGGGGGATCGGGGTTAGTAGCTATCACAACAGTAACCTGATAAGTCAGGTTCGTTGTTGGGGAGCTCGAATCGTATCTCCCCCTCTTCCTCCTCCTCCATGGACCCCCACTCCATGTCCTATTTAACATCTTCTGTCTCTATCGATGGATCCTCTTCAGAACTCTAACTGCGTCGGTTCGACATTGTACCTGCATAGTTTAAATAAATTGTGATAATATATTCTAATTATTGTGAAGTGTGGGTACTGAACATACAGAGATTATACACATAAGCACATGTTTGCATCGAAGATCAAAGATATACATACATATATATACATATATATATATATATATATATATATATATATATATATATATATATATATATATATATATATATATATATATTATAGAGTATTCGTGTTCGCTTCCTTTCCTTTCTCAATGGTGTTCTCAGAATGGCCAAGTACGAGCAGATAAGTTATTATGTTCCGGACCATAATAACTTATTTGCCTGGCAAGGCCATCCTGGTACTAAGCATACTATTTGGTTACTATAGGTTCTCAGTATGGTGAGTGACACTTATGATTATAGTCTAGGCACTCTGGGAATACCTACTTCATTATAACCGATGGCTCTGATACCATCTTCTGTCACACCCCGACTCGCAGCGGAAGCGCACGCGGGTTGCAACAGATACATGGTATGAAAACGTTATTTAAATGGTACTGTATTACACAACACAATGCAACATTTGATTACACACTAAGGTTTACTGTACAGGCACTAATGTCCCAAAAGCGGTTGTCTTTGCTAAGCATGCTTCTATGTACAGTAGTATTCGATCAACAAAACTTGAAACCCATACGCACTTCACTTTATCCTTCTTTAGCTTTACCTGAAAAGCATGTTAAGTTTGAACGGTCAACTACAAATAGCTGGTGAATTTCACTGTTTTAGGGTGTTTCACAATTTAGTTTGAACCGGTTGATTTTTTTTGCATGTTTGACATGAAATTATACTAAGCCCACAAGTGAAACCTTGACTTTTCTCAAGTGTCGTGTCCTACAACCGACACCTCAACACTTTACCACCCCAAGTAGCTATGTCTAACACCACATAGCGTGTTCCAGAATTGCATGGACATGTGCAATTGCAGTAGAAGCTATGGCAATTGTGCCAGATCAATTGGGTTCGTCAGACCAATAGTACTATTCACACATCCACCGGCATATTGTTAATCACTTGTGTTTGTGGGGACTTTTCGTGTGTTAGTATAACTCAGATAATTCACATCACAATATTTATGTATGTGCAAGTATGTCCGTATGTAACATTCTTCTCCCCCTTAGTAACACACTAAAACAGTTTGAAAGCGGGGTAGTGAAACCCACCTAGTATATAGCCGACTATCACAGGATGGGTAAGTATCAATGCTCTATCCCTTCGGTCCTGATGTCAGTTCATGTTTGGTTATTACCGAATACAGTTTTCAATTCGGTAATTGCAATAACTATGGCTCAGATGAGGATAATCACCTGAGACTTGACCTATATCCTAACAGTAGAGTTGTGGGTATTATTTTAGTGTCAGATTTCATTTTAGGTTCCGAGCTTCGTTTTGCATGCCAGTCAAGGTCGTTTATTTTAGATGTTCGGAAAGTGGTATTGTTTGGCTTATAATTGAAGGTTTACATATTAGTGCTACATTTGGGCTAAGTTGAAGGATTTTGTGCTTCCTAGTGCCTCATGGGCCAAGGGTTGTAACTTGTGGGCTATGTAATTAGTATAAATACATCTATTAGGTCAAGGTTTTGGGGCTAGTCAGTTATATTGAAAAACTTGTATCAGACACTATTCTGGTGATGCAAGTTGTTTTGATTCAAGGATTGTTCTTCATTGTAATATTTATTTCCGCAATCGATTAGTCTTACGGCACCTGTTAGATCCGAATTACGGACTTACAATTGGTATCAGAGCCTCTTGTACAATACAAGCTCTAGGTATCGCAGATCGAAGAACCGTTCAGAATTGAAAATCGTTGCAGTTCAACCCGGATTGTTACTATTGAATATTCTTGCTACTGTTCAGAGTTGAAGATTGCTGTGTTTTCATCTCGCATTACTATTGTTCCGAAGAACATGAAGAAGATTCAAGGATTTCGGATTAGGCACTGTTGAGGATCCCGAAGAACACGAAGGAGATCATCCATCTCGGATTGATCCCGGACTACTATTCCTCAATATTCTCACAACCTTATCCGGATTGCTCATATTTCGGATAAGGATTACTGTTCAAATAATTTGTGTTTATCTATTGCAGGAAATTCGGATTACTATTGTATTCAGATAAGGATTCTTATCTCGGATAAGGACTTCATTCCGGAAAAGACTCTTATTCCGGATCAATCTTCATTCCGGATCACATCATCTCGGATTATTTTCCGGATATCAATTTCGGACCATATCATCTTGAATTGCATTCCGGACTCAATTTCGGATCACATCATTTCGGATTGTTTTCCGGATATTCATCTCGGAAGTATTTTGGTTCCTTATCTCGGACCTGTCTATCTCAAACTCATTTCGGATCTGTCTATCTCAGACTTGTCTATCTCAGACCCATTTCGGATTTGTCTATCTCGGACCTGTCAATCTCGGACTCATTTCCGGATCACTGTTCACTATAAGAATTTCAAATTAACTTTAATTTAATTTACTTGGTAATTTTAATAAAGTTAACAATGATGAACAGTTATATGACCGCTCAAGATTTGACCAATGCCACCTTGGCAGCACTGCAATCACAGACTCTGGCCCTTCATCAAGAACTAGATCAAGTTATTGGCACTTCAACTAAGGTGCCTCGTTTGCTATATGGAGATGAATACCATGAGTGGAAGTTTAGATTCGAGCAGTACTGCAAGGCCAAAGAGCCTGGTGTTTGGAGATGCATCATGAACGGTCCACGAACAATCGTTTACAGTACCGTTGAAGATCTAGATACAAAGATTCCTAAACCAAGTCATTTGTGCACACCCGAAGATGTGTAAATAATCAAAGAAGATGAAAAGGCTTCAGCTGGTTAAACAATGGCACTCGGACCTGACATTTCTATAGCTATTAGAAAATGAAAGACAGCTAAAGAAGTTTGGAGTGAATTGCAAAATCTTTATGAGGGAAACGCTGACATGAAGGCAAGCAGAGTTAATCAGCTGAATCAACAGTTCAGCTCGTTTAACCATATTTATGGGGAAACCATTGAGAACCAGATTAGAAGATATGTGAAGCTCGTTTCTCAAATGATTTCAGCTGAAATCACTCTTACAAACAGTGCCATGAATAGACAGCTGTTAAACTCATTACCGAAGAGCTGGGATGCTGATGTTGGCATGATCAAGAAAACAAAAAATCTGAATGGTGTCACTCTCACAGAAATGATTGCAACTATTAAATCTTGTGAGATAGATATAAGTAAAGAGACATCAATCATCAAAGCAGTCTCATGGCGGCTGGTATTACAGGGCAAAACGCAGCATTAATGTCTCAAAATCTTGTTTACAGCCCTTTGCAAGGAAGTCTCACACACCAGGTAGCTCAAACTTGGTGTACAGTCCTCTCGCCTCTCCACAGAAGACCGAGTATGTCTATGGTCTTCAATCTCAGACTCCCACTATGATTTCTACGGTGCAAGTTCAGACATAATATCATGCTCAGTATCCTAACATGGTGTATAGTCCGGTTATTCCTGCTACAACTCAACAAGGCGGCATTCCTCAATCTGTTGCTCCTGCACCGGCTCCTGCTCAAGCTGTGTCCAATTCTGCTTTTCTTACTAAAGAGAATGAGGAGAAATTAGCCATAGCTGCCTCAATGATTAACAGTTTAAATGCCTTCTTAGTAGGTGACCTGAACCCCCCATCTATTCTTCCAACTGAAATAGATCATATAATGGAGGAGGATTTGGAAGAGATTGACGTGTCCTAGAATCTTGCAATGGCTGCTTTCCGCGTCAACAAATTTCAAAAGAAGTACGGGAGGCAACCATTGTCAAATCTAAAGACTGGATTGACAAAAGATAAACTCAGATGCTATAGATGTCATGAACCAGGACACTTTGCTCGAGATTACAAGAAGCCGCCATCTGGATTTGTTTCATCTATAGGTGCAGACATACAGAGTAGTGATAGACAGCTAGTGCCAGTCTCTCTTTCAAAATCGGTTTCAAGTCCCCCGAGTAGCTCTGGCGGGAAATCAACAACCTTGGTGGCACAACAACATGAAGGATTCAACTAGGCAGATACAACAGCTCAGATGGAAACTTTGAATCTTTCTAAGAACAACAATCACTGCATGATGGCACAGACAGCTGAGACACCTGACCTTTCTGAAATGGTAACTCGAATTCTCTGCTCAGATAGTTGTCGGTTTAAATTATCACAAATGCGCACCCATAATTCAACTCTTGTAGCTGAATATCAACAAGCTGCATCACAGAACATCGCCTTTAAACATAAGAACAAGCTTCTTATGGAAAAGGTCGAAGCTCAAAAATAAGATATAGCTCAGCTAAAGCTTGACTTGAACCAACAGCAATGTTGGGTATACGACTATAAGCTAAAATTAGCTGAAAAGGACGTAGAACTTCAAGCAGCCTTAGCCAAGCTAAATTCCTTGACAGGGAAGTTTCAAGAAAATGAAATAAATATTAAAAAGTTTGAAACTTCTAGCAAGCTGGTCAAGGACTTGTGTGATCTACAGCTTAATTATAAGAAAAATTATACGAAAGGCCTTGGGTATAATAGGGCTCCTCCACCATATAATCATAACTATACAAGAATGCCCGAATCTGAGGCTGGACTAGAAAATAAGAATACATGATGTACGGTAAACCATCAAATTATCTTTCAAAACCGTGGAAGCCCTATTACCCAAAGTTCTCTAAGCCAACTGAACTCAAGAAGGAGGATGTTTTCTTCACTTCCACACCATTTTCACATGAATCTGGTGACCATTCCTCTTCTAGTTCAGATGATTTAGAGAAAATGACGCCTAAGAATGAGGCTGCAACATCACCCACAGAATCAAACAGTGAAAATTCTTTTGAAACTGAAACTGACTCAGGGAATGCTACTAATGTTTCTACCTCATGTGCAGAAGAAATATTAGTTGAGGATATTACAGATGGTGATCAAGAAGAATGTCTGAATTCAAATTCCGACAATTCAACTGCTGATTGTGATTTTTATAAACCTGCTTTTGACATTTTGAATCAATTTCTTGCTGAACAGTTTAAATTCTCAGACAGTGTTGGTTGTGTTGATAACGTAGACGTTTTTAATTCTGGTTTTTCATCTAATGTTGAAAATAGATGTGATAACTCTTTTGATGAAAACATAAATTTTGCTACAGGTATAGTAACGACAGATGATACGGTTTCCTCAGTTCCTACTGAAGAGATTGGAATTTCTTCTCAGGAAGTACCATCTGTTGATGCTAATCCTAGGGTTGACAGTGAGGAAACCAACCAAACAACTGAACCTGTGAAGAATGACACTAGCATAGTACTAGAAGAATCGGGCGAATCAGCTTCTTCAAACACAAAACGATGGGCTGATTCTGAAATGACAGAAAATGAGCATTCTCTTCCTGCTGATTCAAATAAAAATTTTGAAATTGAATCGGAATCAGAATCTCAAACTTTTCAAAATTTAGAGATTCCTCCTGCTTTTAATGCTTCAAGCTCATCTTCTAGCAGTTCAGAAAAGGATGTCCTTGCTAAATCACCTATCTCTTCTGCAGAATCCGCCATGCAAAATGGTTTGACAATTAATAATAAGAAATGGAGAACACGTAGATCCAAACATAAGAAAACCAAACAGGCGTCTCAGACAAATGAAAAGGTGACTGCTGAGTCAGTTCTTCATCCTGAGAAATTGACTCAGCAGCCCCAAACTAAATCTGTTAAGCAACAAGCTGAACATAAATTAGTTAAATTTATGCGTAGGTCTACCAACTCCAAATTATCTAATTCAAATAATAAAACTTACAAGTGTGCTGATGGTTGTGCGCCGGCAACAGCCAAGACCAAACCCTTACACCAGCCGTCAGTACCAGAAAGCAAGAAACTGACAGACAAATTGCCTAGAATTTCCCAAGATGAACGGACTGTTTTCTTCCAGAAGAGGCAGACCTGTTTCAACTGTGGATTTCCCGGGGATACTGCACGAAATTGTCAAAAAGGATTTATACCTTTCAAAGCATTATTTTCAAAATATAAGAAAGTTATGCCTAATCGTCTATATCAGCCTTGATTCACTACAGCTAAGCGTTCTGATAAAGACTGGAACATGGCCTAGAGACAAACTCACAAATCTCTAAGACCTTCAGGCTCTCTGAATCCTTCTAGCACTCCAAAAACTGTGCAGAAGTCTGACTCACTAACCTGGAGTCCTATAATCTTGACCAAGAACCAGTCTTCTGCCCCAAAATCAGACAAATCAAAAGCGTCATCGACCTCATCCTCAACTAATATAATTTTCCGTGAGGTAACTTATGTTGATGCACATGGCATGCCCAGATCATCAATGGCCTGGGTTGCAGCTTCTAACTAAAACCTGTTGCAATGTGTAGGAACAGCTCTGGCGAACTCTCGTCAAACTCTAGTATATCGACAATGGTTGTTCTAGGCACATGATAGGGGACATCTCGCAGTTGAATGACATTCAGTTTTTCGATAGCGGGTTTGTCTCCTTCGCAGGTGGTGAAACAGGAAAGATCACTATGAGAGGAACAGTGTGAAATGGAGCTCTCAGTTTCAAGAATGTGAATATGTTCCAGAGTTGACGCATAGTCTCTTGAGTGTGTCTCAGCTCTGTGATAATCATTTGGTTATTCCCTTTACCAAGAAGGGGTGTTATGTACTGAAACCAAGCCTCATCACCGGATGAATGGATTCTTCTCAAAGCGACACGAAAAGGAAATGCATATGTCGTTGACATGAACAAAGCCCCAACCGACAAGCTTACATGCCTGTTCTCGTCGACTGCTGAGCATGATGCAATGTTATGGTACAGTCAACTCGGACATATTAACATGAAGAACTTAAATAGACTTGCAAAAGGTGGTTTAGTCAGAGATCTACCAGTTCGGGATTTTATGCAGATTGAAAAGTGTGAATCGTGTGCACGTGGGAAACAACATCGACAGCCACACAAATCTAAACCCGCACCCTCCATGTCACAAGTCTTAGAATTGCTTCATATGGATCTTTTTTACCCGACAGATATTCTGAGCATTGGCGGGAAGGCATACTGTCTGGTTATCATTGATGACTACTCACGATTTACTTGGGTCTTTTTTCTGGCACAAAAGAGTGAAACCGCTGAGTTAGTTAAACAGTTCGTCACACTTATAGAAAACCATGCAGACACCACCGTGAAGGCTATTCATTGTGATAATGGAACAGAGTTTAAGAACACTACCTTAAATTCTTTCTGCTCCTCCAAGGGTATTGATCGACAGTTCAGTGCAGCCAGAACTCCTCAACAAAATGGGGGTTGCAGAACGCAGTCAATACCGCCTGTTATATTCAAAATCATGCCCTAATTAACAAAAGACACATGAAAATGCCATAAGAAGTGGTTGAAGGTTGCAAACCTTCGGTCAAGCATTTCCGCAAGTTCGGATGCCCTTGTGTTCTCCTACTCATGGATGCTAAGGGAAAATTTGAATCACGCGGGATCCATGCATTTTCGTCGGATACTCTAAGAATACTTCTTATCGTGTCTATAACAAGATCAAGAAAATGGTAGTTGAAACCTACAATGTGGGTTGGCTGGAGGAGAATCCGAAGGATGCACACATTGGTCCTGACTGGCTCTATGATTATTCCTCTTTGTTCAAATATATTGATGTCCCTGCTAATGTGACTACAGGTACAGGCAAAAATTCTGACCTCCCAACGATGCCTATCTTAACTGAGGATGATGTCGATGCTGAACAGCTGCAAGAGTCTTTTAAGCAGCTGAGTGTGGATCCACCTGGATTCAATGAAGCTATATCTATGCCTCCACCAATATCGTAGAATAAGGAAACTGCTTCTGAACAGATTCCTCAGGATGGTTCCCCTGAAGTTGAGGCTCCAAACACATAACCTCCTCTGGCAAATGAAGGGCCTACACCTCCTGATGTCTTAGGCTCATCTCTGTTTCCTTAGCCTACACCACCAGGCTGTTCTTTTGATTCATCAGTCAACACTTCCACTAATGCAACTAATGAGGGGGAGCCATCTAGAGTTGCCTCACAGAATGTTACAAACTTGCAATCAGATCTCCTTGTCCCTGGTACGCCTATACCACAGCGTCTACAGCGCGATCATCCAATTGAAAATGTTATTGGTCCTGTTACTGCTGCAGTTCGAACTCGCAGTCAATCAGGGGATATCAATACGTGCCTTTACTCTTGCTTTATCTCACAAATTGAACCTACAAGCGTTGATGTCGCTTTGAAGGAACCAGGTTGGGTTGACGATATGCATGAAGAACTCAATCAGTTTGAGAAGCTTGGGGTATGGCAATTGGTTAAGCTTCCTCAAGGAAAACGTGCTCTTGGAACACGTTGGGTATTTTGCAATAAACAGGATGACACTGTGGTTATTGTGAGGAACAAAGCTCGACTGGTTGTTCAGGGTTTCTGCCAGATCGAAGGGTTGGACTACGATGAGGTTTATGCACCGGTAGCTAGATTGGAGGCTATTCGCATTTTCTTGGCATATGCATCTTACATGGACTTCACCGTCTATCAAATGGATGTCAAGACTGCTTTTCTCTATGACACGGTGAAAGAGGAGATAGATATGGCACAACCACCGGGTTTCACTGATCCTTACAAGCCAGATTATGCATACAAATTGAACAAAGCTTTGTATAGATTGCATCAAGCACCTCGCGCATGGTACGCAACTCTAACAAAGCATTTGCTTGCTCATGGATATACTCAGGGAACCATTGATCAAACTTTGTTCGTCAAACATGTTGATAAGGACATCATTCTTGTTCAAATTTACATCGATGATATTATTTTTGGTTCTACGGATGATGGTCTGTGTCAGGAATTTGAAGAGGTCATGAAGAAGAAATTTGAGATGAGCTCACTAAGGGAGATGACTATGTTTTTGGGACTTCAAGCACGTCAATGCCCATAAGGAATCTTGATCCATCAAGGAAAATATATCAATGACGTTCTTGCTAAATTCAAGCTTACAGATTCAAAGCCTACAGCTTCACCAATTGCTGAACGGCCTTTGTTAAATGAAGACGTTGAACGAACGCTTGTCAATCCAACCGTGTACCAGTCTATGATTGGCTCACTCATGTATCTCACTGCAAGTCGGCCAGATATCATGTTTGTCGTTTGTAAGTGTGCTCGATATCAGGCTACTCCTAAACTCTCTCATTTACTTGTTGTTAAAAGAATCTTTAGGTATCTCATAGGGGCACCATCACTGGGCCTCTGGTATCCTAAAAATTCTGAATTTGAATTGTGTGCTTTCTCTGACAGTAATCTTGGAGGTACAGACAGGGATATGCTCTCAACTTCAGCTGGATGCCAATTCCTGGGAGATAGATTAATCTCTTAGCAATGCAAGAAGTAGCAGACAGTTTCGCTTTGTACAGCGGAAGCAGAATATGTCGCAGCATCAGCTTGCTGCTCCCAGGTTTTATGGATGCAACACCAGCTTGCGGATTACGGTTTGACTTATCTAAACACAACAATTTATTTTGATAATGATGTCGCTATCCAAATTGTCAAAAACCTTGTTTTTTACTCCAAAACCAAGCACATAAAAATAAAGTTTATTTTATTCGTGATTGCTATGAAAAGGGTCTCGTTAAACTTGAGCAAATCCACACGATACAAACGTGGCGGATTTGTTCACGAAACCCGTTAGCAACGCGCGATTTCAAGTGCTTGTGGATCTTCTCAAAATGATCTGTTTTTCTAACTGAGCATCCTCTATCTTTTCTGTTTAGTTTGCTTTCATTCTATTATTTGTGTTTGCCTCGTAAATTTGTTTATATGAATGCACAAATTTAGGGGGAGAAATTCAAAAAAAATAGTTTCAAACAGATTTTGCAATGATTGGGAAATGAAATATTTTCTCGTGATAAAGGTTTTAACTAACACATGTAAGGTGTTGTAGCGGGAAAGACTTGAATCGAAGGTGATACGTTGATAGGTCTAGATCTCAACCGGATAGTGTAAGCCAAATGATATAAACATAAAGAACGATGTATTCAGTGGGTCACACACTATAGGAATATGATTTCATGGTCTTAAATCTTGCGTTGATAGATAGCCAACGCCTGAGGTTTCGGGTCTTTATGTTGTTGAGTTATCCAGGGATATCTTGCTGCCCTTCTGTTGCATCCAGATTATATGCAGACCTAGGCACAGTCAGGATATCTTTAAAAGAGCCAAAATAGAAGGGCCAAAACCTTAAAAGGAAGGAACTCTCATTCGGAGAATATTCCAGGAATTAAAACATACCACTTAAGGTATCTGCCTAACCCTCGTCAGATACTATTGGTCAGGCTGATGTATGAAAGTACGGACCTGTTCACCAATAGTCTGATGTTGTAAAAGATAAAGGATGATCTCAGTATACTCACCTGCTATGATGAATCGTTGTGCTTAACTTGATCGCAGGGGTATGTCATGGTATGGGTCACACGGGTATCATAGTATAATACTACCTTAAGCATATCATAAAGCTAGAACTAGAAGGTTGAGCTTTAGGTTTAAATGGACAAGTATATTGGCAATTGCTTAAACCAGTCTGACCCAGCTCACACTGAAAAATGTTCCTTAGTCGACTTTAAAAATGATTTGATCCCATAGCAAGGCTGTGTATGTGTTTTTGTTTAAATATTTTACTTGCTTTTATAATTGGTAAAGAGTGGTTGGATGCTTGGTTAGTTAAATTGTTGATTTTTGGTTAGATATTTTCTGTTAAGGGATATTGGACGGGCCTGCTAAGTTTTGGAATTGGGCCAATACAATAGAATTTTTGAAAGTCTTCAAATTGAACAAGTTTGGGATAATGGTGGTAACGTTCTGAATTGGGCTTTTAAACCCTTTCCGGATAGACCCACTGACAATTTACTGTTCCGGATTAGGCTTTCATACCTTTTTCGGATAGGCCCACTCACAATTCACTGTTCCGGATTGTGGCCTAACAAAAGCCAATCCTTGATTGTTTGTTAATCTCGGATGATGGAATCCAGATTGACTTGGGCCCAAAGGTTTTAGGCCCAAGCCCATTCTGGAATAGTATATCAATGAATCAGAGTTACATTTTGGATCATTCACAAAATTTTTCCGAAATCTTCTGAAATCCTCTGTTCATCTTTCGAAGTCAATGTTCATCTTCATTTCGGATTTCCTCTTAAATTTCTTCCGAATTAGGTATAAAATGCTTTTTAGTTATGAAATTAAATGATAATCTTCAAATACTCATGCATTTCGAATAGCATTTCGGATTGATTTTCAAATTGGCTGGTATTTCGGATTTCATTCCGGATGGATATTCAACCGAATTGAATGAACTCGAAGTTCATCTCGGATGATGTTCATCCGGAGTGA
The DNA here is from genome assembly GCA_947069175.1 of Scalesia atractyloides. Taxonomy (NCBI): domain Eukaryota; kingdom Viridiplantae; phylum Streptophyta; class Magnoliopsida; order Asterales; family Asteraceae; genus Scalesia; species Scalesia atractyloides. Next base: position 55,838,882 of record CAMTDV010000029.1, read on the forward strand.
TGAAAGGTTCATTCGGATTCCTATTGAACCATTTCAAATCCAGGTTCTAAAGTTCGACTTTTGAACTATCTTGAACCCTTTTAAATAGTTGAACCTTTGCACTATATTTGAACATTGTCAATGATTGAACCTTTCAAATGATTTATATTTTAAACTCTTTTGAACCTTTCGAACTTGTTGACTCTTAAGATGACCTATCAGCTGGTTTTGTTGAACTTGACTTGTTTATTCTTTCTGACAGAAATGGCGGAAGAGGCGTTCGACGCAGTTATGCTGGTGGAAGAACAGTTTCACAACCAGGCAGGTTATTTATCTGATCCTCCAGCAGAATTTTTCCAGGAGTTTAGATCCATGATGGCTGGTCTGAATGAGTGCAAGATTGCATACGCCCTTCGAGCCAACCCAGTCATATATCGAGATCTTGTGCATACTTTTTGGAAGAGAGCTACATTCCATTTGACAGGCGCTGATGGGAGGCCATACATTAGTTCACTAATATAGGGAAATGAGATTTTTGTAAACGAGGCCTGTGTCCGAGAGGTTTTGTAGTTTGCCAATGCTACAAGTGATCCGACTCTGTATGCCAAGGAGAAAGTGTTGCCTGTGCTGACGGATATGAGTTACGAGGGAACTTATCCGCCTTTGCTCAAGAAAATGTTTCCCGCGTACTGGAGATTGTTGGTGCATGTGTTTATGCAATGTATTTCTGAGAATAAGGAGGACTAGATTAACCAAATCAAACCCAAACTTTGGCGATTGTGTCTCTCATTATGCATTGGAAATGTAACTTCTCCGGTTATATTTTCAAGAATATGAAGAAGATCTTGGAACAGTCGAAGAAGAGAATGTTTCTGCTATATCCGCGGTTTGTACAGTTGGTTTTGGATGCTCAGTACCCTGATCTGACCAAGGATGCTTCTGATGCTAATCTGTTGAATATGAAGCCAATGGGTCCAACCATTTTCGAAACTATGAAGAAAAACTGATCAACATCAAAGACTGTTTTCATTGGTCGCATACCTTTGAAGAAGTTCGGAAAGTTTGGTGAGGTGATTGGACATGACATCCCAGCACCTAAGCCAGTTAATGCTATGGTAGCTGAGGAACATGATATACTGATGAAGGAGAAAGAGATTGAAGTTGAGAATTTGGTTACTGATGCCGATACAAATGAGGAAGAAGCTTTCTTGGACGATATAACAGGATTTAATGCTAATTTGACTCCGGTACTGCCAGAACTCACTATAGAGAATTTGGAAGCTCTTATTGCACACTTGAAAGAGATACAAGTGTGACAAGGTGATCCTCCTCTTGTGATACCTCCTATTGACATTCATGTTGGTATGGTTGAGTCTGAAGAAGAGGTTGACGAAGAAGAAGTACCATTGGTAAAGAGATGACGGACGGAGGCTGTTAAAGAACCAAGTCATTCTGTAGTTCAGATTGGTAGTGTTGCTGAAGAATCTATTCCTGTTACATCTTTAGTTACTGTGTTCTTGACGGATACTCCGATGGTCGAATCTACTATTGCTGCTGAACCAACAGTTACTCACATTGCTACACATTCTAGTGTTGTATTTGTTCCATCAGATTCTGTATTGCAAATGATGGAATTTGGCGGTAGCTCAATGGGTGCCGGAGGATCTAGAGCAGGTGGTAGTGGTTTAGGTGGGGTTGAAGGTGATAATACGGAATATTCGAGGCGATCGGAGAAACGAGCATTTGAGTTCAGCGGATTGGATAGCGATGACGAATATGTAGATGTTGTTGATTTGAAAAAAGGGTGATCGTGCTTGAACAGGAAGTTGTTCTTAAAGATGCTCAAATTGCTTCATTGTAGACACGCATAGATGTCAGGGACCAGACGATTGATCAGTTGCAAGGAGATGTTACTATGTTGATGACTATGGTTTTTTATTTGAAGGCAAAGTTAGAGAACAAGTTTGGTCGAGTATTTTCTGATCCAACCCATGATCCGATGAATATTGAACATCGTCATAGCAGCCGAACAAAGTGAAGCTGATAGAGGAGCTGCTGAACAGTTAGCTTCTGATCATCAAGCAGGGTTGGATGGATATCTACGTGATCCAAAGAACAAGTACGCTGCGAGTCAGAAACATTCAACGGCTCAAAAGAAAAAGCAGATGGTTCTGATGAAAAATGTAGACATGGATCCACTTGATGAGAACTTTCAATTGAAGGATCCTTCCAACCAATCCGAGAGATATGTCATGAAACTCGGTTCTAGTTATTACAGCAAAGTTGGAAACAAGTCAAGAGTGCTAAGTTGGATGTATGATCATGTGAAGAATATGTGGCTTATCGTCAGGCAGGATGGTACCCGTGAATATTATTCAAAGGAATCTCAATTTGAAACCTGGACAAAGGTTGCATTAACTGATCTTTTGAGAGCTCCTTACACTGACGACGATACTACAGAATGTGGTCCGGGTTGGAGGTTCTTCAAACGCTTGGAGCAAGAAGTCAAGACTGGTTTTAAGATGATGAAAACTGCTGATCCATATCTACGGGCGGCTAAGGGCGTTCGGGATGCAAGGACTGGTAGGCGGTTTAAATTAGTGATGTGGTCCCCAAAAGATAAACAACTTGTCATACCGGTTGCTCCGACATTCCCCAGAGGTATTCTAAAGAACTTTAATTTCTAGATGTATGATCCTAAGGTTGGAAGTGTAGCGATCGTCACCAAAGAGAAAGCTTTCCGAGTGAATGACGTGGTGGATTTAGTAAGTTTTCACGAGATCTGCAAGTTCTTGCTGCAAATCAAATTCGAACAGCGGAATTATATGAAGTTTGTGCTAAAGATTGGACGGCTGCTGTAGCTGAGATAATTGCTAGGAGATTGGGAGTCGATGCACTACCTAAAGACTAAAGGCATAATGTTGTAAACCTAGGGGGAGATTGATGGGCTTATAATTGAAGGTTTACACATTGGTGCTACATTTGGGCTAAGTTGAAGGGTTTTGGGCTTCCTAGTGCCTCATGGGCCTAGGGTTGTATATTGTGGGCTATGTAATTAGTATAAATACATGTATTAGGTCAAGGTTTTGGGGCTAGTTAGTTATTATTGAAAAACTTGTATCAGACACTTTTCTGGTGTATGCAAGTTGTTTTTATTCAAGGATTGTTCTTCATTCTAATCTTTATTTCCGCAATCGATTAGTCTTACAATACCTGCAAGATCCGAATTACGGACTTACAGGTATGATCATATGGATTTTACTAATGAGTTGTTCATTAGAAATGATTAACTTTATATTTAGGGAATTCAGTCGTTTGGGGATCCTAGGGTGCCCGATTTTAAGTTTTCTTTTTCGCCATCGGGGAATCTCCCAAACTAGCGTGTAATGTACCCCAAGTACCCAGTATTGTACCCCAAGTACCCATGTTACCCTGGAACAGTCCAGAATGACTCTGGCGTTCCACTTATTGTCAATTTAGTCGTAGGATAGTTCGTGGTCCCGGCAGGTTCGTTATACGTTTACAACTGCCGGTTTTGTATAAAATAATAAGATTTTTAATTCCAAATATCATTACTCAATTGATATATTTCATAAATTTCTGAAAATTTTTATATAAGTTGGTAAAATATATAAAATTCTGGAAAACTATTTTCAGAATTTATAAAACTAATTTAGTAATTTTAATAAATTCATGAGAAATTGTATTTTAACCGAACAATTTACATACAAAATGATCTGACACTCAAAAATTCCCAAAATTTTATAAAAGTGTCCCAATATTTCAGGGAACCACCCTGGAAAAATTCGGTATTTTTCTGAATTCGTTATACAGCTTTTCCGGCTACTGAAACTTCGTGACAACACGATTTTTGAAACCCATTTCAAACTCAGTAAATGATCCCCAAACTTTTCCAGAATGTTTTACATAGTAAACTCAACATCCCTATATTTTTTGGTGATTTATTGAGCTCGTTTAGTATTTTATCCGAATTTATTCCTTTAAACAGTTAAAAATTCATCAAAAATCACCAAAAGTTGAGAAATTCTAAAATTTTAATCGAGTCTTACTGCCAGTTTTCGGGTGTTATACCTCGCGTTTCTCGATCAACTGATCGGTCACTACCCTTCCAAAGGTTGTTCTAAGCTAGGATCGGTACCTATATACCATATACAACACAAACATACAAAAACCCATGTCAATGAAGCCTTAAATCCGATCTTTTTCGCTTAAGATTTGATTTTTTCGGTTATTGTCGAATAGGTTGTGTTTTTGTATCATAAACCAATGTTTTGCATCCCCAAACACCATGTATAATCTAATTATATATTAATCATGTTAGAACAGCCCATATTCCAACAAAAACCTCAAAATTTTATGGATGAAAACCTCTCTTTTTTGCTGAAATCATATTTAATATATGGAAATCATAAGAAAATGTTATCCAAATCATCAAAATACCTTAGATCACAGCTGAAGCCTAATGTTTCTTGGCTGGTTCCGATTGTTGTATGTGAAGAAAGTGTAATATTTTGATGAGCAGATTGAGTTTGCAAAATAGAAAAGAAGAAGAATTGTAATGTACATCTTCATCCGCGTAAGGCGGTTACGTTCCCCTTTTTTTCTTTTTTTTTCTTTATTATTTTAAGTTTATACTTAATTCAGTTGCTTCACTCATTTTACTCGTATAACTTTCAAAATATAGCGTATAATAAAATTATGAATATGCCATTGAGACGAGCTTATTTTTCTTAACATTTTGACCTAAGTTTCGTTTAAAACGGAGTAGGGCCATATATAATATATTATAATAAATTTTATAATTATTATCAAACGGGTCTTATAATACTAACTTTCTGTTAAGGTATCTTATAGTCCATATTGTCATTCGACCCGTCAGTTTGGTAAATGATCGTACCACACGCAGTTTTTTTTAAAATTATTAATCCGTTTTTAATGAAAAGTTGAACGCTTTCACGTATTTGCTTAAAATACATTATATTAGTGTTCGATAAGTAATGTTTTAGGCTTGACTGACCATACAATGTTGTTTGGTTGTTTTCGTGTGCGTTTAAACAATGGCATTTCATTAACCGAAACTGCCTCGTTTAACGTGCCAACTACATATTAAGGCCTCAAATCTTATATTATTGTCTAAGTACCTTGTCTAGGTAATTCTATACTCTTAGAATAGTCTCCGGCGCTTACGTTTGCATCTAAATCGTTATTGTATGGTTTGCAAATTGTTAAACAAAAAGCTTATGTTTAACCTGTTTTTAGCACACTTAGGCATCCCATCGCATTGTTAGGTATTATTGTTTGCATGTTTCTCATAGCGTACCCTCGGATTCCTCCGGGTCATACTTAGTATCGTTTCGTTATTCGTATAAGTCGTACGTATAGATTAGGGTTTACCTGTTTTCGCCACGGTTGTCACAAAAGTATTTTACAAGTTCTAGTTCATTGTCGATGCAAAATCATAAGAACTTTTATAGTACCCAGATATCATTTTTTTATAAAGACCTAGTGTCTCAAAATCCGGAAATCTCTCAAACGAAATTTCAATGTACTAAGACCATATATCCAAGAGATGTTAAGCCACTAATTAAGAAGTTTTTTTTTAAGTTTATATCTCAGAAACAATCTACTGAATGTGCGAAGCCTACTGGCACATCCTCAGTGAAACCGGCTTAAACTTTATAACACTTAAAATCTTTAGCATACCGTGATAATCCACTGATGTACTATCATTTCCTCTTTTCACATGAAAACTCTTTTTATCTTTTTCATGTTTTTGTACATTTTTGCATTTTCTAATGTTTTTGTATTTCTCCAACATTTCTCCCCCTAAAATAAAAAAAACATATTTTTTTAAATTTTGTATTTAAAGAAAAAATTCTAAAATCTATTAAATGTAACAAACCGATGAGGATCACAAAAACTCGTCATCTGGTGCGTATTCAACCTCTAATTCCCCCATCTGATATTAAATTTTTCATACCATTAATTCTCAAAAGATATTTAAATCTGGTTCGATCAAATGGTTTGGTATAAAAATCTGCCTTTATCAGTGTGGATCTTTTCTATTGGAATCAACTTTTTCTCGTGGCAATCACGGATAAAGTGATGTCGAATTTCAATGTGTTTAGTTTTAGAGTGATGAACCGCGTTTTTAGTTATATCTATCGCAGCCTTGTTATCTACATATATGGGCGTATCAAGAAATTGCAATCCAAAGTCCCTCATCTTTTGTTGTATCCACAAAATTTGGAAACAATAACTAGAAGCCGAAATGTATCCAGCCTCGCACGTAAAGAGAGCAACCATGGTTTGTTTCTTGCATTGTCACGTTACTAAGTGTGTCCCGAAGAACTGGCAACCAGTTGTTGTAGATTTGGCATTAAGTTTGTAGCATCCGAAATCTGAGTCTGAATATCCTGCGAGGTCGAAGATGTCATTTTGCGGATACCACAAGCCAGTGCTTGGGCAACCTTTCAAATATCTGAAAATCCGGTTGACTATCATCAGGTGTGACACTCAAGGACTCGATTGATATCGGGCGCAAAGGCATGTTGGATACATGATGTCTAGTCTTGATGTTGTAAGATACATCAGTTATCCAATCGTCGATCGATATAAGGTTTCATTTATCTTGACTCCAAGTTCGTCTGGGTAGATGCCATGATTAATTGCCAAAGGGGTAGATAATGGTGATGTTCCCAACATATCGAATTTCTCCAAGATATCATTGACATACTTTGTCTGATGGATGAAGATACCATCAGGCAACTGATCAACCTGAAGCCCTAAGAAGAAGTTCATTTCTCCTATTGAACTCATTTCAAATTTCTTTTTCATGACTTCTTCAAACTATTTACACCCTGAATCATTCGTAGAGCCAAAGTTGATATCATCCACATAGATTTGTACGATCAACAGATGTCCTTTCACTTCCCTGTGAAGAGTGTGCTATCAAAAGTGCCTCTGGTAAAGCCATTGTTTAACAGGTGCTGAGAGAGTGTCTCATACCAGGCTCTCGGGGCCCGATGCACTAGATCGACAAACCTCGGTGGTTGTCCAACATACACTTCTTCTTTTACTTTTCCATAAAGGAAAGCTGACTTGACATCCAACTGGTACACTTTAAAACCTTTCTATGATGCAAACGCCAGGAATATGTGGATTGCTTCTAGCTTTATGACCGGAGCATAGACCTCTATATAATCAATGCCTTCCTATTGATGAATACCTTTGACAACGAGTCGAGCTTTATTGCGCACAATTACCCCTCGATCATCTCTTTTGCACTTAGAGACCCATTTAGTAGCAATAGCTTTGTGATTAGCCAGTAGGTCAGCAAGCTTCTAGACACCAAGCTTTTTGAATTGTTACAGCTCCTCCTGCATTGCATTTATCCCGCAATCATCGGCAAGTGCTTCCTTATTCGATTTTGGTTCAATCTGCGAAATAAAACAACGATGTAGGCACATATCTTGAATTGGTGCAATTTTGGTATAAAAACAACTAAGATCCTTGTTGACCTGATTGCGCGTTTTAACTCCAGCTTGTAGTTTTTGATAATATTCTCCGATGGGTGATAGGACAAATTCCTTGGCATTACTTCATTAGGAACGTTTACTTCGCTTTCCAAATTCGTAATGTTCTGTTAAGCAACTTGATTACTTGTTGAAGCTTCATTCTGATCATAAGGACTTGCAGATTGATTTAACAAACTTGTTATCTGCTCAGATTCTTCGTCGGAGCTGGATTCACCCTCGTGATCATATGTCGGCTAAGCATCTGAATCAGAATCGTCAGATTGGTCGAAAATGGGTTATGTGGCATTCACTATGGTACGACGATTTGTTCTGTTTGGATCGTGCTAGGACCTGCTCCAGAATCATTTGTGCCAATAGATGGTTGGGTAACCACTATCGGTCTTGGAAGTTGTTCTTGGTTAGACGATTGTTGTTGATACAACAACACAAGTTCCTCTTCAATTGGTTTGTCTGGCAGATTAAAAGAATTCCATTAACTCTCCTAGTTGAACATCCATGATTCACCAGGCTTTTTAGTAGGCAATGTATACTTCCGAAAATCAACATGTTGAACAAGAATAACTTGATTTAGACTTAGCATATATACTCTTCTCAATGGACTTGCATATCCTACGAATAATCCCTCCAAAGATCTTGCACCAAATTTACCATCCGGGTCAATGGCCGTACATGGAGATCCAAATGGTTCCAAAAACTCTAAGTTCAGCTTTCGTTGGTTAAGCAGTTTGAAACGTGTCTTCTTATGTGCCTTGATGGTTAAAACCATGTTCAACGTGTAACATGTAGAGGCAACGGCTTCGCTCCAGAAATTAACAGGTAACTTTGAATCAACGAGCATCGTACGTGTTGTTTCAATGAGAGTTCGATTCTTACATTCAGCTACTCCATTTTGTTGAGGAGTATAGGGGGCGTTGAATTCGTGAAGAATATTTTTTCATTACAAAATTCGAGCATTTGATTTTTTTGAACTCGGTACCATTATCACTTCGTATTCGTATGATTGGAAGATGGTACAAGTTCTCTAACTTTCTGAAGAGAACCATAAGATTATCAAATGTCTCATCTTTACTCTTCTGGAAAATAACCCACGAGAATCTCGAATAGTCATCTGTCACAACAAGGCAGCATAGATAACCATATGCTTTTGACGACTACTAGCCCGAAAAGATCTATATGAAGCCTCTCTAGTGGTAATTTGATAGAATTCAGAAGTTTCTCGGGTGTGAATTCCTAAGCTGCTTCCCTTTTTTGCAACTAAGACAATCCTCATTCAGATGAAAACGTTTGAGATTAACACCCTCCACTAGATTGTTATGCACCAGATAATTCATTTTTCCCAAATGGATATGCCCCATCTTTCGATCCCATAAGATCGATTCTTTTACATTTGCTTTCTTGATAAAACATGTGCCAACTTTGATGTAGTGGATCGACGCTCATGTCAAGAACATTAAGATTATTCTCTGGTGGAGCGTGCATGAGAATCCACTCCTCAGGAATTTTAAATCCCGGCTTTAGAATTAAGCACTCTTTATCATTGAAGTGCGTTGTAAACTTCTTATCACAAATCTATGAAATGCTTAGTAAATTGTTCTCCAATTTAGCAATGTAGTTCACTTTTTCGAACGAGACCACTCCATTGGAAAGTTTTCCTTCTCCTTCAATCCTTCCACCTTGATTTCCAACGAACCCGACATAACTTCCACGAATAGACTTAACCATCCAAGTTTGTGTTTTTATAATTGCCTATTTCGAATAAAATTTTAAATCCTTTTTTTCGGTTTTGGTTGAAAGTTCACCAATTTCAGATTTTGAAACATTTAGAATTATTGGTTTCACAATTTTGTTGGATTCATTATTTCTTTTTAAGATCTGTTTTGGAACAAACTCAAGTTTCTTTTGTCTCACATCTTCCGTAGGTTTCTTTGCATTGTAAACAGATTTTAAGTTGCTTTGAGTACAATGTCGTGCAATATGCCCAACTTTGTTACATTTCCAACATGTCCTACTTTCACAATCAGTAGATGAGCTCAAATTCTACTCACGACGTTTCTTTTCTGCATGGAACTTGTCGTTTGATTGTTCCTTTCCTAACCTTTCTTTTTAACTTACCGTGCCTGAACCAAACATAAAGTTTACTTTCTTTTTGAAAATTTTATTTTTGAAACTTATCATTTTACTTCTTAACATACCCCAACCCTTTACGCTTGTTTTTAGGATAATTTTTACCTTTGCGATCATTTTTCCAAAAACTTTTGGGTTTAAAGTAGTAAGAATTATTCAAATTTTCCACTTCAGAAAGATTGATTTTTGTTAGCTTAAACACTTGTTCTACTTTCTCAAAATTCACATTCTGAATCGGAAATTCTTGATCAGAATATAGTTTGTCCGATCCTTTCATGGTATAAGCAACCAATATAGGATCATCATTCGAAATAGAATCTGAGTTATCAAGATAATTCTTGGGAAAGCTCTCCTTATTTCAGAAGGTAACCTTGAGCTAGTTTTCTCCAAGTCCGACTCAGCACTTTCATAATCTGTGCTATCATTTTCACTTCCAAAACCTTTTCAACCACTATTTTAAACACATCAGATTAACAATCATTGTCCAATTTAGTGTATGTTACATCAATGTTCTTAGGTACATCATTTTTCTTTTCAGATTTCAAATTTAGATTGAGCGCCTTTTCCACCCCTGATGTTTTCTTTCTAGCATAGCTTTCCTACATGGGTGGTGGAACACGGTTTTAAACAACACTTTTGTTCTTACCGTTCTTATCATTTTCTTCCTTTTCAATTTTTGGAAGAATATGATCAATGGCATATGAACTCGTGGAATAGCTGATTAACAATTTGTTAACCCTTTCTGTTTCAATTTTCATTTTTTCAAGCTCATTTTTCAGTTCAACTATTTTGTTAAGATTGTTAATTGCCATTTGTTTGTCCATAATAGTTGCTTTAAGCATCGGCAAAGTTGCACTATCTTCACTGTTAACCTTTTCATATTATTTAATTTATTTAGATAATTTGTCATATTCTTGTTTAGTTTCCTTATAATCACTTGGAAAATTATCTGAAAGTTTTTCCAGTTCAGAATAGTTTTTAGCTTTCTCGACACATTCCTTGCAAGGTTCTTGGCATCTCTTGCATGGTTTTTAAACTCAACAACCTGAACTTTGACAACCTCCCTTACTGACTCTTCGACAAATTCAGTCACTAACTCTTCCTTGAATTCATTAGAAACTACCCATTTAAGGTTTGTCATCACATCTTTGTTTGCAATCTCTATCAAGTTCTCAGCATTAATCTCTTTCTTCACATCAATCAATTCCATACATTCAAACTTTGATTCCTCTTCTGCTTGCACTTGATAACTTGAATCATAATATCCTGCAAAATATGGAAAACAAATTAGGTGGAATCAAATTTCTAAAAGCATTATGCAATATATTCTCTTCTTCAGCATGTTGTTCATGAATATATCCTTTAAGATTAGCTTCCTCAAGAGCTTCGTCGAATACTTCTTCAGAATAATCTTCTGGTTCAGATTCAGGCTCTTTAATTATCTTTGCGAGAAGTGCGAGGCATTCCTTTTTAGAAATATACTTGCTCCAGTTAAATCCTTCGTCTCCTTGGGCGACTACTAAAGCTTTGTCTTTAGCATTAGATGAACCGTCTTCTATTTGAATCATCCTTGAATTTGATTGTGGTGGTGACGGCTTATGATAGATAGCTTTCTTGTAGTAATCATCACCAAAAGGACTTTGATTACTCTTGACGTCTCGGTTAGTACATTCCCGTTTGAAATGTCCTTTCTTTCTGCATCTGAAACAGGTTAATTTTGATTTATCGAACCCAAGCTTCCCATCCAAACCTCCCAAACTATTTATGCCCGTAATCTCCATAAAATTCTGAGCTCTTCAAACTATAGAAGCCATGCACCTTTTGATGTCAATAAACTCTAATTGTTCTGAATCTATCTGATCATAATCTTTCTTGGTCATATCTAGATTACCTATCTTCCCAGCAACTAGGATTTTGTAACATTCAAAAACAGATGCGAGCAAAGACATGTGCTGCTTTGCGGTATCTTCATTAAAATCTTGTGCGATTTGGAGATTCACAGCTATGTTACACTTTAAAATCCTCTAGTTTGAGTTTGATTGACTAGATTGTTGACTTTGGAACTATTTGAGCTCTATGAGGACTAAGGGGTTTTGGGTGAATTTGGTTCAAAGCTAGAAAATGATTGAAAACCTGATTGATTAGAATATGGACTAGCAGAATTATCAGCACTAAAGGTGGTTTGTACTTTTGGACTTTGAATACCAACAAAATTGCCTTTAAAGTAAGTGTTTACATCTTGTTGTATTTGAGCACCTTTTGATTTGGCCATCTTCTACATTTCTAGTTCATGACCATAAACTTTCTATGAATTGATAAGATGTAACCACTTTACTCTGCACCAGTTTTCAGGATTATCAAGTGCGTAGTCCATTCTCCCTCAGGTAAAGCATCTGCCAACTTGTCGACTAACTCCTCATTTGTTTTCAGAATTCCCAACCTCTTCATTTGAACAACTAGGTGACAATAACACTCGATCGACTGCTTCATAGTTTCGCCTTTCAAGAGGTTGAAAATATCAAACTCTTTCCTAAGCAGTGCCTTTTTGCTCTTCCTCATTTGTGAACTTCCCTAGAACATCAACCTTAATGCATTCCATAATGATTGTGAGTTATCATCATGTTGCAGCAATTCTAAGATATCTTCTTTGATTCATTGTTGCAATATGCTCATCATTTTCTTCTCATTGATGAATTTTTCTTTTTCTGTCGGTGTGAACTGAGTCAACATCTTCTCCAATTCATTTTCCCCAATTGGTGTGGTATATTTTTCTTCTATAGCAAACCAACAGTTAAAATGGTTCGCTTGCACCCAGTTAACAAACCGTTCACTCCAAATGTCATAATCCTCCAAATTTATCAACTTTGGGGGTTCACCATTGTCCCCATTTCGTTCTCCAAATTCAGATTTTGTGCAGCTGCAACTGATACATTAACAGTTGACATGGCAAACATGTTGTAAAATTCATTCTCCATTTTATCAGCCTGAAACAACGTTAAATGCTAAAACGATTATGATTTCGGTTCAACTGAAGTAAAAATGTCAAAACTTGATTTATCTTCGTGCAAAGGTAAATTATATTCGTGCGAAGATAGGTTCACCTTCGTGCGAAGGTAGGTTCAAAACTTGACCATTTTTTTGCAATTTTCAACATGAATTCATTTGTTTTTAGCTTTGATTTTCTCAAGAGTTTATCTAAACATGTTTTTACGTATTATACTTGAAAATCAGTTCATTTTGACCATGGATTCGTTTTAAAAAGTGTAGAATGAGTAGAATAAGAAGTCTTTTAGGCTGAATCTTGAACAATTGTCTTCAAATCAGGCTCCCCGAGCTCTGATACCACTTGTACGATCGTTTTGTCCAATAGCAAAGGTCCTAATTTGAGTATCTAGTCCATACGCGCAGAATTCATATGAATTAGTGACAATTTACAAGGTTATTTAATCAGTTAAGTGATTTCATTCAATTTTAATAGTTACAAATGATCAGGAAATCCAACAGAGCTTCACCATCTTAGTCACAAAAGTTCTGCTCACTAACACCTCACACTAGCTATATATAGACATGCTACCTTCGTGCAAGGGTAGTTTATCTTTGCATGAAGGTAATTTACCTTCGTGCAAAGTTAAATACAAACACCATAAATTACATTTTCGCCCTATTACAAAATACAGACACAACCCTAAGACGTAGGCAATAGACATTATGCACCAACAAAAGGCAACCGACCTCTAGCAACCGGTGTTTTGCTGAGCAAGTATACGACCCATCCGACGTTGCTAGATATTATACTTAGATTTGACAAGCATCGGTGATTTAAACATGGAACCAGTGTTATGAGGATCCTGTGTGTTTTGATATATTATGATTGTTTACAAACAGGTTTTTGTTTAAAAACTTTGAACGTAAATAAACTTTCACTCTATTTTAATACAAACGAACTAACGAATTACTAGTGTAGCTAACCAGTTTATATCAAATTGATTGTTAAACCAAATTTGGATGACCAAGCTCTGATACCAATTGTTAGGATCTGAGTTTGATATTGATGTGATTGTTAGATGAAACCAATAAAAGAAGATAATAATCAATGAAATAATCACAAAAATAGAAAGATTGTATTCATTGAGATGCTTTTGTAATATTAATCACGTTTGCATGCAAATTACAAACTCTAATTTGTTCGTACAGTTGGTGTAGAAGAAGTGATAGATTATTCAGTACAGGAACTGCACTATTTATAGTATATTACAAACCACTAAGCATCTTTGGCTGACGTCACTATGAAAGTGACATTTAACAAACTAACAAACTCTAAACTCTGCTAGGCTTAAACAAAGTTACATTAAAATACAATATAAACTCTGATGATAACAAATGTTGAGATATCCTCTGTTAGGCTTTATCCTTTGTTAGTCTTCAGCAGACTTTACTTCAACAAACTTTATATTCATCAGAGGTTCTCATCAGCAGACCTTGGATTTCGGCAGATCTTAGCCGTTGATCAGATCTTGTGAACAGTCTTTAAGTCTCAGCAAAGTTTGGAGTAGCAGATCTTTATTATAAAGGATCAGATGTCAGAGATTGTTTTGGTTTTTCAATCATCTACTCCTTTGTAAGGTTCAATAGATCCAACAGTGGAGCAGGTGGGTCGCGTAAGAGAGGACCGCAACAACGTCCAAGAGGGGATCTGGCTGAACAAGCCGCCCATCCAGACCCGAGACGTTGGCGTATCAGATATTAGGGTCAAGAACAGATTCTTGATTGCAGAGTTACACGACTAAGAGATCACACGGTGCTTTAGTTCGAAGTGAAATCAAAGGAATGGAAAAAGTTGCAGAAAATAATTAGTACGGAAGTTTTTGAGCATCGAACAATAGATTGGGATTGGTTAGGTATGATGGGTGCTAGAGAGAGGATTGAGCAGTTGTTGGCAGGAAAGGTTAGGGTTGCGGTAGATTGTTACTGGGAGCAGTAGAAGAGCTAGTGTTAGAGTTTCATTCCACCTACCAACATAAGGAAGGTGCATTTGCTGAAAGAGATGAGGTTTCGTTTAGTCTAGGCAGGATGGTACATGAGATGACTATCCCACAGTTTGCTTTAGCGAGTGGGTTTTTACATAGCAGATGAGGTACTGACCCTAGAGTTTTTGACAGGTTTGAGGGGTGCTTTATTTGACTCAGAGGGAGTTGAGTTTAGGTAGTGCTGACTTGGCTAGGTTTTGGGCTACCATCTCTAATCATTTGTTTGCCGCTATGAACTTAGTTACATCTCTAACGCACCCTATTTATAGATACATACTCAAGATATTTTCTACCACTCTGGTTGGTAGGAAATCACGGGAGAACAAGTGTCACACCCCAACCGATAGTGGAAACATCAGAGTGAGACGAAATAGATTGCTTAAGGTATCATAACACTATTTGCGACAATATTGAAATCAAACCCATTTCATTTCATAACAAAATTGAAAGTTAAATACAATGAGTTCAACAACATAAATCTTAGCATTCTAGATGTGTTTCTATGCCGTCCCTACTAAGTTTCATCATGATCAACATCCTTAACCTACAACATGTTAAAAGTATAGTTCAATACAAAGTATTGGTGAGTACACAAGTTTGATACAGCATAAGTACGAAAAGATTTAAACGAATCCACATGTAAGCTAGCATACCAGATTAATGTAAACATGGCATGCGATCTATAAGTCAACCCTACCGTATCACCACAAAATATAATAAACTTAACATAACCTCAAGAATACGAGCGGTGTGTTACTCCTATAGCGCTATACATGTTAAGGGGGAGGCTCGTACATAGTTAATGACAAATAGCATCACATAAGAATGTTCCAAGTAAACAAATCATGTATCACGTAACTATAGCATGTATGATGGATTGTTTGTGTGATTGCATCAAAGTATAAGTGTGATTGCGTGTATTTTGATAGACTAACATGTTGCACCCAAAGGTGTAAAGCGTAAAAAGGGTGTTCGAGTGTACTCACGATTTGCAAACTTCCACTTGGTATATCCGTAAGGTGTTGGGGGAGTTTGGAGGATGGAGTATCGAGTTATCCTACTAGAGGAAAAGGTAGGTTGATAAGTATTCGAATGATAACAGAGGATTAGGAAATTTAAATACACTAAAGTATTTATACGAGAAAATAATCATCTAGACTTAATACTTGTTCTTGACACTATAATACATATTCGGGTTTAAGTACTTAGGTGATGTAACCTAGTACCATGACGAATAATCATTCGATTACCATCAAGAGTTCGGTTAGTGTATATATATATTATGTAGTATACGTAAGCATATTTATCATGGAAGTTCATAGAAGTCATGCATGGAGGTAGGAGGATAACCTTACTTTAACCTCTTTCGTATAGTTCACCAATGCACAAGTCGTCACAAGGACGATAAGGATGGTCATGAATAAGTTAAGCATAAAAGTATGTGAGAGGGGATTGGCTCTCCTCCGATGAGTATCGGACCAATCTGACTTAACTAACAGAGGCGGAATTCCTTGTTAGCGAGTTTGACAAACAAACAAGTAAGATATACTGCTTAAACGCCTTGGATTGTATTGATAAACGTGAACAGTTACAGAGCGAGTAAACAATTTGATAGGGCTTCGCCGTACATCAACCAACAGATTTCTAACACAACCTTTAGGCTCCTCAATTTATAGGTCGACATGACTTGCACAAGAGGAGAGCGTGTGTGAGTGACTCGTGCGAGTGATGCCTTGTACGAGTGACAGAGTGTACTCGTACGAGCCATAATGCTCACTCGTACATATACAAACACTGTTCAATGTTCTAAGCCCTATATACATAAACAACATATCCTAGAAGTAGGCAATAGACATTATGCACCAACAAACTCCCCCTTGGATGTTGCCACAGTCTTGGATAGTCTTCAAAAAGTTCTTCAAAAGATCTGACAATTAATGACCAAAGAAACGTTTCGGTGGCTTGCAACGCTCCTCAGAAGATATTGGCGTCTGATTTGTAGGAGGAGGCCGATTAACTGTATTGCCAATCCGAAAGCTCCTTAGCGACGCAATTCTTGCCCGCTCAACGATTCTCTCTTCTTTCTTATCTTTCTTGCTCTGCTCGATCTTCTCCAGCTTTCTCTAAGAAGTGTTCCATGCTGTTCCTGAATGTATATCATTAGCAAAACAGACATTAACAATCTTCTGGAACTGGAGAGCTTGTTCTTTAACTTTCTCTTTGAAACTGATCTTGCTGTAGAACAAACATTCGATATGTTTCTTTGAACAACTGACTAGCCACATCGGGTCTAGTACTCGAATGCCACGCCATAGTCCGTAAATACATTTGTGTGCTATGACGGCTTCGTTTAGTTCCTCTGTAATATTCCAAGAATCATCATCTGGATGCACACAAATAACGGCTTCACCCATGCTTGAATCATAGTGCCACCATTTAAAGATCTTGTAGAAGTCTTGTTCTATCTTGATAAGAGGCATATTTCTCATAACTTTCAGCCTCTTTACGATTAGCGTCACATCTTTTTCTTGTGTTACTGGATCGATTTTAGTAATTCTCTTAGGGATATGCGGCTTCGAATGTATAAAACCATGCGTAGCCTCAAGCTTTATCAGTTTCCACAACCGCTGGTCGTGAAATCTCATTTTAAGAATTATCATCTTTGTTTGCACAAGCTCTTTGATATCCCAGTATGGTAGGGTCTTGATATCGCTCAAGTAGCGAAAATACTGGATCCCATACTCCCTTTTAATAGCATAAACATTTAGCTCTTCGATCCATCCCCATCTAATAATGTCTCCCAAAGAAATATCCGCATCACGCGTAAAGAATGCTAAGGGACGTTTGAACTTTCGCTCAGCTGGTGCTACTTTAAACCACCGCTTTCTCATCTTAACAACTTCTTCGGCAGTTAATTGTTGAGGAATGGTTCCTTGTTTAACAGCCTCCTCTACTTTTCGCTTCAAAAGATCATCACTTTCGGCTGCAAACAGATCACTAAAAGTTGGGGAGTCATTTGTACCCTTATTGGCAATATCTGTATCATCTTCATCAAAATCATCCTCCACGTAACCTTTGTCATAGTCATGTGCATCAGGCACATGTTCGAAAACATAATCAACACGCTCGAAAGCACTGATGTCATTAAGCTTCTCTTCGAAATCAAACTCAAAGTTTTCTTCATCCACTCACAGCATATCAGCTATTTCTTCTTTAGTGTAGCTGTGGACAAACTCCCCTTCCTTTACATCATGCTCTAAATATAATATCTTTGATTTTGGCACGTCAGGAACGGTAGACATTTCGGATACCGTGAAGATTCCTGTCTGGTGAGCATCCTTAGAGCTATCAGTCTTTCCCTGGTCTCTATCTTCTTCAACTTGATTTGCTGAGTCATCCAAGTACACAGAAAAATCAATATTACCATTCAAATTAAACTTTGTTACAAGGACACCAGATCCACCTAATTCATCATCACCACCATCACCATCGTAATCAGACTTATCAGAAACAATATCATCAAAATCGTCTAAGTCTTTGGTTTCTTTCTCAGGATCTTCAACAAACTCATCTATTTCAGCTTTGATCTCTCTCTTCAACTTTTTCTTATTCAGCCATTCTTGATGTTTAGCAAAAAGAGTAAACGTGTCAATATCAACATCCTTAGGTTTACCAACCAATACAAACTTCTTTGAAACAGAATGCACCACCACCTCAGAAGTTACTGGCATAGATTCAGCTTCTGGCTCAGTTGAAACAATCATGGGATACTCACCAACCTTTGCCTTACCTTTGCCTTGTGCATCAGATAGTTCTTTAGTCATATGTTCACGCTCGGCAACCCTTTCTCTAGCTTCTTCTTTCTCAATTTCATCAATTTCAGCAGCTAATTTTATTCCGATTTTCTTTGTGAGTAGCTTCTCGAATAGGCTCATCTTTCTTTGATTCCTAAGACGTTCTTCATCATATTCTACCATTCTATTTCTCAAACGCTCATTTTCAAATACTATACTCGCCAAAATAGCTTCCAGTTGCGGTTTTTCTACATTCAGCCCATTGAGTTGCTCCTGAAGCTCAGCAATTCTGACATTGTTCAGCATAACTTGTTTCTCATGCTCTTCAATACGCGCATCGTTGAACATGTCTGCAGAGAAATCCTCCCCCTGGTATATCACCGAAATCAAAATCAAAATCGAACTAGGGTTGAGAGTGTGAGGATTGTGGTGTTGGCTGCGGTGTTGGTTATGATGGTGGTTGTGGTGTTGGTTGTGGTGGTGGAGATAGTGATGGCTATGGAGTCGGCTCAACATTTTCTTCTTGAACAATCTTTTTCTACACTTTTCTTTTGGATTTGTCTATCGGAGAATCAAAACCTCTAACTGTTGGCCTTTTAAGACACCGAGAAGATTTCTTAGGAGTTTTGCGAAAAGGAGTATCGTTATCAGAACCCGAAGGCACATATGTCGTATCATCCTCTCCTAACGCTTTTCTTTTCTTTTCTTCTCTTTGGTTTTACGTTTAAGCTCAGCCTGGCGTTCAACCTCTCTAACCTTAGCTCTTTCCTTCTCACCAGCAATCCTATCTTCAGTATCCGTACTCGAAGATAATGCTTCTTCAACCTCTCCTTCCCGAACACCAAATGCTTCTCTTTCGATTTCAGCAGCCATAGTTTCGACATTCTCTTCTAGCTTTGATTCATCGACTAATCTTAAGCTTTCAGATGCTCGCTGTTTCTTCTGAGGGGCATTGGAGGAAGATGTGGACGTTTGTTTTCTTTTCGTCCCCTTACCCCCCCCCCCTTTATCATCTTTCACAAACCATACGCTTCTTTTAGTAATGAAACCATCTAATGCTTTAAGCTCTTCATCTTCATCGCCAATGTCTTCTTTCCTCCACTTCCCTTGTGATGGTGCCACATAATCTTTTTCAATGATAGCTCTGAAAACTGGCTTTGATTTAGGGAGGCTTTGAGATGCAAATTCATCTTCTTCAAAGTTGAGACATCCATATGCTCCAGCTTCAAAATATCATCTTTCTTTTTCTTCAAATTGGGATGCAAATGGTGAAGCAACATCTGAATGAAACGTGGATATTGCAAGAACTTCTCTCGTTGTGTATTTTGGACCATTTGAGAAAAGATCACTCGTGAGAAATTGTAAGGCATGTTCAGCACAAGTGTAGTGATCATGCACATCTGATAGTCAACTAAATCATCTAATCCGCCCTTTCGGTGGCTAAGAGCGTGAATAACGCAGTGTGCTATGTATCGGAATGGAGCATTGAGGTTAGCCTTTTTGAACGGAGCTGCGTTAACGAAACCAGCATAACCCATTCTATAGAAGCACCCTTTCACCATATACTCAGGAAAACCAGTAGGGTCAACTTCATGATCATTGAACTCTAGCACTGTTCTGATCAGCTCTTCAGTAATCTTAACTTGAGCATCTCTGTTGTTTATCCGTACTGCTGACAAAATCGTATTCTCATCTTTATCAAACTCAGCAGCATTCCAAAAATATTCAATGTGAGTACGATATGTTGTGTGTCGATCTGTGAGAGCTTTAGTGATCGGAAGACGGCTAAGAAAATCTAAGACTTCTCCATATGCAGCGATTTCTGGAATCGTCTCGTCTAGAAGACAACAAATATTGTGGAACGGCGAAAATGAAGACTTCTTGATCTTCAAGCATAGATATTTCAAATACTTAGAAAATTTTTCAAAATTTCAACTTTTAAATCACTCGCACGAGTCATTAACTTTGACAAAATTTGAGTCTGAGTCAAAACTTCACTCGTACGAGTCACTTCACTCGTACGAGTCACTTCTTCGTACGAATGAAAAAAATACTTAACAGATTCTAAGAGTTTTGACCAAAACTTCTTCGTATCAATGATGCTTCGTACGAGTCATCAAGATTTAAACATGTAAGGCTATACTCATACAAACGATCACTCGTACGAGTGAAACTTATAATGAGACATTTTGAAAAACTTGTTCGTATGAGTGAATATTCGTACGAATTGCAAACGTACAAAATAACACCTAGTTAAACTGAACTTAAAACGTGTAGATTTTAACAAATTGAAGGTTGATTAATAGGTTAGCAGGGCCGATTTTAACATTTTTTAGTTCAATTTTATATTTTACCGGTCTGATTATCCTAAATCTACGTTTTATATCCATTTGGTCCAATTTTGGCATTATAACGGCTTAAAACAAACATTAGTACCTTGCCCATTGAAAGAGGTGTGCAAATCAACCTCCCCAACGTCTAGATACAAACAATAGATCAAGAAAATGAAATGAATAGAACTGGTTTGCACAAAGTTTGCTCTCAATCGCACAGAGTCAATAGTCTGACTCGTGCGAATGAGTCATCCTTTTATACTCATTCAGAGTTCACTCGTATGAGTGATGGCTCGTGCGAATGAAGACTGTTGTCACTCGTACGAGTCAGTTCTTATGCACTTAGTTAACTTTTTGATTTTTTATGAAATTTTTATCTGTTTTTATAACCCACTCAGTTAACCAAATCCAAGTTAATGACCTTAGTTAACTGATTTACCTACCAAGTCCAAGTTAATGACCTTGGCTGACCAATGTTTAACCAAAATAGATTTATTTAAAAAATGTAAAATATCAAATTAATGAACTTTGTTGACGTTCAGGTAATCTTCTCTTTTCATGATTAGCTCCCAACCCGTGAACTTCAGCTTTCCCCCAGCAAGCGTCACTTTGACTTGGACTAACGGTGTTCTCATCATTGGTAGACTAAAATCTAAGATAAATTACTAAAAGTAAACTCAAAAAAATTTTGGGATTTTTCTGAAAAGAAATAACAAGTAAAGATGTATACACATACATATTTTTGTGAGTTTTATGTTAAGAGGTCATATAAGGTATTTTAGACAAATCACACATACCATTGATCTTGGTAGTAACTTTAAGTTCTTAAACAGATTTACTTAGATTGCCAATAAACTTATCCACTTAAACTTCTGCACGTTTCTCAATTGTTTCAAGATATGTTAGGTAATATTACGGAACATGCAATAACTGTGTTTCCCATCTCAGAATATACTCCCGCATCGAGATTCCCAGAATATCATTTCACATGTGAATATATCTAACTGATATCTGTAAATGGGGTGAATTGCGAGACCTTGAGAGCTCAGGTTAGTATTTCCATACAGACAAAGAGATAAAGGCTCGACTTTAAGTGGTGTTCCATAAAGGAATCTTTTGAACTGCAGATGTCGTAAATGTTTATGACATACTCATTTTTTTGTTCAGCTTTTGTAGGCGAATAATGCGTAAATTATTATACAAGTTCTAGGCCATTGCTAACGCAAATTCAGAAGAACTCATATAATACCCTAGATATCGATTAAATATAAAGACCTAGTATCGCAGAATCTGGCATTCTCTCAAACGAAATTTCGGAGTACTAAGTCCATATATCCGAGAGATGTTAACCCACAAGTTACTCAGTTTTACTTTTAAGTTTATATCTTGAAGAACAATTTACTGAATGAGTGAAGCCTATTGGAGTAAGACCTGTTTAATTACTTGTTTAACATTCCATATCTTTAGCATATGGTGATTGTTAGCTGATGTAATATGATCTCCCTTTTCACAAAAACTCCTTTTTACTTTTATAATGTTTTTTATATTTTCCCAAACTTTCCTCCCCTAAAATCAAAAACATATTTTTGGATTATTTAGAAAAGATATTTACAGAAAAACATGTCATGCCGATGAGAATCACGTCAAGACCTCGTCATCCTCAAAATCAACCTCATTAATATCCCCTGATGCCAGATTTCTTAAACCATTTAATTTTAAAAGATTTTTAAATCTTGAACGATCAAATGCTTTGGTGTAAAAATCTGCTTTTTAGTCATCAGTGTGGATTTTTTCAGTTCTAATCAACTTTTTCTCATAGCAATCACGGATAAAGTGGTGTCAAATTTCAATATGTTTAGTGCGTGAGTGTTGACAAGAATTTTTAGTGATATCAATAGCAGCCTGATTATCTACATATATGGGCGTGTCAAGAAACTGTAGTCCGAAGTCTCTCATTTGCTGTTGTATCCAGAGTATCTGGGAACAACTATATGCTGAAACTTATTCAGCTTCACATGTAGAGAGAGCAACCACAGTCTGTTTCTTTCATTGCCACATTACCAAACGAGTTCCGAAGAACTGGTAACCAGCCATAGTAGATTTGGCATTAAGCTTGCAGCAGCCGAAATAAGAATCCGAGTAACCCGCAAGATTGAAGTCGTCGTGATGAGGATACCACAAGTCGGTGCTTGGACATCCTTTCAAATATTGCATGATACGTTTGACGCCTAACATGTGCGAATCTCTTGGATTGGACTGAAAACGGGCGCATAGGCATGTATGATACATGATATCAGGTCGCGAAGCTGTAAGATACATCAAGGATCTGATCATGGAGCGATATAATGTTTCATCGACTTTGACTCCATGAACTTCTGGACAAATGCCGTGATTTGGGGCTAATGGAGTGGAAGCTGGTTTAGTTCCTAACATATCAAATTTCTCTAATACGTCATGAACATACTTCGTCTGATGGATGAAGATACCATTAGACAATTGATCAACCTGAAGTCCTAAAAAGAACTTCATCTCCCCCATTGCACTCATTTCGAATTTCTTCTTCATGACTTCTTCGAAGTCTTTGCATAGCTTAACATTTGTCGATCTAAAGATAATATCATCCACATATATTTGCACGATAATCAGATGTCCATCTACTTCTTTGGTAAAGAGGGTAATGTCTACAGTTACTCTGAGAAAGCTGTTGTCAAGAAGATGTCTTGAAAGCTTTTCATACCAAGCTCTCGAGGCTTGGTGAAGACCATATAAAGCTTTGTTCAGAAGGTAGACTTTATCCTTGTGTATAGGATCGACAAACCCTGGTGGTTGTCCGACATACACCTCCTCTTTGACTTTGCCGTAAAGGAAAGTAGATTTGACATCCAATTGGTACACCTTGAAACCTTTCCAAGAAGCAAAGGCCAAGAATATGCGAATAGCTTCGAGACGAGCGACTTGGGCGTATACTTCAGTGTAGTCTATCCCTTCTTGCTGGTAAAGCCCTGGACCACGAGCCGAGCTTTGTTTCTGACCACTATGCCTTTGTCATCGTGTTTGCACTTGAATACCCATCGAGTGTTAATCTTTTGATGATGATCTGGTAGGTCGACAAGCTTCCAGACTCCTAGCTGCTGGAATTGAAGCAATTCTTCGTGCATTGCCTCCACCCAACTTTCTTCTTTTAATGCGTCTCTCCAGCTTTTGGGTTCAAGCTGTGAAACAAAACAACTATAAGAAAGTGTAGTTTGTAATGGAGCTATACTGGTATAAAAATAGCTTAGATCCTTGTTGATCAGATTGCGAGTTTGCACTCCGCTTTGTAGGCTGCCGATGATATTCTCCGATGGATGGTAAGATAATGTCCTTGGCATTACTTCACTTGGAACATCCACTTGAGTTTTCAAATTCATGGTCACTTCATCAACAACCGGTGCAGAAGATGTAGCTTCATTTCTAACATTGGATTGATCACCTTGAGCATTTATAAAGCTTTCAATATGTTCATATCCTTCATCGGAACTAGATCCTCCATCATCAAAAGTCGGTTCACGATCAGAGTCGGCATTAGGCGGTTGTTGGGCAGATGATTCAGCAGTGTTCAAGATAGGTACAGAGACAGATTCCTGCAAATTCATGCTCGGATCTACATCAGAAGTGTAAACCGAAAGTGAAAGGGAAATCACCAACGGTCTAGAAACTTGCTCATGATTAGAGATTTGATGCTATTGAAAGAGCATAACAAGTTCTTCTTCAGATGGCACTTCCGGCAGGTCAAATGAATTCCACAAGCTTTCGTAGTTGAACAACCATAGGATCCCCAGGTTTCTGTGGTGGCGTAGTATACCGTTGACAATCAACATGCTGTGCAAGAATAACCAGGTTCAGACTCGGCAAGAAGACATGCTTTTATGGAGTAGCATAACCGACGAAAAATCCTTCCAAGGATTTGGCTCCAAACTTACCATCCAGTTCCAAAACAGTACACGGTGATCCGAAAGGCTCCAGAAACGCAAGGTTCGGCTTCCGTTGATTTAGCAGCTCAAAACATGTCATGTTACGAGGCTTGACTATTAACACACGATTGAGGGTGTAACATGCTGATGCGACTGCTTCGCTCTAGAAACTAATTGGCAATTTTGAATCAGCGAGCATGGTTCTGGCAATCTCGATCAGTGTGCAATTCTTACGTTCAGCAATTGCATTTTGTTGTGGGGTATAGGGAGCACTGAATTCGTGAAGAATCCGCTTTTTGTTGCAGAATTAGAGCATCCTTTTGTTCTTGAACTCGGTACCATTATCACTGTGGATTCTCTTGATAGGCAAGTGATACAAGTTTTCAAGCTTCCTGAAGAGAATCATAAGACTTTCAAACGTTTAATCTTTGCTCTCCAGAAAGAAAACCCATGAGAATCTAAAGAAATCATCTGTCACGACCAGGCAATATAGATCTCCAGAAATGCTTTTGACGTTTACTGGCCCAAATAGATCCATATGAAGCCTTTCTAGTGGTAGCTTGATAGAATTTAATAGCTTTCTTGGGTGTGATTTTTTATGTTGTTTCCCCTTCTTACAGCCTCAGACAATCATCTGATAACTAAAAATTCTTCATATTAACACCCTTGACTGGGTCGTTGCGCACCAAATAATTCATTTTTCTCAAGTGTATGTGTCCCATCTTCCGATGCCATAAGATAGACTCCTTCTCGGTTGCTTTAGAAACAAAGCACTAAACCTTCTTAGAAGTAGTGGATGCAACGCTCATGTCAAGGACATAAAGATCATTCTCTCTTGGAGCGCGCATGAGGATCCACTCCTCAAGAATTCTGAACCCCGGCTTTAGAATCAAGAATTCTTTGTCGTTGAAGTGTGTTGTGAATTTTTATCACAAATTTGCGAAATACTCAGTAGATTGTTTTCTAGCTCTGCAATGTAGTTCACCTTGTCGAAGGAAACCACTCCACTCGTAAGAATACCTTCTCCGACGATTCTTCCTCCTTGAGTTGGAGCAAAACCAACGTAACCTTCTCTTATAGCTTTGACGTCGTGTAGCAACATAAGCATTCCAGTCATGTGTCGTGAAGCTCCACTCTCATCCATTTTGACATGATCAATCTCGGGAGCCCCTACACACATGAGGAAGAAACTATTTAAATAGAGAAATCCATGCCTGTTTGGTCTTGGGTGGGTTTGGAATATCAAACTTTGGACCAACTTTGACCGTGACATTCTGTTTGACCTTTGTTTTGGCTGGAACAGATGGTTTCAGTTCTCCTTTAGATGGTTTGACTTTTGCAACCCAAGTTTATGTCTTCAAATTGGCCCTTTTTGAATAAAACTTTGAATCCTTTTAACGATTCTTGGTGGAAGTTTCACCAATTTCAAATTTATAATTTAGTCGAATCGTTGAATTTACATTTTTGTGAGATTCATTGTTTCTTTTCAAAATTTGTTTTGGTACTACCATGGGTGCCTTTTGTTCCACATCTTTGGTAGATTTGTTGGAGTTGGAAACAGGTTTTGGATATTTTTGAGAACATTGTCATGCAATATGCCCACTAATATTACACTTGTAGCATGTCCTGCTGTCTTTTCAAACAGAGGAATCCAAAACGTGTTTTCTACTCTCTTTTTCTTTCTTGAACTCATCATTGGATTGTGTACCAATGATCTCTTTTTCTTTTTTTGTAGTTGTTCCATAAACAAAATTGATTTTCTTTGTAAAAACTTTTGAAACTGGTTGTTTGTTCTTTTCTTTTGAAAACCCAACCCAACCCTCTTGTTTTCAGGATAATCTTTGTTTCTTTGATGGTAGGGTTTGTTAACACATTTTGATTTAGAATAAAAGTTGCATCGTGTTTTTCTAAATCAGAATGGCTCACCTTAACAAGCTTGAAAAACTTTTCAACATGATCCAGATTGACATTCTAGATTGGGAAATCTTCATCAGAATATAGTTTATTAGATCCATGCATTTTGTAAACCATGACGTTTGGATTCGTGTTTAAACTATTTTCTGATGGTTCAACATCTGATTCAGATTTCTCAGACTCACTCTTGAAAACATTTTCAACCACGGTTTTAACCACATCAGACTCACATTCATTTTCTAGTTTGGTGTAAGTTATATCAATGCTTGTAGGCTGCTCATTTGTCTTTTTCAGTTTTCAAATTTAATGTAGGTCCAATTGGATGATCAAGATAACCAACTTCCTTATTTATCTAACACACTTACGAGTACAGAATCCATGTAAGTATGCAAACCAAAGCAAAGTAACAAACACAAGATAACCAAAGATTCACTATCTTGATTAATAGAAGAGAGCTAGTACAAACACATACACACAATGCTCATACGGACTCAAGATATTCTCTATGTGCTCTCTCTCTCTCTTATGTTCTCAGTGCATGTATCACCTTGTTTCACGCCTTCCATGTAAAGTGCATGTCTGTTTATATAGTGCCAACACCCGACAACAGTACGAAGAATGTTGCTGGTCGTATGAACCACTACAAGTCACGAAGGACATCCAGCAATGGTTGCTCGTACGAACAATAACTAGTTCGTACAGACAGAAACTAGTTCGTACGAATAAGCAAAATGCTTGTTGAAGGTGCCACTCGTACGATCATGAGAATCACTCGTACGAACAGATAATGGCTCGTACGAGCAAGCAACTTGCTCATACGAAGCACCTTTCACTCGCACGAAGAATTGTTATTCGAATAACTTGCTAACAGACATGTCATACTGACAGCAAGATCAGAAACACAAGACTTAACAGTATGCACACATGCAACTGTTTTACAACACAGACAAACTAAACGTCGTATTAAATCAAGATAGGATGATATCTTGATTTGGTCGACATGACCAAACTATACAGACGCAATAAACAAAGACCGTACAATTACTGACGTAACTAAGAACAAGCGACAGACATAAAAGTGTATCAACAAACTCCCCCTTGGCTATTGCTTGGTCTTTGGTCTTCATTCTTAATGGCCTGCTTCATTCATATTCACTGAAAACCTTCAACCATCATTTCTTGAGGATCAAGGTCTTCAACATTTCCCAAAAAAACATCAAACCTTTCCTGCTTCCTCTTGAGTACCACTGGAGGCAACTGGATCGGCCATGATCTGCTGTGCACTAGACTCTATCACTGAAGTTGCAGCAGAAACTTTTGGTTGTGCGGATGAAGCTGAAGCTAGGGTTACCAGGGTCTTCACTATCATGTTCATGTTTACGTTTGATCTCCTTTGTTTTGCATCTTTCATTCCACAGAATATTCACCCGCTTTCTACTCATTTCAAATACGTCTTTAATACCAGTAAAGCCTTCAACTAGTGTAGTATTACGAGAATGATACCATTCTCTCATGTCGTCATGTCTAGCAGTTAATGCTTCGGTAAATCGTTGTACAGCCGCACTATGTTCTTTCAGCCTATTCATTTCAATCCCACGATCATTATCAGCCGCTCTAATATGTTGTAGCTGAGCAACCCATTCAGCATTCGCAGCCCTCAAACACTCATTCTCCTTTCTTAACTGTGCAATCTCGGTAGTCTGCTTTCCAACAGTTTCCTTCAAAGAATTTAACTCCAGCTATTGCTTAGTAACTGTACTTCGATTTGAAGATATAAATTCCGAGTGCTTGTTAATCTGAGTTACAGCAGCTTGAAGCTGAGAGAACAGGAAATCTACTTTCTCATCCTGTTCCATTTTAGAGAATAAATGACTGCTTCGTTTTGTACTTTGTTGATGAATTGTGGACTGGGATTGTTGAGCTGAAGAAGTAATGGGTTGTTGTTGAACTGTAGTAGTTGCAGCTGAAGGTGTTTCAGCTGTTGTGGCATCTGCAGGTTGTGGTCCAGAGGTTGTAGTGGGTTCTGATATTAGAGTTTCAGCCTCTTCCGATGTGAAGGCAGACTGAGCTTCTGCAATTGGTTCCAGTACTGTCTCTTATTGCGTGGATGTAGGTTGTGTGATTTTAGGTTGAGCTGATGAGGTTTCCATTTTCTTTCTACGAACTTCAATTTTCCTTTTGCGAGTTCGTTCAGCCTCAGCATCGGATGGAAGGTAGTCAGCATCTGGATCTGATGGGATCTTTCTAATCGGCCTAACCCCACGTTCATCAACAAAGCGTTCATTCCCAAGTTCAAGCGGATTGTCATCAAAATTCGGTTCTTTATTCGGTTGTCTACCCTAATCACCCCCTGTAGTACCTACACCACTTGCACCACCATCACCATCATCATCACTGTCATCATCATCACTTTTTCCCTTTTGATGACCAAACTTATCTTTGATCATCTTATTCAAAGTTGGTTCTTCATTATCTGACTGACTATCATCATGGCGCCACTTATCGTTTTCTGGTGCAACATATTCATCATTAGCTAGAAAACCAAATAACTTACGAGGAGGTGTGCTTTCCTTGTAACGTTTTGCCGCTACACCTATAAATATCTTCAACGAATGTTCCATCATAACATCAACTTTTAGAACATCATTGTCGTTCATTGTCGTTCTTTTAGAACATCATTGTCGATCATCTGGAGAAAACGAGGATATATCTAAAACTTGTTTCCACCAAATCGGATTCCTCTCAAGTTTTCCTTCATGTTTGCATAAATATACTTTGAAAAACTGAATGGTTTATTCAATGTCAAAGCTACCATCATTCCAACTAAGTCGTTATTCGCCATGTCTTAACCACTTCATCTGTTGCTTAGACACTAAATTAAAACATGTAGAAAGAACTTGTATCTGAGCGGCAATCGTGCTTTGTTTAGTTGTCCAACAAGGAACATCGCATTCGAAGCAAACATCCACGTTGACACTTTAACAAAACTGAGTATGGAGCTTCAGGATCATCACCAAGTTGTAATACTGAGTTTATTAGGTCAACGAAAATGTCTACGTCTAAGTCATTTACTCTTCTATGGATAATTTCCTGTCCGTTCACTTCAACAACTTTAGCTGAATCCCAAAATTCCTTTATCAATGTCTTGTATACTGTAGTTTTATGCGTGATAGCATAATGTATCCTTGAGTCGCACAAAAACTTCATTATACAGTTGTACTCAGCAAATTTATCTTTCAGATCTAAGTAAGCAACAATGTTGTGTCTTAGCTCTAACATAATTTCCACTTCTGACTTGTCAGTTTTCTTTGTTGCGGGCTTCCTTTTCTGTTCCTTTTGTGTCATCCTATACACCGAAGATAACAAGAATAAGAAGAAACAAAAATACATTAGGGAACATACACAAAAAGTTTTTATTGCGAACTTTTGGTAAGTATGTTTCCCCTTGACGAAGAACTATCGACTCATACGAACAACATTTTACTCGTACGAAGAAAAACTGTCTCGTACGAACAACAACTGACTTGCTTAAACAAGTGTTTGGCTCGTACGAACGACAGGTTACTCGTGCGAGTAATAACTCACTCATACGAAGCAAAGTCAACTTGTTCGCACAAAGAATCTTCAAGAGAAGATTATTCATGAAGAACTTGTTTTTCATCAAAAGGTTCTTTGCTTAAAGTTTGTTGTTCATGTTTTGCAATGTCACACAGTCAGGTAATGTTCAAACAGTTCATCTTCAAGGTATATCAACATTGTCAAGCATACCTTAAAGATATCATAAACAACTTAAAAGGGGTGAAAGAATGACATGAGCAAGGTGAAAATAAAGTTGTACCAAAGAACTACATCACCCTTTATACCACATTCTTATACTCACACGAAGAACCTTAGTTCGTACGAATAACTGCCAGTCATACGAAGACTGTCTTGTACAAGGAAACCAGGGGCTCATTCGTACGAGGCATAAACACTCGTACGAGTGACCTCTGATTCGTGCGAGCAACAACTGATTCGTACAAATCCAGTTTTTTCAAAACGGGAACATCAGTTCTTTGTGGACCTTAGGTTTTTCATTGACCTGTTTAGATCTTTGCACATATCCACACAGATTCACAAGTTAAGTTAGGAAAAGTGCTCTTTAAACAGATTGTGTTCTTTGAAATGAGTTTACCCTTTGTAAGAAAGTACTTTATGAAGTTATGATGGCAGGACAAATGATTTTTAGGGCGTATCTTGGTAGAAATCATTTAAGCTTCAACTTTGGCTAATTTAAAAAACAGAGTAAACTATAACAAATACTAACGGATAAGAACAAACTGTACATTAATCCGCAATCTTTTTCTGATTTTCAAGGTAAGAGAATCATACCAGCTTTTAATCTTGCCAAAAACGAGTTTTTGATTAAAACATCAAATTAAATAAATAAGTATTCTACTACAATTATTGGTATTGTTGTCCACGTAAGCTCAGTTTATCAGATGTAATCATGATTAGAAGATATGATTAATGTATGAATTGTACTTACTAGCCGGTGTTCAACCACTTCACAACACATTCCCGTATCAAGACATGCATGAGAGAAAATCTTACCGGTGAGTATACTGCTTATCATCTGATTTGATGTATAGATGTGAGATACTCAGTTATTTTGATTGAAAACAAGCCCTATGTGATTAGATTACTTATTGATGAGGAACTTGATTTTCAAATGCATGTTGGGCTCAGGAGTAAGTCCGTGAACAGGTTAGTACCATCGTACCGACAAAGAGACAAACTTAGCTCCCGTATAAAGCTGTGATATATTATCACTTATTGTTGGGTGAATGTGATATTTTTATCACTTATTGATGGCCGTATGAAGTATTTACACGTATGTATGGTATCATGGAAGTTCTAGACTTGCATCCCCGTTAATTTTCAGTAAAAGATTCAACCATGATACCCAGAAGATAAGCAAGCATAAAGACCGCATATCTCAGAACCTCGGCATACTATCAAACAAATTTCGGTACCAAGACCATATGCCAATGAATGGTTCGCACTTGGCTTTCAGTTTGCTAAGTTTATGTCAACCTGCACATTTTAATCTGATTGTGAGCCTAGCGATATGTCATTAGTAAAGCTACTTATCAATTTTTGTTTTATGTTTTTTACCGTATTTGATAGATCACCGGTGTATCATCATCTTCTCTTATCTATCCAAGAAACACATTTTTTATTTTTGGGTTTTCTATTGTTTTTGTATTTTTACAAATTTCTCTCTCCCTTAAATGCAGAAGGTAAATAAATAAAACATAGCTAAAATAAAAGACATATTTTTGTATTTTTGCATTTTCTCATGTTTTTGTATTTTCTTGAAATTTTCTCCCCTTAAAATATAAAAATAACAGAAAATGGAAAATCTTTTTGTAATTTTAGTTTTGAAGAAAATATTTACGAAAAAGATTAGCCAAGGATGATTTACTTGGGTTTCACCTTGATGCTAATGACCAAAAGAAGATAATCAAAACGTGATTTATCAAAAGCTTTTGTAAACAGGTCGACGCGTTGGTGATCGGTGTGGATTTTAACTACATTGATAAGTTTCTTTTCATAACAATCTCGTATGAAATGATACTTAATCTCAACGTGTTTGGTATTTGAGTGTTGTACGGGATTACGAGTGATCTGTAAAGCAACTTCATAATCAACATAAATAGGAGTAGTTAAGAATTCAAAACCGTAGACGCGCATTTGCTGTTGGATCCATAAAACCTGAGAGTAGCAACTAGAAGGAGAAATATACTCAGCCTCACAGGTTGACGTAGCTACACAAGTCTAGGCGATTTGCCACGTGACTAGGCGATTTCCCAAGAACTGACATCTTGCTGATGTTGACTTTGCATCGATCTTACAGCCACCATGATCAGAATCACTGAATGTTGTCAAATCAAACTTATCATTCTTAGGGTACCAGAGACAAGTGTCCGGGTGACCCTTCAAATAACGAAAGATTCTTTTCACAGCCATCAAATGAGAAACTTTTGGACTTGACTGGTAGCGAGCTAGAAGACATGTTGGGTACATTATACCGGGTCTTGAAGCAGTAAGATACATAAGAGATCCGAGCATAGCACGATAAAAAGACGGTTCCACATGTTCACCCATTCCATCATGAGTAATCCCATGATTTTGAGCTAATGGAGTTCCCAAAGGATTTGAGTCTTCCATTTGAAATCGTTTGAGAATATCCCCAACGTACTTGGTTTGATGAATGAAAATCCCTTCCTTAGATTGATGAACCTCCAAACCTAAAAAGAAAGTCATTTCTCCAATGGTGCTCATCTCGAACTTCTCTTGCATTACCTGCTCGAATTCTTCGCACATTTGCTCGTTTGTAGACCCAAAAATAATATCATCAACATATACTTGTACCAACAACAAATCCTCATTCTTTTCCTTGATGAAGAGAGTACAGTCAATCAATCCTCGTCGAAAACCATTCTTGAGAAGATAGGAAGACAACGTTTCATACCAAGCCCGTGGAGCTTGATGAAGACCATATAACACCTTATTGAGAAACCAAACCTTGTCAGGATGGATTGGATCTTCAAAACCAGGCGGTTGCTCAACATATACTTCTTCCTCAACCACACCATGAAGAAATGCACTCTTCACATCTATTTGATAAACTATAAACTTCTTGTAGGACGCATAAGCCAAGAAAATTCTTATGGCCTCAAGACGTGCTACCGGTGCACAAACCTCATTATAACCAATGCTTTCTACCTGATTAAAGCCCTGGACAACCAATCTTGCTTTGTTTCTCACAACAACACCTCGGTCATCCTTTTTACACTTGTAAACCCATCTAGTACCAATCTTCTTGTAGTTGTCGGGCCTGTCAACCAATTTCTACACGCCCAACTTCTGAAACTGCTGAAGTTCCTCTTGCATTGCTTCAACCCATGAGTCTTCTCTCATTGCCTCCTTCCAAGATTTCGGTTCAACTTGGCAAACATAGCAGGAAAAACACCAATCATTTTGTGCCCCAGATTCTCTGATTACATGTCTGCACTCCACTCTGGACATATCCTATAATATTCTAATGAGGATGGGTATTATGGATTCGAGTTTCAGGAACATCAGGAACTTGAGAATTTATACCCATATTGTTGATATTCAGATCAACAGCTAAGTCAATTGCTGGAATCGACGAAGATGTGGATGCGTGACCTTCATTCGTCCCTTGATTTTGCACATTTGACATGACATCAGGAATTCCAGGAACCAGAGCAGAAGTGGCTTCATTTGCATCATGGAACTCATCATCTTCTGACGAAACATTATAATCAGCAGCATCTTCAAATTCCTCATTTTGAACAATATTATTAACCGAAGTAGACACTTGATGGTTAACAATAATTGGTCGTACTAATGATGAGTCAACTACAGTGTCACTTTCAAGTAGCATTTGAGCCGCTACAGATGCATCATCAAAAGTTGACAGATTGAAGGAGTCAAACAGTCCATCGTAGTCAAACATCCAAGGAGCACCTGGAGCTCTTACTGATTCAGTGTATCTTTGAACCTTAACTTCACCCCATTCTTCAATCTTTTTTGTTGACAAATTCCACATTCTGAAATTTGGAGTAGCATATCCAAGAAAGAAACCTTCGGTAGCCTTTTGACCAAACTTACCATGTGGATCATACATAGTGTATGGAGCTCCAAAAGGTTCTAAGAAAGACACATCCGGTTTCCTTTTATGCAACAATTCAAAACATGTTTTCCCATGCCTTTTCACCGTAAGAACTCTATTCATCGTATAGCATGAAATAGCCACAGCCTCCCCCCAAAACTGAAGAGGAAGTTCTGATTCTACTAACATAGTTCTTGCAGGCTCGATCAGAGTTCTATTTTTCCTCTCAGCGTCACCATTTTGTTGTGGAGTGTAACGAGAACTGTACTCATGTAAAATGCCTTTAGAAGAATAGAACTCATCCATAACATGGTTCTTAAATTCGGTGCCATTGTCGCTTCTGATTCTCCTTATCTTCAAATTGTACAAATTTTCAAGTAGCGTGAGGAGATTCTTGAGGATTTCAGGAACTTCACTCTTGTGTGCCATAACATTCACCCATGAAAATCTTGAATAGTCATCAGTAACAACTATACAATATGCATCGCCAAAGGTAGTCTTATGTTTCATAGGTCTAAAAAGGTCCATATGAAGACGTTCCAGAGGCATATTTACCGTGTTAATCTTCTTCACAGGATGAGACTTCTTTGCTTGCTTTCCCTTTTGGCACGAGACACAGACATCTTGTAAAAGAAAGTTCTTTACTGGTACACCATTCACAAGATTATTTTTCACTAAATAGTACATTTTCCTTAAGTGAATGTGTCCCATTCATCTATGCCAAGAGATTGATTCCTTTTCAGTGGCTTTTGAGACAAAACATGTGACTTGGGCAGACGTAGTAATAGCTTGCTCATGTCAAGAATATACAAGTCACTTATTCTTGGCGCCGATAGGAGAATCTATTCTTTAGGAATCTTGAAACTCGGTTTCAGCACATAACAATCGGCATCATCAAAATGAACCGTGAACTTCTTGTCACAGAAAACACTCAGAAGATTGTGATCAATTTAACGAACATAGTTGATTTTGTCAAAACTAACAACACCATTGGAGATCATTCCTTCTCTAGTGATGTATCCGCCCCTATCTCTAGCAAAAGCAACATAACCTCCCCTAATGTTTGTCACATCATAAAGGAGCCTTAAGTCACCTGTCATGTGCTGTGATGCTCCATTGTCAACAATCCAATGACTATTCGTAGTTCCTCCTGGAACACCCTGCACATTACATTACCCGACTAGTTTGAGATGGGGACCCAAGCCTTAGTGGTCTTGGTTCGACCCTTATCATCAAGAAACGTAATTTCTATTTCTCGATGATTTGGAAACTTTGTGCCTCTTCCTGAAACATTACCAGTTTTAGGTTTCTAAGATTGTTGATGTTTACCAGATTGACTCTTATTTGCAGATTTAAATACTTCTGGTTTTATCAAACTTGATGAACTTGGTTTCTTTTCTAAAACATCCGATTTTAATGCCTTCTTAATTATTTTAACTTGTTTACGTCTCTATTTTTCTTCTTGTTCCTTAACAATATGTTTGTCTTGTTTATGTGACACAGATCGACGTTGGCAATTCTCTTCAGATGGAGCTTTTTCAACAAACTTGGGTTTTGCTGGGTTGGTATAGTTTTTGATTATGTGGCCAAATTCTCCACACTTAAAACATGTTCTCCTTTCAACAAACTTAGGAGATCCCGTTTGATGACTTAACATTGAACTTGTGGGTCTAAAGGTACTTGGTCCATCTTCATACCCATTTGTGTGTTGAGTGTAATTGTTTTGACTGTTATGTTTTAAAATGTTGACTTGATTTACAAAATCAATATTTGACGTGTTTTCAAAAGTCTCGATTTTGTCAGTACCGGTTGAGCCAACAAATTTAGCATCCTTCCCAGTCTTCTTGTTGCGAGCTCCTTTAGCTTCAACTTTTAGTTGTGACACCTTAGGTTTTTCAGCTCGCTTTTCTTGTTGTCTAGTTTTAGAAGCGATTAATGGTTGT
The DNA here is from genome assembly GCA_947069175.1 of Scalesia atractyloides. Classification (NCBI taxonomy): domain Eukaryota; kingdom Viridiplantae; phylum Streptophyta; class Magnoliopsida; order Asterales; family Asteraceae; genus Scalesia; species Scalesia atractyloides. Next base: position 55,875,192 of record CAMTDV010000029.1, read on the forward strand.
GGTTTGATTGGATTGGATTCTTCTTTTCCAAAAATTCGATTGTTGAATTTTCAAAAACTTGATCAATTGAAGTTGGATTTACATTTTTTATTGGAAAATTCTTGTTTGAGTAAATTTTCTCATCACCAATCAAAGTATACAACACATTATAGTTTTCAAATGTAGATGTAGTTGTCTTAACAGATTCGATAGGATCACTCCCTTGATTTGTAACAGATTGCACATCGGGAGTAGCAAAAATTTCTACCCCTTTTTCTTCATTAAGAGATTGATCCTGGTCTATCTTGTCTGACTCTTTATCTGATGAATCATCCTACTATATTATAGAAGGATTCTGATCAATAACTGATGATGAGTTCTCTGTTTTTCTGGATTCTTCTGAGGAATTGTCCAGCTTAAACCCTAATCTTGTTGCAGACTCTTCAGGATTAAAAGGTACAGATGGTTCAAAGCGTGGCATTTCTTCTTCGTCAGGCAATTTGGTATAATTGTGTTTCAATGGTGGTGGACACAATTTATACCCAATGCATTTGACATTTCCCTTGATTTTTTGAACGTCAATGATATGATCAAGCACATATCGGGAGTTAGAATAACTCTCCAATTTTAGCTTAATTGCATCATGTTCGCATTTGGCAATGGCTAACTCCTTTTTCGTTTCTTCAAGGATATTAATGTAGTTATTAATTCCTGTTTGCTTGTTCAAAACAGTTTTTTGTTAATTCAGAACTGCTTTTCTTAAGAGTCTTGATTACAGATTTGAATTCTTTTTCATTTCCAGTTAAAGCCATATTTTCCTCTTTGCATTTTGACAGTTCAACTACTAGGCTTTGATTGTGACTGTTAATTGTTTCAAGTTTAGTTTTAAAGTCAGTACAGTTATTGCATATGCTAGGAGTGTTGGATTTTACCTGACTTGTTGAACCTGCAACATTAGCCATAAAAGCAGTATGATGAGAAAATGAAGCATTGTACACAAAGAGTTTCTCTATTTCCTTTGATGCAACTTCTGCTTTCTTTATCAATCCAGACTTTTGAGTTTTCATCCGTTCTGCTTCTTTTAGCAACTCATCGACCTCAGCATCAATCTTTTCCCTAATATCCGAATCTGATTCATACCCTCCCACGGTTGAGTTTTCCTTGTCAGAACTTCCGGTATACCCAGAACTATCATCATCATCATTAGAATAATTAATATTGTGAACATGTTTGATTTCATTGATTATCTTGGCATAACATGTAGTTCATCCTTGATTCTCATTTCCTAACTAAACTGACCAATCGCATCCTTCATCTGCTTGAACTACTAATGCTCTGCTTGTTGTTTGAAGGCCCAGACTGATTGGAGTTGTTTGGGTTGTTAACAGCTACTATACTTTGTTCATTGTTAACTTGAGTTGTGTTAGATGGCCGTGATTGATTTCGGAAAGGGTTGTGATTACCTTGTTTGCTAGGTCGAGTACATTCACGTTTGAAATGACCTTTTTCACCACAATTGAAGCAAGTAACAGCATCTTTATCAAATCCATACTTTTGTGTCTTTCTTTCTTTCCAAACTTGTTCTTCCAGTTCTACTTATGTAGTCTTTAGCTCTTCTAACCGCACTAGCAAATGCCCATTTAATATCCATCAATTCCATCTTATCCCTGTCTATTTGTTGATAGTTCTCATTAGTTAGATTGATGTTTCCAATTTGACGGTGACTAGTCCACAGTAAGCACTAACCATAGTGTTCAGAAGTTCCATATGTTCCCGAGCAACTTCTACACTGACCTTGGAAAGATGTGAAGTATCAAGTCTGACGGATTAGGATTTGTAGGTTGAAAGTTGTTACCATAGAAAGCTTGTTGAGAAGCTTGTTGTGGAATTTGAGGTGTAACAACTTGTGCTTGTGGTAGAAAGGCTTTGGGATCAAATACTTGACCATATGTTTGAGTACTTGAACCAGCAGATTGATCTGTTTGAACTGGTTGTGGTAGAAAGAGATTAACGTTTGACACAAACGTTGTTTGAAGTTTTGGTTGCTGAGTTGTACTTACGCCTGTGTTAATACCTCCAAAGTACATTTCAAGGTTTTGTAGAACAGGAACTCTTTTTGCTTTTCGAATTTCCTCTTCATTTTTGTTCTCCAGCTTCTGAACAAATTCATAAATACTGATCACATCCAAAACACCTGTGTGCATTAGCAAGTCCATGAATTGACTCCATTTTGGTGGTAAGGCATCAGCAAAACGCATTACAATCTCTTGTGGAGATGTAATCACTTTGTATGAATACATTTCACTAAGCAGATGATAGAAACAGGTTGTCATATCGCTCAGTGTTTCATTTTCCATGAACAGAAAACCTTCAAACTCTTTGTTCAGTGGATCATGGCGTATTTTTCTTGTTGCGGCATTTCCTTCCCCTCTTGCTTCCAAAGCATCCCACAAATTTTTGGTGGTGGTACACAAATTGATGATAAATATCCTTATGAAGTGCTTGTGTAATGATAGCAAATGCCTTCTTTTCTAAATCATAAGCCTATTTATCATTTTCATCTAAGTTAGCTAAAGAGGTTGGATTTGATCCTGCTTCTTCGAGAGATTACTTGTAAGGCGTAGTAAAACATGTCCATAATTCTGCATTTTGACCAAGAACATATGTATGGAAACGATTTTTCTATGAAGGATAATCGTTCATATGGTTCAATTTCGGTGGACGGTTGTTACTTCCTGTTTCACTCTCGCTAATAAGAAGAGTCTAATGCTTTGATTTTGATTTGCCACATACGCCCATTGATTAGTAGTAATCATGGTCGTTTGTTGAGGCATCAATGACATAACCCATGAGGTTGCGGAGCATTGTGATGAGTCTTGGTTTGTGCTTGAACTACTCCCCCAATCCCAAGGAGTTGTACCCATTTGTTTTCTTGTTTAAAAAGTCAACTTCAAAATTTTAATGATTAATTTTAAAATAACAGTCTACTATTAAAGTTCACAATTTTAGAAACCACAAAGTATTGAAAAACTGGTCACGAATAACAGATCAGGAAAAATTTAGTTCTTCGTACGAACCACTGATTCGTACGAATCACCGTTCTCCGTACGAACTGGGTTGTTCGTACGGACCACTGTTCTTCGTGCAAGCCACTAATGCTTCATGCAAACAATGTTCTTCGTGTGAGTGGTCTTTCACACGATCAATCTTGTTCTTCGTGAGGATGGGTTATTCGCACGGAGGTTTTTCGCTGATGTTTAGTTTTTCGCAGGGAGGAATCTTTTTGCAGGGTTGGTTGGTGAAAATTTCCTTTTCTAACAGAGACTTGTTTCTGAGTTTGTTCGAAAGTTGTCAGTTGTCTACACAGTTTCGGTTAAAAAGACAAACATTCCAATATCTGCTTTTCAATCAATACAGTCAAGTCCTGAGATATGGTCAACCCTAAAAGAATATTCTGGTGAGTTTTCCAGTAGGTGTTTCACCAAAAAATATGTCCAACTGAACTTTGGTAGAAAATTTCAAGAAAAACCATATCCTAACATGTTTCCATGTATTCTGACAAGGTTTTTATAAAAATTTTCTAGATACAACAAGTTTTACCTAAGTTTTAAGCTACTTTTCCTTTAAAAACTTAATTTTCTTGTTAGAAGTTCAAGAACGCTTCCAGGAACCCTCACAACTTGCTCAAACACAACACTAAGCTTGGTTTTTAAAACAAGGAAGAGAGCCAATGCTCTAATACCACTTGTAGGTCCACTTGGAGGATCAAGATAACCTACTTCCTTGTTTATCTAACACACATACGAGTGCGGAATCCACGTAAGTATGCAAACCAAAGCAAAGTAACAAATACAAGATAACCAAAGATTCACTATCTTGATTAATAGAAGAGAGCTAGTATAAACATATACAAACAATGTTCATACAGACTCAAGATATTCTCTCTGTGCTCTCTCTCTTGTGTTCTTAGTGTCTTGCATGTATCACCTGGTGTCACGCCTTCCTTATAAAGTGCATGTCTGTTTATATAGTGCCAACACCCAACAATAGTATGAAGGATGTTGTTGGCCATACGAACCACTACAAGTCACGAAGAACGTTCAGCAATGGTTGCTCTTACGAACAATAACTAGTTCATACGAACAGAAACTGGTTCGTACGAATAAGCAAAATGCTTATTGAAGGTGCCCCTAGTACGATCATGAGAATCACTCGTACGAACAGATAATGGCTCGTACGAGCAAGCAACTTGCTCATACGAAGCACCTTTCACTAGCACGAATTCGTGTTCTTCGGAGAACTTGCTCAGAGGCATGACATACAAACAGCAAGATCAGAAATACAAGACTTAACAGTATGCACACATGCAACTGTTTTACAACACAGACAAACTAAACGTCATACTAAATCAAGATAGGAGGATATCTTGATTTGGTCGACATGACCAAACTATACAGACACAATAAACAAAGACCGTACAATAGCTAACGTAACTAAGAACAAGCGACAGACATAAAAATGTATCAACATTTAAGTTGGGCGCTTTCTCCACCCCCGATGGTTTCTTAGTAGCATAGCTATTCCACATTGGTGGTGGAACACGATCATAACGTGCACCTTTTTTTCATCATTTTTAGTTTCTTCTTTGCTTTCGATCTTTGGAAGAATGTGATCAATGACGTATGAAATTGTAGAATAACTGATTAACAATTTGTTAACACGTTCTGGTTCTATTTTCATTTTCTCAAGTTCACTTTTTAGCTCAGCGATTGTGTTTAAATGAATATTAATGGCCATTTGTTTGTCCATTACAGTCGCCTTGAGCATTGAAAGTGTTCCGTCATTTTCTCTAATCACCTTTTCATATTGTTTAAAAGATTTGCTTAATTTGTCATAAGCTTCTTTTGTGGATTTATAGTCACATGACAAATTATCTGTTAGATATTTTAGCTCATTGTATCGTGTTTCTTTTACAGCACATTCATTGCATGGCTCGTTGCACTTTAAACATGATTTTTCTATCACATACTCACTTTCCGACACGTTTACCTCATTCACATTTGCCCTACAAGCTTTGTTGGTCTTGTCAGTCATCTCAATCTTTTCTTCGACTCAGGCTTCTTCTTTCCATCACAAGACGATCGATGGCTTGGCTCAAAATAGCCTGCAAAAGTTTTAAGAATGTCATTAGGCAAGAGATGTTTAAAAGCACTAGTTAACAATTCCTCTTCTTCTGACGATGTGTGATAATAATCTTCGGGAGACTCGTCAAAAGATGCCTCTGAATATTCTTCAGGTTCTTCAATAATTTCTGTGACAAATGCCAAACTTTCGTTCTTTGTAATATACTTGTTCTAGTTAAATCCTTCATCCTCCTAAGTAACAACAAGAGCTTTGTCTTTGGAGTTCGATGGTCCATCTTCGATTTGCACCATTCTTGTTTTGGGTGAGGATGATGATAGACGGCTTTCTTGTAATAGTCGTTAGCAAATGGGTTCTGATTACCTTGGACTTCTCTTTTTGGACAATCTCGTTTGAAATGTCCCTTCTATAGACATTTAAAACATGTAACTTTAGACTTGTTGAAGCCAAGTTTTCCATCTAATCCTCACAAGTTCTCTTTATCAGTGATCTCCATGAAACGTTGCACTCGTCTGATGATAGAAGCCATACACCATTTGATATCAATCAACTCCATCTTGACCGGATCAATATGATCATAATCCTCTCTTGTCATCTCTGAATTTCCAATCTTCCTTGCTACCAAATTGTTGTACGTTTCGAGAACCGAAGCTAATAATGACATATGTTGCTTTGCGGTCTTCTCGTCAAAGTTTTGAGCATTTTGGAAATCAACAGCAATGTTGCATTGTAGAACCCGTTGAGTAGGATGAGGTTGATTAGTCTGGTTGATCTGGGGATGACTTGAACTATGTGATGATTGTAGGCTTGGAGGCGTGTTTGGATTGACAGAAGCAAAGGATTGAAAACCACTGTGTTGACTTGACGGTGGGCTTGGTGTGTTGAAAGCACTGAAGGCAGTTCGGATTTTTGGAGACTGTATATGTATAGCAGAATACCTTTGTAATAAAGACTTACGTCTTGTTGCATTTGGGCGCCTTTGTTTTTCGCCATTTATTGCATCTCGAGTCTGTGCCTTTCCAATCTCTCAATAAATCTTGGTAATGAGAAATTACCATATTCTATGCCATTCTTCATAATAGTCAAGTAGGTAGACCATTCTCCTTGTGGTAGGGAATCTGCTAGTTTATTGATTAATTCTTCATTCGTCTTCACAATTCTCATGCGCTTCATTTGCACAACCAAGTGACAGTATCCTTCAGTCAGTTGTTTCACTGTTTCTCCCTTGATCAAAGTAAAGATATCAAATTCTTTACTTAACAACACTCTCTTCCCTTTTCGCAACTGTACGCTTCCTTGGAATTTCAACCATAGAGCATTCCATAACGATTGTGCATCATCAACATGTTGTAGAAGAGCCAAGATGTCTTCTTTGAGGGCTTGTTGTAAGATGTTCATCATCTTCTTCTCGTTTATGAACTTCTCTCTTTCGAAATCCGAGAGTTGAGCTAACGTTTTTCCAGACCATTTTCTCCAACTGGACCTTGATATTTTTCTTCAATGGCAAACCAGCAGGTAAAATGATTCGCTTGAACCCAATTCATAAATCATTCATTCCAACTATCAAAATCTTCAAGGTTCATCAACTTTGGTGCCTTTGTCATCGTGCCCATCTCATTCTAGAGGTTCATATTATGAGCGGCGGTAGTTGTGACCGCTGAAGCAGCAAATGCATTGTAAAACTCCTCTTCCATTTTACTGCGAAAGTTTCAGAAACACAATTTCGAAAAAAAACTGATTAGAATGACAAAAAGTTCTCATTCAAATGACCAGTTGCTCGTGCGAATCAGTTGATTCGTGCGAGTGAAACAGATTCAAGGCTTCGTGTGAGCGAGATGTTCGTGCGAGTGAAAGGTTACTCGTGCGAATGACTTGTTCGTACAAATGACTGTTTCATGCGAATGACAGTTTTAACTTGTAATTTTTAAGGAAACTTATTACTTCATTTGACGAATGACTTAATTTGTACGGATAGCCGTTCGTACGAGTTGTCTCTCTACTCGTACGAAACAACTCAAGTCACCCAACGGATGATTTTTACAAATTTCGACATGAATTACGTTGATTTTAGATCTGAAGTTTACAAGGATTGATTAGAATTGATTTTAACGTGATATACTAAAACCCTAGTCAATTTTGTCCATGAATTCGTCCAAATCTAAGATCTATATGAGAAAGTGTAGATGTAGAAAACTCCAATGGTTGAATCTGAGTCTGAAACTGTTGGAAGTATATAGAAACTTGATGTTTGTCCTCAGATCAGGCCACAAGGCTCTGATACCACTTGTGAGAAGGGATCGGCTCTCCTCCGATGCGCACCGGACCAATCTAACTCAACTAACATACGCGGAATTCATTGTTAGCGAGTTTGACAAACAAACAAGTAAGATATATTGCTTAAACGCCTGGAATTGTCTTGATAAACGTGAACAGTTACAGAGTGAGTAAACAGTTTAGCAGGGCTTCGCCGTACATCAACCAACAGATTTCTAACACAACACTCAGGCTCCTCTATTTATAGGTCGACATGACTCGCATAGGAGGAGAGCATGTGTGAGTGACTCGTGTGAGTGATGCCTCGTTCGAGTGACAGAGTGTCACTCGTATGAGCCATAATGCTCACGCGTATGATCCAGTTACAAACATATAAATCATATATATACAAACACTATTCAACGTTCTAGGCCTATATACATAAACAACATATCCTAGACGTAAGCAATAGACATTATGCACCAACAAAGTAAAAGATGAAAAATAATCAAAATCATCAAATGAGGTGGTGGATTGAAGGTAGGATAGCCAAGGCTTCCAGGTAATCACACACTACCAACTCAAGTTTTGTTTCAAGAACAAGCTTGGAAGGATACAACACTTGTGGGTTAAAAACCTTATTAAAACAAAAAGCTCTTAAACTTGAGACCTCAAATATGGTGATGTTCCAAGTTGGTCTACCATGGAAAACCTATGGATACATTCCCAAAGGCGATTCAAGTGTTAAGAAGGAAGAAAGATCAAAGAAGGGGGTAAGGGTGAGTTGGAACTTAGTTTTGAAAGTCTTGAACTTTCATATGGGGGGAGAGCTTTAGAGAGAAGAAGAGAAGTGTTTAAGGTGTGAAATGAGAGTCGAAGGAGGTGGGAATTTATAGATGGGAATAGAGGGTTGTTAGTTGAGTGCATTTAATGCATGAAGCACAAACAAGACCAATCCATGAGCTTGAAACCAACATCTCCGGATTATACCCCTCTCGTGCGCCACGAGAGATTACCACGAGGCCGGTCGCGGGCCGCGAGGTGTGTAATTCTAGAAGCTTCTTTGGTTTTTGACACTTTTAGTCCTTGTACTTAGTTTTATCTTTCATTTCATGCTATAACTTGACATTTTTGCATGTTTTAAGTGTATAATGCATATAAGTATGACTTGAGTATTAAGTGTGAATGTATGAGTCTTTGCACATATAACAAATATCAGTTTAAACGATTGAATGCATGTAAGACATGTATGTATCAAGTATGGATTTTTATTACGATCAAAGTCTCGGATTACAAGATTGGAAAAGAAATACGAATACAAGTTTCCATAAATAGAAATACGATTACACTTTCTAATTAAGGAAAATGTGAAAAAGCGAGGCGTTACAACAAGGCCAGTTGGACGGACTTGTTCATTCTTATGTGCTTGGTAGAGGGTCGTAACATGAATATGGCTAGTGTTTTTGCTTGGTCGTTTAACTGTGTGCGTAGAGGGGGTCACATGGCTGCGTTGGGTATGGGTCCGTATATTAGAAGGCTTGCTGAGAATTTTGGGTGTTTGAGAAGTATAATCCACAGAATTTAACCTAGGGTCCGACTTCGAAGTTCTTTTCTATTAGAGACCTGCAGTTGGCAGGTATTCTCACTTGGACTGACCCAGTTACATGAGATGGTGTTAGTCAAGGACCTCAGGTTCAGCCACCTAAGGGTCACCCAGCTCATGATGTGATGCAGGCTATTTACCGACCTGTAGACAGAGGCCCCGTAAGAGGCATGAGATACTGGCACCACAGTCCCTAGACGTCAGCCACCACCGGATCTGCTCACTTTAGAGTCTTTATACAATAGAATGGATAAGGGATTCGGGGAATTGCATGGTTGGGTGAACCAGCAGTTTGGTGATGTCAGGCATTTGATACTGGGTAGGAGAGGCAGGAGAATGCGCTTAGGTATATGATGGGGCGCATGAGTATAAATGTTCCTACTTTCTTTCAGCCATATGTAGATCCAGGTCCGTTTCCCATGTCAGTTCAGTTTGGGTCTAGTGATCAGGGTGGTTCAAGTCAGCAAGTGGTCATGGATCTAGTTCGGGTCAGTTTGGGTATGTGGACCCGACACCAGATTTTCCAGTTTACGAGCAGGGGGAGGATGAGAGTGAAGAAGAAGAAAAAGAGGAAAGTGAAGAGGAGAACGAGTAGTGTGGGGATGGAGGATGATATCTTGAGCTTAATGGAGTATCTATTTTTTGTTTTATCTTTTATGATGTTTTCATCCTTTATGGTCTTTACTCATATTTTGAATACCTTAAACAAGTTGGTCGGACGAGTTGGTTGCTTGTTTGTGATGGTTGTTTGTTTAGACGCTACATTTTGGGTATATTTGTGGTTGTTGATAGGTATGGTGTAGTTGTTTCCGCTTCCGTTTACGTGTGAGAGTTTAGCAATTGTTTGCTGAGCGTGTTCGGATTGGAGAGCCTATGTGGAATTGACTAGCACTTTGACAGTCTCGCATATCAGCTAAGTCGTTTCCACTTGTATATTTTATATATTTTCTTTAGTATGTATATTTAGTATTTTTTTAGTTAGTTTTGAGTCATGTTCTATACCTGCATTAGGGACAATGCAAACCTTAAGTGTGGGGATGGGATATAGAGTCGTAGTTTTAGTTTGAGTCATAAAAATTGAAAAAACCTGGTGAATTCATGTATTTAGTTTTTGCATCAAATAAATCCTTAAAACATTTGGATTATTACAATCCGGTATGTATAGCGTAAATAAACTTGTAAGATCATTAATGTTTTGGAAAGACACTAATACGTATGCCGAAATAGGAGGCAACCAAACGTTGTTGATAATTTGTGTCTGAGACACTCGTTTATGACACAAAAGCACTCTTAACGATCTGTTTTTTGTTGCCTTTAAGAGTGGGGCTCGCCAAAACCCACTAGATCTATCACCTTCGTTCCTCGATACTTAAATATTCATTAATGGCCCCTTTATACAATCCTATTCGCACGTGATCTATAATATTTTCATTTTCTAGCTTAACCATACCATTTGCAACATGTATCCTTCCCTGAGAGTTTAAAATTGTGAAACGTTTAAATAAAAGGAGAAATTTGAACTCACTGATTTGCGTCTTGTGAAAATCTCTAGATGATGTATGATTCTACGTTTGTATCTCAACCTACAAGTGTTCTAATCTCATTAGACACTCAGGTTTATGTTTTGTTTTTGTACAAGATGTTCATCTTGAATTTACTAGACTTGTATTTGTTTGTTTTCTTTGTTTGTAATATATATTTCATATATATTTTGTATTCTTTTAGTTTGAATGGGCCTAGCTCAAAAAGTTTATATACAAGCCCATTCCATTAGATTGGTATATATGGACCTAACCTAATGGAATTACATGTGTGGGTCTTGCCAATTCGATTTTATAAAAGTGGGCCTAGCCCAATTGTGTTTCATAAAAGTGGGCCTAGTCAAATTTAACTTATAAAAGTGGGCCTAGCCCAAATTAATTTATAAAAGTGGTCCTAGCCCAATTTAATTATAAAAGTGGGCCTAGCTCAATTGAGTTTTAATAAAGGTGGGCTTAGCCCAATTGATTATATAAATGGACTTAGCCTAATGCTTATGTAAAATGGGCTTGGTCCATGTTTAAAGATCACTTTTATTTTTAGAAAAATTTAGTTTATAAAAACTACTAAATATTTTATATAACTTATTTTTATAAGTTCTAGTATATATAAACTTTAGTAAAAATATATGCATTTCGTGTGACGGTTCGTATGTTCGTGTCATCCTTTTCGTTCCGCGTCATTCATTTCGTCCATGTCCGTCGTTTCGTCCGTTTTGTTTATTTATCTGATTTGTCCGAATTGTCCAATATGTTTGTTTTGTCCAAGTTTGGGCATATATATGTTATACTTGTCAAATTTCAAGTATTTCATCATGTATTTAAATTAGTATGTATGTCCTAAACTTTTCTAAATACATACAAATAAATACACACATTTACATACACATAATTTTTTGGTAGTTTAAATATATATATTTCATCCTAAACATATATATTTAACATATTTTTAGTTTAAGAAAAGTCTAGTAATCTTTAGTCATAAATATTTTTCACTCAAAACTTATATAATCATGATTAAATTTTCTATTTATTTTTAATCAAAATAATCTTTAGTTGAACACACTTTAATTATGATTAAATTTTATAAAAATTTTGCCACGGTTTCTGCTAATCTATGTACTTTACCTATGTTTAATAAACATGATTTCATATACTTTCTTAAATTAACAATTTTTCCAATCTTCCAACATAACAATATAAACTTAAAATCTTAACATGAAGCATTATGAACTTGTATGTAATCTTATTTAGTTCAAAAAGCATGTTTGAAAGTGTGTTTCATCTTTACTTTACTTAACATGTTCTTGTAACTTTTTGGTTATACAAAAGCTTATGTAAAATTTATTTACATATTTTTAAAGCCGTCATTTTAGTGACATGATTTTTATGTTAATCCATACATTACCTGTTTTATAAAAACATTTTTACACAAGATTACAAGTTCATAATATTCATATTAATGGATCTTGCTAAATCTAAACATGCATGTGTTTAGATCATAGTTTTTAAACATGAAGATGCAATATCAAGTTTACTACATAATCATAATTTCAAAGATTATCATGATTCATCAAAAGTAACATATAATCATACTAGTTTGTTTAGGTTTTGTTAGTGATTCATGTGATTTTTAAGTAAGCTTCAAGATGATTACTTGTACATTTGTGTTTATACATGAAATAAAAAGTGTAACTTCAAGTTTTGAGGCTTACTACTAGCACCTGGTTAGAGATGAACAAGTAGAAAAGATGATGAAAAGATGGAGATCCAAGAGCTTCCAAGCTTGAGAAAATGCTTCAAGAGTGCTTAGTCTTGCAAATGCCTTGAATCATTTTTTTAACCACCATGTATGTATGAATTTCTTAGTGTTTGGATTTAAAAAGATGAAGGTGGGTGTGGTGGTGCTTGGCCGAATTCAAGAAGAAGAAGAAAGAGAGATGTGTTGTTGGTTTTTTGTTATAAAATAGAAATTAAAGTTTTAGTGGTTTTGTTATATCATTCAAACACTTACTCATCCAAGACTAACACTAAGCATTCCTAAAAATATTGCAACACATCAATTATGAGGTTAGTGGGGAGGGCCCACATAACCGATTTTTTTTGGGGGTGTTAGTTTAGTTAGTTTTTAATGATAAGTTAGTATGTAGTTAGGATTAAATTAATAAACTTTGTTATATTTATAACTTTTATAAATTTAGATGATTTAAATTGTTAGTTTTTATAAAAACTAATCCAACACAATAAAGTGATGTTAAAATTTGTTTAACTAGTTCACTAGACTAGTCGTTTTGTTGTTCGGATAATGGATTCAGCTCATGTTTCGTACCAGGTCAATTACTAGCAATTTATACTACTTGCTTGGAATTTTTTTAATATCCATCTTTGTGATATTTTTTATGTCCAAAATTTATTAACTAGTTCGCTAGACTAGTAATTTTGCTATTTTGGTCATAGTTTTTGTACCGGCTTTGTTATCGGATAGTTATCGAACGAGTTGTGTAGCTTTAAACAATAAGGTTTATATAGGGATTTTTGTGTCGTTTTCAGTACCCTATATAGTGTTTATGATAAATAATATTTATTTTTCGATTTCGGACGTTTGCGGTTTTGTTCTGCGTAGTGTTGTACACTTCTGCAGAATTGTTGAACTTGTCTGTAGACAAGACAATTTAGTGCTTATGTAATTTTTCTGGAAAGTATTATTTGTTAGTTGTTTCCAACTAATTTTTCTATGTAATATTTGTTGTGGACATACTTTTATGTCTCGTTTTTGCCATGTCGGGTTGTTCCGCGACTAGTCCTGACATGAATAGTGTGTTCGTATTTATGCCGCCAGTCTAGGACATAGTTTTGTACTGTTTCAAATTGTGACAAATTTGTTATCATACTAAGCTATGATATTGTTTATTCCTAGACTTTTAAGACTTGATTAAATAAAATCAAGTCAAAATATGCGAAAATAAATAATATAATAGTTGTTTAGGTTGTACGAGATTACCGGTATTTTGAAGTGTCACATTGAGATAGCCTATAGGTTAGGTATGCAAAGTCTAGTGCTTAAAAGAAACAAAACAGAAAAAAAGGAAAAAATTTGATTTTAAATTCTTTCGATTTTGGTATAAAACGGTTAGGAAAGGGTCAATTGACTCGTCCCTTTTGTTTCATGAGCTTGAGGCAGGATTAGGTGAAACTACAGCTTTTAGTGTGAGACCCTAGGTAGATTGACCGAACTTGAACATAAATTGCATGATAAGGGCTTGGAACCGGGTTTGGGTTTAAGTGGACACGTATACTTGCAATCGCGGTTAACATGAGTTTTAATGTTAATAAGTAATCTAAGTTCTGAAGCTGGGCATTTGATCTGACTATGATTCCGTTTGCATAATTCTTTTTCGGGGACGAAAAAAGAGTAAGTGTGCGGATATTTGATGTATTGCAAAATACATATATTTATCATGTATAGTTTGTAAACTTTTCGTTTCGTTTGTTTCGGTTTGTAGGTAGATTTAGTTTCTTTTGACAGTTTGTGTGTTTGCTTGTTTCGGTTGCTGAAAAGAGGAGAAAACGTTTAAAATCTGCTGGAAAGGTGTTAGCAACAAGAATCGAGTTGTGTCGTAGCTGGACGAGAACGAAAATTGAGAAATCTGGGAAAGAGACCCATCGGGCTACGCGACCGTGAAAGTGGATAGGCCGTCGTGCAACGCGATGACATTAAAATATAATTTCTGAAAAGAGACGCGCCGTGCTACGCGACACCTCAATGGTTTACCCTTCTAATTCCCTACAGGTCATGCATGTCCTCAACCCCATTGCTAAAATCGTTGAGCCTTCATCAGAGTCAGACGCAATCTTCATCGAAGACTGCGGGAGCGGTCCCACGTGGTAGCCGCAACGATCAAGGTAGACGCGGCGGAAGGCGACACATTCTACGAGGTTCAGGTAGATATGGCGGACAAAGAGGAGACGAGGGTCTTAAATGACATAGGAAAACCATTACTTGATGGTTTACATGCGAGCATCAATTCACGGACGATCAATAATAATAATTTCAAGATCAAAGCTAGCACCATTTCGATGTTGCAGAATGCGGTGCAGTTTTATGGCAAGGATCACGAGGATCCTAATGTCCATATTGCAAGTTTTCTGGAGGTTTGTGCCACGTTCACAATTCGTGATGCATCTGATGATGCTATACGCCTTCGGCTCTTTCTGTTTCTTTATGTGATGGAGCCAAAGAGTGGCTTCTCTCACTTCCAACTGGATCTATCACGACATGGAATCAATTAGCTGAGAAGTTCCTCTAGATAAAACTGTTCGGTTGAGAACTAAGATTCTCAACATTCGTTAGGACAATGATGAGCCCCTTTATGAGGCGTGGGAGAGGTTTAAGAGCTCATGAGAAAGGTCCCACATCACAGGTTGCCCAGGTGGCAACAATGTCAAATCTTCTACCATGGTTTAGATGGTCTGGGGCATATGATGGTCGATACGTATTCAGGCAGAGACATTAGCACGAAGAATGCCAATGAGGCATTTGAGATATTGGAGAAAGTCGCCTTGAAGAATCGGACACAACAGCCACTGAGGGGGAAGAGTTCTCGACATGGAATTCATCACTTCACGGCCATGACAACACGTATGGATGCCTTATCTTTGAAATTTGATCGGTGATGGAGATTCACTTGAGTGGTTCTTCACATGGGGGAGCATATCATGTAGGCGATTTTCCAATGGGTGACGTGTCACACGAGCATGTTGGTTTTATGGGAAACCAATACCGTCCTCAGCATAATCCATACAACAATACTTACAATCCGGGGTGGAAAAATCACCCGAACTTCTGTTGGAAACCTGGTCCTCTAGTCGACATCCACCCGGATTTGCTCCACGTCCCACAGCTCCAGCTCATGGAGCATATGGTCCACCTCAGTCTCAGCAGTCATCTTCCATCAATGAACCTAGTGTGCAAGATATGTTTAGTCAACTCTTAGCTTGTCAAAACGCTAAAAAGGTCAACAATGATAAGCGTTTTAGATAGTATGACGGTCGTTTCACGAGGCACGAGAGTGAGTTGAGAAGCCAAAAGGCTTCCATGCAGACCATTGAGAACCAAGTTGGCAAGATTGCCAAGATGTTGTCTGAGAGACAACAAGGGGGCCTTCCAAGCAATACAGAGCCTAATCCGAATGCTACTGCGAAGGCCATCACATTGAGAAGCGACAAGACCGCTGAGCCCATCACTTCGGTTGCTCCATCGAAACTGACTGATTATGAGATTACTAAGGAGATTGAGACTTTGTCTCTGGGTGAGATGCAACTGAGGCGAGGCCCAGCAAGTACAGCACGACCCAAGGAGCCAGTGAGAGAGTATATGCCTCATGTTCTATATCTAGGGAGGTTTAAGAAGTAGAAAATGGAAGAACACTATGGTAAATTCCTTGAGCTTTTTAAGCAACTTCATATAAATTGACCATTTATCGAGGCACTTGCTCAAACGCTTAAGTATGCCAAATTTCTGAAAGATATTTTATCTAACAAAGAGAAAATTGACAGGCTTTCACATGCGACCTTGAATTAGGAGTGTTCAGTGGTTCTTCAGAACAAACTACCGAAGAAGATGAATGATCCTGGGAGTTTCACTATCCCATGCTTGATTGGTAGGTTGTAAGTTAGCAATGCGTTGGCTGACCTTGGAGGTAGCATAAACCTCATGCCATATGCGGTTTTTGCTAAGCTAGACTTGGGAGAGCCCAAGCCTACTCGTATGATGTTAGGATCTGAGTTTGATTGTTGTGAAAGTTTAAGAGGAAACAATGCAAGATGGTAAAACATAAATGATAAATGCAGCGGAATAACAAACTTTTGAATCACAACAATGAACCAATTGTTTTCATCAACATGCTTTTTATAAATATGATTTATGTATGCATGAAGATATTACAAACTCCCCCTCAGGCTAATCACTCTAATTTGTTCGTACAAAAATGTCAAAGGAAAGTGAGGAATAGAACAGTACAGGCACTGTTTTATTTATAGTACAAATGAAACATCTAAGGAATCTAAGCTGACGTCACCTTGACAATGACATCTAACAGTCTAACAAACACCTAACATCTGCTATAGCCTAAGCATTGTTACATTGATAAACTCTGTTGATCATCATCTGTTTAGAATCATCTATTGAGAATCCTCTGTTGAGCTTTATCCTCTGTTGGTCTTTAACATCTGTTGATCAGTAACAGACCTTAGCTTCATTTGACTTTGTCTTCATCAGCAGAGTTTATCTTTGGCAGACCTTTAGCTTTGATCAGAGTTTGTCTTCAATAGATCTTGTGAACAGACTTTGGCTTGGGTAGACTTTAGAGTAGCAGATGTTGAGTCTTTGCCTTTGGGAGGAGCAGATTCTTCAAAGCACTGTTTATTTATAATCAGAGGTTATAGACTATTTTAGCTTTCCAATCATCTATTCTTTGTGGGGTGCACTAGATCCAACAATTTCCCCCTAGAACAGATGATGCCAAAACACTTCTTTATTTCTGATCTTTATTCCTCACTAGTTTTTCCCTAATTTTTCCTTTAAATTGTAATTCAAAGTCCATGGAAATCATGTCTTCAAAATCCCTTTCAAGTTCAAGTTTCAACAGATCTTGGAGGTCATCTGCATCAAGACCATATGTATCCTCCATTCTTAGCTTTTGAAGTTCACCATCTGATCTGAGTAGTGTCAATTCGTGGGTGTCTGACGATGACTTCCGCTTTAGAATTTTTGGATCAAATACTTTTCTTGGGTGAAGAGTTATTTTTGATGAGTTTGGTGATTGAGGCCTACTTACCAAATTGGCAAGTGTTTCATGTAGTTTGGCACTTGTAGTGTCTGTGTGAACAGCAGTTGGTTTTTCAATCCCTCTTTTCTGAATTCATCTTCATACATCTTTATATCACCTCAGAAAGGTGCTTATGCCTTTTTGCTTGTTTCAAGGCAGCTATGGACAAGTTAGATGCTGAGGACTGCTTTTTAGATGTAGGGGTCTATTAAGAGATAACCACTGTTGGATAATCTGGCTTCTTTGGAATTGTAGGATCCTTTTCTCTTAGTTGTTCCAATCTCTTGTAAGTTTCAGCTATTCTTAATTCAGACCATCTGGCAACAGACCTAGCATTACCATACTTAGCAGCAACAAGCTCTTCTCTCATTCTTTTTAGTTTCAATGCCTTGTTTTGATCAACTTGTTTGTATTTCTTCCAATCTGGTGGAGTTGGCTTATGTAAAGGATCATTGAGGATTTTTTGAATTTTTCTATTTCTTCTTTGACAGCATCTGTTGACCAATCTTTGAATTGTGCTCCATTTGCTTTGTGTGGTTTGTGTTTCATGATGTGATCAAGGTAATCTTGCCATAGTTCCTTATCAAGCTCAGCATTGATTGGCTTCTCAGGTATGGACTTGCTTAGGTCCTTAGCAAAATCTTCAATCTTTCTTAACTTGCTAAGTTCTAGTGACAAGATTCCCTAAGCAGTCCTGTCATCCTTCCCTTTGCACATCTCTTTTCCAATGTCCTCAGCCTGTCTTGCTTTTAACTTCAAGTATTCATCTAAGTTCTTAAGCTTTCTATAACCAAAGAGTGATGGGTAGGATCTCTGTGATGCATCCTCTGTTGAGAAAAATGATTCAATTTCTCCTTGTATTGCAAGAATCTCCAGAGGATACCGAGCAACCAATGGGATGACTTGTGGTTGTGGTTCAGTGGATGGAAGTGAAGTGGATTTAGGTGGAAATGATGAGAGTGGTGTGGCTGCAATGAGGGCAGATGATAAGAGAGTTGGTGATGGAACCTCCTCATCATCGTCTTCCACAACAAAAGTTTTTCTTTTGCATGTGAATTTGATTTTAGGTGAAAGTGGGTGTGTTGGAATTCTTCGTGGTGTGGAAAGTGGTTGTGTTAAGGTAGGAAAGTGTTGGTGCATAATGTCTATTGCCTACTTCTAGGATATGTCGTTATTGTATATAGGGCTTAAACGTTAAATGTATAAATGTTATTGTATGTTTTATGTATTTTGTAGTTGGCTCGTACGAGTGAGTCAGATGACTCGTACGAGTGACACTCTGTCACTCGTATGAGGCAGCCACTCGCACGAGTCACAGTCTCTGTTTCACACTCTCCTGTGCGAGTCATGTCGACCTATAAATAGAGGTGAGTTGTGTCAGAGCTAGCTATAAATAAGGGGAAGAGGTCGTTATTGAGTAAAGAATTCGAAATCTTTACCTTGATCAAAGAAGAGACGGTTAAACAATTGATTGAAAGATATTGTCATCTGGTGGTGCAAATGAAGCGAATGGGAATCATCAAGACGAACGAAGAACTAGTTGACAAACTCGCCGATTCCTTACCACAAGGTGAATGGTCTACCTATTTGACCATTTTGAAGAATGGAACTGAATATGGTAATCTCCCATTACCACAATTCATTGAGAGATTAGAGGGACATGGGCTTGAAATGCAAAAGATGGCGAAGAACAAAAACATCTAAGTACAACAAGACGTTAATCTTTACTTCAAGGATAAGTCTGCTGCTCAGAAACAATCTCCAAAGATCCAGACTGCCTTCAGCGCTTACAGCACACCGAGTACACCATCAAATCAAAAAAGTGGTTTTCAATCATTTACAACAGTCAATCCTAATGCATCTCAAAGCCCACAGTCATCACATGGATCGAGCAATCTCCAGTTCAACCAGAGCAGTCAATCAAATCCAACTCAAAGGGTTCTACAATGCAATATCGCTGTTGAGTTCCAGAATGCACAAAACTTTGATGAGTAGACCTCCAAGCAGCATATGTCTCTATTAGCATCGGTTCTCGAATCTTATGATAGTCTTGTAGCAGGAAAGATTGGAAACTTAGAAATGACCAGAGAGGACTATGATCAGATTGATCCGGTAGAAATAGAGTTGATCGACATAAAATGGTGTATGGCATCTATTGTTCGACGCGCACAACGCTTCATGGAAATCACCGGGAAAGATAACTTAGGAGGTTTGGATGGAAAACTTGGATTTGACAAGTCCAAAGTTACTTGTTTTAAGTGTCGGGAGAAGGGACATTTTAAACGTGAATGTCCTAACAGAGATGTTCATGGTAATCATAACCCATTTGCCGACGACTACTACAAGAGAGCTATCTACCATCGTCCTCAACCAAGAACTCGAATCGTGCCAATCGAAGATAGACAGCCAGAAACCAAAGACAAAGCGCTTGTAGTGACTCAAGAAGACGAGGGCTTTAACTTGAACAAATACATTTCCAAGAATAAGAGTTTGGCATTGGTTGCTGAGATAATCGAAGACCTGAAGAGGAATCAGAGGCATCTTTTGATGAGGCTCCAGAAGATGATTATTACTACCACACATCATCAGAAGAGGAGGAGGAACTTTTAAATAGTGCGTTTAAACACCTCCTGCCTAACGATATCTTGAAAACTTTTGCAGGTTACTTTGGACCAAGCCATCGATCATCTTGCGAAGAACAGAAGACGCCTGATGTTGCACAAACAGTTGATGAAAAGATGGAGAAGTTGTCTGATAAGGCTAGCAAAACGTGTATGGCAAACACAAATGAGGTAAATGAGTCTAAATGTGAGTCTCTGGTAGAAAAACCATGTTTAAATGTGCTGAGCCATGCAGTGAATGTGTTGCAAAAGACACACGATATAATGAGCTCAAAGGTTTAATAGATAATTTGTCGAGTGATTACAAATCAACAAAAGTAGCATACGACAAATTAAGTAAATCTGTTAAACAGTATGAAAAAGCACTCAGAGAAAATGACGGAACACTTTCTATGCTCAAAGCGACAGTAATGGACAAGCAAATGGCCATTAATATTCACTTAAATACTATTACTGAGCTGAAAAGTGAGCTTGAGAAGGTAAGAATTGAAACTGAACGGGTTAACAAATTGTTAATCAGTTATTCCACAAGCTCTTACGTCATTGATCATATTCTACCTAAGATTGAAAACAAAGAAGAATCTAAAAAACTATGATAACAAGAGTGCAAGTTACGATCATGTTCCACCACCCATGTGGAATAGTTATGCTTGTAAAAAACCATCAGGGGTGGAAAAGGCGCTCAATCTAAAACTGAAAACTGAACAGTCAAACGAGCTGCCTATGAACATTGACGTAACTTACACAAAATCTGAAAATGAATGTGACTCTGAGGTGGTTAAAACAGTGGGTGAAAATGTTTTAAAAAGTGAATTTGAAAAGTCTGAATCTGATGAAACATCGGAAGATAGTTTAAACAATGATCCAAATGTCATAGTTTATAAAATGAATGGATCTGATAAACTATATTCGGATGAGGACTTTCCAATCCAGAATGTGAATCTGGATCGTGTTGATAAATTGTTCAAGCTTGTAGAAGTAAACCATTATGATTTAGATAAACACGACGTATCACTTTACTCTAAATCAAAATGTGTTAACAGACCCTCCAACATAAAAACAGAGATTATCCTGAGAATAGGAGGGCTGGTTTGGGTTTCCAAAAGTGAAGAATGAACAACAAGTCCCAAAAACTAAACTTTACTAAGAAAATCAATTTTGTTTTTGGGACAACAACAGAGAAAGAGAAAGAAATCATCGGAACACAACCGAATGATGATTTCAAGAAACAGAAAGAGAACAAGCAACAAGTTTTGGATTCCTCTGGTCGTAAAGACAGTAGGACATGCTACAAATGTAAGAATGTCGGGCATATTGCACGATATTGTTCACAAGAATATCCAAAATTTGTTTCTAATTCTAAAAAGTTCACCAAGGATGAGAAACAAAAAGCACCTATGTTTGCACCTAAGAAAATTTTGAAAAGAAACAACGAATCCTATAAAATGTTAAACCAACGATTCAACGTAACTCTAAATTTGAAATTGGTGAAACATCAAGTAAATATCGTCAAATGGATTCAAAATTTTGTTCTAAAGGGGCTAGTTTGAAAATGCAAACATGGGTGGCAAAAGTCAAATCATCCAAGGTAGAACGAAAACCTTCTGTTCCATACAAAACCGAGCCTAAACAAAATGTCAAAAACAAAGTAGGTCCTAAATTTGATATTCTGAACCCACCCAAGACCAAGCAGGCTTGGGTTTCTTTGTTTAAATAGTCTCTTCATCATGTGTGCAGGGGCTCCCGCGTTCGATCATGTCTAAATGGATAATGGATAGTGGAGCTTCTCGACACATGACAGGGATGCTTGCGTTGTTACACGACGTCAAGGCTATCCGAGGAGGGTATGTGGGTTTTGCCGGAACATAAGGAGGAAGAATTGTCGGAGAGGGAATTCTCACGAATGGAGTTGTTTCGTGTGATAAAGTGAACTACATCGCGGAACTTGAGAACCATCTACTCAGCATTTCATAGATTTGAGACAAGAAATTCACAACGCACTTCAATGATAAAGAATGCTTGATCTTAAAGTCGGGATTCAAGATTCCGGAGGAATGGATTCTCATGCGAGCTGCTAGAGAAAATGATCTTTATGTTCTTGATATGAGTGTTGCATCAACAACATCAAAGAAGGTTCAGTGCTTTGTTTCTAAAGCTACCAAGAAAGAGTCTATTCTATGGCATAGAAAGATGGGGCACATTCTCATCTGCGAAAGAGACCTAGTGGAGGGTGTTAATTTGAAGACTTTTTAATTATCCGATGATTGTCTGAGCTGTAAAAAGGGTAAACAACATAAGAAATCACACCCACGAAAGCTGTTGAATTCTATTAAGCTACCACTAGAAAGGCTTCATATGGATCTTTTTGGGCTAGTAAACGTCAAAAGCATTTCTGTGATCTATCTTTCCTAGTCGTTACAGATGATTTCTCAAGATTCTCATGGGTTTTCTTTCTGGAGGGCAAAGATGAAACGTTTGAAACTCTAATGATTCTTTTCAAAAAACTCGAAACCTCTATCATTTGCCTATCAAGAGAATCCGCAGTAACAATGGTACAGAGTTCAAGAACAAAAAGATGCTCGAATTTTGCAATGAGAAGGGGATTCTTCACGATTCAGCGCCCCCTATACTCCTCAACAAAATGGAGTAGCTGAACCTAAGAATCGCACACTGATCGAGACTGCCAGAACCATGCTCGCCGATTCGAAATTGCCAATCAGTTTCTGGAGTGAAGCAGTTGCATCAGCGTGTTACACCTTGAATCATGTGTTAACAGTTAAGCCTTACAACAAGACTTGTGTCGAGTTACTTAATCAGCGGAAGCCCAACGTTGCATTTTTGGAGTTTTTTGGATCATCGTGTACCGTATTGGACCCGTATGGTAAATTTGGATCCAAATCCTTGGAAGGATTTTTGGTCGGTTATGCTACTCCTCAAAAACGTGTCTTCTTACCGAGTCTGAACTAGGTTATTCTTGCGCAGCATGTTGATTGTCAACGGTATACTACGCCAACACAGAAACCTGGGGATCTGTGGCTGTTTAACTACGAGGGTTTGTGGAAATTATTCGACCTGCTAGATGTGCCATCAGAAGAAGAACTTGTTATACTCTTTCACAACATCAAATATCTAATCAAGAACAAGTTTCTAGACCATTGGTGATTTCTTAGTCACTTCTTGTCAACATGTCTAATGTAGGTCCGAGCTCTTCTCGTCAAGAATCTGTACCTGTACCAATTGTCAACACTGCTGAATCATCTGCCCAGCAACAGCCAAATGCCGACTCTGATCGTACCGACTTTCGATGATGGAGGATCTAGTTCTGATGAACGATCTGAGCAGATTGAAAGCTTCCTGAATACTCAAGCTGATCAATCAAATGTCAGGAATGAAGCTTCGTCGTCTTCACCGGTTGTTGATGAAGTTCTCACAAATTTGCAATCTCATGTAGATGTTCCAAGTGAAGTGATGCCGAGGACGCTTTCTTATAATCCTTCGGAGAATATTCTTGGCAGCTTACAAACAGGAGTGCAAACTCGCAATCAGATCAACAAGGATCTAAGCTGTTTTTATACTCGTATTGCTCCACTACAAACCAGACTTTCTAATAGTTATTTTGTTTCTCAGGTAGAACCTCGGAACTTGAAAGACACGTTAAAAGAAGAGAGTTGGGTGGCAATGCAGGAGGAATTGCTTCATTTCCAGAACTAGGAGTCTGGAAGCTTGTCGACCTACCAGATCATCACAAAAAGATAAACACTCGATAGGTCTTCAGGTACAAGCGTGATGATAGAGGAATCGTGGTCCACAACAAAGCTCGACTCGTGGTACAAGGTTTTCATCAGCAAGAAGGGATAGATTATACCGAAGTCTATGCTCTAGTCGCCCGTCTTGAAGTGATCCGCATATTCTTGGCCTTTGCTTCTTGGAAAGGTTTCAAGGTGTACCAGTTAGATGTCAAATCTGCTTTCCTGTATGGAAAAGTCAAAGAGGAGGTGTATGTCGGCCAACCACCGGGGTTTGTCGATCCAATACACAAAGACAAAGTATACCTTCTGAACAAAGGCTTATATGGTATACATTAAGCCCTGAGAGCTTGGTATGAAACGTTGTCATGACATCTTCTGGACAATGGCTTTATCAGAGGAACTGTAGATTCTACCCTCTTTACTAAGGAAGTGGATGGGCATTTGATTATCTTAAAGATATATGTGGATGATATCATCTTCGGATCGACAAATGACAAGCTGTGTAAAGGCTTTAAAGAAGTAATGAAGCGCAAATTTGAGATGAGCGCGGTGGGGGAGATGAAGTTCTTTTTAGGACTTCAAGTCGATCAGTTGCCTGATGGTATCTTCATCCATCAGATGAAGTATGTTCATGACATATTGGAGAAATTCGATATGACAGGAACTAAACCAGCATCTACCCGTTAGCTCCTAATCACGGCATTTGTCCAGATCTTAGTGGAGTCAAAGTTGACGAGACATTATACCGCTCCATGATTGGGTCCTTGATGTATCTAACTACTTCTCGATCTGATATCATGTATCCTACATGCCTGTGCACCCGTTATCAGTCCAACCCAAGAGATTTGCACTTGATCGCAATCAAACGTATCATGAGATATTTTAAGGGATTTCCAAGCACCGGCTTGTGGTACCCTCGATACGATGACTTTAATCTTGTGGGTTACTCGGATTCTGATTTCGGTTGCTGCAAACTTAACACCAAATCTACGACGGCTGGTTGCAAGTTCTTCAGAACCCGTTTGGTAACGTGGCAATGTAAGAAACAGACCGCGGTCGCTCTCTCTACCTGTGAAGCTGAATATGTTTCCGCATCCAGCTATTGTTCGCAGATACTCTGGATTCAACAATAGATGAGAGACTTCGGACTGCAATTTCTTGATACGTCTATCTATGTAGATAACCAGGCTGCGATTGATATCACTAAAAACTCATGTCAACACTCATGTACTAAACATATTGAGATTCGACACCACTTTATTCGTGACTGCTACGAGAAAAAGTTGGTTAGAATTGAAAAAATCTATACTGATGACCAAAAAGAAAATTTTATACCAAAGCCTTTGATCGAACAAGATTAAAAATCTTTAAAATTAAATGGCTTAAAAAATCTAACATCAGGGGATGTTCATGAGGTTGAGTTTGAGGATGACGATGACTTAACGTAATTCTCATCGGTTTGACGCGTTTTTTATGCATTCTTTCTTGAAAATTCTAAAAAAATCCAAAAATATGTTTTTGATTCTAGGGGGAGAAAGTTTGGGGAAAATATAAAAACATTATAAAATTCAAAAAGAGTTTTTGTGAAAAAGAGAAATCATATTATATCAATATGACAGTCACAGTATGCTAAAGAATTGGAATGTTTAAACAAGTTATTAAACAGGTCTTACTGAGGATGTGCCAATAGGCTTCACTCGTTCAGTAAATTGTTTTTCAAGATATAAGCCTAAAAGAATAACTGAATAACTTGTGTGTTAACATCTCTCGAGTATATGGACTTAGTACTCCGAAATTTCATTTGAGAGAAGGCCAGATTCTGCGATACTAGATCTTTATATTTAATCAATATCTTCTGATTTTGCTTCAGCAATGGCCTAGAACTTGTATAATACTTTATGCATTATTCGCCCATTCAAGCTGCATAAAAAATAAATATGTCATAAATATTTATGACATCTGCAGTTCAAAAGATTCCTTTAAGGAACACCACCTAAAGACGAGCCTTCATCTCTTAGTCCGTATGGAAATACTAACCTGAGCTCTCAAGGTCTCGCAATTCACCCCTTTACAGATATCAATTGGATATATTCACCTGTGAATGAAATTCTGAGAATCTCGATGCGGGAGTATATTCTGAGATGGGAAACACAGTTATTTCATGTTCCTAAGATTACCTAACATATCTTGAAACAGTTGAGAAACGAGAAGAGGTTTAAATGGACAAGTATATTGGCAATCTAAGTAAATCAGTTTAAGAACTTAATGATTCTACCAAGATCAACGGTATTTGTGATTTGTTAAAACTTGATATGATTCTCTTAACACAAAACTCAGAAAAATATGTATGTATATATTTCATTACTTGTTATTTCTTTTCGATAAAATCCTAAAACCTAAAAAATTTTCAGTTTCCTTAGATTTTTTAGTTTAAGTTTTAGTCTACCGATGATGAAACCACCGATAGTTGAAGTCATGGCGACACCTTGCTGAAGGAAAGCTGGAAACCACGGGTTGGGAGCTAATCTTGAAAAGAAAGATTCTACTTGAACGTCAACAAAGTTCATTAATTTGAAACTTTACAATTTTAAAATATATTTTTTTTATCAAACATGGTCAACCAAGGTCATTAACTTGGACTTGGTACGCAAATCAGATAACCAAGGTCATTAACTTGGACTTAGTTAACTGAGTGGGTTTTAAACAGATTAAAATTTCATAAAAATCAAAAAGTTTAAAAAGTTTATCAAAGTATCAGAACTGACTCATACGAGTATCACTAACTCGTACGAGTGATATTTGGTTTTCATTCGCACGAGCTATTGGTTCGTACGAGCAACACTGAATTAGTATAAAAGGCTTCCTCAACCTATTGTCACTGTGCGACTGAGAGAACACTTTGTGCAAACCAGTTCTATACTTTGATTTTTCTTGACATATACCGTGTACCAATACATTGGGGAGGTCGATTCGCACACCTCTTTCGATGGGAAAGGTACTATTGCTTGTTCTTAGCCGTTATAAGCCGGATTTGGAC
Organism: Scalesia atractyloides; assembly: GCA_947069175.1. Lineage (NCBI taxonomy): Eukaryota > Viridiplantae > Streptophyta > Magnoliopsida > Asterales > Asteraceae > Scalesia > Scalesia atractyloides. Next base: position 55,901,941 of record CAMTDV010000029.1, read on the forward strand.
CAAACGAACATAAAACATAGATTTAGGGAATTGGACCGATAAAACTTAAAATTGAACTTAAAAACGTTAATATCGGCCCCAATAGCCTATAAATCAACATCAATTTGTTAAAATCAACATGTTTTAAGTTCGGTTTAAACTTCGTGTTATTTGAAACGGTTTACAATTCGTACCAATGATTCACTCGTATGATCTAAGATTTCAAAATGTTTTATATATTTTTCACTCGTACGAGTGAGTGTTCGTACGAGTAGAATCCTTAAAAGTTAAAAGATAAAATTGTTAAATATTAATGACTCGTACGAGGCTTTGTTCGTATGAGGGAGTTTGGTAACAACTTTGAAAAGTTTTTAAATCATTAGTCACTCGTATGAAGTAGTGACTCGTACGAGTGATGATATTTTGATCCAAACTTACAAAATTTTCTAAGTGTTGACTCGTACGAATGTATGGATCGTACGAGTGTCTTTGAAAGATGAAATGTTTGAAAATTTTTCTGTTGGTTTGAAATGTCAATGTGTGCAGGTCAAGAAAACGTCTTTCTCTTCATTCCACAACATATGTTGTCTTCTTGATGAATCTATTCCGGAGATTGCTGCTTACCGAGATGTGTTAGATTTTTTGAGCAGAATCCCGATTACTAAAGCTCTCATCGATCGCCATACTACGTACAGATCTCACGTAGAGTATTTTTGGAATGCAGCAGAGTTTGATTCTGAGGAGAATGTGATTGTCTCAGCTGTGAGGTTTGGCGATGAGGATATACAGGTTAAGATCACAGAAGATTTGATTAGGAAGGTGTTGGATTTTAAAGACAACAAAGACGATCCGACAGGTTTTTCGGAGTATATGGTGAAGGGTTGCTTTTATCGCATGGGTTACGCTGGATTCGTGAATGTCACTCCTTTCAAGAAGGGTAACCTAAATGCGCCGTTTCGATATATCGCACACGTTGTTATACATGCTTTGAGTCACTGAAAGGGAGGTTTTGATGATTTGTTGACTACCAAATGTGCATAATTACCATGCTGGTTTAGATTCTTCCGTATAACTTTTCGAAGGTTATATTCACACAGATGGTGTAGAATATTCAGAGAGAAAAGTTTCTGCAGTACCCAAGTTTTATTCAGATGCTGCTAGATCATCTGCATCCAAACTTGAAGAAGAAGAAAGACGACATGTTGAAGTTGGAACACATGGATGTCTCTACCTTGAAGAAGATGAATCTACATCTAAAGACTTTCCCACACGCCAAGCCAGTGTTTTGAGCTATTGTTGACAAAGATTATGTTGATCCAGCACCGGGGAAGTGGAGAAAGAAAGATAGTGGGGATGAGAATGAGGAGCTGACTGAGCTTGATGGTTTTGTTGCTAAGCGTAGTGCGTGGTTCGTCAAATATGGAGTTAAGAGAAAGCAACAGCTACATCTTCTACATCTACTCCTCAAAAGAAAAAGAAAACAGCTGAGAGTTCTGGATTGAGAGATGAACCAGAGATTGAAGAAAATATTGAAGACATAGCTGCTGACATTGAGAGGCAAGCTTTTGGTGGAGATAAAGTGGCTGAAGAAGCATCGTCTTCTAGCACTGATTCTGAAGATAGACGAGCTGGTGAAAGAGAGAGAGAGCTAAAAAGATAGAAGCCAAGCGACTAGCCGAGCTAAAGCGTAAGGCTGAAGAAAGAAAGAGAAAAGGGACAAGAGAGGACGATACGACTTATATACCTTCGGGTTCAGATTATGACACTCCTGTTCGTAAATCGACAAAGAAGAAGACTCGACGTCTCAAACGTCCAGCGGCAAGAAGCACTGATTCTCCTAACATCAAATCCAAAGAGACAGTACCGGAGCAGACGGTCGAAGAAGAGGTTATTGAACCAACTCCACCAATTCCACCATCTCCACCACGTCAGGCTACTCCACAGCCACCACCACAACCGACATCGCAGCTGCCACCGCAAACTTCGCAGTCCCAGCCTCACTTTGATTTTGATTTTGATTTTGATTTTGGGGATATTCCAGGGGGTGAAGACTTTACTGCAGACATGTTTAATGACCCTCGCGTTGAAGAATTACAGAAACGGGTCATCTTAAACACTATCAAGATAGCAGAGTTACAGGAGCAGCTCAATGCGCTAAACAAAGATAAACAGCAGCTTGAAGTTATGCTCGCCAGCATTGTGTTAGAAAATGAGCGTTTACGAATTCGAATAGCTGAATATGAGGAGGAACGACTCATAAGCGATAGAATGATGAATCTGTTTGAGAAGATACTGACGAAAAAGCTGGGGGTTAATATTCTTGCAGAGATAGATGAAATTGAATGAGCTGAAGCCAAAGAGCGTGTAGCTGAACGAGAACGTCTTGCTAAGGAATTATTTGATGCGCAGGGCAAAGGCAAAGTGAAAGTGGTTGAGGATCCTGTGAACGTCACAACTGAGCCGGAAGCTGAATCTGTGCCAGTTATTATAGCTATCATGTTGTATTCAGTCTCGAATAAGTTTATTCTGATAGGAAAGCCAAAGGATGTGGATATTGATACGACAAATCTTTCTGCGAGACATCAAGAGTGGCTACAAAAAAGAAGTTAGAGAAAGAGATTGAAGCAGCAGCTGATGAATTTGATGAAGATGCTAAGAAAGAGGATGAAGATTTAGATTATTTGTTTTCTGGAGAGTCTGATTCTGATAGTGACGATGGTGATGATGATGATGTAGGTGGTACGGGTGTTTGTGTAACCGAATCTGGTTTAAATGAAGAGATTGATTATTCTGTGTATTTAGACGACTCTGCGAATCAAATGACTAAGGATAGAGATCAGGGTAGATCTGAAGGCCCTTCTGATGCTCAGCAGGCAGGAAGCCTCACGGTAATCAATACATCTACTATTCCGGTCGTGCCTAAGCCGAAGATTTTTTATCTTAAGCATGATGTTGAGGAGGGAGAATTTGTCCACAGCTATACCAAGGAAGAGATTGCTGAAATGTTAGGCGTGGACGAACAAAACTTCGAGTTTGATTTCGAAGACGAGCTAAATGAGATTAGCGCTTTCGAGCCAAATGATTATGTCTTCGAGCACGTTGAATAAACGAATGATTATGATAGAGTTGTCATGGAGGATGATTCAGATGACGATGTTACTAATCTTATCGATCAGGGTACAGATGACTCCTCAACTTTCACTGAGTTGTTTGCAGCGGAGAATGTCGATCTTCTGAAACGAAAAGTTGAAGAAGCTGATAAACAGGGTACTATTCCTCAATGGTTGACTAGAGCTGAAATTGCTTAAATGAGGAAGAAGTGGTTCTAAGTTTCACCAGCCGAGCGGAAGTTCAAACGTCCTCTAGCGTTCTTCACACGTGATGCAGATATTTCTCTGGGGGACATTATCAGCTGGGGTTGGATCGAGGAACTAAATGTTTACGCTATCAAAAGGGAGTTTGGAATCCAGTACTTCAGATATTTGGGTAACATCAAATCCTTGCCATATTGGGACATCAGAGAGCTTGTACAAACGAAGATGATCAATCTGAAGATGAAATTTCACGACCAAAGGCTATGGAAGTTGATTAAGCTTGAACCTTTGCATGTTTTATACACTTGAAACCTCACTTTTACGAAGCGTATTACGAAGATTGATCCAGTTACTAAAGAAAAGGGTGTTACGCTCATTATGAAGAGGCCAAAGGTTACGAAGAATATGTCTATGATTCAGATGGAGCAGGTTTTCCACAAAATCTTCAAGTGGTAGCACTATGATTCTAACCCAGGAGAAGCTGTGATATGCGTGCAACCTGATAATGATTCGTGGAAGATAACTGAGGAGCTTACCGAAGCCGTCATAGCACATAAACGAATATATGGGTTGTGGCGTGGCATTTGAGTACTAGACCCGATGTGGCTAGTAAATTGTTCGAAGAAAGATATAGATTGTTTATTCTACAGTAAGATCAGCTACAAAGAGAAAGACAAAGAATAAGCACCCCAGTTTCAGAAGACTGTTAATGTCTGTTTGACAAATGATATACATTCTGGGTCGACATGGAACACTTCTTGGAGGAAACTGGAGGAGTCAGAGCAAAAGAAGAAGGAAAATAAGGAAGCAAGGATTGCAGAGCGAGCTCGTATAGCGTCGCTGAGAAGTTTTCGGATTGGCAATACAGTTAACCGACCTCCTCCAACAGATCAAACGCCTATTGCTTTTGAGGAGCGTTGCAAGCCACCGAAGCAATTTTTTGGTCGTTAAACGTCAGATCTTATAAAGATTTTTGAAGACTATCCAGACTGCGGCAACATCCAAGGGGGAGTTTGTTGTTGCATAATGTTTATTGCCTACGTCTAGGATATGTCGTTATTGTATATAGGGATTAAACGTCAAATGTATAAATGTTATTATATGTTTTATGTATTTTGTAGTTGGCTCGTACAAGTGAGTCAAATGACTCGTACGGGTGACACTCTGTCACGCGTACGAGGCAGCCAATCGCACGAGTCACAGTCTCTGTTTCACACTCTCCTGTGCGAGTCATGCCGACCTATAAATAGAGGAATGTTGTGTCAGAGCTAGGTAGTGTTAGTCCGGTTGGTACGGCGAAGCCCTGCTGAATTGTTTACTTACGTTGTACTTAGCACGTCAATCAATACATTCAAAGCAATTAAACAGTAGATCTCACTTGTTCGTTTGTCAACTTCACTAACAATGAATTCCGCCTCTGTTTGCTAAGTTAGGTCAGACCGGTTGCTCATCGGAGGAGCCGGTGCCCCCATAGAAAGTTTATCATGGCAGTGGTTGGTGAAACATCTTCTAGAACATCTTTTGTGCCAGCATATGTTGGTTTAGTTGGAGGTGATTTAAGTGATGATGGTGGTGGTGATGGTTCCTTTTGAAGTGGTTTTTGGGGTGAGGGTTTGGTTTTGGTTGCAGCAGAGGATAACTTCTTGTAGACCTAGCAGTGGTTTTAGGAGGGGTGGAAATTAGATGTCTAACATTTCTTGTTGACTTTTCCTTTTTGAAGTGCCAATATCCTCATTTTCCCTCTACATGGCTTGTTCTTGTTCAATTAAAAGAGAAGTGTTGCTTTCTAGTGTATCTTGCCTTCTCTGCTTTTCAGATGCAATATGTTCTTCTTTCTTGTTACGGGTCTCATCAATCCCTTTTTCCTTTCTAGCATATGATGCCTTAGCAGAGGTTGAGGTTGATTTTTCAGGAACAGACCTTGGCTTTTGTTGTTGCACCTTTGATGGTTTTGCTTTTGATAAAGGCTTCAACTTTCTTAACTTGTCATTCTCCCCCTTTTTGGCATCATCTTCTACTTCTTCTTTTAGGACAGTTACAGGGGCAGAACCAGTAGTCTTTAACAAATGTTCCCTGATGGCTTTATTATCTGCTTAAGTAACTTCATACCTGGCCTCAACCATATTCCTTATAAACTCCATGTGAGTGTTGTGGTTTATATCACTCAAATTCCTTTGAGCTTGGATAATTGGTTGCACTGATTTCCACAGCTCATTGGCAATTTGATGAGTGGAAGGTTGACTAGCAGAGTTTTGTAACATTTGTTTCATCATGCTTTTCATTTCTTCTATGGAAGATTCCATAGATGTCATTCTCTCCGTCAAATCCTTGTATCTTAATTCATCACCTAACTTAATAGGGTCATCTAAATCCCTACCAAAGGTAGTTGTATTTGGTTCTATAACAGGAGAAGACTCCAAATTATCATAACCAAATGCCCCTTTTGTCTTGGTACTAGGGGCATCCAACTGGATGGAGAGTACAATTGTACCCTCTACAGTTGTTGCCTTCAAGGAAGACTTATAGATGAAACCATTGTCCAATTGAGAAACTGTTGTTTCACCAGTTGTAGTGGTTGCATCACTTGAACTACCATCAAGAGTTACTTGTAACTCAAGGGGTGTAGCCTCCTCAGCTGTTTGTGGGCTAGCAGATTGATTTTTCTCAGACTCAGTCACTTGTGGAAGTTTACTCTCATGAATTGGTGATTCAGATGAACTGATTTATGTCTGAGTGGTATCAATTGCTTCAAACAGAGGTATAAATGTAGGTGGAATTATAGTGGAAGGTTGTGGAGTTAAAAGAGAGACAACCCTGGGAGAGAGACCTAGAAACAGACTTTCAAGTGAAATATCTGCCTCTTGATATGGTGACCCTGTGCTTACTACTTGATCCTTTTGTGAGCATTCAAGAGGAGTTTAGATGGGTGGAGATCTTTTCAACTGTTGTGAGGAAATAACAACAGTGGTTTCAAGTGGTTTTGGTATTACCACAAGGTTATCCTCTGGAATCTCATCTTCCAGAGGTGCCTTTTTGGTTGGATTCTTTTTGGTGGGCTTTCAGATGTGGGGGGTCTTTTTTAGTTTTTCTGGTGTGGGTTGCACAACACCGGTGGTGGTGTCATGATCACCAGGAGCAGTAGGCTCAACAACATAGGTATGAGCAATAGATGTGGATTCATCTAAAGCAGGCTCATCCCCCTTTGCTTGTGTTTTAGAAACTTTGGACTCTTTGTCTTGCATTCAGTAAAAGTTTCATTTGTAGGACTTGTTATTTTAAAAGTTGTACCATGTTGAAAATATTTTTCAGAAACTTTTTTTGAAGGTAATAGCTTAAAAGTTTGGGATACATAAGAAAAGCCTTAGGTTTGTTCCCTCCTATAGCAGTTACATTTGCCACCATGTCTAAGAACAATGCTTGGGATAGATTATAATCTAATTTTGTCAAAATTGCATATCCCAAGTATTGAAATTTTTGTGGAATCTCATTAAATGAGGTGGTCTTGGGTTAGAGACATACAATGAGTGTATGGAAAAAAATCTCATTTCAGCAGTATATTGAGGTTTAAAAATAGTAACTCCTATCAATGGACCATCATACCCTCTTTCTATGAACTCTGTATGAAGGTGTTGTTTCTTAAATGTGGTATTACCTGCCTGGTCATTTAGAGCAAATACAGTGGATATGGAATATGGGGATATCTGAACAATGGTCCCTCTGACTTTTGACGTTATACCAAATGGCTTTTTGTTTTGAGATTGAAATTCAACATTTGCCTGTAACTGTCGAAGGGTATCCACATATATTGATGCATCGGCAGTTAGGATGGGGTAGTATTTTGATGATATTAGCACATCAATTATTGAGTGAAAAGCTTTGTTTTTGTTGGTTTTCTCGAGATAAGAAAGGTAATTATGAGGAGTTTTGATTTGCAAAGCCATGATCGGAGAAGAAAGATGAGGAATTTTGGAGAAGATGAGACTGAAACCGTTTTTTTATGAATTTTGAATTCAAGTCAGTATGGTAAACTCTGTTTGGATGAAACAGGGTTTTTATAAAGTGAAAAAGTGAATGTTGACGTGGCAGCATCTGTTGAAAGATCTGATGGCTAACATCTGTCCACGTGGTAACCTCTGTTGTGGTAATGGATGAAAGTTGTTAGACAATCTCTGTTGGAGAGCAACAGAGGTTGGGAACAGCGGTTATGAACAGTGGTTGATTTTAGTCTACAGAGGATAGACATCAGAGGTTAGGGTAAACAGTGGTTATGCCTAACAGATGTTATGAACCAAGTGAGAATACACGATACTTTCTGCAACGGATAGATTTTAACCAAACATAGGTTTTAGAAACAGTGGTTTGGAACAGAGTTTAAGGGTAACTTGAAAATTTTTAATCAAGGTTATGTTTAATGATGGATTTTGATTTTCTGAAAACATTTTAATGCTTTTTATTCATGGAAAACAAAATTTTGCTTTTAATTCATGTTTAGCATACCAATCCTAGAGATCAAGCTTTCAAAGGTGGATGTGTCTAAAGCTTTTGTTAACACATTTGCCAGCTGATCTTTAGTTGGAACATGATTCAGAGAAATTAAACCTTTTCCGTAGCAATCCCTCATAAAGTGATGTCTGATGTCAATGTGCTTGGTTGTTGAATGAGAAACTGGATTTTTAATGATGTTTTCAGCTGCTTGACTATCCAACATGAGATGAGTCTTTAAAGTAGTCACACCAAAATCAAGCAACTGATTTTGAAGCCACAAGAGTTGAGTTGTATAGCTTGCAGCAGCAATATATTCAGCCTCTGTTGTTAATGTTGAAACCGCTGCTTACTTTTTGCTTTGCCAAGAAACCAAGAAAAATCACTGTCTGAATAACCTCCTGAAGTGGACTTCCTTGTAGTATGACAACTAGCAAAGTCATTGTCTAAATAACCTGAAAGCTCAATATTACCATTAGCAGGATACCAAATACCAAGTGTGGGAGCACCTTTTATGTATCTGAATATCCTTTCACAACTATAAGGTTGGACTTTCTAGGTGTTGACTGGGATCTGGCACAGACACATGTAGCAAACATGATGTCTTGCCTTGATGCAGCTAGGTACAATACAGACCCAATCATGCTTCTATAAAGTGTTTGATCAACCAAGTCATCTTTGTCATCAATAGTGACCAATTTTGAGGTGGCCATAGGTGTACTACATGGTTTACAATCATTCATATCAAATTTTGTTAATAGTTCTTTGACATATTTACTTTGATGAATGAATGTACCATTTTGCAATTGCTTAACTTGGAGACCAACAAAGCATTAAAGTTCATCCTTGGCACTCATCTTAAACTTTGATGTCATGAGTTCCCTAAATTCTTTAGACATTGAATCACATGTAGATCCAAAAATGATGTCATCTACATAAATTTGGACAATCATCATATCCTTTCCTTTCCGTTTTAAAAACAATGTTTTATCAATTTTACCTCTTATGAAGCTTATGGATAAGAGAAAGGTGTAAAGAGTTTCATACTAGGCTCTTGGTGCTTATTTCAAGACATATAAAGCTTTATTAAGCTTGTAAACATGATCAGGATTAAAGGCATCTTCAAAACCAGGGGTTGGCATACATATACCTCTTCCTGGATCTTACCATAAAGGAATGTGCATTTGATATCCATCTGATACACCCTGATATTGTGGTTGACAGCAAAGGCTAAGAACAGTCTGATGGCCTCTAATCTTGCTACTGGAGCAAATGTTTCATCATAATCAATGCCTTCTTCTTGTCTGTAGCCTTGAACCACAAGCCTAGCTTTGTTTTTTTACAACAATGCCCCTTTCATCTGTTTTGTTCTTGAAGACTCATTGTGTGCTAATTGGGCATACATCCTTAGACAATGGTATAAGTTCCCATACTTGTTGTCTTTTGAATTGTAGGAGCTCTTCTTGCATGGCCTCTACCCAACTATTGTCTCTCAGTGCCTCTTGGTACTTAACAAGTTGTGTGAGTAATAGAAAACCAGCAAAAAGACAAATGTTTTGGGATTGACTTCTTGTGAGTACCCCTTAATTGATGTTGTCAATAATTTGGTCTCTGCTGGCTGATTTTTAAGGTAGATTAAATCTCCCTTGTATCGAATGATGGCATTAGAGGTGAAGGCTGCAGATGAGAATCATCTGAGCTAACATCTGTTGGCAATTTTGAAAAGTCAACAGATGTTTGGAATGGAGGTGGAGGCATGGGTGGAATGGGTGTAAAAATGGGTTGACTTTTGTTCACAGATGATGGACTTTTGTCAACAGTAGGATGACTGGATGAGGCGGCTAAGGTTTGAGGATCAACAACTGTTGATGCAACAGGGGAAGAGTATTAACAATTGTTTTGAACATTTGTTCCTCTTGTGGTGGAAGTGACTTTATGTTGTGGGATCACAATGTCATATCCATAATCTTGAATGGAAGATTGTGGTGTACATGCATGATTAGTCTTAATAGACACATCTTCAAATGAAAATTTATCTAATCAAACAATTCAAGAGGATTTGCTGAGATTTTTAAAGAAGAAAGTTCATTGAAGTTTACATTCAAAGTCTCTTCTACACATCTAGTCCTTGTGTTAAACACTTTGTACGCTTTGGAAGTAGTGAAGTATCCTAGAAAATAACTACAATCTACTTTGGCTACAAATTTAGAAACTGAATCTTTTAAGTTTAAATGAAACATAGGCAACCAAAGATTTTGAAATAAGAGATCAATGGTTTGATTTTGAACAGAATTTCATAAGCAGTCTTTTGATGTCTAGGGTTGATTAAAACTCTCTTCTACACATAACAAGCAGTGTTTAAAGCCTCTGCCCAAAAGGACAATGGTAAACCTGAATCTACAAGCATTGTTCTGGCAGCCTCAATCAAAGTCCTATTCTTCCTTTCAACCACCCATTTTGTTCTGGTGTCCTTAGGATGCTGTACTGCCTTATAATCCCTTTTGACCCACAGAAGTCATCTAACTCCTTATTTTAAAATTTTGTTCCATTGTCACTCCTAAATATTTTTACTGGCAAATCAAATTGCTTTTCAACTTTTCTTACAAAGTCCTGCAAAATACATGCAGTCTCATCTTTGGAGTGCAAAAAGTAAGTTCATGTAAACCTTGAAAATCATCAACTATGACAACACAATACCTCTTCTTTTAAGACTCAGGATTTAACAGGGCCAAACAAGTTCATGTGTAACAACTGTAAACACTTACTAGTTTTGGACTCACCAATGGATTTGTATGAACTTTTATGTTGTTTACCTTTTAGACAGGAAACAAATGTTCGTCACATGTGAATTATTTTGATTGAAGGCCCCTTATAAGACCTTGTTTTGAGAGTGTGGTGATAGTTTTGTGATTTGTGTGACCTAGTCTTCTATGTTATAATCCTGTCTCTTTGTTAGAGGTAACTGAGAACAGACAGGTATTAGACATTGGATTATCTTTCAACATATCAACCACATACACATTGCCACTCTTGTGAGCAACAAGCTGTGTTTTACTCTCAGCTATGATTGTTTCCATCTTTTTCACCACTTCTGGCCTAAAAATATTACAAGTTTTCTTAGTGAAGAATGACCCATAGCCTTTATCACTCATTTGATATACACTAAGAAGGTTAAATTTCAAGTTGTCTATAAGATTGACATTTTCAAACTTGAGTTTCCCTGCCTGGACTATCCCTGACCCTAACACCTTCCCTTTTAAGTTGTTACCAAAAGATATATCACCCCCTCTATGTGCTAGAAAATCTTTGAGAAGGGCTCTACATCCTGTCATATGGCTGGAGCCTCCACTATCTACATACCATAAACTATCAAGACAAGCAAAACCTCCCTACACATCAGTAACATGTTAGTTTTGGAGAGTGTCCAAAGCCAAAATGGCTTTGGATGGGGTCACAGACATTCCAGCCTCGAGTCCATAAGAATGGTCAAAGTTTTGAACAGATTTTTGAAACATCTGTTCTGGACCATTTCCTGTCAAGTGGTTGTAACCATGAGGATGCTTGTTCACTCTTGGTTTTCAAAGTCTTTTGTAAATTTCATAACCAAGTGGCACAATTTTATAAGGTGGTTGGCCATATCCTCTTGGAAATTTATTTGTTGGTGGTCCATCTGTTACTTGAACCTCTCTGGAGCAGAGGGTTACATTCAGTTGTTTGGTAACAGGTGTTTGGACTGGGATGAAGGTCTGTTTGGACTTTCCTCTTTGAGTACTAGCCTGTGGACTCTCAAGTGTTTTATATTTATATTCATTTTTCTTGACATCAAAATTTTTAAGATAAACACACTCTTGAATTTTGTGATTTTTCTTCCCACAGATAGTACAATGAATGCAACAACAATCACACTTATTTTGTTTATGTCATATGCTTTTAAGTGAAAATAGTCTTTAGCGACATGGTTTTTCTTTTCACAAAAGTCACAAAACAAGTTGGTTATTTTTTCTCTCTTCTTCCCTTTTTCCGCCTTTTTGTCAATAGATGTTATAACATCTGCTGGAAGGTCTTTTAAGGGAATGATTTTTTACTTTAGGAGATTTTACACCCTCAATGGTTGAGAAATCCATTGGCTTAAAATTTTCAATAATGTCACATTCATCTTACCATGTTGCTTTGAATTGGTATTTTTCAATTTCCTCAAAGGTTGAGGATCCTTCAAGTCTTTCCAAAACAATTTTATTTTCATTTGGTTCAATGACTTTAATTTTTTGACCAACCATGTTGGTAGAAATGATTTCAACAAAACCAGAATCATTTATAGTAGTGTTTTGAGAAATTTGGTCATTTTTGCGAAAACCCATGCCAAATTTTACATTGCTTTTGATCTTTTTTTTCTAACATCAACTCATAATCTTTGTGGGATTCTACCCATTTTTCATAAGTGATCTGGGTAGATTGAAGTTCCTTTTTTACAACTATGATATTTTTCTATCATTGTTTGGAGTTGATCCTTGGTTATGCTTGATTCATGTTTAAGACTGCTGATTTCACTTTCTTTCTCAATTAGTTTTGATTTTAACTGTTTAACAAATTTTTCAAACTGAGTTTCATCATCTAAGATCTTGTTTCTAAGGTTTTCATTCACCTCTTTTATGTTAGCAAAAACAATGATACATTTGTCAGAACATAAGTCTTTAAGAACTTGAGGTGATACCTTAGCAGCAGCCATCATGGCACAGTCACATTCTCCTTTACAAACACTAGACTCCCATGGGTCTGACATAGTTACAACTATGATATTTTTCTATCATTGTTTGGAGTTGATCCTTGTTTATACTTGATTCATGTTTAAGACTGCTGATTTCACTTTCTTTTTCAATTAGTTTTGATTTTAACTGTTTAACAAATTTGCAAACTGAGTTTCATCATCTAAGATCTTGTTTCTAAGGTTTTCATTCACCTTTTTTATGTTAGCAAAAGCAATGATACATTTGTCAGAACATAAGTCTTTAAGAACTTGAGGTGATACCTAAGCAGCAGCCATCATGGCACAGTCACGTTCTCCTTCACAAACACTAGACTCCCATGGGTCTGACATAGTTACAACTATGATATTTTTCTATTGTTGTTTGGAGTTGATCCTTGGTTATGTTTGATTCATGTTTAAGACTGATGATTTCACTTTCTTTTTCAATTAGTTTTGATTTTAACTGTTTAACAAATTTTTCAAACTGAGTTTCATCATCTAAGATCTTGTTTCTAAGGTTTTCATTCACCTCTTTTATGTTAGCAAAAGCAATTATACATTTGTCAGAACATAAGTCTTTAAGAACTTGAGGTGATACCTTAGCAGCAGCCATCATGGCACAGTCACGTTCTCCTTCACAAACACTAGACTACCATGGGTCTGACATAGTTACAACTATGATATTTTTCTATTATTGTTTGGAGTTGATCCTTGGTTATGCTTGATTCATGTTTAAGACTGCTGATTTCACTTTCTTTTTCAATTAGTTTTGATTTTAACTGTTTAACAAATTTTTCAAACTGAGTTTCATCATCTAAGATCTTGTTTCTAAGGTTTTCATTCACCTCTTTTATGTTAGCAAAAGCAATGATACATTTGTCAGAACATAAGTCTTTAAGAACTTGAGGTGATACCTTAGCAGCAGCCATCATGGCACAGTCACGTTCTCCTTCACAAACACTAGACTCCCATGGGTCTGACATAGAATTCACAACTTCTTCTCCAACCTTTCTTCTGAAACATCTGTTTTAACATTTTCACAAACCTCATCAGAATTGGACACCACTTCCTCAGACTCTACCCCTTCCAATATTATCTCTAATGCCATAAAACAAAATTCATCATTTGTTGACAGTTTTCTGCAGGAGCAGAGGTTTGTGTAGCTAGTGTTGCAGGTTGCACTTGAACCTGGGGGACTGGGTTTGAACATATTGTATCTAAGGAACAGTGGTTTGGTCATATTGTACTGGAATAGTGGTTGCAGGGTGTGCAAAGTGAGCAGTGCTTTGCATGTGTGGTGCATGGGTATATTGGGTATAATGGACAATGTTTTGAGTGTTTTGAGGTCTAGGACTTCGATGTGTGACAATAGGAGCACTTGTTTGACTTCTACACTCTCTAGCAAAATGGCTTAGCCTATTACACTTGTAATACTTGTTTTAGATTTATCCAACCCAACTTTTAATCCCCCATGCAACCCTAGAAATTTTCTACTTGTTCTTTTATAAAATTTGCTAGTCCTAACTTAGCAAAGCAAGTTGTGTAAGATGTCCATTTCTTCCAAATCAGTGGGGTCAAAATGTTGAAGATCATTTAACTCAAAGACAAGTTGTCAGAAACTTGGTTTTCCCTATTTGTTGCAAAAGCATAACTGGGTAAGAATCAGAGTTAAATCCTCCACCAGAAGTTATGTCAATAAAATGATCATAACACTGATCCTTACTTCCACTAGAAGTTTCCTCTTGACCAAAAAGGTGTTATACTACCAAAAGCATAGTCATCAGCAACTTTTCTGACTCTTGAAGCTTCTTTTTTTGGTTAAGCTCTCTCTCATAAGTCAAGAGCCTACCATGAAGTTGAGTCAAACTCATCTCTTTGAAACCAACAGAATTCCAGTTTAAAAGGCAATAGTGTCCCATTTATCTGGTAATGATCTTAGAAATCGGCTATTCAATGTTGAATTTGGAAAATCAACATTTACCAGTTTTAATTCACTTATTAGACAACTAAACCTTTCAAATTGTTGAGTTAATGATTCTCCTTTAACATGACAAAATGTTTCATACTATTGGTTTAAAACTTCTCGATTGTTTTCGATAACTTCCTTTGTACCTCCAAGCTGCTCTTTCAAAGCAACCCACGACTCTTTATCACTGTTGCAATGCAACACGCCAACATCGATATCATACGGCAAAGTCGTAGCAACGATACTAAATGCCTTTTCATCTAGCTCGATTTTCTAAAAATCTTGCTCAGAGTAGTTTTCAAGCTTCTTTGGTACTTTAACCTTGGGGTCTTCGACACTCGACACCATCAGAACATGTGGTCCGAAGATAACAGATTTCCAGCAAGTATGTGACCCATCCAACGTTGCCACATGTAATACTCCGATCTTACAAGTATCAGAGGTTTGTAAAGAGTACCAGTATGTGACCCATCCAACGTTGCCACATGTAATACTCCGATCTTACAAGTATCAGAGGTTTGTAAAGAGTACCAGTGTTGTGTGGATCTTTTGCATTTTAAGCATTCTTGATTATTCATAAAAAGGTTTTTGTTTAAAATACTTTTGAACGTAAATAAACTTTTACTACGTTTTCAATTCAACAAACAAACGATATCAGTAGTAAGAGCTGATATGTTTATATCAAATTGATTTTTAAATCAAATTTGATTGACCAAGCTCTGATACCAATTGTTAGGATATGAGTTTGATTATTACAAAAGTTTAAGATAAAATAATGAAAGATGGTAAAACAGAGATGATAAATGCAGCGGAATAACAAACTTTTGAATCACAACAATGAAGAAATTGTTTTCATCAACATGCTTTTATAAATATGACTTACGTATGCATGAAGATATTACAAATTCCCCCTCAGCCTTATCACTCTAATTTGTTCGTACAAAAATGTCAAAGGAAAGTGATGAATAGAACAGTATAGGCAATGCTCTATTTATAGTACAAACAAAACATCTAAGGAATCTAAGCTGACGTCACCTTGACAGTGACATCTATTAGTCTAACGAACTCCTAACATCTGCTATAGCCTAAGCACTGTTACATTGATAAACTCTATTGATCATCATCTGTTGAGAATCCTCTGTTGAGCTTTAACCTCTGTTGGTCTTTAACATCTGTTGATCCATAGTAGACGTTAACTTCATCAGACTTTATCTTCATCAGCAGAGTTTATCTTTGGCAAACCTTTAGCTTTGATCAGAATTTGTCTTCAACAGATCTTGTGAATAGACTTTGGCTTGGGCAGACTTTAGAGTAGCAGATGTTGAGTCTTTAACTTTGGGAGGAGCAGATTCTTCAAAGCACCTATTTATTTATAATCAGAGGTTATAGACTATTTTGGTTTTCCAATCATCTGTTCTTTGTGGGATCTACTAGATCCAACATATGAGCATTCAGCTAGCCAACCATTCAGTGAAGTATACTCGAGGCATAGTTGAGAATATGTTTGTGAAAATCAACAAGTTTGTCTTTCCTGTCGATTTCATGATTTTGGAAATGGATGAGGACAAAATTGTCCTGTGTATCTTAGGACGCCCATTCCTAGCCAATGCTAGAGCCTTGAGTGATGTCTGCACCGGCAGACTTACTCTTAGGGTTGATGACGAGGAAGTAACTTTTGATATTGGGAGGTCCATGCAGCATCAACAGAGTCAGGATGATACACTCTACTTTATCGAGACCATTGATACGTACGTGAGTGATCATCTTCATGGCACGTTTGAGGAGGATGTTTTGGACATGCAACTGCTTGGAGAGGAGACTTTTGGTTCACCTGATGTGGACCGACTAGTCGAGGAGATGGCCTGTTTGATAGGTCACACGTCTCCCCCGTGTCTCGAGGTCTTTAAGGTTGTGGATCACGATGTTGAGCCCAAAGCACACCCTTCTGTTGAGGATCCACCTTCGGTTGAGCTTAAGGAGCTCCCAGATCATTTGGAGCATGCTTTCCTAGATGGTGAGTCTCATTTACTTGTTATCATTTATGTTGGATTGTCGGGAGAGGAGAAGGATTAGTTGCTTAAGGTCTTGAAGTAACATAAAAAGGCGACCGCTTGGAATATCATGGATATAAAAGGGATTAATCCATCCTTTTGTACCTATAAGATCTTGATGGAGGAGGACTTTAAACCTATAATGTAGCATCAGAGGCATTTGAACCCTAACATGCTGGAGGTTGTGAAGAAAGAGGTCAACAAGCTACTTGATGCAGGTTTGATATACCTGATCTCTGATTCACCATGGGTTAGCCCTGTACAGGTAGTCCCGAAGAAAGAAGGCGTGACAGTGGTGACTAATGAGAAAAACGAGTTGATTCCTACTCGTATTGTCACCGACGAAGAGTTTGCATTGATTAACGCAAACTCAATGATGACACGAGGAAGGATCATTTCCCATTCCCTTGCATTGATCTGATGTTGCAGAGGTTGTCGGGTAGGATGTTCTACTACTTTCTTGATGGTTTTTCAGGCTACTTTCAGATTCCCATCTCTCTTGAGGATCAAGAGAAAACGACATTCACATGTCCCTATGGCACATTCGCCTACCGGCGGATGCCCTTTAGACAGTGTAATGCCCCGACCACATTTCAGAGATGTATGGTGGCCATTTTTTCATGACATGAACGCGAACTCCATTGGGGTTTTCATGGATGTTTTTTTTGTGTTTGGGAATCTGGAGAGGATGTTGGCTAGGTGTGAAGAAGCCAACCTTGTGTTGAACTGAGATAAATGCCACTTCATGGTGAAGGAGGACATTGTGCTTGGGCACAAGATTTCACAGGCGGGGCTCGAGGTTGACCGAGCCAAGTTTGAGACTATTTCTAAGCTCCCGCCTTCCACATCAGTGAAATCTATTAGGAGTTTTCTAGGTCATGCAGGTTTTTACCAGCGATTCATAAAGGACTTTTCCAAAATTGATCATCCCACGACTCAGCTCCTTGAGAAGGATGCCCAATTTATTTTCTCCGATGAATGCCTTTGTGCATTCGAGTTGTTAAAGGAGAAGTTGGTGAATGCCCCGATCATGGTAGCTCCCGACTAGGAACTACAATTTGAGTTGATGTGTGATGTGGTCTTTACCTTCGATAAGTTTTAGTCTTATCTCATCCTTTCCAAGACCATTGCGTACACAGATCATATAGCCATTCGGTATCTTTTTAGCAAACAATCAGGAAAAACTAACTGGGTTAGAGTTTAGTTAGTTAGGCAGTGTTATCGGCCAATAAGTTGAAAGTTGGGAGAGCTAGTGTATAAATCGAAAGTTGGAAGTGTTATCGGCCAATTGATGAAAGTTGGGGTTATTTAAATCTAAGGGTGAACGGGTTGCATGCGGCAAAGAGGGCGGTGAACCCATTCACCGCGCGGGGAACACCGCCACCGCCATTCTTTATCACGCGGGGTGATGGAATTGCGGTGAGTAGTCCCCGCATACCAAAAGATGACATGTGTTAAACGAGCTTATGGATGAAGATACACATTAGATACTAAAACATGATCTCATTGAGCATCTCAGAAGAATAAATTTACCCCACCTATTAGTGGAATCCGACGAAAAGTAGTAATTTTAGTTAGTTTAATTTAGTTTATTTTTAACTAAATGTAATTTTATTATTTTTAATTAAATGTAGTTTTAGTTTATTTTTAATTCAATGTAATGTTTTTAATTTATTGTACTTTTATTTTGGTAAAAATATGTTTTATTTATTAATTAAGTAGTTTGTAAAAAAGGAAAAAGAAATTAGTTACCTCTCCCCACGAGTGGTGACAAACCCTTATGTTTTTTTTTTGGAAAGATGGGAGTTGACATGGCAATAGATGATTGGGTGGGTGAAAAGTTTACCCCTCCCCATAAGGTGACCAGCCCTTTCACCCTAAGGTGGCGTTTGGTACGAAGAAATAGAAGGTGAAATGGAATGGATCATTCTAATAGAATAAAAAGAAACATATTTGGTTATCATGTGGTAATAGAATGAAGCATTCCAAAGGAATATAACTACTTCTAAATATAACAATTTTCATTCCTTAGTATGTGGGTGTGTTTTTTCATTCATTTAACGAATGGAAAAAAATATATTATTATATTTATATTACTAATAGTAATATATATCTAACTTTTTTACCAGTAATATCATTATTATTATTATTGATGCAATTATATTTTTGTCGTTTTTAATACAATTTTGTTTTGTTAGTTCATCTTTTTTGTTTATCAAATTATACAAAGTACTGATTCATTCTATTCATATATAAATAACCAAACATCACAATGGAATAGAATGATTCATTTCATCCCATTGTCCATTCCATTAACACATACCAAACAGACCCTAATATCTCTTAAGAAACTACTATATTATATATATAATTTAGCAACTTCTTAACTACAGTGAATGCTAAATAGACTTGATGGTGACTCACAGACAAAATGATGTCCTACCACGTGTAGTGTTCTGGGTGTTAATCTCGTGCTCGCCCAAAAATAGATACCACCTTTGAGTATTTATAAATTTCAGTTTTTTTCCTGCTTAAACCTAACACCGGAACCACCTCAAAATTTGAAATCGTCGCCGACGTTAACTCCTAAAAGTACCCTAAGTCAGCTTCGATCGAGGACCACCACATAACATCACCACCATCGGCGTCTCCATACGATGCTTTCGCGATATGGTCCGGTGCAAAGGTTACGGTTGAACCCTAACCACCACTGCCTTGCATGCTAACGATTTGTTAGATCCGCGTAAAGGAAACTTCTGTTTTCGTCTAAGCACTTGGATTGGACCTCCGGAGGACCGACCCCTGTAACATCGTTGTCGGTCACTTTGTTGAAACCACCATTGTGAACCGCTGTTGCAACCGCCTTGACCGACGAGAAGTTTGCCGTTGTCGGTGGCTTTTCCACCACCAAGTTTCCTCTGCACTCTCTTTGTGTGGGGGGTATGAATTGTTAAAACCATTATTACCACTGGTTTTTATTAAACGCAGTTCATGGTATTACAATACCACAGTTAGGTTTACAAATGGTTGTCAAAGGGGTTTTGAGTTCGACACATAAACTTCTCTTCTTTCATTTAACTTAGAATTTAAAATTTATATTTGTACAAATTATTATTATTATATATATTAAATATGAAATGCTTAGCTAAAATAAAATTTTGTCTTTTAGTGAATGAAAAAATTAATAATTTTGTAAAAGTAAAATGACAATTTAAAATACATGAATAGAAATAGTTGATGGATAGTGACTTTGAAATTTGATTGAGCCTTGTATAAATGATAATTCATTTATATATTAATTTGATTATATGGGTATTGGCATCATACTGAACCATGGCGATTTCACGCAAACAGCATCAGTATCAATATCCATAGTACCGGAACCAACATTCGTTTTATGGTTTTCAATTGATTTGAAATACATGTCGATATCCTTTAGAGAATATCACAACTTTATTTTAGTTTTCTCTCTTAATTGCTATAACGAGTGCTGGCACCAATATAAACTGAACCTATACTAATTGAGTTCATGTCGTATAGTGGGAAAAACACATTAGTTATGATTACTGGTGTAATTAAGTAAAAAGAAGAAAAAAGCCTTTTATTTTATTGTTATGATTATTGATGTAATTAAGTAAAAAAAAAAACCTCTTATTTTATTGTTGGGGATGTGCAATTCAACGTGTCCTCCAACGATGAAACCCTAATTACGTCGTAACGGACCACTACCAACTTTATATAACCCACTATCACCGCCGACCTCAAACCCTAGCCCTCAATCCCCCATTTTCATATCCCTAAACCCCCTCTCAATCCTTCTATTGTTTTCTCCAATTTCTGTAAGCACTCTAATTCACATCCAAATATCAATCTTCTTTTACTTCTCCCCACTTGTTTTTCGTATTCTGTTAATTTATTACTTGATTTTGATTTGATTGTAGTGTCGAGAAATCATGTCGGACGATGAACGAGTTGAAGAGAAGGAGCTGGATCTTTCTTCACCAGAAGTTGTAACCAAATACAAATCGGCAGCTGAGATTGTTAACAGTTAGTATCGTTTTTTTGTGTTTCGTTTATGCTAATTGTTGTGATTCTGTGGCTTACGTGCTAAGGAAGTTAAAGAGTTTTGTTCAGAATGTGTTGTTGTATAGCTATGAAGCATGCATTTTGAATGGTGAAATTATTTGGAGTATGACAGAGAGACTTAGTGTTTATAATCTATTTTGATTGTAGATAACAGAAAATAGAAACCTTTAAATTACTGTGCAAACAGAAGATTAACTATTTTTGTTTATTTTACTATATTTGGTGAACATGGTGAAAGCATATAAATGCACCACTATTCTTTTTTTGTAACTTGAATGTGCTACAATTCTAAGCTTATTCTAAGTTCAGTGAAAAAGTTTTATTTTTTTTTATGTTTATGATTTTCATGTTATGCATCAAAAGAGAAAACTCTTGTGAGTAATAGTTTTTTCTGTTGAACCGGTCCGTTGCGTTAGTTGTTTTAACAGATTATGAACATTTCTAGATAAGTTAGATTATATATATACATAGAGAGAGGGACTGAAGTCAGGTGATCACTTTTGTGCTATGACTATTTTGCTAAACAATACTTATTTGAGCTATGTAGTTCTATCATAGTTGTGCTAATAATAGTTAATTTAAATTTCCAACAATACAGAAGCATTGCAGTTGGTTTTGTCAGAATGCAAACCCAAAGCCAGGATTGTTGATATATGTGAGAAAGGGGATTCATACATCAGAGAGTAAGTTTTTAATTGTTTAATGGGACACTGTGTTGAGCAAGTATATTGTAATGGCTATTATCATTTTGTGACATCTTTTTTAAATGCAGGCAAACTGGGAACATGTACAAGAATGTTAAGAAGAAGATCGAAAGGGGTGTTGCATTTCCAACATGTTTGTCGGTGAACAACACAGTCTGTCATTTCTCCCCCCTTGCCAGCGATGAAACGGTATTGGAGGAAGGTGACATTTTGAAAATGTAAGTGTTATCATGGTCTCAACCATCAAAGTTTTGTGCTAAATATATATTGATTGGTTTGGGTGGTTTCAGTGATATGGGGTGCCATATTGATGGTTTCATTGCCGTGGTGGGTCACACACACGTGCTTCAGCAAGGACCTGTAACAGGTCGGGCAGCTGATGTCATTGCTGCTGCAAATACTGCAGCTGAGGTTGCTTTAAGACTTGTGAAGCCTGGAAAGAAGGTAATCTAGCTTAGTAGTTTCTATTTAGCTATATATTAAGTATTTTGAGATGATATTTATATGTTAAATATTTTGAGATGATTTTTTGATGTTCTGCATAGTCTTTTTTTTTATCATGAAAGTGAGTCTTAATCTGTGGTATCTACAGAATAAACTACTAACGGGTAAAAACAACACGGAAATTTTCCAGTTGTTGTTTTGCTGTTTCAAGCCTTATATATTTTCAGCAAAGAAGCATTCATGCTGATGTATGACAATTATCAACTATGTTTTTTTCTTTGAGAAGTATTTGATTTATCAAGCCGTGATTTTTCTTTTTCTCTTTTATAAAAGTAGACTGCAATTTTTATTTCTCTTAAGAGGCAACTTTGCCGAGGTGATCATTCGTATATTGGTTTCCTCTTTTTCCCTGTTGCCTACAGTGATCCTGGCTTATCTTAGGTTTTCTTTGTGCATCTAATCTGTTAGTTGACCATAAGCCTTTTGAGTCTACATTTTTTAATAACTTGTATACGCATGTTGTGATCTACAAGTTGTTGTTTACTTTTTGAAGTTTTTAGTATAGACCCCTTTATGAGGTGATTTTTTAATAACACATGTTGTGATCTACAAGTTGTTATTTACTTTCTGGAGTTTCTAGTTTAGGCCCCTTTATGAGGTGATTTTTTTGACATTTATTTACTCTAATGTAGCTAGGGGAATCATGATTTTGTTTCTCTTTTTTTTTTCCTTCGTTAAAAACAAACTACTTTCGTATTTTATTTTGATGAGGCAACTTTGCCGAGGTGATCAGTTGTATGTTGGTTTCCTTTTTTTCCCTGTTGCCAATAATGATTCAGCTTAGCTTAGGTTTTCCTTGAGCATCTAATCGGTTAGTTGATCTTATGCCTTGTGAGCTTACACTTTTTCTGCAAAACCTGCATATGCTTTGATAAATGCTATCTGTCTCTTTAAATTAGTCACTATGTGTTATGAACATTTGTTTTTTTATTTCTTATTTCTGGCAACTTTGCCGAGGTGATTACTAACTTATTGATTTTCTCTTTTTCCCTGTTGCCTAAATCAATTTTGGCTTGCACTTGGGTTTTCTTACTGTTTATCTACTCAGTCGGGTGACCGTGCTCCTTGTGATCCTATAATTTACAATTATTTTTTATCTGTATAATTGGTTTAGTAATACATTGCATATGCGTGTTTGGTTGATATAATTCATAGTATTCATGTTTTGCATTTGAGGTTTTTAAAAGAGGCAACTTTGCCGAGGTGATCACATGTTTCTGGATTTCCTCTTTTTCCCTGTTGCCTATATCAACTTTGGCTTGTTCTTGCGTTTTGCACTCCTATCCACTCAATTGGCTGAGTGTGCTTCTTGTGAGCCTACATTCTTGAATGTCTATTCTTTTGCATGAAAATTACATCACTTTTGTTCATATCCTTAACTCTTAAAGTGTTAATACTTAAAAGTGTCATATTAACATCAATCTCAGTTTGCATGCTTCTCGTTTTGTGAGCCGTTCTGGTTTTGTGTTTTGACAATGTGTTTTTAGTAAAACATGATTTTTCCAAATGATGTTATTTTTTGCGCTATGGAGTTGCTCCAATGATGCTCTTATTAGTCATAGTTACACTGATAGAAAATCATGGTCCAGTATAGTTGGTTCTAAGCATCTTGATTTGTGCCACGTGTCCTAAATGATGAATACTTATCAAAAGCTATGGTAGAACATTCCAAATGTTGCTTTTGTCATAGTTACTTTGATAGATCTTTTTGTTGACTTATGTACACTTTTTCAGTTTTGTTCTTTTTAAATCTTTTTTGGGTGATAAAGTAACATGATTTCTAAATGATGATGTATATATATGTGCAATGGAGTTTTCCCAATGTTCTTAATAGTCATAGTTACACTGATAGAAAATCATGTTGTAGTATCGTGATCTGTGCAACCTGTCTCTGTGAGCCTATATATGCACTAATTAAATTTTGTTTAGTACATAAATTATTATTTTTTTGTTTCAGAACCAAGATGTGACAAAGGCTATCCAAGAGGTTGCTGCTGCGTATGACTGCAAAATTGTGGAAGGCGTTCTCAGCCATCAGCTGAAACAATTTGTGATTGACGGTAACAAAGTTGTATTGAGCGTCTCAAATCCCGAGACAAGAGTCGATGATGCCGAGTTTGAGGAAAATGAGGTTTATGCAATTGATATCGTCACCAGCACAGGAGATGGCAAGGTGCATACTTATTTTATATTTAATTTTAGTTTTTGAGGTTTATTGGTTAATAGTTATGACTTATTAATGGTTCTGTTTTGCAGCCAAAATTGTTGGACGAAAAACAGACAACGATTTACAAACGAGCAGTTGACAAGAGTTATCACCTGAAAATGAAAGCATCTCGGTTTATATACAGTGACATTTGTCAGAATTTTCCAATCATGCCGTTTTCAGCTAGGTATTCTCTGGTTTATTCAATGTTGTGTTGGTTTTATTTATTTTATAAATTATTATAAAGTTCCAAATGGAAATGGGCGTGTCTGGCTTGTGTTCTTGATAGGGCTTTGGAAGAGAAACGTGCACGGTTAGGATTAGTTGAGTGTGTTAACCATGAGCTTTTGCAGCCCTACCCTGTTCTTCATGAAAAGCCTGGTAAGACATTTACTTTTGTTACCAGTAAATATTATTTACTAAGGCAGAACAAGGATCATTTGTGGTAGTGGTGTGCTCAGTGCGGGTTCAACCCGACAGACCCTGAAACCAAACAATAACACATGGGTCCATACAAGACATGAACATGAAAATTGGGTCATACACGTGAACCCAACCACGGCACTAGTTTTGCTGATTTCTAAGATCTTTTTAGCGTATTAATATTACAAAAATTACAATCTATAACCAAACATACAAATGTATATAAAATACGTATTGCTTGTTTCTCTTTTATGTTGTAAATTTTGGCATCTAATATTCAAACATTCACGCCCTTAGTTGTGGTTTACAGGTGATTTTGTTGCGCATATCAAATTCACAGTTCTTCTGATGCCAAACGGGTCTGACCGCATAACGTCTCATTGGCTCCAGGAACTGCAGCCGACTAAAACAGTTGATGATCACCCTGAAATCAAAGCGTGGTTATCTCTTCCCGTAAAGAGCAAAAAGAAAGGCGGTGGCAAGAAGAAGAAAGGTAAGTCGGCATGGGTTTTTGAGTAGGCGTCACAATTTCAGCTTGTTATGTTTTAGTCTAACATTTCGAATGGGTCCGTTTTCAACCTGTCTTTTAATGTGATGTTTCAGGTAAGCAAGTCGAGAAAGTTGAAGGTGAGGTCAAGCCTGAGCCGATGGAAACATGAAATGGTGGTGCCTAACAAAAACAAAAAAAAAATCAATTTTGGTTTCTACCTTTTTGTATGGTGTCAGTTTGTTGAATGAATTATGTCTTTAAAGATGTGTTCAAAAGCATTGTTGATTCATAACCTCTCTCTCTTATATAAGTCTTTTTGTGAGGCTTTTTTTAAGTAGCATTAAAAACTTTATATCTGTGTTTAGTTAACTTTATTGTTAAATACCCAAAGTGATAGAATTGTGAATTGATGTGGTAGATATCACGGCTAAAAATGTTTCTCCTCACTTACATGATCTGTCTTAACTTCATTCAATCACACAAACGAAGCGTTGTTGTAAACAGATTAGGCATAACAAGCGTTCAGGAAATCTACATCGTCAAAAAATGCGTAGTTCTATGGCATGAAGAATGCGACAGCTGGGGTAGATGAAGAAGGTTTCCATGGCAGGGTTTGCAATCAGACTATGATTCGAGCATTTGGTAATAATGATAACGCTTTAAAATTAATACAGATATCCGATGGCATGGATTTCATGTCGTGGCAGGTGTAATCGGCTAGCAACCATATCTTTTCCAACTCGACGAACATGAGCTATTGCTTTGAGTTGAAAAGAGGGCATTTGACTTTGAAAGTTTTTCATGTAGAAGTCTTTCACAGTTGATCTGTGGAGAAACAACGAAGTAAGCGTGAGGGTAGAGAAGAGAGGATGTGAAGGTAAGCGATTTTGACACATTTTAGATTGACATTTTGGATTTTAGGTATTTCTTTAAAAAATAATTGATATTTACTTTTTGAAAAGAATTAACAAATGCATTAGAAAATAAAAAAGCCACTCACCTTTCAATAACCCATATCCATAAGAATTTCTATCATGAAACTGGTTCTTCACGTTGATCCTATGAAAATTTAAAGTCAGCATTGACACATGATAGCAACCCCAACTAACAAGTTCACTGAGTTAAATTTAAAGTCGCATTGACACATGATAGCAACTCCAACTAATAAGTTTACGTTTACTGAGTTATTAAACCGCAAACTTCACACGAAGAAAATCAGTTGGCGTGACGATCAAGTAATGATTCTTACTAAAAGGAGTACATGGATGAAATGAAAGCAATTTTTAAGTACTAATATGTGTGGAATGTTGTAAAAATTGAGCCAAATTGAAACAAATCGGTCTCCTTCCAACCAAAAAAGGACTAAGACTTGAACTTCAGGCAACTATAGCACATTAGCTTCGGGCAACCATAGCACATCAGCTTCCGATGTACACACGTTGGCGTCGACTCTCTGCGCTAAATAGACCCCGACGTCAATTGAGGATTCTGGGATCAATCTCGAGGACGAATTTTAAGAATTTCCTCGTCCAACCGGCAAAAATAAGTCAAGGACAAATGCAAAGACCAAATTAAGGCAACACCGGAACATGTTGACAAACTCAATGTTCGAATGGAATCATATATGGACCGAAGAGAGGAAACCATAGACGTGTTTTAAGGCAAATGCAATAAATTCTATTTAATCAAGATACTATTTAATCATGGATCGAAGACGAACTTGAAGTTATGTAAACATATAAAAACGGCATAACATATTTTTTTTAGTGTATGTACATTTTTATTTTTATTTTCAATTTATGTACGTTTTTATTTTAATCTATGTATGTTTTTAATTTTAGTCTATGTATGTTTTTATTTTTAACTTTTACTTCTATTTTCTTATTTTTAATTTAATTTTTAAGATATGTTCTATTATTTGAATTAGGTTATTCCCACCCGTGCGTTGCGTGGGGAACCAACCTTTTTTGAAAAGCAAAAACCATGACGTCACAACAAAAATTCGTTTAAAATTTAAAGCGGTATTTTTTTAAAATTCGGGGGTTGTAGTGTAATGCGGTTTAAAAGAGTAAAAATAACTTTATGATAGTTCACGGGATGTGTGATAAATTTATTAAAACTTAGGGTGTAAGAATGTAAATTGGTTTAAAAAACTTTAACATAATTTGAAGAGGTCAAAGTGTAAGAACCAAAACCTTTGTGGCCGAAACATTAATAAAATGAATATAATGTTTTGTAGGATGGTTACAAATGCCACAAAAATTTGAGTAAATTACATAAATGCCATAAGATAAAAGGTTAACTATATGAGTGTAGATGACATGATTGTAATTAAAAGCAAAATGGAGACCAAAGAAAACATGTTAGTTTAGTGATAAAACAAAAAAATACAAAAAAGTATGGCTAAAAACAAAACATAAAAAGTTTGTTGAGAATATGATGTGACAGTTGAGGTGACGTTTTAAAAAACCCATTATATGACCTATTCAAAAGTAGTAAAGATAATAACAAGTAACACGGGTTGTGTAACACAAGGAATTATGCAAACTAGTTAAACAATAAAGGACATGGGGGCGTATGGGACGGTTTAATATCAGTTTACAAAAGAACATAAAACCAAACCATTAATATTAGGTTGGATTTGGTTAGTTTGTTTCGATTATATAAGTTATTTTGACTTCATACACACCCCTAAATCCATAAATAAAATCAGATGTTACACACTAAAGAATAAAACCATCAACAACAAAGAATCTACTGAGTAGATAAGCAAGTGGAATTTCGGTTTCGAAAACCAAGATCTAGAAATACTGGAGCAGATGTTGCGATCATAACAAATGGTAAGACTGTCTCCATTGCATCCGACTGGTGGACGTACGAGATGATGTGGAGGGCATCCACAATTGCAGGCGCATTAATGTTCATCCGAAAAATCCGTCTACAAATATCAAGAAAATATAGATTCTTGTGCCATTAATTTCCTATATATATATATATATATACACACACACACTCTTTGTCGATAAATAATTAAGTAGGGTGCAGCTCGATCCCTTGGTCGGATTGGTTCTCGTTTATTTTCATGTAAATTCTTTGTTTGTTTCGGCTGCCCTTGTGTGGGTGCACCTGATGCTCTGTTCTATTTTAATAAAATTCACTGTTCGAAAAAAAATAATTAAGTAGGGTCTCAATTAAATTACTCTACTACAAAAGTCAAAAGCCACTCAATATATTCACAAATTAGGACCTTACTCTACTACAAAAGTCAAAAGCCACTCAATATATTCACAAATTAGGACCTAATTTATATAGGATCCTATTTTCACACCCCTATATCTTATTTTTCACATCCCTATTGTATACGGGTTGTATAATCTTATACGGACCGTATAGAATATTGTTGCACATAGATGTATGCAGTGGAATGTTTTTTTGTTATCATGTATACGGGTCGTATAACGTTATATGACCCCTATACACATGTATACAAGCAATATAACATTATACGACCCGTGTGTGTGTGTGTGTGTATATATATAAACCAACAGTGGGTTGTAAGAGTTCAGAGAGTTTGTTGGGTGGCGACGACAGTGAGTTGTGAGAGTTTAGAGAGTATGATTGCTGAAGTTTTTCAGTATCCGGAATTTATTGGGTTGTTTGCAGCTAGAGTTCAGAATGCTTGAAGTTTTATTATAAACTTTTTGGTGAAAGTTATCATATTTTGGGTCAAGTGAAGCAATGAATGGTGAAAAGCTCCTACATTCAGCTCCGCAGCGTGTTAAACCGAAATCGAATAAAAGTTCTTACAAAGGAGCTGGTTCGGTTGGGGAGAATGTTCTGGATATTGAAGGAAAAGGAAGGTTGTAACAATTTAAGATTAACTAGTAACTTTGCAGTCGGTATGTGTTTAGAGAAAATATTTCCACACATGCATTTAGTTCACTCACATCATTACAAATTTTCTGAACATGAAATAAGATCAACCTTAACGTAATGAAATAAGACCGATGATAGGAATGATAGGTGATTGGTTTAAGTTTAAACTGAAAAGGGGTAATATATGAGAGGAACAAAAACCTTTGGTTATCTGTTTAGTTTTTGCATTTACTAGAGTGTATCCATCACGCCTTTATTGTTACTGGGGCCAGTAACCAAGAAAGTTGCAATTTGGACTATCACAAAATTGATCGGCACAGATCTATACGATCCGTATTAGCCTACTATATTTCATGTCCATACATGCATTTAATTCCTCACATATTACAAATTGTCAAAGCGGGGATGGGTATAGAAACCATGGACCAAGGGGTATATATATATATAGAAGAAAAAGGTAAATAAGGAGAGAAAAGGTGGTCACAGAAGCTGTCAATGGGGATGGGTAGAGAAACAACCAAGGGGTTTATTTGTTGGGTTGTTTGCAGATAGGGTTCAGAATGCTTGAAGTTTAATTGCCTTGAGTAACTTTGATTAACATCTATCATTACCTTTTTCACACAAGCGGCACCATAGTACTAGTCACCTTAACTAAGCATCTTTTTATCATCTCTTCTTCACTGTTATCTTACAAAAAAAACACTCATGGAGGATCTCCTTCGTTATTAACTGTTCGTTTGTTTCATGTTTTGACAATTTGTAATAATGTGGGGAATTATACGCATGTACGTGACAATAGATTTGATTTGTAACTCTAAGCGTCAAGGAAACGGTGGCTATGGAAACGGGGCTATGGGAACATTGGTTACGGAAGCTATCAACGTGGGGATGGGTCCATAAACAACCAAGGTTCTCCAATTCCAGATCAACGTTGTTTATCACCCTGTGAGAGCATTGGAAGCCCGACAAATAGTCTTAATGAACTCGATTCAGGAATGTTCTTAATGAACTCAATGGCATCTTCAATAGAAACCACATCTTCAATGCCACCGTTTCCATAGCCATTGTTTCCATAGCTACTCAAACCATGGCATCTAAACCCTTGAATCCCAACGCTTCTCCTTACATTCCTTTCATCGGTCTTATTTCATTAGTTAAGGTTGATCTTATTTCATGTTCTGACAATTTGTAATTGATGTGAGTGAATTAAATGCATGTACGGACATATTCGCTCTGAACACATACCGACTGCAAAGTAAACTTGATCTTATTTCATGTCTTGACAATTTGAAGTCCATTGGGTTTAACAATGATGAAGCAGTTTACGAGAATAGGGTTCCGACAGTAGGATAATGTGATCGGTGAGTTTGATTTGAATTTTGAAAGGAGGAAGATGTATAACAGAAGATATACTGCTTCACCATTGTTAAACCCAATGGACTTCACTTTCCAAACAATTTATAAGCAACAACAGCACCACCACCACTTTTCCGACCACCCCATCATTGGTATGCAGTAGGATAATGTGATCGGTGAGTTTGATTTGAATTTTGAAAGGAGAAAGAAGTATGGTAGAAGATAAACTACTTCACCATTGTTAAACCCAATGGACTTCACTTTCCAAACAATTTATAAGCAGCAACACCACCACCACCACCACTTTTTGACTACCCCATCATTGGTATGTAGTAGGATAATGTGATCAGTGAGTTTGATTTGTATTTTGAAAGGAGGAAGACGTATAGCAGAAGATAAACTGCTTCACGATTGTTAAACCCAATGGACTTCACTTTCTGAACAATTTATAAGCAGTAGCACCACCACCACCACCACTTTCCGACCACCCCATCATTGGTATGCGATCACTAACTTTACTTTGTTATTCAATTTCACCAACTTTTTTTTATTATTTTGCAGACGATTTTGAGAAACAGAGAATGCGGAACGAGATTCTTCGAGAACTAGAAAAGGAGAAAATATGGAACGAGATACTGGCGGAGGAACTGGAATACCGACGAGTATTGGAATCAGAAGTTCGGAGAGAACGGGGTTTATTCGGGCAACTGATGCTATAGCAGATGTACAGTGTTTTTTTTTATTAGATAATGGTGAGAAAGAGATGATGAAAAGTTTGAGTTAAGGAAATGATATATGTCAATCAAAATCAAAGTTACACAAGGCAAGTAAACCTTACAAACACCATCTAAAAACTTATATAATATGCTTCATATATTAATTAACACAAGCACCCGAATTCTTGCACGATTGACGTCAACAATCTTTTTACTTTGATAGTTGTTATCATATCCATTATCCCCTTGCTCGTATACAATTATAAACTATATATTTTATGTTCTAATAATTTGTAAATGATGCGAGTGAATTAAATACATGTATGGACATATTCGCTCTGAGCACATACCGACTGCTTTATCTTGAGTTCATACATGCATTTAATTCTCTCACATCATTACAAATTATCAAAACATGTAACAAACGAATTGTTCGTAAACATAAAGCAAAATAAACATGATCTTATTTCATTTCTTTACAATTTTTAATGATGTGAGGGAATTAAATGCATGAACATAAATATTAAAAAGTACAAAATTGAAACCCTAATTTGTGAATATTAACTCCAAAAAAAAGGAAATCCGATATATACGGGTCGCAGAACATTATACGTACCGTATAACACTAACGTATACATTGTATACGGTCAAATAATATTATTTTCACATGATGTATATGAGCCGTATAACATTATACGACCTGTATAAAATAAAATTAACTGATAAATGCTGCTTTTTCAGCTGATGCGTTACATTCCATTGATCCAAAGTTAAAAAGGAAAAATGGCTAGTTTGTGTTTATTTGAAATATGTTTTTTTAAATCTAGTTTATTTTCGTGTAATGGAATTTTTATATTTTTAAAATCTACTTTACTATTTTATTTTAGGTGTTACGTATTTACATATATTATTTATTTAAATTTAAATTCATTTTGATAATTTAAGTAATTAAGCTAAAAGAAATATAGATGATGGCGTGTAAAATATAAGGATATGTATGGATGTTTGTATGGTTAGAGGTAAAATTGAGGTTTCTAAGGATTTGTAGGGATATGACGTGACAGCTGAATATATAGCTAAGGGCGTTTAAGGGTGGCCTTAATATTGGAGATAGTCTAAGTTATACATTTTTTAACAGTAACTTTGAATCACTGACGGACCACTGGAGTATTATCGTGCTACCAGCGGAACCACCCAATCATATCCATCTGCATTAGGTATAATGCTTATACACCAATTCAGGATGAAACTCAATAGATATGGGAAAAAACTCTCTTGTAGGAATCGAACACATGATCTATTGGTACAAAGTCTTATCTCACCTCTAAGATGCCATTAGGATATAAAGCCATGGACAATCTAAGTTATACTAATCCTAAAAATTTAAAAATTAGAGCATGAACTTATATCATGAGATTATTTATTACTAAATTGTGATCAAATGCAAATTACTCATAGACATAATCCAATCATAAACAACCGATTGTGAACCGTCCTCAAAATTCCAAATTATAGTTAATCAGATAAGAAAAGCTACCAATAGATGAAACGATTCTCGAACCAAATCGCTACTACATCTACTCAACACTAATAAAGTCTAGTTATCCGATTTTATTAATTCACACATATGGTTAAAAGTACTGATTTTTGAAACATAACTGGAAGTCATGTTTATTACTATTAAACGTCATCTCTAATAGGAGTTCATATATCAATGCATGCAAGTAGTCAATTATTAAATTGAAAAAACAAAGTTCCAGTAGAAATAATACAGCTTGAAAACAAGCAGGAACAACTAAAGCATGCTGAAAAGTTATAAAAATATGAACTTAAGCTTTTTTCTGTAATGTATTAAAGATGGAACTTTGGCCATCAAGCGTTTTCTAAGATGCATTTGACATGCCTAGGTAGATGTCAAACGACCATGTTTTTTTTTGACCACCCAAAGAGGGAATATTATTAAACATCCAAGAAACAGAACCCATAGCAAGCAGCTAAGGGAACAGGAAACCGTACACAAAACAAGGCACAAACAAATACACCCACTAAATTACTCCAAGTATCCTAGCTGACCATTACTTTTTGGCATCTCTTGCTAATATTATTAAACATCCCACCTGATAAGGGCTAGTCTACCCGCTCCAAGCGTGTTTTATCCTCCGGATCGAACTGATTGAAACATTGTTCGCAAATGATATCAGCCGTACTCCCCGGATCGATGAATATGTAATATGTCTCGTAATGGCCTAGAATGGCGGTGATTACAACAGGGAGCGTGGCGCGCGGTCCCCCTTGAACCACCAGGAAAATCACTTGTTGTTCGCACCATAACTCAACTCTTGGGCGCTTGCCTGCTTTGTGCGCTCCTTCGAGGTCCTCCGTTGACCATATTGATGGACCTTCTTCTGACCCCCTTCACCAGTTCGTTGTATTTGTATAGTCTCTTTGCGCACATTTTTCATCAAGTGCCCCAGCTTCCCGCTTTTAAAGGCCTTCTCAATCTCAGTGCACAAACTAATGCAATCATCGGTCAGGTGACCGGTGTCTTTATGAAAATCGCAATACAAGTTAGGGTCTTGGCCCTTCTTGTTCTTTATCTGAGGCGTAACTTGAAAATCGTGGTTCTTCGTCATAAGAACCTCTTTGGGTGTCTTGGATAACGGATTCCAATGCTTTTCCCTGTTCTCGTTCTTAATTGCCTTTTTGTACTGGATTTGATCAATCGTTGTGCGGGCATCTTCGCTGTAGTGAGGCCTTTGGTCATAACTGCTGGGCTGGTTAGATTTCCAACTAGAGTTCTTGTTCCTCCGGTTGCACTTGCTTGAGTTATGTGCATTGTTCTGGAGTACTGATCTTCTGAATAATGACTGGATCTACCTACGGTCAGTGATTCTTCAATTTGCGCAACAATATTAGTTGTCGCCATTAGCTTATCCCACTCTTCTGGCATTCCGTATCCGCCTGTGATAGTTCTGATTAGGCTATTACATCGGATTGCTTTCTTGAAATGAGCGCACATGATATTTTCGCTAACATTCCCGATGTAAGATCCTACTATGTTTTAACCATATATATGCAACGGAAAGTACGAACTATAAAAATTCTTCCTTATTAAATGTTCCCAACATACTTTAAGGCCATTTAAAACGAAACCTTTAAAAGAAAACATATCATTCACTTTTAATTAATGTACCAATTACATTATGTGGATACAACAAGTGTGCACCTTCCGTACAATCCATGTTCTATAACTCGAATTTCGACCCTTTGTCCTTCGGGATAATTAAAATGATCCGTATAATGTGTGAACACCATAAACAACCAACAAGTTAGTAAATGGCAATATCATACATATAATATAAACGTTTGGCTAAAAGACCATGTTGCTGATGCACTTTATGGTCGTCACTATGCGAATAGGCTAGAAAGAGTGTGTATTGAATATTGTATAAATTAGAGACGAACACACGACCCAAGTGCGAACGAGTACTGGCTCGTACGAGTGACATATGCCTCGTACGAGTGACAGTGTGCCTCGTATGAGTGCCTTTGTTACTCGTACGAGTGATAACATCATCTCACTCGTACGAATGACCCTTCGTACGAGTGACAACATGCTCGCTTCGCACGAGCTGTCATGTCTATAAATAGGTGTTGTGTGTTCATTGTTTGTAAGTTTTGGAAGTTCCCTTAGGGGAAACACTGGCAGATTCTCTCCAGGAACTCCGCCAGCCAGTCAAGATGTATACTCTTTCGGTATGAATGAAAAGCTTCCGCAGATTCTGTGCCTACATGTCTATTTCGTTCTACCGAATCTGTACTATCCCAAAACCTTCGTCTAGAACCACCGCCGCCCACGAGACCACACATATCGCATTCTAGCAACTCAAAATATACCGTTTCTTCATCCTTCAAAGCTATTACTTTCTGGCATCGACTCACTCGGACCCAACTTTATCATAGCTGCACGTTTCATTTTATTCTCAATAATAATAACACAGTTAGCGATCCCGAAATCTTAACATATTGAAGAGACAATGTTTTCACGAAACTACCTACCATTGGTAGACATTCATTTGACTACAAGTTACGTATGAATTCATACTACATATATCTACCACAAATCCAACGATCCATCATTACCCGTGATATACACTAAATTATACATGTTTTAGTCCCTTATTTTACTCCTGTTTTACGCGTTTTTTACTACGAATTCGATGTTTAGGTTCTTAATCATGTACTTTGGGTTCAGGTCTAAAACGACGTTTCACAGGCAAATTTGGAGGAGTTTCCGGGCATTTTGGATGAAAACTTCACAATCTGCTGAAGACATAGGTTATGCACGATCGTGTGTTCTATGTGCATGACCGTGGAGACTCGTGACCAGGGCAGTCCAACGGATTTCTCGGACATGCACGGCCGTGCGTCTCGGTTGCACACCCGTGCGCCCTTTGATCCTCGGAAGCACACCCCGTGCGACTGAACGTGCATCCATTTTCACGGACATGCACTACCGTGCACCTCATGTGCATGGTCGTGCGCGCACTTTGCCGCCAAATCAGCCACTTGCTTAACCCATACCCTGCAGCTGGCGTCATGATTAGACTTGTACAATGCAAGGGCGTGCACTTTAAGCTCATGACCGTGACTTTTGAAAAGTTGTATAAAACAGAGCAGGCACATTCTGATCAAGTATTGGATATTTTTGCAAGCTTTTGGGCGATTTTGGGGATCCGGAAACAGCCTGCTTAGGTCGGATTCAAGCCACCTAGTTGCAAAGAAGCCTATTTATCATCCAATCCATCTAATCCTTGCTTGCTTATGCTTTAAATCATTGTTCTTTCCATTATTTTGGTTAATTTCAAGCATTAATTTGATGTATTCTATATTATTGTAGCCTTAGGGCAAAAACACTAGTTTACTTGTTTTAAGAACAAACATTAGTATGCTAATCTTCTTTGTATGAAACTTTGGTACTTTTCATGTTTAAGTCTTGATGATCATATGGCAACATGTTTCATTGATGTTGGATTCTTGATTATATTTGGTTATCTTGGATGATTAATGAATGTTTAGTTGAGATATGTTGAAAAACCCTTGATTAAGCACTTGTTAGTAAGCTATTAACTTGCTAATATGTTTACACCATGAAACTAGAAATGGGTATTGATTTAATAAAAGGTAAATCAAATGTTAATCAAGAATACTTTCTTGCACGTAAGGACCCTAACGGGTTAGATGGTGTTGTTACAAGTTCTTGACACGGTTTATGATCTTTGTTGAAATTACTATCTTGGTAGATTTGTGTTCAAGGTTTGTA
This sequence comes from Scalesia atractyloides, assembly GCA_947069175.1. Classification (NCBI taxonomy): domain Eukaryota; kingdom Viridiplantae; phylum Streptophyta; class Magnoliopsida; order Asterales; family Asteraceae; genus Scalesia; species Scalesia atractyloides. Next base: position 55,938,161 of record CAMTDV010000029.1, read on the forward strand.
AAATGGAATGGTTTGTGATATGATCTACCTTATGCTTGTCTTGGTGGTTGTATTGTGTAATCGGTATTACTTTCCTTGATTAAGTGAGGTTAGAAAACTCTTAACGGATGACTAACTTATCTTTAGAAGATTTACATGAAAATATATCAATAGCACACTAAGGAACGATTTTAGGTGGCTAAAGTATGTCTATCACATTAGCTTTCCGAAGGATTCTCATGTTAGGATTCTCGAGAGGGATACTAATTGTCTATATAATTGGAAGATTGGTCAAGTGCCTTTGTGACATTTCTAACTTAGTTAACATGCTTAGGTTGTTTGTAAAACAATATATATGTATATATATATTTGTATTTGCAGTCTTTTATGTTTTAAATATAGTTTTAGATTAGTTTAGTTAAAAACTTCATTCACCTATCTTTATACCGGTAAACCCGTGACAACGGTTTAGTACTCATGCATCCACCCGCGTCCTTATTCTTACCTATACTTTACTACATATATGATAGGGTACACTTGTCCTTTTGTGTGTGTTTTAATGTTATGGTATAAATCATTTTTATAAATACTATGTGCTTGGATAGTATGTTTTGGTTAAGATCAGGCATTAGGAGCTTGTACCATGGATCGACATCTGATTCTTACCTATACTTTACTACTAAATACATCATTATCATATTTTATTCATATGTGTCAAGCCATTTCATACAATTTCACATCCTAACTTCACTTAGACATTTCATCATACACTTCGTGTGCATACTACTTTCTAAGCATAATGTACAACCCATTCATGCTTTAATTCCAACTTCTTGCATTCATCTTATCAACACAACTATAATCAAATAAAATTCATACTATACTTTAAACTAACTAACATAAAAACATCATACACCACATAATTCATCAAATTTGCACTAGGATTAGACATGGGTGACACACCCATGTCACCATCTTCATCATCGGAAATGGGTTTTACTTCCAAACATCGAATTAATAAAAATCATGCATAACACATGTTCTATATGATGATTTTAACACATAAGCATGCTTAATTTCATACCAATTTACGAATTTGATTATAAGCCATTTCTAAAAAGATAACCAAATGAGAATCTACGACTTACCAAGTGATTTATAGGACTAGATGATCAAGGATTGAAGTACATGCATGAGTTTTAGCTTGAATCCACCTTCAATTTGGACAAAAAGGGGCTGAATTAAGGTTTCTCCACTTCCTTCTTGTGGGTGTCGACCACACCACCAAACACACACAAAACTTCTAGTTTATATGAAACTTAAACTCAATTTCCCACTTTTAGTCCTTCTATTTTATTCTTATGTCACCAATAGTACTAATTTTCATTCTCTTGTTACTTGACTAACTTTTTAACTAAGTTAAATAGCTTGGTTATTTTATTTTATTCCATCACACAAAGAAACATATTAGTCAATTAAAATTTGTGATTTTGGGGCGTTACACCCAATTTCAAGACACTTCTTGTATCTCCTTTGTCGGCTAAAATGGGCGAGGAATGTTTCTTGAAAAACTCGCCAAGACTTTATCTTACCTGCAGGGAGGTTACCAAACCATGCACGGGCCGCCTCTGTCAGTGTTTGCACAAATAGATGGCACCACATAGGCATGGTCCATCCTCCCACTACGCCCATGCTTGTAAACAGTTGTACGTGATCGTCTAGATCAGTTAAGCCATTAAACTTACCAACAGTTTGGGGACTTTTAGCTTTTTTTAACGGTGTGAGAGCAATCTCTCAGATAAATTTTGATTGCTTAGCTGTAGCTGCCGGTTTGTGGATCAAGCTATAGTCGTGCTCTGCCAACGGATTGTATGCCGCGCACGTCCTTGGTTTGTAAGATTCGTGGTACTTTGGTAAACGACTGAAGACAGAAGAAGTTGCCTCTTATTGGTACGTGGGATCAGACTCATCCGTTTTTTACCCCATTCATCATTTATGTTGTGCCGCATAAGCCGGCTACTCAACATAGTTTTTCGATGAGGTTGAGAGTGAGTGTCATAGTACCTCTCTGTTTTGTCGTAAGTTTCGCGCGTGTTGCGAATGTCACACCCCAACCGATGGTGGAAACATCGGGGTGAGACGAACTAGATTGCTTGAGACATCATAACACTATTTGTGACAATATTTAATTTAACAACTCATTTCATTTCAAAGCATCAAATTGTCAAATTACAACATAATCCAAATACAAAGTAACAACAACGAAATAAGTTCAACAATAACATAATGATTAACTTAGCATTCTAAGCGTGTTTCTATGCCGTTCCTACTAAGTTTCATCATACCAACTTCATCAACCTGCAACATATTAAAAAGTATAGTTCAATAACAAAGTATTACGAGTACACAAGTTTGATATCATAGCATAAGTATAAAAAACCCGTTTAAACAAATCAACATGAATAGCTAGCATACGAAATAAATGTAAACAAGGCATGTGAACTACAAGTCAATCCTCTAGTGTACCGCATAATAGACTAAAACTTAACATTGACCACAAGAATACGGGCGGTGCGTTACTCCTATAGCGCTATACATGTTAAGGGAGGCTTGATCGAAGTTAATGACATTTAGATCACATAAGAATATACCAAGTAACAATTCAAGTAGCACATAACTAAAGCATGTTTGATGGATTGTTTGTGTGATTTCATAGAATAAAAGTGTGAATTAGTGTAGTTTGGTAAATTAACATATTGCACCCAAAAAGTGTAAAACATAAAAAGGGTGTCAAGTGTACTCACGGTTTTGCAAAGTAAATTCCGTGAAAGCGTTAGGTTGATTTAGGGGGATGAACACCAAGTTATCCTACACAAGGAAACGTAGGTGTGTGAGTTTTAGTTTTACGATGGAGTTTGACAAGTTTAGGAATTTAACTATGCACAAAGTATGTATAGACAAAAGTATTTATCTAGACGTTAACACTCGTTTTTGACACTATAAGCCCTGAAGGGTGTTTATGTTTTTATGGTCATGCCCAATAGAATCATAATGATGGTTAGGTCTAAGATAAAATAACCTAATATTAGGACAAATAACCATATGGTCATTGTCAAAGGTTCGGTTATATTAAGTATTTACATATATAGTTTATATATAATATTACTAATTCATCATAGAGTTCATGTAATTCATAGATATCATGTAAGTCATATAAGTCATGCATGGAGGTTGGAGGATAACCGTCCTAAACCTCTTTCGTAAGATTCACCAATACACAAGATTGTCACAAGGACAATCCGGATGGTCAAGAATTATAAAAATCATCAAGTGAGGGGTGTATTGAAAAGTTGAATGGCCAAGGCCTTCATGTAATAACACCTACACCAACACAAGCTCGTAAGCTTGGATGGCTCAACACTTGTGGGTTTGAAACCCTATTATAAACCACAAGTTCAGAGACATGTTATGCCTCTTGATTGTATATGAATAAGTCTAGCTTAACACACTAACCATAAACTTGGTTAGAGGCATAAGTAGCATAGAGTTATTATATTTAAAAACAAGTTCGAAAAGGTTTTATAAGTTATCTTCCAAAATAGAAAGTTCAGCCCCAAAAATGGTGTGATTCCACCTAAACCTATGGTAACATCCATAGGGCTTAGCCAACAATGCTAAGGAAGAAAACAAGAAGAAAACATTGAAACTTTTGAAGTTTAAAAAAGATAAAATTTGGGCAGAAAGTTTGCACACTTTTGGACCTCAAAATGGTGGGGTTTCACCTTAGTTTGCCAAAGCAAACTTGTGAGAACCTTCCTAGAGGTTATCCAAGAGTGTTAGAAGGAAAAACAAGGCTAGAAGAAGAAGGGAAGTGAGTTGAAACTCACTTGCAACCTGCTGTGTTTCAGCAGAGAATTTCTGAAGTTTAGAGGGTTGTTTGAGGTGTTTGGAGGCTTTTAAAAGTGGGAAGTGTTGGAGGAACACTTGCTTATATAGAGGGGGAATTAGGGTTAAGATTAGGGTTATATTTAATGAGGTTTAGTGGGATTTTGAATCAAGAAAAGAAGAGGGAATCCTCTAACAGCTTGCGGCCACAAGCTGTTATGGTTTTTTTGTTCTTTCAATTATTTAATTGTTGCATCTTGGGTTTTAATTGTACATGATATATATTACAAGTATGGGTCTGATAATGGTCCTAGGTCATGTGTAAGGTCGTTTGAAAACCCTAAAAAAGACTTCTTGAAAGCATAATTTAAACATAAGTTGTGACAATATTATTGTGATGATGGAAGCTTGAATACTTTGCATTAAGTCACTAATTGTCTTGCTTGACTTTGGTATTAAGATTTATAAACGTTCAACAAGAATTTACAAGTCGTTTCGAATTGATTGATTAAGCAATAAAGTAACGTATGATCATAATTTTAAACATGAATAAAGTTTGCGGATTTTGCATAATTGATCAATCTTGATTACAATCAAAGCCTTAGATTACAATGAACTGGAAATAGAAATACGATTACAAGGTTTGGACTTTCCAAAAATAGAAACACGAAGCGATCTTGCTAAAAACGTAAAGTTCCAATTGCGAAGCGTTACAGAGAACACATTGCCTTCGAGGCAAGGGTGACTTGTCATACTGTTGTCTACGAGCGCGTTCTTGATGCGGCACTTTGTAACTTAGTTGCCTTGGCATCGGTGTCACCACTAGAGTTTGTTGTGTTTGGGCTTGTGCTGGTCCTTGTTGTGCATAAATAAGGTTCAAAGTCGCCTTGCTTTTTGTGAACCAAGAGGCGGGAGTCTCTTCCTCTGGTAATCCAAAAATTGGCGCCATGATTCGTTGGAGTCACCGTTTAGGCAGTACGTGTACCACTTGCGCGTATGGCTCCGACTTCCGTGAAATCCCCGTCGGCATACTCGTCAATGGGCTGGTTTTGGACGTGCGCGTTGTTCGCAATCGCACCCATTTGAGAGTTTGAAACGAACGGTAAAGGTGGAATATCCTGATCAGCCACCGATTCAGAGTAATAGCTTAGAAAAAAGATGAAAAGTGATTGTAAATATTGGTGGACGCCAATGAAGAAATACTAATCTAATCAGATGATTAGTTTGTGGTTTGTGTCACAATAAATAAAGGTTAATCTTCTTTCATCTTGTCTAAACAACAATGATGATCCTGCAAAACAATCAACACACTGTAGGCTCGCTACAAGGAGGAGAATAGGGGGTTCTCCTTGTAACCACCCTCCGGCGTGAGAATAAGTATCGGTTTTGAGGATAATAGTATGTGTATTAAGTCAGAGAGCAAGAGAGTGATCCTGGAACCTGGAGGTGAACTTCTCTATTATAGCTGAGGTGATTTGTAAAGGATATGGGCTGATGGGCCTTAGGCCTGACATCAGCAACAAGGAATATCCATTATGCTCCCTGTTAGGTTGTTTTGAGACCGCTGATACTTGAGTTTAATAGTTTAGAGCTTGTTTATAATAGTTAGTAAAACTAGAAGGGTCAAAAGTGTAATTTGTGATATTTGTAAGAGGACGACGTATTTATGTTCCCAGCGTATCTAATAAATACGCTGGGTAGTCGTTGTGTATATATATGCTAATCAATGGAAACCCTAGTCCAAGGTTCTTGGATAGGTGCTTGTTGTTCTTATGCTTAATCTGAAATATCCAGGTGCATTCAGTGATTATATCATTTGAGATTCCATATACAACACTTGTTTTTGGATCCATACAAGAATCTTCATCTTCATCCTTTGGTTTTTCTTAACTTTTACTCATTCAAACAACTAATCTATAGTTGTTTGGGTGATAACAATCAACCACTGTGATCCGAATCTGATTTGGGACTCACAATTTGGTATCAGAGCCTTTGTGCTCTTGATTGTTTGAGTTTTTGTTAAGATTCTTCAAGTTTTGAAGGTTTTTCAAAAAGTTTTCAAAGTTTCAAGGTTTTTCAAATTTTTGGACTTAAAATGGCTTGATCTGGTGTGTTTAATCATTGGGTTGTTGTTAATCAGTGTTTTGGTAAACATTTGGGTCATTTTGGTACAAAGAAACATGGATTTTGAGTCATTTTTGGGTGATTAGAGGGTTTTTGTTCGTACTTAAACCCTGCTAGGCATATTTATCGTTGAAGGCAGCATAGATAAACTTGAATATAGCATTTTTAAACTTGAAGATAATTAACAAATACACCGGCATAACACAAGCAGATTTGCTGATTTCAAGCGAAATAGTGTCAGCGTAATTAATCGAATGCCACTTTGAAGTCAGTGATAAAAATCCCCAGCGATTTTATCACGGTGATCGGCGAGTTTAGCCAAACTCACGTTTGTTTTGCGTGTTTCAGTGGATTTAGCTATTGCCGTAGAGTAAGGTCTCCAAGCATCTCCAGCATATTTGTTTCTTGCAGCATATTTGTTCCTCTAATCTCTTAAGCTCCAGCGTATTTAACCCAAGATCAAGATTTGGAACTCAAAATCAACTAATATGTCTCTCAATCAACTTAACCCAATAGCCCAAGCCGAATTGGAAACAGGAACAGCTACGAGACCTCCCAAGTTGAAAGGATCTGAAGACTTCCATAGTTGGAAGAATCGAATCAAAGCATTCTTTGAGTATACAGACCATACTCAATGGATGTCTGTCACAGTGGGTCTAAATGTTCCTATGATAATCCGCGAGGATGTTCGAATAATTAGTGAAGACCCTTCAACATTCACTGAAGACAACAGAACTCTCATTCAACATGATCGTAGGCTCATGTTGCTCTAACAATGGCTCTGTCCAAAGACGACAACATTCTGTTCGAAGAATACACTTCAGTTCATGAACTGTGGTTGGTTCTTATCGATCACTATGAAGGGAACGAAGAGTTGATGGATAACAAGAGAGATATGGTTCAGAAAGAATACGACATATTTGGGAGTGTTCGTGGTGAAAGCTTGTCAGATCATATCAGTCGATTTTTGGGAGTGCTAACTAAAATGAAGAAAGTGGGCAATCCTGTTGCAAACTACGCCTCCATCAAGAAGCTTTTGGACTCTCTCCCAAAAGAATGGAGCCTGCAATGTATGATGATCAAAAGAACCTTCTTGACCATCACTACTCTTGTCACACTTTCATAATTGATCAACACCCTGAAAGCCTTTAAAATGGATGTTCTTAAGAGAGAAATGAACCAAGCAAAATACTCTCAGAAATTTACTCAATCTGCTGCTGCAACTTATGTTCCCAAAAATATGGTATTCCTTGCCCCCATAACCTCCTGTGGCTCAAATCTTCAAAGTGCTGCTGCATCTTACCCTAACGCTTCTGCAAGCTCTACAAAGGCCTCATCATCCAATGAGAAGGCTACTGTGGTTGGTGATGCTCGAGCACTCAAGATATCAACCGAACATGTTGCTTTGTTTAACACCTTCCTGAGTAGCTATGAAGCTCTCATGTCAGGTGAGCTAAAAAGAGACTTTCTCACTGCTGAAGACTTGTATCAGGTAGATCCGGATGATATGGAGGAAATGGATTTGAGGTGGCAAATGGCGATGATCACCCTGCGGTTAAAGAAGTTTCTGGATAGGATAGGAAAGAGACTGGCACTGGGAAAAGCTGGTTTTGACAAGTCCAAGCTGAGATGCTACAACTGCAAAAATCTAGGTCACTTAAAGAGGGAGTGCCCACTGATGAAAAATGAAAATGCTGAACTCATTCCAACAAGAAGGCCAATAGCTATCGAAGGGAGTGATAATGTTGTTGATAATAACCCAAAAGCTTTAGTGGTGGAAGACTACGATTGGACAGGAGAAACAGCTGAGGTTAAAGAAGAAGTTAACAAAGCACTCTTGGCAAAAATCTCTACCGCTCCTGTCTCATCCTCATCAAACTGTGTTGAGAAGCAAACTACAAGAATTCCCAAAGGCGACAAAGGTTTAAAAAGCATAATCAATCCTACTGAACCAACCTCAAAAAAGGGAAAGCAGGAGGCTGAGAAGACTGAATCGAAAAAGATAGTCCAAGGAGCAACCAAAGACAACAAAAGTGAAGAAGCTGGAACTTCTGCAACCGCCATGAAAGCAGAGTCTACAAAAGACACAGAGGATAAGGATTTGGTAAACAACATACCGTATGAATTTAAAGTAAAACTGTGCTCCCAACCATGTTTGAACGTCGTGTCACATTACAAGTCACTCAACCGTGACCTAATTAGAGAAAAAGAAAAGGTTTTGAAATTTAACCATGAATTGAAAGAAAACGAAGCTGCATATCAGAGAAAGTTGAACTCAACTTTGGCTGAGATGCAGACATTAAAAGAATTCATTTTTATAAAAGATTTTATCATAAATGATTTAACCGAAAGATTAGAAAAGTCTCAAAATGAAAATAACAAATTGCAAAATCACAATTGATAAATGGAGAGTCAGTCAAAAGGCACTGGTTTATATTGAAAATTGCCAACGACCAACATTCGTGACGGATGGAATTGGATACAAGGATAAGCTCGGAAATGAAAGAAAAATCTTTCCTCCTCCGCACAGAAAAAACTATGTACCTATGCCATCTCCTCATCCTAAAAATGACTTAATCAATAAACATGATCCATTGGTTCAAAATGTCTTTTAAAAAATGAAAACAATACTAACATTTCTGAAAGTAATACAGATATGTGTAAGTGTAAAGAAGATGTGTGCGATGAGGATGATGACTGTGGAGGATCGAGAATAGGAATCAGTTACTCAGGTGACAGTTATTCTACGGTTAACTGGTTTGCCTGGAACTGTAACAAGAAAAACATTACTTCTATTCGGGATAACTGTAATAGTTTAACTAGGATGGATGACTGTAATTGCTGTATACCTAAATTTAACATCCAGGATGACTGTAATGGCCATGTGCCTACATTTAAGCCTTACAACCCAGTGCATGCCGTGGTTGAAAGTTATGACTTGAATTTTGTTTTTAATGATGAAAATGTTGTGCTTCAATCTCCTGTATTTGTCCAAGAGTTGAAGAAAAACAGATTTGGAAAGTTCCTTACAGAGGAAATTCCCGAGTTTGTTCCATCATGTACAAGTACATCAGAGACTGATAAAGATTCAACTCAAGTCAGTAATAGTGATGACTCAAGACTTCAGAAAGTGATGAAGAAACGTCAAGTGAAAATCAAGAATTAATCTCATCATCAGATAGTGAGATCAGTGAAAACGGTGTTGAGGATGAAACTTGTCTTGACAAGAAAGTGAAGAAAGTCAAAAGTTCAAGCTATAGTGCATCATCAGATAACGTTTCAAGAAGCTCAAGACTCTCATCACATACATCATCTTCACACGCCGTGTCCAACAAAAAGAAAAGATCAAATTGCAAGCAATGCTTTCACTGTGGTCATTTAGGATACACTACGAAACATTGCAAAAGCAAGAAATCTTCTAAACCTAAACAAGATCTTGTCAAAAGTTTCACTGATCAATGTGATAATCTTAAGAAATCTATAAAATGCATAGTAAATACTACTTGCTTTTGGAAAAGAAAAGAAAATATTACTGTTCAAAATCATGATAGATCAAACTTGAAGCAAGTCTAGGTTCCGAAAACTAACTAACGTGTACATATTTTTTTTGTTGTTGTATAACAAATAAACTACAAAAATGGCTTCAAATGCTCATGGAATATATTTGGCACATTGACAGTGGATGCTCGAGGCGTATGACCGGTCTGAAGGATCTCCTGAAGAACTTTCGAGTCATGGATGGCGATTTTGTATCCTTTGCTGGAGATGAAAAAGGAGGGAAAATTGTTGGAATGGGTGATGTCGTATCTGAAGCACCTACATTAGAGAATGTAAATTATGTTCCAGAATTATGTTACAATCTGATGAGCGTATCACAAGTGTGCGACAAAGGAATCTCAGTGCTGTTCAACGATGTGGAATGCTTATTCCTCAAACCTGAACATTCCGTCAAAACAACACCTATGTTCTCAATATGAAAAAATGCTAAATCCATTGAGCATATGACGTGTCTTATCTCAAAAGCTTCAGAGTCGGAATCACTGCTTTGGCATAGGCGGTTGGGGCATGTGAACTTCAAAAATATGAATAAGCTTTCCAAATTAAATCTAGTAAGAGGATTGCCTATAAAAGAATTTCCTTTTTCAGAAAAATGTATCGCATGCGCCCAAGGCAAGGAACACAAAAAGCCACACAAATCTAAAGCAGTGAATACGATATCTGCTCCATTGCAATTACTACACATGTATCTTTTCGGGCCTATAAGTGTTAAATGTTTAACTAAAAGATCCTATTGCTTGGTGATTATAGATGATCTCTCCCGTTTTTCAGGGGTATATTTTCCTGAAGCCAAAAGCGATACAGTATCCATTCTCAAGAGCTTTATTCCCATGATTGAAAATGTGATCAAGCTGAAGGTCAAATCTGTCAGAAGTGCTAACGGATCGGAATTCAAAAATCAGACGTTGTCTCCTTCTGTGAAGAAAAGGGAATATACCTTCAGTACAGTGCAATCAAAACTCCTCAGCAGAATGGAGTAGTAGAACAGAAGAATAGAACACTCATTGAAGCTGCTCGAACTATGCTCGTGGACTCCAGGCTTCCTATCATTTTCTGGGCAGAAGCGGTCAACACAGCATGCTATGTTTTGAATCGAGTACTTGTCGTTAAACCTCATGGAAAAATAACCTATCAAATTTCTTTTTGAAAGGAAGCCTCTGATAGATTTCTTTAGACCGTTTGGATGCTCTTGTACACTCCTTAACACTGAAGACAATCTTATCATGTTTGAAGCAGTCGGTGATGTGTGCTACTTCATGGGCTACTCATCTTCTCAAAAGGCATGTCGAGTTTACAACAAATGAACCAAGATGGGATTGAATCATACTACGTTAACTTTCAAGAAGGAAATTCCACTAACACTGGAAGTTCTCCAAATTGGTTTTATGATGTAGACATTGTATTCAACACTTTCGACATTGATGAACCACTCATTGAAACCGACCTGCCGAAACAACCCCAATAGAGCCTCTGTTTGATCCTTTAGACATTGGCTTCACTCCTTTTAAAACTCGTTTCACCTCAGTCTCTGCCGATCCAATCCTTCCTGTTGTTGAAGTTAATGGCGACACTTCAGCTGAGAATGCATCTGCATGTGATGCTTCTTCTTTACAGCCGATTATGGATGAACCACCTAAAGAAGACGAACCTCCAATTATCTATGTCGATGAACACTTCTCCAATCTACCTCAACAAGTTGAGACTCACACCAATGCAGGATACAAGAAAAATCGAAGTCATCTAATTGAGAATGTCATTGGTTCCGTGGAAGATGGAGTTTGAACTCGTGGTCAAACACATACCATCAACACTGGATTGTATGCAGCTTTTCTTTCGCACTCTGTACCAAGAGATATTGAAGAAGCCATTCAAGATTCTAGCTGGGTGCAAGCAATGCAAGAAGAGTTATCTCAATTTCGTAAGCTCAAAGTCTGGGAACTAGTTGATCTACCAGATGGAAAGCATCCCATTGGCAACAAGTGGGTGTTTCATAACAAAATGGACGATCATGGTGTACTCATCAAGAATAAGGCAAGATTGGTAGTTCAAGGCTTCCGACAGGAAGAATGGATTGATTATGAGGAAGATTTTGCTCTGGTAGCACGTTTGGAAGCTATTAGAATATTCTTAGCCTATGCTTCATTCAAAAACTTAAAGGTGCTTCAGATGGATGTAAAGAGTGCCTTTCTATATGGGAAGGTGAAGGAAGAAGTCTACGTTTGCCAACCTCCAGGTTTTGAAGATCCTCACTTTCCTGTACAATACTATAAGCTCTCTATGGTCTTCATCAAGCTCCTCGAGCCTGGTATGAGACGTTGTCGACATATCTTTTGGAATGTGGGTACTCAAGAGTAAAATAGATATGAGTCTCTTCACAAAAAGGATCGGAGATAATGTGATGCTGATGCAGATCTATGTAGACGATATTATATTTGGATCAACTGATGAGGCCCTATGCAAGGAGTTCGAGAAGGTTATGAAGGCAAAGTTCGAGATGAGCATGATGGGAGAACTCACATTTTTCTTGGGATTAGAGGTGAAGCAGAGAGGAGACAGTATCTTCATTCATCAAGCAAAATACATCAGGGATATTCTCTCTAAGTACAGCATGAATGACTGCAAAACTGCCAGCACACCATTTGCAGCTAAGACAGAACTCACATCTTATCTTCAAGGAAAACCTGTGAACAAGTCCTTCTATCGCTTGATGATAGGCTCGTTGATGTATCTGACTGCAAGTAGGCTTGACATTATGTGGGTTGTTTGCCTCTGTGCACGATTTCAGATGAATCCAAAAGAATCTCATGAAGCTGCTGTCAAACGAATTTTTCGCTATCTGAAAGGAGCTCCCAAACTCGGATTGTGGTATCCTAAAGATAGTAATTTGATTTAATTGCTTATTCTGACAGTGATCATGCAGGTTGCAAGGTTGACAGAAAGTCCGTCTCCGGAGGATGTCAATTCTTCGGAAATCGTCTCATATCATGGCAAAGCAAAAAGCTGACAACAATTTCCACATCTACTGCTCAAGCCGAATATATACGACAGCTTACAGTTGCTGCTCACAAGTTCTTTGGATACAAAATTAGTTGCTGGATTACAGAATCAACATCATGAAGACTCCGATATTCATCGACAACGAAGCACGCCTAAGAATTGTGAAGAATCCTATCCACCACTCCAGAACAAAGCACATCTAAATTCGCATTCATGCGATCAGAGATGCGTATTAGAAAGGATACATTCAAGTGGTGCCGGTGGATACCATATAACAAAAAGCTAATATTTTCACGAAAGCCTTCGATAAAACGCGCTTTAACCAGTTGGTAACCTGGTTGGAAATGGTCAATTTCCTTGAGTGGAAATGATTTGAGTCTTCATAGCTGGTAAAAAAATTAAATTAAAATTAATTAATAATAAAAATGTACCCAACAAAAGATTTTCTACAACTTTAAAACTTCAATTTCAAGTTCTGGATTTTCAAAAATAAAACTTTAAGGGGGGAAGTTTTCCAGAAAATTAGCATATTTTTCTTAAGATTTGATCTTTCGATTGACACCTGCTTAAGAACTGATAGAAAACTGCTGACACTTTGTTTGTTCTTAAAACAGAAATCGATTGAGGTGTCAATAAACGACGTGTCAGTAGATTCAACAATACCATCGAGTAAACTGCGAGTAGGCGACAAAAGTTAATGCTTACAGAAGAATTATGGATACCCACAATGTTGTGCAACTTGCAGGTAACACATTGTGACGTATGGCTTAATGATCTTAAATCTTGCGTTGATAGATTACCAAAGTCTGAAATTCGGGTCTTTATATTGACTAATCATCGAGGATATCATAGTTGCTCTTCTGCTGCATCAAGATATATGCTGACCTAGACACAATTATGATATCTTTTCAAAAGAGCCAATGTGGCCAAAACCCCACACAGATGAAGCTCTCATTTGAGAATCATTCAAGTGCTCGATTCGTACCATCTAAGGTATCTGTCTTAGCCCTCGTTAGACATTGGTCTCTCTGCTATACGAAAGTACAGACCTGATCACCAATCGTATATCGTTGAAATTCAAAAACAAAGAAGTCAATATACTCACCCGCTATGAGGAATCTTTGTGCATACCTTGATTGCGGGGGTATGTCCTGATGTGGGACTCACGGGCACAACATTCTAACAGTCTAGCTTGAGTGGGGGCCATTGCAATTCTTGTCAATATTACCACAACATGATAAAACGCTCACTGAAAGTATGTTGAAAGAAAAGTGCATGGATTTAAAGGGAAAAGCATACTGACAGTTTTTCTTGTGCCTTGATTGTTCAATACTTTCTATTACTTTACAAACTGACAAAGTGTTGCCAGTATGATCTTTTGCAGGAAAGTCACAGGATCCGAATCATTAAGAATTATGTGAAAAAGGAAACTTCGTAGCTCTAAAATTAATTTTCAGGGTTCAAATTGCAAATTTATGTTTTTCTTAATCTTATTCTCAACTTTTGCACTTTTTTGAATCAAAAGGGCACGTCTTTCGAGAAAGTTTAAGATTTTCGAGCTAATATGTTTTAAGCTTCTTAGACTTGAAGAAACTTCAAAAATAAAATTTGCTGCGTATTTATCATTCTAGCGTATTTATTAAATACGCTGGAAGATAATTTTGTATATATATATATATCAAATCTGTATGTGTGTTTTTCTTTCAAAACTTCATCTTCTTCATCACACCAAAAACCCACTACTCAAACTTCAAACATCATCTAAGCACTGACCAGATTTGTGCTTGATTTCGGTATGATTTCAGTGATTGTATGTTGTTAATTCTTTGTTGAATCATTTTAAATCTCATGCAAAACGGACACAATCATTGAAGAATGTTCGAATCAGTGTTCAAAGTTTGAAGTTTGGGGTTATCAAGAAACTTTTGAAGCTGGCGTAGTTATTTTGAATGCAGCGTAATTATTTTGAATGTGGCATATTTACACAAAAGTTAGGTGATCGCGGATTTAAGTCTTGAACGCGAGTTCAAGCAACCGGCGTAATTGACAAATACGCCAGTCAACCAGTGTAGACAATCATCTACGCTAAATGCTGTCTCGAGATAAGACTTAAATACACGACACTTATTCAGCGTAAATAATCCACTACCGGCATATATGTCACTGTGTCTTGTGTATATAAGTCGTCTTTTCGGCATATATAGTAGACATATCCAGCGTAATTATCGGCGTAATACCAGCGAAATTATTTTCCAAAATCAATATTTTTAAATCTTTGTCTATATATCCTTACCATCTAACTATTGTGCTTCGTAACTCAGATCTAACCTGCTTTGTTTCTATACTTTCAGAAATGATGAAAGAAATTATTTGGGATAAAACACGAAAGCACAATAAGCCGTGTAAGTTAGAGCCACCACCAAAAGACTTTGAAGACGTGGTGGAATGGATAAACTCAAGCAGGATAAGCTACGCTGTTCAAGCTGACCCTATTATATACAACATTCACATTGAAGAATTTTGGAAACAACCAAAGTGTCAACAGTCAACAAAGTCAAGAGAATCATGGCTACAGTGCGAAACAAGAAAGTCACAGTAACGGAGGACAACGTGCGTAGAGTGCTCAGTCTTGGTGATGATCGCAAAGACCCGCTCAGAGTAAAGAAGGATGATATACTAGACGGCTTTAAAGGAATGAGATATGTCAGAGATTTCAGAGAGAAGAATGAGATTAAGCGAAAATGCCTCACAAAAGATTGGCGATTTATTCTTCACGTGTTTGCAAGGAGCTTAGCACACAAGAAGGGAGGATATGATGGTTTGAACCTAGAATGGTCAGCTTCTATGCTCAACCTATGCACCAGACAACCGTTCAACATCTCGGGTCTTATCTTTTACTATATGGTTGATAACACAAACTCCTCCACATGGGCTATGTATCCCCGCTTTGTTCAGCTTCTCATTAATGACTAGCATCCAAGTCTCCCACACGATAATGACACGTACAAATTTTAGTTGCCAACTGGCCGCCAAATCACTGAACTGAAAACTGAAGAGTTGTGATGCTTCACCAGTGGATGTATAGAAAAGAGAGATTCCTCTTGTGAAAGCTGCGTATGAAAAGTATAGAAAGGGTGTTAAAAGAAAGAGACAGGCAGATATTAGAGATGAAGCAGTCGAAGAAGAGGAAGAAACAGAACAACTAATTAGAAAGAACAAAGGAAAGCAGCCTGTAAAAGAAGGGGACTCGTCAAAGAAAAGGAAAGATACCCCAACTCAAGAACGTTTAATGGAGAGCAGCTTTCGGGCCGGGGGCACTAGAGAACATCGGGATCACACTGAAAATCTACATGCCATTCATGAGGCAGAGGAAAGAGAAAAGAGAGAAGCAAAAAGAAAGAGGCGAGAGATGACGGAATCTGAAACGCCAATGACGGTCACTACTGAACAAGAACAATTAGATGAATTTGTTGATCAACTAATTGTAGGTCTAGAGGCTCCCAGCAGATCACCTCCTCAGAAGCAAAAGAAAATAGGGGAAGGGCCGTCAAAAAGTGCTCAATCAAAGCAGATGCCACAGCAAGTTCCCAGAAGACCTCGCCCATTTCGGGAACTGTATGATAAACTGTCAAAGGATATCGGGACAGGTCCTGCTCAAAAGATATGTCTTCTGAAGCATCAAGTGAGCAACACGAATGTGATCCATGAAAAAATGAGAGAGCAGAGAAAGAAAAACAAAGAGCTTCATGCTTATGTCGAGGAACAAACAAGATTTTTCCGATTTCAGCAAGATGGTATGGAGAAGATGTACAGAATGATACGAGAAATATGTGCTAAAGCAGATATACAACCAATGTACTCAGCTACAGATATCTTCGACTATGAAATATTTAAGGTTAAGGAAGACAAGCAGAAGGCTGAGGATGCAGAGAAAAATAGGAGGCATTTAGAATCTGCGGTGAATGTTACCGAAGAAGATGAAAGTGAGGAAGAGGAGGTGGATAGAGATGAGATGCCGACACATTTTTTTGAATGGGGATTGGAGAAAGATACTTTGTATGAAACTGAGGACGGTGATGAAGTAACCCCAATACATCCAGAGTGGTTCAGAAAAGAAAGAGAAAAGCTTCCAGATTTTTATCAAGTTGTCACAATGGAAAAGACAGAAGTTACTGACAAGATAATTAGCTGGAAATATGGCAATCTGAAAGGGATGTTTATTGTGAAAAGACGAGGTGGAGTGATTCAACAATTTGAATCTGGAGCTGACATGAAAAGTCTTCCTTGGTGGGATATACGTGAGCTTGGCAGATTAGACATGATAAACCCTACAAATAGTAGTGTTGGAGCTGATTTTGAAGGACTGATCTTGAGAGAATGCAATTGGGGTTTTACTGTATTCAAGCCACAGCGCCTTCGCAGAAGAGTTTCAAAAACAACAAAAGATCCCATTACTGGAAAAGGAGTGGTCACGTGGGTTATCGATCCTGCTAGAGTTGAAACTAGAATCAAAATCCCACAAAAACAACCTGTTATGCTCACAAAATTCAAGAAATGGTTCTACGACGGGAAAACAAGAGAAGTAGTGATCAGATCTGATTTTTAATGAAGATATTCGTATTCTAGACCCGGTGGATGTCTTTATGTTCTGCCTATCTGACCTAAACATTCTTTATGGCCACAAGATTGATGTTGGCACTGGAAACGAGTATAAAGAGGAAATAATTTTGTTCCAAAGGGCGGTAGAACGAGCAAGAGAAAGAAAGATAGAAATGATGGACATCGTGACCAGAATTGAGAAACAGAAGGAAAAGGAGGAAGCTAGGAAAAAGAAAAGAAAGCTTAAATCGCCAGCTCAGCAGAAAGCTTCGTCGCCTACTCAAGTCGCATCAAAATCTCAAACTCCGGCTTCATCCACATATGAGGCCACTGCGGAGGATCCAACCACCACAAGTGAAGCTTTTATCAATCTATCTAAAGCACCAAATGAACAATCTGCAGATCAAGCTTCGCCACAGTCAGAAAGCCTTGAAGCTTTTATCAATATATCTGAAGCACCAAATAAAGATCGAGATTCTGCTGTAAGCCCTGAAGCTCAGAACCAAGATTGATGACTCTCAAGTACGCAACGGTCTAGGGGGGATATTGTTAGGTCATTTTGAGATCATTGATACTTGAGTTTAATAGTTTAGAGCTTGTTTATAATAGTTAGTAAAACTAGAAGGGCCAAAAGTGTAATTTGTGATATTTGTAACAGGGCGGCGTATTTATGTTCCCAGCGTATTTAATAAATACGTTGGCAGTCGTCGTGTGTATATATGCTAATCAATGGAAACCCTAGTCCAAGGTTCTTGGACAGATTTTGGTGATTGCTCTTGTGTTGTGCTTGTTGTTTTTGTGCTTAGTCCGAAATATCCAGGTGCATTCAGTGATTATATCATTTGGGATTCCATATACAACACTTGTTTTTTGATCCATACAAGAATCTTTATCTTCATCCTTTGGTTATTCTTAACTTTTACACATTCAAACAACTATCTATAGTTGTTTGGGTGATAACAATCAACCACTGTGATCAGAATCTAATTTGGGACTCACACTCCCTCTTCCATGACCGTTAGTGATCCCTAGAGAATGGGTAGTTAGCGCATGTTGAATGGATACATGTGTCCTGACAGTTGTCCTTGTTGTCTGGCCTATCATCAGCAGTTGAGTGGAGATCGTGGAACAGTGGTCGGCGTGAACGGATTGGTGCCACGTATGTGTCCTTGTGTACTTCCTGTCTCCTGCATGATTGTTCATCATGCAACATGATCCAATACAGCCTGTTGAGCGCCTATTGGCTCACTTCTCTACTATTTGTACCTTTGTACTTGTTTGGTGTTGCCATGCGCTTCTTTCCTTTGCGCGCCTTGGGTACATGTACATCCCGTGTAGTCGATGCACGGTCGAGGAAGCCAGGTCCTTTGTCAAAGGAACTAAGTGCCAGAAATGGCTTCGTCTTACTCCAGACCCCGCGTACGACTTAGGAAAAGTCTATATAGTTGGCGCAAGGTCAGAAAAGTTATTTTTTAGGGTTATCTTAGGTATGACCTCGCGCCCAACCTGAGGTTAACTTGTGTGGTCAGTGCAGGATTTTGGACTATACCCCTTCACCACCAGAACCCAATGTCCTTAATCTCCTCCACAACAAAGTGCGTTGAAGTGTACCTCCTATTGAAAACTTTATTTTTTCGAGTGATCCAAACTTTATTATTCCACACAAACTGGTTATGGGCTGGCTCTAGGAGAATGTTTCCCACCAAGTCTTTCCTCACCTGCTGGACCATAAAATCCTCAACATGCACCCTACCTTCCACCTCCACACGTCACCTTTATCTTCCATAACTCTCTGACCCAGGGTAGATTGTAGAACAACCCACTCTCCCAGCTCCACTGCCGAAACAAGATCTCTTCTCCAGTTATTATCCCACAGCAGACTTCCTGGAGTTCTACGATAACAATCTTGCACTAGGATTTTATTACGGCTGAAAATGGTAAAAAGGCAGGGAATCGGTCGATTAGCCTCTCACCCGGGTCCTACTTATCAAACTAGAACCTGCATTTATCGCCTTTCCCCACGTCACAAATGATAGCATCATTCAAGTCTAAGTTGGATGAAATATTTGTTTGCAGCCATATTGGATTCGGTCTAAATTTTTTAAGGTTACTTACCGACCATTCACCCAAAAAATTGCATCATCAGCGTAAAATAAATGGGAGAGGAGTGGACCCCCATTTGGAAGTTCCATGCCGCGGAACATTCCCGATTGGACCACTCTCGTCATCATTGTTGATACACTTTTGTGTCTGTCGCTTGTTCTTAGTTACGTCAGTAATTTTACGGTCTTTGTTAGTTGAGTCTGTAAAGTTTGGTCGTGTCGACCAAATCAAGATATCCTCCTATCTTGATTTGGTATGACTTTTAGTTTGTTCGTACGAGTAATAGGTGCCCCGCACGAGCAAGATGCTTGCTCGTATGAGCCATTATATGTTCGCACGAGTCATTGTATGCTCGTACGAGTGACTGTGTTAACAAAGAACATTGCTTGGTCATACGAATAACTTACTCATTCATACGAGCCATAACTTGTTCGTACGAGCAACCATGTCTGAATGTTCTTCGTGTCTTTGTAGTGCTTTATACGACTAGTGACATTCTTCGTATTGTTGCTGGATGTTAACACTATATAAACAGACATGCACTTCTCAGTGAAGGGGGACACTAGAGTGAGACACCAGGAGCACATGTGAGCACAGATAGAGAACACTGAGAGTGTTTAGAGAGATAAGCAGTTTATTCAAGAGTCTATGTACTGAGTCTCTCTATAAATTAATATAGTGAACATTTTAAGATATATCTCTTGTGTGTGTGTTACATAAACAAGGAAGCAGGTTTATCTTGATCCTCCAAGTGAACCTACAAGTGGTATCAGAGCTTTGGCTCTGTTCCTTGATTAAAACCAAGCTTAGTGTTGTGTCTGAGCTAGTTGTGAGGGTCTATGGAAGTGTTCTTGAACTTTCAACAGGAAGCTTAAGTTTTTAATGGATAACCAACTTTAAACTTAGATAAAACTTGTTGTATCTAGAAAATTTTCATAAAAAAACCTTGTTAGAATAAATGGAGACATGTTAGAATCTGGTTTTTCTTAAAATTTCTATCGTTCAGTTGGACATATTTTCAGGAGAAATCTGCCAGAAAACTCAGCGGAATATTCTTATAGGGTTGACCAAAACTGTGGACTTGTAGGGAGACAACTAACCACTTTCGAACAAACTCAGAAACAAGTCTCTGTTAGAAAAGGAATTTTTCACCAACCAACCACTGCAAAAAGATTCCTCTATGCGAAAAACCAAACTTCAGCGAAAACATCCATGCGAATAACCCATCCACACGAAGGACCTTGTTCGCACGAAGCACAGGTTGCTCGCATGAAAGAGTGTCATTCGTATGAACAACCTTGTTCGTACAAAAGACAGTGGCTCGTACGAATCATTGACTCGTACGAATAACCCATCTTCTTTGATTGTTTTTCGTGTTTCAGTTTTTCAAATCTTTGTGGTTTTTAAAATTGTGAACTTTAAAAGGAGACTGTTATTTTCAAAATTAACCTTTAAACCTTTTAATTTTCATAAACAAGAACAAAATGGGTACAAATCCTTGAGATTGGGAGTGTAGTTCAAGTACAAGTCAAGATTCATCACAATCTAACTCCACAACCTCATGGGTAAAATCTTTAATACCTCCACAAACAATTACCACTGGTTAATGGGCTTTTGTTACAAATCAAAATCAAAGCGTTCAAACTCTTCTCCTTAGAGAAAGTGAAACTGGAAGTAACAATCGTCCACCAAAGTTGAATCATATGAACAATTATCCTTCATGGAAAAATCATTTTCATATGTATGTTCTTGGTCAGAATACCGAATTGTGGACATGTTTTACCTATCCGTACAAAGAATCTCTTGAAGAAGTTGTATCAAATTCAGCCACCTTAGCCGAATTGGATGAGAATGATAAAAGGGCCTATGATCTAGAAAAGAAAGCCTTTGCCATTCTTACGCAAGCACTTCACAAAGATATGTATCATCAGTTTATGTATTGTACAACTACGAAGAACTTGTGGGACTCGTTAAAAACAAGAGGAGAAGGAAATGCAGCAACGAGAAAAATTCGACATGATCTTTTAAAGAAAGAGTTTGAAGGGTTTCTGTATACGGAAAGTGAAACACTAAATGATATGACAACTCGTTTCTATCATTTGCTTAGTAAAATGTACTAATACAAGGTTATTGCATCACAACAGGAGATTGTTATGCGCTTTGCTGATGCCTTACCACCTAAGTGGAGTCAATTTATTGAATTGCTAAAACATACAGGTGTGATGGATGTGATCAACATTTACGAATTTATTCAGAAACTTGAAAATAAAAATGAAGAAGAAATTCGCAAAGCAAAACGATTTCCAGTTCCACAAAACCCAGAAATGTATTTTGGAGGCATTAACCCAAGTATAAGTACAGTTCAACAACCGAAGCTACAAACAACATTCATGTCAAATTCAAATCCTTTTCTGCCGCAAGTTAAACCAGATCAGTCTGTTGGTTCAAGTACTCAAGTTTATGAACAAGTTTTTGATCCAAAAGCCTTTCTTCCTCTACCTCAAGATATTAGTCCAACTCCTCAAGTTTATGAACAAGCATTATCTATGGTAAAAACTTTCTATGGTACACCTCAAGCTCAGAAACAAGCTTTCTATGGTAAAAACTTTCAACCCTCAAATTCCAACACTGTCAGACTCGATACATCAAACATTTCTAAGGTAAGTGTGGAAGTTGCACGGGAACACATGGAGCTTCTAAACACTTTGGTGAGTTCCTACTATGGATTAGTAGTTGGACAAATTGGTAACATCAATTTAACCAGTGAAGACTATGCATAAATCGATAAGGAGGAGATGGAGTTAATTGATGTCAAATGGGCGTTTGCAAGTGCAGTGAGAAGGGCAAAAGATTTTATGGAGAAAACAGGAAGAACTAATCTGGATAGCAGTAAGGATACTCCATACGATTTTGACAAAAGGAAAGTTATTTGTTTCAACAGTAGAGAAAAGGGGCATTTTAAAAGAGAATGATCGAAGCCTCCACAGCAAGGGAATCAATATCCTTTTAACAGAAATCAAGTTACTAACAACGAAAGAGCAATGGTTCCTGCAAACAATTCCAACCGAGCATTAGTAGTTCAAGCAAATGAACACTGTGATTGGTCTATTCAATTGGGAAACAATGGTGGAAGAGGAACTACATACTATGCTGAAATTACAAAAAATAAGAACAAAGGAGAATCGTCCAGAAATGATGGCAATTCATGGGATAGCAGCAGTTCAGATGAAGCAGAATCGACTTCGAGTGAAGAACAATCTGAAGATGTTAATGCTGAAGTAGATGAGGTGAATTCGCTGAAACTGAATCGACGGATAGCAGCGAATAAGATTTGGAGAATGAAACTGAAAGACCATCTGATGAATTTTCCAAGCATCTCTCATCAATCGGATCTTCCACACTTCATGCAGCATTCATGACTCGTTTGGATTGCCAATCCAGTTAGGTAAGTTCCGATAAACCTATTATATCTAAATGTTTTGAATGTATAGCTTTAAAAGGTAAATACTTAGAACTTGAAAGAAAATTTGATCACACAAAAAGGCATCATCAGAGTTTGATTGTGGATCTAACAAAGTGCACTGAGGCAAACCCAACTCTTAAGAAAAATGAAAAAGAATTTAAAACAACAATTGAAACGTTGAAGAAAAATGTTTCTGAATTAATAAAGAATGTTTTGGAAAACAAACATCCATGAACAATTAAATTAACATGCTTGAAGAAATGAAAAAGGATCTAGCCTGTGCAAAGTGTGAACATGATGCAATCAAACTCAAGTTGGACAGTTACTCCAACTCAAGATATGTTTTGGATCACATCATCGATGTTCAAAAGAAGAAAGGTGATGTGAAATGCATAGGTTACCAGGCTTGTCCCCCTCCGGTTAGGCACAATTACACCAAAATGCCAGATGATGAAGATATGCCACAGTTTGAACCCACCGTTCCATTGGATCTAGATGAATTTACAGCTAGTCTATGGTTCACTAAGGGCACATCTTCAAGTCAAGGTCAATCGGATAACATCAATGACTCAAAGTCTATGGATGATTAAAATCCTCCCATTATAGAGGATTATGATAGTTCGGATGATGAGTCGGATGAGGACAAACCTAAGCAATTAGATGTGGTAACAAAAGAAGAAAATGTACCTCACAAAAATCACATTCCTTGTGATCCTTCAACAAAACCGTGTGTGATAGCCAATGTCAAGATTGTTGATACACTTTTATGTCTGTCGCTTGTTCTTAGTTACATCTGTAATTGTACGGTCTTTGTTTCATGTGTCTGTATTAATTTGGTTGTGTCGACCAAATCAAGATATCCTCCTATCTTGGTTTCATACGACGATTTAGTTTGTCTGTGTTAAATAGTTGCATGTGTGCATACTGTTGAGCCTTGTGTACGTCATGTTTGTGACGCGCACTCCGAAGAAAGCATTCTCTGCATATAGGAATGCTTCGTACGAGCAAGGTGTTGCTCGTACGAGTCACCAGCTTCGTGCGAACGAAGCATAAACCAGTTGTCTTACTTGTTTCCTACGAGTGAATGAATGCTTCGTACGAACCAACCTGTTCAAACGAGCATCTTTGGAGCAGTTCTTCGTGTGTATTAGTGTGTTCCATATGTCTAGCAACATACTTCGTACGAATGACTAGCATGGACACTATATAAGCAGACATGCACCTCTCAGTCACGGGTTGGAGAGGTTGCTCACGTCAGTGAATTTGCTGAAGTTGGTTTCTCTGGTTAAGTGTGTTGGTCACTGATAAAAGTCAAACTAGCAAGTTGAGCAGAGGAAGACGCAAGAGCACAGGCCGTTTGTATTAGTCGTATGAGCATTGTTTGTATATGTTGTACTAGTTCTCATCAGTTAATCAAGATATTGAATCTTTGGTTATCCCGTGTTCTAACTTTGCTTTGGTTTGCATGCATACTTGGATTCCGCACTTGTATGTGCGTTGCATGAACAAGGAGGCAGGTTTAACTTGATCCTTAGGTGGACCTACAAGTGGTATCAGAGCTTTGGCTCTCTTCCTTGTTCAAAACCAAGCTTAGTATTGTGTCTGAGCTAGTTTGAAGATTTCTTGAAGTGTTCTTGAACTCACAGCAGAAAACTTAAGTTTTGAATAGATAACTAACTTAAAACTTAGTTAAAATCTGTTATATCCGGAAAATTTTCATAAAAACCGAGTTAGAATACATGGAGACATGTTAAAATCTGGTTTTTCTTAAAATTTTCTTTTGGTCAAGTTGAACACATTTGCTGAAGAAACTCACCAGAATAGTGTTCTAGGGTTGACAAATTTTCTGACATTTGGACTTGGATTGTTATGACTGTAAAAGCTGATGGAATGTTTGTTTTCTTAACTAAAATTGGGTAAGACAACAGGCTACTTTCGTAAACCAGTCTGTACAAGAAAAGGAAAGTTTTCACTAAACCAACCCCTGCAAAAGATTTATCTGACAAACTCTGAGAAAAAAAATCTGTGCGAATAATTCATTCGTACGAAGAACCAAGATGCTCGTGCGAAGCATAACTCATCCGCACGAACAACCTGGTTCGCACGAAGGAGCTCATTCGTATGAAGCAAGTTGCTTGTACGAAGGACAACTATTCGTACGAAACATTTGTTCGTACGAGTAACCTTAGTTATTGTTTGTTTTTCGTATTTCAATTTTTTTAAAGCTGTGTGCTTTTCAAATATTTTCAAATTTGTGAATTTTTAAGTGGCAACTGTTATTTTCAAACTTTAAACCTTTAAATTTTTCATAATCAAGAAAATATAATGAGGTCTAATCCGTGGGATTGGAGTAGTGGTTCAAGCTCAAATCAGGAGTCTTCACAAAGCTCCGCGACCTCATGGGTTAAGTCTTTGATCCTCAACATACAACCATGATCTCTGCAAATCAATGGGCGTGTGTAGCGAACCCGAACCAGAGCATCCAAACTCTTCTAATGAGCGAGAGTGAAACAGGGAGGAATAACTGTCCACCGAAGCTAAACCATATGAAAGATTATCCTTCATGGAAAAGTCGTTTTCACACTTATGTTCTTGGTCAGAACACAGAACTGTGGACGTGTTTCACTACACCCTATAAAGAATCACTCGAAGAAGCCGGGTCAAATCTAACCTCCTTGGCCAATCTAGATGAAAGTGACAAGAAAGCATATGATCTAGAGAAAAAGGCCTTTGCTATCCTAAAACAAGCTCTTCACAAAGATATTTATCATCAGTTTGTGTATTGTACGACCACGAAAAATTTGTGGGACACTTTGGAAGCGAGAGGTGAGGGTAATGTTGCTACCAGGAAGATTTAACATGATCTAATCAAGAAGGAGTTTGAAGGTTTCATGTTTATGGAAAATGAAATGTTGAATGATATGACCACACGTTTTTATCATCTGCTCAGTGCGATGTACTCTTACAAAGTGTTACCAGCACCGCAAGAAATTGTGATGCGATTTGCTGATGCTTTACCACCGAAATGGGGTCAATCTATTGACTTATTAAAACATACAGGTGTTTTGGACTCAATTAGTATTTATGAATTTGTGCATATACTTGAGAACAAGAATGAAGAAGAACAAAGAAGAACTTCGGAAGGCACAAAGAGTCACTGTTCCACAAAACCCTGAGATGTACTTCGGAGGTATTAATGCAGGTACAAGTTCAAGCCAGCAACCGAAGCTTCAAACAGCGTTTGTGTCAAGCGTGAACCCCTTCCTACCACAACCTGTTCAACTAAGTCAGTCTGCAGGCTCAAATACTCAAGCCTATGGACAAGCCTTTGATCCGAAAGCCTTCCTCCCACAGCCAAGAGATTTAGCACATCAAGCTCCACAGCAAGCTCCTCAACAAGCTTTCTATGGAAACAATTCTCAATCTGCAAATCCAAACACTGTCCAACTTGACACGTCACATCTCTCCAAAGTCAGCATAGAAGTTGCACAAGATCATATGGAACTTCTTAACACAATGGTCAGTGCTTATTGTGGTTTAGTTGTAGGTCAAATAGGAAACATCAATTTGACTAATGAAGACTACCAACAAATTGACCGAGATGAGATGGAACTGATGGATATCAAGTGGGCATTTGCAAGTGTTGTACGAAGAGCGAAGGATTACATGAGGAGAATAAGAAGAACCAGTTTGGAGAGCAAGAAGGATACAAAATACGGATTTGATAAAACTGATGTTACTTGCTTCAACTGCGGAGAAAGAGGTCATCTCAAACGGGAATCCATGAGGCCCAGCAAAGAAGGAAATCACAACCCCTTTCGAAATCAATCTCAACCATCCAACACAACTCAGTTCAACAATGATAGAAGAATAGTAGCTGTCAGCAACTCAAACAATACCAATCAATCAGGACCTTCAAATACACATAGGTCTTTGGTAGTTCAATGTGATGAAGGATGTGATTGGTCTGTACAGTTGGGAATAGAGAACAACGGAGGAACTGCATGTTATGCGAAGATCATCAGTCAAATCAAGCATGTTCACAGCATTAATAATTCAGATGATGATGATGCTTCAGGGTACACTGGTAGTTCTGATGAAGAGTTCTCAAGTTCAGGTGGTTATGGATCTGATTCTTATGTCAGAAAGGGAAGCGATGCTAAGGCTAGCAAGTTTCTGAGTGAAGCTGAGAAGATGAAGAGTGAAAAAGTAGGTCTATAGAGGAAAACAGAAGCTACAGTAAAAGAAACAGAGAAACTCTTTACAGATGGTGCAGCCGTCCCTCATCACATTGCCTTCATGGCAAACGTTGCAGGTTCTACAAGTCAGGTAAATTCTGACTCTCCTAAAGTTTACAATGACTATGTTGAATTGAAAACAAAATATGAAACAATCAACAGTCATAATTGTTGAACTATCAAAGTGCAAAGAGGCGAATTTGGCTCTAACTCGGAATGAGAAGGAATTCAAATCTGTAATAGAAACCCTTAAGAAAAGCTTTTTTGAATTAACAAAAAGAGTTTTGAATAAACAAACAGGAATTAATAACTGTATTAGTCTCCTAGAAGAAACTAAGAAAGAGTTAGCCATTGCCAAGTGCGAATATGATGCGATCAAGCTCAAATTGGAAAGTTATTCTAACTCCCGATATGTGCTTGATCATATCATTGATGTTCAAAAGCAAAAGGGAGATGTTCAATGCATTGGGTATAAGTCGTGTCCACCCCCAATGAAACACAACTATACCAAAAGGCCTGATGAAGAGGAGATGCCTCGCTTTGAACCCTCCGTACCACTTAATTCTTAAGAATTTGCAGCAGGATTGGTTTCAAACTAGACAACTCCTCACAAGAACCAAGCAAGCAAGAAAATTCGTCATCTGATGTTGATCAAAATCCAGCAGAAATAGAGGAAGATGATACATCAGATGATGAATCAATCAGAAATGATCAGGATTAATCTCTTGATAAAGGGAAAGGAGTAAAATTCTCTGCTGCTCCCAGTACTAAACATGTTGAAAATCAAGATAATGATTCTAAGAAATTTGTCAAGACAAAGTGTCTTCAGATAAAACAGATAATGTATTGTATACTCTGGTTGGAGATAAGAAAATCTACTCAAACAAAGATTTTCCAATTAAAAACATAAATCGAAGCTCTATAGATCAGGTTTTTGAAAATTCAACAACCAAATTTTTAGAGAAGGAAAATCCAACCAAATCACAACCATTATCATCTTCAAGAAAAAACAAGAGAAACAAGTTGAAAAGCCTAAAGTTCCACAACCAAAGGTTGAAGCATAAGGCTCTCGCTACAAGAAGAAGGTTAAAAATGTTAAATTTGTGAGTTCTTCGGGTACTGATAAAGTCGAGATTTTCGAAGGCAAGTCTAATATATATTTTGTAAATAAAGTCAAGATTTTGAAAAGAAACAGTCAAAATAATTACACTCAACACACAAATGGGTGTAATGAAAATGAACCCAGTACCTCAAGACCCACAAGTTCAACATCAAGCTGTGAAACACGATCTCCTAATTTTGTTGAAAGGAGAACATGTTTCAAATGTGGAGATTTTGGCCACATTATCAAAAATTGTACAAATCCAGCCAAACCAAGATTTGTTGAGAGAACCCCTCATGAACCAACTTGCCAACCTAGATCTGTTTCTCCAACACAAGATAAACGGATTATTAAAGAACAAAAAGAGAAACAAAAACGTAAACAAGTAAAAGCAATTGAACAAGCTTTAAAACTGGATTCTTCAAAAAGGAATCCAAGATCTTCAAATTTAATAAAACTAGAAACTGTTAAAACTGTAAATAATAGTCAATCTGGTAATAATCAACAATCTTGGAAACTGAAGACCGGTAGTGGTTCAAGAGATGGAGCACAATTTTCAAATCATGAAGAAATTGAAATCACATTTCTTGATGATAAGGGGCGACCCAAGACCACTAAGGCTTGGGTCCCCATCTCAAACTTATCTGGTTTTTGAAATGTGCAGGGTGTTCCAGGAGGAACTGTGAATAGTCATTGGATTGTTGACAGTGGAGCATCAAGGCACATGACCGGTGACTTACGGCTCATGTATGATGTGAAAAGCATTCGGGGTGGTTATGTTGCCTTTGCTGGTGATAAAGGTGGATACATCACTGGAGAAGGAATGGTCTCCAATGGTGTTGTGAGTTTTGATAAGATCAATTATGTGTGGCAAATTGATCATAATCTTCTTAGCGTTTCTCAAATCTGCGACAAGAAGTTCACGATACATTTTGATGATACCGGATGGTATGTGCTGAAACCCGGATTCAAGATCCCGAAAGAATGGATTCTCTTATCGGCTCCAAGAATTAACGACTCGTATATTCTTTATATGAGCCAAGCTACTACAACGTCTACGCAAGTCACATGTTTTGTCTCAAAAGCCACTGAAAAGGAATTAATCTCTTGGCACAAACGAATGGGACACATTCACCTGAGGAAAATGAACTATTTGGTGAGGAATATCTTGTAAATGGTGTACCAGTCAAGAATTTTCATCTTCAAGACGTCTCTGTATCATGTCGAAAGGGCAAGCAAGTTAGAAAATCTCATCCCGTGAAGAAGATCAACACGGTGAATATGCCTCTGGAACGTCTTCATATGGACCTTTTTGGACCTATGAAACACAAGACTACCTTTCGTGATTCTTATTGTCTGGTAGTTAATGACGACTACTCCAGATTTTCATGGGTGAATATGCTGGCACACAAGAGTGAAGTTCCTAATATCCTCAAGAATCTCCTGACATTGTTAGAAAATTTGTACAATCTAAAGATAAGGAGAATCAGAAGCGACAATGGCACCGAATTCAAGAATCAAGTTATGGATGAGTACTGTTCTTCAAAGGGCATTTTGCATGAGTATAGTTCTCGCTACACTCCACAACAGAATGGTGTCGCTGAGAGGAAGAATAGAACTCTGATTGAAACAGCAAGAACTATGTTAGTGGAATCATAACTTCCCGTTCAATTTTGGGGAGAAGCTGTTGCTACTGCATGTTACATGATGAATAGAGTTCTAACAGTGAAGAGACATGGGAAGACATGCTTTGAGTTGCTACATAAAAGGAAACCAGATGTTTCTTTCTTAGAACCTTTTGGAGCTCCATGCACTATGATTGATCCACATGGAAAGTTTAGTCCAAAAGCTATCGAAGGTTTCTTGCTTGGATATGCTACTCCAAGTTTTAGGGTGTGGATTTGTCTTCAAAGAAGATTGAAGAATGGGGTGAAGTCAAGGTTCAGAGATACACAGAATCAGTAAGAGCTCCAGGTGCTCCTTGGATGTTCGACTTTGATGGACTGTTCGGCTCCTTTAATCTGCCAACTTTTGATGATGCATCTGCTGCGGCTCAAATGTTACTGGAAAGTTATACAGTAGTTGACTCGTCATTAGTTCGACCAATTATTATTAACCCTCAAGTGTCAACTTCGGTTAACATTCTTGTTCAAAATGAGGAATTCGAAGATGCTGCGGATTATAATGTTTCATCAGAAGATGATGAGTTTCATGATGCAAATGAAGCAACCTCTGGTGCGGTTCCTGGTATTTCTGATGTCACGTCAAATGTAAAACCTCAATGGATGACTGAAGGTCATGCATCTACATCCTCATCAAATCCAGCACTCGATTTAACTATTGATTTGAATATCAACAATTTGGGAATAAACTCTCGAGTTCCCGATGTTCCAGAAACTCGAATCCATAATACCCATCCTCAGCAGAATATTATTGGAGATGTCCAAAGTGGAGTGCAGACGCGCAATCAGCTTCGAAACAAGCTAAATGCTGGCCTGTATTCGGAAATAAGAGACTCTGGGGGACAGAACGATTGGTCTTTTTCCTGCTATGTTTGCCAAGTTGAATCAAAATATTGGAAGGAGTCAATGAAAGAAGACTCTTGGGTTAAAGCCATGCAGGAAGAACTTCAGCTGTTTCAAAAATTGGGTGTGTGGAAGTTATTGACAGACCTGACAACTATAAGAAGATTGGCACTCGATGGGATTACAAATGCAAGAAAGATGATCGAGGTGTTGTTGTGAGAAACAAAGCGCGATTGGTTGTCCAGGGCTTTAATCAGGTCGAAGGCATTTATTACAATGAAGTTTATGCACCGGTTGCACGACTTGAGGCCATAAGAATTTTCTTGGCTTATG
This sequence comes from Scalesia atractyloides, assembly GCA_947069175.1. Classification (NCBI taxonomy): domain Eukaryota; kingdom Viridiplantae; phylum Streptophyta; class Magnoliopsida; order Asterales; family Asteraceae; genus Scalesia; species Scalesia atractyloides. The sequence continues at coordinate 55,969,067 of CAMTDV010000029.1, forward strand.
CGTCCTACAAGAAGTTCACCGTTTATCAAATGAATGTGAAGAGTGCATTTCTTCATGGTGTGGTTGAAGAAGAGATATATGTTGAGCAACCGCCAGGTTTTGAAGATCCAATCCATCCTGATAAGGTTTGGCTTCTCAACAAGGCACTATATGGTCTTCATCAAGCTCCAAGGGCTTGGTATGAAACATTGTCTACCTATCTATTGAAGAATGGTTTTTGATGAGGATTGATCGTCTGTACTCTCTTCATCAAGGAAAGGAACGAGGATTTGCTGCTAGTGCAAGTATATGTTGATGATATTATTTTTGGGTCTACCAACGAACGAATGTGCAAGGGATTCAAATAGGTTATGTAAGAGAAGTTCGAGATGAGCGCCATGGGAGAAATGACTTTCTTTTTAGGTTTGCAGGTTTAGCAATCAAAGGAAGGAATCTTCATTCATCAAGCCAAGTACGTCCGGGATATTCTCAAGTGATTTCAAATGGACGACTCAAAGCCTCTGAGAACTCCATTAGCTCAGAATCATGGGATTACTCCAGACGGAATGGGTGAACATGTTGAACCATCTCTCTACCATGCTATGATCGGATCTCTCATGTATCTTACTGCTTCAAGACTCGATATAATGTACCCAACATGTCTTCTGGCGCGCTATCAGTCTAGTCTGAAAGTTTCTCATTTGATGGTTGTGAAAAGGATCTTTCATTATTAAAAGGGTCACCCGGACACTGGTCTCTGGTACCCTAAGGATGATAACTTTGATCTGACAGCATTCAGTGATTCTGATCATGGCGGCTGCAAAATAGATGCAAAATCAACAACAGCGGGATGTCAGTTCTTGGGAAATCGCCTAGTCACGTGGCAATGCAAAAAAGTAGACTTGCGTAGCTACATCAACCTATGAAGCTGAGTATATTTCGGTCTCTAGTTGCTCCTTGCAGGTTCTATGGATCCAACAGCAGATGCGGGACTACGGTTTTGAATTTCTCTCTACTCCTAAATTTGTTGATAACGAAGCTGCTTTACAGATCACTCGGAGTCATGTACAACACTCAAAAACAAAACACATTGAGATTGAGTATCATTTCATACGAGATTGTTATGAAAAGAAACTTATCACTGTTGTTAAAATCTACACCGATCACCAACGTGCCGACCTTTTTACCAAAGCTTTTGACAAATCTCGTTTTGGTTATCTACTTTTGGTAAATGGCATCAAGGTGAAAACTGAGTAACTCAACCATGGCTAATACCTTTTTCTACATATCTTTCTAAAAATCAAAAACTACAAAAAGATTTTCCATTTTTCTTAGTTTTATGTTTTACGGGGAGAAATTTTCAAGAAAATACAAAAATATGTCTTTTGCTTGTTTACCTTCTATATTTAAGGGGGAGAAAATTTAGAAGAATACAAAAACAATAGAAAACCCAAAAATAAAAAATGAGTTTGTTGGATAAGACAAGTTGAAGATGATGAAACACACCTGTAATCTGTCATAAACAAGTCAAAGACAAAGAATGAAAATTGATAAGTAGCTTTACTAATGATGTATCGGTAGGCTCACAATCATACTAGAATGTGCAGGTTGATACAAACTTAATGGACTGCAAGCCAGGTGGGAACCAATCATTGGCATATGGTCTTTGTACCGAAATTTCGTTTGATAGTATGCCGAGGATCTGAGATATACGGTCTTTATACTGACTTATCATCTGGGTATCATGGTTGAATCTTTTACCAAAAAATAATGGTGGCGCGAGTCTAGAACTTCCATGATACCATACACACGTGTACATACTGCATACAACCTCAAATAAGTGATAAAAATATCACATCCACCAAAAATAAGTGATAAAATATCACTGCTTTATGCGGGAGCTAAGTTCGTCTCTCTATCGGTACAATGGTACTAACCTGTTCACGGATTTACTCCTGTGCACTGCATGCATATGAAAATCAAGTTCCTCATCAATAAGTGATTTAATCACATGGGGCTTGTTTTGAAAACAAATAAGTGAGTATCTCACATCATATTCGTCAAAACAGATGATAAGCAGTATACTCACCGGTAAGATTTTCTCTCGTGCATATCTTGATACAGGAATGTGTCATTAAGTGGTTGAACAACGGCTAGTAAGTATAAATCATACCCTAATCATATCTCCTAATCATGATTACATCTGATAAGTCGAGCTTACATGGACAACAATACCGATAATCATAGTAGAATATTTATTTATTCAATTTGATGTTTCAACAAAACCTGTTTTTGTCAAGATTAAATGCTGGTATGATTCTCTTACCTTGAAACTCTGAAAAAGATTGTCTGGTAAATATTTAACGTTAGTAATTATTTTAGTTTAGTTTACTATGCTGTTAGATTAAGTTCCTTTTTCAATTAGCCAAAGTTGAGACACAAAGGTTTTTTTATCAAGATAAGCCATAAAAACCATTTGTTTTGATATCACAACTTCATAAAGTACTTTCTTACAACGGTAAACATAACAGAAACATTAACTGCTAAGCATAACATATTGAAAGAATGATATCATTCTTGAAATACTACACTGGTTAAATGCTTTAATGGTGTTAAAGACATGTTTAAAATGAGCAGAAAGCTAGTGAACATTCAGTGGAATGAGAGATGCAGAGCAAAGGAAATCCAAGTTCAACAAGATCTGGTTACTGAAAAGCATGGCTATCCTGATGCTTCGGCCTCATCCTCGCAACAAACAATTTCTGCAATCACTTCCAGTGGTAGAATCAAATGCACAACAGATAGTGACCGATCCAGTTACTTCAAGTAGTTATCAAGAGGAAACAGGAAAGGTTTAATGTTTCTGGAAAGTTTGAAGACCTGATGCTCTATCAGTGGATAACAGTTCTTCAGGGGGAGTTTGTTGATACTCCAAGCCATTCCAGTATGAAGACCAAAGACCGAAAACCAAGCAACAGCTAAGGGGGAGTTTGTTGATACACTTTTGTGTCTGTAGCTTGTTCTTAGTTACATTTGTAATTGTACGGTCTTTGTTTCCTGTGTCTGTATTAGTTTGGTTGTGTCGACCAAATCAAGATATCCTCCTATCTTGGTTTCGTACGACGATTTAGTTTGTCTGTGTTAAATAATTGCATGTGTGCATACTGTTGAGTCTTGTGTACGCCATGTCTGTGACGCGCCCTCCGAAGAAAGAATTCTCTGCGTATAGGAATGCTTCGTACGAGCAAGGTGTTGCTCGTACGAGTCACCAGCTTCGTACGAACGAAGCATTGTAAACAAGTTGTCTTACTTGTTTCGTACGAGCGAGTGAATGATTCGTACGAACCAACCTGTTCGTACGAGCATCTTTAGAGCAGTTCTTCGTGTGTATTAATGTGTTCCGTATGTCTAGCAATATACTTCGTACGAATGACTAGTATGGACACCATATAAGCAGACATGCACCTCTCAGTCACAGGTTGGAGAGGTTGCTCACGTCGATGAATTTGCTGAAGTTGGTTTCTTTGGTTAAGTGCGTTGGTCACTGATAAAAGTCGAACTAGCAAGTTGAGCAGAGGAAGACGCAAGAGCACAAGCAGTTTGTATGAGTCGTATGAGCATTGTTTGTATATGTTTGTACTAGTTCTCATCAGTTACTTAAGATATTGAATCTTTGGTTATCCCGTGTTCTTACTTTGCTTTAGTTTACATGCATACTCGGATTCTGCACTTGTATGTGTGTTGCATGAATAAGGAGGCAGGTTTAACTTAATTCTCAGGTGGACCTACAAAGATTGCTGAAGCTCATGTTGAAACTTGTGAAAGCATGAATTTGCTTTATACGTTGATTGGTTCCGACAAAGTTTACTCAAACTAAGATTTTCCCATAAAAAATGTCAATCAATCCTTAATTGATAAAGTTTTCGAGGATTCTACTAGTAAGTTTTTGGGTAATTCGAGCCCAAGAGTTGTAGTAACTCAGTGTACTCCTCTCCTAAAAACTGAAGTTAGAAAGAAATACGGAAATAAAAAATTGAAACCTCATAAAATCAAGGAAAGCAAAATCACGCTAACCAAGGAAATGGAAAAAGCAAACAGAGCCAGCACAAGAAGAAAATTCAAAATGTGAACTTCGTGAAATCCCGAGGGACTGATAAAATTGAATCTTTTGAAAACAAATCCAACACGGATTTTGTTAAACAAAACAAAATTTTAAAGAGAAACAGTCAGAACAACTACACACAACACACAAATTGTTGTAATGTAGGACCAAGTACCTTAAGATCACGAAGTTCATCATCAGGCTACCACATTTATAATATTCCGAGGTTTGTTGAGCGAAGATCATGCTTTGAGTGTGGTAAGTATGGACACATTGTCAAAAGTTGTCCATGTCTCACAAAGGGAAAAGCAAAATTTGATGCGCCCCACGGTAAACGTTACCATACAATATCTGTTTTGCCAAAACAGGATCCTCGTCTTATTAAACAATGAGAAATGAAATAGAGAAAGAAATAACAAAAAATTTTGAAAAGGCTTTAAAACTGAAGGTTGTCCAAACGCAATCAAATCTTAAAATTGAAAAACAAAAACAGTTTTGGAAACTAAAACTGGTAATTGTTTCAGGGGAAGCACAATCCATTCCGAATAATCAGGAAAAAGAAGTTCCAATTCTCGATGATGTCGGACGACCCAAGTCAATGAAGGCTTGGGTCCCCTTCTCCAACTAATCTTTAATGAGTGTGCAGGATGTTCCAGGAGGAACTATTAATAATCATAGAATTGTTAATAATTAAGCAATCAAGCACAAATTCGACAACATGCAGCTCCAAGACATCGTTATATTCAGAAATTGTTGCCTTTGCTGGAGAAAAAGAAAAGATAATGTCCGATGAGTGAAGAAATCTTTGGTGAATGAAGATGATAAATTTGACAAGATGAAAAATGACCAACAATTTGTTTGTTTAAGGCTTGGATCGGATCCATATGATAGATTCAATCGAAATGTACGCGCCTGTAGCGCGTCAGAAGATTGTCAAATATTCATGTCTTATGTCTTCCACAAGAAGTTCAAAGCTTTCAAGATGATCGTGCAGTGTACATTTCTCCACGGGTGTGATTGAAGAAAATGTGTTTGGTTGAACAAACCAACCAGGTTTGCGGATGCCTTGGCATGGTTTGGACAACCGCACACTACTTCTCAGGGAGAAAGACTTAGACCTTTGCTAGTACAAAAACATGTGGACAACATCATGTATGGATCGTCCAAAGATGATGTATACCAGCTTCTCCACATGCTATCTTGCTTCTTACCAGCCGAACCCAGAGGATTATAATCTTGATGCTGTAAAGACATTTCTCAGTTATACGAAGTGGCTAGAAAATCGACCTTGAAATCCACACCGGATGGATATCCAGTGGGAGAACACATAGTTTTCTGGCAATGCACGGAGAAACTACACGATTACGGTTCTAAATTTCTAATGTCTCCTATCTCTGTTGATATTTAAGCTGCTTTTACAATTTTCTAAATTTTCGTACAACACACTAGACCAAACACATTGATCTCGAATATTACATCACACGTGATTGTTTCAATATGAAACTCATCAATGTTTTTATGATCCACACCGATTACCAACATGCCAACTCATTTTTCCAAAATTTCGATAAATCATTTTTATTAAATTAATTTTGGTAAACGGCATCGAGGTAACACATGAGTTAATCCACATCGTGTTTTGTGAATATTTTTCTTAAAGACAATCCAAAAAGATGTTTTTAAAAGATTAAAATTTACCTTTTGCATTGTAGGGGGAGTAAATTCCGATCCGAAAAATACAAAAACATGAGAAAAACAAAAAAAGAGGAGTTTCCTGGTAAGAAAAAGAGAAAATGATAATAAATTAGTGGTCTGTCAAAACCTCTTTAAACTTAAAATGAAAAATGATAAGTAGCTCTATATTCGATGTATCGGTAGGCTCATAATCATTTTTAAATTGTGCACAGGAAACATAATCGACTAAAGACCAGGTGGGAACCATTCATTGGCATATGGTCTTGGTACCAAAATTTCGTCTGATAGTGCCGAGGTTCTGAGGTATGCGGTCTTTGTGCTTGCTTATCATCTGGGTATCATGGTTGAATCTTTTACTGAAAAATAACGGTGACGCAAGTCTAGAACTTCCATGATACCATACATACGTGTAAATACTGCATACGACCATCGATAAGTGATAAAAATACCACATTTACCCAAAAATAAGTGATAAAATATCACAGTTTTATGCGGGAGCTAAGTTCGTCTCTTTATAGGTACGATGGTACTAACCTGTTCACGGACTTACTCCTGTGCCCTGCATGCATCTGAAACTCAAGTTCCTCATCAATAAGTGATTTAATCACATAGGGCTTGTTTTCAATCAAAATAAGTGAGTGTCTCATATCATATACGTCAAAACAGATGATAAGCAGTATACTCATCGGTAAGATTTTCCCTCGTGCATATCTTGATACGGGAATGTGTCGTTAAGTGGATGAACACCGGTCGGTAAGTATAAATCATACATTAATCATATCCCCTAACCGCGAGTACATTTGATAGTTGAGCTTATGTGGACAACAATGCCGACAATTGTTATAGGATACTTATCTAAATGCTATCTAATCAAACAACAAGTGTGTTTTGACATGACCATATACTAATATGATTCTCTTACCCTCGAAATTCACAAAAAGAATATCTGAAAATATTTACTTGTTTAATTGCTTTCCGTCTTTACCTTTAAAAAATTGAAAAATGACAAAAAGATTTTAGGTGAGTTTTAATATAAATTTTATAAAAGACAAAAAGATTTTGCTTCTAGTTTTTTTTTTATTGACCGATGTTGGAACTCAAGTCTATCCAACCTAAAATCCTGATTGTAAGTCGGACAACAACTGCATCTTCATAAATGGTCGAAGTTGACAAGCTTGGAAGTTTAATGGATTAAAATTGAAAAATCTTGAAAACTCTTCAAGTATTGTCAGTTGGTAGTTGAATGAAAGTTGGTCTCATGTGTGTCATGTGCTAATTATGCAAAAAATCAATCCGTCATGAAAAAGATGATTAAATCCCTACGGTTGTTCTCATTGCGCGTTTAGCTTTGTTGTGTGTGCAGATGTAATATTCAAGCAAGCTAAAGGCAAAGAGGACGAGTTTGAAGAAAACAAGTTACGGGATTAAAGACACAACATGAATGCAAACAGTGAATCAAGAAGATCAATTCATAGCTGACCACTTATCAACACCACAAGATATATTCAAGGGGGAGTTTGCTGATGTACCTCCTGACTGTGACGCGTGACAACATCTGAAGATCCTAAAGTATGAAGAACGCACCATCACGAGCAGCATCCAAGGGGGAGTTTGTTGATGCATATTTATGTGGATTCGACTCAGTTCTCAATTCAGTTCGGTATTCACGCTGGAAGCTTATAGTCCAAAGCAGGCCATTAGAAATGAAGACCAAAGAACAAGCAACATCCAAGGGGGAGTTTGTTGATACATTTTTGTGTCTGTCGCTTGTTCTTAGTTACGTCAGTAATTGTACGGTCTTTGTTTGTTGGGTCTGTAAAGTTTGGTCGTGTCGACCAAATCAAGATATCCTCCTATCTTGATTTTGTATGACTTTTAGTTTGTTCGTACGAGTAAAAGGTGCTTCGCACGAGCAAGCTGCTTGCTCGTACGAGCCATTATATGTTTGCACAAGTCATTGTATGCTCATATGAGTGACTGTGTTAACAAATAACATTGCTTGGTCGTACTAATAACTTACTCATTCGTACGAGCCATAACTTGTTCGTACGAGCAACCATGTCTGAATGTTCTTCGTGTCTTTGTAGTGCTTCGTACGACTAGTGACATTCTTCGTACTGTTGCTAGATGTTAGCACTATATAAACAGACATGTACTTCTCAGTGAAGGGGGACACTAGAGTGAGACACCAGGAGCACAATGTGAGCACAAAGAGAGAACACTGAGAGTGTTTAGAGAGATAAGCAGTTTATTCAAGAGTCTATGTACTGAGTCTCTCTATAAATCAATATAGTGAACATTTGAAGATATATCTCTTGTTATATTAGTTGTGCTCTTGCTTTGGTTTGCATACACACTTGGATTCCGCACTCGTGTGTGTGTTACATAAACAAGGAAGCATGTTTATCTTGATCCTCCAAGTGGACCTACAATCATTACGTGAAGGGCGTCAATGGTGCAGGTTAGAAGGGGTTGGGGGGACCCCCCAAATTTTTCACTCAGTAGTGTTATATATGTAGCTTTCGTATAGAATTTTTTAGGTATATACGTTTGCGGCCCCGAGTTATATAATTTTTAAGGTATAATTTTAGGTCTAGTAACTTTCGACCCCCGATCGGAAGTCTCAAACTTCGCCACTGAAGAGCCTCCATCACCATGGTAAAAAGAAATGGGGAGAAGAGTCCCTTGCCTAAGCCCCCTTTGTAGATGGAATTCTTTGGTTGGGGCCCGTTCTCAAGAATAGATGCTCTACCCGTGTAAAGGATGCCCATGATACAACTCTTCCCTTCGTTGGAAAGCCCATGTGATGCATGATATTCACTAAGAACGACCAAGCCCCACTGTCATAAATGACCACTTCTATATTTAAGGTTGGATTAAACCTGTAAAACTAATATATAACATATAAGCGTTATGTTAACCATTTCTTAATTAAAACCCCATATTTGCAAGTAAAACATTATGATTTAAGGCACATAACAACAACAACAATAATAGAGCTTGCCTACCTGTTTTACATGTTTGGTATAATATTCTGTTCAAGGCCCTGATCCCATAACCTTTTTCCCAACTAGTAAAATTCTCCTTGACTTGCGGTGGAACTCGGTAACAATTTGGGTATTTCGGTATCGATATGTGTTTTACATTGATCAACACGTGTTATACATCAATTAAAACCATAAAAATAAATATTACTAACGGTTTCTAATACCGATACTAATATTATTTGGTCGAAACCAATGTGGTACTGAAACGGTACCAATTCAGTTCATCACGACAAAAAAAAATCAATTAAATTTGACGTGTTTGTAGGTCAAAATAAGCACGTCGTAACACAAGTCGATGACAACTATAACACAATAATAATAAAGTAAAATAAACTTAATTCTATAATGAAAACATAGTTAATGGATTAATAAATTAAATAATTAAGATATTTGAAATGGTTTACCCTTCCCTCTTAATGGTTTAGCGTCACATGTCCCAGTAGTTTAAAGAGTTATTCACAAAATGAGTCTTGTATATATAGTAAAATTTTCAAATTGTGGGACACATGTTGTTTCTGTATATCATGGTATACATGATTTGTATCTGATCTATACGAGTCTTGTATAAATAGTAAAATTTTCAAATTGCGGGACACATTGTTTCTGTATATCATGGTATACATGATCTGATCTATACGCACAAAACATAACTTATTACAACATGTGATCCAATTTGGTTAGAGAGCAATTATAAGAAGTAAATGTTTAGATGTGATTTGCTTGTAGATAAATTCACATTTATCTTGCAACTCACTATTTTTGTTTGAAATGAAATTAGTTGCATTACATTAAGACCTAGTTGATGTGGAATTTGATTGGATAGTAGTTGCAAATTGTAAATCAACTAGCAAATAATCCAATAATCCCACGCGTTGTGGCAGATTTCGATCAACATTGGTTTGTTCCATTATAGTACCGGCACTCACTATAGTAACTGAAATATAACACCCTAAAAACTAAAGTCATGATATGCCCAAAAAGATATTGACACTTGTTTTACGCCGATCAAAAACTATAGCGATACTAGCACGGTACCAGTATTCGTATAAATAAACTCATGACACGTGGTTGCGTTTAATTTTTTTTTGAGATTGTGATATAATTTTTATTTGAAAAGGTGTTGTATTCAAAATAACGGTACGGTGACAAACCGAGTCAGTACAGTCATATTTACAAAAGTCTTACTACACAAAAGTTGTATGATGTAACTCAAAAAATAAAGGTGATGTTTTACATCGATCGAAAAGCATAAAAACGAATACCATGATAACACCGATGTAACACTTCGCATTTCTGTATTTTCCTTACTTGGAAATTTGTTTTCACATTTCTATTTATAGAAACTTGTATTCGTTTTTTTTCTTATCTTGTAATTCGAGACGTTGATCATAATGGGAATTCATTTTTACATTCATACGTGTTATATTTCATACTTGTGTTATATACGTAATCAATCTTTAAATACTTGTGTTATATACGCAATCAATCTTTAAATATTTGTGTTGTATACACAATCAATCTTTAAGACGTTGACCACCGAGACTTAATATACTTAGAAAGATCAATCATACATGCATCATACTCACACAACACTTTGTTATGCTTTTAATACCTAAAAATGGGCTAAAAACAAAAAAGGGCATAAAATAACCTAGCTATAAAGTTCAAGGATTAAAACTGAACAAAACTCAAAGTTGGAAAACAGCTCCCGTCGTGTCACATAACGGGGAAGTTGTGCCTGGTCGCGTAACATCACCACATTTGAGGTCCAAAGTTGGATTAAAATTCTGTTTTGGTTAAACTTTCAAACTTAACAACATTTTCAATACATTTTTTGGATAAACATGAACCAAACCTTGTTCCCAACTAACTTACATGTTGTATGGCTTAAGTTAAGGTATCATTCCAAAAAGTTTGAGGTGCAAACACCGCCAATCTAATGAATATAAGTCATCAAGTAAACTTACGAGTAAAAAAATGTCCAAACTACACTAAGTCTGTAAACATTTGCCATGATTGGAATGTACTAGTCTAGTTAGAGTTTCACTTGGTTACTTGATGATTTAGATGATTAGTTATTTGTACATTCTTTATTTCACTCATGACCAACTGAAATCATCAACTAAGTTGATGATTTTGTGCTTTGGTGAATCAATACATTAAGGTTAAATGGATGGAATTCATCCTACCTCCATGCATGACAATATGTGACTCGGACTAAATACTTATAAATGTATATGAAATTATATGTTAGAACCGAATCATAACACCAACCAAACTCATGGTTGAATGTTATGTATTAGGGTTATATTTATCTTGGTCAAAGTTGCTCAAACTATGGATTCTAATGGGTTAATCGGTACCCATGAAATCACTACCAAAATAGTGTCCATAATGAATGTTTTTACATTAGATGTATTTTCTTATGATATACATACTTTCATACTATCTTAAAACCCTAATCTAACTCCATACCGAACTCCATAACTCATACGCCTCGTTCATCGTTGTAGGATAACCTCAGCATTTCCTAAACTCTCAAGACTCACCGCTCACGTTTTTTGAAGCTTTCTTTTCATTTTCACACTTTTGGGTACAATACATATTACCATATTAAAACTCACACAAACATATATATATATATATATATATATATATATATATATATATATATATATGCAAATACATTATTCATACAAACGAATCCAATATACATGCTTTATACGTTTTTACTTTAGGAATACATGCATGCTAGAAAGCCATACTTGCACTATACTTTGTCATTAATTTCGTACAAGCCTACCTTAACATGTATAACGTTATAGGAGTAGCACACCACTCGTTGATGGGTCTGTGTTAAGTAATACAATCATACTAACGGTCTTGTCATTGCGACGACAAGTTTACGCTAGTAGAATCTTTAGGTTGAGATGCATGCTAGTTCATGATATGTTTACGCCTTAGTATACGCGATGTTGTTGGTCAATACTGACTCAGTTCTTCACCATATCATCATTTCGAATAAAATTAAGTTTTAGGCACAACTCGATACAAATAAAGTTTATTTCGAAATATAGAGAAAAAATTTAATGCAAACATGTATTTAGTCTTTATAATAAAACAAATGAATGACAGTTATAAGGAAAAAATAAAACTATAGGATTAGAAGCGTATATTATTTATAGCAGGTGTATATAAAAAACTTATAAAAAAGTCAACTTATTTTTCACGCAAGTTGGTAATTGTTATAAACTATAGAGTTAAAACGAATATTATTTATAGTATAAAGTGTAATTGAAAAAAAGAAAAGAAAGTCAAAGTTGTCAAAGTTACTATTCACCTAAAGTTGATAATTGTTATATATAATATAATTTATATTGAAATGTAGAGAGAGAAAAATTTAACGCAAATGCGTATTTTCGTTATTATAATAAAACGAATGAACAAAAGTCATAAGAAAAAAAACAAAACTATAAGGTTTGAAATATATATTATTTATAGTAGGTGTATAATAGAAACTTATAAAAAGGTCAATGTTACGTTATTGTTCACACAAGTTGATAATTGTTAAAAACTATAGGGTTAAAACGAATATTTTTATAGTATAAGGTGTAGTTGAAAAAAAATTCAGAATTGTCAAAGTTAATAATTGAAAAAAAGTCAAAGTTATCAAGTTACTATTCACCTAAAGTTGATAATTTTATATATCTATATATATAAGCTAATTCTAAACAGAAAACCAACCCAAGTTGTGTAAACCCTGAAACCGATATGTGTGGTTGAGAGTGTGCCACATGTCCAGATCATCTTTTCACATGAGGTTTAAAATGGTCATTTTACATTGTCTTACACCCCTATACCCACATCTAATTTGATGTGTAATGATCTAGTTCTTCTTTTACTTTCTCTCTCTATAAGATCTTATACATTCAACAACTTATCATATATTTACCATTTCTCTCTCACCATCTTCTTGCTTCATTCATGGAACATATTCATCCAGGGTTTCTGTTACATCAGATCTTAATGTTTCTACTGAAGATCTCAATATTTCCATTGAAGATCTCTTTCTTCAACGGTTTGTAGAAGACATTCCAGGTTTTTAATTCATGTTCATCATTTTTATTGCATTGAATGTATTCATGTTCATCAGTTTAGTAAACATTTTTTGTGAAGCTGTAATAACTTTTTTTTCCATTGAATGCAGTTTTTCTCATGATTAAAATGTTGCATTTAATGGTTCTTCAAAATCTACTTAATATTTATTGTTATTTAAATAATTAGGGAAGTTGAACACATTTATTCAAGTTTTTTCTTTTTGTAAACATAGTTGTTGTTTTTTTCATTTAACGAGGGTTTTTCAGGTGTAGAAAATACTACATTGTATGATTCTTAGATATAAATGTTTTTTTCTTTTTTTTGTGTGTTTTAAACAAATAGAGGAAGTGTTACAAAAGTTTGGTCATTGTTTACAAATAAGACATTTTTAGTCAGTCTTGTTTTTTGATATGGTTGTGTGAAATATCCACAGTTGTAAATCTGTATTATGGAAAAAAGAATAATAAGGAATTGTATGTAATTTTATTTGACTTTAATTTTTTTTAAAGTTATTTATTTTCTTTTTACTATCCTCTAATGACTAAGGTATATTAAGTTTCACTTATTACGTTTATAATAAACATAATATTTTATTTTGTTACTTATCTTTTTTGTTCAGTTATCACGTTTTTAATTAACATAATATTTTATTTTGTTACCTTATCTTTTTTGTTCAGTTATCACGTTTTTAATTAACATAATATTTTATTTTGTTACCTTATCTTTTCTGTGATTTTTCATTGTCGGCCATGGCGTTGTTTTTTTTTTGGTTGTCGAAGATATTGATCCCTATTTGGTTTTCTACAATCCAAATGGGACCAAATATTGGTGTTCAAATGTGAGGCACTTATTTTTGAGAAATGGCAAAATGCGCTAAAGATATAAAAGCAATACGGTGTAGAAGCATAGTTGTTTATATAAGTCAATTAAAGGAAGAAATCCTTTATGAATTCATAAAACTCAATGGGTGGACCAAAACTTACCACATGTTATATTTTTTGTTTTTACATATTTTTGACAATGTTACATTTTTTATATCAGTAGCGAAAAGTAAAAATGTGTTATAACTTTCACTCATTTACATTTCCTGTAACTTCATATGTTAGACCTTTTTTTGGGTTTCAACAACAATTTTTTTCATGAGTTCATGAAATGTAATATTATAGAATTTAGAATTTACAAAGTTTTTAATTTGTAGTACATATAAACATATATTAATAACATAAGACAATATGAGTTGTTTTGAAATGAAAAATAATAGGTGTATTGGCGGTTAATATGGGGGAATGAGTTATTTCGATATTTTTGAAAAAAAGGACTTTAACGGTAATAAAAACACAAAGATGGGGGGGGGGGGGGGGGGGGGGTTATAGGGTGGACGAACTCTTTCAAAGTTTTAGGAGGTAAATGTGTTTCTTGGAGACAGTTTGATTTGACAAGTTAATAAAGCAACTACATAAAGTGGATTTTTCGTTTTTCCAAGATAAAAAATTAGTTACATGAGTTTCTTTCTTTACATAACCTTACAACACAATTTTTATCCTGTTATTTTATTCTAAAAAAAATATGAAATTGACAAAAGGCTAAAAGTTGATTTGACTATATAAAAAAGTAGGTAACAAAAACTTGATTTGACCTTGTAAAAAAATAAAGTCTTTAAGGATTTAACTAGATGTGTGTCTTTGGTTACATGACTTGGTTACATTGAGCTGGATTACATTAGACTTTTTTACATGATATTTTATTTTGTTAAAAAATATAGAAATTTAAATACTGTCTATTTAACTTAAAAGGTTTGCTTATGTAAAGAAATTAGTATAATTATTTTGTTTTCTAAAGTTCTAAACAACAATATATGTTGTAATTATATTAATAAAAAAGAGTTTAGAATAAATGTGAGAAATTGGATGGTAACGTAGAGAAAAAATTAAGTCTTTAAATTTCTTTTAGGTGAAAAAACAAACAAAATGTGAAAAAAAATATAAATGTAACATAAAAGTAACTACGTTAAAATGTAATATAAATGTGAATAATTCTGAAAATTCTGCACATAAAGTAAATAAAAAATATGTAATATAAGTAGAAAATATCATTCATATGAAACACTGAATACATATGGTATATTATTACATATTACATGATCATAAATTGTTTCAAAAACCGTAACACACTAGCAGATGTGTTGAGTTGAGAGAAGTTCGTTTACGACTTAAAATAAAAAATATACACAAAAGTTCAGATTAATTGTTCAATAAAAAAATGTAGCATATGAAGTTACAAAATGTAAACATGTGAAAGATGTTACACATTCTCTTTCCTCTAAAACACAAAGTGCAACAGTGTCAGAAACATATAACAACCAAAAGTGTAACATGTAGACTCTAGGCCTCTCAAGAATTGTATATTGACATATTTGTCCTTTTGGTACATAAAAGTAGCTTTTTGGACTTGATTTAATTACAAAAGTAAGACCACTGAATCTGAACCCCTAGGTTGTGGTCGGGTTTGCACGACTTATATGGGTTTGCAAAGTACACATGAACAAATATTCTACTAACATATTTTTATATTTAACATTGTTTAAGCGTATTATTTTAGTATTTATTATGATTCAATGTGTGTTATATGTAATTTTATAATTACATATACATAATACTAACATATTTTTATATTTAACATTGTTTAAGGGTATTATTTTAGTATTTATTATGATTCCATGTGTGTTAAGAGTAGTTTTATCATTTTTTTCATATGCAATTTTATAATTACATATACATAAATTGGTTTATTTACACATATGTAAACTAGTTCCTTTACACATGTAAATTAGTTATTACACATAAATAATTTGGTTTTTCATATATGTAATCATAAAAATACATATAATATGTAGCTCTGTGCTAAGATCCGATAAGCTCAGGTCTAACTTGATTAACCTAGTCCATAACGTACGGAATCCGTTTTAGATTAGGTGACAAATATAACAAGATTTACTTTTAATCACTGTTCAACGGTTACAAATCCTGGAACAATTGGACATAGCTCCGCCGTCGTGTCTTCCAAAACCAATACCTCACACTAACTTCGCACACCTATATATAGATAATTTACTTCCTGCAAAGTTAGGCTTCCACTTTTGTACGAATTTCGTCACCTTCGTACGAAGTGAGTTAATCACCTTCATACGAAGTTACATTGCTTTACCTTCGTACGAAGGTACATATATACAAGATGAAATCTAACATGTACACTCCTATTACATACTCGATATGACTCAACGATGTAGGCGACAAACATATGCATCAACAGTCTCCCCCTTGGATGTTGTCGTAGTCTCGAAGTCGTAGACTCGATCAATCTTCATAACTTTAATATTTTGGACATTTTCAGCATAGCAAACTCTATCATCAATCTCCCCCTTTCTTAGAGCTTGTATTGTAAACTTTATTCATCAACAAGCTCCCCCTTTCCTTGAGCTTCTTTTATATTTGATAACGTTCCAATCTTGCTCCCCCTAACTTTGAACAACCTGATCAAATTCAAAGTCATTCAAATAAATATTTCAATTTCAAATTTAGAAATTTATGTTCAAACTTCTATAATTTCAAATTTTAAACACTTTATCAGTTTTAATCCTTTCAGCTAACCAAGTCCAAGTTAATGATCTTGATTATCTGATTTGTCTATCAAGTTCAACTTAATTACCTTGGTCAAACACTTTATAAACAAACTAATACTATTTGTCATTTTCAAGTTTCAAATTAATGAACTTGTGATCATTTCTGAACATTTTCTTATTTGAGATATGTTTCAATCCATTGTTCTCAGATTATGTTTAGCAGCTTCAGATTTGAAAATAAGTAGTCCAACATCGATAGTCAAAAACTAATGTGAAAGTAAAATCTTTTTTATTTTTTAAAGTTTATGCTAAAACACACTAAAAATCTTTTTGGGCTTTCTGAGATGAAATGAAATAACTATGTACAAACATATTTACAGACAAATTTTTGTGAGTTTGTGTTAGAGAATCATATCAGTTTTTTAGACTTAACACTAGTACTGTTGATCTTGAAAACTTTATGTTCTAAATAGATTCACTTAGATTGTAAGTATACTGGTCCACTTAAACCTCTACACATTTCTCAGTTGTTTCAAGGTATGATATTAGATGTCTTAGAACTTGATTTAACAGTGTTTCCCATCTCAGAATGTACTCCCGTATCAAGATTCCTAGGATTTCATCTTACATGTGAATATATTTAAATGATATCTATATCTAGGTTTGTGCAAGACCTTGAGAGCTCAGGTTAGTACCACCGTACAGGCAGAGAGATGAAGGCTCGACTTAAAAGTGGTGTTCCATATTTGGAACCTTTTGTACTGCAATTGACAAATCTTTTGATACTTTCAATTTAATGCAATTTTAAGGTTTAAAGCAAAAGTAATATACAAGTTCTAGGCCATTGCTTACGCAAAATCAGAAGAACTTGTATAATACCCCATATATCAATTATCTATAAAGACCTAGTATCTCAGAATCCGACAATCTCTCAAACATAATTTTGGTGTACTAAGACCATCCATCCAAGAGATGTTGACCCACTTATTAAGAAGTTTTTCTTTATGTTTATATCTTGAAAACAATTTACTGAATGTGCGAAGCCTACTGGCACATTATCAGTGAGACCTGTTTGTTGATACACTTTATGCCCGTCACTATGCGAATAGGCTAGAAAGAGTGTGTATTGAATATTGTATAGATTAGATACGAACACACGACCAAGTGCGAACGAGAACTGGCTCGTACGAGTGACAATGTGCCTCATATGAGTGACAATGTGCCCCGTACGAGTGACAATGTGACTCGTACGAGTGATAAACATCTCACTCGTACGAGTGAGCTTATGTGGTTCGTACGAGTGACATCTTGTCCCTTGTACGAGCAACCATTCGCACAAGCTTCTCATGTCTATATATATGAGTTGTGTGTTCATTGTTTCAGTAAGTTTTGGAAGTTCCCTGAGGGGAAATACTGGCGGATTCTCTGCAGGAATTCCGCCAGCCAGACAAGATGTATACTCTTTCGGTATGAATGAATGAATGCTTCCGCTGATTTTGTTTCTACTCACTTTCTATAAATTCCGTCAGCCAGACAAGATGTATACTCTTTCGGTATGAATGAAGGAATGCTTCAGCTCATTATGGTTCTACTCCCTTCTTTATAACGTTCTACCAAATCGGTACTATCATACGCCCAAACTTCCATCTAGAACCGTCGTCGCCGGGATCAACAACTGGTATCAGAGCCACGGTACCGATTCATTAAATCTAAGATTTGATGAATCACCTACGCTCATGAATTTTGGATGTACGAGGGGGTTTTAGACGTAAAACATCAAATAATCGAACAATCCACGAACATAATGTAAAATCGAAACCATAGGATTATTAGAAACTGAGTTGCGACCAGATCTGTGCAAAAATCATCTTGAAATTCGAAGAAATAAGGATTCTGGATCGAAAAACGTAATCAGGCTCGTTTGTATGAGAGGCTCTGTGGCTCGTACAAGTGACAACTTGTCACTCGTACGAAGCACCACTCGTATGAAGCGCCACTCGTACGAAGTCCAGCTCGTATGAAGTGGTGACCAAAAAAAAATTTGATCGTATCAGCGAGATGAGTGCCTAGAAAAAATTTGGTGATTATAAATTTTTTTCGAGATTTTGACGTCGAATTCGGGCTATTCGGGGACCCTGTTTAGAGCTTCAGAGTATAGATTTGATGATTCGTTCACAAGATGTTGAAGATATTGGAGTAGTCACTTATACCTGAACATAAAGTTGATCATTTGGTGTAGTGACTTCTAATCGGCCTCAACGTTAAATCCGCATTTGATAAAAACTGCAATTGTCGGAAAATTTCCGCAAAATTTGGTTTTTTTGACAAGATGCTCAAGACGTCAGAATTGCAAAAATGAGGGGGAATAAAATTTTTCACGTATGTGTTAATATTCCGGCATTTTTGAAATTCGTGACCATGCAACAGTATTCGGGTGGTTCCGACTGCAGATTATCTGGGAAACACAGAGTATCGAAGATTCATTAGTGGTGAGATAAAGTTGATGTCTATTTTTCATAGAAGTGGGGTTGCATAACTAAGTCTTGGAGGAGTTGTTCATCGGATTTAGTAGTTATGGTCACGTTGATGCCTGAGTCTTCGTACAAGCCGGTTACACACACGACTGCTTAGTGGTACAAAGTATCCAATTTAACTCCGCATGGCAAATGAACTATTTTCCGGACTAACCGCCAGAAAATAAGGATGCTTTGTGGTTTCAGTTGTCACCGGAATTAATGAGGAAGCCTATATACTTGCAATTCATGACTAAAGAAGATGATATAATAAATCTTCCAAACAAAAAGTGTGTACCAGTTGCTCACGAAATAGACTGTCCATTGGGAGCTTCGTGATCAAAGGATGTTCAGAATTTTCAGATCATGATACAGATTGATGCTTAAGGGTTAAATACCTGATCCTCGATGTGGAAGTGGACGCACATACGACAGCTTATCTTTAACTCTGCAAGGCAAATGAACTGTTTTCACGACTGACCGCCAGGAAATGAGGATGTTTTGTAGTTTCAATTACCCCATTCCAGCGGAGATAGCTATATATCTGTTGTTATGACTAAAAAGGAAGAATGTGATTTTGATTATCAAAGAATGTTTCCCAGATTCGATGTGCTACCAGATAATATGATTCCGATGATGATTTGCTGATTAATCGTGATTACAAAAATCAGGATTTCAAATTTACGTGGATATTTATTGACTTGAAGTTTATTGTTGTGGTGATTCAAAGTTTCTATCAATTATCGGTTGGGTTTTGAATATCAGAGGATCCAGCATTGGAGGAGTGCGCTAAACCAAGCGCGGATGTGGTTAACGACGAAACAGAGAAGTTGCATTGATTAATTTTAAGTTGGTGGTTATTCGAGAAAAACTGTAGATCAAGCAAATCAGAGGAGGTCTTGAACCGTGCAAACAAAGACCTGAAGATTAATTTCTGGAGAAAATTATTTCAGGGGGAATGTTGCTTAAAGTAGATAATGCAAACCCGGATCATCAATCAAGGGGAATTTGTTGACACGTTCTATGACATTGACAGATACCTGATTGAAGTTGCATAATATTCAAACACATCTCTCAGGTTTCAAGATCAAGATCAAGCTTCGACAGTGACATCCAAGGGGGAATTTGTTGATGCACTTTATGTTCGTCACTGTGCAAAAAGGCTAGAAAGAGTGTGTATTGAATATTGTATAGATTAGATGCGAACACACGACCCAAGTGCGTACATGAACTAGCTCGTACGAGTGACAGTGTGCCTCGTATGAGTGACAATGTGACTCGTACGAGTGATAAACATCTCACTCGTACGAGTGAGCTTATGTGGTTCGTACGAGTGACATCTTGTCACTCGTACGAGTAACCATTCGCACAAGCTGCTCATGTCTATATATACGTGTTGTGTGTTCATTGTTTCAGTGAGTTTTGGAAGTTTCCTGAGGGGAAACGCTGGCGGATTCTCTCAAGGAATTCCGCCAGGCAAACAAGATGTATACTCTTTCGGTATGAATGAAGGAATGCTTCCGCTGATTATGTTTCTACTCCCTTCTTTGTAACGTTCTACCGAATCGGTACTATCATACGCCCAAACTCCCGTCTAGAACCGCCGTCACCGGGACCCACACTGTTTAAACATTTTGACACAACATTTCCTTAGCATACTGTGATAGCCCATTGATTCTATCATTTCCTCTTTTTACACGTAAATATTTTTTGTCTTTTTCATGTTTTTGAACATTTTCAAATTTTTATATGTTTTTTTATTTTTCACAACATATTTCTCCCCCTAAAATCAAAAACATATTTTTGGATTTTTGTTTTTAAAGAAAGAAACTTGAAAACTAAAAACTTGACAAACCGATGAGAATTACTTCAAATCGTCATCCATTTCTACTTCACATTTCAGTTTATCTTTTACCCCCCATGACGACAAAAACATTGATTTCACTGGTTTTAAAAACATTTTCAAATCTGTTTTATCAACTAATTTTGTCTATTCAACAGTGAGGCATTTGTGAAATTTTCAATCTTTTTTCAAAATAATAAACATTTTAATAAACCCATCAAGGCCATTTCTGAAAATTTTTCATATTAATTCGGCCAATCTCCTTGTCATGTGCCAAGGGACTTCATTATTGATGATTCACTTGTAACTCAGAATCCCTTGCACAATCAAACAAACTGATTATTTGAATAGTGACGTCCAAGTTTTTTCAGTCTTGAGTGCATTATCATCAACTTTTTGATCCTTTTCTTTTCCTTTCTTCTATTCAACCTTCTCTGACTTTTCGGTTGAAACAGATTTGCTAATCTTTTCAAAAACCACTTTATTTTTCATCACTGATGTTTGGTTTTTAAACATTGATTTCTTGAAATAAAATGAAGAATCTTTTTGTTCATTACTTTTTGAAGATTCACCAGTTTCAATATTTGAAAACTTAGTATTAACTAGTTTCACTTTGTTTGTAGATTCTTTGCTTCGTTTCCAAACTTGAGTTGGCACAAACATCGGTGATTTTTGTTTCACATCTTCGGAATTCTTCTTAATATTTGAAAAAGGTTCAGGTTTCTTTTGTGGGCATCTTCTAGCAATGTGTACAGTTTGATTACATCGAAAGCACGTCTCGCTGTTTGTTACAACAGAGAATTCCTCGGCCTGTTTTCGTTGTTGTTAAGCGAAAAAATCTTCATTAGATTGGTTTGAAAATTGACTTTCTTTTATACTTTCTGAACTTGTAGGCACAAAAGTCGTTTTCTTTACAAATTTTGATTTTTCAAACTTGTTATAGTTTTTCTTATTATATCCCGAACCATTTCTTCCCCTGTAATGATTTTTCTGTTGATAGTTAGGGTAGAAATTTCTTGGTTTGGTATAATAAGATCTATCTTGTTTGAAGTTTGAAAAACTTAGATTGCTTGTGAAATCGTCAATTTTAGACATTTCTATCTCAACAAGCTTAAAAACTTTTTCGACTCGATCCAAATTTACACTCTGAATCGGAAATTCAGAATCAGAATTTAGTTGATTAGATCCACACATTTGTACATTAAAATATTTGGATAATCATTTGAACTATTTCCTGATTTATAAATATAGTTATCATGAAAGTTTTCGTCACTTTCAGGCTATGAACTTAAACTTTCTTTTTCAATTTTTGGTTTTGTATTTTCAAAATCAGATTTATCATTTACATCACCCAAAACCTTATCAACCACATTTTTAACCACTTCTGATGCAGCATCAACATTAGACTTTGAATAGTAACATCAATGTTGTCATGTAACTGATCTTTTTGTACAGTTTTTAACTTTAAATTCAATGCCTTTTCCACCCCTTCTGGTTTTTTCTTTGAATAGTTATTCCACATCGAGGGTGGAACACGATGATAACCCAAGCCTTTGTTGTGATAACCATAGACATCCCCATTTTCATCTTTTCCACTAGGTTTAGGAAGAATGTGATCCAAGATGTAAGAAGCCGTTGAATAACTGATCAACTTCTTATCAACTCGTTTCGTTTCTATTCTCATAGCTGATCTTTTTGTACAGTTTTAACCTTTAAATTCAATGCCTTTTCCATCGCTTTGGGTTTTTCTTTGAATAGTTATTCCACATTGGGGGTGGAACACGATGATAACCCAAGCCTTTGTTGTGATAACCATAGACATCCCCATTTTCATTTTTTCCAGTAGGTTTAGGAAGAATGTGATCCAATACATAAGATGTCGTTGAATAACTGATCAACTTCTTATCAACTCATTTCGTTTCTATTCTCATAGCTTCTAGCTCCTGCTTCAGTTTGGCAATCGTGTCAATATGAATATTGATGGCCATCTATTTATCCATGACCGTTTCCTTGAGCATAGAAAGCGTAACATTATCTTTTTTACTTGCATCATGGTATTTGTTGATAGTTTTGCTCAGTTTATCTTAGGCTTCTTTCGTATCTTTGAAATCATCTGCCAGGTTATCAGTATGATGTTTAAGTTCTCTATATCTTTCATCTTTCTCAACACACGACTTGCACGGTTCTAAACATTTTGTGCATTGTTTCTCTTTTTCAACTTCCTTACTTCTACTGTCTTTCTCAACGTCTTCAACCACAAATTTCTGATCAACTTTAGAAGTTTCAGGTTCCTCATTTGATTGATCCATCATCACTTTCTCAACAATAATTTCTTCTTCGGATTGTCTTTTTCTTCCTCGTTGACGTGAGCGATGGTGTGTCTAATTTTTAGATATAATTTAAGTACTTTTCACTCGTTTATTCAAGCCTTAATTTTATAAAAACACGATATATAACTATCACTCTCTACAACACGCTAGGGCAAGTGCACCCATCGTTAGCATAGTATAGTGATGGCAAGATACCGAGGTCGTCTAAGGACACAAGAGATTTTAATACCTCAATATCGTCGACATCTAATCTAATCAAAAGTTTTAGAAAAGGTTTTTAATAAGTAAACATGAAGAAATAAACTAAGTAATAAAAGAAATAAATAGACAAAATAGAATCACTTGATTCCGACTCATTATTAGGTATCCTCTAATGATTTCCATGCTTTGGGTATTTTTAAGAGATTACCATAGTTAAAGTGGCATGTCCCTCTTTTGGAGGCAACGCTACCCTTAGCCATATCGGTCTGAGTCAACAGGAATACAATCCCGCAAGGCCGAAATATTGAAAGATATTTAAGTAAGTTATTAATGCAAAATGTGGCATGTCCCTCTTTTAGAGGCAACGCTACCATCGGCCATATTGGACTGAGTCAGCAGGGATACAGTCCTGCAAGTCCGGGTTAAAGTTTTAATAGTATTTTATTTATAACGGATTCAAGCCTTTCTTACTTCCCCTGATTTGATGCTATCTGCCTCAAAGGAAGTCCTAATAAGCTTGAATCAAGTCCTCGCATGATCTATACATTGAACAAGGCAAGAACTTTACCCATACCACCCTTCTAACCCCCCTTCCAGGCAGTTAACGTGCTTTATATAGACCGTAAAGACACGAATAAGTGAATCAACAAAACATAAAAAATGATAGAATAAAATTCACTTTCAATATAAAAAACTAGCTTTTAAAGTCATTAATACATACCCAATTAAAATGTTAACCAAAGCTAGGAATTAAAAGTAATACATAAATAACTTGTCTTCACCAAGTGATGTAAGAGATTAGCCAAGCATGGCCTTTGTTTGACAAAAACTCTTACGATCAATCTTGGATCCCAAGACTACTACACACTCTAAAATGGATGATGGATGAATGTGGTCGAGGATGGTGATATTGTGGTGGTGGAGTGGTGGTAGGTGTGAGAGAAGTGGTTTGCCAAGGGATGAGTTTGAATGAAACCAAACACCCTTATTTATAGTTGAAAACAGACCATTCACACGGCCCCGTGCCCTGAGGACACGGCCCCGTGTCTTCCTTCTTCTTTGTCTTCATTTAATTCATTTGTCAGATCAGCCTGCTATACAGCCCCGTGTGTCAATGGCATGGCGTCGTGGCCATTGTACTTGTTGTATTATCCCAGATATGCAAATCTATAAGTTGACCACGACCCGTGCCCAAGGGGACACGGCCCCGTGTCTCTTGTCAGCTTCTGTTTGTCTTTTTCTGATCTTGAATCTTGGAGGGGGCCCCATGCCGACAAGGCACGCCCCGTGCCAAACTTCTAATTCATTGTTTCTAATCTTGGGGTGAAGCTCGGAGGGTTGGTATAGTGTGTTGTCTTCCCTTCTTCTATACTTATGCTAGATTTTATCGTTAAGCTCTTTTAATCCTGAAAATCAAAAGTATACAAAGAAATGCAATTTTTCCATCATTAGTACTAAGTTCTTTTTTAGGTCTTGTTTGTAGAGTGTCGGGAATCCAATTTCTTTTTATTCCTGTTTTTATATTATTTACAATCCTATTCGACATTATTTATTTAGAACACTTTGTTAAGAAAAATAAATATTTTTGGGCATAACATGCCTTTATAAAATTTCATTTAGCTATATACAAATTCACACACCTCACAGATGACCACTTAACACTCGGCCGAAAATGTATAAGTGAAACGTTCGGTGCCAGTATGGGACTTATACATACCATATGCTTGACAAGTAATCAAACATCCTCCTTTTTAACAAAATCTTTGTAAACATCAAGAGAACTTTTACAAGGGTAGGTTTTGGCTAGTGGTAGGATAGTTTTATTGAAAAGTGCCTAAAATCATAAAATGTTTTTTTTTTTTTGAAAATTTATTTATTTATGACTTAAACTATATAAGCAATACTATTGCTTATTATAGATTTGATATAACTAAGTCACTTCTTTTTATATAATTTTCAAAAGAACCATATTATACTAAAATAAAGGGGGTGTGAAAATAAGGATTTTTTTGGGTGATAGGTGGTTTGTGCAAAATGGTGTTTTGTGGGTTTTTGAACGAAAGGTTTAGACTCAAAGGGTTTAACTAGGGAAATAATTTTGTTTTTGGTGGGGAGATAAAAAGAAAATAAAGCTGAAGATGAAAAATAATATCCTAATGCCTCCATCATGTACTTAGATTTGTTGGTAAGGATCGGGACTGTATCGTCTTGTCAAGTTCTAGATTCGTAAGAACCATATGGCTATTCACACAAAAAACGAAAATGAGTATTTAGTAAAGATATAGATTTGAATGCTCGACAAAGGCTCAAAATTCACGTTTTTTTTTGTGGGAAAAGGGGTATAAGTGTAAAATTATATACACAATCAAATTGCATAAAGAATTGTAATACCATTTTTATGAATTTTTCTTGTATGGTTCTTTTTATCACGGCGCTATCGGTTGTAAACTTAATAAAAACATGAAAATTTTTAGATCTTGGTTTCTAACTTAAACTATAAACAAGACAAAAACAAACTAAAAAAATGTTTTTCAAAAAGATTTGGGGTGTTCTAGCGTTTCCAAATAGAGTTTTGTGTAAGGCTTTGATTTTAGGACAAACAACTTCAAGTTTAAGATTACCCCCCCCCCCCCCCACACTTAAACTACACATTGTCCTCAATGTGTCCAAAATTGGATAAGATTGATTAAATGTATACATGTGGGTTAAAAGGCAGACACTGGAGCGTGTTTGGGGGGACACGACCCTGTGTAAAAAGTGCCAGTAACAAAAATTTTCCAGAAATTAGGGAAGGGGGCATGCCTATGGGATACGACCCCGTGTCAGTGTTCGAAATTCAAAAATTTTCTGCAGACTTGAGGCACGGGGACGTGCTTACCTTACATGACCCCGTGCTGCACTTACTGTTTTGAAGATTTTACTTCAGGAAGTGCCTGTATACGTGCATGGGGTGCTGTTTCAATGTTCCTTGGGCCATTTTTCATATTTTCGCACACTTTTATTTCCAAAATACCGCATTTCATATCATCCGTCTTTCATCACATCAAAGTAGAAAATAAAGATTACAATAAGATAAGAGTTCTAGATAGATAGATAGTCCTAAGATAGACAGATAGATAGGTGGATGCTATACGAGATTACTAGACCCGAATAGCTTTCCCTAGATAAACCTATGAAATATTAGCAAAAACCAAAAATAGTATTCGGAAAATAAGGTTCTCTAAGCTATTCCCCGGGGATGCTCCTTTAGAGGTCGTTGAGCATTTCCTCAATCTCCCTCGAGAGGAAGATAAACGGTTCGTCATCGACCTCTTCTTGTGGAAGAGCAGCGGGGTTTATCGGAACTCAAAATATGCATTGATGGGAGGTTCCAAGGGTATCTCGTCCCACCTGGTGGGGTTAATCACCTCATTGGCAATGTTCCAATCATCTTGAGGCAAGATTGGCTCCATCTGGGGCATCACCAAGATGTTCAACCTTTGGTGAAGAAGGTTGATTCCCTAAAGCTATCCTCCAAGGCAATAGTGAGGTAGTTCACCCTATCCACGAGGACCTCCTCCACCGTTGTCATTTCTTTGACAGACTCTCGCAAAGCAAAAACATAGCGAACGAGAGTGGCTTCAAGCGAGAGCCTCCTCCCTCTTTGGTTGTTCCTTGAACTTGTTGAGGATGTGCCACTCTGCTGACTTGACATGCTAGTTGAAAATGTCAGAATGTTGAGTTTTAGATTTACAGACGTGGGTCATGGCCTCGTGCTGCATCAACAGTTCTGGTATTAGCCCAAAGAACCTTTGTCTAAGTTTAAAATTGTTTGATCTTTACTTTTCTGATCGAAAGAAACTTAAAACATTGTTGTATAATAGTAGTTTTGCAAAAATTTTGGCTAAAAACCATGTTCTAAACCTATCAATTAAAGCTTTTGAAGTTTCTAAATCTTCAAGCTTTAATGGAGGTTTGAAGGTTGAAGAAGGAGAAATGACTAAAAGTGGTAAAGACAAGAAGGTTTAAAGAAACCTTTTGAAGAAACTATCATTTCAATTATGCGTGAGAAATCAGGTAGGATCTTGGCCTTTTAGCAATGGGTCCAAACAGTTTCTTCTCATGGCTGACTTTATAGAAAGTGACAGCACGTTGACACGGCCCCGTGTCTAGGAGGCACAACCCCATGTCGTCTGCATGAGTCAGAGAACGTTGTCTGTTAGTGAGACACGGGTCATGTTGAAGTAGACATGGCCCCTTGTTAAAAACTATGGATGGCACGACCCTGTGAATTCTTAACATGCCCTCATGTTTGGAGGATAGATGGGGCACGACCCCGTGTTATTTAGGGTCTTATGAAGTTATGTCGGTGTTTTTAAGGAACTGTGTTTTATCAGGTGGTTCCTTATTCTTTGGAACAGCACTGAAGTGCTTAATGTACCTTAGATTCCAACGAGAGGCACGAAAACGTAAGAGGTTGTCGGAAAGGTAGAATTCTAGACTAGGGATAGAAGGACGAAACCATCCTTTATTTACTTTGTCCGGGCTCTTGTTAAAGAAGGTATAGTCGACTTGCTCTGGTCTAAACCGTTGGTATGAAGTTCACAAGCTCTTAAGGAGTCCTTCTGCGAGGTCGATACAGGGACGGCTATCAGTTTTGTTCTCGTACGGAGCTAGGATAGATTTGTTAGCCTCGGTGTTGCTTACTCCTGAATGTGATTCCATCTATTCCTTGATGCTTTTTTTTCCGTGATGAATATCGCGCCTTCATCATGGATTTTATTTCCATGAGCTTTTTGAGAATCCTCTTTTCTATTTGACATAGTTCTTCCGAACTTACGTCACTTATGGAAGAGTTTTGATGGAACTCAGAAGGAGGATGGTATTTATTGTTTTTACTCATGTCCATCTTAAGGTGATCGTTACGGGAAAACGGTGGGTCTAAATAGTGGGGAATGAGTTTTAGAGTGGGACATTCTAAATCTTTATGATCTCCACCACACCGTAAGAGTGGCGGGGGTAAAAATAATTATTAGCATCCATGATTGTCATATAAGATTTTAATCGTCCGGATCAAACGGTATTGTTTTCTAGAAACTGCTATTGGGGCACGGCCCCGTGCAGCGGGTACACGACCCCGTGCTGCAACTTCTACCTGGTAGAAACAGTTTTGAGGTAGTGGGAAACTAACGCGGCCTAGTGTTGATCAAACACAGCCCCGTGTTGTTTCTGCAGAGAGAAGAAAAAATTTGAGGAAAAAGAATAAAAACCTAAAAAGAAAAATTATAAAAGAGTAAAAATGATTAGGTTGCCGATTTTAAACTTTGTTAAAATCCTTGTGTCCCCGGCAATGACGCCGAAAACTTGACGTGAGCGAGGGTGTGTATGATTTTTAGATATAATTGAAGTACTTTTCACTCGTTTATTCAAGCTTTAAATTTATAAAAACACAATATGTAACTATCACTCTCTACATCACGCTAGGGCAAGTGCACGCTAGGGCAAGTGCACCCATCGTTGGCGTAGTATAGTGATGGCAAGATACTGAGGTAATCCAAAGACACAAGAGCTTTTAATACCGGAATATCATCGACGCTAATCTAATCAAAAGTTTGAGAAAAGGTTTTTTAATAAGTAAACATAAAGAAATAAACTAAGTAATAAAAGAAAAAAATAGACAAGATAGAATCACTTGGTTTCGGCTCATTATTTACGGATCCTCTGATGATTTCCACGCTTTGGGTTTTTTAAGAGATTATCTTAGTTAAAGTGTAACACATGTTAAATCGTGTCCAATAGTATAGTGACACGTGTTGTATTTTAAATATAGTATGTTTAAGACCAATAAGGACTAAAGGCTTCAACATGCTCAATCTGAGCCTCTGAGTGATGGTCCGAGGTCAACATGCATAAATAACAGCCTCTGAGTGACTAATATGTCAACATGCTTAAATCATTAGCCTCTGAGTGACTAATATGTCAACATGCTTAAATCATTAGCCTCTGAGTGACTGATATGTCAACATTCTTGAAATTTGGCCTCTGAGTGACTGATACGTCAACATGCCCAGCCTCTGAGTGATCCTTTGCGAAGTCCTAACTCTCATACATGCCAAATGTTGGACGAGAGGGTTCCATTTTGTAAATATGTGAAAGTTGGTTGATGGAGGGATTAAAAGTGTCAACATGTTAATTCTTACCTCTGAGTGACCTTTTAACGAACCGAAAGCTCGACAATGTCCCGGCATAATCCCGGGTATGCCAAGTATTGGCTAAGGAGGGCTAAAAGTGCCAAAACAGTGTTTTAAAAGGTTTTTAGAAGCTTTTTAAAGTTAAGGGGCTAAAGTGTCAAACTTTGAAACTGGCCAAGGGGCGGTCGCGGGGCGCGAGAGACCAGGCCTGGGTCTCTCGCGGGGCGCGAGAAAGGCTCTACTGCAGAAAATTGTTTGGCAGCCAAGCAAAACTCCACAAAACCATTAATTCGAAACCATGGACTTGTAATCAGCTATGCCACGTTTTGGGACACTTGTAAGCTTCCTCCTACACCCCTAAACACCTGGCTTCACCTCCTTTGAGCTCTCCAACTATAAATAGGTGCTTAAGTTCACATTCCAACTTGCACCTTTCTCATTTATTCACTCTTCTCCCTCCTCGGGAAGTTCCTAGCTGAAAGGAGCATCCAACTTAGTTCTCTTGCATTTTAGGAACCTCTTGTAAGTGTTCTTTGCTCTTGCATTTTCGTTTATAGGCTTTTATAGCCAAAAGTCAAGCGTTTTACGGAAAACGCTTTGACTTTCAGTTAAGACCATTATGGTCCAGCCATTGTTCGAAATGAACATGGCTAAGTGATCATAATAAGGTAGGTGTTAGTCCCTATAAAGGGCACCTCCTGAAGATCACGTTTGCTAGACCAATTGACGGGTCAAAGTTATGATATTAAAAAGTCAAACAGGCCACTTTTCAGAAAAATCATAAATTGATCTTATATATGTAATGAAACCTGTTTTAAACAAGTTGGTAATAATTATTAGAACATATAAGAACACGTTCGGCTCGTCAATTTCAGTTCTAGGGTCGGTTCGCAACCGAAAGTCGCGAAGTTTGACTTCCGCTTTGACTTTCGATTCTGACCCGATTTAGATTAGTTACATACTGATCTAAAGTTGCATTATGATCATAATATAATGTAGCATAACCCTCTGAGGTTATATTACATGATCATAATCAGAATCCAAGTTTATGCGCAAGTTTCATAATTATGTCATTTTGACCAAAATGTCCTTTTTGCATAAAACAAGGTTTTAAATGGTAATGAACTTGAAAATGAGTTTTCTACTGGTTCAATATTATAAGTAAGATTTTTTGGGATGTTAGACCAAGTTATAAACTGAGTTTTCAAGCAAGTCCTTAAACTATGTCGATAAATGACGATTTTAGCACTTGTGGCTCATAAAATGATTTTAATCAATCTTCAAGGTAAATCATTTACCCAATGATATATTATATTAAATAACATATTTTAAACATTTTAATCTAACCCTAATGTCAGATTTCAGCAAACATCGCATAACACGTCATTTTATGATATAAGCGTCGTTTCGGCGCATAGTATGGTTTTAAACCATATTATTGACAAAGACTTGATACCTACTGATTTTATAACTTATTCTAAACATATTTATAGTAGGTACATGTTATAAACTCAGAATCCCAAATAATTTTAAACTATGTGTAAAATGACCAAAATGCCCCTTCAGTGCATAGTTTGGTCATAAAAGGTGAAATTACACATATAATCGGTATCCTACTGATATTATATCACAAATAAAATATTTTTCCAGAATACTCATGATAATAAACTTAAAATATGTTCAAGTTCCTTTTATACGGTATATAATTACCGAAATGCCCTTATGAGGCATAGTTTTGTTTTAAAACCATAACGGACATACAATTGATATCCTACTGATATCTGAACTTATTCAAAATATAATGGCATATAGAACTTGTCCATGACTTATCCGGTTACCCTATATCGCTAATATGTGCTCGGTTAAGTATATGTAACCATTTTACGAAAATTAACCGAAACGGGTTTAACCTTGTCATTTAAGTCTCAAAATCCAGAATATTTATAGTTTACCCATATTATACAAGTCAAGGTACTTGTTGAGATTAAACTACATTCTATCCAATCATCGTTTAATCTAGCGTCATACGTTTTGATCAAGTACGCTAGTCGGTCTAAGTCAGTGACTTAAATAAAGACTGTTAGTATTTAATTAGTTAGTTTATGCCATAATCCAGACTAGAGACTTGCCGGTAAAAGCTATCTACACTTAGTCCTTTTTGTGTACGGCTGAGTTATTTAAAATTAAAAGAAGACTAGCTCAGGTAAATACTCTCGACTTATTTTCCCTATACGGGCTTAGGTTACGGTAAATTATTACCGCTTGGTCGGCAATGAGATTCAATCGAACGCCGGTTCGGGGATAGTAAATCCGTATATTCTGTTTTAATCAGTTTTGTTTGATAATTTAAACATCGCGGGTTAACTACCGTGTCCTGGATATCCTCGGCTCGTTACAATAGAATGGCCACGACCTTAGCGTGGGTGTAGGCATACACCCGATAGACGCTCAATTATGCATTCCCACAAGGTTGGGAGGAATTGACTCTTTCATGAGTCCAAAGTGGTATGTACGTTAATTGTGTCTCGGTCTCGGTACCGGGCCCTGTATGTATGACAAACATGTAAATCTGTTAACAAGGTTGGACGGTCAATTAACCCAAGTTATAAAAAGGATTTTGTGCTGATATGCACTTAAAACATTTTTAGAAATATTTTCAAAATGAGTCAGTTGGGTGTATTTACCAGCGAAAGCTGACGTATTTTCAAAAGACTAATCTGCAGGTACAATACGAAAATAGGTCGGAAGTGCTCGGTAGTGATAGAGGATCTTGCAAATCCTAAATCTGCCTAAAGTCTGTTTTGTATTCTTTCCATGTACAATTTATGATCCGCCTGTGGATCTTCTATTACAAGCTTGTATATTATTTTGTATTTTCGAACATTCGGTTTGTAATAGTAATTTACTCCAAGACTTCCGTTGTACCGTGTTTAATTGACTATGATGATTATCAACTGACGTCACGATACTCCCCACCCGGGCCCACCGGTCTATAGATTTGGGTTGGAAATCCGGGGTGTGACATAAAGTGGCATGTCCATCTTTTGGAGGCAACTCTACCCTCAGCCATATTGGTATGAGTCAGTAGAGAACAGTCCAGCAAGGCCGGAATATTGAAAGATAATTAGGTAAGTTATTAATGCATGATGTGGCATGTCCTTCTTTTGGAGGCAATGTTACCATCGGCTATATTGGACTGAGTCAGTAGGGATACAGTCCCGCAAGGCCGGGTTAAAGTTTTAACAGTATTTTATTTATAAGGGATTCAAGCCCTTCTTACTTCCCCCGATTGATGCTATCTTCCTCAAAGGAAGTCCTAATAAGCTTGAATCAAGTCCTCGCATGATTTATACACTGAACGAGGCAAGAACTTTACCCATACCACCCTTCTAACCCCCTTCCAGGCATTAACGTGCTTTATATAGACTGTAAAGACACAAATGAGTGAATCAACGAAACATAAAAAATGATAGAACAAAATTCACTTTCAATATAAAAAACTAGCTGTTAAAGTCATTAATACATACCCAATTAAAAAGTTAACCAAAGCTAGAAAATTAAAAGTAATACATAAATAGCTATTCTTCACCAAGTGATGTAAAAGATTACCCAAGCATCGCCTTTCTTTTGAAAAAAAAAAACTCGTATGATTAATCTTGGATCCCGAGACTACTACACACATAGATGATGGATGAATGTGGTGGTGGAGTGGCGGTAGGTGTGAGAGAAGTGTTTTGCCAAGGGATGAGTTGGAATGAAACCAAGCACCTATTTATAGCTGAAAACAGACCATTCACACGGCCCCATGCCCTGAGGGCATGACCCCATTTCTTCCTTCTTCTCTATCTTCATTTAATTCGTTTGTCAAATCAGCCTACTAAACGGCCCCATATGTCAATTCACGGCCCCATGGCCACTGTACTTGTTGTACTATCCCAGATATACAAATCTAGAAGTTGACCACGGCCCGTGCCCAAGGGGATACGGCCCCGAGTCTCTTGTTTGCTTCTGTTTGTCTTCTTCTGATCTGGAATCTTGGAGGGGCATGACCCCATGCCAAATTTCTGATTCATCGTTTTTAGTCTTGGGGTGAATCTCAGAGGGTTGGTATAGTGTTTTGTCTTCCATTCTTCTGTACATATGCTGGATTTTGTTGTTTATTTGTTCCTTTTGTACATTTAAGACTTTTTAATCCTGAAAATAAAAAATATACAAAGAAATGCACT
The DNA here is from genome assembly GCA_947069175.1 of Scalesia atractyloides. Lineage (NCBI taxonomy): Eukaryota > Viridiplantae > Streptophyta > Magnoliopsida > Asterales > Asteraceae > Scalesia > Scalesia atractyloides. The sequence continues at coordinate 56,002,890 of CAMTDV010000029.1, forward strand.
TTTTCCAACATTAGTACTAAAAAAGGTTGGTTTTATACCGTATTTGATACAATTTATATGTTGCTTTGGTAATATCGTTGATTTGATTACTGAAGAAACCGCAAAAGCATTAAACACGTGAGGAGGCATAGATGATTTAATAGCATTATGAATAAAGTTTTCTTTAGAACAATATTGGTAGTAAGCAGTTGCAGCTTCTATTCCTTTTGGAGATTCATTGAAAATTATTTCATCACAAACTTCTTCATTTGTTTCTTCAGCAATAGCTCTTCCTCGAAAGGTTCTGGTTCTTTGATAATTTCGGCCAAAAGTGCACGAATTTTATTCTTAGAAATGTATTTATCCCAATTAAACCCTTCATCTTCATGTGTAACGACTAGAGGCTTATCCTTTGATCTTGCCGAACTTTCCTCAATTTGCATAAATCTAGACAAATTCTGAGGTTGTTGAGAATTTCTGTGGTAAATCGCTCTCTTATAATAATCATCAAAAGGATTCTGATTTCCCTGAACTTCTCTATTCGAACATTCTCTTTTGAAATGACCCTTTTCTTTACACTTGAAGCAGGTGACCTTTGATTTATCGAATCCCATTTTTGTGTCAGTACCAACGAAACAGCTCCTCCAGTAATTTCCATAAATCTTTCCGCTCTTCGGATTATACTAGCCAAATTCCATTTAAATCAATCAACTCTAATTCTTCCAGATCAATTCAATCTAATTCTCTTTTGTCATTTCTGGATTTCCGATCTTCCCTGCAACCAAGCTCTCATAAGATTCCAAGACTCAGGCAAGTAATGCCATGTACTGTTTAGTTGTTGTCTTGGTAAAATCTTGAGCATTTTGAAGATTAATAGCAATGTTGCAGTACAGGATATGAGGATTAGAATTATTCTGGCTATTATGGCTATTACAATTATTGAGCTCTGTGATGATTGAGGACTCTGTATCGGTGTGTTTAGCTCAAAACTCAAATAAGATGAGGAATCACAACCATTGTTTGAACTAATTGTTGAATAACAAGATGAGTTGTTTGCACTAAATGTGGTTTGAATCATTGGGCTTCGAATATCGGCTATTCCACTTCCTTTAAAGTAAAGATGCACATCTTGTTGAGCATTTCTATTCTATGTTTTAGCCATTTTGCGCATTTCAAGTTCATACCCTTCCAGCTTTTCGAGGAATTTACTCAGATTCATACAACTATACTCTGAACTATTTTTCAAAATCATTAAGTAGGTTGACCATTCACCCTGAGGTAATGTGTCAGCTAATTTGTCAACCCATTCATCATTTGTTTTGCGAATACCAAACCTTTTCATTTCTACAACCAAATGACAATATCTTTCAATGACTTGTTTCATCTTTTCTCCTCTAAAGGCTGTGAAAATATCAAACTCTTTTTTGAGTAATACCTTTTTATTTTTCATCATTTGCGTACTACCTTGAAATTTTACTTTAAGAGTATTCCACATTGGATGTGCACTACCATTATGTTGGAGAAGTGTGAATATATCTTCTTTTATTGCCTGTTATAGAATGTTAAGCAGCTTTTTCTTTCGAATAAAGTTTGCTTTCTCATCCTTAGTAAATTGTGTTAACATTTTTTCTAAACCATGATCTCCGACCGGATGCTTGTTTTACTCTTCGATCGAATACCAGCAATCCAAATGATTCGCCTGAACCCAATTTTCGAAACGTTCATACCAACTATTATAATCTTCAAGTCTTATCAATCTAGGTGGCTTCGCCATCGTTCCCATTTCGTTCTCAAGACTCATATTTTAAACGACTGACGATGAAGCTGCGGTTGCAAAGACGTTGTAGAATTCGTTATCCATTTTGTCAAAAAAAAATGAACAAAACTACTTCGTGCGAAGATAACTTGTACGAAGTTAAATCTAGTGCGAAGTTATCTCTTCGTGCGAACTAAAAACACAAAACAACAATTTAGATCTCAGTTCATACGAAGGTAAAACCAAAACTTGCCAAATTCTATCTTCGTGTGAAGGTAGAATAACTTTTCAAGTTCATCTTCGTGCGAAGGTAAACTTTCAATTTGACAGAATTTCACTTCGTGCGAAGGTAAGTTTATATTCATGCGAAGTGACTAGTGGGTAATTCAAAATTTCACGTTTTTCAATGATTTTATAATGATTTTGGTTGATTTTGGGTCTGATCTTTGAAAAATGATCAAATGAATGAAAAATGAATAGAAAAGAAGTGTGAGATTGTTGAATCGTGTTCTTTGTCTTCAAATCAAGCCTCCAAGCCCTGATACCACTTGTAGATCCGTGCTAAGATCCGATTAGCTTAGGTCTAACTTGATTAACCTAGTCCATAATGTGCAGAATTCGTTTTAAATTAGGTGACAAATATAACAAAATTTACTTTTAATCACTGTTCCGTTAATATTCAACGGTTACAAATCCTGAAAACAATTGGAAAGAGCTCCGTCGTCGTGTCTATCAAAACCAATACCTCACACTAACTTCGCACACCTATGTATACACAATTTACTTTGTGCGAAGTTAGGCTTCCACCTTCGTACGAACTTGGTCACCTTCGTACGAAGGTACATACAAACAATATGAAATCTAACATGTACACTGCTATTACAGACTCGATACGACTCGATGACGTAGGCGACCGACATATGCATCAACATAATATATCCTTAAATAATGTTAAATATAAAAATATAAATAAAATAATTGTTTATTAGCGTTTCTGTAATATTCAGAGTTCAGAAATGAACCCAACGCTATATATATCACTATATATAGTCTTAGGGTGGGGCTCGGCTACAGAGTCCATTTTTCCTACAAAGTGTACAAAGTCATAAAACACCACAATTTCAGCCATAAAACACACTCAAAACCCACAAATAACAGAGTGGAGATCACTAAAACACAATATCCAAATCCTAACAGTCCATAAAAACTTCAAACACACCATCGTAGAACTATGAATATAAAACACACATGATAATCAACATAATGATAATCAACATAAAACACACTGATGCTAGTCATTCAAAAATTAAAGCTTTATCATTCAAAACACAACACAAAACCCACAAATATAGCGTTTTAGTAATCTTCACTTTGTTATTTGTGGGTTTTGATTGTGTTTAATAGCTGAAATTGTAGTGTTTTATAACTTTGTACACTATGTAGGAAAAATAGATTTTTGTAGCCAACTCCCACCCTCTACAAATACATTCATATATATATATATATATATATATATATGGGAGAGTTTAAATGAGAATGCTAAATATTGCGAGAACCATGAGAACGAATGAAAAACCGCGAAAACTTGGTCAAAAACAATTCAAATTTAAAATTTTGTTTTTACACGTATCATTATTATTCGCATACAATGTTAGAAATTTCATTTACACGTTTCGTAATTTCATATATAAAGAAAATTTACACATGTGTAAGTTTGCCAGTTATACATGTGTAAATTTGTTATATTTACACATGTGTATAAAATCTAACAAGAGTGATTTTGAAAGGAGAAATGAATTATTTGATTTGTAAATTATTGCGAGAACCGTGAGAAAAAATGAAAAAATCAATCAAAGTTTTCAATACAAATCTCGTTTTAATTAAAATGCATAAAAAATAATTGGCAACATCAAATATTTCATTTTTTTTCTCAAAATCACTTTTATTGTCTTTTTACACGTGTAAATGGCAAACTTACACATGTGTAAATAGCAAACTTACACAAGTTTAATTTTTTTTTATTTACAAAGTCACGTAAACTTTAATATGTAAATTAAATTTCTAACATTATATTCGAATAACAATTAAGTAAAATTTTTTTTGAATTTAAATTGTTTTTACCAAGTTTTCATGGTTTTTTTATTCATTCTTACGATTCTCACTATTTAGCATTCTCATTTAAGCACAATGAATAACACATCGTACTTTCTTAGGCAACTGGCTCATGTAAATTTGTACCCTTTGTGGTTTATCTGATTATAACGGTTTTATAACAACTATTTAAAACAAATTATAATAACATAAGCTATTTTACTCAAAAGCATATGCCATGACATAAAAATAAAGAAAAAAACCATTTCAATTCCAAACTTGTCAGGTATAAATAGAGCCAAAGGCTTGATTTATGGTGCAGGCAATTGCAACCAAAACCTCCATAGTTTTACAACTCATTCGATGTAACAATTTTCGGCCAAACATGGAAAGTAAATATGTTGACCTTCACACCTTTAAAAAACAGACATGAAGGACCACACTATCTACACTGCACCTCTGCATCTTCAAAAAACCAGAACTTAATTCAAACAAATCCATCCCAAAAATCAAAAGCACAAGAATCTGTAAACCACCACCTGCCAAAACAAACATTCAACAATACTTGAGTAGCCCGTTTGAGATTTATGTCGTTCAGTTCACACTTCAGTTATGGCTGTTAAAAAAATTATCAAGAGGAAAACAAAATTATCAATCTATCATGAATCATCTTTATCATATGTGAGAAAAGAAAGGTTCAAACGACCAAAACAGGCTGGTTGGTTTGTTGTTTTCCAAAACTGTAGTTAGCAGTTTGGCCCCTAATTTTTGTCAAAACTAGCTGAACGCTTGGTTTTAAAATGCGTATTGCGATCCGATGCTTTTTGATCCCAAAATCCGATGTGTGATGCGCAATGCGCAAAGAGCACGCATCACGTATGCGACGTGTTCTTTATTTAAAAATACTAAAAAATATTTGTAGCTAATATTCACTTGGGAACCTTTAAACACTAAAATATAACATATTCTCATCATCTATGGTCAGATTTGTTCAATTAAAGATCTAATTTGTTCAAATGCCGGTCAAATGCATAAGGCGCCCCACAGACCACATCATGTGATGCGCGCATCATGGAATCGCAACATGCTGCATCATGTGATGCGCGCATTATGAGCTCCTGATGCGCGCATTTTAAAACCAAGGCTGAACACAAACGTGAACACCTTTAGACTTGACTATGTGCTGTGGCATATATGTAATATTGCGAGAGTAAATTAATTTGAAATGTTATGCCACTTGTAGCTCACCTCACGTTTTTTACTCTATGAGCATCTCTATCATGGTATGGTAGGAATGCCCCGAATCTGGTCCAAATTGGTAAGTAGAAAAAAATTTGGATATGACACAAATTGCATTGGAGTAATTATGTCATTTTAAGAGCCTGTTTAAGTTGGGCAAGTGCTGAAGGATGAATTTTAGCCATGGCAGTATTGAAGGCCTCTCCATGTAGGTTAGCACATGTTTGAAGGTTCTCCCTCACCGAGTTCTCCAGTGACAACTGATTTATCGGGTCCGACATTTTCATCTGCTAACAAATACAGAGATGTACATTTGTCAAGATACTACTGATACTTGAAATTATTAATAATACTTTCTGAAATGATTAATTATTTGCCTGTCTCTTCCTGAATTCTTTACTCGGAAACTGAGGTCGGCTAGAGCTTATACTATCACTGCTGCTATTATATAAAGTACAAGTAAAAAAATAGGAACTCAAGTTAAATTAAGAAAGAAAATAACCTCTGAAGGAATTAAAGTTATGCATTTATTCATGGATCGATTCTAACCTAGATTCGTCTTCAGTTGCGTCTTCACTTCCACCCAATAATACACTTGTACATACACTGCAAAGTACCAACAATTAGTTTCATGAGCAAAGATGATTCATATGACTCTGGAACAATGTTCGATGAAATCAAGTGTTAGTTATGTACCTCAATATTTGATCTAATTTATCAAGTACTTGAGGCAACCTCAATGTCAGGATTATAGAGAGTGCAAATCCAAACGTCTTCTTCTGAATGTAATTTACATTGTCAGCCTGCAACGAATACGGCGCAAATGATTTGAGAAAAAAAATTTACTAATACATTACCCAAGTCAACTAAACATGGTCGATTGGACAAATGACTTTTATGTGAATTTGTAAGTGTTTTGACAAATGGTCAACTAAGATTACTGATGAAAATACTAACCTTGTCAAGCCATACATCAACGAGACAAAGAAGTATGTTGTCCCCGGCGGAGAAACCGGCATTCTGAAGGAGCATTGAAAGTGATTGTTCAGAAGCCAATTGCGCCAAGAAATTGGTATTTGTTACCAAAATCCTTGCCAGAATGGCAGCTGCAGATGCTTTTACAGATGTACTCGTAGGAACACGGTCATCTCCAGTTAAGCATATAACCATCAGTTTCTACCAAATAGTTAACACATTAATATATCAACTGTAAATACATCACTGGAGATCAAGCATAAAAACATACACGTAACTATGAACAGGTCAATTCAGGCTGCATTTTGTTTCTAACACTGTATTTTTAAGGTATGAAATATCCTAAATCATATTAGTTCCCTAAATCTTACTAATATAACATATGTTCATTAGAAACTTCGACACGTAACATACCTGAAGAGTGCTGCTAATTAACTGTGGCCCATCAGAAGGAGAACACTGTCCACAGCAAAGTGATGATGATAAGTAAAATATTAAATATTAAATATTAAGAAATAATACCCAAAACACTTGGATACCTGAATGAGAACATCAATGACAGGTAGAATTGAAAGTAAGCCTCTATCGTTGACGTTTCCCACAACAATATCAAACAGCTTAGCAACACTCGAAGCATGCAAACTTAGAAACTCCGTTCCTCCAAGAATTATATAACCTTCAATGATAGATGCAGCAACCTAATATAACCAAATATATGTTATGATAAAACTAAAGCAAAAAAATAGAACAAGCTCTCAGTTTTAACCTAACCTTCAGGTGATCAAAACTTCTTTCCAGTATATCCACTAGACTTGGGAAGTATCCAAGCAATTGCGGGACCATTGAAGGGGCATTAGAAATTGTTGCTTCCCATAGCTGCACAGGTTTAAGTGTCCAATTTTGTTATAGCTATGCTATTTGTGGGATTTAATGTGTAAGGTTGTTGTTTGTCGTTTACCCACTATAGACAAACGGAGACTATATTGACCCATTCATATGTGAATGAACAGAAGTTTCCACACCTACTTACTTATTCTTAAGTAAAGAGAAGATTCAAGTACCTGCATGCTGTCTTCAAGTAGTTCATCAGGACTATTAATATCAAGCCCACTTACTAAAATGGGCAACAACACAGTGTAGCACATAGAGGACTTGTAAGTCAGAGCAACTACAAAGTTCTTGAGTGCCGTCAAAAGCTGAATCTGCAAAAGGCTTTCACCAGAAGATTCCTCCCACGACTTCAAATACAAATAATTCTAATTAAATTTCTTTACATCCATTTGTCTGATAATAATTTGATACATAATACATACCTTTTGAAAAAACTGAACCAATTCATTGGCGTATGGAATGATGTCACCAACGTAAGCAATCAATACGGAGATTGTGTTTAGAACTTGAACCTTGGAATCGAATTCCTGAACATCCTCAACCAGTTTAAAAGACAATTTCCAACAAACTGGGAGAAGATCAGAAAATTCTTGCTGTGAAAAAGATGCATCTTCAATATGAAAATACAATGAGCGAGATGCTGCCAACTGAATAATAAAGAACAAAGTGAAACTTTTAGATGACAACAGATTGAAAAGCAACTAAATACAAGAACTTTGTAGAATGAACCACCATACCATGACACACAAGTCTCGGTGCTGCAACAACTTAATCAGAGCACAATAGACTGGTCGTTTGGTATCATCTTTAATCTGCAGAAAAAGAAGATGCCATGACACGTAAAAACATGATTTAACAAAAAAAAAAGAACAAAACCCCAACAATAACAATTACACTTGATGTTACCTCAGAAACCCATTGACCAAGAATAAGTGCAACTTTCCTATGTATGATCCGCATGTTGGGATGATCATTTGTGAGTTCTAATGATAAAGCATTGTTAAACCTGTAGCAAGTCCAAGCATGTAAAACGTACCATTTCATATAAAAAAGAACTCAGGATAGAAAACAAAATTTTAGGCCTGTAAATGAACCGAATGTTCATGAACTGTTCGTGAACGTCCGTTTATGTTCGTTCGTTTATGTTCATTCATGTTCTATTATGTTTGTTTATATCTTAATAAATACATATGGAGTTGTATTTAGATAAATATAAACATAAAAGGGGCTTTCTAACAACTTATATACATATAACTCATTGATAATTGGGCTTTCCAGTAGAACTTATCGTAATTAATCAATAATCAATATAAAAAAACTACTTTATGCCCATTTATGTTCATTTATGTTTGTTCAATTATGTTCATTTGTGTGGTTTTGTGTTTGTTAAATTATGTTCATTTAATTTTGTTTATGTTCGTTTACGTTCGTGAACTGTTCGTTTAGATTTTAAACAAACGAACACGAACATGCCCATTTCCTTAATGAACGAGCACGAACAAAAAAAATTTGTTCGATTATATGTTCATGTTCGTGTTCGGTTGAACTTAAATGAATGAACACGAAATGTGTTCGTTCGGCTTGTTACAGGCCTACAAAATTTGACATGTCACAGAAACTATGAATCAATTAAAATGGTAACGAAGGCACACCAATCCTTGAAGCTGAGATAATTTGATAGCTCATAATAGATGTACGCAGCTGCACCATAAACAGCGTCTTTTAAAAGCATCCCTGAAGTAATATCAGTTACGGAAGGAGGACAACCATTCATCGCCTCTTGAAGAATCGAAACAACAACAGGGCCTAGCAGCTGCAAGTACAAAATGAGATCAAACATCTTCCGAGAAATTTATAACAACGATAAAATCATAGTATCAAACTAATCTTACTTGGCTATTATTGTGAAACAAAACGATATATAGTGCTTCAGCACATGGCCTTAGTTTCTCAGACCAAAGAACTGCATCCTGCTCATGGTGAAAAGACTCGGGGTTTTGATACCACTCCTCCAAATCACTTGAGGTTAGTACAAAGTACCTGATATAGACATCAAATACACAAATGATCTGTCCTAAAGTTCATTATATATAGAGTAAAGTACACGGATGGTCCCTATGGTTTACCAAAATTCTGGGTTTGGTCCTTAACTTTCCAAATGTAGTGCAAACCACAAGGACCATCCATGTACTTAAAGAAAAAGCTAGGGACTATATGCATCACAAAGTGCATACCACAGGACCATGTGTGTACTTTTGGAAAGCTAGGGACCAAATCCAAAATTTTGGTAAACCACAGGGACCATCCATATACTTTACTCTTAAATATATAAAGGTGGCTAGTTGGGTAGCAGCTTCTGGTGAAAACAAGCCACAGTTTTAAATTGGATCAAGTTGACCCAAAAACACGTCTTTTTGTATAACTTGTAAACTTTTAAGTAATAATAACTGAAGTAAATATGGTTACAAAAACAGTATTATCAAATACATTACCAATTAGGCAATTAACAATCTTGATATTTAGATAAAGTGATTTAAGAGATTGCATTCTTTTATAAATACACTTACAGTTAAATTTCAACCACATTTGGCCCATTTGATATGTTCCCTTATTTTAATTAGACTCATTAGTATTTAAAAAAAAAGCAAATTGACCTATACACATAGATGCAGATAAGAGAAATGGATAAACAGACTTGCGGTTTATTTTTCACCATTAGAGTAGAAGTACACAACTGTAATTAGTATAATTCTAGAGGGTACCCATACGTAAACTCTTAACTCTATATATAGTTGTATACAATCCTGTTGTCACATTACCACACGTACAATTAACATACGAAATCTTTTTGAGGAAAAAAATTGACTTACCTCCTTATCAAGACATTACACAGGAGTACGACCCTTTCATTGGGCAAAAGAGATGTGAGTACGCCTGCTACAGCACCAGAAATATTTTTCTTTCTTTGCTCAAGAGTGACCAGATTCTCGTCTACCACACGTCCAGTCAGAATTGGCTTGTATTCCTTGCATTCCAGAACTATTTTAGTCATAGAGATACACTGAATAAGAAAGTTGTCGAATGACATTATCTCCGGTTCGGGATCTATGATCTTATTTAAACAGAAGTCCATCACTAATGGAAGAACACACTGATCCCCAAATGAATAAGGATGTCTTGTCTGAATTGCCACTAAGATCTTCATCACCTTAGTGCATGCCCTCCGTATAAATTCGAAAAGTTTCGGATAGCGTTCACCAAAAGATGAATCTGCAATTCAAATATTATTTGTCTGGATCTTTATATATTTAAATATATTAAAAATAACTTCTAAATCAGAACGAGGATCCTCACAATACGGAAGGAGAGATTGAATTGCTTTCAACATCAATGGACAGACCTCCTTAACGGGCCGAACCTCCTACAAGATAATAATTAATAAGTTAATAACATAAGTTGTCGCTAAGAAAAATAACGACAAAGTAAATGTAAAAGAATCTAAGTACTTGTAAAGATTTTTCATCACTGGGAAACCCTGAAACGATCAACTGACGTATTATCTTTGAACAGAGAAACCATCTTTCACATGTTAGAGAAAGATCATCATGAGAAGCATTTGAGTTTGTAATTTGAGAAAGAGAAGAGAAGCCGTTTAATATAGTCTGCATATCACTCTGCCAGAGATGCCAACTGTAGTCGAAAAACTGAGATGTTATCTGCCAAAACATTAACGGAAAGCATACAGTAAGAATAATACACAGTTACAAGATAATGCTGGAAAAACAAAATATGTTTTTACAATAAATATGTAAAAGAAAACACAAATCTACCTCAGCAAAGTTTCTTTGGTCTGAAGCAAGACGTTTGGTAGATAATTCCTTCAATGTCCGAAAAAGAATCAAAAAGATCCTGTGTGAAGTTAAAACATCTGCTGATTGAAGTTGTTGAGCTAAAACGGAAAACAGCTCGGGCCTGATCAGGTAAGAACAGAAGTCATTACATACATTAAGCATATACAAAATAAAACCACGATTCAACTGAAAATTCAAATTAGTTCATTTACACTTTAGCTTGATTTATTCGTTCACATGCTATATGTCACCAACTGAAAATTTGGCTATTGCAATAAACAATGCTATGAAAAAAATAATATGCAAAACATGTGAAAATGATTTATAATATGTAAGTTCTAGGATCAAACTAAATCCAATAAAAGTACGGTATAAAGATCAGTCGGGCACAGAACTAATAATTGTGGTGAACAATATACAAGACTTTGTACATGAGTTAATAGAGTTGGAAAGCGTACCAATCTTTAGGATAATCGATGCGAGCTATTTTAGAGATTAGAACGGCCAGTGTCAAAGAAATCTGTGTTTGGGATAGAGAGTGCATTAAATGAGCATTTCGTACATACTTTTGGCGTCAAAATCAAATAAAGGCAAAATAAAAGTTAAAAACTCATTATTTAACTACATAAATTGCCAAAAGAACTATGAAATTGATCCATTTGACAAGATAATGTGGGTCCCACCTGATAGTTCTCTTCTCTCAAGTGAGACAACAACTTTTGCCTCAAATGTGACTTCTCCTCAGTAGTAATACCCCTGCAACATTTTCCTCAACATCAGGATTTAACAATAATTTTAAAAGGAAAACAAGTTAACCTAGCATATTAATACTCAAACTTAATTTAGCAAGATGGTAACAAAGTAAACACATAACCGTTACCTGAAATATACACAGTACACATTTACACGCATCAAAATCGATAATATTAATATATTATATTATATAAAAAATATATTAAACTTATTTTGAAATTGTTGAAATTAGAATTAGAAACTTAAAATTAGTAAAGGTTTGAATGTGTTAGAATTGTACTTGAGTATCTAATATTTCAAGTGGATTTATGAGATAAGATTGAAGTCAGTTTCAGGAGAAGGAACCCCAACGGTGGTTTTTTACCACCTAAGGTCATAAATGACATGATGATGTCTAATAAAATATATACAAGTGGAAAAGTGTGTCCTATAATTGATGCTCTAAAGAGTATTAGACAGAAGGTATCAAGTGATCATCTAGCACTTTATCATTAAGGCAGATTGAGAAGACGATAAAGAACTAAGAAGCATAAAGAGTTCAGCTAAATACAGAAACTGTAATTAATTTTAGGTCATATAACCATATAAGAATATATTGACGCTACATTATGCCGATATAGTTACTTCTCGAAATGATTAATTTCAAAGTTCCATTGGTAAAAAAAACTCAGAAAAGGGTTAGAAAGATTCAAAACTACAAATTATTCACTAAGAAGTGATAAGCAATAACACAAAAAAAACAAAACAAAAAGAAACTCCAATTTCCAGTTAGGTATGTTAGTAAAAGCAATAGGGTAAAATTCTTGAATTAGAATGAATATTTCATATGTTCCTGATAGTTTATATCCTTGTTTGTTAAGAGTTGCTTTGGATCATGACTTTCTATTTTCTCATCTATATAATACAAAAAAATCCCATGACTATCTTTCGTTTTTGTTGCTAGCATTGCTCTTATCGCTAATGCACTGCCATGATAGGAATGATTACTCTTTATCATTCCAGATTCTTATCTAAATTCTTGGTCTTGTTCTTTATTAACTTTGCCTATTCAGTCCATTACACCTATAAACTGTACTTTGCTTATTTGCTTGATTACTCATTGCAGTTTGTTCTTATCTACTTCCTTTTTTGGCTAAGAAGATCTCATAATCAATCTAAAGAATCAAAGACAAATCATGCAAAACTAGCTCCATAAAAAAACATTAACAAACATTGCCCTCTAAAACAACTAATATGATTATAAAAAAGTTGCTATGGAGATAAATAGATGACTTACGACGAGTCACGCTTGTTCCTCCAGTACCGATTAATACTGTTCTTGAAATACAAGGACGTCATTAGACGAACATCCGCTTGAGATACCAAATCCTTTGCAGTTATCACTTCCTGCACCATAAACATCATAATGCAGGCCATATGTCAAGTTTTTTGTTACCGGTAAGAAATATTCCGTAAAAATGTACACAATGCATAAAATATCTTTCAACATTTCTATGACAAGTCCCCTCTTACAGTATTCAAGCCAAACACAACTTACAACCAACCCCAACCCTAAGTAAATCCAATACCTAAAACCACACCGCAACTCATACTAAAACCTTAACTACATTCATAACCAACATGCACACCTACTCTTCCACTAAAAAAATACATATCATAAATTCATAATGTTAATGAATCTTGCACAATGTAAACCATCAACAACATGACTTGTAACAAACTTAATTATAATAAGTCCTCCCTTATAGAATGCAAACCAAACATCACTTATAACAAACCCTAAACTCAACACCTAAAACCACACCACAACTCATGCTAAAATCTCAACTACATTTGGATTTAACATTAACAAAATAATGTAATGCTAATGAATCTTGGACAACGTAAACAATCAACAACACCTGAAACCCTAGAAAAAACGCAATCTAAAGAAACTCATACCATCAAACAAGAACAAAACCCTGGCAAATTCTCGGACTGAGCAAGCGTGGATTCAGCAGGCTTGCGAACAGCTTCATCTCCACTAAGTGAATTCGAAAGCAGCGTGTACATCGCCGGTAAGTCGGAGACTGACAGTGCCGCCATCGGAGCAGATTCTGGAAGAAAAAAGGATACTGAAATGTTCAGATTAAGAACTATTAATCAGATGCGATGAAGATCAAAGATGTTTGTGCAAACCTATTTGAGAAACATGACTGAATGAAGGATTACCTGTAGGGTTTATGAATGGATTTTGTAGGGGGATTGGGAATTGGGAATTGGGAATTATTTGGAGTCAATAGTTGCTGCTGACAACTACGAGTAGCAACCAAAATTTGGGATATCTTTCTCTGTGTGTTGTTATGCCATTCTCTTTCAATTTGTAGACAGGTTTTACACTCTTTTCATACTATGATATGATACCATTTTATTTTATTCTGTAATCATATATGGATTTAATGCTTATCTATTTTTTTTTATAAATTATAATAGAGTAAAGTACAATTTTCGTTGTTGGAGTTTACATGTTCAGTCTCCAATTTCAAAAATTTAACACTTCGGTTCCTGTGGTTGTCGATTGCTCGCAACCAGATCCTTATCACTAACGTCCCGTTTGTAAATCAGTGAAAAGACCAAAATACCCCTGTAACTTTAGTTACCATTTCAGTCCCTGAATATATATGTTAAATATTCCCTCCAAATTCAAAACTTTTTTCAAATCTAGTAACTAACTGTCAATTATCATTAATTAATCAGCAATACGAAGTTAATAACAGTTTGAAATCTCGTATTAAGACATCTAAGTAGAATTGCACTATGTTTTACCTTTAGAACTCGAAAGGTTTGACCTGCATAAATTGCAACAGATTAACATTCGTAGTTGCAACTGTATTGTTGTTGCAAAAGTTGAACTGCCTTCAATTACTTAAAAGTGTAAACCATTTATTCTGGTCAAACATGTCATGCCTACCAAAGTTAAGTTATAAGCCATGGCTACCAACATGAACTGCCTTCAATTACAAGCAGGTTTGAGCATGGTATCATCCCTGATCTATTTATAATTAACTCACAACTGTTTATAACTCTCCTAAATTCTATAAATCCCTGATCAAGTTAAGACCTTTGTTATAACAGCCTTGACTTATTTCCAGGTCAAATCCATGTTCATGTTATAACCAATGCCTACCACACGGCCCTTAGTATAAGTCTCATAACTAAAGTGTATATCAACTGCTTATAACTCTCCTAAATCCTACAAATCACTCATAAGTTAAAACCTTTATTATAACAGCCTTGACTTCTTCCCTTGTCAAATCCATGTTCAAGTTATAACCAATGTCTACCACACAACCTTCAGTATAACTAACTCACAACTGTTTATAACTCTCCTAAATCCTAGAAATTCCTGATCAAGTTAAGGCCTATATAAAGAATCAAGAATCCTACAAATTCCTCAAGTTAATTGCTACCACAACAATCAAGAATCACTATTGTGCAAAACCTGCAACACCTATATTACAATAAAATCATATTGTGCTTAACTAGAAAAGCCATCATATTGTGCATAACTACAATAGCAATCAAGAACCTACATTAACTTACTTGCTTATATACAGTCAAAATTTTACATAATCAAAGTTCAGTTAGTACTTCCAAATCATTCTAAACTTACATATTAATCACATGATTTCGTAATGGGTTGAGATTGATTGTCAAATACTAAAACCCAAAAAACAATCTAACTAATAAACTCATTACGACTATTAAGCTTAGTTTCTAGCTATGCATCACAATTACGTGGTTTTGGTGACCCTAAAGAACCCCAAAACTTCAATACCGCACAAGCCTGATCCTTATTCTAACACGGACCGTGTTCACCACAACTTCGACACTAACACTCCCCACACGTTGAATAATCACTTGGAATTGGATCCTTATCCAACCGTTAGAGCTTTGGAACCTTAAGCTTGTTGCAATTTCACAAATTAACATGTTCATGTAACTGTATTAAGTTGATACTTACTTGTTAAGTGAAATTAAGCCAATGTCGTACATGTTACTTACTCGGATCGCATGATCACAGAATAAGACAACATTTGACCTTGATCGGACTTGAAACAACTGTCTTTATGGTTGATCGAAGAATGTACTTGGGCGCCAGAGGTGTTTTAGGGGAAAAGGATTGAAGTGTAGCTTACAAAGGTAGATAAAGGAGTGATATGATGAACATTGGATTGGTTTTAGTGAATTTACCAATTTACCCTTGTCAACGGTTGAGTTTTTTTACAGTTAACTAACGATGTTAACCAATAGGACCTGATTGCGAGCAATCGACAATTACAGGGACCGGAGTGTTGGATTTTTGAAATTGGGGACTCAACGTGTAAGCAGGTGTAAACCTTAGGAGGGTAAATTGTACATTACTTATTATAATAATAATACACCCTTTCTTCGCTCCTCCTCTCTCAAATAGGGGCGAAACTTAGTGAGGGCGTAGGCCCTGGCCCCCTTAGCCTTTTCGATTCATAGTGTAATTTTTACTTATATATATATATATAGGAAAAGGATAAAATGAGAACCACCTTTAATTGTAAGAACCATGAGAACTAGGTCTTCCAAAAGGTTTTTTTCAAAAAATAATCTCAAAAATCTTTAAAAAATCACTTATTTTAGCAAAAAAATAAAAATAAAAAACGTACATGCAAAAATCTACGTTGGATGTGAAAAAATTACTTCGCCATAAACAAACTTACAGCGGACGTAAACAAAATTTACATCAAGCGCAACGACTCAACAATTTTTTTATTTTTACAGATGTGTTTATAACATTTTCATCTGCGTTTGTACAAAAAATTGTGGCCCAACTCACGCAGGAAGTAAGAGTTCTTATGATTCTCACAACTTGTAGTGGTTCTTAATTGGACCAAATCATATATATATATATATATATATATATATATATATATATATACACGTATTGAGTCCGCCAACATATTTTTGGGTCTTGTGGCTTTCGGCTCCCTTAGATTTTTTAGTCAAGCTCCGTCATTACTCTCAAGGTCTCCCACGAATGTCTTCCCTTACAGATGACGATTATCCCATTCTCTCCAAAATTGATCGCAAAGAACATTTTTCTCCTCCACGCGGGCTTATGAACATTCTTTGGAGGTGTTCTTACTAGATAGGTTTTTATATACCGGAGGTGCTCTTACTAGACAAGTTTTATAAATGTTTTTCATATTTGTTTTGCTGATTGGTGTTTTCAAAGATGCTTGGTTAGCAAAATTATTTGGCAAACATATATAATTTGTTAAAGAGACTAATGTGAATAAAAAATTTAAATCATTGAAAGCCTCGTATATTTGGTGTGAAATAAAATGAAATGCAATAACATTTGTTACTAGTTTTCAGTACTAGTGGGAAGGCCCGAGCGTTGCAGCGGGTGTCCCGACTGAATCAGACTTAATTATGATGTATATTACGAACCACGACCCATACCGAGGTTCTAACAATTTATTCCATGTAATAAAAAACAATCATAGAACCTATAAGGTCACAACATGCAAATAAAGTCTAGAATTTTAATATGAAGAGCCAAGTTTATTAAATCATAAGAAATTTTCATCAAACATCAAAAGTAGGTTTATCCACAACCTTATTAACAATAATGATATTAGATGTTAAATGTGACCCACTATCGTATTAATGGGTTGAAATGGCATTTCCACCTCTACATGTGATCGGCAAATATGTATGTCTTTTGTCCAAAGCTAACAACTTTGGCTTGGTGTTCCGTTCTTTTGCATCCCTTGCATCTCTCTCTATTTACTGCCACATGGAGATGATAAAGTGTTACTTGTTGGAGCACTCGATGATCATCAATTACGATGGAACAATACACCATCGTGAGCCTTGACCTTGTATTTCTTCTTCACCTCCATCTCCACCTACATCGTGTTACTCTTGGCTATATCCTAACCATCCACTCCCTCTTAATAGCTCCCATCTCCACAATTAAGTGTGTTACCCATTCGTAATCAATTGCGAAATGATGTTGCTAGCCTGTAACCTCATGTGCCGTATAGGAATCCTACACTTGATTAACAGTGGCTGCAACAGAACTAATGATGCTTAGTTGTTTAATTATGTACTACACTTCACTATTATTCCACGTTCTTGAATATCTACACAAAGTCATAAGTGGAAGAAGCCGGTTAGAGGTCTGATTCTGGTGTAGCAATCATGGAATCAAATACCATTAGTTGTTTACAAAACAAAGTACTTTGAAATTTCTTGTCACTTCGACAGAGATAACTTGTTGATAAGATAAATGTGATTGAATTTTCAGGTGAAAGCCAAAAAACATGACAAAAATGAAGAAAACTTTTCTCTAGCTATTGTATTTTTTTCATTAGCTTTCAAAATTATTTTAAAAGACATTGTTTAATTTATCTTGATACACTTTAGAAGGTATAACAAAAAAAACCTGTGAAAAGCACAAGTATTTATTCAATGAAGTAATTACACAAAGATGTGTAGCCACGTGTTAAACCGATGCTATGAAATGCTCTATTTCTGCTTTTAAGCTGCAAAAGCTGATTTTATTTTTCAAACACCTGGATGGCTTCGCAGAAGTCAGAGGGCGGATGCGGTCTCATTGTCCACATGATTTGACTTTCAAAGCTCACTAACACCTGTTGGGTAATACAAAAGAAATATTATATCATGTGAATTGGCTTCCTAAAAATGAGCTATAATTAAAAGTTAAAAAAAACCTTAAACGAAAAATACGGATAACAATATTCTTAGGTTAAGATATCTGAAAGCGGCACGTGTTGTCAAGAGCAACGAGCATGCAACGCATAGGGTGGTGAGCTTGGAGATTTAAAACTGAAGTGGAGATGAAAATAAATTGTCTGCTATGACACTTTACTTGATCCTTCAAACACAATATATATATATATACACACACCCGTCAAATAATAATCACTTGAGGAAGGAGATTAAGTATTCGACATATGGGTGTTCACGATTTGGTTTGGCCTTTTTTTTGTAAAAAAACTAGGCTTAACTGCTAACTCCGTTTTCAAACAAAGACAAAGGGTTTAGTTTTAGCAGTTTAAACAACTTTTCCGCTTTTTCCAAGACTGTTAACTTCTATAAAACTGCTTAAAACGATAAAGATTGTTCTTAAATGTTATACAAAAAAATAATATGTTGACGAAGCGCACGAATCCTTGTTGACGAAGCGCATTCTATGAAAAAAGGACTTATCTATATAAGAAGTAATTTTAGAAAAACATATAACTAAGGTAAACAAACAAAAAGATAAATGCAATGCATTAGTGCAAGAACAAGTGAGTATTGAGATGACACTCTGACATTATATATTTGAAATTAGTGCAAGAACAAAAAGAGAGTCAGCATAAAAATGTCGGCGAGTACATAGGTTTTGTGAGTGTGTCAAATTCGTGGCTTTGTATACATATTGCAACACCTCGTCCGACTACAAGAGTCGTTAAGTGAAAACCTCGTATCAAAAGAGTTTGATATTGCAATACAATTAACCAACTAAAACAAGTTCGTTAGAGTTGTGAAAACGTTATAGCCATGAATCTTGACCAAAACGTTTCTTTTGTAAAAACCTTGTAATAGATTGATTCAAGAGAAAACTCCGTATGGTTTATATCTTTAAGTGAAAATCATTGCGTGACATTGTTCAAAACTATTTGTCTGTGTTATAAACCATTTGTCCGTGTTATAGATCAATCATCCATGTCATAAACCAATTGTCCATATGGTAAACAAATCTTTCGTGTTTTTAATTGTGAAAACTTTTGATGGCTCTTTAATGAACACATTCAAACCTTTGTTGACTATACCACCAAAGGGTATCTTTTATAGACCACCAAAGGGTCTATTTAACTAGACTAACAAATCAACAAATGATTTGTTAATCAGAAACAGTTTCTGTCATTACCCAAACTTCCACCAAATCCAGTGAAAAGTCCGATAATGGGATTGTCAGTCCTATGGTACCATAACATACTACTGGTTGGCTCGGCCAAAGCTAATGAATGCCATTCGTGTTATGGATAATGCATCAACAAGTTGTTCACATTATTGAAACCGTATTGTTTATATATATAAACCATAGACATTGTTTTTTTTTTTTGAAAACTTGAATATGATTTAACACATATGAGTCACCCCAAAACATATTCAAAACGTAAAAGAGGGGAACTATATACTCACTTTGAAAATCATTTTATATATATAAAACATGTATATCGTTTTGAAATCTTGAAAATAATTACAGGCACATATTAATCACCCAAAAACATTTGAAAACGTAATAGAGGGGGCTATGTACTCACTTTGAAAATCATTTTGTATATATAAAACATGTATATTGTTTTTAAATCTTGAAAATAATTATAGGCACATATGAATCACCCCAAAACATTTAGAAAATGTAAAAGCCTTGCGTAGTAAACATGTAGATTTGAAAAGATAGTTTAGCACATATGAATCACCCCAAAATATTTGAAAACGTAAAAGAGGGGACTATGTACTCACTTGGGATTGCGAAAGTGTTCTTGATCAACGCAATAAACAAAGCTCAAACGTGTCCTAATGTGTCAGATAAATATGTTAGCATGTCGGGACTACAAACGGGAGATCGGATAGAATGAAGTCTTATAAACCAAACGAGTGTTGGAACTCATGTGATATTTACCAAACTTAACATTCTAATTTGGAAAGGATCCTAAGTACTTTTGACCCATTATGACTCGTTAAGTTAGTTTATGCTACTTTAACAGGTCATTAGTGTAAAAGCATGATCGTCCTATCGATAAGCCTTAAATGCCCCAAACATGTTTGAAAATGTTATAACGTCAGTTTATATGATAAAAATTTGGTTACATGTGTTTGAAATGGATTTATGCGCAAAAGGGCATTTTGGTCATCATTTTTTAAGAACATAGAAGTAACTATCATAACACTAACCAAACGACGTGACCATAAGGTATAACCTCACTAGGTTATTCCCTATAAAACTATGGTCAGAAATATGCATTTGGTCGTGTCCTAAGATTGACCAAACGGGTCAGATTCGAAAGTATAGGCGGTGGCCAAGACCGCTCGACTTACGACACTAAATAAGCACTAAACTAGAAGTGACGAGTTACACATGTCAAAATATGTCTAACTAAGTTTATAAAACTGATTTGGCATCAAAACTTGGTGTTTTGATACCCGAAAATAGTTTCGTCGTAAAATACCATCATGCGCATTTTTGACCGAAACTTTGACTCGTCACTTCGACTAGTAAACGTGGTAATTAGAAGGTAAAATCGTTAGGGATTATAACCTTCGTGATTACGATCACATTTCAAATTTCAATTGAACTTTGACTTGATCAAATAGGGTCAGAACCCAAAGTCAACCAGGTTGCCAAACTGTTCGACTTTTAGCTCAAAATAGCTAAAAATATGAAAGAACTAGGAAGAGTACTTACACGTGTTGAAGAACACTTTTGGAACTCAAGATAGGAGGCTTCCAAAGGCTGGAAACAAGCTCCAAGAAGGATAGAAAGAAGAACTTCACACTTTGCTTTGAAGTGTTTTGAAGTGGTGTGGAAAAAAATGGAAAAATCATAGGGTATTTATAGTATTTTAGGATTAAGGAGGTGATGACAAGTGTCCTCAAGTGTGGATCAGTGTCCTAACATGTGTCAACACCATATTAAGTGTGGCAAAGTGAGTGCTAGGTGTCAAAAATTGGAGATAGGTGGCAAACTTGGTGAAGAAGCAAAAATATTTATTATTTTTTGACATTTTTGGCCCTTGGACTTGTATTTTCACTTGTTTGCTATTTTTAACCCCTTTAACCTAATATTTAGGTTATATAAAGGTGTTAAGACATGTGTAACTTGGATTATTCCAGAAAATATCGTGGATGTCGGTTTGTTCGGTTGTACGTTATGTGTTTCGCAAAAATGCGTAAAACGCTTTAACGAACACGAAAATAATCGAAATTGTGCAACGATTGACATTTTTTGCATTCTCATCAATAAAATACAAGATTTTATTGAATACAAAAATATTTGGAAATAAAACACAGAGTTTCATCGAATACGAAATTGCTTGTAATTGTGCAATGATTGAAAATGCATAAATGTCACAGGAGATTTTCTATATCTACTCTTTCTTGATACATATTTCAGATCTAGATGAATTCATGGACGAATTGGACTAGAATTTTAATATATCATGATAAAATCAACTCTGAGAAATCCCTGAAACTTACAGATCTAAAATCGACCAAATTCATGACGAAAATTACAAAAATCATCCGTTTGGTGACCTGAGCTCACCCGTACGAGTAAAAGGACAAGTCGTACGAACGGCCATCCGTACATATTAACAACTCGTACGACCAAGAAAAACAAGTTATCTTAAAATTTATAAGTTCTTAAATAGTCAATCGTACGAGTGAGTGATTCGCACGAGAGTCACTTGCATGAACCACCTGCTCGCACAAGTAGCTGTTCATTCTCACGAATCACTCTCTCCTAAAATTTTCTTAAATTTTGCATTTTTGTATCTAATCTGTGTTTTCAAAAGTTTCTGTTTCTAAAAATTTCAGATTTATTGGAAGAAGAGTTTTACAACGCGTTTGCTGCTTCAGCTATTACGACTACCGCAACACTGAACATGAATCTAGAAAACGAAATGGGAACCATGACGATACCTCCAAAGCTCATGAACTTAGAAGATTATGACAGTTGGGATGAAAGATTCATAAACTGGGTACAAGCTAATCATTTCACATGTTGGTTTGCCATTGAGTCAAAGTACACAACACATACTGGTGAGAATGGTCTCGAAAAGACACTGGCTCAGCTGACGGATATGGAGAGAGAAAATTTTATCAACGAAAAGAAGATGATGAACATACTGCAACATGCAGTAAAAGAAGATATCCTGGCACTTTTTGAACACGATAATGACGCTCAGTCACTATGGAATGCTTTAGACTCAAGTTTCAAGGAAGTTCTCAACTTCGAAAAGGAAGAAAAGCGCTGCTAAGCAAGGAGTTCGATATTTTCAATCTGATGAAAGGTGAGACAGTAAAGCAGCTGATCGAACGATATTGTCATTTGGTGGTTCAAATGAAAATAATGGAGATCTTTAAAACCAACGAACAACTGGTTGATAAATTGACTGATTTTTACCAGAAGGAGAGTGGACGACCTATCTAACTATTCTGAAAAATGGCACGGAATACAATAACATCACATTTCCAAGATTTATTGAAAGATTAGAAGGCCACAAGCTAGAAATGCAGAAAATGGCCAAGAAACAAAGGCGCTCATTTGCAGCAAGACATGAAGCTATACTACAAAAGTAGTTCTGCTGGTCACATACAAAGTCCCAAGGTTCAAACCGCCTTCAGCGCCAACAATGTTAAAGGTCCACCATCAAACCAATCCAATGGGGCTCAGTCATATTCATCATGCAACCCTATTTCTCCTCAAGCTCCTAAATCTGCACAAAGCTCAAGTAATCCTAAAAACAGTCAAAACACTCCACCTAATCCGAACTAGCGAATTCTTCAATGCAACATTGCTGTGAATCTCGAGAACGCACAAGATTTCAATGAACACACAGCCAAATAACACATGGCTTTGCTTGCATCAGTTCTTGAATCCTACGAATGTCTGGTAGCCAGAAGGATTGGGAATCCTAAAATGACCAAAGAAGATTATGATCAAATTGATCTAGTTGAGTTGTTGTTGATTGATATTAAATGGTGTATGGTGTCAATAGTCCGTAGAGCTCAACGCTTTATGGAAATCAGTGGAAGAGACAGTTTGGGAGGTCTTGATGGAAAACTCGGGTTTGATAACGCTAAAGTTACATGCTTCAAGTGTAGAGAAAAGGGACATTTCAAGAGAGAGTGCCCAAACAGAGAAGTCAAAGGAAACCAGAATCCATTTGTAGATGATTATTACAAAAGAGCCATTTATCATTGACCCCAACCACCTTAGACAAGGTTAGTACAGATCAAAGATGGTCCATCAGATTCAAAGGATAAGGCTTTGGTTGTTACCCAAGAAGATGAAGGGTTCAAATGGAACAAATACATTTCAAAGAATGAAAGTCTCACACTAGTAGCTAAGATTTTTGAAGAACCAGAACAGGTAGAAGAAGAATTTGCTAAAGCAACCTTTGACGAAGCACCAGAGGAATATTACAACACGTCGTCAGAGGAAGAAGAACTCTTAAATAGTGCATTTAAACATCTTTTGCATTCTAACATTCTTAAAACTTTTGCAGGTTACTTTGACTCAAGCTATCAATCACCATGTGAAGAGAAAAAGCCTGAAGTAGAAGAGATGACCGATATGACCAAAGAGTTGACTTTGGAAAATCTGACTAACGTAGCCGACAAAGCTCTAATGGCTAACACGAATGAGGTAATTACTGAGGAAGCTCAGGAAGCTAGAGTCAAATCCGTAAATGTGTTGGCAAATGAGTCAGTTAAAGAAACACCTTGCATGAAGTGCAAAGAGCCATGCATTGAGTGTGTGGAGAAAGAAACAAGATACAAAGAGCTAAAATGTCATATAAATAATTTTTCATGTGGTTATAATTCAACAAAAGAAGCTTATGACAAATTAAGCAAAACAATTAAACAATTTGAATAAGTGATCAGAGAAAATGACAAGACACTTTCGACGCTCAAGGCGGTTGTAATGGACAAACAAATGGCCATCAATATTCATTTAAATACAATTGCCGAGCTAAAAAGTGAACTTGAAAAAATGAAAATCGAAACAGAACGGGTTAACAAGTTTTTACTCAGTTATTCTACAAGTTCGTATGTCATTGATCACATTCTTTCAAAAATTGAAAGTAATGAAGATAATAAAATTGATGAAAACAAAGGTTTAAGTTACGATTGTGTTCTACCACCCTTGTGGAATAGCTATGCAAGTAAGAAACCATCAGGGGCGGAAAAGGCGCTCGGTTTAAAATTGAAAACTGAGAAGAAAGATAAGCTGCCTGCGAACATTGATGTAACATACATCAAAACAGAAAGTGATTGTGAATCTAAAGTTGTAAAAGCTATGGTCAAAAATGTTTTGGAATATGAGTCTGAAAAATCTGAACTGGATGTATCATCGGAAAATAGTTTAAACAATGATCCAAATGTAATCGTATACAAAATGAACGGATCTGATAAACTATATTCCGATGAGGATTTCCCAATTCAGAATGTTAATCTTGATCGTGTTGATAAGTTGTTCAAGCTAGTTGAAGTCAGTCATTCTGCTTTAGAAAAACGAGATGCATCATTTTACTCTAAATCAAAATGTGTCTACAGAAACCACCATCAGAGGGACAGGGATTATCCTGAAAACAGGAGAGCAGGTTTGGTTTTCAAAAGCAAAGAAAGAATAACAAGTTCAAAAGTTGAACTTTGCAAAGAAAATTGATTTTGTCTATGGGATAACCACTGAAAAAGAAAAAGAGATCATTGGTAAACAATCCAATGATGAACTTAAGATGGAAAAGGAAAGTAGAAAACAAGATTGGATTCCTTTGTAAGAAATGACCGCAGGTTGTGCTACAAATGTAACAATGTCGGGCATATGCACGACAATGTCCTCGAAATCCAAAATATGTTTCCAACTCAATCAGATCTACAAAAGATGTGAAGCAAAAAGCACCCAAGTTTGCATCAAAACAAATTCTGAAAAGAAACAATGAATCCAACAAAAATGTGACATCAAAGATTCAACTTAATTCTAAATTTGAATTTGGTGAAACTTCTACCAAGAATCGTCAAAAGGATTCAAAATTCTATTCTAAAAAGGCAATTCTGAAAACACAAACTTGGGTAGCAAAAGTTAAACAATCTTCGGTATAAATGAAAACGCCTATTCCACCTAAAACAAAAATCAAACAAAATGTCAAGATCAAAGTTCCAAAGTTTGATATTCCAAACCCACCCAAGACCAAGCAGGCTTGGGTTTCTCTGTTCATATGATTTCTTCCACATGTGTGTAGGGGCTCCCTAGATTTATCATGTCAAAATAGATTATGGATAGTGGAGCTTCCTGACACATGACTGGGATGCTTGCGTTGTTATACGACGTAAAAGCTATCCGGGGAGGATACATTGGGTTTGCGGGGACACAGGGTGGAAGAATAGTGAGTGAAGGTATTCGCACAAACGGAGTGGTATCTTTCGACAAGGTGAACTACATTGCTGAGCTTGAGAACAACCTACTGAGCATCTCGCAAATCTGTGACAAAAAATTCACAACCCACTTCAATGAACCGGGATTCAAAATTCCTGAGGAGTGGATCCTCATGCGCGCTCCACGAGAAAATGATCTTTATGTCTTAGATCTGAGCGTCGCTTACACTACGTCAAAGAAGGTTCAATGCTTTGTTTCTAAAGCTACCGAGAAAGAGTCAATCTTATGGCATCGAAAGATGGGGCACATTTTCCTGCGAAAGATGAATTATTTGGTGCATAACAACTAGTGGAGGGTGTTATCTAAAGAATTTTCATTTATTGGATGATTGTCTGAGCTGTTAAAAGGGGAAGCAACATAAGAAATCACCCCCAAGAAAGCTACTAAACTCTATCAAGCTACCACTAGAAAAGCTTCAGATGGATCTCTTTGGGCCAGTGAACGTCAAAAGTATCTCTGGAGATCTATATTGCCTGTTCGTGACAGATGATTATTCAAGATTCTTATGGGTTTTCTTCCTGGAGAGTAAAGATGAAACGTTCAAAAGTCTTATGATTCTCTTCAGGAAGATAGAAAACTTATATCATTTGCCTATCAAGAGAATCCGCAATGATAATGGTACTGAGTTCAAGAATAAGAGGATGCTCAAATTCTGCAACGATAAGGGTATTCTTCATGAATTTAGCGCTCCCTATACTCCTTAACAAAATGGAGTAGCTGAATGTTAGAATCGCACACTGATCGAGACTGCCAAAATAATGCTCGCTGATTCCAAACTTCCAATTAGTTTCTGGAGCAAAGCAGTCGCGTCAGCATGTTACACCCTTAACCATGTTTTGACAGTCAAGCCTCACAACAAGACATGTTTTGAGCTACTAAACCATCAAAAGCCGAACATATCATTTTTGGAACCTTTTGGATCGCCGTGTACTGTTCTAGACCCGGACAGTAAATTTGGGGCCAAATCCTTGGAAGGATTTTTCGTCGGTTATGCTAGTCTGCAAAAGAGAGTCTTTTTGCCGAGTCTAAACCAGGTTATTCTTGCACAACATGTTGATTGTCAAAGATATACAACGCCTATGTAGAAACCTGGTGATCCATGGCTGTTCAATTACGACGGGTTGTGGAATTCATTCGACCTACCAGAAGTACCTTCAGAAGAAGAACTTGTTATGCTATTTCAATAGCATCAAATCTCCAACAGCATCAAATATCCAATCAAGAGCAAGTTTCAAGACTGTTGCTAATTTCCCCATCACTTCCTGTCTCTAACGCTTCTGAAGTAGGTCCAAGTAATACTCTGCAAGAATCTGTCTCTATACCAGTCTTGAATACTGCCGAATCATCTGCCCATCAACCAATTGTTGCCGACTCTGATCGCAAACCGAATTTTGACGATGGAGGACCAGTTCCGATGAAGGATCCGAGCAAATTCAAAGCTTTCTGAATACTCAAGCTGATGAATCCAATGCTAGGAATAAAGCTACATCCTCTGAACCGGTTGCTGATGAAGTTGTCACTAATTTTCAAAGTCAAATAGATGTTCCGAGTGAAGTGATGCCAAGGACACTATCTTACCATCCGTCGGAGAATATTATTGGCAACTTACAAACCAGAGTGAAAACTCGAAATCAGATTAATAAAGATCTAAGTTGCTTTTATACAAATATTGCTCCACTACATACCAGACTTTCTTACAGTTATTTGTTTCACAGGTTGAACCAGGAAACTGGAAAGACACGTTGAAAGATGAAAGCTGGGTAGATGCAATGTAGGAAGAGTTGCTTCAATTCAAGAAACTTGGTGTCTGGAAGCTTGCTGACCTACCGAATGACCATAAAAAGATTAATACTCGATGGGTTTTCAAGTGAGGTATTGTGGTCAGAAACAAAGCTCGGCTCGTGGTCTAAGGCTTCCATCAGCAGGAAGGGATAGACTACAACGAAGTCTACGCCCCTGTCGCACGTCTTGAAGCTATCCGCATTTTCTTGGCCTTTACATCGTGCAAAGGTTCCAAGGTGTACCAATTGGATGTGAAGTATGCATTCCTTTACGAAAAGGTAAATAAGGAGGTGTACGTCAGCCAACCACTGAGGTTTGTCGATCCGATACACAAGGATAAAGTCTATCTGTTGAATAAAGCATTATACGGACTACACCAGGCCCCGAGAGCCTGTTACGAGACGCTCTACATGCATCTCCTGGGAAATGGTTTCTCAAGAGGCACAGTAGATAGTACCCTCTTTACCAAGGAAGTGGATGGACATCTGATTATCGTGCAAATCTATGTGGATGATATCATCTTTGGATCGACAAATGATAAGCTGTGTAAAGACTTTGAAGAAGTCATGAAAAGAAAATTTGAAATGAGTGCTATGGGGGAAATGAAGTTCTTGTTAGGACTTCAGGTTGAGCAATTGCCTGATAGTATCTTCATTCATTAGACTAAGTATGTTCATGACGTGTTAGAGAAATTTAACATGACAGGAACTAAACCAGCATCAACTTCATTAGCCACCAATCACGGCATTTGTCTGGACATTCATGCAGTCAAAGTCGATGAAACATTATATCACTCAATGATCGGATCCTTGATGTATCTTACTGCTTCAAGACCTGATATCATGTATACAACATGCCTGTGCGCCCGATATCAGTCTAATCCAAGAGATTCACACATGTTAGCCATCAAACGAATCATGCGCTACTTAAAAGGATGTCCAAGCACCGGCTTGTGCTATCCTCGACATGACGACTTCAATCTCATGGCTTATTCAGATTTTGATTTTGGTTGCTGCAAGCTTAATGCCAAATCTACAACGGTTGGTTGCCAGTTCTTTGGAACCCGTTTGGTAACGTGGCAATGCAAGAAACAGACCGCGGCCGCTCTCTCTACGTGTAAAGCTGAATACGTTCAACTGTTGTTCACAGATACTCCGGATACAACAGCAGATTAGAGACTTGGACTACAATTTCTTAACACGCCCATATATGTAGATAATAAGGCAGCTATTGATATCACTAAAAACCCAGTTCAACACTCACGCACTAAACACATAGAAATTCGATACCACTATATTCGTGATTGTTACGAGAAAAAGTTGGTTAGAATTGAAAAAATCAACATTGATGACCAAAAAGCAGATTTTTACACCAAAGCTTTTGATAGATCAAGATTTAAAAGTCTTTTGAAATTAAATGGTTTAAAACATCTGACATTTATGGCGGGAAATGAGGTTGAATTTGAGGATGACGAGGACTTAACGTGATTCTCATCGGTATGACATATGTTGTTATCTAAATACTTTTCTTGCTTTTTTTAAAAACAAAAAACCCAAAAATATGTTTTAGATTTTAGGGGGAGAAAAGTTGTGAAAAATACAAAAACATTAAGAAGAACAAAAAAGAGTTTTTGTTAAAAAGAGGTAATCATATTACATCAGTGAACTATTACAGTATGCTAAAGATATGGAATGTTTAAACGGGTAATTAAACAGGTCTTACTAATAATGTGCCAATAGGCTTCACACGTTTAGTAAATTGTTCTTCAAGATATAAACTTAAAAAAAAACTGATTAATTTGTGGGTCGACATCTCTCAGATATATGGACTTAGTATTCCGAAATTTCGTTTGACAGAATGCCAGATTCTGTGATACTAGGTCTTTATATTTAATTGATATCTAGGGTCTTATCCAAGTTCTTTTGATTTTGCATCAGCAATGACCTAGAACTTATATAATACTTTGCGCATTATTCACCTCCATAAGCTGCATAAAAAATAAATATATGTCATAAAAAGATACGACATCTGCAGTTCAAAAGATTCCAAAAAGGAACACCACCAAAAGTCGAGCCTTTGTCTCTTTATCTATATGGAAATACTAACTTGAGCACTCAAGGTCTCGCAATTCACCCCATTTACAGATATCAGTTAGATATATTCACCTGTGAGATGAAATTCTGTGAATCTCGATGCGGGAGCATATTCTGAGATAGGAAACACAGTTATTTCATGTTCCTTAAATTTACCTAACATATTGTAGAGGTTTAAATGGATAAGTATATTGGCAATCTAAGTAACTGATGAGATCCTCTAACACAAAACTCACAAAAATATGTCTGTAAATACATCTTTATTTACTTTATCTTTCTTTTCAGAAAAACTCAAAAAGATTTTCAGTTTATTTTTAGCAATCTATCTTAGATTTTAGTCTACCTATGATGAAACACCGTTAGTCCAAGTCAAAGCAACAATTGCTAATGGAAAGCTGGAAGGTTACGGGCTAGGAGCTAATCTAAGAAGAAAAATATTCTGAAAATGCATTAACTTGAAACTTTAAATTTTATAAAAATAAATATGTTTTGGTTAAACAATGGTCAACAAGGTCATTAACGTGGACTTGGTAGGCAAATCAGTTAACCAGGGTCATTAATTTGGACTCGATCAACTAGTGGGTAGTAAAAACAGATAACCAAGTGTAAGGAACTGACTCGTATGAGCGACATACTGACTCGTACGAGTGATAAAAGGTTACATTCGTATGAATGGTGACTCATACGAATTACCTGGCACATATATAAGGGGCATTCACTCGCACAAAGTCACATTTGTAACTTTGTGTGACAGGCGATTTCTCTGTGCGATTCAGTTCTACTTCACGTTTTCTTGATCATTTTTCGTATCTTATTCTTCGGGAGGTTGATTGGCACACCTCTCACGATGGCAAAGGTACTAATGCTAGTTTTGAGCCGTTATAATGCCAAAATTGGACCAAAAGGACATAAAACATAGATTTAGGATAATTGGACCGGTGAAATGTAAAATTGAACTCAAATTTGTTCAAATCAGCCATTTTAGCCTCTAAATAAACATACATTTTGTTAAAATTTACATTTTTAAGTTTGGTTGGACAAGGTATTATTTGGTGCGATTCGCAACTTGTACGAATTGTCACTCGTACGTGCAAGTTTTTAAATGTCAGATTTATCATCTTTACTCGTACGAGTGATCGTTCGTATGAGCATGTCCTTTAATTTCATAAATCTCTTTGACTCGTACGAGGCACCACTCATACGAGCAAGTCTGTTCAAATTCTAAAATGTTAAGTACTAAGTATAATTCGTACAAAGAGTGACTCGTACGAGTGGGTTTTGTTCAGACTTAATTTTGTCTTAGTATCTGACTCGTACGAATGGTAACTCGTACGAGTGTGAAAGATTTGAAAAATTTTCTAAGTGTTTGAAATTTTTGTGTTTGTAGATCAAGAAGTCTTCGTTCTTTTCCACAACGTTTGTTGTCTACTAGATGAGAATATACCAAAGATAGCAGCATATAGAGAAGTGTTAGATTTTTTGAGTAAGGCTCTTACAGATAGACATACGGCATACCGTTCACATGTCGAGTATTTATGGGATGCTGCCGAGTATAGTGAGGAAGTGAATGCCATATTGTTTGTAGTGCACATTAATAACGAGGATATTGAAGTCAAGATCACTGAAGATCTAATTCGAACGGTGCTAGAGTGCAATGATAGTGAAGAAGACCCGCCGGTTATCCCGAATACATGGTCAAAGGGTGTTTTTATAGGATGGGCTATGCTGGATTCGTCAACGCCGCACCTTTTAAGAAATTTAATATCAGTACTCCCTTTCGATACATCGCTCACTGCATTATACACACCCTAAGTCACAGAAAGGGTGGTTTCGATGACTTGATAGATTATCAGATGTGTATGATTACGGCACTTATTCTCAATCTGTTGTACAACTTCTCAAGACTTATATTTTCGCAGATGGTACAGAACATTCAACGAGATAGTTTCCACAGTACCCGAGATTCGTGCAAATGCTGTTAGATCATCTACATCCCAATTTGAAAAATAAGAAAGACGATATTCTTAGACTTGAGCATATAGATGTATCTACTTTGAAGAAGATGAATCTGCACCTACAGGCCTTCCCTAACGCCAAGCCTGTTATGGGGCTATTATTGATAAAGATTCTGTGGCGCCGCCCAGGGGGAAGTGGCGAAAGGATGAAAGTGGGGACGAGGCTGATGAGATAGAAGCGTTGGATGGTTTTATAGTGAAGAGAAGTATGTGGTTCTCTAAAGAAGATAAGAAAGAGTTAAGGGGACTAAACGAAAGCCAGGGGCTTCATCTTCCGCTGCTGCCCCTCAGAAGAAGAAACGTGCATCTACTGGCATGAGTTTGGTTGACGAGCCAAAGCCTGAAGAAAATATTAAGACAGTTGCGGCTGACATAGAGCGACGGTTGTTTGGTGGAAAAGTCGGTAGAGAAGAAGAGGCATCCTCCTCTAGCAATGATAAAGAGGATAGGATTGTTGGTGAAAGGGAGAGAGCCAAAGAAAAAGGATTAGAGCGATTGGCTGAAGTACAATGAAAAGCTAAGGAGAGAAGAAGAAAAGAGACATGAGAATAAGATACTACATATGTGCCATCAGAGTCTGACAGTGACACTCCTGTTCTCAAATCATCAAAGAGGCCATCAAAACGTTTGAAGAGGCCAGCGACTAGAAGTACAGACTCTCCAAAAGCTAGATCAAAATGAAAGGTGCAGAAGAATGTTGAATCTACGCCACAACCACCACCATCACCAACTCCACACACCACACAATCACCAACTCCACAACCACCACCATCACCACCTCCACAACCATCACCACCTCCACAACCATCACCACAACCACCACCACAACCGACCCCTTAACCTAAACCTACTAAATCTCAACCCCAATTCTCAACAGGCTCCAGACTTGAAGATCAGTTTGACTTCAATTTCGGAGATATTCCAGGGGGAAGAATTTTCAGCAGATATGTTCAATGACACGCGGATTGAAGAGTTAGAGAATCAGGTCATGCTGAACAATATTAAGATTGCTGAATTACAGGAGCAGATTAAGGGCCTTAAATAAGATAAACAACATCTTGAGGCTATTTTGGCAAGCAGCGTGTCAGAGAACGAAAAACTATGGAAGAGAATGGAAGAATACGACGATAAACACCTTAGAAATCAAAGCAAGATGAGCTTATTCAAGAAAATCCTTATCAAGAAGCTTGGAACTAATCTGGCTACTGAAATTGATGGAATTGAAAGGAAAGAGGCTAGGGAAAGAGTTGCTAAGTGTGAACATATTGCGAAAGAACTATCCGACGCTCAAGGAAAGGGAAAAGAGAAGGTTGGTGAGGATCCTGTGATTGAAAAAATTACGCTAGAAGCTGAATCTGCGCCAGTATCTTCAGAGCTAGTGGTATATGAGCAGACGAAGAAGTTTGTGTTGATTGGAAAGCACATGGATATAGATATTGACATGTCAAATTTATTTGCGAAACATAAGGAATGGCTGAAGAAAAGAAAGATGGTGAAAGAGATTGAGGAAGAAATAGATGCCTTTGCTGAAAATCTAGAGGAGATTGATGAAGACTTAGACGAAACTGATGATGCATCGAACAAAAACGTCTGACAGTGATGGTGATGATGATGATGATAATGATATGGGTGGTTTGGAAATTCTTGTAATAGAATCTGGTTTGAATGAAGATATTGATTTTTCTGTGTACTTGAACGATTCAGCCAACCAAGTTGACGGTGACAAAGATTAGGGAAAGACGTATGATAGCTCGAAGGATTCTAAGCAGACAGGAATCCTCACAGTGATTAATATGTCAACTGTTCCTACTGTGCCTAAACCAAAGATTTTGTATCTGGTGCATGATGTGGAAGAAGGTGAGTTTATCCACAGTTACACGGAAGAGAATTGCGAGAATGTTGGGTGTGGACGAAGAAACGTGTGAATTTTACTTCGAAGATGAACTGAACGACATAAGTGCTTTCCAGCTGGAAGATTATATCTTCGAACACTTTTATGAAGCACACGATTACGATAAGGTTGTCGTGGAGGATGATTCCGATGACGATGATACTACAAATATTGTTGGAGAGGGTATGGATGCCTTCCCAACCTTTAGTGAGATGTTTGCAGCCGAAAGTGATGATTTGTTGAAGCGTAAATAGAAGAGGCTGTGAAACAAGGAACGGTTCCTCAACGTTTATCCAAAGAAGAAATATATGAGATGAGGAAATTGTGGTTCAAAGAGATACCAGAGGAAAGTAAATTCAAACGTTCGCTAGCATTCTTCACACGAAATGCTGATATTTCTCTGTGGGATGGATCGAGCAAGTTGATGTTTATGTGATTAAGAGGGAGTTAGGCTCTAGTACTTTCGACACTTGAGTGATATTAAGACCCTGCCGTTCTGGGATATTAAAGAACTGGTGCAGACTAAGATGATAAATCTAAAGATGAAATTTCATGACTAGCGGTTGTGGAAACTGATAATGTTGGAAGCTACTCATGGTTTTAGACGCTGGAAGCCACATATGCCACAAAGAGTCATGAAGATTGATCCTGTTACGAAAAAAAGGATGTGACGCTGATTGTTAAGAGGCCAAGAGTGATGAAAAACATGCCTATGATTAAGATGGAGCAAGATTTCTTCAAGAAATTCAAATGGTGGCACTATGATTCAAGCACAGGTGAAGCTGTTATATGTGTCCAACCGGATGAAGATTCTTGGAGGATTTCTGAAGAACTATCCGAATCCGTCATCGAGCACAAACGTATATATGGTCTATGGCGCGACATTCGAGTACTAGACCCAATGTGGCTAGTCAATTGCTCAAAGAAGGATATAGAATGTTTATTCTACAACAAGATTAGTTATGAGGAGAGAGATAAAGAATAGCCGCTCCAATTCCAGAAGATTGTTAATGTTTGTTTTGCTAACGATATACATTCAGGAATAACATGGAACACTTCGTGGAGGAAGCTGGAAGAGAAGGAGCAGCGAAAGAAGGAAAAGAATTGTCACACCCCGTATTTCCAATCCAAACACCGGTGGGCCCGGGTGGGGAATATCGTGACATAAGTTGACATCATCATAGTCAATTATACAAAACACATCGGAAGTCTTGGAGTTTAAATTAATATTACAAACCAAATGTTCAAAGTACGAAAATTATTATTCAGACGGCTTGTAATGGAAGATCCACAGGCAGATCGTAAAATATACAAAAATGTGTATCGGACTTTGGGCATATCTAAGGATTTGCAAGATCCTCTTATATCACTACCAAGCAGCTTCCAGCCTATTTCGTATTGTACCTACAACTTAGTCATTTGACAATACGTTAGCTTTCGCTGGTAAATACACTTAACTGACTCATTTTGAAAACATTTCAAAAATGGATTTAAGTGCACAGGGCACGAAAAATCTTTTATAACTTGGGAAAGTCAGCCTTGTAACCTTGTTAACAGCTTTACATGTTTGTCCATACATATGGGGCCCAGTACAGAGACCGAGACATGATTAACATACACACCACTTATGAACCCACGAAGGAGTTATCCCCAACTTGTGGTAAAAATAATTTATCATTCGCATCTGTCAGGTGTATGCCTACACCCCGTGCTTTGGTCGTGGCCATTAACTAATGTAATGAGCCAAGGATATCCAGGACACGGTGGTTAACCCCCAATGTTTAAGTTATCAAAGAAAACTGATCAAAACAGAATATGTGGATTTACTAGCCACAATCCAGCATTCGATTGATCCCATTTCCGACCAGGCGGTAATAATTTAACGTAACCCAAGCCCGTATAGGGGAAATAAGTCAATAGTATTTACCTAAGTTTGTCTTGATTTAAATGCAAGATTTAATATCTCAAACGTATTCAAAATGAAATAAGTGTAGATAGCATATACTGGAAGGCTCTAGTCTGGATTATGGCATAAGCTATCCAATTAAAATGCTAATGGTCTTAATTAAGTCATAGACTAGACCGACTAGCGTAAAGGATCAAAATCGCTTTTTCAACAAACCTCAGGTTTTTATCAATTTGCACATCATGATGTGACATTGCTAGCAACTAATTAGCTAGACAGTTCTTAAGATTACAGATGTGAAATACATCATGAATTCCACTAATCTCCTTTGGCAGCTTAAGCTTATAAGCTACCGCACCGACACATCGATTATCTCGAATGGTCCAATATATATTGGGCTTAATTTGACCTTCTTTCCAAATCGCATTACACCTTTTGAAGGTGATACTTTCAGCATGACTTTGTCCCCTATTTGGAACTTAAGAGGTTTACGCCTCTTGTCATCATAGCTCTTTTGCCTATCACGGGCAGCTTTGAGTCTATCATGGATCTGTACAATTTTATCCGTGGTCTCCAGGATAATCTCTGGTCCTGATAGTTGGGCTTCCCCAACTTCAGCCCAACAAACAGGCATTCGACATTTTCTCCCATACAAGGCCTCAAAAGGAGCAGCCCTGATGCTCGTATAATAACTATTATTATAGGAGTATTCTATTAGGGGTAAGTGGTCATCCCAACTTCCACCTAAATCAATCACACATGCTCTAAGCATGTCTTCCAAAGTTTGAATAGTATGCTCACTTTGCCCACCAGTTTGTAGATGGTAAGCCGTACTAAAATTTAATCTCGTGCCTAATGATTGTTGGAAACTTTTCCGAAAATGAGATCATATCTAATATCTCTATCGGATACAATAGATACCGGCACGCCATGTAGGGACACAATCTTGTCAACATAAAACTTAGCCAATTTTTCAAAACTATAAGTTTCTTTGATTGGCAAGAAATGTGTTGACTTAGTCAGCCTGTCCATAATGACCCAAATCGTGTCATTACCACGTTTGGTCTTAAGTAACTTGCTAATCAAATCCATTGTTACCATTTCCCATTTCCATGTTTTTAGCTGTTGTAGAAGTCCTGACGGTTTCTGATGTTCGACTTTAACTTGCGAACACGTCAGACACTTAGCTACATAAGTGGCTATGGATTTCTTCAATCCCATCCACCAATAATTTTTTTCAAATCTTGATACATCTTGTCACCACCTGGGTGAACATAGTATCTTGAATTATGCGCTTCTTGGAGGATTAGATCTCTAAGTCCTCCAAAGATTGGAACCCAGATTCTACCATTAAATCTAAGGATTCCATCTTTTCCAGGCACTAACTGATTAACAGTTCCACCTAATCCTTCATTAGGAATATTGCCTCTAACAGGGCTTGCTTTTGCGCATCTAATAGCTTCTCATGCAAGCTATTTCTGAGCTCAATACTCTTGGCGTTAATCCTTATAGGCTTAACCCTTTCCTTGCGACTTAAGGCGTTAGCAACTACATATGCCTTGTCAGGATGATAGCGAATTTCACGATCATAATCATTAAGTGTTTCAATCCAGCGGCGTTGTCGCATGTTCTAATCCTTTTGATTGAACAGATGTTGGAGACTCTTATGGTCAGTGTATATAATACACTTTGTTCCATATAAATGATGTCTCCACAACTTAAGTGCAAATACAACAACACCCAATTCCAAGTCATGGGTGGTGTAATTTCTTTCGTGCACCTTTAATTGTCGTGATGCGTAAGCAATCACTTTGCCTTTTTGCATTAGCATACAACCCATGCCAATGTGCGAGGCATCACAATAAACAAAAAAAATCCTCAATACCCTCAGGTAGAGATAACACAGGAGCATTGCTCAACTTGTGTTTTAGAATTTTGAAAGATTATTGTTATTTTGGACTCCAGTCAAACTTGACACTTTTACGGGTCAAGGTAGTTAAAGGAGTGACTATCCTCGAAAAGTTCTCAATGAACCTCCTATAATAACCAGCCAATCCTAAGAAACTACGAATCTCTGATGGAGTTTTAGGTACTTCCCAATTCATTATGGCTTCAATCTTGGCGGGATCCACTTGGATACCACGCTCACTTACAACATGTCCAAGAAATTGGACTTTTCTAAGCCAAAATTCGTACTTAGGAACTTAGCATAAAGTTCTCTCGTCTTAGTAATTCTAGGATGCACCGAAGATGTTTCTCCTGATCAACTTGATTACAAGAGTAGATAAGTATGTCGTCAATGAAGACTATGACAAACTTATCTAGATACGGTTTGCAGACTCTATTCATGAGATCCATTAATGCTGCAAGTGCATTTGTGAGCCCAAAATGCATCACCAAAAAATCATAATGGCCATTACGAGTTCTGAAGGCAGTCTTGGAACATCCTCACTCTAACCTTCAGTTGATGATATCCTGATCTTAAGTCGATTTTAGAGAAGTAACTAGCCTCTTGAAATTGATCGAACAAGTCATCGATCCTGAGTAGAGGATAACGATTCTTGATTGTTATCTTGTTTAGTTCGTGGTAATCAATACACATCTGCATTGAACCGTCCTTTTTCTTAACGAAAAGGATAGGAGCTCCCCAAGGTGAGGAACTAGGCTGAATGAAACCTTTCTCTAAAAGTTCATCTAATTGTATTCTTAATTCCTTCATTTCCATCAGTGATAGCCGATATGGAGTGCTTGCAACAGGTGCCACTCCTGGTAGGATGTCAATCCTAAATTCCACTTGCCTATCTGGAGGTAAACCTAGTAATTCTTCCGGGAAAACATTAGGGTATTCTAAAATAACTGGAAGGTCTTCAATCTTTGGCTGTGGCTCATTAATAGTTACTTGTGCCATGTAGATGACACAACCTTTCCCTAGTCACTTGGATGCCTTACATAACGACACTTTGTCTGGTATTCCATAGTGTGAATCTCCAAAAATAGTGAGCAATTCACCAGATGGGGCTTTAATTTCAATGAGTTTCTTATCACAGGCAATACGAGCTTGGTTGTGAGATAACCAATCCATGCCTAAGACTACATCGAACCCTGCCAATTTCATTGGCAGAAGGGAGGTAGGGATAGAATGATTCTTAATGGATATAAAACATACATCAAGAATGGAAGATGCTATTTCTAAAGTTCCATCATCAAGTTCTACATCATAAGTTATGTCTAGAGTCCTTATAGGTAAGTTTAATAGTTTACTAAACTTATGATCTACAAAACACTTATCTGCACCCGAATAAAAAAGAACTTAGCATATACGTCATTAATGAGGAATTTACCTGTTATGATGTTGTTGTCATTAACAGCCTCTCTAGCATTCATTTGAAAGGCACGTGCATTTCCTTTCTTAGCCCTCCAGGCTTTGCATCGTTACTGTAACATTTGTGTAAAACGGGTTTTGAAAACCCGCACCATTTTCATTAACCAAGGATGTATTTATATATCGTTATATATTTTTATTTATTTAATAAGGATATTAAAATCTATAAAAACAACAATTAAATTAAAATAGACTTAAAGAAATAACAAATAAATAAAAAGTTAAATTAACCTTAATAATTAATCAATCCAAAATTTAAACAAAAAGAGTGAGGGAACCGGGATCGAACCACACACACTCAACACCACTCCGCTACACACACCAGATGTGTTAGCTTCTACGTCTCATTTTATAACTATGCAAACTGGGCGGAAAACCTGCAACTTCAGCGAATCTCCTCGCCGGAGATCTCGCCAAATCACGCTTTTTCTCTCAGTCCGACAACTGTTCAACAGTTATTTTTGGCAAATCCTTCAATCTTGAATGCACTGTCTATCAATCCGAGGTCAAAATCGTGGAAACCGAGTCATCGAATTCCCTATAAATACTACCTCAACCAAGCATTTAAGCACATTCATTCTTCGAAATCGCTTTGCTCTCGCTCGCAATAAGCTTTGTCGCCGGAAAATTGGAATCACCTGAATTCTGCAACCGTCGGAATCGTCGCGGGTTCTGTTCTTACGTTAGATTTCTTTTCGTTATGCTTTTTAATTTCTTCTCCTAATTAACGTCATATTCAGTCGATCATAATCAAGATCGGAATGAATCAAGAATGGATTCGGGCGGGGATATAGGTTCTGGGTAAAATTTAAATGGAAAAGGTGAAGTAGAGAACGTGTATATATATATAATATAATTCGGGTTATAACCAGGTTAGACACACAGTCCAGCGGTGGACTGTGTGCACATTTAACAAACACGCTCCGAGTTCGATCCTTGCCACCAACACTGCCGAATAACCAATTTTTTTTAAAGAGAACCAAATCACACTGATTCCCCAACAAGACGTTAAAGTTATTGAAAAATGCTATGTTACAGGTTAAGCAAAACCAACTTCAGGTCGCCGGTTCGAGTTCAAGCCCTCACCACCGGTCTGATCACTTAAAAATCTTTTTAAATTAATCATTTCTGTATGGACTTAATTTGTGTATATGTATAATTAAAAACCGGATTACAACGGGTTAGACACGCAGCTCAGTTGGAAGAGCTGCGTGCACACGAACGAGAGGTCGCGAGTTCGACCCTCGCACGCGCATACGAATTTCCATCGCCCGACCGGCCTGACAGACGTAGTCAGACTGACAATTCCTTTTTATTATTATTTTTATTTAATTAATTACTTATTTAATTATTCTATAGTTATATTAAGAGAAAAAATTTATTAAAAATACCTAAATTGCAAGGGATTAAAATATTAAAACCACAAAAATAAACTTAAAAATCTAAACAAAGGTTTTTAATAAAAAAGTTAGCTTATTTATTTATTCAGTTATCGCATTATTATTTCTAGGTTAGTACCTACTCGTTGATTAAATTCCCAACTCGTGCGCTCTCTTTACCATTCAAGAATACGCACCCAAGGTGAGTGAATCTCTACAAAATCCCCGTTTTAATCACGTTTTGGGGTGTATCATGTGTCGTACCATTCCTTTATTTTATTTAAACACTTGTGCTTATATCATTTTGTGATCAAATGTGAATTGCTTGTTGTGTGGTTTATATGTGGATTTAATTTATCATTTCAGTGCACTCATTTCATTAGGCCCATCAGTTCCTCGTGGGATACGGGTTGAGCATCAGGTGCCTCATTAGATCGGCTCCGTTTGATTGAGCCTTGATCTCAGATACATCATCATTCATGTCATATATTCATTCAATGTGGTTTGTGATTGGTTACATATATATATTTGCTCACATGTGATTTATGCATAATTTTCATTAATAAACAAAATAAGCAATTATTTAAATGTTTTATCAAGGTTCACTCGCCAACTTTTGTTGACCCAAAATCTCCTCTGTTTTACACATGATACATGTGATCAAGTTGAGGAAAGAAACACTTAGGATGGACTAGAAGAATAACAAGTTATTGCGTTGGAACAAACATTTAGATTTTTATTGTATTTGTATGAAATTTATGTTGGATATTTAAATTGTAGTTTGAATTTAATAAATATGAAACTTCTTAGTAAATATCATGAGCTTTGGTGATAACCCAATCATGCCCCGTCTTTTATTCCGCTGCGGGTCGGGGTGTG
The DNA here is from genome assembly GCA_947069175.1 of Scalesia atractyloides. NCBI lineage: Eukaryota > Viridiplantae > Streptophyta > Magnoliopsida > Asterales > Asteraceae > Scalesia > Scalesia atractyloides. The sequence continues at coordinate 56,044,009 of CAMTDV010000029.1, forward strand.
ACAGATTGGTATCAGAGCTTGTGGCTATAGGGATATAGGATAGGTTACTAGACCCTTAGAGCCTATACTATAGTTGATTAGATTTTAAATTGTTTATGTGTTACATGCAAAATTCATGATGTTTATATGTTTAATGTTTATTATCACACCCAATATTATGCAAGCACTCTCACAAGTACATGTTAATATGCAATGCTCATCATAGTTCATATCCTCATAACATGTCATATCTATAAACCTCACGATTTCACAATCTCCATGATTTCTTTTCAAAGATTTTTGCAATGTTTTCATATTTTTCAAATCACATCAAAGTGAGTTTTCACGAAGGGCATGTAGTAACTGGAAGGGTACGAGTACCGGTAGTCGGAACGTCCTGTCTAGGCTTGGCATTCATATAAATCCAAAATAAAGGACCAGTTTTCCTACCTGGGGATTAACGATGAGAGTACGAAGGACCTATTAGACCAAAGCATGCTATACCAAACGTCGTGTGAGCTAACCCCACTTTGAGTTGTCATTGTGTCTACACCTAGACACCCTCCGACCATACATCTCGCATTCATGTTTTACGATTTTCATTCGGGTGGTGCGAGTGTTAACCCGCCGACACCAATGTGAATCCTACCAAGCCCAATAGTCATGGGGGCCCACATGACTACACATGCAATGGTATGGGGGACATTTGGAGGCCCAAACATGAGCAAACCCAAGACATCGTAGGATGTAGTTAAATTATTTTTAGTTATGTTGTTTTCATTCTTTTTACGACACATGACACCTAGGAAATTCTTGAACTCACAATCTTCCTACTTATATTCCTGTAGATGTTGGCTAGGCAATTACGCGGAGGTAGAAGGTCAGGAAAGTCAAACGAACGCTTGGCCACGCAAATTGCTAAACAAATGGCTGCAGTGCTTCCTGACATCGTGCTACAAGTTCAGCAAGCCCTCACCGCTAATCCCATCAACTCTCCCAACCAAGAAGACCAAAGCGTCGCCAACCTTCCTCCCAAAACCCCCAAATGCACCTACAAACACTTCAAGTCCTGCGATCCCCCAAAATATGAAGGGACTGAAGGTGTCACCGCTCTCCTTCACTGGTTTGAGGAGATGGAAAACACCTTTTTCATTTGTGACTGTCCTGAGGACCGCAAGGTACGTTACGCGACTAGAAGATTGTTTGGGGTAGCCCTTACCTGGTGGAACACGGAAAAGGGTAAGCGAGGTGTTGAAGATGCCATGGCCTTAACATGGGAAGAGTTAAGGGAAATCATGATGAGACGCTTCTGTCCAAGAAGTGAAATCAAAAAGCTAGAAGACAAGTTTCACGCATTGAAACAAAAGGAAGGAGACCACACTTCATACAATAAGAGATTTCTCGAGTTGAACCAGATGATCCCCAATCTGTTCACCCCATTATACCGCCTAGTCGAACACTACATTCGAGGCCTCCCCTCGACAATTCAAGATTCGGTTTTAAGCACTTCGTCTGCAACACTTGAAGCCGCAATGGAGTTAGCTACGGAACTCACTGAAAATCGCATTCGAAACGGCAAATTCAAAGATGAGAAGAAGAAAACACCCATTGAGCCCCCAATTCCAAACCACCCAGGTTCACCCTCGAAGTTTGCTAGTAAGAGGAAGCAAAATGGCAAGAACTTTGCTGTCACCCAAACCAACCCTCCCATCACTGCTGCTCCAATCACGCAAGTCGCCCCTCCAGCCGCACCATTCAAAAGGCCATACACTGGCCCACACCCAAAGTGTAACCGTTGTCAATACCATCACCCTCCTGAAAACCCTGCCAACATTGCACAAGTTGTGGTCGTGCGGGTCACACCATCAAAACCTGTCGTACCCTTCAACGATTGAACCGCAGTCAACCTCCAACCCAAACCCAAAATCAAATGGTGGGCCAAGCCCAACAGCCCTTACTTCTACCACCTGCACAACTTGCAGCCCAACCTTACTACCAACCCAACTACCCCATGATGCAATCCATGCGAGCCTGTTTCAATTGTGGGGACCCAAACCACTTCAGGAACACTTGCCCACGCCTGGTGAACATCATCCATGCCCAAGCTCAAGCAAACCCGGTAAACCAAGCTAACCAAGCTCCTCCACCTGCTAGAGGAAGAGCTTTCAATATTAACGCCAACCAAGCCAGGGCTGACAACAATGTGGTCAATGGTACGTTTCTCATAAATGGTAGTTATGCATCCATATTATTCGATACTGGTGCGGATAAGAGCTTTGTGTCTTTAGAATTCGAATCTATCCTCGACCAACCTCGTGATAATCTCGTTGAATCTCTGACGGTGGAAGTTGCTGACGGAAAACCCACTTCATTAAATTCTATTATACGCGATTGTACTCTCACCCTAAATGATCACGATTTCCCAATTGATCTCATTCCTATGAAATTGGGAAGTTTCGATGTTATCATCGGCATGGACTGGCTCAGTCAGCATTACGCTGAAGTGGTGTGCCACGAAAAATTCATTCGTATTCCTCTCGCCGACGGTCAGACACTACGTATCTTTGGGGAAACCCCTTCGAAAGGGCTCAAATTGATGTCCTTCCTTCAAGCCCGAAGTTATCTTCGCAAAAATTACGTCGCATTTCTAGCTCACGTCGTCAAGAAGGAAGGCAAGGAGAGGAAGCTCGAAGATATTCCAATTGTGAAAGAATTCCCGCAAGTTTTTCCCGACGACGTTTCAGGACTTCCTCCTGTGCGAGAAGTCGAATTTCGGATCGATCTTGTGCCTGGCGCTACACCGGTCGCAAAATCTCCCTATAGGTTAGCCTCATCTGAGATGCAAGAGTTGGCCAGTCAACTGCAAGAGTTGACTGACAAAGGATTCATACGTCCTAGCCATCGCCTTAGGGTGCGCCTGCTCTTTTTGTGAAGAAGAAAGATGGAACGTTTCGCATGTGCATTGATTATAGAGAACTCAATAAGTTGACGGTTAAGAATCGCTATCCACTGCCTCGCATTGATGACCTTCTAGACCAACTTCAAGGCGCCACCTGTTTTTCCAAAATCGACATTCGTTCTGGTTATCATCAGCTTAGGGTGCGCGAAGAAGATATTCCAAAAACTGCCTTCCGAACTCGTTATGGTCATTACGAGTTCATGGTTATGCCCTTCGGTTTAACCAACGCCCCCGCTGTCTTCATGGATTTGATGAATAGGGTATGCAAACCCTATCTCGACCGTTTCGTCATAGTCTTCATCGATGACATTCTCATCTACTCCAAGTCAAAATCCGATCATGAACGACACCTTCGACTCATTCTTACACTCTTAAGGACTGAAAAGCTTTACGCTAAGTTCTCGAAATGCGAATTCTGGTTAGGAGAAGTACAATTCCTTGGTCATATCGTCAATCATGTCGATCCTTCAAAAATCAAGGCAGTACAGGAATGGCAAGCGCCACGTACCCCTACCGAAGTTAGGTAATTTCTTGGTTTGGCTGGTTATTACCGACGCTTCATTGTCAATTTTTCCCGTATCGCCATTTCACATCATGGCCTTGACTCACAAGGGAAAACCCTACATTTGGGGACCTAAGCAAGAGGAGGCCTTCCAAACTTTAAAGCAAAGGCTTTGTGACGCACCTATCCTTACACTCCCTGAGGGTTGCGATGACTTTGTGGTTTATTGCGACGCATCAGGGCAAGGTCTAGGCTGTGTATTGATGCAAAGAGGAAAGGTGATAGCCTATGCCTCTAGGCAACTCAAAGTTTATGAGAAAAATTACACCACCGACGACCTGAAACTTGGAGCCATTGTGTTCGCTCTCAAGATATGGAGACATTACCTTTACGGTACCCAGTGTGAAATATACACTGACCACAAGAGTCTCCAGCATATCTTCAATCAAAAAGAGTTGAATATGAGGCAACGAAGATGGGTCGAACTTCTCAACGATTACGACTGTGAGATTCGGTATCATCCTGGCAAGGCAAACGTGGTGGCTGATGCGCTCTGTCGTAAGGTTATGCGAACTTTATCCATCTCCTATGTTTACAAATCATAACCGATATCAAAGATCGAACCCGGGCAGCTCAACATATCTTTGTAACAGAAAATGACGTACGCGATGAGCTGTCATGTGGAGCTGAACTCAAGATTGAAACCAAATCCGACGGTATTCTATATTATTTAAACCCGCATATGGATTCCCGATCGCGACAACCTTCATGATTTCCCCATGAATGAGGCACACAGAGCACCATACTCTGTACACCTAGGAGCCGATAAGATGTATCAAGACCTACGATACACCTACTGGTGGCCTGGCATGAAGAAAGATATCGCTATTTTTGTTTCCAAGTGCCTTACATGTTCCAAAGTGAAAGCTGAACATTAAAGACCTTCAGGACTTCTAGTCCAACCCGAAATACCTGTATGGAAGTGGGAAAACATAACCATGGACTTCATTACCGGGTTACCTCGCACCTCCAGTGGGTATGACACCATATGGGTAATAATCGATCGTCTTACAAAATCATCTCACTTCATTCCGATTCGCGAGGACTTCAAGAACGAGAAGTTGGCTCGTATCTGCATCAGCGAGATCGTAAGCCGTCATGGTGTACCGTTAAGCATCATTTCGGACCGCGATGGTCGTTTCACTTCACGAACATGGCGAGCCGTACAAACCGCTTTGGGTACCCGGTTAGACCTTAGTACCGCCTTTCACCCTCAAACTGATGGTCAATCTGAACGCACCATCCAAACCCTTGAAGACATGCTTCGAGCATGTGTCATAGACTTCAAAGGGAACTGGGACGCTCATCTACCATTAGTTGAGTTTTCGTACAACAATAGCTATCATTCAAGTATCGGCATGGCTCCTTTCGAAGCTTTATATGGTCGTAAATGCCGATCTCCGGTATGTTGGCACGAAATTGGTGAAGCACAAATCACCGGACCTGAATTGATTCAAGAAACAACCGACAAAATCATTCAAATACGAAACAATCTTCTGGCGGCTCAAAGTCGTCAAAAGAGTTATGCTGACAAACGACGAAAGCCCTTGGAGTTTGACATTGGTGATCAGTACTTTTAAAAGTATCACCGTAGAAGGGAGTGGTTCGTTTTGGCCAGAAGGGCAAGCTAGCACCACGCTACGTAGGACCTTTCAAGATACTCGAAAGAGTAGGTCCTGTAGCATACAAGCTTGACCTACCAGAAGAGCTTAACAGAATTCACCCCACGTTCCACGTATCAAACTTGAAAAAGTGCCTCACCGACGAAAATCTCCATATCCCTCTAGAAGACATTCAAGTTGATGAGTCAATGCACTTCGTTGAAAGACCAGTGGAAATCATGGATTTTGTTGAGAAGCGTTTGAGGCGAAGTCGTATTCCAATCGTCAGGGTACGCTGGGAGTCAAAACGAGGACCCGATTTTACTTGGGAACGTGAAGACTCAATGCGCGAAAAATACCCGCATCTTTTCCAGTTACAACTACTACTTAAATTTCGGGACGAAATTTCTAAAAGTAGGGGATACTGTAACATTTGTGTAAAACGGGTTTTGAAAACCCGCACCATTTTCATTAACCAAGGATGTATTTATATATCGTTATGTATTTTTACTTATTTAATAAGGATATTAAAATCTATAAATAACAGCAATTAAATTAAAATAGACTTAAAGAAATAACAAATAAATAAAAAGTTAAATTAACCTTAATAATTAATCAAACCAAAATTTAAACAAAAAGAGTGAGGGAACCGGGATCGAACCCGGGTCGCCCGGGTAGTCACACACACTCAACACCACTCTACTACACACACCAGATGTGTTAGCTTCTACGTCTCATTTTATAACTATGCAAACTGGGCGGAAAACCTGCAACTTCAACGAATCTCCTCGCCGGAGATCTCGCCAAATCACGCGTTTTCTCTCACTCCGACAACTGTTCAACAGTTATTTTTGGCAAATCCTTCAATCTTGAATGCGCTGTCAATCAATCCGAGGTCAAAATCGTGGAAACCGAGTCATCGAATTCCCTATAAATACTACCTCAACCAAGCATTTAAGCACATTCATTCTTCGAAATCGCTTTGCTCTCGCTCGCAATAAGCTTTGTCGCCAGAAAATTGGAATCACCAGAATTCTGCAACCGTCGGAATCGTCGCCGGTTCTGTTCTTACGGTAGATTTCTTTTCGTTATGCTTTTTAATTTCTTCTCCTAATTAACGTCATATTCAATCGATCATAATCAAGATCGGAATGAATCAAGAATGGATTCGGGCGGGGGTATAGGTTCTGGATAAAATTTAAATGGAAAAGATGAAGTAGAGAACGTGTGTATATATAATATAATTCGGGTTATAACCGGGTTAGACACACAGTCCAGCGGTGGACTGTGTGCACATTTAACAAACACGCTCCGAGTTCGATCCTTGCCACCAACACTGCCGAATAAACAATTTTTTTTTAAAGAGAACCAAATCACACTGATTCCCCAACAAGATGTTAAAGTTATTGAAAAATGCTATGTTTACGGGTTAAGCACCCAGCCCAACTGGTTGGGCCGGGTGCAAACCAACTTCAGGTCACCGGTTCGAGTTCAAGCCCTCCCACCGGTCTGATCACTTAAAAATCTTTTTAAATTAATCATTTCTGTATGGAGTATATGTATAATTAAAAACCAGATTACAACGAGAGGTCGCGAGTTCGGCCCTCGCACGCGCATACGAATTTCCATGGCCCGGCCGGCCTGACAGACGTAGTCAGACTGACAATTCCTTTTTATTATTATTTTTATTTAATTAATTACTTATTTAATTATTCTATAGTTATATTAAGAGAAAAAAATTTATTAAAAATACCTAAATTGCAAGGGATTAAAATATTAAAACCACAAAAATAAACTTAAAAATCTAAACTAAGATTTTTAATCAAAAAGTTAGCTTATTTATTTATTCAGTTATCGCGTTATTATTTCTAGGTTAGTACCTACTCGTTGATTAAATTCCCAACTCGTGCGCTCTCTTTACCATTCAAGAATACGCACCTAAGGTGAGTGAATCTCTACAAATTTCCCGTTTTAATCACGTTTTGCGGTGTATCATGTGTCGTACCATTCCTTTATTTTATTTAAACACTTGTGCTTATATCATTTTGTGATCAAATGTGAATTGCTTGTTGTGTGGTTTATATGTGGATTTAATTTATCATTTCAGTGCACTCATTTCATTAGGCGCATCAGTTCCTCGTGGGATACGGGTTGAGCATCAGGTGCCTCATTAGATCGGCTCCATTTGATTGAGCCTTGATCTCAGATACATCATCATTCATGTCATATATTCATTCAATGTGGTTTGTGATTGGTTACATATATATATTTGCTCACATGTGATTCATGCTCAATTTTCATTAATAAACAAAATAAGCAATTATTTTAATGTTTTATCAAGGTTCACTCGCCAACTTTTGTTGACCCAAAATCTCATATGTTTTACACATGATACAGGTGATCAAGTTGAGGAAAGAAACACTTAGGATGGCCTAGAAGAATAAACAAGTTATTGCGTTGGAACAAACATTTAGATTTTTATTGTATTTGTATGAAATTTATGTTGGATATTTAAATTGTAATTTGAATTTAATAAATATGAAACTTCTTAGTAAATATCATGAGCTTTGGTGATAACCCAATCATGCCCCGTCTTTTATTCCGCTGCGGGTCGGGGTGTTACAGTTACTTCTGGGGTTCTTAGGGCAGTTAGGCTTAATATGCCCCTTCTCATTACAGCCGTAACAAACTGCATCTTTAAGATTCTTGCACTCTAGGGTCTTATGCCACGTTTTCTTGCAGATACCACATGCGGTTACAAGTCTTGCACAGAGGTCTATCATTAGACGTGTGCTGGTTCTTCTTAAACCCAAAATTTTCTTTCATTTTGAACCTTTGGGAGTTATCATCCTCCCGTTTCCTTTTTCCGTCAGTCTCAGTTCTGACTGACTTTTGTCTCACTAAGTCTAAGGTGAGAGAGAGATAAGTCAACAACAGACTGATAGGTACTAGGCTGAGTAGACTTTACCATGCCCTTAATCTCGGGCGCTAACCTATTAATGAAACGCGCAATACGTTTGGGTTCAGGAGTGATTAGATGAGAGACTAATCTGGATAGGGAGTTGAAGTCAGTAACATACTTCTGACAATCCAGATTTTTCATTGTAAGAGTCAGAAAGTCTGACTCTCTTTTTTCCACCTCATGAGGTAGGCAGTATGTCTCCTTGACAAGGTCAACAAACTTGGACCACCCTAAGTTTTACAGGTGTACTTAACCTGTTGACTGGACCATTGCCTTCTACCAAATTAGGGAATCGCCCTTAAAGGATTGGGATACAAGCTTCACCACATCCTTATCAGCGCAACCGCTGATATCCATTATCGTCTCCATTTCATCAAGCCATTTCAAGGATTTTACAGCTCCCCTTTCCCCATTAAAATATCGGGGCTTACAAGAGACGAAGTATTTATAGGTACATCCGTCTTCATTAAATTCTAGTTTCTTTGGTTCACTCTTCACATTTGAAGAGTGAACAGAGCTCTCCTTACGAGCTGATGATGGTGGAATAGACAAAGGTTTGGAGCGAGTAGCGCTCACTTCCTTAAATTTTTCCATGGCCTTTCCAACAGCTGCATCAATGCGAGCTTAGAAATCATCATTATCAATGACTATGTTTTCGGTATTGTTAGAGTTAATATCTCGGTGGCTACTTTGTGCCTCATCCGAGTTAGCCATTCTTGAAGCTTTGGTTCTAAACACCAAATTAAACTTCACTTTTAGCCACGGTATTAATAACCATATTGGCTTTAAAGTTGGATATATAAATCCATTGCCAATTTAACCTGGTGTGCATATATCACAACTCTTAGGCTTAACATTCCTATGAATGTTATCTATATTTGGCCTATGTCTCAAAAGGACCATCAAAGGAAAATTACAATTTGGACATAGTCCATATATACCTTAGATAGTGGATCTTAATGTCACAACCGCCATTGTCATAAGACAATTATAGATAGCTCTTAGGCTTATCTCAAAGAACATTAAAAATGTGGCTCACATGCCTTACCCCAAGGATATTAAAATACAACACTTTGGCTTATCACTTAAGGACATAAAATATGTCACTAAGACCCGTCACTACTGACATATTATTATGGCACATAGGCCTGTCACTAAGGACATAAAAATATGGCACATTGGCCTGTCACTAAGGATATAAAAATACGACAGAGGGTCATATTAACCATAACTGTCATCGTCGTATTTGACTATTATAACTTGTCCCGTAGGCAAAATAATATTATTTCAATTAAAATCTCCTAAGATGTTAAGGTAGATAATCATCGCACCGATGATATTAGTCATGATCTCATTGACCATACAGACTATGAGGCTTGAGCGTAGCGCACCACCTTGGACAGGGAACAATAAGGTCACAACTGTCATTGTCTTAATTGACAATATAATATTGCTCATAGGCAAATCATCACCAATGGATGTAAAAATCATAGCCCGTAGGCATTACATCACTAATGGATGTTAAATTATGGCCCGTAGCATTACATCACTAATGGATGTTAAATTATGGCCCGTAGGCACTACATCACTAATGGATGTTCAATTATTATCATCGTACTGATGATATTAGCCAGGATCAAATTTGATCATATAGGCTATAAGGTATGGACATAGTTCATTCACCTAGACAGCTTGTGTGGTTCCTCAACTCACACTACCAGGAGTATTAACATTGCTTGAATGTTAACACAAGATTATCTTAATGGTTGATTAATAGTCATGGTCACATTGACCTTAACGACTTGGAGGCTTGAACATAGTTCACCACCTCTTGATAGAAGGATAATCTTCCCTTAACTATCATGACAGAAGGCTATTCATCCTTAACTATCATTTATAATTTTGCCAATTAATATGGACTGTGCCATTCGACTATTCAAAACCATTAAGATCTTTTGGAATTATATAGCTGATCATAAATTTTGAGTAAAATTGAGACGATCGCTTGAAGACGATGAGTACTTATATATATAATTCCAAAATATTCCATTAAATCAAATTAGGAAATTACAATACTAGAAATAATAAATAATGCAATGACTAAAAAGAAATAACTTGTCCACGCAGAGACTAAAGAAATAACAATGTCCACGTAGGGACTATAGAATTAACATAGAAAAGACTTCACTCATCCTTCTTTCCCTTAACCAACTTGAAAAGCTTCTTGAAGAACGTATTCGTCTTTTTCTCCGTTTTCTCCGCTTGTTGTTGCATTTCCTTCATCCGCTCTAAGGCCTCATAAATGGCTTCAAGAGGTGGCGGAGGTTGTGGTTGTGGTTGAGGTACATATTGGTATCCATAATTTGGATATCCAGTAGGTGGATAAGCAGGTGGGAAAGGAGACGGGTAAAGTGCATTATGCATGACCGCTTGCATAAGGGTAATACGATAGTGCTGGTAATTTACCGGCGTAGATGGGTTAAAAGGATCATATCCAGATGTATCTGGATATGTAGGGATAGGGTTATTAAAACCCAATGGTGGTGGTTGAACCACAGGTGGTGGTGTCGGTTCCACCACTGTGAAGTATTGGAGGGTCCACCCATTTGTGGATCCTCGTGAATGGTAGGGTAGGTTTTGGGCAAAGGTGGTAGCGAACCCGACCGTTGACCCGCACGTACCGACATACATGCTCCACGTTTCCTCCTCGGTGGCTCAGGTGGTGACTGAGGTTGTTCCACCGGTTCTATTTGAACGTCTTCCGGTATAGGAGGTGTTGGAGAGTGGTGTGAAAGAGTGTTAGCAAAAGTGAATTGGCTCCAATATTGGTCCCATTCGTTAGGACCTTGGTATGGTGATCCAATGTAAGAGTTAGAATCGCTAGAGATTTCGATAGGGTGTCCATGCGATCCTGACGGTGGCATCTCCGGGTCGGAGTCCTTGTCCATAGGGTTGGGTTGATCCAACTGATTCTGATCAGCTAGGGGTGTGTTGAAGTAGTGGTTAGGGTTAAACTCATTATGATATGAGTGAGAATGATGAGAGTGATAAGAATGGTGTGAGTGGTTAGAATGGTAAGAATGGTATGAGTTTTGTGTATCAGTAGGTGAATGTTCTTGCAAGTTAGAATGTCTCGCTAGTGGCCAAGAATCTCCCGAATCCTCTTGCAAGTTAGAATGTCTCGCTAGTGGCCAAGAATCTCCCGAATCCTCATAAGCATTCGAGTGATGGGGTTGTGAAGGGATACGTCCAGATGGTCCTCCCCTCATAGGTCCTTTATCTCTTCCTTGAACTCTTGGCGGCATTTTCCTGTTGAAATCAAGTTAAAACAATAATAATAACTTAATAATGAGATAAGTAATCCTAGGACAAAGCCTAGTCTCGAAAGTCTAAGGAATGTGCTTTTGTGAAAGTTTAGATTGAACATAAGAAGACTAGTGTTTAATTCTCTCAAATGTTGGCTCTGATACCAACCTATCACACCCCTTATTTCCAATGCAAACACCGGTGGGCCCGAGTGGGGAATATCATGACATAAGTTGATATCATCATAGTATATTATACACAGCATAGCGGAAGTCATGGAGTTTAAATTACTATTACAAATCAAATGTTCAAAGTACGAAAAATATTATACAGACGGCTTGTAATGGAAGATCCACAAGCAGTTCATAAAATATACAAAATGTGTATCAGACTTTGGGCATATCTAAGGATTTGCAAGATCCTCTTATATCACTACCAAGCAGCTTCCAACCTATTTCGTATTGCACCTGCAACTTAGTCTTTTGAAAATACGTCAGCTTTTACGGGTAAATACACTTAACTGACTCATTTTGAAAACATTTCAAAAATGGATTTAGTTGCACAGGTCACTAAAAATATTTTATAACTTGGGAAAGTCAGCCTTGTAACCTTGTTAACAGCTTTACATGTTTGTTCATACATATGGGGCCCAGTACAGAGACCGAGACATGATTAACATACACACCACTTATGAACCCACGAAGGAGTTATCCCCAACTTGTGGGTAAAAATAATTTAGCATTTGCATCTGTCAGGTGTATGCCTACACCCCGTGCTTTGGTCGTGGCCATTAACTAATGTAATAAGCTAAGGATATCCAGGACACGGTCGTTAACCCCCAATGTTTAAGTTATCAAAGAAAACTGATCAAAACCAAATATGCGGATTTACTAGCCACAATCCGGCATTCGGTTGATCCCATATCCGACCAAGCGTAATAATTTACCGTAACCCAAGCCCGTATAGGGGAAATAAGTCAAGAGTATTTACCTGAGCTAGTCTTGATTTAAAAAGCAAGATTTAATATCTCAGTCGTATTTAAAATGAGATAAGTGCAGATAGCATATACTGGAAGGCTCTAGTCTGGATTATGGCATAAGCTAACCAATGAAAATGCTAACGGTCTTAATTAAGTCATAAACTAGACCGACTAGCGTAAAGGATCAAAACGATATAATACGCTAGATTAAGCGATGACCGGATAGAATGTAGTTTAAACCCAACAAGTGCTATGACTTGTATAATATGGGTAAACCATAAGCATTCTGGATTTTGAGATTAAAATGATAAGGTTAAACCCGTTTCGGTTAATTTCCATAAACTAGTTACATATACTTAACCGTACGCATATAAGCGACATCGGGTAACCGGATAAGTCATGAACAAGTTCTATATACTATTATACTTTAAATAAGTTGTAATATCTGTAGGATATCAACTTACATGCCTGTTAAGGTTTTAATATAAGATTATGCCTCATAAGGGCGTTTTGGTAATTATATATCGTATAAAAGGAACTTGAATATATTTTGATGTTATGATCATAGGTATTCTGGAAAAATATTTAATTTATGGTATAATATGATTAAGATACTGATCATATGTGTAATTTATCATTTATGACCAAACTATGCACCGTATGGGTATTATGGTCATTTTACACATAGTTTTATAATTTACTTGGGATTCTGAGTTTACATTATGTACTTCCTGTAATATTACTTTAAATAAGTTTTAATATAAGTAGGTAACAAGTCTTGGTTGATAAATATGGTTTAAAACCATACTATCCGCCGAAACAGCGTATATGTCGAAAAATGACGATTTGTGCGAAGTTTAATGAAAACTGATGCTAAGACCAGGTTTATATGTTTTAGATATATTATTTAATATACACATTAGTAGATAAAAAGTTTTGGTATAAAAAGTATGATTAAAACCATTTTATGCGCCATAAGGGCTTTATCGTCATTTGTCGACATAATGCAAGAGCTTGTTTGTACACCCAGTATTTAAACTGACTTGACATCCCAATTAATCTTACTTATGATATTACATCAGTAGGAAATTAGTTTTCAAGTTCGTTATTGATTAAAACCTTATTTTATGTAAAAAGTGCAATTTAGTCAAAATTGGCATAATAACGGAACTTGTGCATAAAATCTGATTATGATCATGTAATATAACCTCAGAGGGTTATGATACATTATATTATGATCATAATGCAACCTTAGATCAGTAGCTAACTAATCTAAATCGCGTTAGAATCGAACGTCAAAGCAGAAGTCAAACTTTGTGACTTTCGGTTGCGAACCGACCCTAGCACTGAAATTGATGAGTCGAACATGTTCTCACATGTTCTAATAATTATTACCAACTTGTTTGGGTGTCAAAACATGTTTCATAACATACATAAACTCATATTATAATATTTTCAAAATCTGGCTTGTTTGACTTTTTAATAATAAAACTTTGACCCGTCAATTGGTTTAGTAAACGTCATCTTTAGGAGGTGCCCTTAATAGGGATTAACACCTACCTTATTACGATCACTTAGCCATGTTCGTTATGAATAATGGCTGGACCATATTGGTCTTAACAGAAAGTCAAAGTGTTTTCCGCAAACGCTTGTCTTTTGCTATAGAAAACCTATTAACGAAAATGCAAGAGAAAGGAACACTTACAAGTGACCCTTGGATGAAATAGAACTAAGTTGGATGCTCCTTTTAGTTAGGAACTTCCAGAGGAGGGAGATAGAATGTTAATGAGAAAGGTGCAAGTTCAAGTGATGAACCATTGCACCTATTTATAGTTGGAGAGCTTAAAGGAGGTGATGCCAGGTGTTAGCAAGTGTTAGTGGAAGCCTACAAGTGTCCTAAAACGTGGCATAGCAGTTTGGAAGTCCATGATTTCGAATCAAATGGTTTTTTGGCAACATGTGTGGGTGCCAAGCAAAACTTTCTGTAGATACAGCCTTCTGGCGGCCCGTGAGAGACCATGCCCATGTCTCTCGCTGCCCGCGAGCGCCTCAGGGAAACTTTCAAACTTTGTCACATTTAGCCCCTCAACTTATTTAACTTCTAAAACACCTTTATAAGCATAATTAGCCCTTCGTAGCCAACATTTAGCGTACCAGGGAGTATGCCCGGACGTTGTGAAGCTCTCGGTTCGTTAAAAGGTTACTCAGAGGTATAAATTAACATGTTGACACTTTTAACCCCTCCATTGTCCAACTTTTTCATATTTACAAATTAATCCATCTCGTCCAACAAGTGGCTCATATGAGAGTTAGGACTTCATAAAGGGTCACTCAGAGGCTCAGTTTAAGCATGTTGACACTAATGGTCACTCAAAGGCTCATTTTAAGCATGTTGACACCTTTAGTCCTTATTAGTCCTTATTAGACTTATTATAAAAGTAATAACACGTGTCATTGTATTATTGGACATGATTTAACGAGGTGTTACAAGAATGTTGAAAGGATTGCGGAGGGAAAGTGGATTGCATCACTGAGAAGCTTTTGGTTTGGCAACACGTACAATCAGCCTCCTCCTACAGACCAAACGCTGATATCTTCTGAGGAGCGTCGCAGGCCACCGAAATGTTTCTTTGGACGTTAATGTCAAATATGTTTAAAGATTTTTGAAGAAAATTTTGAAGACTATCAAGACTGCGACAATATCCAAGGGGGAGTTTGTTGGTGCATAATGTCTATCGCCTACGTCTAGGATATGTCAGTTGTGTAAATAGGGCTTAAAATGTCATTTGTATATTTATTGTATATGGCTCGTACGAGTGAGCTTATGTGGCTCGTATGAGTGACATCTTGTCACTCATGCGAGCGACCACTCACACGAGCCTACAACACTCACTCCTGTGTGAGCCATTTGCCCTATAAATAGTGGAGCTTGAGTGTTGTGTTGTTTATTTGCTGGTGTGTGACTACGGTGAAGCCCTGTCCAGTTGTTTACTCATCTGTAACTTTCACGTTTATTAATACGAATCACAGGCGTTTAAGCAGCATACTTGATTGTTTGTGTGTCCAACTTGTTAGCAATGATTTTCGCCTCTGTTAGCTGAGTCGAATCGGTCTGGTGCTCATAAGAGGAGAGCTAATGCCCTCTCACAATTCATATAAAAGACTTTCTATAAATAGAGAGGTCACCACCAAAGGTAAATGAGTTAAGTCAAGCATTTATTACATGTAACAAAAACTCCATTGACCTTCATTACAGAATTCTTAAAGTATTCGTTTTACTAGCCAATAACTTCACAATCACCTTGTAAACCTTGTTTCAAAGTGATATAAACTTCAAAATTCTGTAGTTGTGTTTCTTGAAATCACTTGTTGAAATCACTTGCCAAATTTAGTAAAAGAGCATTGTTATCTGGGATCAACATTGTCCCGAACAGAACAGTCTGAAACAGTGATTTCAATGAAGATTGGTAATGTGCTGCAAAACAACACCACTTTTCCCTTGTATTTGTGTATTATTTAATAGTTTTCGAGTCATTTTTATTAGCTTTCATTGTGTGTTTGATTAGTTAGTGTTTAAGCAGGTCCTACCGTGAAAAGGAAGCGAAAACGAGCTAAAACAGTTAATAAACGAGCAACCAGGAGCAAACATAGAAGTATATGGACTGAAATTGCATTTTCTAAAAGTTGTCAACACTAGCGTATCACGAGAAGGGTTGTACAACGGGTAGCGATACGCCGAGGTCCAAAACATGTGTGAAATGGCATATTTGCCATTAATGAATCTACATATTTACATCATTGCCATCGCCCTCACATTCGTTGCTTTTTAGGTTGATTGATTGGCGCATTAAAAGGGCTTTGGGCTTGCTGGATCGTGCATTATAAGGGCCCAGTTCGTGGAACATTGTGTTCGAATCAAATCGTGACACCGTAAGGATAATAATACGTATTTATACATGGTATAAACCCCATGGAACAAGAGATAGACAGTGAATACCCACATAATACTTATTGTTACATCGATTGGGAGAAGAATACAAGGCTGGAATTGAGATCGGAGGTGACTGTTTGAAGATTTATTAACAAATTAGTCAGATATGAATGTTTAACTTAGATTTTTGGTATTTAAACATGATGTATTCGATTTTATTGAACATTGTTACTACGATTTTACTCACCATGAGCGGCAAAATTTTCTTGAATCTACCTAGGCTCATGGTGAATATTGGTTTGACTCGTATGCTCTCGGTTTTTGTTTTTAATTCGGTTGTCTTATTAATGTTTTGGTAAATTAGCATTCTATTGTTTGGTTCTAATACAAATGTATTTATTTCGCATGATTCTTATATTAGTTGATTTTGTACTAGTTGATTAAAGTTTCATGTGTTATTCGCTAACTTGTGTTTGTAAACTTGCTTGTGATTTCTTGTCTAAGAAAACCACAAGTTATATCTTTGCTAAAATAAGTGTTCTATTACCTTTGAGATCGGGAGGAGATAGGGTATTGGCTTGTCTAATTTTTAATATATTGGTTTTGGTGAGACCGAGAGGAGATCCATACTAGTAGTCTTTAGATCCTAGGAATCCAAGTTAAAACCAAGATAAATAGATTACTCGTTTTCATCTTCAGGTGAATTGTGATTAGTGAGACCGGAAGGAGAATTAATCGTGGGTACCTTAGAATATTAGTAGGTGAGACCGGGGGTGAAACGTAACCATAGAACCGTGACCTTTAAACACCTAGTTTGGGATTTTGGGGTAGCATTAGTGAGACTGAGAAAAGATCGTGTGTGTCTTAAAAACCCTTATTAGAAGTATCCTTAGAAAAACGGTTAAAACTAAATATCTAATTCCGAGAGTGTGAGAATTCACCAGTAGGAACCTATGCCTACGTAGTTACCTTTCCTCATCTGATTTCGACCCAGCTTAGTTCGTCTTAGTATTCGTGCTAGGTTATTAGTTAATATTAGTAGTTAATAATTAGTTAAAAATCCCAAAAATTATTATTAAAATTGACTTATATTCGGTAAAGGTTATTCATTAAAAAGTTGCTTAAAAACATAGTCCCTAGGTTTGATATGCGGTCTTATCATGTCTACTACACCATGACCGGTAAACTTGTCATATGTGTGTTGTTTAGTTGTTGAGTCCGAATTAAAACTTACTGAATTATTTGTTTATACACTTTACAAACATTAAGTTTTTAGCACCATTGCCAGAAGACTTGATTTATGCACTTTTAGGAACAAACCGAGTGTTTTATTTGTCACTTTTTCATGCTCTTCTTGATTTGCATAACCTTTAGGGATTTTTTCTTGATTGATTGCAATGTGTGCCTTTAGGTGTAATAAATAATAATTTGCTTTCTAGGGTATGCTATGTACTCGTTTGTAGGGATCACCAAACATTGCATCCTCTTCGAAACCCGAGCGAGATCTTCAGGAACGCCTATCTCAGCACAAGAAACGAGTGAAAAAAATTAGCGGAACAAAGGTACCCATCTTGATTCTCATTCCTTTTCTCGTTTTACACATGGGAGATACACCCACTAGGCAAATCATCCACCAACACACTAGCACTGGCTTCACTGTGGGTCGATCCCCTATCACTGAGCCTACCATCATCACTACTCATAACTGGCAGGTTATGTGAGAGGGGATTGGCTCTCCTCTTATGAGCACCGGACTGATCTGACTCAGCTAACATAGGCGAAATTCATTGTTAGCGAGTTGGACAAACAAACAAGAAAGATATAATGCTAAATTCCTTGATTAGTATTAATAAACGTGAAGGTTATAGATGAGTGAACACTTTAACAAGGCTTCGCTGTAGTCACCAATCAACAGCTCTAAACACAACACTCAAGATCCACTATTTATAGGTCAACATGACTCGCATAGGAGAGAGGTGTGTTAGGCTCGTGCGAGTGGTGCCTCGTACGAGTGACAAATTGTCACTCGTATGAGCCACTAAGCTCACTCGTATGAGCCACTAAGAAGATACATAAAACATATATAAATATTCAATATGTGACATTCTAAGCCCTATATACATAACCGACATATCCTAGACATAGGCAATAGACAATATGCACCAACAAACTTCCCCTTGGTTGTTGTCGCAGTCTTGGATAGTCTTCAAAAAGAATCTTCAAAGATTTGATAGTTAACGTCTAAAGAAATGTTTCGGTGGCTGCGGCGCTCCTCAGAAGATATAGGTGTTTGGTCTGTAGGAGGAGGCCGATTATACGTGTTGCCATACCGAAAGCTCCTTAGCGATGCAATCCGCGATTGCTCAGCAATTCTTTCTGCATTCTTTTCTTTCTTTCGCCGTTCTATCTCCTCCAACTTCCTCCAAGAAGTGTCCATGCTATTCCTGAGTCTATATCATTAGCAAAACAAACATTTACAATCTTCTGGAACTGGAAAGCCTGCTCTATATCTTTTTCCTCAAAACTGATTATGCTGTAGAATAGACATTCTATATCCTTCTTAGAGCAATTGACTAGCCACATAGGGTCTAGTACTCGAATGCCACGCCATAGACCATATATGCGTTTGTGTGCTATAACGTCTTGGTATCACTTAAGTATCGAAAATACTTGAGCCCATACTCCCTTTTAATCACATAAACGTCAAGTTCTTTGACCCATCCCCAGCTAATGATGTCCCCCAGTGAAATATCCGCATCACACGTAAAGAATGCTAGAGGACGTTTAAATTTCCATTCTTCTGGTAACTCTGTGAACCATAGTTTCCTCATCTTGGCAATTTCTTCTTTATATAAACGTTGAGGAACCGTTCCCTGTTTGATAGCCTCTTCAACCTTTCGCTTCAGTAGATCATCATTCTTGGTTGCAAACAATTCACTGAAGGTTGGGGAGTCATTTGTACCCTCTTCGGCAATATTTGCATCATTGTCATTAGAATCATCCTCCACGACAACCTTGTTATAATCGTGAGCTTCAGAAATGTGTTCGAAGATATAGTCTTCAGGCTGAAAAGCACTGATGTCATTTAGCTCATCTTCAAAATCAAACTCAAATGTTTCTTCGTCCACACCCAACATACTAGCAATTTCTTCCTTTGTGTACATGTGGACAAACTCACCCTCTTCTACACCATGCTCTAAATACAATATCTTTGGTTTGGGCATGGCAGGAACAACTGACATATCAGTCACTATGATGATTCCTGTCTGCATAGCATCCTTAGAACTTTCAAACGCCTTTCTTTGTTCTTTGTCTCCTTCCACTTGGTTTGTGGAATCATCCAAGTACACAGAAAAATTGATATATTCATTCAAACTAGATTATGTTACGAGGATTTTTGAACCGCCTGTATCATCATCATCAGACTTTTCCTTAAATACATCATCGGTATCATCCAAGTCTTCATTATCCTCCTCAGGATTCGCATCAAATACGTCTATCTCTGCTTCAATTTCTTTCTCCATCTTTCTCTTACTTAGCCATTCTTGATGTTTAGCAGAAAGATTCGTCATGTCAATGTCAACATCCTTTGGCTTTCCGATCAATATAAACTTCTTCGAATCCACATACACCATTAAATTTGAAGATACTGGCGCAGATTTAGCTTCTTCACAGGTTCCTCACCAACCTTCTCTTTACCCTTCCCCTGAGCGTCTGATAATTCTTTTGCAATACGTTCCAGCTCAACAACCCTTTCCCTAGCCTCTGCCCTCTCAATCTCATCGATTTCTTAAGCTAAATTAATCCCGAGTTTCTTTGTAAGAATTTTCTCGAATAAGCTCATTTACCGTTGATTTCTGAGGCAATATTCATTATTTTGTCCATACGGTTCCTCAGCCATTCGTTCTCTAACACAACACTCGCCAAGATAGCCTCAAGATGCTGTTTTTCTTCTTTCAGCCGCTTAATCTGCTCTTGTAATGCAGCAATCTTCACACTTTTTAGCATAACTTGGTTTTCTAACTCTTCGATTCGTGTGTCATTGAACATGCCGGTAGAATATTCTTCTCCCCCTGGAATATCTCAAAATCAAAGTCAAACTGATCTTCAAGTCTGGATCCTGTTGAGAACTAGGGTTGAGATGGAGTAGGTTGAGGTTGAGGGGTGGGTTGTGGTGGTGGTTGTAGTGGTGCTGATCATGGTGGTTGTGGAGTTGGTTGAGGAGGTGGTGATGGTGGTGGTTGTGGAGTTGGTTGAGGAGGTGGTGATGGTGATGGTTCAGGAGTCGGTTCAACATTCTCTGCTTCATCAACCTTTTTCTTCACCTTTCTTTTTTATGTCTTTTGGAGAATCTGTGCTTCTAACAGCTGGCCTCTTTAAACGTTTAGATAGCCTCTTCAAATTGCGAACAGGGGTGCACTATCAAAATCTGAAGACACATAAGTAGTATCATCTTCCCCTGTTGCTTTTCTTCTCCTTTCCTCAGCTTTACTTTGTATTTCAGCCAATTATTCTAATTCTCTTTCTTTGGCTCTCTCTCTTTCTAGGCGATTCTATCCTCTTCATTGTTGCTAGAGGAGGATGCCTCTTCAACTATACCCTCTTTAACACCAAACGCTTCTCCTTCTATATCAACAGCCAATGTCTCGACATTTTCTTCAATCTCAGGCTCGTCGACCAAACTCGTGCTGGCAGATGCATGTTTCTTCCTTTGAAGGGTAGTAGAGGAAGATGTAGCCATTTGCTTTCGTTTTGTCCCCTTACCCCCTTTTTATCTTCCTTGGTAAACCACACGCTTCTTTTTGTAACAAAACCACCTAACGCTTCTATCTCCTCACTCTCGTCCCCACTTTCATCTTTTCGCTACTTCCCCCTGGGCAGCACCACATAGTCTTTATCAATAATAGCCCCAAAAACAGGCTTGGCATTGGGGAAGGCTTTTAGTTGCAGATTCATCTTCTTTAATGTAGACACATCCATATGCTCAAGTCTCAGAATATTGTCCTCCTTCTTTTTCAGATTTGGATGTTGATGGTCTAGCAACATTTGGATGAATCTCAGGTACTTAAGAAACTTTTCACGTTGAATGTTAGTACCATCTGCAAAAATATGAGTCTAGAGAAGTTGTATGGCAGATTGAGAATAAGTGCCATAATCATACACATCTGATAATCTATCAAGTCATCGAAGCCACCCTTTCTATGACTTAGGCGTGAATAATGTAGTGAGCGATGTATTGGAAAGGAGCACTGAGATTTCTCTTCTTAAATAGTGCGGCGTTTACGAATCCAACATAGCCCATTCTATAAAAGCACCCTTTGACCATATATTCTGGGTAACCAGTCGGGTCGTCTTCACTGTCATTAAACTCCAACACTGTACGAACAAGATCTTCAGTGATCCTGACTTCAATATCTTCGTTATCAATGCATACTTCAGACAAGATGGCATTCTCATCCTCACTATACTTGGCCGCATTCCAAAAATATTCAACATGAGATTGGTATGCTGTATGACGATCTGTAAGGGCCTTTGTAATAGGTAGCTTGCTAAGAAAATCTAAAACTTCTCTGTATGCTGCTATCTCTGGAATAGCCTCATCCAAAAGACAAAAAACGTCGTGGAACGGTGAGAATTTAGACTTCTTGATCTGCAAACAAAAAGATTTCAAACACTTAGAAAAATTTTCAAACATTTCAAATCTTATATACTCGTACGAGTCACCATTCGTACGAGTCATATACAGAGAAAAAGAATTAAGTTCTAAACAAAACCTACTCGTATGAGTCACTTTTCGTATGAGTTAAAGTTTATACTTCACATTTTAAGGGTTTGAACAGACTTACTCGTACGAGTGGTGCTTCGTACAAGACAAGGAGATTTAAACGTTTAAGAACATACTCGTACGAACGATCACTCGTACGAGTGAATATGATAATCAGTCATTTGAAAACCTTGCCCGTACGAGTGATGATTCGTACGAGTTGCGAATCGCACCAAATAACACCTTATCAAACCAAACTTAAAACGTGTAGATTTTAACAAATTGAATGTTGATTTATAGATTAAAAGGGCCAATTATTACAAATTTGAGTTCAATTGTATGTTTTACCGGTCCGATTATCCTAAATCTATGTTTTATGTCCTTTTTGGTCCAATTTCGGCATTATAACGGCTCAAAACTTGCAGTAGTACCTTGCCCATCGTAAGAGGTGTGCTAATCAACCTCCCCGAAAAAAAAGATACGTAAATTGAACAAGAACAAGTGTAGAAAGAACTGAATCGCACAGAGGAAACTTTCAGTCGCACAGAGTCAATAGTGTGACTCGTGCATATGAGAAGCCCTTTTATACTCTATCAAGATCGTTCGTACGAGTGATGCCTCGCACAAAATGAGTCATTTATCACACGTACGAGTAAGTATGTCACTCGTAAGAGTCAGTTCCTTGTACTTTGATTTTCTTTTTTAAATTTTTGTGAAATTTTATCTGCTTTATATAACCCCTCAGTTAACCAAGTCCAAGTTAATGACCCCAGTTAACCGATTTGCCTACAAAGTCCAAGTTAATGACCTTGGTTGATCATCGTTTGACCAAAATAGATTTATTTTAAAAATTTTAAGTTTCAAATTAATAAACTTTTTGATGTTTCAGGATTATCTTCTTTTTAGATTAGCTCCTAGCCCGTGATCTTCATCTATCTTTCAGCAACTGTCGCTTTGACTTGAACTAACGGTGTCTTCATCATCGGTAGACTAAAAACTAAGATAGGTTGCTAAAAATAAACTAGAAATCTTTTTGGGTTTTTTTTTTCTGAAAAGAAAGATAAAGTAAATAAAGATGTATTTACATACATAATTTTTTTGTGAGTTTTATGTTTAGAGGATCACATCAGGTATTTAGATAAATCATAAGTCCCATTGATCTTGGTAGTAACTCTAAGTTCTTAAACAGATTTACCTAGATTGCCAATATACTTATCCACTTAAACCTTACACGTCTCTCAATTGTTTCAAGATATGTTAGGTAAGATTAAGGAACATTAAATAACTGTATTTCCCATCTCAGAATATACTCCCGCATCAAGATTCCCAGAATTTTATTTCACAGGTGAATATATCTAACTGATATCTATAAATGGGGCGAATTGCAATACCTTGAGAGCTCAGGTTAGTATTTCCATACAGAGAAAGAGATGAAGGCTCGACTTTAGATGGTGTTTCATTAAGGAATCTTTTGAACTATAGATGTCATATCTTTTTATGACATACTCATTTTTTTGCGCAACTTTTTAAGCGAAAGATGCGTAAAGTATTATACAAGTTCTAGGTTGCCGACGCAAAATCAGAAGAACTCGGATAATACCCTACATATAAACTAAATATAAAGAATAGTATTGCAGAATCTGGCATTCTCTCAAACGAAATTTCCGAGTACTAAGTCCATATATCCGATAGATGTTGACCCACAAATTACTCAGTTTTTCTTTTAAGGTTATATCTTGAACAATAATTTACCGAACGTGTGAAGCATATTGGCACATCATCAGTAAGCCCTGTTTAATTACCAGTTTAAACATTCCATATCTTTATCATACTGTGATAATTTTCTGATGTAAACACCTCTTTTCACAAACACTCTTTTTGACCTCTTTAATGTTTTTGAATTTTTCCCAACCTTTCTCCCCCTAAAATCAAAAACATTTTTTGAGTTTTTGTTTCTAAGAAGTCAAGAAAAGTATTTACAGAAAAAACATATGTCACACCGATGAGAATCATGTCAAGTCCTCGTCATCCTCAAATTTAACCTCATGTGTATCCCCTAATATCAGATTTCATAAACCATTTAATTCTAAAAGATTTTTAAATCTTGATCGTTCAAATGCTTTGGTGTAAAATCTGCTTTTTGGTTTTCAGTGTGGATTTTTTCAATTCTAACCAACTTTTTCTCATAGCAATCATGGATAAAGTGGTGTCGAATTTCTATATGTTGAGTGCGTGAGTGTTGAAAGGATTTTTGGTGATATCAATAGCCGCCTTGTTATCTACATAAATTGACATGCCAAGATATTGCAGAGAGTATCTGGGAACATCAGCTGGATGCTGAAACGTATTCAGCTTCACACGTAGAGAGAGCAACCGTGGTCTGTTTCTTGTATTGCCATGTTACCAAACGAGTACTGAAGAACTGGCAACCAGCTGTAGTAGATTTGGCATTAAGCTTGCAGCAACCAAAATCAGAATCCGAGTAACCCGCAAGATTGAAGTCGTCATGTCGAGGATACCACAAGCCGGTGCTTTGACATCCTTTTAAGTATAGCATTATTCGTTTGACGGCTAACAAGTGCGAATCTCTTGGATTAGACGGATAACGGGCGCATAGGCATGTTGGATACATGATATCAGGTCTCGAAGCTATGAGATACATCAAGGATCCGATCATGGAGCGATATAATGTTTCATCGACTTTCACTCCATGAGCGTCTGGACAAATTCCGTGGTTTGGGGCTAATGGAGTTGATGCTGGTGTAGTTCCTGACATGTCAAATTTCTCTAACACGTCATGAGCATACTTAGTCTGATGAATGAAGATTCCATCAGGTAATTGCTCAACCTGAAGTCCTAAAAAGAACTTCATCCCCCATTTCGAATTTCTTCTTCATGACTTCTTCAAAGTCTTTGTACAACTTATCATTTGTCGATCCAAAGATGATATCATCCACATAGATTTGTACCAAAATCAGATGACCATCTACTTCTTTGTGAAGAGGGTACAGTCTACAGTTCCTCTGAGAAAGTCGTTGTCTAGAAGATGTCTTGAAAGATTTTCATACCAAGCTCTCGGGGCTTGGTGTAGACCATATAATGCTTTTTCAGAAGGTAGACTTTAGCCTTGTGTATCGGATCGACAAACTCTAGTGGTTGGCCGACATACACCTCCTCTTTAACTTTGCCATAAAGGAAAGTAGATTTGACGTCCAATTGATACACCTTGAATCCTTTCCAAAAAGCAAAGGCCAAGAATATGCGAATAACTTCAAGATGAGCGACAGGGGTATAGACTTCATTGTCGTCTATCCCTTCTTGCTGATGAAAGCCCTAGACCACGAGCTGAGCTTTGTTTCTGACCACAATACATCTGTCATCTTTCTTGCACTTGAAGACCCATTGAGTATTTATCTTCTTATGATGATCTGGTAGGTCAACAAGCTTCTAGACACCAAGTTTTTTGAATTGAAGCAACTCTTCCTGCATTGCATCCACCCAGCTTTCTTCTTTCAACACGTCTTTCCAGTTTGCTGGTTCAACCTGCGAAACAAAACAACTATAAGAAAGTTTGGTTTACAATGGAGCAACACTGGTATAAAAACAACTTAGATCCTTGTTGATCTGATTACGAGTTTTCACTCTGGTTTGTAAGCTGCCAATAATATTCTCCTATGGATGGTAAGAAAGTGTTCTTGGCATTACTTCACTTGGAACATCTACTTGACTCTGCAAATTCATGAAAACTTCATCAGCAACCGGTGTAGAAGATGCAACTTCATTTCTAACATTAGATTGATCAGCCTGGGAATTCAAAAAGCTTTCAATTTGCTCAGATCCTTCATCAGAACTGGTTAAAAGTTGGTTCACGATCAGAGTCGGCATTGGTCGGTTGATGGGCAGATAATCCAGCAGTGTTCAAGATTGGTACAGAGACTGATTCTTGCAGAGTATTGTTTGGACCTACATCAAAAGTGTTAGAGACAGGAAGTGACGGGGAAATCACCAACAGTCTAGAAACTTGCTCTTGATTGGAGATTTGATGCTGTTGAAGAAGCATAAGAAGTTCTTCTTCTGATGGTACTTCAGGTAGGTCAAATGAATTCCATAACCCGTCATAGTTGAACAACCACGGATCCCCAGGTTTTTGTGTAGGCGTAGTATATCTTTGACAATCAACATTCTGTGCAAGAATAACCTGGTTCAGACTCGGCAAGAAGACTCGCATTTGTGGACTAGCATAACCGACGAAAAATCCTTCCAAGGATTTGGCTCCAAATTTACCATCCGGGTCTAGTACAGTACACGGCGATCCACAAGGTTCCAAAATGCTAGGTTCGGCTTTTGATGGTTTAGCAGCTCAAAACATGTCTTGTTGTGAGGCTTGACTGTCAACACACGGTTGAGGGTGTAACACGCACATGCGACTGCTTTGCTTCAGAAACTAATCGGAAGTTTGGAATCAGCGAGTATTGTTCTGGCAGTTTTGATCAGTGTGCGATTCTTACGTTCAGCTACTCCATTTTGTTGAAGAGTATAGGGAGCGCTGAATTCATGAAGAATACCCTTTTCGTTGCAGAAATCAAGCATCCTCTTGTTCTTGAACTCAGTACCATTATCACTGCGGATTCTCTTGATAGGAAAGTGATCAGGTTTTCAAGCTTCTTAAAGAGAATCATAAGACTTTCAAACGTTTCATCTTTACTCTCCAGAAAGAAAACCCATGAGAATCTTGAAAAATAACCTGTCACTACTAGGCAATATAGATCTCTAGAGATACTTTTCACGTTCACTGGCCCAAAAAGATCCATATGAAGCCTTTCTAGTGGTAGCTTGATAGAATTTAGTAGCTTTCTTGGGTGTGATTTCTTATGCTGTTTCCCCTTTTTATAGCTCAGACAATCATCAGATAAATGAAAATTCTTCAAATTAACACCCTCCACTAGGTCGTTGTGCACCAAATAATTCATCTTTCGCAGGAGAATGTGCCCCATCTTCCGATGCCATAAAATTGACTCCTTCTTAGTTGCTTTAGAAACGAAGCATTGAACCTTCTTTGACGTAGTGGATGCGACACTCATGTCTAGGACATAAAGATCATTCTCTCGTGGAACGCGAATGAGGATCCACTCCTCAGGAATTTTGAATCCCAGTTTTAGAATTAAACATTCTTTGTCATTGAAATGTGTTGTGAATTTCTTGTCATAGATCTGCGAGATGCTCAGTAGACTGTTCTCCAGTTCCACAATGTAGTTCACCATGTCGAAAGAAGCCATTCCATTCATAAGAATACCTTCTCCCACAATTCTTCCACCCTTAGTCCCAGCAAAACTAAAGTAACCTCCTCGGATAGCTTTGACGTCATGCAACAACACAAGCATCCCAGTCATGTGTCGGGAAGCTCCACTATCCATAATCGATTTTGACATGATCGACCTTGGGAGCCCCTGCACACATGAGGAAGAAATCATTTAAATAGAAAAACCCAAGCCTGCTTGGTCTTGGGTGGGTTTGGAATATCAAACTTCAGAACTTTGATCTTGACATTTTGTTTGATCTCTGTTTTAGCTGGAACGGGTGGTTTTAGTTCTACTGATGATCATTTGACTTTTGCTACCCAAGTTTGTGTTTTCAGAATGGCCCTTTTAGAATAAAACTTCGAATCCTTTCGACTATTCTTGGTGGAAGTTTCACCAATTTTAAATCTAGAATTAAGTTGAATCGTTGATTTTACATTTTTATTGGGTTCATTGATTCTTTTCAAAATTTGTTTTGGTACAAACAAGGGTGCTTTTTGTTTCTTATCTTTGTAGATCTAATCGAGTTGGAAACAGGTTTTGGATTTCTTTGAGAACATTGTCGTGCAATATGCCCGACATTGTTACATTTGTAGCAAGTCCTTCTATCATTTTTAACATAGGAATCCAAATCCTGCTTTCTACTCTCCTTTTCTTTCTTGAATTCATCGATAAATTATTTACCAATGATCTCTTTTTCCTTTTCAGTAGTTATCCCATAGACAAAATTGATTTTCTTTGCAAATTTTAGCTTTTGAATCTTGTTGTTTGTTTTTTTCTTTTGAAAACCCAACCCTGCTCTCCTGTTCTCAGGATAGTCTCTGTCCCTTTGATGATGGGTTTTGTGAACACATTTGATTTAGAATAAAATGATGCATCTCATTTTTCTAAATCAGAATGACTCACCTCAACAAGCTTGAACAACTTATCTACACAATCCAGATTAACATTCTGAATCGGGAAATCCTCATTGAAGTTTAGTTTATCAGATCCATGCATTTTGTATACGATGACATTTGGATCACTGGTTAAACTATTTTCTGATGATTCAATATCCAATTTGGATTTGTCAGACTCATTTTCTAGAACATTTTCAACCACTGTTTTAACCACTTCAGACTCACATTCTTTTTCTGGTTTGGTGTATGTTACATCAATGTTCGCAAGCAGCTCGTTTGTCCTTTCAGTTTTCAATTTTAAATTGAGCGTCTTTTCCACCCCCGATGGTTTTTTACTTGCACAACTATTCCACAAGGGTGGCGGAACACGATCATAACTTACACCTTTGTTCTCAACATTTTTAGTGTCTTCCTTGCTTTCAATTTTAGGAAGAATGTGATCAATGACATATAAACTTGTAGAATAACTGATTAACAACTTGTTAACCCGTTTTGTTTCAATTTCATTTTTTCAAGTTCACTTTTTAGCTCGGCAATTGTATTTAAATGAATATTAATGGCCATTTGTTTGTCCATTACAGTTGCCTTGAACATGGAAAGTGTCTTGTCATTTTCTCTAATCACTTGTTCGAACTGTTTAATTATTTTGCTTAATTTGTCATAAGCTTCTTTTGTTGAATTATAATCACATGACAAATTATATGTATGATATTTCAGTTCCTTATATCTTGTTTCTTTTTCAGCACACTCAATGCATGGCTCTTTGCATTTCATGCAAGGTGTTTCTTTTACCGACTCATTTACTGACACGTTTACCTCATTCACATTTGCCATAAACGCTTTGTTGGCCTTGTCAGTCATATTTTCCATTGTCACATCAATCATCTTCTCTACTTCAGGCTTCTTTTCTTCTTCACAAGGCGATTGATAGCTGGAATCAAAATAACCTACAAAAGCTTTAAGAATGTCATTAGGAAAGAGATGTTTAAATGCACTATTTAACAATTCCTCTTCTTCTGATGATGTGTTGTAATATTCTTCAGGAGCTTCTTCAAAAGATACCTCACTACAATCTTCTTCTGCTTGTTCTGGTTCTTTGAAAATCTCCGCTACCAATGCAAGGCTTTCATTCTTTGGAATGTATTTGTTCCAGTTGAACCCTTATCCTTTGAATTGGATGGACCATCTTGTATCTGAACTAGCCGTGTTTGAGGTGGTTGGGTTCGATGATAGATAGCTCTCTTGTAATAATCATCTGCGAATGGATTCTGGTTGCCTTTGACCTCTTTGTTCGGGCACTCCCTCTTAAAATGTCCTTTTTCCCTGCATTTAAACATGTAAACTTAGATTTTTCAAAAACAAGTTTCCCATCCAGACCTCCCAAACTATCTCTTCCCATGATTTCCATAAAGCGTTGAGCTCTACGGACTATCGACGCTATGCACCATTTGATATCAATCAGCTCCAACTCTACTGGATCAATTTGATCATAGTCTTCTTTCGTCATCTCAGGATTTCCAATTCTACCCGCTACTGGACTTACGTAGGATTCAAGAACTGATGCCAGCAAAACCCTATGTTGTTTGGCTGTGTGTTCATTAAAATCTTGTGCATTCTCGAGATTGACAGCGATGTTGCATTGAAGAATTCACTGGTTTGGATTAGGTGGAGGATTACTTGAGCTTTGTGCAGATTGAGGAGCTTGAGGAGAAAACGACTGAAACCCGTTGGACTGATTTGAAGGTGGACTGGGAGCATTGTTGGCGCTGAAAGCGGTTTGAACCTTAGGACTCTGTATGTGACAAGTAGAACTATTTTTGTAATACAAGTTCACATCTTGCTGCATATGAGCGCCTTTGTTCTTCGCCATTTTTTGCATTTCAAGCTCGTGACCTTCTATTCTTTCAATAAATCTTGGTAACGTGAAGTTACTGTATTCAGTTCTGTTCTTCTGACTAGTCAGATAGGTCATCCACTCACCTTTTGGCAAAGAATCAGCTAGTTTGTCAACCAGTTCTTCGTCAGTCTTGAAGATCTCCATTCTCTTCATTTGAACCACCAAATGACAATATCGTTCAATCAACTGCTTTACTGTTTCACCTTTCATCAGATTAAAAATATCAAACTCTTTGCTTAGCAGTGCTTTTCTCCCTTTTCGAAGCTGAGAACTTCCTTGAAATTTGAGCCTTAAAGCATTCAACAATGACTGAGCGTCATCATCATGTTGAAGCAATGCCAGGATATCTTCTTTTACTGCTTGTTGCAGTATGTTCATCATTTTCTTCTCATTGATAAACTTCTCTCTTTCCATATCCGTCAGCTGAGCCAATGTCTTCTCGAGACCATTCTCACCAATAGGTGCGATGTACTTTGACTCGATTGCAAACCAACATGTGAAATGATTCGCTTGAACCCAATTTATGAATCTTTTACCCCAACTGTCGTAATCTTCGAAGTTCATGAGCTTTGGAGGTTTTGTCATGGTACCCATTTCGTTTTCAAGATTCATATAATGTGCTACGGTGGTCGTAACTGCTGAAGCAGCAAATGCATTGTAAAATTCTTCTTCCATTTTTTTTGCAAAACTTCAGAAACACACTTTCAAAAAACACTGATTAGAATGACAAAAGATACAAAATTTACGAATTTTTTTAAAATGTTCTTCGTGCGAATGAGCAGCTGCTCGTGCGACTCGGATGATTCGTGCGAGTAAGATAGTCGTGCGAATCTAGGATTCGTGCGAGCGAGATGCTCGTGCGAATGAAGGAGTTACTCGTGCGAGTGACTTCTTTGTGCGAATCACTTACTCGTATGAATGACAGTTTTGTAACTTGTAGTTTTAAAGAAAACTTGTTTACTTGTTCGTACGAGTGTCTAATTGGATAAATGGCCATTCGTACGAGTTGTCTCTCTACTCGTACGAGTCAGCTCAGGTCACCAAACGGATGATTTTTGCAATTTTTGACATGATTTAGTTTGATTTTAGATATGAAATTTCCATGGATTAGTCAGAATTGATTTTAACGTGTAATACTAAAATCCTAGTCCAATTCGTCCATAAATTCGTCAAGATTTGAGACTGTATGAGTAGGAGCAGATGTAGAAAAACTTCAATGATTGAATCTGGATCTACAACTGTTCAAACTGTTCGTTGTCTACAAAAACATGATGTTTGTCCTCAAATCAGGCCTCCAGGCTCTGGTACCACTTGTGAGAGGGGATCGGCTCTCCTCTTATGAGCACCGGACCTATCTGACTCAGCTAACAGAGGAAGAATTCATTGTTAGCGAGTTGGACAAACATACAAGAAAGATATAATGCTTAAACGCCTTGATTCATATTCATAAACGTGAAGGTTACAGACGAGTAAACACTTTAACAGGGCTTCACCGTAGTCACCAACCAATAGCTTTAAACACAACACTCAAGCTCCACTATTTATAGGTCAACATAACTCGCATAGGAGAGAGGTGTGTTAGGCTCGTGCGAGTGGTGACTCATACGAGCCACTAACAGATATATAAAATATATATAAACATTCAATATTTGACATTCTAAGCCCTATATACATAACCGACATATCCTAGACGTAGGCAATAGACAATATGTACCAATAGGTTCCATCCCATGTGATGACTACCATCTCGAACACTGCTTAGTTCCACGGTTTAGAGGACGAGGATGCTCTAGGCCACGTCAACCAATTCCGGCGCATCTACAGCACTTTTCAATATCCAGAACATTACTTCGTATGTGGTCTACTTACGCTTCTTTCCATTCTCACCTGATTGTCAAGCCGCCACTTGGATCGACACTCAGCCCCAGGATTCTATCACTACATTAGAATACGTGAGGGCCAAATTCATAAAGAGATACTACCTGCCCTCCAGAGTCGCTCTTCTCATGGACTAGATCCACTCTTTTTGCATGGCTTGGGAGTGCTTCCAGATCCTTATCGCTAGAGGCCCTCAACATGGAGTTACTGATTGGGTTGCTGTTGAGAAGCTCTATAATGGGCTTAACCTTCGAGACCCAGCAACAGAGCAACATAGAATTTAAGGAGTTAAAGGGGATTATGTTGCAACAATCATTGAAGATGACATAGTTTATGCATGGTAGATAACCAGGCACGACATCAGCACAGTGAGTAGATGATCAGAAATCAGGGTGCTGCAATTCAAAATTTTGAGAAGAAGATGAAAGAGTTAGAGAACCAGCTCATTTCGCTATAGGTAGGTCTTCCTAGTAACATTATCCCTAACCCGAATTCTAATCATTCTAATCCACGACATCAAGCAAAAGCAATTACTACTAGGAGCAGTAGAGGAGCGACTGAGACATCACCGGTAAAGGAGGAGAAATCGATTGAAGAAGAGATTTAGTTAGAGGCTCCAAAGGGCAAAGTGCAAAGAGGTTAAGCCAAGCAAGTATAGCACAACCCCACAAGAGTTTTAGGAGATAGTGAGAAGAAAGAGCTAGATATTATACATAGCCGAAAAGCGCCAAATCTTAGTCGGCTTGTGAAGCAAAAGGACGCTGAGTAGTATCAAAGGTTCTTTGAGATGTTTAAGAAACTCCATGTGAACCTTCATTTTGTTTGTGACAACCCGCAAATAAATGGTAAATCTATACAACTTAACAATTAATTAAACATTAAATTTGCGTTCGTTTATGGCTTAATGTGCACATGATTAGGTCATACAAAGGCTAACAATCGTGGGACATGTTTAAATTGTGCAAATGATAATTTCACATTCGTCTAGTCGCGAAAAAACAAGAAACTATGTTCGATATGTTTGCTAAAATGCTAAAAAGCACTATTCACCTGAACACACTATTCATGCCAGCTAGTTCTAAAAAATTGTCCGAACGAGCGACAAAGGGCAAGTAAGCATTTTATAGTTGAAATACCAACAAAAACCCCTAATTAGGGGCACCAAATGCTAAAACGCTTTAACTTTTGGGGAAATGTGTAAATTACAGTTCGTCCAATCCACAATAAACATTATTATTTATTAATGCCCGCAACACTAAAATTCAGCATTTTAAAGATTGAAGACTTGTATATAAGGTTATACATCCTAGATAAGCTCAGGAATACCAATGGGATATCCAAAACATAAGCTTCCGGCATTACGTCGCTACATTCATAACTTGTCCGATTTCGAGCCGACGAGCGAACTAATAGCATTGTTATCAAACTAACACCTAAACGAACCATCTAGTGAACTACTTAGCCATCGTTTAGCGTCACAAACATCATCACAATACTAATCACCCAAGAATTTCTCTAATCCCCTAAACCCTGAAACTAAACCTCACTTTTATACAAGTATAACTTTATATATATATATATATATAACACCCTCATACCATGTCTAAAATCGGTCATGGGTGGACCACACCTCATCAACCTACATCTATTTGATGTTGATGAAGAAGATATGAAGCACGGCATGTAAGAGTTGTTGTTGACTTATATACTTATACCATAACCCTCACCACTCCATCCTTACATCATTCCTAAAACTTTTAAAAACCAAACATATCTTCATACTCTCTCTCTATCTCATGGCACTACATACACACACATATCATCACCATTTTCTAATTCAAAAACTCCCATAAATCAAGCATTTCAAGCTATTTCATGATGATTCAAGAGTGTTACAAGTAAGGAGGGTCATTAGAGGGTACTTTGGAGCTTTTATACTTCCTTAATCTTCATCTTAAATAAACAGTATATATATATATATATATATATAATATATATATATATTTATATATATATATATATAAGAAGTATATATATGTTAAAAGCAAATATACGAAACAAATGCCAACATATTAAAATACACAAGGGTTCCAAACATATAACAAATACACATACAATAACGTTCAAGATGAACAACGCGTAGAAGATCTAAAAAATGCCTAAGTTTCTAACGAGTTAGAGCACTTGTAGGTCGACTCGCGTATTTAGATTACCCAGCCTACTAGCACTTATATACGGACGCAATACTATGAGTTCATGTCCCCCTTTTCTTTTAAATTTTTTGATTTTACTACTCCCGGGGGAATTTACATGTTTCGATGGTATGGTTTAGCTATGGAATGAAATATTAGATCATGTGCGAATAAGGTGTCTCTTTAGCGGCATTAATCTTGTATAAGAAAGACCAAGGACCAAAAAGGGTAGATCTATCGGGTACAGGCGAGCTCCACTCATGGGTCCTTGTGTAGCCGCATGGAGTGCTTTTGTCGTTCCCGCCACGTGGACCGGTACTAAATCATCTAGGGTTGAGTGCTTCCTATGTCGTCACACATATTAATGTCCTTGCAAAACATTAATGATCATCAAGTTCATTGACGCTTTACATACCACATACTTATATACGAACTCTCAAATGTTTTTAAGATCATTTGTTATCAATTCAAAATGCATGAACTCGCAAACTTCTGTTAATGTTATAAACTTACATGTATTTCAGGCAATTAAAGTGGATCTTGGTGCGGTTGGTTACGAGGTTTTCAAGGTTATCATGAAGTCGATGTCATCCATATTTTGAAGGGTTTGGTCTATATATTCTATCTTCGAACGGAATATGGATGCAAAGCCTTGATGTTTAAAAAGTTTATTTTGGACAAATCTATTTTGTAAAACTTATTAACTCATGTTGTCTTCTATTATCAAACAACTTAAGACTTGTAATCTTTATTATGGAAATGGATGGACATCGTGCATGTTTTGTTTCATATAGTTGTTTACTTATATCGTATGCGATGAAAACTAATCAAGTTCAAATTGCGCGTTTCCACCTTTGAACGGGTGTGACAGATTAGTATGAGAGCTTCGATTGTAGTGAACTAGGATTCTTTCTCGAGTCTAGTCTACAATCACTAGGATCATCTCATGAAAATGATTTATCAAAAACAAAGTGTTTTCATTGCATATACAAAAATGCAAGATCCACTAACAAAACTTGTTGATCTATTGAACCCTATAAAAGAACAGATGATTGTAAAGCCAAAATATTCTATATCATCTGATCAACAATAATAGTGCTTTGAAGATTCAAATCCTCCCAAAGGCAAAGACATCAACATCTGTTGTCAAAGGTCTGTTAAGCTAAAGACTATTGTACAAAGACTGTTGAATACAAGCTCTGCTCAATGTCTAAGGTCTGCTAAAGAGAACCTCTATTATTGAAGAATTAAAGAACTGTTGAAGCAAAGGTCTACTGGACCAACAGAGGTTAAAGCTCATCTGAGTTTCTATCAACAGATGATGGATCAATAGAGTTTATATTATAATGTAACAGTGTTTTAGTTTAGCAGATGTTAGAGTTTGCTAGGTCATTAGATGCCACTGTCAAGGTGACGTCAGCCTAGATGCCATAATGGTTTGCTTTGTACTACAAATAGAACAGTGTATATACTGTTCTATTAATCACTTTCCTTCTAACATTCTGTATGAACAAATTGGAGTGATCTTAGGCTGAGGGGAGTTGTAATATTTGCATACATACGTGAATCAAAGTTTACACAAGCATGTTGATGAAAACAATGTCTCTATTGTTGTGATTTTAAAGTTTATTATTTCCGCTGTACTATTTCATTATTTTTTATCTTCTTTCATTAATTTCCATCTTAAACAATCACAACAATATCAAACTCAGATCTTAACAATTGGTATCAGAGCTTGGTCAATCAAATTCGATTTGAAAATCAATTTGATATAAACAGATCAGCTCTCACTACTGATTTGTTTGTTCATGTATTAAAACTAGAGTAAAAGTTTATTTACATTGAAAGTATTTTTAAACAAAAACCTGTTTGTAAACAATCATAAATGTCTCAAAATCCACACAACACTAGCACCATGTACAAACCTCTGGTACTTGTCAGATCGGAGTATAACATCTAGCATGTCAGATGGGTCATATACTTACACAACAAATACGGGTTGCTAGACATCAGTTATCTTCGGACCTCATGTTTCGATGGTACCGAGTGCCGAAGACCCAAAAGTTCAAGTTCCAAAGAATTCTGAAAACTACTCTGAGCAAGATTTTCAGAAAATCGAGCTAGATGCAAAGGCATTTAGCATCGTTGCTATGGATTTTCCAAATGATATCTATGCTGGCCTGTTGCATTGCAACAGTACAAAAGAGTTGTGGGATGCTTTGAAAGAGCAATTCCGTGGTGTAACGCCTTGCTTTTGTCGTATTTCCTTAATTAGAAAGTATAATTGTATTTCTATTTATGGAAACTTGTATTTGTATCACATTCGTATTTCATTCCCAACCTTGCAATCCGAGACTTTGATCGTAATAAAAAAATTCATACTTAATACATACTTATCTTACATGCTTATGATCATTAATTACGTGTTTACATACAAACCGATACTTGTTATACATTCAAATACTCATACATACATACTCGATACTCAAAATATGCTTACATACATGTTATACACTTAAAAATATGCCAAAACACCAAGTTTTAGCTTAAAATGAAGGAAAAACCAAGTTCAGGGGCCAATTTGCAAAATCTGCCAGAATAGGCGGCGGGGGGCGAGAGGATAAGCTAAATCCTTTCGCGGGGCGCGAGAGACTCCAATCCGCAGAAAGTTGTTTCTTGCTTACGAGTTGGCCCATTTTCACACTTTTTTTTACACCCAATCACCTCTAAACCTCATTTAACTCAAAACCCTATTAAACCACTATATAAGAAAGCTTCCTAACACTCATTTCCACTTTCCAAACTCCTCTACAATCTCAAAACACTCCCATATCAGTTACAAACTCAAGAACAAGGCAGAAAACTTTAAGTGCAAAAGTGAGTCCAAACTCACTTTTCTTCATCAAATCTTCCTCAAAGCTTGTAACACCTCTAGGATTGTTTTCACAGGTTTTCCATGGAAAACCAAGGTGGAACATCACCATTTTGAGGTCCAAACTTTCTATTTTGGAAGATGAACTTGTAAATCTTATTTAAACATACTTTTTCTAAGACAAACTTGTGCTATTTGTGCCTCTAATCAAACTCCATGGTTAGTGAGCTAAGCCAAGGTAGTTTCTAAAAATTAGGAGGTGTAAAATACCTCAAAACTTTCTGTTTTGTAAAGGTTTTTAACCCACAAGTGTTGGAACCATCCAAGCTTACAAACTTATGTTTTGGTAAAGGTGCGATTACATAGAGGCCTTGGCTATCCTACTTTCAATCCACCACCTCACTTGATGATTTCTAAGTATTTTTTTTCCTTTTTATTTCATTCATGACCATCCAAATTGTCCTTGTGACAATTTGTGTATTGGTGAATCTTACGAAAGAGGTTTAAGGATGGTTATCCTCCTACCTCCATGCATGACTTATATGACTTCCATGATATCAATGAATTATATGATAAACTTGATAACATATATATATATATATATATATATATATATATATAACCGAACCTTTGACAATGAACGTATGGTTACTTGTCCTAATATTAGGTTATTATTTAAGACTTAAACATTGTTACGATTCTATTGGGCATGACCCATAAAACCACAAATACCCTACGGGGCTTATAGTGTCAAAAACGAGGGTTAACGTCTAGATAAATACTTTCGACTATACATACTTTTGCATACTTTAAATTCCTAAATTAACAAACACCATCGCCATTCCAATACTTCTACACCCTACGTTTCCTTGTGTAGGATAACTCGGTGTTCGTCCCCCTAATCAACCCAAAGACTTTCACAGAATTAACTTTGCAAAACCGTTCGACACCCTTTTTACGCTTTACACTTTTTGGATGCAATATGTTAATCTATCATAAACACACTAAATCACACTTTTATTCTATGAAATCACACAAACAATCTTATGTGATACTAAATGTCATTAACTTCGATCAAGCCTCCCGTAACATGTATAGCGCTATAGGAGTAACACACCGCCGGTATTCTTATGGTCAATGTTAAGTTTTTAATCTATTATACGGTACACTTGAGGATTGACTTGTAGTTCACATTCCTTGTTTACATTGATCTCGTATACTAGCTCATGTGGATTTGTTTAAACGTTTTACTACTTATGCTATGATATCAAACTTGTGTACTCGCCAATACTTTGTTATTGAACTATACTTTTTAACATGTTGCAGGTTGATGAGATTGATACGACGAAACTTAGTAGGATCGGCATACAAACACGCTTAGAATGACTAAGTTATTTATTATGTTTGGTTGAACTTGTCTCATTTGTTGTTACTTTGAATTCAAATTATGTTGTATTTGACAATTTGATGAATGAAATGAAATGGGTTGTTTAATTAAATATGGTCACAATTAGTGTTATGATGTCTCGAGCAATCTCGTTCATCTCACTCTGATGTTTCCGCCATTGGTTGGGGTGTGACAGATTGGTATCAGAGCCATAACTATAGGGAATTAGGTAGAATTGCCATGTTTGACCTAGTCTATAGTTTAAGTGACCAACTTGGCCTTTCTTGATTCATGCTTAAAATGTTAATGCTTCCTACTTGCTTCTTCCTATTTCTTTTGTCTTAATATATATGCAACGTGTCTTTCCTAAGACACTTACACAACTTACGCACTTGAAGGCTTGAAGACATTCATACTATAAATGAGACGATCGCCCCAAAATAGGGGTGAAACCCGCACTTTGGTGATCACTATCAATCCGCGTACTCGATTTTACATGAAATTACACCATGAAGTTAGGAGTGAAATCCACATCTTGATGGGAATTTCCTTTTCATACTCTAGTGGACCCTTACCAACGAGTCGGAATTCGCTCCTCGTTTGGTAAGTACCAACCACACTTAGGGTACAATGTTATCAAGTTAGGGGTGAAACCCGCACCTTGTCAACTAGTCCCGTTCCTCGATTTTCAATCTCTCCAAAGTTTTGATTTTTCGATCGGTCAGACGTGTAGTAACTGGAAGGGTAAAGTGTCGTTAATCGCTTATCGACGAGAGCATTTTACCTATAGGCCAAAGCACGTTTTTCTAATTTGAAAGGATCTCGATTCACTTTGGACTAGTCGACGTTTCTCAACCCGAAACACTCTTGTGATTTATTAAGCCTATCTTTTATGTATATCAATTATTATGTGTTTTAATACATCTTACCTCGTTCATTTCTAGCCCGATGCACAACTCGCACGTCTTTCGTAACCAAAAACAACAATAATAATAATCCTCGTGATCCAACTAAATTTATACTCCTTACGCAAATCATACGTGTTTATGCTTTTGAATGCTTGTATGCTTATGCTATCTATGTGAATTCATACGTGTTAAATGAAACTTATATGCTCAAAAACGATTTCTTTTTATAAAAACGCACTACGATCAAAGCCTTAATCTCTCATCTATTGTCGAATCCTTTAGATGTCTTTCTCTCAAAGCGTTGTAGGTCCACTTGGAGGATCAAGATAACCTACTTCCTTGTTATTGTAACATACATATGAGTGCGGAATCCACGCAAGTATGCAAACCAAAGCAAAGTAAGAAACACAAGATAACCAAAGATTCACTATCTTCATTAATAGACGAGAACTAGTACAAACACATACAAACAACGTTCATATAGACTCAGGATATACTCTCTGTGTTCTCACTCTTGTGCTCTCAAAGTCTCTCTCTATGTCAACACCACTTCTTACAGTGAGAGGTGCATGTCTGTTTATATAGTGTGAGCACCTAGCAACAGTATGAAGAATGTTGTTGGTCGTATGAAACACTATAAGTCACGAAGAACCTTTAGCATTTGTTGCTCGTACGAACAAGCCATGGTTCGTACAAGCAGGAACTGGCTCGCACGAGTAAGCAAAAAGCTTTGTTGAAAGGAGCCACTCGTACGACTAAAATGTCACTCGTACGAATGACAAATGGCTCGTACGAGCAACAACTTGCTTGTACGAAGCACCTTTCACTCGTACTTGGAGGTGTTCTTCGGAGAACGTGCTAACATACATACCGTACACAAGACTTAACAGTATGCACACATGCAACTGTTTTACAACACAGACAAACTAAACGTCGTACTAAATCAAGATAGGTGGATATCTTGATTTGGTTAACACGACCAAACTATACAGACACAATAAACAAAGACCTTACAATTACAGACGTAACTAAGAACAAGCGACATACACAAAAGTGTATCAACAAACTCCCCTTGGCTGTTGCTTGGTCTTCAGTCTTCATTTTTAATTGCCTACAGTATTAACAAACTCCCCCTGAAAATTTTTAATCCAAAGTTAATTGAGAATCTCGGTCTTTAACATTCCTAGAATCATCAAACCGTTGTTGTTTCCTCTTGAGTGCCACTGGAGGTAACTGGATCGGTCACGATCTGCTGTACATTAGACCCTACCACTAGAGTTGAAGCAAAAACTTTTGGTTGTGAGTATGAGGCTGAAGCATCAGGATTATTAGGGTCTTTACTATCCTGATCACATTTACGATTGATCTCCTGAGCTTTGCATCTTTCATTCCATAGAATGTTCACTCGCTTTCTATTCATTTCAAACACATCTTTAATACCATTAAAGCCTTCAACCGTGTAGAATTTCGAGAATGATACCATTCTCTCAAGTCGTTATGCTTAGCAGTTAATGTTTCGACAGATCGTTGTACAGTCGTACTACGTTCTTTCAGCCTATTCAATTCAATCCCATGAGAGTTATCAGCTGCTCTCATCTATTGTAGCTAAGTTGCCCTTTCGGCATCTGCAGCCTTCAATCGCTCATTTTCTTTTCTTAACTGCGCAATTTCTGAATCATGTTTTCTAATAGTCTCCATCAAAGAATTTATCTCCAACTATTGCTTGAGAAATGTGTTCCAATTTGAAGACATAAACTCCGAGTGTTTGTTAATCTGGATTGTTGCAGCTTGTAGTTGAGAGAACAGAAAATCCGCTTTCTCATCCTGTGCCATTTCAGAGAATAAATGACTGCTTCGTTTTGAATTTTGTTGATGGATTATGGACTGGGATTGTTGAACAGATGAAGTAGTAGGTTGTGATTGAACTGGAGTAGTTTCAGCCGAATGTGTTTTAGCTGCTGTGGTATTTGAAGGTTGTGATTCAAAGGTTGTAGTGGGTTCCATCATTACAGGTTCAGTCTCCTCCGTTGTAAAGGTAGAATGTGCTTCTGCAATTGGTTCTAGTACAGTTTCTTAATGTGAGGTTGTAGGTTGTGTGATTTCAGGTTGTGCTGACGATGTTCCCATAGCCTTTTTGCTTTGTTTCTTTCTACCCTTATCACCACATGTAGTACCTACATCACTTGCACTTCCATTACCATCATTGTTACCGTCATCATCATCACCTTTTCCCTTTTGACGACCAAACTTATCTTTGATCATCTTCTTCAAGGTTGGTTCATCATTATCTGACTCACTATCATCATGACGCCACTTGTCATTTTCTGGTTCAACATATTCAACATTTGCCAGAAAACCGATCAACTTACAAGGAGGTATGCTTTCCTTGTAACGTTTTGCTGCTACTCCTCTGAATATCTTCAACGAATGTTCCATCATAACCTCAACTTTTAGAACATCATTGTCGTTATTCGGAAGATTCGGATGTTGCACATTCAAGATCATTTGGAGAAAACGAGGATACATCCAAAACTTGTTTCCACTATATCCGGTTCTTCTCAGTTTTCCTTCATGTTTGCAAAAATATACTTTGAAACACTGAATAGTTTGTTCAATGTCAAAGCTATCATCATTCCAATAATTTGTTATTAGCCATGTAATAACCACTTCGTCTGTTGCTTAAACATTGATCTAAAACATGTAGAAAGAACTTGTATCGGAGTGGCAACCATGCTTTGTTTAGTTATTATACGAGAAAATATCCAACACATTTCATTTGAAGCAAACATCCACGTTGACATTTTAACGGAATTGAGAATGGAGCTTCAGGATCATCGCCAAGTTGTAATACTGAGTTAATGATTTCAACAGAGATATCTATGTCCAAGTCATTTACTCTTCCGTGGATAAGTTCCTCCCCATTTACTTCAACAACTTTAGCTAAATCCCAAAATTCCTTGATCAACATCTTGTATACTGTAGTCTTATGTGTGATAGCATAATGTATCCTTGAGTCACACAAAAACTTCATTATGTCGTTGTACTCAACAAATTTATCTTCTGGATCCAAGTTGGCCACCATGTTGTGTCTTGGTTCTGACATAATTTCCACTTCTGACTTGTCAGTTCTCTTCATTGCGGGTTTTCTTTTATGTTCATTTTGTTCCATTCTGTACACAAAAGATAACCAAAATAAGAACACAAATTCATTAGGGAATATACATAAAAGTTTTATTCCAACTTTCTGTATGTATGTATTCCCTGACGAAGAACTACTGACTCATACGAATAACAATTTATTCGCACGAAGAACAACTGATTTGTACGAACAACTGACTTAGATAAGCAAGTGATTTACTCAACGAGTTACTGGCTCATACGAGCGATAGGTTACTCGTGCGAGTGATAATTCACTCGCACGAAGTAAAGTTAACTGTTCGCACACAGACATTCAAGTAAAGAATATGCATAAAGAACTTGTTTTTCGTTAAAAGGTTCTTGGCTTAAAGTTTGTTGTTCATGTCAGGCAATGTCATATAGTCAAATAAAGTTCAAGTTGTTTATCTCCAAGGTATGCCTACATTGTCAATCATACCTAAAAGATATTAGAAACAACTTAAAGAGGGTGAAAGGATGACGTGAGCAAGGTGAAAATAAAGTTGTATCAAAGAACTACATCACCCTTTATACCACAATCTTATACTCGCACGAAGCACCTCAGTTCGTACGAAGCACTGTTAGTCACACGGAGACTGTTTTGTACAAAAGAACCATGGTCTCATTCGTACGAATCAATACCATTCATACGAGTAACCTCTGATTCGTACGAATCCATGTTTTTCAAAATTGGACTTTCAGTTCTCCGTGGACCTTAGGTTTTTCGTTGACCTGTTTAGATCTTTACACATATCCACACAAACCACAAGTTATGTTAGGAGAAGTGCTCTTTAAAACATATTTTGTTCTTTGAGACGAGTTTACCCGTTGTAAGAAAATACTTATGAAGTTATGATTAGCAAGACAAATAATTTTTAGGGCGTATCTGGTAGAAAACTTTTGAGCTTCAACTTCAGCTAAATCAAAAATAACTTAATTTACATAGTAAACTAAATGACTACTAACAAATAAGAATAAACTGTATATTTACTAGGCAATCTTTTTTTCAGAATTCAAGGTAAGAGAATCATACCAGCTTTTAATCTTGCCAAAAACAAGTTTTCGTTTAAAAACATCAAATTAAATTAAATAAGTATTCTACTATGATTATCGGTATTGTTGTCCATGTAAGCTCAGCTTATCAGATGTAATCATGATTAGGAGATATGATTAATGTATGAATTATACTTACTAGCCGGTGTTTAATCACTTCATGACACATTCCCGTATCAAGACATGCATGAGAGAAAATCTTACTGGTGAGTATGCTACTTTATTATCTGTTTTGATTGAAAACAAGCCCTATGTGATTAAATCACTTATTGATGAGGAACTTGACTTTTATATGCATGCAGGGCACAGGAGTAAATCCGTGAACAGGTTAGTACCATCGTACCGACAAAGAGACGAACTTAGCTCCCGCATAAACTGTGATATTTTATCACTTATTTTTGGGTGGATGTGATATTTTTATCACTTACT
Source organism: Scalesia atractyloides (assembly GCA_947069175.1). NCBI lineage: Eukaryota > Viridiplantae > Streptophyta > Magnoliopsida > Asterales > Asteraceae > Scalesia > Scalesia atractyloides. Next base: position 56,088,020 of record CAMTDV010000029.1, read on the forward strand.
GATGGTCGTATGCATTATTTACACATATGTATGGTATCATGGAAGTTCTAGACTTGCGTCACCGTTATTTTTCGGTAAAAGATTCAACCATGATACTCAGATGATAAGCAAGCATAAAGACCGCGTATCTCAGAACCTCGACATACTATCAAACGAAATTTCGGTACCAAGACCATATACCAATGAATGGTTCCCACCTAGCTTTCCAGTCTGTTATGTTTATATCAACCTGCACATTTTAATCTGATTGTGAGCCTACCGATACATCAATAGTAAAGCTACTTATCAACTTTCGTTTTATGTTTTTGACAGATCACTGGTGTATAATCATCTTCTCTTATTTTTCCAAGAAACTCATTTTTTATTTTTTATTTTTTATTTTCTATTGTTTTTGTATTTTTCTCCCCCTTAAATACAGAAGGTAAATAAGTAAAAAACTTAACTAAATAAAAGACATATTTTTGTATTTTTGTTTTTTCTCATGTTTTTGTATATTCTTGAAATTTTCTCCCCCTAAAATAAAAAACTAAGAGAAAATATAAAATCTTTTTGTATTTTTAGCTTTTAAGAAAATATTTACAAAAAAGTGATTAGTCAAGGATGATTTACTCGGGTTTCACCTTGATGCCATTGACCAAAAGAAGATAATCAAAACGTGATTTATCAAAAGCTTTTGTAAACAGGTTGGCACGTTGGTGATCGGCGTATATTTTAACAACATTGATAAGTTTCTTTTCATAACAATCTTGTATGAAATGATACTTAATCTCAATGCGTTTGGTTTTTGAGTGCTGTACAGGATTACAAGTGATCTGTAAAGCAGCTTCATTGTCAACAAAAATAGGAGTAGTTAGAAATTCAAAACCGTAGTCACGCATTTGTTGTTGGATCCATAGAACCTGAGAGCAGCAACTAGAAGCTGAAATATTCTCAGCCTCACAGGTTGACGTAGCTACACAAGTCTGCTTTTTGCACCGCCACGTGACTAGGCGATTTCCCAAGAACTGACATCCTGCTGATGTTGATTTTGCATCGATCTTCCAGCCACCATGATCAGAATCACTGAATGCTGTCAAATCAAACTTATCATCCTTAGGGTACTAGAGACCAGTGTCCGGACGACCCTTCAAATAACGAAAGATTCTTTTCACATCCATCATATGAGAAACTTTTGGACTTGACTGGTAGCGAGCTAGAAGACATGTTGGGTACACTATATCGGGTCTTGAAGTAGTAAGGTACATAAGAGATCTGATCATAGCATGATAAAGAGACGGTTCCACATGTTCACCCATTCCATCAGGAGTAATCCCATGATTTTGAGCTAATGGAGTTCCCAAGGGCTTTAAGTCTTTCATTTGAAATCGTTTGCGAATATCCCCGACGTACTTGGTTTGATGAATGAAAATCCCTTCTCTTGCGCTCATCTCGAACTTCTCTTGCGTAACCTGCTCGAATTCTTTGCACATTTTCTCGTTTGTAGACCCAAAAATAATATCATCAACATATACTTGTACTAGCAATAAGTCCTATTCTTTTCCTTGATGAAGAGAGTACAGTCGATCAATCCACGTTGAAAACCATTCTTGAGAAGATAGGGAGACAACGTTTCATACCAAGCTCGTGGAGCTTGATGAAGACCATATAACGCATTATTGAGAAGCCAAACCTTATCAGGATGGATTGGATCTTCAAAACCATGTCGTTGCTCAACATATACTTCTTCTTCAACCACTCCATGAAGAAATGCACTTTTCACACCCATTTGATAAACTGTAAATTTCTTGTAGGACGCATAAGCCAAGAAAATCCTTATGGCCTCAAGGTGTGCTACTGGTGCATAAACCTCATTATAATCAATGCCTTCAACCTGATTAAAGCGGACAACCAATATTGCTTTGTTTCTCACGACAACACATCGGTCTTTTTTTCATTGCCTCCTTCCAAGATTTTGGCTCAACTTGGCAAACATAGCAGGCAAAAGACCAATCATTCTGTTCCCTAGATTCTCTAACAGTCGTATATAAACCAACATTCTGGTTTTTCCTTAGCTGATTACGAGTCTACACCACTCTGGACATCTCCTATAATATTCTCCTGAGGATGGGTATTATGGATTCGAGTTTCAAGAACATCGGGAACTCAAGAATTTATACCCAAATTTTTGATATTCAGATAAACAGTCAAGTCGATTGCTGGATTTGATGAAGATGTAGATGCATGACCTTCAGTCGTCCCTTGATTTTGTACATTTGACGTGACATCAGAAATTCCCGAAAGAGTACCAGAAATAGCTTCATTTGCATCATGGAACTCATCATCTTCTGACGAAACATTATAATCAGCAGCATCTTCGAATACCTCATTTTGAACAAGATTGTTAATCGAAGTAGACACTTGAGGGTTAAAAACAATTGGTCGTACTAATGACGAGTCAACTGCAGTGTCACTTTCAAGTAGCATTTGAACAGCTGCAGATGCATCATCAAAAGTTGGCAGATTAAAGGAGTCAAACAGTCCATCGTAGTCAAACATCCAAGGAGCACCCGGAGCTCTTACTGATTTAGTGTTTCTTTGAACCTTAACTTCACCCCATTCTTCAATCTTTTTCGTTGATAAATTCCACACTCTAAAATTTGGAGTAGCATATCTAAGAAAGAAACCTTCGATAGCCTTTGGGCCGAATTTACCATGTGGATCAATCATAGTACATGGAGCTCCAAAAGGTTCAAAAAAAGACACATCCGGTTTCCTTTTATGTAACTATTAGAAACATGTTTTTCCATGCCTTTCCAATGTGAGAACTCTATTCATAGTATAACATGCAGTAGCCACAACCTCCCCCCAAAACTGAACAGGAAGTTCTGATTCCACTAACATAGTTCTTACTATTTCAATCTGAGTTCTATTTTTCCTCTCAGTGACACCATTTTGTTGTGGAGTGTAATGAGAACTGTACTCATGTAGAATTCCTTTAGAAGAACAAAACTCCATCATAACATGGTTCTTGAATTCGGTGCCATTGTCGCTTTGAATTCTCCTTATCTCTAAATTGTACAAATTTTCAAGCAGCGTCAGGAGATTCTTGAGGATTTCAGGAACTTCACTCTTGTGTGCCAAAACATTTATCCATGAAAATCTTGAATAGTCATCAGTAACTACTAAACAATATGAATCACCAAAGGTAGTCTTGTGTTTCATAGGTCCAAAGAGGTCCATATGAAGACGTTCCAGAGGCATATTCACCGTGTTAATCTTTTTCACAGGATGAGACTTTCGAGCTTACTTTCCCTTTTAGCACGATACACAGACGTCTTGTAAATGAAAGTTCTTCACTGGTACACCATTCACAAGATTATTTTTCACCAAAATAGTTCATTTTCCTCAAGTGAATGTGTCCCATTCGTCTATGCCAAGAGGTTGATTCCTTTTGGTGGCTTTTGAGACAAAACATGTAACTTGTGTAGACATAGTAATAGCTTGGCTCATGTCATGAATATACAAGTCATTTATTCTTGGAGCCGACAGGAGAATCCATTCTTTGGGAATCTTGAAACCAGGTTTCAGCACATCACATCCGGCATCATGAAAATGAACCGTGAACTTCTTGTCACATATTTGAGAAACACTCAGAAGATTGTGATCAATTTGACGAACATAATTGATCTTATCAAAACTAACAACACCACTGGAAACTGTTCCTTCTCCAGTATGTATCTGCCCTTATCTCCAGCAAAAGCAACATAACCACCTCTAATGCTTTTCACATCATAAAGGATTCTTAAGTCGCCTGTCATGTGCCTTGATGCTCCACTGTCAACAATCCAATGACTATTCACAGTTCCTCCTGGAACACCCTGCACATCACATTACCCGATTAGTTTGAGATGGGGACCCAAGCCTTAGTGGTCTTGGGACGACCCTTATCATCAAGACATGTGATTTCTATTTCTTGATGATTTGGAAACTTTGTGCTCCCTTGAAACATTACCGGTTTTTGGTTTCCAAGATTGTTTATGTTTACCAGATTGACTATTATTTACAAATTTAAATACTTTTGGTTTTATTAAACTTGATGAACTTGGTTTCCTTTAAAAAACATTCGGTTTTAATGCTTTCTCAATTATTTTAACTTATTTACGTCTCTGTTTTTCTTCTTGTTCCTTAACAATACGTTTGTCTTGTTTAGGTGACACAGATTGACGGTAGCAAGTTGTTTCAAAGGGGCTTTTTCAACAAACTTCGGTTTCGCTAGGTTGGTACAATTTTTGATTATGTGACCAAACTCTCCACACTTAAAACATGTTCTCCTTTCAAAAAATTTAGAAAATCCTGTTTGATGACTTGATGTTGAACATATGGGTCTAGAGGTACTTGTTCCTTCTTCACACCTATTTGTGTGTTGAGTGTAATTATTTTGACTGTTACATTTTAAAATCAATATTAGACATGCTTTCAAAAGTCTCGATTTTGTCACTACCGGTTAAACCCACAAACCTAACATTCTTCAATTTCTTCTTGTAGCGAGCTCCTTTAGCTTCAACCTTTGGTTGTGATACCTTAGGTTTTTCAGCTTATAAGTCCCGATTCGGATCTAAACACGGTATCACAACCACTAATCGATTGCGAAAATAAGGATTAGATTAACAAAACAAGAACAATCTCTGATTAAGTAACTTGCATACACCGAATGGTGTCTGATACAAGATTTCAGAATAACACACTGATTAGCCAACCAAATACTAACCCTAACATATGTAGTTATACTAATTGATTAACCCATTAAGTACAACCCTAGGCCTATAAGGCTCTAGGAAGCCCATTCTCCCAACATTAGACCAACATGCAACAGCAATGTGTAAACCTTTAGCTAGAGGCCCAACAATCTCCCCCTATGTTTATAACATTAGGCGTTCAATCCTTTGGTAGCGCACAACTCCCATTCTTCCAGCTACGATCCCAGTAACTGCTGCTGTCCAATCTTTAGCACATACTTCATATAACTCTGCAGTTTGAATTTGATTCGCTGCTAGAACTTGCAGGTCTTCATCATGAAAGCTCACTAGATCAACCACATCATTCACTCGAAATGCTTTCTCCTTAGTAACAATCGCCACACTCCCAACCTTCGGATCATACATCCAAAAGTTAAAATTCTTCAAAATACCTCTGGGAAATGTTGGAGCGACTTGTATCACAAGTTCTTTATCAGTTGGAGGCCACATTACAGACTTAAACCTTCTGCCGGTTCTCGCATCTCGAACACCCTTAGCTGCTCGCAGATATGGTTAAGCTGTTTTCATCGTTTTGAATCCACTCTTTAGTTCTTGCTCCAGCCTCTTAAAAACTCTCCACCTTGGTCCATGCTCAGTAGTATCAGTGTTAGTATACGGAGCCCTCAGAAGATCAGTCAATGCAACTTTCATCCAAGTCTCAAACCCCACCTTGAAGTAATATTTTTGTGTACCATCTTGTCTGACAATCAGCCACATTCTCTTTATATGATCATAGGTCCAGCTCAGCACCTGTGACTTATTCCCAACCTTACTTGTAAGGCCTCGCTTTTTCGTACTTTCCTTAATTAGAAAGTGTAATCGTATTTCTATTTATGAAAACTTGTATTCGTATCGCATTCGTATTTCATTTCCCAATCTTATAATCCGAGACTTTGATGGTAATAAAATTCATACATGATACATACTTGTCTTACATGCATTTACTTGTTAAATACATGTTTACATACAAACCGATACTTTTTATGTGTGCAAATACTCATACATTCATACTTGATACCTAAAATATACTTACATATACATTATACACTTGAAAACATGCGAAAATATCAAGTTTTACCATGAAATGAAAGATAAACTAAGTTCAAGGACTAAAAATAGTATAATCCGCATATTCTTGTTTCTAGCTCATGGATTGGTCAAAAGTGTGTTTGTTGGATTGTGCTTCTTGCATTTAATATACTCAACTAACAACCCCCAACCACCACCAACTTTATTAATTACCTAAACCCTAATTCCCCATTATAAATAGAAGCCTCCTCCCACTCTCATTTCACACCTCAATCTTCTATTCTCTTCTCTAAAAGCTCTAAGAGCTCACTTCTCCTCTCAAAGATCAAGGCTCCCAAAAGATAACTCGATGCTCAATCCATCCACCAACCACCTTTGCGAACTCGCCAAGTTTGAAGACTTAGCAAAACCGTGAGTACACTCGACCCACTTTTCGTTTAAAGCACTTTTGGGTGTAACATGTTTACTTATACCAAACCACAACACTTAAGCTTTATGAAATGCACAAACAATCCTATACACATGAACACTTGATACACTTACGTGATGCTTATATCTTGGACATTCTTTATGTGATACTTTAGTCATTAACTTGTTTAAAGCCTTCGTTTGACATGTATAGCGCTATAGGAAGTCACGCATCCCCCTCCATCGCATAAACTTGAGGCCATGTTAAAATAACATGTTTGCCTTAAGGGTTTGGCTAGTAGTATTGCATGCCTTGTATATGCTCATGTAAAATCATAGTTGCCATGAGGATTTGTTTAAACTTTAATCGTATACGTATGCTATGCTTAAACTTGTGTACTCGCCTTTGCTTTTGCATTGAATTGTATTTTAAAACATGTTACAGGTTGATGAAGAGGATGCTATGAAAACAAATAGCAAGGACTTAGATACATACAATTAGACGTTAAGCTAAATTTGTTGTATCAATTTTGTTGTATTGTATTTGCTTTGATGTTGCACTTGACAATTATTATTGAAATGAAATTTGATTTTATTAAATATTGTCATTATTAGCGTTGTGAGCAATGAGCAATCTCGTTGTCGTCTCATGCCGATGTTTCCGCCATCGGTTGGGGTGTGGCAGATTGGTATCAGAGCCATAACTATAGGGAATTAGGTAGAATTTCCATGTTCGACCTAGTCTATAGTTTAAGTGACCAAACTTGACCATTCTTGTTTCTTGCTTAAAATATTAATTCTTCCTACCTTGCTTCTTCCTGTTTCTTTTGGTCTTAGTGTATACAATATGTCTTTCCTAAGACATTTACACAATATACACACTTGAAGACTTGAAGACACTCATACAAACGATACGATCTCACCAAAATAGGGGTGAAACCCGCACTTTGGTGATCACTCTCAATCCGCATATTCGATTTTTCACGAAATTACACCATCAAGTTAGGAGTGATATCCATACCTTGATGGAAAATTTCTATTTCATACTCTAGTGGACCCTTACCAACGAGTCGGAATTCGTTCCTCGTTTTGTAAGTACCAACCACGCTTAGGGTACGATGTTGTCAAGTTAGGGGTGAAACCTGCACCTTGTCAACTAGTCCCACTCCTCGATTTTTTGATCTCGCCAAGGTTTCAATATTTCGATCAATTAGAGACGTGTAGTAACTGGAAGGGTAAAATGCCGTTAATCGCTTCTCGACGGGAGCATTTTACCTATAGGGCAAAGCACGTTCCTCTAATTTGAAAGGATCTTCAATTCACTTTGGAATAGTCGACGCTCCTCAACCCAAAACACTTCAATATTTTACTCAACCTATCTTTTATGCTATCTCAATTTCTATGTGTTTTAATACTTATCACCTCATTCATTTCAAACCCGATGCACAATTCGCACATCTTTCGCAATAAAAAACAATAATAATTCTTGCAAACCAACTAAATTCATACTCCTTACGCAATCATTCGTGTTTATACTATTGAATACTTGTTATGCTTATGTCACCTATGTGAACTCATACATATTATACAATACTTACATGCTCAAACGTGATTTTTATTGTCGATCACCTAGATGTCTTTTTTCGCAAAACTCAAGTTGGAGAAATGAGTCGAAGTCCAACTCCAACTCGACTATTTTCATACAATCACTATATCAAAACTTATACCTAAACCTTTTATCATTGTTTCAATTTTTCTCATTTATGCATAAACCTCGATCCTTACTATTTTACCCAAACCCTACAACATATTTACGTAAATTACATAAACGAAACCCCTAATGACACTTTAAACGTTTCTTTCATAATTTTTCAATTACTTTATGAAATGCTACCTATCAACTTAGTCGGTCAAACGAACCTCTTGCCCTCGATTTTCATTACTCGTCTAAAACACGCTCACTTTATACTACCATTCTAAAGACATTTTATTTCTAACAAGAAACCAACGAAAACTTTCTCTCACATACGTATAAGTAGTTTGCTAAAATACTTTTCAAAATTCAAGTTTTATATGAAAATTTTCAAAACACTACTTTTCTTGCATCAATAAAATAAAATAAAGCAAGCTCACTATTTTACAACCTTTTCAAAAATCGCTAATACGCAAATCTAAGTCTGAACACATGGGCAACAAAATTTCATATGCGAATACAAATTTTAAAACAAAAATAGCATTTATTTTTACAAACCACATCTTACATAAAAAATAATATTTTTCTCAATATTCACCCGACATTCACAATTTTGGTCCTTCATTCCGACAAACCCGACTTATTTTATTTCAACCGACTTAATGTTTTGACTCAAGCACCCATACACATGCAAATCGTCTTACAACGTTTCTATTTATGTTAAATTCCATTTTATTTCACTTATACGCTCGATCTACATGCTAATGTTATACGTATTTGTCTTCAATCATGCTCAAAATTTATACATTCGCACTACTTGGTAGTCATACTTGAAATCTATAAGTAGGCATGACCCGAGTGGTTTCGTCTATATTCGACACACTTATACATACATACAATCATGCTTACATACTTGATTCTTATACGCTATCTTACACGTCTTTTGCTTGTAATACTAAATGTAACCTGACCCATACACTACTAGTACAAACTATGCGGATCATGCACAAACCAAAATAATCGCGGGTGCACACGGGATTATATTGGTAGGCGCATGCAAACCATAGTGGGTTCTACTGTGTATCGCAACACGGAACGTAACATGACACCGAATAGCGAAACGACGTAACATGGTGTGAACATGGTGGATACGCTGCTGGTACTTCCTATATATAAGTGTCCCTACCATGTTACCAAACTTTCGTAAAACGTACCATGAGAAATTCGGTGTTTTCCCCGGACCTTATTAAATACATTTGATTCATAAAAAATTTTGGTGACCCCACTTCGAAATGATTAGTACTCGATTACCCATGACAAAGCCTCATTCTCAAAATCGTTAGCTTTAACCGCCACAACTATCACTAGCATCTCTCAAGAATCCATGTCGCATTTTATCCGATATTCATACCATTTTTACCCCTCGCATACACCTACCGAATCATTCACTACCATACCACGATTTTCCCAATTCTTCCCTTAACCTTTCATCCAAACTTTATTTACAGCAAATCAGCCTAAAACGTTCAATCCATTTTTATAAAAGTCCCCGCCGACCAAATTTGGTCAAAATGTTCCTTTTCTTTTAAAACTATCTTTCACTCTCATCTATGCGCAAACTTCAGCCAGTCAGTCTATTATCGCCAAAACCTTTTAGAAACCATAAATATTTACCATCCTAACTCTCTCCAATAAACATTTTTTTTCTACAACAAGTGATTTTACTAATACGCACTAGAGCTGACAAAACTTTTCTTACAACTTACAGTGCGAACCACTCATTTTTATCAGAATACATCCTTAGTCATACTAAAACCTTCCTCTTAGGTCGCACTCTTTTAAAATATTCCTTCCAATGAGTTGTCCAGACCTAGTCAAACTCACTTGCTTACACACACATATACACGTTTTTACTTATCCTTATACACGTTTACGATTGGTATCTCAACAACACATTAGTCAAACAAATTCCTTTCACGAACCTACCATTTTTATCCTTCAAGATTTCATACATATTGACACACTTATACATGAACTCCGCAAAAACTTTAAACTTCAAAATCTTGATTTTGGCCAAACATTTTCCCCAAAATGACATATTTTCCAAAGTCTTCCTCTTGAATAAATTTCGGGATGAAATTTCCTAAAGGAGGGGAGACTGTAAGGCCTCGCTTTTTCGTACTTTCCTTAATTAGAAAGTGTAATCGTATTTCTATTTATGAAAACTTGTATCCGTATCGCATTCGTATTTCATTTCCCAATCTTATAATCCGAGACTTTGATGGTAATAAAATTCATACATGATACATACTTGTCTTACATGCATTTAATTGTTAAATACGTGTTTACATACAAACCGATACTTTTTATATGTGCAAATACTCATACATTCATACTTGATACCTAAAATATACTTACATATACATTATACACTTGAAAACATGCGAAAATATCAAGTTTTACCATGAAATGAAAGATAAACTAAGTTCAAGGACTAAAAATAGCATAATCCGCATATTCTTGTTTCTAGCTCATGGATTGGTCAAAAGTGTGTTTGTTGGATTGTGCTTCTTGCATTTAATATACTCAACTAACAACCCCCAACCACCACCAACTTTATTAATTACCTAAACCCTAATTCCCCATTATAAATAGAAGCCTCCTCCACTCTCATTTCACACCTCAATCTTCTATTCTCTTCTCTAAAAGCTCTAAGATCTCACTTCTCCTCTCAAAGATCAAGACTCCCAAAAGATAACTCGACGCTCAATCCATCCACCAACCACCTTTGCGAACTCGCCAAGTTTGAAGACTTAGCAAAACCGTGAGTACACTCGACCCACTTTTCGTTTAAAACACTTTTGGGTGTAACTTGTTTACTTATACCAAACCACAACACTTAAGCTTTATGAAATGCACAAACAATCCTATACACATGAACACTTGATACACTTACGTGATGCTTATATCTTGGACATTCTTTGTGTGATACTTTAGTCATTAACTTGTTTAAAGCCTTCGTTTGACATGTATAGCGCTATAGGAAGTCACGCATCCCCCTACATCGCATAAACTTAGGCCATGTTAAAACATCGTGTTTGCGTTAAGGGTTTGGCTAGTAGTATTGCATGCCTTTTATATGCTCGTGTAAAATCATAGTTGCCATGAGGATTCGTTTAAACTTTAATCGTATACGTATGCTATGCTTAAACTTGTGTACTCGCCTTTGCTTTTGCATTGAATTGTATTTTAAAACATGTTACAGGTTGTTGAAGAGGATGCTATGAAAACAAATAGCAAGGACTTAGATACACACAATTAGACGTTAAGCTAAATTTGTTGCAGCAATTTTGTTGTATTGTATTTGCTTTGATGTTGTACTTGACAATTATTATTGAAATGAAATTTGATTTTATTAAATATTGTCATTATTAGCGTTGTGAGCAATAAGCAATCTCGTTGTCGTCTCGCTCCGTTGTTTCTGCCATCGGTTGGGGTGTGACATTACTGTAATAACTCGATCCAAGCTCTATAACAAATCTTTCAGACTGATTGGTATGATCCTTCAACTGAAAGTTCTCGTCCAATGGATTTACATCAACATTCTTCATCAAAACCATTTGTTTCTTCTTTTGAGCAGTTTGTCTTTTCTGACTCGCAGTGAACTTTCTCTTTAGATCGCTCAGATAATCATCCAATCCAGCCTGACGCTTAGCAGCGAGCTGTTCAGTAGCTATTCTGTCAACTTCTCTCTGTTCAGCAGCTTGATGACGGTGTTCAACATTAATAGGATCATCAGTCAGATTAGAAAACTCATGTCCAGATTTATTATCCAACTTCGCCTTCAGATCAAAAACCAAAGTCATCAATAACATAACATCACATTGAAGTTGGTCTATCGTCTGATCACGCACATCTAATTGAGTCTACAATGAAGCTATCTGTGCATCCTTAGAGAATGACCTCCTGCTCAGCACTACCACTCTCTTCTTCAGGTCAACTACATCCACATCTTCCTCATCACTATCAACCCCACTGAATTCAAATGCTCTTTTCTCAGACCGCCTCACATACTCTATATCTTCACCCTGAACACCACCAGAACCACTACCACAGCCTCTGATCCTCCAGCACCTGCGGAACTACCACTACCACCACCAAAATCCGTCATCTCTAACACAGAATCAACTGGAATGGACACGACAGTAGATTGAGTAACAATGAGAGGAGTTGTCGGTTCTTCAGCAGCAATAGGCTCAATAATAGAAGTATCAATCAAAGATACAGTGACCGAGGATCTAACAGTAATCAGTTCTTCAGTAGCATCATCAATATGAGCTTCGGTTTGTACCTGGGCTTCTGTATAAATGGGTTCTTTGGTTGCTTCTGCCTGTCGCCTTTCAATAAGGGTACCTCTTCTTCTTCAACATCTTTATCTGAATCAACTCTAATAACTGGGATATCAGAATGAGGCAACACGAGAGGAGGATTCCCTTGCTGTTCCTGGATCTCCTTAGATGTGTAATGAGAGCTTCTAAATTCTCCGTAGTAAGCTCTTGTAACTCTAAAATCGGATAAGCATCAGGTTCTGTGATGGATTCCAATAGAGCTTCGTCATCATCAGTATCTACATTGGTAACTAAATCTTAAACCTCAATCTCTTTCTCCACCACCGGTATATCATGTTCTTCAGCTACCATATCATTCACCGGCTTAGGTGCTGGGATATCCTGACCAATCACTTCAGAAAACTTCCGAACTTCCTCAACGGTAGGCGTCCAACAAAAACTGTCTTCGATGTCGTCGTCCCAAAAATAGTTGGACCCATAGGCTTCATATTTAACAAGTTCGCATCAGAAGCATCTTTTACCAAATCAGAGTAACGTGCATCCAGAATCAGCTGTATAAATCTAGGATATAGCAAAAACATCTTCTTCTTTGACTACTCTAGAATCTTCTTCATATTTTCGAAAATATAACCAGAGAAGTTATATTTCCAGTCCATCACCAAAGATACTATCACTGAAGTCTACATCTGGTTCGGCTGATCCAATCCACCCTTATTCTCTGATACACACTGCATAAAGATGTGAACTAATAATCTCCAATATGCTGGGAACATCTTCTTTAACAATGGTGGATAAGTTCCCTCATAGCTCATCTTTTTCAATACTGGCATCACCTTCTCCTTAGAATATAATGTCGGATCAGTTGCAACATCGGGAATCTTCAACACCTCTCGAATTCAAGCTTCATTCACAACAATCTCCTTTCCCTGAATAGATGAATCAATGTACGGCTTCCCATCGGCACCACTCAGATGAAAGCTTGCCCACTTCCAAAACATGTGTACAAGATCTCGATATATAACTGGATTTGCTCGAAGTGCATATGAGATCCTGCAATCATTAAGACCCACCATCATAGACCTGAACTCTTGGAAAAACTCTACTGGTGGATCTGATAGATAACCCGCCTGGTTATGAAACTACTCTTCTACCAACAAAACAACATCGAAAGCCTCTTCAGCCATTTATGTCAGAAGAACAACAGATTAAACCATATTCAACAAGATATTTACTAATTAAACCAAATGTCCAAGATAATATGAATTAACTAGTCAAATTCAAACTAAGAGGTCAAAACACAGTTCAACTGAAGGTTCATTAAAAAGTTCAACAATCAATTCGGAAGGGTCAAAAATAAATTGGAAGGGTCAAAGATAATTCAAAGGGGTCAAAGACAATATGGAAGGGCCAAAGACAATCCAGAAAGGTCCAAACACTGAGATCCAGAATCAAAAGGGCTCAAACAGTTATCCTGGTGAATCCCTTATCATTAAAGATGAACACCATTCGGAATGGAATCCGAGTTCATCCATTTTGGTTGAATGTTCATCCGAAATGGAGTCCGAAATGCACAGTTGGTTGAAGTTTCATCCGAAATGCCATCCGAGATGCTTGACTACATGAAGATTTAAAGATTAACATCTAATTTTGATGATTAATAAGCTTTTTATACCTAGTTTGATGCAATTTGGATGAATGTGAAGAAGATATAATTTGGATGATGATCAGAGTGTTTCGGAAGAATATTTTGTAAATGATCCGAAATAAAACACTGATATCCTGATATACTATTCCGGAATGGGCTTGGGCCTAAGAATTTTGGGCCTAAGTCAATCCGGATCCAATCCTCCGAGATCTAATTCGGATACAATCCGGAATGGGCTTGGTCAAAGTTATTTGGGCCCAATCCAGAATAGTAACCAATCCGAAACAGTCAGAGGAGGAGAGTCTAATTCGGTTAGTGGGCCTATCCGGAATTGGTCAAAAGGCCCAATCTGGAACAGTAACATAGTGGCCCAAAACTGTTCAATTTCAAAACTTTCAAAAATTCTATTGGATTTGTCCAATCCCAAAGCTCAGTAGGCCAGTCCATACCCCTTGACATAAATCATCTAACTCAAAAATCAATAATTTAACTAACCGAGCAACCAACCAATCTTTACCAAATATACAAAACTAAGCAAAGCATTTAAACAAAATCATATACACAGTCTTGCTATGTGATCAAATCGTTTTTAAGCAGACTAAGGAACACTTTTCAGTGTGAGCTTGGTAAGACTGGTCTAAGCTATTGCCAATATATTTGTCCATCTAAACCTAGAGCTCAACCTTCTACTTTTTGCTTTATGATATGCTTAAGGTAGTATTACACTATAATACCCGTGCGTCGCATACCATGACATACCCCCACAATCAAGGTAAGCACAACGATTCATCGTAGCAGGTGAGTATACTGAGATCATCCTTTGTCTTTTACAACGTCAGACTATTGGTGAACAGGTCAGTACTTTCGTACCGCAAAGTGACCAATAGTATCTGACGAGGGTTAGGCAAATACCTTATATGGTATGTTTGACTTTTTAAGCACATGAAATTTTCTCATGATGATATTTCCTTTCTCTTAAGGTTTTGGCCTTTCTATTTTGGCTCTTTTAAGGATATCCTGACTGTGCCTAGGTCTGCATATATTCTGGATGCAACAGAAGGGCAGCCAAGATATCCCCCGGATGACTCAACAACATAAAGACCCGAAACTTCAAATGTTGGCTATCTATCAACGCAAGATTTGAGAACATAAAATCATACACCGATGGTATGTGACCCACTAGATATATAGTTCTTTACGTTTATATCATTTAGCTTATACTATCCGGTTGAGCTCTAAGCCTATCAACATATCGCTTTCGATCCAAGTCGTTCCCACTACAACACCTTACATGTGTTAGCTAAAACCTTTATCACGAGAAATTATTTCATTTCCCAATCATTGCAAAACTGTTTGAAACTATTTTAGTTATTTTCTAATTTTTTTAATGTTTTTGGGTTTTTCTAATTTTTCAAATGTTTTTGTATTTTTGTAATATTTCTCCCCCTAAATTTGTGCATATACATGAACAAATTTACGAGGCAAACAAGAATAAAATGCAGAAAACAAACTAAACAGAAAAGATAGAGGATACTCAGTTAGAAAAACGGATCATTTTGAGAAGATGCACAAGAACTTGAAAACGCGTGTTGCTAACGGGTTTCGTGAACAAATCCGCAACGTTTGCATTGGAGTGGATTTTCTCAAGTTTAACGAGACCCTTTTCATAGCAATCACGAATAAAATGAACTTTGATGTTTATGTGCTTGGTTTTGGAGTGAAAAACAGGGTTTTTGACAATTTGGATAGCGGCATCATTATCACAATAAACTGTTGTGTTTAGATAAGTCAAACGGTAATCCGCAAGCTGGTGTTGCATCCATAAAACCTGGGAGCAGCAAGCGGATGCTGCGACATATTCTGCTTCCACTATAGAAATCAAGACCGTCTGCTGCTTCTTGCATTGCCAAGAGATTAATCTATCTCCCAAGAATTGGCATCCAGCTGAAGTTGATCCATGTCCCTGTCTGTACCTCCAAGATTAGTGTCAAAGAAAGCATATAGTTCAAATTAAGAATTTTTAGGATACCAGAGGCCCAGTGACGGTGCCCCTTTAAGGTACCTAAAGATTCTTATAACAACATGTAAATGAGAGAGTTTAGGAGTAGCCTGATATCGAGCACACTGGCAAATGACAAACATGATGTATGGCCAACTTGCTGTGAGATACATGAGTGAACCAATCATAGACTGGTACATGGTTAGATTGACAGGAGTTCCTCCAGCGTCTTCATTCAACAGAGGCCGTTCAGTGATAGGTGAGGCCATAGCCTTTGAATCTGTAAGCTTGAATTTGGCAAGAACGTCATTGACATATTTTCCTTAATGGATCAAGATTCCTTGTGGGCTTTAACGAACTTGAAGTCCCAAAAACATAGTTATCTTCCCCAATGAACTCATCTCGAATTTCTTCTTCATGACCTCTTCAAATTCCCGACACAACCCATCGTCTGTAGAACCAAAAATAATGTCATCGACGTAAATTTGAACAAGAATGATGTCCTTGTCAACACGTTTGATAAACAAAGTTTGATCAATGGTTCCCCAGGTATGCCCATGAGCAAGCAGATGCTCTATTAGGGTTGCGTAGGCGCTTGATATAACCCATACAAAGCTTTGTCCAATTTGTATTCATAGTCTAGCTTGTCAGGATCAGTGAAACCCGGTGGTTGTGCCACGTATAACTCCTCTTTCACCGTGCCATAAAGAAACGCAGTTTTGACATCCATTTGATAGACAGTGAATTCCATGTATGATGCATATGCCAAGAAAATGCGAATGGCTTCCAATCTTGCCATCGGTGCATAAACTTCATCGTAATCCAACCCCTCAATCTGGTGAAAACCTTGAACCACTAGTCGAGCTTTGTTCCTCACAATCACACCAGTGTCATCATATTAATTGCGAAATACCCAATGAGTTCCAAGAGCACGTTTTCCCTAAGGAAGCTTCACCATTTGCCATACCCCAAGTTTCTCGAATTGATGAGTTCTTCATGCATAGCGTCAACCCAGCTTGGTTCCTCCAAGGCGACATCAATGCTTTTAGGTTCAATTTGTGAGATAAAATAAGAGTAAGGATATGTATTGATATCTCCTGATTAACTGCGAGTCTGAACTCCAGCAGTAACAGGACCAATACATTTTCAATCGGATGATCGCGCTGTAGACGTTGTGGTATAGGCGTAGCAGGAACATGGAGATTGATTGCAAGTTTGTAAAGATCTGCGATGCGAATCCAAATGGCTCCCCCCATTAGTTGCACCAGTGGAAATGTAGACTGATGAACCAACAGAACATTCTGGTGGTGTAGGCTCAGGAAACAGAGATGATCCTAAGACACCAGGAGTTGCAGCTCCTTCATTTGCCACATGAGGTTTGACGTTTGGAGCCTCAACTTCAGGGGAACCCGTCTGAGGAATCTGTTCAGAAACAATTTCCTGATTATGCGATTTTGGTGAAGGTGTAGACACAACTTCACTGAATCCAGGAGGATCCACACTCAGCTGGTTGAAAGATTCTTGCAGCAGTTTAGCATCTTCATCATCCTCAGTCAAGATAGGCATCGGTGGGGGTTCAGAACTTGTGCCTATACCTGCATTCATATCAGAAGAAGCATCAACAGATTAAGCAAAGAGGAATAATCATAGAGCCAGTCAGGACCAATGCATGCATCCTTGGAACTCTCTTCCAGCCAACCCACATTCTAGGTTTCAACTACCATTTTTGATCTTGTTATAGACACGATAAGAAGTGTTCTTAGAGTAACCAAAGAAGATGCATGGATCTCTGCGTGATTCAAATTTTCCCTTAGCATCCACGAGTAGAACACAGGGGCATCCAAACTTGCGGAAATGCTTAACCGAAGGTCTGTGACCTTTAACCACTTCATACGGTGTTTTCATGTGCCTTTTATTGATCAGGGCATGATTCTGAATGTAACAAGCGGTATTGACTGCTTCTACCCAGAAAATAAGAGGTAGTTCTGATTCGACCAACATAATACCTGCAGCTTCAATGAGTGTACGGTTTTCTGTGTTCTGCAACCCCATTCTGTTGAGGAGTTCTGGCTGCACTGAACTGTCGATTAATACCCTTGGAGGAGCAGAAAGAATTCAAGGTGGCATTCTTAAACTTTGTGCTGTTATCACATCGAATAGCCTTCACGGTGGTGTCTGTCTAGTTTTCCATTAAGGTGATAAACTGTTTGACTAACTCAGTGGTTTCACACTTTTGTGCCAGAAAGAATACCCAAGTAAAACGGGAGTAGTCATCAATTATCACCAGACAGTATGCCTTCCAGCCAATACTCAGAATATCTGTCGGACCAAAAAGATCCATATGAAGCAATTCCAAGAGTTTTGACGTGGAGGGTACAAGTTTCGACTTGTGTGGCCTTCGATGTTGTTTCCCACGAGCACATGATTCACACTTTTCAATTTTCATAAAATCCTGAACAGGCAGATCTCTGACTAAACCAATTTTTGCAAGTCTGTTGAGATTCTTCATGTTGATATGTCCTATTCGGCTGGGCCACAACATCGTATTCTGCTCAGTAGTCGACGAGAACAAACAGGTAAGCTCGTCTGTGGGGGCCTTGTTCATGTCGATGACGTAAGCATTTCCTTTTTGTTTAGCTTTGAGAAGAATCCATTCATCAGGAATAATGAGATCTGGTTTCAACACACAGCAACCTTTCTTTGTAAAGAGCACATCTAAATGATTATCACAGAGCTAACACACACTCAAGAGAATGTGCTTCAACTCTGGGACATAGTTCACGTTCTTGAAGCTGAGACCTCCATTGCACACCGTTCCTCACATCGTTATCTTTCCCATTTCACCACCTGCGAATGAGACGAACCCTCAAAAAACTGAATCTCATTCAACTGCGAGATGTGTCCTATCATGTGCCTGGAACAGCCACTGTCGACATACCAAAGTCGGACGAGAGTCCTCCATAGCTGTTCCTACACATTTCAACAAGTTTAATTAGAAGTTGCAACCCAAGCCATTGAAGATCTGGGTGTTCCATTTCCATCAACATAAGTGACCTCACGAAAAATTAGTTGAGGATGAGATCGGTGATGCTTTTGATTTGTCCAATTTTGGGACAGAAGACTGGGCCTTGGTCAAGATCTTAGGCCTCCAGGCTAGCGAGTCAGACTTCTACACAACTTTCGGAGTGCTAGAAGGATTCAGACAACCTGAAGGTCTTAGAGATTTTTTATTTTGTCTGTTGGCCATGTTCCAGTCTTGATCAGAGGGCTTAGCCAGAACAAATCAAGCCTGATGTAGGTGATTAAGCATAGCTCTCTGAATTTTTGAAGATATGGCGTTGAAAGGCATAAATGCATTTTGACAGTTTCGTGTAATATGCCCGGGAAAACCGCAGTTGAAACAAGTCAGCCTCTTCTGGAAGAAGACAATCCGTTCAGCCTGGGAAATTCTAGGCAGCTTGTCTGGCAGTTTCTTGCTTGCTGGTACTAACGGCTGGCGTAAGGTCTTAGTCTTGGTTGTAACCTGCTCACAACCATAAGCACACTTGTAAGTTTTAAGATTTGAATTAGATGGTTTGGAGTTAGTAGACTTAGGCAAAATTTTAACTGAATCTTGTTCAGCTGATGGCTTAACAGATTCAGTTCGGGGCTGCTGAGTTAATTTCTCAGAATGAGGAACTGAATCAGCAACAACCTTTTCAGTAGGCTGAGTCGCCTGTTTGGTTTTCTTCTTTTTGGATCTACATGTTCTCCATTTCTTTTTATTAGATTTCAAATCATTTTGCTTGACGGATTCTTCAGAGGAGACGGGTGATCCAGCAGGGACATCCTTTTCTGAATTGTCAGAAGATGAGCTTTGATGGTTAGTAGCAAAAGGAATCTCTATATTTTGAAAAGTTTGAGATTCCGATTCAGATTCAGTTCCAAAGGTTTTATCTGAATCAGTAGAGGGAGGTTGCTCATTTTCTGTCATTTTAGAATCAGTCAACCGCTCTTCGTTCGAAGAGTCTGATTCGCCCGATTCTTCTGGTACTTTGCCAGCGTCACTCATCACAGAGTCGGTTGGTTGATTGAGTTCCTCATCTTCGACCCTAGGAATAGCATCAACAGGCGGTGCTTCATTAGAAGAACTTTCAGCCTCTTCAGCAGAGACTGAGGAAACCGAATCATTTGTCGATGTTGTACCTGTAGCAGAAGTTACGTTTTCATCACAAGAGTTATCACATGCATTATCAGAATTCATAACATCAGCATTAGATGAAAAACCAGAACTAAAAACGTCTAAGTTATCAACACAACCAACATTGTCCAAAAATTTAGATTGTTTAGGAAGAAAAAGATTCAAAATGTCAAAAGCAGGTTTATAAAAATCATAATCAGCAGCTGAATTGTCCGAATTAGAATTCATTCATTCTTCTTTATCACCATCTTTAATATCCTCAACTAATATTTATTCTGAACATGAAGTAGAAGAGTTAGTAGCGTTCACAGAGTCAGTTTCAGGAGGATTTTTCTTGTTTTGAATTGCTAAGTGATGTCACTGCCTCTTCTTTAGGCATCTTTTTCTCCAAACCATCTGAACTACAAGAGGGGTTGTCACCAGATTCTTGTGAAAATGGTGAGGAAGTGAAGAAAACGACATCCTTCTTGAGTTAAGTTGGCTTATAAAACTTTGGGTAATAAGGCTTCCCCGATTTTGAAAAATAATCTGAGGGTTTACCATACATCATATTTTCTTCATTTTCAAGTTCAGCCTCAGAATCAGGCATTCGTGTGTAGTTATGATTATATGGTGGAGGAGCCCTATTATACACAAGGCCTTTTGTATAGTTTTTCTGATATTCAAGCTGTAGATCACACAAGTCCTTGACCAGCTTGCTAGAAGTTTCAAATTTTTTAATATTTATTTCATTTTCTTGAAACTTTTCTGTCAATGAATTTAGCTTGGCTAAAGCTGCTTGAAGTTCTATGTCCTTTTCAGCTAATTTTAGCTTGTCTTCGTATACCCAACATTGTTGTTGGTTCTAGTCAAGCTTCAGCTGAGCTATGTCTTGTTTCTGTGCTTCGACCTTTTCCATAAGAAGTTTGTTCTTATGTTTAAGGGCGATATTCTACGATGCAGCTTGTTGATATTCAGCTACAAGAGTTAATTTATGGGCGCGCATTTGTGATAATTTAAAACGACCACTATCAGAACAGAGAATGCGATTTAGCATTTCTGAAAGATCAGGTGTCTCAGTTGTTTGTGCCATCATGCAATGATTGCTGTTCTTAGAAAGATTTAGAGTCTCCATCTGAGCTGCAACATCTGCCGAGTTGAACCCTTCGTGCTGCTGAGCCACCAAGGCTGTTGATTTCTCACTAGAGGTGCTCGAGGGACTTGAAGGAGACTTTAAAGCAGAGATAGGCACGAGCTGTCTGTCACTATTCTGAATATCTACCACACTGGATGAGACATATCCAGATGGCGTCTTCTTGCATTCCCGTGCGAAATGTCCTGACTCATGACATCTATAACACCTGAGCTTATCCTTCGTTAGCCCAGTCTTCAGATTCGACAATGGTTACTGTCACACCCTGGTCGTAGCGGAAGCGCAAGTGTGTGACTATTAGGTAATCATTGCATCCAATATAGTAAACATTATAATTAAACAATGATGCATGCCATTCATAAGTTTTGTTTCGATATTACAACTATCAAAAGGTGGAATTACATTGTTACCGGTTTCAGATTTCCAGTACAAACATAGTTTTAAGAGATAGTGTTCCAAAATAAGGTAGTGTTTTCATCACAGATTCAGGTTGAGGCTTTGACCCCTATATACCCAAACGAGGTTGGGATATAAAGAGCAAACCCTACAAAAGTAATACATCATTGTCTTGAATATCCCACACCCGAATCCCATCACAACCTCAAGCCCTGCGTCCTGAAACACATGTAATTTTAAAAAGTCAAGATAAAGTTGGCGAGTTCATGTAGTTTAATGTTTTCGTATCAAAATGTCATCCTTGAAAACCTGTATTGAAATCCAAGTATGTTATTAGCATAAATGAGTTAATTTAAGGATCTATTAGTGTGTCGCGAGCGACATACTAGTGCCATAAGTACTTAACCAAACCGAGACTACTTTGACATCATTGGGATCACAAAAGCACTCTGAAGGGTATACCAACAAGGAGTGGAGCGGGTCTCAAACTCAATAGATTTACTTCTTTTGCACTTTGGTCACTAAGTGATTAATGGTTACTATTGTCATTATCCTACTTACGCACAGTGATCTATTATCTGCTAACCCATAGCTAACATACTGTTTTGACATGACATGTATTTCCCCTCGATAGTTTAAAACAAAACTTGAAATGAGTGAAAGGAGGGACATGAAACTCACAGTTTTTGCGTTCCATTAAGTCATACCGTATAACTTTTGGTGTCCGCAACGTATTGTAACCTACATGTGTATTGGTCTCATTAGACACCTAGGTCTTAATGAACCTTGTACGCGTTGTTAATCTTGAATTCTTGTTATTTATTTACTTGTTATGATTGAACAACTTATAATGTGATCTTAGTGTTGGTAGTTCGTTTGTTCGATGAATATTGTTATATATATTTCTTAATATATATATATATATATATATATATATATATATATTATTGTTTTCAAACAATGTGTGAACTAGGCCTTGCCCTTCATATGTCATTGGGCCTAGCCCATGTTTTCTTGTCATTGGGCCTAGCCCATGTTTCTTGTCATTGGGCCTAGCCCATGTATTTTATGTCTTTGGGCCTAGCCCATATTTTTATGTCATTAGGCCTAGCCCAGATATTTTATGTCTTTGGGCCTAGCCCATGTTTTTATGTCTTTGGGCCTAGCCCATGTTTTTATATCTTTGGGCCTAGCCTATGTATTTGTTTTTGGGCCTTTATTAGATTTGAGCCTCATCCATAATTATTATAAAATTAGGGCCTAATATATGATTTTCACAATTTGGGCATAGCCCAAATGTATATATATGGAAGCCCATTTTTATTATAAGTGTTTACTTATAATTTTTCTAACTTTTTAATACACTTAACTTTCCGGATTTTTCATTTTGATAACATATATATATATATATATATATATATATATATTGGATGCCTAAATATATTTTTAGACTTGTCATCGGCGTTGTTTATTACATGTTTGTTTTCGTCGAGAATCGTCCGTTGTCATCTACGTGAAGGTGAAATCTTGAATGTCCGGCTATTGTTCGCATTTGTTTTAATTGTCCGATTTATTGTTTCGACCCATTGTGAGAATGTATTTATTATGTCACCAATACTTGGTATATTGTTTGAGTGTTTGTATTTTGTATAAGATTGGGTATTTTATTGTGAATACCCTAAGTTTCTAATACATACATATACAATACACACATGTATACATATTATTTATTAGCAACAACTATGCATACAACACTTGTATTATTTTCCTTCCCAGAATATATATTTTTGTAAAAGTATTTATTTTTCTTATAAATATATATTTGTGACTTTATTTTAAACACTTGGTTATTTAGGAATAACCTTTGTCATTAGAGTCCACTTAATGACGTTTTAAGTTACTAATTGCGTTTAGTCCCACTAATCACCCCACTAACCATGGTTTAATCGTGACTAGATTTTCAGAAAATTTGGCCATAGTTTCCCCTAAACTATGGCGTTTTCCACGTTTTAAAAACGTATTAAAACCTGTTTAAACTCATAATCATCATCAACAAACCATCTACTATTTATTTAACATAATCTACATATCATCATCCATGACTTTTGTTGTTAAAAACCCTAGTAAATCAAGAGGGTTTTTAGTGTTTATTATTCTTTTCAAAACAATACTTTAGAATGTTATTTAAACAAGTTCATGCATGTAACTCTTTGATCACTACACATTCTAATGTGATTACAATTTAAATACATATGTTTATTTCTTATAAAAATCATTCTTATGTATAAAAATTATGTTTAAGTTGTAGTATTTTACATGGATGATGTAAGTGATGATCTTGTTTAGATTTAAACCTTATGCTGTTTAATCCTTATTTTTATACTAAATCACACAAGATCATCTTACTTTTATCTCATAATATCAACATAAACAACTTCAATATACAATCTAACAATCATATAAGCATGTAAACAAACACAAAATAAACAATATTTATTGTTATTATTATGTTGTATTTTAGGGTTTTTGATGTATCTTTTCTTGATTTTCAAGATGATCAACTTGTACACTAATAATCTAAGCATAAAAATAAGTTAGATTATGGAGGAGATTAGCTCACAATGGGTGCACAAGCTTCTTGAAGATTTAGAAGAAAATAAGCTCCTTAAGAACCCCTAATGATCTCCATCCTTGAATGCTTCTTTAATGGGCTTGATCAAGCTTCAAAGTGTATGGAATGTGGTGTTTAAGGGTCGCACAAAGGTGGCTTAGGGTGGTGGTGTTGTAGCCGTGAGCAAGAGGGGGAGAAAGGAAGAAGGATGTTGCAAATTTTGGTGAATGAATGTGATGTATTATTTTAGGTGATCATGATTTATAATCCTCCAATATTCCAAGTTCCATCACACATCTCATACACCATACTTAAGATCTCAAAATTTCAACAAAATCAAGTGGGGTGGGACCCACTTGTGACCGTCAACTATGAGGGGAGGGGGTAAGTGTAAATTATTTTCACCACATGTTAAAAAAAGATAGATATTTTTGTGTTTAAATTAATTATGGTGATTAGGGTTAATCTCTAGCATCTTAAGCATAAGACTTGTGTTTAGGGTGTAATTATATGGAATTTAATCCATATGATCCTCCAAAATAAGTTTCGGAAGAGTTTGATTTCGATTACCACTATGGTGTCAAATTAGGGCATTTCCGATCCAAAAATATTCACGACTAGTTCGCTAGACGAATACACGATGAATTAGGGTTGCGGATATGTCTTCCGTTCGACCGTTCGATCGATATCGACACTTTTATGATCCACCGTCGAACTTTTTCGAAAGTTGTGTTTCCGTGACCTCAGGTTAGTTGAATGGATTTCGAGTTCCAAATAATGCTTAACTAGTTCACTAGACGCTCGAATGAGGCTATCGGCCACTAAAATATTCGTCGTTTCGACGATCGATCGCTTTCCGGTCGAGTTGTGCACTGTTTGACGAATGACCGGAAACGATGTGTTTTGTGCATTTTTGCTATTCTCACCTTATTTTAGGATGTTTAATATTGTCTTATTCTTATCTTGGCATCCGGAATCCTCCGAATTGGTCTTGCGGACAAATCGCCATTTGTCGCCTTTTTGTCGAAACGGACAATTTGAAATTTAGGCGTTATACCGGAAAGTTATGTATTATTGTAATAGTTGTTCTCAAATATGTGTTTTCATTTGTATATGGACTCAGGTATGGCATTAACATACCGTCATTTCTTGTTCGGATTCGTTTCAGCGGGTTTCCGACACGGTTAGTGTCACCGCATTTAGTGCATTCAACACTTTCTACCAACACTTTTAGGGCATTGTTTTGGTCTGTTTCTCATCGTAACGGAAACCAGTATATGTTATGATCAGATTTACTTGTCCTAATAACGTACGACTCAGTTTTGAATTTAAACTACGATAATCATGCATGAGATTATAATATGAAGTTAGTGATTACATTGTACGAAATTTCCAGTTATTTGCCAGTTGTCACATACTCCCCCTGTTAAAAAGAATTTCGTCGTGAAATTCAGCTTGAGGCATCCACTAAAGGAGTCTTCTCGAACAGGTGGGGGTATTTTGACTTGATTTGATCTTCACGCTCCCACGTATACTCGGGACTGTGACGCAAGTTCCAGCGTACCTTCACCAGTTTGATTTGGTTTCTTCTTGTCTTTTGGAGCTTCCTGTCCATGACTTCAACTGGTTCTTTGGTGAATTGTAATTTGTCATCAACATGAATTTCATCTGCTGGAATGATAACAGTGTCATTTGTTGGACTTTTCTTCAGATTAGACACGTGAAAGGTGTCAGGTACGTTATTGAGTTCCTCTGGCAGTTTTAACTTGTAAGCCACAATACCAATCTTTGCCAGAATTTCGAAAGGTCCAACATATCTAGGGTTGAGCTTCCCGCGCTTCCCGAACCTAGCTACACCTTTCCAAGGTGAGACCTTTAACAATACTTTGTCTCCCACCTCGAAGGATAATGGTTTGCATCTTCAATCCGCGTAGCTCTTTTGTCTATCTCGGGCTGCTTTAATACGCTCACGTATCTTAAATATCTTGTTTGTGGTCTCTTGCACTAGTTCGGGACCAATAAGTTGTCTGTCACCAACTTCCGCCCAACATAGCAGTGATCGGCACTTTCGTCCATATAGTGCTTCGAATGGCGCGGCCTTGATACTGGTGTGATAACTGTTATTATAGGAAAACTCTACCAACTGTAAATGAGTATCCCAGTTTCCGCCTAAATCCATCACACAGGCCTGAAGCATATCCTCTAATGTTTGAATGGTTCGCTCGCTCTGATCATTGGTCTGCGGGTGAAAGGTTGTGCTTAAATCCAAGCGAGAACCAAATGAATTTTGAAATGATTGCTAGATACATGACACAAAGCGACCATCTCTATTAGAGATTATCGAGATTGGCACACCATGACGTGCCACAATCTCCTTTAGATACAGTTCCGCTAGTTTCTCCGTACTGTCTTTCTAGCGGATGGGTAGGAAGTGAGCTGATTTGGTTAGCCGGTCGATGATAACCCAGATCATGTCATGTCCTTGAGAGGTCCGTGGTAATTTTGTAATGAAATCCATTGATATCTGCTCCCACTTCCAAACCGGAATCTCTGGTTGTTGTAGTAATCCGGATGGCGTTTGGTATTCAGCCTTGACCTTTGCACAAGTTAAGCATCTCCCAACATAGGTCGCAATATCTCCTTTGAGATTAGGCCACCAATAATATTCTCTCAGATCCTGGTACATTTTGTCCGATCCTGGGTGTATCGAATACTTGGACTTGTGTGCTTCGTCTAGCAACAAGTCTCGCAACTCACCATAATAGGGAATCCAGATCCTTCCCATGAAATATAGAGTTCCATCCTTGTTTGGTTCCAATTGGTTTTCCATTCCCTTTAATGATTCAGCTGGAATGTTTTCCGGTTTCAATGCTTCTTGTTGTGCTTCACGCACTCGAGTTGTGAAGTTCGTCTGGATTGTCATCTCCAAAGCTCGCATCCATAATGTTTTGACTCGTTCTTTTCTACTCAAGGCATCTGCTACGACATTCGCTTTGCCCGGGTGATACTTGATCTCACAGTCATAATCATTCAACTGTTCCACCCAACGTCGTTGGCGCATATTCAGTTCCTTCTGATTGAATATATGTTGAAGACTTTTATGGTCTGTGAATATGGTACACTTAGTGCCATATAGATAATTACGCCAGATCTTCAAGGCAAATACCATGGCACCTAGCTCCAGGTCATGCGTGGTATAATTACTTTCATGAACTTTCAACTGTCGAGACGCGTACGCGATGACTTTTTCTCGCTGCATTAACACGCAACCCAAACCTTGATGTGATGCATCACAGTACACCACAAAGTCATCGGTACCGTCCGGGAGGGATAGTATTGGTGCTTTGCATAGCTTCTCTTTCAATACTTGGAATGCCGATTCTTGCTTCTCTCCCCAATCAAACTTTCTATCCTTCTGGGTTAGCGAGGTTAGCGGTTGTGCAACCTTGGAGAAGTTTTCAATAAATCTCCTGTAATATCCCGCTAATCCTAGGAATTGTCGTATTTCCGTGGGGGTTCTTGGCATGGTCCAGTTCTTTATTGCCTCGATCTTCGAAGGGTCGACATGGATTCCGTTCTCGTTTACCACATGGCCAAGAAATTGTACCTCACAAATCCAAAATTCGCATTTTGAGAACTTGGCATATATTTGCTCTTTCTTCAGCAATTCTAAAATGCCTCTCAGGTGTTGTTCATGCTCTTTCTCGGTGCGTGAGTATATTAGTATATCATCTATGGTACGATCACGAATTTGTCGAGGTATGGCTTACACACTCGGTTCATCAAATCCATGAATACTGCAGGGACGTTCGTTAGGCCAAAGGGCATAACAAGGAACTCATAATGACCGTAAGAGTCCTAAACGCTATCTAAGGAATACTTTCCTCCTGGATTCTCAACTGATGATATCCAGATCTTAAATCAATCTTTGAGTAAAAACTCTATCTATGTAACTGATCGAACAGATCATTGATCCGTGGTAATGGGTACCGGTTCTTGATAGTTAACTTGTTTAACTCCCGGTAGTCGATGCACATGGGAAATGTTCCGTCCTTTTTCTTCACGAATAGCACCGGAGCTCCCCAAGGCGAGAAACTCAGCCTTATGAAACCTTTGTCGAGCAGCTCTTGCCACTGCGTAGATAATTCTTGCATTTCCAAGGGCGCTAGACGGTATGGAGCTTTTGCCACAGGTGCAGCTCCTGGCACTAAGTCGATACGGAATTCGACTTGTTACGGTGGGGGTAGTCCCGGCAAGTCTTCCGGAAAGACCTCGGGGTATTCCCTCACTACTGGTATGCCCTCAATCTTGCGTTCCTCGGCCTTCTTATCCACCACGTGGCCAAGAAAAGCGATGCATCCTTTCCTCAAGCATTTCTGAGCCTTCATGCAGTTTATGATTCGAAGAGGTGTATCAAGCTTCTCCCCGTGAATCACCAAATGTTCTCCGTCGGACAAGGGAATGCGAATGATCTTCTCATGACATATAACCTCGGCTCGATTATTGGATAGCCAATCCATTCCAATGACAACATCAAAACTACCCAGTTGAACTGGTAATAGATCTATATCAAACTTTCGTTCACCCAACTCTAACGTACATTTATTTATTATTTCTTTCAACTCTACTAATATTCCGTTAGCTAACTCAATCGAGTAGGGAACATCTAGTTTACTCGACTTTACCCCAAGTATATCCCTAAACTCTTTAGAAACAAACTGAAATCTGCCCCGGTATCAAAAAGAATATATGCAAAGTGATCATTGATAGGGAACGTACCGGTGACCACGTTTGGATCCTGACGGGCGTCCTTAGCTCCAATTACAAACGCTCTCTCACGCGCTTGATGTGCTTTAGGGCAATCTTTCTTGAAATGTCCTTTGTCTCCTCATCTAAAGTAACCTTGCTCTCCAGTATTGGTTCGGCACACATCGGAGCGGTGTCCACATTTACCGCATTTTCCACACTTGGGGCCACGACATTCCCCGTGATGGTGGAAAAGACACTTGGGACATTTTGGTGCGTCCCCAGTATAATCTTTCTTAACCGCAGTGTTCGTGGTTGTGGTAACATATGCTTTGGTTTCCTTAAATTCCCTCGCGGGTTGCCTCTTGTTATTGTTGTGGTTACCACGAGAACCTTTCTTGAAGTGAGAAAATTTCCGTTTGTTGGAAACGGTGGTCTCTTCAGTAGATTCTGTCTTGTTTCCACCAATCTCTGTGGGTTTTAAAGAGGTAACCAAACTCAGAATCTCTGGGGCAAGTCCCCAAATGTACCTATCAATACGCTTGAATTCAGGCTCCACTAGATAGGGCACCACTCGGGACAAGTCATGGAATCGCTGTGTATACCCAGCAATGTCTGAACCAAGAATGTCCCTCTCAGTCCAACGTATGAAAGCTACAGCGCCTCCGGGACCATCGAAGTTCAGAGGTTTACAGTCAAGAAACTGCTTATATGTGCAACCTGAAATCATTGGATACACCATTTAAGCATGAGTAAGTAGCACGAATAAGATGGATGAGAGTGTATCGTGGTTTTATGAGAAACCGTGTATTACCAGTGGGAGGATTTACTCCTGTTGAACCTCCTGTACCGCCGCTATGCTCAGAGCAGTTTGGCTCGTATTTTGCAATGGCTTGGGAGATACGTTCGTTCAGCTCCTCTTGTGTGGTGGGTAGGGTGTTGTTGCTTAAGCTTCTTCTTCGAAGCGGCATTGTCTTCTAACACAATACGTCGCTCAATTAGTCGAATAATACTTTCATGTTATTATTACTATTTATTTATTTATTATTATTATTATTATTATTATTATTATTATCTTTTTATATATGCAACATCACATCAATACATGATAAGTAAATAAATGAATATATGCAAACGCCATATGCACACCTGTCGTCATCATACACATGGCTCGCCACATCATAAAGTATAAATCATAATATCACCATGGTGCAATGCATCAATCATAAAATCACCACATCATGACATAATCAACCAAAACATAAAAGAAATACAATGTAACATAAAGAAAATACACTTTTATACAATGACAACTTGTTATAATTTGTTCGCAAAGAGCCAAAAAGGACTTAGGGGTACACAACCCTAGTCAATACAATTTTTTACATTACAAAAGTACCATTTTCTACTACATTTCTTCTTCACGTCAAATAGTTGTCTTCCAAAAGCTGGGATCCTCAAGGCTGAGTCTCATGAGCCAATCAACAAAAGTACAGCTGATCCCCAAAAGATATCTACAAACATGTTACTGGGGTGGAGGGGGTGGTGGAAATGGTGATCGTGGGAACATACTGTGATAGTATGCCATCTCCTCCTCGAGGCTAGAAATACGCCTAGTAGCATCCGTCTGAAACTGCTCTAGCTCATGCACTCGTACCTCGGATGGGCATGACGAGTGATGGAATGGGCAGTTGAAAGGTGGAGTCGGTGGTGGTGACAGGGGTAGTGGTGGAGGTGATGGAGGTGGGTATGATGGTGGGAGTGGTATCGGTGATGACTCTATCTCCCAAATCCTACAAAAGATCAGAGAGAGCTGTAGGTCATGTGAAGTCTCCCTTTCCTCCACAGGGATCGGAGGAAAGTGTGAGGGATGATAAGGGTCTGAAGGGCTCATACCCGATGGAGCTGTCAGAGTAAACATACCTGCTGGAGGTGGTATGGGACGTGGGTTATACACGGGTGGTACTCTATCAGAGAATGAAGGTCCTGGAATATGAGAAGGTCCAGCTGCAGATGGGTTGAAAACAGGGTGATACGTGGAGCTTTTAGAGAAGTATGGTGGTGGCTGCTCGGGGGCACGTGGAGTGCCGCTCAAAGAGTAGAAACGAGCAGGTCCTGTATAGTGAATGGGTCCAGGGGTCAGGACTCTGACAGGGAACGGACTGACGCGAGCCAGTGAGGCCGCAGGGGGTGAATACATGGATGTAGGGGTGCCTGGGATGGCAGACGAAGCATCGTCCGCCTCATACTCACTCGGAGCAGTATCAGTAGATGACGAGATGTCCACGACTGGAATATCTGGGGGTGGAATCTCGAGTATAGCGATATCGTCGAAGACCTCACCATCTCCCAGGTCGTCCTCCATGTGCTCCACGTGCAACACTGGTATCTCGTCATCGTCATCATCCAAATCAATCACGGGAGGGACCACAACAATGGGCACGGCCAGATGTACAATAGCGTGTTCACCCTTCGGGTGACCATACACTATGATGTCATGCGGTGGCTGAGGGACGACCAATACGTCGTCTGCTGGAGGTGCATCTACCTCCATAGGATCGATCAGTGCCAGTGGTTTGAAGTCCCCATTGTCTCCATCTTCGGCTCCATCCCCTAAAGGTTGGGCCTCGGCAGCAGGATCATATCCATCATCGGATATATGCTCCTCTGGGTCTTCCTCATAACTCAATGCTGAAGCCATAGTCCTGGCAAATAATCCATACAATACATATATATACATGTTAGTAATTTAGGATATATTTTTAAATTAATCACCATTTCTCATGCAAAGCTTGTTCTCTTTTGTATTCCATGGAATCTTACTGTTTTGTGTCTATCCATTATTGACTACTCATGTATTGACTCTGCTCATTACTTATAGTTTAGCTCGTGTGATAGATCCTTGTGTTATAGTGACACAATGAAAACCTTTTTGTTATTTTGTTTTAATTCCAAAACATTTCTATCATGTTTTAAAACTTTGTTTTCATGTGTGAGCCCCTGGTGATTGTAGACCAACTTTTAGTAAAAAGTTTTTCCCCGGTTCACTACAATCGGAGCTCAGATACCAACCTGTCACATCCTGGTCGTAGTGGAAGCGCAAGTGTGTGACTATTAGGTAATCATTGCATCCAATATAGTACACATTATAATTAAACAACGATGCATGCCATTCATAAGTTTCGTTTCGATATTACAACTATCAAAAGGTGGAATTACATTGTTACCAGTTTCAGATTTCCAGTACGAACATAGTTTTAAGAGACAATGTTCCAAAATAAGGTAGTGTTTTCATCACAGATTCATGTTGAGGCTTTGACCCCTATATACCCAAACGAGGTTGGGATATAAAGAGCAAACCCTCCAAAAGTAATACATCGTTGTCTTGAAAATCCCACACCCGGATCCCATCACCAGCTCAAGCCCTGCGTCCTGAAACACATGTAATTTTAAAAAGTCAACATAAAGTTGGCGAGTTCATGTAGTTTAATGTTTTCGTATCAAAATGTCATCCTTAAAAACCTTTATTGAAATCCAAGTATGTTATTAGCATAAATGAGTTAATTTAGGGATCTATCAGTGTGTCGCGAGCACCCTGACATACTAGTGCCATAAGTAAGTAACCAAACCGAGACTACTTTGACATCATTGGGATCACAAAAGCCTCCGAAAGGGTATACCAACAAGGAGTGGAGCGGGTCTCAAACTCAATAGATCTACTTCTTTTGCACCTTGGTCACTAAGTGATTAATGGTTTTACTATTGTCATCATCCTACTTACGTACAGTGATCTGTTATCTGCTAACCCATAACTAACATACTATTTTGACATGACATGTATTTCCCCTCAATAGTTTAAAACAAAACTTGAAATGAGTGAAAGGAGGGACATGAAACACACAGTTTTTGCATTCCTTTCAGTCGTACTGTTTAACTTTTGGTGTCCGCAACGTATTGTAACCTACATGCGTATTGGTTTCATTATACACCTAGGTCTTAATGGACCTTGTACACGTTGTTCATCTTGAATTCTTGTTATTTATTTACTTGTTATGATTGAACAACTTATAATGTGATCTTAGTGTTGGTAGTTCGTTTGTTCGATGAATATTGTTATATATATTTCTTAAAATATATATATATATATATATATATATATTATTGTTTTCAAACAATGTGTGAACTGGGCCTTGCCCTTCACATGTCATTGGGCCTAGCCCATGTTTCTTGTCATTGGGCATAGCCCATGTATTTTATGTCTTTGGGCCTAGCCCATGTTTTTATGTCATTGGGCCTAGCCCATGTATTTTATGTCTTTGGGCCTAACCCATGTTTTTATGTCTTTGGGCCTAGCCCATGTTTTTTTATGTCTTTGGGCCTAGCCCATGTTTTTTTATGTCTTTGGGCCTAGCCCATGTTTTTTTATGTCTTTGGGCCTAGCCCATGTTTTTTATATGTTTTTGGGCCTTTATTATATTTGGGCCTCGTCCATAATTATTATGGAATTTGGGCCTAATATATGATTTTCACAATTTGGGCCTAGCCCAAATGTATATATATGGAAGCCCATTTTTATTATAAGTGTTTACTTATAATTTTTCTAACTTTATAATACACTTAACTTTCCGGATTTTTCATTTTGATAACATATATAAATATTGAATGCCTAAATATATATTTAGACTTGTCGTTGGCATTGTTTATTACTTGTTTGTTTTCGTCGAGAATCGTCCGTTGTCGTCGACGTGAAGGTGAAATCTTGAATGTCCGCCTATTGTTCGCATTTGTTTTAATTGTTCGATTTATTGTTTTGAGGCATTGTGAGAATTTATTTATTATGTCACCAATACTTGGTATATTGTTTGAGTGTTTGTATTTTGTATAAGATTGAGTATTTTTTTGTGAATACCCTAAGTTTCTAATACATACCTATACAATACACACATGTAGACATATTATTTGTTAGCAACAAATATGCATACAACACTTGTATTATTTTCCTTACCAGAATATATATTTTTGTAAAAGTATTTATTTTTCTTATAAATATATATTTGTGACTTTATTTTAAAGACTTGGTTATTTAGGAATAACCTTCGTCATTAAAGTCCACTTAATGACGTTTTAAGTTACTAATTGCGTTTAGTCCCACTAATCACCCCACTAACCATGGTTTAATCGTGACTAGATTTTCAGAAAATTTGGCCATAGTTTCCCCTAAACTATGGCGTTTTCCACGTTTTAAAAACGTATTAAAACCTGTTTAAACTCATAATCATCATCAACAAACCATCTACTATTTATTTAACATAATCTACATATCATCATCCATGACTTTTGTTGTTAAAAACCCTAGTAAATCAAGAGGGTTTTTAGTGTTTATTATTCTTTTCAAAACAATACTTTAGAATGTTATTTAAACAAGTTCATGCATGTAACTCTTTGATCACTACACATTCTAATGTGATTACAATTTAAATACATATGTTTATTTCTTATAAAAATCATTCTTATGTATAAAAATTATGTTTAAGTTGTAGTATTTTACATGGATGATGTAAGTGATGATCTTGTTTAGATTTAAACCTTATCATGTTTAAATCCTTATTTTTATACTAAATCATACAAGATCATCTTACTTTTATCTCATAATATCAACATAAACAACTTCAATATACAATCTAACAATCATATAAGCATGTAATCAACACAAAATAAAAAAATATTTATTATTATTAGTATTTTGTATTTTAGGGATTTTGATGTATATTTTCTTAATTTTCAAGATGATCAACTTGTACACTAATAATCTAAGCATAAAAATAACTCAGATTATGGAGGAGATTAGCTCACAATGGGTGCACAAGCTTCTTGAAGATTTAGAAGAAAATAATCTCCTTAAGAACCCCTAATGATCTCCATCCTTGCAACTTTTGTTCAATCCTGTTATGTTTTCTTGTTTATGAAAATTAAAAGGTTTAAAGATTAACAGTCTACTTTTAAAATTCACAATTTTTAAAACAAAAAAAAAAAAAACAAAGTTTTGGAAAACTGGGACACGAAAAACAAACCACAAAGAATCTTGGTTCTTCGCATGAATTAGTGATTCGTACGAGTCACACTTCTTCGTACGAACCAGATTGTTCGTACGAACAAGAGTCTTTCGTGCGAGCAACTTATGCTTCGCACGAACAAGGTTCTTCGTGTGGGTGACTTGGTCTTTCGCACGAACAGTCTTGTTCTTCGTGCGAATGGGTTATTCGCACGGATGTTCTTCGTGCGGATGGAGTCTTTCATGCGAGCAACTTATGCTTCGCACCTAGAAAATATGTCCAACTGAACTTTGATAGAAAATTTTAAGAAAACCAGATCCTAACATGTCTCCATGTATTCTAACAAGGTTTTAATGAAAATTTTCTAGGCACAACAAGTTTTAACTATGTTTTAAGCAAGTTATCTTTAAAAAAACATAAGTTTCTTTTTATGAATTCAAGAACACTTCCAGAAACCTCATAACTAGCTCAGACACAACACTGAGCTTGGTTTCAAACAAGGAAGAGAGCCAAAGCTCTGATACCACTTGTAGGTCCACTTGGAGGATCAAGATAACCTACTTCATTATTATTGTAACACACATACGAGTGCGGAATCCACATAAGTATGCAAACCAAAGCAAAGTAAGAAACACAGAATAACCAAAGATTCATTATCTTGATTAACAGAAGAGAACTAATGCAAACACATACAAACAATGTTCATATAGACTCATGATATACTCTCTGTGTTCTCACTCTTGTGCTCTCAAAGTCTCTCTCTAGTGTTAACACGGCTTCTTACATAGAGAGGTGCATGTATGTTTATATAGTGCGAGCACCTAGCAACAGTACGAAGAATGTTGCTGGTCGTACGAAACACTATAAGTCACGAAGAACCATCAGCATTTATTGCTCATACAAACAAGCCATGGTTCGTACAAGCAGGAACTGGCTCGCAGGAGCAAGCAAAAAGCTTTGTTGAAAGGAGACACTCGTACGACTAAAATGTCACTCGTACGAACGACAAATGGCTCGTACGAGCAACAACTTGCTCATACGAAGCACCTTTCACTCGTACTTGGAGGTGTTCTTCGGAGAACATGTTAACAGACATACCGTACACAATACTTAACAGTATGCACACATGCAACTATTTTACAACACAGACAAACTAAACTTTGTACTAAATCAAGATAGGAGGATATCTTGATTTGGTCGACATGACCAAACTATACAGACACAATAAACAAAGACCGTACAATTACAGACATAACTAAGAACAAGCGACAGACACAAAAGTGTATCAACAAGCGTTATGGGCCAGAAGTCCAAGTCAAGGTCCCATTCCGATTCGATGTCCAAAAAGGACTACATGAAGTTCATGGCCGAACAAATGGTCGAGAAAATGGCCAAGGTCATACCTGATATCGTCAGCAGGATCCAACCCCCACCCAATGCCGAATCACCCCACACCTCCATCAACTCCAGGTGGAAACACCTAAATCAACCTTTACCCATAAGCAATTTTGCTCTTGCAACCCCCAACCTTTTACCAGTGAAGGGGATGCCAGCAAGTTACTACAATGGTTTGACTCCATTGAGGTTACTTTTATCCAAAGTGGTTATCCCGACCACCTGCGTACCATGAACGCTACAGGAGTTTTCCGATCGAGGGCTCTAGATTAGTGGACTTCCGAGCGTAACGCCCGTGGTAACGATGCCGCTCACGCCCTCCCGTGGATTGAGCTCAAAAAGCTAATGGAGAATGAATTCTGCCCTCCCCACGAACACCAACGACTCGAGAATGAGTTTTGGAACCTTAAACAGGTGGGGAATGACAACGCCAGCCTCGCGGCCCATTTTAAGCAACTGAGTGCGATTTCCCCAGCAAAGTCGACACGGCCGAAAAGGCAGTTGCCAAGTATCTACACTGCCCCCTCCTCACCTCATGGACCTTGTCGACACCACCTCACCCAAAACCCCTGAGGAAGCTTTTCGCCTGTCTGCCTGACTGAACAATAACCACGTCTTTCGTGAAGCCTCCAAGGCTTCATTAAGGAAAGCCCACCAAGCCACCACCGAAGCCCTCACCGAACCTACCTCACCCAAACCCCCAAGGAGCAACACCAAAGGCAAGAAGCGGAAGGCTTCAAGCCAGAACTGCGCGGTAGTCACTCCACCAAACCCTCAACTCTCTCAGCAGCTAGGCTTAGCCTCTCCTGAGCCCATTAAGAAAGCATACACTGGGCCGCATCCCTAGTGTAACACCTGCCCTTTTCACCATCCCGTTACTGCCCCTTGTCGCCTATGCACTATCTGCAATAGGTATGGATGCTTCACCCAACAATGTCGAAATGCTCCACAAGCCTTTACCAACCAAGCCCGAGCCATAACCGCACACCAAAACCATACCGCCAACCAAAACCAACCACTTGCACCTATCGCTCGGGCCTGCTTCAGATGCGGAGATCCAAATCACTTCGCCAACAACTGCCCACAGCGCAACAACAACAACCAGCAGCAGCAAGCTCGCGGTCAAGCCTTTGTCATCACAGCCGCACAAGCGCAAAACGCCAACGATGTCATATCGGGTACATTTCCTGTTAACAATGTTTACGCTACGTGTTTATTTGATACTGATGCGGATAAAAGTTTTGTATCCGTTGAATTCGAACCTTTGCTTATGTGTAGACGTTCTAAGTTGCCTAAATCATTCAAAGTCGGAGTTGCTGACGAAAAATCCATCACTGTCGATTCTGTCCTTCTAATTGTTCTTTGAATCTCAACGATCATACGTTTTCCATTGACCTCATACCCATGCAAATGGGTAACTTCAATATCATAGTAGGTATGGATTGGCTTAGGCGAGTCCGCGCTGAAATTGTTTGTTTGGAAAAGTTCATTCGTCTTCCCCTTCCTAATAACGATTGCTTACACGTCTATGGCGGGAAACCCTCCAAAGGTCTCAAGCTTATGTCGTGTATCCAAGCGAACAAGTACTTACGTTAGGAATACTTCGCATTTCTTTCCCACATCATGGAAAAGAAGGATAAGGGTCCAAGCATGACTGAAGTTCCCATTGTGCGTGATTACCCTGACATCTTCCCTGAGGATCTTCCTGGTCCTCCTCCTCGTTCAGTTGACTTTCGCATAGATCTCATCCCTGGCGCAACTCCCGTTGCAAAATCCCCCTATCGTCTGGCACCCTCGGAGATGCAAGAGCTGTCTAGCCAACTTCATGAGCTTCTTAATAAAGGCTTCATACGCCCTAGCACCTCTCCTTGGGGCGCTCCTGTTCTATTCGTCAAAAAGAAAGACAGATCCTTCCGAATGTGCATCGATTATCGTGAGCTCAACAAGCTTACGATCAAGAACCGATGCCCTCTTCCTCGCATCGACGTCCTTTTTGATCAACTTCAAGGCGCAACTTGGTTCTCGAAAATCGACCTTCGCTCTGGTTATCATCAACTTCGAGTCCTCGAAGAAGATATACCCAAAGCCGCGTTTCGCACACGTTATGGGCACTACGAGTTCGTGGTCATGCCACTTGCTTTGACCAACGCACCAGCCGTGTTTATGGATTTAACGAATCGCGTGTGTAAGCCCTATCTCGACCAATTTGTGATCGTCTTCATTGACGATATCCTAATCTATTCCAAGACGCGAGAGGAGCATGAGCGACACTTGCGTCTTATCCTTCAGCTTTTGCATACTGAACGTCTCTACGCCAAGTTCTCCAAGTGTGAATTTTGGCTAAAGGAGGTTCAATTCCTTGGTCATGTTGTCAACAAACTTGGTATTCACGTTGACCCCGCGAAAATTAAGGTGGTAAAGAATTGGATTGCTCCTAAGTCTCCCTCTCCAAAATTCGTTTGTTTCTCAGCTTAGCCGGTTATTACCGTCGGTTTATTTCGAATTTCTCTAAAATTGACGTGCCTGTCACTTCCTTGACTCAAAAGGATAAGCCTTTTGTTTGGAGTTCCGAAGAAGAGGAGTCTTTTCAAACGCTCAAGGACATGCTTTGCAATGCTCCTATCCTAGCCCTTCCAGATGGTACCGACGAATTTGTCGTGTATTACGACGCCTCAAAAAAAGGTCTTGGTTGCGTTCTTATGCAACGGGACAAGGTTATCTCTTACGCGTCACAACAACTCAAGATTCATGAGAAAAACTATACTACGCACGACCTTGAACTTGGTGCAGTTGTTTTTGCATTAAAGATATGGCGACACTACCTTTATGGTACAAAGTGTACGGTCTTCACCGACCATTATAGCCTCCAACACATCTTCAATCAAAAGGAACTCAACATGCGTCAACGTCGTTGGGTGGAATTGTTAAACGACTATGACTGCGACATTCGCTACCACCCTGGTAAGGCGAATGTTGTAGCCGACACACTTAGTCGGAAAACTCATGTTAAGAGTGTACGCGTTGCTACCAAACCTTGGGAAAGCTTCAAGAGCTGATTCGTGAGGCACAATACTCAACCGTTAATGAGGGTAACCACGATAATGAGTTGAAGTGTGGTGCTGAAAACTAGCTTGTGACCAAATCCAATGGCATCATGTGCTATCTTGACCGTATTTGGATTCCAAACCGTGATAATCTACAAGACCTCTTGATGAGTGAAGCTCATAAACGATATTCTATTCATCCTAGCGCCGATAAGATGTATCATGACCTGGAATGAAGAAAGATATCGGTGGCCTGGAATGAAGAAAGATATCTCCTGTTACATTTCAAAATGCCTTACTTGTTCCAAGGTAAAGGCCGATCATCAACGTCCCTCTGGCTTACTCGAACAATCGGAAATTCCTATTTGGAAATGGGAGAGTATTGCCATGGATTTTGTTACCAAACTCCCTCAAACATCGTCTGGTCACGATAGCATTTGGGTAATCATCAACCGTCTAACCAAGTCTGCACATTTCCTTCCCATATGTGAAGACTACGAGTCGAGAAACTGGCTCGTATCTACACGGATGAAGTCATTTGTCGTCACGGTGTCCCCGTTGACATTATTTCAGACCGTGATGGTCGTTTCACTTCCCATATTTGGCAAACATTTTAAAGAGCTCTTGGTACTCACCTCAATCTCACTACTGCTTTCCATCATCAGTCTGATGGTCAAACCGAGCGTATTATCCAAACCCTAGAGGACATGCTTTGTTCTTGCGTAATCGATTTTGGTGGCAACTTTGTAGGCCCACTTGGAGGATCAAGATTAACCTACTTCCCTGTTTATACAACACAAATACGAGTGCAGAATCCTTGTAAGTATGCAAACCAAATCAATGTAAGAAACATAGGATAACCAAAGATTCAATATCTTGATTAACAGAAGAGAACTAGTACAAACACATACAAACTCATGAAATGCTCTCTGTGCTCTTGTGTCTCTCTCTCTTGGGTCTCTCTAGCCCAACACTGAGAAGTGCATGTCTGCTTATATAGTGTCCACACCTAGCACTAGTACGAAGTATGTTGCTGGTCGTACAAAACACCAAAAGACATTAAGAACATTCTCCAACGATGCTCGTACAAACGAACTGGCATGTACGATCATGAACTGGCTCGTACGAATCAAGCAGGATGCTTGTTTAGATAATCTCACTCGTACGAATGGTGAATGATTTATACGAGCAAGATGTTGCTCATACGAAGGACTTCTCACTTGTACTTGGATGTGTTCTTTGGAGAATGTACCTACAGACATGACGTACACAAGACTTAATAGTATGCACACATGCAACAGTTTTACATAGAAAAACTAATCGTCGTACTAAATCAAGATAGGAGGATATCTTGATTTGGTCGACACGACCAAACTATACAGTCACACTAAACAAAGACCGTACAATTACAGACGTAACTAAGAACAAGCGACAAACATAAAAGTGAATCAACAGACTCCCCCTTGGCTGTTGCTTGGTCTTCAGTCTTCAGTCTTCATTCCGAATAGCCTGTTGTATCAACAAACTCCCCTGAAGAGCTGCTATCCATCGTTGATTGAGGATCAGGTCTTCAAAACTTTCCAGAAACATCAAACCTTTCCTATTTCCTCTTGAATGTACTGGAGGCAACTGGATCGGTTACGATCTGCTGTACATTAGACTCTACCACTGGAGTTGAAGCAGAAACTTTTGGTTGCAAGGATGAGGCTGAAGCATCAGGATTTCCAGGTTCTTCACTATCCTGATCACGTTTATGTTTGATCTCCTGTGCTTTGCATCTATCATTCCATAGAATGTTCACCCCCGCTTTCTGCTCATTTCAAACACGTTTTTTATACCATTAAAGTCTTCAACCAGTGTAGCATTACGAGAATGATACCATTCTCTCAAGTCGTTATGTCTAGCAGTTAATGTTTCCGAAGATCGTTGTACAGTCGCACTATGTTCTTTCTGCGTATTTATCTCAATCTCCCGAGAGTTATCAGCTACTCTCATCTGTTGAAGCTGAGTTGCTCTTTCAACATCTGCAGCCTTCAATCGTTCATTTTCT
Source organism: Scalesia atractyloides (assembly GCA_947069175.1). Taxonomy (NCBI): domain Eukaryota; kingdom Viridiplantae; phylum Streptophyta; class Magnoliopsida; order Asterales; family Asteraceae; genus Scalesia; species Scalesia atractyloides. Next base: position 56,129,525 of record CAMTDV010000029.1, read on the forward strand.
TTTCTTAACTATGCAATTTCAGAATTACAGGTTCAGTCTCCTATGTTGTAAAAGTATGCTGGACTTCTGCAACTGGTTCACTTGCACCATCATTACCAACATTATCACCGTCGTCATCATTACCTTTTCCCTTTTGAAAACCAAACTTATCTTTAATTATCTTTTTCAAAAATTGGTTCTTCATTATCTGAATCACTGTTATCATGGTGCCACTTGTCATTTTCTGGTGCAACATATTTATCATTTGTCAGAAATCTGAGTAATTTACGAGGAGGTGTGCTTTCCTTGTAACGTTTGCTGCTACACCTCTAAAGATCTTCAACGAATGTTCCATTATAACTTCTACTTTTAAAACATCATTGTAATTCTTCGGAACACTCGGATGTTGCATATTCAAGATCATTTGAGAAAACAGGGATACATCCAAAACTTGTTTCCACCATATCCGGTTCTTCTCAGGTTCTCCTTCATGTTTGCAAAAATATACTTTGAAACACTAAACGGTTTGTTTAATGTCCAAGTTATCATCATTCCAACCAAGTCGTTGTTTGCCATGTCATAACCACTTCGTCTGTTGCTCAAACACTGAATTAGAACATGTAGAAAGAACTTGTATCAGAGTGGCAACCATGCTTTGTTTAGTTGTCCCACGAGGAAATCTCCAACACATTTCATTCTAAGCAAACATCCACGTTGACACTTCGACGGTACCGAGAATGGAGCTTCAGGATCATCACCAAGCTGTATAGTGAGTTAATGGTTTCAACAAAGACATCTATGTTCAAGACATTTACTTTCCCGCGGATAAGTTCCTACCAATTTACTTCAACAACTTTAGCTGAATCCCAAAATTCCTTGATCAACGCCTTGTATACTGTAGTCTTGTGCGTGATAGCATAATGTATCCTTGAGTCGCGCAAAAACTTCATTATACCATTGTACTCAGCAAATTTGTCTTGCGGATCCAAGTAGGCCACCATGTTATGTTTTGGTTCTGACATAATTTCTACTTCTGACTTGTCAGTTCTCTTCGTTGCGGGTTTCCTTTTGTGTTCCTTTTGTTCCATTCTGTACATGCAAGACAACAATGATAAGAACATAAATTCATTAGGGAATATACACAAAAAGTTTTATTTCAAACTTTCTGTATGTATAAATTCCCTGGACGAAGAACTACAGACTCATACAAATAACGATTTATTCGTACGAAGAACAACTTATTTTTACGAACACTTGATTTAGTCAAATAAATGATTCACTCGTATGAGTAACTGGCTCGTACGAGCGATATGTTACTCGTGCGAGTGATACTCACTCGTACGACTTCAAGAGAAGATACTTGTTTTTCGTTAAAACGATTTTTCGCTTAAAGTTTGTTGTTTATGTCAGTCAAAGTCACATGGTCAGATAATGTTTAAGTTGTTTATCTTCAAAGTATGCCAACATTGCCAAATTTACCTTAAAGAAAGCAATAACAACTTAACGAGAGGTGCAAAGATGACGTGAGCAAGGTGAAAGTAAAGTTCTACCAAAGAACTTCATCACCTTTTATACCACATCAAGACACTCGTGTGAACTTACCTTAGCTCGTACGAAGAACTTCATTCGTACAAGACCCCAGTCGTCATTCGTACGAGGCACAATGGCTCGTATGACTGATATCTAATTCGTACGGGTCCAAGTTTTTCAAAACTGGACTTTCAGTTCTTTGAGGAACTTAGGTTTTTCGTTAACCTGTTTAGAACTTTGCACATATCCACACTAATCACATGTTAAGTCAGGAAACGTGCTCGTTAAACAAATTTTGTTCATTGAGATGAGTTTACCAGTTGTTAGAAAGTACTTTTATGAAGTTACGATATCAAAGCGAATGGTTTTTTTAGGGCGTATATTGGTAGAAAACCTTTGAGCTTCAACTTTGGCTAATTAAAAAAGAACTTAATTTAATAACAGAGTAAACTAAACTAAAATAACTACTAGCAGATAAGAATAAACTATGAATCTACTAGGCAATCTTTTTCAGAGTGTCTAGGTAAGAGAATCATACTAGCTTTTAATCTTATCAAAAACGAGTTTTGTTTAAAACATCAATTAAATTAAATAAGTATTCTACTATGATTATCGGTGTTGTTGTCCACGTAAGCTCAACTTATCAGATGTAATCATGATTAGGAGATATGATTAATGTATGAATTATACATACTAGCCGGTGTTCAACCACTTCACGACACATTCCCATATCAAGATATGCACGAGAGAAAATCATACCGGTGAGTATACTGCTTATCATCTGTTTTGACATATATGATGTGAGATACTCACTTATTTTGATTGAAAACAAGCCCTATGTGATAAAATCACTTATTAATTAGGAACTTGATTTTCAGTTGCATGCAGGACACAAGAGTAAGTCCATGAACAAATTAGTACCATCGTACCGACAAAGAGACGAACTTAGCTCCCACATAGAGTTGTGATATTTTATCATTTATTTTTCGGTGAATGTGATATTTTTATCACTTATTGAAGGTCGTAAGCAGTATTTACACGTATGTATGGTATCATGGAAGTTCTAGACTTGCGTCAGCGTTATTTTTTGGTAAAAGATTCAACCATGATACCTAGATGATAATTCAGCATAAAGACCGCATATCTCAGATCCTCGGCATACTATCAAACGAAATTTCGATACCAAGACCATATGCCAAAGAATGGTTCCCACCTGACTTGTAGTCTGTTATGTTTATATCAACCTGCACATTTTAATCTGATTGTGAGCCTACTGATAGATCATTAGTAAAGCTACTTATCAATTTTCGTTCTATGTTTTGGACTGTTTTTGACAGATCACCAGTGTTATCATCATCTTCTGACGAAACATTATAATCAGCAGCATCTTCGAATCCTCATTCTGAACAAGGTCGTTAACCGAAGTAGACACTTGAGGGTTAACAATAATTCATCGTACTAATGACGAGTCAACTGAAGTATCACTTTCAAGTAACATTTGAGCAGCTGCAGATGCATCATCAAAAGTTGGCAGATTAAAGGAGTCAAACAGCCCGTGGTAGTCAAACATCCAAGGAGCACCCAGAGCGCTTACTGATTCAGTGTATCTTTGAACCTTAACTTCACCACATTCTTCAATCTTCTTCATTGACAAATTCCACACTCTGAAATTAGGAGTAGCATATCTAAGAAAGAAACCTTCGATAGCCTTTGGTCCAAACTTACCATGTGGATCAATCATAGTGCATGGAGCTCCAAAAGGTTCTAAGAACGAAACATCCAGTTTCCCTTTATGTAACAACTCGAAACATGTTTTCACGTGCCTCTTCACCATAAGAACTCTATCCTTTGGATAACACGCAGTAGCCACAGCCTCCCCCCAAAATTGAACAGGAAGTTCTGATTCTACTAGCATAATTCTTGTTGTTTCAATCAGAGTTCTAATTTTCTTCTCAGCGACACCATTTTGTTGTGGAGTGTAACGAGAACTGTACTCATGTAGAATGCCTTTAGAAGAATAGAACTCATCCATAACATGATTCTTGAATTTGGTGCCATTGTTGCTTCTGATTCTCCTTATCTTTAAATTGTACAAATTTCCAAGCAGAGTTAGGAGATTCTTGAGGATTTCAGGAACTTCACTCTTGTGTGCCAACATATTGACCCATGAAAATCTTGAGTACTCATCAATAACTACTAAACAATATGAATAACCAAAGGTAGTCTTGTGTTTCATAGGTCCAACGAGGTCCATATGAAGACGTTCCAGAGGCATATTAACCGTGTTGATCTTTTTCACAGGATGAGATTTTCTTGCTTGCTTTCCTTTTTGGTAAGATACACAAACGTCTTGTAAATGAAAGTTCTTCACTGGTACACCATTCACAAGATTGTTTTTCACCAAATAGTTCATTTTCCTCAAGTGAATATGTCCCATTCGTCTGTGCCAAGAGATTGATTCCTTTTCGGTGGCTTTTAAGACAAACCATGTAACTTGTGTAGACGTGGTAATGGCTTGGCTCCTGTCAAGAATATACAAGTCGTTAATTCTTGGAGCCGACAGGAGGATCCATTCTTTGGGAATCATAAAACCAGGTTTCAGCACATAACTTCCAGCATCATCAAAATGAATCGTGAACTTCTTGTCGCATATTTGAGAAACACTAAGAAGATTGTGATCAAATTAACGAACATAATTGATCTTATCAAAGCTAACAACACCATTGGATACCATTCCTTCTCAAGTGATGTATCCGCCCTTGTCTCCAGTAAAAGCAACATAGCCTCGTCGAATGCTTTTCACATCATAAAGGAGCCTTAAGTCGCCTGTCATGTGCCTCGATGCTCCACTATCAACAATCAACAAATATTCACAGTTCCTCCTGGAACACCCTGCACATTTCAATACCCAATCAGTTTGAGATGGGGACCCAGGCCTTAGTGGTCTTGGGCCGACCCTTATCATCAAGAAATGTGATTTCCATTTCTTGATGATTTGGAAACTTGGTACCTCCCCTTGAAACATTACCGGTCTTAGGTTTCCAAGATTGTTGAAATTTACCAGAGTAACTATTATTTACATTTTTAACTACTTCTGGTTTTATCAAACTTGAAGAGCTTAGTTTCCTTTCTGAAAAGTCTGGTTTTAATGCTTTTTCAATTATTTTTACTTGTTTACGTCTCTGTTTTTCTTCTTGTTCTTTAACAATATGTTCATCTTATTTTGGTGATATAGATTGACATTGGCAAGTTGGTTCAGGAGGGGCTTTCTCAACAAATCTGGGCTTTGCTGGGTTGGTACAATTTATGATTATGTGGCCAAACTCACCATATCTAAAACATGTTCTCCTCTCAAAAAATTTAGGAGATCCTGTTTTATGAGTTGATGTTGAACTTGTGGGTCTTGAGGTACTTGGTTCATTTTCATACCCATTTGTATGTTGGGTGTAATTGTTTTCACTGTTACACTTTAAAATCTTCACTTTGTTTACAAAATCTATATTAGACAAGCCTTCAAAAGTCTCGACTTTATCAGTACCAGTTGAACTCACAAATTTAACATTCTTTAATTTCTTCTTGTAGCGAGCGCCTTTAGCTTCAACCTTCGGTTGTGACACCTTAGGTTTTTCAGCTCGCTTTTCTTATTGTTTTTCTTTTGAAATGGATAATGGTTGTGACTTGATTGGGTTTTTCTTCTCAAAAACTTGGTTGTTGAATTTTAAAAAAACTTGATCAATAGAGATTGGATTTACATTTTTGATCGAAAAGTCTTTTTTTGAGTAAATTTTCTTGTCTCCAACCAAAGTATACAACACATTATCATTTTCAACTGTAGACGCATTTGTCTTGACAAATTTCATGGGATCATTCTCTTGATTTTCAATAGCTTTCTCATTGTGAGTAACAGAGATTTCTATCCCTTTTTCTTCATCAAGAGATTGATCCTGATCATTTTTCTCGGACTCATCATCTGACAAATCATCCTCCTTTGTTGTAGAGGGGTTCTGATGAACAACTGATGATGAGTTCTCTGATTTTCTTGATTCAACTGAGGAATTTTCCAGTTTGAACCCCAATCCTGCTGCAAACTCTTCAGGATCAAGAGGTACACATGGTTCAAAGCGTGGCATTTCCTCTTTATCAGGCAATTTGGTATAATTGTGTTTCAACGGAGGTGGACACGATTTATACCCTATGCATTTGACATCTCCTTTTAGTTTTTGAACATCAATGATATGATCAAGCACATATCGGGAGTTAGAGTAACTTTCCAATTTTAGCTTGATCGCATCATGTTCGCATTTGGCATTGGCTAACTCTTTCTTTGTTTCTTCAAGGATATTAATGTTGTTATTAATTCATGTTTGCTTATTCAAAATTGTCTTTGTTAATTCAGAAACGCTTTTCTTAAGAGTTTCTATTACAAACTTGAATTCTTTTTCGTTTCGAATTGAAGCCAAATTTGCCTCTTTGCATTTTGACAGTTCAACAACTAGGTTTTGATTGTGACTATATATTGTTTCAAATTTTGTTTTTAATTCAGCACAATCACTACAAATTTTAGGAGAGTCGGAGTTTACCTGACTTGTCGAACCAGCAACACTAGCCATGAAGGCAGTATGATGAGGGAAGGATGCACTGTTTTGTAAAGAATTTTTTTGTTTCCTTCAATGCAGCTTCTGCCTTCTTCATCAGACCAGCCTTTTGACTTTTCAGCTTCTCTGGTTCTTTCTGCAACTCTCTGACCTCAGTATCACTTCCTTCTCTGATATCTGATTCAGATCCATAACCACCTGTACTCGAGCATTCTTCATCAGAACCACTATTATACCCCGAACTATCATCATCAGAAAGTTCAATACTGTGAACATGTTTGATTCGATTGATAATCTTAGCATAACATGCAGTTCCTCCTTGATTCTAATTTCCCAATTGTACTGACCAATCGCATCCGTCATCTGCATGAACTACTAAAGCTCTGTTTGTATTGTTTGAAGGTCCTGATTGGTTGATGTTGTTTGGGTTGTTAATAGCTACTATCCTTTGATCACTGTTAACTTGAGTCATGGTGGATGATTGTGATTGATTTTGAAATGGGTCAAGTCTGATTGTATTAGGGTTTGCAGGTTGAAAGTTGTTACCATATAAAGCCTGTTGAGAAGCTTGTTGTGGAACTTGAGGTGCAAGATCTCGTAGTTGTGGTTGAAAGGCTTTAGGATCAAATGCTTGTCCATAGGTTTGAGTACTTGAGCTTGCCAATGGATTTGTTTGAACTGGTTGTCGTAGAAAGGGATTAACATTTTTCACAAACGCGGTTTTGGTTACTGACTTGCACTAATAACTGTATTAATACCTCCAAAGTACATTTCAGGTTTTGTGGAACAGTAACTCTTTGTGCCTTTTGAATTTCCTCTTCATTCTTGTTCTCCAATTTCTTCACAAATTCATAAATACTGATTGCATCCAAAACACCTGTATGATATAATAAGTCATGAATTGACTCCATTTTGGTGGTAATGCGTCAACAAAACGCATCACGATTTCTTGTGGAGATGCTAACACTTTGTACAGGTACATTTCACTAAGCAGATGGTAGAAATGTGTTGTCATATCGCTCAGTGTTTCATTCTCCATGAACATGAAACCTTCAAACTCCTTCTTAAGCATATCATGCCGTATTTTTCTGGTTGTAGCATTACCCTCTCCTCTTGCTTCCAGTGTAACCCACAGATTTTTGGTGGTGGTACAATACACAACTAAAGATAAATATCTTTATGAAGTGCTTGTGTAAGGATAGCAAATGCCTTTTTCTCTAAATCGTAAGCCTTTTTATCGCTTTCATCCAGGTTGGCTAAGGAGGTTGTATTTGATCCTGCTTCTTCGAGAGATTCCTTGTAGGGTGTAGTAAAACATGTCCATAATTTTGTATTCTAACCGAGAACATATGTATGGAAATGACTTTTCCATGAAGGATAATCGTTCATATGGTTCAATTTAGGTGGACGGTTATTACTCCCAGTTTCACTCTAGCTTATAAGAAGAGTCTTAATGCTCTAGTTCTGATTTGCAACACAGCCCATTGATTTGCGGTAATCGTGACTGTATGTTGAGGCATTAATGATTTAACCCATTAGGTTGCGGAGCTTTGTGAAGAATCTTGATTTATGCTTGAACTACTACTCCAATCCCAAGGATTAGTGCTCATTATATTTTCTTGTTATGAAAATTAAAAGATTAAAAGTTTACTTTTTTGAAAATAAAAGTCTCCTTTTAAAGTTCACAATTTTAAAAATCACAAACTTTGAAAAAATGAAACATCGAAAAACAGATTAAATTTGTTCTCCGTACGAATCAATGATTCGTACGAGTGTTTGTCCTTCGTACGAACCAAGTGCTTCATACGAGGGACACTCTTTCGTGCGAACGAACTAGTTCTTCGTGCGAACAAGATTCTTCATGCGGATAACTTGGTCTTTCGCATGAACAGTCTTGTTCTTCGTGCAGATGGGTTATTCGCAGAGAGGAATCTTTTTGCAGGGTTGGTTGGTGGAAATTTACTTTTCTAGTACTGACTGGTTTTCGAAATGGTCAGTTGTCTACACAATGTTGGTTAAAAAGACAGACATTCCATATCAGCTTTTCAGTTACAACAGTCAAGTCCAGAATGTCGAGAGATTTGGTCAACCCTACAATAATATTCCGGTGAGTTTTCCGGCAGTGTTTCACCTGAAAATATGTCTAACTGAACTGAAGAAAATTTTAAAAAAACAGATTCTAACATGTCTCCATGTGTTCTAACAAGGTTTTTATGAAAATTTTCTGGATACAACAAGTTTTACTAAGTTTTAAGTTGGTTATCTTTCAAAAACTTAGGTTTCCTGTTGAGAGTTCAAGAACACTTCCAGAATCACCCACAACTAGCTCAGACACAACACTAAGCTTGGTTTCAAACAAGGAAGAGAGCTAAAGCTCTGATACCACTTGTAGGTCCACTTGGAGGATCAAGATTAACCTACTTCCCTATTTATACAACACAAATACGAGTGCGGAATCCTCGTAAGTATGCAAACCAAATCAAAGTAAGAAACACAGGATAACCAAAGATTCAATATCTTGGTTAATAGAAGAGAACTAGTACAACCACATATAAACAATGTTCATAGAGACTCATGAAATACTCTCTGTGCTCTTTTGTGTCTCTCTCTCTCTAGTCACTAGCTTTTGTCACACACTAGTCTCTCTGGTCTCTCTAGCCCAACACTGAGAAGTGCATGTCTGCTTATATAGTGTCCACACCTAGCAACAGTACAAAGTATGTTGCTGGACGTACGAAACACCCAAAGACACGAAGAACATTCTCCAAAGATGCTCGTATGAACGAACTGGCTCATCGATCATGAACTGGCTCGTACGAATCAAGCAGGATACTTGTTTAGATAATCTCACTCGTACGAATGGTGAGTGGCTCATACGAGCAACATGTTGCTCGTACGAAGGACTTCTCACTCGTACTTGGATGTGTTCTTTGGAGAATGTACCTACAGACATGACGTACATAAGACTTAGCAGTATGCACACATGCAATTGTTTTAACAGACAAACTAATCGTCGTACTAAATCAAGATAGGAGGATATCTTGATTTGGTCGACACGACCAAACTATACAATCACAGTAAACAAAGACCGTACAATTACAGATGTAACTAAGAACAAGCGACAAACACAAAAGTGTATCAACAAACTCCCCCTTGGCTGTTGCTTGGTCTTCAGTCTTCATTCCGAATAGCCTGTTGTATCAACAAACTCCCCCTGAATATCTGCTGTACATTAGACTCTACCACTGGAGTTGAAGCATAAACTTTTGCTTGCAAGGATGAGGCTGAAGCATCAGGATTGCCAGGTTCTTCACTATCATGATCATGTTTATGTTTTATCTCCTGTGCTTTGCATCTATCATTCCATAGAATGTTCACCCGCTTTCTGCTCATTTCAAACACGTCTTTTATACCATTAAAGTCTTCAACCAGCGTAGCATACCATTCTCTCAAGTCATTATGTTTAGCAGTCAATGTTTCCGCAGATCATTGTACAGTCGCACTACGTTCTTTCAGCATATATATCTCAATCCCCGGAGAGTTATCAGCTGCTCTCATCTGTTGAAGCTGAGTTGCTCTTTCAGCATCTGCAGCCTTCATTCGCTCATTTTCTTTTCTTAACTACGCAATTTCAGAATTACAGGTTCAGTCTCCTCTGTTGTAAAAGTAGGCTGGACTTCTGCAACTGGTTCACTTGCACCATCATTACCAACATTATCACCGTCATCATCATTACCTTTTCCCTTTTGAAAACCAAACTTATCTTTGTTCACCTCTTTTTCAAAATTGGTTCTTCATTATCTGAATCACTGTTATCATGGCGCCACTTGTCGTTTTCTGGTGCAACATATTTATCATTTGTCAGAAATCCGATTAATTTACGAGGAGGTGCGCTTTCCTTGTAACGTTTTGCTGCTACACCTCAAAAAGATCTTCAACGAATGTTCCATCATAACTTCTACTTTTAACTTCTACTCGGTGTTGTATATTCAAGATCATTTGAGAAAACGAGATACATCCAAAACTTGTTTCCACCATATCCGGTTCTTCTCAGGGTCTCCTTCATGTTTGCAAAAATATACTTTGAAATAAGAAACATATTGTTTAATGTCAAAGCTATCATCATTCCAACCAAGTCATTATTTACCATGTCATAACCACTTCGTCTGTTGCTTAAACACTGAATTAGAACATGTAGAAAGAACTTGTATCGGAGTGGCAACCATGCTTTGTTTAGTTGTCCCACGAGGAAATCTCCAACACATTTCATTCCCATAGTCAAGGTTTTAATGGGAAGGTAAACGTGGCGCCGAATTTACTTGGGAACTCGAAAGTGATATGAAGACTAAGTATCCGCATCTGTTCGTTACATCTTCCTCTTGAATAAATTTCGGGACGAAATTTCCTAAAGGAGGGGAGACTGTAACGCCTTGCTTTTTTCGTATTTCCTTAATTAGAAAGTGTAATTGTATTTCTATTTATGGAAACCTGTATTCGTATAGCATTCTTATTTCATTCCCAACCTTGCAATCCGAGACTTTGATCGTAATAAAAAAAATTCATACTTAATATATACTTGTTTTACATGCATATGATCATTAATTACGTGTTTACATACAAACTGATACTTCATATACGTTCAAATACTCATACATACATACTAGATACTCAAAATATGCTTGCATACATGTTATACACTTAAAAATATGCCAAAACACCAAATTTTAGCTTAAAATGAAGGAAAAACCAAGTTCAGGGACCAATTTGCAAAATCCGCCAAAATAGGCCTCTTGCGGAGGCGAGAGGATAAGCTAAATCCTCTCGCGGGGCGTGAAAGACCCCAATCCGAATTGACCACAAGTGTTGGAACCATCCAAGTTTACAAAGCTTATGTTTTGGTAAAGGTGCGATTACATGGAGGCCTTGGCTATCCTACTTTCAATCCACCACCTCACTTGATGATTTCTAAGTATTTTTTTTTCCTTTTTATTAATTCGTGAGCATCCGAATATATATATATATATATATATATATGTATATATATATATATATATGTATATATATATATATATGTATATATATATATATATGTAAATAATAACTATAACCGAACCTTTGACAATGACCGTATGGTTACTTGTCCTAATATTAGGTTATTTTATCTAGGACTTAAACATCGTTACGATTCTATTGGGCATGACCCATAAAACCACAAATACCCTACGGGGCTTATAGTGTAAAAAACGAGCGTTAACGTCTAGATAAATACTTTCGACTATACATACTTTTGCATACTTTAAATTCCTAAATAAACAAACTCCATCGTCATTCCAATACTTACACCCTACGCTTCCTTGTGTAGGATAACTCGGTGTTCGTCCCTCTAATCAACCCAAATACTTTCACGGAATTAACTTTGCAAATCCTTGAGTACACTCGACACCCTTTTTACGCTTTACACTTTTTGGGTGCAATATGTTAATCTACCATAAACACACTAAATCACACTTTTATTATATGAAATCACACAAACAATCCACATACATGCTATAGTTATGTGATACTTGAATTGTTTACTTGGAACATTCTTATGTGATACTAAATGTCATTAACTTCGATCAAGCCTCCCTTAACATGTATAGCGCTATAGGAGTAACGCACCGCCCGTATTCTTGTGGTCAAGGTTAAGTTTTTAATCTATTATGCGGTACACTTGAGGATTGACTTGTAGTTCACATGCCTTGTTTACATTGATCCCGTATACTAGCTTATCATGTGGATTTGTTTAAACATTTTTACTACTTATGCTATGATATCAAACTTGTGTACTCGCCAATACCTTGTTATTGAACTATACTTTTTAACATGTTGCAGGTTGATGAGATTGATATGCCGAAACTTAGTAGGGTTGACAGAGAAACACGCTTAGAATGACTAAATTATTTATTGTGTTTTGTTGAGTTTGTCTCATTTGTTGTTACTTTGAATTCAAACTATGTTGTATTTGACAATTTGATGAATGAAATGAAATGAAATGGGTTGTCTAATTAAATATTATCACAATTAGTGTTATGATGTCTCGAGCAACCTCGTTTGTCTCACTCTGATGTTTCCGCCATCAGTTGGGGTGTGACAGGTGGAACAGAGGAGGTTATTGAAAACAATCGTGAAGTTTTAAACCAACATTATGAAACATTTTGTCATGTTAAAGGAGAATCTTTAACTCCGCAGTTCGAAAGGTTTAGTTGTCTAATTAGTGAACTTAAATTGGTAAATGTTAATTATCCTAATTCAACCTTGAATAGACGATTTCTAAGATCTTTACCAGAAAAATGGGACACTATTGCTTTTGTAACTAGAATCGCTGTTAGGTTCAAGGAGAGGAGTTTGACTCAGCTTCATGGTAGGCTTCTCACTTATGAGAGAGAGCGTCACAAGAAAAAAGAAGCTATAAGAGTAAGGAAAAGTTGTTGATGACTATGCCTTTGGTATTACATCACTTTTTGGTCAAGAAGAAACCTCTTGTGGAAGTAAGGATCAGATGGGGAAAAAAGTTTCTGACAACTTATCTTTTGAGTTAAATGACCCTGTTGATTTGGAAGAAATGAACATCTTACACCAACTGGCCTTGTTGAGTGTTAGGACTAGCAATTTTTATAAGAAAACTGGTAGAAAGTTTCCACGGTTGCATGGAGGTTTAATGTTGGGTTGGATAAGTCAAAAATCAAATGTTACAAGTGTAATAGGCTAGGTCATTTTGCTAGAGAATGTAGGAGCCAAACAAGTGGCCCTATTATGACAATTCCAAGTCCTAGACCTCAAATCACTCAAAACGTTGTCTATTATTCCTAATATACCCCTGCTCCACACATGTTGATCATTTTGCTCACCCTGTAGAAATTGTTCAAGTACAGTATATCCAAACCACTATTCCTCAGATACAATATGTTCAAGCCCTAGTTCATCAGGTTCAAGTGCAACCTACACCACAAGCTACACAAACCTCTGCTCCCGCAGAGACCAGTCAATAGAGCCTCTTTACACAAGGCTTTGTTGATTGGAGTAGCTTACCTGAAGAACTAACTGATGAAAATTTTGCCCTAGTTGCAAATTCTAAAACGAAAACTTGAGTCTGGGAAGTGGTGTCCAATATTGATGAGGTTTGTGAAAATGTTGCAACATGTGTTTCAGAAGAGAGAGATGGTGAAGAAATAGACCATCTGTCAGACCCATGGGATTCTAGTGTTTGTGAAGGATAGTGTGATTGTGCCATGATGGCCGCTCCTAAGGGAGCTTCTACTTGCCTTGATAGTTTATCGTATGTAGATAGTGGAGGCTCCAGGCACATGACAGGATGTCGTGCCCTTCTCAAAGATTTTCTAGCACATGGAGGGGTGATATATCCTTTAATAACAACTCAAAAGGTAATGTGTTGGGTCAGGGACAGTTCAAGCAGGGAAACTCAATTTTGAAAATGTCAATCTTATTGATAATCTTAAATTCACCCTTCTTAGTGTATCTCAAATGAGTGACAATGGCTATGGGTCATTCTTCACTAAGAAAACTTGTAAGATTGTTGGGCTAGAAGTGCTTAAAAAGATTGAAACAATCATAGCTGAGAGTAAAGCACAACTTATTGCTCATAGGAGTGGCAATGTGTATGTGGTTGATACGTTGAAAGATAATCCAACGACTAATGCCTGTCTGTTCTCAGTTGTCTCTAACAAAGAAACAGAACTATGGCATATAAGACTTGGTCACACAAATCTTAAAACTATCAACACACTCTCTAAACAAGGTCTTGTAAAAGGTTTTCCATCAAAACAATTCACATGTGATGAACATTGTGTTTCTTGTTTAAAAGGTAAACAATATAAAAGTTCATACAAATCAATTGAAAAGTCCGAAATAAGTCAGTGTTTACAACTGTTACACATGAACTTGTTTAGCCTGGTTAAAATCATGAGTCTTAAAACGAGGTGTTATCTTGTTATAATTGATGATTTTTCAAGGTTTACATGGACTTACTTTTTGCACTCCAAAGATGAGACTGTAGGTATTTTGTAGGACTTTGTACGAAAAGTTGAAAAGCAATTTGACTTGCCAGTAAAAATCTTCAGGAGTGATAATGGAACAGAGTTTTGAAATATGGAGTTGGATGATTTCTGTGTGTCAAAAGGGATTGTGAGGCAATACAGTATCCCAAGGACACCAAAACAAAATGGGGTGATTGAAAGAAAGAACAGAACTCTAATTGAAGCTGCTAGAACTATGCTTGCAGACTTAGGTTTACCACTGTCTTTTTGGGCAGAGGCTATAAATACTGCTTACTATGTAAAGAACAGAGTTTTAATTAACCCCAGGCATCAAAAGACTGCTTATGAAACTCTGTACAAGATCAAACCACTGATCTCTTATTTCAAAATCTTTAGCTGCCCATGTTTCATTCTTAACTTAAAAGATTTCATTTTAAAATTTGCAGCCAAAGTATATGTGGTTATTTATAGGATATTCAACCATTGCCAAGGCCTACAAAGTGTTTAACACAAGGACTAGGTGTGTGGAAGAGACCTTGAATGTAAAGTTCAATGAACTTTCTTCATTAAAAATCCAGCAAATCCTGCTGAATTATTTGATCTAGATAATTTACATTCGAAGATGTGTCTGTCAGGACTAACACTGCAGGTACACTACAATCTCCTCATCAAGATTATGGATATGACATTGTGGTTCTACAATACAAAGTCACTTCCACTTCCAGAGGAACAGATGTTCAAAACAACTATCAAAACTCTACCACAACTGCACCAATTGTTGTTGATCCTCAAACCTCTGCCAGCTCATCCAGTCAAACCCATGTTGACAAAAGTCCATTTTCTGTAAACAAAAGTCAACCCATGTTTACACCTATCCCACCTATACTCTATCTCCTTTCCAAATAGATGTTGGCTCTTCAAAATTGCCAACAGATGTTAGCTCAAATGTTTCCCATCTACGGCCTTCACCTCTCAATGCCATAATTCCATACAAGGGAGATCTGATCTACCTTAAAAGTCACCCACCAAACCAAGTTATTGGCAACATGAATGAAGGGGTACTCACAAGAAGTCAATCCCAAAACATTTGTCTTTTTGCTGGTTTTCTATCTCTCACACATCCTGTTAAGTACCAAGAGGCACTAAGAGTCAACCGTTGAGTAGAGGCTATGCAAGAAGAGCTCCTATAGTTCAAAAGACCACAAGTATGGTAACTTGTACCATTACCTCAGGATGTATATCCAATTAACACAAAATGGGTCTTCAAGAACAAAACAAATGAAAGGAGCATTGTTGTAAAAAACAAAGCTAGGCATGCGGTTCAGGCTGTAGACAAGAAGAGGGCATTGATTATGATGAAACATTTGCTCCTGTTGCAAGAATATAGGCCATCAGATTGTTCTTGGCCTGTGGTGCCAACCACAACATCATGGTGTATCAAAGGGATATCAAGTGTGCATTCCTACATGGCAAAATCAAGGAAGAGGTATATGTATACCAACCCCCTGGTTTTACATATGCTTTTTATCCAAATCATGTTTACAAGCTAAACAAAGCTTTATATAGCTTGAAACAAGCACCTAGAGCCTAGTATGAAATTCTTTCCACCTTCCTCTTACCCATAGGCTTTACAAGAGGTAAAATTGATAAAACTTTGTTTTTAAAATGGAGAGGAAAGGAGTTGATGCTTGTCCAAATTGATGTGGATAACATCATTTTTGGATCCATATGTCCTGCCATGTATGAAGAGTTTAGAGAACTCATGACAACAGAATTTGAAATGAGTGCTATGGGTGAACTCCAATGCTTTCTTGGTCTCCGAGCTAAGCAATTTGCAAAATGGTACATTCATTCATCAAAGCAAGTATGTCTAAGAACTACTTACAAAATTTGATAGGAATGATTTTAAACCATGTAGTACCCCCATGGCCACATCTAAACTAGTCACTGTTGATGACAAAGATGACTTGGTTGATCAAACTCTTTATAGAAGCATGATTGGGTCTTTATTGTACCTAATTGCATCAACGCTAGACATCATGTTTGCCACATGTGTTTGTGCCAGATCCCAGTCAGCACCTAGAAAGTCCAACCTTATAGTTGTGAAAAGGATATTCAGATACATAAAAGGTGCTCCCAACACTGTATCTAGTATCCTACTAATGAATATATTGAGCTTTTAGGTTATTTAGATAGCGACTTTGCTGGATGCCAAGCAACAAGGAAGTCAACATCAGGAGGTTGTCAGTTTCTAGGCAATTGCTTAGTTTCTTGGCAAAGCAAAAAGCAAGTTGTAGTTTCAACATCCACAGCTGAGATTGAGTATATTACTGCTGCTAGTTGCACTGCTCAACTCTTGTGGCTTCAAAATCAATTGCTAGATTTTGGTGTAACTACTCTAAAGACTCCTCTCATGTTAGATAGTCAAGCAGCTAAAAACATCATTAAGAATCTAGTTTCACATTCCACAACCAAGCATATTGACATTAGACATCACTTTGTGAGGGATTGCTATGAAAAAGATTTGATTTCTCTACATCGTATTCCAACTAAGTCTCAACTGGCGGATGTTCTAACAAAAGCTTTAGACACATCTACTTTTGAAAGCACGATCTCTAGGATTGGCATGTTTAACATGGATTAAAAGAAAATTTTGTTTTGCATGAATAAAAAGCATTAAAATGTTTTCAGAAAATAAAAAATTCATCCTTGAAAATAGTTCCAAAATTGAAAATTTTCAATACATCCTTAAAGTCTGTTTTAAACCACTATTTTAAAACATCTGATTGTTTATCATTCTATCCACTGCTGAAAGTTATCCTCTGTTTCCATTTACCACTATTTGTTCTAACCTCTGATATCTATCATCTGATAGAGTAAAATCACTATTGTTTCTATACACTGTTCCCAACCTCTATTGATTCCTAGTAGAGGTTCCACAACAAATGTCAACCATTATCCAACAGAGGTTGCCATGTGGACAAATGTTAGCCATCAGATCTTTTGAAAACGCTGCCATGTCAGCATTCACTTTTCCCTTTATAAATCCATGTTTTATCCAAACAGAGCTTTTCACTGTCATCTCGAATTCAAAATTCTTAAAAGCGGTTTCCATCCATCTCATTCCTTCATTCTCTCCGCCATCATCACTCTTCTTCTCCAATCATGGCTCTGCAAATCAAACTACCTCATAACTACCTCCCCACTTTTGAGAAAAACAACAAAAACACTTCTTTTCACCCAATAATTAATGTTCTCACATCACCCAAATACAAAAACATCATGCTTGCTGATGTTCCTATATATGTGGATACTCTCTGACAATTTTGGGCAAATGCTAAAATTGAATCTCAAAACAAGAAGCCATATGCTATAACTTCACAGATCGGAGAAACTCTTGTTCAAATATCCCCATATTCTATATCCACAGTATTTTCATTAAATGATCAAGAAGGTAAAATTTCTTTTGAAAAGCATGAACTTCACACTAAGTTCATGCAACGCGGGTATGAAGTTCAACTGACTGGTGTTACTATTTTTAAACCAAAATTTTTTGCTACAATGCGATATTTTTCCATACCTTGCTCATTTGTCTTTCTGTCAAGACCACTGCATTCAATGAGATTCCACAAAAAATTCAAAATATGGGATATGTTATTTTGACAAAATCTGATTTTAATGTATCCGGGGCATTTTTTGGACTTGGTGGCAAATATAAATAAAATAAAAACAAATAAAGCTTTTCTTTTGTATCCTTAACTCTCAAGCTACACCTTCAAAAGCAAGTATCTGAAAAAGATTTTCAACAAGGTGTAGTTTTTAGAATGAAAAGTCTAACAAGTAAAACTTTTACAAGATTGTTAAATCAAAAGTCAAAAGTTTCCAAAACTAAAGCAAAGGAGGATGAGGCTATTTTGGATGAGTCCACATCTACTGCTCAAACCTCTGTTGCTGAGCCCATTGCTCCTAGTGATCATAACACCACAACCAGTGTTGTGAAACCCACCACACCAGCAAAATCCAAAAGAACCCTCCCCCCCCAAATCCAAAAAGCCCACCAAAACAAAATTACATAAAAAGGCACCTCTGGGAAGATGAGATCCTAGAGGATAACCTTGTGGTATCACAAAACCAACTTGAAACCACTATTGTTACTTCCTCACAACAGTTGGAAAGATCTCCAACTAAAAGCCAAACTCCTCATACATCCTCACAAAAGGATCAGGTTGTAAGCATAGGGTCACCACATTATGATGTAGACATTTCACTTGAAAGTCTGCTTTCAAGCCCTTCTCCTAGGGTTGTCTCTCTTTCCACTCCACAACCATCTCCCACAATTCCATCCACTTTTATACCTCTTTTTCATGCAATTGATCAAACTCAGACACAAATCAGTTCCTCTCAATCACCAGTCAAAGAGAGTACACCCCCACAAGTGACTGAGTCAGAGAAAAATCAAGTTGCTAACCCAGAAATAGCTGAGGACGCTACACCCCATGAGTTACAAGTAACTCTTGGTGGTAGTTTAAGTGAAGCAACTACTACAACTAATGACACAACAGTGTTTTAGTTGGACAGTGGTTACATCAATAAGTTTTCCTTAATGGCAACAATTGTTGAGGCTACAATTGTAACCTCTGTTCCAGTTGGAAGTCCCCAATACCAAGAAAAAGGGTCATTTGGTTCTGATAACATGGAATTTTCTCCTGTTGATGATCTGAATACAACTACCTCTGGTAGGAATTCAGATGATCCTATTAAATTAGCTGATGAATTAAGATATAAAGAATTAACGGAGAGAATGATATCTCTGGAGTCACTAATTGATGAAATGAAAAATATGATGCAGCAGATGTTACAAAATTCTCAAAGCCAACCTTCTACATATCACATTGCCAATGAGCTTTGGAAATATGTACAACCTATCATTCAATCTCAAAGGAATTTAGCTGATATCAACCACAACACTCATATGCAACTTATCAGAAATATGATTGAGGCGAGATATAAAGTTACTCAAGCAGGCATTAAGGCCATTAGAGAACATTTGGTCAAGACAACTAGCTCTGCCTCGGTAACAGTCCTTCAAGAAGAAGTTGAGGATGATGCCAAAAAGGGGGAGAAAGATCGTTTGAGAAAGTTGCAGCCTTCTTCCCATGCAAAACCAAAGGTGCAACAATAGCCAGATCAAACCTCTACTAAAGCATCAGATGCCGGATTTCGAAAAGGGATTGATGATTCCCTAAATAAAAAGGTAGAGGAGATTGCTGAGGAATAGTAGAAGAGACAAGATACGCTGGAAAGCAAGGTTACCAAATTGATTTAAGAAGAACAAGCCAAGCAAATGGAAAAAGAAGATATTGGCACTTCAAGAAAAAGAAAGTCAACTATAAAAGTTAGACAACCAATTCCCACCTCTTCTAAAACCACTGTTGAGGCAACAAAAAGTGTATCACCTGTTAAGAACAAAACCAAATCACCATCAAAGAAACCATCACCAAAAACTAACCCAACAGATGTTAGTACAACTGAAGTGCCAATAGATGTTGTACCGCTGGTATAGCGATGTTCTAACAGATGTTAACCAAACCTATGCCATGATTACTTTTCCAACTCCAACTGAGAAGTGCATGTCTGTTTATATAGTGCCAACACCTAGCAACAGTACGCAGAATGTTGCTGGTCGTACGAAACACTATAAGTCACGAAGAACATTCTCCAAAGGATGCTCGTACGAACGACCCATGGCTCGTACGAACATGAACTGGCTCGTACGAATCAAGCAAGGTGCTTGTTGAAATGAGCCACTCGTACGACTAGAGAATCACTCGTACGAATGGTATATGGCTTATACGAGCAACATCTTGCTCATAAGAATCATCTCTCACACGTACTTGGAAGTGTTCTTCGTAGAACGTTCCAACAGACTTGATGTACACAAGACTCAACAGTATGCACACATGCAACTGTCTTACAACACAGACAAACTAAACGTCATACTAAATCAAGATAGGAGGATATCTTGATTTGGTCGACACGACCAAACTATACAGACACAATAAATAAAGACCGTACAATTACAAACGTAACTAAGAACAAGCGATAGACACAAAAGTGTATCAACAAACTCCCCCTTGGTTGTTGCTTGGTCTTCGGTCTTCATTCTGAATGGCTTGTTGTATCAACAAACTTCCCTTGAAGATTTTTAATCCAAAGTTGATTGAGAATCCAGGTCTTCAACATTTTCCAGAAACATCAAACCTTTCCTGTTTCCTCTTGAGTGCCACTGGAGGTAACTGGATCGGTCACGATCTGCTGTACATTAGACTCTACCACTAGAGTTGAAGCAGAAACTTTTGGTTGTGTGGAAAGGCTGAAGCTTCAAGATTACCAGGGTCTTTACTATCTTGATCACATTTACGTTTGATCTCCTTTGCTTTGCATCTTTCATTCCATAGAATATTCACCTGCTTTCTGCTCATTTCAAACACGTCTTTAATACCATTAAAGCCTTCAACCACTGTAGAATTTCAAGAATGATACCATTCTCTCAAGTCGTTATGCTTAGCAGTTAATGTTTTGGCAGATCATTGTATTGCCGCACTACGTGCTTTCAGCCTATTCAACTCAATCCCCCCGAGAGTTATTAGCTGCTCTCATCTGTTGTAGCTGAGTTGCCCTTTCTACATCTGCAGCCTTCAGCCGGTCATTTTCTTTTCTTAACTGTGCAATTTCAGAATCCTGTTTTCTAACAGTCTCTTTTAAAGAATTTATCTCCAACTGTTGTTTGACAACTGTGTTCTGATTTGAAGACATAAACTCCGAATGCTTATTAATCTGGATTACGCAGCTTGTAACTGAGTGAACAGAAAATCCACTTTCTCATCCTGTTCCATTTCAGAGAATAAACGACTGCTTCGTTTTGCATTTTATTGATGAGTTGTAGACTGGGATTGTTGAAATGAAGAAGTAGTAGGTTGGGATTGAACTGGAGTAGCTTGAGCCGAAAGTGTTTCAGCTATTGTGGTATCTGAAGGTTGTGGTTCAGAGAATATAGTGGATTCCGTCATTACAGGTTCAATCTGCTCTGTTGTAAAGGTAGACTGGGCTTCTACAACTGGTTCCTGTACAGTTTCTTGATGTGAGGTTGTAGGTTATGTGATTTCAGGTTGTGCTAACGATGTTCCAATAGACATTTTGCTTTGTTTCTGTCTACCATCATCACTACCTGTAGTACCTACATCACTTTTACCACTATTACCATCATTATCACCGTCATCATCATTACCTTTTCCCTTTTGACGACCAAACTAATCTTCAATCATTTTTTTCAAAGTTGATTCTTCATTATCTGACTCACTGTCATCGTGGCGCCAGTTATTGTTTTATGGTAAAAGGTATTCATTGTTTGCAAGAAAACCGAACAATTTACAAGGAGGTGTGCTTTCCTTGTAATGGTTTGCTGCTACACCTCTAAATATTTTCAACGAATGTTCCATCATAACTTCAACTTTCAGAACATCGTTGTCATTCTTTGGAAGATTCGAATGTTGCACATTCAAGATCATCTGGAGAAATCGAGGATACATCCAAAACTTGTTTCCACCATATCCGATTCTTCTCAGGTTTTCCTTCATGTTTGCAAAAATATACTTTGAAACACTGAACGGTTTGGTGAATGTCAAAGTTATCATCATTCCAACCAAGTCATTATTTGCCATATCATAACCACTTTGTCTGATGCTCAAACACTAAATTAAAACATGTAGAAAGAACTTGTATCTGAGTGGCAACCATGCTTTGTTTAGTTGTCCTACGAGAAAATCTCCAACACATTTCATCCGAAGCAAACATCCACGTTGACACTTCAATGGTACTGAGAATGGAGCTTTAGGATCATCGCAAAGTTGTAATACTGAGTTAACGACAGAGATATCTACGTCCAAGTCATTTACTCTTCCATGGATAAGTTCCTTCCCATTCACTTCAACAACTTTAGCTGAATCCCAAAATTCCTTGATTAACGTCTTGTATACTGCAGTCTTGTGCATGATAGCATAATGTATCCTTGAGTCGCGCAAAAGCTTCATTATACCGTTGTACTCAGCAAATTTATCTTTCGGATCCAAGTAGGCCACCATGTTGTGTCTTGATTCTGACATAATTTCCACTTCTGACTTGTCAGTTCTCTTCGTTGCGGGTTTTCTTTTATATTCTTTTTGTTCCATCCTGTACACCAAAGATAACATGAATAAAAAGAAATGTAAACACATTAGGGAACATACTCAAAAGTTTCGTTGAAAACTTGTAAGTATGTCACCCTTAACGAAGAACTACCGACTCATACGAATAACATTTTATTCGTACGAAGAACAACTGATTTGTGCGAACACAAATTTTGTTAATCAAGTAATTTACTCGTACGAGTAACTGGCTAGTACGAGCGACAGGTTAAATTCATGCGAGTGATATTTCACTTATACGGATTAATAACATC
Organism: Scalesia atractyloides; assembly: GCA_947069175.1. Lineage (NCBI taxonomy): Eukaryota > Viridiplantae > Streptophyta > Magnoliopsida > Asterales > Asteraceae > Scalesia > Scalesia atractyloides. Next base: position 56,152,162 of record CAMTDV010000029.1, read on the forward strand.
TTGTTCGCACAAACAACTTCAAGATAAGATTATTCATGAAAAACTTGTTTTTCGTTAAAAAGTTTCTTCGCTTAAAGTTTGTTGTTCATGTCAGGCAATGTCATATAGTCAGATAATGTTTAACATTGTTTATCTTCAAGGTATGCCTACATTGTCAATCATACCTTAAAAATATCAGAAACAACTTAAAGAGGGGTGAAAGGATGATGTGAGCAAGGTGAAGGGAAAATTGTACCAAAGTACTACATCACCTTTTTATACCACATTTTGATACTCGTACGAAGAACCTCAGCTCATACGAAGAACTATCATTCACACCAGACACTAGTGGTTCATTTATACGAGGCACAATCACTCGTACGAGTGACCTCTGATTCGTACAAGTCCAAGTTTTTCAAAACTAGACTTTCAGGTCTTCGAGGACCTTAGGTTCTTCATTGACATGTTTAGATCTTTGCACATATCCACACAGATTCACAAGTTAAGTTAGGAAACGTGCTCGCGAAACAGTGTTTGTTCTTTGAAATGAGTTTACCCATTGTAAGAAAGTACTTTATGAAGTTATGATAGCAAGACAAATGATTTTTAGGGTGTATCTTGGTAGAAAACTTTTGAGCTTCAACTTTGGCTAATTCAAAAATAACTTAATTTAACAACAGAGTAAACTAAACTAAAATAACTACTAATAGATAAAAATAAACTATATATTTACTAGGAAATCTTTTTCAGAGTTTCAAGGTAAGGGAATCATACCAGCTTTTAATCTTGTCAAAAAGGAGTTTTGTTTAAAACATCAAATTAAATAAATAAGTATTCTACTATGATTATCGGTATTGTTGTCCATGTAAGCTCAGCTTATCAGATGTAATTATGATTAGGAGATATGATTAATGTATGAATTATACTTACTAGCCGGTGTTCAACCACTTCACGACACATTCCGGTATCAAGACATGCACGAGAGAAAATCTTACCGGTGAGTATACTGCTTATCATTTGTTTTGACGTATATGATGTGAGATACTCACTTATTTTGATTGAAAACAAGCCCTATGTAATTAAATCACTTATTGATGAGGAACTTTATTTTCATATGCATGCATGCCACAGGAGTAAGTCCGTGAACAGGTTAGTACCATCGTACTAACAAAGAGACGAACTTAGCTCCCACATAAAGCTGTGATATTTTATCACTTATTTTTGGGTGGATGTGATATTTTATCACTTATTGATGGTAGTATGCAGTATTTACACGTATGTATGGTATCATAGATTTAGACTTGCGTCACCGTTATTTTTTGGTAAAAGATTCAACCATGATACCCAGATAATAAGCAAGCATAAAGACCGCATATCTCAGAACCTCGGCATACTATCAAACTAAATTTCGGTACCAAGACCATATACCAATGAATAGTTCCCACCTGACTTTTAGTCCGTTATGTTTATATCAACCTGCATATTTTTATCTGATTGTGAGCCTACCGATACATCATTAGTAAAGTTACTTATCAATTTTCGTTATATGTTTTTGACCGTTTTTTGATAGATCACCGGTGTGTCGTCATCTTCTCTTATCTTTCCAAGAAACTCATTTTTTTTTTTTGAGTTTTTGTATTTTTCTAAAATTTTCTCCCCCTTAAGTAGAGAAGGTAAATAAATAAATAAAAACTTAACTAAATAAAAGACATATTTTTGTATTTTTGTATTTTCTTGAAATTTTCTCCCCCCAAAATATAAAACTAAGAGAAAATGGAAAATCTTTTTGTATTTTTTGATTTTGAAGAAAATATTTACGAAAAATGGTTAGCCAAGGATGATTTACTCGGGTTTCACATTGATGCCGTTGACCAAAAGAAGAATCAAAACGTGATTTATCAAAAGCTTTTGTAAACAGGTCGGCACGTTGGTGATCGATGTGGATTTTAACAACATTGATAAGTTTCTTTTCATAACAATCTTGTATGAAATGATACTTAATCTCAATGTGTTTGGTTTTGAGTGTTGTACAGGATTACGAGTGATCTGTAAAGCAGCTTCGTTATCAACATAAATAAGAGGAGTTAGAAATTCAAAACCGTAGTCGCGCATTTGCTGTTGGATCCATAGAACCTGAGAGCAGCAACTAGAAGCTGAAATATACTCAGCCTCACAGATTGACGTAGCTACACAAGTCTGCTTTTTTGCACTGCCACGTGACTAGGTGAATTCCCAAAAACTGACATCCTGCTGAGGTTGATTTTGCATCAATCTTGCAGCCACCATGATCAGAATAACTGAATGTTGTCAAATCAAACTTATCATCCTTAGGGTACCAGAGACCAGTGTCCGGACGACCCTTCAGATAACGAAAGATTCTTTTCACAGCTATCAAATAAGAAACTTTTGGACTTGACTGGTAGCGAACTAGAAGACATGTTGGGTAAATTATATCGGGTCTTGAAGTAGTAAGGTATATAAGAGATCCGATCATAGCACGATAAAGAGATGGTTCAACATGTTCACCCATTCCATCAGGAGTAATCCCATGATTTTAAGCTAATGGAGTTCCCAAGGGCTTTGAGTCTTCCATTTGAAATTGTTTGAGAATATCCCCAACGTACTTGGTTTGATGAATGAAAATCCCTTTCTTAGATTGATGAACCTGCAAACCTAAAAAGAAAGTCATTTCTCCCATGGCGCTCATCTCGAACTTCTCTTGCCTCACCTGCTCAAATTCTTTGCGCATTCTCTCGTTTGTAGACCCAAAAATAATATCATCAACATATACTTGTACCAACAATAAGTCCTCATTCTCTTCCTTGATGAAGAGAGTATAGTCGATTAAACCACGTCAAAAACCATTCTTGAGAAGATAGGAAGACAACGTTTCATACCAAGCTCGAGGAGCTTGATGAAGACCATATAATGCCTTATTGAGAAGCCAAACCTTGTCAGGATGGATTGGATCTTCAAAACCTGGCGGTTGCTCAACATATACTTCTTCTTCAACCACACCATGAAGAAATGTACTCTTCAGATCCATTTGATAAACGGTAAACTTCTTGTAGGACGCATAAGCCAAGAAGATTCTTATGGCCTCAAGACGTGCTACTGGTACATAAAATTCATTGTAATCAATTCCTTCTACCTGATTAAAGCCCTGGACAACCAATCTTGCTTTGTTTCTCACAACAACACCTCGATCATCCTTCTTACAGTTGTAAACCCATCTAGTACCAATCTTCTTGTAGTTATCAGGCCTGTCAACCAATTTCCACACGCCCAACTTTTGAAACCGCTGAAGTTCTTCTTGCATTGCTTCAACCCATGAGTCTTCTTTCATTGCCTCCTTCCAAGATTTTGGCTCAACTTGGCAAACATAGCAGGCAAAAGACCAATCATTCTGTTCCCCAGATTCTCTATAGCCATATACAAAGCCGTATACAAACCAGCATTCTGGTTGTTCCTTAGCTGATTACGAGTCCACACCACTCTAGATATCTCATATAATATTCTCCTGAGGATGGGTATTATGGATTCAAGTTTCAGGAACATCGGGAACTCGAGAATTTATACCAAATTGTTGATATTCAGATAACAGTCAAGTCGATTGCTGGATTTTATGAAGATGTAGATGCATGACCTTCAGTCTTCCCTTGATTTTGTACATTTGATGTGACATCAGAAATTCCTTGAACATTACCAGAAGTAGCTTCATTTGCATCATGGAACTCATCATTTTTCTGACGAAACATTATAATCAACTGCATCTTCGAATTCCTCATTTTGAACAAGATTGTTAACCGAAGTAGACACTTGAGAGTTAACAATAATTGGTCATACTAATGACAAGTCAACTGTAGTATCACTTTCCAGTAGCATTTGAGCAATTGCAGATGCATCATCAAAAGTTGGCAGATTAAAGGAGTCAAACTGTCCATTGTAGTCAAACATCCAAGGAGCACCCAGGGCTCTTATTAATTCAGTGTATCTTTGAACCTTAACTGCACAACATTCTTCAATCTTCTTTGTTGATAAATTCCACACGCTAAAATTAGGAATAGCATATCTAAGGAAGAATCCTTCGATAGCCTTAGGACCGAATTTACCCTGTGGATCAATCATAGTGCATGGAGCTCCAAAAGGTTTTAAGTAAGACGCATCCGGTTTCCTTTTATTTAACAACTCGAAACATGTTTTCCCATGCCTTTTCACCGTAAGAACTCTATTCATCGTATAACATGCAATAGTCACAACTTTTCCCCAAAACTGAACAGGAAGTTCTGATTCTACTAACATAGTTCTTGTTGTTTCAATCAGAGTTCTATTTTCCTCTCAGCAACACCATTTTGTTGTGGAGTGTAACGAGAACTGTACTCATGTAAAATGCCTTTAGAAGAACAGAACTCATCCATAACATAATTCTTGAATTCGCTGCCATTGTCGCTTCTGATTCTCCTTATCTTTAAATTTTACAAATTTTCAAGTAGTGTGAGGAAATTCTTGAGGATTTCAGGAACTTCACTCTTATGTGCCAAAACATTTACCCATGAAAATCTTGAATAGTCATCAATAACTACTAAATGATAAGAATCACCAAAGGTAGTCTTGTGTTTCATAGGTCCAAAGAGGTCTATATGAAGAATTTCCAGAGGCATATTCACCGTGTTAATCTTTTTCACAGGATGGGACTTTCGAGCTTGCTTTCCCTTTTGGCACGATACACATACGTCTTGTAAATGAAACTTCTTCACTGGTACACCACTCACAAGATTATTTTTCACTAAATAGTTCATTTTTCTCAAGTGAATGTGTCCCATACGTCTATGCCAAGAGATTGATTCTTTTTAGGAGACTTTTTAGACAAAACATGTAACTTGTGCAGATGTAGTAATAGCTTAGCTCATGTCAAGAATATACAAATCATTAATTCTTGGAGTCGATAGAAGAATCCATTCTTTGGGAATCTTGAAACCATGTTTCAGCACATAACATCCGGTATCATCAAAATGAACCGTGAACTTCTTGTCACAGATTTGAGAAACACTCAGAAGATTGTGATCAATTTGACGAATATAATTGATCTTATCAAAACTAACAACACCATTGGAAACCATTCCTTCTCCAGTGATGTATCCGCCCTTATCTCCAGCAAAGGCAACATAACCTCCCCTAATGCTTTTCATATCATAAAGAAGCCTTAAGTCGCATGTCATGTGCCTTGATGCTCCACTGTCAACAATCCAATGAGTATTCATAGTTCCTCCTGGAACACCCTGCACATTGCATTACCTGATTAGTTTGAGATGGGGACCCAAGCCTTAGTGGTCTTGGGTCGACCCTTATCATCAAGAAATGTGATTTCTACTTCTTGATGATTTGGAAACTTTGTGCATCCCCTTGAAACATTACCGGTTTTAGGTTTCCAAGATTGTTTATGTTTACCAGGTTGACTATTATTACAGATTTAAACACTTCTAGTTTTATTAAACTTGAGGAACTTGGTTTCCTTTAAAAACGTCCAGTTTTAATGCTTTCTCAATTATTTTAACTTGTTTACGTCTCTGTTTTTCTTCTTGTTCCTTAACAATACGTTTGTCTTGTTTAGGTGACAAAGATCGATGTTGGCAAGTTGTTTTAGAAGTGGTTTTTTCAAAAAACTTCGGTTTTGCTGGGTTGGTACAATTTTTTATTATGTGGTCAAACTCTCCACACTTAAAACATGTTCCCCTTTCAACAAATTTAGGAGATCCTGTTTGATGACTTAATGTTGAAGTTGTGGGTCTAGAGGTACTTGTTCCTTCTTCACACCCATTTGTGTGTTGAGTATAATTGTTTTGACTGTTACGTTTTAAAATCTTGACTTGATTTACAAAATCAGTATTAGACATGCTTTCAAAAGTCTCGATTTTATCAGTACCGGTTGAACCCACGAATTTAGCATTCTTCAATTTCTTCTTGTAGCGAGCTCCTTTAGATTTAACCTTGTTGTGATACCTTAGGTTTTTAGCTCGCTTTTCTTGTTGTTTTCTTTTGAAAAGAATAATGGTTGTGACTTGATTGGATTCTTCTTTTCCAAAAATTTTGTTGTTGAGTTTTCAAAAACTTGATCAATTGAAGTTGGATTTACGTTTTTGATCGGAAAGTCTTTGTTTGAATAAATTTTCTTATCCCCAATCAAAGTATACAACACATCATTTTCAGATGTAGACACATTTGTCTTTACAGATTTCATAGGATCCTTCCCTTGATTTTCAACAGCTTTCACATCGGGAGTAGTAGAAATTTCTACCCCTTTCTCTTCGTAAGAGATTGATCCTGGTCACTTTTTTCTGACTCATCATCTGATGAATCATCTTCCTCTATTATAGATGGATTTTGATCAACAAAAGATGATGAGTTCTCTTTTTTCTTGGTTCTTCTGAGGAATTGTCTAGTTTAAACCCTAATCCTGCTACAAACTCTTCAGGATTAAGAGGTACAGATGGTTCAAAGCGTGACATTTCCTCTTCATCAGGTAATTTGGTATAATTTTGTTTTAATGGAGGTGGACACGATTTATACCCAATGCATTTGACATCTCCCTTAAGTTTTTGAACGTCAATGATGTGATCAAGCACATATTGGGAGTTAGAATAACTCTCCAATTTTAGCTTAATCGTATCATGTTCGCATTTGGCAATGGCTAACTCCTTTTTTGTTTCTTCAAGGATATTAATGTAGTTATTAATTATTGTTTTCTTGTTCAAAACTGTTTTTGTTAATTTAGAAACGCTTTTTTTAAGGTTTTCAATCACAGATTTGAATTCTTTATCATTTCGAGTTAAAGCCAGATTTACCTCTTTGCATTTTGATAGTTCAACTACTAGGCTTTGATTGTGACTGTTTATAGTTTCAAATTTAGTCTTCAACTCAGCACAGTGACTGCATATTTTAGGAGAGTCGGATTTTACTTGACTTGTTGAACTTGCAACATTTGCCATGAAGGCAGTATGATAAGAAAAGGATGCATTGTTTGTAAAGATTTTCTCCATTTCTTTCGGTGCAACTTCTTCTTTCCTTATCAAACCAGCCTTCTGACTTTTCAACTTCTCTGCCTCTTTCAGCAACTCATTGACCTCAGTATCAATCCTTTCCTTGACATCTGAATCAGATCCATAACCACCTACACTCGAGCTTTCCTCATCAGAACTCCCATTATACCCAGAACTATCATCATCAGAGGTGTCAATATTGTGAACATGTTTGATCTGATTGATTATCTTGGCATAACAAGCAGTTCCTCCTTGTTTCCGTTTCCCAATTGTACTGACTAATCACATCCATCATCTACTTGTACTACTAAAGCTCTGTTTATGTTGTTTGAAGGCCCAGACTGGTTGTTGTTGTTGTTTGGATTATTAACATCTACTATTCTTCGTTCATTATTAACTTGAGTTGTGTTGGATGGTCGTTATTGATTTCGGAAAGGGTTGTGATTTCCTTATTTGCTGGGTCGAGTGCATTCACGTTTGAAGTGACCTTTTTCACCACAGTTGAAGCAAGTAACATCATCTATATCAAAACCATACTTCGTATCTTTCTTGCTTTCCAAACTTGTTCTTCCAGTTCTACTCATGTAATCCTTATCTCTTCTGACCGCACTTGTAAATGCCCATTTAATATCCATCAACTATGTCTCATCTCTGTCTATTTGTTGATAGTCTTCATTAGTCAAATTGATGTTTCCAATTTGACCAGCGACTAGTCCACAGTAAGCACTAACCATGGTGTTTAGAAGTTCCATGTGTTCCCGAGAAACTTCTACACTGACCTTAGAAAGATGTGACGTATCAAGTCTGATGATATTAGGATTTGTAGGTTGAAAGTTTTTACCATAGAAAGCTTGTTGAGAAGCCTGTTGTGGAACTTGAGGTGTAACAACTTGAGGTTGTGGTAGAAAGGCTTTAGGATCAAATACTTGACCATAGGTTTGAGTATTTGAGCCGGTAGATTGATCTGTTTGAACTGGTGGTGGTAAAAAATGGGTTAACATTTGACACAAACGTGGTTTTGAGTTTTGGTTGCTGAGTTGTACTAACACCTGTGTTAATACCTCCAAAGTACATTTCAGGGTTTTGTGGAACAGAAACCCTTTTTGCTTTCCGGATTTCTTCTTCATTTTTGTTCTCCAGCTTCTGAACAAATTCATAAATGCTAATCACATCCAAAACACCTGTATGCCTCAGTAAGTCAATAAATTGACTCCATTTGGCGGTAAGGCGTCAGCAAAATGCATCACTATTTCTTGTGGAGATGCTAACACTTTGTATGAATACATTTCACTAAGTAGATGATAGAAACATGTTGTCATGTCGCTCAGCGTTTCATTCTCCATGAATATGAAACCTTCAAACTCTTTCTTCAGAATATCATGTCTTATCTTTCTTGTTGAAGCATTTCCTTCCCCTCTTGCTTCCAAAGTATCCCACAAATTTTTGGTGGTGGTATAGTACACAGACTGATGATAAATATCCTTATAAAGTGCTTATTTAAGGATAACAAACGCCTTCTTCTCCAAATCATAGGCCTTTTTATCGCTTTCATCTAAGTTGGCTAAGGAGGTTGGATTTGATTCTGCTTCTTCGAGAGATTCCTTGTATGGTGTAGTAAAACATGTCCATAATTCGGTACTTTGACCGAGAACATATGTATGGAAATGACTTTTCCATGAAGGATAATCGCTCATATGGTTCAGTTTTAGTGGACGGTTATTACTTCCTGTTTCACTCTCACTTATAAGAAGAGTCTGAATGCCCTGATTTTGATTTGCTACAGACGCCCATTGATTAACGATAATCATAGCTGTGTGTTGAGGCATTAGTGTTTTAACCCATGAGGTTGCGGAGCATTGTGATGAGTCTTGGTTTGTGCTTGAACCACTCCCCCAATCCTAAGGATTAGTACCATTATATGTTAATATTTATGAAAATTAAAAGGTTTAAAGATTAATTTTTAAAAATACAGTCTCCTTTTAAAGTTCACAATTTTAAAAACCACAAAGATTTGAAAACTGAAATACGAAAACAGATCAAAGAAGCTTGTTCTTTGCACGAATCAGTGATTCGTACGAGTCACACTTTCTTCGTACGAACCAGGTTGTTCGTACGAATAGCAGTCTTTCATGCGAGCAACCTGTGCTTCGTGCAAACAAGGTCCTTCATACGGATGACTTGGTCTTTCGCACGAACAGTCTTGTTCTTCGTGCGAATGGGTTATTCGCACGGATGTTTTTCGCTGAAGTTTGGTTTTTCACAGAGAGGAAACTTTTTGCAGGGTTGGTTGGTGAAAATTTCCTTTTCTAACAGAGACTTGTTTCTGAGTTTGTTCGAAAGTGGTCAGTTGTCTACAAAATTTTGGTTAAAAAGACAAACATTCCAACATCAGCTTTTCAGTCCAAACAGTCAAGTCCAGAGATTTGGTCAAACCTACAAGAATATTCCGGTGAGTTTTACGGCAAATGTTTCACCTGAAAATATGTCCAACTGAACTTTGATAGAAATTTTAAGAAAACCAAGATCCTAACATATCTCCATGTATTCTAACAAGTTTTTTGTGAAAAATTTATGGATACAACAAGTTTTAACTAAGTTTTAAATTGGTTATTTTTTAAAAACTTAAGTTTCTAGTTGAAAGTTCAAGAACACTTCTAGAAACCCTCACAACTAGCTCAAACACAACACTAAGCTTGGTTTAAACAAGGAAGAGAGCCAAAGCTCTGATACCACTTGTAGGTCCACTTGGAGGATCAAAATTAACCTACTTCCTTGTTTATGTAACACACATACGAGTGCGGAATCCACGTAAGTATGCAAACCAAAGCAAAGTAAGAAACACAAGATAACCAAAGATTCACTATCTTGATTCACAGAAGAGAACTAGTACAAACACAAATAAACAATGTTCATACAGACTCAGGATATACTCTCTATGTTCTCTATCTCTCTCTCTTGTGCTCTCAATGTCTCTCTCTAGTGACCCGTATCAACTCTAGTGTCTACTCTAACTGAGAAGTGCATGTCCGTTTATATAGTGCCAACACCTAGCAATGGTACAAAGAATGTTGCTGGTCGTACGAAACACTATAAGTCACGAAGAACATTCTCCAAAGGATGCTCGTACGAATGACCCATGGCTCGTATGAAAATGAACTGGCTCGTACGAATCAAGCAAGGTGCTTGTTAAAATGAGCCACTCGTACAACTAGAGAATCACTCGTACGAATGGTATATGGCTCGTATGAGCAACATCTTGCTCGTAAGAATCACCTCTCACTTGTACTTGGAAGGGTTCTTTGTAGACAGTTCCAACAGACATGACGTACACAAGACTCAACAGTATGCACACATGCAATTGTTTTACAAAACAAACAAACTAAACGTCGTACTAAATCAAGATAGGAGGATATCTTGATTTGGTCGACACGACCAACTATACAGACACAATAAATAAAGACCGTACAATTACAGACGTATCTAAGAACAAGCGACAGACACAAAAGTGTATCAACAAGGCGTTGAAGCTAAAGAGAATGAAAGAAGAGCTTGTAGTTGCTAAGTATGGTACTCTTTAGAGCTTTGCTAAGTATGGTACTCTTTAGAGCTGTTGCGAGATGGTCAGAATGCAAGGTTGTTGAAACCTACAAAAGACTTGAACAGTTAAGAGAAAAGTATCCTACATCTCCAAGAAAGCTAGTTTACCCAACAGTGGTCACCCCTCAACAGACCCATACTCCGAAAAAGTAGTTCACCACATCTAGCTTATCCATAACTACCTTAAATCAAGTAAAAAGGCAAAAGCTGATGTCTGTGACTGATGATCAGTTGTATGAAGAACATAGAAAGGAGGGAATCAAGAACTAACTAGTCTTTCACACTAAAGTGACAAACTTAGAGAAACTATGGAAAATCTTGTCAACGGGCCACTTTCACCAAACTCATTAGCAATAAGTCTTCACCCAAGAAAACAACTGATTCAAAAATTCGAAAATGGAAGTCATCCTCAGACACCCATGAATCTCTTTAGAGCTATTGCCAGATGGTCAGAATGCAAGGTTGTTGAACCTACAAAAGACTGGAACAGTTAAGAGAAAAGTATCCTACAACTCCAAGAAAGCTAGTTTACCCAACAGTGGTCACCCCTCAACAGACCCATACTCCTAAAAAGCAGTTCACAACATCTAGCTTATCCATAATTGCCTTAAATCAAGTAAAAAGGCAAAAGCTAATGTCTTTGACTGATGATCAGTTGTATGAAGAACATAGAAAGGAGGGAACCAAGAACCAACTACTCTTTCACACTTGTTGATGCATAATGTCTATTGCCTACATCTAGGATATGTCTATAATGTTTATAGAGTTTACACGTCAATGTTCATTTGTTAAAAAGTAATTTTTATATGTTTTATTACTATGCTTCGTAGGAAATGTATACATGTTTCATACGAGTGTCTTATTTGTACGAAACACTGACTCGTACGAAATATAGTCAGTTATTTAGCACGCACTTTGGTACGAGCCATGTTGACCTATAAATAGGGAAGTGTTGTGTTAGAACTAGTTAGTGATTTGTCAATTTGTACGGCGAAGCTCTGCTAGTTTATTTACTTGCGTCTGTTTGAACATCATTAATACAAAGGAAGCAGTTAAACAATAAGTACTATCTTGTTTATCTTGTCTACCTCTCTAGCAATGAATTCCTCCTCCGCTAGTTGAGAGATATCAGGTCGATTGCTCATTTCGGGAGCTCGATCCCGTTGACAAGTGGTATCAGAGCCATGAGACCTGATCTACAGACAGACAACAAGTAGTTACATGCTACTAGGTGTTCAGACTTGGATATATCTTCATCTTCATCATTTTTCTGACCTATACTAGATTTTGGAGGAATTTTGAACGAATTCATGGACAAAATGGACTAGGATTTTAGTAATTCAAGTTAATCTTCAATCTAATCAATCCATATCATAATTCGGACTTAAAATTGAACTAAATCATGTTGAAATTGATAGAATTCTTTAGTTTGGAGACTGAGTTATTTCGTACGAGTTTCGCATGAAAATTGACTGAACTTTTTGTACGAACGGAATCCTTTATTTCATACGAACAAGTGCTAAAAGTTTACAGAATCTTACAAACTTTCAGATTTCAAAGAAATTCGTACCAAATTTAAACTCATATGAGTATCTTACTCGTACAAAATGTTTTGATTCACACGAAATATTGTTTGTGAGAAAAATCTAATTGTTTTGTGAAAACTTGTTTCATACGAACAATTTGTTCGCACAAAAATTTTACTAATCTGATCAATTTGTTTTTTCGAGAAGTGTGTTCTTAATTTTTAACAGGAAAAATGTCTGAGGAATTTTACAATGCTTTCGCCACATTAGTTGTTACCACCACATCATCTCAAAATATCAATCTAGAGAATGAGATGGGAACAATGACAAAACCTCCAAAGCTTATGAATCTAGAAGACTTTGATAGTTGGAGGGAAAGGTTTATGAACTGGGTTCAAGCTAACCACTTTACTTGCTGGTTTGCAATCGAGGCAAAATCTATCGCACCAATTGGTGAAAATGGTCTTGAAAAGACCCTTGCTCAATTCTCTAATGTTGAACGTGAAAGGTTTATGAACGAAAAGAAAATGATGAATATTCGTCAACAATCGATTAAAGAAGACATCTTGGCTTTACTGCAACATGATGATGATGCGCAATCTTTTTGGAATGCTCTTTGACTCAAATTTCAAGGTAGTGCTCAACTTCGCAAAAGCAAAAGGGCATTATTAAGCAAAAAGTTTGATGTATTCACACTGATTAAAGGAGAAACGGTAAAGCAGTTGATTGAGCGATATTGTCATCTGGTGGTTCATATGAAGAGAATGGGAATTGTAAAGACAAATGAAGAGCTTGTTGACAAACTAGCTGATTCTCTACCACAAGGAGAATGGTCGACTTACTTAACCATACTAAAGAATGGAATTGAGTACAGCAATTTCTCGCTGCCTTGTTTCATTGAAAGGCTGGAGGGTCATGAATTAGAGATGCAAAAGATGGCAAAAAACAAGACTGTTCAAGTGCAACAAGATGTTAATCTTTATTTCAAAAACAGTTCTGCTGCTCAAATCCAAGCGCCAAAGATTCAGACCGCTTTCAGTGCATGCAGTTCACCAAGCACACCACCAACTAAGACAAGTGGCTTCCAATCATTTCCATCAGTTGATCCAAATACACCTTCAAGCCAACAGTCTTCTTTCGGATCAAACCAACCTCAGAACAATCAAACTACTTCATCATCCAATGCAAATCAAAGAGTTTTGCAATGCAACATTACCGTTGACATTCAGAATGCGCAAAATTTTGACAAAAAGACAGCAAAGCAACACATGTCTCTACTTGCTTCTGTTCTTGAGTCGTATGACAGCCTTGTTGCTTGGAAGATCGGAAATTCTGAAATGACACATGAAGATATGATCAAATTGATCCAGTTGAAATGGAGTTGATAGATATAAAATGGTGTATGGCTTCAATCGTTCGACGTGCATAGAGATTTATGGAAATCACTTGTAAAGAAAATTTGGGAGGTTTGGATGGGAAACTTGGATTTGATAAATCCAAAGTGGCTTGTTTCAAGTGTCGGGAGAAAGGTCATTTCAAAAGAGAATGTCCAAACCGAGAGGTTCAATGAAATCATAATCCTTTCACCGATGACTATTACAAGAGAGCAATTTACCACCGACCTCAACCAAGAACAAGAATCGTGCCGATTGAAGATAAGCAACCTGAAACTAAAGATAAGGCATTGGTTGTTACACAAGAAGACGAAGGGTTTAATTGGAACAAGTTTATTTTGAAAGGAGAAAGTTTGGCATTGGTTGCTGAAATTATTAAGGAACCGGAAGAAGATTCGAGGGCATTTTTTGATGAAGGACCTGATGATGATGATTATTACTATCATACTTCATCAGAAAAGGAGGAGCTTTTGAATGGTCCATTCAAACATCTTTTGCCTAACGATGTTTTAAAAACTTTTGCAGGATATTTCACACCTGGTCAACATTCGACCGATGAAGAGCAAAAGAAACCGGTTGAAGAAGTTAAAGCTGATGAGAAAATGGAAATGTTGAACGAAGACATCATTAAAGCTTGCATGGCCAATGGCAATGAGGTAAACAAGTCAACATCTGAGAGTGTGATTGAAAAACCTTGTTTAAAGTGTGCAGAGCCATGTGGTGAGTGTCTTGTTAAAGACAAAAGATTTGCTGAATGCAAAGTTTAACAGACAATTTGTCAAGCGATTACAAATCTACAAAGGAAGCTTATGACAAATTGAGTGCATCTGTTAAACAATATAATAAAGCACTCAGAGAAAATGACGCAACACTTATGATGCTTAAAGCAACAGTGATGGATAAACAAATTGCTATTAATATTCATCTAAACACTATTGCTGAGATGAAAAGTGAGCTTGAAAAAATGAGAATTCAAACTAAACGGGTTAACAAATTGTTAATCAGTTATTCCACAAGCTCATACGTCCTAGATCACATTTTACCAAAAATTAAAAATACTGAAGAATCTAAAAATGGTGAAACAAAAAGTGCTAGTTATGATCGGGTTCCACCACCCATGTGGAACAGTTATGCATGCAAAAATCCATCTGGGGTGGAAAAAGGCACTAAATCTTAAATTGAAAACCAAACAGCTGCCTGCGGATATCGATGTAACTTACACTAAAAATGATGGTGAATGTGACTCTGAAGTGGTAAATAATATGGTTGAAAAAGTGTTAAAAAATAAATCTGAAGTGTATGAGTCTGAACAATCTGAGAAGTCAAAGTCTGATGATATATCAGAAGATAGTTTAAATGTTGATCAAGAATGTGAAAAAGGATTGTGTGGATAAAATGTTCAAGCTTATGGAGGTAAGTCATGATGATTTAGATAAACATGATGCATCTTTCTATTCTAAATCAAAAACTAACAACTGACCCTACCATCCTAAAAATGGAGATTATCCGGAAAACAAACGAGCAGGGTTGGGTTTCCAGAAGCAGCATAAAACCAACAGGTCCCAAAAATTGAAGTTTACAAAGAAAATCAATTTTGTTTTTGGGACAACAACAGAGAAAGAAAAGGAGATCATCGGAACACAATCAAATGATGATTTTCTTAAAGAAAAAGAGAAACAAAAACAGAATCAGGTTTTGGATACCTCTGTTCATAAGGACAGCAGGACATGCTTTAAATGCAAACAAGTTGGGCATATCGCACGATATTGTTTGCAAGAAAAGTCAAAACCAGTTTCTTATCCGAAAAAGTTCACCAAGGATGAAAAACAAAAGGCACCCATGTTCATGCCGAAACAAATTCTTAAAAGAAATATTGAATCTCATCAAAATGTTTAACCAACTATTCAACCTCAATCTAAATTTGAAATTGGTGAAACATCACACAAAATTCAACAAGTATATTCAAAATTTTATGTTAAAAGGGCTAAACCACTAACACAGAAATGGGTTGCTAAAGTTGTCAAAATTAAATCATCCAAGGTTGAACAAAAACCTCCTGTTCCAAACAAAACTGAGCTTAAAAAGATTGATAAAAACAAAGTGGGTCCAAAATTTGACATTCCAAACCCACCCAAGACCAAGCAGGCTTGGGTTTCTTTGTTTAAATAAGTTTTGTTAATCATGTGTGCAGGGGCTCCAACGTTCGATATTGTCAAAATGGATCATGGATAGTGGAGCATCTCGCCACATGACAGGAACGGTTGCATTGCTCAACGACGTTAAAGCTATTCGTGGATGATGTAGGATTTGCTGGAACACAGGGAGGTAGAATTATCGGAGAAGGGATTCTCTCGAACGGAGTTGTATCGTTTGAGCTGAACTTGAGAACAATCTGCTTAGTATCTCGCAAATTTTTAACAAGAAGTTCACGACACATTTCAATGATAAAGAATATTTAATCTTAAAACCCGGTTTCAGGATTCTAGAAGAATTGATTTTGATGCGAGCTCCGAGAGAAAATGATTTATATGTTCTTGACATGATCATCGCTTCTACCATGTCAAAGAAAGTTCAATGTTTTGTTTCCAAAGCTACCGAGAAAGAGTCAATTTTATGGCATCGAAAAATGGGGCACATTCATCTCCGAAAGATGAATTTTCTTGTGCATAACAATTTAGTGGAGGGTGTTAATCTGAAAAGTTTTCATCTATCTGATGATTGTCTTAGCTGCAAAAAGGGGAAGCAGCATAAGAAATCACACCCGAGAAAGCTGTTGAATTCGATAAAGCTACCACTAGAAAGGCTACACATGGATCTCTTTGGGCCAGTCAATGTCAAAAGTATTTCTGGAGATCTATATTGCTTTGTCGTTACAGATGATTATTCTCGATTTTCATGGGTTTTCTTTCTAGAGAGTAAGGATGAAATGCTTGAAACTCTTATGATTCTCTTCAGAAAACTCGAAAATTTATATCATTTGCCCATTAAGAGAATTCGCAGTGATAATGGAACGAAGTTTAATAACAAGAAGATGCAAGAGTTCTGCAATGAAAAGGGGATTCTTCATGAATTCAGCGCCCCCATACTCCGCAACAAAATGGAGTAGCTGAACGAAAGAATCGCACACTGATAGAAACTGCAAGAACAATGTTAGCTGATTCGAAATTATCGAACAGTTTTTGGAGTGAAGCAGTAGCATCAGCATGCTATACCCTAAATCGTGTGTTGACAGTTAAGCCTCACAAAAAGACATGTTTCGAGTTAGTAAATCATCGAAAGCCCAACTTAGCAATTTTGGAACCTTTTGGATCACCGTGTACCGTCTTGGACCCGGCTTGTAAATTTGGAGCCAAATCCTTGGAAGGTTTCTTTGTTGGTTATGCTACTCCTCAAAAATGTGTTTTCTTGCCGAGTCTGAACCAGGTAGTTCTAGTGCAGCATGTAGATTGTCAAAGATATACAATGCCTACGTAGAAACCAGGGGATCAATGGTTGTTTAACTACGATGGATTGTGGGATTCGTTTGATTTACCAGATGTGCCAACAGAAGAAGAACTTGTTATGTTATTTCAACAACATCAGTTATCTAATCAAGAACAAGTTCCTAGACCATTGGTGATTTCTACATCATTACCGGTCAACACGTCTGATGTCAGTCAAAGCTCTTTTGTTCAAGTTCCTGTTCTTGCACCAAATGTCAATACTGCTGAATCATCTGCCCAGCCAAATGCAGATGCTGACTCTGATCGAGTATCAACTTTCGACAATGGAGGATCCAGTTCTGATGAAGGATCTGAACAGATTGAAAGCTTTTTGAAACAACAGGCTGATCAGTCTAATGCTAAGAATAAAGCATCTTCATATGTACCAGTTCTCGATGAAATTCTAATAAATTTACAACCACAAGTAGATGTTCCAACCGAAGTGATACCAAGAACACTTTCATATCATCCGTCGGAGAACATCATAGGCAGCTTACAAACTGGAGTGCAAACTCGCAATCAGGTCAATAAAGATCTAAGCTGTTTTTATACTAGTATTGCTCCACTTCAACCTCGATTTTCTCATAGTTGTTTTGTTTCTCAGGTTGAACCGGGAAGCTGGAAAGACGCGTTAAAAGAAGAAAGTTGGGTGGATGAAATGCAAGAGGAGTTGATTCGATTCTAGAAACTTGGAGTCTGGAAGCTTGTTTACCAACCAGATCATCACAAAAAGATTAACACAAGATGGGTTTTCAAGTGCAAGAGAGATGATCGAGGAGTTGTGGTACGCAACAAAGCTCGACTTGTGGTTTAAGGTTTTCATCAGCAAGAAGGGATAGATTATACCGAAGTCTATGCCCCAGTTGCTCATCTTGAAGCGATTCGCATATTCTTGGCCTTTGCTTCATGGAAAGGGTTCAAGGTGTACCAATTAGATGTTAAATCTGCTTTCCTATACGGAAACGTGAAAGAGGAGGTGTACGTTGGCCAACCACCGGGGTTCGCTGATCCAGTGCACAAAGATAAAGTCTACCTTCTGAATAAAGCCTTATACGGTCTTCCTCAAGCCCCGAGAGCTTGGTATGAAACGTTATCGAGTCATCTTCTGGACAATGGCTTTATCAGGGGAACAGCAGATTCTACCCTCTTCACAAAGGAAGTAGATGGGCATCGAATCATCGTACAAATATATGTGGATGATATTATCTTTGGATTGACAAATGATAAGCTGTGTAAAGACTTTGAATAAGTCATGAAGCGCAAATTTGAAATGAGCGCAATAGGGGAAATGAAGTTCTTTCTAGGGCTTCAAGTCGATCAGTTGCCTGATGGTATTTTTATTCATCAAACAAAACATGTTCATGATATATTGGAGAAATCCAATATGACAGGAGCTAAACCAGCATCTCCCCCATTGCTCCAAATCACGACATTTGTCCAGATCTTATTGGAGAAAGAGTTGACGAAACTTTATATCGCTCCATGATCGGATCCTTGATGTATCTTATAGCTTCTTGGCCAGATATCATGTATCCAATGTGCCTGTGCTCCCGTTATCAGTCTAATCCAAAAGAGTCACACTTGCTTGCTGTTAAACGCATAATGAGATATCTGAAGGGTTTTCCAAGCACCGGCTTGTGGTAACCTAGACATGATGATTTTAATCTTCCGGGATACTCGGATTCTGATTTCGGATACTGCAAACTGAATACAAAGTCTACAACAGCCGGCTATCAGTTCTTCGGAACCCAATTGGTAACGTGGCAGTGCAAGAAACAAACTGCAGTCGCTCTATTTACTTGTGAGGCTGAATACGTTTCGGCATCCAGTTGTTGTGCTCAGATTATCTCGATACAACAACAGATGAAAGATTTTGGTTTGCAATTTCTTGATACGCCTATATATGTAGATAATCAGGTCGCGATCGATATCACTAAAAACTCATGCCAACACTCACGCACTAAACATATCGAGATTTGACACCACTTTATCCGTGATTGCTACGAGAAAAAGTTGGTACGAATTGAGAAAATCCACACCGATGACCAAAAGGCAGATTTTTATACCAAAGCTTTTGATAAAACAAAGTTTAATAATTTGTTAAAGCTAAATGGTTTAAAAAATATGATCTCAGGGGATGTATTTGAGGTTGAGTTTGAGGATGATGACGACCTAATGTCAATTTGTCATCGGTTAAACGTTTTTTCTGTATCTTCTTTCTTATAAATTCTTAAAAAAAATCCAAAAATATGTTTTTGATTTTAGGGGGAGAATGTTTGAGGAAAATACAAAAACATTAAAAACGCAAAAAGAGTTTTGTGTAAAAGAATGATCATAGTAAATCAAAAAATGATAGTCACAGTATGCTAAAGAAATGTATTGTTTAAAAGTGATCAAGCAAGTCTTACTATGGATATGCTAATAGACTTTACTCGTTTAGTAAATTATATTCAAGATATAAACCTAAAAAGCAAAACTGAATAACTTGTGGGTTAACATCTCTCGGATTTATGGACTTAGTACTCCGAAATTTCGTTTGAGAGAATGCCAGATTCTGCAATACTAGGTCTTTATATTTGATGATATCTGGGGTATTATTCGAGTGCTTCTGATTTTGTGGAAGCAATGGCCTAGAACTTCCATAATACTTTCGCATTATTTTCCCAAAAGCTGTATGAAAATATGGTTACGACATCTGCAGTACAAAAGATTCCTTAATGGAACACCACCTAAAGACGAGCCTTCATCTCTCTATCTGTACGGAAGTACTAACCTGATCTCTCAAGGTCTCGCATTCACCCTATATACAGATATTAATTCGATATATTCACCTGTAAAATGACATTCTGGGAATCTCGATACGGGAGTATATTCTGAGATGGGGAACACAGTTATTTCATGTTTCTAATATTACATTAACATATCTTGAAACAGTTGAGAAATGAGAAAAGGTTTAAATGGACAAATATATTGGCAATCTAGGTAAATTTGTTTAAAAGCTTAAAGGTTGTTTCTAGATCAATGGTACTGATGACTTGTATATATCCTTGAAATGATCCTCTAAAAATGCAAAATTCACAAAAATATGTTATTGCTTTCGAAAAATATCTCAAAACTCAAAAAGATTTTCAGTTTTCTTAGCTTGATAGTCTTATTTTTGTTTACCGGTGATAAAGACACTGACAGTTGGATTCATAGCAACATCTTGCTAAGGGAAATCTGAAATCATGGGTTGGGAGCTAATTTTTATTGAAAAGATTACTTGAATGTCAAGAAAGTTCATTAATTTGAAATTTTACATGTTAAAATAAATCTGTTTGGTCAAACATGGTTAACCAAGGTCATTAACTTGGACTTGGTAGGCAAATTGGATAACAAGGGTCATTAACTTGGACTTGGTTAATCAAGTGGGTTTTAAAAACATATAAAATTAATTAAATATGAAAAATACAAAAAATAAAATCGAAAAGTTTAAAGATTTTCATTATTGATTCGTACGAAACAAAATTTCATACGGAGATCATCATTTCGGTGCGAAACAGGGTACATTTTGTGCGATTCAATTGATTCGTATGAAACTAGTCTCTAGTATAAATACCCTTCGCTTTGCACAGAAAAAGTTTACCATTTCAAGTTCACTGTTGAGCGCTTCAGAGAGTTTTTGTGCGAACTGATACTAAAATCTTCATTTCTTGGTTGTTTCTGCTTTTGATTCACATTGTTGAGGTTGATTCGCACACCTCTTGGGAAAGGTAATTTTGACAAAATCATGCTATTATAATGCCAAAATTTGTATAAATAGGACAAAGAACTTAGATCTAGGGAAATTGGACCGGTAAAACTTAAAATTGACTACAAAATTGTTAAAATCGGCTCTAATAACCTGAAAATCGACTATCAATTTGTTAAAATCAACAAGTTTTGAGTTCGGATTATACTTGGACATTTTGGGACCACGATGAGTTTTGTACGAGGGAATTAATTCGTATGAAAAATTTGTCATGTTACTTGAAGTTTGTTTCGTACGAACAATCAATTCATACGAAGAAATTTTAAAAAGTTGATTTTCAAAGTTCAATTGTGTGATTAATTCGTACGAAAGAACAGGGTCGTATGCAATAGAGTTTGAAAAACAAAAAATGTTTAACTTTTAAAGTAGTTCGTACGAGGAAAATGATCCGTATGAATGAAACTGATTTCAAACTTACATTTTTGGTTAAGTGGTTGATTCGTACGAACATCTATTTCGTACGAATAATTGATAAAAATTCTTGAATGTTTAATATTTTCTAACGGTTGGTTGTTATTCTTATGTACAGGCCAAGAAATCTACGTTCTCTCCATTCAAGCGCCTATGAATTAGTTCCAAGAAAGTGGTCGTTCACGTCAGGAATCAAGGTTGTTGATGTAGTTGCTATTCTTTCTTTTTTCGTTCCCCCACCCCGCTTCATCCATTCCCATTCCAAAAAGTCCTTCTTCGATCTGAAGGTGGCGTTCGTGATCGGCCTCCTCAACTGTGTATCTCCACAATATTTGTTGTGTCACAGATGCATCGATTCCAGAGATTGCAGCATATCAAGATATTCTGGATTTTCTAACACGGATCTGAGTGACAAAAGCCTTAACAGACAGACACACAGCATATCAATCTCATGTAGAATATTTTTGGAATGCAGCTTAATACCGTATTGAAGATAACGCTATTATGTCAGCAGTGAAGATTGAGATGTTGATATTCCGGTGAAAATTACTGAGGATCTAATTCGGACAGTTTTGGATTTTAAGGACAATAAAGACGATCCGACGGGGTTTTCTGAATACATGGTAAAGGGATGTTTTTATCGAATGAGATATACGGGATTTGTTAACGATGCATCGTTCAAGAAGGGAAACCTGAGCGCACCATTTAGATATCTCGCACATGTCATAGCTCATGGTTTAAGTCATCAGAAGGGTGGTTTTGACGATTTAGTTGATTATCAAATGTGTATGATTACAGCGTTAGTTTTGAACCTTCCATACAACTTCTCAAAAGTCATATTCACTCAGATGGTTCAAAACATTCAGAAAGAAAAGTTTCTGCAGCATTCAAGATTCATTCAGATGTTGTTAGATTTTTTACATCCTGATCTGAAAT
Source organism: Scalesia atractyloides (assembly GCA_947069175.1). NCBI lineage: Eukaryota > Viridiplantae > Streptophyta > Magnoliopsida > Asterales > Asteraceae > Scalesia > Scalesia atractyloides. The sequence goes on from CAMTDV010000029.1 coordinate 56,174,314, forward strand.
CACCGAATGACATTCTAAGGCTCGAACATATGGATGTCTCGACATTGCGTAAGATGAATGTGCATTTAAAGACTGCTCCAGTGGCAAAACCGATGTTTGGTGCAATTCTCAACAAAGATTCATATCGCCAGCACCTGGTAAGTGGAGGAAAGATGAAAGCAGCGATGATGAAGAAGAAGTCAAAGCATTATCTTTGTTTGTTGCAAAAAGGATCCCATGGTTTGTGAAAGATGGAGGAAAAGGTGTGAAATCCAAAGCTACATATTCATCGGTACATAAAGAAAAAAAGAGAAAAACTACTTCTGCAGCTGAGAGTTCGGGTCTAAGAGACGAACCAGATGTTGAGGAACTGTTGAAGATATGGCTGAGGAGATCGAGCGTCAAGCTTTTGGTTCTGACAAAGTAGCTGAAGAAGTTCTATCATCGAGTACTGATTCAGAAGATAGACGAGCTGGTGAGAAGAAAAGAGAAGAAAAGTTAGAGAAGAAACGACAAGCTGAGTTAAAGTGCAAAGCAGCGGAACGTAAACGTAAAGCAACAGGCGAGGATGATACGACTTATGTTCCATCCGAGTCTGACACTGAATCTGTTCTTCATACTTCAATCAAGAAAAAATAGAGAAGAATGAAGCGACCTGCTGCTAGAGTATCTCCAAATGTTATTCTGAAGGAAACTGTTGCTGAGCCAATTGTTGAAGAAAATGTGGATGAACCGTCACAGCATATTCCGTCTCCACCACAACCTGTTCAATCAGAACCAGCTCAGCAACAACCTCAACCAGAGACAGCTCCTCAACAACAACCAGTTCCTCAACCAGAGCCAGCTCAACAACAACCAGTTCCTCAACCAGAGCCAGCTCAGCAACAACCGCAACAACAGCCTGCTCAACAACAATCACAGCCATCTCATCCGCAACAATCTCATCCAACACAGCAGCCATTTGAGTCACAATCATTTTTTGATGAGATTGGTTTAGATGATTTACCTGAAGGAGATGAATTTCGATTTGATGATCCAAGAGTTGATGATTTGCAAAAACAGGTTATGATGAATATTGTAAGGATAGCTGAATTACAAGAGCAAATCAATGAGCTAACTGCTGAAAAGCTCGAAATGCTGGAACGGATCGGAGGGTTGATTGTTGACAAACAGCAGTTAGAAGTGATGATGGCGAGTATTGTATCTGAGAATGAACGGTTGCGATTATGGATGGCAGAATACGAAGAAGAGCGTTTGATGAATGATAGAAGAATGGGTTTGTTTGAGAAGATTTTGGAAAAGAAATTGGGTTTGAATATTTCTGCTGAGATAGATGAGATAGAACGAGCAGAAGCAAGAGAGCGGGTTACCGAAAGAGAACGTTTATCTAAGCAACAATCTGACGCCCAGGGGAAGGGAAAAGGAAAGATAGTGGAGAAACCTGTGATTGACAAAACAATGCCAGAAGCTGAGTCTGAGCCAGTAACATGTTAGGATATTATTGTTTATAAAGAACCGAGAAAGTTTATCTTGATAGGACGACCAATAGATGTGGATATTGCATCGCTTGATATTACTCAAAGGCATCAGGATTGGCTGTTAAAGAAAAAGATGGTGAAAGAAAGTGAAGAAACAGCTGAAGAGATTGAAAAGGAAACAGAAGGAGAGGATGCTGATGTTGATGTTATGGATTCTAGTAGTTCGGATGATGATGATAATGTTGGTGGTTCTGGAATTTGTGTAACCGATTCAAATGTTAATGAACCAACAGATCTTTTTGAGTATTTTGATTATTCTGCGAATCAAACTACTGAAGAAGAAAAGAGGAACAAAGCCGATGAGTCTGTTGATGCTCAGCAGGCAGGAATTTTCATAGAAAATGTTATATCTTTTGTTCCTGTCGTGCCAAAGCCGTTTGTATTATATCTTGAGCATGACGTAGAAGAGGGAGAGTTTGTTCACAGCTACTCAAAGGAAGAAATAGCAGCAATTCTTGGCATTAGTGAAGAGAAGTTTGATTTTGATTTCGAAGACGAACTAAATGAGATAGATGTTTTTGAACCAAACGCATATGTCTTCGAAGACATTGAAGATGCAAATATGTACGATAATGTTGTCGTGGAAAGTGATTCAGATGACGATGCTAATGTTGCCGATCAGGGTACAGATGATTCCCCAACATTTACTGATTTATTCGCAACAGAAAGTTCAGAGATGTTATAGAGAAAAGTATCTGAAGATGCTAAAGAAAGAACCATTCCTCAGAAAATGTCTAAAGCTGATATTGCTAAACAAAAGAAGAAATGGTTTCGCGTGAATCCAGCTGAGCGTAAATTTAAAAGACCCCTAGCATTATTTACCAGAGATGCTGATATTTCTCTAGGGGATATAATGAGCTGGGGATGGATTGAAGAGCTTAATGTGTATGCGATAAAGAGGGAGTATGGTATCCAATACTTTAGATATTTGAGCGACATCAAAACATTGCCGTATTGGGATATAAAGGAGCTTGTTCAAACAAAGATGATAAATCTAAAGATGAATTTTCATGACCAAAGGCTTTGGAGATTGATTAAGTTTGAAGCTATGCATGGTTCTACACATTGGAAACCTCACTATCCTCATCGCATTATTAAAGATGATCCAGTAACGAATGTGAAAGATGTTACATTGATTGTGAAGAAGCCGCATGTGATGAAGAACATGCCTCTGATTAAAATGGACAAGATTTTTTCAAGATATTCAAATGGTGGCACTATGATTCGAGTAAAGGTGAAGCTGTTATTTGTGTACATCTAGATGATGACTCTTGGAAAATCACTGAGGAATTAACCGAAGCCGCCATAGCGCACAAACGAATATATGGTCTATGGCGAGGCATTCGAGTACTAGACCTGATGTGGCTAGTCAACTGTTCAAAGAAGGATATAGAATGTTTATTCTACAGTAAGATAAGTTTTGAAGATAAGGATCAAGAACAAACGCTTCAATTTCAAAAAATCATTAATGTGTGTTTTGCAAATGATATACATTCAGTTTGTGAACCGACCTCCTCCAACTGATCAAACTCCAATTTCTTTTGAGGAGCGTCGCAAGCCAGTAAAGAGATTTTTTGGACGTTAGAGTCAAATCTAATTGAAGTTTTTTTAAGACTATCTAGACTGCGACAACATCTAAGGGGAGTTTGTTGGTGCATAATGTCTATTGCCTACGTGTAGGATATGTCTGTAATGTTTATAGAGTTTACACATTAATGTTTATTTGTTAAAAAGTAATTTTTATATGTGTTATTACTATGCTTTGTACGAAATATATACATGTTTCGTATGAGTGTCTTATTCATATGAAACACTGGCCCGTACGAAATATAGTCATTTGTTTAGCACGCACTTCGGTACGAGTCATGTTGACCTATAAATAGGGAAGTGTTATGTTAGAACTAGTTAGTGATTTGTCAATTGGTACGGCGAAGCTCTGCCAGTTTGTTTACTTGCGTCTGTATTTGAACGTCATTAATACAACGGAAGCAGTTAAACAGTAAGTACTATCTTGTTTGTCATGTCTACCTCTCTAGCAATGAATTCCGCCTCTGCTAGTTGAGCGATATCAGGTTGATTGCTCATTTCGGGAGCTCGATCCCGTTAACAACACTAAAATGACAAACTTAGAGAAACTATGAAAAACTTGTCAATAGGTCACTTTCACCAAACTCATCAGCAATAAGTCTTCACCCAAGAAAACAACGGATTTAAAAAATTCTAAAATGGAAGTCATCCTCAGACACCCACATATTGACTTTGCTCAGATCAGATGATGAGATTTAAAGGCTCGAAATGGAGGATGCATATGGTCTGAATGTAGATGACCTCCAAGACTTGTTGAACCTTGAATTATAAAGGGATTTTGAAGACTTGATTTCCATTAACTTTGAATTACAGTTCAAAGGGTAAATTAGGGAAATGTTGATGAGAAATAAAGATCAGCAATAAAGAAGAGTTTTGGCATCCTCTGTTCTAGGGGAGATTGTTAGATCCATTGAACCTTATAAAAGAATAGATGATTGGAAAGCCAAAATGTTCTATTTCATCTGATCAACAATAAACAGTGCTTTGAAGATTCAACTCCTCCCAAAGGCAAAGACATCAGCATGTGCTTTCAAAGGTCTGTTAAGCTAAAGACTGTTGTACAAAGACTGTTGAATACAAGCTCTACTCAAAGGTCTGTTGGACCAATAGAGGTTAAAGCTCATCTGAGTTTCTATCAACAGATGATGGATCAACAAAGTTTATATTTTAATGTAACAGTATTTTAGCTTAGCAGATGCTAATTTGTTAGGTCGTTAGATGCCACTGTCAAGGTGACGTCAGCCTAGATGCCATAGTGGTTTGCTTTGTACTATATAGAGAACAGTGCATATACTGTTCTATTAATCACTTTCATTCTAACATTCTGTACGAACAAATTGGAGTGATCTTAGGCTAAGGGAGAGTTATTATATTTGCATGCATACATGAATCAAAGTTTACAAAAGCATGTTGATGAAAACAATTTTTCTATTGTTGTGATTTGAAAGTTTATTATTTCTGCTACACTATTTCATTACTGTTTATCTTCTTTCATTCATTTCCATCTTAAACAATCACAAAAATATCAAACTCAGATCCTAACAAAACTCTTTTCAATTGAATAATGCAAGGACATTATTTGGGGGTTTAATCTATATGGGATAGACTTGCTAAACTAGATTAATTCGCACAAACCAACGTGATTATATTTGATATTCCCGTATTTATGTATGTATGTATGTATATACATATATATATACATATATATATATATATATACATATATATATATAATAAGTAACAATATTATTTATTGATATATATACATGTTGTATGGATTATTTTTCCAGGGTACGATGGTCTCTACCGCGGGTGGCGGCATTTATGACGATGACGGCCCTATGGAGGTTGCATCGGATGACGAGTTCCCTCATGTTATTGAGATTAGCTCTAGTGGTGATTTAGAGCCAGACGAGGTTCTCGACTTCGGGTCTGATGGTGAGGACATATATGACTTCTAGCCGTTCGCGCTGCCCGACCCTATCATTGATGACGTCCACGTGGAGGATGATGTTTTAGCTGCACCACCCCAGCTCCACATTATCATATTCTTGGCCACTCCGATGGCGAGTATCTCATCAATGTTATACCCATTGCTGCTATACCACTTGCTATTGTCCCACCCTCTATCGACCTATCTGACAACAAGGACAAGGTCCCCATCTTCCACGTAGATCACCTAGATGAGGACCTAGGTGATGACGAGGTTCTAGATATCACTATTCTGGAGGTGTCGTCTCCCGTTGTTTGGTCAAGCAGTTTTTAGGCTGCAAGTCTCTGAATTTCGATGGCACTGGAGGTGCCATGGCATTTGTGCGCTAGACTGAAAAGACCAACTCGGTCATAAGAATGAGCAAGTGTCCTCCTGGCCTAAGGGTCACATATGTTACTGGGTTGTTCGTAGATGGAGCACTATCATGGTGGAACCTCCAAGTTTAGACCAAGGGGGAAGAGACTACTTATGTTATGACGTGGGAAGAACTCAAGGAGTTGATGAGAAAGAAATACTAATCAAGGGCTAAAATTCAAAAACTTGAGACCAAGTTTTGGAACTTGAAGATGATCGGAGCTGATATTGCTAGGTACACACAACGTTTTCATGATTTGTCAATAGTTGTTCCATATCTAGTGGAACTAGAGTTCAAGAGAATTGAGAGATACATTTGGGGACTTGCTCCTGAGATTTTGAGCATGGTTACTTCTTCTAAGCCTGCTGCTATTAGTGAGGTAATTGATCTGGTTGTTAGTCTCACCAAGGAGGCTGTTCGTTTAGGAAAGTTGTCGAGGACTTGTCCTAACAAGAAGGAGACTCATGTGGAGTCTACGAGTGATGGAAAACGAAAGTTTTTAAACTTTAAGAAGGGTATGCGAGCTTATAACAACAAACAATAACAACAACTCTAACAAGCAGAGAGAAGTGAACCCACCGAGGGAAGCTAAGGCTTCTACAGCAACAAATGAAACCGGTGGTAAAGGTTATTTGGGCTTCTTGCTGAAATGTGATAATGTAGATATCACCACTTGGGCCCTTGCAAGAATGCCAAGTGTGATAAGTGTGGTAAGGTCAGGCATCGCAAAGAAACATGTTGGGCAGGTACTGGACATTGTAATGGAAACCAAGGTGATAATGGTAATAACAATCAAGGCGGTAATGCGAACCAAGGAGGAAACGGTCAAGGTAATCAAGGTGGAAATGGAAGAGGCCAAGGTTGTTACAGTTTTGGAGATAAAGGGCATTATCGGAAGGATTGCCCGAAGGAAAACCAAGCTCATGGGAGAGCTTTCGTAATAGGAGCCAAAGACGCACGCAAGACCCTAATGCGGTCACGGGTACGTTCCCTATCAACCAACGTTTTGCATCTATTCTTTTTTATATTGGTGCCAACTTTAGTTTTATATATATAGAATAAATATATGCTTGGCTTAAAGTCGAGTAAACTAGACGTCCCTTATTCTATAGAACTTACAAATGGCAAACTAGTGGAAATGGGAGAAATTATTAGAGGTTGCACACTCGAACTTGGAGTGTAAAAATTTTCTATCGATCTTTTACCCGTTGACTTAGGTAGTTTTGACGTGGTTGTCGGAATGGACTGGTTGTCCGACAATTGGGTGGAAGTGGTTTGTCATGAGAAAACCATTCGTATCCCCCTACCAAACAGGGAGATGCTTGTTGTACATGGAGAAAAGCGTAAGACATCCCTACGGATTATTAATTTATGAAGGCGCAAAAGTGTCTCCAAAAAAGGTTGTATAGCCTTACTCGCCCATGTAGTCGACAAGGAAACTAAGGAGCCAAAGTTAGAAGACATCCCCGTCGTGAAGGAGTTCCAAGAAGTCTTTCTGGAAGACTTGCCGGGACTGCCTACACAACGCCAAGTGGAGTGTCGCATCGATTTGGTGAAGGGAGCGGCACCGATGGCGAAGTCTCCTTATTGATTAGCTCCGTCCGAGATGCAAAAACTATTCACTTAACTTCAAGAGTTGTTAGATAAAGGATTTATTAGGCCGAGTTTCTCACCTTATGGAGCTCTAGTATTATTCGTTAAAAGAAGGATGGGAGCTTTCGCATGTGTATAGTCTATCGGGAGTTGGATAAACTCACCATCAAGAACCGATAGCCTCTACCTAGAATTGATGACTTGATTGATCAATTGCAAGTCTCAATCTTTGTTGGTGCACAATGTCTATTGCATATGTCTAGGATATGTCAGTCGTGTATATAGGGCTTATATTTGTCATACATTTATGTATTTATTAGATGGCTCGTACGAGTGACACCTTGTCACTCGTACGAGGCACCACTCGCACGGGCCAACAACTTCACTCCTTGTGCGAGCCATGTTGGCCTATATATAGTAGAGCTTGAGTGTTGTGTCAATAGTTGTTGGTGTGTGGGTGAGGCAAAACCCTATCCGTTTGTTTATGCGCCTGTAACTTTCCACGTTTATTAATCAAAGAAGTAACGATGTTTAAGTAGTATACTTGATTGTTCATTTGTCAAACTCTCTAGCAATGAATTCCATCTCTTCTAGTTGAGTCAAGTCGGTCTGGTGCTCACAGAGGAAAGCCGGTCCTCTCTCACAATCTTTTATTTTAAAATCAACTTACGATCGGGTTACCATCAATTGTGGATTCAAGAAGAAAGTATACCTATGACGGCCTTTCAAACTCCTTATGGTCACTACGAGTTTCTTCTGATGTCGTTCAGCTTAACAAATGCACTGGCAGTGTTCATAGATCTTATGAACCGCATGTGCGAGTCGTAATTGGACAAGTTCATGATAGTATTTATTGATGATATATTAATATATTGAAGGTCGAAGGACGAACACGAGCAACACTTGCGAACTATTTTAGAACTTTTAAAAAAAGAACAACTTTATGCGAAGTTTTCCAAATGAGAGTTTTGGATTCGCGAGTTACAGTTTCTCGGACATGTGGTGAATGAGAAAGGAATTCATGTTGATCTATCCAAGATTGAGGCGATCAATAATTGGGAAGCGCCTAAAACCCTGACGAAAGTACGAGAATTTTTGGGATTAGCCGGATATTATCGGAGATCTATAGAGAACTTTTCAAAATTTGCTTCAGCACTAACGTCCCTAACACAAAAGGATAAGAAGTTTGACTGGGCCGAGAAACAAGAGGCAGCTTTCCAACTACTAAAAGATAAACTTTGTGGCGCACGTATTTTATCTTTACCCGAAGGTACTGACGATTTTGTGGTATATTGTGATGCATCACATCAAGGTCTTGGTTGTATGTTGATGCAACGAGACAAAGTCATCACGTACGCGTCTCGACAATTGAAGGTGCATAGGAAAAATTATACCACCCACAACCTCGAGGTAGGTGTGGTGGTATTTGCTTTGAAAATATGGCGTCACTACTTATATGGTACTCGATGTACAATCTTTATGGATCACAACAGTCTTCAAAACATATTTAATCAAAAGGAATTAAATATGCGACAATGATGATAGGTCGAGCTATTGAACTATTACGACTGTGAAATTAAATATCACCCATGCAAGGCGGACGTAGTGCCGGACGCCTTGAGCCACAAAGAATGAGTGAGAACTCTAATGTTGGAGCCTTAGAGATGACCATACAAAATAACCTTACTTCTCAGATTCACCAGGCACAGCAATAGGCACTTAAACTAGAAAACATACCAGCCGAATCATTATGTGGAATGGAGAATTAATGGTGCCGAAGGAGGATGGGACGTTGTACATTATGGGACGAATTTGGGTTCCATTCTTTGGCGACCTACGGGCGATTATTTTGGATGAAGCTCATAAGTCAAAGTACTCTATTCATCTGGGATCGGATAAGATGTACCAAGACTTAAAGGAATTCTATTGTTGGCCTAACCTTAAAGGCGACATCGCGACTTATGTCAAAAAACGCCTTACTTGCGCCAAGGTTAAGGCTGAGTACCAGAAACCATTGGGCATGTTACAACAACCCGAAATTCTCGTATGGAAATGGGAACAAATTTCGATGTACTTCATTACTAAGTTACCCCGAACCTCTAGAGGTCACGACATGATATGGGTAACAGTAATCGACTGACGAAGTCCGCCCATTTCTTACCTATCCGCAAGAAGGATAGCATTGAGAAGTTCACTGAGTTATATCTGAAAATTGTGGCACGACATGGAGTACTTATCTCTATCATATCGGACCGAGACGGTCGGTTCGTGTCAAGGATTTGGCAATCATTACAAAAGGCCTTTGGATCTTGGTTAGATCTTAGTACGACCTTTCATCCTCAAACAGACAAAGTGAACGAATGATTCAAACTTTGGAGGACATGCTACGAGCTTATGTGATGGATTTGGGTGGAAATTGGGATACTCACTTGCCTTTACTAGAGTTCTCATACAATAATAGTTATCACACTAGCAATCTGGCTACCCCGTTTGAAGCTTTATACGGATGAAAGTGCCGGTCACCACTATGTTGGGCGGAGGCCGGAGACAAGCAACTCATTGGTCCATAATTAGTCAAAGAGACTACGGACAAAATCTTTCAAATACGAGACCGTATCAAGGTGGCTCGTGATCGAAAGAAGAGCTACGCTAACAAACGGCGTAAACCATTAGTTTTTGATGTCAGAGACAAAGTTTTATTGAAAGTCTCACCTTGGAAAGACGTAGCTAGATTTGGTACATGAGTAAAGTTAAACCCACGCTACATAGGACCCTTTGAGATCTTGGAAAAGACTGGAACCGTAGCTTATAAGCTAAAACTACCGGACGAACTTAGAAGTGTACACGACACATTCCATGTGTCGAATCTCAAGAAAAGTCCTACCCAAGAGACAGTCATCATCCCAGCGGATGAGATTCACATCAATGACAAACTCCATTTTACTAAAGAACCTGTTGAGGTTACGGACTAGAAGGTCCACAAGACGAGGAGAAGTCGTATTAAACTAGTTAAAGTTCGTTGGAACTCACGTCACGGTCTCGAGTACACATGGGAGCATTAAGATCAAATCAAGTCCAAGTACCCACACCTATATCAAGACTCCCCTGCAACCGGTAAAACGACTTGAATTATGGGACGAAGTTCTCTTATCGGGGGAGAATGTGACAACCGGAAAATAAATGGTGAATCTGTATAACTTAACTATTAATTTTACATTAAATTTGCGTTCGTTTATGGCTTAATGTGTGTATGATTAGGTCATACAAAGGCTATAAATCTAGGCCATGTTTAAATTGTGTAAATGATAATGTCACATTCGTCATTTCACGAGAAAACAAGAAAATATGTCCCATATGTTGGCTAAAACGCTAAAACTCAGTAGTCACCTAAACACACTATTCATGCCAGCTGGTTCTAAAAACTGTCTGAACGAGCAACGAAGGGCAGGAAAGCATTTTATAGTTGAAATACAAACAAAAACCCCTAATTAGAGGCACCAAATGCTAAAACACTTTAACTTTCGGGGAAATGCGTAAACTTATCGTTCGTCTGATCCGCAATAAAGGGTATATTTTATAAATGTCTGCAACACTAAAATTCAGCATTTTAAAGATTGTAAGACTCATATATAAGGTTATACATCCTAAATAATCTTGTTGGGCTTATATAAATATAGGTTTACACATTAGAGCTACATTTGGGCTTTAAGGGGGTTTTGGGCTTCCTAGTGCCTTGTGGGCCTAGAGTTGTAACTGTTGAGCTTAGTGAGTAGTATAAATACATGTCTTAGGTAAAGGTTTAAGGGTTAGAGGGTTGTAATTAAAAACTTGTATCAGACACTTTTCTAGTGTATGCAAGTTGTTTTTAATTCAAGAGATTTTTCTTCTTCCTAATCATTATTTCCGCTACTGATTAGGTTTGCGATACCTGTTAGATCCGATTATCGGGGCTTACAATTGGTATCAGAGCCTGCTGTACAATACAGGCTCCAGGTATCGCAGATTGAAGAGCTGATCGGAAGTGGAGTTGCTGCTGTTTCAACCCGAATTACTATTCAGAATCAAAGAATTGTTGTGTTTGTTCGGAATCGCTACTGTTCCGAAGAACTCGAAGACGATTTGAAGATTTCAGATCTGCTACTGTGACGGATTCCGAAGAACTCGAAGAAGCTTCAAGTATTTCGGATTTGTTACTGTTGAAGATCCCGAAGAACACGAAGGAGATCATCCATCTCGGATTGACCCCAGACTACTGTTCAATCCGGATTGCTACCAATTCGGATTCGAGACACTGTTGGTGGTTATCAGTTGCTTGGAAATCGGATTACTGTTGCTTGGAATTCGGACTATTGTTGCTTAGAATTCAGACCACTGTTGCATTCGGATAAGGATTAGATTTCGGACTGATTTCATCCCAGATCCAGTCTCATTCCGGATTATTCCTGATTGCGGATTCATTTTGGATAAGTTTTTATTCCGGGTTCTCTTTATTCTGGATCAACATCATTTTGGATTTCTCATTTCGGATACACACTGCCTTTCTGATCATCATTTCGGATTATTCATCTCGGATTAATATCATTCTGGATCAATCATTCCGGATTCTCTTTATTTCCAGATCAATCATCTCGGATTTATCCATCTCGGATTCATCCATCTCGGATTTGTCGATCTCGGATTTGACCATCTCGGACTGATTTCGGATCTGCCCATCTCAGAGTTGACTATTCTGGACTGATTTCAGACTAATCACTGTTCATATTAAAAAATTTGAAATTAACTGAATTTAAATTTACTTGGTAAATTCTAATAAAGTTAACCATGATGAACGGCTACATGATAGCTCAGGATTTAACCAATGCCACTTTGGTTGCTCTACAATCACAGACTTTGGCCCTCCATCAAGAATTAGATCAAGTGATTGGCACTTCAACTAAAGTGCCCCGGCTGTTGTATGGAGATGAGTATTATGAGGGGAAGTTTAGATTCAAGCAATATTGCAAGGCCAAAGAGCCAGGAGTGTGGAGGTGTATTATGAATGGTCCGCGAACGATTGTCTATAGTACTGATCAAGATCCGGATACAAAGATTCCAAAGCCCAGTCACTTGTGGACCCCTGAAGATGTTAAAATCATTGAGGAAGAAGAAAAGGCCTCAGCTGTACTGGTAATGGCACTTGTATCCGACATTTCAATTGCGGTCAGAAATTGCAAGACCGCTAAAGAAGTATGGAGTGAAATGCAAAATCTCTATGAGGGAAACGCGGATATGAAGGCCAGCAGAGTAAATCAGCTGAATCAACAATCCAGCTCATTTAATCACATTTACGGGGAAACCATTAAGAACCAGATCTGGAGATATGTAAAGCTTGTTTCCCAGATGATATTAGCTGAGATTACTCTTACCAATAGTGCTATGAACAGACAGTTGTTAAATTCATTACCGAAGAGTTGGGATGCTGATGTTGGCATGATCAAGAAGACGAAGAATCTGAATGATGTCACTCTCACAGAAATGATAGCTACTATTAAATCGTGTGAGATCGATAACAAGCAGAGAGACATCAATCATCAGAGTAGATTGATGGCCGCCGGTATTACAGGGCAAAATGCAGCATATGTCGCAAAATCTGGTCTATAGCCCTTACAAGGAAATTCTCAAACACCGGGTAGCTCAAACGTGGTTTACAATCCTCTTGCCACACCACAGAAGACTCAGTACGTCTATGGTCTTCAATCTCAGACTCCCACTATGATTTCTGCTGCCCAAGTTCAGACACAGTACCATGCTCAGTATCCTAACATGGTGTTCAGTCCTTCCATTCCTCAAACAGTTCAACAAGACGGCATTCCTCAATCTGCTGCTCCAGCACCGGCACCTGCTCAAGCTGTGTCCAATTCTGCTTTTCTAACTAAGGAAAATGAAGAGAAATTGTCCATAGCTGCTTCAATGATCAACAGCTTGAACGCCTTTTTAGCAGGTGACCTGACTCCCCCATCCATTCTTCCAACTGAGGTAGTTCAAATAATGGAGGAGGATCTGGACGAGATAGATGTGTCCTGGAATCTTGCAATGGCTGCCTTTTATGTCAACAAGTGTCAAAAGAGGTATGGGCGACAACCATTGTCAAATCTGAAGACTAGTCTTACAAAGGATTAACTCAGATGCTATAGATGTCATGAGCCAGGACATTTTGCCAGGGAGTGCAAGAAGCCGCCATCTCGATATGTGTCATCCAAAGTGGCAGACATACAGAGCAGCGATAGACAACTGGTGCCAGTCTCTCCCTCAAAGTCTACTGCGAGTCCCTCAAGCAGCTTGGGCGGGAAATCAACAGCGTTGGTGGCACAATAGCACGAAGGATTCAACTGGGCAGATGCTGCAGCTCAGATGGAAACTTTGAATATGTCTAAGAACAGCAACCACTGCATGATGGCGCAGACAACTGAGACACCAGATCTTTCAGAAACGGTAAATCGAATTCTTTGTTCTAATAGTTGTCGTTTTAAATTATCACAAATGCGCGCCCATAATTCAACTCTTGTAGCTGAATACCAGCAAACTGCATCACAAAACACCGCCCTTAAACATAAGAACAAGCTTCTTATGGAAAAGGTCGAAGCTCAAAAACAAGATATAGCTCAGCTAAAGCTAGACTTGAACCAACAGCAATGTTGGGTATACGACTATAAGCAAAAATTAGCTGAAAAGGACATAGAACTTCAAGCAGCCTTAGCCAAGCTAAATTCCTTGACATGGAAGTTTCACGAAAATGAAATAAACATTAAAAAATTGAAACTTCCAGCAAGCTGGTCAAGGACTTGTGTGATCTACAGCTCAATTACCAGAAAAATCTCACAAAAGGTCTTGGGTACAAGAGGGCTCCTCCACCATATAATCATAACTATACAAGAATTGCTGAATCTGAGGCTGATCTAGAAAATGTAAAAAATATGATGTATGGTAAACCTTTAGATTATCTTTCTAAACCATGGAAGCCCTATTACCCAAAGTTCTCTAAACCAACTGAGTTCAAGAGGGATGATGTTTTCGTTACTTCCACACCACTTTCAAATGAATCTGGTGACCATCCTTCTTGTAGTATAGATGATTTGGAGAAAGTGACGCCTGAGGCAGAGGCAGCAACATCCTCCATAGAATCTAAAGGAGAAAATTCTTCTAAAACTGAAACTGACTTAGTGACCGATACTAACGTATCTACCTCATGTGCAGAAGAAATATTAGTTGAGGATATTACAGATGGTGATCAGGAGGAATGTCTGAATGCAAATTCAGACAATTTGGTTGCTGATTATGAATTTTATAAGCTTGCTTTTAACATTTTAAATCAATTTCTTGCTGAACAATTTAAATTATCAGGTAGTGTTGTTTGTGTTGATAACACAGACAGTTTTAATTCTGGTTTTTCATCTAATGCTGATGTTTTGAATGCTACTAATAACTGTGATAACTCTTGTGATGAAAACATGAATTTTGCTACAGGTACAGCATCGACAGATGATTCGGTTTCATCAGTTCCTACTGAAGAGACCAGAAGCTCTTCTCTAGAGGCTCCATCTGTTGATGCTAATCCCAGAGTTGACATTGAAAAATTCAACCAACAAACCTACCCTATGAAAATTGACGTTGGCATAATTCTAGAAGATTCGGGCGACTCAGCTTCTTCAAACCAAGCATAAGGGATTGATTCTGAAATGACAGATGATGAGCATTCTCTTTCTGCTGATTCAGATGCAAATCTTGAAACTGAATCTGAATCGGATTCTCAAACTTTTCAAAATTTAGAGATTCCATCTACTTGTAATGTTTCAAGCTCATCCTTTGAAAGTTCAGAAAATGATGTCCCTGCTGAGCCACCCGTGTCCTCTGCAGAATCTGGCATGAAAAGTGATTTGAAAAATAAGAATAAGAAACGGAGAACATGACGATCCAAAAAGAAGAAAAACAAACAGGCGCCTCCGACAAATGAAAAGGCAACTACTGAGTCACCTCTTCACTATGAGAAATTGAGCCACAAACTGAATCTGTTAAGCAAACAGCTGAACATAAATCAGTTAAAGTTGTGCCTAAGTCTACACATTCCAAATTGTCTAATTCAAATCACAAAACTAACAAGTGTGCTGATGGTTGTGCGCAGAAACAGCCAAGATCAACACCGTGCATCAGCTGTCAGTACCCGCAAGCAAGAAACTGACAGACAACTTGCCTAGAATTTCCCAAGCTGAACGAACTATTTTCTTCCAGAAGAGGCAGACATGTTTCAACTTGTGGATTTCCCAGGCATATTGCGCGAAATTGTCAAAAGGCTTTTACACCGTTTAAAACATTATACTCAAAATATCAGAAGGCTATGCCTAATCGCCTACCTCAGGCTCGATTTGCTATGGCTAAGTCTTCTGATCAAGACTGGAACATGGCCAAGAAACAAACTCACAA
Source organism: Scalesia atractyloides (assembly GCA_947069175.1). NCBI lineage: Eukaryota > Viridiplantae > Streptophyta > Magnoliopsida > Asterales > Asteraceae > Scalesia > Scalesia atractyloides. The sequence continues at coordinate 56,189,816 of CAMTDV010000029.1, forward strand.
ATCTACAAGACCTTCAGGTTTCCTGAATCCTTCTAGTACTCCAAGGACTGTGCAGAAGTCTGATTCGTTAACCTGGAGGCCTAAGATCTTGACCAAGATTCAGTCTTCTGCCCTTATATCAAACAAATCAAATGCATCATCAAACTCATCCTCAACTAATTTAATGTTCCGTGAGGTTACATATGTTGATGCAAATGGCATGCCCAAATCTTCAATGGCCTGGGTTGCAGCCTCTAACTAAAACTTGTTGAAATGTGTAGGAATAGCTCTGGCGAACTCTTGTCAGACTTTGGTATATTGACAGTGGCTGTTCCAGGCACATGACTTGGGACATCTCGCAGTTAAATGACATTCAGTTTTTCGATGGCGGGTTTGTCTCCTTCGCAGGTGGTGAGACTGGGAAGATCACTATGAGAGGAATAGTATGCAACGGAGCCCTCAGCTTTAAGAATGTGAACTACGTGCCAGATTTGAAGCACAGTTTTTTGAGTGTGTCTCAGCTCTGTGACAATCATTTGGATGTTCTCTTTACCAAGAAAGGGTGTCATGTACTGAAACCAGGTCTTATTATTCCGGATGATTGGATTCTTTTTAAAGCCGCACGATAAGGAAATGTATATGTCATCGACATGAACAAGGCTCCCTCTGACAAGCTCACTTGCTTATTTTCTTCAACAGCTGAGCATGATGCAATGTTATGGCATAGTCGACTAGGACACATCAACATGAAGAACTTAAATCGACTTGCAAAAGGTGGTTTAGTCAGAGATCTTCCAGTTCGCGATTTTATGTAGGTTGAAAAGTGTGAATCATGTGCACGTGGGAAACAACATCGGCAGCCGCATAAATCTAAAACCGCCCCTTCCACGTCTCAAGTCTTAGAATTGCTTCATATGGATCTTTTTGGTCCGACAAATCAGCTGAGCATTAGCGGGAAGGCATACTATCTGGTCATTATTGATGACTACTCACGATTCACCTAGGTTTTATTTCTGACACATAAAAGTGAAATTGTTGAGTTAGTTAAACAGTTCGTCACGCTTATGGAAAACTAGACAGACACCACCGTGAAGACTATTCATTGTGATAATGGAACAAAATTTAAGAATGTTACGTTAAATTCTTTCTGCTCCTCCATGGGTATTGACCGACAGTTCAGTGTAGCCAGAACTCTATAACAAAATGGGATTGCAGAACGAAGAAATCGAACGCTAATTGAAGCTGCACGTACTATGCTGGTTGAGTCCGAGCAACCTCTCATTTTATGGGCATAAGCAATCAATACCGCCTGTTATATTCAGAATCATGCCCTGATCAATAAACGACACATGAAAACTCTGTACGAAGTGGTTGGAGGTCGTAAACCTTCGGTCAAGCATTTCCGCAAGTTCTGATGCCCTTGTGTTCTCCTGATCATGGATGCTAAAGGGAAATTTGAGTCACACAGGGATCCATTCATCTTCATTGGATATTCCAAAAATACTTCATATCATAATAAGATCAAGAAAATGGTAGTTGAAACCTACAATGTGGGTTGGCTGGAGGAAAATCCCGAGGACACACGCATTGGTCCTGACTGGCTGTATGATTATTCCACCTTGTTTAACTATGTTGATGTTCCTTCGAATGTGTCTACAGGTATAAGCAAAATTTCTGATCTTCCAACGATGCCCATCTCACCCGAGGACGATCCTGATGCTGCACAATTGCATGAGACTTTAAAGAAGTTGAGTGTGGATCCATTTGGATTTAATGAGGCAATATCTACTCCTTCACTAGTATTGCAACATCAAGAAACAGCATCTGATCAGACTCCTCAGGATGATTCCTCTGAAGTTGAGGTTTCTAACACAAATGAAGGGTCTGCTCCTCCCGATGTCTTGGGTTCATCTCTGTTTCCTGAGCCTACACCGCCAGACTGTTCTGTTGATTCATCCGTCAATACTTCTACTGGTGCAACTAATGAGGGGGAGTCATCTGGATTGCTTCAGCTAGTGTTACCAACTTGCAAACAGATCTTCTTGTTCCTGCTACGCCAATACTGCAGCGTCTACAGCGTGATCATCCAATTGAGAATATTATTGGTCCTATTACTACTGTTGTTCGAACCCGCAGTCAATCAGGGGATATCAATACTTGTCTTTACTCTTGCTTTATCTCACAATTTGAACCTAAAAGTATTGATGTCGCTTTGCAGGAACCAGGCTGGGTGGATGCTATGCATGAAGAACTCAATCAATTTGAGAAGCTTGGTGTTTGGCAATTAGTGGAACTTCCTCAAGGAAAACATGCTCTTGGAACTCGCTGGGTTTTTCGCAATAAACAGGATGACACTGGTGTCATTGTTCGGAATAAAGCTCGATTGGTGGTTCAGGGTTTTCGTCAGATTGAAGGATTAGACTACGATGAGGTCTACGCACCGGTCGCTCGTTTGGAGGCTATTCGCATTTTCTTGGCATATGCATCTTACATGGATTTCACTGTCTATCAAATGGATGTCAAGACTGCTTTTCTCTACGGCACAGTGTAAGAGGAAATATACGTGGCACAACCACCTGGTTTTACTGATCCTGACAAGCCAGACTATGCATACAAATTGGACAAAGCTTTCTATGGGTTGCATCAAGCGCCTCGCGCATGGTACGCAATTCTGACAGAGCATTTGCTTGCTCATGGATACACTCGGGGAACCATTGATCAAACCATGTTCATCAAACGTGTTAATAACTACATTATTCTTGTTCAAATTTACGTTGATGATATCATTTTTGGTTCTACAAATGATGGTTTGTGTCGAAAATTTGAAGAGATTATGAAGAAGAAATTTGAGATGAGCTCATTGGGGAGATGACTATGTATTTAGGACTTCAAGTTCGTCAGAGCCCGCAAGGAATCTTGATTCATCAAGGAAAATATGTCCATGACGTTATTTCGAAATTCAAGCTTACAGACTCAAAACCCACGGCTTCACCTATTGCAGAACGGCCTTTGCTAAATGAAGACGCTGAAGGAACGCCTGTTAATCCAACCGTGTATCGGTCAATGATTGGTTCACTCATGTATCTCACTGCAAGTCGGCCAGATATCATGTTTGTCGTCTGCCAGTGTGCTCGTTATCAGGCTACTCCTAAACTCTCTCATTTACATGTTGTTAAAAGAATTATTAGGTACCTAAAAGGGGCACCATCACTAGGCCTCTCGTATCCTGAAAATTCTGAATTTGAACTGTATGCTTTCTCTGACAGTATTCTTAGAGGTACAGATAGGGATATGCGCTCAACTTCAGCTGGATGTCAATTCTTGGAAGACCGTTTAATCTCGTGGCAATGCAAGAAGCAACAGACGGTCTCGCTTTCTACTGCGGAAGCAGAAGATGTCGCAGCATCTGCTTGCTGCTCTCAGGTTTTATGGATGCAACACCAGCTTGCGGATTACGGTTTGACTTATCTAAACACCACAATTTACTTTGATAATGATGCCGCTATCCAAATCGTAAAAAACCCTGTTTTTCACTCCAAAACCAAGCACATAAATATCAAAGTTCATTTTATCTGTGATTGCTATGAAAAGGGTCTCGTTAAACTCGAGTAAATCCACACCGATGTAAACATGGTGGATTTGTTCATGAAACCCGTTAGCAACGCGCGTTTTCAAGTGCTTGTGGATCTTCTCAAAATGATTCGGTTTTCTAACTACGCATCCTCTGTCCTTTTTGTTTCGTTTATTGTCTTTCATTTATTTGTGTTTGCTTCATAAATTTGTTCATATATATACACAAATTTAGGGGGAGAAATATCTAAAAAAAATATTTGTTTTAAAACAGCTTTTGCAATGATTGGGAAATGAAATACTTTTTCGTGATAAAATGTCTGACTAACATATATAAGGTGTTAAGCGGGAAAAGGCTTGGATCGAAGGTGATATGCCGATAGGTCTAAATCTCAACCGGATAGTGTAAGCCAAATGATATAAACATAACGAACTATGTACTCAGTGGGTCACATACTTTAGGCGTATGATTTCATGGTCTTAAATCCTGTGTTGATAGATAGCCAACGTCTGAGGTTTCGGGTCTTCATACTGTTGAGTCATCCGGGGATATCTTGGCTGCCCTTCTGTTGCATCCAGATTATATGCAGACCTAAGCACAGTCAGGATATCTTTCTAAAAGAGCCAAAATAGAAGGGCCAAAACCTGAAAGAACGGAGATTTCTTCATGAGAATATTCCATAAGTTCCTACGTACCATATAAGGTATTTGCCTAACCTTCGTCAGATACTATTGGTCACTCTGCTGTACGGAAGTACTGACCTGCTCACTAATAGCCTGACGTTGTAAAAGATAAAGGATGACCTCAGTATACTCACCTGCTACGATGAATTATTGGGCTTACCTTGATCACAGGGGTATGTCATGGTATGGGACACACGGGTATCATAGTATAATACTACCTTAAGCGTATCATGAAGCTTGAACAGGAGGGTTGAGTTTTAGATTTAGATGGTCAAGTATATTGGCAATCGCTTAGACTAGTATGACCTAGCTCATACTGAAAAGTGTTCCTTAGTCAACCTTTGAAACGATTTGATCCTTAGCAAGGCTGTGTTTATGTTTGTGTTTGTGCTAAAATGTCTTATTTTTGTAGTTGGTAAAAGGTGGTTGGATGCTTGGTTAGTCAAATTGCTGATTTTTGGTTAGATGGTTTCTGTCAAGGGATATTGGACTGGTCTGCTGAGTTAAAAAGTTGGGCTAATCCAATAGAATTTCTGAGCGTCTTTAAAAATTGAAAGTCTTAAAAATAGAATTTCTGAAAGTCTTTAAAAAAGTTACTGTTTCGGATGGGGCCTTCAGCCACTTTCCGGATAGGCCCACTTAACTATCACTTTTCCGGATTGGGATTGACAAAAGTTCAATTCGGATCCTTTGGAACTCGGATTCCGGACTATGTTGGGCCCAAAAGATGTGAGGCCCAAGCCCATTCCGGAAAGTACTTAAGTGAATCAGAGATGTCATTTCGGATTATTCACAAATTTCCGAAATCTCTTATTTTCTGTGACTTTCTCTCTGATTTCCCACTGTTCATTTCGAATTTGTCTCTCGAATCTCATCCGGATTAGGTAAATAATGCTTAAAAATCATAAAATCCGGATGATAATCTTCATGTTTCATGCATTTCGGATGGCATTTTGGATTGGCCTTCAAAGTAACATGCATTTCGGATCTCATTCCGGATTAGATATTCAACCAAGTTGATGAACTCGGATTTTATCTCGGATAATCTTCATCCAGATTGATGATTTATCCAAAATGCTGTAGATTTGTTTGCTAATCCGGATTGCTGGCTCATCCGAAATACTATTGAAACCGACACGAAATATATAATAAACGCTCTAACGAAATAAATGTGTCGCCATCGGCAACGATCGCCTTAGCATCACGACACGGAGCATGCACATCACACGGACGACGTATGGTCACTCTCGACACGAAAATATATATACTCGGGTACTACGACAAAACTCTTAAAATAATATATTTTTAGACATGGGAATATAAATATATTTCAACACTCATAATTTCAGAAAGTATAAAACGATTTATTACTAAGTGCATATGCATATAGGTATACAAGTATACTAATATGTATAAAATACGTACAATAATGCACTTGGTAAAATTAAAAGAATTTAAGGAATGTACATGTACACAGATACATACAAATACGACATAAATACCAATAATAAAATATACAAAAATACAAGTATGTATACGGTATACGTATAAAATACTCAAGTACATGGTGATGTACTAAAATACACTCGTTGAAGTGTACACTCACAAAGAATACCGTACATGTACATCATCGTAATTACCATGTTAGAAATGAATATCTTCAACAAGTATATCTATACAGGGAATACACATATATTTGTGAAATAAATATACTCACTCGAACCAAACATATTTATACATGTGAACAAAGTTCACTAAACTCAAAAATATATATTGGCAGAATATATATTACACGTAACGAACGTATAATGTGTGTGGCACGAAGACGCTAATGGGCTAGGCCCACTCACACCGTGTGGATCACGGAGACTCAAATGGGCTAGGCCCATTCTCACTTGTGCAAGGTACAAAGGCTCTCATGGGCTAGGCCCACTCATACTCGTGCGAGGCACGAAGACTCACGATGGGTGAGGCCCATTCGTACACATCTTGGATAAAAGCAAACACACGAACCAAATGCCAACATATTAAAATACATAAGGGTTCCAAACATATAACAAATACAAATACAATAACGTTCAAGATGAACAACGCATACAAGGTCTAGAAAAGACCTAAGTGTCTAACGAGTTAGAGCACTTGTAGGTCGACTCGCGTATTTAGATTACCCAACCTGCTAGCACTTATACACGGACGCAATAGTGTGAGTTCATGTCCCCCTTTTCTTTTAGTGTTTTCGATTTTACAACTCTCGGGGGGAATACATGTGTCGATGGTATGGTTTAGCTATGGAAGGAAATATTAGATCATGTGCTAATAGGGTGTCTCTTAAGCACCATTAATCTTGTATAAGACCAAGGAACAAAGGGGTAGATCTATCGGGTACGGGCAAGCCCCACTCATGGATCCTTGTGTGGTCGCATGGAGTGCTTTTTTTGTCTCCATCGGGTGGACCGGTACTAAATCGTCTAGGGTTAAGTGCTTCCTATTTCGTTACACATATTAATATCCTTGCAAAACATTAATGATCATCAAGTTCATTGACGCTTTACATACCACATTCTTATATACGAACTCTCAAATGTTTTTAAGATCATTTATTATGCATTCAAAACACATGAACTCGCCAATTTTTGTTGATGTTTTAAACTTACATGTATTTCAGGAAATTATAGTGGATCTTGGTGTGGTTGGTTACGAGGTTTTCAAGGTTATCAAGAAGTCGATGTCATCCATATTTTGAAAGGTTTGGTATATATTCCGTCTTCAAACGGAATATAGGATGCAAAGCCTTGATGTTTTAAAAGTTTATTTCGACAAGTCTATTTTGTAAAACTTATTAACTCATGTTGTCTTTTATTATCAAACAACTTAAGACTTGTAATCTTTATTATGGCAATGGATGAACATCGTGCATGTTTTGTTTCATATAGTTATTTACATATATCGTATGCGATGAAAACTAATCAAGTTCACACCGCGCGCTTCCGCCTTTAAACGGGTGTGACATTGTTGAGGCACTTGCGAAGATGCCTAAATACGCCAAGTTTCTTAAAGATCTCCTGATAAATAAAATGAAAATTGAGGAGCTTTCTATTGTCACCTTGGATGATGATTGTTCGATTGTCTTGCAGAACAAGCTGCCTAAGAAGATGACCAATTTGGGTAGCCTCACCTTTCCATGCCTAAATGGAAATCTAACAATTAGTAGTCTCATGCCCTAATATGTTTATGCTCAGTAGGACCAAGGAGAGTTGACTCCTACGCGTAAGAGTATTCAACTTGCCGATTGTTCGGTTCGATTTCCTAGAGGTATCGTGGAGAACATGCTTGTGAAGGTTGACAATTTTTTTTCCTAGTCGATTTCGTTATTCTTGACATGGACGAATATTCTAAAGTTCCACTCATTCTAGGTCGTCCATTCTTAGCTACCGCATGAGTGCTCATTGATATTCTGATGGAAAGCTCACTCTTTGTGTCAACGATGATAAGGTCACGTTCGATATTCACGTTGCATGAAGCATACCAATTAGCATGATGACACTCTTGTCTAATTAGGTACACCAACTTGTCTTATTGTGCTCTGCAAATAAATAATTTTCATTATTTAACCTATTTAATACAGATAGCTATAAGAAAGTTATAATATAAATAATAAAGTAAACTACAATTTGAGTCTATGTTGTTAACATCAGTTGACACCATGAGTCCTTACTTTTCTTATTTTAACAATTAAGTCTCTTGGGTTTCTCGATTTTATCAATCGAGTCTTTGCTAATAGAATTGGTTACTCAACCATTACTTGCCATTGAAATATCTAAAATACCCTCATATTTTAAACCCATTTAATTTATGATTCAAGTATATCCCTTTTTTAAAACCCTAATTCACTACATATTGCAATCACTGTGGAAATCAAAACCAAGTACACCCTGTCAACTCATTATTTAATATTAAAAACAAACATATTGCAAGTTTCTTTCTCAAACTTCAAAAGCCCTGCCGACTTCTCTTGTTTCACATGTCCTGCTTAACCACAAAACAGATCAATAATTGGCATCATAGACAATTCCATATCCTTGTAATAGCCATGAAGGAAAAAGAATATACCATCACTAAAAACATTAAATAAACCAAACAATTCCCAACAACCTAGATGACAGTAGAGGAGGGTGTCGTGGATTATATTAAATTAGATTTGAATCCCTAATATTCTGCTTCATTTTTCCACAGTCCTTGATTTATTTGATGCTAAACGATGGAAAATGCAAACTCTTTTCACTTACTAATTATCTTGTTCCGATGCACCATCACAGAGCTCCGGTTCCGACGAACCACCGGCCATTCCATCACGGCGCTGTATTTAATTTTGATTATAAGTTTACGAATTTGAGGTTAATTATCCATTAAACACAGGTCTAAAATTAGGTCTTCCAAGGAGATCTGATGATTTTAAAGGCACTCTCAATCATGAGAGTATTATGAAAACGATTGCATCTATAAAGGAAGAGTTCATCCTAGCTAACATGAAGACAAATTCATCACCAAAATCCGACCTCCCGAAAATTCAATGTATTGTTGTAGCTAGAACTTCCTTCACCCAATCGGTACAGTTGTGACGGTGGTGGTTGTGGTTGTGGGGTGAGTCAAGGGTAGCGGCTGCAGTAGTGGTGGTTATGGGATTAGGGATGCTGGTGATGGTTGTAGGGAGATTTGATGATATGAAGATGAAGATGAGATGATTTTATGATATGAAGATGAGGATGAGATGATTTTATGATGTGAAGATGAAGAGAGAAGAAAATGAAGATGTGTCCCGTGGTCGGCGGCGGTTCTAGACGGAGGTTTTGGGGATAGATCAGTTTCGGCAGAACGGACATAGACGTTAGGCACAAACAGAATCAGCGGAAGCTTTTCATTCATTCATTCATACCGAAAGAGCTTACATCTGGTCTGGCTGGCGGAGTTCCTGGAGAGAATCCGCCAGCGTTTCCCCTCAAGGAACTTCAAAAACTTAAAAACAATGAACACACAACGCCTATATATAGACATGACATTTCGTGCGAATCAAGCCTGAGTCACTCGTATGAATATTTCATACGAGTAAGTGATTCGTACGAATCATACATGATTCGTACAAAACAGTACTTGTTCGCACTTGGGTTGTGTGTTCGAATCTAATCGAATACAATATTCAACACACACTCTATCTAGTCTATTCGCACAACGACGACCATAAAGTGCATCAACAATTTCCCCTTGGATATCACTGTCGAAGCTTGAACTTGAAATATTGAGAGCTGTGTTTGAATATTCTACAACTTCAATCGGGTATCTGTTGACATTGTAATTCCCCCTTGATTGAAGATCCGGGTTTGCATTATTTACGTTAAACACCATTCCCCCTAAAATAATTTTCTCCAGAAATTAATCTTCAGGCTGTTGGTTGCATGGTTCAGAAACCTCCTCTGATTTGCTTGATCTTCAAATTTTCTCGAACAATCACCAACTTGTTATTAAACAATGTTGCTTTTTCTATTTCGACATTTAAGGATATCCGCGTTCGGTTTAATGCACCCCCTTGATGCTTGATCCTCTGATCTTCAAAACCCAACTGGCAATTGACAGAAACTTCAAAGAACCACACGGAAAAACTTCAAACCGATGAGTATCCGCAAAGATATTTTCAATCAGCAAATCATCATAAACAAACTAACTGGTAACACATCGAATCTGAGAAACATTCTTCGGCAATCAGAATCACATTCTTCCTTTTTAGTCATAATAACAGATGTATAGCTATCTCCGCTGGAATAGGGCACTGAAAACTACAAGACATCTGTGTTTTCTGGCGGTTAGTCCGAAAAACAGTTCATTTGCAATGTAGAGTTAATGATAGAATGACGTGTTCACATCCATGCCGTCGTGTGTGCTTCCACTTCCACATCGGGGATCAGGTGGTTAGCCCTTGAGCATCAATCTGAAACATGATCTGAAAATTCTGAACATTCTTCGATCACCCATTCTGAATGTGTAGTCTATTCATCAATAGACATGAACGCTATTTCATCTCTAATGAACCTTCGATCTTCTATGTTTTCCAAATAATCTGCGGTCCGAACCACCCGGATACTGTTGCAGCGTCACGAATTTCAAAAATATCGGAATTTTTATGAAAATTTTTATTCCCCCTCATTTTTGCAAATTCTAACGTCGAGTTCTTATGGGAATGCGGATTATGGTGGAACTGCAGCATATGATATCACAAATTTTGTCGAAAATTTCCCAAAATTTGCAGTTTTGACCAAATGCTGACTAAACGTTAAGGCACAATAATAATCACTACACCATATGATCAACATTTTGCGCAGGTATCAGTGACTATCCCAAAATCTTCATCCCATTGCGATCGTATCATCAAATTTGTACGTTGAAGCTCTAGACGGTGTCCCCGAACAACCCGAATTTGACGTTAAAATCTCGAAAAAAATTGTAATCACCAAATTTTTTCTAGACACTCGTCTCGTCAATACGATCAAAAAATGCCTCTTTATTTTTGTGCGAAGCAGGTGTTTCGTACGAAATATGTTTCGTATGAATCATGTTTCGTACGAATCATGTTTCGTACGAATCATGTTTCGTACGAATCATGTTTCGTACGAATCATGTTTGTACGAAACTGATAACGTCTTTCGAACTAGAATCTTCATTTCTTCGAATTTTGACATGATTTTTGCACATATCTGATCGAAAATCAGTTTCTAACAATCCTATGTATCAATTTCACATTATGTCCGTGGATTGTCCGTTTATTCGATGTTTTACGTCCAAAACCCCTCATACGTCCAATAATCATGAGCGTAGGTGATTCATCAACTGTTAGGCTGAATGAATCGGTACCGTAGCTCTGATACCAGTTGTGGTCTAGTGGTCAGCGGCGGTTCTAGACGGAGGTTTTGGGGATAGATCAGTTCCGCCAGAACGAACATAGACGTTAGGCACAAACAGAATCAGCAGAAGCTTTTCATTCATTCATTCATACCGAAAGAGCTTACATCTGGTCTGGCTGGCGGAGTTCCTGGAGAGAATCCGCCAGCGTTTCCCCTCAGGGTACTTCCAAAACTTACAAACAATGAACACACAACGCCTATATATAGACATGAGATTTCGTGTGAATAAAGCCTGAGTCACTCGTACGAATATTTCGTACGAGTAAGTGATTCGTACGAATCATAAATGAGTCGTACGAAACAGTACTTGTTCGCACTTGGGTTGCGTGTTCGAATCTAATCTAATACAATGTTCAATACACACTCTATCTAGTCTATTCGCACAGTGACGACCATAAAGTGCATCAACAGAAGATGTTGGGAGATTTGGTTTATAGATGAAGATAGATTTGATGGTTTTAATAATAATAATAATAATAATAATAATAACAATAACAATAACAATAACAATAACAATAACAATAACAATAACAATAACAATAACAATAAAAATAACAATAACAACAACAACAATGCAAAAGACATAGTTACTCTTCGAATTTGATTTAAAAAGATAATTTCACCCTGGTCAACTAACCTTTTTCATTAACAAGGACTCACATGAAAAAAATGAACAACCACAAGAACTTGATTTTTGAAAATAGAAAAATTGGTGTTATCAAGTGTTAACCACATACATTCAAAAAAAATTTACTCTTGTTAATATAATATTTAACCTAATTGTATCTTAGGACCGTTCGGGATGACGTTTAAGTTCCGGTGATATCTTGACCTAAGTATAATGCACAGAATTCATTGTTTTTAGGCGAGTACACAAGTTTTATTTAATTTTAAATGTTTTCATTCATATAATCAGTTTTACATACAACTTTTCAGTTTGACAGAGCTTCGTCATCTGAATACAAAAGTTACAAATGGCAAGGTCCCTCCTCCTATTTATAGACATGTGAGGAGACCTTCGGACGGATGACCTTGTCTATGCGGATGAGTCTCAACCGTACGAACCAATACATACTCAAACAAAAACAAATCTAACATTATCAAAGCCTTGTTACAATAACACGACACGATGACATAGGCAGCAGACATTATGCACCAACAGACTCCCCCTTGGATGTTGTCGCAGTCTCGTTTAGTCTTCAAAAAACCTTCAAACTCTATCACCCAAAGAAATACTTCCTAACCCTTTAATGTTTCAGCTCGAAGTATGACATTGGTGTTTGATCTGTTGCAGGAGCCCACTTCAAAAACTTGTATCTTGAAATAGATGCTTTCTTGGAACATTCAGCAATCCTTTCTTCATTTCTAACATCTTTCAAGAACTCTTTCCTTTCTAGATCTCTCTATTTCATCTCCCACATCTTTCCTAAATGAATCTCATAAGCATAGCAGACTATTATAACACTTTGGTACTGCATTGCTTGCACTATCAATTCAAACAAAGACAATCAAAATTTTGACACTAAAAATTTGATATGGATGACACTAATCTCATGTGAATGAGCATAATTTGGTGCGGATTAGTTCTAATGCGAATGAAAAAATTTGGCACGAATGAACATCTTTTGGCATGAATTAGCATTTGGAACAAATCAAGATTTGAACGAAGGACATATTTGGAACGAATGAACCTTAAACCATGAATGACCATGTTTGATACGGATGAACTTCATCCGTGCGGATGAACTTCATCCGTACGGACTAAACTTCTCTGTTCCAAAATCTGAATTCAATTCAAACTTCAATTCTTCAATTCTATCATGTTTTTCAAAAATTCTTGATTCTAACATGTTCAGATAGTGCTGATTAACATATTTCCTAATTCAATTTTAACATTTATCAATTACAACCTTGTAGATCTGGATTTTATTCAACTGTTTTATTGATTTGTTCAATTAAGTCCAAATTGATGATTAATCAGTTCAATTTAATGTTCACTAATGTTTGTATAACATTCAATAGTGTCTCAATTTGTCCAAAACAACTCGAAATCCTCTCAATACCTCCAGATCTGCATACACATGTCAAAAAGAACATGAATCAGTGCATATTTCTTTGTTTGAATTTTTTCACATACCTATGTTTTTTTACGAATTTAGTTCCTAAATCATACATATTACAAAAGAAAAGCATACCTATCTTTGAATTCTCATCCTTTATTCTATAATCCAAATCTACATAAGCAAAGCATACGAATTAGAGATTCTCTCTTTTTCCCATCTTATATGTTGTTCAAATCAACACTAAGATTTTATACTTTGGAAAAATAATGTTATGATTCAAACTTTTTAGAAAAACAGATCTTATTGTGCTGATTAGAAGTTTTGAACAAATAAGGGCTTTTTCGTGCGAACCAGGTTTTAAATGCATGAATGAATTGGTTCGTTGATGGGTGGTCTATTGGACAACCCTCAAGTGCTTTAAAACGGTCAATATTCCGCACTTAATTGAGTTAATTAGTAGGATTTGATAACTATGGTGTGTATGGCTTTGCAGGTACCGAATAGCATAAATAAGCGATTTTAACGTGCTTTGATGGGAGCTTGTACTTGGCCAAAAGAAGGTGGAGACATGGAGAGTTGACAAGAGAATAAGAGTGGAAAAGCTGATGACCACCGTAGGCTACGGCAGGCGCCGTAGCTTCGGTGATGTCTGATCCTTCTATGCACCGTAAGCCAGACGTTTAAGACCGTAAGGAGATTGCTGACCACCGTAAGCTAGGGTGGGCACCGTAGCTTATGATGGTGACCTGCGAGAAAAGTGTAACTGCCCTTTTTAAGTCGATTTTCAAAGGTTTTTTGGGTTATCAATCATTGGAGACCTTTTTTCAGAGTTCTAGAGGTGAATTTGAGTGTACTACTTGGTTCAAGAACAATTTCTAACATTTGTTTAGTGTTTATGATTCGTATGAATATGGCATATGATGATTTGCAAGACTATGAGTGGCTAAACTCATTGTGATCATCCTAGGTTGAAGGTTTGCTTGAAACATTTGTGTTTTTATCCATAATTTCTAGAATAATAGAATTGCAATGTTTGTAGTTTATTATGGTGTTTGAATGTTTGTTTGTAAGTTATTGATTGATGTTTTGAAATTAGCCTTAATTGTACGTTCTTGGTGTCATTGACAATCGAGATGTTACGGGAGGGTTTAGGGTGTGATATTGGTTAATTGGTCATCGGATAACAACCTCGCATCTATATAATCCGAGTACTTAGTTCTCTTTCATCATGAACAAATAGTCATACATGAATCATGTCTATGTGATTCTTTCTAGTTGGATTTAAACACGAATGAAGCTTAGAATGATTACTAGCTCCTAATATGTTTTTAACAACCAATATTTGAATTGCAATTTCTTTAGCTAATTCTAATTTAAAAACCAAAACACTCAAAAATCTTGAATTAATTTTCTTGTATTTTAGAATAATTAGTCATTTTAGTTTAAACTTTAGATAGCACATATTCCACAAACTCCCGGTGTTCGATACCCACTTACCGCTAACTATTAGTAGTATTTGGATTAAATTTACCTGAGACTATGACTTCACATCAAATTTTGACGCCGTTGCCGGGGAGTAGTGCGCAACGTGTGTTATCTTTGGTAGCTTAGCTTGTTATTTTTCGGGTTTATGCTAGTTGTGTTAGTGTGCAGGTATTTACAGGTGCATGCATACTAGAGGCTCTCACAAGCTATCACCATTAGCATTTAATCCGGAGATCGAATGAACTTTGCGAAGAAACATGGTTTATTACGAGAAAATAAAATCAGTGGTTCACCAACAAAACCTACAACACCAATTTAACCGATTAACACAATGGATCCATTACTTCCCACTACAAGTCAAACAACACCATCCACACCTCCACCAATTCCTACCACCCATCCTACTTTAACACATGAAGTCAACCCAACCAACACCACATCATCCGCAACTACCCAAACCAGACTTGTTCCCATTTTTAGCCCCACATCAATGGTTCCACCTTTTTCATCTTTTTTCCTGACTTCCGGTCAATCATCTTCCACCCAACAACCACTACTAAATCCATTTCCACCAAGTTCAACCATTGTTCATACTACTTCTACAATCCAACCACAAAACCAACCGGGTTTTCATTATCCATCTCCTCAGTTTGTGCAATCTTCGGGTGTAAGAGGAGATGGGTTTGCTGACGGGTATAAGGAAGAATTTGGAGGATACGAAGAAGAGGGGTATTATTACGGAGGAGATGGAGGTAATTTGGGACCTCAAGGTGGAAAGGTTTACCAATAGAGACAACAAGTGTAACAAATTCAAAAAGCGGTTAGGCAACCAACGGGGGTACAACAGATTCGTCCGCAAGGGCCACAGTTTCAACGGCCAATGCCTCTACAACAAGTTCAACTTCAACATCAACAACCACAAATGCAACAACCTCAATACCAACAACAGTTTGCACCTCAAGGACTGAGGCAAGGCCAAGCGGGTCGACCGAGAGTACCATTGGGTGCTCCGCGAAGACATCACCGAGAGGTGGTGAGGGGGATTGAAGCGCATTTTAGGCCCGTTATCACTAATAACCCTTCTCCGGTGGTGATACCTCATCACCCGGATGGAAGGACTGAGGTTAGAACAACCGCACTTCAAAGTTTGCCGAAGTACAAAGGGCTAGCAACGGAGGAACCGTACTTCCATTTGGAGACATATGATTCTATTTGCAACACTATTGGAGGGCAAGGTTTTTCTTCGGATAATGTTAAGTTGGTACTCTTCCAATTCTCTTTGGAAGACAAGGCTAAGAGATGGTTTCATACTTTACCATCCGCATCAATATACACATGGGCCGACATGCAACAAAGGTTTTTAGAAGAGTTCTTCACGACCCAAAAGACTAATGAGGCTAGGCGGAGTTTGAGAAGTTTTCAACAACAACCGGGAGAGATGTTTCATGATGCATTCGAGAGGTTTAATATGATGTTGAAAAATTGTCCTCATCATGGAATTGCACTTTGGGAGTTATAGGATGCTTTTCATGAGGGGTTGAGTTCGGAGGATGCTCGTGACTTAATGTCAATTACTAATGGTATGTTTGGTACAAATTTTGAGCAAGATGATTGGGCATTTTTGGAGCAAATGGCAGTCACGTCTAAGAGAAAAGTGAAATCTTCAAGAAGGGCAAGGCACGTTATTACAAGACCTCAAGTTTATGTGGTAGATGATGGAGGGGTACAAGCAACTAATCAGGATTTGTACAAATTGTAATGAATTGGGTCATTCAGCGAATGTGTGTTTAGTGGGTGTGCTTGAAGGTCAAGTAGAAGAGGTGAATGCTATTCAAGGGGGTGGTCGTAATTTTAACATGAACTCGAACACATACCACCCCGGGTTAAGGAACCATCCCAATTTCGTTATGGGAATCCAGCGAATCAAGCCAATCCAAATTTCCAAGGAGCTCAAAGAAATTTCGTTCCACGCCAAAAATATAATCAAGGTAATTTTAGAGGTGGAAATAGTCAAAGCTACCAAGGGCAATTTCAACAATCGGGTTACCAAAGTGGTACCACGGGTCAAACTTCATCAAGTCGGAATGAAGTTATAGATACGCTACGGATGATGCAACAAGACACGCAAAGGAGAAATCAACTTGATGAGGCTCGAATGCAAAAGGATGAGGTTCGTGACAAAAGCATCCAAACATTAACTACTCAAATGGGTCAACTTGCAACCGAGGTAGCGGAGTTGAAAAAAGGTAAAGGTCAACTTCCTAGCGACACTAAGGTAAAGCCTTCACATAGTTCTTCACGCAATATTCCTATTAACCACGTTAGTGTCTTAAGAAGTGGAAAAGAATTTTAGGCAAACTTGTCACCGGGTTCGGTTGATGGGGTGGTTGAAGATATTACGGGAAATGAGAGTGATGAGGATGAAGTCTCACCGTCCATTGTGTCTAAGGACCCTAATGTTGAAAAGGTAATTCAAAAACCGGGGTTGGATGAAACTATAAAAGAAATAAACAAGGAAGGGAGACCAAGTCATGTCCCATTTCCATCAGCTATAGTTGACCCGGGTAAGAAAATTTTCATTTCAACAAGGGGTCCTCCAAAAGAGGAATTGTGGGATGTTTTCAAACAAGTTAAAGTAAATCTTCCCTCACTCGATGCAATTAAACAAGTATCCGCTTATGCAAAAATTTTAAAAGAATTATGCACCCAAAAGAGGCAACAAAAGAAAAAATTGCCTAAGCGGGTTGACTTGACCGTACAGGTAAGTGTGGTGCTAAAAGGGGATCTTCCTCCCAAACTTCAAGATCCAGGAACACCACTAATTAACATTCAAGTTGGAAATTTTCCAATGTCAAAGGCGTTACTAGATCTTGGAGCAGAGTAAGTATTTTACCGGGGGGTTTATATGATCAATATGACTTTGGTCCAATAGCTCGGGTTGCGACAATGGTGGTTCTAGTCGATTTATCTCATAAATTACCCCGAAAGATGGTTCAAGATGTCATAGTGAAGGTTGATGAGTTTTATTATCCGGCAGACTTTTTGGTCCTAGATTTCATCTGCGAACCCAAAACAACAACAAAATGTTATTTTGGGTCGGCCATTTTTTAGCACCGCTCATGCCATGATTGATTGTCAGCTTGGTATGGTTGACATGACAATTGGCAATAGATAAATGATATTGAATGTTTTTACTAACACTTCTAACTATATTGGTGTTGATGAGTGTTTTATGGCAGATTAGGTTGATGGATGCAACCCGCACGAATATGAGGAAGAGTGTGTAGATGTTTGTGTTTGTGATATTTCTAAGTAGGTATATGCATTGCGTTAAGGATGGAGGAAAAAGATCAAGATGCTATGGCGGTTAGAGATGGTCAACCGCCATGGACCCATCAGTTCGAGAGCCTACCGGTGGAGATTAGTTCGGGCACGAAGCCATCATTAGAGGAGCCACCAAAGTTGGAATTGAAAATTTTGTCGGGCCATTTAAAGTATGCATTTTTATGGGATAATGACACTTTACCGGTCATTATTGCTTCTAACTTGGAGACAGCCCAAGAGCACGGATTGTTGATGTTGCTGATTTGAAAGGAATTAGCTCATCAATAGTCATGCACAAAATCATCACAACAAAAGATGCGAAGCCGACTAGAGAGGCTCAAAGTAGATTGAACCCGAACCTATGAGAAGTGGTAAAAAAAAGA
This sequence comes from Scalesia atractyloides, assembly GCA_947069175.1. Classification (NCBI taxonomy): domain Eukaryota; kingdom Viridiplantae; phylum Streptophyta; class Magnoliopsida; order Asterales; family Asteraceae; genus Scalesia; species Scalesia atractyloides. Next base: position 56,208,254 of record CAMTDV010000029.1, read on the forward strand.
GGTAATTAAATGGTTAGACACATGTATAATCTATCCCATATCAGTTAGTGCTTGTGTAAGTCCGACCCAAGTGGTGCCTAAAAAGGCCGGCATTCAAGTAATTTAAGACGAAAATGGTGAACAAATCGCCACCCGACCGGTCACCGGGTGGCGTGTTTGTATCGATTACCGGAAATTGAATGTCGCGACTTCAAAGGACCATTTTCCATTACCTTTTATAGACTAAATTATTGAAAAATTATCGGGTCAAAAATATTATTGCTTTTTAGATGGGCATTCGGGGTATAACCAACTTGCCATTCACCCGGATGACCAACACAAGACCACTTTCACGTGTCCGTATGGCACTTTTGCTTTTCGGCGAATGCCAATCGGTTTGTGTAATGCCCCAGTGACTTTCCAACAATGTATGATGAGTATTTTTTTGGACATGGTTGGGGAGTCACTTGAGGTATTCATGGATGATTTCTCCATTTTTTGGCACAACTTTTAAGTCTTGTCTCAACGAGTTGGAAAAAGTTTTAAAAAGGTGTGTCGAGAAAAACTTGGTGCTTAGTTAGGAGAAAAGTCATTTCATGGTCCAAGAGGGCATTGTGTTGGGTCATGTTATTTTGAAATGGGGGATGGAGGTGGATAAGGCAAAAATTTGGGTAATATCATCTTTGCCTCCACCTAAAAATGTTAAAGGGGTAAGGTCATTTTTGGGACATGGGGGATTTTACTGGCGTTTTATTAAAGGTTTTAGTGTTATTACTAAACCTTTATGTAATTTGTTACTAAATGATGTACCTTTTGACTTTACTAATGAATGTTTGCAAGCTTTTACTTTCTTGAAGGAATAGTTGGTGAAAGCTCCCATTTTGCAACCGCTAGATTGGTCAAAGCCGTTTGAGATTATGTGTGATTCTAGTGACACAACTATTGGAGCGGTCTTAGGTTAAAGAGTTGATAAGAAGCCGGTGGCCATGCAAGCAAGACATTGTCCGAGGCGCAACTGAATTACACCACAACTGAAAAGGAATTATTAGCAGTGGTGTATGCTTTGGAGAAATTTCGGTCATACATATGGGGAAGCAAGGTGATTGTGTATTCGGACCATAGTGTGGTTCGTTACTTGATGGAGAAGAAAGATGCAAAGCCCCGGTTGATCCGTTCGGTGCTTTTATATAAGAAAGGAAGTGAAAATGTAGTGGCGGATCATTTATCCCGAATTCCGTTGGAAGAGGTCGTTGATACTAGTGAAATTAATGAACGGTTTCTCGATGAGCAAGTGTTGGCTGTATCTACTTTTGTTGCACCGTGGTACGCCCATTATGTGAATTATTTGGCTACGGGTGTTATTCCTAATCATTGGACGAAGAAAAGGAGACAACAGTTTATGGTCCAAGTCAAACAATATATTGGGATGAACCGGACCATTTCAAAATTGGGCTCGATCAAGTGATTTGGAGATGTGTACCTAAAACGAAAGTGTCAGAAATCTTAACTCATGCTCATTCATTCTCTTGTGGGGGGTTAGTGGTCACAAGACGGGATATCGGATACTTACATGTGGGTTTTATTGGCCGACAATTTTCAAGGATGCGTGTGAGTTTGCTCAGAATTGTCTTAATTGCCAAAAAATGGGAAGTATTTCGAAAAGGGACGAGATGCCAATGCAACCCATTTTGGTGGTTGATATTTTTTATGTATGGGGTATAGATTTTATGGGGCCTTTCCCGAGTTCGAATGGGTTCTTGTACATTTTGGTTGTGGTGGATTATGTCTCAAAATGGATTGAAGCCATACCAACAAGAACTAATGATCATTCAGTAGCATGTAAGTTCGTGCAGTCGAATATTTTTGCTTGGTTTGGGATTCCGAGGGTTGTAATCTGCGATGGTGGTTCGCGTTTTAAAAATTTTTTAACTTCGGGAAATTGTTGAAGAGGTACAATGTGAATCACCGAATTGCTACGCCGTATCATCCACAAAAAGTGGACAAGTTGAAGTGTCCAACTGTGAAATCAAAGAAATTCTAATGAAGACGGTGTGAATGGATAGAAAGGATTGGTCAGGCAAGCTGGATGATGCGTTGTGGGCATACCGAACGGCTTATAAAACTCCCATTGGTACAACTCCTTACCGGTTAGTTTATGTGAAAGGATTTCATTTACCGATGGAGTTAGCACATAGGGCACATTGGGCGATTAAAACGGTTAACGAGGATTATGACGAAGCGGGTAGAATTCGGAAGCTACAGTTGAGCGAGATAGAAGAAATCTGAGATGAAGCGTATGAGTGTGCGGCGGCATATTAAGATAAGCTCGAAAAGGTCCATGATGCAAAGATTCGGAAACGAACTTTTGAAGTGGGCCAAAAGGTTTGGTTGTACCACTCAAGATTGAAGCTGTTTGCGGGAAAGTTGAAGAGCAAATGCATGGGTCCTTATGTAATCACAAGAATAGGTAGGTTTGGAGATGTAGATATTATATATGTTCATACTAACACAAAGCAAATGGTGAATGGGCATCGGCTCAAACCGTACTTGGAAGGGAACGACATCAAACATCTCGAGCTTGACAAGGTGGGCTACATTTTACGCCCATTGGATGCGGATTAAGCATAAGAGCCCAGGTTTGGTAGTGTAAATATTTAGTTTAGTAGTTTAGTTAGTTTGTTTTCAAGCAATTGTTCGTACTCGTTTTGACTTGTGTTTGAAACAAGTGTGGGGAAGTTCTTATGAATTTCTCAAACATAGTGTTGAGGACAACACGGGTCTTTCGAGGGGTAGCATAATATTTATGTTTAAAACTGATAAAACAATTTCAAATAAAGAATGCCCAGATACCACCATAGGTTACGGTCCCCGCCGTAGCTTACGGTGGGCCTCAAATTTGCTTACGGCACCAGGCGTCTGTCTTACAGTCTCACTTTTAACCAGTGACCACCGTAGCTTATGGTGGCCACTAGGCGTGGGTCCACCGTAACAGCAAGGAAATTACGAATTTTAACCTAAACCACGTACTTGCTGCACACACCCTAGCCATATATGTTTCTTCTTCTTCCTTAAACCCTTTCAAGAACACCAATTCCCAACTTCACCATTTTTTCATATCTCACCAAATCGAGTGATTTTGGGTCAATCATGACTAAAATTTCACAAGGATTCTAAAATTGTGCTTGCATTTTGAAGAATCCAACGTTTGGGTGGTCGATTTTAGACATTTGGGTCTGAAAATTTTGGGGGTTCTTGGTGGGTTTTGGTTAATCTTGAAGTTCTTAGCATTATTATACTCCACAAAGCAAAGGTATGCATTCTTTTACATTATTGATGTTGCAGTATGGAATTGTAAGTGTATGTTACCTTTGATTCCACACTTGCTTGTAGTTGTTATGGTGAGATGAACTTGATGGGTTTGGAATGGTTGTGGTTATGGAAGCTAAGTCATTTGATAAAAACATGATTTTTGGGCAGAATTTTACTAACCTAGGGAAATATTTTCAAATTTTTGCAAAATGATAAATATCATATTTAGCTTATATCCACAACCATAGCGATAAGCAAGTGTGGGGATGTTAGGGGTTAATGAGAAGAGGAATAATTTGTGCTGATTGTTGTTATGCATTGTAGAATTAACATGGGTCGTAAAGGCAAGGAGAAGGTTGGATCCTCAAGTAATCCAACTCAACGAAAAAGGAGGTTGGTTTTGCAAAGCGATGTGGAAGAAGAACTGTGACATTTGTGCCTTTTCAATCATTGCACAATTACAAACAATTTCGTATTCAATGAAACCCTATGTTCTATTTCCAAATATTTTTGTATTCAATAAATCTTGTATTTTATTGATGAGAATGCAAAAATGTCAATCGTTGCACAATTTCGATCATTTCCGTGTTCGTTAAAGCGTTTTACGCATTTTTGCGAAACGTGTAACCGTACAACCGAACGAACCGGCATCCATGACATTTTTAGGTATAATCAAGTTACACATGTCTTAACACCTTTATATAACCTAAATATTAGGTTAAAGGGGTTAAAAATGGCAAAAAAGTAAAAATACAAGTCCAAGGGCCAAAATGTTAAAAAAATAATAAATATTTTTGCTATTTCACCAAGTTTGCCACTTATCTCCAATTTCTGACACCTAGCACTCACTTTGCCACACTTAATATGGTGTTGACACATGTTACGACACTAATCCACACTTGAGGACACTTGTCATCACCTCCTTAATCCTAAAATACTATAAATACCCCATGATTCTTCCATTTTTTTCACACCACTTCAAAACACTTCAAAGCAAAGTGTGAAGTTCTTCTTTCTATCCTTCTTGGAGCTTTTTTCTAGCCTTTGGAAGCCTCCTATCTTGAGTTCTGAAAGTGTTCTTCAACACGAGTAAGTACTCTTCCAAAGTTCTTTCTTTTTTTAGCTATTTTGAGCTAAAAGTCGAACAGTTTGGCTTCCTGATTAACTTTTGGTTCTGACCATATTTGGTCCAGTCAAAGTTCAATCAAACTTTGCACCGTGATCGTAATCACAAAGGTTATAATCCCTAACGATTTCACCTTCTGATTACCACGTTTACTAGTCGAAGTGATGAGCCAAAGTTTCAGTCAAAAATGCGCATGATGTGCATTTTACGACGAAACTATTTTCAGGTATCAAAACACCAAGTTTTGATACCAATCAGTTTTATAAACTTAGTTAGACATATTTTGACATGTCTAACTCGTCACTACTAGTTTAGTGCTTATTTAGGGTCGTAAGTCGAGCGGTCTTGACCACCACTTTGACTTTCGAATCCGACCCGTTTGGTCGATCTTAGGATCCGACCAAACACATATTTGTGACCATAGTTGTATAGAGAATAACCTACTGAGGTTATACCTTATGATCACGTCGTTTGGTTAGTGTTATGATAAGTCACTTCTATGGTCTTAAAAAAATATGACCAAAACGCCCTTTTGCGCATAAATCTAATTTAAACACATGTAACCAAATTTTTAACATATAAACTGATGTTAGAACATTTTCAAACATGTTTGGTCATTTAAGACTTATCATAGGACAATCACGCGTTTACACTAATGACCCGTTAACGTAGCGTAAACTACCTTAACGAGTCATAATGGGTCAAAAGCACTTAGGATCCTTTCCAAATCAGAATGTTAAGTTTGTTAAACCATATCACATGAGTTCCAACACTCATTTGGTTTATAAGACTTCATTCTATCTGATCTACCGTATGTAGTCCCGACACGCTAACATATTTATCTGACACATTAGGACTCGTTTGAGCTTTGTTTATTCCGTTGATAAAGAACACTTTCGCAATCCCATGTGAGTACATAGTCCCCTCTTTTACGTTTTCAAATGTTTTGGGGTGATTTAATGTGCTAAACTATTTTTTCGAATCTATATATTTACTACGCAAGGCTTATGTGAGTACATAGTCCCCTCTTTTACGTTTTCAAATGTTTTGGGGTGATTCGTATGTGCCTATAATTATTTTCAAGATTTTAAAACAATATACATGGTTTATATATACAAAATTTTTCAAAGTGAGTACATAGTTCCCCTCTTTTACATTTTCTAAATGTTTTGAAGTGAGTCATATGTGCTAAACTATCTTTTCAAATCTACGTATTTACTGCGCAAGGCTTACGTGAGTACATAGTTCCCCTCTTTTACATTTTCTAAATGTTTTAGGGTGATTCATATGTGCCTATAATTCTTTTCAAGATTTCAAAACAATATACATGGTTTATATATACAAAATAATTTTCAAAGTGAGTACGTAGTTCCCCTCTTTTACGGTTTGCAAATGTTTTGGGGTGACTCATATGTGCTAAATCGTTTTCAATTTTTAAAAAATGATGTATATGGTTTATATAAAACAATACGATTTCAATAATGTGAACAACTTGTTGATGCGTTATCCATCACACGAATGACATTCATTAGCTTTGGCCGAGCTGACCAGTAGTATGTTATGGTACCATAGGACTGACAATCCCACTATCAGACTGTACACTGGATTTGGTGGAAGTTTTGGTAATGACAGAAACTGTTTCTGATTAACAAAACATTTGTTGATTTGTTAGTCTAGTTAAAGAGACCCTTTGGTGGTCTATTAAAGATACCCGTTGGTGGTATAGTCAACACAGGTTTGAATGTATTCATTAAAGAACGATCAAAGGTTTTCACAACTAAAAACACGGATGATTTTGTACAATCGGTTTATGACACGGAAGATTGATTTATAACACAGACGAATGGTTTATAACACCGACAAATGGTTTATAACACGGACAAATGGTTATGAACAATGTCAGGCAATGATTTTCACTTAAAGATATAAACCATACGAAGTTTTCTTTTGAATCAATCCATTACAAGTTTTTTACAAAAGAAACGTTTTGGTCAAGATTCATGGCTATAAGTGTCACACCCTCAATTTCCACTTGCGGAGTTTTACCGAGAGGCGTGTGATAAACCAGAATCTGAGACACTTGTAATATCGAACGACTCTATATCATTTATTTAAACGTTTTCCAAAAACATTTGTTTAACCATTCATAGTTATTTTCAAATTATCTTAGTTTCAAAGTTTAGCGGAAGCATTAGTTTCAAAGTTTAGCGGAAGCATTAGTTTCAAAGTTTAGCGGAAGCATTAGAGTAAAGTAAAGTAACGGGAGCCAACATAAACGCCAAAACCAAAAATCCCAAACAATATTCGTAAATAAGACTCGATAAAAATGTCTTGATCAATGCAAGTGAGTGCACCTAGCGCTCCTAGCGTCCTGAGAAACATGTAAAGAAACAAGTGTCAACATTAAAGAAGAGTAAGTTCACAGGTTTTTATAAGTTGACAAGTTCGGTTAAATGTTTGCTTTCCCCGTTATCCCTAACCCGGGATAACGATATAGTTCCATTATTCCTAACCCGGAATAATAATGTTGGTTCGTAATTAAGTTCAATTTTAATATGTAGGTAGCGAGCCTAAAGTTACGTCACATAAGAGTTCGCGATCGAAGCTGACTGTTGTTGCCTCAGTGTTGCTAGGTCTATCACTAACCATGGCGAAAGTTAGGCCAAATTAATCACCCGTTGACCATACCCGGTCGGCTAGCGCGACTAGCTCGGGTGGGGCTTGTCGGGCCCAGTAGTACTACTTATAATTTCCCCGCTATCTAACCCAATACTAACGATCCAAGAGTTTGTTGAGGACTTCCGTGATATAGCTACTTAGTGACCATAACGTACATTAACATTAACTTAGTTACCGAGTAGTTTAACGACGTTAATTCCGCATAACGTAAAAGATAGAGTTATAGAGTGTATACATGTTTCTCCCTCTGTTGTTTAAAACCGGATAAAATAGGGGCCGTGAACTCACCTTAAATTGCTCGGTTAGAGTAACACAAAAGTAGCAAATGATGGGACCGCTAATCGCGTTCTAACATGTCAACAGATTTAAAGTTAGTGTGTGAACACACTGATACAAAACCCTACGCATAACTTACACACAGTGCGGCACACGTAATAACCAATTCGAAAACACAATCATGCATGCAAAGTATCATCATACCAAAATAATGATCAAACCAACTTGTCATAAACACAGATTAACTCATACAACACTTTGGTACACACAAACACAAGTTATCATGTTTCAGCTTGTACGCTCATAACTGGGCTGTTTTCGAGGATTTTTATAAAATAGTTCCAACGTTCCAAAAATTCCAAATTTTTTATAGGAGGTGTCAACTAAACTTTAGAATTTTATGTAAACTTTTCAAGTCCTAACGCCTTAATAATTATTTATAAACATTTATATACTAGGCTGCAGTCAGATTCGTCGCTTTCTGACTGCAGTCCACGGGAAAAATTATTTAAAAATCATCGTTCACCCAATTAACAAAATTCCAGTGGGAGTTTTCCGGAAATTCCCGTCTCCAGTTACTGTACAAATTTCGTGACCCAACCCCCTACAGACTATGAGATCCGACTCAATAAACAACTAGCAAATTTTGCAGAATTTACGCAGCTTCAGCTGCTGCACTAAAATACCACTTAAAAATAGCAAACGACCTCAGAAAAATATGAATCCGGGGCCATTAGAAGCGTTTTTCAAAAATACACGTTTTAGGCTTCAGAAATTTGACTTGTCGATAAATAATGATCAGGTTACATCCAATTGAAGTTGGCTGTAAATGTCATTCAGCAAACAGTTTTCGACTTTTATCGCATTAGAACATGCTTAAACGATCATGACTCTTAATAACAAAGATTAACAACAGGTTTATTTGTCAAATCATCATGTATATCAATATTCATGCAAACCCTAATTATATAACATGATCTTTATCGCCAAAACGCAGCTTATGATTTTAGTATTCAACATAACATCAAAATCGCAAAGATTCGCACAATCATCCGAACTAATCATAAATCACAACACTTTTCATACTAATAATCCAACCATTACACACAATCATGATCAAGATTATACAAAGCCTAATGTGAATTGCAAAACAATTAAGCCCTAACCTTGAAACGATGATGATTAGCGAACCGGGACAAGATTGGAATCAATCCGGAAGTTGGAGACTTGTGATCGTGAGAGAGGGGGGGCTGCCGTCGGTTCTCCTAGGGACTAGGGTTTGTTTGTTTTTTTTAAACTATAACATGCATACAGACAATTATATAGCACAAGGGAAAAGAAGGGGAGGGGGTGGGTGCGCGACCGCAAAGGGGGGGGCGGTTTGGGTAAGTGGCTTGGGCCTCAAGTTTAGGTTAGTTCCTTGGGCCGCAAGGAGGTGAGGTCGATACGTTTCGCGGCTCGGTTCGGTTCGGCTATTTATTTATTATTTTTTTATAACTAATAATCGCGAAATCAAAGCGTGATACAATAATCTACAAAATATACAAACGTTTAATAACACATAGCACGTAATTCACCCAATAAATTCACAAAGTTAGCGTAGTTATTGCGAGCGTATAATTTAATTCTCCGAATTAAATCAGCGTAGGAATGAATAACCGTGAAGTAGCGCGTTAAGATACCGGAAAAGCCGGGATGTCACATTATCCCCATGTTGAAAGAATTTTCGTCCCGAAAATTGAGTAAACGCGGTTTAGAATGCAACGAACAAAGATTCAGTTTGTTAGCAATGGTACAAGAAATTCCCAGGCTGTCATATCATCCCCAAGTTGAAAGAATTTCGTCCCGAAATTTAGTTGGTGGTAACGTCAGATTGCTGCTCAGCTGCAAAAAGGTGTGGGTATTTGCTTTTCATTTGGTCCTCTCTTTCCCACGTGAACTCCGGTTCACGCTTAGAGTCCCAACGAACCTTGACAATCGGTATCTTGCTGTGCCTTCGAGTCTTAATCTCACGATCCATAATCTCGATAGGTTGTTCCACAAAATGCAGTTGCTCATCCACTTGAATCTCATCCAATGGAATAACTAGGGTCTCATCTGATAGACACTTCTTCAGATTGGACACGTGAAAAACGTTGTGAACTCCACTGAGTTTGGCAGGAAGGTCTAATTGATAAGCTACGGGCCCGATACGCTTTGAGATCACAAATGGGCCTACGTGCCGTGGGTTTAGTTTGCCTCGTTTCCCAAAACAGATTACACCCTTCCAGGGTGACACCTTCAGTAGGACGCGGTCCCCTACTTGAAATTCGAGCGGTTTGCGTCGTTGATCAGCGTAGCTTTTCTGTCGATCTCGTGCCGCTGCCATGCGGTTTCTGATTTGCACAATCTTTTCAGTAGCCTCAAGTATCAACTCAGGACCTGTGAGTTGACTGTCATCGACTTCTGCCCAACAGACCTGTGATCTACATTTGCGACCGTATAATGCTTCAAACGGTGCCGCTTGAATACTCGTATGGTAACTGTTGTTATACGAGAATTCCACTAAAGGCAGATGGATTTCCCAACTGTTCCCGAAGCCTACCACACATGCCCTAAGCATGTCTTCCAAGGTCTGAATGGTCCTTTCACTTTGACCATCCTTCTGAGGGTGATAAGCTGTGCTCATATCTAAGCGTGTACCCAACGCTTTCTGAAGTGACTGCCAAAAGTTGGACGTGAAACGAGCATCTCTGTCTGAGATGATGGACGTTGGCACCCCGTGCCGAGAAACTACTTCCTTAACGTAGATGCGAGTCAACTTATCCATCTTATCTGTTTCTTTGATCGCTAGGAAGTGTGCAGACTTAGTTAGACAGTCCACGATTACCCAGATGGTATCGCAACCACCCGGAGTTCGCGGGAGTTTAGTGATAAAGTCCATCGAGATCTGATCCCATTTCCACACTGGGATCTCAGGTTGTTGAAGTAGCCCTGATGGCTTCTGGTATTCCACCTTCACTTTCGCACAAGTCAAACACTTGCTCATGTAGGTGGCTATATCCGCTTTCATGTTGGGCCACCAGTACGCGGCTTTAAGGTCTTGATACATCTTATCCGAACCAGGATGGACAGAGTATCGGGATTTGTGAGCTTCGTCCATAACTAGCTTCCTGAGGTCTCCGTAGAGAGGTACCCATATACAATTCATGAAATACCGGGCACCATTGGGTTTCACTTCCCAATCGCGTTCCATCTTTCCCACAGATTCGACCTTGATGTTTTCTTCCTTGACTGCTTCTAGCTGCGCGTCGCGTATCTGTTCGGGTAACCCAGAATGAATTGTGAACTGTAGTGCTCGTACCCAACATGGTTTCAAGTGCTTACTGAGGGCATCAGCTACCACGTTAGCTTTACCCGGGTGATACCGAATGGCACATTCATAATCGTTCAGGAGTTCGACCCAGCGACGCTGTCGCATGTTCAACTCCTTCTAGTCAAAGATATGCTGGAGGCTCTTGTGATCCGTGTAGATTGTGCACTTTGTTCCATATAGATAGTGTCTCCAAATCTTAAGTGCAAACACAACTGCTCCCAATTCCAGGTCATGTGTTGTGTAGTTTTTCTCGTGAACCTTCAACTGTCGGGATGCATACGCGATGACCTTATCGCGTTGCATGAGTACACATCCCAATCCATGAATAGAAGCATCACAATATACCACAAAATCATATGTCCCCTCTGGCAAGGACAAAATGGGCGCACTGCAAAGCTTCTGTTTCAGCAATTGAAATGATGCTTCCTGTTTGTCACCCCAAGCATACTTAGTGCCCTTCTGGGTGAGAGTGGTAAGCGGTTGTGCGATCTTGGAAAATCCCTCGATGAAACGTCTGTAGTAACCAGCCAAACCCAAAAATTGGCGGATTTATGTCGGTGTCTGGGTGCTTCCCAGTTCTTGATAGCATCGATCTTGGCGGGATCAACGTGTATACCTTTTTCATTCACGATATGCCCGAGGAACTGAACTTCCCGAATCCAGAAATCACACTTCGAAAACTTGGCATATAGTTTCTCCTGTTGAAGTAGTTCCAGCAATAATCGCAGATGCTCAGCATGTTCTTCTTCACCCTTAAAGTAGATGAGTATATCATCGATGAACACGATGACAAACTTGTCGAGGTACGGCTTACACACGCGGTTCATGAGGTCCATGAACACCGCGGGTGCGTTGGTGAGACCGAAGGGCATGACCAAGAACTCATAATGCCCATACCGAGTACGAAATGCCGTCTTGGAGATATCCTCCTCCCTGACACGTAACTGGTGATAGTCGGACCGTAGATCGATCTTGGAGTAGTAGCTTGACCCTTGAAGTTGGTCGAAGAGATCGTCGATGCGAGGTAATGGGTATCGGTTCTTGACGGTAACCTTATTGAGTTCCCTATAGTTGATGCACATGCGGAAGGTCCCGTCCTTCTTCCTGACAAAAAGGACCGGAGCTCCCCATGGCGAAGTACTGGGTCGGATAAATCCTTTTTCCAACAATTCTTGAAGTTGGGTAGACAGCTCTTGCAGCTCTGCTGGAGCTAGGTGGTACGGGGCCTTGGCGATAGGAGTCGCATGGTTCGCCAATTCGATTTCAAACTCCACTTGTCGATGTGGTGGAAGACCAGGTAACTCCACTGGAAACACATCGGAAAAGTCACGGACGACGGGGATATCTTCAATCCGCTTCTCGTCCTTAGGCTGCTCGGTGACCAGTGCGAGCAAAGCGAAGGAGTTCTTTCTCCGAAGATACTCCTGAGCTTGCATGTAAGAGATTATGTTTGTGACGACGCCTGCCTTCTCGCCTTGCACCATAAAGACTTCGTCGTTAGAGAGCGGAATACGGATAGCTTTCTCGAAACAGAGAACTTCAGCTCGGACGTCGGATAGCCAGTACATTCCGGCTACCACGTCAAAACTACCCAGGGTAGTTGTCATCAGATCAATGTTAAAGGTGTGACCTGCGAGTTTAAGTTGACAGCTGGTTACTAATGGGTCACATCTACAGATTTACCATCGGCTAGTTCTATGACGTAAGGGGTCTCTAGGGGTTTAGGTGTGAGATTTAGGTTCTTCCTAAAAGACTCAGATATAAAACTCTTATCCACACCCGTATCAAAAAGTACAGTAGCAAAATGATCGTTAAGAGGAAACTTACCGGTGACCACATTCGAGTCGTTTCTGGCCACTCCGCGGCCCAGCGTGAATGCACGACCTTTGGCACCTCCTGTGCCACCTTTTCCATTGTTGCCATTGTTGTTATTGTTGTTGTTGTTGTTGTTGTTGTTGTTTTTGTTGTTGTTGTTGTTGTTGTTGTTCTTGTTGTTGTTGTTGTTGTTGTTGTTGTGAAGCTGCGGGCAGTCTCGCTTGAAATGGGCAGTGCTACCGCACTGATAGCATCCCCGGTTATTACCTTGTTGTTGACCCTGGTGCTGATTCTTATTTTGTTGAGACATGATTTCCCCGCGACAATCCTTTGCCGCATGTCCCGCTTACATCGCTGGCAGCGATTTCCAGCGCAAGGGCCATGATGATGGAGGTTACAATGATTACATTGCGGCTTTCGACCCGCATAGCCGCTTGAGTTCTGGGTGTTGTTGGCAGACTGATTATTGTGACCACGATTGTTGTTGAAATTGTTGGACCGCTTCTGGTTTCCTTGTTGTGGCTGGGCTGACGAAGACTGTCGAGCAGGTGAGTCTTCAAATTTTCTTTTGTTATCGGGGACAACTTCAGTTGCACCCCGAGGTGGCAACTTCCTTTGCTCCACCGCCTTATCGGTGAGTTTATGCGCCAGCCTAATCGCTTGATGCTCCGTCGTAAGGTTGCTAGACATTACCATGCCCTGGATCTCAGGGACCAGACCCCCAAGATAAAACTCAAGTCGTTTTTCGACGGTGTTAGCCAGATCGGGACATAGGAACACCAGATCATGATGTTTGGCCTTGTACGCTTCAATTTCAGACCCTACCATCTTGTGGTTCCATAACGCTTGCTCCAACTGCTGAACTCTGTCCCGCAGACAGTATTCCTCCTTGATTAGGGCCTTAAACTCGGTCCAGGCCATTGCGTTCGCCGCAACAAGTCCACGTGTTTGGACTTGTGCGTTCCACCAGGTTAATGCCCCATCTTCCAACGTTGAGGCAGCATACTTGACCTTATTGACTTCAAGGCAATTGCACATCTCGAACACCGATTCAGACTTTTCAATCCAACGACCAGTCCTATGGGTCCTTCCGCACCCGTGAACTTGCTCGGTTTTGCATCAAGGAACATATTGTAGGGGTTAAGACCCCCTCCTGCTGGTGGGTTTTGAACACCTGCCAGAGCAGCATTCACGTGTTCTTGGATTAATGCGGCCAATTCTTCAGGTGACATGTTGAGGTTTCCGCGACGTCCAGTTGCCATTTCAGATAAACTATAGAAAACCAAGCGGAGGTTGGCGAGACGAGTTAGTCTTCTACGTCTCCATCTTCCAAGTCGCTATCGTTGCCGTCATCCTCTGCGGCATTTTCAGCTTCAACAGCCGGGTCCTGTTCCGGCTCTTCTTCCACCGGATCCTCCTCCGGGTCTTCCTCTGGATCCTCCTCTGGGTCTTCCTCTGGATCATCCTCTTCCTCCTCTACCAGCGCTGGAGGGGCCGGTGCTGGTGCGGGTACTGGGATAGGTGGTGCTTGGTTCTGCTCCAGTTCGTGAATCCTCCAGCTGGACTCAAGAACTGTGTCAGCTGACGTATCAGCCATCCCTTAGCTAAAATGTTTCAAACTCTCTTATTCTCATATTGCTCTTCCTCGAGCTCTCAAGTTTTACCAGTCAGCTAACGTATCAGCCATCCCTTTGCTTCGATAGTCTCCTGCATTCTCTCCAGCTGTTCCAGTTGTTTCCTTAACACATTTCAAATTAGATCGTCCCCCACTCCTAAAGAGTTGACCGGTTCGACCGGTACAGCGGTGGTCGGACGGGAGGACGACTCCCCTCCTAGAGCGAGTCTTTTCCTAGCAGCTGAGCGTGTCTCCATGCCATGAGGTGGTGAGGGTTCGACCATGGGTGCCTTCCCCGGCGCCTTTGATTTTCGAGATTTGTCGGATGATGATGATGACATTGCCTGCTGGGTTGGTGTAGTTAGTTACGGTTGCGTGCATCACAATATACATATATATCTCACATAAAGCAATTGTAGTATAACACATACAAGATATCATAGTTCGGTGACAACTAAGTCTAGTGTCGTGTAACAGCTATAGTTTAGGTCTACTTTTAATGCAAACCTGGTTCTCTATAGCTAGAGGCTCTGATACCAATCTGTCACACCCTCAATTTTTACTTGCGGAGTTTTACCGTGAGGCGTGTGATCAAACCAGAATCTGAGACACTAGTAATATCGAACGACTCTATATGATTTATTTAAACATTTTCCAAAAACATTTGTTTAACCATTCATAGTTATTTTCAAATTATCTTAGTTTTAAAGTTTAGCGGAAGCATTAGTTTCAAAGTTTAGCGGAAGCATTTGTTTCAAAGTTTAGCGGAAGCATTAGTTTCAAAGTTTAGCGGAAGCATTAGAGTAAAGTAAAGTAACGGGCGCCAACAAAAACGCCAAAACCAAAAATCCCAAACAATATTCGTAAATAAGACTCGATAAAAATGTCTTGATCAATGCAAGTGAGTGCACCTAGCGCTTCTAGCGTCCTGAGAAACATGTAAAGAAACAAGTGTCAACATTAAAGAAGAGTGAGTTCACAGGTTTTTATAAGTTCACAAGTTCGGTTAAATGTTTGCTTTCCCCGTTACCCCTAACCCGGGATAACGATATAGTTCCATTATTCCTAACCCGGAATAATAATGTTGGTTCGTAATTAAGTTCAATGTTAACATGTAGGTAGCGAGCCTAAACTTACGTCACATAAGAGTTTGCGATCGAAGCTGACTGTTGTTGCCTCAGTGTTGCCAGGTCTATCACTAGCCATGGCGAAAGTTAGGCCAAATTAATCACCCGTTGACCATACCCGGTCGGCTAGCGCGACTAGCTCGGGTGGGGCTTGTCGGGCCCAGCAGTACTACTTATAATTTCCCCGCTATCTAACCCAATAATAACGATCCGAGAGTTTGTTGAGGACTTCCGTGATATAGCTACTTAGTGACCATAACGTACATTAACATTAACTTAGTTACCGAGTAGTTTAACGACGTTAATTCCGCATAACGTAAAAGATAGAGTTATAGAGTGTATACATGTTTCTCCCTTTGTTGTTTAAAACCAGATAAAATAGGGGCCGTGAACTCACCTTAAATTGCTCGGTTAGAGTAACACAAAAGTAGCAAATGATGGGACCGCTAATCGCGTCCTAACATGTCAACCGATTTAAAGTTAGTGTGTGAACACACTGATACGAAACCCTACGCATAACTAACACACAGTGCAGCACACGTAATACCCAATTCGAAAACACAATCATGCATGCAAAGTATCATCATACCAAAATAATGATCAAACCAACTTGTCAGAAACACAGATTAACTCATACAACACTTTGGTACACACAAACATAAGTTATCATGTTTCAGCTTGTACGCTCATAACTGGGCTGTTTTCGAGGATTTTTATAAAATAGTTCCAACGTTCCAAAAATTCCAAATTTTTTACAGGAGGTGTCAACTAAACTGTAGAATTTTATGTAAACTTTTCAAGTCCTAACGCCTTAATAATTATTTATAAACATTTATATACTAGGCTGCAGTCAGATTCGTCGCTTTCTGACTGCAGTCCACGGGAAAAATTATTTAAAAATCATCGTTCACCCAATTAACAAAATTCCAGTGGGAGTTTTCCGGAAATTCCCGTCTCCAGTTACTGTACAAATTTCGTGATACAATAATCTACAAAATATACGAACGTTTAATAACACATAGCACGTAATTCACCCAATAAATTCACAAAGTTAGCATAGTTATTGCAAGCGTGTAATTTAATTCTCCGAATTAAATCAGTGTAGGAATGAATAACCGTGAAGTAGCGCGTTTAAGATACCTGAAAAGCCGCGATGTCACAATAAGGTTTTTCACAACTCTAACCAACTTGTTTTAGTTGGATAATTGTATTGAAATATCAAACACTTTTATAACGAGGTTTTCACTTAACGACTCTTGTAGTCGGACGAGGTGTTGCAATATGTATACAAAGCCACGAATTCGACACACTCACAAAACCTATGTACTCGCCAGCATTTTTATGCTGACTCTCTTTTCACATATGTTTTAGGAGTCAATGCTTGATAATATGATGCATGTTTCACGTAGGAATAGACGCGGGCCTTAGTGACTTAAAACATGAAAGACAATTTATTTATGTGTTGTTTCTGTTTATCCCAAGACAATGTAAACATTTAACTTAATAAAAGAAAATTTTAAATTCCATGAGTTGTGAAACAATAGTTCTGTGACATGACACCCCG
Source organism: Scalesia atractyloides (assembly GCA_947069175.1). Classification (NCBI taxonomy): domain Eukaryota; kingdom Viridiplantae; phylum Streptophyta; class Magnoliopsida; order Asterales; family Asteraceae; genus Scalesia; species Scalesia atractyloides. Next base: position 56,225,099 of record CAMTDV010000029.1, read on the forward strand.
ACGTTTCCGCCGCGCTTCGTTGTTTTACGCGGTCGGGGTGTTTCAGAAAGATTAGAATCAGAGCTTATGGTTATAGGGAATTAGGTTATTAGTAATGCTTTGACCTAGACTATAACCTTCCTAGGACCCTAACGCGGGTTATCTTGCGTTTAGATTATTAAAACAATATCATCACCTACCCTTAGGTGATTACCAAAACAAATACACAAGTTACAAATTCGTTTTGAAAATCAATCATCTATCCTTAGATGATTTGTTTTGGCTTAAAGCCTTGTAAGTTTTCAAAATCCCGTCAAAGTTTGGGTTTTATTAATGTGAACACGTGCAATCTGGAAGGGTGGATGCATGTACCCTGAGTTTTCTGTCTAAGGCTAGAGTGTTCGTACAAATCTGCATTATCGGACAGTCACTCTTACCTAGGAACACTTGGGGTGAGTGTCCACTTATAGGCTAAAGGCTAAAGCATGTCTTCGCGATACATTGTAAAGACCCATTTACTTTGATTAGTCACCATGTGTCGTTTGTTTATTTTTAAGTAACAAACGAATGACCACCATCCTTATATTTCGTCGACATTTTTAACATCTCTCTAGATTAGCCAATGTTTGTCATTCGGCCCCAAAACAAGCTATTTAGAACCCTGTTCAACCCCAAGCCAACCCTGCTAGACCTCCGTTCCCACCTGGTTCTTGCTACAACTGTGGCGAGATGGGTCACTTTAGAAACAACTGCCAAAATTGGTGAACGCGAATGCAAATCCAGCCCGTGGATGCACATTCAACATCAATGCCAATGAGGCTCGTGCTGATAACGAAGTCATTAACCGTACGTTCCTTGTTAACAATCATCTTCCTTATATTCTTTTCGATTCGGGTGATGATAGAAGCTTTATATCACTAGCCTTTGAACCTTTGTTTTCGATTCCTAGAACTAAACTAGGAAAACCCTTAACGGTGGAAATAGCTAGTGATGAACTCCTTATGCTCGAATATGTCATTCGTAGTTGCCAATTGAACTTGGATAACCACCTTTTTCCCATTGACCTCACACCAATGCAACTCAGGAGTTTTGACATCATTATAGGAATGGATTGGTTAACCAAACACCATGCTGAGGTGATCTGTTTCGAGAAGGTTGTTCGTATACCTCTTTCGTGTGGCGAAACCTTAGAAGTGCACAAAGAGAAACCCTCTAGTAGCCTAAAACTCATGACACCCAGGCCCAAAAATACCTACGAAAGAATTATGTAGCCTTCATGGCACATATCATAGAGGAAAAAGGCAAGGGCAAAACTATTCATCCCTGTTGCTTGGGAGTATCCTAGGGTGTTTTCTGAAGAGCTACCTGGTTTACCCCCAATTCGTCAAGTTGAGTTTTGTATTGACCTTGTACCTGGTGTCAACCCAATTGCCAAATTTCCTTACCATCTTGCACCGTCTGAAATGCAACAGTTGTCAAAGCAACTCCAAGAACTTTCAGACAATGGATTCATTCGTCCGAACTTTTCACCTTAGGGCGCTCTTGTCCTATTCATGAAAAAGAAGGATGGATCCTTCTGTATGTGTATCGATTATCATGAGCTAAACAAACTCACAATAAAAAATCCATATCCCCTACTTCGTATTAATGATCTCTTTGATCAGCTACAAGGTGCGACCTGCTTTTCAAAGATTGATCCGCATTCTAGGTATCATCAACTTCGTGTACTCGAAGAAGATATTCCCAAGACTGCTTTTCGCACTTGATACAGCCATTACGAATTCACTGTCATGCCTTTTGGTTTGAAAAATGCTCCTGCCGTCTTCATGGACTTAATGAATAGGGTTTGTAAACCTTATTTAGACAAGTTCATCATTGTTTTCATTGACGACATCCTCATTTATTCTAAGTCTTGTGTCGATCACGAACAACATCTTCGTCTAACGATGGAACTCCTGAAGAAAGAACAACTTTATGACAAATTCTCCAAATGTGTATTTTGGCTAAAAGAAGTTAAATTTTTGGGACACATTATTAACGAACAAGGTATACATGTAGATCCCGCCAAAATCAGTGTAATTAGGGATTGGAGACTACTCCTACCGAAGTTCGTTCATTTCTTGGTCTTGTTGGATACTATCGACGATTCATCGTGAACTTTTCAAAGATCGCAGTTCCCCTCACCACTTTGACATAGAAGAATAAACCTTTAGAGTGGGGACCCAAACAAGAGGAATCCTTTTAAACACTGAAACAAAAACTCTGTAATGCTCCTATTATATTTACCCGACGTCAACGATGATTTCGATGTCTATTGTGACGCATCAAACCTAGGCCTTGGTTGTGTTCTCATGCAAAGAGACAAAGTCATAGCCTATGCGTCAAGAAAATTGAAAATTCATGAGAAGAACTACACAACTCATGATCTTGAGTTAGGACCCGTAGTTTTTGCTCTCAAAATTTGGAGACACTACCTTTACGGTACGAAATGTGTGGTTTTCACTGACCACAAAAGTCTCCAACACATACGTAATCAAAAGGAGCTAAACATGAGACAACGACGCTGAGTCAAACTTCTGAACGACTACGACTGTGAGATTCGCTACCATCCTAGTAAGGCGAATGTTGTGGCTGATGTGCTTAGCCGTAAGGAACGTGTCAAACTTCATTGTGTTCGAGTTCAATCTGATATCCAGACACGTATCCTTCAAGCACAACATACATGTGTGACCCAAAGCTTGTTGAAAATGAGCTACCTCCTAAACTTGGGAATATTCACCCAACATTCCACGTGTCAAATTTAAAAAAGTGTTTAGCGATACAAACCTCCACATTCCCCTTGATTAATTGACGTTGATGACACTATGCACTTTGTCGAGAAACCTGTGGAGATATTGGATCGTGAAATCAAGAAACTCAAGCGTAGACGTATACCGATAGTTAAATTTCGCTGGGACTCCAAACGTGGCCAGGAATTTACTTGGGAACGAGAAGATCAGATGAAAGCGAAATATCCACATTTGGTTCACAAATTTTCCTCTAATTAATTTCAGGACGAAATTTCCAAAAGTATGGGAGACTGTGACAATTTGTGCCTTTTCAATCATTGCACAATTCCAAACAATTTCGTATTCAATGAAACCCTGTGTTTTATTTCCAAATATTTTTTATTCAATAAAATCTTGTATTTTATTGACGAGAATGCAAAAATGTCAATCGTTGCACAATTTCGATCATTTTTGTGTTTGTTCAACCGTTTTACGCATTTTTGCGAAACACGTAACCGTACAATCGAACGAACCGACACCCATGACATTTTCGGGTATAATCCAAGTTCCACATGTCTTAACACCTTTATATAACCTAAATATTAGGTTAAAAGGGTTAAAATAAACAAGTGAAAATACAAGTCTAAGGGCCAAAAATGTCAAAAAAAATAATAAATATTTTTGCTTCTTCACCAAGTTTGCCACCTATCTCCAATTTTTGACACCTAGCACTCACTTTGCCATACTTAATATGGTGTTGACACATGTTAGGACACTAATCCACACTTGAGCACAATTGTCATCAACTCCTTAATCCTAAAATACTATAAATACCCCATGATTCTTCTATTTTTTTTCACACCACTTCAAAACACTTCAATGCAAAGTATGAAGTTCTTCTTTATATCCTTCTTGGAGCTTGTTTCCATCCTTTGGAAGCCTCCTATCTTGAGTTCCGAAAGTGTTCTTCAACACGAGTAAGTACTCTTCCTAGTTCCTTCATTTTTTTAGCTATTTTGAGCTAAAAGTCGAACAGTTTGGCTTCCTGATTGACTTTTGGTTCTGACCATATTTGGTCTAGTCAAATTTCAATTGAACATTGCAACGTGATCATAATCAAAGGATGTTATTTTAAACACATGTAACAAAATTTTTAACATATAAACTGATGTTATAACATTTTCAAACATGTTTGGTCATTTAAGACTTATCATAGGACGATCACACGTTTACGCTAATGACCCGTTAAAGTAGTGTAAACTACCTTAACGAGTCATAATGGGTCAAAAGCACTTAGGATCCTTTCCAAATCAGAATGTTAAGTTTGTTAAACCATATCACATGAGTTCCAACACTCGTTTGGTTTATAAGACTTCATTCTATCCGATCTCCCGTTTGTAGTCCCGACACGCTAACATATTTATCTGTCACATTAGGACACGTTTGAGCTTTGTTTATTCCATTGATAAAGAACACTTTCGCAATCCCAAGTGAGTACATAGTCTCCTCTTTTACGTTTTCAAATGTTTTGGGTGATTTAATGTGCTAAACTATCTTTTCAAATCTACATATTTACTACGCAATGCTTATGTGAGTACATAGTCCCCTCTTTTACGTTTTCAAATGTTTTGGGCGATTCATATGTGCCTATAATTATTTTCAAGATTTCAAAACAATATACATGGTTTATATATACAAAATGATTTTCAAAGTGAGTACATAGTTCCCCTCTTTTACGTTTTGCAAATGTTTTGGGGTGACTCATATGTGCTAAATCATTTTCAGTTTTTCAAAAATGATGTCTATGGTTTATATATAAAACAATACGATTTCAATAATGTGAACAACTTGCTGATGCGTTATCCATAACACGAATGACACTCATTAGCTTTGGCCGAGCCGACCAGTAGTATGTTATGGTACCATAGGACTGACAATCCTATTATTGGATTGTTCATTGGATTTTGTGGAAGTTTGGGTAATGACAGAAACTGTTTCTGATTAACAAATCATTGTTGATTTGTTAGTCTAGTTAAAGAGACCCTTTGGTGGTCTATTAAAGATACCTGTTGGTGGTATAGACAATACAGTTTTGAATGTGTTCATTAAAGAACGATCTAAGGTTTTACAATTAAAAACACGGACGATTTTGGACAATGGGTTTATGGCACGGACGATTTATTTATAACACGGACGAATGGTTTATAACACAGGCAAATGGTTTATAACATGGACAAATGGTTATGAACAATGTCACGCAATGATTATCACTTAAAGATATAAACCATACGAAGTTTTCTTTTGAATCAATCTATTACAAGATTTTTACAAAAGAAACATTTTGGACAAGATTCATGGCTATAAGGTTTTTCACAACTCTAACCAACTTGTTTTAGTTGGTTAATTGTATTTCAATATCAGACACTTTTGATACGAGGTCTTCACTTAATGACTCTTGTAGTCGGACGAGGTGTTGCAATATGTATACAAAGCCACGAATTTGACACACTCACAAAACCTATGTACTCGCCGGCATTTTATGCTGACTCTCTTTTCACATATGTTTCAGGAGTCAATGCTTGATAATATGATGCATGTTTCACGTAGGAATGGACACGGGCCTTAGTGACTTAAAACATGAAAGACAATTTATTTATGTGTTGTTTCTGTTTATCCCAAGACAATGTAAACATTTAACTTAATAAAAAAAATTAATTCCATGAGTTGTGAAACAATAGTTCTATGACATGAATCCCGACGTTTCCCCCGCGGTTCGTTATTTTACGTTGTCGGGGTGCTACTGTAACATTTGTAAAAATCGGGTTTTCAAAACCCGCTTCGTTTTGTAATCGAATATCAAGTTATAAAAGTTACGTTGAATATTTATGATTATTTTGATTTAAAACGATACATAATTAATAAATAGACTAAACTATAAAAATTATATTTGATAAAAAGTTAAAATAAAATAAATAAAAAATTATGTTGCTGCCGGGACTCGAACCCGGGTCAGCCAAGAACAACTCCAACGCCTTAACACACACTCACATCACCACTCCGCCACTTTGTGTTTTCTGTTATCTCTAGGAAACAAATGAGATTTATATACAGACTAGGTTAAACCGGTTTCACCAACTGAGAAACGGAAATCGGCAAATCAATCGTCAAATCGTTTGTTTTCTCGCGTATTCACGTTCATAACCGATGAACCGATGTCTTTAATCAATTCAGAATTGATTGAGCATCAAGTCTCATCATTATCGGTCTTCATAACCGAAAAGTAATCAAATCCAGAATACTTCAACCCAAGATCACTCTCGCGACTCAGAAATATCATACCAGCATCCCATTTCACTTTCGTCACATTTTCAGACCATCAGAACGCTTAAAACAGCTCGCCGGAATTTTCTGCAAAAGTCGCCGGAAAACCGTATTCATCCTCAAACGGTAAATCTTTCAATATTCGTTGTAGTTCAACAATTCTTAAGCTATTTCTAACTTAAACCACTCAATTGAAATCGAATTCAGGCGCTGTATTCAACTAATTCCAGTTCGCCGGAAAGATTCTGAAAGTCTTTATTTCCGTCTGTGAAACGGTAAGGACCTTCAAACACATCGTTAACGTTTGTTTATCACTTCAATTCCACAATGGACTAATCAAAAACGGCTAATTGTCTGTTCAGTTGAGGTGCACAAAAACAGAGACCGACGCCTGCCGGAACTCTGTAACCAAACGTTCACCGGTATGTTCTTTCTCTAATCGTCATCCCTGCTATCTCTTATCAGTTTGTGTAATGCTTAGCAATCGAATTAACAAGTTTTAATGATGTAAACTGCCGTCGGTAAAAATCCAGTGAAGAAGATGAACTCTGGTAATACTATAAGTATAATTAAAATTGGTAGTTTAAACGGGTTAGACACACAGTCCAGCGGTGGACTGTGTGCACAATACATACGCATGTCCCGAGTTCGATTCCTGCTATACGCACTCCTTATATAATAAAATGCCTTTTTGTTTAAAAACTAAACCGGGTTAACCCAGTTAGTGGTTAAGTATAATAAAAACCGAGATAATAACCAGGTTAGAGACACAGTCCAGCGGTGGACTGTGTGCAACATTAAGCCATACGTCGCGCGTTCGAAACCCGTCACTAGCACCGGTCCGTTGAATTAAAATATTTTTGCAAATAAAAGAAATTCGGTTAAATTGAATAAGTGTATAAATATAATTAAAAACAAGATTATTTCGGGTTAGACACGTAGCTCAGTTGGTAGAGCTGCGTGCACGCGTACGGGAGGTCTCGGGTTCGAGCCTCACCCAGCGCAAACCATGTCACTGACCGAACCGGTCAACAAGTCAACAGGTCAACGGTCAACGGTCAACGCAAAATAAACTATTTTTTTTTATATTTTTATTTATTTAATTTAATTTAAAAATCAATTAAAAATACTTAAAAATAACATTTTTAAAGATAGAAAATAGCCTTAAACTCACAAAAATATATCTAAAAATTTCATTAAAATCTTTAATAAAATCCACTCATTTAATATATTTTTCCGTATTATTTAGGTTAGTATTTCTCGTTGTTCCGCTCATCTAATTCGTGCGCATCTCACCATCTCCAATCCAACGCACCCAATGTGAGTGAATCTTTACAAATTCCCCGTTTTAATCACGTTTTGGGGTGTATCATGTGTCTTGATATATATATTATACTTAAACCATTGTGCATACATCATATCATGAACTAGTGTATTCAGTTTGTTTCTGTTATGTAGTTAATGTTGGATGCAAGTTTATTATTTTCAGTACATACAATTTCATAGGCCGCCGCTCCCCATTACATTATGAGCGTTGAGCATGTTCCCTATTTCATTATGAGGTTGAACCTGGCGTTCCCACATACGATCGGCTCCGTTTGATTGAGCCTTGATCGCACAGACATTTTCATTTTCAGTACATGCAATACGATCGGCTCCGTTTGATTGAGCCTTGATCGCACAGTTTCATTTATGTTATTTATCGTATGAAGTAGGTATGTTCATGTATGCTGTCATATGTTATTGTATGTTATAGTTGTGACTGCTATTTGCCACTGCTTGATTATTTACATTTGCTCATCTATGATTATGCAAATTTTTCATTGATAAACTAACAAGTAATTCCTTAATAAATGTTTATCTAATAAGGTTCACTCTCCAACTTATGTTGACCCAAAAACCCCCATTTTACACATGATACAGGTGAACCAGCAGCAGCTAGGAACACATAGGACTTGGACTAGAAGAATAAAACGATCTAGAGTTGGGATTGTTATGTTTGGTTTATTTTCTTTGTATTGAATGAACATGTTTGGATATTTGGAAATGTAACTTTGACTTTATTAAATATGAAACATATTAGTAAATGTCATGAGCTTTGGTGATAACCCAATTATGCCCCGACTCTTATTCCGCTGTGGGTCGGGGTGTGACAGTTACAACATGAAGAATAAGTACCAGAAAGGGGTCCTAAACCAAAGTGGACATCCGGGCCCTTACACGATCAGCCGTCTGAATGGCAATCCGAGATATTTAATGATCAAATAAACAAGTTAGCCCAATGGAAGGAAGCCTTTATATGCGAAAAAAAGGTTAGAGGGGTAGACTTTGGTCCGTTTGCGATTACTAAGAAGTTTCGAGCTTTAGGTTGGGAGGCGGCATTAAAGTGCTATGATCATGAGGGAACAAATTTGTATGACGCAGAAATTCAAGACTGGATGGCCACTCTAAGATGTCCTTCGTTCAAGGGTGCGTCAAAGATGAAGTTGATTGGTACCGTCAATGGTATTGATGTGGAGATGTCGTTTGATTCATTGTGGAGGGTGGCCAAGTTTGATAGCAAACCGGTGAATCAATACATGATTCCAAGGTTGGAGGATTTGCACTTAGAGCCAGAAAAGCACCCAAGGTGGAACACAATGTTGGACTATTTGTTTTTACCTAGTACCACCCATGGGAAGCTTTACCGTAAGAATCTAAAAATTGAAGGGAAATTGATGTTGGCGATATGTTTGCAGAATGTCATTCCACGGCAGGGTGACAAAGCTGAGGTGCGGTGTCCCGAAGTGCCGGTGTTATATACTTTGTTGACTGGGGCTCCATTTTTTCCGTTCTGATTTCTAGTGCTGAATATATTTGGATCAGTCGGAATAGTGATCGGCGAAAGATCATTCCGCACTGTAGACTCATCATAGCGTTGTTGAAGATGTATGGGGCAATCGGTGCGGACGACAAGGAGTCTTACAAAAAGTTCAAACCGTTTGATGTGAAGTAGTTGGGGGCTGGGTGGAAGTATACCGAATCTGAAAGGTATCATAAGCTGAAAAGTGAAGGCCAAAGATGGAGAGTTTTGAAAGCCGATGCGCGACCGTTAAGATCGGGGAAGATGACGAACCTGAAAGTGAAGAGGAGGGTTCAAGTGGTGATGAAGATTATATGGATAATCCATATGTGGACCCCATGAATGTGGATCAGGGGGTTCGAGTAGTGGTCATGCTAGGGGTTTTTTCCACTTTTCAAGGCATCCTTATGAGCCAAATTGGGCTCATCAAGGAACAATACAGGAGGTAATTGAAAGTCAACGTCCTTCTAAATTCGATAGTTGGAGCAGGTCCGAAAGGACATTTTTTGATCATCAAACGTGGATGGGAGCAAGCATGGAACATGCTTTAAGGCACAATTTTGACCGCCAAGAATCATGGAATCGCACCCATGCATATGCTTTTGAACAGGAGATAAACAATCGGTTTCTTGATGATCAGAACCGGAGCATGCACGCTGATTGGCATTCGGGGCGACCGGTTGTTGTGGACCCGCCACCGGTGGATTACTCGACATTGCCACCTTATGATGGTAGCATTTCTTACCCCACGCCAACGTTGTATCACTCACAGTGAGTGGATCCCCGATACGGTCAGCAGCAGGACAACGCGCAACAAGAAGGAGGTGAAGGTGGAAGCGGTAGTGGGAGTAGCGCGTTTGCATTCGGAGAGTTTTTAGAGATGATGACATCTATCTTTGGACCTCCTCAGCCATGCTACTACTAGGCAGGTGGTGTTATTCTCTTGTATATTATTGTAGACATTATTTTGTTTTGTTTATGGTTGGGTGGATGGGTGGTGTATTGTGGTTGATATTCATGTTATGGGTTGTGGTAGTATTGATGGTGTTTATATGTTTTCATATAAAAACAAAAAAAAAGAAATTTGAGAGTTGAGAGTTGATTTGAAAGTGAGGTTGAGGTAGTTTTAGTGATCGTTTCCTTCAAAGCCATACATTGGGGTCAATGTATCACAAGTGTGGGGATGGGGGAAATTATGGAGATTTTGAAAAGTTTTTTTTTAACCAACCGAAACAATCAAATTTGAAAATTTAACATTACTCCACATGACACATCGGTATCCCTTTTTTTATCCTTTCATGGTGAGTTTTTGGGCCACATGGATGCTTACTAGAAATTATTTCTTTGGTTTGAGTGGTAGTGTGTGATTTCTGTTATTAGAACTTGTGTAATGCTTGTCGAAACCTAGGTGTAACATGCTTGTGAAGATGATAAGGGCATTTAGGTAGCCTCGTCTGGATGTGTGAGAGTGTGGTTTTGGGGGGTTGGACATCACAAGATAAATATATGAGCTTGGTAGTGAGGGGGACGGGGGTTTGGTCATTAGTAGCCAAAATTGAGCTTAATACCATTCATTTGTAACCCAAGCCTATGTCCTACAAAAATTCTACCTATTGATCGACCCGATTTAGGAGCTTTAGTATATAGTGTTTGATGTTGATGTGTAAGTGTTCTTTGTTCATTGTAGTAAAAAATGAAAAAAGAGAAGGAAAAAGATAGTGAAGTTGTGTAAGTAGTAATGGTTGTTTTTGTTTATTTGTAATAATAAAACCGGGTCGATTCAATGAGCTACATACATATATATCCCACCAATTCTCACCCTTATACATAGCCTCGTTACAACCCGAAAGTCCTTTTGATTCGTAAGCATGTTAGGCATTTTGTAGGTGGAGATTTGATTATTACACAAGCTTATTGTCGCACAATCACACACTCGCATTGAGTGATCTAGCACAATCTTACTAGTACCTTTTTGTCACCGAGAGGAGAGTTATTGTGAGGGGTGTATCATTTGGTATGATGGTAAATTAACAATTGGACGACATGTTTGTGTTTGGTTTACACTCTGATCACTTGTAGGTTTGGAAATGTTTTTGATGTATTGCTTGGGGCAAGCAACGGTTAAGTGTGGGGATGTGACGGGTGGTCTATTGGACAACCCTCAAGTGCTTTAAAACGATCAATATTCTGCATTTAATTGGGTTAATTATTAGTATTTGATAACTACGGTGTGTATGGCTTTGTAGGTACCGAAGAGCATAAATAAGTGATTTTAATGTGCTTTGATGGGAGCTTGTACTTGGCCAAAAGAAGGTGGAGACATGGAGAGTTGACAAGAGAATAAGAGTAGAAAAGCTGATGACCACCGTAGGCTACGGCAGGCGTCGTAGCTTACGGTGATGTCTGATCCTTCTATGCACCATAAGCTAGATGTTTAAGACCGTAAGGAGATTACTGACCACCGTAAGCTATGGTGGGCACCGTAGCTTACGGTGGTGACCTGCGAGAAAAGTGTAACTGCCCTTTTTAAGTCGGCTTTCAAAGGTCTTTTGGGTTATCAATCATTGGAGACGTTTTATCAGAGTTCTAGAGGCGAATTTGAGTGTACTACTTGGTTCAAGAACAATTTCTAACATTTGTTTAGTGTTTATGATTCGTATGAACATGGCATTTGATGGTGTGATGATTTGCAAGACCATGAGTGGCTAAACTCATTGTTATCATCCTAGGTTGAAGGTTTGCTTGAAACGTTTGTGTTTTTATCCATAATTTCTAGAATAATAGACTTGCAATGTTTGTAGTTTATTATGGTGTTTGAATGTTTGTTTGTAAGTTACTGATTGATGTTTTGATCTTAGCCTCGTACGTTCTTGGTGTCGTTGAGAATCGAGATATCACGGGAGGGTGTAGGGTGTGATATTGGTTACTTGGTCATCGGGTAACAACCTTGCATCTGTATAATCGGAGTACTTAGTTCCCTTTCATCACAAAGAAATAGTCGTACATGAATCATGTATATATGATTCTTTCTAGTTGGATTTAAACACGAATGTTAATTGAAACTAGAAACCTAGGATGATTACTTGCTCCTAATCTGTTTTTAACAACCAATATTTGAATTGCAATTTCTTTAGCTAATTCTAATTTTAGAACCAAAACACTCCAAAATCTTGAATTAATTTTCTTGCATTTTAGAATAATCAGTCATTTTAGTTTAAACTTTAGATAGCACATATTCCACAAACTCCATGTGTTCGATACCCACTACCGCTAACTATTAGTAGTATTTGGATTAAATTTACGTGAGACTACGACTTCACGTCATTCGTGCAGAGGACACTCCTTCGTGCAAACAATTTTGTTTTAAGTGGATCAGCTTTAATCTGTGCGAAGGAGGTTCCTTTGGATGAATAACCTTGTCCATGTGAACTTCCTCATTCGTATGGAATTTCAAAATTTTCAATTTTCAACCATCTTACTAGTTTTAACAACCCACTTAGTTGACCAAGTCCAAGTTAAAACTTTATGAACAAACCGATGTTTTCACACACTTGCTAAGTTCAAACTAATGAACTTGTAAACTATTCAAATCATTTTCCATTTCAGATTGACTCCCAACCCGTTGTGTTTCAGATTCTGTCATACACTTATGGATTTTTGAAAGATTAGCATTCCATCATTAGTAGTCGAAAATAAGATGAATATTGGTGCAGAATGTCTATAGCCTACATTTTAAAATTATGTCGAGTATGTAACAGGGCTTAGTTGTTATATTTCTATTTGTTTTGTATATATACTGGCTACTTCGTACGAAGTGCTCTTCGGAGAAGTGGCAAACTCCAACTCGTGCGGAGCTGTCATGTCTATATATAGTTGTGTTGGGGTCTTGAGTTGATAGTTGTTTTTACTGATACTAAGGCGAAGCCATGTCAGTTTGGTGTCTGTAATTTTTCCACGTTTATCAATACAGGAAGCAAAAGCGTTTAAACAGTAGATCTGATCTTTTGTCAAACTTACTAACGATGTATTCTACGCATGTTGGTTAGCTCGAGTCCGGTCCGTTGCTTTCTAGGGAAAGTTGATTCTCCCACAAGTGGTATCAGAGTAAGAGGCCTGATTTAAAGAGATTTGATCATATCTCAGCAATTGAAGATCTCTATTTCTACTCCTTAAAATCTTTAACATATCTGAACAATTTCATGGACAAATTGCCTAGGATTTTAGTATAACATGTTAAAATCAGTTTAATCCAACCCTTGAAATTTGTAGACCTAAAATCAACTGAAATCATGTCAAAAATTGCGAAAAACAAGGAAAACAAGAAGTTGTAAACACAAATCATACAAGCTAATATTACACTTTGCACGAGTTGCTGAGACACCTCGTACGAGGGATTTAAAATACATTTATTCACCCACCTCGTACGAAGTGAGTTCCATCTCGTACGAGGTGCATAAACTAGTCTTAACATCACTTGTGAACACCTCATACGAAGTGCCACATCGCACAAAGCACACTTCACACCAAAACAAGTTCTAATCAAATTGTTTTCGACAGTTTTCGACAATTTAGGAAAAACATGGAAGAGAACATGAACCTAGAGAACGAAATGGGAAACATGACGAAACCTCCAAATCTCATGAACTTAGAAAATTATGACAGTTGGAGCGAGAGATTCATAAACTGGGTACAAGCTAATCATTTCACATGTTGGTTTGCCATTGAGTCAAAGTACACAGCACCTACAGGTGAGAGTGGTCTTGAGAAGACACTGGCTCATCTAACGAATATAGAGAGAAAAGTTTATCAACGAAAAGAAGATGATGAATATACTGCAACAGGCAGTAAAAAAATATATCTTGGCACTTCTGTAACACGATGATGACGCTCAATCTTTGTGGAATGCTTTAAGACTTAAGTTTCAGGGAAGTTCTCAACTTCGAGAAGGAAGAAAAGTGTTGTTGAGCAAGGAATTCGATATTTTCAATCTAATGAAAGGTGAGACAATGAAGCAGATGATCGAAAGGAATTGTCATTTGGTGGTTCAAATGAAATGAATGGGAATTTTTAAAACCAATGAAGAACTAGTTGATAAATTGGCCAATTCGTTACTAGAAGGAGAGTGGACGACCTATCTAACTATTCTGAAAAATGGCACGGAGTATAGTAATTTCACATTGCCAAGATTTCTTGAAAGATTAGAAGGTCGTGAGCTGGAAATGCAGAAGATGGCAAAGAACAAAGGCGCCCACATGCAACAAGATGTGAACCTATACTACAAAGGTTCTGTTGGTAACAAACAAAGTCCCAAGGTTCAAACGCCTTCAGTGCCAACAATACTACAAGTCCACCATCAAACCAGTCCGGCGAGTTTCAGTCATTTTCATCATACAACCATAATTCTCCTCAAGCTCCAAAATCTTCACAAAACTCAAGTAATCCTCAGAACAGTCAAAACAATCAACCTAATTCAAACCAGCGAATTCTTCAATGCAACATCCTTGTGAATCTCGAAAAAGCATGGGACTTCAATGAACACATTGCCAAACAACACATGTCCTTGCTTGCATTAGTTCTTGAATCATACGAAAGTCTGGTAGCCGGAAGGATTGGGAATCCTGAAATGACTAAAGAGGATTAAGATCAGATTGATCTAGTTGAGTTGGAATTAATTGATATTAAGTGGTGCATGGCGTCAATAGTCCATAGAGCTCAACGCTTTATGGAAATCACAGGAAGAGACAGTCTGGGAGGTCTTGACGGCAAACTGGGTTTTGATAAGGCTAAAGTTACATGCTTCAAGTGCAGAGAAAAGGGACATTTCAAGAGAGAGTGCCCAAACAGAGAAGTTAAAGGAAATCAGAATCCATTTGTAGATGATTACTAAAAAAGGGCCATATACCATCGACCTCAACCTCATACCAGGTTAGTGCAGATCGAAAACGGTCCATCAAACTCAAAAGATAAGGCTCTGGTTGTTACCCAAGAAGATGAAGGGTTCAACTGGAACAAGTACATCACAAAGAATGAAAGCCTTGCACTGGTAGCCGAGATAATTGCAGAACCAGAATAGGCAGAAGAAGAATTTGCTGAGGCATCCTTTGACGAAGCACCAGAAGAATATTACAACACATCATCAGAGGAAGAAGAACTCTTAAATAGTGCATTTAGACATCTATTGCCTACTTATATTCTTAAAACTTTTGCAGGTTACTTCGACTCAAGCTATCAACCACCATGTGAAGAAGAGACAAAGCCTGAAATAGTAGATGTGATTGATGTGACCAAGGAATTGACTTTGGAGAATCTAACTGATATAGCCGGCAAAGCTCTAATGGCTAACGTTAAAGAGGAAGTTACTAAGGAAGCTCAAGAAGCTAGAGTCAAATCGGTAAATGTGGCGGAAAATGAGTCAGTGAAGGAAGTAATTAAGGCTCAAAATGTCAAAGAAGAAACACCTTGCATTAAGTGCAAAGAGCCATGCAAGGAGTGTGTCGAAAAAGAAAAAAGATACAAAGAGCTGAAAATTCATACAGATAATTTATCATGTGATTATAATACAACAAAAGACGTATATGACAAATTAAGTAAAACGATTAAATAATTTGAACAAGTGATCAGGGAAAATGACAAGATACTTGTTCAGGGAAAATGATAAGACACTTTCGATGCTCAAGGCAACTGTAATGGACAAGCAGATGGCAATCAAAATTCATTTAAATACAATTGTCAAGCTAAAAGTGAACTGGAGAAAATAAAAATCGAAATTGAATGGGTTAACAAGTTGTTAATTAGTTATTCTACCAGTTCATATGTCATTGATCACATTCTTCCGAAAATTGAAAGCAAGGAAGACTATAAAATTGATGAACACAAAGGTGTAGGTTATGATCGTGTTCCACCGCTCTTGTGGAATAGCTATACAAAAAAGAAACCATCTGGGGTGGAAAAGGTACTCAATTTAAAATTGACAACTGAAAAGAAAAACAAGCCGCCTAAGAACAATGACGTCATATACACCAAAACAGAAAATAACTGTGAATCTGAAGTGGTAAAAACTGTGATCGAAAAAATTTTGGAATATGAGTCTGCCAAATTTGAAAGTTCTATTTTTGAAAGTGCAAAGTCGAATCTCAAAAAATCTGAACTGGATGTTGCATCATCAGAAAATAGTTTAAAAGATGATCCAAATGTAGTTGTGTACAAACTGAACAGATCTGATAAACTATATTCCGATGAGGATTCCAATTCAGAATGTAAATCTTGATCGAGTTGATAAGTTTTTTAAGCTAGTTGAAGTCAGTCATTCTGATATAGAAAAACAAGAAGTGTTCCAAATCAAAATGTGTTTACAAAAATCACTATCAAAAGGACAGGGACTCTCCTAAAAACAGGAGAACAGGTTTGGGATATCAAAGAAAAGGAAGAACAACAAGTTTCAAAAATTGAACTTTACAAAGAAATTGATTTTGTCTATGGAACAAACACTAAAAGAGAAAAAGAGAGCATTGGTAAACAATCCAACAATGAATTTAAAAAGGAAAAGGAGAATAGAAAACATGTTTTGGATTCCTCAGTTAGAAATGACAGCAGGACGTGTTACAAATGTAACAAAGTCGGGCATATTGCACGAGAAAGTTCTCAAGAAAATCCAAAACCTGTTTACAACTCGAGCAAATCTACAGAAGATGTGAAGCAAAAAGTATCCAAGTTTGTACCAATCTAAAAAGAAATAATGAATCAACAAAATGTGACATCAACAATTCAACATAACTCAAAATTTGATTTTGGTGAAACTTCAACCAAGAATAGTCAAAAGGATTCTAACATCTATTCCAAAAAGGCAGTTCTGAAAACACAAACTTGGGTAGCAAAATCAAATCATCTTCTGCAGAAATAATAACACCTGTTCCAAGTAAACCTGAAATCAAACAGGATGTCAAGATCAAAGTTCTAAAGTTTGATATTCCAAACCTACCCAAGACCAAGCAGGCTTGGGTTTCACTGTTTAAGTAATTTCTTATTTTGCATGTGCAGGGGCTCCCGAGGTCAGTTATTTCAAAGTGGATTATGGACAGTGGAGGTTCTCATCACATGATAGGAATGTTGGCCTTACTCTATGATGTAAAATCTATTCGTGGAGGCTATGTGGGTTTTGCGGGAAATCAAGGTGGGAGAATTGTTGGAGAAGGGAAGCTTTCAAATGGAGTGGTCTTGTTCGACAAAGTAAACTATATTGCTGAATTAGAGAACAATCTTCTGAGCATCCCTCAAATTTTTGATAAAAAGTTTACAACGTACTTCAATGATAAGGAATGTTTAATTCTGAAGCCGGGATTCAAAATTCCTAAGGAGTGGTTCCTCATGCGCACTCCTCGAGAAAATGATTTCTATGTCCTAGATATGAGTGTCGCATCCACCACCTCAAAATCAGCACAGTGGCTTCGTAACCAAAGCAACTGAAAAAGAATCAATCCTCTGGCATAGAAAGATGGGGCATATTCACTTACGAAAAATGAACTACCTGGTGCACAACAATCTAGTAGAGGGTGTCAATCTCAAAAATTTTCATCTTGACGATGATTGTCTTAGTTGTAAAAAGGGGAAGCAACACAAGAAATCTCACCCAAGGAAACTTCTGAATTCCATCAAGTTACCACTACAGAGACTTCATATGGAACTTTTTGGGCCAGTAAACGTCAAAAGTATCTCTGGAGATCTTTATTGCCTAGTTGTAACAGACGACTATTAAAGGTTCACGTGGGTCATGTTTCATGAGAGTAAAGATGAAACATTTGAAAATCTTATGATTCTCTTCAGAAAGCTAGAAAACCTGCACCATCTTCCAATCAGGCAGATAAGAAGTGACAACGGTACTGAGTTCAAGAATAATTAAATTATCGAATTATGTAACGACAAAGAGATACGAATTCAGTGCCCCTTATACTTCGCAACAAAATGGAGTAGCTGAATGGAAAAATCGATCTCTCATTGAAACTGCACGCACAATGCTCGTTGATTCAAAGTTACCTATCAGTTTTTGGAGCGAAGCCGTTGCCTCTGCTTGCTACACATTAAACAGGGTTTTAACTGTCAAGGCTCACAAGAAGACATGTTTCGAACTGCTTAATCAACGAAAGCCGAATTTAGAATTTTTAGAGCCATTTGGGTCTTCATGTACGATCATTGAACCGGATGGCAAATTTGGTGCTAAATCTTTGGAAGGTTTTTTGTAGGTTACGCTAGTCCATTGAGAATGGTATATCTGCCAAGCTTAAATCAAGTGATGCTTGCTCAACATGTCGATTGTCGAAAGTACACAATGCCTACTCAAAAGTCAGGTGAACCCTGGATGTTCAATTATGAGAGCTTATGGACTTCATTTGACCTACCAGAAGTTCCTAACGAAGAGGAGCTTGTGTTGTTATATCAACAACATCAAGCAGCAAATCAAGAACAAGTTCCAAGACCAATAGTGGTTACTTAACCACCTGTTGGCGCAAATATTTCTGGTGTAGGTCCGAGCACGACTGAATCTGAATTTATCATCGATCCCGTACCTCATTCCACTGAGCCCATTCTCATCCAGACGGACAATTCTGACTCTGACACTAAGCCAACATATGATAATAATGGTGATTCTAGTTCCGATGAAGGATCTAAGTAGATAACAAGTCTACTAAATCAATCTACAAGTCCTACAAATCAAAATCAAGCTTCAACAAGTAATACAGTTGCCGAACAAAATATCACAAATTTGGGAAGTGAAGTGGACGTTCCTAATGAAGTAATTCCAAGGAATTTGTCCTACCATCCATCTGAGAATATTATCGGAGAATTACAAGCTGGAGTGAAAACACGCAATCAGATTAACAAAGATCTTAGTTTTTTTATACAAAGATTGCACCAATTCAAGAAATGTGCTTAAATCGTTGTTTTATTCGCAGATTGAGCCAAAATTGAAAAAAGACGCGCTTGCGATGAAAGCTGGGTAAACGCAATGCAGGAGGCGCTGCAATAATTTCAGAAGCTTGGAGTCTAGAATCTTGTTGACCTACCGGCTAATCAAAAAGCTATAGCTACAAAATGGGTCTTCAAGTGTAAAAGAGATGATCGAGGGGTTGTAGTGTGAAACAAAGCTTGACTCGTTGTCAAAGGATTTCATGAGCAAGAAGGCATTAATTATGCTGAGGTTTATGCTCCAGTCACTCGACTCGAAGCCATGTGCATTTTCCTAGCATTTGTGTCATGGAAAGGTTTCAAGGTGTAGCAGCTAGATGTCAAGTCTGTTTTTCTTTACGGGACTGTGAAGGAGTTAGTGTATGTTGGACAACCACGGGGGTTCGTCGATCCAGTGCATAAGGACAAGGTTTATCTTCTAGATAAAGCTTTATACGGGTTACATCAAGCTTTATCTTCTAGATAAAGCTTTATACGGGTTACATCAGGCCCCGAGAGACACTCTCTCAATACCTGATAAGCAACGGCTTTATCAGAGGCTCGGTTGACTGCACATGCTTCACGAAGGAAGTAAACGTACACTTGCTGATAGTACAAATCTATGTGGATGACATCACCTTTGGCTCCACAAACGACGTGTTATGTAAAGATTTTGAAGTTGTGATGAAGAAAAAGTTCAAAATGAGCTCAATGGGAGAGATGAAGTTCTTTCTAGGACTTCAAGTTTATCAATTGCCTAATGGAAAGACAAAGTACATCCATGATATCTTGGAGAAATTCGAAATGTCTAGTACTCACCATTATCTACTCCATTGGCAATCAATCATGGCATCTACCTAGACGAACACGGAGTCAAGATAGATGTAACCTTGTACAAATCGATGATTGTATCATTGATGTATCTCATAGCCTCTAGACCAGACATCATGTATCCAACCTGCCTTTGTGCTCATTATCAATCAAGTCCTCGAGTGACACATCTGATGATAGTCAAGCGGATTTTTAGATATCTAAAGGGTAGCCCAAGCACGGGCTTGTGGTATCCGCGAAACGACAACTTTGACCTCATTGGATATTCTGATTCATATTTCGGTTTCTGCAAACTTAATGCCAAATCTACGAGGGCTGGTTGCCAGTTCTTAGGAACACGATTAGTAATGTGGCAATGCAAGAAGCAAAGCACGGTCGCTCTCTCTACTTGCGAGGCTGAATATGTTTCAGCTTCCAGTTGTTGTTCCCCAATCCTGTGGATACAACATCAGATGAGAGACTTCTGACTGCAGTTTCTTGATATGCCCATTTTTTGTAGATAATAAGGCAGCCATCGATATATCACTTTATCCATGATTGTCACGAGAAAAAGTTGATTCAAATAGAAAAAAAACCACACTGATGAACAAAAGGCAGATTTTTATACCAAACCCTTTACTCAAACCAGATTTAAATATCTTATAAGACTTAATGGTTTGAAAAACCTTACATCAGATGGGGAAATTGATGTTGAGTACGGATCGGATGATGAATTTTCGTAATCCTCTTCAGTTTGTCATGTTTCTTTTATTTTAAATTTCTTTCTTTAAAACACCAAAACCTAAAAATATGTTTTTTATTTTAGGGGGAGATATCGTTGTGAAAAATACATGAACATTTAAAAATTTGAAAAATACAAAAATGTTAGGCAAAAAAAGAGAAAGAGAGAGAGAGTTTTTGTGTAAAAAAGGAAATGTTAGTACATCAGTAAACTATCACAATATGCTAAAGAAATGTAATGTTAAAAAGTGATTAAACATGTCTTACTATTGATTTGCCAGTAGGCTTTGCACATTCAGTAAATTGTTTTCAAGATATAAACATAAAAGAAAAACCGATTAATCTGTGGCTTAACTTCTCTCAGATATATAGACTTAGTAGTCCGAAATTTCGTTTGAGAGAATGCAAGATTCTAAGATACTAGGTCTTTATAGATAATTGATATCTAGGGTATTATACGAGTTCTTCTGATTTTGTGTCAGCCCCCCACGGCTGCATAAAAATTTGAAAATATCAAACATTACAATATTTGCAGTTCAAAAGATTCCAAAATTTGGAACACCACCTTAAGTCGAGCCTTCATCTCTTTGACTGTACAGGAGTACTAACCTAAGCTCTCAAGGCCTCGCATCACCCATATATACAAATATCAATTGGCTATATTCACCTGTGAGATGACATCTGGGAATCTCGATACGGGAGTTTATTCTGAGGTAGGAAACACAATTGAGTCATGTTACTAATATTACCTAACGTATCTTGAAACAATTGATAAATGTGTAAGAGCTTAAATGGATCATGATACTGACAATCCAAGTAAATCTGTTTAGAACTTATAGTTTTGTAAAGATCAATGGTACTAGTGATATGTCTGGTTACTGTTATGATCCTCTAACACGATCTCTCTAAAATTTGTCTGTAAATATGTTTTGTAACAGAGTTTTCTTTTCATCTTATTTCGAAAAAACTCAAAAAGATTTTAAGGGTGTTTTAATATCAACTTTGAAAAATTCAAAAAAGAGTTTATTTCTATTTTAGTTTTGTCTACCGATGTTGGAAAGCGGATCTTCAAAATCCAGATTTGCTGAATGCTGAAAATCCAGAAGTCGACGGGTTAGGAGCATATCTGAAATTAAGAAAATGTTTTGAACAGATCAAAAGTTCATTATTTTGAAACTTTACGCTACCTAATAACATCAGTTTGTTCATAAAAAGTTCGACCAATGTCATTAACTTGGACTTGGTAGTTAAATCAGTTGACCAGGGTCATTAACTTGGACTTGGTCAACTGAGTGGGTCATTAAAAATTGAAAATTTGAAGTTTAAAGGTCACATCGCACGAGTTGGAGGTCACCTCGTATGAGCTGGAGTTCATCTCGTACGAGTTGGACAACTCGCTCAAATTAGAAGCCACCTCGTATGAAGTGGACCAGGTCTTATATATATGGACCAACTCGTACGAAGTGGTCATTCACTGCTTGTGCGAGATAAGAGAACCTTTGCGCGATTTGAGATTTTTTGAGCTATTTACACTGATTTACTACTATATCAAACATTTGGGAGGTTGATTTACACACCTCTTAAAATGGCTGAGGTAATTAACATCGACTTAACCTTGAATTTAAGGTTTTCGGCCGCAAGCTTCTAAAAAACGTAGATCTAGGACTATTGGGCTGGCCAACCTTAAATAGATCATTAAAATGTGTTTATCGGCGTTAATATGACTTAATGGAAACTTCAATTTCACGAAACTCACAATTTTGATGTTTGGTGTTCATGACCATCGCTATCATGCGAGTTGCACACTTCGTACGAAGTGACTATATTAAAATGTTAAATTTTTGCACCTCGTACGAAGTACATAAGCATCCTCATACGAAGTGTTTGTGATCAAACTTGTTAAAGTTGTATGCACACCTCGTACGAAGTAAGATTTGTTGAAATTTCTGAAAAATTTATCTAAGTATTGAGCTGTTATGTATGCGTAGGAAAAGAAGACATCTTTCGAGCCAATACATAATATATGCTGCCTTCTTGATAAGAAGATTCCAGAAATCACACCTTTTAAAGATGTGCTTGAATTTATGAGGCGAATTCCCATTACAAGGGCGCTTACATATAGACATAAAGCATACAAATCACATGTTGAACATTTTTGGGCAGCAGCTCGTCTTCAGGAAGATATGAGGGCTATAATCTCTGCGGTTAGAGTTGGGAATGAAGATTTTGAAGTCAAGATTACAGAAGCCGTGATTCGTAGAGTGTTGGAGTTTAATGATAAGGAAAGTGATCCTACCGGCTATCCAGATCAAATGGTTAAAAGCTTCTTGTATAGAATGGGATATATTGGTTACATAAATGCCGCACCATTCAAAAAGGAAAATCTCAAGAGGCCTTATAAATTTCTTGCACATTCTGTGATTCACGCTCTCAGCCATCATAAAGGAGGGTTTGATGATCTAGTAGACTATCAGATGTGCGTGATAGCAGCTCTTGTACAAAAATCTACCATTCAACTTCAGCAAACTAATCTTCGAGCAGATGGTGCTGAATATATACAGAGAGAAGTTTATGCAGTATCCTAGATTCATTCAGATGATTCTTGATGACCTATTCCCAAATTTGGAAAATAATGAAGATGACGAGTTAAGGCTGGAACATATGGATGTGGAAATCTTAACAAGATAAAGACTATGTTGCTCCTTCGAAAGGAATGTGGAGAAAGGCTTCAAGTGGGGATGAAAAGGAAGCGGAAAATTGTTTTGAAGGTTTTGAGCCCAAAGAAGCAGTTGGTATGAGAAAGATGAATCCAAGAAACGAAAGCGCTCAACTCCAAAGAAAGCAGCAGGGGCCTCCTCGTCAACAGCTCCTTTAAAGTCCAAACGCGCAACTGTGCGTACATTGTTAGTTGATGAACCTGACATTGAGGTGGCAATAGTAAATGAACCTGTTCTTGAAAAGGTTCGTGAAGAAGAGCAAGTAAATGTTGAGGTTGAAAGTTCGTCCTCAGAGGATACCGATTCAGATCTTAACGTTGTTGCTGAAAGAGAAAGAATAAGAGAGGAGGAATGTAAGCGTGAAGAAACACGCAAACTCAAGGAGGATGATGATCTATACGTTCTCTCGGATTCAAAGGAAGAGTTGGTTATATCTAGACCTGCTAGGAGGCTAGCAAAACGCACAAAAAGTAAAGCTTCTGGTGCTTCTAAAACAAAGGGCTCTCCTTCTCCAGTTAGGGCAAGAAAAAAGTATGGAAGAGAAAGGAAGAATGTTGGGAGAGTTGTTTCTGGGAATGTAGAGTCTGTTGAACCTCCACCAACTTTACCACTATAACATCCACCCACTTCTCCAATACCACCACAACATATTATACCACCACAATCACCACTACAACCTACTTCACCACCATCAACTCCCAAACAGCCAACCCCTCCTGTGCAACAACGTACTCCACAATCTGGACCTAGTCCATTTCTGCATGATCAGTTTCCCAACATTGAAGATTTTTCTTTCTCATAAGGTTTTGGAGAAGATATGTTTAATGAAGAAAGAATTGGTGAGTTGGAAAAACAAATCAAAGATCATGAAAGTCGAATTAAATTTCTTGAAGATGATAAGCAGAGGTTGACAGCATTATAGTCTGCACTGGTTGATGATAACGAGAAATCACAAGAGATTCATGTCAAAGTTTTGGAGAATGAAAAGATTATCGAACAACTTGAAACAGAGAATATGAATTGGTGTCTATGCTTTCAGAAGTTACAGTAGAGAATGAACGGCTACATCTGGTAGTTAAAGACCTAGAGACTGAGAAAGCCAAGAATGCTAAGAAGTTTGACATGTTGTTCAAAGTGCTAAACAAAAGATTTGATATCAACTTCTCCACTGAACTTGACAAGATAGAGATTGAGGAAGCTAAAGCCAGAGCAACCGAACAAACACATAAAGCTGAAGCTGCTGCTGCTGGTAAAGGAAAAGGAAAGATAGATGAGATTCCTTTGAATGTCCAATCTGCACCAGAAGCTGAATTTGTGCCAGATACAGAATCCATGATTGGAGGAGAGTCTCCATTAAGATATGTGTTAGTTGGTGAAAGTGTTGATGTTGGCTCGAAACTATCAAAGCAATATCTTCTGGAAAAACGAAAAAGGGACGTTGAAATTGATGTAGAGGTCGATTCCTTTTTCAAAGATGATGATGATGATGAAGAAGATGATAAAGAAGATAGTGATGATAATGAGAAAAGGGATGGGAATGATAAAAGGTGATGATGACAATGACCAAGGAGTTAATCAAGAAAGTGACGCACCGAGACAGGGGGAAGGACCCTGTGAATGAAGCTGAGCAGTCAGGAATCCTCACAGCTATTTCGATATTGGCTATTCCTGATGTGCAAACACCAAGGGTTTTCTATCTGGAGCATGACATAGAAGAAGGTGAATTCGTGCATAACTACACTAAGGAAGAAATTTCCAAAATGTTAAATGTAGATGAAGAATCCTTTGTGTTTGATTTTGAAAATGAATTAATAGCATTAGTTCTTCACAGCCTAGTGATTATTTTTATAAGTATGTGCCAGAAGCTGATGATTACGATAGGGTTGTCATGGAGGATGATTGATGAAAACGATGAAGCTAGGTATTCTGGTGATGGAACAGATGACTTCCCAATCTTCGAAGAGTTGTTCTCGAGAGCGAATGATGATTTGTTCAAAAGAAAAGTCAAAGAAGCTGTCAAAGAAGGTAATGTGCCTAAGTGTCTCTCAAAAGAAGAGATTGTGGCAGCAAAGAAGTATTGGTTTAAAGATATGCCTCAAAAGAGAAACTTCAAACGCCCACTGGCTTTCTTTACTTGAGATCTAGACAAATCTTTAGGGGATATCCTAAGCTGGGGTTGGATAGAGGAGCTGAATATTTTCGCAATCAAAAGAGAATTAGGTATTCAGTACTTCAAATATTTAAGTGACATCAAGACGTTGCCATTTTGGGATATTGAAGAGCTGGTTCAAACAAAATGTATCAATCTCAAAATGAGGCTTCATGATCAACGTCTTTGGAAGATGATAAAGTTTAAAGCTATGCATGGTTTTAGATACTGAAGATCGCACGTTCCTCGAAGAGTTATCAAGTTTGATCCGGTAACAAAGCAGAAAGATGTTACTCTGATTGTGAAGAAGCCACGGGTAATGAAGAATATGCCTCCTATGAAGATCGAACAAAATTTCCATAATCTTTTCAAATGGTGGCATTATGATTCAAAAACAGGAGAGGCGGTGATCTGCGTGCAACATGATGATGATGATTCATGGAAGATCACAGAGGAATTAACTAAAGCGGTGATTGCCCATAAGCGAATCTATGGATTATGGAGAGGGATCCGTGTGCTAGACCCGATGTGGCTAGTAAATTGCTCGAAGAAGGATATCAAATGTTTATTCTTCAGCAAGATTAGCTTCGAAGAGAAGGATAAAGTGCAAGTGTTGTAGTTCCAGCAGGTCATAAATGTTTATTATGCTAATAATATCAATTCAGGTATAGCATGGGATATTGAATGGAGAAAGCTGGAAGAGAAAGAGCAACAAAAGCAGGAACGCAAGAAAGAAAGAATTGCTGAAAGAATGAAAAAGGCAGCGCTAAGAAGATTTCAGTATGGTGATTCCTCTTATTGATCAGACACCTATTCAATCTGAGGAGCGTCGTAGGCCCAGGAAGCACTTTTTTGGGCGATAGTGTCAAAAGCTTTTTATGATTTTTTGAAGACTGACCAAGACTGCGGCAATATCCAAGGGGGAGCCTATTGGTGTAGAATGTCTATAGCCTACGTCTTAAGGTCATGTCGAGTATGTAACAGGGCTTAATTGTTAGATTTCTATTTGTTTTGTATGTATATTGGCCACTTCGTACGAAGTGTTGATCACCTCGTACGAAGTGAAGCTGTTCACTTCGTACGAAGTGCTCTTCGGACAAAGTGGCAAAATCCAACTCATGCGGAGCTGTCATGTCTATATATATCAGTGGTGGGGTCTTGAGTCGATAGTTGTTTAACTGATACTAAGGCGAAACCCTGTCAATTTGTTGTCTGTAATTCTTCCATGTTTATCAATACAAGAAGCAGAAGCGTTTAAACAGTAGATCTGATCTTTTTGTCAAACTTACTAACGATGTATTCTGCGCACATTGATTAGCTCAACTCCGGTCTGTTGCTTTCTAGGGAAAGCTGGTCCTCCCTCAATGAAATAAAATCTTTTTGTATTTTCCAAACTTTATGCTAAAACACACTGAAAATCTTTTTGTTTTCAGAAATGAAATATATCTATGTACAAACATATTTACAAACATAATTTTTGTGAGTTTTTGTAAAAGGATCATATCAGTTTTTGAAACATGTCACATACACCGTTGATTTGATTAAGCTTTAAACAACTTCACCTAGATTGTTAGTATTGTTTGTCCACTTAAACCTCTAAACATGTTTTAAGATACGATTATTACGTGTATTAGAACTTGACTTAACTGTTTCCCCACCTCAGAATATACCCCCGTATCAAGATTCTCTAGATTTCATCTTATAGGTGAATATAGCTAATTGATATTTGTACCTGAGTTAATGCGAGACCTTGAGAGCTCAGGTTAGTACCATCGTACAGATAAATAGATGAAGGCTCGACTTAGAAAGTGGTGCTCCATATCTGGAATTTTGACTACAATTGTTCGATAATTTCAATTATGATACAATTTTGGGGCTTTTTAAAGAAAAGTATTCTACAATTTCTAGGCCATTTCTTACGCAAAACTAGAAGAACTTGTATAATAGCCCAGATATCAAATAGTTATAAAGACTTAATATCTCATAATCTTGCAATCTCTCAAACGAAATTACAGTACCAAGACCATATGTCCGAGAGATGTTGACCACTAATTAAGAAGTTTTGTTATCTTTATATCTCGAAACTTACTAAATGTGCGAAGCCTACTTCACATCATCAGTGAGACCATCTAACAACTTTTAGACTTTACAATTTCTTTAGCATGTTGTGATAGTCCATTGATATACTATCATTTCCTCTTTTTCACACTTAAACTCATTTTTGTCTTTTATATGTTTTTGTACTTTTTAAATTTTTCAAAAGTTTTTGTATTTTCCTAACATTTCCCCCTAAAATTAAAAACATACTTTTGGATTTTTGAATTTTAAAGAAAGAAATCAAACATAAAACTTGACTTCCCGATGAGGATTACTTCAAATCATTATCCATCTCGATTTCACTCTTTTTATCTTTATCCCCACCCAATGACGGATCTTTTATACCGTTTAATTTTAAAAAGATATTGAAATTTTGTTTTGTCAAATGATTTTGTGTATAAATCAGCCTTTTCTTCATCGGTGTGGATTTTTTCAACGCGTATCAACTTTTTCTCGAAGCAATATCGGATAAAGTGATAGTGGATATCGATATGTTTAGTTTTTGAGTGTTGAACCGGATTTTTAGTTATCGGTATTGCAGCCTCATTATCTACGTATATTGGCGTATTAAGAAATTGCAATCCATAGTCCCTCATCTGATGTTGAATCTAGAGGATTTAAGAACAGCAACAGGAAGCAGATACGTACTCTGCCTCAGAGGTTGATTGTGAGACCGTGGTTTGTTTCTTACACTGCCATGTTACCAATCTCGAGCCGAAAAAATTGACAACCGGTTGTCGTAGATTTTGAGTTCAGCTTGCAACATCCGAAGTTTGAATCTGAGTAGCCTTGAAGATCAAAATCATCCTCTCGCGGTACTAGGGACCGGTGCTCGGACAACCCTTTAGATATCGTAGAATTCGCTTGACGATCATCAATGAGAAACTCTCGGACTAGACTGATAGCGAGCGCAAAGGCAAGTTGGATACATTATATGAGGTCGTGAAGTCGTTTGATACATCAGTGACCCAATCATCTAACGGTATAAAGGCTCGTCAATCTTTTCGCCAGTGGGATTTGGGCCTATTCCGTGACTTTGAGCGAGTGGGGTAGACATCGGAGAGGTGTCCGACATTTTGAATTTCACCAAGATATCACTCACATATTTCGCCTGGTGGATGAAAATACCATTTGGCAGTTAATCCACTTGAAGTCCTAGGAAGAATTTCATCTCCCCCATCAAGCTCATTTCAAATTTCTTTTTCATCACCGCTTTGAAATCTTTGCAAAGTGCACCATTTGTATACCCGAAAATAATGCGTCTATGTAAATTTGAATAATCATAATGTATCTCTCTATTTCTAGAGTGAAAAGATTGCAATCCACTATGCCCCCGCTGAAGTTGTTGTCAAGAAGATGTTGCGATAGCGTCTCGTACCAGGCTCTCAGGGCCTGATATAATCCGTAAAGTGCTTTGTCTAGCAGATAAACCTTATCTTTGTGGATAGGATTGACAAAACCCAATGGTTGGCCGACATAAACTTCCTCTTTCACCTTGTCGTATAAGAAAGCAAACTTCACATCTAACTGATAAACTTTAAAGCCCTTCCAAGATGCAAACAATAAAAAGATCCGTATCGCTTCTAGTCTCGCAAACGGAGCGTATACTTCCGTAAAATTTATTGCTTCATGTTGACAGAATCCTTGCACCACGAGCCGAGCCTTATTGCGAAAAATTACTCCACGATCGTCTTTCTTGCACTTCAAAAGCCATTTGGTATTGACTTTCTTATGGTTTTCAGGCAAGTCCACCAACTTCCATATGCCTAGCTTTTCGAACTTTGATAGTTCCTCTTGCATCGTGTTGACCCAACTCTCCTCTCTTAAAGCCTCTTTATAGTTCTTTGGTTCTATCTGAGATATGAAACACTTGAATGAGAACCTATTCTGTAAAGGAGCAACTTGCGTTTAATAGCAGCTTAGACCCTAATTCACTTGGTTTCGGGTCTTCACACTGCTTTGTAATTTACCAATTATGAAATCTGGTATGTTCAACAACTTGTGTATCGACAGGAATGTTATTTTGTGCACTGGTTACTTCGTTTTGATCTTCAGGTGGAACATCAAAGAGAGGTTCTCCTTCAGATGTAGACCTGTTATCATCATATGTAGCTTCAACTTCAGAGTTGTTAGTATTGAAACTTAGAGCTGGTTCATTAACTGTTGATTCTATCATGGGATCACTTGTTCCATTTATCTGAGGTTCTACTGGTTGAGTACTCGGACCTGCTTCTTCATCGTGAGTACTAGATTGTGTCGATGCGACAACAATTGGTCTCGGAACTTGATCTTGCAAAAACGTTGATGCTGATATAGCATTACAAGTTCTTCTTTAGAAGGTTTAGCGGGCAGGTTAAAAGAACTCCAAAGACCTTCGTAGTCGAATAGCCAAGAATCTCCCGGTTTTTTAGTAGGAGTTGTATATATTTGACAATCAACATAGTGAGACTACACCAAGCGGTTGATGCTCGGTAGATAAACAAGTTTAGAGGACTAGCATAACCCACGAAAAATCCCTCTAGTGATTTAGCTCCGAATTTGTTGTCGGGATTAATAACTGTGCACGGCGACCCAAATGGCTCTAACCATTGAAGATTGGGTTTCTGTTTGTTGATGAGCTCAAAACATGTTTTCTTGTGCTTCTTGACCATAAGAACTAGAAAATTCATCTTCCTTGGGTGAATGTGCCCCATTTTTCTGTGCCAGAGTATCGACTCTTTCTCTGTAACTTTAGATACAAAACATTATACGGTCTTTGTTGTAGTAGTCGCCACGCTTTTATCAAGTACGTACAAATCATTCCCTCGTGGAGCGCGCATGAGAATCCATCCTTTTAGTATAACGAATCCAGGCTTCAAAATTAAGCATCCTCTGTCGGTGAAATGAGTCGTGAACTTCTTGTTGAGAAATACTCAGCAGGTTGTTTTCCAACTCGGCAATGTAATTAACCTTATCGAATGAAACCATCCCATTTGAAAGAATACCCTCACCAACTATGCACCTGCCTTGATTGCCTGCGAACCCAACGTAGCCCCCTCGAATTGGTTTAACATCGTAGAGCAAAGCTAACATTCCCATCATGTGTCTAGAGTCACCACTATCCATGATCCACTTTGATATAAAGGATCTCGGTAGCCCCTGCACATGTAAACAAACGCTTACTTAAACAGCGAGACCCAAGCCTTTACGGTCTTGGGTGGTTTAGCAGCAATTTTCACTTTGCTCACAATCTCATTTTTTGATTCAGTCTTTTCAACTTTCTCAGATGAATCAACTTCTTTTAAAACTTTATAAGATTCATTCTTGTTTACCGCCCATGTTTGATTCTTATAAATTGTTTTCTTTGCATAAAATTTTGAATCTTTTTGTTCATTTTTTTATGATTCACCGGTTTTATTAGTTGAAACATTTACCGGTTTGAACTCTTGTTTAGATTCAGCCTTTCTTTTAAGAATCATCTTAGGTTCAACCAATGGTGACTTTTTTGACATCTTCTGAAATTTTCTTTGGTACATGAACCAGTTTAGAAACTTTTTGTGCACATTTATATGAAATGTGTCCAACTTGGTTACATTTAAAGCAAGTCCTTTTATCAATGACGATAGAAGATTCTTGAACCAATTCACGCTTCACTTTTTGTTCAAAGAATTCACCATTTGATTGATTCCTTGACTAACTTTCTTTTTCGCTTTCAGAACTTGTTTCTGAAACGAAAGTCATTTTCTTCACAATTTAGTTTTTCCAAACTTACCATAGCTTCAATTACCCAAACCCCGAGTCATTGCTAGAATGATTTCTCCTAAAATGATTATTTCTTTGTTGATTATAGTGAGAGTTTCGAGGTTTGTAGTAATTAGTTTGTTCTTTTTTGAAGTTTGAAAATTTTTTACACTTGATACACTTGTGTTGACTTCTGACATTTAACTTCTACAAGTTTGAAAACTTTTTCAACCATATTCATGTTAACATTTTGTAGTGGAAAATCAGCATCAGAATATAATTTTTCTGATCCATTCATTTTGTACATTATCACATTTAGATCACACAAACTATTTCCTGATTTCGGAATGTAATGCTTATGAAAGTTGTCATCACTATCAGAATGTGAACTTGAACCTCTTTTACCAAACTTTGTTTTGACTGTTTCAGACTCAGTTTTGTCAATGTCACTTTCAAAAACCTTTTTTACAACCTCTGTTTCACAATCCGACTCAGATTTAGCGTAGTTGACATCGATATTTTCAGCAAATTGTCTTTTTGTTCAGTTTCTAATTTTACATCTAATGCCTTTTCCATCCCGCCTGGATACTTTTTGGATAACTGCTCCACATCGGGGTGGAACTTGATGGTATTCGATACCGTGATTGTCATATCCATAGACATCTTCTCCCGTCTCTTCATCCTTAACCTGTTGGCTTTGGGAGAATATGATCTAGGACATATAACGCTGTAGAATAGCTTTTCAGTTTCTTATCAACCCTTTCAGTTTTGATTTTAGCAGTTTCAAGTAATTGTTTTAGACTCGCAATTGTATCAATGTGATTATTAATAGCGGTTTGCTTATCTAAAACTGTTTTCTTCAGCATTAACATTGTTGCTTCATTTTCTTTTGTCGAAACCAATTAATTGTCTTTTGAAGTTTATCGTGCGCTTCTTCCACACTTTTTAAATAATACGACATATTGTCCGTATGCTTTTTCAAAATTTATATGCTTCATCCTTCTGAGTGCACATTTGGCATGGTTCAGTACATTTAATACACTGAAAGGATGTGTTTATTTCAGAAAATCTATCATCAGTTTTAATTTCTTCTTTTACCAACTCGGACACAACTTTCTTTTCTTCAGATGATTTCTCTAACTCTTTGAGTTGTGCCATCATCGCCTTTGTACGATATCACTCAAAGTTTCAGCATTCATTTCTTTTGTTACATCGATGATTTCTTTAATCGATTCCTTCTCATTGTCACTGAAATGCAGATCATTGTAGTTCCCTTCCTCTCCAAAGAAACCTGCAAAAGATTTGAAAACATGAGGTATGATAGATCTAAATGCATTGTTTATCACCTCCTTTGTTAGTCTTTGAAAAGGTTCAGAATCCAGAATTGTTGATTCGGCTTTAACAATATCATCTTGGCATTCATCAAACTTGATTTCAATAGTTGAATTATTAGCAGCTTTCTCTTCTTCACCTTTCTCTATATCCACAATCTTTTCGACCTTCTCTGGTTCTTCCGTCTCTACTATCTCAGCCATGAGTGCAAGACCATTGGATTTAGGAATTAGACTGTTCCAGTTGAACCCTTCATCTTCTTGTGTCACCACTAAGGCTTTGTCCTTAGATTTGGATCCGTCTTCGATCGGTATCGGCTTTGAAGTGGTTGGTGGATGCTGAGAATTTTGTGATACATAGCCCTCTTATAGTAATTAGATCTAAACGGATTAAAGTTGTTGTCATTGACTTCATGGTTTGTGCATTCACGTTTAAAATGACCCTTCTCTTTGCATCGAAAGCAAGTTACTTTCGACTTATCAAACCCCAGTTTTGAATCCGATCCTTCGATGTTGTTTCACCCTGTTATCTCCATGAACCGCTGGGCTCTCCTCACAAAACTTGCCATACACCATTTTATGTCAATCAGCTCCATTTCCTCTTGATCGATTTGATCGTAATCCTCTTTGGTCATATTGTAGTTACCAATTCTACCGGAAACTAGGCATTCATAGGATTCGAGGATTGAGGCAAGGAATGTCATATGCTCTTTCGTAGTGGACTCTGTAAGCTTTGAACATTTTGAAGATTGACTGCGATGTTACATTGAAGAACATGAGGATTAGAATTGTTCCGGTTCCTATAGTTGTTAGAACTTTGAGAAGATTTGGACTCTAAGCAGGAGTGTTCAGATTAAAAAACTGAAATTGTTGAGGGTATCCACTACTAGAATAACCATTGTTGTTTGTCGAAGTACCAGAACTTGTCTCAGCACTAAAAGCTATCTGAATTTTTGGAATCTGGATATTATAATCACTGCCTTTATAATACAATCCCGCATCTTGTTGCACAGCCGCTCCTTTCATCTTAGCCATCTTTCTTAATTCAAGCTCGTGAGCTTCCAACTTCTCTATGAATCTAGGTAAAGTTAATCTGTTGTATTCTTGTGAATTACTCTTTAGAATCAGAAGATATGTTGACCATTTACCTTGTGGCAATGCGTCCGCAAGTTTGTCTACCCACTCATCATCATCTTTATCTATTCTCACTCCCTTCATTTCTGCTACTAAGTGACAATACCTCTCAATCAATTGCTTCATTGATTCTCCTTTCATTGAAGTAAAAATATCAAATTCTTTCTTCAAGAGAGCCTTCTTGTTTTTCTGCATTGAGGTATTTCCCTGATGCTTCAATTTAAATGCATTCTAGATAGATTGGGAAGTGCCTTGATGATGCAAAAGTGTAAATATGTCTTCCTTAATCGCCTATTGTAGCAAGTTCATCATTTTCTTCTCTCTAATGAATCTATCTCTATCAGCTGGTGAAATTTGAGTTACGCTTATCTTTTCACTGTTCTCTGCCGTAGGAATCACATACTCATTTCTATTGCAAGCCAACTACCACGTCTCGAACCGATCATACCACCCTTTATAATCTTCCATGCACAACAACTTTGGGGGTTTAGTTGTAGTTCCCATCTTATTATCTAAATTCATGTTTTGTACTACATAGATGGTGTAGCCGCGAATGTGTTATAAAACTCTCCTTCTATGGTTTAATGTTCGGTATAAAAGTCAAACAACTTGGCACGGATAAGCTTTCAAGAACGAATGAGAAAACTAGTACGAATTAGGGTTCAAACAGAGGAACACTAATCTATGCAAATAAACAAACTCAAACGGATGAGTAAGTTTCAAACGGACAAGAATTCCTTGTGCGGATCAACACTTTTTCAAATGGATAAGACTTCATCATGCGAAGGAACCTAGTTTGTACGGACAAGAATTCAAACGGATTAGATTACTCTTTCGTGCGAACCAAGAAATTTCAAACGGATCAATTATTTCTTTTCCGTGCGAACCAGCCTTGTTCGTGCGGACAAGATGGCTTATTCATGCAAATATGTGTCTAGTCCGTGCGAACGAGTTCATTCGTACGAATGACAAAAATCATGTTTTTCCCATTTTTTCTGCAAATTTTGACATGGTAATGTTTGAATTTTAAGCTAATTTTTTAGTATGTTGTTCATAAACATAATTTTTAGGTTTTGTGGAAAATTCAGCTCCTTTTGTCCGTATGAAGTATCAAAAATAAGAAAAAATATAACAAAAAGGCCTTCAAAGCTCCAATTCTTGTGTAGTCTCGTAGATATCAGCCTTACTGCTCCGATACCACTTGTTAGGACTGTTCGGGATGACGTTTAAATTCCGGTGCTATCTAGACCTAAGTATAATGCGCGGAATTCATTGTATTTAGGCGAGTACACAAGTTTAGTTAATGTTCAATGTGTTTCATTCATATAATCAGTTTTACATCCAGGTTTTCCGTTTGACAAAGCTTCGTCGTCTGGATGCAAAAGTTAAATGACAAGGCCCCTTCTTCTATTTATAGAAATGTGAGGAGACCATGACCTTGCCCTTGCGGATGAGTCTCGTCCGTGCGGATGTACTCATCCGTACGGACCAATACATATCAAACAAAAATAAATCTAAAAATATCAAACCCTATTATAATAACACGACACGATAACGTAGACAACAGACATTATGCACCAACACATCAGATAAACCATAGATAAAAGTTCATGTATATCGCATCCATGACAAAAACAAAATAAATAAAATCCATAACAGAAACAAAATAAATAAAAAAAAGATGTAATCACGTCACTGGGATCAAATCCTGAATTCCCATTGGTCAATCTTCGTGGAACAACCTACAAAAACCACGTGTCCTCTTCTTAAACGGCTTGGAACACTCTCGAGCCTTCCTTCTTAATCACGAAGCTATATAATCTTGATGCAAAACAGTCGCTAATTCCAACAACAAATAATATACACTCGTTTATCTGAAAAACAATGAGCAATCGCATCAAATTGTCAATATTTGTCGTATGTTCTTTGTTGTTTATGCCTCTGTAACATCAAAATCACTCGATCCTTATAAGGTACATAAAAAACCCTAATTTACTCTCAATTGTCACGTTTTTTAGTAGAATTTAAGGGTTTTTGTATAAAAGATTATTAGTTTATTATATGTTTATATGTTATTTGCATATTGGAATTGAAAAGTGAATGCAAGTGATGTTTATGGTTTAGGTTCTATGATGAGATGTCAAGTTGGGGTTTATTTGTGAGGCTGTAAATTGATTGTAACATTTAGGGTTTCTATGGGGATTTTGATCTGGGTTTAGTTACTGATCAAAGTTGGATGAACCTTGAAATTTTGGATTGCTTCATTGTGGTTGGAAAGGCAGTATTATTATGCTTAGTTTTAAAAAGAGAATGATTTAGGTAAGATGACAAAATGTCCTATGTCATAATTTCATTTTGTATGCTGAATTAAATTGTGGTTGTTCACAGTAAATTCTCTGCGTCGAGGAACCAGGGTTTTGTTTTAGGTAGAATTGGATTTGCTATTCAAAGGGGCTGTGGCGCAACTTGTTGCCCATTTACATGCCATTCTTATGTAATTTTCTCTATATTAATGAAACGCGTAAATTAAATGTGTTACAAATTTTATTTATTTATTATTTATTTTTTTCTTTTTTATTCTAGGAGATATTGGATAATTCTTTTGATGTCTGGAGTTTTAACGAATATAATATGTTGAGTTTCGTGGCTCATAGGAATTTCGTTGATTTCAGTTTTCAACTAGTGTTGTTGGTCATGTTGAAGTTAGTGATTGATCATGGTTGCTTATTCTGATTTGTTGCCGTATTTGCTTATTTCTAGTATTGGATGTTGACAACAATCATGGACCTTTCAAATTGGACAAGTAACTAATTTATGATAGAATAGGAAGATACATCATATGTGTGAATCTTTTTTTCTTTTCCGTAGCCCGTTCGTGAAAACTTACCGACCCACCGATGCCCTGCTAACTAGATGGAACTAGGTAAAGCAGTTTACGCAGAGGAGGTGGCCCTTCTCAAGGTTAAGGCATATCGTATGTGTGAATCTTTATTTTTTAAAAGACTTTGAGTGATTCTGCTCGGATATGTCACATTGTTTGTCCAAACTTGTGGGGTATGTTGATTTGGGCTATTGTGCTTGACAATGCCACATTTTTCGTTGGAAACTTCTTAAGTATGCTAAAAATGTAATCAGCAGGGAAGTAGAAAAGGAGATTGAGATGATAATTAGCTCTCTTATAGTCAACACTGAGTTATTATGTGTCTGATTCTATATGTTTGTTACGTCATGTCTAATAGTGAAGGCTTGAATGTTGAATGTTTTTAACATGCTTCTTCAATGAAATAACCAGATACTAGGAGTCAAAAAGGATGCAACTCAGAGGCAAATTCAGAAAGCTTTCCACAAGTATGTTCTTTTCTTGATATTAGATAACACTACCCCTATTGTTCTTTAGCTACATTTTAGTGGCCGTTTATTTTTCACAAAATGATACTTTTTCTGCATAAATAACGTTGTGGAGAAAGACATGTTCAGAATGCTCTATAAATCTCTACCAAGTTTATGAATTTTAACGTTCTCTCTTTATGGTTTTGTAGGCTCTCTCTTCAATATCATCCTGATAAGAACAAAAACAAGGGGGCTCAGGAGAAGTTTGCTGAAATAAATAATGGTACGATAAATGCTTCCTTCTTTGCACAACAACAGAGAATGAAAGTAAAAAAAAAAATCTTCTTGCACAAATATATTTTAGTATAAATGTAATGAATTTACTAGAATAGATCTAAACAAGACTATTCATCATAAATACCCGGATGTTATTTTACTGGAAATAATTTGAATACAAGTAAAAGACAAATATAGTTTAATGCCGTAGATGAGTCTTAACAAAATATTTCCTGATTATACGTTTTGCCAGCATACGAAATTCTATCGGATGAAGAGAAAAGAAAGAATTATGATATGTTTGGGGATGCAAGGGGAAGTCCAGGATACGATAGTGGGGATGGTGGAAGCCGCGGCGGGCATACCTTCTTCAGAAGCGGTGGGCCAGGACAAAGCGGGTTTACATTCTCGCCTGATGATTGGCAAACAATGGGTGGTCAACAGGGTGGCTCAAAATCATATTCATTCTCCTTTGGTGGAAATAGTGGCGGGAGTTCATTTGGTTTTGACATAGGTGATGTTTTTTCAAACTTTTTCGGTGGTGGCGGCGGCATGAGTGGTGGTTTTGGTGGTGGTGGTGGTGGAAGTCAGTTTGGTAATTCAGGAGGAGCACGTTCAGGAGGGTCACGTCCAGGTTATCAGAGTTCTCCGAAGAGCAGCACAACCTCCGTTAATTCTCAAATTTATAAGAAACAAGTAATTGATAAAGGAGTCACTTGGCTTTTATTATCTTACACTCCATTAATAAAAGGGATGCAACACTATGAATCCATAGTAGAGGAAGTTGCTAGCTCACTAAAAGGCGCTTTAGACGTTGGAAGTGTGAATTGTCAAGTAGAATCGTCTTTGTGTATAGAACTTGGTATTCACCCTCGGAGTAGACCGCGAGTCTACGTTTATTCATACAAAGCAAGTGAAAGTGGTTCATTGCTTGAGTACACCGGTGATGTAACCGTTAGAGATTTGAAGTCATTTGTTCAAGATCATCTGCCAAGGTTCTCAAAACGTGTCACATGGGCACAGTTTGAAGCGGAATCTGGGACTACGGGATCTTTACCTAAAGTCATGCTTCTTTCTACTAAGAAAGATACCCCTGTTATATGGCGTGCACTTAGTGGCTTGTACCGCAAACGTTTTGTTTTCTATGATACACAGGTAATCAACCAACCTGGACCGTCTATCTTGTTATTTATTTATTGTAAGCTTTCACTTAAATTTGACTACATTTTCTTAAAAAGTTGCAATAATATTTTTTAATTTCTTGTTGGATTGATTTTGCTTTTGATCGATCACAGATTTTTTGTTATTTTCTTACCAATTTGCTAACTCTTTTCCATTCATAAAGCCCCTCTACTTTTTACAAGAACATGTCATTGTTGGTTATTTTTATTATTAATCTCTTAAGTAGTCATAATTTTCAAACATTCAAACATCTTATTACCTGAATAATATTTTCTAAAGATTTTTTAAGGAGAATTAAAGAATTAAACAAGCATTGCCGAATTTAATTATTCGATAAATTGATTCAAAAGTTATTTTTTCTAGGTCCAAGATGTTTCTGATCCTGCAGCAAGAAAACTAGGTGTCAATGAAGTTCCAGCGGTAGTTGGATGGCTATCGAACGGAGAGAAGCAGGTTCTGAAAACAGGGATCCATGTGAAGGATATGAAGTCGACAATTAAGGAATTTAGTAACATACTAGATGAGTTTGAGAAAAAGAACAAGAAGATAGCGGCAGCTTCATCTCAGAGCAAGAAACCGAATGCTGACTCAGCAACAGAGAAAAAGCCGGTGGTTCCTTTGTTGACAGGCACAAATTTTGATGCAATCTGTGGGGAAAAAACACCCGTTTGCATAATTGGCGTCGTCAGATCCTCTAAAGGAAAGGAAAAACTTCATACCATACTCTCTTCCGTAAGTAAACTTACCGTCTTCTAATCTTTACTAGTCGTATTATCACGTTCTTATTTTGGTTGTGCATGGATAATTACATTTTCATGTATATTTGAATTGAATTCAGGTGTCACAGAAATCGCTAGTAAGGAACCCGAGGGATTCAGTTTCTTATGGTCTTTTGGATGCTTCAAATCAATCGTCATTCCTATACGCGTTCGACAAATCAGGGTTCAAATCATCAGACGGGCTCTTGATCGCCTACAAACCCCGTAAATCGAAGTTTGCGGCGTTTACAGGCGATATAACTTCCGAGGAAGTCGAAAAGTTCATTGGTTCGGTTCTTAATGGTGATGTACAGTTTAGTAAGGCTACGCAAAAACCCACATTTAAGTGAACATTTTTTAGATTTGTTTTGACATGTGGATGGATTTAGATGACAAGAGTAAAACCCTTTTGTGACATAGCCAAGAAATACAAATATAATGCTTAAAGTTTGGTCCTCGGCTCACAACTAAAAGGCGAGCTGATTTTTTTTTAACGGCAAAGAATACTACATGTTAACCCACCTTGTTCGGGGCTATGTTCAAGGTCGACTCCTTGACCGCCATGAGATTGTGCCTCCTAATGCGCAGGAACCGGATGGATTCTGTAAACTCTAGTCCCCGTCAGGTTCGAACTCGGGATTAAAGCGATGATTTGTGCCTTCACCCAAATTCCCTTGAAAATGGCTCAAGCGAGAATTGAATCTGCATCTCCACTAGAGAGGGCAGATGAATTTACCACTAGACCAAGTTATCAGGACAAAAGGCGACCTGGTTTTGATAGTTCATTTTAATTGGATCTTAGCTTGGGATGTGATTCCAAATGTCAACATTCAATTTACTAGTTTGCTAAAAACCCATATATCATATAGGATAAACAAAGTATATTAAATATGTAGTAATAAGATTTAGGGACTATGAAACGATATTATATGTTTGGAACAAAATATTCTTTGATGTCGTTGGATAATAGTTGTAACATATAAAATGAAATCAAGAACCATTTTGAGTTTTAGAAAGGATTATAATTAACTTTAAAAACTTTTTATTTAATTTTTATTTTAATTGTTTCGGTTGAAATAAGAACAGCCAAAAAAACTTTTCTGAAACGTTAAATTGAAATAAACATAAAGAATTTATAATAACAATTACTCAAATAAAACGTTTATTAAAACTTTTTGTCACAAAGCAAAAAAAATCTGAAACTAAAATCCACCTAATGTTTCATTCGTTTATTATAAAAGCAGTTTACTCAAAACAAATAATTTTGATTAGTATGCTTATGGGGTAACATCAAATAAAAAATTTATTTTGTTTAATTAGGATGAAAAGTAATCTTAATCATTTATTTTTAAATCAATGGTTAAAATGAAAATTTAGGGAAAAAGAGGAGTGTAATATATCTTGAGAAAATCCTATTTATTGAATTTCTCTCTTCACATGCAAGGCACATGCATATTCCACCCTCATTTTTTAAATGTTCATAACTTTTTATACGACACTATTTTTTCATAAAAATTTCACCATAAAATCGAGCGTCTTTTTATCTTTAATTTGAGTATCATATTGTTATATAAACTTTGATGACTAAAAAACCCATAAAAATGTGTTGTATTTCTATCTTGTATAACATTTTTTGTGCTGAATTTCTTTTGTGCTATATTTTTTTGTATTAGATTTTTTTGTGCCATATTTTTTTCTACTTGATTTTTATGCTGTATTTTTGTACTATATTTTTGTGCTCATTTTTTTGTATTAGATTTTTTGTTGTATTTTTTAGAAAACAAAAGTAGTGTCACATGTTATAAGGACCAAAATGTTTTATTACCAAAATGCTTTTCCTTCCTACTTATAAGTAGTGTCATATGTCATCATCATAATCCTTTTTATACTACTTAGAAAAAATCCACAATGAGTACTTCCCATTCCCATTATATACAGTGGCGGATCTAGAAAATCTTTATAGGGGTAACATTTCATACAAAAAGTGGTAATGAAATCGAAAAACATCATTTTTTTTTTAAATTTACACTATTATCGGAGCGTCAAGGGATAGCGGAGGCTACCCTAGTAACATGCTAGGTCCTCCTCTAATTATATATGAAGTTTTATTAAAGAAAAATTGTTTGCAAAAGTGCTCATGTTAAGATAATAGATAAGATCATAGGTCATAGGATAATTTTTTACAACATATAAATACCTTGAAAATATTATGAATTATTATCTTTAATGTGTGACTATCCACATGTCTTTATAATGTGGTGATTCTCCAAGTACTTAACTCTTATTTTGTAAGCCTATAAATAGAGACATATGTAGGTCATATGTCATATCAATAAGAATGAGTTCTTGAATTCTTCTTTCTATCTTTATCTCTATATAATCTATAATTCTTGTCTACATTATCATATATTGGTTGATATTAGGCCGTTGTTTTATAACATGTTATCAGCACGACTTGCTTTTGGAGTTAGATCGTATTATTACAAGGTATATTAACTTTCATTGTTCTTCATTCTCTTAAACGTATATTGCAATTCATACAATGTTTTGTTCAAAGGACCATTATGATATTATTGGTTATATATTTTTGTTTAATCTAAACAATGGGGGGTGAAAATAGTTTTCATTTTCTTTTAATGTTAAGCCATAGAACTTTATTCCATCTTTCACAATCAAAAGTTTTGGTTTTGATGAATCCTAAGAGTTTTGCATAGAAAGATATAGTTAAAAACACATATTTTCCTTTATTGTATTTTCCTTGATTATATTTGTTAAAATTCCTTTTATGCCAATTATGATAAGATAAAATTAAGATATTTTCCTTTATTGTATTTTCCTTGATTATATTTGTTAAAATTCCTTTTATGCCAATTATGATAAGATAAAATTAAGATATGATAAATGATTGTTTATAACTTGATGAGCTTTGTGAAGCTTATAGAACTAATTATATTAAGTCATGTAATTAATATATTTATTTGTTTGGATTTATTTAAGTTAGTAAAACATACAAAATAATTAAATAAATAAAACAAAACACACTTGTAGTATAATTTAGTATTTCATTACTGGTTTCATTTTCGTTAATTACCCGATTGTATTTACTTGTTTATTAACCTATAAACTATATGTAGTTTTTATTATGTTATCACACTGCGACGTTAGTATATCATTGTTTAGCATAATAATAATTAAGAGGGAGAATTTTGACGAAGTAAAAGGTATATGTATTTCAAATTATTGGCATCTTCCATCTATTAACTAACCTAATATCTTTATATGCATGGATATATATCATATACAAATATATGTAAACAAACTTTAATTGGTAATGACTTAATACATTATTATTATTATTTTTTGTTAGTCTTGTTTTATTTTATAGTCAATAATGGTTATCAAAATTTTATTTGATTATAATAGCATGCATTAATTCATGCGTATTTCTTTAATATAGTTAGCTATGTCGAATCTTGCAAAGCTTGAGTTTATGGCTTTGGACATCACTGGAAAAAATTATTTGTCATGGGCTTTGGATGCTGAAATCCATCTAAATGCCAATAACCTTGGGGAAACAATTAAAATAGAAAATAAAACAAATACCCAAGATAAAGCAAAGGCAGTAATTTTCTTACGCCACCATATTCATGAGTCCTTGAAAAATGAATATCTCACTATCAAAGATCACTCGTCCTGTGGACCAATTTGAAAGAAATGTATGACCATCAGAAAACAGTAATATTACCAAGAGCTCGTTATGAATGGCTCAATTTAAGGTTGCAAGACTTTAAGTCTATAAGTGAGTATAACTCGCCAATGTTTAGAATCACGTCACAATTGATTCTATGTGATGAAAATATTACTGATAAGGAGATGTTGGAAAAAACATTCTCCACCTTTCACACCTCAAACATTGTCTTGCAACAACAATATCGTGAAAGGGGCTTCACCAAATACAGTGACTTAATATCATGTTTGCTTGTGGCTGAGCAAAATAATGAGCTACTAATGAAAAACCATGAAACTCGTCCTGTTGGTACAACTCCATTCACTGAAGTGAATGTGACAACATATAATGACCAAAGTGGAAGTCACGGACGTGGTCGTGGCTATCAACGTGGGCGTGGTCATAGTCGTGGTCATGGTCGTGGACGTGGACGTGGATATGGTCGGGGGAAGTATCATGGTGTTCAATTTAAAAACAAAGGATCCCACCAGAAGTTGCATGATTATGAAAAGAAATCCAATGATGGAAAAGGTAAAAAGAAAAATGGAACCCCATCGAATGCATGCTATGGATGTGGAAGTAACAACCACTAGGCTGGTACGTGTCGTACAGCCAGACACTTGGTAGAGCTTTA
This sequence comes from Scalesia atractyloides, assembly GCA_947069175.1. Classification (NCBI taxonomy): domain Eukaryota; kingdom Viridiplantae; phylum Streptophyta; class Magnoliopsida; order Asterales; family Asteraceae; genus Scalesia; species Scalesia atractyloides. Next base: position 56,268,554 of record CAMTDV010000029.1, read on the forward strand.
CAAACAATCTATAAAAGAAAAGGGAAAAGGAATAGAGACAAATTTCACATGTGAATATGGAAATGTCGATGTCCCAAGGGTGAAAAAGACCTTACTAATGCAACTAATCTGGATTATGTTGATTTCCTTATCGAGCAAGCAAAATTGGATTCTGGTGATATCATGGCTGATACCAACCAGTTGGATGCTTGCAATTTTTCTTACGCGTGAATGATTATATATTATGTTATTTCCTTAATGTTTTATCGAGACATTGTATGGGATTTGTTATGTTTGAACCATATTTATGAAATTTTGTTCTGTTTTGAAGCATATGGAGTGTTCAACTAAACGTCCTATTAGTGGTGAAGATGTATGTCTAATAGACAGTGCTACTACGCATACGATTCTAAAGAAAAAGAATTATTTCTCTAATTTAATAATGAAAGAAGCAAGCGTTGGTACTATATCCGGTAAAACAAAATTAATAGAAGGCTTTGGAGAAGCTTATGTAGTTCTACAAAGTGGAACTTTGCTCAAAATTAACAATGCATTATTTTCCCCCACTATCTCAAAGAAATCTAATAAGCTTTAAAGATATCCGTCTAAATGGATATCATCTTGAGACTACAAGTGAGGGACATGATGAGTACCTTCAAATCACAAGTATGATTTCGGGTAAAAAGCATATATTAGAGAAGTTATCCGCATTTTCCTCTAGTTTGTATTCTACTAAAATTGGTGTGCAGTTGAATCAAATGCAATCATAAACCATGAGTGTATGGATTGAGAAAATTTTATAATTTGGCATGACCGATTAGGCCATCCCGGATCAATAATGATGCGAAAAAATTATAGAAAATTCATGTGGCCATTCTTTGAAGAACCAGAAGATTCTTCAATCTAAAGATATTACATGTGTTGCATGCTCACAAGGGAAGTTAATCACTCGCCCATCACCAGTTAAGGTATGGACAGAATTCTTGAGTTTTTTAGAAAGAATACATGGGGATATATGTGGGCCTATACACCCTCCTAGTGGACCATTTAGATACTTTATGGTCTTAATTGATGCATCAACTAGATGGTCACATGCGAGTTTACTATCAAGTCGCAATATGGCATTTGCACGACTACTTGCTCAATTAATAAGGCTAAGAGCACATTTTCCAGATTATCCCATAAAGAAAATTTGGTTGGACAATGCTAGTGAATTTACATCCCAAACCTTCAATGATTACTGCATGTCTATTGGCATAGGTGTAGAGCATCCTGTACATCATGTACATACACAAAATGGACTTGCTGAATCGCTTATCAAGCGACTTCAAATGATTGCAAGACCAATGATTATGAAATCAAAACTACCAACATCAGCTTGGGGGCATGCAATTTTACATGCAGCAACACTAATTCGCATCAGGCCAACGAGTTACCATACTTCCTCCCCACTAAAGCTGGTTTTTGGTCAGGAACCAGATATTTCTCATCTAAGGATTTTCGATTGTGTCATATATGTTCCTATCGCTCCACTACAACGCACAAAGATGGGACCTCAAAGGAGATTAGGAATATATGTTGGGTATGAATCACCATCGATCATTAAGTATTTAGATACATCAACAGGTGTTTATTTACGGCTCGATTTGGTGATTGTCATTTTGTTGAAACAACATTCCCAACATTAGAGGGAGATGAAAAGCAGCTGAAAATAATAATATAAGTTGGAATGAATTATTATTATCTCATCTTGATCCTCGAACTAAACAGTGTGAACTAGAAGTTAAAAGGATAATTCATTTACAAAGATTAGCAAATCAATTACCAGACGCATTCACTGACCCAAAGAGAGTGACTAAGTCACACATACCAGCTGCTAATGCTCCAGTAAAAATAAGTGTCCCAGAAGAACAACCACATGTTGGAAATGAGTCTAATGCACGCCTCAAACGTGGTAGACCAATCGGTTCTAAAGATAAAAATCCTCGAAAGAAAAAAGGAGCAAATAATGGAGATGGTCAATTCGAGGTAATGATAATGCCAAGAAAAGAGTCTCCTTAAGAGACACTAGACATGATGTTCCAGAAAAACCTCAGGTACCTGAAAACAAAGAGATCTCAATAAATTATATCACGTCTAGAAAGGTATGGAACCAAAATGAAATCGACGTCGATAACAGTTTTTCATATAACGTAGCGCTGGAAGTAATGGAAAATAATGAGGATCAAGAACCAAAATCTATTGAGGAATGTAAAAAAAATGATTGGCCAAACTAGAAAGACGCAATAAAGGCAGAATTAGATTCCCTCAATAAACGAGAAGTTTTTGGACCAGTAGTCCCTATACCTAAAGGTGTAAAGCCTATTGGATATTTGTGGGTCTTTGTGCGAAAACGTAATGAGAAAAATGAAATCATACGATACAAGGCAAGATTAGTAGCACACGGATTTTCGCAAAGACCTGGGATTGATTATGAGGATACATATTCTCCGGTGATGGATACGACAACTTTTCGTTATCTTGTTAGTCTGGTAATACAAGAAGGGATTGACTTGCGTCTAATGGATGTTGTGACAACCTACCTCTATGGCTCACTTGATACTGATATTTACATGAAACTCCCTAAAGGATTCAAATTGCCAAGCTCATGTACATTTAGTTCTCGAGAACATCTTTCAATTAAATTAAACAAATCATTATATGGGCTAAAACAATCTGGGCGTATGTGGTATAATCTCCTTAGTGGGTATTTGTTGAAAGAAGATTATAAAAATGATTCAATATGCCCATGTATCTTTATAAAAAGGTCAGAATCTGAATACGTTATAATTGTTGTATACGTTGATGACTTGAATATAATTGAAACTCCAAGGGAGCTCCAAAAGGCGGTTGAATATTTGAAAAAAGAATTTGAAATGAAAAACCTTGGTAAAACAAAATTTTGTCTCGGGTTACAAATCGAACATCTTAAGGGTGGAATCCTTGTGCATCAACAAAACTACATACAAAAGTTACTCAAAAGTTTCTATATGGAAAAATCACATCCATTGAGTACTCCAATGGTTGTAAGATCTCTTGATGTCGAGAAAGACCCATTCCGACCTCCGAATGATGGAGAGGAAATTCTTGGTCCAGAACTACCATATTTAAGTGCAATTGGTGCACTAATGTTTCTTGCTAGTCATACACGACCAGATATATCATTTTCTGTAAATTTATTGGCAAGATATAGTTCATGCCCAACAAAGAGGCATTGGAATGGGGTAAAACAAATATTTCGATACCTTCAAGGTACAAACGATATGGGTTTGTATTTTACTAATCAATCGACAACAAGTTTAGTTTGTTTTGCTGATGCAGGGTATTTGTCTGATCCTCACACTGGAAAATCTCAAACTGGATATTTATTCACAAGTGGAGGTACTGCTATTTCATGGCGTTCTGTAAAGCAAACAATCACAGCCACATCATCTAATCATGCAGAAATATTGGCGATTCATGAAGCCAGCCGAGAATGTGTTTGGTTAAGGAATGTAATACAACACATTTGTGGGTCTTGTGGGATTTCAATGAGAGATGAGGGACCAACAATTTTACATGAGACAACGCAACATGCATTGCTCAACTTAAGGAAGGATACATCAAAGGAGACAGAACAAAGCACATTTTACCAAAGTTCTTTTTCACACATGATTTGCAAAAGAATGGAGATATTACTGTCCAACAAATTCGTTCTAGCGACAATTTGGCAGACTTGTTTACTAAATCACTTCCGACGTCCACATTCAAGAAACTGGTTCATGGGATCGGGATGTGTCGACTCAAGGAGCTTAAATCATTAGGGGGAGAATAATACGCGCTGCACTCTTTTTCCCTTAGCTATGGTTTTATCCCACTGAGTTTTCCTGGCAAGGTTTTTAACGAGGCAACATAATCAAGCGTATTATAAGAATAATATATTATTTTGTCACGTGGATAGTCAAGGGGGAGTATTATGAATTGTTACCTTTAATGTGTGACTATCCACATGTCTTCATAATGTGGTAACTCTCCAAATACTTAACTCATATGTCTTCATAATGTAGTGACTCTCCAAGTAATTAACTCCAATATTTGTAAGCCTATAAATAGAGGCATATGTAGGTCATACTTCATATCAATAAGAATGAGTTCTTCAATTCTTCTTTCTATCTTTCTCTCTATATAATCTCTATAATTCTTGTCTACATATATCATATATTGGTTGCTATTAGGCCGTTGTTTTACAACAGAAAAACTTTTCTTTCAAATCAATAATTAATTAGACGAGTACACATGTGACGCATAAAAATCCGTATTTATTATTCGTCGTTTAAAATTTGTTAATTTTTTTAATATAAAAATAATAAAAACAAGATTTAATATATTTGATCAAAAACTTTTGACGATTCAATTAAATATGTATTCTCGTTAATATCGTTTTTGGAAGAAAATTATTTTTACTGAAATGTTTAAAGTGTTCCTTTAAGATTAGTCTATACACAATCGTTACCACCATCACTAGGCTCTCCAAATTGTTTTACCTCAACGCTCATTCGAAATTACGCTCGTTCGATTTTAGCTCGGTGCACTTTGTAAACGAGCTAAGCACGAGCAAAGGTACGCTCGCTCTTGCTTGCTTGTGAACAACCCTAACCATCACCATTGCCATCTATCGCCGCTGAAACCTTCTTGAACATAACACCTAAATACAACATAAACAAGCCACCATAACACCACACCATCCACCACCCTCAGTGAAGAAACGTAACCTAATTCATGCACACAGACCACTAAACACATACACAAATATACCCACATCCATCAGCAACCATAAAACAATCTTCAACACGAGTTGGTGGATGCATCCAAACGACAAGCTGGCTGACGCCTGCGTTGAAGGTTTCGTCCCGAGTGTTTTGGCAATGGTGGTATATGGATTCCTGATTGACACGTTTATGGGTGTTATTGGTGTTTGGACAATGGACATCCTATTTTAAAGATCAAGACTAGTTGACAAGCAAAAATATCAAACAACAATCCTGTTTCCTTAAAACTATATCACCTTTTTTCTTAATGTTTTTTGAAATTTAACCTCTTTACACATAAACCGCTGATATTCAAACAAAAAGTTACAACAGTTTCAGGTGTGGAACTTGGTGCAGGAGATTCAGGCTTAGCTAAGCATTAGATCAGGTGGACAATCAAGCATTGTCGGGCTAGGCTCGAGCTGGTCCTAAACTGATCTCGAGCACAGAACTAAATGTGCATATCTAGAACTATAAATACACCTAAAGTACAATGAACATGCATACCAATCTGATGATAACAATCCCACACTTTACTATTCAGCAGCAAAACTGCAACTGGCCAACCAAAAAAGTGCCATACACAAGAAGTCCATAACATACAACTGATTACACTAGCAAGCATTATCTTTGTTTGGTGCATTCTGCAGTAACCGGTCATTTTGGAGTAAATTGCCAGGAAATGGTGATTTGCAAATGGCGATATGTGATTTGAGCCTAGGAATATTTGGATGTGCGCTTCTGCAGCGGTTGCATCTCAACTCCATCGACATGAATTTCTGATCGTCATTTAACGTCGGTTTCCCCTCTTCACTGACTTGTTGAATTACGTCTACGGAGTCCCTGAAGAACAGAGAATTGAATGAGTTCCAGTGCTTCTTGTTCCTGAGATGCCTCGAGTCAAAATCCTGGCTTATCACATGAAGGTGTAGTTGTCTCATTGAAGGTGACTGACAAGAAAGAAACCATATTTCAGTTTTTACGATTAAACAAACAGATAAATCCTATATATAAGGTCAATGGGTTGGCAAGTGCAGAATTATATTTTTTTTAATGGAAAAACTTTTAAATCATTTTATTTAACAGCTAGATTATTACTGAAGTAATGTAACGTTTTGGAAGCATACCTGGCTTATCAGTTATTCATGTTTCAGGTCAACCGAAACCACTGTTTTCCAACCAGTAGGGGTGTGCACGGTTTGGTTCGGTTTTATGTTACAATCGAAACTGTAACCGAAATGTTTGGTTTTGGTTTTGTAAACCTTTTCGGTTTCGGTTTTAGCAACGGTTCGGTTCGGTTTTTTCAGTTTTTGGAACAAAAATACGTAAGATTCAAACATAAAAAGTATAAATCCAGAATTTTAGAATCGTTCTTATATGTTAACATTTAAGTTATAATATTTAACCTTTTTAATTAATATAGTTCACATAAACCTAACCTTCTAATCTATTTTTATTTTTCTACAAAGTTTTTATTAAGACACTTTCTTTTATAATACTTTGAAAATCATTTAATTATTATGTTAAATTTTGTTACTTCTTATAGGCAAATAGGCAATAGATAAATCATTCCAAAGATAAATAAACATGTTAATGTTTTTATTATAAATACTTAACATTCAAGAGAAAAATTAATAATGCCTAAATCAATATATAACCACTAACATTAAAAAATGATTTTTTTAGGTTATTTGGTTCGGTTCAATTTTTTTCAGTTTACATATAATGCAAAACCATAAGCGAACCGTAAATTTCGGTTCAGTTTTTGGTGCTTTTCGGTTCGGTTAAATCGGTTTTTCCGCATTCGGTTCGTTTTTTTTTTCTTGGTTTTCTGCTCACCCCTATCAACCAGTATAAAAAAATACCCAATATGGCATTTTGCCAACCTCTATTTACAGGTGTTGGTTTATTTGTAAGTTTGACCAAAAAAGTCAGTTTATTTGTAAGTTTTCTTCCCTTTTGCAAAAGGTGTTGGTTGAGTACAAGCAATAAAGCAACACGTACCGAATGGTATCCAAGGCGGAATACCAATGACTGATTTTCCTTAATGAAAGTTTGAGCCCACTTGACACCTACGGCATGCATTGTCCTTAATATAGGAAGATGTTTCCGACTTACATCTGAAGGACGGTCAAGACCTTCAGCTCTTGCAATGACCAAAATGTGTTTTTGTGCCTGAAATCCAAAAGTGTTTCACATTTTAAAAAAAAATATACACACAACCAATACAAAGTGTATGTGCGGATGTGATAACCTTGGGGTAAACATCGTTCAAAACGACAACGTCATCCAAAATCTCAATGACACCATTCCTATGTTCCTCGGGATGCATGGCGATCTTGTAAAGTGCTTGAGCCCATGTTCCCCAATCCTTGTTCGAGCTATTCGATTCATTAACTTCAATAACCCCTTTAAATTTCTTGTTTTTCTCATCGTCACAGGCACTATCCTCTCTCCTAACCTTCTGATCATCACAGTTCGACATCTCACAATCAGATGATTTCTCTTGAGTTCTCACAATAGATACAAAACTTTCAAAAAGAGACGAGTAAGCCTCGCGAAGAATTTTGCACCCAGTGTTATAGTCGTCGTTGAGGCAATTTGGTCTTTTTGGATTCATGTTCGGGCCAAGCACATGTATGACATGGGTTACACCTTGTTTAGAAAACAAGGGAGAAGTTGAAGGAAGAGGAACTGTAACTGCTTTTCCGGGAGAAAGCGATCCGGCCCGTTTCTTGGTTGCACTCTCCAAGTCTGGACCCGCGGCATCAAATATAGCAGCATTTACACCTCCACCACCGGGCTTCAGTCTCCTGCACACGTTACATATTGTTTTACTTTTTCAGCAGTAGATCTGCAAATGAGTCGAGCCCACCTTGATAGCTTGACAAGCCTTCATAATCATAGTTGTCAATAGCGATCGCTACGCTCGCTATAGTGAATAGCGTAGCGTATAGGTCTAGTCTCGCTATAGCCTCTGCACAGCGATAGATAGCGATGGTAGCGACCTTAGTTTTTTTTATTTTTTATTTTTTTTTAATATAAATAGCAATTATATACAGCTATAAAATAGCTGGATTTTAGGTTTTTGATAAACATACATGTAAAATAGCGTATATACCAGGGTATTTTGATATAATATACATATAATAAAATTCTAGTGTATCGCTTATTTATAAAATAGCCGCTCGTTATTTACCGCTATGCAGCATATAGGCACCTTATCGCTATTCGCCATTAACAACTAAGTTCATAATACTTTCCAAAAGTAAACGGATAGTCCCTGTGGTTTACCAAATATTGGGATTTGGTCCCTGGCTTTCTAAAAGTACAAGGATGATCCCGGTGGTTTGCACTTTGTAACGCATATAGTCCCCAACTTTGCCAAAAGTCGCATGGATGGTCCCTGTGTTTGCACTTTGTAATGCATTTAGTCCCTAACTTGGACCTGCTAAAACCTTTAAATTTGTTAGTTGGGGACTAAATGCGTTACAAATTGCAAAACACAGGGACCATATGTGTACTTTTGGAAAGCTAGGGACCAAATCCAAAAATTTTAGTAAACCGCAGGGGCCATCCTTGTACTTTACTCAATTAACTATATAAAGGGCCAATTTAGGTTATGGTTTTTCCATAACGGGTCAAATCAAAATACCAACTAGAACGAAAAATATTCAAAATGGGTCCACTGAGTCGTCAACCAAACCCGACCCAGCATGTTTACCAAATACTATATGATGATATATGTTACCGAACCCACCTCTAATAAGCAGTAAAACATTAAAATACGACAGGAGTTTGCCTGCTTATATGAATTTAACAAGACGGTGCAAAAATTTACCAGTTAGCAGCATTGGCTATCACATTACAGTGCAAGCCGCCTCCTGAACGAAGCTTTGTGATATCCCCCACAAACGTAAAAAATTTGGTCGGGTCAATATTCTTTACAGCAGCCTTTCTCTTCACCAAAGACAATATCTTTGATCCATGAGATATGTCAACTAAAACAAGCCTTCCGTTCCCGATCTTGTGTACGAATTCCTCAACTATCTCAACTATAATATCATACGCCTTTTCAGTATTAAATTGAAAATCTGCAGTAGATATAGAAGGGAATGCTAAAGTTGGAACACCGCCTAAAGGCTGGGTCCCACTTTGCTCTTGAGGTTCATCAACATGATGATTTGATGGCTCAGAGATAGTTTTATCAGATGTTACTTTACTTGGAGCATCGACTCGTTTTAAAAACTTCATAATTCCAAGTTGGACTTTAGTATCCGTCTTTTTCTCTCCAAACACGCCAGATGGAAGGATATCTGAAGAAGAAAGTGCCCCATACGTATTAACGGCTTCCTGAACATCGTTTTCAGTTTGGCAAAACGATATTCGCTTAAACCCTTCATTTAACTTGGGCAATTCTTTCCTACGCAGCATTTGATTCACAACAGCAGCTGCTTTTCCACCTTGTAGATATCCTTCATGCCGGGTTCGTTTTACAGATCGAGATATGCAAAGCTTTGCGGAAAGATCAAGAACTACAGCATGGATGTCTACTTGGAAAGATTCTTTGAGTTTAATGAAATCTGTGCGTTGTTCTATAGTAAGATTGCATCTGTCAATAAATATACTTTTCCCATCTTTTAATGAGGTGGAAGATAAAGCTAAACATTGTGCTTTTGTTCCGGATTTGCCGTTCCCAATCGTGTCCTGCATGAAATTACGTTCAGTATGGTATTGGGGACCATTACTCATGATGCATTTCACACGCGCAAAATTATACAATCATCCATTAATTGCAGCTATACAATGTTAGCTCGATCTTGGTTTTAACAAGCGTGTGGTGCTCCAATGCGTTTTGATCCCTAAAGCCAAAGCATGGTACGCACACATCACGTATATGAGGCGCTTGTTATTAAGAAAATATTAGCTTTTAAACACTAAAATAAAAGATATTCTTATCATCCCTGGTCAGAATTGTTCAATCCATGGCCAAATTTGTTCAGACTCTTAGGTGCAGTTGGTTTTTAAGAGGTATAATGTCTGCAGTGTGCGGACCACATCTGCAGACATTTGTAGAAGAAGGGGTCGACCAAACTTTTGTAGTCTGCAAGAAGGCTGTTTGTTTTTTAACGTATGTAGACTTCCAAAAATAAACTGGTGGTGGTGTACGGATGGTGGTGGTGGGTGGTGGATGTGGACACTGGGTTGTGGTGGTGGGTGGTGGTTGTGGACGGTGGATGGTGGTGGTAGATGGTGGTGGGTGTTGGACTGTGGGCGGTGGTGGTGTTTAACCCTTTGCAGACCTTAAAAGATCTTAAAAGTGGTTGAGCCAAGTTTGCACCAGGTAGAGCTCGCGCAGACCTTTTTTAATGAAACGTCGTCGGAAAAACAAACAAACAAACAGTCTGCTGATGGCAGTCTGCGCGTGGTCTGCACGGAGCAGACAGAAAGCCTGCGCAGATCTTTTTTAGAAAAACAAACACCACCTTAAACTCATTGCTCGATCAATGTAAGGTTTGTTCAACTAAATTCGGAAAAAAACCAAGACCCGTTGCAATCGACGGTCTAAATAGTTGAAAAACTTATTAACTACATATGGTGCCACATCAGAACGCATTATGCATAGACAGCATCACATGATGCGCTCATCAACCGCCCACATAATGTGATGCACACATTGTAAAACCAAGAGCTTGAGTAGCATTGTGGTCTATGGAACCAAACCAGTGTACCATTTAATAAGCATTTCGTCAAACACTTGGAGTGCACAACATAGAAAGCAAAATACCTGACAAACCCGAACCCAGGGTCGGGTAGAAACCCGCATAACATGATCACAGAAGGTTGATTTACCACTACCAGGAGCACCAATTAGTATAACCACTATGGGTTTTCTGTTATCTTCTTCTGTAAATACAAAATTCAAAAGTTGAGTAATGAGAATATGATGCAGAATGTTTCCCTATATTTTATAAACATACCTTTAGCTTTGATTATTTCATCATCGGCTTCCATATGTCAATCGCCCAACAGGTTTCCTTAAATAGGTCAAGAGTTCCTCTTATTTCTATACGGTGTTAATTGGTTAGGGCTTTGGTTTCTCAGGTTCTTCTGTTTTGATTTTTTTTTTTTTGGTTCCTGAAATCTAACCGAATGAATCTAAATTCTAAAACTAAACCCGAAGTGAATCGAACCGTCGCTCTATTTTGAAAATGATTATTTTAAATAGGTTAGGGTTTGAGTTTCTTTTTTTAGTTTTTTCGGTTGTGATTACTATATGGAGCGAATCTAAAATGATTAAAGTAAAGCTGAATATTGAATTTGAATTCAACTCGGTTTCTAACAAAAAAGAACCAAATAAGATAGGTATTCATCGATTCGGGTTTCGGGCTCTTCGGTTTTGTGGTGATTCAAATTTAGTGTTAATGGGCTAACTGTCAATGGTGTACTTATAGGAAAATCCATAGCTCAATATATATGGATTTGGTTTCATTGGTTTAACCGAACTCAATTTCTTAAAACTCAACCAAATGTCGATGTGTACTTTTCGTTCGACTTTAAACGGTCTTGATTCGGTTTGGTTTTTGGTTTAATCAGTTTTGTAACTAAATGTTTAACAACCCCAAACTGAATCATGTGATAAAACAATTTAGATTGAATTGTACATTGGAATTGAATTTTTCCTTAGATTTATCACGCAATATTCATTTTTATCTTAGATCGGTTTTTATTAACATATTAACTTTTATTTTAGACTAGTTTCTATTACTAAAGACCCAAGTGGTGGTGGTGATGGACGGTGGTGGGTGGTGGACGATGGGGGTGGTGATGGACAGTGGTGATGGATGGTGGTATTTAACCATTTGCAGACCTTAAAATATCTTAGAAGTGGCTAGGCCAAGTCTACACCAAGAAGAGCTCGCGCAGACGTTTTTTAGTGGAACGCCTTCAAAAAATCAAACAGTCTGCAGATGGTAATATATGCGTGTAGCCTACGCTGTGCAGATAGAAGACTCTACACAGATCTTTTTTTAGAAAAACAAACACCACCTAAGACAACCGCTTACACTATCCAAAAGATCCACAACCTTTATCCGGCGACTCCATGATCTCATATCCCCAATCATGTCCTCAAATCTCGACTAATTTGCTTACCACATATCAATTTGGGTCTGCCTCTCATCTCCATCCTTTCTACTGTGGTAGGTTTTACGGTTCTTACTGACTCGATCATCTATATCATCTTCACATGCCCAAACCATCTCAATACTATTTGCAATAGGCTACATCATTGTCCATGTCCTTGTCACTCTGTAGAAACGGTCCAGAACACTTAGAACCTTTATCCACATAACATGTTGCCCTTCAATGGTGATGGGTGTCCTCGTCGATAACACCACCAAAGTCACAGTATAGGTACTTGATTTTAAAGCAACTTATCCTTAACCCTTTGGGCTCTAAGGCCGCTCACTTCTCATCTAGCCTCTCATTCAGACTCAGTTTGCTCTCCGCATCTAGCATAACTTCATCTGTGAAAAATCATGCATCAAGAGAATGTTTAATTACTAAGGCGAGTCAGAGTGGGAGCCGAGGATGGCTCGATGAGACCCGGCCCTTCAGGGCACACCACCCCCAGTTCTGTGGGTTTTTGTTTCACAAAAAAAATGACAATTAGTCACTGATGTATGAGGACGAAGGAACACTCATATGATTGTTACACTTAAAATAAATAACCCGTATAATTACAACTAACTCATTTTTTCAAACAAACTTTTCTATTTTTCTTACTTATTCTTCCCACCAATATTTTTCACACTCATCTCAAAATGGATCAATTTGAAATTCCATCATTTTCGTACGATTTGTTAAGCTCCGAAGAAAAAGATATTGAGACAGTGAAAGTAATTTTGATTTTTTACTACCTTGGTCACTATGTCTTTAAACAAAGTTCAAAACACCGCTTCATCGTCAAGAAGATATTCATTTTTAAGATTTTAATAAGATGTTGTATTCTATTTTATTTTTAGCATTTTGTTATTTTTCTAATGTTATTTTTTATTAAATAGGTATTACGTAATTTTTTAAATTTAATATGACTATTTGGGTGTTATGGAATTTCTAATACTAATTAGGTACCGTATATTCATACAGACGACTCTGAAGAGTCTCGTAAACGCCTGCTTAGACACTACTTTAATGAACGATAATAATCAAACATTTAACTACGAGATGTTTCGAAGGCAGTTTCAAATGGATAAAGATGTGTGTTTTTCAAATTGTTGGTGATGTAAAGAGAAATCATGAGTATTTTATTAAACGAATTTTGATGCAAAAGACGTGTCACATATCCTATTAAGCATATCTTTCCCATGTGGGTACCGTACAAATCCTCTGCAAAGAACATGTTTGCTATAGCATGTGCCGGTATTGGAATGAACCGATACCGACTGAATTATTGTCACATCGCGCAGGGGATTGCGGATAAATCGTTGCCCGCCGCGAAGCGCAATCTTTCCTTAAAACCTAGAATTACATTAATCATATGAAAAGTGTTGAATGCTATTATTTTATTCTTCTTTTTGGCTTTTAGTTTAGACTTTTGGCTTTTTTATGTCAAAACTATACTTTTTTAGTTGAAAGCTGAGATGTAATGTTCTAAAAGTAGTTAATTAAAAACAAAAAAAATTATCATAATTCTAGACTTAAATTATACTCTAGATTTCTAAATTATACTAAACTACTAACCGGCAAGTGGACCGATCAATTGTAGAATGGTATTAAGTAAGTCTGGATTATCGAACCCACAGGATTCTCTAATTGCTAAGACTACTAATTTAGACTCAATTACACACTATATAAATTTTCAAGGGGGGGTTTTACTAATAATTCTAATTATCAATTTAACTAAAACTAATAAATCGGAATGACCAAACTATGAATTTCTAGGGGCTTATTAGAACTTTTACCAAGAGATAATAAACTAGTTACCTAGGTTAGATTTTTAGACTACTCCTCCTTCAATTTAACAATAATTAATCTGGTTGAATATTTTACCGGGATCTTAACATATTAAAGTTTAGGTTTATTAAACAGGACCCCAGACCCTTCTCAGGAAGACACCTACAATAACCTATCATTTTTATTCGTTTACCGGTCTTAAAGATTCTTTTTCAATTATCTTTCCAATTAGTAAAGTGCCTAATTATTAATTACCTCTCAATAATTAACCTAGACCAACTACAATTTTCTAGTTTAGATTAACTGCTTCACTTATGACAAGGAAATTAGACTCGGGAATTTCTCAAAACCCTAACCTAACAATTTACCACATTAATTCAGCCAACTAATTGCAATTTCTCAATTAACAAATTAGGTATAATGACAAGTTTGATTTTATGGTTAATCTAATTGTTTTCTCCGGTTTTATTGGCCAATTTTACCTATAACTTCACGTAGTCCAAAGAACACGAAAAGTAACATAAAACTATTATATGAAAGACATTCACCAAAGTTTATGCAAAACAACCAAACAATCATCAAACAAACAAGATCATGCAAATACCCCAAACTAGATTATTAAAGTTGTGACCTTTACCAATTTAAATATTCAAACCATAAATTTAATTAAAGCAAATCAAAATTTCATGAATCCATCATCCAAAACCTAGGTAACCGAAGAAAATCTAGCCTAACAACATGTTTAAAAAGTAATTAAAACAAAGTTGATAACAAGTTAGCATGATTGATCAAAACAAAGAAATCGAAGTGGAGATTGGTATGATAAACCGTGACAAGCTCCTGCCTTGAACTCCCGTGATCACCACCACAATTCCTACGGCTTAGATCCGCTTCGTGTAGCTTCAAACCTCCAGAAAATAGCTCCAAATCTGCCCTAGTTCGTCCAAAGTTGTCCAAGATGTGTTTAACAATGATAATAAATCTTTTTAAAACAACCAAGTCCCAAAACAACACTGATTTCGAAACTTTCTGGATAAACACCTCTCTTGCGGGCCGCGAGAGAGTATGGGTAGCCCGGTCGCGCCCCGTGACCGAGTTTGGAATCTGGAGATAACTATCCCTCTCTCGCGCCCCGCGAGAGAGTTAATGTGTGCCGGTCGCGCCACGCGACTGTCACACCCCGACCCGCAGCGGAAAAAGGTGATCAGGGCATGATTGGGTTATCATCAAAGCTCATGACATTTATTAAGCGTTTCATATTCATTAAATACAATTTAATGGAATTTACAATAATTGATACAACATATTCTAACTACCAATCTAAGCTTCTTTGTTCTCTTCTAAGGCATTTCCTAGGTTTTCTTTGCTTCGACCTGTTCACCTGTATCATGTGTAAAAAGGTTTTGGATCAACATAAAGTTGGCGAGAGAATCCTATGGAAAACATTTGAACAAGTTTATTTGAATTGATTATGAAATATGTGCACAACCAAACATGAGTAAAAATAGATGTAAAACTTATTCAACAATCATAAGATATTAAATAAAACACACATGAACAATAATGGAACATTTAGAGGCACGCGATGCTCAACTCGTCTCTCACGAGGAACTGAGGGGCCTAATGAATGAATTGCATAACATGATAATATGAATGACACAACTACAACCAATATAAACTCAATGATACACACATGAACAATAATAAATTTGATTTGAAGCACGCGTTGTTCAACTCGTCTCCCACGAGGAACTGATGGGCTTAATGAATGAGTTTCATATGATTTGGCAAAAGGAAATAAGTAATCACAACAATATAATCAATCTAAGTTTAGATCATGATGTGGTATGGCACAAGTTTAAATAAACAAGTTAATTATTTTTATAACACATGACACACCCCAAAACGTGTAATTTAAAAGGGGGAGTTGTAAGATTCACTCACAGTGGGTGCGTTCGGTTGATGACGTTGAATGCACGCGAAGTGGTTTTAACCACGAGTGAGATTAACCTAGATAAATCGCATTATGGTTTGGTAAGTAAACGGATTTTATTAATCTATTTTAGTAGGATTGTTGGGTGTATGTTTGTGAGTTTAAGGCTATTTTCTAACCTTAAAAATGTTATTTCTAAGTATTTTTAATTGATTTTTAATTGATTTTTAATTAAAATAATTAAATAAAAATAAAAAAAAATTTGATTTTTTTCTCTGACCGTTGACCGTTGACTGACCGTTGACCTGACCGTTGACCGGTTCGAATCATGTATACAAGTGCGCTGAGTGAGGCTCGAACCCGAGACCTCTCGTACGCGTGCACGCAGCTCTACCAACTGAGCTACGTGTCTAACCCGTCATATATCTGATTTTAATTATCTTTATACATTAATTAGTTTAAACCGAAAATCATTTTATTTTAAAAACAGTTTAAGCGAATCGGACGTGCACTCCACAGGTCTCGAACCCGGGACCTGTGGCTTAAACTAACACACAGTCCACCGCTGGACTGTGTGTTTAACATGTTATATAATCCAATTTTTATTATACTTAAATACAAAATATTTGTTTTCATTTCTGACTTATTTAAAAAGGTTAATAATCGTCCGGGTCGATGCAGAAGACCGGACTCGAACTCGTGACGTGCGACTTAAACATACACACAGTCCACCGCTGGACTGTGTGTCTAACTTGGTCATTATTCCGATTATTAATATACTTAACATATACCTGTGGCGACTCCGGTTCAGTTTAACAAAAAAAATGACTTTTATTAAGGCAGCGTGTGTGAAACCGGATTCGAACTCGAGACGTTTGTATGTTTAAAGTGCACACAGTCCACCGCTGGACTGTGTGTCTAACCCGAGTAATATCCTGATTTTAATTATACATATACGTTCCGAAACATCGTCTTCCTCGTTGAGTTTTAACCAGAATCGGTAACAGACTGGTTCGAAGTTTTAATCGGTTTCTTAGCGTCTTACAGTTCATTAAGGTGAGATATGAGTATAAAGAAAAGAAAATAAGCGTGAGGTATACCGACTCGTTTTCCTCTGTTTTCCGGCAGAACTCCGGCGACAGAAATTAACTCCAGCGTCAGGTATCTTGCAGCAGGGAAACTTCAGAAAACTTACAAAGGGTGTGGGTGACTTCGGTATAAGCTTAGGAGGTTCAATAAGGCTCGGAAATGGAGAAACCGGTTTTCCGGCGACGAACAGATTAATTCCGGCGAGTGGAATTACGCCGAGAAAAGGTGTGGTTTTGTGCGAAAAGGTTTGCAGTGGGTTGTGGGTGAATTTATAGGGCAAATCGTCGAAGAACCTGGTCTGATTTCCGACTGTATTCATCGATTATAAAAACTCCGGCGGTTATGGTTTGGTCGCGGACTCAGACGTCGGTTATAACCGATGTCTTAGTAATGGTTTACGTTATAACTGAAAACATCGTTAAAACTCGCGAGATTTCCGGGATTTCCGACGACTGAACTATTGGGCGCCGGTTTTGAATTCGTAAGGTCATGATATCAATTAAATGATTCTAATATTTAACAAACAAAACAAGTGGCGCAGTGGTTTGTGTGTTGAGAGTTAAGACTGATGTTGAACCGGTTCAGACCCGGGTTCGAAACCCGGCAGAACCTATGTATTTTTATTTTGCGTTTTTTAACAGTTTTTCAAAAACTAATTATATATTCCCGTATAATAATTGATTATGTATCGTTTAAAATTATTTTGGGCATTTAATTCGCAACGGAAATTTTAACTGACTGTTCGGTTGATAAACGGAGCGGGTTTGGTAAATCCGTTTTTGACGGATGTTACAGTATCCCCTGCTTTTTAGAAATTTCGTCCCGAAATTTAAATAATGATATATTTTGACTAAAAGGATGATGATGTTTAGTTTGACAGTTGTATGCTTAGAAAAATAAGGGTTTAAGTTTTTGTTCGAGGCGGTAACGTTCCTTGTAAGGGTTAAGTACCCTATTACAGGAATCGCTTTTTGTTGCCTACTGTATGAGTATTGATAAGCAGAAATAATTTGCTAAAATGATATCATGCGTAAGAGTTTAGATACGTTTGGGAAAGTATGGTTATATCCTAAGGCAAAACTTCTAACACTACAACCTACATGGAACATAAACACAACAGCTGATATTTGAACATAAATAAACACAACAGCTAATATTCGAACATGAATAAACACAACAGCAAATAATTGAATCCACATTCTGATAGCATATATGTTTGAATGGTGGAAGTTCCTCTCTCGTTTGTTATGATGGAGAGGTTAGTTTATGTAGAAATGGAACACAATCCAATCTCTTTAAATAGCATGATGATATAAATGTAACACAAATTCCAACCAAGGCAATACTAAATCCTACATGGAACTTCTCATAACCGCCTGATAATGCCTCTGATCCTTTGGCAAGAATACTTATATATAGGAAGTACCAGCGGCGTATCCACCATATTCTTGCCAAATTTTCATTAGTTTTATCCACAAGTTATGATTGGTTACCAAGAAAACTAATAAATCCTACATAGAACTTCTCATAACCGTCCGATAATGCCTCTGATCCTTTGACAAGAATACTTATATACAGGAAGTACCAGCGGCGTATCCACCATATTCTTGTCAAATTTTCATTGGTTTTATCAGTGAATTATGATTAGTCCTATAACTCTACAACCAATACAACAAACATAAATTACTGAAATGAAATATATCTATGCGATCAAGGCTCAATCAAACGGAGCCGATCGTATTGCATGTACTGAAAATGAAATATCTGTGCGCTCAAGGCTCAATCAAACGTAGCCGAACGTATTGAATGTACTGAAATTGAAATTGTCTGTGTGCTCAAGGCTCGATCAAACGGAGCCGAGCGTATTGCATGTACTGAAAATGAACAACTTAATCTAAACAACACTCACACAAACAGCCTATGCATGGAACCTCTCATAACCGCCTGATAATGCCTCCGATCATTTGACAAGAATACTTATATATAGGAAGTACCAGCGGCGTATCCACCATATTCTTGTCAAATTTTCATTGACTTTATCCGTTAGTTATGATTAGTTCTAAGCGACTCTACAACAAACACAACAACCACAAGATACTGATAATGAAATTGTCTGTGCGCTCAAGGCTCAATCAAACGGAGCCGAACGTATTGCATGAACTGGAAATGTAAATTGAAATAACCGATCAAGGCTCAATCAAACGGAGCCGATCGTGCGGGCACGCCAAAATCAACCGCATAATAAAATGGGGATCAGCTCAACCTCGATGGATGGGGAGCTGCGGCCTCGGCAAAAGCATATACTGAAAACAATATATAATATATAATATCCAATAATTACTCTAACAGTCTACACATGGAAAAACATAAAACTAAACGATAGGAGTTGAATCTGGATCTTCGGCGAAGAGGACTAGTTGAGTATCTTCGCTTGGGCCGTCATTATCTTCGACAGGATTGGCGTTGATATTGAAGACTCTTCCTCTTGCTGGTGGCCTAGTGTTTGGGTTTTTCTTGGTTTACTGGGTTTGATTGGGCTTGAGTGTTGATAACGTTAACCAATTGAGGGCATGTGTTTCTAAAGTGGGTAGGGTCGCCACAATTGAAACAAGCTCGAGCATATGGGAACATGGGGTATTGGGGTTGTTGATAGGTTTGGTTTATGGTTTGAGTAGGGGAAAAGGTTTGGTCTTGAAAGGTGCGACAAACATTGCTCAAATGACCATAGCGTCCACAAGTTGTACATAGCCGACAAGGTAAGGTAAGGGGATGATGATAAAAACAGTTGTTGCATCGAGGGTGAGGTCCAAGATATGGTTTCTTATTTGGGTAAGCTGAGTCGGGTGCCACTTGGGTGATTGGGATAGCTCGGATGGGTATAGCGTGTAAAACTGGTTGATTTCGTTGGGTAGCAGCGAAAAGTTGCCCGCCTCTTCTTCTCTTAGGATTGGGTTGAGAAGGGGATTCGGTTTGGGTGGAGTCGGAGGTTTCAGTCGATTCTTTATCCTTCTTCTTCTCCTCCTTGAAGTCTTTGTTTCGGATTCGGTTCTCGGTGAGCTCTGTTGCTAGCTCCATTGCTGCTTCCAAAGTTGCAGGCTTGGCACTTATTACAGGGTCTTGAATCTTTGACGAAAGACCACGAATGTAGTGCTCGATCAAACGGTAGAGGGGAGTGAACATGTTGGGAACCATTTGATGTAACTCGAGGAATCTTTTGTTGTAGGTGATGTGGTCTCCTTCCATTTGCTTCAATGAGTAAAATTCATCTTCTAACTTCTTGATTTCGCTCCTTGGGCAAAATCGTCTGGTCATGATTTCCTTCAATTCGTTCCAAGTTAAGGTCATAGCATCGTCGACGCCTCGTTTGGCCTTCTCTGTATTCCACCAAGTAAGTGCTATCCCATATAGTCGACCGGTAGCATAACGCACTTTGCGATCATCAGGGCAATCGCAATTTAGAAAAGTATTCTCCATTTCTTCAAACCAATGGAGGAGAGCGGTGACGCCTTCAGTCCCTTTGTATTTCGGAGGGTCGCATGATTTGAAATGCTTGTAGGTGCATTTAGTGGTATTTGGGGAAGAGTTGATAAGGTTTTGGTTTGCTTGATTGACAGGATTAGCGGTAAGTGCTTGTTGAACTTGAATTACAATGTTGGGTATTACGGCAGCCATTTGTTGAGCGATTAAGGCAGCCATGCGTTCGCGGGCTTTTCTTGCTCTCGTCTTCCTACGGACGAGGTTAGAAGACATCTACAAGGAATACATGACAAGAGTATGAGTTGAATGTTTTTGGGTTCATGGATCGCATTAGGAATGAACATAAAATAACTATAGAAAAATACTACATCCATAGGATGTCTTGGGCTTTGCTCGCTGTTAGGCCCTACATGCCGCCATACTTTACCTGTATAATCATGTGGGCCCCCATGAATACCGGCTTTTCATATGGTTCGCACGGGTTTGCCAGGTTGCGTACATAAAACCCGGAGAAAATCGAGAAATATGTATACAACGTGTGATATTCGGAATGTGTCCAGGTGTAGACACGGTGACACCTCAAAGTAGGGTTAGTTCGAACGACGTTTGGTGTGGCATGCTTTGGCCTAATAGGTCCTTCGTACTCTCATCGTTGGTCCCCAGGTAGGCAAACTGGTCCGTTATATTGGATTTATACGAATGCCAACCTAGACAGGACGTTCCGACTACCGGTACTTGTACCCTTCTAGTTACTACATGCCCGTCGCAGAACTTACTTTGATGAGATTTGAAAATTGCACAAAATCTTTGGATAATGAGAGTATGAAAATAAATTGAATATATGAACATCGATGTATGTATAATGAATATGTATATATGTATAATGGATATGTATATAAGCATGTATGTTTGACTGTAAATGTAAACAAATATGAAACAAATAAATATCACAAGTTTGTATGTAACCTCCTAATCAATTAAAGTTTAGGCAGACTATAGTATAGGCTCTAAGGGTCTAATAACCTATCCTATATCCCTATAGTCATGGCTCTGATACCAATCTGTCACACCCCGACCCGCAGCGGAAAAAGGTGATCGGGGCATGATTGGGTTATCATCAAAGCTCATGACATTTATTAAGCGTTTCATATTCATTAAATACAATTTAATGGAAATTTACAATAATTGATACAACATATTCTAACTATCAATCTAAGCTTCTTTGTTCTCTTCTAAGGCATTTCCTAGGTTTTCTTTGCTTCGACCTGTTCACCTGTATCATGTGTAAAAAGGTTTTGGATCAACATAAAGTTGGCGAGAGAATCCTATGGAAAACATTTGAACAAGTTTATTTGAATTGATTATGAAATATGTGCACAACCAAACATGAGTAAAAATAGATGTAAAACTTATTCAACAATCATAAGATATTAAATAAAACACACATGAACAATAATGGAACATTTAGAGGCACGCGATGCTCAACTCGTCTCTCACGAGGAACTGAGGGGCCTAATGAATGAATTGCATAACATGATAATATGAATGACACAACTACAACCAATATAAACTCAATGATACACACATGAACAATAATAAATTTGATTTGAAGCACGCGTTGTTCAACTCGTCTCCCACGAGGAACTGATGGGCTTAATGAATGAGTTTCATATGATTTGGCAAAAGGAAATAAGTAATCACAACAATATAATCAATCTAAGTTTAGATCATGATGTGGTATGGCACAAGTTTAAATAAACAAGTTAATTATTTTTATAACACATGACACACCCTAAAACGTGTAATTTAAAAGGGGGAGTTGTAAGATTCACTCACAGTGGGTGCGTTCGGTTGATGACGTTGAATGCACGCGAAGTGGTTTTAACCACGAGTGAGATTAACCTAGATAAATCGCATTATGGTTTGGTAAGTAAACGGATTTTATTAATCTATTTTAGTAGGATTGTTGGGTGTATGTTTGTGAGTTTAAGGCTATTTTCTAACCTTAAAAATGTTATTTCTAAGTATTTTTAATTGATTTTTAATTAAAATAATTAAATAAAAATAATAAAAAAATTTGATTTTTTTCTCTGACCGTTGACCGTTGACTGACCGTTGACCTGACCGTTGACCGGTTCGAATCATGTATACAAGTGCGCTGAGTGAGGCTCGAACCCGAGACCTCTCGTACGCGTGCACGCAGCTCTACCAACTGAGCTACGTGTCTAACCCGTCATATATCTGATTTTAATTATCTTTATACATTAATTAGTTTAAACCGAAAATCATTTTATTTTAAAAACAGTTTAAGCGAATCGGACGTGCACTCCACAGGTCTCGAACCCGGGACCTGTGGCTTAAACTAACACACAGTCCACCGCTAGACTGTGTGTTTAACATGTTATATAATCCAATTTTTATTATACTTAAATACAAAATATTTGTTTTCATTTCTGACTTATTTAAAAAGGTTAATAATCGTCCGGGTCGATGCAGAAGACCGGACTCGAACTCGTGACGTGCGACTTAAACATACACACAGTCCACCGCTGGACTGTGTGTCTAACTTGGTCATTATTCCGATTATTAATATACTTAACATATACCTGTGGCGACTCCGGTTCAGTTTAACAAAAAAAATGACTTTTATTAAGGCAGCGTGTGTGAAACCGGATTCGAACTCGAGACGTTTGTATGTTTAATGTGCACACAGTCCACCGCTGGACTGTGTGTCTAACCCGAGTAATATCCTGATTTTAATTATACATATACGTTCCGAAACATCGTCTTCCTCGTTGAGTTTTAACCAGAATCGGTAACAGACTGGTTCGAAGTTTTAATCGGTTTCTTAGCGTCTTACAGTTCATTAAGGTGAGATATGAGTATAAAGAAAAGAAAATAAGCGTGAGGTATACCGACTCGTTTTCCTCTGTTTTCCGGCAGAACTCCGGCGACAGAAATTAACTCCAGCGTCAGGTATCTTGCAGCAGGGAAACTTCAGAAAACTTACAAAGGGTGTGGGTGACTTCGGTATAAGCTTAGGAGGTTCAATAAGGCTCGGAAATGGAGAAACCGGTTTTCCGGCGACGAACAGATTAATTCCGGCGAGTGGAATTACGCCGAGAAAAGGTGTGGTTTTGTGCGAAAAGGTTTGCAGTGGGTTGTGGGTGAATTTATAGGGCAAATCGTCGAAGAACCTGGTCTGATTTCCGACTGTATTCATCGATTATAAAAACTCCGGCGGTTATGGTTTGGTCGCGGACTCAGACGTCGGTTATAACCGATGTCTTAGTAATGGTTTACGTTATAACTGAAAACATCGTTAAAACTCGCGAGATTTCCGGGATTTCCGACGACTGAACTATTGGGCGCCGGTTTTGAATTCGTAAGGTCATGATATCAATTAAATGATTCTAATATTTAACAAACAAAACAAGTGGCGCAGTGGTTTGTGTGTTGAGAGTTAAGACTGATGTTGAACCGGTTCAGACCCGGGTTCGAAACCCGGCAGAACCTATGTATTTTTATTTTGCGTTTTTTAACAGTTTTTCAAAAACTAATTATATATTCCCGTATAATAATTGATTATGTATCGTTTAAAATTATTTTGGGCATTTAATTCGCAACGGAAATTTTAACTGACTGTTCGGTTGATAAACGGAGCGGGTTTGGTAAATCCGTTTTTGACGGATGTTACAGTATCCCCTGCTTTTTAGAAATTTCGTCCCGAAATTTAAATAATGATATATTTTGACTAAAAGGATGATGATGTTTAGTTTGACAGTTGTATGCTTAGAAAAATAAGGGTTTAAGTTTTTGTTCGAGGCGGTAACGTTCCTTGTAAGGGTTAAGTACCCTATTACAGGAATCGCTTTTTGTTGCCTACTGTATGAGTATTGATAAGCAGAAATGATTTGCTAAAATGATATCATGCGTAAGAGTTTAGATACGTTTGGGAAAGTATGGTTATATCCTAAGGCAAAACTTCTAACACTACAACCTACATGGAACATAAACACAACAGCTGATATTTGAACATAAATAAACACAACAGCTAATATTCGAACATGAATAAACACAACAGCAAATAATTGAATCCACATTCTGATAGCATATATGTTTGAATGGTGGAAGTTCCTCTCTCGTTTGTTATGATGGAGAGGTTAGTTTATGTAGAAATGGAACACAATCCAATCTCTTTAAATAGCATGATGATATAAATGTAACACAAATTCCAACTATTATTTTCCGTATAATTTTCATGCAAACTTCTTTTTCAAAAGACGTTTTAGGATTTTTTATACTACTCTAATATCCCATCCCCACACTTCAAATTTTGCATTGTCCCCAATGCAAGGACGAGACGACTATTACTCAAAATAAAATAAAACAAACTAAATAAGAAGAAAAATAAAATACAGAAAAGGAAGCGACTTAGCTGGTAGTGCAAGCCTATCGATGTGCCAGGCAAACCACTCGTGCTCTCCAAACCGAACGCGCATAATGTGCCACTCTCAACGCTCTCATGTGAACGGAACAACATATACCATCGACCTAGCATCACGCAATTACAAAACATAATAATAATAATAAAACCAGGTAAATCAATAGTTTTGCAAGATTGTTCATCAACACATACCTAAACCGACCAACACCAACCCCAAAATAAATTGTTTAAAAGTACAAACCATAATAACTGAAAACAGCAGAAAAGAAAAAATAAAGATAAAGATCTTCGGCTGCTTCAATCATTCTCTTCAGATTCTTCAGACGCCTCAAATACCTGGTATGGCTACACATCCTCCATCCCTGCAAACTGGCTAGAACCTGCCTGACCGCCTGGCTGCTGAAAGTAAGATGGGACTCCCATATTTAGATTCTGCATCAGGTAGCGCATCCCATCCTCTAGCCTCCTATGGCTGGCCTCGTGCATTCGTCTACTCTCTAACATGGTTGGGCGAACCCCGCCAAACTGCTGATCCACATAACCTCTCAAATCCCCGAACCCAGTCTCCATCCTGTCATAAAGTGAATCTAAGGTCAGTGGGTCCGGGAGAGGCTCCCAAAGAGGGTACTGTCGTCCTGGAAGTTCCTGGCGGGTGACTGGCCGCTGGTATCGAGTAGGGATACCCTTTTGCATAGAAGATTCAGCTTCAGATCCGGGAGGCGGTTGCACTTGAGGTCCTTGGTGGGCTGGTATCCAGCTAATAGGCTATTGGTAATAAGAATTCTGGCAGCCTGGAGATCTCTGATGCTCATGACACAGGGGGCAGGGCCTTCTCTCATTCTGTCCTGGGGGTATCTATCGAACACCCCTAGGCTCTCAGCCAAGCATGTAATCAAGGGCCCTCAATAAACCCTTGCCCCGGGGCCCCCCTCCGTAGTCTCTTTATTGACCAAGCAAATATTATGGCCAGGTTTGTCGGCAGTCCCTCTACCATACACATCAAACAAAATAGACTCACTTGGTTGACCTTATTGTCCCCCTGTCCCCTCCCAACCAACGTAGCAGCAAGAATCTTATGAAGAAATCAGTGAATGGGATCAGTGATATCGCTTGCCACCATGTTGTTTGAGTACGGGGCAGAAGAGATGGTGGCCCAAAATCTGGCGAGCTCGTCTGTCTGAACACTATGGGGGTGCCTCCTTTTGAAGACACCCTGCAAGCTCGTGGCGAAGTCCGGCGACTGAACCTCCTCATCTAAATATATTTGCGTAGCCAACGCAAACTGTGGGATTGTCATTTCAAATACTTGCCTCCCCAAGGCAAAAGAAACCACGTCCATTTTCATTGAACTTCCCTTGTTGGTATTCGACAGTGGAGTGGAACTCGTAAGTGATTTCCTTATATTGTCTTGCTCCACAATCTAGCACCCTTCTGAACTTATCCCCTAGTAGTTGCTCGATCCGCCCCCTCTGTCCCAAATTATCAATCAACTCCCAATCAATCCTCCTGTAAGGTAGTAACTCACAAGTGACCAAGCTTGAGAGCCTCTCCCACTCGTGGGAGTCTAAATCAAACTGCAAGAGAGAGCTGTCCACGATTCGCGTGCTCTGCCCATGGGGGACACCTTCTCCCCGATACCTGATTTTGCGCCTGCCGAAGTAAGATGGTTGTTGTGGCGCGTCGGCGGGGTCACCTCTCTGACGAGGTGTTGGTCC
Source organism: Scalesia atractyloides (assembly GCA_947069175.1). Lineage (NCBI taxonomy): Eukaryota > Viridiplantae > Streptophyta > Magnoliopsida > Asterales > Asteraceae > Scalesia > Scalesia atractyloides. The sequence goes on from CAMTDV010000029.1 coordinate 56,294,978, forward strand.
CCTTCTCTTTCTGCCAGCCCTGCTTGAGCTACCTTCTCTTGACATCTGCATAAAGCACAAGTAAGACAAGTATGGCCTTAGAAAGAAAGCAACCACATAAAACAAACGACCGTATAGCATTTCATTCGCGGTCGTGGTTTACAACAGAAAAACAATTTACTTCATGATTAAGATACATTTGAAGCGAGTGTAACATTTAGTTTACTAAAACCGAATCTCGCCTGAATGGAGATTGAGTACGGGCGAGACCGAATCTTATATGCATGATTAATCAGATGTTACTAACCCCCTGAAACATATCCAAAACCAAACACTACCCCCCCTCTCGGCACTTTAATTGTCCTCAATTAAACCGATGTGCCAAGATACGAGCCCACATTGAGTGTATAATGAAAGATAAAATAGGTTAAATCATGCAGAACTAACGGTTGACTATCTTAAAAAATCAGATTTTTGTTTAAAAAAAACAAAGTTAGCCAACCCTCATCCCCACACTCAATGTTGGACCGCACCAAACCCGCGAAATCCCCCCTGCATGTACAAAATCTATCCACACATTATAACCAGCACCACTATCAAAATTCAAAAGCAACCCAGTTGAACCCAACCCGCACTTAACCGAACCGACAACTAGCACAATATCAGACCCGCAACAAAGATATATAGAATAAAGAATGGAAGCATAAAAGTCACGAAAAACCATACCTTGTTGTAGATCTGTAAGATTGGTGCACAAAAATTGAAACTTTAAAGCACCGGTGAAATGCGAGTAGAAGGGTAAAAACTGGGCGGAATCACGTAAAAATGAGTGAGGAATGATGTAGGGAAGAAAATGTGGGTGATTTCGGTGAATTTGGGTTGAAAATGGCGAAGTTATGGTGAAAATGGGGTGAAAACCGTAAGGAAGGTGTTTGAAGAAAGTGGTGAATTCTGTGAGAAAGTGGAGGCTAGGGTTTTTATGTGCAGATAAGGCCTCTCGCGGGCCGCGAGAGAAACTACTAAGTCTCTCGCGCCCCGCGACCGAGTAATGATTCCGGAACTTATTGGCCTCTCGCGGGCCGTGACCGAGGAGGCTTGTGCCTCTCGCGCCCCGCGAGAGGCTTGTTTTCACAGAAAGTTTCTTACTTTTGTCAGGTTTTATGCCTTAGAAAAATTTTGAATTTTAGAAACTCTCATGTTAACTTTGTGGTTTACGGAATCACACTCGTTCTACCAGATTGATCAAACGTACCTGCAATCGTCCGTGCTCCATGACTGATGCGTGATGTGACCTACAAAAACCAACTAAACCGACCCACAAACAAAGACACAAACTACGAAACATAAATTAAATAAACATAAAATGCAACTAACTACCAAACTCTACAAACTCTACATTCGAGCCGAACCCCGAGAATTTACGCGGTCTGAGGTGGAACTTCGAGAGGAGTCTCCTCCGTCTCGGTGGGATCTAGCGGTCCTCCTAAATAATGTTTCAAGCGATGCCCGTTGACCTTCCATGTCCTTCTGTCCGCTTCGTCTTTCAGCTCGATAGTTCCATATGGGAAAACCTCATTTACCACGTACGGGCCGGACCATTTGGATTTCAGCTTTCCCGCAAACAGTTTCAATCGGGAATTATATAGAAGCACCTTGTCACCAATTTGAAACTCCTTCACATTCTTCAACCTCTGATCGTGCAGCGCCTTGGTTTTCTCCTTCAAACTCCATGACCGCTCATACGCTACATCCCGAAGTGCCTCTAACTCGTGAATTTGAAAGAATCGTCGCTTGGCTGCTTCAGTGAGGTCTAAATTTACGGTCTTCAACGCCCACAGTGCCCTATGCTCTAATTCGACCGGGAGATGGCAGGCTTTACCGTATACGATCATGAAGGGCGTGGTGCCTAGTGGTGTCTTAGAGGCGGTGCGAAACACCCATAAAGCATCGTCCAACTTGTCGGACCAGTCCTTTCGACTCTTACCTACCGTCTTCTCCAGGATCCGTTTTACCCCCCTGTTCGCGTTCTCCACTTGACCGCTAGTCTGCGGATAATAGGCGGTTGAGAGGCGGTGAGTGACACCGTAGCGCACCAATGCCTTTTCCATGACGGCATTGCAGAAGTGCGTGCCACAGTTATTGATAATGGCTCGTGGGGTACCAAAACGGGTGAACAATTTTTTTAAGAATCTCACCACCACTCAGGCATCATTTGTGGGTAAAGCTTGAGCTTCAACCCACTTGGAGACATAATCAATAGCCACGAGGATGTATCGGTTCCCGCTAGAGACGGGAAACGGTCCCATGAAGTCAATCCCCCAAACATTGAAGACTTCAAGAATCTGGATGGGATGTTGGGGCATCTCGTCCTTGGATAAGATGTTGCCGGTACGCTGGCAATGATCACACATCTTCACAAACTCTAGGGCGTCCTTCACAACTGATGGCCAATAAAAATCGCAATCAAAAACCTTCTATGCGGTGACGTGCGGACCATGGTGACCTCCTGTCAGTCCATCATGCACGTGCCTCAATATTTCTGCCCCCTCTTCTCGACTCACGCAGCGCCTCAAAATTGGGTATCCCCCTACCGAAATAGAAATGGGTCGTTCCAGATATAACGCCTGACATCGCGGAAGAATTTCTTCTTCTGCTGCGTGGTCATCCCCTTCAGTACCACTCCATTCGCCAGATAATTCGCGAAGTCGGAAAACCACGGCATTCCCTCCTTTTCGGCTGTCACAAACTCTACTGACTCGTGGTGAAATCTATCACCGATCTCTTCTTCCCTAATTTCTTCTCTACCAGGGTCCTCTAGTCGGGATAGATGGTCAGCAGCTACATTCTCCGCTCCTTTCTTATCTCTAATCTCTATGTCGAATTCGGAAAGCAGGAAAATCCATCGAATGAGACGAGGCTTCGCGTCCTTCTTTTGGAAAAGGAAACGCAGAGCCGCATGGTCCGTAAAGACGATGGTTTTGGACAGGACAAGGTAAGAGCGGAATTTATCAAACGTGAACACCACTACTAAAAGCTCCTTCTCTGTAGTGGTGTAGTTCTCCTGTGCGTCATTGAGGGTTTTACTAGCGTAGTAAATAGGGTGGAAATGTTTGTCCTGTCGCTGACCCAAAGCGACGCCCACAGCATAATCGCTCGCATCACACATGAGCTCGAAAGGCAAGCTCCAGTCTGTTGAGACGAGGATAGGAGCACTCACTAGTTTCTCCTTAAGCATCGTGAAAGCTTTTAAGGAGTCGTCATCGAAGACGAAGGGTACATTTTTCTCGAGAAGTCGAGTCATGGGGCGGTGATCTTTGAAAAATCTCGAATAAACCATCGGGAGAAGCCCGCATGACCGAGAAAGCTGCGGATGGACTTGACGCTAGTCGGTGGGGGAAGTCTGCTGATAGTATCGATTTTCGCCCGATCGACCTCTATCTCGGCTCGCGAAATTTTGTGCCCTAGCACTATGCCCTCTGTCACCATAAAGTGACATTTCTCCCAGTTGAGCATCAGTCGCGTCTCGACACACCGTTTCATCATCGCATCTAAGTGAGTAAGACATTGATCAAAGGTGTTTCCATAGACAGAGAAGAAGTCCATGAAAACCTCCATGGAGGTTTCAATCATGTCCTGAAAGATGGCTACCGTGCAGCGCTGGAAAGTAGCCGGAGCGTTACATAACCCGAACAGCATGCGGCGATACGCATAAGTGCCATACGGGCATGTGAAGGTTGTTTTTTCTTGATCCTCGGGAGCAATCGGGATCTGAAAGTAACCTGAGAAGCCGTCAAGAAAGCAATAAAATTGCTGTCCTGTGAGACGCTCCAGAATCTGATCGATGAACGGGAGCGAGAAGTGATCCTTGCGGGTGGCGTCGTTTAATTTTCGATAGTCTATGCACACCCTCCAGCCCGTGACTGTTCGCGATGGGATAAGCTCCTTCTTTTCATTCATGACCACTGTCATTCCCCCCTTCTTGGGCACGACCTGAGTGGGGCTTACCCATGCGGAATTGGAGATCGGATAGATGAGACCAGCCTCCATCAGCTTAAGCACCTCTTTCTTTACAACTTCTTGCATATTCAGGTTCAGACGGCGCTGTGGCTGCACTACTGGCTTAAATACATCCTCCATGAGGATCCTATGAGTATAGAAGGTAGGGCTAATCCCTTTGATATCAGACAGTTTCCATGCGATAGCCTCCTTATTTGACTTCAGGACCTCGGTTAAACGCTCCTTCTCCTCCGTTGACAATTTCGAAGAAATTATCACGGGTAAGCTCGAATTGTCACCTAGGAACGCGTATTCTAAATGAGACGGGAGAACCTTAAGCTCTACGACTGCTGGTGTCAACAATGGTGTGCTCTCAGTAGCGGCACTCACCTCACAGAAATCTAGAGTCTCGGGAATCTCGAAGACATCGTCCCCTATATCCTCACTATCACTCTCCTCAGGTACTAAACTCTCATTCACTAAGTCAGCTCCGCTAATATAGTCTAAACAATGATCAACGCACGAAATGAATGAGTTTAGGAAGTATACGGAGTGACAAGGGCCACTATCGCTGTCGCCACCACTCGGGTGTTGCATCGACCTTGCGATCTCGAATGTGATGTTCTCGTCACCGACTCGAAGAGTGATTTTCCCATCATGAACATCTATGAGCGCTTTCGCGGTGCGCAAAAATGGGCGACTAAGATGATGGGAATCTTCTCGTCGGCCTCCATATCGAGGATGACGAAGTCTACAGGAAAGACAAATTTGTCGACTTTAACCAACAAATTCTCTACAATTCCCCCCGGGTACTTAACCGACCTATCAGCTAATGACAAAGACATGCGCGTAGGGTGAGCTCCCCTAAACCTAACCGCTCGTACAGCGAGAAAGGCATCAGATTTATGCTCGCCCCAAGATCAGCTAGAGCATGGGCTGGAGCAATAGAGACGCCGAATAGGCATGGAATCGTAAAGATACCCGGATCAGTCAATTTCTCGGGCAGCTTGTTTAAAACCACGGCGGAACACCCTCCAGTCAATGGGACATTCGAAATCTCCCCCAGCCTATCTTTACGTTTTAAAAGATCTTTTAAAAACTTAGCATATTTAGGCATATGCTGGAGGGCCTCGATAAACAGGAGATTGATTTTCAACTGAGTAAACATGTCAAGGAAATTCCCGTATTCCTTGGCATATTTCTGCTACTTCAGACGTGCTGGGTAGGGTAGGCGTGAAGTGTCTACAATCGGTGATGGCCTAACCTCTACCGGTTTTCTCTCTCCCCTACTCTCAACTGAAGGTCCACTGGCTGGTGCGGTACTTGCTAGGTCTAACCTGGTGTGCACCCTGGGTGGAACCTCCATCTCGATTTCTTCATCTACCTCTTCATCTCGCTCCTCTACCTCCACCTCTACACCCTCTCCACCTACCTCCTTCAGAGTCCTACCACTGCGCGTAGTAATCGCTTTTGCGTGTTGGTTCGCGGGGTTGGGTTGGGTATTACCCGTGAACTGGCCGTGTGGCTGCTCTTGCAGCTGCTTGGCGATACTACCGACCGACCTCTGCAGATCTAAGAGTGCGGACTGTTGATTTTTCAAGAGCAGATCATGTTCCGCGAGAGTTTTCTGAGTAGCCTGATCTTTGACAGCTACTTGAGATAACAACTCTTCTCCTGACCCTCCACTCCTAGTCTGACCCTCCTGATTTGAACCCCCTCCACTAAACTGACTGATGTGACCTGACCCTCCACTATTGTAATGACCCTGCCCCCTGTTCTGATAAGAGCCTGATTGGAAGCCCGGTGGGTTACCGTAAGATCGATAATTATTATTATTACGCCAGTTTTGATTATAATTGGAAGTATTATTATTGAAAGGATTCGTAGGACCGCGGTTCTGACCGGTGATAAACTCAACCTACTCAACAGTGAGCGTGGGACACTATAGCGTGTCATGATCCCCTCTACACACCTCACACCTGTCTACCTTTTTCTTCACCTCCTGGATCTCCTTCATGACCTCCCTCTTGAAGCTATCTAAAGCAGCAGCTACCGTAGTTTCCAAGCTAACTTGGTGTAAACCCTGGTTAACCGGAGGTGTACGTGAAACAGGAATTGAATTCCTGCCGGCAGTGGTGTAATCGACATCAAAATGGGCAAAGCTCTCGAAAAGGTCATTACACTCGGCTACTGTTTTCTTTCCCATCAGGTGGCCACCAGCAGAGGTGTCGAATCGAGCACGAGTCTCCGGGGTGAGACTGTTGTAGAATTTCTCTACAAGTGCCCAGTCTGATAGACCATGTTGGGAGCAACGGGATACTAGAGTTTGGAACTGCTCCCAAGCTAGATGGTAGGTCTCGTCAGGCTCCATTCGGAACGAATGGATCTGATCACGAAGGCGGGATGCTTTGGTGGGTGGAAAGTATTTCTTAAGGAAAGCATCCCGTAAAGAGGCCCAAGTAAAAAAAGTGCCGGGTGGTTAGGAGTCAAGCCAGATGGCGGCCCGAGCCCCGAGAGAGAACGGAAAGACTTGGAGAAAACGGGCGTCATGACCCGCGCCCTCCATATTGAATGTATGACATAGACGGGTAATGAGGTTGATATGTGCGGGTGCATCCTCATCATCAAGACCGAGGAATTGGCAAGAGTTAGTGATGGCAGTCATGATGTAGGAAGGGATTTGCCATGTTCGATGATTGTTCATGGGGGGTAAGGCAATGGGTGAGTTCGCACCGGTGAAACCGGTGGTGGCCTGTTGGTATACAGTCTGATTGTTATTATCGGCCATGTGGAAGTTGGGTGGTGGCTGTGGTGGGCTTATGTTTCTATGAACTACACGGGGTGATGGAGAATCGGGTGATGAAGGTTTAGGTGTAAAATCGAAATCGGGTGGTACAAAGGAATGAGATGAACTTGAAAAAGTTGGGGAAGAAACACTTACTTTTGGTGCGGGGGAGAATGGCGTGTCTGTCGGCGGCTTAGACGGAGGTCCTTGCGAGCGCGTGTGGGGCATCCACTAAACCGGAAAAACCACAACCACGAGAAGTTAGCACAAATGATTCAATTATAATAGAAAAAATTAAATAATTAAATAATTAAGCAGCTTAGACTCCTACGACACAAACGAATACAAAATAAACACAAGTGTAAAAGAAAAGCCTAAATCGAGTAGTCAATGCAATTGCCAATGAGAGAGTTCCTGGCAACGGCGCTAAAAACTTGATGTTCTAAAAGTAATTAATTAAAAACAAAACAAATTATCCTAATTCTAGACTCAAATTATACTCTAGACTCCTAAATTATACTAAACTACTAACCGGCAAGTGGACCGATCAATTGTAGAATAGTATTAAGTAAGTCTGGATTATCGAACCCACATGACTCTCTAATTGCTAAGACTACTAATTTAGACTCAATTACACACTATATAAATTTTCAAGGGGGGGTTTTACTAATATTCTAATTATCAATTTAACTAAAACTAATAAATCGGAATGACCAAACTATGAATTTCTAGGGGCTTATTAGAACTTTTACCAAGAGATAATAAACTAGTTACCTAGGTTAGATTTTTAGACTACTCCTCCTTCAATTTAACAATAATTAATCTGGTTGAATATTTTACCGGGATCTTAGCATATTAAAGTTTAGGTTTATTAAACAGGACCCCATACCCTTCTCAGGAAGACACCTACAATAACCTATCCTTTTTATTCGTTTACCGGTCTTAAAGATTCTTTTTCAATTATCTTTTCCAATTAGTAAAGTGCCTAATTATTAATTACCTCTCAATAATTAACCTAGACCAACTACAATTTTCTAGTTTAGATTAACTGCTTCACTTATGACAAGGAAATTAGACTCGGCAATTTCTCAAAACCCTAACCTAACAATTTACCACATTAATTCAGCCAACTAATTGCAATTTCTCAATTAACAAATTAGGTATAATGACAAGTTTGATTTTATGGTTAATCTAATTGTTTCCCCGGTTTTATTGGCCAATTTTACCTACAACTTCACGAAGTCCAAAGAACACGAAAAGTAACATAAACCTATTATATGAAAGACATTCACCAAAGTTTATGCAAAACAACCAAACAATCATCAAACAAACAAGATCATGCAAATACCCCAAACTAGATTATTAAAGTTGTGACCTTTACCAATTTAAATATTCAAACCATAAATTTAATTAAAGCAAATCAAAGTTTCATGAATCCATCATCCAAAACCTAGGTAACCGAAGAAAATCTAGCCTAACAACATGTTTAAAAAGTAATTAAAACAAAGTTGATAACAAGTTAGCATGATTGATCAAAACAAAGAAATCGAAGTGGAGATTGGTATGATAAACCGTGACAAGCTCCTGCCTTGAACTCCCGTGATCACCACCACAATTCCTACGGCTTAGATCCGCTTCATGTAGCTTCAAACCTCCAGAAAATAGCTCCAAATCTGCCCTAGTTCGTCCAAAGTTGCCCAAGATGTGTTTAACAATGATAATAAGTCTTTTTAAAACAACCAAGTCCCAAAACAACTTTGATTTCGAAACTTTCTAGATAAACACCTCTCTCGCGGGCCGCGAGAGAGTATGGGTAGCCCGGTCGCGCCCCGCGACCGAGTTTGGAATCTGGAGATAACTATCCCTCTCTCGCGCCTCGCGAGAGAGTTAATGTGTGCCGGTCGCGCCCAGCGACCGGGTGGAAATCCCTGATTTGCGTTTCGTTTTCTCGTTTCCGATCCATTCACGTCCCGGGTCAGTTCTTTTCACCATTTTCCCTCGTTTTTCCCATCTTTCCAACTGTTTTCACGAACCAAGACCTGCAAAACGTGTTTGGATTAAAAGTAGATAAATTCATGAAAAATTGAAACGAAAACGCGCTAAAAATATACAAACTCTACAAGATAAATAGATGTATTATTCAATACATCAAGATGCGTGTTTCACATTTTTCCATAACAAAGTTGTAGGGATTTAAGCAAAGTGTACATAAACAACAAAGCTGTAGGGATTTAAGCAAGGTGTACATAAACAACAAAGCTGTAGGGATTTAAGCAACGTGTACATAATTCATTTCCAATATGAATCATATGTATCAAATACATAATAATAGAAATCGCGTCGTTTGAACTTGAATGTAAGAAAAGAATTCATACATTTAAAAAAAACTATGAAAAAAAGCTTTACCTTAAAAATCAGAATCAGACGATAGGTGGTAACCTTCATGAACGATTACGATGAAAGTAACATAGAACAAGAATTGTAATCGTATGATTATTGAGATTCTAATTCCCATGGAGAAAAATCTCTTTAAGTTGAAAAGGATCTCGATGTAGCCTATGGCAGGCTTAAATATGTGTCATGCCCAAAGCTTTTTTTTTTTTCTCAAAACTGGTCACTATTCTAAATATTCACTTTTATAAATCAAAAACCGAATTCGTTGTAAGCATTATTATACCTAGACATCACTTTAATGACAAATGTCACACCCCTGGTTTCTTGGTGACGGAACTCTAATTAACTTACAAATTGAAGTCATCTACACTTTTCAACTTAAAGTAGACGTCATGTACTGTAACAGAAGTCTAATTGACGTCTTTCATATAAAAATGCAACCATCAACCTAAATATTTCTTAACTATTCAAAAACAAAACATATTGTCAAGCCTCTTCTTTTGCTAGTTGTCAGATGTTCTCTAACTTGCTTTTTTATAACCGGTCCTGTCAGATCATGAAAACATTGATAAAAACACAAATAATTGGTTTTCTTATTTCTCTTGTTTGGTAAAACCAAATGAGAATAATAATTACAAAACAAAACTGTCTCCTAATATAACGTTAGAGCACTCATGAGCTCCTGGTCAGATTGAATATTTTTCATATACTCCGGCATAAGGCAAAGTTCTATGTCCATGCTACCGCCTCCTTCTCGCCCCGGTTGCACTGTTATCTTACCGTCACATTTGTTGGTGCACCCGCTTCTAACTGCGACCGCTTTACCCAACCCAAATTCACACCCGTACATGTCAAATCTTGGTGAGCTCCCAACGTGCACAAGGTTCGGATCATTCAGCTGACTCATTTTATATATCACTGGGCTTCTTATCCATGACTCAACCTCTTCCTTGATTGCTTTATCATCGTGGTTTATCACAGCTTCGTGTAGCTGGAAAGCTGCCCAACCGAGACCATGAGCCAACAAATTCCCCACAGTTGCTTTTCCTCCCACAAACTGAACTGGGTTACCAAAATAATCGTCCAACAAAGGTGGGTTCAACAAAGCATCAACGAACAAGTGGTTTCATGGTCGTGTGGTAGACATCGCGCACGGGTGATGCACCTCCATAAAAGCGCGATAACAGCTTGTAAACTTGAAATCCAAGGCGTTGTGCATCCAGAATTTGCTGTTGCTTTGAGTTTGGAGATGGCCGTTGATGAGAACTTGAAGAATCGCTCTTTAAAGGTTTGAATTTCTAGTCGTTCAATAAACTGATCTTGATGGTTTGTAGGGGAGATTGATAATAGGATCATATCCATCAAGCACCCATTGCTTGAATACCGGAGGACGAGAAATTGATTGTCCTTCGGATCTGAATATTTCACTCCAGGTAGCCATGAAATGCCATAAAGAGGTCCCGTCGGCCACCATGTGGTTGATGGAGCAACCGATGAATATCCCATCCACAAGTTCGGTCACCTGTATCAGACACATTGTGTATGTAAATATCTACATTGTATAAATATCAATCATAGTTAAAAAACATTCCTTTTGTCATTTCTTAGTTACCTGAACAGATAACAGCGGCAACGTGTGACGTCATAAGAAATGGCTGTATTAAGATCAAACAACGAATGAACAAGAAACGGTACATCAGGTGGGTCACTAACGTCGGATACTGTGGCGCCCGCCTTGGCATAAATAAACTTGGCGCCAGGGGTGTTTTCTGGATCCAAGTAGATGACATATGAAGGTGGGTTTTCTTGTTTTCGAGTGGTGAAACGTGCGGCGAGCGGGTAGAAATGTGTGAGGGCGGCGGAGAGAGAGTGTTGGAGGTGATTCAAGAATGTGGTTATTGAGAAATGATCCAGTGAAGGTGGTTTTCTGAAAAGGAGACCTCTTTGGCCGTATTTGACGTTGAGCCAGGCCAGCTCAAAAGGCGTGAAATGGATAGGCTGCTTTGCCTCCAGTGAGAGGTCATCTAGTGGTTTGATGAAGCATTCTGAAATGAGTTTCACCGGTGTAGAACTCATCGGAACTGAAAGCTAGATCTTTCTAAAACAAACGGGAACCACAACTGAACTTCCTAACCCACCCAGGAAGATAAGCTAAAAGAGTAAAGACACATAACCATTTGCTGAACTAAGCCCACCAAAGAAAACGATTTTGCTAAGCAAAAGGATCAAAGTTCGGAATCGTGACACAGGTATATCTACTTTTGTTTTTCTACTTATCGTAATTGTGTTTCAAACTTCAATCAGACTAGTAGGTTGATTTACCACTACCAGGAGCACCAATTAGTATAACCACTATGGGTTTTCTGTTATCTTCTTCTGTAAATACAAAATTCAAAAGTTGAGTAATGAGAATCAAATACAGAATGTTTCCCTATATTTTATAAACATACCTTTAGCTTTGATTATTTCATCATCGACTTCCATATGTGAATCGCCCAACAGGATTCCTTTCCGGTTTATTGAAATAGGTCAAGAGTTCCTCTTATTTCTATACGGTGTTGATTGGTTAGGGTTTTGGTTTCTCAGGTTCTTCTGTTTTGATTTTTTTTTGGTTCCTAAAAATCTAACTTAATGAATCTAAATTCTAAAAAGAGTTAAATGCCAAAATGGTCGCTCACTTTTGCCACTTTATTCCAAAATCTAAAATTTTTAAATCTGGCTCCATGTGGTTTGTATTTTGTTGCCATTTTAGTCCAAAATCGAAATCAGCTCAGATTTCTAAAAAAAACATGCTATTTTGTCCTTTTCTTCAAGGGCAAAATGGTCATATGTCAAAGTTTTTTATCTTCAACCTTCCTTCATCAGCCTCATAAAACCACAACCATCTCCACCCCCCTGCACCACCGTACACCCTGCACCACCGTCCACCACCATCATCTCCAACCCCCTGCACCACCGCCACCAACACCATTCCCATCACCAGTGAACAGTTAGAGAGATAAACAAAGGGTTTCGCCGGTGAACAGTTAGAGAGAAAAACAAAGGGTTTCGCCAGTACCGAATCAACCACCACCACCGTCTCCCCTCCACCACCGTACACCCACCACCACCGCCTCCCCTCCACCACCGTACACCCACCACCACCTTACACTGCCACCACAAAAAAAACCCTTTCTCTCCCTCCTCTGCCACCGCAAAAAAATCCCCTCTCTCTTTCTCATGTGCAGGCGACCACCGCACCACCCCCATCTCATCTGCAGCTCCGGCACCCTCTCTCTCTCCCTCTCTTCTCTGTCGCCACAAAAAAACCCCCTCTCTCAATGCAGATGACTTAACCCCCATCTCTCTCTCTCATCTGCTGTGACGGCGGTGGTCATCTGACGATGGTGGTGGTGGTGGTTCTATTGATGAGCTTGCTGATGGCGATGGTCATGTGACGGGTGGAGGAGGCAGAGGTAGGTGGTGTTTTGAGGGTGTTATAGAGAGAGATAGGAGTTTTGCAGAGTTTAGAGAGAGAGAGAGTAAAAGGGTTTTGAGTTTTTTTTTAATTTTATTTATATATATATAATGTTAAATGAACATTTTACCCCAGAGGAAAAGGACAAAATAGCATGTTTTTTGTTTTGAGAAATCTGACTTGATTTCGATTTTGGGCTAAAATGGCAACAAAATGCAAACCACAGGGACCCAGATTTAAAAATTTTGGATTTTGAACTAAAGTGGCAAAAGTAAGCAAACCTCAGGGACCATTTTGGCATTTAACTCTTCTAAAAATAAACCTGAACCGAACCGAATCGTCAGCTATATTTTGAAAATAATTTTTTTAAATAGGTTAGGGTATTGAGTTGAATATTGAACTTGAATTGAACTCGGTTTCTAACCAAATAAGAGCGGTATTCATCAGTGCGGGTTTCAGGTTCTTCGGTTTTGTGGTGATTCAAGTTTAGTGTTAATGGGCTAATTGTTAATGGTGTACCTATAGGAAAATCCATAGCTCAATATATATGAATTTGGTTTCATCGGTTTAACCGAACTTGATTTCTTAAAACTGAACCAAATGTCGATATGTATTTTTCATTCGGCTTTATACAATCTTGATTCGCTTTGGTTTTTGGTTTAATCAGTTTTGTAACTAAATGTTTAACAACCCTAAACCGAATCATGTGACAAAACAATTTAGATTGAATTGTAAATTGGATTTTGGATTTTTCCTTCGATTTATCACGTAATATACATTTTTATCTTAGATCGGTTTTGATTAATATTATAACTTTTATTTTCGATCAATTTCTATTACTAAAGACCCAAGAAACATACTAAGACAACCGTATATACTCTCCAAAAAATCCACAACCTTTATCCGATAACTCCATGATCTCATATCCCCTATCATGTCCTCAAATCTCGACTAATTTGCTTACCACACATCAATTTGGGTCTGCCTTTGCTCTCCATCTTTTCTACTGTGGTAGTTTTTCTGTTCTTACTGACTCCATCATCTATATCATCTTCACATATCCAAACCATCTCAATACTATTTGTAGTAGGCTACATCATTGTCTATGTCCTTGTCACTCTTTAGAAAAACGGTCTAAAAACACTTAGAACCTTTATCCACATAACAAGTTGCCCTTCAATGGTGATGGGTGTCCTCGTTGATAACACCACCAACGTCACAATAGAGGTACTTGATTTTAAAGCAACTTATCCTTAACCCTTTGCGCTCTAAGGCCGCTCACTTCTCCTCTAGCCTCTCATTCAGACTCGGTTTGCTCTCCGCAACTAGCATAACTTCATCTGCGAAAAATCATGCACCAAGGGAATGTTTAATTACTAAGGCGAGTCAGAGTGGGAGCTGGGGAGGGCTCGGTGAGACCCGGCCCCTTCTAGGTACACCACCCCTAGTTCCGTGGGTTTTTGTTTAAAAAATGACGATTAATCACTAATCTATGAGGAAGAAGGTCAATGCTTGGTGATTGGCGAAACGCTAATATGATCGTTACACTTAAAATAAATAAACCCTATAAATACAACTCAACATTGACTCATTTTTTTCACACGAACTTTTTCTATTTTCTCACTTATTGTCCCCACCAATATTTTCATACTCATCTCAAAATGGGTCAATTTGAAATTCCATCATTTTCGTACGATTTCTTAAGCTCCGAAGAAGAAGATATTGAGACAACGAAATATAATTTTGATTTTTTACTACCTTGGTCGCCTTGTCTTTAAACAAAGTTCAAAACACAGCTTCATCATCAAGAAGATATTCATTTTTTAAGATTTTAATAAAATGTTGTATTCCATATTATTTTTAGCATTTTGTTATTTTTCAAATTTTATTTTTACTAAATAGGTATCACGTAATTTTTAAATTTAATATGACTATTTAGGTGTTATGGAATTTTTAGTATTAATTAGGTACCGTATATTCATAGAGACAACTCCTGCTTAGGCACTACTTCAACGAACGAATGATAATAATCAAACATTCACCCACGAGATGTTTCGAAAAGAATTTCAAATGGATAAAGATATGTGTTTTTCAAATCGTCGGTGATGTAGAGAGAAATTATGAGTATTTTATTAAACGACTTTCGATGCAAAAGACGTGTCACATATCCAATTAAGCATATCTCTCCCATGCCAGTGTTGTACGAATCCTAACCAAAAAACATGTTTGCTATAGCATGTGCCGGTGTTGTAATGAACCAATACTGACTGAATTATTGACACATTGCGCAGGGGATTGCAGATAAATCGTTGCCCGCTGCGAAGCGCATGCTTGCCTTAAAACCTAGTATTACATTAATCATATGAAAAGTGTTGGATGCCATTATTTTATTTTTCTTTTTGGCTTCTAGTTTAGACTTTTGACTTTTTGAGGTCAAAACTTGTTGATGCACTTTATGTCCGCAATGTGCGAATATGTTAGAAAGAGTGTGTATTGAATATTGTATAGATTAGATACGAACACACGACTCAAGTGTGAATGAGAACTGGCTCGTACGAGTGGTGCTCCGTCCGTACGAGTTGCGAATCGCACCACATAACACCTTATCAAACCGAACTTAAAACGTGTAGATTTTAACAAATTGAATGCTGATTTATAGGTTAAAAGGGCCGATTATTACAAATTTGAGTTCAATTTTATATTTTACCGGTCCGATTATCCTAAATCTACATTTTATGTCCTTTTGGTCCAAGTTCGGCATTATAACGGCTCAAAACTTGTAGTAGTACCTTGCACATCGTAAGAGGTGCGCTAATCAACCTCCCTGAAGTATAGATACGTAACGAAGATCAAGAAAGTGAGTGGTAAGAACTGAATCGCACAGAGTAAGCTCTCAGTCGCACAGAGTTAATAATGTGACTCGTGTGAATGAGATGCCCTTTTATACTCTTTTAGGTTCACTCATACGAGTGATGATTCATACGAATGAATTCTTTTGTCACTCGTACGAGTTAGTGTGTCATTCGTACGAGTCAGTTCTATGCACTTTGTTTATCTTTTTGATTTTTTGTGAAATTTTATCTATTTTTACAATCACTCAGTTAACCAAGTCCAAGTTAATGACCTCAGTTAACCAATTTGCCTACCAAGTCCAAGTTAATGACCTTGCGTTTTGTAATCGAATATCAAGTTATAAAAGTTACGTTGAATATTTATGATTATTTTGATTTAAAACGATACATAATTAATAAATAAACTAAACTATAAAAATTATATTTGATAAAAAGTTAAAACAAAATAAACAAAAAATTATGTTGCTGCCGGGACTCGAACCCGGGTCAGCCAAGAACAACTCCAACACCTTAACACACACTCACATCACCACTCCGCCACTTTGTGTTTTCTGTTATCTCTAGGAAACAAATTAGATTTATACACAAACTCGGTTAAAACCGGTTTCGCCAACTGAGAAACGGAAATCGACAAATCAATCGTCAAATCGTTTGTTTTCTCGCGTATTCACGTTCATAACCGATAAACCGATGTCTTTAATCAATTCAGAATTGATTGAGCATCAAGTCTCATCATTATCGGTCTTCATAACCGAAAAGTAATCAAATCCAGAATACTTCAACCCAAGATCACTCTCTCGACTCAGAAATATCATACCAGCATCCAATTTCACTTTCGTCACATTTTCAGACCATCAGAACGCTTAAAACAGCTCGCTGGAATTTTCTGCAAAAGTCGCCGGAAAACCATATTCATCCTCAAACGGTAAATCCTTCAATATTCGTTGTAGTTCAACAATTCTTAAGCTATTTCTAACTTAAACCACTCAATTGAAATCAAATTCAGGCGCTGTATTCAACTAATTCCAGTTCGCCGGAAAGATTCTGAAAGTCGTTATTTCCGTCTGTGAAATAGTAAGGACCTTCAAACACATCGTTAATGTTTGTTTATCACTTCAATTCCACAATGGACTAATAAAAAATGACTAATTGTCTGTTGAGGTGCACAAAAACAGAGACCGACGCCTGCCGGAACTCTGTAACCAAACGTTCACCGGTATGTTCTTCCTCTAATCGTCATCCCTGCTATCTCTTATCAGTTTGTGTAATGCTTAGCAATCGAATTAACAAGTTTTAATGATGTAAACTGCCGTCGGTAAAAATCCAGTGAAGAAGATGAACTCTGGTAATACTATAAGTATAATTAAAATTGGTAGTTTAAACGGGTTAGACACACAGTCCAGCGGTGGACTGTGTGCACAATACATACGCATGTCCCGAGTTTGATTCCTGCTATACGCACTCCTTATACAATAAAATGCCTTTTTGTTTAAAAACTAAACCGGGTTAACCCAGTTAGTGGTTAAGTATAATAAAAACCGAGATAATAACCAGGTTAGACACACAGTCCAGCGGTGGACTGTGTGCAACATTAAACCATACGTCGCGCGTTCGAAACCCATCACTAGCACCGGTCAGTTGAACTAAAATGTTTTTGCAATTAAAAAGAATTTCGGTTAAACTGAATAAGTGTATAAATATAATTAAAAACAAGATTATTTCGGGTTAGACACGTAGCTCAGTTGGTAGAGCTGCGTGCACGCGTACGGGAGGTCTTGGGTTCGAGCCTCACCCAGCGCAAACCATGTCCTGACCGAACCGGTCAACAAGTCAACAGGTCAACGGTCAACGCAAAATAAACAATTTTTTTTATATATTTTTATTTATTTAATTTAATTTAAAAATCAATTAAAAATACTTAAAAATAACATTTTTAAAGATAGAAAATAGCCTTAAACTCACAAAAATATATCTAAAAATTTTATTAAAATCCTTAATAAAATCCACTCATTTAATATATTTTTCCGTATTATTTAGGTTAGTATTTCTCGTTGCTCATCTAATTCGTGCGCATCCCACCATCTCCAATCCAACGCACCCAATGTGAGTGAATCTTTACAAATTCCCCGTTTTAATCACGTTTTGGGGTGTATCATGTGTCTTGATATATATATTATACTTAAACCATTGTGCATACATCATATCATGAACTAGTGTATTTAGTTTGTTTCTGTTATGTAGTTATTGTTGGATGCAAGTTTATTATTTTCAGTACATGCAATTTCATAGGCCGCCGCTCCCCATTACATTATGAGCGTTGAGCATGTTCCCCATTTCATTATGAGGTTGAACCTGGCGTGCCCACATACGATCGGCTCCGTTTGATTGAGCCTTGATCGCACAGACATTTTCATTTTCAGTACATGCAATACGATCGGCTCCGTTTGATTGAGCCTTGATCGCACAGTTTCATTTATGTTATTTATAGTATGATGTTGGTATGTTCATGTATGCTGTCATATGTTATTGTATGTTATAGTTGTGACTGCTATTTGCTACTGCTTGATTATTTACATTTGCTCATCTATGATTATGCATAATTTTTCATTGATAAACTAACAAGTAATTCCTTAATAAATGTTTATCTAATAAGGTTCACTCGCCAACTTATGTTGACCCAAAAACCCCCATTTTTACACATGATACAGGTGAACCAGCAGCAGCTAGGAACACATAGGACTTGGACTAGAAGAATAAAACGATTTAGAGTTGGGATTGTTATGTTTGGTTTATTTTCTTTGTATTGAATGAACATGTTTGAATTATTTGGAAATGTAACTTTGACTTTAATAAATATGAAACATATTAGTAAATGTCATGAGCTTTGGTGATAACCCAATTATGCCCCGACTCTTATTCCGCTGCGGGTCGGGGTGTGACATTGGTTGACCATTTTTTGACCAAAACAGATTTATTTTAAAAATTTAAAGTTTTAAGTTAATGAAATTTTTGACGTTTCAGGATATTTCCTTTTCTAATCAGCTCCCAGCCCATGATCTTCAGCTTTCCTCCAGCAACTGTCGCTATGACTTGAAATAACGGTATTTTCATCATCGGTAGACTAAAATCTAAGATAGATTGCTAAAAATAAACTGAAAATCTTTATGGGATTTTTCTGAAAAGAAAGAACAAGTAAATAAAGATGTATTTACATACATATTTTGTGTGAATTTTGTTTTAAGAGGATCATATAAGATATTTAGACACATCACAAGTACCGTTGATCTTGGTAGTAACTTTAAGTTCTTAAACAGATTTACCTAGATTGCCAATATAATTATCCACTTAAACCTCTTACACGTTTCTCAGTTGTTTCAAGATATGTTAGGTATTTTTAAGGAACATGAAGTAACTGTGTTTCCCATCTCAGAATATACTCCCGCATCGAGATTGCCAGAATTTCATTTCATAGGTGAATATATCTAACTGATATATGTAAATAGGGTGAACTGCGAGACATTGAGAGCTCAGGTTAGTATTTCCATACAGAGAAAGAGATGAAGGCTCGACTTTAGGTAGTGTGCCATTAAGGAATCTTTTGAACTGCAGATGTCGTAAATGTTTATGACATACTCATTTTTTTGTGCAGCTTTTGTAGGCGAATAATGCGTAAAGTATTATACAAGTTCTAGGTTATTGCCGATGCAAAATCAGAAGAACTCGGATAATACCCCAGATATCGATTAGATATATAGACCTAGTATCGCAGAATGTGGCATTCTCACAAACGAAATTTCGGAGTACTAAGTCCATATATCCGAGAGATGTCGAACCACTAATACTCAGTTTTTCTTTTAGGTTTATATCTTTAAGAATAATTTACTGAACGAGTGAAGCCTATTGGCACATCATCAGTAAGATCTGTTTAATTACCTATTTAAACATTTCATATCTTTAGCATACTGTGATAGTTTACTGATGTAATATGATTCCCTCTTTTTCACAAAAACTCTTTTTTTGTCTTTTTAATGTTTTTGAATTTTTCACAACTTTTCTCCCCCTAAAATAAAAACATATTTTTGGTTTTTTTAATTTTGAAGAAAATAATATTTATAGAAAAACATGGCATACCGATGAGAATCACGTCAAGTCCTCGTCATCCTCAAATTCAACCTCATGTATATCCCCTGATGTTAGATTTCTTAAACCATTTAATTTTAAAAGATTTTTAAATCTTGATCGATCAAATGCTTTGGTGTAAAAATCTGATTTTTGGTCATCAGTGTGGATTTTTTGAATTCTAACCAACTTTTTCTCGTAGCAATCACGGATAAAGTAGTGTCGAATTTCAATATGTTTAGTGCATGAGTGTTGAATAGGATTTTTGGTGATATTAATAGCCGCCTTGTTATCTAAGTAAATTGGCGTATCAAGAAATTGCAGTCCGTAGTCTGTCTTCTGTTGTTGTATCCAGAGTATCTAGGAACAACAGCTGGAAGCTGAAACATATTCAGCCTCACATGTAGAGAGAGCGACAGCGGTCTGTTTCTTGCATTGACATGTTACCAAACGAGTTCCGAAGAACTTGCAACCAGCCGTAGTAGATTTGGCATTAAGCTTGCAGCAACTGAAATCAGAATCCGAGTAACCCGCAAGTTTGAAGTCGTCATGACGAGGATACTACAAGCCGGTGCTTGGACATCCTTTTAAGTATCGCATGATTCACTTGATGGCTAACATGTGCGAATCTTTTGGATTGGACTGATAACGGGCGCATAGGCATGTTGGAGACATGATATCAGGTCTCAAAGCTGTGAGATACATCAAGGATCCGATCACAGAGCGATATAATGTTTCATCGACTTTCACTCCATGAGCGTCAGGACAAATGCCATGATCTGGGGCTAATGGAGTTGATGCTGGTGTAGTTCCTGACATGTTAAATTTCTCTAACACGTCGTGAACATACTTCATCTTATGAATGAAGATACCATCAGGCAATTGTTCAACCTGAAGTCCTAAAAAGAACTTCATCTCCCCCATAACACTCATTTCAAATTTCTTCTTCATGACTTCTTCAAATTCTTTGCACACCTTATCATTTGTCGATCCAAAGATGATATCATCCATATAGATTTGTGCCAAAAATCAGATGTCTATGTACTTCCTTTCCGGTGACCTTTTTTGGCCAAGAGTACACTTTTTCGACTATCTTCGACATTCCAGATCGCGTGGTGATGTTGGTTTTAGCAGATTCGAAGTCGTTTGGGCTCGAGAGTAACTCCGGCGACATTCCTGCCAAATTCCGCGAACCCGTTTTGGAGTTTTCACTTCGTACATGTGTAGATCGGGTGGTTAGAGACCTTTCTGCAAGTTTTCATGAAATTTTATTCTCCGGCAAAATTCCAATTTCTGGCATGGTTCTGGTGAGGTTCCGGGCATCGTTTTCAACGAAAAATATATTTTTGGGATCCTTGTAACCCGTAGAGTCCATACGAAACACTTTCGTCTCGGGTGAAAATTAAAGTTCGGGACACTCTCGGGCCGGTTCAACGTGGTCAACAGGTTAACACGGGTCAAAACTGGTCAAGGGATAGTTTTGGGTCATTTTCGGTGCCTCGGTTCAGTTTTGGGTTCGAGTCAAACCCGATCAACACGGGTCAACTCAGTCAACACGAGTTAACTCAGTCAAACCCAGTCAACCCGGGTCAAAGATGGTCGAACAGTCAACAGAAAGAGCCGGTTCAGATTTGGTTCGGTACGGTCAACTTGGTCAACGCGGTTCGACCCTGAGTTAACACGGTCAAACTCAGTCAACGGGTCAACCCAAGACTCGGTAAAAATTTAATAACGTGAAATTCTAATTACATTATTTTATATAAATATTAGTGTAATTGTTCCGAAACCGAGCTCGACCCGACCCACTAACAATTATATATCGTCAAAGTTAAAAACATAATAAATAAATAAATAAAGTAAATTCAAATCGGCGTGACATTACGATATATACACATCTATAAATTGGACTCGTACTCGACAAAAATCATATTTTGAATGCATGACCGAAGGCTATATATATTGTGTTACCTCATTGTTGCGTTTTGAGAAATAAAATCGACAACTTGCATTGTCGGGATCGTCCAAAAACAGAGGAAACTCTGCCTATTTTTCGTAAAAATACGTAACACGAAATGGGTTGTATTTCAAAGACAAAACATCCGATTCAAGAGATAGTTATAAAATAAATATGGATATGTATTTATTTTGCCGACACTGGTATAACTTTCAAAATCGAGCCGATAACTTTTCAACGAGCGTGATTACAAGATAACAAGATTCGGCAATCTGTTATAAAACAAATATGGTTATTTTTATTTACTTCAAAGTTCGGAATTCATAAAATTAGATTTCAAACGTCGATAATACCTTCGAATACTGTTATAAAACAAAATATAATGTTTATATTTATTTCAAACATCAAGATTTCCGAACACTTTTACAAGATAAATATAATGTGTATAATTATTTCAAACGACGAAATTCGAACGAGTATTCGGAAAACATTTAACGTAAATATAATCATCGATACCTATTTCAAATGTCGACGACTCAAAATATTTTCGAGTGCTTCTTGCTATATTCGATTCAAACGCCTAACAAAGTACGACATGATACTACAAGATTATAACAAGCGTACGGTTATATCGTTATTTATTATAAACGATGCACAAGACTATTGTACGGGTATGAAGTGCTTTACATATACGGGTATATTTACAAGTATATATGTATTACATCTTACGAAAACTACGAAGGGTCGTACTATTATCCGGCAATGTACATGACGACTAATACGATTTTATGAAATATATTTACGTTTATATATAAACATATATTTCAAATCGCTCGAAAACTAAGTCGTTTCCAAGAAAACCATAGATTGGTTATTCCGAGACAAGACCATAACACTTTCATAGAATCGTATGGTTAACGATCCGGTAGAGCTCGGTGACACGTAGTTTAGCTACGTTATATCTAGAAACTTATAAGTTATTCCATTTTAGGAATGTCTTAGATTGCATGCTAGCTAGTCACGTTGTGGAGATGACATTATGGAATTACATTAAGCTAGCTTTGCACAAGGATATCAAGGTGAGTTCATAACCCCCACTTTTTACCGTTTTACATTTTTATAAATGTTTTCGGGGTGGAAAGACATGCAAGTTTTGCAAAAGTACACAATGTTTCGAATAACTAAAACCACATATTTCTAAACCATATTACACACAGATTACAACAAACACCATGTTTTAAGAATGGTTTAGGTTAAATTTACCGGTTTTCACAGCAATACAAAGCTTTTCGAAACATGCATGAGTTCCATGACTAGTGACGGGATTGTCTTAGTCACAACTAGGGGCTAGGCCCCAATTTTATTTATAACATGGGCTAGGCCCAATAACACGGATAACATGGGCGAGGCCCAATAACACGAATAACATGGGCGAGGCCCAATAACATGGATAACATGGGTGAGGCCCAATAACACGAATGACATGGGCTAGGCCCAATATCAAAAGTATAAGGAACAAAATCATATGAAGGGCGAGGCCCGTTCATACACATCCAAAACATAGATTTTAACAATTGGTATGTAGCTCTGGGATTAGATGATAACAGATCACTATGCGTAAGTAGGATGATGACAATAGTAACCAATAATCACGTAGTGACCAAGGTGCAAAAGGTATAGATCTATCGATTTTGAGACACGCTCCACTCCTGGTATGTTAACCGGTTAGGAGTGCTTTTGTGATCCCAATGATGTCAGAGTTGTCTCGGGTTGGTTAGTTACTTATGTAGGCCAGTGTATTAGCTACACACTGACTGATCCTTAGATTCCATAGGCATACTACATACTATGATTTCAATACCGGTTTACAAATATATTGGAAAACATTTCAATACCGGTTTACAAATATATCGGAAAACATTTCAATACCGGTTTACAGATACGATTGAAAACATTTTATCACCGGTTTACAAACATAACAGTTATATGCATTGGTTTACAAACAGCACAGAGAACATTTCAATACTGTTATATAGATATGACATTTCAAATGCTCTGGGATACAATGATCTCACAAATCGGTTTTTCGAATGCAAGATGTTCAAATGTTTTAAGATTCATTTGAAACAAAAACAAACAAACTATGAAATCGCCAACTTTATGTTGATTTTTCACATGTTTCTTTCTCAGGTTATATTTTAAAATTATGGCACGGTTGGAGAAGGAGAACCCATGTGGATTCGAGTACTTAGCGGGCGTTCACTTAAGAAGTCTTAGCATTTTCAAACACTTCCGCTGTGCAATGAAGATACCAGTTTAGTTCACGCCCAGCTCTGATGTGATGGATTTATCAGAGTGTGACAGAAGATGTCTTGAAAGCGTTTCATACTAAGCTCTCGGGGCTTGATGTAGACATATAAAGCTTTGTTTAGAAGGTAGACTTTATCCTTGTGTATCGGATCGACAAACCCCGGTGGTTGGCCGACATACACCTCCTCTTTGACTTTACCGTAAAGGAAAGCAGATTTTACATCAAATTGATACACCTTGAAACCTTTCCAAGAAGCAAAGGCCAAGAATATGCGAATAGCTTCAAGACGAGTGACAGGGGCATAGACTTCATTGTAGTCTATCCCTTCTTGCTGGTGAAAGCCCTGGACCACGAGCGAGCTTGTTTCTGACCACAATACCTCTGTCATATCTCTTGCACTTGAAGACCCATCGAGTATTTATCTTTTTATGATGACCTGGTAGGTCAATAAGCTTCCAGACACCAAGTTTATGGAATTGAAGCAACTCTTCCTACATTGCATCCACCCAACTTTCCTCTTTCAACACGTCTTTCCAGTTTCCTGGTTCAACCTGCGAAACAAAACAACTGTAAGAAAGTATGGTTTGCAATGGAGCAACACTGTATAAAAGCAACTTAGATCCTTGTTGATCTGATTGCGAGTTTTCACTCCTGTTTGTAAGCTGCCAATGATATTCTCTGATGGATGGTAAGATAGTGTCCTTGGCATTTCGGAACATCTACTTGACTTTGCAAATTCGTGACCACTTCATCAGTAACCGGTTCAGACGATGTAGTTTCATTTCTGACATTTGATTGATCAACTTGAGTATTTAGAAAGCTTTCAATATGCTCAGATCCTTCATCGGAACTAGTTCCTCCATCATCAAAAGTTGGTTCACGATCAGAGTCAGGATTAATCGGTTGATGGGCAGATGATTCAGCAATGTTCAAGATAGGTACAGAGACTGATTCTTAAAGAGTATTGCTCGGACCTACATCAGAAGTGTTAGAGACAGGAAGTGACGGGGAAATCACCAATGGTCTAGAAACTTGCTCTTGATTAGAGATTTGATGCTGTTGAAAGAGCATAACAAGTTCTTCTTCTGATGGCACCTCCGGTATGTCAAATGAATACACACCTTCGTAGTTGAACAACCATGGATCCCCAGGTTTCTGCGTTGGCGTAGTATATCGTTGACAATCGACATGATGTGCAAGAATAACCTGGTTCAGACTCGGCAAGAAGACTCGCTTTTGTGGACTAGCATAACTGATGAAAAATCCTTCCAAGCATTTGGCTCCAAATTTACCATCCGGGTCCAGAACAGTACACGGCGATCCAAAAGGCTCCAACAACGCGAGGTTCGGCTTCCGATGGTTTAGCAGCTCAAAACAGGTCTTGTTGTGAGGCTTGACTGTCAACACATGATTGAGGGTGTAACACGAGATACGACTGCTTTGCTCCAGAAACTAATTGGAAGTTTTGAATCAGCGAGCATGGTTCTGGCAGTCTCGATCAGTGTGCGATTCTTACGCTCAGCTACTCCATTATGTTGAGGAGTATAGGGAGCGCTGAATTCGTGAAGAATCCCCTTTTCGTTGCACAATTTGAGCATCGTCTTGTTCTTGAACTTAGTACCATTGTCACTGCGGATTCTCTTGATAGGCAAGTGATACAAGTTTTCAAGCTTCCTGAAGAGAATCATTAGACTTTCAAATGTTTCATCTTTGCTCTCCAGAAAGAGAACCCATGAGAATCTTGAAAAATCATCTGTCACGACCAGGCAATATAGATCTCCAGAAATGCTTTTCACGTTTACTGGCCCAAAGAGATACATATGAAGCCTTTCTAGTGGTAGCTTAATAGAGTTAAGCAACTTTCTTGGGTGTGATTTCTTATGCTGTTTACCGTTCTTACAGCTCAGACAATCACTAGATAAATGAAAATTCTTCAGATTAACACCCTCCACTAGGTCGTTGTGCACCAAATAATTCATCTTTCTCAGGTGAATGTGCCCCATCTTCCGATGCCATAAGGTTGACTCCTTCTTGGTTGCTTTAGAAACAAAACATTGAACCTTCTTTGACGTTGTGGATGCGATGCTCATATCTAAGACATAAAGATCATTCTCTCGTGGAGCGCGCATGAGGATCCACTCCTCAGGAATTTTGAATCCCGGCTTGAGAATTAAGCATTCTTTGTCATTGAAGTGTGCTTTGAATTTTTTGTCACAGATTTGCGAAATGCTCTATAGATTGTTCTCTAGCTCAGTAATGTAGTTCACCTTGTCGAAAGAAACCACTCCATTCATAAGAATACCTTCTCCCACAATTCTTCCACCCTAGTCCCAGCAAAACCAACGCAACCTCCCCAGATAGCTTTGACGTCGTGCAACAGCGCAAGCATTCCAGTCATGTGTTGGGAAGCTCCACTATCCATAATCCATTTTGACAAATGCTCTATAGATTGTTCTCTAGCTCAGTAATGTAGTTCACCTTGTCGAAAGAAACCACTCCATTCGTAAGAATACCTTCTCCCACAATTCTTCCACCCTAGTCCCAGCAAAACCAACGCAACCTCCCCAGATAGCTTTGACATCGTGCAACAGCGCAAGCATTCCAGTCATGTGTTGGGAAGCTCCACTATCCATAATCCATTTTGACATGATTGATCTCGGGAGCCCGTGCACATATGAGGAAGAAACTATTTAAACAAAGAAACCCAAGCCTGCTTGGTCTTGGGTGGGTTAGGAATATCAATTTTCAGACCAACTTTGATCTTGACATTTTGTTTGATATTAGTTTTGGCTGGAACAGGTGGTTTTAGTTCTACTAAAGATGGTTTGACTTTTGCTACCCAAGTTTGTGTTTTCAAAATAGCCCTTATAGAATAAAACTTTGAATCCTTTTGACGATTCTTGGTGGAAGTTTTACCAATTTCAAATTTAGAATTTAGTTAAATCGTTGATTTTACCTTTTTATTAGATTCATATTTTCTTTTCAGAATTTGTTTTGGTACAAACATGGGTGCTTTTTGTTCTCATCTTTTGTAGATCTGTTGGAGTCAGAAACAGGTTTTGGATATCTTTGAGAACATTGTCGTGCAATATGCCCGACATTGTTACACTTGTAGCACGTCATGCTGTCTTTTCTAACAGAGGAATCCAAATCCTGTTTTCTTCTCTCTTTTTCTTTCTGAATTCATCATTGGATTGTTTACCAATGATCTCTTTTTCTCTTTCGGAAGTTGTCCCATTGACAAAAATGATTTTCTTTGTAAAGTTCAACTTTTGAAACTTGTTATTCGTTCTTTGCTTTTGAAAACCCAACCCTACTCTCCTGTTTTCAGGGTAGTTTCTGTTCCTTTGATGGTAAGGTTTGTTGACATATTTTGATTTAGAATAAAATGATGCACCTCGTTTATCTAAATCAGAATGGCTCACCTCAACAAGCTTGAACAACTTTTCAACACGATCCAGATTGACATTCTGAATTGGGAAATCCTCATTGGAATATAGTTTATCAGATCCATGCATTTTGTATATGATGACGTTTGGATCATTGTTAAAACTATTTTATGATGATTCAAAATTCAATTCGGATTTGTCAGACTCATTCTTCAGAACATTTTCAACCACAGTTTTAACCACGTCTGAATCACATTCTTTTTCTGGTTTGGTGTATGTTATATCAATGTTCGTAGGCAGCTCATTTGTCTTTTCAGTTTTCAATTTTAAATTGAGCGCCTTTTCCACCCTCGATGGTTTCTTACTAGCATAACTATTCAACATGGGTGGTGGAACACGACCATAACTTGCACCTTTGTTTTCATTAATTTGATTATCTTCCTTGCTTTCAATTTTTGGAAGAATGTGACCAATGACATATGAACTTGTAGAATAACTGATTAACAACTTGTTAACTCGTTCTGTTTCTTTTTTCATGTTTTCAAGTTCACTTTTTAGCTCGGCAATTATATTTAAATGAATATTAATAGCCATTTGTTTGTCCATTACAGTCGCCTTGAGCATCGAAAGTGTTATGTCATTTTCTCTGATCACCTTTTCAAATTGTTTAATTGTTTTGCTTAATTTGTCATAAGCTTCTTTTGTTGAATTATAATCACATGACAAATTATCTGTATGACATTTCAGCTCCTTGTATCGTGTTTCTTTTTCAGCACACTCAATGCATGGCTCTTTGCACTTCATACAAGGTGTTTCTTTCACCGACTCATTTAGTGACACGTTTACCTCATTCACATTCGTCATAAAAGCTTTGTTTAGGCAGATTTTCCAACGTCACTTCAATCCACTCTTCTACTTCAGGCTTCTTCTCTTCTTCATAAGGCGATCGATGGCTGGAATCAAAATAACCTGCAAAATTTTTGAGAATGTAATTAGGCAAGAGATGTTTAAATGCGCTATTTTAAAATTCTTCTTCTTCTTCTGACGATGTATTGTAATATTCTTCAGGAGCTTCGTCAAAAGATGCCCTGCGTATTCTTCAGTAACTTCAGGCTCTTCAATGATTTCTGCTACCAATGCCAAACTTTCGTTCTTCGTAATGTACTTGTTCCAGTTGAAACCTTCGTCCTCTTGAGTGTCGACGAGTGCTTTGTCTTTGGAGTTTGACGGCCCATCTTCAATCTGCACCATTCTTGTTTTGGGTTGAGGTTGATGATATATGGCTTTCTTGTAATAATCATCAGCAACAGGGTTCTGATAGCCCTTGACCTCTCTATTTGGACATTCTCGTTTGAAATGCCTCTTCTCTAGACATTTGAAGCATGTAACCTTGGACTTATCGAAGCCAAGTTTCCCATCAAGTCCTCCCAAATTATCTTTTCCGCTAATCTTCATGAAACGTTGAGCTCTTCTGACAATGGAAGCCATACACCATTTAATGTCAATCAATTCCATTTCGACCGGATCAATCTGATCGTAATCCTCTTTCATCATCTCTGAATTCCCAATTTTTTCTGCTACTAAACTTTCGTACGATTCAAGTACCGATGCAAGTAATGACATGTGTTGCTTTGCGGTGTTTTCGTCGAAGTCTTTAGCATTTTGGAGATTAACAACAATATTGCATTATAGAACCCGTTGATTGGGATTAGATTGATTATGTGGTTATTCTATGAATTGCTTGACCTATGGGATGATTGTGGGCCTGGAGGCGTATTTGGGTTGACAGAAGCAAAAGATTGAAATCCACTGGTTTGACTTGACTGTGGACTTGGTGTATTGAAGGCACTGAAGGCAGTTTCAATTTTTGGACTCTGTGTATGCATAGCAGGACTACCCTTGTAATATAGATTTACATCTTGTTGTATCTGGGCGCCTTTGCTTTTTGCCATTTTTTGCATCTCGAGCTCATGCCCTTCCAATCTTTCAATAAATCTTGGTGATAATTACCATGCTCTGTGCCATTCTTTAGAATAGTCAAGTAAGTAGACCATTCCCCTTGAGGTAGAGAATCTGCTAGCTTATCGACCAATTCATCATTTATCTTCACCATCCCATGCGCTTCATTTGTACCACCAAGTGATAGTACCGTTCAATCAATTGTTTCAGCATCTCTCCCTTGATTCGAGTAAAGATATCGAATTCTTTACTTAGTAATGCCTCTTTCCCTTTCGAAGTTGCGCGCTTCCTTGGAATTTTAACCGTAGAGCATTCCATAAAGATGGAGCATCATCATCATGTTGTAGAAGCGCCAAGATGTCTTCTTTGATGGCTTGCCGCAAGATATTCATCATCTTCTTCTCGTTAATGAACTTTTCTCTTTCGAATTACGAGAGTTGAGCTAATGTTTTCTCAAGACCATTTTCTCCAATCGGAGATTGATATTTCGATTCAGTGGTAAATCAGCAGGTGAAATGATTCGCTTGAACCCAGTTCATAAATCTTTCACTCCAGCTATCATAGTTTTCAAGATTCATAAGCTTTGGAGGCTTTGTCATTGTGCTCATCTCGTTTTCAAGATTCATATTCTGAGTTATGGTGGTCGTAACTGCTGAAGCAGCAAATGCATTGTAAAATTCTTCTTCCATTTATTCTGCAAAATTTAAAAAACACACTTTTGAAAAACATTGTTTAGAATGACAAAAATTCTTAAAAAGTTCTTCGTGCGAATGACCAGTTGCTCGTGCGACTCAGATGGTTCGTGCGAACACATGACCCAAGTGCGAACGAGAACTGCTCGTACGAGGGAAAATGTCACTCGTACGAGTGACAGTGTACCTCGTACGAGTGATAAACATCTCACTCGTACGAGTGATAAACATCTCACTCATTCAAGTGAGCTTATGTGGTTCGTACGAGTGACATCTTGTCACTCGTATGAGCAACCATTCGCACGAGCTGCTCATGTCTATATATATAAGTTGTGTGTTCATTGTTTGTTAAGTTTTGGAAGTTCTTAAGGGGAAACGCTGGCGAATTCTCTTCAGGAATTCCGCCAGCTAGACAAGATGTATACTCTTTCGGTATGAATGAATGAATGCTTCTACTAATTATGTTCCTACTCCCTTCTTAATAACGTTCTACCGAATTGGTACTATCATACGCCAAAACTTCCGTTTAGAATGCCGCCACCGGGACCAAAAAACTATACTTTTTTAGTTTCAAGCTGAGATGCATGTTTCGTATTTACTATTAACAATTTTCCACAAAGAAGCTTTAGGGATTTAAGCAAGGTGTACATAATACATTTCCAATTTGAATCATATGTATCAAATACATAGTAATAGTGTTAGGATCTGAGTTTGATATTAATGTTATTGTTTAGATGAATCAATGTAAGATGATAAATAACAATGAAACAGTGTAACGGAATTAAGTAAACTTTGAAATCACAACAATAGAAAGATTGTTTTCATTAACATGCTTTTGTAATTATAATCATGTATGCATGCAATATACAAACTCCCCCTCAGCCTAAGATCACTATCTTTGTTCGTACATAATGTTTAGAAGAAAAGTGATAGATAAAACAGTACATGCACTGTTCTATTTATAGTACATTTCAAAACACTGAGCATCTTAGGCTGACGTCACATTGAAAGTGACATTTAACAAACTAACATACTCTAACCTCTGCTAAACCTAAACACTGTTACATTAATTTCATAATAGACTCTGTTGAACAACAACTGTTGAGGTATCATCTGTTGGTCTTTAGCAGACCTTCGATTCAACAGCCTTTTATACTTTATCAGAGTTTCTCTCTTAGCAGACCTTTGCTTCCAGCAGAGCTTTGCCTTTAACAAATCTTGTGAATAGTCTTTAACTATGAGCAGAGTTTAGAGAAGCATATCTTTTAAGTATTATTATAATGATCATATGTTATAGATTGTTTTGGCTTTCCAATAATCTGTTCTTTTATAGGGTTCCTTATTATTAATGCAGTAATGGTTTTGACAGACTCTGGTGTTTGTTGTTGCACCTTTGGTTTAGCTTGTGATGAAGGCTGCAACTTTCTAAGCTTATCATTCTCCCCCCTTTTGGCATCATTCTCTACTTCTTCTTGTAGAACTGTTGAAGGGGCAAAACCAGTGGTCATTACCAGATGCTCTCTAATGGCCTTGATGTTAGCTGAGTAACTTTATATTTGGCCTCAACCATATTCCTTATAAGTTCCATGTGAGTATTGTGATTGATGTCAGCTAAATTCCTCTGAGCTTGAATGATGGGTTGCACAACTTTCCATAGCTCAGTTGTAATTTGCAGTGTTGATGGTTGGCTTTAAGAATTTTGTAACATCTGCTTTATCATTTCTTTCATTTCAGTAATTGAAGACTCCATGGATGTCATTCTCTCCATCAATTCTTCGTATCTCAATTCATCACCTAATTCAATAGGATTATCTGAATTCCTACCAGGTAGTTGTATTTGGATCATTAACAGGATAAGACTCCATGTTATCAAAACCAAATGCCCCTGTTTCTTGGTACTGGGGACTTAAAACTGGAGCAGAGGTTACAATTGTAGCCTTAACAATTGTTGCCTTTAAGGAAGTCTTATTGATGTAACCACTGTGCAACTGAAACACTGTTGTGTCATCAGTTGTAGTAGTTGCTTCATTTAAACTACCACTAAGAGTTACTTGTAACTCATGGGGTGTAGCCTCCTCAGCTGTTTCTGGGTTAGCAATGAGATTTTTCTAAGATTCAGTCATATGTGGGAGTGTAATCTCATAAACAGGTGATTGAGAGGAAATGATTTGTTTCTGAGTTATCTCAATTGCATAAAACAAAGGTATAATAGTAGGTGGAATTGAGGGAGATGGTTGTGGGGTAGAAAGAGAATTTTCCCTGGAGAGGGGTTGTGAAACAAAGATTCAAGTGAATCATCTGCTTCATAATGAGGTCTCCCTGTGCTTACAACCTGATCCTTTTGTGAGGATGTAGGAGGAGTTAGGTTTTTAAGTGGAGGTCTTTCCAACTGTTGTGAGGAAGTAACAATAGTGGTTTTGGTGACTTTTGTGTTATCACAGGTTGAACCTCTGGGATCTCATCTTCAAGAGGCACCTTTTTGTTAGGTATTGGTTTGGTGGGCTTTTTGGATTTTGATGGTGGGGGTTGCACAATACCGGATATGGTGTTATGATCACCAAGAGCAGTAGGCTTAGCAACAGAGGTTTGAGCTTGTGATGTGGACTCATCCAAATTTTTCTCATCCCCCTTTGCTTTTGTTTTAGACTTTGACTCCATATTCTTTATTCTTGTAAAAGTTTCAGTTGTAAGACTCTTCATTGCAAAAACAACACCTTGTTTAAATCTTTTTCTAGAACTTGTTTTTGTAAATAATAGCTCAAGAGTCTAGGATACAAAAGAAAAGCTTTACTTTTTGAAAATTTTATTATAATTTGTCACCAAGTCCATAAACAGTACCTGGGATAGATTGAGATAAGATTTTGTTAAAATTGCATATCCTAGAAACTGAATATTTTGTGGAATCTCATTAAATGAGGTGGTCTTTGCTGAAAGACGTGTGAGTAAGGTATGGAAAAATATCTGATTTCAACAGGAAAATTTGGTTTATAGATAGTAACACCAGTTAATTGACCCTCATACCCACGTTCTATAAACTCAACATGTAGTTCTTGCTTACCAAAAGAAGTTTTATCTTCTAGGTCATTCGAACCAAAATTTGTGGAAATTGAAGATGGGGAAATTTGAACAAGTGATTCTCCGATCTTGGAAGTGATATGGCTTGTTCTTTTGAGTTTCAAGTTTGGCATTTGCCCAAAACTGTCAGAGTGTATCCACATAAATTAATGCATTTGCAAGCATGATGTCTTTGTACTTAGAGGATGTGAGAACATCAATGATTGGATGGAATGAAGTATTATTGTCAGTTTTCTCGAAAGTAGGAAGGTAGTTATGTGGCAGTTTGATGTTCAGAGCCATGATCGGAGATGAAAGTGAGTGATGGTGAAGAGAATGAAGAAATGAGAGTAATGGAAACCGCTTTTTAGAATTTTGAATTCAAGACGGTAGTGAAAAGCTTTGTTTGGATGGAATAGTGATATATAAAGGAAAAAGTGAATGCTGACGTGGTAGCGGTTTCAAAGATCTGATGGCTAATCATCTGTACATGTGTAACCTTTGATAGATAATGGATGACAGTTGTTAGGGAAACCTGGAAACCAGTAGTGGTTGAGAACAGTGGTCATGAACAATGGTGATTTACTCTATCAGTGGATAGATATTAGTGGATAAAGCAAAACAGTGGTTTAGCCCAAACAGTGGATGTGAACAGTGGACAAGGGTAGCAGAGATTACATTTATCATTGGATAGACATGTAAGCCAAAAAAAAGTTTTTGAAAAATAGTGTATTTGAACAGACTTTAGGATTTTTGAAAAAAAAAATTCAATTTTAGCTATATTTAAGGATGGATATTTGATTTTCTGAAAACATTTTTATGCTTTTTATTTATGGAAATTTTTTTTTTGCTTTTAACCCATGTTAAGCATGCTAATCCTAGAGATCAAGCTTTCAAAAGTAGATGTATCTAAAGCTTTGTTAGAACATCTGTTAGCTGATCCTTAGTTGGAACATGATGTAGAGAAATCAAACATTTTTCATAGCCATCCTTCACAAAGTGATGTCTGATGTCAATGTGCTTGGTTGTTGAATGTGAGACTAGGTTTTTAATGATATTTTCAGCTGCTTGACAATCTAACATGAGAGGAGTCTTTACAACAGTTACACCAAAATCCAGCAATTGATTTTGAAGCCATAAGAGTTGAGCAGTGCAACTTGCAGTAGCAATATACTCAGCCTCAGCTGTTGATGTTGAAACTGAAGCTTTCTTTTTTGCTTTGCCAAGAAACTAAGAGATTGCTTAGAAACTGACAACCTCTTGAAGTTGACTTCCTTGTGGCATGGCAACCAACAAAGTCACTATCTGAGTAACCCAGAAAGCTCAATATTCCCATTAACAGGATACAATATACCGAGTGTGGGAGCACCTTTTATGTATTTGAATATCCTTTTCACAGCAATAAGATTCGACTTCCTAGGTGCTGATTGGGATCTGACACAAACACATGTAGCAAACATGATATTAGGCTTAGATGCAGTTAGGTACAATAAAGACCCAATCATGCTCTATAAAGAGTTTGATCAACCAAGTCATCTTTGTCATCAATAGTGACTAGCTTTGATGTGGCCATGGTTGTACTACATGATTTACAATCATTCATATCAAATTTGGTAAGTAGTTTTTTGACATACTTCATTTGATGAATAAAACTACCATTTTGGAATTACTTAACTTGGAGACCAAGAAATCATTGGAGTTCATCCATGGCACTCATTTCAAACTCTGTTGTCATGAGTTCTCTAAACTCTTCACACATAGCATTGCAAGTGGACCCAAAAATGATGTCATCCACATAAATTTAGACAAGCATCAAATACTTTCCTCTCCATTTTAAAAGCAAATTTTTATCAATTTTACCTCTTGTAAAGTCTATGGATAAGAGAAAGGTGGAAAAAGTTTCATACCAGGCTCTAGGTGCTTGTTTGAAGCCATATAAAGCTTTGTTAAGCTTGTAAACATGATCTGGATTAAAAGCATCTTCTAAACCAGGGATACCTCTTCCTTGATTTTGCCATATATGCAGCAAAAGCTAAAAACAGTCTAATGGCCTCCAGTTAAAAGTTTCATCATAATTAATGCCTTCTTCTTTTCTATGGCCTTGAACCACAAGCCTAGCTTTGTTTTTTACAACAATGCCCCTTTCATCTTCTTTGTTCTTGAAGACCCATTTCTGCCTATGAGACATACATCCTGAGGCAATGGTACAAGTTCCCATACTTGTTGTCTTTTGAACTGTAGTAGCTCTTCTTGCATGGCCTCTACCCAACTATTGTCTTTTAGTGCCTCCTGGTACTTGACAGGTTGTGTGAATGTTAGAAAACCAACAAAAAGACAAATGTGTTGGGATTGACTTCTTGTGAGAACCCATTCGTTGATGTTACCAATAATTGGTCAGATGGATGCTTTTTAAGATAGATTAGATCTCCCTTATATAGAACAATGGCATTTTGAGGTAAAGGTTGAAGATGGGAATCATTAGAGCCAACATCTGTTGGCAATTTTGAAGAGCCAACATTTGTTTGGAATGGAGGTGGAGGTATAGGTGGAATAGGGGTAAAGATGGGTTGACTTTTATTCACAAAAATGGACTTTTGTCAACAAGGGTTTGACTGGATGAGCTGGCAGAGGTTTGAGGATCAATAACAGTTGATCCAGCAGTGGTAGAGTTTTCACAGTTGTTAGTAACATCTGTTGCTCTGGTGGATGAAGTGACTTTGTATTGTGGAATCACAATGTCATATCCATAATCTTGATGTGAAGACTGTGGTGTACCTGCATGGTTAGTCTTGATAGACACATCTTCAAATGTAAATTTATCTAAATCAAACAGTTCGGTAGAATTTGCTAGGATTTTTAATGAAGAAAGTTCATTGAACTTTACATTCAAGGTCTCTTCCACACACCTAGTCCTC
The DNA here is from genome assembly GCA_947069175.1 of Scalesia atractyloides. NCBI lineage: Eukaryota > Viridiplantae > Streptophyta > Magnoliopsida > Asterales > Asteraceae > Scalesia > Scalesia atractyloides. Next base: position 56,330,834 of record CAMTDV010000029.1, read on the forward strand.
AAATTAAAGACTCTATAGGCTTTAGCAGTGGTTGAGTATCCCAGAAAATAACCACAATCTACTTTGGCTGCAAATTTTGAAATAGAATCTTTTAAGTTTAAGATGAAACAAGGACAACCAAAGATTTTGATATATGAGATCAGAGGTTTGATCTTGTATAGAATTTCATAAGCAATCTTTTGATACCTGGTATTAATTAAAACTCTGTTATGTACATAGCAAGCAGTGTTTACAGCCTCTGCCCAAAAGGACAAGGGTAAAACTAAGTCTACAAGCATTATTCTAGCAGCTTCATTAAAGTGCTATTTTTTCCTTTCAACCACCCCATTTTGTTCTGGTGTCCTTCAGATGCTGTATTGCCTAACAATCCCTTTTGACACACAAAAATCATCCAACTCCTTATTTTTAAACTTTGTCCCATTGTCACTTCTAAAGACTTTTACTAGCAGGTCAAATTGCTTTTTAACTTGTTTTACAAAATTTTGCAAAATACATGCTGTCTCATATTTGGAGTGCATGAAATAAGTCCATGTAAACCTAAAAAATCATCAACTATGACAAGACAATATCTCTTCTTTTTAAGACTCATGATGTTTTACAGGGCTAAACAAGTCCATGTGTAGCAATTGCAAACACTGGTTTGTTTTGGACTCTTCAATTGATTTGTATAAACTTTTATGTGTTTACCTTTTAAACAGGAAACACAATGTTCATCACAGGTAAATTGTTTTCATGGAAGACCTCTTACAAGTCCCTTTTTTGAGAGTGTCATGATAGTTTTAAGATTTGTGTGACCAAGTCTTCTATGCCATAGTTCTGTCTCTTTGTTAGAAGCAACTGAGAACAGACATGCATTAGACATTGGATTATCTTTCAACATATCAACCACATACACATTGCCACTCTTGTGAGCAACAAGCTGTGCTTTGCTCTCGGCTATGATTTGATCAATCTTTTTAATCACTTCTGGCCCAACAATCTGACAAGTTTTCTTAGTGAAGAATGACCCATAGCCTTTGTCACTCATTTGAGAAACAATAAGAAGTTGAAATTTCAGATTGTCAATAAGATTGACATGCTCAAACTTGAGTTTCCCAGGCTGAACTGTCCCTGACCCTAACACCTTCCCTTTTGAATTGTTACCAAAGGATATATCACCCCCTCCATGTGCCGTGAAATCTTTGAGTAGGGCTCTACATTCTGTCATGTGCCTGGAGCCTTCACTATCTACATACCATAAACTATCAACACAAGTAGAAACTCCCTGCACATTAATAAACAATTTGTTAGGTGAGTTTACAAAGCTAGGATGGCTTTGGATGGGGTCACATACATTGCAAGTATGTTCTGTTGTGCAAGTATGTGACCCATCCGACGTTGCCAGATGTTATACTCCGATTCGACAAGTATCGGAGGTTTGTACATGGTGCCAGTGTTGTGTGGATCGTGTGAATTTTGAGACATTCTGATTGTTTACAAACAAGTTTTTGTTTAAAAACTTTGAACATAAATAAACTTTTACTCCGTTTTCACTACAAACGAACAAACATATTAGCAGTGAGAGATGACTAGTTTATATCAAATTGATTGTTAAATCAAATTTGAATGACCAAGCTTTGATACCAATTGTTAGGATCTGAGTTTGATATTGATGTGATTGTTAGATGAAATCAATGTAAGGTGATAAATAATAATGAAACAGTGCAGCGGAATTAAGTAAACTTTGAAATCACAACAATAGAAAGATTATTTTCATTAACATGCTTTTGTGATTATAATCACGTATGCGATGCAGTATACAAACTCCCCCTCAGCCTAAGATCACACTCTTTGTCGTACAGAGTGTTTAGAAGAAAAGTGATAGATAGAACAGTACAAACACTGTTTTATTTATAGTACATTTCAAAACACTGAGCATCTTAGGCTGACGTCACAATGAAAGTGACATCGAATAAACTCTAACCTCTGCTAAACCTAAACACTCTTACATTAATTTCATAATAGACTCTGTTGAACAACAAATGCTGAGGTACCCTCTGTCGGTCTTCAGCAAACCTTTGCTTCAACAACTTTTTATACTTTATCAGAGTTTCTCTCTTAGCAGACCTTTGCTTCCAGCAGAGCTTTGCCTTTAACAGATCTTGTGAACAATCTTTAAGTATGAGCAGAGTTTAGAGCAGTAGATCTTCTAATATTATTATTAATGATCATACGTTATAGATTGTTTTGACTTCCAATAATCTGTTCTTTTATAGGGTTCAATAGACCCAACAAATAAAAATTGCGTTCGTTTGAACTTGAATGTAAGAAAAGAATTCATACATTTAAAAATAAGTATGAAAAAAAAGTTATACCTTAAAAATAAGAATGAGGCAACAGGTGGTAACCTTCATGAACGGTTACGGTTAAAGTAACATAGAACAGGAATTGTAATCATATGATTATTGAGATTCTAATTCCCATGGAAAAAAACCTCTTTAAGTTCAAAATGAACTCGATGTAGCCTATGAAAGCATTAAATTATGTGTCATGCCCAATGCTTGATTTTTTTTTCTCAAAATTGGTCACTTTCCTAACTATTCACTTTTGTAAATCAAAAACCCAATTCGATGTAAGCATTATTGTACCTAGACGCTACTTTAATGACAAATGTCACACCCCTGGTTTTTTGGTGACGAAACTCTAATTAACTAACAAATTGACGTCATATACACTTTTCAACTTAAAATAGATGTCATGTAGTGTAATAGTCTAATTGACATCTTTCATATAAAATCGCAACCATCAACCTAAATATTTCTTAAAGGTTAAAAAAAAACGTAATGTCAAGCCTCTTCTTTTACTAGTTGTCAGACGTTCTTTAACTCTCTTTTTTATAACCGGTCCGGTCAGATCATGAAAACATGATGAAAACACAAATAATTGGTTTTCTTATTTCTCTTGTTTGCTAAAACCAAATGAGAATAATAATTGTTTTAAATAAAAATACATGTTACAAAACAAACGTGTCTCTTAATATAACGTTAGAGCACTCATGAGCTCCTGGTCAGATTGAATATTTTTCATATACTTCGGCATAAGGCAAAGTTCTACGTCCATGCTACCGCCTCCCTCTCATCAATCTAACCAATTGATAAGACCCTTTAGCAAAAATTACAAACCCAATATGGAACAAAAGGGAACACTTACACTGAACATATGGGTTGAGCTAAACTTGCTGAATGGACAAACAACTCCAAAAGTTGTTCATTTTTGGATCAAGCACCCTAAAGTGGTTGTTTTTCTGAATGATTTGTTGATCACACTTTACAGGTAACAATAAAATTAATGTGTAAAGAAAGCTTCTTGCCATTCGTAATACCGATTTACAAACTTTTATTACATCTTCACACCTAAAGTAAATAAAATAATATGTTATGTCAAACACCAATTCATCATCACCACTAAAATGAATGCAAGAACATCAACTTTGAGCACTAATTAGTAATCAGCAAAGAAGTAAGAACTAAAACTAGAGGGAAAAAAGAACTAATATTACCTGCACATAATCTGCTACATCCAATCAAGTCGTTGAGAAAATCCAAGTGAAGAAAGGAAAAAGGGTGAAGATATCTATGCCTAAGGGAGATTAAAAAAAATAGGGAAATCCCTTCTTAGTTTCTTCATTTAGTTATTTATTTATTTTGAACGGCCCTTCTTCGTTTATTAGTTTATGACCAGAGTGCATGAGTTGATGATTCCTTGGTTTTTATAAAGACATCTAATCTACTCCTAGTTTGGTTGGACGTAACATCTCTCCTTCATGAGGCTTGTTGGGCCGACTAAACCAAACCTATGGATTGATAATGTAACACCTCGTAAAATCGTGTCCAATAGTATAGTGACACGTGTTGTATTTTTAATTTAGTCTATTAAAGACTAATAGAGACTAAAGGTGTCACATGCTCAAACTGAGCCTCTAAGTGACTGTCTGATGTCAACATGCATAAACATAAGCCTCTGAGTGACTGATATGTCAACATGCTTAATCATTAGCCTCTGAGTGACTAATAGGTCAACATGCTTAATCATTAGCCTCTGAGTGACTGATATGTAAACATGCTTAAACTTGGCCTCTGAGCGACTGATATGTCAACATGCCCAGCCTCTGAGTGACATCGGAGTCAACATGCTTATAGTGGGCCTCTAAGTGATCCTTTACGAAGTCCTAAGTCTTATATGTCCTATTTGTTGGACAAGAGGGATTAAATCCGTAATTATGTGAAAGTTGGATGATGGAGGGGTTAAAAGTTTCAACATGTTAATTTATACCTCTAAGTGACCTTTTAACGAACCGAGAGCTCGACAATGTCCGGGCATACTCCCGGGTATGCCAAATATTGGTTACGGAGGGCTAAATATGCTAAAAAGATGTTTTAGAAGGTTTTATAAATTAAGGGGCTAAAAGTGTCAAACTTTGAAACTGGCCATGGGGCGCTCGGGGGGCGCGAGAGGCAAGGCCTGTACCTCTCGTGGGGCGCGAGAGGCCTGTGTCTGCAGAAAATTTGCCTTGGCGTCCACACATGTTGCCAAAAACCATTAAATGGAAACCATGGTCTTCCAAACAGCTATGCCACGTTTTAGGACACTTGTAAGCTCCCTCTTACACCCCTTAGCACCTGGCATCACCTCCTTCAAGCTCTCCAACTATAAATAGGTGCCAAGGTTCACCATTTGAACTAGCAACTTTTTCATTCACAATTCTATCTCCCTCCTCTGGAAGTTCCTAACTGAAAGGAGCATCCAACTTAGTTCTATTGCATCCTAGGAACCACTTGTAAGTGTTCCTTCCTCTTGCATTTTTGTTTATAGGCTTTTATAGTCAAAAGTCAAGCGTTTTATGGAAAACGCCTTGACATTCGGTTAAGACCATTATGGTCTAGCCATTGTTCGTAACGAACATGGCTAAGTGATCGTAATAAGGTAGGTGTTAGTCCCTATAAAGGGCACCTTCTGAAGATCACGTTTGCTAGACCAATTGACGGGTCAAAGTTAATGTATTAAAAAGTCAAACATGCAATTTTTCGGAATTTTATAATTTGATCTTATATATGTTATGAAACATGTTTTAACACTTAAACAAGTTGGTGAACATGTAAGAACATGTTCGGCTCGTCAATTTCAGTTCTAGGGTCGGTTCGCAACCGAAAGTCGCGAAGTTTGACTTCTGCTTTGACTTTCGATTCTGACCCGATTTAGATTAGTTAGCTACTGATCTAAAGTTGCATTGTGATCATAATAATATGTAGCATAATTCTCTGAGGTTAAGATGATCATAATCAGAATCTGAGTTTATGCATAAGTTCCGTAATTATGCTATTTTGACTAAAATGTCCTTTTTGCATAAAAAAGAGGTTTTAATAATAATGAACTTGAAAATGAATTTCCTATGTATGTAATATTATAAGTAGGATTATTTGGGATGTCAAATCAGAATATAAACTGAGTTTATGAACAAGTCCTTGTAATATGTCGATAAATGACGATAAGGCCCTTGTGGCTTATAAATTGGTTTCAATCACATTTTTTTAAAGTAAATGTTTTACCTACTGATATGTTATATTGAATAACATATCTAAGACATGTTAATCTGACCTAAACATGAGTTTTCTATAAACATCGCACAAATCGTCATTTTACGACATAAGCGCCATTTCAGCGCATATTATGGTTTTAAACCATATTTACCAACCAAGACTTGTTACCTACTGATTTTAAAACTTATTTTAAATATTTTTACAGTAGGTATATGAAAAAACTCAGAATTCCAAATAATTTATAAACTATGTGTAAAATGACTAAAATGCCCCTTCGGTGCATATTTTGGTCATAAAAGATAAATTACACATATAATTAATATCCTACTGATATTATATCATAAATAAGTTATTTTCCTAGAAAACTTATGATCATAACATTAAAATATATTCAAGTTCCTTTTATACGGTGTATAATTACCAAAATGCCCATATAAGACATAGTTTCATTTTAAAACATTAACGGGCATATAAGTTGATATCCTACTGATATTACAACTTATTAAAGTATAATGGCATATCGAACTTGTCCATGACTTATCCGGTTACCCGTTATCGCTTATATACGGTTAAGCATATGTAACTAGAATACGAAAATTAACTGAAACGGGCCTAACCTTGTCATCTAAGTCTCAAAATCCAGAATGTTTATAGTTTATCCATATTTCACAAGTAAAAGTACTTGTTGGGATTAAACTACATTCTATCCGATCATCATTTAATCTAGCGTTATACGTTTTGATCAAGTACGCTAGTCGGTCTAAGTCTATGACTTAAATAAGACTATTAGTATTTAATTGGTTAGCTTATACCATAATCCAGACTAGAGACATTCCGGTAAATGCTATCTGCACTTAGTACTTTTGTGTACGGCTGAGTTAATAAATCTTGCGTTTAAACGAAGACTAGATCAGGTAACTACTCTCGACTTATTTTCCTATACGGGCTTGGGTTACGGTAAATTATTACCGCTTGGTCGGAAATGGGATCAATCAAATGCCGGATTGTGGCTAGTAAATTCGCATATTCCGTTTTAATCATTTTTGTTTGATAACTTAAACATCGAGGGTTAACTACCGTGTCTTGGATATCCTCGGCTCATTACATTAGATAATGGCCACGACCTTAGCGAGGGTGTAGGCATACCCCGACTGACACTCTAATGCAACTACCAACAACGTTGGGGATAACTCCTTCGTGAGTTCGTAAGTGGTGTGTAGTTGATCATGTCTCGGTTTTTGCACTGGGCTCTGTATGTATGGAAAAACATGTGAATTTGTTAACAAGGTTGCAACGTCAACTTTCCCAAGTTATAAAAGATTTTGTGCTGATACGCACTTAAAACATAATTTTAAATGTTTTCAAAATGAGTCAGTTGGGTGTATTTACCAGCGAAAGCTGACGTATTTTCAAAAGACTAAGCTTGCAGGTACAATACGAAAATAGGCTGAAAGTGCTCGGTAGTGATAAGAGGATCTTGCAAATCCTAGATTTGCCCAAAGTCTGTTTTACATTCTTTCTTTGTACAATTTTGATTCGCCTGTGGATTTTCTATTACGAGCCATCTGTATATTATTTTTTATTTTGAACATTTGGTTTTTAATAGTATTTTAAATCCAAGATTTCCACTGTGCTGTGTTTAATTGTCTATGATGATATCAACTTACGCCACGATATTCCCCAGCCGGGCCCACCGGTGTTTGGATTGGTTGTGGAAAGCCGAGGTGTGACAGGTTGGTATCAGAGCCAAAGTTTGAGAGAATTAAACACTAGCCTTTTGTGTTTAATCTCAAACTTACACAAGCACATTCCTTAGACTTCCGAGTCTAGGCTTTAACCTAGGATTACTAATTTCATTATTAAGTTATTAGTATTGTTTTAAATTGATTTTTAACAGGAAAATGCCGCCAAGAGTAAGAGGAAGAAGTAAAGGACCAATGAGGGGAGGACCTTCAGGACATATCCCTTCACATCTCCATCATCCGAACCCCTATGAGGATTCGGGGGATTCATGGCCATTATCCTAACATTCACCTTCTCATACCCAAAACTCTTATCTCTCGTACCATTCACATCATTCACACCACTCTCATCATTCCCATCATTCTTATCATGATGAATTTAACCCCAACCAATACTTTAATAAACCCCCAGCCGACTAAAACCAATTAGACCAACCCAATCCCATGGACAAGGACTCTGACTTGGAGATGCTGCCATCAGGAACCAACCCATCGAAATTTCAAGCGATTCGAACTCTTACGCTGGATCGCCATACCAAGGTCTTAATGAGTGCGACCAATAGTGGAGCCAATTTACCTTTGCTAACACTCCTTCCTATCACTCCCAACCATCTCCTGTACAAGAAGTTGTACACATGGAACCGGTGGAACAACATTAGCCGCCACCTGAGCCGCCAAGAGGAAGCGCAGAGCGCGTATGTCAGTACGTGTAGGTCAACGGTCGGGATCATTGCTACCTTTACCCAAAACCTAAGCTACAATTCACGAGGACCCACAAATGGGTGGACCCTCCAATGCTTCACCTGTGGTGGAACCAACGCCATCACCTGCAATTTAACCACCACCATCGGGTTACAATAACCCTATCCCAACATATCCGGATATGTCTGGATATGATCCTTTTAACCCAACTACACCGGTTGATTACCAAGCATTGTCGCATGACCCTTATATGCAAGCGGTCATGCATAATGCACTTTACCCGTCCCCTTTCCCACCTTCTTATCCACCTACTAGGTATCCAAGTTATGGGTACCAATATCCTGTTATGCCACAACCACAATCTCCGCCGCCACTTGAGGCCATCAACGAGGCCTTAGAACGAATGAAAGAAATGCAACAACAAGCGGAGAAAACAGAGAAGAAGACAAACAAGTTCTTCAAGAAACTCTCCAAACTGGTTAAGGGAAGGAAGGACGAATGAAGTCTCTTCTAATGTATGTTAGTCCTTGCGAGGACATTGTTATTTCTTTAGCCCTGCGTGGACATTTTTATTTCTTCCCTACGTGGACATTTTTATTTCTTTAGTCCTTGCATGGACGACTTATTTCATTTGTTTTTAGTATTGTAATTTCTATTGGAATTTAATGAAGTATTTTTGGAATTATATATATGTATTCACCCTCTTCAAACGAGCATCTCGATTTTACTCGAAATTTATGTTCTGCTATATGATTCCAAAAATATTTTAATGGTTTGATTATGCCAAGTGGCACAGACCACACATTGGCCAAGAAATGATAGTTAAGAATAAAAGGTCTTCTATCAGGATAGTTAAGGGAAGTTATCCTTCTATCCAGAGGTGGTGAACTAGGTTCAAGCCTCTAAGGTCGTTATGGTCCAACGTGACCGGGACCATTAATCAATCATTAAGGTACTCTTATGTTAACATTAAGGAATGTTCATACTCCTGGTAGTGTGACTTGAGGAACTATACTAGCCGTCTAGGTAAAAGGACTACGTCCTAAGACCTGTTATATAGCCTTTGTGATCAGTGTGATCCCGACTAAAGTCATTAATATAATGACAATTGACAGGCCAACGTGCCATAAATTACATCTGTTAGTGATGTAGGCCAACTTTGATGTCCATTGAGGACATGCCAACGTGTCATAAATTACATCTGTTAGTGATGTAGGCCAACATGCCATAAATTACATTTGTTAGTGATGTAGGCCAACGTGCCGTATGATGTCCATTGGGGACATGCCAACGTGCCATAGGCCAACATGCCATATGTTATGTCCAAAGTGACAGGCCAACGTGCCATGAATTACATCTGTTAGTGATGTAGGCCAACGTGCTGTATGATGTCCATTGAGGACATGCCAACGTGTCATAAATTACATCTGTTAGTGATGTAGGCCAACATGCCATAAATTACATTTGTTAGTGATGTAGGCCAACGTGACGTATGATGTCCATTGGGGACATGCCAACGTGCCATAGGCCAACATGCCATGTGTTATGTCCAAAGTGACAGGCCAACGTGCCATGAATTACATCTGTTAGTGATGTAGGCCAACGTGCCATATTATTATGTCCATTAGTGACAAGCCTATGAGCTATATATATAATTTTCAATTATGACAACGACAGTTGTGACATTACGATCCATTGTCTAATAATACATGGACTATGTCCAGATTATAATTTGCATTTGATGGTCCTATTAAGACCTAGGCCAAATATAGATATGATAAGCCTAAGAGTTGTGATTCACACTAGCCTAAATAGACGATGGATAATTATATCCAATGTTTAAAGTCAATATGGTTGTTATACCATGGCTAAGAGAAGTTTTGTTTGATATTTAGAGCTAAAGCTTCAAAATGGTAAACTCGGACGAAGCACAGAGTAGCCACCGAGAGATTAGCTCTAACAAGGCTGAAAATATAGCCGTTAATAATGATGATTTCCAAGCTCGCATAGATGCAGCTGTTGGAAAGGCCATGGAAAGGGCCATAGAAAAACTTAGGGAGTCGAGTGCTACTCGCTCTAAACCATTATCGATCCCACCATCCTCAGCTCATAAAGAGAGCTCAGTTCACTCTTCAAATGCGAAGAGTGAACCAAAGAAATTAGAATTTGCTGATAGGTCCCATTCTTCAAAAGACGGATGTACCTATAAATATTTCGTTTCCTGTAAACCCCAAGATTTTAATGGGGAAAAAGGAGCTGTAGAAGCCTTGAAATGGCTAGATGAAATGGAGACGATAGTAGACATCAACGGCTGTGCTGATAAGGATGTGGTTAAGTATGTATCAAAGTCCTTTAAGGGTGATGCCCTAACATGGTGGAAGGCTATGATTCAATCTACAGGTAAGGTACACCTGTACAACTTGGGATGGTCCAAGTTTGTTGATCTTGTAAACGAGACTTACTGCCCACCCCATGAGGTGGAGAAAATAGAGTCAGACTTTCTGACTCTTACAATGAAAAACCTAGATTGTCGGAAGTATGTTTCTGACTTCAACTCCCTGTCTAGGTTAGTTTAATATTTAATCACCCCTGAAACCAAACGCATTGCGCATTTTATTAATGGGTCAGCGCCTGAGATAAAAGGCATGGTAAAGGCTGCTCAGCCTAGTACCTAAAGGTCTGTTGTTGACCTATCTCTTTCCTCACCTTAGATTTGGTGAGACAAAAGTCAGTTAAGGCTAAAACTGATGGGAAAAGGAAGAGAGAGGATGATAACTCCAAAAAATTTAATAAGAAGAATAAAGGGAGATTTGGATTCAGGAGGAACCAAGATAAGTCGGGTGTAACACCGACATATAAAAATTGCAACCATAAGCATTGGGGACAGTGTAGTATTGATCCACAAACTAGGCCTTGTGGCATTTGTAAGAAAAGGGGGCATAAAACCCTAGAGTGCAAGGATCTTAAGAATGTCGTCTGCTACAACTGTAATGAAAAAGGGCATATTAAGTTCAACTGCCCCCAAGAACCCCAAAGGTAATGATGCAAAGCCTGGAGAGGCTAAGAGAGGGAATGCTCGTGCCTTCCAAATGAATGCCAGGGAGGCCGTTAATGACAATAACGTCATAACATGTACATCCCTCATCAATGATGTATATGCTAGAGTTCTTTTCGATTCGGGTGCAGATTGTAACACCCCGACCGCGTAAAACAATTAACCACGAAAACGTCGGGGAGTCATGTCACAGAACTATTGTTTCACAACTCATGGAATTTAAAATTTTGTTTTATTAAGTTAAATGTTTACATTGTCTTGGGATAAACAGAAACAACACATAAATAAATTGTCTTTCATGTTTTAGGTCACTAAGGCCCGCGTCCATTCCTACGTGAAGCATGCATCATAGTATCAAGCATTGACTACAGAAACATATGTGAAAAGAGAGTCAGCATAAAAATGCCAGCGAGTACATAGGTTTTGTGAGTGTGTCAAATTCGTGGCTTTGTATACATATTGTAACACTTTTTCCGACTACAAGAGTCGTTAAGTGAAAACCTCGTATCAAAAGTGTTTGATATTGCAATACAATTAACCAACTAAAACAAGTTGGTTAGAGTTGTGAAAACCTTATAGCCATGAATCTTGACCAAAACGTTTCTTTTGTAAAACCTTGTAATAGATTGATTCAAAAGAAAACTCCGTATGGTTTATATCTTTAAGTGAAATCATTGCGTGACATTGTTCAAAATCATTGTCCGTGTTATAAACCATTTGTCTGTGTTATAGATCAATCGTCCGTGTCATAAACCAATTGTCCATGTCATAAACAAATCGCCCGTGTTTTTAATTGTGAAAACTTTTGATCGTTCTTTAATGAACACATTCAAGCCTGTGTTGACTATACCACCAAAGGGTATCTTTAATAGACCATCAAAGGGTCTCTTTAACTAGACTAACAAATCAACAAATGATTTGTTAATCAGAAACAGTTTCTGTCATTACCCAAACTTCCACCAAATCCAGTGAACAGTCCAATAATGGGATTGTCAGTCCTATGGTACCATAACATACTACTGGTCGGCTCGACCAAAGCTAATGAATGTCATTCGTGTTATGGATAACGCATCAACAAGTTGTTCACATTATTGAAATCGTATTATTTTATATATAAACCGTAGACATTGTTTTTGAAAACTTGAAAATGATTTTAGCACATATGAGTCACCCTAAAACATTTGCATAACGTAAAAGAGGGGGAATATGTACTCACTTTGAAAATCATTTTTGTATACATAAACCATGTATATTGTTTTGAAATTTTGAAAATAATTATAGCACATGTGAATCACCCGAAAACATTTGAAAACGTAAAAGAGGGGGGGGGGGCTATGTACTCACCTTGAAAATCATTTTGTATATATAACCATGTGTATTGTTTTGAAATCTTGAAATTAATTACAGGCACATATGAATCACCCCAAAACATTTAGAAAATGTAAAAGAGGGGAACTATGTACTCACATAAGCCTTGCGTAGTAAATATGTAGATTTAAAAAGATAGTTTAGCACATATGAATCAACCCAAAACATTTAAATCGTAAAAGAGGGGAGCTATGTACTCACATAAGCCTTGCATAGTAAATATGTAGATTTGAAAAGATAGTTTAGTACATATGAATCACCCCAAAACATTTAAAATGTAAAAGAGGTGAACTATGTACTCACTTGGGATTGCGAAAATGTTCTTGATCAACGGAATAAACAAAGCTCAAACGTGTCTTAATGTGTCAGATAAATATGTTAGCGTGTCGGGACCACAAACGGGAGATCGGATAGAATAAAGTCTTATAAACCAAACGAGTGTTTGAACTCATGTGATATAGTTTAACAAGCTTATCTGATTTGGAAAGGATGCTAAGTGCTTTTGACCCATTATGACTCGTTAAGTTAGTTTACGCTACATTAATGGGTCATTAGCGTAAACGCGTGATCGGATGGTTAAACATGTCTTATGATAAGTCTTAAATGACCAAGCATGTTTGAAAATGTTATAACATCAGTTTATATGTCAAAAATTTGGTTACATGTGTTTAAAATGGATTTATGCGCAAAAGGGCATTTTGGTTATTTTTTTAAGAACATAGAAGTGACTTATCATAACACTAACTAAACGACGTGACCATAAGGTATAACCTCAGTAGGTTATTCCCTATATAACTATGGTCACAAATATGTGTTTGGTCGGATCCTTAGATCGACCAAACGGGTCGGATTCGAAAGTCAAAGTGGTGGTCAAGACCGCTCGACTTACGACCCTAAATAAGCACTAAACTAGAAGTGACGAGTTAGACATGTCAAAATATGTCTAGCTAAGTTTATAAAACTGATTTGGTATCAAAACATGGTGTTTTGATATTTGAAAATAGTTTCGTCGTAAATTGCACATCATGCGCATTTTTGTCCGAAACTTTGACTCGTCACTTCGACTAGTAAACGTGGTAATCAGAAGGTGAAATCATTAGGGATTATAACCTTCATGATTATGATCACGTTGCAAAGTTAAATTGAACTTTGAATTGACCAAATATGGTTAGAACCAAAAGTTAATCAGGAAGCCAAACTGTTCTACTTTTAGCTCAAAATAGCTAAAAAAATTAAAGAACTAGGAAGAGTACTTACTCGTGTTGAAGAACACTTTTGGAACTCAAGATAGGAGGCTTCCAAAGGCTGGAAACAAGCTCCAAGAAGGATAGAAAGAAGAACTTCACACTTTGCTTTGAAGTGTTTTGAAGTGGTGTGAAAAAAAATGGAAGAATCATGGGGTATTTCTAGTATTTTAGTATTAAGAAGGTGATGACAAGTGTCCTCAAGTGTGGATTAATGTCCTAACATGTGTCAACACCATATTTAGTGTGGCAAAGTGAGTGTCAGGTGTCAAAAATTGGAGATAGGTGACAAACTTGGTGAAGAAGCAAAAATATTTTTTATTTTTTTGACATTTTTGGCCCTTGGACTTGTATTTTCATTTGTTTGCCATTTTTAACCCCTTTAACCTAATATTTAGGTTATATAAAGGTGTTAAGACATGTGTAAATTGGATTATGCCCGAAAATGTCATGGATGTCGGTTCGTTCGGTTGTACGGTTACGCGTTTCGCAAAACTGCGTAAAACACTTTAACGAAAATGTAAATTGGATTATGCCCGAAATTGTGCAATGATTGACAATTTTGCATTCTCATCAATAAAATACAAGATTTTATTGAATACAAAAATATTTGGAAATAAAACACAGGGTTTCACTGAATACGAAATTCTTTGTAATTGTGCAATGATTGAAAAGGCACAAATGTCACACAGATAAATTTTTTGTTGATCATAAGTTTAGTAAACTATTAAACGTGCCCATAAGAACTCTAGATATAACTTATGAGGTAGAACTCGCTGATGGAACGTTAGAGGCAACATCTTCCATTCTTGATGGATGTTCTATATCCATTAAGAATCATTCTATCCCTATCTCTCTGTTGCCAATAAAATTGGCAGGATTCGATGTAGTCTTAGGCATGGATTGGTTATCCCATAACCAAGCCCGGATTGCCTCGATAAGAAACTCATCGAAATTAAAACCCCATCTGGTGAAACGATCACCATCCCTGGAGATTCACACTATGGATTGCCAGACAAGGTGTCGTTATATAAGGCATCCAAGTGTTTGGGGAGAGGTTGTATCATTTATATGGCACAAGTAACTATCAACGAGCCCAAGCCAAATATTGAAGACCTTCCAGTTATCTCGGAGTATTCCGGCCTTTCCCCCGAAGAATTACCAGGCTTACCTTCAAATAGGCAAGTAGAGTTTAGAATTGATATCCTACCTGGATCAGCACCTATTGCCAGAGCTCCATATCGGTTAGCACCGACGGAAATGAAGGAGTTAAGAGTTCAATTAGATGAACTTTTAGAGAAAGGCTTTATCCAGCCTAGTTCATCACCTTGGGGAGCTCCTATTTTTTTTGTTAAAAAGAAAGACAGTTCAATGCGGATGTGTATTGATTAACGAGAGTTGAACAAAATAACAATTAAGAACCGATATCCTCTGCCCAGGATTGACGACTTGTTCGACCAACTTCAAGGGGCTAGTTATTTCTCTAAGATTGATTTAAGATCAGGATATCATCAGTTGAATGTTAGGAATGAGGATGTTCCAAAGACTACCTTTAGGACCCGATATGGTCATTTTGAATTTCTAGTGATGCCTTTTGGGCTCACAAATGCGCCTGCAGCATTCATGGATCTCATGAATAGGGTCTGCAAACCATATTTGGATAAGTTTGTCATTGTCTTCATAGACGACATACTTATCTATTCTCATAATCAAGTTGATCACGAGAAACACCTTCAGTGCATTCTAGAATTGTTAAGGTAGGAAAAGCTTTATACTAAATTCTCTAAATGTGAATTTTGGCTTTGAGAAGTCCAATTTCTTGGACATATGGTAAGTGAGCAAGGAATCCAAGTGGATCCCGCCAAAATAGAAGCCATAATGAATTGGGAAGCGCCCAAAACTCCATCAGAGATTCGTAGTTTCTTAGGATTGGCTGGTCACTATAGAAGATTCGTTGAGAATTTTTCAAGGATAGCCACTTCTTTAACTACCTTGCCCGTAAAAATGTTAAGTTTATTTGGGGTCCAAAACAACAAGAATCTTTTGAGATTCTAAAACACAAGTTGGGCAATGCTCCTGTGTTATCCCTACCTGAGGGTAGTGAGGATTTTGTAATTTATTGAGATGCTTCGCACACTGGCATGGGCTGTGTGCTAATGCAAAAATCCAAAGTAATCGCTTATGCATCACGACAATTAAAAGTGCACGAAAGAAATTACACCACCCATGATTTGGAATTGGGTGTCGTTGTATTTGCACTAAAGTTGTGGAGACATAATCTATATGGCACAAAGTGTATTATATACACTGGCCATAAAAGTCTCCAACATCTGTTCAATCAGAAGGAATTGAACATGCGACAACGCAGTTGGATGGAAACACTTAACGATTATGATTGCGAAATTCGCTACCATCCTGGCAAAGCAAATGTCATTGCCGATGCCTTAAGTCGTAAGGAAAGGATTAAACCTATTAGGATTAATGCCAAGAGTATTGAGCTCATAAATAGCTTGAATGAGATGCTATTAGATGCGCAAAAGCAAGCCCTATTAGAGGCTAATATTCCTAATGAGGGATTAGGCGGAACTGTTGATCAGTTAGCACCTGGAAAGGATGGAATCCTTAGATTTAATGAGAGAATCTGGGTTCCAATCTTTGGAGGACTTAGAGATCTAATCTTCCAAGAAGCGCATAACACGAGATACTCAGTTCACCCAGGTGGTGACAAGATGTATCAGGATCTGAAGAAGAATTATTACTGGATAGGTTTGAAGAAATCCATAGCCACTTACGTAGCTAAATGTCTGACATGTTCGCAAGTTAAAGCTGAATATCAGAAACTGTCAGGACTTCTACAACAATTAGAAATTCCCACTTGGAAATGGGAAATGGTGACAATGGACTTGATTACCAAGTTACCTAAGACCAAACGTGGTAATGACACGATTTGGGTCATTGTAGATAGGCTGACTAAGTCAGCACATTTCTGGCCTATTAAGGAAACGTATAATTCAGACAAATTGGCTAAGTTGTATGTGGATAAGATTGTGTCCTTACACGGTGTGCCGGTATCTATTGTATTTGATAGAGATACTAGATATACCTCTCACTTTTGGAAAAGTTTCCAACAATCTTTAGGCACAAGATTAAACTTTAGTACGGCTTACCATCCGCAGACGGATGGAAAAAGTGAGCGTACTATTCAAACCTTGGAAGACATGCTTAGAGTATGTGTAATTGGTTTAGGTGGAAGTTGGGTAACCACTTACCCCTAATAGAATTCTCCTACAATAATAGTTATCATACGAGCATCAAGGCTGCTCCTTATGAGGCCTAGTATGGGAGAAAGTGTCGAACACCTGGGAGACCACATACAAGATTGTGCGAATCCGAGATCGTCTCAAAGCTGCCCGTGATAGACAGAAAAGCTATGCTGACAAGAGGCGTAAACCTCTTAAGTTCCAAGTAGGGGACAAAGTCATGTTGAAGGTATCACCTTGGAAAGGTGTAATGAGGTTTGGAAAGAAAGGCAAGTTAAGCCCAAGATATATAGGACCATTCGAGATAGTCGAGTGTGTCGGCACTGTAGCTTATAAGTTTATGCTACCAGAGGAGCTTAGTGGAATCCACAATGTATTCCACATATCTAACCTTAAGAAATTTCTAGCCAATGAGTCGCTAGCAATGTCGCACAAAGATGTGCAAATAGATGAAAACCTAAGGTTTGTTGAGAAACCAATTTCGATCGAGGATCGACAGGTTAAGAAGCTCCGAAGAAAATTGATACCTATAGTGAAGGTTAAGTGGGACGCCTTTAGAGATCCCGAGTATACATGGGAGGTTGAGTCCACTATGTGACAAAAGTACCCCCATCGTTTTGAATAAAATCTCGAGAACGAGATTTCTTTTAAGGGGGTGAGGATGTAACACCTCGTAAAATCGTGTCCAATAGTATAGTGACACGTGTTGTATTTTTAATTTAGTCTATTAAAGACTAATAGAGACTAAAGGTGTCACATGCTCAAACTGAGCCTCTAAGTGACTGTCTGATGTCAACATGCATAAACGTAAGCCTCTGAGTGACTGATATGTCAACATGCTTAATCATTAGCCTCTGAGTGACTGATAGGTCAACATGCTTAATCATTAGCCTCTGAGTGACTGATATGTAAACATGTTTAAACTTGGCCTCTGAGCGACTGATATGTCAACATGCCCAGCCTCTGAGTGACATCGGAGTCAACATGCTTATAGTGGGCCTCTAAGTGATCCTTTACGAAGTCCTAAGTCTTATATGTCCTATTTGTTGGACAAGAGGGATTAAATCCGTAATTATGTGAAAGTTGGATGATGGAGGGGTTAAAAGTTTCAACATGTTAATTTATACCTCTGAGTGACCTTTTAACGAACCGAGAGCTCGACAATGTCCGGGCATACTCCCGGGTATGCCAAATATTGGTTACGGAGGGCTAAATATGCTAAAAAGATGTTTTAGAAGGTTTTATAAATTAAGGGGCTAAAAGTGTCAAACTTTGAAACTGGCCATGGGGCGCTCGGGGGGCGCGAGAGGCAAGGCCTGTACCTCTCGTGGGGCGCGAGAGGCCTGTGTCTGCAGAAAATTTGCCTTGGCGTCCACACATGTTGCCAAAAACCATTAAATGGAAACCATGGTCTTCCAAACAGCTATGCCACGTTTTAGGACACTTGTAAGCTCCCTCTTACACCCCTTAGCACCTGGCATCACCTCCTTCAAGCTCTCCAACTATAAATAGGTGCCAAGGTTCACCATTTGAACTAGCAAATTTTTCATTCACAATTCTATCTCCCTCCTCTGGAAGTTCCTAACTGAAAGGAGCATCCAACTTAGTTCTATTGCATCCTAGGAACCACTTGTAAGTGTTCCTTCCTCTTGCATTTTTGTTTATAGGCTTTTATAGTCAAAAGTCAAGCGTTTTATGGAAAACGCCTTGACATTCGGTTAAGACCATTATGGTCTAGCCATTGTTCATAACGAACATGGCTAAGTGATCGTAATAAGGTAGGTGTTAGTCCCTATAAAGGGCACCTTCTGAAGATCACGTTTGCTAGACCAATTGATGGGTCAAAGTTAATGTATTAAAAAGTCAAACAGGCCATTTTTCGGAAATTTTATAATTTGATCTTATATATGTTATGAAACATGTTTTGACACTTAAAAAAGTTGGTAAAAATACTTAGAACATGTAAGAACATGTTCGGCTCGCAATTTCAGTTCTAGGGTCGGTTTTCAACCGAAAGTCGCGAAGTTTGACTTATGTTTTATCTTTCGATTCTGACCCGATTTAGATTAGTTAGCTACTTATCTAAAGTTGCATTATGATTGTAATAATATGTACCATAATCCTCTGAGGTTATATTACATGATCATAATCAGAATCTGAGTTTATGCACAAGTTCCGTAATTATGCAATTTTGACTAAAATGCCCTTTTTGCATAAAAAAGAGGTTTTAATGACAATGAACTTGAAAATGAATTTCTTACTGATGTAATATTATAAGTAGGATTATGTGGGATGTCAAATTAGAATATAAACTGAGTTTATGAACAAGTCCTTGTAATATGTCGATAAATGACGATAAGGCCATTGTGGCTTATAAAATGGTTTTAATCACATCTTTTTAAAATAAATATTTTACCTACTGATATGTTATATTAAATAACATATCCAAGACATGTTAATCTGACCTAAACATCAGTTTTCTATAAAATCGCACAAATCGTCATTTTACGACATAAGCGCCATTTCGGCGCATAGTATGGTTTTAAACTATATTTACCAACCAAGACTTGTTACCTACTGATTTTAAAACTTATTTTAAATATTTTTACAGTAGGTACATGATAAAAACTCAGAATCCCAAATAATTTATAAACTATGTGTAAAATGACCAAAATGCCCCTTCGGTGCATAGTTTGGTCATAAAAGATAAACTACACATATAATTAATATCCTACTGATATTATATTATAAATAAGTTATTTTTCCAGAAAACTTATGATCATAACATTAAAATATATTCAAGTTCCTTTTATACGGTGTATAATTACCAAAATGCCCATATAAGGCATAGTTTCATTTAAAACATTAACTGGCATATAAGTTGATATCCTACTGATATTACAACTTATTTAAAGTATAATGGCATATCGAACTTATCCATGACTTATCCGGTTAACCGTTATCGCTTATATGCGTACGATTAAGCATATGTAACTAGAATACAAAAATTAACCAAAACGGGTCTAACCTTGTCAGCTAAGTCTCAAAATCCAGAATGTTTATAGTTTATCCATATTACACAAGTCAAAGTACTTGTTGGGATTAAACTAAATTCTATTCGATCATCATTTAATCTTGCATTATACGTTTTGATCAAGTACGCTAGTCGGTCCTAAGTCTATGACTTAAGTAAGACCGTTAGTATTTAATTGGTTAGCTTATGCCATAATTCAGACTAGAGACATTCCGGTAAATGCTATCTGCACTTAGTGCTTTTGTGTACGGCTGAATTAATAAATCTTGCGTTTAAACGAAGACTAACTCAGGTAAATACTTTCGACATATTTCTCCTATACAGACTTGGGTTACGGTAAATTATTACCGCTTGGTCGGAAATGGGATCAATCGAATGCCGGATTGTGGCTAGTAAATTCGCATATTCCGTTTTAATTAGTTTTGTTTGATAACTTAAAAATCGGGGGTTAACTACCGTGTCCTGGATATCCTCGACTCATTACATTGGATAATGGCCACGGCCTTAGCGCGGGGTGTAGGCATACACCCGACATACGCTCAAATGCAACTACCGACAACGTTGGGGATAACTCCTTCGTGAGTTCGTAAGTGGTGTGTAGTTGATCATGTCTCGGTTTTCACATTGTGTCCTGTATGTATGGACAAACATGTAAATCTGTTAACAAAGTTGCAACGTCAACTTTCTCAAGTTATAAAAGATTTTGTGCTGATATGCACTTAAAATATAATTTTAAATGTTTTCAAAATGAGTCAGTTGGGTATATTTACCAGCGAAAGCTGACGTATTTTCAAAAGACTAAGCTTGCAGGTACAATAAGAAAATACGCTGGAAGTGCTCAGTAGTGATAAGAGGATCTTGCAAATCCTAGATCTGCCCAAAGTCCGTTTTACATTCTTTGTTTGTACTATTTATGATCCGCCTGTGGATCTTCTATTACGAGTCATCTGCATATTATTTTATATTTCGAACATTTGGTTTGTAATAGTATTTTAAATCCAAGACTTCTGTTGTGCTGTGTTTAATTGTCTATGATGATATCAACTTACGTCACGATATTCCTCACCCGGGCCAGCCCACCGGTGTTTAGATTGGCTGTGGAAAGCCGGGATGTGACAGATAATAACTATTTGTTAAATTAACTAGAGATAAATTAAATAAGTAATATTTAATTTATAATATTTTTTAACTACTTCTCACCAAAGTTCGAACCTAGATTTTACTAAGGAGGCATTTACTTTATTATAGATAGATTAAATAAACACGTGGGTTTATTATAATATTATCTAGTTAGAAAGTTTGAAATTACTCAAATTGTAATCAAATGATGTCCTGTAGAACCTGATCAAAATTGTGAGTAAGAGTAAATTACAACCGGTGTCCTTTACGTTTGTATCAAATTATGACCGGTGTCCTTAACTAAAGAAATTTGCTATGTCCTTTATGTTACCACCTTTTAGCATGTTATGTTCTTTAGCCCTAATCCAGTTAATTTTTTTGGTTAAGTCTTACCATGTGCCTCTCACGTGAGGGCAACATAGTTTTTTCATCTCATTTTAACATGAATTTCGATTTCTCACTTGCATCTCCTAACATCTGATTGTTTATATTCATCTAAAAACCATCGCTATTAGCTATGTCTTTCAAAACTTTGATAAAAAAACCCTACAGAAAAAAGGAACATGAATCAAACCTTGCAATGGGTGCCTTCTACATACGATAAACACTAGAACAAAAGGACACTGATGAAATTTACGGTAAGCTTCCAACATCATCGTAGCTTTATCTATTAATCACATCGTAGCTTTCATAAGAAGTTGTTTGCATATGAGCCGACCATTCTAATGGTCAGTTCTTTTGATTGGTTTAATAAGAAATCAAAGATTAATTCCAAAATATTATTCCATTGTCAACGAGTAATGAAGAGATAAGACTACTCATTGTTCATATATTTTACTTTGATTTTATAATTCCAACTCCAAACCATGCATTATATTTTTGTTTGGATTAACTAAAAAAAGGAGCGATCGACTGAAAAATGGAGGGGATAAAAGAGATTTATTCATTTTGTTTTTTAATATAAATTTGAGATGAATAGATCATGTTGCTCTCATGTGAGAGCACATAGTAAGACTTAACCAAAAAAACTTAACCAGGTTAGGTCTAAAGGACATAACATGTTAAAAACTGGTAACATAAAGAATAGAGATTGTAATTTCTTTAGTTAAAGGACACCGGTTGTAATTTGATGTAAACGTAAAGCACACCTGTTGTAATTTACTCTGTGAGTAAAGTTAGTAATCAATTTTAAGTTATTTTCTTGTTAGTATCATTGAGAGTTAGTCAATTTCATTTTTTTGTGTTTATTATAGATCGGGACATAAAGTTTTATACTACTATCTACCATGCGACTCTCACTCTCATAGAAAGAAACAAAAACTTAACACACTTTTGCATCACTAGTTTTAAGCACCTTCGATTAATGATCCTCTTAGTATCCTCCACATCATATCGTAGTCATATTATCCCGAGCATCGTTGAATTTAATTAGTGTTCATTGTTTATGTACCAACCGGATATTATTGGTATGTGGTTAATTAGGGTTCTTTCGGTCTACGAATAAAAATTAATGATAAGACTTTTAGGAACATGTATAATCGCATTGTTTTTATATTATATGATAGAATACACAAACACTTGTGTTAAGTTACATTAGCTTATATTGAAGGGTTTAATTTAAATATTAACCTCTTATATGTCTATGTTTATGTTTGTGCTAATAAAGATAGAGTAAAATATATTAAAATAGTAAAAAAAATCTTATTCCATTATATAAAAAACACTATTAGATAGTGTTATTTTTGTGAATATATATATGCATTTCAAATTGTATCTTATAAACCATGGAGTGATAAATGTGTATGTGTTCCAATAGTATCTTATAAATATTTAGGTATACAAGTGATATTTATAACACTGGCTATATTCTTACTGGTGTAAAGTGCTAACCTCACGCCAATACTGAGGTTCCCCACTTGTTTAAATATAAGGGAAATGAGTCGTAGAAAAATGATATGAAAAGTTAGACATCACGTGTATTTATATTAATCGCATCCACTTATAACTTTTTTTTCAAAGAAAGATTTATGAGCATTTAAAAAAGCTATGTGACCGTATTTAAAAAGTGTAATGTTTTTTTAAATAAAAATACTTAAAAATGTTTTTCTTATCGTTCTGTAAAAGCATGTTCTTTTAAATTAGTTACTTTTAGAATCTATAACCTTTTTAATTAGTTTTTTGAACTATAGTTTTATAAATTATTTTTCTTATAAAAAAAGTACAACTATTTATAGTTAAATTTTTCTCTTTGGAAAAAATATACAAACTTTTCTAATTTGTTATTTATCAAAAAATACAACTTTTATTTAATTTTTTGTTAGTTTGTTTTAAAAACTATAATTTTGTTTCTAAAAATGCAGTAGAAGAAAGCTTTGTGGATGAGCCCGTATTGGCATTTTCTTTTTTGTAAACGACTAATTTCAATGTGAACAAATTTTGTTCCAAACACATATTTGTCTTATTAGTTTTTGACCCTAACTTATTAGTTTCTTTTTTGTTAGTTGATCATGCCATTTTACCAAAGTTAATTGATATGTAAAACTAGCAGGGTGTTCATAATTCGAGTCACACTCTAAGATTATACAGAGTGGGGTATGAAACAGTGGCGTTATTCGACATGTGATTATCACGCGTCAGAAAAGTGGCGTGGTGCAAAAAAGGAAGGAGTGGAAGCAGCGTGGTTAGTAACGTTTTTATAAAAAAAGAATAAAAAATAAACAAAATCAAAACCAACCAATGAAAAGTCTCCACATCACCAAACCTAAGCGCCTCAAGCCGGTGGAGAATCCCCCACCCTCACCACCACGCTGCCTTCCACGCCATGGCCGGGGTGTTATTCCCGGCGTGAAGGAGCCTCCACGCCACTTTTCCACACCACAACATGTGGTCTGAGGGGAAAAGGGATGGTTAATAAGGTTACCTTGGAACCTTCCAATTCTTTAGTGTCACCCCACTCTTCATACACTATCATAAAAACACCTAATTTGATGGCAACACTGCCCTTAAACTTTTTTTCTTTGTTTTTATTCAAAAATAAATAAGTTTTCAAACACATAATCAAAATTCAAATTAATACATGATTGAGAAGAAAGTTAAGACATAAATAATAAATTAAATATTTAAACACACAACTACATTCATATATGACTAAAGTTAAAATTAATCCATTAAATGATAAACACACAATTAAATAAGAGTAAAATGCTTGGATAGTTCCTATGGTTTTGAAAAATTTCACCTTTAGTACTCAACTTTTTAAAATTACACTCTTGCTCCCTATGGTTTGACTAGTTGTTACTCGGATAGTCCTTGAAATGGATGGAGATTAATTTTCTCATGACTAAACTTGTTAATAAATAAACAATAACTAAAACATTAAAGTGGACCTACCATCCACTTCTTCTAACCCCTCCTAAAACACCACCCCAACCTGCTCCAAAACCACCATCGCCACCACCTCCATAAACCACGAGCAGCCACCACTTCTATAAACCACAAACTGAAACCAACACCTTCACCATCGCACCCATGATCGTATCTCGTTCACCATCGCATCCATAATCGTCACATTTTCAAATTTCTCAATAAGAAAATCCTAGAAACTCCTTAGAAATTAACATAAATTCAGCAACTTACATGCTCCCATCTACAGAACGATTAACAGATGATAGGTGAACAACTAAGCGGTGAACTTTCCGATGAGCAAGTCCGACCGGTGAAGCAACTGAACTGATATCGAGCTTCCAATGCGAAATCTAATTATCGTTTCATTCTCCATTTTGTTAATTGATCTACAATGCGATTCCTCGAACTGAATATAAAAAAGTAACAAAATATCAAAAGTCAATATCTCATAATGCGATTTCTCGAACTGAATTGCAGAAACCCTAGATTCACTAAATAAACTAAAATTAAATATAGGGGGTGGGTGGGGGTTGTGACGGCACCACTAATCCTCGACGTCAGAGTCTCAAATGATTACTACTTTGAACAAGTATTCCTCTGCTTCATCGACATATCAGTCCATTGTTGTGATGAGTTAGTGGATTTGTAAGAGATTTGAGAGATTGATAAATATTTGGGGTTCAATTAAGGTGAGTATTTTCTATCACAAGGTATAAAGATGGAGATGGGTGTTTTGCTGGAGAAGAAACGATGGGAGGGTTATTACCTGAGAAGAAATGGTGGGTGGGTTAGGCTAGGGTTTGATAAATGATGGGCCACTTGAGTTTAGATTATTAATTAAGTTTTTCTTTTAGTGTATTATTGTTTTTATTAGTAAGGGTATATTTGCCATTTTACACACAATTTACCGAAAAACTTAACGACCATCCAGCGTAGGGACTATCCGAGTAACAACTAGTCAAACCATAGGGAGCAAGAGTGTAATTTTAAAAAGTTGGGGACTAAAGGTGAAATTTTTCAAAACCACACGGACTATCCATGCATTTTACTCATTAAATAAATTAATAACCAAAGATGATATCGGAAATGAGTAATCATGATCACTATTACGCCTGTCCAGCTTCTCGTGTCGATAGCCGAAGCTTTCAAATGATGGATAAACCATTTCTTCACCCAAACTTGGTACGTATTCTGCGCCGTCTTGGGTTTCGTACCCTTCGGCCCAACTTGGGACTTTTTATGTCGGAATAGGGTTTGTCAATGTAGGAGTATGATGCCCTTCCCAATTCTTATTCAAATAAAATATAGATGAGTGCAAGTATAATCATATACCTAGTTCAATTCTTCCATAGTCAAATCAGTAGGCTAATGTGGATGATAGACTTCTATAGCTAGGGGTTGAAGGTTGAGGGTTTGAAGGTGGAAGGTTGAGGGTTTGAAGGTGGAAGGTTGAGGGTTCGAGCGTCGATGGGATGATCATTGAAGGTTTGAAGATGGATGGTTTGCATGGGGATGGGATGATCATCGATGGTTTAAAGGTCTTGCAGGTTCAATCGGAATCGGATAACCATCCCCATGGAAATCACATGTGGTGTAAAAACTGATTGAAAATAGAGATGTTGAGTGGGTGTAAAAAAAATTAAATAGAGATGTTGAGTGGGTGTAAAAAAATTAAATAGAGATGGTGAAATTGTTTAAATAGAGATGTCCTGTAAATAGACAGGATTGATGATTGTGTTCCATTGATGTCAATGACGATGATGTTTTGAGATAGGAACCACGTTGTTGTCGGCAGCCGTTTGTGGCCATCTCAGGTAGCGATGATATTGGATTTTGTTTTCGTTAACTTTAATTGAGACAATTGTGTTACATTGATCTTGATGACAATGATGTCTTGATGAAGATGATTGTTTCATTTAATACTTTGACGTCGAGATGAGGCCTATCGTTGCTTAGCTTTGGCCAATCGTTATTGAGATTTGGCCACATTCATTGTCGATTGCTTTTGTCCACTGTTTCTGGTAGCGATCTTTGTAAACCTTAATATGTTGGTGTTTTGATTTAGGGTTTTTGTTATAGTCAATGACGATGAGGTTCTTCTCATATGAGACTACGGTTTTCTATTTATAATTTAAAGTTTTGGTTACCAATTTTAAAACCCAATTTGTATTTCATTGCTATTGTTGGGTACGGTTTTTTATTATCATTTTGTGTGATTATTTTTGTTGGTTTGGATCTTTGTTTGGTGTTATTGTTGCTATTGGTTGCATATTTGAATCCATGGTGCTTTTGTGTTTTAGAGAGTAAGTTTTGAGGGCAGTAAAGTTGTGTTTTGGCCACAAAAAGTTTTGTTGTTTTACATGTTTCACCTTCATATTTTGGGTATATAACTCACCATATGTTCTCAAACGCAGGTGTTGTTTGGCTAGCAGTTGGCTTATGCTGTTCAGAATTGGGTGATGGTCATATACTGGTGAGTGGTTCACTGTTTAATCCGCTGGCTCCATGAACTGTATGGTCAAAACACAAACCGATCAAAAGGGAAATGCCCTTCATTGTTTGGCATGTTGGCCATCAAGTGTTTGTGCTTATGGCTTTAAATATTTTAGGCATATACTCGATGGACTTGGTTGTGGTGATGACATAAACTAATAGAAAGGAAATGCCCTTAAAGGAATATATATATATATATATATATATATATATATATATATAAAGTTTATCGGATCAATTTTCAGCTATGATGATATTTTAAAAGCCAGTAAGTAGCATGTTGCTACTTGCAACTTGTTTTGCAACAATAATGAAAAGTCAGTTATCTAATTTAAGTTGTTTTTGTTTTTAAAGTATTTTCAAAAATATGAAACACTTTTCAAGTTGGTTCATACCAACGAAAACATTGCTAATATAAGTTAAAGTTGTATGTAATGTATCAATTTAAGAAGGAAGCTAATCAAACAACATTAAATTCTCATGATTATGAGAAATTTTTAGATTTTTTTTTTCAAAATAGAAATGAGAAGATGTTAAAACTTAAAAGTAAATAAATCTAGATTATATGTTTTCGATCTATTTTGAATTTAGGTTTATGATTTCAGGTCTTGTAACATCCCAAACTCTAAATCCTATATAAAAATTGGATGAACTTGAGGAGCCTTTATAAACATTACTGAAAGATGCAATTAAAATGAAAGCTAAAGGTATAGTTAAAAAGATTAGATGTAAACTTTGAATCAATGTCATCTCTCTCCCTAGAACAGTACTGACGCAAACGGAATGAAGATGAGATTTCAATAGTTGCTTCATTGATTCATAAAGTAATATTAGTTTCCACGACTTTCGTTGATCTAAACGGGTTGTACTTATTTCTTAACCGAAAATAGTTTTGCTATTACGACATTAAGTTATACAAATAAAACTACTAAAAGAAGTACTACACCCTATATCACGAAAGGTTTGATAAACTATCGGGAACGAGTATTAAGCTGCAAATTGTCGCGACATGAAATTAGCAATATACCTCTCATGTGTTAACCGTGATGACATGAGGCATAAAACCAATACCCGATAAACCTGTCAAAAACAAAATAAATTAAGAACTATAACAAAAGATCACAACTATAAACCTAGATGAACCCTAATCAACGTATTTAATACAAAAGAGGCGGTGCTCTAGTGGCCTTGATCTTTTTATGTCATAGGGTTTAAGATAGACGAATTGTTGAGTCACGTTATTGTTTTTGCCACAAATGGTGTGTAACAACCCTCAAAAAGGTCCCACAAGCATTCGTAATTGAAACTCCAAACGCGCATGACAAGAACCAGCACGAAAAATCAAAAAGAAAGATTTTTATTACCTTTGCGC
Source organism: Scalesia atractyloides (assembly GCA_947069175.1). Lineage (NCBI taxonomy): Eukaryota > Viridiplantae > Streptophyta > Magnoliopsida > Asterales > Asteraceae > Scalesia > Scalesia atractyloides. Next base: position 56,359,204 of record CAMTDV010000029.1, read on the forward strand.
GCCGCAACAGACTCATAAGAATCCTCCACGGGACGCGAGAAGTATGAAAGCCGCCAGAGACACATGTAGGCCTTGTGTCACCCATGTGTCAAGCCTACCCATTGAGTCATGCCACCTATGCCCTAGCTAGACCTCCTCGCGGGCCGCGACAAGGAAGCCCTGACCTGTCGTGGGGCGCTAGAAGCCCGAAATTTAGCTATAAAAGGGGTGTGCACCGCACATTTCAAACTCGCTCACATCTTTTCTTCCTCTCTCGTTCTGGTGTAATACTGCTATTATACCCGAAGTTCTAAACCTCTACCAATAATCAGCGTGCTAACTCAAATCACTAGTATGATACCCTGTCTGATCGATCTATAAACAATTCAACGGATGTTTAAGTGCTACCTGAATAAGGCTATACTTTGTCATCTACGTTGAGGTTTTGATCTCATGATTATCGTTAAAGTTGAAATGGGTTAATACACTAATACGTGTTGCATTGTTTGTTTAATTAGGAAACCAAGACTTAGACCAGAAGGCTATTAACCTAAATCTGCAAAGTGAGTCATTCTGTTTTATCAAATGCTTTCAAAACCCTAAATGTTTCCAGTTGTATTTACAGTGATTAAGTTTTTGTATTCTTAAATTACTACAAGTATGTGGGATTTTGTACGCACTACTTGATAAGCTTCGCTATTGGACAATTGAGGGCCAATAGTGATATGACCATAGTCACAGGAACTGCTACCGAGTGACAAATACTGATTTGAGTAACTGAAAGATAGAAACAAATGTAAAAACCCTTAATGCTGTAATTATAACAATATGTTTTAGTACAAAAATTTAATGAACTCACCAGTATTTTTCGCTGACCAAATGTTTTTAAAACGCGTTTCAGGTAATTTACTATGAAGAGAAGATAAAGTGCTATGAGGCACTCAAGCTTAAATAAGTGGCTACATAACCTGAATAAAACATGTTTTGAATCAAGGGTTTATCACTTTGAAAATCCTTTATGTAAATATGGGTTTCATCCCACAGTATATGAAAAGAAAACTATGGTGTTTTGAAAACTCTGATAATTTTTCCTGACAACCGGTCCTGATGAAAATTCCATTGCGATAATATTAATAAATACCGGTACCACTTGTATTTGATCACGACTTCCGCCCAGGGTAGGGCCGGGATTTGTGATAGAGGGTGGTATCAGAGCCACTCGTTTAAGCTAATTAAGTATTGTGAAAATAAAATCTGTAGTCAGGGAATAAATTAAATAACTTTTGTGATCATTGTGATTCTAACAAAATATTATATATACGATTTTCGAAGTTCGTTGTTTTTATATTTTTGGCTAATAGTATGAGCGACAGAGATTTGGCCGAAGCTTTCGAACACATATCTGTTAATAACTCAGATATGGATGAAGATCAAACCGGTACCCAAACCGGATACGAAGCCGATAAAGATGAACCAATGATATTTCAGGCTTAGCCGATAAATTTAGCACCTCTAAAAAAGATAAGATTAGATTGGAAAGTAAAAATGGGACAAAAAGAAGAAGAAAAACCCAACCGCAACAACAATCAAACAAACTAGAAAACCAGTTGGGAACCCAACTGTTGGATCTATCGAACCCTATAAAAGAACAAATGATTGAAAAGCCAAAACAGTCTATAACATTTGATCCTTCATAAAAGATCTACTGCTCTAAACTCTGTTGGGAATAAAGAATTGTTCACAAGATCTGCTAGGATAAAGCTCTGCTAGAAGCCAAGGTCTGCTGATGAGAACATCTGATGAAGATAAAGTCTGTTGAAGTAAAGTCTGTTGAACACTAACAAAGGATAAAGCCCAACAGAGGATATCTCAACAGTTGTTATTATCAGAGTTTATATTGTATTTTAATGTAACAGTGTTTAGGTCTAGCTAAGGTTAGAGTTTGTTAGGTTGTTAATGTCACTTTCATAGTGACGTCAGCCAAAGATGCTCAGTGGTTTGTAATGTAGTTTAAATAGAACGGTGCCTGAATTGTTCTATCTATCACTTCTTCTACATATTATGTACGAACATATTAGAGTGATCTTAGGCTGAGGGGGAGTTTGTAATTTGCATGCCTACGTGATTAATATTACAAAAAAATGTCAATGAAAACAATCTTTCAATTGTTGTGATTTCAAAGTTTTACACATTTCCGCTGCACTGTTTCATTGATCATTATCTTCTTTCATTGATTTCATCTAAAACAATCACATCAATATCAAACTCAGATCCTAACAATTGGTATCAGAGCTTGGTCGTTCAAATTTGATTTAACAATTAGTTTGATATAAACTAGTCAGCTCTCAATACTAGTTTCTTTGTTCTTTTGTATTGAAAACATAGTAAAAGTTTATTTACGTTCAAAGTTTTTAAACAAAAATTTGTTCACAAGATCCACACAACACTTGCACTACAACAGTGTAAAGGAGTTATGGGATGCTCTGAAAGAATAATTTGGTGGCACTGAAGATGTTATTGAAAATAACAGAGAAGTTTTGAACCAACAATATGAAACATTTTGTCATGTGAAAGGAGAATCATTAACTCAATAATTTGAAAGGTTTAGTTGTCTCATTAGTGAGTTAAAACTGGTAAAAGTCGAATATCCAAATTACACTTTGGATAGTCAATTTCTAAGATCTCTACCATAAAAAAGGGACACTATTCCCTTTGTAACTAGAACCGCTGTTGGGTTCAAAGAGATGAGTTTGACTCAACATCATGGTAGGCTTCTCACTTATGAGAGAGCTTTACTAGAAAAAGAAGCTACAAGAGTCAGGAAAAGTGGCTAATGAGTATTCTTTTGGTAGTACAACACTTTTTGGTTAAGAAGTAACCTCTGGTAGTAGCAAGGAACAGAGTTATGATCATTTTATTGACATAACATTTGGTAGGAATTTCAACTCTGATTCTTGCTCACCCAACTTTGCTTTTGCAGCAAATGGGGAAAACCAAGTTTCTGACAACTTATCCTTTAAACTTAATGATCTTTAACATTTTGATCCAACTAATTTAGAAGACATGGACATACTACACCAACTGGCATTGCTGAGTGTTAGGACCAACAAGTTTTATAAAAAAACTGGTAGAAAATTTCCAGGATTGCATGAAGGGTTAAAAGTTGGGCTGGATAAGTCAAAGATTAAGTGCTACAAGTGTAACTGGCTAGGTCATTTTTCTATTGAGTGTAGGAATCAAACAAATGGTCTAATTATTACATACCCAAGTACTAGATCTCAAAACACACAAAACACTATCCATTATTCCCAATATACCTCTTCTCCTCACATGCAAAACACTGCTCATTTTGCACACCCTGTAACCACTATTCTAGTTCAGTATATCCAAACCATTGTTCCTCAGATACAATATGTTCAAGCCCCAAGTGCTCAGGTTCAAGTGCTACCTACGTTACAAGTTACCTAAAACTATACTTCTGTAGAGACCAGTCAAAAGAGCTTCTTTACACAAGGTTTTGTTGATTAGAGTAGATTACCTGAGGAATTGAACGATGAGAATTTTGCTCTAGTTTCTAATACTAAAAAGAAACATGATGATTTTTGTTTCATGGCACTAGCACAATACTTGAATGGGATGAGTCTGAGGACGTAGTGTTAAATTCTAATGATGTTTGTGAAAATGTTGTGGCAGATGTTTCAAAAGAGAAAGTTGGTGAAGAAACTGTGATCTTAGTTTCAGATCCATAGGATTCTAGTGTTTGTGAAGGAGAATGTAACTGTGTCATGATACCTGTTGCTAAGGTATCACCTCAATTTCTCAAAGACCTATGTTTAGACAAATGTATTATTGATTTTTCTAACATAAAAGATGTAAATGAAAACCTTACAAACAAAATTTTAGATGATGAAATTCAGTTTGAAAAACTTGCAAAAGAGTTAGAATCTAAACTGTTTGAAAAAGAGTCTAAAATCAGTAGCCTCAAACATGAGTCCAACATAACCAAGGATCAACTCTAAACTATGATAGAAAAATATCAAAGATGTAAAAAGGAGCTTGAATCTACTCAAATTACTTGTGAAAAGTGGGTAGAATCCTATAAAGGTTATGAGCTTATGTTAGAATCACAAATCAAAAGCAATGTAAAATTTGGTGTAGGTTTTAGAAAACATGATCAAGTTTCTCAAAACACTGCTGTAAATGATTGTGAGTTGTTTGAAATTATTCCAACAAATTTGGCCGGTCAAGAAATTAAAGTCACTGAACCAAATGGTAAGAAAATTGTTTTAGAAAGACTAGCAGGATCCTCAACTTTTGAGGAAATTGAAAAGTATCAATTCAAACCTACTTGTCAGATGAGTGTGACATTCTTGACAACTTTAAGCCAATGGGTTTTTCAATCATTGAAGGTGTAAAGGCACCACAAGTCAAGATCATTCACTTAAAAGATCTTCCAGCAGATGTTGTAACATCTACAGGCAAAAAGACATAAAAAGGGAAGAAAAGAGAGAAAATATCAAACTTGTTTTGTGATTTTTGTGAAATGAAGAATCATGTCACTAAAAACTGTTTTCTTCTAAAAGCTTATGATATAAACAAAACAAGTGTGACCATTGATTCACCAAATTGCACCATTTGTGGTAGATCAAACCATAAAATTCAAGAGTGTGTTTATCTCAAAAATTTTGATCTTAAAAGAAATGAATATAAATCTAAAACAATTGAGAATTCAAGAAATGAAAAGACCAATCAGACCTTTGTCCCTGCCCAAATATTTGTTACCAAACAATTGAATATAACCTATGCTCCCAGAAAGGTTCAGGTAACAGATGCACAACTAGCTAATAAATTTTCAAGGGGATATGGCTAACCTACTTACAAGAGTGTACCACTTGGCTATGAGGTCTACAAAAGACCATCTAAATAAAGACTTAACAGGAATTCTCATGGTTATGATTAGTTGATAGGAAATTGTCCACAACAGATGTTATCAAAATCTATTTAAAACAATGACCATATTCCTGGACTTGAGGCTGAAATGTATGTGACCCCATCCAAAGCCATCTTGGCTTTGGAAACTTACCTAAACTAATTGTTTACTAATGTGCAGGGAGCTTCTACTTGCCTTGGTAGTTTATGATATGTAGATAGTGGAAGCTCTAGGCACATGATAGGATGTAGAGCCCTACTCAAAGATTTCATGGCACATGGAGGGGGTGATATATCCTTTAGTAACAATTCAAAAGGGAAGGTGTTAGGGTCAGGGACTGTCCAGGCTGGGAAACTCAAGTTTGAACATGTCAATCTTATTGACAATCTGAAATTTAATCTTCTTAGTGTATCTCAAATGAGTGACAAAGGCTATGGGTTATTCTTCACTAAGAAAACTTGTCAGATTATTGGGCCATAAGTGGTTAAAAAGATTGAACAAATCATAGCTGAGAGCAAAGCAAAGCTTGTTGCTCATAGGAGTGGCAATGTGTATGTAGTTGATATGTGGAAAGATAATCCAATGTCCAATGCATGTTTGTTCTCAGTTGCTTCTAACAAAGAGACAGAGCCATGGCATAGAAGACTTGGTCACACAAATCTTAAAACTATCACCACACTCTCAAAACAGGGACTTGTAAGAGGTCTTCCATCAAAACAGTTCACCTGTGATGAACATTGTGTTTCCTGTTTAAAAGGTAAACAACATAAAAGTTCATACAAATCAATTGAAGAGTCCAAAACAAGCCAGCGTTTGTAATTGCTACATATGGACTTGTTTAGCCATGTAAAACATCATGATTCTTAAACGAAGAGATATTGTCTTGTCATAGTTGATGATTTTTTAGGTTTACATGGACTTATTTCATACACTCCTAAGATGACACAACATGTATTTTGCAAAATTTTGTAAAACAAGTTGAAAAGCAATTTGACCTGCCAATAAAAGTCTTTAGGAGTGACAATGGGAGATAGTTTAAAAATAAGGAGTTGGATGATTTCTGTGTGTCAAAAGGGATTGTTAGGAAATACAGCATCCCAAGGACACCAGAACAAAATGGGGTGGTTGAAAGGAAAATAGAACTTTGATTGAAGCTGCTAGAACAATGCTTGCAGACTCAGGTTTACCCTAGTCTTTTTTGGCTGAGGCTGTAAACACTGGTTGCTATGTACAGATGAGAGTTTTGATTAACCCCAGGCATCAAAATACTACCTATTAAATTCTATACAAAATTAAACCTCTGATCTCCTATTTCAAAATCTTTGGCTCAGATGTTTTATTTTAAACTTAAAAGATTCAATTTCAAAATTTACCGCCAAAGTAGATTGTGGTTATTTTATAGGATACTCAATCACTGATAAAGCCTATAGAGTCTTTAATTCAAGGACTAGGTGTATGGAAGAGACCTTGAATGTGAAGTTCAATAAACTTTCTTCATTAAAAATCCCTGCAAATCCTACTGAACTATTTGATTTAGATAAATTTACATTTGAAGATGTGTCTATCAAGACTAACAATGCATGTACACCACACTCTTCACATCAAGATTATGGATATGAAATTGTGAATCCACAATACAAAGTCCTTTCATCCACCAGATAAATAGATGTTACTAACAACTGTTAGAACTCTGCCACTGCAATTGTTCTATATAAGGGAGATCTAATCTACCTTAAAAACCATCAATCTAACCAAATCATTGGCAACATCAATGAAGGGGTTCTCACAAGAAGTCAATCCTAAAACATTTGTCTTTTTGATGGTTTTCTATCACTCACACAATCTGTCAAGTACCAAGAGGCACAAAAAGACAACAGTTGGGTAGAGACCATGCAAGAGGAGCTGCTACAGTTCAAAAGACAAGTATGGGAACTTGTACCATTGCCTTAGGTTGTATGTCCCATAGGTACAAATGAGTATTCAAGAACAAACAAGATTAAAGGGGCATTGTTGTCAAAAATAAGGCTAGGCTTGTGGTTCAAGGCTATAGACAAAAAAGGGCATTGATTATGATGAAACTTTTGCTCATGTTGCTAGACTTGAGGCCATCACACTGTTTTTAGCCTTTGCTGCCAACCACAACATCACGGTGTATCAAATGGATATCAAGTGTGCATTCTTATAAGACAAGATCAAGGAAGAGGTATATGTATGCCAACCCCCTGGTTTTGAAGATACTTTTTATCCAGATCATGTTTACAAATTAAACAAAGCTTTATATGGCTTGAAACAAGCACCTAGAGCCTAGTATACAACTATTTCCACCTTTCTCTTATCCATAGGCTTCACAAGAGGTAATATTGATAAAACTTTGTTTTTAAAATGGAGAGGAAAGGATTTGATACTTGTCCAAATTTATGTGAATGACATCATTTTTGGATCTATATGCAATGGTACGTGTAAAGAGTTTAGAGAACTCATGACAACAGAGTTTGAAATGAGTGCTTTTGGATGATTTTTGCAAAATGGTACTTTCATTCATCAAATTAAGTATGTCAAAGAACTACTTATCAAATTTGATATGAATGATTGTAAACCATGTAGTACACCCATGGCTACATCTAAGCTGCACTATTGATGACAAAGATGACTAGGTTGATCAAACTCTTTATAGAAGCATGATTGGGTCTTTATTGTACCTAACTGCATCTAGGCCAGATATCATGTTTGATACATGTGTCTGTGCCAGATCCCAGTCAGCACCTAGGAAGTCAAATCTTATTGCTATTAAAAGGATATTCAGATACATAAAAGGTGCTCCCACACTTGGTATCTTGTATCCTACTAATGGGAATATTGAGCTTTCAGGTTACTCAAATAGTGATTTTGCTGGATGCCATGGCACAAGGAAGTCAACTTCAGGAGGTTGTCAATTTCTAGGCAATTTCTTAGTTTCTTGGCAAAGCAAAAAGCAAGCTATAGTTTTAACATCTACAGTTGAGGCTGAGTATATTGCTGCTGCAAGTTGCACTGCTCAACTCCTTTGACTTCAAAATCAATTGCTGGATTTTGGTGTAATTGCTCTAAAGACCCCTCTCATGTTGGATAGTCAAGCAACTGAAAACATCATAAAAAATCCAGTTTCACATTCAACAATCAAGCACATTGACATCAGACATCACTTTGTGAGGGATTGCTATGAAAAAAGTTTGATTTCTCTTCATCATGTTCCAACTAAGGATCAGCTAGCAGCTTTTCTAACAAAGGCTTTAGATACAACTACTTTTGAAAGCTTGATATTCACTTGTTTACTTGTTAGCTAGCGTTATTCTAGAATTGGTATGCTTAACATGGATTATAAGCAAAATTATTTGTTTTCAATGAATCAAAAGCATTAAAATGTTTTTTGAAAATAAAAATCCATCCTTAAAAATAGCTAAAATTGAAAATTTCAATAATCCTGAAAACGTGTTTTAAACCACTGTTTCTAAACCTCTGTTTGGCTTAATTATCTATCCACTACTAAATGTAACCTTTGTTATCATGTCCACTGTTCCATCCACTGTTTGGGCTAAACCACTATTTTGCCTTATCCACTGATATCTATCCTCTGATAGAGTAAATCACCATTGTTCATGACCATTGTTCTCAACCACTTCTCGTTCTCAGTAGCGGTTTCCCTAACAACTGTCATCCATTATCCATCAGAGGTTACACATGGACAAATGATTAGCCATCAGATCTTTGAAACCGTTGCCACATCATCATTCACTTTTTTCCCTTTATATATCATTGTTTTATCCAAACAGAGTTTTTACTTGCCGTATCGAATTCAAAATTCTCTAAAGCAGTTTTCATTACTCTCATCTTCTACATTACTTCTCACTTCCATCTTCGATCATGGCTCTCAACATCAAACCCCACACAACTACTTCCCCACTTTCGAGAAAACTGACACTAATACTTCATTCCATTCAATAATTGATGTTCTCACATCATCAAAATACAAAGACATCATGGTTGTAAACACACCAATCTATGTGGATACACTCCGACAATTCTGGGTAAAGCTAAAGTTGAATCTCAAAAGAAGAAGCCATATGCTATAATTTCCAAGGTCGGAGAAACCCTTGTCCAAATTTCCCCATCCTCAATTTCCATAACTTTTGGTCTCAATGACCTAGATGGGAACACATCTTTTGGCAAGCAGGAATTACATGCTGAGTTAATAGAATGTGGGTATGAGGGTCAGTTATCTGGTGTTACCTTTTTTAAAACAAACTTTCCTACTGAAATAAGATATTTTTTCCATACCTTACTTGTCTTTCAGCAAAGACCACCTCATTTAATGAGATTCCACAAAATATTCAATTTCTGGGATATGCTATTTTGACAAAATCTGATTTTAATCTATCGCAGCTTTTGTTTATGGACTTGGTGGAAAATTATTATAAAATTCAAAATAAAGTTGTTCTTTTATATTCAAGGCATTTAAGCTATTATCTAAAAAAGCAACTTCCAGAAAAAGATTTTAAACAGGGAGTTGTCTTTAAGATGAATAGTCTTACTACCAAAACCTTTACAAGAATAAAAAAAATATGGAGTCAAAGGTTTCCAAAACAAAAGCAAAGGGGATGAGAAAATTTTTGATGAGTCCAAATCTCAAGCTCAAACCTCTGTTGCTGAGCCTACTGCTCCTGTTGATCATGACACCACAACTGGTGTTGTGAAACCCACACTAGAAAAATCCAAAAAGAAACCATCAAAATCCAAAAAGCCCACCAAAACCACAAGTCATAAAAAGGCACATCTGGAAGATGAGATCCCAGAGGATAACCTTGTGGTAGCACAAAAGCCACTTAAAATCACTGTTGTTACTTTCTCACAACAGTTGGAAAGATCTCCACCTCAAGGCCAAACTCCTCCTGCTTTCTCATAAAAGGAACAGGTTGTAAGCACAAGGATCCCACATTATGAAGCAGATGATTCAGTTGAATCTTTGTTTCTAAGCCACTCTCCCAGGTCAAATTCTCTTTCTACTCCACAACCATCACCCTCAATTATACTTACTATCATACCTCTGTTTCATGCAATTGAGATAACTCAGACACAAATCAATTCCTCTTCATCACCTGTTCATGAGAGTTCACATCCACATGTGACTGAGTCTGAGTTAAATCTCTTTGCTAACCCAGAAACAACTGAGGAGGTTACACCCCATGAGTTACAAGTAACTCTTGGTGGTAATTTTAGTGAAGCAGCCACTACAACTGATGACATAAAAATGTTCCAGTTGGACAGTGGTTACATTCATCAGACTTCCTTAAAGGCAACAACTGTTGAGGCTACAATTATAACCTCTGCTCCAGTTGGAAGTCCCCAGTTCAAGGCAAAGGGGCATTTGGGTTTGATATCATGGAGATTCCTCCTGTTGATGATCCAAATACAACTACCTCTGGTTCTGGTAGGTGATGAATTGAGATACAATCAATTGACGGAAAGAATGACACCAATGGAGTCTTCAATCACAGAAATGAAAGATATGACGAAGCAGATGTTACAAAATTCTCAAAGCCAACCGTCAACACAGCAAATTACCAATGAGCTATGGAAATCTGTGCAACCAATCACTAAAGCTCAAAGGAATTTGGTTGACATTCACCATGAAACTCACATGATGCTAATTGTGCAGATATAAAGATACTCAAGTAGACCTCAAGGCCATCAAAGAACATTTGATAAAAACCAATGGCTCTGCCCCTACAACAATCCTTCAAGAAAAAGTTGATGATGATGCCAAAAAGAGGGAGAAAGGTAAACTAAGAAAGTTGCAGCCATATTCAAAGGTGCAACAAAATCTAGGGTCTGTTACAACCATTGTTGCAAATCAAACTTCTACTGTGTCATCAGATGCTGGTGTTAAAAAAGGGATTGATGAGACCTGAACAAACTAGCAGAAGAAATTGCCACAGAATAGCAGAAAAGACAAGATACACTGGAAGTTAAAGCTTCTAAACTAATTGAAGAAGAAAAGACCAAGCATATGGAAAAAGAAGACATTGGCACTTCAAAAAGTAGAAAGTCAACAAGAAATGTCAGACAGCCAATAACCACCTCTTCTAAAACCAATGCCATACCTACAACAAGTGTATCCTCTGCTCCAACAAAACCAACACCACCACTTCTAAAGAAACAAAAACCCTCACCAAAGAAATCATCTTCATCACCAACTTATGTTAGTACAGCTGATGTGCCAGCAGATACTGGGACAATAGATGTTCCAACAGATGTTATTCAAACCTCTGCCATGATCACATTTCCCACTTTAACCCAACCATTATCCACACCACCAAGAATTCCATTACGACCATCTTCACCACAAATCAAATTCCAACGCAAAAGAAAAACTTCTATTGTTGAAGATGATGATGAAGGGATTTCATCACCAGTTCCTTTGTCATCAAAAAAGTCTATCACTTCATCACCATCCTCATCATCTTCACCTAAAACCACTTCACTCCAACCATTTATCAACCACCGTCCATCATACCTTTTGCTACCAAATATCCTCTGAAACTGATGGTTGTGCGAAAAGAAATTGAATCATTCTTTACAGTAGAGGATAATAAAAAACTTGACTTTCCATCTCTCTTTGGTTACAGAAAGCTAAGAAATTTATATGAATATCTAAAGTTGAAGGCTAGAGAAGCTGAGAATATTGCCAAAGAGAATAGCAAGGGAATGATGACAGGACGACTCAAGGCAATTTGGTTTATGAACTATGCAAAGTAAGAAAGATTGAAGACTTTGCCAAAGAGATGAGTAAGTCTATGTTAGCAAGGCCTATAAATGCTAAGCTTGATGAAGAACTGAGTAGGATTATCTTGATAACATTATGCAACATAAACCTTACAAAGCTACCAGAGCACAGTTCAAAGATTGGTCATCAAATGATCTCAAAGAAGAAATTGACATAATACAAGTAATGCTCAAAGATCCTCTACACAAGCCAACGCCACCTGATTGGAAGAAAAACAGGAAGATGGATTAGAAGAGAGATTTAAATCTAAAAAGGATTAAATAAGAGTTGGTTGCTGCAAATTATGGTAGTGCAAGGTCAGTTGCTAGATGGTCTGCGTCCAAGGTTTGGTCTCGGTGACGGTGGTTCTAGACGGAAGCTTGGGCGTATGATAGTACTGATTTGGTAGAACACTATAGAAAGGAGTAGAAACAGAACAGCGGAAGCATTCAATCATTCATAATGAAAGAGTATACATCTTGTCTGGCTGACGCAATTCCTGGAGAGAATCCGCCAGCGTTTCCCCTCAGGGAACTTCTAAAACCTAACAAACAATGAACACACAACACATATATATAGACATGAGCAGCTCATGCAAATGGTTGCTCGTACGAGTGACAAGATGTCACTCATACGAACCACATAAGCTCACTCGTACGAGTGAGATGTTTACCACTCGTACGAGGCACACTGTCACTCGTACGAGTGACATTTTCACTGGTACGAGCCAGTTCTCGTTCGCACTTGGGTCGTGTATTCGTATCTAATCTATAAAATATTCAATACACACTCTTTCTAGCCTATTCGTACAGTGATGGACATAAATCGTATCAACAAATTCCCCCTTGGACGTCAATGTCGAAGCTTGATCTTTAAATCTGAGAACTGTGTTTGAATATTCTGCAACTTCATCAGGTATCTGTTGACGTCGTAATACCCTCTTGATTGATGATTCGGGTTTGCATTATTTACGTTAAGCAACATTCCCCCTGAAATAATTTTCTCTAGAAATTAATCTTCAGGTCGTTGTTTGCACGGTTCAAGACCTCTTTTGATTTTCTTAATCTACAAATTTTCTCGAATAATCACCAACTTGAAATTAAACAATGCAGCTTCACCGTTTCGACGTTAAACATATCCGCATTCGGTTTAGCGCACTCCTCTGATGCTCGATCCTCTGATATTCAAAACCCAACCGGCAGCTGATAGAAACTTCGAATTACCACAACGAAAAACTTCAAATCAGTGAATATCTGCAAAAATCTGAAATCCCGATTTCTGTAATCACGATTGATCAGCAAATCGGTAATCTTCTCAATCAGAAAATCATCATCGGAATCATACTATCTGGTAACACATCGAATCTGAGAAAAATTCTTCGGCAATCAGAATCACATTCTTCCTTTTTACTCACAATAACAGATGTATAGCTATCTCTGTTGGAATGAGGCAACTGAAATTACAAGACATCCTTGTTTCCTGGCGGTTAGTCCGAAAAAAGTTCATTTGCCTTGAAGAGTTAAAGATAAGCAATCGTATGTGCTTCCACTTCCATATCCGAGATCAGGCATTTAACCCTTGAACATGAGTCTGTATCATGATCTGAAAATTCAGAACATTATTTGATCACACATTCTCAATGTATAGTCTATTTCATGAATAGACATAAACTTTATCTCATTACTAATGAATCTTCAATTCTCTGTGTTTCCCAGATAATCTGCAGTCGGACCCACCTGGATACTGTTGCATCGTCACAGATTTCAAAAATGCCGGAATTTGAACATATACGTGAAAATTTTATTCCCCCTCATTTTTGCAAATTATGACGTCTTGAATTCTTATGGGAATGAAGATTATGGCCCGACTGCAGCATATGGTACTCAAAATTTGTGAAAAATTTCCCAAAATTGCAGTTTTGATAAAATGTTGATTTATCGTTAAGGCCCACTACACCAGATGATCAACGTTTTGCGCAGGTATCCGTGACTACCGCAAAATCTTCATCCCTTTGTGACCGTATCATCAAATCTATACTCCGAAGCTCCAAACGGTGTCCCCGAACATCTTGAATTGGACGTTAAAATCTCAAAAAAAAATTGTAATCACCAAATTTTTCCTAGGCACTCCTCTCGTCGATACGATCAAAAAATGCCTTGTTTTTTTGGCACCACTTCGTACAAGCTGGACTTTGTACGAGTGATGCTTCGTACGAGAGAGCATTGGTCACTCGTACGAGCCACAGAGGCTCACTCGTACGAACAAAACTGATTATGTTTTTCGATCCAAAATCTTCATTTCTTCGAATTTCAGCAAGATTTTTGCACAGCTCTGGTCAAAAATCAGTTTCTAACAATCATATGGTAGCAATTTTACATTATGTCCGTGGATTGTCCGATTATTTGATGTTTTACGTCTAAAACCCCTCATACGTCCAAAATTCATGAGCGTAGGTGATTCATCAACTGTTAGATTGAATGAATCGGTACTGTAGCTCTGATACTGGTTGTAGGTCCCGGCGACGGCGGTTCTAGACGGAAGCTTGGGCGTATAATAGTACCGATTCGGTAGAACGGGAGTAGAAACAGAAAACAGTGGAAGCATTCATTCATTCATTCATACCGAAAGAGTATACATCTAGTCTGGCTGGCGGAATTCCTGGAGAGAATCCGCCAGTGTTTCCCCTCAGGTACTTCCAAAACTTAACAAACAATGAACACACAACACATATATATAGACATGAGCAGCTCATGCGAATAGTTGCTCGTACGAGTGACAAGATGTCGCTCGTACGAACCACATAAGCTCACTCGTACGAGTGAGATGTTTATCACTCGTATGAGGCACACTGTCACTCGTACGAGTGACCTTTTCACTTGTAAGAGCCAGTTGTCGTTCGCACTTGGGTCGTGTGTTCGTATCTAATCTATACAATATTCAATACACACTCTTTCTAGCCTATTCGCATTGTGACGGACATAAAGTGCATCAACAAAGGTTGTAGATACTTATAGAAAACTAGAAGAGCTTAGAAAGAAAGATCCTATAGTACCAAGAAAGCCAGACTACCCAACACATGTTATCCCTCATCAGACCTAAACCATTAAAAAGCAGCCCTTATCCCTGTCTTACCCATAATTGCCTTACATCAAGTAAAAATGAAAAAGCAGATGGAAGAGGATGACAAACAGAGGTTTCAAGAACACATAAAAGAGGGAATAAAAAATCAATTACTATATCACACTGATGCTGCAAGTGAAAAACTAAGAGAAACAATCTTTAAACTTGTAAGCAAATCACTTCCACGAAGCTCAACAATAAGTCTTCCCCCATAAAGGCCAATTGATTCAAAAATTCAAAAATGGAAGTCATCCCCAGACACCCATGAATTGACTCTGCTCAGATCAAATGGCAAGATTCAAAAACTAAAAATGGAGGATGCATATGGTCAGGATGCAGATGACCTCCAAGATCTATTGAACCTTGAATTACAAAAGGATTTTGAAGACATATTTTCCATGAACTTTGAACTACAGTTCAAAGAGCAAATTAGGGAATTACTGTTGAGAAATAAAGATCAGCAATAAAGTAGGGTTTTGGTATCATCTATTCTATGGGGAGATTGTTGGATCTATCGAATCCTATAAAAGAATAGATGGTTGAAAAACCAAAATAATTTATAACATCTTATTCTTCATAATAAAGATCTACTACTCTAAACTCAGCTGGGAATAAAGAACTATTCACAAGATCTGCTAGGATAAAGCTCTGCTAGAAGCCAAGGTCTGATGATGAGAATATTTGATGAAGATAAAGTCTGTTGAAGTAAAGTCTGCTGAACACTAAAAAAGGATAAATCCCAATAGAGGATATCTCAACAGTTGTTATCATCAGAGTTTATATTGTATTTTAATGTAATAGTGTTTAGGTCTAGCTAAGGTTAGAGTTTGTTAGGTTGTTAAATGTCACTTTCATAGTGACGTCAGCCAAAGATGCTCAGTGGTTTGTAATGTAGTTTAAATAGAACGGTGCCTGAATTGTTCTATCTATCACTTATTCTACATATTCTGTACGAACATATTAGAGTGATCTTAGGCTGAGGGGGGGTTTGTAATTTGCATGCCTACGTGATTAATATTACAAAAGCATGTCAATGAAAACAATCTCTCTATTGTTGTGATTTCAAAGTTTTACACATTTTCGCTGCACTGTTTCATTGATTATTGTCTTCTTTCATTGATTTCATCTAAAACAATCATATCATATCAAACTTAGATCCTAACATGAACTATAGGAGAAAGTTCAAACCTATTTCCCGTGCCACTAACATTGGAAGAATTAGAGCAACGCCTGTCAAATTATGAAATGTTTAGGCCAATAACAAATAAAATTGACCTGAATATGCCACCTCACTCACCAATACCCAGGAACCCAGAACCTATGAATCCTGAACCCATTATGCCACAACAACCACTTCAAAACCTAGTTGAAGAGTGGTGGACCAACGACTTTGATTTTTCAAGACCTAATGACTGATACTTTTCAATTCTACCCAAAGTACCAACAAACTACACCCCCAGCTGATCCCCCAATGAACCCTGAGAACATGGCAGAACTCCGCCACTATGGAGAAGAGCTGATGGACACTAGCAACCAGATCCGCACTACAGGAGAGAATCTCGTCTGGAAATATGACGAGAGAGAACATCACTTCTAACCTTATAATATATATATATATATATATATAGTAGGGTTCATGCGAGAACCGCAAGAACCAATGTGAGCAAAAAAAGTACCTAAAAACTCTAAAAAACACAATTTTTTTTTAATTTTAAAAAAAATCGCTATGTTTTGTCACTTTCATTACCAGTTGTAGGCAATTGCACTTTCATTTACACTACCATCCGTAATACACTACTTTTTACATTACGAATATTAAAAATGCACATATGCATCATTATGCATAACCATGATATGACGTGTTTTGGTACAAAAAGTTTGTGATTTTGAATAAAAAGTTTGTGATTTTGAATGATGAAGTAGGCCCGTACACATGTTTTTTTTGTTAGTTATATCTGGTGGTTGATGGATTGGTTATATTTGTCACTTTATGATGTAATATGTTGTTTGGATGGTATAAAGGGTGTTGATATACATGTAATAAAGTGAAATATTTGTAATGGTATTGTATTATGGATGGTAGGAGGTAATGGTATTGTATTATGGTTGGTAGGAGGTAATGGTAGTGTATTATGGATGGTATGATAGATGAAAGGGAAAGTGAATTCAAAGTAGTGTACCAAAACAAGTTATATCATGTTCATACATATAGATGCACATGTGCATTTCTAATATTGTTAATTTAAAAGTAGTGTATTATGGATAGTAGTGTAAATGAAAGTGAAATTGTCTAACATTGGTAATGTATTACGGAATTTATCAAGGAAATGATACATATGGATAGTAGTTTACGACAAGCCTACTACCAATGGATCTAGCTAGATTCGATGTAGGAGTAGGAATGGATTGTTAGTGGACAATCAAACTCAAATCCTATGTGATCAAAATTCTGTTGAGATTGTACAAGGAAATAAGCTGCAAGTTATGCACGGAAGCAAGCATAGAGTATATGGTCTCTGTGATCATTAACACTAGAGGCAAGGAACTGCAAGAAATTCTGGTAGTATCAAATCACCCTTACGTTTTCCTAGAAGACCTACCTAGACTACCACTTTACCAAGAGGCGGAATTCAGAATTCATCTGATACCTGAAACTGCACCAATTGTTGAAGCATCGTATCGATTAGCACCGACAAAGATGCTGGAATTAAAGAAGCAATTAGATGAATTGCTAGAGAAAGGTTTCAGACAATCAAGTTCACCCCCCTGGGGAGCACCTGTGTTGTTTGTCAAGAAGAACGATGGTTCGATTCATATGTGTATCGATTATAGAGAATCGAATAAGGTCATAATTAAGAATCGGTACCCGTTACCGAGAATTGATGATCTATTCGATCAACTCCAAGGAGCTAGATATTTTTTCAAAATCGATTTACGCTCAGGATACCATCAACTAAAAGTACAGGAAGGGAACATTCCTAAAACTACTTTCAGAACAAGGTATGGTCTTACGAGTTTACAGTTATGCCATTTGGTCTAACAAATGCTCCAACAACATTTATGGACATGATGAATAGGATATGTAAACCATACCTGGATGAATTTGTAATTGTCTTCTTAGACAATATACTTATTTATTCCAAGAGCGAAGAAGAGCATGCTAAGCATCTACATGTACTTTTAACACTGTTGAGAAAAGAGAAGCTTTATGCTAAATTCTCAAAATGCGAATTCTGGTTGCAAGAAGTGCAATTTTAGGACATTTGAACAATCATGAAGGAATTCATGTGGATCCCACAAAGATTGAGGCAATTACCAAATGGGAAGTCCCTAAGTCACCAACGGAAGTCAGAAGTTTCCTAGGATTGGCAGGATACTATCGACGCTTTATTCAAGATTTCTCACGGATAGCCGTTCTATTAACCAAGTTAATGTATAAATCGGTTAAGTTTGAATGGGGACCCAAGTAGGAAGAAGCTTTTACAACCTTGAAGCAAAGATTAACGAATGCACCGATACTTACATTAACAAAAGGAACTGAAGATTTTGTAGTCTTTTGTGATGTTTCTAGATTAGGATTAGGATGTGTTTGATGCAACGTGAGAAAGTGATTGCTTACGCGTCTAGACAACTGAAGAAACATGAAGAAAACTACACAAGTCATGATTTAGAATTAGGAGCGATAATTTTTGCCTCAAAACTTGGAGACATTATTTGTATGGTAGTAAGTTTACCATTTTTACAGATCATAAAAGTTTAAGATATTTTGGCCAAAAAGAGTTAAACATGAGGCAAAGACGATGGATGGAGATTTTAAGTGATTACGACTGTGATATTCAATATCACGAAGGTAAAGCTAATGTAGTAGCTGATCCTTTAAGTTGTAAATATCATGAAAAACCAAGACGAATACGTGATTTGAAATTAAATCTGCAAGTAGATCTAATGGAACAATTGAAGACTACCCAAGGAACAGCGATCCAAGATGATGCTAAAGGATTAAAAGGAATAATGAAGGAACTAGAAAAAGGAACATATGGGTACCTATTCAAGGAAACCTGCGACATAAAATTTTAGAGGAAGCTCACAAGTCTAAGTATACAATGCATCCTGGTAGTGATAAGATGTATCAAGATTTGAGGAAGAATTTTTGGTGGATAGGAATGAAAAAGGATATAGCTAGTTACGTCTCTAAGTGTTTAACTTGTTCGCAAGTTAAAGCTAAACATTAGAAACCTTTAGGTTTACTTCAGCAGTTAGAAATGCAAGTATGGAAATGGGAATTAATAACAGTGGACTTTGTTACCAAATTACCCAAAACAAGAAAATGTAACGACGCAATATGTGTGTTTGTGGATCGATTAACCAAGACAGCCCTTTTTCTACCAATGAAGGAAACCTTTAGTATGGAAAGATTAGCTAAGCTATATGTAGATGAAATAGTTTCATTACATGGAATTCCGTTATCCATTGTATCTGATAGAGATAGTCGTTTCACTTCTCATTTTTTGACAAGTTTCCAAAAAGTTATGGGAACACGACTAAAGTTAAGTACATCTTATTATCCTCAAACTGATGGACAAAGTGAGAGGACAATTCGAACATAGGAAGACATGCTAAGAGCTTGTGTAACAGGTTTTGTAGGAAGTTGGGACGATCATTTACCATTAATGGAATTTTCCTATAACAAGTTATCATACAAACATTAATGCTGCTCCATTTGAAGCACTTTATAAACGAAAATGCCGAACTCTAGTATGTTGTGCAGAAATAGGAGAAAAGCAATTATCAGGTCTTGAGATTGTACAAGAAACAACAAAGAAGATAACCAAGTCAAGGAAAGACTGAAAGCAGCACGAGATCATCAGAAGAGTTATGCAGATAATAGACTTAAGCCATTAGATTTTCAAGTTGGACAAAGTACTGTTAAAAGTTTCTCTATGGAAAGGAGTAGTTCGATTTGGTAAGAAAGGAAAATTAAGCTTAGGGTATGTTGGACCATTTAAAGTTATCAAGCGAATTGGTCAAGTAGCCTATCAGCTACAATTATCAGAAGAAATGACTGGTGTACATGATGTATTTCGTGTATGCAACTTACGGAAATGTTTAACTGACGAATCTCTAATAGAACCTCTTCAAGATATAGAGGTAAGTGAAAAATTAAAATTTGTTGAGAAACCTCTGCAAATCGAAGATAGGAAAATTAAGAATCTCAAGCATAAGAGATTAGTTCTGGTCAAGGTAAAATGGAATTTGAAAAGAGGACCAGAATATACATGGGAACTATAATCAGAAATGAAACGAAAGTATCCCTACTTATTTCAATGAATCTTGAGGACAAGATTTGAAACAAGGTGGGGAGGATGTAACAACCCTCAAAAAGGTCCCCAACAACCATTAGTAATCGAAACCCCAAACGCGCACGATGGGAACCAGCACGAAAAATCAAAACGAAAGATTTTTATTACCTCTCGCAGGCCGTGATAGGCTCATAAGAATCCTCCGCGGGCGCGAGAAGTATGAAAGCCGCCAGAGACATGGGTAGGCCACATGCCACCCACGTGTCAAGCCTACCCATTGAGTCATGCCACCTATGCCCTAGCTAGACCCCTCCTTGCAAGTCGTGACAAGGAAGCCCTCACCTGTCGCGGGGCCCGCGAGAAGCCCAAAATTCAGCTATAAAAGGGGCGTGTACTGCACATTTCAAACTTGCTCACTTTTTTTCTTTCTCTCTCGATATTCTGGTGTAATACTGCTATTATACCCGAAGTTCTAAACCTCTGACCGTAATCAACGTACTAACTCAAATCACTAGTACGATACCCTGTCTGGTCTATCGATAAACAATTCAACGGATGTTTAAGTGTTTCCTGAATAAGGCTATACTTTGTCATCTTCATTGAGGTTTTGATCTCATGATTATCGTTAAAGTTGAAATAGGTTAATACACTAATGCGTGTTGCATTGTGTATTTAATTAGGAAACCAAGACTTAGACCATAAGGCTATTAACCTAAATTTGTAGAGTGAGTCATTCTCTTTTATCAAATGCTTTCAAACCCTAAATGTTTTTAGTTGTATTTACAGTTATATTCCTAAATTACTGCAAGTATGTGGGGTTTTGTATACACTGCTTGATAAGCTTTGCTATTAGACAATTGAGGGCCAATAGTGATATGACCATAGTCATAGGAACTATCACTGAGTGACAAATGCTGAGAGTAACTGAAAGATAGGAACAATATAAAAACCCTTAATGTTGTAATTATAACAATATGTTTTAGCACAAAAATTGAATAAACTCATCAGTATTTTTCAAGCACATTCTATTCATCAAACCAAGTAGGTTTAAACTCGTATTTTTCTTTTTCAGGACTTGGAGTTGGATCTGATGGTTTTTTAAGAATGATCTTTTTACCATTTAGATCACTGGTTTTTACTTGTTTGCTAGCTGAGTTAGTTGGTATCACTTCAACTAATTGAGAGTCAATGTGATCATTTTTTTAGAATTATTGTTTTCTGATTCTTTGTATTCTATTCTGAATTTCACATTGCTCTTTGTTTGTTTGTTAAGAAGCATCTCAAACCCAGTAATCGGGGTGTCGCGTCCCGGTCAAAGATAATATTTATAAATCCGATTTACCTTTAACTTTGAGTTAGTGGTAGTACGAGGTCGATCCACGAAGAGTTTGTGGATTGTGTATGGTCGTGATTGATTATGAAGGTGTTGTCACAATCAGAAAGCTTGCTACGTAGATTAATGGTTTTTGTTTGTTTTGAAAAGTGTGTCGGACTGAACCGACGGATTTAATATTAACTAAACAACTATGATTACGTGGAATTATGCTAAAACATGATTACTTGACTTATAACAAAACACAATTTGGTTGTAAACAATAATCAGAACAAGGATCACACCTCGTCCGATGGTTGCAAGACCTAGGGTTCCTACACATTTTAACTTGATTCAATTAGATTCGATTATTAACACATTTAGTGTCACGTGGTTTCGGTGCCAAAAGCTATCAATACTACGAGAACGGATCGTAGTGCACTTCTTTACTAAGAAAATGTAAAACTTAGTCTATGATAAGGCATAATTACGCATAATCATTTCACGAAGTCAATTTTTATAACTCAGTAGACAATTCGTAAATTCAATACAAACGTAAGACAATTACCATAAAGTTCAAATATTCAAACACAAATTGTCAAAAAATCAAATTAAATACAAAATGTTGAACCCCTAGAATTCTTACAAAAATCTACACTGGGGTGAAACCTGAGAGATTAGCTGTTTATGGTTTGTGAATCACGAACACTAGATGAGGAGCACATGAACGTAGACATGATCTTTGTAACATTTGTCAAAAACGGGTTTTCCAAACCCGCTCCGTTTGTAATCGAATATCAAGTTATAAATGTTTCGTTGCGTATATATGTCCATTTTAATTTTTAATGATGCATAATTAATAAACAAACTAGAATATAAAAGTTATAATTGATAAAAAGTAAAAATAAAATAATTAAAAAGAAAATTTGGCTGCCGGGACTCGAACCCGGGTCAGCCGGGTTTAAACTCAAAGCCTTATCACACACACATATAACCACTCCGCCACTTGTTGTTTTCTGTAAATACTAGGAAACAATTAAATTTTATGGGCTATCATAAATTAATCCGGTTACGCCAACTGTAACCGAAATCGGTCACCAAACGTCCAAAGACGTTTGATTGAACGCGGTTTACTGAGTTTAACCGATACACCGACACCTCCAATCAATTTTGCTTTGAATGAACTTGAATTCAAGAGTGGATCGGTTTTAATAACCGAAAACTTTCAATTCCTGAATTACTTCAATCATAGACCCCTTTCGCGACTCAAACACATCTGCAGACCTTCGAATTTCACTTTCGCAATACTTTCAGTTCGCCGGAAAAGCTAATTGAATTCGCCGGACTTCCGCCGGAAAACCGTGTTTTCCATCAAATCAGTAAGTATCTCAATTCTTTCATTGTCTATCAATTGTTAAGCTATTGCTAACTCAAACCCTTCAATCGGAATCAATTTCAGACGTCAATATCGGATAACTCACTCTCGCCGGAAAACTTCTGAAAATCCTTATCTTCAGCTGTAAAACGGTATAGACATTCAAATCTTCTGATAACTCTTGTTTAATACTTCAATTCCTCACTTAGCTAATCAAAACTGTTAATTTATTCGTTCAGTCGAAATCCGTAAAAACAGAGCCGACGACTTGCCGGAATTCTGAGATAAATCGTTCTCTGGTATGTTTACTTCTAAAAATCGTCTCTGCCATTTCATATTAGTCTGTTTAATGTTTGTCAATCAAATTAAACAAGAAACAATAGAGAAATCGTAAACTGTAATTCGGTAACGAAGAAGACGAAGTAGGTTGATTATAAGTTTATTATAATTTGGATATTATCTCGGGTTAGACACACAGTCCAGCGGTGGACTGTGTGCACATACATATCACACGTCGCGAGTTCGATCCTTGATACACACACACCCTCTGTAATTAAAATGTTCTTTTTCTAAATGAATCGGATCCTATTCGCAATTAGATGTTAAGTATAATAAAAATCTATATATTAACCAAGTTAGACACACAGTCCAGCGGTGGACTGTGTGTAACGTTAAAGCACAGGTCCCGGGTTCGAGACCTGTTGACGGCACCGGTTCGATGATTTAAAACATTTTTGAAAATAAAAGAATTTTGAATAAACTGAGTTCGTATATAAATATAATTAAAAACATAATTATTTCGGGTTAGACACGTAGCTCAGTTGGTAGAGCTGCGTGCACGCGAACGGGAGGTCTCGGGTTCGAGTCCTGCCAAGCGCATACATGTGCACAATAGAACCGGTCAAACAGTCAAACGGTCAACGGTCAACGCAAAAGTCAACATATTTTTATATTTTTATTTATTAATTTAATTTAAAAATCAATTAAAAATACTTAAAAAAATGTTTTTAAAGATAGGAAATAGCCTCAAACTCACAAAAGTATATCTAAAAATCCTATTAAAATTATTAATAAAATACACTCATTTACTGTACTTCCGTTATTATTTAGGTTAGTTAATCCTCATTGTTCAATTCTTCCAACTCGTGCGCATCTCATCACTCCAACCGAACGCACCCAATGTGAATGAATCTCTACAAAATTCCCCGTTTTAATCACGTTTTTTGGGGTGTATCATGTGTCTTACCATTTATTATATTTAAATCATTATGCATACATCATATCATGAACAAATGTGTATTCAGCTTGTTTCAACTGTTGTGTGGTTATTGTTTAGATTTAATTTATTATTTCCAGTACATGCAATTTCATAGGCCGCCGCTCCCCATTACATTATGAGCGTTGAGCAGTTCCCCATTACATTATGAGCGTGAACCTGGCGTTGCCAACATACGATCGGCTCCGTTTGATTGAGCCTTGATCGCACAGACATTTATCATTTTCAGTACATATATTTATCATAGGCCATCTGTTCCCCATTTTTGTTATTGTATGTTATTGTATGTTATAGTTTGTGGTTGTTATTGCTACCGTTTGATTATTTATATTTGCTCACTTATGACTATTGCACAATTTTTCCTTGATAAAAATAACAAGAAATCAATAATAAATGTTTAT
Source organism: Scalesia atractyloides (assembly GCA_947069175.1). NCBI lineage: Eukaryota > Viridiplantae > Streptophyta > Magnoliopsida > Asterales > Asteraceae > Scalesia > Scalesia atractyloides. The sequence continues at coordinate 56,383,696 of CAMTDV010000029.1, forward strand.
CTAATAAGGTTCACTCGCCAACTTATGTTGACCCAAAAACCCCCATTTTTACACATGATACAGGTGAACCAGCTGCAGCAAGAAACACATAGGATTGGCTTAGAAGAATAAACTGGTTTAGAGCTTGGATTGTTTAGTTGGTTATTTTCTTTGTATTTGTATGGACATGTTTGGATTATTGAGAATGTAATTTTGACTTTAATAAATATGAAACATGTTAGTAAATATCATGAGCTTTGGTGATAACCCAATTATGCCCCGACTCTTATTCCGCTGCGGGTTGGGGTGTGACAGATTGGTATCAGAGCCATGACTATAGGGATATAGGATAAGTTATTAGACTCTTAGAGCCTATACTATAGTTGATTAGAAATTTTTAAGATTTTTGTGTGTTACATGCCAAATTTCATGATGTTTATATGTTTTATGTTAAATGTTCCATTCAATGTTATGCAAGCATGTTCATAAGTATATATTATCATATAATGCCTATCATGAATCATATTCTCATAACATATCATATCCATGAAAGCACACATCACATCATTTTCATGATTGTTTTTACAATGATTTTTGTATTTTCAAATCTCATCAAAGTGAGTTCTCATGACGGGCATGTAGTAACTGGAAGGGTACAAGTACCGGTAGTCGGAATGTCCTGTCTATGCTTGGCATTCGTATAAATCCAAAATAAAGGACTAGTTTGCCTACCTGGGGACTAACGATGAGAGTACGAAGTATCTATTAGGCCAAAGCATGCTATACCAAACGTCGTGTGAGCTAACCCCACTTTGAGTTGTCATTGTGTCTACACCTGGACACATTCCGACCATACATCTTGTAAACATATTTTGTGGTTTTCATTCGGGTGATGCGAATGTTAAATCGCCAATACTAATGTGAATCCTACCAAGCCAATAGTCATGGGGGCCCTCATGACTATACAGGTGAAGGTATGGGAGACATTTGAGGCCCAACATGAGCAAACCCAAGACATCCTATGGATGTAGTTGCATTATTGATATTTATGTTATTTTCATTTTCTTTAAGACACATGACACCTAAAAAGACTCCATAAACTCACAATCTTCTTATGTATGTTCCTGTAGATGTCGGCTAGACAACAACGAGGGGGTAAAAGATCAGGAAGGTCTCACGAACGCTTGGCCACACAAATCGCGAAACAAATGGCCGTGGTGCTTCCTGACATTGTGGTTCAAGTACAACAAGCTCTCGCCACAAATCCCACTAATCCTCCCCAGCAAGATGACCAGAACATCGGCAACCCTCCTACCAGGAAGTGCTCATATAAACATTTCAAGTCTTGCGATCCTCCTAAATTTGAAGGTACCGAAGGTGTCACTGCTCTCTTCCACTGGTTTGAGGAAATGGAAAACACCTTCCTCAAATGCGATTGTCCCGAGGATCGCAAGGTACGATACGCAACCGGGAGACTATTTGAGGTAGCTCTTACCTGGTGGAATACTGAAAAGGGTAAGAGGGGAATTGATGATGCAATGGCCTTAACGTGGGAGGAGTTAAGGGAAATCATGACGAGGCGATTCTGCCCTAGAAGTGAGATTAAGAAGCTAGAGGACGAATTTCATTCTTTGAAGCAAAAGGAGGGAGATCATACTTCCTACAACAAGAGGTTCTTAGAGTTGAACCAAATGGTCCCTAACTTGGTCACCCCAGTTTATCGCTTAATCGAGCATTATATTCGAGGTCTTCCCTCAAAAATTCAAGATTCAGTTCTCAGCACTTCACCAGCAACACTTGAAGCTGCTATGGAACTAGCTACTGAACTGACCGAGAATCGAATTCGCAACGGTAAATTTAAAGAAGAGAAAAAGAAAGCCCCCGTTGAGGGCCAAACTTCAAACCATTCCACCTCCTCCTCTAAGTTTGCTAACAAGAGGAAACGTAACACCAGAAACTTCGCTGTCACACAAACCAATTTCCCTATCCCTGCTGCACCCATTACCCAAGTTGCCCCTTCACCTGCACCATACAAAAGACAATACTCTGGCCCATTACAAAAATGCAACCGTTGCCAATACCACCACTTTCCTGATCATCCCTGCCAACATTGCACCGGCTGTGGTCGCGCAGGTCATACTGTTCAAACCTGTCGCATACCTCAGCGAACGAACCGCCACCAGCCTTCAACCCAAACCCACCAACAAATAATGGGTCAAGCCCAACAACCCCTACTATTACCACCTACCCAACATTTAGCCCAATCATACTACCAACCCAACTATCCCATGGTACAACCTATGCGGGCTTGCTACAATTGTGGAGACCCAAGCCACTTTAGAAACACTTGTCCAAGGTTGGTGAACATTATTCATGCTCAAGCCCAAGCCAATCCGGTGAATCAAGCTAACCAAGCTCCTCCACCTGCAAGAGGAAGAGCTTTCAACATCAACGCTAATCAGGCTAGAGCTGACAACAATGTGGTTAACGGTACGTTCCTTATCAATGGTAGTTATGCATCCATGTTGTTTGATACTGGCGCGGATAAAAGTTTTGTGTCTTTAGAGTTTGAACCCATCCTAAACCAAAATCGTGATAAGCTCATGGAATGCATAACAGTAGAAGTTGCTGACGGGAAACCGGTCTCATTAAACTCTATTATACGCAACTGTACTCTCACCTTAAACGACTATGATTTTCCAGTTGACCTTATTCCTATGAAGTTGGGAAGCTTTGATATTATAATTGGTATGGACTGGCTCAGCCAACATCAGGCTGAAGTTGTATGCCGCGAGAAGTTTATACGCATTCCTCTTCCAAACGGTCAAACTCTACGAATCTTTGGAGAAACTCCATAGAAAGGGCTCAGATTAATGTCCTGACTTCAAGCTCAAAAATATCTTCGCAAGAATTATGTCGCATTTTTAACTCATGTCGTCAAAAAGGGAACCATGGAGAAGAAACTCGAAGACATCCCAGTAGTAAAAGATTTCCCGCAAGTTTTTCCTGACGACATTTCAGGACTTCCTCCAATAAGAGAAGTCGAATTCCGTATTGATCTTATACCTGGTGCTACACCAGTTGCAAAGTCTCCTTATATGTTAGCCCCCTCTGAAATGCAAGAGCTAGCCAGTCAATTGCAGGAGTTGACTGACAAAGGATTCATACGTCCTAGCTCCTCGCCTTGGGGTGCACCTGTCCTTTTTGTGAAGAAGAAAGATGGATCGTTTCGCATGTGCATCGACTACAGAGAACTCAACAAGTTAACAATCAAGAATCGTTATCCATTACCTCGCATTGATGATCTTCTTGACCAACTTCAAGGCGCCAGCTGTTTTTCAAAAATCGACCTTCGATCTGGTTATCATCAACTTAGAGTACATGAAGAAGACGTCCCAAAGACCGCTTTCCGAACTCGTTATGGTCATTATGAATTCACGGTCATGCCATTTGGTTTAACTAACGCTCCAGCTGTTTTCATGGATCTAATGAACAGAGTCTGCAAACCCTATCTCGATCGTTTTGTTATAGTCTTCATCGACGACATCCTCATTTATTCAAAGTCTAAGTCTGATCATGAGCGACATCTTCGACTCATCCTTACACTTCTAGAGAATGAAAAGCTTTACGCCAAATTCTCCAAATGCGAATTCTGGTTAAAAGAGGTACAATTCCTTGGACATGTAGTCAATGACAAGGGAATACATGTCGACCCCTCAAAGATCAAAGCGGTACAAGAATGGCAAGCGCCACGCACACCAACTGAAGTTAGATCTTTCCTTGGCTTGGCTGGTTATTATCGTCGTTTCATTTCAAACTTCTCTCGCATTGCTGTACCACTCACGGCTTTAACTCATAAGGGAAAATCTTTCATATGGGGACCCAAACAAGAAGAAGCCTTCCAAACCCTTAAACAAAAACTCTGTGATGCACCAATCCTCACTCTGCCTGAAGGTTGTGATGACTTCGTGGTTTATTGCGACGCGTCAGGGCAAGGACTAGGCTGTGTTCTAATGCAAAGAGGAAAGGTTATAGCTTATGCTTCGAGACAACTCAAGACTCATGAGAAGAACTACACCACCTATGACCTAGAACTTGGAGCCGTTGTGTTCGCTCTTAAGATATGGAGACATTATCTCTACGGTACTAAGTGTGAAATATACACTGACCACAAGAGTCTTCAACATATCTTCAATCAAAAGGAGTTAAACATGAGGCAACGAAGATGGGTCGAACTTCTAAATGACTACGACTGTGAAATTCGGTACCACCCTGGCAAAGCAAATGTGGTGGCTGATGCACTCAGTCGAAAGGGTTATGCGAACTCCATTCGTCTTCTATGTTCGCAAATCATAACTGACATTAAAGATCAAATTCGAGAAGCCCAACATGTTTCAGTAACGGAAGATGATATACGAAAGGAGCTGTCCTGTGGAGCTGAGCTTAAAATTGAAACTAAATCTGACGGTATTCTGTACTATCTAGATCGCATATGGATTCCTGACCACAACAACCTTCGTGAAATTCTTATGAATGAGGCTCACAAAACACGATACTCTATACACCCAGGAGCCGATAAGATGTATCAAGACCTTCGATACACCTATTGGTGGCCTGGAATGAAAAAGGATATTGTTGTTTTTGTTTCCAAGTGCCTTACATGTTCCAAGGTGAAACCTGAACACCAAAGACCCTCAGGACTTCTGGTCCAACCTGAAATACCTATATGGAAGTGGGAAAACATAACCATGGACTTCATTACCGGGTTACCTCGCACTTCTGGTGGGTATGACACTATATGGGTAATCATTGACCGACTTACAAAATCAGCTCACTTTATTCCTATCTGTGAAGATTTCAAGAACGAAAAGCTAGCTCGTATTTATATCAGCGAAATCGTAAGCCGACATGGTGTACCGTTAAGCATTATTTCAGATCGTGATGGTCGTTTCACTTCACGAACATGGCAAGCAGTACAAGCCGCTTTGGGTACGCGATTAGATCTCAGTACCGCTTATCATCCTCAAACTGATGGATAATCTGAACGCATCATTCAAACTCTTGAAGATATGCTTCGAGCATGTGTCATAGACTTCAAGGGAAATTGGGACGCTCATCTACCATTAGTTGAATTTTCGTACAACAACAGCTATCATTCAAGCATCGGCATGTCACCTTTTGAAGCTTTATATGGTCGTAAGTGCCGATCTCCAGTTTGTTGGCACGAAATTGGGGGAAGCTCAAATCACTGGTCCAGAATTGATTCAAGAAACCACAGACAAGATCCATCAAATTCGAAACAATCTTCTAGCGTCTCAAAGTCGTCAAAAGAGTTATGCAGATAAACGACGGAAGCCTTTGGAGTTTAACATTGGTGATCATGTACTTTTAAAAGTATCACCGTGGAAGGGAGTAGTTCGTTTTGGTCAAAAAGGCAAGCTAGCACCACGCTACGTAGGACCTTTCAAGATACTCGAAAGAGTAGGACCTGTAGCATACAAGCTTGATCTACCAGAAGAACTCAACAGGATTCATCCCACATTCCACGTATCAAACTTGAAGAAGTGCCTCGCTGATGAGAACCTCCATATTCCTCTGGAAGATATTCAGATTGATGAATCTATGCATTTTATTGAAAGACCAGTAGAGATCATGGACTTCGGAGAAAAACGTCTTCGACGAAGTCGCATTCCAATTGTTAGGGTACGCTGGGAGTCGAAACGGGGACCTGAGTTTACTTGGGAATGTGAAGACTCAATGCGCGAAAAATACCCGCATCTTTTTCCTACTACTACTACTTAAATTTCGGGATGAAATTCCTAAAAGTAGGGGATACTGTAACATTTGTCAAAAACGGGTTTTCCAAACCCGCTCCGTTTGTAATCGAATATCAAGTTATAAATGTTTCGTTGCGTATTTATGTCCATTTTAATTTTTAATGATGCATAATTAATAAACAATCTAGAATATAAAAGTTATAATTGATAAAAAGTAAAAATAAAATAATTAAAAAGAAAATTTGGCTGCCGGGACTCGAACCAGGGTCAGCCGGGTTTAAACTCAAAGCCTTATCACACACACATATAACCACTCCGCCACTTGTTGTTTTCTGTAAATACTAGGAAACAATTAAATTTTATGGGCTATCATAAATTAATCCGGTTACGCCAACTGTAACCGAAATCGGTCACCAAACGTCCAAAGACGTTTGATTGATCGCGGTTTACTGAGTTTAACCGATACACCGACACCTCCAATCAATTTTGCTTTGAATGAACTTGAATTCAAGAGTGGATCGGTTTTAATAACCGAAAACTTTCAATTCCTGAATTACTTCAATCATAGACCCCTTTCGCGACTCAAACACATCTGCAGACCTTCGAATTTCACTTTCGTAATACTTTTAGTTCGCCGGAGAAGCTAATTGAACTCGCCGGACTTTCGCCGGAAAACCGTGTTTTCCATCAAATTAGTAAGTCTCTCAATTCTTTCGTTGTCTATCAATTGTTAAGCTATTGCTAACTCAAACCCTTCAATCGGAATCAATTTCAGACGTCGATATCGGATAACTCACTCTCGCCGGAAAACTTCTGAAAATCCTTATCTTCAGCTGTAAAACGGTATAGACATTCAAACCTTCTGATAACTCTTGTTTAATACTTCAATTCCTCACTTAGCTAATCAAAACTGTTAATTTATTCGTTCAGTCGAAATCCGTAAAAACAGAGCCGACGACTTGCCGGAATTCTGAGATAAATCGTTCTCTGGTATGTTTACTTCTAAAAATCGTCTCTGCCATTTCATATTAGTCTGTTGAATGTTTGTCAATCGAATTAAACAAGAAACAATAGAGAAATCGTAAACTGTAATTCGGTAACGAAGAAGACGAAGTAGGTTGATTATAAGTTTATTATAATTTGGATATTATCTCGGGTAAGACACACAGTCCAGCGGTGGACTGTGTGCACATACATATCACACGTCGCGAGTTCGATCCTTGATACACAAACACCCTCTGTAATTAAAATGTTCTTTTTCTAAATGAACCGGATCCTTTTCGCAATTAGATGTTAAATATAATAAAAATCTATATATTAACCAAGTTAGACACACAGTCCAGCGGTGGACTGTGTGTAACGTTAAAGCAAAGGTCCCGGGTTCGAGACCTGTTGACGGCACCGGTTCGATGATTTAAAACATTTTTGAAAATAAAAGAATTTTGAATAAACTGAGTTAGTATATAAATATAATCAAAAACAGAATTATTTCGGGTTAGACACGTAGCTCAGTTGGTAGAGCTGCGTGCACGCGAACGGGAGGTCTCGGGTTCGAGTTCTGCCCAGCGCATACATGTGCACAATAGAACCGGTCAAACAGTCAAACGGTCAACGGTCAACGCAAAAGTCAACATATTTTTATATTTTTATTTATTTAATTTAATTTAAAAATCAATTAAAAATACTTAAAAATAATGTTTTTAAAGATAGGAAATAGCCTCAAACTCACAAAAATATATCTAAAAATCCTATTAAAATTATTAATAAAATCCACTCAATTACTATACTTTCCGTTATAATTTAGGTTAGTTAATCCTCATTGTTCAATTCTTCCAACTCGTGCGCATGTCATCATCTCCAACCGAACGCACCCAATGTGAGTGAATCTCTACAAAATTCCCCGTTTTAATCACGTTTTTGGGTGTATCATGTGTCTTACCATTTATTATATTTAAATCATTGTGCATACATCATATCATGAACAAATGTGTATTCAGCTTGTTTCAACTGTTGTGTGGTTATTGTTTAGATTTAATTTATTATTTCAAGTACATGCAATTTCATAGGCCGCCGCTCCCCATTACATTATGAGCATTGAGCAGTTCCCCATTACATTATGAGCGTGAACCTGGCGTTGCCAACATACGATCGGCTCTGTTTGATTGAGCCTTGATCGCACAGACATTTATCATTTTCAGTACATGCAATACGATCGGCTCCGTTTGATTGAGCCTTGATCGCACAGACATTTATCATTTTCAGTACATATATTTATCATAGGCCGTCCGTTCCCCATTTTTGTTATTGTATGTTATTGTATGTTATAGTTTGTGGTTGTTATTGCTACTGTTTGATTATTTACATTTGCTCACTTATGACTATTGCATAATTTTTCCTTGATAAAAATAACAAGAAATCAATAATAAATGTTTATCTAATAAGGTTCACTCGCCAACATATGTTGACCCAAAAACCCCCATTTTTACACATGATACAGGTGAACCAGCTGCAGCAAGAAACACATAGGATTGGCTTAGAAGAATAAACTGGTTTAGAGCTTGGATTGTTTTAGTTGGTTATTTTCTTTGTATTTGTATGGACATGTTTGGATTATTGAGAATGTAATTTTGACTTTAATAAATATGAAACATATTAGTAAATATCATGAGCTTTGGTGATAACCCAATTATGCCCCGACTCTTATTCCGCTGCGGGTTGGGGTGTGATAATCTTGAACCTTGATGATCATGGATGATGGTTAGGGTTTTGGTGGATGATGATATTGGAAAGGTTATGTAGAGGACGATGATGTGGAATGGATGATGATGGTGGTAGTGGTGGATTAGGGTTATGATTTAGGTTGATGACGATGGACGATTGTGATGATCAGGTAGGTTAGCGATGGTGTGTGTGAGGTATCTTGGCTCCAAGAATGATAGAATAATTCAAAAGTTCATAACTCCTTTTGTCATCAACAAAAATTGGTGAAAAAACTCGTTCAAAACACAAAAATTGCGAAACTCAGCGTTGTGGATCAGGAGGTGGCGTCGCCGACGGCCCAAAAGGGTTTCGGCAATGCAGCGTGTAAAATTTATTTTCTAGCGACGCATTGTCCTATTGTCTAGGCCACTTTCTGACAACGGAGGGCGTAGCTGACGGCCCATGAGGGCGTCGGCGACGTGACATGTAACTTCACTTTTGTGTTTTGTTCATTTCGTGTACCCGGTTGATCCCAATCGCTCCCGATGCTCTGTAAAGCTCCCGAATAGCTCCTTAAACTCTATTAGACCTGCAAAACACAATTCTAATCAAAGTAGGCCATTCGAAACCAAAGTTCACGTAAAAACACAAACTTAATACGATTAATCAATGGGTTTTCAACCACGTATCAACCAACACATGACTCTACCCATTTTTCACAATTGATTTGGGTAGATTCAAGCTCCTTTTTGAAACTTTGATTTTTTTCTATCATTGTTTGGAGCTAGTCTCTAGTAATCGATGCTTCATGTTTTAAACTGCTCATTTCTTAGTCCCTTTCAGCTAGTCTGGTTTTAAAATCTCTTTTTAGTTTTCAAGTACAATTTTACTAACTTAGACCTTTTCCCTATGGTTTTTGTTGACCTATTTGATGTTTGCAAATGCAATCATGCATTTGTCTGAACATAATTCTTTAAAAATATGAGAGGATACCTTGGCAGCAGCTTCTTCTACACAATCATTTGCAAAATCAGAGTTTTGGGATGATCTTCTTCCATCCTTTCTACATGGCCTTCTCCAAAACAATTGTTTGCTTTAGGCTTCCTGCATTTTCACCAATAGAGTCTTCATCAACAGTCTTTTCCTTCTCTTAATCACCTTCTTCTGAAATACATTCAAGTGTCATAAAACAGAAAATCAAAGGTTCATCATTTCTTTTGCCATAAGAGCAAAATTATCATCGGCTAAGTTTTCAATTAAGCTACTCCATTCAACAAAGCCCTAAGTGAAAAACCTTTGATGTTTGGCCTTTGCAGGTGCATAAATAGGAGAAACTAGAGGTGCTTGAATTTGTGCAACAAGCACTTGAACATATTAGACCTGAAAAACAGGTGTTGTTTGAACATATTGCAGAAGAACAGGGTTCATGCTTTGTGCAAAATGGGCAGTGTTTTGTACACTTGGTCTAGAGGTATTTTGATATTTTGATAAAAACAATTGTTGTTTGTTTGATTGAGGTCTTTGGTTTGGATATTAGATCATTGGTGCAGAGTTATTTGCTTCACTCCTACACTATCTAAAAAATGACCTAATCTGTAACATTTAAACCACTTTATCTTTGATTTATCCAACCCTACCCCTGACCTGCCATTTAACCCTGGATATTTCCTACTAGTCCTTTTATAAAACTTGTGTACTCTAAGACTAAGTAGTGCCACTTGGTGCAAAATATCCATCTCCTCAAGGTTAGTAGGATCAATTTGCTTTAGATCATCGAGAACAAATGATAGATTATCTGGCAAACTTTTCAGAAAGCTCTTGGTACTCATCTTAACCTTAGTACAGCCTTTCACCCTCAATCTGACGGTCAAACTAAGCGAACTATCCAAACGCTTGAGGATATGCTTCGTTCTTGCGTAATCGATTTTGGTGGCAACTTGGATATACACTTGCCTTTGATTGAATTCTCATACAATAACAGCTATCACGCTAGTATTCAAATGGCACCATTTGAAGCACTGTATGGACGTAAATGCCGATCGCCTATCTGTTGGCACGAGATCGTTGAAGCTCACATCATTGGTCCCGAACTTATACATGAGACGACGGACAAGATCTTGCAAATTCGTGATAACCTTCTCAAGGCTCAAAGTCGACAACAGAGTTACGATGATAAGAGATGTAAGCCCTTGGAATTTAATGTGGGTGATCATGTACTTTTCAAGTTATCCCCTTGGAAGGGCGTAGTTCGATTTTGTAAGAAAGGTAAACTCACTCCTCGCTTCGTAGGTCCTTTAAAATTCTAGACAGGATTGGCAAGGTCGCGTATCGACTGGACCTACCTCAAGAACTCAAAAATGTTCATCCAACGTTTCACGTCTCAAACTTGAAAAAGTGTCTAGAGAAGAAGGACTTCAAGTTCCACTTGGTGATCTTCAGATCAATGAATCCCTACACTTTGTTGAAAAACCGGTCAAAATCATGGATCGAGGAACCAAGCAACTCAGGTGCAGTCGCATTCCCATAGTCAAAGTTCGATGGAAAGGCAAACGCGGTGCTGGATTCACTTAGGAACTCAAGAGTGAAATGAAGACCAAGCATCCACATCTTTTCGTTGAGTCTTCCTCTTGAAAGAATTTCGGGATGGAATTCCCTAAAGTAGGGGAAACTGTAATGCCTCGCATTCTTGTACTTACCTCATTTTTAAGTATAATCGTATTTCTATTTATTGAAACTTGTATTTGTGTCTTATTCGTGTTCCTTTCCAACTTTGTAATCCGAGATGTTGATCATAATGAAATGCTTATTTTACCTATACTTGTTATACTTGCAATTAATCATTCGAATACATACTTGCATGCAGATCTATCATACGTGTAATACTTATACTTTACAACTTTATGCTTAGAATACCTAAAACCTGGTAAAATACGAAAACATAGCCCAAAAATCACACTGTTTTGCGATCTGGATCACTTCGCACAAAGTGGCAACCACCTCGCACGAAACGGCCAAAAGCCTCCTAGGTAACCAAACCCAACCACCTGCCCAAAACTAAGTCCAGCAGCCAGCAAACAATTGTCACGCTTGTTACAATTGTGGCGACCCAAACCACCTTAGCCACGTTTGCCCTCAACGCAACTAGGCTCAGCAACAAGCTCCTCGTGGACGAGGTTTTGTCATCACTACTTCCCAAGCCCAGAACAGCAACGACGTCATCAACGGTACGTTCCTAGTAAACAATGTTTATGCTTCACGCTTATTTGATACTAGCGCGGATAAAAGTTTTGTATTGCTGAATTTGAACAAATGCTTAACTGTAGACGCTCTAAGTTGCCAAAATCGTTTAGTGTTGAAGTTTGCTAATGGTAAATCAGTCATCGTCGATTCCATTCTTACTAATTATACTCTTGATTTTAACGATCACAAGTTTTCAATCGACCTCATACCTATGCAAAAGGGTAGCTTCGATGTCATCATAATCATGGACTGGCTTCGTAAGGTCCATGCAGAAGTTGTTTGTTCGGAGAAATTCATTCGTATCCCTCTTCCATTCGGTGATTCATTGCATGTCTATGGCAAAAAAACCTTGTAAAGGTCTCAAACTCATGTTGTGTACTCAAGCGAACAAGTACTTACGCAAAGAGTACTTTGCCTTTCTTGCCCACATTGTGGAAAAGAAGGATAAAGGAAAAAGCATGAGTGACGTTCCTGTTGTTCACGATTTTTCCAACGTTTTTCCTAAAGATCTACCTTGTCCTCCTCCTCATTCTGTTGATTTTCGTATTGACCTCATTCCTGGAGCAACTCCTGTTGCTAAAGCTCCTTACCGTCTCACACCATCAGAAATGCAAGAGCTGTCAAGCCAACTTCAAGAATTACTAGATAAAGGCTTTATATGCCTTAGTACTTCCCCATTGGGCGCTCCTGTCCTCTTTGTCAAGAAGAAGGATGGATCATTTCGCATGTGCATCGATTATCACGAACTTAACAAACTCACCATTAAGAATCGCTACACTCTTCCTCGTATTGATGACCTCTTCAATCAACTTCAAGGCGCAACGTGCTTTTCAAAAATCGATCTCCGTCCTGGCTATCATCAGCTTCAAGTCCTCGAAGAGGATATTCCCAAAACCATCTTTCGTACTAGATACGGTCATTACGAATTTGTGGTTGTGCCTTTCGGATTAACCAATGCACCTGAGGTTTTCATGGATTTGATGAACCGTGTGTGTAAACCATACTTGAACCATTTCATGATCGTTTTCATAGACAATATCCTCATCTACTCCAAGCCACAAGACAAGCACGAGCGACACTTGCACCTAATCTTCGAACTCTTACGTGGTCAACAGTTGTACGCAAAATTCTCCAAGTGTGAATTTTGGCTATCAGAAGTTCAATTTCTCGAACACGTTGTGAACGAGAAAGGCATACACGTAGACCCTGCTAAGATTGAAGTTGTCAAGAATTGGATTGCACCTAAATCCCATCTGAAATTCGTTCTTTCCTTATATTGGCGGGTTACTATCGCCGATTCGTTTCTAACTTCTCAAAGATTGTTGTTCCCTTCACTTCCTTGAATCAAAAAGATAAACCTTTTGTTTGGGGATTTGAACAAGAGGAGTCTTTCCAAACACTCAAGGACATGCTATGCAATGCTCCTATCCTAACTCTTCCTGATGGAAATGACGACTTCGTCGTATATTACGATGCATCTAACCAAGGTCTTGGTTGTGTCCTCATGTAACGAGACAAGGTTATCGCGTACGCTTCAAGGCAACTCAAAATTCATGAGAAGAACTACACTACTCACGACCTTGAACTTGGTGCAGTTGTTTTTGCATTAAAGATTTGGCGACACTACCTTTATGGTACCAAGTATGTGGTCTTCACCGACCATAAGAGCCTTCAAAACATCTTTAACCAAAAAGAGCTCAACACGCTTCAATGTCGATGGGTGGAATTTCTCAACGACTATGACTGTGAGATTCGCTACCATCCTAGTAAGGCGAATGTAGTGGTCGACGCTCTTAGTCGTAAAACTCATGTGAAGAGTGTTCGTTGTTTCTAAATCCTAAGTGACCTTTGCGAATGCATTTGTGAAACGCAATACTCGTCTGTTAACAAGAATAACATGTACAACGAGATGAGGTGTGGCGCTGAAGATCAACTTGTGTCTAAATCCGATGGTATTCTGTATTATCTCGACCATGTCTGGATCCCAATCGTGACAACCTTCGTGACTTCTTGATGAAAGAAGCTCACAAATCCCGATATTCCATTCATCCTGGCACTGACAAGATGTACCAAGACCTTCGTATGTCTTATTGATGGCCTGGAATGAAGAAGGATATCGTTGTTTATGTTTCGAAATGCCTTACTTGTTCTAAGGTAAAGGATGAGCATCAACATCGCTCTGGCTTACTCGAACAACCAGAAGTTCCAGTCTGGAAATGGGAGAGTATAACAATGGATTTTATCACCATACTCCCTCGTACTTCTTTTGGTCATGACAGGATTTGGGTAATAACTGATTGTTTGACCAAATACGTTCATTTCCTCCCCATTCATGAAGACTACAAAGTCGAGAAATTGGCTCGTATCTACACGGATGAAGTCATTTGTCGTATGGTATTCCCATTGACATCATTTTGGACTGCGACGGTCGTTTCATTCGCGTCTCTGGCAAACTTTTCAGAAAGCTCTTGGTACTCATCTTAACCTTAGTACAACCTTTCACCCTCAATCCAACGGTCAAACTGAGCGAACTATCCAAACTCTTGAGGATATGTTTCGTTCTTGCGTAATCAATTTTGGTGGCAACTAAGATATACACTTGCCTTTGGTTGAATTCTCGTACAATAGAAGTTATCACGCTAGTATTCAAATAGCACCATTTGAAACACTGTATGGACGTAAATGCCGATTGCCTAGCTGTTGGCACGAGATCATTGAAGCTCAAATCATTGGTCCCGAACTTATACATGAGACGACGTACAAGATCCTGCAAGTTCGTGATAACCTTCTCAAGGCTCAAAGTCGACAACAGAGTTACGCTGATATAAGACGTAAGCCCTTGGAATTTAATGTGGGTGATCATGTACTTCTCAAGGTATCCCCTTGGAAGGGCGTAGTTCGATTTGGTAAGAAAGGTAAACTCGCTCCTCGCTTTGTAGGTCCTTTCAAAATTCTAGAAAGGATTGGCAAGGTCGTGTAGGACCTACCTCAAGAACGCAGCAACGTTCATCCAACGTTTCACGTCTCAAACATGAAAAAGTGTCTAGCAGAAGAAGGACTTCAAGTTCCACTTGGTGATCTTCAGCAGAAGAAGGACTTCAAGTTCCACTTGGTGATCTTCATATCAATGAATCCCTACACTTTATGGAAAAACCAGTCGAAATCATGGACTGAGGAACCAAGCAACTTAGGCGCAGTCGCATTCCTATAATCAAAGTTCGATGGAAAGGCAAACGTGGCGCTGATTCACTTTGGAACTCAAGAATGAAATGAAGACCAAGCATCTGCATCTTTTCGTTGAGTCTTCCTCTTGAAAGAATTTCAGGACGAAATTCCCTAAAGTAGGGGAAACTGTAACGCCTCGCATTCTTGTACTTACCTCATTTAGAAAGTATAATCGTATTTCTATTTATTGAAACTTGTATTTGTGTCTTATTCGTGTTCCTTTCCAACTTTGATGCTGATCATAATGAAATACTTATTTTACCTATACTTGTTATACTTGCAATCAATCATTCGAATACATAGTTGCATGCAGATCTATCGTACCTACACTACTTATACGTTACAACTTTATGCTTAGAATACCTAAAAAACGGCTAAAATACGAAAACATAGCCCAAAAATCAAACTTTTGTGCGATCTGGATCACTTCGCACGAAATGGCAACCACCTCGCACGAAATGGTCAGCCACTTCGCACGAAGTGCACCTCGCACGAACTGACCCTAACTTGCACGAATTGAACATGAACTCTATAAATACAGACGCAAGTCACCACTTCCAATTTTTCAAATATTCTCACTTCTACTCTCAAACTTACGGATTCATAAGTAGAATACTCTCGGATCGTTTTAAGTTAGTTCAGCTCACTAATGCTTGTCGATTTCTTCTACTTCTTTTACTTTTATTCTTTTTCTTTTGTACCAAGTGTAGAGGTTGACTAAGTTCATCATCCTCACTAGGATTTGACTTATGTTTCAGCAAATGTGAGAATGTTGGGAGCCTTGGCTACCCGAATTAAGTTCCACACCTCACTTAAACATTTTGTATCTTTACTTCCTATACATTCATGACCAACCGGGTTTATCAACTATGTTGATGAACTTTGAGCTTTGGTGAATCATATAACGAGGTATTCATACCTCCTAAACTCCTCATTCACGGAAAAAAGTGTCGAAATAGGCGTTAAACGAGCTAAAACATTCCAGAACTGTCATTTCGCACGAAGTGAACAGTCACTTCGTACGAAGTGGTCAGCCCACTTCGCACGATGTGGAGTTTTCCATGTTTCCTTACCATATTCTCTGACTCCGAATCCACATCTTTCGTTAAGCACATTCTATTCACCTCTGTTTTCCCATTGTAGGTAACTTCGGTGTTAATCACCTCAATAACCCAACTCAGTAGATCCCGGATTACTAGGAAGCTTGCAAAATTGTGAGCATACTCGACTCCCCTCTTTACCTTTACACTTTGGGGTGCAACATATATGATTATACAAAATCACTGAAATCACAATACTTTATGCACAAATCACAAACAAACATCCGTTTATACATGCTTAATACGAACGCATGCAAATTTCTATGCTAGAATCGAATGCTTTATACTACGTCATTAACTGTGTATAAGCCTCCCTTAACATGTATACCACTATAGGAATAACGCACCACTCGTATTTGTGAGGTCATGTTAAGTAAACAAAACGGTCTAGTCATGGCTATGATTAGATTACGCTAGCGGTAAACTTTAGGTTGACATGTATAGACGCATTGCTAGTATTGTATGTTTGCTTAGTAAACGGTTATGCCATGTGGATTGTTTCAACTTTTGTTATTCTAGTATTCAAACTAGTATGCTCGCCAATGTCTAGTGTATTAAACTATACTTTAATATATGTTGCATGTTGATGATGATGATGATGATTAAAACAATGCATGGAATCTAGTAGGATGAACTAGAAACCTACTTTTAACTCAGGTTTATGATGTACTTGTACTTTAATTTCGTTTTTGTATTTTGACCTTCAAATGTTGTAATTTGCTTCTGAATATTTGTACTTGAATCTTAGTAATGAAATGAAATATCGTTCCTTTAATTACTTGTCATAATTTAGCGTTATGAAGTCTCGAGCAATCTAATTACGTCCGCCCCAATGATTCCGCCATCGGTTGGGGTGTGACAATCAGAACTATGGTTGTCATCATTTGCTGTGAAAGCAAAATTTAAGGAATATTGTTCAGAGTTGATCCCAGTTGATATATCAATATAATGATCATAACTCTGGTCATTTGATATTCTTGATGATGATCCTTCTTGACTCAGAAGTACTGTGTTGCCGAAAACATAATCATTAGACATTTTTCCAATTTCCTTGAGCTTCTTTTTTTGGACAAGCTCTTTTTCAAATGTGAAGAGCTTTTCATGAAGCTGAGTCAAGGTCATAACTTTAAGATCGAGAGGTTGTTCTCATCACAATTGCTATTGTATCCGCCTTTTCAGGTCGTGATCTCAAAAATGTGTTACTTAAAGTTGATTTTGAAAATCTTTGTTTACCAACTTAAACTTATTAGATAGGAAAATCTTTCAAACTATTAAGTAAGGATTTCTCCCTTAACATGTGTGAAAGTCTCATATTGTTGGTTTAGAATTTCTCGAGTGTTCTTAATCACATCCTATGTTCCACCAAATTGTTCCTTCAATGCATCCCACAACTCTTTAGCACTATTACAATGTAACAGGCTGGCGTAGATTTCGTTTGGTAGAGCCATTGCCACAATGTTGAAGGCCTTTGGATATATCTCAAGATTTTGGAAATCTTGCTATGACTAATTTTCCGGTTTCTTTGGTTCCTGAACACTCGGATTTTCAGCACTAGGTACCATTGGAACGTGTGGTCTGAATATAACAGACTTCCAACATCTTGTGTTCTATTGAGCTAGCACATGTGTAATCCGACGTTGCAAGATATTGTATTCAGATTTGACAAGCATTGGAGGCTTGTTGCTGAAACTGGTGAATTGGGGATCATGATTTTTTTGTGCCATTCCTTTTGATCTTTTGCGAAAATAGAGTATATACTTTTTTTTTTGAATTTTACACTTTAAACTCTGATTTCAGATACACCGAACAGATTGGATACTTTGTAAGCTGATCTTTGTATAGTAAACTGATTGTGAAATCAAGTTTAACGTGACCAAGCTCTGATACCAATTGTTAGGATCTGAGTATAACTTATATGCTTTATATGAACAAATATGGATGTAGTTTCTTAGATGAACAAATATGAATGTAATTTCAAAGTATAAATGAAAATGCGGAATTATATGAGCATATAAGATCGGAAAATTAATTCGAAACTGATTTACGTTAATAATAAAAGGATTACGTATTACAGTAATAATTGTACAAACCTCCCCTTCAATCTGATCACACACTATATTGTTCGTACAAAAGGAATGATTAGTAATGAAAATAGATCTCTAACACATCAGATCTATTTATATAAGTACGAAAGGTCTGTCTGCAATCAGCTGACGTCACCTTGATAGTGACATTTAACAATCCTAACAGAAAATATTCCTTAGATGTTAGCAAACATCTGTGGAAATCTATCATCTGATCTATTACATAAAACAATTGTTCTAAGCTAACACTGTTACATTGACTAAACCGTTGTTTTTCAAATCGCTGTTGACTTATATCAAACACCTGTTTGGCCATAACAGATGTTTGGTCTTCATGATCAGTGTTTGTCATCAACAGGGCTTTGACCATCAAATAGAGGTTTCTTTTTCTTCATCAGATGTTCCATGCCTTCAGACAGATCTTTGATGTCTTCAACAGATGTTTTGATTAGTATTCAAGATTAATTATCTTTGAGAGGAGAATGTATCACTATTTGTTTATTTCTTTATCATAAAGTCAAGTTTTGACTTGAAATCATATGTTCTTATTTAGGTATAATAATAATCTTAAAATTTAAAAAGTTTTTTTTTATTTCCTTCAATGATCATACATTTTTTTGGCTTCGTCGGTTACAAAGCAAGGGAAAAAGGATGAAAGCTATTCAATAACCTTAATTTCAAGTAATAAAAAATGAATGTTATTATGGTGTATATAGAAAAATATTCATCATTCAATTTAATATTCGTGTAGAAAGATAAATGATTGTAAATATTTAAGTTTTGTTAGAATTTGGAATATAGGATATAGGTATAAAAAAATAAGAATATGTTAAATGTTAAATATTTATATTCGATTTCAAACTATTATCTTTTAAAAGGGACGCTACATTAATGATTTTATTTCGTTACTCGAAAATATGTCTCCATACCATTGCGCCATCTGTAACTAATAGAATCATTAATTTGTTTGTAAACATGTGTACACCATAATCCACCAACCTTGAAACGTCACCGTTTTGACTGACTTTGATTGTAAAACGTGAATCTAAAAGTATAAAACAAAACCATAGGCTAGAATTCCGTCCATGGTTTTCCCGAATTATCAATTCTAAACATACTATCTTCTTTGTAGCCCTCAATTTCACGATACTAGCAAATCTATCATATTTTAATGAGATTATGAAAACTACCATTATTCAACTATTACTAGAAAATCTATCATATTTAAATGAAATTATGAAAACTACCATTATTAAACTATTATTTATCCCCAATTATAAAAAACGGAACGGCCTTTTCTAGTTATAAAAAATTATTTGAGATATTTTTCAGTCTTAAATTTCCAACATACAGTTATCTTAGTCCTCATATTAATCTTGCAGTAAATATACTATATTTACTGAATTTGTTTTGGTCTATAATTTTATTTATTTATTTATTTATATAAGATGCAACACAATTAGAAAACTAGATAAATATTTTGAGTAACAAAGTGTGCTTAAACTAATAATTTTGTTTTACGTGTTATGTAGTATATTATATTAGTTTTTATATGTCATTTTTGGAATCCAAAATTTGAGTGACATTGAGTTGATGAAACTTTTTAAAAGTGACTGCAATTAAAAAAAATTTGGATCGTCAATACCCATATTGCTACCCACTTTATCGATATGAAGCAACTAGGGTGTAAGTGAGACACTGTTAACTTAACAAATGAAGCAAGTATGGGTGTAAGTGAGACTTGTTTAATTTAAGTAGATGAACAACCAGGGGTGTAAGCGAGACTTGTTTAACTTCATAAATCTTGACATTAACTCGTTTCGTGTTTCAAATTTAAAGCTCAAGCTTGACTCATGTGTAACTTTTCAAACTCAATTTTGGCTCAGACTAAACTTGTTTATATTTCTATTCTAAATATATATATATATATATATATATATATATATTTATAATTATAACTTAATTTATATAATATAATATACAATAACATATAACAATATTTATCCTGCAATATACATTTTAAATTAAATTATATATTTATATAAATACGAGGCTTGTTTAGGATTATGAGCATAACCAAACTCATTATATGAAACCCGGACACCAAAGGGCATGTAACCTATCCATACCAAGGCGTAAAAGAAATGTGAACCTTCCCATGAGGTTTAGGGTTTAAGTTCTACTATAGACAAAGATGTATATTTAAAAGTAGAGGGTATCTGAGTTAGTTGATATAAAATAAAAAAGAAAAAGAAAAAAACTCAAACTTATTTTAAGCTCGAACAAATATGATTTCAAACTTTTAATTAGTTGATCTCAGATAATTCATAAGTAACTCAGATGATTTACCAGCTAAGTTGTCCAAACTATATGTATATAAAACTAAGAAAAATTAAACAGGTGTAAATGTTCATCGTACATGTTGTAATTATATTTGTTTTTGTCTTGTCATTTAACCGATTGGTTCGGCGGCGTGTTTTGTAATAACCTTTACCTTTTGGGTCGTAGGCGTTTGTTTTAATGAAGTTAATTTTCAAAAAAAAGTTAATTTAAAAAAAAATTAAGATTAAAGAGATAGTGAAATTCAACAAAAATGGAAAACGTAGGGACCTCAATGCAATAAAAGTAAACTACTTCCGTAACCATCCCTCGGGCATACAACACCGCCACCCCCACCCACCGGCGCCGCGGGAAAGCGTAATCAATCGTACTTCCGAAGTAATAAAATACAAAACCACAAAATGAAACATTTATTATTATTTAATCCTTAGCGTCTTTGATGACGAGCACCACACTCTTTTTCACTTTCATGGCGATTTAACCGACGCAACTCAGATTCTCTTTCAACTTCTGGGTATACTCTTAACCTTACTCCTCCTTTTCTTCAACTGATCTTCGTATTCCTTTGGGTTTTTTTTAATAATTCTAGCTTATTTTGTCTTTTAAGCACGTGTATTGATCCGTAAGTGTGTTAAATGTTGTTTGATTTGAAGAAGTGGTTGTAGTTATTGGAGGTTAGTTTGTTTGATTTGGTGGGTGTGATCTGTTGGAGAATGATTTGAGGTTGTTTGGCATTTAATTGATCATGTTTGACTTTTGTTGACCTGTTCTTAAATTTTATTTTGTTTATTTTGGTATTGGATTTGGGCATTTGTGATGATTTAGAAGTTAAAACATTCTTGAAATAATTATAATTCATTTTTTTAGAAACATGAATGGTATCATGTAGATTTGGGGATAGATAAGAACCTTTCGGGGCAACATAAGGCTCAGGCATTCTTGGGCTTGATGTATGCATTCTTACCCTGCATTTCTGCAAGAGGTTGTTTTCACGACTCGAACAAGTGACTTTAAGCTTGAGGTCCATGGCAGCAACGTTAAAGTTGCTCCAAGGTTTCTGTCCTGTAGATATCAAAACAAGTTTTTTTTTTATTTTGAGAAGTTTAATGTAGGGTGCAATGTTTCTTTTCATCAAAGTTTCAAGTTTTACTTACCTATTTGCTCATTGTCGTAACTATATTTACGCCATTGATCTTGATTGACAAGATCACAAGACTCTTCATTTGTAGGAGGATTTGTCAAAATAGGTCGGGTTTGGTAGGCCTATAAACATGTTTCGGTTAATATCTTAATACACATTGAAAACGAAATTTGGCCAACTTTCAACCCGTTTTCTTTTTAGCTAAATCTGTTATTTTGACCCATTAGGGGTAAACAACCATAACTCAAATCGACCCATTCGTAAGTAAAGTTTTCAAAATCGCGACCTCTACACTGTGTGTAATATTGAACATTAGCTAATGATTAAAGGTAGTTTCCAACTTCAAAATGGTAGGTTTACAAGTCGTAACTTGGTTGCAGGCTGATTTATGTATTGCATTATAATGTTAATTAACCTCTTTTTTTGTTGTGTTATACTTATATGCATTGATCTATAAAATCGAAACTTGACATATATTTAATGTTGTCTTGTTAGATGTCTCATCGTTCTAGTATCAATTGCAGGAACTTCTAAATGATCTAGTCCTATCATCTTTGATTAAAACAAAGAAAGATTTTTGGTTGGAATATGTCTATCCTAACAAAGTTGAGATGTATCACTGTGGATGTCACGGGGACTTTAATGGCTTACAAGGGAGAACTTGGTGATTATTATTGCATGGCTGCCAAATCAGCAGGGTTACCTTGCCCGGACTACAAACGAGTGCATGATGGATTTAAAATTGCGTACACAGAAATGGCAAAAAAACACCCGTGTTTCGGGCATGCAGAGAGAATTCCCAACATCATTTGGTGGAAAACTTGTGTTCGAAATTCTTTTGTGAAGGTAAGATTTGCCACTCTTACATTAACCATTGTCTTTTTCATGATAGTTTAAACTATGCATGAGTATTTGGATGTGTGTTTTTAAAGCAATTGTGCAACCTTTTTTGGAAACCGTGAAAACATGTTACCAGAAAACTCACGGGACACCATTAATACCCTGCTAACCAATGGGATTAGGTAAAACGCAGCTTGCGCTGTGGGGTGCAATATGTTTGTGCTATATGAATGCAATATTTTTATACCCACAATCATTCTGTTATGTTTGTCAGGCGGGATATGATTTTGATGAAGAGACATTTGAGAAAATATTCAGGCGCATATATTCCACGTTTGGTTCATCTGCGCCGTACACGGTGTTCGCAGATTCCCAACCGTTTCTACGATGGCTTCGTTCACAAGGTGTGACTGTTGGGATTGTTAGCAATGCGGAGTATAGGTATCGTGATGTGATTCTTCCGGCTTTGGGCTTACATGAGGTTAGTGATTTCTTTTGAAATGTAACACCTGGACACAAAAAAAATTAGTTTTCTTTTGATTTTAAAACCTATTAAACCTCTTAAATCATTTTTATTAGATTCTTATCATACAAATACATTTTATTCATAATTATATATGTATTGTCAATGTTCAAGAAAAAGATAAGACTGAAAGCATTCTTATGTTCACAACCATTTGCAACATAAGGTGCTTGATGTACAAGTTTAGTTTTATGTTCAACTACTATATATATGTTTGTATTTTTGTTGTAAATTTGTAATTTTAGAGATATAATATGGAAAATGAAAATTTTGAGTGTGTTCGTGTCAACTCGTGTCGTGTTTTGGTTATCCGCCTGCCACTTTGAAAAATTGGGTTCCCATTTTGGTATATCTAATACAATCTTAATGATAGCCCATTTGTTGACATTTTGAAACACAGGGATCTGAATGGGACTTCGGTGTTTTCTCGGGCCTTGAAGGTGTGGAGAAGCCCGACCCAAGAATCTACAAGATTGCTTTACAGAGGGCCGGAAATATAGCACCCAAAGAAGCTCTGCACATCGGTGATAGCATGCGCAAAGATTATGTACCAGCTAAGAGTATTGGGATGCATGCATTGCTATTGGATAGGTTCAAGACTCCTGACGCTGAGGATTGGAAGAAATCCGGTGCTACAGTGTTGCCGGACCTGGTGGCGGCTCGGGAATGGTTGACTTCAGACCGTCTGGCTGATTGATACGATGTTTACTATTTAGTAGTGCTTTATTAGAGGTGATGCTATTGTATTGCATGGGCCAATAGTTGATAAACTTTTATTAAGTCAGTTTAAGTCACTGTCCTTTGTACTCATTTATATTGAATCAGAGGAAGCCTTTTCAGCAAGTCATACTTGCAGTAATCAGTTCACACAACATATGGTTTGTGAGCGAGTCACGGTTTAAGTTATAATGTGACACAAATACATTGGCCGAGCTGGCCGTTACAATAGTTCAATGTTGAAGTATTAACAGTTCGAACCATTTTTCGTTGCTACTATAGTTTTAAGATAAAGAAATAGCTGGCTCTGTTTACATGGCTGGTTCTAAAAGTTCCAATCTTTAGATAGTTAAACCACTTTTTTGCCAAAACCAAGCCGCGACTCAACCCAAAACATTTAAATCTTAAACTGATCAAACCACCAAAGGTTGAATGGTTGTTTTGATGGTTTCCAATCTGTAGGCTGTTCAGCCACCACATTGCCAAAACCGAGCCATGGGCCCAATCATGTAAATCTCAAGCCTGTCAAAGTAGCCAAGTTACTTCATTTGGTCGGTTTTGATGGTTCCTTATGGCCGGTTTGAATCCTTTCATACGTCTTATTTTTCAGAATTGTTAATACATGTAACTGCATATTAAAAAAAATAAATGATAATGGTTATCGGATTTACATAGCGGAGCATTAAGTCTAACCACCAAACCTGCATATAACTGACCATAAACCAAATCATAAAAATTTAAACTGGCCGACTGGGCTAATTAGTTAGATCTGATGGTTCAGACCATCTTAACAGTTTATACCAATAATATCCTTGCAAACATCAAAGTGAGAACTTAAACATATGTTTTTGCCACCGACATTATAAATCAAGATCCAAACATGCAAATTTAACCATTATCCAAAACAAGTCCATAACTAACAAATCATAAACTCGAATCAAACCATATTCCGAATCGCTTAGGCCTCTGCAGGTGGCTGGGTCACACCATATTTGACCAGCATCTTGCTCAGATCATCAGGTGTGCAAACCTGATACTTCACCTTCCCAGAAGACGACAAAAAGATTTCAGCCAGTTCAAGCTTTTCAGAAGTAAGACTAGTACTGTCCATTGTCTTGCTAAGAACCTTAAGCGCCAATTGAACCGCCTCTTCTCGACTAATATCATCCTTATAATCCTGTTTCAGCATTGACTGAGCCGCCTGATTGTTAGCACCAACAGCTGCAGCCTTCCAGCCGCCATAGTTTCCACTCGGGTCACTCATGTAAAGCTGGAACCCGTAGTTTTTGTCCCAACCAGCGAATAAAAACGAGACACCGAAAGGGCGGAGCCCTCCAAACTGTGTGTAGCCTTGTTTGGTGTCGCAAAGGGACTGGACCAGTTGTTCAACCGGCATGGGTTCTTGGTAAGAGAAGGTGTAGCGTTGGGCTTGAACACGGGCTGTGTTGATGAGGATGTTGGCGTCTGACATTATGCCGGCTACTGCACAGGCTACGTGATCATCGATTTTGTACATTTTTTCGGTTGAGGTTGAGGTTTGAAGGAGCTTTGATGTGACTTTTTTCTCACCTACTAAAACTACGCCATCTTTTGAGAGGATTCCAATGGCGGACCCTGCGTTTCCGATGGCTTCCATTGCATATTCCACTTGGTAGAGACGACCTTCCGGGGAGAAGATTGTTGTTCGGCTGTCGTACCTTCTCGACATCTGTCGTTTAAGATTTTACACAAAAAAAGAACGTGTCAAAAGTTTTAGTAATTAAAAGAAACAATGCAAAAGCAAAACAAGTGTGATTGTGCAGCTTTAAGATAATTAAGAAAGAAAGTGGCTTTTCAAACATAACATTCAGGGCTTTAACTAAAAGTGGACGAACAAGCAGGTTGGGCAACCGGTTAAACTTTTTGTACAGAGTGGGTTGACCTAAAACACAGTTTTGTAAAAACAAGCATAGTATGTTTGGCAAAATTAGCTACAAAAGTCAGCTGTTAGTTCAGTAAAAAGTGTTCTGCAAAACTAGTTGAGTGCAAAATAACTTAAAAGAACACATACATAAATGCTTAACGGAATATCATGGAAAGATATTTGGGTATTTTTTTTGCTCTCAAAAGCTCAAAGCTTATTTCATAATGCTAATTTGAGTAACTTATATTTGCAGAGTGCAAAACTAAAGTTTTCTCATCAAAGCATAAGTTTTGTTAAAAGAGGTTCTTATTCAAAAACATAATATTCAGGGCTCCTAAAAGTTGAGAGCCAGCATGCTCGAATTGTGTCCAATATGAATTACAAGGATAATTTGTTCCAATAATAATAATATATAATTTCAATCATAGTTGTTAATGGCGAATAGTGACAAATAGCGATAAGGTACCTATATGCTACATAGCGAATAGCGATAAATAGCGGGAGCTATTTTATAGATAGCAATACAATAGAAAAAAATTTATTTGTATATCATATCAAAATACACTTGTAGTATATTTAACAAAAACCTAACTTCCAACTATTTTATAGCTATATTTAATCGCTATTCATATTTAAAAAAAAATTAATAATTGTTATCCCGCTATTTATGGCTACATATCCTGTAGTAACCTTCGACCTATACGCGATGCTATTCGCTATAGCGACCAGAGCGACCGCTATTGACAACTATGATTTCGATAAAACTATGCAAGAGGATTAGTGCATCAAAAACTTGCTTTAAAGTAGCGCCAGTTTGCCCATTTTCCTTTTAGCTAACTTTTTTATTCTGCAGTCTCTTAACGAGTATCAGTGAAAAACATATATTTGATATAATAACAATAACAGTTGATTTAAACATTATAGAAACAAATGTCTGAAAATTTTGAATCCAAAATGTCTAGAAATATATGGGAAACATCAGTCACAACTCACAAAGAAGCCACATGACACATAAATCGATAGCCAACCAACCCAATCTAGTTTCCTAGTTCTAGTCTATTCACAACTAACTGTCATGAATCATAAAATTCAATACCAATAATAAGCTAGATAAGATGACAAACTCCAGCCTTGTTTGAAACTAGTTTTAACAAATTCCTTGTTTGGGAGCTCAAATGTTCACCTAACTTTAGACTCAGATATAATAACCTGAATCCTCCCCTAGTGGCTCTATTTGTTCAATAAAAAACTTCCTAAGCGCACCTGAGGTTTTCAGGAAAACGCATCAGGGGTTTGAGGCGACGCCTCATACAGTTATAGATAAATTTTGGACAAACTTAGGGTATGTAAGAGGCTGATATGTAAAAACAACCAACAGGATGTTGAAAGGTTTACTTGATAAAAAGCTTAATATGTAAATAAAATGAGAGAGAGACGCAGCTTTTGATTGTAATTACTAATTAGAACTTATTTGGTCGTACAACACCTTGTGGGGGCCTAAACACCTTGGAGCACCTCACGTTTTTTTATACCAAGGTTCTTCTACATAAAGATTTTCTAAAACACCGCATACATGAATTCGTTCACATTTTAACTCACTTAAAGTCTAAACTTAATAGTTGTTTAAAGCATCGGTTTAAGAAGAAGACAGAGACAATACCACATTCAACATATCCCAAATATAACTACTTAACCACTAGCTCATTTTATCATCATTAAATCATCTTAACTGAGAAGCTTTTAGTGATTGATGTAATTTTAGTTTCAAAAGCTAACTCATACTTGCAAGAAATCTTATAGTAGTTTGTATGACATCTTACCCAAAATCCCCATCATATATATAAACTAAAGCACACGAAAACCACAAAATAAGATAAACCACATCATAACAATTACAAATCCGGAAATCCACCAAACAGGTTAAAATTAGGGTTTTTATTCAAACATTCAAAAAAGCATAGCGAGAGATGGTGAAATCAAAATTAAACTATGGCATTAACTTAATAAACTATTCATGATTGGCATGAACATAAATCTTTCAAATTTCATGACCCACAAACAGATTGTACATAAAATTTAAGTAATTGGATGAATATATATAAATACATAAATGAGAGTGAGGCTGACGCTGAGACTGAGACAGACCTTGATGAGATCGGATTAAACGAACGGAAGGATGAAAAAACCGGCGAGCTGAATGGGTTATCGAGCGCAGTGGTGATCTTATACTCCGTTCGGACCTTAATTGTGCCCCAAGCTTTCTTCGCTTTTTTATTTTTGGGCTTTGGTAAAGTTGCATAAATTACCTTCAAGTTTGATTGTGTTTTCGTTGACACAAAAAGAATTCTATAGGCTTATTTTCATTTGCAAAGAGGTATACACGAATTTTGGGACCGTGGGATCACCAAATAATAAAAATAATATATGACGTTGAAAATCAACTGAAAAGTAAAGCCATAATTATCATCCTCTTCAGAGTTTAGGTGAGGTCCTCTTCCCAAGTGCATGTTAAGACACAACAATGTATTTTAGCCTTTTCATATAAGGGTGGGTTTATTATTATTTAAAAAAAAAAAAAACCCTCGTGTGTGTGAGTGTAGAACTTATTTTGTGTATAAAAGCCTTTCGGAGTGATCTAGATATACATGAATAAATGTGAAATTTACGAGGATGGATTCATGTCATCTCTCTGACAATAGTTATACTCCTTTTACACGGTATAGTTTTGGGTCATTAAATGCGAGTCATGATTACTCCTCTTTCTAGAGTCTTCCTAGATGTTTATTTGTTAAAACCATATCATGGTTGCATTGAGGATTCGGTTATAGCTTTTTTACCCGTTGGCTCTTGGTCGACCTCCTGGTTGTTCCCAATTCATTAACCTAACGATCATTTAATGCACGTCAACTCATTAAATCATAATATGTAGCTCTCTCCATGACCAGTGTCCAGGGTTGATCTACAGCTTTTCCATTGAGCTTTGATACATCTGGGGCCTGGGCCTCACTTATGGTTAAGTCTGGATCCAATGTAACATGGGTAACCTTTTATATCGTAGTCCGAGACCGTGTTGTTCTGTGTTGTTACTACTTCAGAAAGAATAATGACAAAGCGTTTTATAGTGATACAAAGTATTTTTTTCTAATTTTGTGACATGATGTTGTTGTTGTGTGTGTGTAGGGTTCATGTTAGAACCACAACAACCAATGTGAATACAACAAAATAAACTCACCCCACCATCATCCAAAAAACATAAACACCCACCCCCACCCCACACCAACCAAAAAACCTAAACACCCCCACCCAAAAATAAACTATACCTCACCAAAAACCTAACCCCACCCCCCAAAAACCTAAAAAAACCTAACCCTCAGCCCCAAAAACCTAACCCCCCCAAACTAAAACCCCCAACCTCCAACCCCAAAAACCTAAACCCCCACCTCCAACCCTAAAAACCTAAACCCACACCCAAACTAAATGCTAAAAATTAAACCCTAAAGCTAAACCTCACACTTAAATGCTAAAAAAGGTTTTTTTTTATTAAATCGTGACTTTAGCAAAATAAAAAAAAATAATCTTTTATATTATAAATAAAAAGTTGTGATTTTAACGAAAAATTTAAAAAATTATGTTTTAAGCTTTTTTAAGTAGTTTTGTTTGTGTTCATATTGGTTCTCGTGGTTCTCGCAATAAAGAGTAGTTCCAAACAGTTGCTTGCCATATATATATATATATATATATATATATATATGTTAATGACAAAATGAAAACCCACTCCAGTTTAAAAAACCTAGAAAACAACCTATTATTGATTTGTTACAATCTACGCTTGTGTTCATCTCAAGATTCCTAATATGAATGCTTTAATATAATATCATTTAAAAAAGTACCAAAAGGGTAGTTTCATCATATGGTGTAAAGTTAATCTCCTTGAAAATATGAAATCTGTACATGGTACACTTGCATCAATAAAACAAAAGCTGTCTATTATTTTGAGTGAAATTCTACAGTCCAGGATCTTGAGCCAGTTCAGGATCCTAATTTCGAGTTTTCCCAGGATCCTGAGTTAGTCCTATATCTTGAATACTAACGAATATTTTCCTCCTCCTCTTTAACTTGCTTTCTCAGGTAAATCATAATGGATTATGACTTAGTCTATGCTAATGAGCCGGAGGAAAATCAAAGAACACGCGAAATGGGTCTTGTAATAGTCAAAATAGAAGATGGCATATCCGTGTGAATTTCGGGATCCTTGTTAATGTTGTTGATGTTCTAACAGATATATAACTAAGTCACAAGCTCAGAGTTGTAACCGTTTTGCACGTGAAGAAACCATTAAAATCGCCCACAACGGTCATATTGTCGATTGCCAAGCCTGCTGAGGATCCCTGAAATGTCGGAAAGTTAGTTAGGATATTTTTATCACTTGTACTATAAATAGGGCAGATTGGTCGACTTAGGAGGACACTTGAACACTCCCACACACACATTACTTGCAAAAAACACATTGTAACACTTAGCAATCGACCGATCAAAGCTCAACATTGTAATTTTCTTTCAAGTTCTTAATAGATCGGAGCTAGGTAGCTGCCAGCTCCCAGGGTTTTTTGTGCCGACGATCATCTCTCATAGATATCAAGGGCTTTTCCCGATAACAAATCACTTATGCTCATCTTTATTTACAACATACATCCATTATTCATCATAACTGTTTTATCAAACTTAACCACTTATAAACCTGTTCTCCGAACCAAGGATCCTAACAGTTTGTCCAGGATCTTCAACCTAAAACTTATCAAATTCAAGAGCACCTTACCTCACTTCTAAGTTTGGTTACTAAATTGATCTTGTTAGTTTTTGACCAAAATAGTTTGGCCTCCACCGTGGGGCAAGTGGCGCTTTTCATTGCAAAATTTCTCTTCAAATTTCTATTAAACTAGTTTCTTTCGAAGTTGTTTTAAAAAAATGCTTCTTAACCCAAATCTACCTTAACTTCATCCGCTCTTACCGTTGCAACATCTAGAGTGACTAATCCTCTTCCTCCTCCTCCTCCTCCTCCTACTCCAATGTATCAAAGGAAGACCATTGTTGTTGGATATACCTTTTCAGGATCTAGGAAATCTACTGCTGAACCCGTGATTGCTTCTAATGATGGCAGACTGTCAATGTTTGCAACGGTGAAGGAACAGATGAAGCAGCAATAAGATATCAATCAATTGCTATTAAGGAAGCTAACGGAATTGAAGAACTCTAGAGAATCAGTGGAGGTGACAACTCCCTTACAAGACAGGATCCTAAACTTTGGCACATTAGGATCCTTAGGAGTTCACCAGGGAGACTTCTTACCCATGCAACTAGGATCAACATCAATTGGTCCAACTCCTGCTACCAAGATCACAACAAACATAGATTTCGGAGTTACTCCAGGATCCTCATCACAAGATCCTTATACCGGTAACTTTGTTAGTAATAATTCCTTGAATACTTACAAACTTATGTAGGTTAGAGGTGTTAGCCCTGAAATGGCTAGGAAATTGAAGAAGCTGAAGGATATGATCTCTAGTGTGCCAGGAGTGGTACAACCCACACTAGAAAGCCACATTATCTATAGGTTTGCTACTCCCATTTGCAACTGAGATCCCAAAGAGATTCCAGACTCCCAACATGAAGCTTTAGGATGGAACCATGGATCCTGAGAAACATGTGGCTCTGTTGATGCAGAATGTCTATAGCCTACGTCTTAGGGTCATGTCATACATGTAACAGGGCTTAAATGTTAGAATTTATTACGTTTTGTAAGTAAAAGGGACAACTCGTACGAAGTGATACACAACTCATATGAGGTGACACATGTCACTTCGTACGAGGTGCAACTCGTACGAGTTGGCACCTCCACCCTTGTGCGAGTTGAGCTTGTCTATAAATAGAAGCTTAAGGGTGTTGAGTCTATAGCTGTTTTTCTGATCAAGTGGCGAAGCCCTGTCAGTTTTGCGTCTGTATTCTTCAACGTTTATCGGTATAAAGAAGCAGAAGCATTTAAAAGGTAGATCTGATCATTGTCAACTTACTAATGATGAATTCCGCTCATGTTAGTTAAGTTCAAGTCTGGTTCGGTGCTTTCGGAAGAAAGCCAATTCTCCCCTAAGTGGTTTAGAGCTTGGAGGCCTGATTTGAAGACAATTGATCAAGTTTAAGCTAGTGAAGATCTCTATTTCTACTCCTTGTTACGTTTATCAGATCTGGACAAATTCATGGACGAATTGGACTAAGATTCTAGTAAAACACGTTAAAATTAGTTTAAATAAACCCCTAAAACTTTCAGACCTAAATTCAATCGAATTCATGTCGAAAATTGCAAAAAACGCGAATCTGTGAGAAGACCTCGTTCAAAAGTGACCAGAGCAACTCGTACGAGGAGACTAGACACCTCGTACGAAGTGCACCACCACACAAAACAAGTTTTTAGTATCGTAGTTATCACCTCGCACGCAGCGTACAACACCTCGTACGGAGTGCTTAGCAACTTGTACGAAGTGTCTTTTTAGCATTTTTCAAAACTTGTGTACCCTTCGCACAAGTTGGAAGTCACTTCGCATGAAGCATACAACACCTCGTACGGAGTGCATAGCAACTCGTATGAAGTGTCTTTTTAGCATTTTTCAAAACTTGTTTACTCTTCGCACGAACCGACGCCTCGCACCAAACCAGCGTTTAACAAATTTTCCGACAAATTTTTCGATAAATTGGAAGAATTTTACAACGCATTCGCAACAACAACCGATATAACAATTGTCGGTAGCCCAAAATATAAAACTTGAAAATGGAATGGGAACTATGGCCAAGCCACCTAAACTTATGTATCTCGAAGATTATAAGGGATGGCACGAACGCTTCACCAACTGGGTGCAAGCGAATTATCTCGAGAACTGGTATGCCATAGAAGAGGGTTATGCTACTCCGGTTGGAGAAACGGGTCTTGAAAAGGTGTTGATGCAATACGCCGAGCAAGAGAAGGATTTGTTTAAATGGGAGAAGAAGATGATGAACATACCACTGGGCATTAAGGAGACATACTCACTTTACTGCAACATGATACACTTCTCAATCCTTATGCAACGCCCTCAAAGTCAAGTTCCAACGTAGTAAGCAGATGATCGAAAGCAAACAGTCGCTGATAAAGAAAGAATTTGATATTTTTCATCCGTTAAAGGGAGAAACATTGAAACAACTCATCGAAAGATATTGTCATCTGGTCGTGGAAATGAAACATCTAGGTATTAATAAACAAGACGAAGATTTAGTAGAAAAGTTAGCAGATGCTATGCCAGAAGGTGAATGGTCGACATATCTTACGATTGTTAAGAATAGTTCAGAATATAATAGTGGCATGATGACTTGGCAGAGTTTATCGAGAAGCTTGAAACACATGAACTTGAATTGCAAAAAATGGCAAAATCAAAAGGTTCTAGCTACAAATGTTCAAAGTCCAAAAATACAAACAACATTCAGTGCAAACAATGCGGTGAATGTCCAAAATCAATCATGCAGCAATACTGGTTTCACTTCTTTCCAAAGATATGAACCAAATTCTCCATCTACCTCACAATCTGTCCAAAGCTCCAATAACTTCAACAACTGCCAAAACAACCAGTCTAACCCTACTCAAAGAGTTCTTTAGTGTAACATTGCGGTCAACTTAGAAAACACACAGATTTTCAATGAGCAAATGGCCGCACAACAAATGGCTCTACTTGCCTCATTACTTGAATCTTATGAGAGACTGGTGGCCGGTAAGATCGGGAATCCAAACATGACCAAAGAGGATTACGATCAAATCGACCCCGAAGAATTAGTGTTGGTTGACATCAAATGGTGCATGACAAGTATAGTTAGAAGAGCTAAGCGTTTAATGGAGATTACTGGGCGTAACAGTTTGGGAGGCTTGGATGGAAAGTTGGGTTTTGATAAGTCAAAGGTAACTTGTTTTAAATGCCGAGAAAAGGGCATTTGAAGTGGGAGTGCCCAAACAGAGAAGTACAAGGCATTCATAATCCTTTTGGAGAAGATTATTACAAGAAAGCGATATATCATAAAACTTCTCCTCCTCAGACAACTACTAGGATGGTGCAAATTGAAGATGGTCCATCAAATTCAAAGAACAAAGCACTAGTTGTTCCTTAAGAAGATGAAGGATTTGATTAGAACAAGTACATCTCAAAGAACGAGAGTTTGACAATGCTTGCTGAAATCATAGAAGAACACGTATTTGATGAAGTGGTTGAGGAGAGTCAGAATGAAGAAAGTGAGACAGTTTTTGACGAAACGCTTGATTAAAGTTCTGAAGAATGCCTTGATGCACTCTACTATGATCCTTCTCCCGAGGGAGACATGATTCATCATGCAATTAAATCTATGATTCCTTCTGATGTCTATAATTCTTTTGGAGGTTTCTTTGGAGGAAATTCAAGCCAAATCTAGGATGTACCAACATCAAAAGATTCCAAGAAGCTAGTAGAAGAAATTATCTATGTAACAAAGGAAATTAATGCAGAGAATCTGAAAAAGATAGCCGACAAAGCAATGATGGCTAACATGTATGAGGTAGTTCCTGAACAGAGTAACTATGGAATGAAAGAGTCAGTTGATGAGTCGATAAAAGAGATCAAGGTTGTGATAAAAGAAGTTGAGAAATCATGCACGAAATGCCTAGAGCCGTGCAAGGAATGTTCAGAAAAGGACCTAAAATTCAACGAAATAAAGAAACACACTGATAACGTGGCAAGTGACTTTCGAAACATGAAAGTTGCTTATGATAGACTAAGCAAATCAATCAAACAATTTCAGGAAGTCAGTAGAGAGGACATGGCTCTGAAATCAATGTTAATAGCTACTGTAACGGACAAACATGGCAATTAATATGCACATAGATACCGTTGTTAAGCAAAAATTGAACTCGAAGCCATAAAAATTGAGTCTGAATGAGTCAACAAGTTATTGATTAGTTACTCAAGTCAACCTACATAATTGATCATATTCTTCCTCAACAACTTGAGAACCGAACAGGAAGAAAATGAACCTGAAAAACAAAGCAAAGGGCATGGTTATAATCAATGTCCACCCCTGATGTGGAACTAATATGGTAAGAAATATCCAGATGGGGTGGAAAAGGCGCTTAATTTAAAACTGAAAACTAACAAAAGAAAGATGAGCTGCCTGAAAACATTGACATACCTATGAATACCAATAAGATGTTGTGAAAACAGTGGTAAAACTGTGTTAGGAAATGAGTCTTACAGCACTGATTTTGAAAGTGCTAAGTCGAATCTTGAAAAATCTGAGTCAAGTTCACATTCTGAAAACGAAGAAAGTTTTCATAAGAATTATATTTCATCATCAGAAAGCATTAAAAGTGATGATCCAAATGTGGTGGTTTAAAAAATGATTGGATCGGATAAACTGCATTCAGATGAAGAATTTCCAATTCAGAATGTTAACCTCATCGTGTTGATAAATTTTTCAAGCTAGTTGAAGTCAGTCATTCTGATTTTGAAAAGCAAAATGCTTCAATCTATTCCAATCCAATAAGAATTTACAATAAGTACTATCAGTGTAATGCCTCGTATTTCTATATTCCTATTTTTAGAAAGTTCGTATTCGCATTCTATTTTTAGAAGCCTTACAATCGTACTCCATCCCCGTTATCACAATTTGAGGCGTTAATCATAATGGAAATTCATTTTATACATATACGTGTTACATTTCATATTTGTGTTATATACGCAATTAATATTTAAAAACGTGTTTATACGTAAAACCGAGACTTAAAATACACTTTGGATACCTAAAAACAAGTTAAAATACAAGAAAAATGCATAAAATAACCTAGTTACAAAGTGCAAGGACTTAACGTGAACAAAACCAAAAGATTTTCCACCTCCTTTCTCCTCCAATCACCTTCCACCTTTTTTAAGCCAATCATATTTCACTCTTCTCCACCGTCTTTCTCCTCCAATCACCTTCCACATTTTTTAAGTCAATCATATTTCACCCTTCTCCACCTCCCTTCTCCTCCAATCACCTTCCACCTTCATTAACTTCCAAACCCTAATCCCCAATTATAAATACAAGCCTCCATATACTCCTAACACACTCCAAACACTCAAATCACTCTCGAATCTTCTTGGTTACTCTCTAATATCCAAGATTTGGCAGAAAGTTGCAACCATTCTAAGTGAATTTTAGCTCACTTTTCTTCTTATTTTCTTATGTGTTCTCCTCCCTTTCTACTTGGATAACCTATAGGAAGGTTTTCATAAGCTTGTCTTGGCAAATAAGGTGAAACCTCACCACATTTGAGGTCCAAAATAGGATTAAAATTCTGCTTTCATTTATACTTTTGTATCTTGCTTTTCTTGATTTAAAACTTGTTTGAATCTTGTGCCTACTTGTTCTTAAACCTATCTAAGGTTATAAGATTTGTTAGGAATAGATTCTTATGCGTTTAAGAGGTGTAAACACCTCTAACTTTATGTTTTTGCAAGGGTTTATGCAACCCACAAGTGATGAAACCATCCGAGCTTGCCATGAAGTTGATGGCAAGACTTGTTTATTGGTATTGGTGTGAATACTTGGAAGCCTTGGCAATCCTACCTTCATTCCACCATCTCACTTGATGTTTTACAATTGCTATCCCAAGTGGTTTGCTAGCTTGAAAGTGACATAACCCCGTCAAGCCTCCGACACCTAGTTAACTCTTTCTATGTCGGTGCCGGCTCACCCGGGTTAAAGGTTACTTGGCTACTTGGTATAGTAATTATTGTACATTTCCTTTTCATTCATGACCATCCGAATCATCCTTGTGATGATTTGTGTATTGGTGAATCTTACAATGAGGTTAAAGGATGGTTATCCTCCTACCTCCATGCATGACTTATATGACAATCTATGATATCCTTGATAGACTTAGCTTAGAATTATTATATTGTCTCACCCCATGTAATCCATTCGCATCAGAGCGGGGCGTGACCTAAACTGTTATCTTCATTGCACAACGGAAATAACATGAGTGCTAAGACTTCTAACAAATGAACGCCCGCTAACTACTCGAATCCCCATGGGTTCCACTATTCCAACCATGCAATACTTGTAATCATAACCTGAGAAAGAACATGCGAAAAGTCAACATAAAGTTGGCGAGTTCATAGTTTGTATGTTTTTGTTTCAAATAAGTCATAAAACATTTGAAAGTCTTGCATTCGAAAAACCGGTTTGTGGGATCATAGTATTCCAAACCATTTGAAATGTCATGTCTGTATAACAGTATTGAAATGTTTTCCATGTTGTTTGCAAATCCATGCATATAACTGTTATGTTTATAAACTGGTGATAAAATGTTTTCAATCGTATCTGTAAATAAACCGGTTGAAATGTTTTCTGTTATCTTTGTAAACCGGTGTTGAAATCGTAGTATGTAGTTTGCCTATGGAATCTAAGGATCAGTCAGTGTGTAGCTAATACACTGGCCTATGTGCCATAAGTAAGTAACCAACCCGAGACAACATTGACATCATTGGGATCACAAAAGCACTCCTAACCAGTTAACATACCAGGAGTGGAGCGTGTCTCAAACTCGATAGATCTATAGATTTTGCACCTTGGTCACTACGTGATTAATGGTTACTATTGTCACCATCCTACTTATGCACATCGATCTGTTATAGTCTAATCCCATAGCTACATACCAATTGTTATAAATCTATTATCCGTGTTATTGGGCCTAGCCCATGTTCTCTTGTTATTGGGCCTAGCCCATGTTTTCTTGTTATTGGGCCTAACCCATGTTTTCTTGTCATTGGCCCTAGCCCATGTTTTCTTGTCATTGGGCCTAGCCCATGTTTTCTTGTCATTGGGCCTAGCCCATGTTATAAATAAAATTGGGGCCTCGCCCCTAG
This sequence comes from Scalesia atractyloides, assembly GCA_947069175.1. Lineage (NCBI taxonomy): Eukaryota > Viridiplantae > Streptophyta > Magnoliopsida > Asterales > Asteraceae > Scalesia > Scalesia atractyloides. The sequence continues at coordinate 56,421,216 of CAMTDV010000029.1, forward strand.
TTGTGACTATGACAATCCCGTCACTAGTCATAAAACTCATGCATGTTTCGAAAAGCTTTATATAGTTGTGAAAACCGGTAAGTTTAGCATGAACCTTTCGTAAACCATTTGAGTTCATTGAAATCTGTTTGTAACATGGTTTGGAAATATATGATTTTCGTTCATTAAAACATTTTATACTTTCGCAAAACTTGCATGTCTTTCCACCCCCGAAAACATTTATAAAAATGTAAAACGGTAAAAAGTGGGGGTTATGAACTCACCTTGATTTCCTTGTGCAAAGCTAGCTTAATGTGATTCCATTGTGTTGTCTCCACAACTTGACTTGCTAGCATGCAATCTAAGGTATTCCTAAAACGGAATAACTTGTAAGTTTCTGGATATAACGTAGCTAAACTACGTGTCACCGAGGTCTACCGAATCGTTACTCATACGATTCTATGAAATTGTCATTGACTTAACTCGGTTAACCAATCTATGGTTTTCTTAGAAACGATTTAGTTTTCGAGCGACTTGAAATATATGTTTACATATAAACATAACTATATTTCATGAAATCATATTTAGTCGCTATGTACGTCGCCGGAATCGAGTATAACAAATAGCATTTGGCGTTGGAATCGTACGCTTGTTATAATCTTGCGGTATCGTGTCGTACTTCGTTTGGCGTTGGAATCGAGTATAACAAATAGCATTTGAAGTTCCCGAATCATCGACGTTTGAAATAAATATAAATATATTTATTTTATAAAAGTATTCAACGTCTCGACATTCGTATATAATTATATTTGTGTTATACGATTTCCGAATTCTATCGTTTGAAATAATACGCGTATTGAACTTATCTTGTAAAAAGACTCGGAAATCTTGACATTCGAAATAAATATAAACAATAAGCTTATTTTTATAACATCGTTCGAATAATTTATCGAGGTTTGAAATATAGTTTTCGAGTTTCGAATTTGAATTAAACCCAAATAAATATTATTTATTTTGTAGTTGATTACCGAATCTTGTTATCTTGTAATCGCGCTCGTTGAAATATTTTCGACTCGAGTTTTGAACGTTTTAATTAGCATCGTCAAATAAGTATATCTATATTTATTTTTATAATTATCGATTGAATCGAACGCTTTGCCTTTAAATTTCAATGTGTTTTGTATCGCGTATTTTGACGAAAATCGGCAGAGTTTCCTCTGTTTTCGGACGATCCCGACAATACTAGTGTCGCTTTATTTGTCAAAACGCAATCAATTAATATAACAAACAATATATAATACTTCTCATCGTGTTCAAATATAAACTTTCACCAAATATAAGTCCGATTTATGTATTTATATATATTGTAACTTCGTATCGATCAGGCTTTAACTAATAATTATTCGCGAGTAGCGTACGTCAGCTTGATTATATACTTTTAATTTTGGGGATATGTAATCGTTAACGGGTCGGGTCGAGCTCGGTTTCGCGATAATTATACGAATATATATAAACTATATAATTAAAATTTCGCGTCGTAATTAACTTTTACCGAGTCTCGCGTTGACTCATTGACCCGACAATTGACCAGTTGACCGGGTTTGACCAGAGTTTGATCACTTTGACCGAGTTGACTTTTGTTGACCGAGTCGAACCGAACTCAAACTGAGACACGCATCTGAACCTGAAATCGAGAGTCAAACATAACCCGAACCAAAACAAAACTAAAATATTTAGATTGTTACACTGAACCGAAATGTTTCGAACTTGAATCGAAACCTGAGCCGAGATCTGAACTGAACCGGGTTTGGATTGAGTTGACCCGCGTGAACCGAACCCGAGCCGCATTTGAACAAACCCAAACCAAAACTGCTTCGAACCTTTTCGAACCCAAATCGAGACCCGAGTTGAAACTGTTGACTGGATTGAACTGAGTTGAACCGGAGACCCCAAACGCCACCGCCGCTGTCGCCGGCGAGCCGGAAACCGCTACTGTCACTGTTAGTCGATCGAACCCCCCCGGTCGCCGTCTTCCATCTCCGCTGCTCTCTCTCTACGCTCACACACACTCTCTCTCTTCTGTATGTATGTACGTGGGTGTGTGTGTGTGTGTGTTAGAAAGGAGACAAGAGGGAGGGTGAGGGGTGTCGCAGGTGGTGTATGGTGGTGTGCGCCGGAGAAGGCGACCGGAGATGCCACCGGTCGGGGCCGGATTCCGGTGACCGGGAAAGAGAAGAGGAGAGCAGGGGGGCCTTGTGTGCTAGGGTTTGGATTTGTGAAGAAATGAGGGGAAATTAGGGTTAATGTGTTTATATACTTAGGGTTTTAAGCGGGTTGTGCCTAAAGCCCGTTAGCGTGTGTTGAGCCAAATACGTCTTCCACAGCCCGTTATCGTATCCCGAACCTCGTGTTATCGAAATTTATTTATTCGGACTCGAAAACGTTTAAAATTATATCGGGGGTCGTTGTTTGACGCGTAATCTATTCGTTGCGTTAAAATCGCGTAGTTGCCCTGTTCGTCGTTTATGATCCATTTTTCGTTCTGCTTTCAACCACGAATATTAAAATTTGAAAACGAAGCCAAATATATCGTAATATATTAATATTTAGACGTATATCTAGTCTGTGGCTTCCGTTTCGTTGTCGGTGCGTTCCGGTTTTCCGCGTAACTTCCGCATTGTGCTTTGCGACGTTCAACGATCCAAATTTATCGCATAATTATAACTGTATGATAAATACAAGTATAAAATTCATGTTTTTAGACATCGTCAGTATTTGCTCTGCGTCAGTTTGCTTAACGTTCAATTTCGCGCTTAGAGTCTTCGATTGTCGTCATATCGCATAACGTGAAGCAAGTAGACGTTCTTAGGCTCTCCAGGGGCCTGATCGAGTTAATTTACGTCTAATTATGTTTTTTATGATGATATTATTGTTCATTACGCACTTAATTGCAACCGGAAACTGCCGGCTGTCATATTAAACTATACGATAAATATATATACATAACCGAGTCCTTGACGATGATCAAAGTTACTTGTCATGATAATAGGTTATAACATCTAAGTTTTGAACCTCTCGTTAACGATTCTAATGGGTATCTTGACCCATGAAATCACATCAACCCATACGGGATTTATAGTGTCAAAAATGAGTGTTTAAGACTAGATAATTACTTTGTGTATACATACTTTTGTACTTTAATTCCGAGTCTGAATCCTCCGTTAAACATCCGAGTACTCACACACCTTCACCCTCCTATTCACATCAACTCGCGAAAACACGGAAAATCGGGAAGCTTTGCAAAATGGTGAGTATACATGACCCTTTTACTTTTCGACACTTTTTGGGTGCAATACTTATTCCTTATTTAAAACGCACACATACACTTTCAAACATGCTTACAAACAAACAATCCGTCATACATGCTTAATACGTTATGCTAGAATTCATATATGCTAGAATCATTACATGTGCTGTGCTTTGTCATTAACTTGTTTCAAGCCTCCCTTAACATTATAGCGCTATAGGAGTAATGGACCACCTGTATTCATGAGGTCATGTTAAGTCATTCATAACAGTCTTATCGTTGCGACGATAAGATTACACTAGCGGTAAAATTTGGGTTGACACATATGGTTGCATGCTAGTATTGTATGATAATTTAAGTTAACTATTATGCCATGGGGATTCGTTTAAACTTTTATACTTATGCTAGTACTTAAAACTTGTATGCTCGTCAATACTTTTGTGTTGAACTATACTTTAATACGTATTACAGGAATTCTATGATAATGACGACGAATGGAACTTGATAGGAAGGACTAGAAATGCACCAAACTTGTTTATAGATTAATCATGCAATATTTGTTGTATTTTTGTTTTCCAATTCTTGTACTTGAACCATTAGCAATGAAATGAAATCACAGTTAGCGTTATGAAGTCTCGTGCAATCTAATTACGTCCGCCCTGATGATTCCGCCATCGGTTGGGGTGTGACAGATTGGTATCAGAGCCATAACTATAGGGAATTAGGAAAAATTGTCATGATTTGACCTAGTCTATAGTCTTAGTACCCATACTTGACCATTCTTGATTTCATGCTTCATATACTCAAAATTCTCCCTATTTGCTTCTATCTCATCTTTTGTCTTAAAATTTCATGTGTCTTTCGTACAACGATTTACCATACACACAGGAGGATGTGAACACACTCGCATTATACAAACGAGACGATTTCATCAAAATAGGAGTGAAACCCTCACTTTGGTGAAAGACTCTCAATCCGCATTCTCGATTTCCATGAAATTATACATCAAGTTAGGAGTGACATCCTCACCTTGATGAAACTTCGCCATGCTTATTCTAGTGGACCCTTACCAACGAGCCGAATTTAAGTCCTTACCTCGTTTGATAAGTATCAACCACACTTAGGAATGGCGTTGTCAAGTTAGGGGTGATACCCGCACCTTGGTAACTAGTCCCAATCCTAGATTTTCGAATCCCGCCAAAGTCTCGAACTTTCAGTTAACTAAGGACATGTAGTAACCGGAAGGGTGAATACCTTTAATAGAAATTTCAGCGAGGGTATTTTACCTATTAGGCCAAAACATGCTTCCCAAACTCAAAAGAACTCTCGATCACTTTGGTTTGTCAAGGTTTCGTTTCGGAACAATCCAAGTTTTAGTCAAAACCATCAATATATTATATCAATTTTATGCATAATGTAATTCAAACATCCCTTTCTTTCAAAATTCAATTATTTTCACAATGATTACCCACGTATCATACTTATACTTTTCATGTACCTTACATACTATTTAGAAATACGATTTCAAAAATGTCACCCACAAGATAAACACTACTTGCATTCCCAAAAATGGAAGTCTTATCATCAAAATAGGAGTAATTCCCTTACCATGACAATTTGACTCCGCCCATTTCTCGAAGGAATCTTGTCCTTGAGATAGGAGCGATGTCCACACCTCAATGGAAGATCAAATCACAAGTCGACTACTTTCTTAACAATCACTAGATCAAACCTTTTATCATTGTTTCAATTTTTCTCATTAATGCATAAACCTCGAACCTTATTATTTTATCCAAAAGATTTCTCACCCTACAATTTATTTACGTCAATTACATACACGAAACACCTAATGATACTTTAAACGTTTCTTTCGCAATTTTCAAAAACTTTATCAAATGCTACCTATCAACTTAATCGGTCTAACGAACCTCTTACCCTCGATTTTCATAACTCGTCAAATCGCAAAAACACACTCACTTTGTACTACCATTCAAAAGACATTTTATTTCCATCAAGAAACCAACGAAAACTTTCTCTCACATGCGTATAAGTCCACTTTTCTAAATACTTTTCAAAACCCAAGTTTTCCATGAAAATTTTCAAAACACAACTTTCCTTACATCAATATAAAAATAAAGCAAGCTCAATATTTTACAACATTTTCAAAAATCGCTAATACGCAAATCTAAATCTGAACACATGGGCAAGAAAATTTCATAAGATCGGATAACCTACGACGTATGCAAATACAAAATTTTAAAACAAAAGTATCATTTGTTTTTACAAACCACATCTTACACAAAAAATAAATACTTTTCTCAATATTCACATGACATTCACAATTCTGGTCCTTCATTCCCGACAAACCTGACTTATTTTATTTTAACCAACTCAATGTTTTGACTCAAGCAACCATACACATGCATATCGCCTTACACGTTTCCATTTATGCAGTCAATATTGCATGAAAATCTTACACATATCACCATTACACTTCGTATTTTACACACTCGCAACTTCATGGTAACTTATATATGCTAAATCCCATTTTATTCCACATGTACGCTCGATACTACATGCTAATGTTATACGTATTTGTCTTCAATCATACTCAAAATTTATACATTCGCACTACTTGGTAGTCATACTTGAAATCTATAAGTAGGCATAACCCGAGTGGTTTCGCCTACGTTCGGCACACTCATACATACATACAATCATGCTTACATACTTAATTTTTATACGCTATCTTACACACACGTTTTGCTTGTAATACTGAAATGTAACCTGACCCGTACACTACTAGTACAAACTATGCAAATCATGCACAAACCAAAATAATCGCGGGTGCACATGGATTATATTGGTAGGCGCATGAAAACCATAGTGGGTTCTACTGTGTATCGCAACACGGAATGTAACATGACAACGGATAGCGAAACAGAGGTAACATGGTGTGAACATGGTGGATACGCCACTGGTACTTCCTATATATAAGTGTCCCTACCATGTTACCAAACTTTCGTAAAACGTGCCATGAGAAACTCGGTGATTTCCTGGACCTTGTTAAACATATTTGATTTATAACAAACTTTGGTGACCCAACTTCGAAATGCTTGGTACTCGATTATCCATGACAAAGCTTCATTCTCAAAATTGTTAGCTTTAACCGCTACAACTATCACTAGCATCTCTCAACTTTTTTGTTCGTATTTCATTCAATAGCCACACCATTCTTACCCCTCGCTTACACCCACCGAATTGTTCATACGCTCTCATACCATGAATATTACCAAATTCTCCCTTTAACATTTCATCCAAACTTTATTTTTTCAGTAAATCGGCCTCAACGATTTATCCATTATTACAAACATCCTCACCAGTTCGAGTCAGTTAAAATAATTTTAAGATATCTTTTGTTCTTTATTACGCGCAAACTTCAACTAGACGACCTACTACTGCTAAAACTTTTTGAAACCATAACTACCTGCCATCCTAGCTTCTCACCTATAAACATTTTTTCTGCGTGTGATTTTACTAATACGCATTTGAACCAATGAAAAATTTTCATACAACCTACGTTGCGGGCAACACATTTTGTCCAAACTACATCCTTACTTACACAAAAACTTTTTAGGTCACATTGTTTTAAAACATTTCTCCCAATTAAGTTGTTCAAACTCGCTTTGCACTAAACACACATACACGTCTTACTTATTCTTGCACTCACTTACGTTTGAAGCCTAAAAACGCCTTAATCAAATGAATTACTTTTACAAACCTAGCTTTTTATCTCTCACAATTTCCGTACATTTCAACTCTCTTATACATAAACCCCACGTAGACTTTAAACTTCAAATTTCGATTTTATCCAAATGTTTTATTCAAAATATCTCTTTCCAAAAGTCTTCCCCTTGAATAAATTTCAGGACGAAATTTCTTAAAGTAGGGGAGACTGTAACCCTCGTATTTCGGTATTCCTATTTTTAGAAAGTTCGTATTCGCATTATATTTTTAGAAACCTTACAATCGTACTCCATCTCCGTTATCACAACTTGAGGCGTTAATCATAATGGAAATTCATTTTATACATATACGTGATACATTTCATATTTGTGTTATATACGCAATCAATATTTTAATACGTGTTAATATGCAAAACCGAGACTTAAAATACACTTTGGATACCTAAAAACAAGTTAAAATATAAGAAAAGCCATAAACAACCTAGTTACAAAGTGCAAGGACTTAAAGTGAACAAAACCTAAAGATTTTCCATTTCCTTTCTCCTCCAATCACCTCCATCTTTTTTAAGCCAATCATATTTCACCCTTCTCCATCGCCTTTCTCCTCCAATCACCTTCCACCTTTTTTAAGCCAATCATATTTCACCCTTCTCCACCTCTCTTCTCCTCCAATCACCTTCTACCTTTATTAACTCCCAAACCCTAATCCCACTTATAAATAAATGTTGGAACTTTTGAAATCGTTGGTACTTGGTTTTAGTAGGTTTTGGATAGTTTTGTAATAGTTTATTGTATTCTATAAAGTTTAGGGGTTGAAAATGTAACTACAGGGAAACTTCCCTGTAGCGTCGTATATAATATCCAAGCATATTTATTAAATACGCTAGTTAGATTGTATATGTATATGATCAATGGAAAACCCTAGTCCAAGGTTCTTGGACAAGTTTTGGTGATTGCTCTTGTGTTGTGATTATTGTTCTTGTGCTAAATCCGAACATCCAGGTGCTTTTAGTGATTATATATTTTGGTATTCCATATACACCACTTGTTGTTTGATCCTTACAAGAATCTTCATCTTTTGGTTTTTCTTAACTTTTACACATTCAAGCAACTAATCAATAGTTGAGTGGGTGATAACAATCAAACCACTGTGATCCGAATCTGTTTTGGGACTCACAATTTGGTATCAGAGCCTTTGTTCTCTTGATTGTTTGAGTTTTTGTTAAGATTCTTCAAGTTTTGAAGGTTTTCAAAAGTTTTCAAAGTTTCAAGGTTTTTCAAAATTTTGGACTTAATATGGCTTGATCTGGTGTGTTTAATCATTGGGTTGTTGTTAATCAGTGTTTTGGTAAGCGTTTGGGTCATTTTGGTACAAATAAACATGGATTTTGAGTCGTTTTTGGGTGATTAGAGGGTTTTTGTTCGTACTTAAACCCTATTGGGCGTATTTAAATTTGAAGTTAGTGTAGATAAATTTGAATACAACGTTTTTAACTTGAAGATCGCGTAATTAACAAATATGCCGGCAATATACCAACACATTTGGTGATTCTAAGCGAAATAATGTCAACGTGTTTAATCAAAGGCGACTTCAAAGTCAGTGATAAAGATCCCCAGCGATTTTATCATGGTGATCGGCGTATTTAGCCATACACGTTTGTCTTGTCTGTTCCAGCGGACTTAGCTCTTTTCACCAGTTCAAGAAGCTAAGAATCATTAGCGTAATTACTATATTCAACATATTTGCTCACTGATCTCACAATTTCCCAACGTAACTAATCTTCACCAGCGATTTAAGCATAATAACTTAAAAACCAGCATAATTAATCCCTGATCAAGACTTTGAACTTGAAATCAAACCAAAATGTCACTTAATCAACTGAATCCCATCGCTTAAGCCAAACTTGAAACTGGAACTACAACTAGGCCTCTTAAGTTGAAGGATTTGAAGATTTCAGCAGCTGGACGAATTGAATTAAAGCATTCTTTGAGTATACATACTATACTCAATGGATGTCCGTCACTGTAGGATCCCATGTTCCTATGGTAATTCATAACAATGTTCGTACAATCAACGAAGATCCTTTAACCTTCACTGATGAAGATAGGATACTCATCCAACACGACCGTAGGGCTCACGCTGCTCTAACAATGGCTCTATCAAAGGATGCAACAACTTGTTTGAGGAATATACATCAGCTCATGAACTATGGTTGGCTCTTATCGATCACTACGAAGAACCGATGGATAACAAGAGAGATATGGTTCAGAAAGAATACAACATGTTTGGAAGTGTTCGAGGTGAAAGTTTGTCAGATCATATTAGCCGATTTTTGAATGTGCTAACAAAAATGAAGAAAGTCGGCAATCCCGTTGCCAACTATGCCTCAATCAAGAAACTTTTGGACTCTCTTCCAAAAGAATGGAGCTTACAATGCATGATGATCAAAAGAACTTTCTTGACTAGTACAACTCTAGTCACTCTTTCAGAACTGATCAACACACTAAAGACCTTTGAAATGGATGTGCTCAAGAGAGAAATGAATCAAGCAGGATACTCTTAGAAATCTACTCAATCTACTGCTGCTTCTGTTCCCAAAAACATGGCATTCCTTGCCCCATAACCTCCGGTGGTTCAAGTTCTCAAAGTGCTAACGCATCTTACTTTAACGTTCCACAAGCTCTTCAAAGGCTCCACCATCTAACAAGAAGACTACTGTGGTCGGTGATGCTCAAGCACTCAAGATATCCACTGAACATGTTGCATTATTTAACACCTTCCTGAGTAGTTATGAAGCTCTCATGTCGGGTGAGCTGAAAAGAGATTTTCTCACTGCTGAAGACATGTATCAAGTATATCCAGATGATATAGAGGAAATGGACTTGAAATGGCAAATGGCAATGATTACCAGCGGCTAAAGAATTTTCAAGACAAAACGGGAAAGAGACTAGCACTGGGAAAAGCTGGTTTCGACAAGTCCAAGCTGAGATGCTACAACTGCAAGAATTTGGGTCACTTCAAGAAAGAGTGCCCGCTGTTGAAAAATGAAAATGCTGAGATTGTTCCAGCAAGAAGGCCAATAGCTATCGAGGGAAATGAGAATGTTATTAATAACACCCCAAAGGCACTGGTGGTAGAAGATTATGACTGGGCTGAAGAAATTGCCGAGGCAAAGGAAGAAGTCAACAAGGCTCTTATGGCTAAAATCTCTACTGCATCAGTCTCGTCTTCATCAAACTGCGTTGAGAAACAAGTTGTAGGAATTCCCAAGGGTGACAAAGTTATAGATAAAGGCTTGAAAAGCATAATCGCTCCTACTGAACCATCAACAGATAAGGGAAAGAAAGAAGCTAAGAAGACTGAACCGAAGAAGACAGCCCAAGAAGCAACTAGCGACATCAAGAATGAGAAAGCTGGAACTTCTACTGCAGCCATGAAAGCTGAATCTGCAAAAGACAAGGAGGATAAGGATTTGGTAAACAGCATACCGTATGAAAGTAAAGCAAAACTATGCTCCCAACCATGTTCGAACGTCGTGGCACATTACAAATCATTCAACCCTGACTTGATTAGAGAAAATGAAAAGGTTTTGAAATTTAACAAAGAACTAAAAGAAAACGAAGTTGCATATCAGAGAAAACTGAACTCAACTTTGGCTGATATGCAGACATTAAAAGAGTTCGTCTTTAGAAAAGATTATCATAAATGATCTAACTGAAAGATTAGAAAAATCTCAAGATGAAAATAAACTGTAAATCACAATCGATAAATAGAAAATTAACCAAAAGGCACAAGTTGATATTGAAAATTGCCAATGACAGACATTCGTGAAGGATGGAATTGGATACAAGGATAAGCTCGGAAACAAAAGAATAATCTTTCCTCCTCCTCACAACAAAAACTATGTACCTATGCCATCTCCTCATCCTAATAATGACTTAATTGATAAACATGATCTTTTTGCTCAAAATATCTCTTACGAAAATGAAAATAATACTAACATTTCTGAAAGAATGCAGATGGGTTTGAGCATAGAGAAGATGTGTGGATGAGGATGATGACTGTGGAGGAGCGAAAATAGGGATAGGATATTCAGGCGACAGTTATTCCACTGTTAACTGGTTCGCCTGGAATTGTAACAAGAAAAAGTACTTCTATTAGGGATAACTGTAATAGTTTGACTAGGATGGATGACTATAATAGCTGTGTGCCTAAATTTAATATTCGGGATGACTGTAATGGCCATGTGCCTACATTTAAGACCCACAATCACATGAAGGTAGTGGTTGAAAGTCATGACTTAAATTCTGCTTTTAGTGATGAAAAGGTTGTGCTTGAATCCCCTGTATTTGTTCCAGAATTAAAGAAAAACAGATTTCGAAAGTTCCTTACAGAGGAAATTCCCGAGTTTTTTCCATCATGTACAGGCACATCAAAGTCTGTTAAAGAATCAACGCAAGTCAGCAGCAGTGAAGACTCGAGCACAACAGCTTCAGAAAGTGGTGAAGAAACGTCAAGCGAAGATCAGGAATCTAACAATTCAAGTTAAAATCAAGAATCAGCTTCTTCATCAGATAGCGAGAACAATGAAGATTGCATTACGGATGAAAATCGTATTAACAAGAAAGTGAAGAAAGTCAAAAGTTCAAGCTACACTGCATCATCAGACAACACTCCAAGCAGATCTAGACTTTCATCATATACATCATCTTCACACGTGGCGTCCACCAAAAAGAAAAGAGCAAATTGCAAGCAATGCTTTCGATGTGGTCATTTAGGACATACTGCAAAACACTGCAAGAGCAAGAAATTTTCTAAACCTAAACAAGACCTTGTCAAAAGTTTCACCGAGCAATTTGATAATTTTAGGAAATCAGTCAAATGCATAGTTAATTTAACATTTGGAAAAGAAAAGAAAATATTCTTGTTCAAAATCCAATAGATTAAACTTGAACAAGTCTGGTTCCGAAAACTAACTAACTTGTATATATTTTTCATTTGTTGTTGTATAAAAGAATAAAGTGAAACAATGGCTTTGAATGCTCATGGAATACATTTGGCATGTGGATAGTGGAGGCTCAAGGCATATGACCGGATTGAAGGAACTGCTGAAGAACTTTCGAATCATCGACGGGGACTTCGTATTTTTACCGGAGATGAAAAGGGAGGGAAAATTGTTGGAGTTGGAGAGGTTGTATCTGAAGCACTTATATTGGAGAACGTCAATTATGTACCATAATTGTGTTACAATGTCATGATCGTATCACAAGTCTGTGACAAAGGAATATCAGTGCTGTTCAATGACGTGGAATGTCTATTTCTCAAGCCCGAATACTCAGTTCTTGCCGAAATGATTATGCTCACAGCTCTTCGTCATAACAATACCTACGTTCTCAATATTAAAAACGCAAAATTCAGTGAGCATATGATGTGTCTAATCTTAAAAGCGTCATGTCACACCCCAACCGATGGCGGAAACATCGGAGTGAGACGAACTGGATTGCTCGAGATATCATAACACTATTTGTGATAATATTTAATTTAACAACCCATTTCATTTCATAGCGTCAAAATTGTCAAGTTACATCAAATATCCGAATACAAATAACAACAACAAAATAAACTCAACAATAACATAATGAGTAACTTAGTATTCTATGCGTGAATCTATGCCATTCCTACTAAGTTCCATCATAACAACTCCATCAACCTGCAACATGTTAAAAAGTATAGTTCAATAACAAAGTATTGGCGAGTACACAAGTTTAATATCATAGCATAATTATTAAAACCGTTTAGACAAATCCACATGAATAGCTAGCATACAAGATAAATGTAGACAAGGCATGTGAATCTATAAGTCGATCCTCTAGTGTACCGCAAAATAGATTAAAACTTAACATTGACCACAAGTATACGGGCGGTGCGTTACTCCTATAGCACTATACATGTTAAGGGAGGCTTGATCGAAGTTAATGACATTTAGATCACATAAGAATAGACCAAGTAACAATTCAAGTAGCATAAGACTAAAGCATGTTTGATGGATTGTTTGTGTGTAATCATAGAATAAAGTGTGATTTAGTGTAGTTTAGTAAATTAACATATTGCACCCCAAATAGTGGAAAGCATAAAAAGGGGTCGAGTGTACTCACGGTTTTGCAAAGTAATTTTCGTGAAAGCGTTAGGTTGTTTTAGGGGAAAGAACACCAAGTTATCCTACACAAGACAACATAGGTGTGTGAGTATTAGATTGACGATGGAGTTTAATGAGTTTAGGAATTAAAGTATGCAAAAAGTATGTATAAATGAAAGTATTTATCTAGACGTTAACGCTCGTTTTTGACACTATAAGCCCTAAAGGGTGTTTGTGTTTTTATGGGTCATGTCCAATAGAATCGTAACGAGGGTTAGGTCTAAGATAAAATAACCTACTTTTAGGATAAGTAACCATATGGTCATTGTCGAAGATTCGGTTATATTAAGTATTTACATATATAGTTATAATATTACTAATTTATCATAAAGTTCATGTATTTCATAGACATCATGTAAGTCATATAAGTCATGCATGGAGGTAGGAGGATAACCGTCCTAAACCTCTTTCGTAAGATTCACCATTACACAAGATTGTCACAATGACAATCCGGATGGTCAACAATCATAGAAATCATCAAGTGAGGGGTGGATTAAAAAGTTGAATGGCCAAGGCCTTCATGTAATCACACCTACACCAACACAAGCTTGTAAGCTTTGTTGGCTCAACACTTGTGAGTTTGAAACCCTAGTAAAAACCACAAGTTTAGAAACATGTTATGCCTCTTGATTGCATATGAACAAATCTAGCTTAATACACTAACCATAAGCTTGGTTAGAGGCATAAGTAGCATAGAGTTTGTTAGGTTAAAAACAAGTTTGAAAAAGTTTTATGAGTTAACCTCCAAAACAGAAAGTTTGGCCCCAAAAATGGTGTGATTACACCTTGGTTTTCCATGAAAAACCTATGTTAACATCCATAGGGCTTTGCAAACCATGTTGAGGAAGAAAACAAGAAGAAAACTTTAAGCAAATTGAAGTTTAAAAAGATACAATTTGGGCAGAAAGTTTGCACACTTTTGGACCTCAAAATGGTGGGGTTTCACCTTAGTTTGCCCAAGAAAACTTGTGAGAACCTTCCTAGAGGTTATCCAAGAGTGTTAGAAGGAGAAACAAGGTAAAAAGAAGAAGGGAAGTGAGTCAAAACTCACTTGCAAGCTGCTGTGTTTTAGCAGAGAAATTCTAGAGTTTGGGGGTTTGTTTGAGGTGTTTGGAGGCTTGTAAAGTGGGGAAGTGTTGGAGGAACCTTTGTTTATACAGGGGGAGGGTTAGGTTAAAGATTAGGGTTACCATTAATGCAATTAGGTGGGATTTTGGATTAAAAAAAGGTTTAAACAACCAGCTTGCGGCAGCTGTGTTTTCTTTTAATTTTTTTGTTTCATTTAATTGATGTATTGGTCATATAAATTTTGTATATTATGTGTGTGACTTGTATAGGTCTTATAATGGTCTTAGGTTGAGCGTACGGTCGTTTTAAAAACCCAAAAAGTGTACCTCTTGTAAGCATACATTAAGCATAAACGTAACAAGATTATTATGATAACGGAAGCTTGAATAACTTGCATTAAGCCACTAATTGTTTTGCTTGACTTGATATTTAGATTTATAAACATTCATCAAGCATTTTCATATCATTTTGAATTGATTTATTACGCGATAAAGTAACGTATGATCATAAGTTTAAACATGAACAAAGTTTGCGAATTTCGCATAATTGATCGATCTTGTTTACAATCAAAGCCTTAGATTTCAATAAATTGGAAATAGAAACATGATTACAAGGTTTGGACTTTCCAAAAATAGAAACACGAAGCGATCTTACTAAAAACGAAAAGTTACAAATGCGAAGCGTTACACGTCAGAATCGGAATCACTGCTTTCGCACAGGCGGTTGGGGTATGTGAACTTCAAAAATATGAATAAACTTTATAAGTTAAATTTAGTGAGAGGTTTACCTATAAAAGAATTTCCATTTTCAGAAAAATGTATCGATGCGCCTAAGGCAAGCAACACAAAAAACCGCACAAATACAAAGTTATGAATACGATATCCGCTCCATTGCAATTGTTGCATATGGATCTTTTTGGTCCTATTAGTGTTAAAAGTCTAGCTAAAAGATCCTATTGCTTGGTGATTAAAGATGACTTCTCCCGATTTTCATGGGTATATTTTCTTGAAGCCAAAAGCGAGACTGCCTCCACTCTCAAGAATTTCATTTCCATGATTGAAAATGTGATCAAGCTGAAGGTCAAATCAATTAGAAGTGACAATGGATCAGATTTAAAAAATCAAACGTTTATCTCCTTCTGCAAAGAAAAGGGAATACGCCTTTAGTATAGTGCTGCCAGAACTCCTCAGCAAAACGGCGTAGTAGAACGGAAGAATAGAACACTCATTGAAGCTGCTCGAACTATGCTCGTAGACTCCAAGCTTCCTATCATCTTCTGGGCAGAAGCAGTCAACACAACATGCTATGTTTTGAATTGAGTTCTCATCGTTAAACCTCATGGAAAAACTGCCTATGAACTTCTTTTCAAAAGGAAGCCTCTGATAGATTTCTTTAGACCGTTTAGATGTTCTTGTACACTCCTCAACACTAAAGACAATCTTATCAAGTTTGAAGCAGTTGGTGATGTGTGCTACTTCATGGGATACTCATCCACTCAGAAGGTGATCGTGTCTACAACAAACGAACCAAGATGGTGCTTGAATCATACTATGTCGACTTTCAAGAAGGAAACTCCACCAACACTGGAAATTCTTCGAACTATTTTTACGATGTAGATCTTGTTTTCAACACTTTTGACATTTCTGAACCACTCACTGAAACCGAACCTGCAGAAACGACCCCAATAGAACCATTGTTTGATCCTCAGACATTGGCTTCGCCCCATTCACAACTCGATTCACCCTAATTTCAGCCAATCCAATCCTTCCTGTTGAAGAAGTTAATGGTGGCACTTCGGCTGAGGATGCATCTGCAAATGATACTTTTTCTTCACAGCCAAATGTGGATGAACAAACCAAAGAAGACGGGCCTCCAATTTTCTACGTCAACTAACATTACACCAATCTACCTCAACAAATTAAGACCCACACCAATGCAGGTTACAAGACAAATCAAAATCATCCCATTGAATGTCATTGGTCCTGTGGAAGATGGAGTACGAACTCATGGACAATTATATACCATCAACATAAGGATTGTATGCTGCGTTTCTTTCGCAGTTCGTGCCAAGTGACATCGAAAAAGCTATTCAGGATTCTAGCTGGGTGCAGTTAATGCATGTGGAGTTATCTTAGTTTCGTAAGCTCAAAGTTTGGGAACTCGTTGAAGAGTGCTTTTCTATATGGGAAGGTGAAAGAGGAAATTATACCTGATCTTCAAGGAAAACTGGTGAACAAGTCCTTATATCGCTCGATGATAGGCTCGTTGATGTATCTAACCGCAAGTAGGCTTGACATTATGTGGGCAGTCTGCATCTATGCACGATTTTAGATGAATCCAAAAGAATATCATGAAACTGCAGTCAAACGATTTTTTCGCTATCTGAAAGGAACACCCAAGCTCGGGTTGTGGTATCCTAAAGATAGTAATTTTGATTTAATTGCTTATTCTGACAGTAATCATGCAAGTTGCAAGGTTGATAGAAAGTCACTTTCAGGAGGTTGCCAATTCTTAGGAAATCATCTTATATCGTGGCAAAGCAAGAAGTAGATGATAGTTTCCACGTCTATTGCTCAAGCCGAATATACGACGGCTTACAGTTGCTTCTCACAAGTTCTTTGGATACAAAATCAATTACTGGATTAAGGGATCAACATCATGAAGACTCCGATATTCATTGACAACGAGGCGTGTCTAGGAATTGTGAAGAATCCAATCCACCACTCCAGAACAAAGTACATCGAAATTTGCATTCATGCGATTCGAGATGCGTACGAGAAAGGATACATTCAAGTGGTGCCTGTGGATACTATGCAACAGAAAGCCGATATATTCATGAAAGCCTTTGACAAAACCCGTTTAAACCAGTTGGTAACCTGGTTAGAAATGATCAATTTCCTTGAGTGTCAATAACTTGCGTCTCATAACCGACTTACTTAAAAAAATCTGCTTTTCATAATAAATATCTTAAAACTGTGCCCATCAAATGATTTTATGCAACATTAAAATTCCATTTTCAAGCAATGGACATTCGAAAATAAAATTTTTAGGGGAAGATTTCCAGAAAATGAGCATTCCTAATGTCTTGATCTTCCGGTTGACACTTGCATAAGAAATGATAGAAAATTACTGACACTTTGTTTGTTTTTAAAACAGAAAAAGAATGGAAAATCAAGATGTTAAGCAAGGTAAATCGGGGTGCCATGCAACGACGTGTCAATAGATTCAGCAATACCATCGAGTAAACTATGATTAGGCGACAAAAGTTAATACTTACACATGAATTCTGAAACCCACAATGTTGTGCAACTTGCAGGTAACACGTTGCGGTATATGGCTTAATGGTCTTAAATCTTGCGTTGATAGATTGCCAAAGTCTGAGATTTCGGGTCTTTATATTGACTAATCATTCGGGGATATCATAATTGCTCTTCCGCTGCATCCAGATATATGTTGACCTAGACATGATTATGATATCTTCTCAAAAGAGCCAATGTGGCCAAAACCTTACATTGAAGAAACTCTCATAGAGAGTCACTTAAGTTCATAAATCGTACCATCTGCGGTATTTGTCTTAGCCCTAGTTAGACATTGGTGTCTCTGCTGTACGAAAGTACTGACCTGATGATCAATTGTATATCGTTGAAATTCAAAATAAATGAAGTCAATATACTCAGCTGCTATGAGGAATCTTTGTGCAAACCTTGATTGCGAGGGTATGTCCTGACGGGGGAATCACGGGCACAACATTCTAACCGTCTAGCTTGAGTGGGGGCCATAGCAATTTTTGTCAATATTACCACAACGTGATAAAACGCTCACCGAAAGCAAGTTGAAAGAAGGTGCATGGATTTAAGAGGACTAACATACTGACAGTTTTTCTTGTGTCTTGATTATTCAAAATCTTCTTATACATAACAAACATACAAGTTTTGCCATTATGATCTTTTGCAGGAAAGTCACGGGGTTTCATTTAAAAGAAAAATGTAAAAAAGGAAGCTTCTAGTTCTGAAAATGATTTTCGGTGTCTAAATTGCAAAATTTTGTTTTTCTTAAACTTATTTTCGGCTTTTGCACTATTATTATCTAAAAAGGGCATGTTTTTCGAGAAAGTTAAAGATTTTAGAGCGTATTTGGTTTGGATTTCTTAACTTTAAAGAAACCTTTCAAAACAACTAACTCGGCGTAATTATCTAGCCTACGTATTTGATAAATATGGTGGCAAATATTTGTGTGTATATAAATATATATATTCAAATTACTTTTCGTCTTTAACTCTTACATACTTTATCTCTTTCACTCTAAAAATACCAAAAAAGAATCTCAAAAAAAAAATCACAATCTCAGAATCAGTTAGATCACTACTTGATATCGAATACGGTATGTTTTTCTTGTTTAGTTATTGATTGTCAAATGTTTAAACTTCAGAAACCACATACAAAATGTTGGTGCATATCTATGACAACATCTTAATAGTTTAATAGTTTAGACTTTGGATATTCTGTATTGGGCTTAGCATTTGTTTTAGCTTGTTTAGAGTTGTAATGGGCTTGGAGAATGGCCTAGCCCAGTCTAAAGCCCAATATGCAGACATGTAGTATATACATGTTTTGCATTAGGGTTTTGGTTAAGCAGTTAGGAAAAGAGAGTAGAGAGAGGTGTGAGAAATTTACAGAGACTGGCTGAGAGAGATTTCTTGTGAGTCTTGAATTGATTGTAAACATTCGTGTTAGATAATCAATAGAATACGGATTGAAACTGATTGTTCGTGTTCTTGATATTACTCACTTTCTGTGATAATCTGATCTAGAAGATTGCACACTCTAGATTGGATAGACGATTCTGTGAAGAGCCATACGGATTAGGGGACCTACAATTGGTATCAGAGCTTTCAGCTCTTGTTTTGCTTGGTTCGGAATCGTTATAGTAGAAAAAGTTGAAGTTTTGGACGGTTTTTGACGGCTGGTTCGAAGTTTGAAGGCTGTTCTAGGGTTTTGTTGTTGATCTCAAATAAACAGCAAAGCATGTCGAATAAAAACTTGGTATTTCGGATCACCAGCAAGGCATCTCGGATAGAAATTTTGCATTTCGGATCTGAAGGTTGCATTTCGGATCATCAGAGTTGTATCTCGGATCATAAGTGAAGCATCTCGGATCATAAAACTTGCATCTCAGATCAGAACAGTGCATCTCGGATCATTGGTGATTGATCTTAGATCATCTCAGATTTGCATCTCGGATAGCATCTCAGATACTATCTCAAATCATCATCTCAGATAGCATCTCGGATTAGCATCTCGGATACCATCTCGAATCACCATCGCAGATTGGTATCTCGGATCACTGTTCCGAATTTCCATCTCAGATTGTTAATCCGAGTTACTATTCCGAATTCGGTACTGTTCCGAGTTGAATTCAAGAAGGTGGAAAGTTAACCAACTGACGTAACCGGAGATAAACGTTTTCGTACACAGAATTGATCTATAAAAAATCTTAACAAACCGACTGCACAATTACTCGTGTGATTTTTAGGACAAGAAAAGGCACAAAATTCCTAAAAAGGGTCTTGGACATTATATATCATTGGATTCGTATTGTTGAGACGAGTCTAATGGTACAATTTGGTAAACGCACATTACAGACAAATTTTTAAACGTTTTTAACGGTAAGGTTACGGTAAAACACGAAGAAGGACCAGAAGAGAGGTTAGATTTGGATTTTGACACAGGTATACAAAATCCATTTAAGCTGTTAGTAACTGCCCAAAGTTGATAAATGCTGAACAAATGTAGACTAGAAGAAGAAGTTTGAGGCATTTGTTCAAGGTGAAGATTCTAAGATTTGGAATTGTATGATTGATGGGTACATTGCTCCTACACGTCGAGTTAATGGGAGAATCCTGGTACTTTCATATGAGAAGATGGAAGGCTCTGAGAAACTTATGTATGATGCTGAGAAGAAAGCTTTATTAGCGATAAAGATGTCCTTACCAATTGATTTGAAACACATTTGTAATAGGTATGGATCTTCTAGAGAGCTGTGGGAAGCTGTAGGAAAACGCTATCAGAGTTCTTCAAGACAAAGTACATGTGATCAAGCATGTGTAGCTGAGATTGCACTGTGAAGATTGAAGAAGCAACTGCTAAGAAAGAAGAGAAGAAGGAAGCTAAGAAGGAGAAAATGGAAGTCAAGGATGCAAGAGCTACAATGTGCTTAGATGATACATATGAGCTTACAACAGAGGTACAGGTACAATTTCAATATGTACGTCACACTTGTCATAATTGCACTGAACTACAAGGTAAAGTTGACAAACTATCGGAGCAAAACAAAATTCTATTAGATAAATTAGAAACAGAAAGAGTCAAATGTTCTTTTGAGTAAAAGAGAGTCAAATTGTTTAAATAAACTCAAATCAAATGAACAAGAAATCAACAGTTTGGCCAGCAAAGTCAATGAATTGTTACAAATCATTGATTTAGCTCGTGAAACTGTGAAGGATAAGACTAACGAGCTTTTAGAAAAGTGCACAAAATTGGCTGGTGCACAAGCCAAAATTGTTGAACTTCATGAAAGTTAGACAAATTTGGAAAATCCTCGTTAGTCAGGACTCAAATTCAGAAAGGTTTGAAAAGGAGTAGTGATAAAACGGGAGTGGGGTTTAGTAAAGCTTCATCTTCTGAGGATCAGGATTACTCCTTTTTACCAAATGAAAATGAGCTAACAGATTTTGTGCTTACTACACCAGCTGTAGTGGATCCGATAACAGTTGACATACCTGATAGTCCAGTTTCTTTGAAAGAATCTGTTAGGTCTAACAATACACCTCATAAAGTGGATGAGGATACTAAAGACAAAACGGTCAAAACATCTAAAAAGGATCTAACAGAAAGAAAGTTTCTAAGAAAAGATCTTGTTTTAAATGTCACAACAAAGGACATGTGGCTAGTTGTTGTCCTTTTAAAAAGGGTAAGAATGTGGAGGCTGAGGTTCAAGTTAAGGATGGGAATCAAGTTGGTTCAAGTAGAAATGTTAAACCAAGTTATCAGACAATACAACCGAGATTTCAATCTAAACCTTCAACATCGGGAAGCTTTGATAGTCCAAGAAATTTTCTCTTTAATTAAGTCATCATAATGGTCAATCAAATTGTTTTCAAAGTAAAAATTTTGGATATCAATATCGATACCAAACTTCTGGTAATCAACATTTTCAAAGAAGAAATGAATATAGGGGTTTTAGTAACTCAAATGCTCAAAACAATCCAAAAATTTTTCAAAGTTCAGATTATGATACTGGGAGAAGAAGGTTTCGAGATAAAAATTTTCGAAGGTCGGAAAATCCGAGAGTTTATTGGAACTCTCGCGATCAAAGATCTCGTGGAAATTATAAATCTTGTTCAACAACTTGGAAGACATCCAAGACACAGGTAGGGTGTGATGGATATTGGACAAAATTAAGTTATATTGACATTCATGGTCAACCCAAAACCGGTAGGGTTTGGATTATCAAGTCTAACTAAGTTGTTGAATGTGTGCACGATGACCAAGAAGGACTGTTGATGTGTTCAACAGTGGTTATTCCTGTAAAGCATCTGAGGTGAATAGTAGGTTACACATGGTAGCGAATTATTTCTTCTGTGATAGATAATTTTTACTGAAAGTGAAAAACTTTTGTTAGGTTAAAGTGGGAGTCTGTTTGTGTTTAAATTTTTGTTTTCAAAACCTTACTCCATAAAAATAAAAATTTAGGGGGAGAAATTTCTCTAAGCCAAAAAGAGTTAAGTTAGTGCGTTGGTTTAGGGGGAGTAAGTTGAAAAGAAGAATCAAAACAAAAAAAATGGAAAATCAAAAATGAGTTTTTCACTGTGTGGAAAAGAAGAAATGATAGTACATTAGCAACTTAGATTGTCACATTGAAATTAAAATTAAAATTGCTTAAATGTGATAGCAGCTTCATCATATAATGTACCAGTAGGCAAAAAGCATGCAATAATCAACTTTCCTTGGTGATATAAACATAACAAACTGTGTATGAGTGGGTAACATATCATTGGCGTATGGTTTTATAACCTTAAATCTTGCATTGATAGATTGCCAAAATCCGAGGTTTTAGGTCTTTATATCGTTATTTCATCCGGGGTATCTGGGTTGTCCTTTTGGTTCAACTAGATATATATGCTGACCTAGGCACAACCAAGATATCTTAAAGGAGCTAAAATGCCAAATCCCAGAAATTGACTAAGCTCTCCTAGAGAGTCATTCAAATGTGCAAAATGCATAAATCGTACCAACATCTTTGGTATTTGTCTTAACCCTCATTGGATATTGGTCTCTTTGCTGTACGGAAGTACTGACCTGGTCACCAATTATCTAACATTGTAAATAAAAAAGGTTGAATTTCGGTATACTCACCTACTACGAGGAATCTTTGTGCATACCTTGATCATGGGGGTATGTCCTGAAGTGGGACACACTAGTATATCAGTATAAAATTACCTTAACATATCACTAGGTAATGGTACTTGAAATGTTCATATATCTTGTTTAAGTGGATAAACAATACTGGTAATCGTCTTGAACTGCTTTTCATGAAAATTACATGTAGAGTTATCTAATAGTGTTACAACAGTTTGATGTTGCTGATATGATCTTCTTACCGGTGATTCTCACAAAAATCGAGTGTTTATTTTCTTGTTAGTTATTTGTTTTCAGAAAATATAAAAATACAAAAAGATTTGCTTTTAAAGTCTCCCCGTTTGAACTGATAAGTTGTTTGTTTTTGCATGATAAGATAAAATATTGGTTTATCTTTAATGTGGAAAAGAACTAATGGTTTTTCAAGTTACTTGCTTGTGGTTCTAAACATATTCATGCAGTTATCAAAATGAAGTGCAAAATTCAAGTATAGTACATATTAAGAGTGGAGTGCAGAATGTGCGAAGATGCATGGTAGGATCCTTCTACTACATTGCACATGGACATTTAGAGGAATCTGGAGATAAGTGCTTAACAAGAGAATGCTAGTTCGCTAAACTACAACGAATGAAAGTTTTGGAGATTGGAAGCATCAGCTAAGGGGGAGTCTGTTAATATCAGAATCTGTGTCTAGCTGAAGCTATCCAAAGACCAAAAGATCACAAGATGTTTGAAGATAAAATTACACAATGAAGCTGTTGTCAAGGGGGAGTCTGTTGGTGCATATCTGTGACAACAGCTTAATAGTTTAATAGTTTAGTCTTTGGATATTTTGTATTGGGCTTAACATTTATGTTTAGCTTGTTTAGAGTTGTAATGGGCTTGGAGAATGAGCTAGCGCAGTATGCAAACATGTAGTATATATACATGTTTTGCATTAGGGTTTTGGTTAAGCAGTTAGGAAAAAGAAAGTAGAGAGAGGTGTGAGAATCTTCAGAGAGTGGCTGAGAGATTTCTTGTGAGTTTTGAATTGATTGTAAACATTCGTGTTGGATAATCAATAGAAGACGGATTGAAAGTGATTGTTCATGTTCTTGATATTCTCATTTTTTTGTGATAATCTGATCTAGAGGATTCCACACTCTAGATTGGATAGTCGATTCTGTGAGGATCCTTATACACCTCCACAGAATGGAGACACTAAGAAGAAAAACAGGACGTTGATTGAAGCCGCTAGGACTATGTTTTCTGATTCAAAGCTTCCAGTTCTTTTCTGGGGAGAAGCTGTTAACACATCTTGTTATGTCCTAAACAAAGTTTTGACGGTTAAACGGACAAAACATATCACGAACTATTATTTAACCGGAAACCTAATTTGAAAGACTTTGAACCATTTGCATTACCTTGCACCATTGTGCGAAATAAAGATAAGCAATAATTCGGGGAGGTAGATGACGAGGGATACTTTCTAGGTTATATGCCCGGAACACCGAATAAAAGGGTTTTTAATCTAAAAATTGGTAAAATTGAGGTTGTGTTTAACATGGAAATCACTAGTTATTCACCTCAACAACCAACGCGTGGTCCTGCTATATTATATGATTATGATAGTGTTTTTAAATCATTTAATATTCCTGATTTTTCCAATGCAGATGAGTCTCAAGTGATTCAAACTATGATCAGTGAAGATGAAGAGGGTGACTTCATGCCTAGATCGAGTATATCAATGACAAATGCTCCAGAAACTTCCTCCAGTGCAGCTCAACAGGATTCAAGTGATAGTGAGTCTGGACCTATTCAGGGGGAGGACTTTACTAATCCGTTTGCTAATAAGAACATTCAGGGGGAGATTGGATCTAATCTGGGAGAAAATTTAGTTGTTGACACCATTGCTACTACACACGTAAACAAAGATCATCCAGTTGAGAACATCATAGGCGATGCTGCTGCAGGTGTTCAGACAAGAAGAGGTGTGATCGAAGGTTCCTGTTTATTTACTTATATTTAGAAGACTGGGATGATACATGAGTGTGAGTAAAGCTGCTTCATTGGCCAACAGGAGCCCAGTATGCAGACATGTAGTGTATATACATGTTCTGCATTAGGGTTTTGGTTAAGCAGTTAGGAAAAGAGAGTAGAGAGAGGTGTGAGAAGAGAGTGGCTTAGAGATTTCTTGTGAGTCTTGAATTGATTGTAAACATTCGTGTTGGATAATCAATAGATGACAGATTGAAAGTGATTGTTCGTGTTCTTGATATTACTCGTTTTTCTATGATAATTTGATCTAGAGGATTCCACACTCTAGATTGGATAGATGATTCTGTGAAGATCCATACGGATTAGGAGACCTACACAAAACCAAGACAATCAATGGGATTGTTTGAATCAGATTTCATAGGTTTTAAAAGGGTTTATCAAGAAATTCTTGATGCCAACTTATTTATGATGAATGTAGCGTAATTACGATGAAGACAGCGTAGTTAATGGAATCAAAGGATCGCGCATTTAAGTCTTGAACGCGAGTTCAAGCAACCGGCGTATTTGACAAATACGTCGGTCAAACCAGTGTAGAAAAACATCTACGCTGACTGTTATCTTGAAACAAAACTTAAATACGCGACCTGCTATCAGCGTAAATAAGTTATAACCGGCGTATATATCATTTTGCTTAGCGTATATGTGTCTCATACCCGGTGTATATAACTTATGTTACCGACGCTTTTAACAACAAATATACCAGCAAATAATCATTGTTCCAGCGTAAATACAATATTTATTGTTGGGCTTAGATTGCTAAAGGTTTACTCATTAGGGATTATTTTGGGCTTGGGAGTATATAGTGGGCTTCCTAGTGCCTTATGGGCCTAGGGTTGTAATAGTGGGCTTGGTAGTGCTTATAAATAAAGATGCTAGGTTAATGAGAGGGGGTTAGAGAGTGGTAATCAAAGAACTTGTATCAGACATCTTTTGGTGTATGCAAGTTGAAGTTATTCAAAGTTGTTCTTCTTCCTAATCATTATTTCCGCTACTGATTAGGTTAGTGATACCTGTTTGATCCGTTTACGGGACTTACAATTGGTATTAGAGCCTGCTGTTCAAATACAGGCTCCGGGTATTGCTAATTGAAGAAGTTTTCTGAAGTGTGTTGCTGCTGCTTGGATTGGTTTTTGTTCCGGATCACTGTTCATCGTCAGAAGTGTTACTGTTCCAAAGAACTCGAAGAAGATTTGAAGATTTCGGATCTGGTACTGTTCCAGATTCTGGAGAACACGAAGAAGGTTCTCATATTTCGGATCAACTACTGTTCCAGATTCCAAAGAACACGAAGGAGATCATCCATCTCGGATTGATCTCGGACTGTTGTTCAATCCGGATTACAATCCGAGATACTGTTGCAGTTATAGATTCCTTGGATTTCGGAATACTGTTGCAGGAAAAGAGGATTACTATTACGGATAAGGTTAAGGATTCCGGATTTATCAGATAGAACAAGCATTTCGGATTTCTTCATTCCGGATTCTCCTTTCCGGATTCACCTTCAGACATGTTTATTCCGGATCATACATCTCGGATTTTATTCCGGATTTGTCTTTCGGACTTCTCATTTCGGATCCACCAGCTTCCGGGTTCTTCATTTCGGGTTTTTCAAGTCGGACTCATCAATCCGGATTAGCATCAATTCGGATACTATTTCCGGATTTGACCACAATTGACTCAGGGTTGACCATTCCGGATCAAATTCGGATTTCGTACTGTTCATCTAAGAAACTTAAAATAAATTATTTTAAATCTGTTTGGTAAATTTTAATTAATTTAATAAGGATGGCTGGATACATGACTGCACAAGATCTGACGAATGCCACTTTGGCTGCCCTGCAATCGCAAACACTGGCCCTCCATCAAGAGCTGGATCAAGTAATTGGCACTTCCACTAAAGTGCCACGTTTATTATATGGGGATGAATATTACGAATGGAAGTTTCGTTTTGAACAGTATTGCAAGGCTAAAGAGCCTGGTATGTGGAGATGCATCATGAATGGACCAAGAACAATAGTCTACAGTACAGAGCAAGATCCAGACACTAAAATTCCTAAGCCCATGCACTTATGGACTCCATAGGATATCAAGATAATAGAGGGAAGATGAGAAGGCCTCGGCAACTCTGACCATGACCCTTGGACCTGATATCTCAATCGCGGTTAGAAACTGTAAGACCGCAAAGGAAGTATGGAGTGAACTGCAAAATATCTACGAGGGAAATGCAGACATGAAGGAAAGCAGGGTGAATTAGTTGAATCAACAATTCAGCTCATTCAATCACATCTATGGGGAAACTATTGAAAATCAGATTCCTCATTATGTTAAGCTTGTTTCCCAGATGATTTCAGTTGAGATTACTCTCACTAACAGTGCCATGAACAAACAGTTATTAAATCACTGCCCAAGAGTTGGGATGCAGATGTGGGAATGATCAAAAAGACCAAGAACTTGAATGATGTCACTCTCACTGAGATGATAGCTACTATCAAATCATGTGAGATTGACAACAAGCAGAGGGAAATCAATAATCAAAGCAATTTGATGGCCGCATGGATGACAAGGCAAAATGCAGCTCTAATGTCACAAAATCTTATTTATAGTCCTCTGCAAGGAAACTCACAAACACCTGGTGGATCAAACGTGGTTTATAGTCCTATAGCCATGCCTCAAAACACTCAGTACGTGTATGGTCTTCAATCTCAGAATTCCATGATGGTTTCAGCTGCTCAAGTTCACACTCAGTACCATGCTTAGTATCCTAACATGGTGTTCAGTTCTACAATTCTTCAAACAGTGCAACAAGGCAACACTCCTCAAACTACTGCACCAACGCCTGCACCTGCTCAACCTGCGACCAACTCTGCGTTTCTCACTAAAGAAAACGAAGAGAAACTGGCTATTGCAACGTCAATGATCAAAAGCTTAAACGCCTTCCTGGCAGGTGATCTGACTCCTCCATCCATTCTACCAACCGAAGTTGATCAAATCATGGAGGAGGACCTGGACGAGATCGACGTTTCTTGGAATCTAGCAATGGCTGCTTTTCGGGTTAACAAGTTTCAGAAGAAGTATGGAAGGCAACCCTTGTCAAATCTGAAGACTAGTCTCACCAAGGACAAACTTAGATGCTACTAATTTCACGAACCAGGACACTTTGCCAGAGAATGCAAGAAGCCACCATCCGGGTATGTATCATCCAAGGTCGCTGATATACAGAGCAGTGACAGACAGCTGGTTCCCGTCTCTCCCTCAAAGTCCACTACGAGTCCATCAAGCAGCTCAGGCGGGAAGTTAACAGAATTGGTGGCCCAACAGCATGAAGGTTTCAACTGGGCGGATGCTGCAGCTCAAATGGAAACATTGAATGTCTCCAAGAACAACAACCACTGCATGATGGTGCAAACAACTGAGATGCCTAATCTTTCAGAAACGGTAAATCGAATTCTCTGTTCTGATAGTTGTCATTTTAAATTATCACAAATGCGCGCCCATAATTCAACTCTAGTAGCTGAATACCAACAAGCTGCGTCACAGAACATCGCCCTTAAACATAAGAACAAACTTCTTATGGAGAAGGTCGAAGCTTAGAAACAAGATGTAGCTCAGCTAAAGCTAGACTTGAACCAACATCAATGTTGGGTCTATGACTATAAGCTAAAACTAGCTGAAAAGGACGTAGAACTTCAAGCAGCCTTAGCCAAGCTAAATTCCTCGACAGGAAAGCTTCACGAAAATGAAATAAACATTAAAAAATTTGAAACCTCCAATAAACTTGTCAAGGACTTATGTGACCTCCAGCTTAACTACCAAAAGAATTTTACCAAAGGTCTTGGGTATAATAGGACGCCTCCCCCATATAATCATAATTATACTAGAATGCCTGAATCTAAGGATGATGTAGAAAATGCAGAAAAAATGATTTATTGTAAACCTTCAGATTATGTATCCAAACCATGGACGCCCTATTACCCAAAGTTCTCCAAACCCACTGAACTCAAGAGGGATGATGTCTTTGTTGCTTCTACACCACTTTCACATGAAACTGGTAATCATCCTTCTGGAAGTACATATGGCTTGGAGAAAGTAGTGCCTGAGGCAGAAAAATCCACATCCTCCACAGAATCTAAAGGAAAAGAATCTTCTGATACTCAAACTGAATTCGTGAACGATACTAATGTGTCTAACTCATGTGCAGAAGAAATTTAGTTGAGGATATCACAGAGGGTGATCAAGAGGAATGTCTGAATACAAATTCAGACAATTCGGCTGCTGATTATGCTTTTTATAAGCCTGCTTTTGACATTTTAAATCAATTTCCTGCTGAACAATATACATGCTCAAACAGTGTTGGTTGTGTTGAGAATTTAGACAGTTTTATTCTGGTTTTTCATCAAATACTGATGTTTTGAATGATGCTAATAACTATAATAACTCTTGTGATGAGAAAATGAATGTAGCTGCAGGTTCTGCATCAACAGATGATTCGGTTTATCAGTTTCAGCTGAGGATACCGAAAGTTCTTCTCCAGAGGCTTCATCTGTTGATGCATCTCCTAGGGTTGACAGTGCAAAAGTAGACCAACCAACCGATTCTATGAACGTTGATGGTGACATAATTCTAGAAGACTCGGGTGACTCAACACACGGGACTGATTCCGAAAGGACAGAAGATGAACAATCTTTTTCTCATGATTCAAATGAAAATCTTAAAACTGATTCTGAATCAGAGTCTCAAATTTTTCAAAATCGTGAGATTCCATATTCATCTTCTGAAATCTCAGAACATGATGTCCATGTAGAGCCACTCGTGTCCTCTACAGAATCTGTCATGAAATGTGATTTGAAGAGTAAGAGTAAGAAGCGGAGAACACACCGAACTAAAAAGAAGGAAACAAAACAGGCGTCTTCAAAAACTGAAACGGTAACTGCTGGGTCTCCTCATCAAACTGAGAAATTGACTCAGTAGTCGCAAACTGAATCTATTAAGCAACCAGCTGATAGATATTAGTTAACATTTTGCCAAAATATCCATGTCCAAAAACCTTAAATTCAAATCACAAAACTAACACGTGTGCTGATGGTTGTACACAGGACACCGTCAAGACCAAGACCGTTCATCAGTCGTCAGTACCCGCAAGCAAGAAATTGACAGACAAATTGCCCAGAGTTTCCCAAGCTGAACGGACTGTTTTCTTCCAAAAGAGGCAGACCTGTTGCAATTGTGGATCTCCCGGGCACATTGCTCGCAATTGTCAAAAGACCTTTACCTCGTTCAAAACTTTGTATTCCAGACATCAGAAGACTATGCCTAATCGCCCACTTCAGGCTCGATTTGTGGCTAAGACTTCTGATCAAGACTGGAACTTAGCCAAGAAATAATCTTTCAAACCCTTGAGACCTTCAGTTTCCCAGAATCCTTCTAGCACTCCAAGGATTGTGCAGAAGTCTGATTTGGTAACCTAGAGGCCTAAGACAGTGGCCAAGCCTAATACTTCTTCCCCCATTTCTAATAAATCAAAAGCATCATCAACCTCATCCTCAACTAATTTAATCTTTCGTGAGGTTACTTATGTTGATGCTAATGGCAAGCCCAGATCTTCAATGGCCTGGGTTCCAGTCTCTAACTAAAACCTTTTGAAATGTGTAGGAACAACTCTGGCACGCTCTTGTTAGACTATGGTACATTGACAGTGGCTGTTCCAGGCACATGACCGGAGACATCTCGCCGTTGAATGACATTCAGTTTTTCAATGGCGGTTTGTTTCCTTCGCAGGTGGAGAAACAGGGAAGATTACCATGAGAGGAACTGTTTGCAACGGAGCCCTTAGCTTTAAGAATGTTAATTACGTACCAGAATTGAAGCACAATCTTTTGAGTGTGTCTCAACTCTGCGACAATCATTTTGATGTTCTTTTCACCAAGAAAGGATGTTATGTGCTCAAACCTAGTTTAATTATTCTAGTTGATTGGATTCTTCTTAAAGCTGCACGAAAAGGAAATGCATATGTTATTGATATGAACCAGGCTCCTTCTGACAAGCTCACCTGCCTCTTCTCATCTACAGCCGAACATGACGCCATGCTATGGCATTGCAGACTGGGACACATCAACATGAAGAACTTAAATCTTCTTGCAAAAGGTGGTTTAGTCAGAGATCTACCAGTTCACGACTTCATGCAGATCGAAAAGTGTGAATCATGTGCGCGTGGGAAACAACATCGACAACCACATAAATCTAAAGCCGCTCCTTCCATGTCTCAAGTCTTAGAACTGCTAAATGTGGATCTTTTTGGTCTAACAGATATACGGAGCATTGGCGGGAAGGCTTACTGTCTGGTTATTATTGATGACTACTTTCGATTCACCTGGGTTTTCTTTCTTACACATAAAAGTGAAACCGCTGAGTTGGTCAAACAGTTTATCACGCTTATGGAAAACCAGACAGATTCTACAGTGAAGGCTATTCGGTGTGATAATGGGACAGAGTTTAAGAATATTACCTTAAACTCTTTCTGCTCTTCCAAGGGAATTGACCGACAGTTTAGCGCAGCCAGAACCCCACAACAAAATGGGGTTGCAGAACACAGAAATCGCACTCTCATTGAAGCTGCACTCACTATGCTGGTTGAATCCGAGCTACCTCTTATTTTCTAGGAAGAAGCAATCAATACTGCATGCTATATTCAGTATCATGCCCTGATCAATAAACGCCATATGAAAAATCCATACGAAGTGGTTGAAGGTCACAAACCTTTGGTCAAGCATTTCCGCAAGTTCGGATGCCCTTGTGTTCTCCTGCTCATGGACACTAAAGGAAAGTTTGAATCATGCAGGGATCCTTGCATCTTCGTTGGCTATTCTAAAAATATGTCATACCGCGTTTATAACAAGATCAAGAAGATGGTAGTTAAAACCTACAATGTGGGTTGGCTGGAGGAAAATCCCAAGGACACACACACAGTCCTGACTGGTTGTATGACTATTCCAAATTATTTAATCATATTGATGTGTCTTCCAATGTGTCTGCAGGTCACAGCTCAATTTCTGCCCTTCCAACGGTGCCCATTTCATCCGAAGACGATGCTGATGCTGCCGAGCTACATCAGACTTTAAAGCAGCTGGGTGTGGATCCTCCTGGATTTAATGACGCTGTGTCGTCTTCCTCCACCCTTTCGCAATCTCAAGAACCAGCTATCAATTCACCTACTCAGACCGATCCTCCTGATGTTGAAGCTTCTAACCCAGAGCCTCCTACGACACATGAAGGACCTACTCCCGATGTCTTGGGCTCTTTTCTGTTCCAAGAGCCTACTCCACTCGATTGTTCGGTTGATTCCTCAGCAACTACTTCTACTGATGCATCTGTTGAGGGGGAGTCACCTGGAGTAGCTTCAGCTAATGTTACCAACCTGCAAACCAATGTTCTCATTCCCGCTACACCAATACCTCAGCGTTTACAGCGTGATCACCCCATTGAAAATATTATTGGTCCTATCAACGCTGCTGTTCGAACCCGCATCCAATCTTGGGATATCAATACCTATCTCTATTCTTGTTTCATTTCACAAATTGAACCTAAAAGTATTGATGTTGCCTTGTAGGAACCAGGATGGATGGATGCCATGCACGAGGAACTCAATCAATTTGAGAAGCTTGGTGTCTGGAAATTGGTGAAGATGCCTTAAGGAAAACGTGCTCTCAGAACTCGCTAGGTTTTTTGTAACAAGCAGGATGACACTGGAGTTATTGTTCGAAATAAAGCTCGACTGGTGGTTCAGGGTTTTTGACAGATTGAAGGATTAGATTATGATGAGGTCTACGCACCTGTCGCGTGTTTGGAGGCTATACGCATTTTCTTGGCATATGCATCTTACAAGGATTTCACTGTATATCAAATGGATGTCAAGACTGCGTTTCTATACGACAAGGTGAAAGAGGAAATCTACGTGGCACAACCACCGGAATTTACTGATCCTGACAAGCCAGACTATGCTTATAAACTAGACAAAGCTTTGTATGGGTTGCATCAAGCGCCTCGCGCATGGTATGCCACTCTTACAGAGCATCTGCTTGCTCATGACTACACTTGGGGAACCATTGACCAAACCTTGTTCATCAAACGTGTTGATAAGGACATTATTTTTGTTCAAATCTACGTTGATGATATCATTTTGGTTCTACCAATGATGGTTTGTGCCGCGAATTTGAAGAGATCATGAAGAAGAAATTTGAGATGAGCTCATTGGGAGAGATGACCACGTTTTTGGGACTTCAAGTTCGTCAGAGCCCACAGGGTATCCTAATTCATCAAGGAAAATATGTCCATGACGTTCTTGCCAAATTCAAGCTTACAGATTCAAAGCCTATGGCTTCACCTATAGCAGAACGCCTCTGCTAAATGAAGATGCTGAAGGAACGCCTGTTAATCCGACTATGTATCGCTCCATGATTGGATCACTCATGTATCTCACTGCTAGCCGGCCAGATATCATGTTTGCCGTCTGCCAGTGTGCTCGTTATCAGGCTACTCCTAAACTCTCTCATTTACATGCTGTTAAATGAATTTTTAGGTACCTCAAAAGGGCTCCATCACTGGGCCTCTGTTATCCTAAAAATTCTGAATTTGAACTGTTTGCTTTCTCTGACAGTAATCTTGGAGTACAGATAGGGATATGCGCTCAACTTTAGCTGGTTGCCAATTTCTGGGAGATCGCTTAATCTCGTGGCAATGCAAGAAGCAATAAACGGTTTTGCTTTCTACTGCAGAAGAAGAATTTGTTGCAGCCTCTGCTTGCTGCTCCCAAGTTTTATGGATGCAACATTAGCTTGCGGATTACGGTTTGACTTATCTAAACACAACAATTTACTGTGATAATGATGCCACTATCCAAATTGTTAAAAACCCTGTTTTTCACTCCAAAACCAAGCACATAAATATTAAAGTTTATTTTATCCGTGATTGCTATGAAAAGGGTCTCGTAAAGCTTGAGCAAATCCACACTGACGCAAATGTGGCAGATTTGTTCACGAAACTCGTTCGCAACGTGCGTTTTCAAGTGCTTGTGGATCTTCTCAAAATGATTCAGTTTTCTACCTAGGCATCCTTCGTCTTTGTGTTTTGTTTACTGTTCTTATTTTATTTTCATTGCTCCATAAATTTGTTCATATGTATGCACAAATTTAGGGGGAGAAATCTAAAAAAAAATATTTTTGCAAGGATAGGGAAATGAAATACTTTTTCGTGATAAAATGTTTGACTAACACATGTAAGGTGTCGAAGCGGGAAAATATTTGGATCAAAAGTGATGTGTCGGTAGGTCTAAAACTCAACCGGATAGGGAAAGTTAAATGATATAAACATAAAGAACTATGTACTCAGTGGGTCACTTACTATAGGCGTATGATTTCATGGTCTTAAATCTTGTGTTGATAGATAGCCAATATCTGAGGTTCCGGGTCTTTATGCTATTGAGTCATCCGGGGATATCTTGGCTGCCCTTCTGTTGCATCCAGATTATATGCAGACCTAGGCACAGTCAGGACATCTTTGTAAAAGAGCCAAAATGGGAAGGCCAAAACCTAAGAGAACAGAAGTTTCTTCATAAGTTCTTACGTACCACATAAGGTATTTGCCTAACCCTCGTAGTCACTATTGGTCTCTCTGCTGTACGGAAGTACTGACTTGTTCACCAATAGCCTGATGTTGTAAGATAAAAGGATGACCATAGTATACTCACTTGCTACGATGAATTGTTGTGCTTACCTTGATCGTGGGGGTATGTCATGGTATGGGACACACGAGTATCATAGTATAATACTACCTTAAGCGTATCATAATGCTTGAACTGGAAGGGTTGAGTTTTAGATTTAAATGGGCAAGTATATTGATAATCGATTAGACCAATTGAACCTGCTCATACTGAAAAATGTTCCTTAGTTAGCCTTTGAAACGATTTGATCCCTTAGCAAGGCTGTGTTAATTTTTATGTGTGTGTTAAATAGTTTTTCTTTGTAGAATGTTAAAAGATAGTTGAATGCTTGTTTAGTCTACTTGATGAAATTTGATTAGATGGTTTCTGTCAAAAGATATTGGACTGGCCTAGTGTGCTTCGGGATTTGTGCCAATCTAATAAAATTGGTTAAAAGTCTTAAAAAATCGAAACCGAGATTACTATTCCGGATTGGGCTTCTTTGGGCCCAAAAGGTACTATTCCGGAAAGGCCCAATTGGACTTTTCTAGACAGGCCCACTGTGTTACTGTTCCAGATTGGGCTTGTCACAAGCCCAAACCGGATTCGAAATTCTAGGCCCAAGCCCATTTCGGAAAGTATATAGGTAACTCTGATATTTCATTTCGGATTATTCACAAATTCCGAAATCCAAATTCTTCTCTTGTTCTCTCTATTCGAACTATGCATCTCGGACATTCATCCGGATTAGGTTAAGACTGCTTAAGTTTATGAATTCCGGATGAAAATATTAGTGTTTAAAGCATTCCGGATTGTGTCTCGGATAGATCTTCAAAGTCTTAGGCATTTCAGATTTAATTCCGGATGGGTATTCATCCGAATTGATGAACTCGGATTTCATCTCGGATTGGATCTCGGATAATCTTCATCCGGAATGATAATTCATCCGAGATACTATGGGTAATCCGTATTGCACCTTTGTCCGAACTGTAATTGACCTCCTTCTAATCCGGATTGATGAAAGGGTTCATCCGGATTAAAATTGAACTGTCAGTAATCCGGATTTAAGGTTTTTGAACCTTTCATCTGGTTTGAACCTTTTCAACTGTTGAACCCTAAAATTAACTTGAACTCTTATTTATTTGAACCTTACATCTAACTGAAATATCCAGTTAGTCTTAACTGCCATACTAGTAAACTCCGTTAACTTCTGTTAGTTGGGATTTAACTTGGTTGTTATCTTGACAAATATGGTTGAAGAAGCCTTTGATGCTGGTTGAGGAGCAATTCCACAACCAAGCGGGGTATCTTTCAGACCCTCCAACAGAGTTCTTTCAGGAGTTCCAATCCATGATTGTGGGGCTAAACGCGTGTAAGATTGCATATGCTCTCCGAGCTAATCCGGTTATCTACATAGACATAGTGCATTCGTTCTGGAAAAGAGCACGATTTCATCCAAGAGGTGAAGATGGGAGACAATTTATTCGTTCGTAGATACAAGGAAAAGAGATTTTGGTAAAGCGTGTGTCAGAGAGGTGCTGCAAATTGCCGACACTTTTAGCGATCCAACGACATATGCCAAAGAGAAGGTGCTTCCTGTGTTGATGGAAATGGGATATGAAGGATCGTATCCACCATTACTGAAGAAGATGTTTCCAGCTTATTGGCGGTACTTGTTCACATGTTTATGCAGTGTGTATCGGAGAACAAAGGCGGCCTTGATCAGCCGAATCAAGCCCAGACATCTGCTATAGTTTCGTTGGTTATGGACTGGAAGTATAACTATTCTGGTTATATCTTCGACAACATGAAGAAAATTATAGAACAGTCCAAGAAGCGAATGTTTCTTTTGTACCCGCGTTTTGTCCAGTTGATTCTAGATGCCCGCTACCCGGACTTGGCTAAGGATGCGTCAGATGCCAACTTGCTAAATATGAAGCCGATGGGGCCAACTATTTTTGGTACGATGAAGAAGAACCGTTCAACATCTAAAACGGTGTTTGTGGTCGATTTGCTCTGAAGAAGTTTGGGAAGTTTGCTGAAGTTGTTGGTTTGTATATTCCACGACCACCTCCTCCTCCCGTCAATGCTATAGTGGCCGAAGAACACGATATACCTGCTAAAGAGAAAGAGATGGAGATAGAGGACTTGGTTACTGATGATGAAGCTGATGCTGGGCAAGCTTTTCTTGACGATCCCGCAGAATTCAACGCCAATTTGACTCCCGTTTTACCAGAGTTATCATCGGAGAATTTTGAAGCTTTGATTGCTCATTTGAAGGATATTCAGGAGAAGCAAGGTGATCCTCCACTTGATATTCCACCTATTATTACACTGACTGATCTGGTTGAGGAAGATGATGAAGATGAAGAAGAATGGAGGTGCCACTAATTAAAAGGAGAAGAATCGAGCCGAGTATTCCATCAAGCGAACCTGAAGCTCCTGTTACTGTCACTGTTGCAGAATCTGAGTTGATCACTTCTACCTCTGCTGAGTCTACAGTTGTTGAATCTGTTGTTGATACTTCGATACCTGATATATCTGTTTTACCTGCACAGACAACCACTCCTATTATTATGCAGTCTACTGTTGTGTCTATTCCAGCTGACACAGTACTTCAAATGATGGAGTTTGGGGGAAGCTCATCAGGTGCTGGCGGTTCTGAAGCGGGTGGAAGTGGATCTGGTCGTGTTGATGATGCTTCTGAAGATTATTTGCGTAGATCAGAGAAAAGGGCATTTGAATTCGGGGGAATGGATAGTGACAATGATCGTGATGTGGAAGTTAATGTCGTGGATCTTAAGAAAAGGGTAGTCGTCTTGGAACAAGAAGTTATTCTAAAGGATGCACAAATTGCCTCACTGCAGACTCGTCTAGACGTCAGAGATCAAACTATTGATTAGTTGCAGGGAGATGTATCCATGCTTATGACTCTAGTATTTGATATGAAGGCCAAGCTAGAAAATAAATTCGGAAGGGAATTCAGTGATCCAACAGATGACCCAATGAATATTGAGCATAGGCATCATGCGGCGTAACAGAGAATGGCTGAGGAGACTAAAGAAAGAGAGCTTGCGGTTGAACAGTTGGCTGCTGAACGCCAAGCAGGTTTGGACGATTATCTGAGTGACCCACGCAAGAAGTTTACTGCAAGTCAAAAGCGTGCCACTGGTCGAAGAAGAAACAAATGGTTCTAATGAAGAATGTCAATGTGAATCCGTTTGATGAGAAGTTTCAGCTCAAGGATCCGACGAATCAGTCAGAGAGGTATGTGATGGAGCTAGGGTCGAGCTATTATAGCAAAGTGGAAAATAAGTCAAGGGTGCTCAGCTTGATGTATGACCAGGTCAAGAATATGTGGATTATTGTGCGTCAGGATGGAACACGTGAATAGTATTCAAAGGAATCAACATTCGAGACATGGACAAAGGTTGCTTTGACTGATCTTTTGAGGGCTCCATATACTGATGATGATACTACCGAGCGTGGACCCGGATGGAGGTTTTTCAAAAAGCTTGAACGTGAGGTTAAAAGTGGCTTCAAGACTATGAAGACTGCGGAACCATATCTGAGAGCGGCTAAAGGAGTTCGTGATGCTCATACTGGAAAGAGATTAAAATCAGTGATGTGGCCACCGACTGACAAAGAGTTATCCTAGTTGCTCCTACATTTCCTCGCGGGATTCTCAAGAATTTCAATTTTTGGTTATACGATCCTAAAGTCGGAAGCGTTGCGATCGTGACAAAGGAGAAGGCATTCAGAGTTAATGATGTGGTAGACTTAGTGAGCTTTCATGACGAAGACCTACAGGTTCTTACGTCACATCAAATCAGAACTGCAGAGCTGTATGAGGTTTGAGCGAAAGATTGGACGGCTGCGGTAGGTGGGATTATAGCTGGGAGGCTCGGTGTGGACGCTCAACCGAAGGACTAATGTAGTAAACCTAGGGGGAGATTGTTGGGCTTAGGTTGCTAAAGGTTTACTCATTAGGGATTATTTTGGGCTTGGGAGTATATTGTGGGCTTCCTAGTGCCTTATGGGCCTAGGGTTGTAATAGTGGGCTTGGTAGTGCTTATAAATAGAGATGCTAGGTTAATGAGAGGGGGTTAGAGAGTGGTAATCAAAGAACTTGTATCAGACATCTTTTGGTGTATGCAAGTTGAAGTTATTCAAAGTTGTTCTTCTTCCTAATCATTATTTCCACTACTGATTAGGTTAGTAATACCTGTTTGATCCGTTTACGGGACTTACATTTGTAATAGATATTTTTTATTTTATTTTATTTTATTTTCTTTTCTTATTTTTTATTTTTGTAAATACTTTTATTCTAACTGACTAACAGTTGCGTTTTGAAACCCAGATCTAACTTGGCTTGTTTTCATGTTCTCAGAAATGGTGAAAGAGATAATCTGGGATAAAACAAGAAAGCATAATTAATTGTGTAAAATACAGTTGCCACCAAAAGACTTTGAAGACGTGGCAGACTGGATAAACTCAAGCAAGATAAGCTACGCTGTTCAAGCAGATCCAATTATATATAGCATTCATATCGAAGAATTCTAGAAAACCGCAAAAGTCACAACTGTCAATGAGGTCAAAAGGATCACGACAACCGTTCAGAATAAGAAAGTCATTGTAACAGAAGATAGTGTGCGAAGAGTGCTCAGTCTTGGAGACGATCACAAGGATCCACTGAGATTAAAGAAAGATGATATTCTAGATGGATTTAGAGGAACGAGATATGTTGGAGAGTTTAGGGACAAGAATGAGATCAAACGGAAATGTCTCACAAAAGATTGGCAATTTATTCTTCAAGTGTTTGCTATGAGTTTAGCCCACAGAAAGGGAGGTTATAACGGTTTGAATTTGGAATGGTCCGCTGCTATGCTCAACTTATACACTAGGCAACCGTTCAACATCTCTGGTCTGATCTTCTACTATATGGTCGATAACGTAAACACCTCTACATGGGCCATGTATCCTTGATTTGTTCAGCTTCTTATCAATGATTAGCATCCCAATCTTCCACACGACAATGACATGTACAAATTTCAATTGCCAACTGGCCGACAAATCACAGAACTGAAAGCACAAGAGTGGGTGATGTTTCACTAGTGGATGTATAGAGAGGAAAGATTTCCATTAGTGAAAGCTACATATGAAAAATATCGTGAAGGTGTTAAAAGAAAGAGACAAACATACGCTGAAGAGCAAGCGGATGATGAAGAAGAAGAGACTGAACAATTGATAAGAAAGAATAAAGGAAAACAACCTGCGAAAGAGGGGGAATCATCGAAGAAAAAGAAAGACACCCCGATTCAAGAGCGTCTAATGGAGAGTAGTATTCGTGCAGGTGGCACAAGAGAACACATAGAGCACATTGAAAACTTACGTGCCATATATGAAGCTGAAGAAAGGGAAAAGAGAGAAGCAAAGAGAAAGAGGTGTGAGATGACAGAGTTCGAGACTCTAGTGACTGTCACATCTGAACAAGAACAATTGGATGAGTTTGTTGATTAACTAGTTGTAGATCTAGAAGCTCCTAGCATGTCACCTCCCTAGAAAAAAAGAAAACAGGGAAGGCTCCTCAAAAAGTGCACCAACAAAATCAATACCTCAGCAAGTTCCACGTAGACCTCGTTCATATCAAGAACTTTACGATAAATTGTCAAAAGATATCGGAACAGGTCCAGCTCAAGAAATACGCTTACTAAAGCATCAAGTGAGCAATACAAATGTGATACGTGAGAAGCTGAGAGAACAAAGAAAAAGAAACAGGGAGCTTCATGCTTATGTTAAGGAACAAACAAGATTTTTTAGATTCCAACAAGACGGTATGGAGAAGATGTATTGAATGATCAAAGAGCTATGTGCTAAAGAAGAAATACAGCCAATGTTCTCAACTATAGATATCTTTGACTATGAAAAGTTTAAGGTAGAGGAAGACAAACGTAAAGCCAAAGAAGCTAAGAAAAAGAAGAGACGATTAGAATCAGCTTTGAACGTTACTAAAGATGATGAAAATGAGGAAGAGGAGGTGGATAGGGATGAAATGCCAGCGCGATTTGTTGAATGGGGATTGGAGGAAGAGATTTTGTATGAAACTGAAGATGGTGATGAAGTGACTCCAATACATCCTGAATGGTTCAAAAAGGAAAGAAAAAAGCTTCCAGACTTCTATCAAGTTGTCACCATTGAAAAGACGGAAGTCAATGACAAGATAATCAACT
The DNA here is from genome assembly GCA_947069175.1 of Scalesia atractyloides. Classification (NCBI taxonomy): domain Eukaryota; kingdom Viridiplantae; phylum Streptophyta; class Magnoliopsida; order Asterales; family Asteraceae; genus Scalesia; species Scalesia atractyloides. The sequence continues at coordinate 56,461,888 of CAMTDV010000029.1, forward strand.
GAAAGTATTGCAATTTAAAAGGTATGTTCATAGTAAAAAGGCAGGGTGGAGTCATCCAATACTTCAAAACTGGAGCAGATATGAAAAGTCTTCCTCGACGGGATATTCATGAGCTTGGAAGGTAAGAAATGATAAATCCTACCAATAGTAGCATTGGTGCTGACTTTGAAAGACTAATCTTAAGAGAATGCAATTGAGAGTTTATTGTATTCAAACCGCAACACCCTCGCAGAAGGGTTTTAAAGACAACAAAGGATCCCATTACCGGTTAGGGCATAGTCACATGGGTCATCGATCCTGCTAAAGTTGAAATAAGAGTTAAGATTCCTCCAGAACAACCTATGACTCTTACGAATTTCAAGAAATGGTTCTACGACGGCAAAACAGGAGAAGTTGTGATCAGATTCAATACTAATGCAGATATTCATATTCTGGATCCAATGGATGTTTTTATGTTCCGCCTATCCAATTTAACTGTTCTTTATGGCCACAAGATTCATGTTGGTGCCGGAATGGGTACAAAGAAGAAGGCATGTTGTTTCAAAGGGTGGTAGAACGAGCAAGGGAACGAAAAATCTAAATGATGGACATCGTGACTCGAATTGAAAAACAAAAGGAGAAAGAGGGAGCTAAGATTAGGAAAAGAAGCAGAAATCGTCAGCTCAGCAAAGAGATCCATCACCCACTCCAGTTACATCAAAATCTCAACCTCCGGCCTCATCCACATATGAGGCTACAACGGAGGATCCACCTGTCACAAGTGAAGCTATTCTTAATCAAACTGAAGCACCACCTGAACCGACTATAGATCAAGCTGCCTCAAATCTAGGAACCGAAGATCAAGAATGAAGAATCGAACAAGTACACAACGATCTGGGGGGATATTGTTGGAACTTTTGAGATCGTTGGTACTTGATTTTAGTAGGTTTTGGATAGTTTTGTAATAGTTTATTGTATTCTAGAAATTTTAGGGGTTGAAAATGTAACTACAGGAGAACTTCCCTATAGCGGCGTATTTAATATCCCAATGTATTTATTAAATACGCTGGTAGTCAGATTGTATATATATGTCATCAATGGAAAACCCTAGTCCAAAGTTCTTGGACAAGTCTTGGTGATTGCTCTTGTGTTGTGATTATTGTTCTTGTGCTAAATCCAAACATCCAGATGCTTTTAGTGATTATATCTTTTGGGATTCCATATACAACACATGTTGTTTGATCCTTAAAAGAATCTTCATCTTCATCTTTTGGTTTTTCTTAACTGTTACACATTTAAGCAACTAATAGTTGTTTGGGTGATAACAATCAAACCACTGTGATCCAAATATGTTTTAGGACTCACAATACAAGCCCCCATACACTCCTAAACACAATCCAAACATTCAAACCACTCTCAAATTTTCTTGGTTACTCTCTAATTTCCAAAATTTGGCAGAAGTTGTAACCATTCTAAGTGAGTTTTAGCTCACTTTCTTCTTATTTTCTTATGTTTTCTCCTTCCTTTCTACTTGGGTAAGCTCTAGGAATGTTTTCACAAGTTTGCCTTGGCAAACTAAGGTGAAACCTCACCACATTTGAGGTCCAAAGTAGGATTAAAATTCTGCTTTCATTTATACTTATTGTATCTTGCTTTTCTTAATTTAAAACTTGTTTGAATCTTATGCCTACTTGTTCTTAAACCTATCTAAGCTTATGAGACTTGTTAGGAATAGATTCTTATGAGTTTACGAGGTGCAAACACCTCTAAACTTTTTGTTTTTGCAAGGGTTTATGCAACCCACAAGTGATGAAACCATCCGAACTTGCCATGAAGTTGATGGCAAGACTTGTGTATTGGTATTGGTGTGAATACTTGGAAGTCTTGGCAATCCTACCTTCATTCCACCATCTCACTTGATGTTTTACAATTGCTATCCCAAGTGGTATGCTAGCTTGAAAGTGACATAACCCCATCAAGCCTTCGACATTTAGTAAACTCTTTCTATGTCAGTGACGGCTCACCCGGGTTAAAGGTTACTTGGCTACTTGGTATAGTAATTATTGTACATTTCCTTTTCATTCATGACCATCCGAATCATCCTTATGATGATTTGTGTATTGGTGAATCTTAGAACGAGGTTAAAGGATGGTTATCCTCCTACCTCCATGCATGACTTATATGAAAATCTATGATATCCTTGATAGACTTAGCTTAGAATTATTACATAAACTATACGATAAATATATATACATAACTGAATCCTTGACGATGATCAACATGGTCACTTGTCATGATAATAGGTTATATCATCTAAGTTTTGAACCTCTAGTTAACGATTCTAATGGGTATCTTGACCCATGAAATCACATCAACCCATACAGGATTTATAGTGTCAAAAACGAGTGTTTAAGACTAGATAATTACTTTGTGTATACATACTTTTTTACTTTAATTCCAAATCCGAATCCTCCGTTAAACATCCGAGTACTCACACACCTTCACTCTCCTATTCATATCAACTCGCCAAAACACAGAAAATCGGGAAGCTTTGCAAAATGTTGAGTATACATGACCCTGTTACTTTTCGACACTTTTTGGGTGCAATACTTATTCCTTATTTAAAACGCACATATACACTTTCAAACATGCTTACAAACAAAAATCCGTCATACATGCTTAATACGTTATACTAGAATTCAGATATGCTAGAATCGTTACATGTGCTATGATTTATCATTAACTTGTTTCAAGCCTCCCTTAACATGTATAGCGCTATAGGAGTAACGCACCGACCGTATTCGTTAGGTCATGTTAAGTCATTCATAACGGTCTTATCCTTGCGGTGATAAGATTAAGCTAGCAGTAAACTTTGGGTTGACACGTATGGTTGCATGCTAGTATTGTATGATAATTTAAGTTAACTATTATGCCATGGGGATTCGTTTAAACTTTTATACTTAGGCTAGTACTTAAAACTTGTATGCTCGCCAATACTTTTGTGTTGAACTATACTTTAATACGTATTGTAGGAATTCTATTATAATGACGACGAATGGAACTTGATAGGAAGGACTAGAAACGCACCAAACTTTAAATTCATATTTATAGATTAATCATGAAATATTTGTTGTATTTTTGTTTTCCAATTCTTGTATTTGAACCATTACGTCCGCCCCGATGATTCCGCCATCGGTTGGGGTGTGATAGATTGGTATCAGAGCATAACTATAGGGAATTAGGAAAAATTGCCATGATTTGACCTAGTCTATAGCCTAACTTGAAATTTCTGGAACCATTTGGATCTCCATGTACGGCCATTGACCCAGATGGAAAATATGGTGCTAGTTCTTTGGAAGGTTTCTTCGTGGGATACGCTAGTCCTCAAGAAAAGTTTATTTACCAAGCTTAAACCAGGTTATCCTAGCTTAGAATGTTGATTGTTAGAGATATACATCTCCAACGCAAAAGCCTGGTGATCCATGGATGTTTAACTACGAGAGTCTGTGGAATTCGTTTGACCTGCCAGAAGAACCAACAGCTGAAGAACTTGTGTTATTATATCAACAACATCAAGCGTCTAATCAAGAGCAAGTTTCTAGACCATTGGTGATTTCACAACCTCAAAACAGTACAAATACATCTGAAGTAGGTCCGAGCAATCCTCAACCAGAACCTGTCATTGAACCAGTTGTAAACAACACATCATCCTCTCTCGATCAGTCAGACGATTCAGATTCTGATGAAGAGCCTACGTACGATAATGCGGCCTCCAGCTCAGATGAAGCGTCAGAATAGATTCAAAGTCTGTTGAACAATCAAGCTGGTGAATCAAATGCTAAGAATGATATTGCTATTTCAGAACAGGTTGCTGAACAAAATGTTACAAATCTTGAAAGCGAAGTGAATGTCTCTAATGAAGTGATGCCAAGAACTTATTCATACCATCCGTCAGAGAATATCATCAGAGATTTGCAAACAGGAGTTAAAATGCGAAATCAGATCAATAAGGATCTAAGTTGCTTTTACACTAAAGTTGCACCACTGCAAGATACTATTTCTTACAATTGATTTATTTCACAGGTTGAACCAATGAATTGGAAAGAAGATCTTAAAGAAGAGAGCTGGGTTGAAGCTATGCTAGAAGAATTACAACAATTTGAAATGCTTGGAGTATGGAAGCTTGTTGATCTACCCGAAGACCACAAGAAAATTAATACACCGTGGGTCTTCAAGTGCAAACGAGACGATAGAGGGGATGTGGTCAGAAATAAAGCTCAGCTCATGGTCCAAGGCTTTCATCAGTAAGAGGGGATAGACTACACTGAGGTCTATGCTCCTGTCACACGTTTATAAGCTATCAACATAGTCCTGGCCTTTGCGTCATGGAAAGGGTTTAAGGTGTAGCAGTCGGATGTAAAATCTACTTTTCTGTACGGTAAGGTCAAAGAGGAAGTGTATGTCGGTCAACCATCGGGATTTACCTATCCGATACGCAAAGATAAGGTTTACCTACTAAACCAGGCGCTCTACGGCTTACACCAGGCCCCGAAGTGTATGAGACGCTTTCTAAATACGGCTTCACCTGCAGAATAGTAGCTCGTACCCTCTTTCCCAGAGAAGTGGATAGACATCTGATTATCGTACAAATCTATGTGGACGATATCATCTTTGGATCGACGAATGAATCGCTATGTAAAGACTTTGAAGAATTCATGAAAAAGAAATTCGAGATGAGTGCAATGAGGGAGATGAAGTTCTTCTTGGGACTTCGGTCAATCAGCTGCTTGATGTGATCTTTATTCATCAGACGAAGTATGTTCATGATGTGTTGGAGAAATTCGACATGACGTGAACATCACTCATATCAACTCCATTGGCCATCAATCACGTCATTCATCCTGATCCTAACGGAGTGAAAGTTGACGAAACATAATATCGCTCCATGATCGGTTCATTGATGTCTCTTACAGCTTCTAGGACGGATATCATGTTTCTGACATGCCTTTGCGCCCGATATCAGTCTAATCCCAGAGATTCACACTTGCTTATCGTCAAAAGGATAATGCGCTATCTGAAGGGTTGTCCAAGCATCGGCTTCTAGTATCCACAAGATGATAACTCCAAACTCGTAGGATATTCTGATTCTGATTTCAGTTGCCGCAAGCTTAATGCCAAATCTACAATGACTGGTTGCCAGTTCTTCGGATCTCGTTTAGTAATGTGGCAGTGCAAAAAACAGACCGCAGTCGCTCTCTCTACTTGTGAAGCTGAATACGTTTCAGCATCCAGTTGTTGTTCCTAGATATTGTGGATACAACAACAGATGAGAAATTTCAGACTGCAATTTCTTGACACGCCAATATACGTAGATAATAAGGCAACCATTGATATCACAAAGAATCCGGTTCAACACTCTAAAACTAAAAATATAGAAATTCGATGCCACTTTATCCGTGATTGCTACGAGAAAAAGTTGGTGTGAATTAAAAAAATCCACACTGATGACCAAAAAGCAGAACGCTTTACGAAATCTGACATCAGGGGATGGAATTGTGGTTGAATTCGAGGATGATGAGGACTCGACGTGATACTCATGGTGTGTCATATTCATAGTGTTAAATATTTCTCTCTTTATAAAGACAAAAATCCAAAAATATGTTTTTGATTTTAGGGGGAGAAAGTTGTGGAAAATACTAAGACATGAAAAAGACAAAAAGAGTTTTCGTGTAAAAAGAGGAAATGATAGTATATCAGTGGACTATCACAGTACGCTAAAGAAATGTAATGTTAAAAAGTGGCTAAACAGGTCTTATTGATGATGTGCTAGTAGGTTTTGCACATTCAGGTTATTGCTTTCAAGATATAAACTTATAAGAAAAACTGATTAATCTGTGGTTTAACTCTCTCGGATATATGGACTTGGTACTCCGAAATTTCGTTTGAGAGAATACTAGATTCTTAGATACTAGGTCTTTATATTAAATTGATATCTGGGGTATTATATGAGTTCTTCTGATTTTGCATCAACAATGGCCTAGAACTTGTATAAACTCTTCTCATTTACACCCTGAAGCAGCATCAAAAGATTGAAAATATAAAAAATATCAAAAGATACGACAATTACAGTACAAAAAGATTCCAAATATGGAACACCACCTTTAAGTCGAGCCATCATCTCTTTCTCTGTATGGAAGTACTAACCTGAGTTCTCAAGGTCTCGCACTACCCCCTACAGATATCAGTTAAGTATATTCACCTTTGTGAAGAAATCTTAGGAATCTTGATACGGGAGTATATTCTGAGGTGGGAAACTATCACACCCTGTAAATTTACAAACAAACACCGGTGGGCCCGGGTGGGGAATATCGTGACGTAAGTTGATATCATCATAGTCAATTAAACACAGCACAACAGAAGTCTTGTAGTTAAATTACTATTACAAACCAAATGTTCAAAGTACGAAAAATAATATATAGACGACTTGTAATGGAAGATCCACAGGCGGATCGTAAAATGTAAAAAAGAGTACAACAGACATTGGGCAGATCTAAGGATTTGCAAGATCCTCTTATATCACTATGGAGCAGCATCCAGCCTAATTTCGTATTGTACCTGCAAGCTTAGTCTTTTGAAAATACGTCAGCTTTTGTTGGTAAATACACTCGATTGACTCATTTTAAAAATGGTTTAAGTGCACACGGCACGAAAAATGTTTTATAACTTGGGAAATTCAGCCTTGTAACCTTGTTAACAGATTCACATGTTTGTCCATACATATGGGGCCTAGTACAGAGACGGAGATAAACGTACACACCATTTATCAACCCACGAAGGAGTTATCCCCAACTAGTGGGTAAAAATAATTTAGCATGAGCATTCGTCAGGTGTATGCCTACACCCCGCGCTTTGGTCGTGGCCATTAACTAATGTAATGAGCCGAGGATATCCAGGACACGGTCGTTAACCCCCAATGTTTAAGTGATCAAACAAAACTGATTAAAACGGAATATGAGGATTTACTAGCCGCAGTCCGACATTCGATTGATCCCATTTCGGACCAAGCGGTAATAATTTGCCGTAACCCAAGCCCGTATAGGGAAAATAAGTCGAGAGTATTTACCTAAGCTAGTCTTGATTAAAAATGCAAGATTTTATATCTCAGCCGTATTCAAAATGAAATAAGTGCAGATAGCATTTACTGGAAGTCTCTAGTCTGGATTATGACATAAGCTAACCAATTAAAATGCTAACGGTCTTAATTTAAGTCATAGACTTAGACTGACTAGCGTACAAGATCAAAACAATATAATACGCTAGATTAAGCGATGACCGGATAGAATGTAGTTTAAACCCAACAAGTACTATGACTTGTAAAATATGGGTAAACCATAAGCATTCTGGATTTTGAGACTTAAATGATAAGGTTAAACCCGTTTCGGTTAATTTCCGTAAACTAGTTACATATACTTAACCGTGCGCATATAAACGATATCGGGTAACCAGATAAGTCATGGAAAAGTTCTTTATGCCATTGTGTTTTAAATAAGTTGTAATATCAGTAGTATAGCAACTTATATGCCCGTTAAGGTTTTAAAATGAATTTATGCCTCATAAGGGCATTTTGGTAATTATATATTGTATAGAAGGAACTTGAATATATTTTGATGTTATGATCATAAGTATTCTTGAAAAATATTTAATTTATGATCTAATATCAGTAAGATATTGTTCATATGTGTAATTTATCATTTATGACCAAACTATGCACCTGATGGCAGTTTGGTCATGTTACACGTAGTTTTATAATTTATTTGGGATTCTGAGTTTATATTATGTACCTGCTGTAAAAATTTTTAAATAAGTTTTAAAATCAGTAGGTAACAAGTGTGGGTTGCTAAATATGGTTTAAAACCATACTATGCGCCGAAACAGCGTTTATGTCGAAAAATGACGATTTATGCGAAGTTTAGTAAAAACTGATGTTAAGATCAGGTTTAATTGTTTTAGATATATTATTTAATATAACATATCAGTAGGTGAAAGATTTGATATGAAAAGGTATGATTAAAACCCTTTTATGCACCATAAGGGCTTTATCGTCATTTGTCGACACAATGCAAGGACTTGTATGTAAACTTAGCATAACATCCCAAATAATCTTACTTATGAGATTACATCAGTAGGCAATTTATTTTTAAGTTCTATATCGTTTAAAACCTTCTTTTATAAAAAAAGGGGCATTTTAGTCAAATGGCATAATAGTGGAACTTATGCATAAACTCAGATTCTAATTATGATCATGTAATATAACCTCAGGGGGTTATGCTACATTATATTACGATCATAATGCAACCTTAGATCATTAGCTAACTAATCTAAATCGGGTCAGAATTGAATGTCAAAGTAGAGGTCAAACTTTGCGACTATCGGTTGCGAACGGACCCTAGAACTGAAATTGATGAGCCGAACATGTTTTCACATGTTCTAATAATTATTACCAACTTGTTTAAGTGTCAAAACATGTTTCATAACATATATAAACTCAGATTATAATATTTTTGAAAACTAGCATGTTTGACTTTTTAATATTAAAACTTTGACCCGTCAATTGGTCTAGCAAACGTGATCTTTAGGAGGTGCCCTTAACAGGAATTAACACCTACCTTACTACGATCACTTAGCCATGTTCGTTATGAACAATGGCTGGACCATAATGGTCTTAGCCGAAAGTCAAGGCGTTTTCTATAAAACGCTTGACTTTTGGCTATAAAAGCCTATAAACGAAAATGCAAGAGAAACGAACACTTACAAGTGATTCCTAGGATGAAACAGAACTAAGTTGGATGCTCTTTTCAGTTAGGAACTTCCAGAGGAGGGAGATAGAGTGATAAATGTGAAAGGTGCAAGTTCAAGTGGTGAACCTTTGCACCTATTTATAGTTGGGGAGCTTGCAGGAGGTGATGCCAGATGTTAGGGAGTGTTAGAGGGAGCTTACAAGTGTCCTAAAACGTGGCATAACAGTTTGGAAGTCCCTAGTTTCGAATCAAATGGTTTTGGCAACATGTGTGGAGGCCAAGCGAATTTTCTATAGACAAAGTCCCTTCGTGGACCGCGAGAGATCAGGTCCGTGTTTCTTGCGGCCCGCGAGAGACCAGGCCCGTGTCTCTAGCGGCCCGCAACGCTCCTGGGAACTTTTAAAACTTGCCACATTTAGCCCCTCAACTTATTAAACCTCTAAAACATCTTTATAAGCATAATTAGCCCTCCGTAGCCAACATTTGGTGTACCCAGGAGTATGCCCGACCATTGTCAAGCTCTCGGTTCATTAAAAGGTCACTCAGAGGTATAAATTAACATGTTGACAGTTTTAACCCCTCCATTGTCTAACCTTAACATATTTACAGAATTAATCCCTCTCATCCAACAAGTGGCTCATATGAGAGTAAGACTTCATAAAGGATAACTTAGAGGCCAAGTTTAAGAATGTTGACACTGATAGCCACTCAGAGGCTAAGTTTAAGCATGTTGACACTAATGGTCACTCAGAGGCTTGGTTTAAGCATGTTGACACTAATGGCCACTCAGAGGCTCAGTTTATGCATGTTGACACCAAGGGTCAATCAGAGGCTTAGTTTGAGCATGTTGACACCTTTAGTCCTTATTAGTCCTTAATAGACTTATATATTAAAAAAATATATGACACGTGTCACTATATTATTGGACATGATTTTACGAGGTGTTGCAGAAACATCGTTAATTCATGTTCCTAAATATTACCTAACATATCTTGAGACAATTAGGAAATGTGTAGAGGTTTAAATAGATCAGTATACTAACAATCTAAGTAAATCTGTTTAGAACTTAAAATTTTATCAAAGATCAACGGTATTAGTGATATGCCTTAAAAATTGATATGATCCTCTAACACAAACTCACAAAAATATATTTGTAAATATGTTTGTATAGAGTTTACATTTTTCAGAAAACCCAAAAAGATTTTCAGTGCGTTTTAGCAGAAACTTTGGAAAATACAAAAAGATTTTATTTCTATCTTAGTTTGGACCACCGATGATGGAAATACCATTCGTCTAAGTCCAAAGCGACAGTTGCTGAAGGAAAGCTGAAGAACTACGGGTTGGGAGCTAATCTGGAACGAGAAAATGTTCTGAAATGTTAATAAGTTCATTAATTTGAAGCTTAAATTTGATAAAAAACATCAATTTGATTATAAAGTGTTCAACCAAGGTCATTAACTTGGACTTGGTAGGCAAATCAGTTAACCGGGGTCATTAACATAGACTTGGTCAACCGAGTGGGTCGTTAAAATTGAAAAATGTTCGACAAATGAAAAGTTCAAAAGTTGGAGGGCCACTTCGTACGAAGAGGAGAAGAAATTGTACGAAGCGGTTGTCACTTCGTACGAAATGGTAACAACCTCATATGAAGTGGCCCTTGCCCTATAAATAGGAGCCAACTTGTACGAAATACACATTACCTGCTTGTGCAAGTTGAGAGACCCTTTGTGCGAATCGAACACTTTGAGCGACTTTTATCAAACTATGGCCTATATACACCTTGGGGAGGTTGATCTACACACCTCTTACAATGGTTAAGGTAAATAATCACGATTCAACCTCTAATTTTGATGTGTTCGGCCAAACGGACCTTTAAACGTAGATCTAAGAAAAATTAACCAGCTAAAATCAAAATTGAGCACACCATAGTGCTTATCGACGTCTATACTATCATATGGAACCTTCAATTTGACAAAAAAACGCAAGTTTGAAATTTAGATGTCATAACTTTTATCTTAGAACGAGGTGACACCTCGTACGAAGTGGAATGTCCACTTCGTACGAAGCAAATGATGCATAATGTTTAAAAACCATCTCGTACAAAGTCATCCTAGTCAAATTTGTAGAAGTATAATATGACACTTCGTACGAAGTGCATATGTGCACCCCCCACAAAGTGCACCTAGCACCAATTGATGTGAAATTTTTGTCCAAAATTTTCTATGTGTTGATGCTGTTGTGTGTACAGGAAAAGAAGACGTCCTTCGAGCTGATACATAATATCTGATATCTTCTTGACGATAAGATCCCAAAAATCACGCCTTTCAAGGATGTGCTAGGATTTATGGGACGTTTACCGGTTACAAAGGCACTAACTGATAGACATAAAGCCTACCGCTTGCATGTTGAACGTTTTTGGGGAGCTGCTAGATGAAGAGAATCCAAAGCAATTATCTCCGCTGTAAAGATCGGTAATGAAGAACTCGAAGTTAAGATAACCGAAGAGTTAATCCGAAGAGTGTTGGGATTTACAGACAAAGATAGTAATCCAACAGGCTACCCGGAAAGGATGGTTAAGGGTTGCTTCTATCGGATGGGGTACTAAGGTCACATAAATGCCTCACCTTTCAAGAAAGCGAGTCTTGGCAGGCCTAACAAGTTCTTTATGCACTCTGTTATACACGCGTTCAGTCACAGGAAGAGAGGGTTTGATGACATTGTGGATTGTTAGATGCTCTCGTGCTAAACTTGCCATACAACTTCACTAAGTTGATTTATGATCAGATGGTGCTGAATATGACAAGATAGAACTTTCTGCAGTATCTGAGATTTGTACAAATGATGCTGGATGATCTATTCCCTAACTTGGTGAAAGAAGCAGATAATCAACTTATATTAAGTCATATCGATGTAGAGTCTTTGGTGCGACTGAATCTTTACATGAAGCAAACAGATGAACCCATTGTAAGCCGGTGTTTGGAGCTATCAAGGATAAAGACTATGTTGCACCCCAAAGGGAAAGTGGAGAAAAGTTACTAGCGGGGATTAAAGAGATGAGGTTGCGTGTTTAGAATGGTTTGTTGCTAAACGTAGCAGTTTGTATGAAAAGGAGGAAACAAAGAAATGACGACGTGCACCTTCAAAGAAGCAATCTACTGGTACTTCTTCCTCAACACCTCAAAGAAAGCGTGTTACCGTTCGAACATTACTTGTTGATGAGCCAGAGGTAGAAGAAGTACAAGTTGAAGGGCCATTGAATGTTGAAATTCAAGCTGATGTTAATGTGACAGAGAATGTACATGATGATGTCTATTCAGCTACTTCTGAATAGGATAAAGAGCAAGGTGAGAATGTTGTGAGCACAACTGGTGCTAGAGGAGATGATGGAGATGATGAAGGGTCGTCCGATGATAGTCTTGATCCTGAAGCTGAGAGTGCAGCTAAGAAGGCATAGTTAAACAGGAAAAGGGCACTGGGATGATGATGATGATGTTTATATACCTTCTGATTCTGAAGAATATATTACTATTGTTAAACCTGCACGGAAGCCAGCTAAGCATATAAAGAGTAAACTTGAGAAGCTGCAAAAACTACTGGTTCTCCGGCTGTTAAAAGGGCAAGGAAGAAGTATGGAAAGAAGAGAACCCCTGAAACAGATGTGGTTGCTCCCAGTGGGAATGTTGAGTCGGTTATTCCACCATCTCCACCACACATACAACAGCCTCCACAATCACCACCACAGCCAACATTACCACCACCGATTATACCACCACCACAATCAACACCATAACCATCACCTCATCCACATAACCCCCAACCATCACCACAAAAACAGCCAACACCACCTATGCCATCACGATCTACTCCTCAATCTGGACCAAGACAATCTTTAGCTGATAAATTTCCCAATAATTTTGGTGATATTCCGTTGTCAAAAGGCTTTGATAGTCATATGCTCAACGACAACAAGATCAATAAGATAAAGACAAAGATGAAAGAATATGAAGGCTAATCAAGTTTCTTGAGGAAGATAAGAAAAGATTGGAAGCATTGCTAGTAGTATTGGTGGATAATAATGAAAAGATGGGTGAACTGCTGAGTAGGATCAAAGAACATGATGCTACAATCAAACAACTTGAGACAGAGAACATGAACTTGTTATCTTTACTTACAAGTGTCACTGCTGAAAATGAAAGGCTACATCTGGTAGTTAAAGATTTGGAGACTGGAAAAGCGGAAAATGCCAAGAAGTTTGATATGTTGTTCAAAGTACTACACAAGAGATATAATATCAACTTCGTGGCTGAACATGATGAGATAGAGATTGAGGAAGCCAAAGCCAGAGTAGCTAAACGTGCACGTATAGCTGAAGCTGAAACTGTTGTTATTGGTAGAAGGAAAGACAAGATTGACTTGATTCCTTTGATTATCCAATCTGCACAAGAAGCTAAGTCTGTGCCTGATACTAGTTCTATTATTAAAGGTGGGTCACCTTCACCAGTGAACTTTGTGCTTATTGGTAAACTTGTTGACATTACAGGGATCTCAGAACACCATCAGAAGTATTTAAAGAAAAAGAGATTGCACGCAGAAATCAATGCTGAGTTAGATTCTTTCTTTGAAAATGAGGACAAGGATAAAAAAAAGGCTTACGACACAAAGGATGGTAGGAAAGATGATGATGATGAGGGAGATGATGATGATGATGAGGGAGATGATGATGATAGTCAGGGTGGAACGGGTTTGATTGTAAATGTTGCAAAAGTTAATGAAGATGCTGATTTTGATGCGTACTTGAACGACTCTGCTAACCAGGATGACAGTGAACCGGTTTAGGGGGAGACGAAGGACCCTGTTATTGATACTGAGCAGTTAGGAATTCTCACAGCGACTCCTATGTCGGCTGTTCTTAATGTGCAAAAGCCACGGGTATTTTATCTTGAGCACGATGTAGAGGAAGGAGAATTCGTACACAACTACACTAAGGAAGAGATTGCTAAAATGTTGAGTTTTGACGAAAAATCCTTTGAGTTTGATCTTGAAGATGAGCTAAACAACATTAGTGCTTCGCAACCTAATGACTATCTATACAAGTATGTACCAGAAGCTAACGATTATGATAGAGTTGTCGTGGAGGATGATTCTCGCGAAGAAAATACTGCTAAATATTCTAGTGAAGGAACATATGACTTCCCAACCTTCGAAGATTTGTTTTCAGAAACTAACGATGAATTGTTAAAGTGTAAAGTAGAAGACGCTGTGAAAGATGGAAATGTTCCTAAGCGTTTATCAAAGGAAGAGATTACAAAGATGAAGAAATCATCGTTTAAAGAGATGCCGGTAGAAAGGAAGTTCAGACGTCCTTTAGCTTTCTTTACACGTGATCCCGATGTATCGTTGGGAAATATCATTAGCTGGGGATGGATCGAAGAGCTGACGTATATGCTATAAAGAGAGAGTTTAGGGTGAAGTACTTCAGATTCTTAAGCGATATCAAGACACTACCGTTTTGGGATGTTGAAGAATTAGTACAGACAAAGTGTATCAATCTTAAAATGAGATTTCATGATCAACGACTGTGGAAGCTGATAAAGTTTGAAGCCGCACACGACTTTAGATTCTAGAAGCCGCATATTCCACGAAGAATTGTCAAGTTTGATCAAGTTATGAAGCAGAAAGATGTTATGTTGATTGTGAAGCGGCCTTGAATTATGAAGAGTATGTAGTTGTTAAAGATGGAACAAGACTTCTATAAGCTCTTCAAGTGGTGGCATTATGATTCTAAGACAAGAGAATCAGTGATTGGCGTGCAACACGATGATAACTCCCGGAAGATTACTAAAGAGTTGACAAAAGCCGTTATTGCTCATAAGAGGATTTATGTGTTATGGAGAGGAATATGTGTGCTAGACCCGATATGGCTGGTCAACTGCTCAAAGAAGGATATTGAGTATCTTTCCTACAGCAAAATCAGTTTCGAAGAAAAAGACAAGGAGAAGGCGTTGCAATTCTAGAAGGTTATTAACGTTTGCTAATGATAAAGTCAGGAATACAGAATGTAGGAAGATTGAAGGCAAAGAGCAACAAAAGAAAGATCGAAATGAAACAAGCTTCATATCAAAGATTCTAATTTGGATATACGTACAACAAACCTCCTCCTACCGACCAAACGCCTATTGCATTTGAGGAGCGTCGACGTCCAAGGAAGCATTTCTTCGGGCGATGATTGTCAGAATTTTTTTTTTGAAGATTTTGAAGACTAACCAAGACTGCCAAGGGGGAGTTTGTTGGTGCAAAATGTCTATAACCTACGTCTTAGGGTCATGTCATACATGTAACAGCGCTTAAATGTTAGAATTTATTACATTTTGTAAGTAAAAGGGACAACTCATACGAAGTGATACACAACTCGTACGAGTTGGCACCTCCACCCTTGTGCGAGTTGAGCTTGTCTATAAATAGAAGCTCAAGAGTGTTGAGTCTATAGCTATTTTTCTGATCAAGTAGCGAACCCGTGTTAGTTTTGCGTCTGTATTCTTCAACGTTTATCAATATAACGAAGAAGATGCATTTAAACGGTAGATCTGATCATTGTCAACTTGCTTGATGAATTATGTGCACGTTAGTTAAGTTCAAGTCTGGTCCAGTGCTTTCGGAGGAAAGCCAATCTTCCCACAGGCTCAATACATGGAACGAATGGAGATTAACCCCATCCCTGCTAATCAAGGGAACATGTTTGTGTGAAGGATTTTTATCCACTCTAATAGGATCAGCCTTGAAATAGCTGCTCAATGTCCCTCCATACTCTATAACTTCTTTTGCTCATTTATTTAATCTATTTAATAACCAATTTTCTTGTAGCAGAACTCTTGAAAGATTAACCAGTGATTATTACAGGGTTACACAGGGTCAAGACGAGTCCTTAAGGGACTATGTGGTTCAGTCGAGAATCCTTGGAGATTCCGAACCTTAATACTGCTATTGTAGTTCAGGCTTTCAAGATGGGACTTCAAAAAGATTCTCAATTATGAAGACTTAGTTATGAATCCTTGCAGGAACATGGACGAAGTCCGAACACGGTCTTAAGATTCATAAGGCATGAGGAAGACAAGAAGATCCAGCAAAGGATCAACCCTCCTCCTACTTGTGATCATCCGAATAGAAAATGGGATTCTTCTCAGAAATCCTATAAGTCCGAACCGTATTCGAAGAACAATAACCGTAGGGTTAATGCGGTGGATGATGAGGATCCTGAGGAGGATTATCCTAAGTTCTCTAACTATTGCTTTTTTGTTGATGTTTCAAGCTTGATGTATGCTTTACAGAATTTGGGAGATAAAGTCCGATGGCCTAGGAAGAACGACAAGAATCTTGGCTAGAAAGACACGTCCAAGTGGTATGCTTATCATGAAGATGTTAGACATACGACAAAAGATTGTTATGCCCTCTAAAAGGAAATAAGCTATCTCCTTAGTAAGGAATACTTGAAGCAACTGTCAGGTCAGAAGAAAGAAAGAAGTTAGGATCCTGTGAAACCTGCCAAGCAGGCAGAATGCCTACCACCAGATGCTACAGTAATCAACTTTATCTTTGGGGGATCTGACA
This sequence comes from Scalesia atractyloides, assembly GCA_947069175.1. NCBI lineage: Eukaryota > Viridiplantae > Streptophyta > Magnoliopsida > Asterales > Asteraceae > Scalesia > Scalesia atractyloides. Next base: position 56,478,270 of record CAMTDV010000029.1, read on the forward strand.
TATGTGGTACCTCTTACTCTACATCCAAAAGACATACCAAAGAAGCTAAAGTTGAGCAGGGAGACAAACCTACAAGGACATCAACATTGACATCGTAGAAGACTATTCTCTGATGAGGATGATTGGGATGTTGTTCAGGATCCTCACAATGAAGGACTATTAATTACTCTATATGTTGCTAACCATTTTATACGCATGATCCTAATAAACGGTTGGAGTTCAGTGAATATCATTCAATTAGAAACCTTAAAAAGGATGAACATTCCTGAATCGTAGATCATTGCCAAGTCAGCAATGCTAGCAGGTTTCAGTGGTGAAGTCAAGAATACAGTAGCAGAAATAAAGCTTCTTGTATATATACAGGGAGTTAACTATATCCAAAATTATGTATTATAGATTCTTTATCATGTTATGACATCATTTTAGGTAGGCCATGGATTCAACATTTTTCTTGAAACACGAGGACAAGATAGGTATATCAAAAGATAATATTACTTGCTAATTAGGTGTTGATAACAGTGTCAGACTCATACATCAAAAAAGGAGTAAATTTGCTCCTGAAAGGAACCTGATAATCTAAGTGGAAGTTGAGAGATCGCTGAAAGCAAAGATGATAAGGGAGGTAAACTTTCCTGTATGGCTAGCTAATGTGATCGTGGTTAAGAAGAAGAATGGAAAATGGAGAGTGTGTGTGGATTTTACGGATCTGAATAAAGCTTGTCCTAAGGATCCTTTTCCACTACCTTACATTGATTCTATGGTAGATGCTACAGTAGGATATGAGATGTTGACTTTTATAGATACCTCTTTAGGATTCCAGCAAATCCAAATGGAACCTTTAGACAAGGAAGACACCGCCTTCATGACCCCCACATTTATTGTTACACTGCTATGTCTTTTGGTTTGAAAAATGCAGGTGCTACATATCAAATGCTAGTCAACATGATGTTCAAACACAATCTGGGGGACACGATGGAAGTCTATATAAATGATATGGCAGTGAAGTCAAAAAAAGCTAAGATCATCTCAAGGATCTTAAAGAAGCCTTTGACATTATGGACTAGTATAACATGAAGTTGAATCCTTCGAAGTGTCGTTTTGGAGTTGAAGTAGGAAATTTCTTGGGATATATGGTATCGAAGAGAGGGATCGAAGTAAGCCTGGAACAAATCAAAGCAATCCTAAACTTAGGATCCCTAGATAATGTGAAGAATGTTTAGAAATTAACAAGAAGTATAGCAGCTTTAAACATGTTCATATAAAGATCCTCGGAGAGATGCGAAGAATTCTACGAGATCCTAAGAATGAACAAGAAGTTTGAATGGAATGACAAACATGATGAAGCGTAGATACTTGTTTACAACTCCTTTGCTGATGAAACCGGAAAATGAGGAACCTCTAACTCTTACTTGGTAGTATCACGGCATGCCGTCAGTGCAGTATGAGTCAAGGATCATGAAGGCCAGCAACATCTTGTTTATTATGTAATAAGAGTTTACTAGATGCTAAAACCAGGTATTCCCATCTCAAAAAACGTATTTTAGCTTTAATTATGGCATCAACGAAATTAAGACATTACTTTGAAACACATAGGATTCATGTTAAAATTAACTATCCAATAAAATTTGTCATTAGGAACCAGAGTTGTCAGGTAGAATGGCTAAATGGTCGGTAAAATTGAGTGCTTATGATATATTATATAATCCTAGGACAACTATAAAATCACAGGCTTTAGCAAACTTTGTGGCTTATTTAAGTTAGGATCTTGAAAAAGAAGTAGATTTAGAGGTACAACAACTAGAAAAGACTAGAGAAGATTGGACCTTATATACTAATGGTGCCTCAAATGTTAGAGGGACAGGATTGGGGATCCTACTAAAATCGCCACATCGGGACATATTACCCCAATGTATATATTGTAATTTTCAAACTACTAATAATGAAGTAGAGTGTGAAGCTTGATTGCAGGTTTGCAATTGGCTATGGAGATGAGGGTCAGGTATCTTCAAGTATTCGTGGATTCCTTGTTAATTTCTAATCATTTTAATGGATCCTATTGCAATTAAGGGAGAAAAGTTAGCTCAATATCTTGAAATTGTCAAAACTTTATCAGCACGATTCGAAATGTTTAACATTATGCACATTCCTAGGGAGGAGAATTCTGAAGTATATGCTTTGGCAAATTTGGCATCAACTCTCAGGATCTCTTAAGGAACAAAAATACCAATCCTACATATTCTAGATCCAACAATTAAAATAGTAACTCAGGAAAACAATGAGGTAACTAACTTAGAAGTGTAGGATCCTAGCGAAGGATCAGGATCCAAGATTCAAGCTCAAGAACCCGAAATATCTCAAGGATCTTGGATATATCCTCTTAAGTTGTTGATGCATAATGTCTATTGCCTACGTCTAGGATATGTCTGTAATGTTTATAGAGTTTACACGTCAATGTTTATTTGTTAAAAAGTAATTTTTTATATGTTTTGATACTATGCTTCGTACGAAGTATCTGTATGTTTCGTACGAATGTCTTACTCATACGAAGCACAAGCTCGTATGAAATATAGGCAGGTCACTGTTTAGCACGCACTTCGGTACGAATCAAGTCGACCTATAAATAGGGAAATGTTCTGTTAGAACTAGTTAGTGATTTGTCAATTGGTACGGCGAAGCTCTACCAGTTTGTTTACTCGCGTCTGTATTTGAACGTCATTAATACAACAGAAGCAGTTAAACAGTAAGTACTATCTTGTTTGTCTTGTCTACCTCTCTAGCAATGAATTCCGCCTCTGCTAGTTGAGAGAGATCAGGTTGATTGCTCATTTTGGGAGCTCGATCCCCGTTCTCAAGTGGTATCAGAGCCTTGAGATCTGATATACTGACAGACGACAAGTAGTTACAGGCTACTAGGTGTTCAGACTTGGATATATCTTCATCTTCATCATTTTCCTGACCTATACTGGATTTCGTACGAATTTTGAACGAATTCATGGACAAAATGGACTAGGATTTTAGTAATTCAAGTTAATCTTCAATCTAATCAATCCATATCATAATTCGGACTTAAAATTGAACTAAATCATGTTGAAATCGATAAATTTTTTAGTTTGGAGACTGAGGTACGAGTTTCGCATGAAAAATTGACTTAACTTTTTGTACGAACGAATTCAAAATTTCATACGAACAAATTCTAAAAAGGTCACATAATTTTATAAATTTTCAGATTTTCAAAGTAATTTGTACTAACTCAACATTCATACGAGTATCTTACTCGTACGGAATTCTTTGATTCGCACGAATTATTGTTTGTGTGAACAACCTAATTGTTTTAAAAAACTTGTTTCATACGAACAGCTTGTCTGCACGAAGATTTTTACGATCTGATCAGTTTGTGAAAAACCTAATTGTTTTAAAACCTAAGTGTGTTCTTAATTTTTCACAGGAAAATGTCTGAGGAATTCTACAATGCTTTCGCCACATCAGTTGTTACCACTACAGCAGCTCAAAATATCAATCTAGAGAATGAGATGGGAACAATGACAAAACCGTCAAAACTCATGAATCTAGAAGACTTTGATAGTTGGAGTGAAAGATTTATGAACTGGGTTCAAGCTAACCAATTTACTTGCTGGTTTGCAATCGAGGCAAAATATATCGCACCAGTTGGTGAAAATGGTCTTGAAAAGACCCTTGCTCAATTCTCTGATGTTGAACGTGAAAGGTTTATTAACGAAAAGAAAATGATGAATATTCTTCAACAATCGATTAAAGAAGACATCTTGGCTTTACTGCAACATGATGATGATGCTCAATCTTTATGGAATGCTCTTCGACTTAAGTTTCAAGGTAGTGCTCAACTTCGCAAAAGCAAGAGGGCGTTATTAAGCAAAGAGTTCGATGTATTCACACTGATTAAAGGAGAAACGATAAAGCAGCTGATTGAGCGATATTGTCATCCGGTGGTTCATATGAAGAGAATGGGAATTGTAAAGACAAATGAAGAGCTTGTTGACAAACTAGTTGATTCTCTACCGCAAGGTGAATGGTCGACTTACTTAACCATACTAAAGAATGGAATTAAGTACAGCAATTTCTCGTTGCCTCGTTTCATTGAAAGGCTGGAGGGTCATGAATTAGAGATGCAAAAGATGGCAAAAAACAAGACTGTTCAAGTTCAACAAGATGTTAATCTTTATTTCAAAAACAGTTCTGCTGCTCAAATCCAAGCGCCAAAGATTCAGACCGCTTTCAGAGCATATAATTCACCAAGCACACCACCAACTCAGACAAGTGGCTTCCAATCATTTCCATCAGTTGATCCAAATAAACCTTCAAGCCAACAGTCTTCTTTTGGATCAAACCAACCCCCAGAACAACCAGACTACTTCATCATCCAATCTGAATCAAAGAGTTTTGCAATGCAACATTGCCGTTGATTTTCAGAATGCACAAAATTTTGACAAAAAGGCAGCAAAGCAACACATGTCTCTACTTGCTTCAGTTCTTGAGTCGTATGATAGTCTTGTTGCTGGGAAGGTCGGAAATTCTAAAATGACACGTGAAGATTATGATCAAATTGATCCAGTTGAAATGGAGTTGATGAATATAAAATGGTGTATGGCTTCGATCGTGCGACGTGCAAAGAGATTTATGGAAATTACTGGTAAGAAAATTTCTGAGGTATGGATGGGAAACTTGGATTTGATAAATCCAAAGTTACTTGTTTCAAGCATCGAGAGAAAGGTCACTTCAAAAGAGAATGTCCAAACCGAGAGGTTCAAGGAAATCATAATCCTTTCGCCAATAACTATTACAAGAGAGCGATCTACCACCGACCTCAACCAAGAACAAGAATCGTGCCGATTGAAGATAAGCAATCTGAAACTAAAGATAAGGCATTGGTTGTTACACACGAAGATGAAGGGTTTAATTGGAACAAGTTTATTTCGAAAGGAGAAAGTTTGGCGTTGGTTGCTGAAATTATCGAGGAAACAGAAGAAGAATCGGGGGCATCTTTTGATGAAGGACCTGATGATGATGATTATTATTATTATCACACTTCATCAGAGGAGGAGGAGCTTTTGAATGGTTCATTCAAACATCTTTTGCCTAACGATGTTTTAAAAACTTTTGCAGGATATTTCGCACCAACTCAACATTCAACAGATGAAGAGCAAAAGAAACCGGTTGAAGAAATCATAGTTGATGAGAAAATGGAAATGTTGAACGAAGACATCATTAAAGCTTGCATGGCTAACGACAATGAGGTAAACTAGTCAACATCTGAGATTGTGGTTGAAAAATCTTGTTTAAAGTTTGCAGAGTCGTGTGGTGAGCGTCTTGTAAAAGAAAAAAGATTTGCTGAATTGCAAAGTTTAATAGACAATTTGTCAGGCGATTACAAATCTACAAAGGAAGGTTATGACAAATTGAGTGCGTCTGTTAAACAATATAATAAAGCACTCCGAGAAAATGACGCAACACTTATGATGCTTAAAGCAACAGTGATAGATAAACAAATGGCTATTTATATTCATAAAAACACTATTGCTGAGCTCAAAAGTGAGCTTGAGAAAATGAGAATTGAAACTGAAAGGGTTAACAAATTGTTAATCAGTTACTCTACAAGCTCATACGTCATAAATCACATTTTACCGAAAATCAAAAATTCTGAAGAATCTAAAAATGGTGAAACAAAAAGTGCTAGTTATGATTGAGTTCCACCACCCATGTGGAATAGTTATGCATGCAAAAATCCATATGGGGTGGAAAAGGCGCTAAATCTTAAATTGAAAACTGAACAGCTGCCTTCGGATATCGATGTAACTTACACTAAAAACGATGGTGAATGTGACTTGAAGTGGTAAATAATGTGGTTGAAAAGGTGTTAAGAAATGAATTGAAGTGTCTGAGTCTGAACAATCTGAGAAGTCAAAGTCTAATGATATATCAGAAAATAGTTTAAATGTTGATCCCAATGTTGTAGTTTATAAAATGAAAGGGTCTGATAAACTATTTTCGGATGAGGACTTTCCGATCAAGAGTGTGAAAAAGGATTGTGTAGATAAAATTTTCAAGCTTATGGAGGTAAGTCATGATGATTTAGATAAATATGATACATCTTTCTATTCTAAATCAAAAACTAACAACGACCCTACTATCATAAAAATGGAGATTATCCGGAAAACAAACGAGCGGGGTTGGGTTTCCAGAAGCAACATAAAAACAACAGGTCTCAAAAATTGAACTTTACAAAGAAAATCAATTTTGTTTTTGGGACAACAACCGAGAAAGAAAAGGAGGTCATCGGAACACAATCAAATGATGATTTTCTTAAAGAACAAGAGAAACAAAAACAGAAACAAGTTTTGGGTACCTCTGTTCATAAGGACAGTAGGACATGCTTTAAATGCAAGCAAGTTAGGCATATCACACGATATTGCTCACAAGAAAGTTCAAAACCAGTTTCTTATCCGAAAAAGTTCACCAAGGATGAAAAACAAAAAGCACCCATGTTCATGCTGAAACAAATTCTTAAAAGAAATAATGAATCTCATCAAAATGTTAAACCAACTATTCAAACTCAATTTAAATTTGAAATTGGTGAAACATCACACAAAATTCAACAAGTAGATTCAAAATTTTATGTTAAAAGAGCTAAACCAGAAACACAGAAATGGGTTTCTAAAGTTGTCAAAATCAAACCATCCAAGGTTGAACAAAAACCTTCTGTTCCAAACAAAACTGAGTTTAAAAAGATTGATAAAAACAAAGTGGGTCCAAAATTTGACATTCCAAACCCACCCAAGACCAAACAGGCTTGGGTTTCTTTGTTTAAATAAGTTTTGTTAATCATGTGTGCAGGGGCTCCAACGGTCGATATTGTCAAAATGGATAATGGATAGTGGAGCATCTCGCCACATGACAGGAATGCTTGCGTTGCTCAACGACGTTAAAGCTATTCGTTGAGGGTATGTAGGATTTGCTGGAACGCAGGGAGGTAGAATTATCGAAGAAGGGATTCTCTCAAATGGAGTTGTATCGTTTGATAAAGTGAACTATATTGCTGAACTTGAGAACAATCTGCTTAGTATCTCGCAAATTTGTGACAAGAAGTTCATGACACATTTCAATGATAAAGAATGTTTAATCTTAAAACCTGGTTTCAGGATTCCAGAGGAATGGATTTTGATGCGTGCTCTGAGAGAAAATGATTTATATGTTCTTGACATGAGCATTGCTTCTACCATGTCAAAGAAAGTTCAATGCTTTGTTTCCAAAGCTACCGAGAAAGAGTCAATTTTATGGCATCGAAAAATGGGGTACATTCATCTCTGAAAGATGAATTTTCTTGTGCATAACGACTTAGTGGAGGGCGTTAATCTTAAAAGTTTTCATCTATCTGATGATTGTCTTAGCTGCAAAAAGGGGAAGCAGCATAAGAAATCACACCCGAGAAAGCTGTTAAATTCGATAAAGCTACCACTAGAAAGGCTACACATGGATCTCTTTGGGCCAATCAATGTCAAAAGTATTTCTGGAGATCTATACTGCCTTGTCATTACAGATGATTATTCTCGATTCTCATGGGTGTTCTTTTTGGAAAGTAAGGATGAAACTTTCGAAACTCTTATGATCCTCTTCAGAAAACTCAAAAATTTATATCATTTTCCCATTAAGAGAATTCATAGTGATAATAGAACGGAGTTTAAGAACAAGAAGATGCAAGAATTCTGCAATGAAAATGGGATTCTTCATGAAATTTAGCGCCCCTATACTCCGCAACAAAATGGAGTAGCTGAATGAAAGAATCGCACACTGATAGAAACTGCAAGAACAATGTTAGCTGATTCGAAATTACAGATTAGTTTTTGGAGTGAAGCAAGCATCAGCTTGCTATACCCTAAATTGTGTGTTGGCAGTTAAGCCTCACAAAAAGACATGTTTCGAGTTACTGAATCAACGAAAGCCCAACTTAGCATTTTTGGAACCTTTTGGATCACCGTGTACCGTTTTGGACCCGGACGGTAAATTTGGAGCCAAATCCTTGGAAGGATTTTTTGTTAGTTACGCTACTCCTCAAAAACGTGTTTTCTTGCCGAGTCTGAACCAGGTAGTTCTAGTGCAGCCTGTAGATTGTCAAAGATATACAATGCCTACGCAGAAACCTTGGGATCCGTGGCTGTTTAACTACGATGGATTGTGGGATTCGTTTGATCTACCAGACGTTCCAACAGAAAAAGAACTTGTTATGTTATTTCAACAACATCAGTTATCTAATCAAGAACAAGTTCCTAGACCATTGGTGATTTCTACATCATTACCGGTCAACACGTCTGATGTTGGTTAAAGTTCTTCTGTTCAAGTTCCTGTTCTTGCACCAAATGTCAATACTGCTGAATCATCCGCCCAACCAAATGCTGATGCTGACTCTGATCGGGAACCAACCTTCAACAATGGAGGATCTAGTTCTGATGAAGGATCTGAACATATTGAAAGCTTTTTGAAACAACAGGCTGATCAGTTAATGCTAGGAATAAAGCTTCTTCATTTGTACCGGTTGTCGATGAAATTCTAACAAATTTGCAATCACAAGTAAATGTTCCAACTGAAGTGATACCAAGAACACTTTCATATCATCCGTTAGAGAACATCATAGGCAGCTTACAAACTAAAGTGCAAACTCGCAATCAGATCAATAAAGATCTAAGCTTTTTTATAAGAGTATTGCTCCACTTCAAACTCGATTTTCTCATAGTTGTTTTGTTTCTCAGGTTGAACCAGGAAGCTGGAAAGATGCGTTAAAAGAAGAAAGTTGGGTGGATACAATGCAAGAGGAGTTGCTTCAATTCTAGAAACTTGGAGTCTGGAAGCTTGTTGACCTGCCAGATCATCACAAAAAGATTAATACAAGATGGGTCTTCAAGTGCAAAAGAGACGATCGAGGAGTTGTGGTACGCAACAAAGCTCGACTTGTGGTTCAAGGTTTTCATCAGCAAGAAGGGATAGATTATACTGAAGTCTATTCCCCAGTTTCTCGTCTTGAAGCGATTCACATATTCCTTGCCTTTGCCTCATGGAAAGGGTTCAAGGTGTACCAATTAGATGTTAAATCTGCTTTCTTATACGAAAAAGTGAAAGAGGAGGTGTACGTCAGCCAACCACCGGGGTTCGTTGATCCAGTGCACAAGATAAAGTCTACCTTCTGAATAAAGCCTTATACGGTCTTCATCAAGCCCTGAGAACTTGGTATGAAACGTTATCAAGTCATCTTCTAGACAATGGCTTTATCAGGGGAATAGTAGATTCTATCGTCTTCACAAAGGAAGTAGATGGGCATCTAATCATCGTAAAGATATATGTGGATGATATTATCTTTGGATCAACAAATGATAAGCTATGTAAAAAATTCGAGGAAGTCATGAAATGTAAATTTGAAATGAGCGCAATGGGGGAGATGAGGTTCTTTCTAGGACTTCAGGTCGATCAGTTGCCTGATGGTATTTTTATTCATCAGATGAAATATGTTCATGATATATTAGAGAAATTCAATATGACAGGAGCTAAACCAGCATCTACCCCGTTAGCTCCAAATCATGGCATTTGTCCAGATCTTATTGGAGAAAGAGTTGACGAAACTTTATATCACTCCATAATCGGATCCTTGATGTATCTTACAGCTTCACGACCAGATATCATGTATCCAACGTGTCTGTGCACCCGTTATCAGTCTAATCCAAAAGAGTCACACCTGCTTGCTGTCAAACGCATAATGAGATATCTGAAGGGTTTTCCAAGCACCGGCTTGTGGTACCCTAGACATGATGATTTTAATCTTGCAGGATACTCGGATTCTGATTTCGGATTCTACAAACTGAATACAAAGTCTACAACGGCCGACTGCCAGGTCTTCGGAACCCGTTTGGTAACGTGGCAGTGCAAGAAACAAACTGCGGTCGCTCTCTCTACTTGTGAGGCTGAATATGTTTCGGCATCCACTTGTTGTGCACAGATTCTCTGGATACAGCAACATATGAGAGATTTCGATTTGCAATTTCTTGATACGCCTGAATATGTAGATAATCAGGCCGCGATCGATATCACTAAAAACTCATGCGAACACTCACGTACTAAACAGGGTCGAGATTCGACACCACTTTATCCGTGATTGCTATGAGAAAAAATTGGTGCGAATTGAGAAAATCCACACTGATGACCAAAAGGCAGATTTTTATACCAAAGCTTTTGATATAACAAAGTTTAATAATTTGTAAAAGCTTAATGGTTTAAAAAATATGATCTCAGGGAATGTATTTGAGGTTGAGTTTGAGGATGATGACGACCTACTGTGAATTTGTCATCGGTTAAACATTCTTTCTTATAAATTCTTATAAAATCCAAAAATATGTTTTTGATTTTAGGAGGAGAATGTTTGAGGAAAATACAAAAACAATTTAAAAAGACAAAAAGAGTTTTGTGTAAAAGAGTGATCATAGTAAATCAAAATTGATAGTCACAGTATTCTAAAGAAATGCATTTTTTGAAAGTGATTAAGCAAGTCTTACTATGGATATGCCAATAGACTTCACTCGTTCAGTAAATTGTATTCAAGATATAAACTTAAAAGTAAAACTGAATAACTCGTTGGTTAACATCTCTCGGATATATGGACTTAGTACTCTGAAATTTCATTTGAGAAAATGCCAGATTCTGTGGTACTAGGTCTTTATATTTGATTGATATCTGGGGTATTATTCGAGTTCTTCTGATTTTACGGAAGCAATGGCCTAGAACTCCTATAATACTTTCGCTTTAGTTCCACAAAAGCTGCATGAAAATATGGATATGTCTTAAGCAATTACGACATCTGCATTTCAAAAGATTCCTTAATGGAACACCACCTAAAGACGAGCCTTCATCTCTCTGTCTGTACGGAAGTACTAACCGGAGCTCTCAAGGTCTCGCATAACTGTAAAATGACATTCTGGGAATCTCGATACAGGAGTATATTATGAGATGGGAAACACAGTTATTTCATTTTCCTAATATTACCTAACATATCTCGAATCTATTGAGAAACGAGAAGAGGTTTATATGGAAAAATATATTGGCAATCTAAGTAAATTTGTTTAAAAGCTTAAAGGGTTTTACTAGATCAACGGTACTGATGACTTGTATATGTGCTTGAAATGATCCTCTAAAAACACAAAATTCACAAAAATATGTTATTGATTTCGAAAAATATCTCAAAAAATCTAAAAGATTTTCAGTTTTCTTAGCTTGATAGTCTTTTTTTAGTTTACCGATGATAAAGCACTGATGGTTGGATTCATAACAACATCTTGTTGTGGGAAATCTGAAATCATGGGTTGGGAGCTAATCTTTATAGAAAAGATTATTTGAATGTCAATAAAGTTCATTAATTTGAAACTTTACATGTTCAAATTAATTTGTTTGGTCAAATATGGCCAACCAAAGTCATTAACTTGGACTTGGTAGGCAAATTGGATAACCAGGGTCATTTATTTGGACTTGGTTAATCAAGTGGATTTTAAAACAGATAAAAATGGATAAATGAAAAAGTAAAAAAATAAAAATCAAAATAAAAATAAAAAATTAAAAGGTTAAAATTTCAGCGATGATTCATACGAAATTCTTTATTTCGTATGAAATAAAATGATCAGTTTTTTTGTACGAATCAAATATTTCGTACGAACCAATAATTTCGTACGAAGCAAGTCTCCACTATATAAGCTTCTGAACTTCGTACGAAAAAAAGTTATATGTTTTTGGAGAACTGTTGAACGAGTTAGAGAAGTTGGTATGAAACATCTGCTGAAATTCGTGTTCTTGGCTTATTTTTGATTGAAATCACATTGGAAGGTTGATTGGCACACCTTTTACAATGGGGAAGGTAATTTTGCAGAAATCATGTCGTCATAATGTCAGATCTGAGCAAATCGGACTTAGAACTTAGATCTAGGGAGATTGGACCGATAAATCTTAAAATTGACTTCAAAAATGATAACATCGGCACTAATAACCCGAAAATCGACTATTAATTTGTTAAAATCGACAAGTTTTAAGTTCAGATTACACCTGGTCATTTTTTTGGGACGATGATGTATTTCGTACGAAGAGATGAATCGTACAGAATAAATTTCAAGGTTTTGATATTCTGTGCGAAGACAAGGTTCGTATGGAATAATTTGGTCTTTGTCTTGATTGTTCTGATTTTGTACGAAGATATGTTTCGTACGAAGTAAGCATGAAATATTGAATGTTAAAATTGGTTTAAGTGTTTGCTTCATATGAAATGTTATTTCGTGCGAAGTAAATAGAAAAAGATGAAAGTAAGATTTTTGCTAAGTATCTACTTGGTACAAGTCTGTATTTCGTAAGAATGAAAAGTGTTGTTTTTGAAAAAGTTTAATATTATTCTAACACTCGTTTGTTAACAGGCTAAGAAATCTGCATTCTCACCATTTCATAATATTTGCTGTCTGACGAATGGATCAATTCCTGAAATCGCTGCATTTAGAGAAATTCTCGATTTTCGGACACGGATACGAGTTACCAAAGCTCTGACAGATAGACACACTGTTTATCAATCTCATGTGGAATTCTTTTGGAACGCAGCTGAATATAGTATTGAAGATAATGCTATCATTTCTGCAGTAAGGATTAATGACGAGGATGTTCAAGTTAAAATTACAGAAGATTTGATTCGGACAGTTCTGGAGTTTAAGGATAACAAAAATGATCCTACAGGCTTTCTGAATATATGGTGAAGGGTTGCTTTTATAGGATGGGATATACTGGATACGTTAACGCTGCACCTATCAGGAAAGCAAATTTGAGCGCACCATTTAGATATTTGGCTCATGTGATAGCTTATGTTTGAGTCATCGTAAAGGAGGATACGATGATATTGTAAATTATCCAATGTGCATGATTACGGCAGTAATCCTGAATTTACCATATAACTTTTCAAAAGTTATTTTCATGCAAATGATACAGAATATTCAGAAGGAGAAATTCTTGCAGTATCCGAGATTTGTTCAAATGATGCTCGATTATCTTCATCCGGATCTAAAGAAAAGTGAAGATGATATGTTGAAGCTGGAACATATGGATGTATCTACATTGAGAAAGATGAATTTGCATCTTAAGACGACTCATGTTGCTAAACCAATGTTTGGTGCGGTTATTGATAAAGATTATATTTTATAAGCACCAGGTCATTGGAGAAAGGATGATAGTGGAGATGAAGCCAAAGAACATGAAGCCTTATTTATGTTCGTGGAAAAAAGAAGTCCGTGGTTTATAAAAGATGGTGGAAAAGGTGTTAAGCCTAAAGCTACGATAACATCTACAGCAGCTCCTAAAGTACAAAAGAGAAAAGCTACTTCTGCAGCTGAAAGTTCGGGTCTAAGAGACGAACCAGATGTTGAAGAAACTATTGAAGATATGGATGCGGAGATCGAGCGTCAGGCTTTTGGTTCTGACAAAGTAGCTGAAGAAGTTCTATCGTCGAGTACTAATTCAGAAGATAGACGAGCCGGTGAGAAGAAAAAAGTAGAAAATTTAGAAAAGAAACGACAGGCTGAGCTTAAGCGTAAAGCAGAGGAACGTAAACGTAAAGCAACAGGTGAGGATGATACGATGTATGTTCTATCCGAGTCTGACACTGAAGATGTTTTTCATACTCCAATCAAGAAGAAACAGAGAAGAATGAAACGATCTGCTGCTAGAGTATCGCCAAATGTTATTCCGAAAGAAACTGCTGCTGGGCCTATCGTTGAAGAAAATGTGGATGAACCGTCACAGCATATTCCATCTCCATCACAACCTGTTCAGCTAGAATCAGCTCATCAACAACAACCAGTTTCTCAACCAGAGCTAGCTCAGCAACAACTGCAACAACAACCATCTCAGCAACAATCACAGCAACAACCATCACAGCAACAACCGCAACAATCACAGCAACAACCGCAACAACCACAACAGTCTTCTCATCTGCAACAACCTCATCCAACTCAGCAACCATATGAGTCACAATCGTTTTTTGATGATATTGGTTTAGATGATTTACCTGGAGGTGACAAATTTAGATTTGATGATCCAAGGGTTGATGAATTACAGAAATAGGTTATGATGAATACTGTAAGGATAGCTGAATTACAAGAGCAAATCAATGAGCTAACAGCTGAAAAGCTCAAAATGTTGGAACGAATCAGAGGGTTGATAGTTGATAAGCAGCAGTTAGAAGCGATGTTGGCGAGTATTGTATCTGAGAATGAAAGGTTGCGATTACGGATGGCAGAATATGAAGAAAAGCGTTTGAGGAATGATAGAAGAATGTATCTATTTGAGAAGATTTGGAAAAGAAATGTTGGAACGAATCGGAGGGTTGATAGTTGATAAGCAGCAGTTAGAAGCGATGTTGGCGAGTATTGTATCTGAGAATGAAAGGTTGCGATTACGGATGGCAGAATATGAAGAAAAGCGTTTGAGGAATGATAGAAGAATGAATCTATTTGAGAAGATTTGGAAAAGAAATTGGGTTTGAATATTTCTGCCAAGATAGATGTGATAGAACGAGCAGAAGCAAGAGAGCGGGTTGCCGAAAAGGAACGTTTATCTAAGCAACAATCTGACGCTCAGGGAAGGGAAAAGAAAAGATAGTGGAGGAACCTATGATTGACAAAACTGCGCCAAAAGCTGAGTCTGTGCCAGTAACATGTTGGGATATCATTGTTTATGAAGAGCCGCGGAAGTTTATCTTCATAGGACGACAAACAATGTGGATATTGCATCGTTTGATGTTTCTCAAAGGCATCGGGATTGGCTATTAAAGAAAAAGATGGCGAAAGAAATTGAAGAAATTGCTGAAGAGATTGAAAAAGATACAGAGTTAGAGGATACTGAGGTTGATATTGATGATTAAGTATTAATGAACCAGTAGATCTTTCTGAGTATCTTGATGATTCTGCGAATCAGACCATTGAAGAAGAAAAGACGAACAAAGCCGACGAGTTTGATGCTCAGCAGGCAGGAATTTTCATAGAAAATGTTATATCTTATGTTCCTGTCGTGCCAAAGTCGTTTGTGTTATATCTTGAGCATGACGTAGAGGAGGGAGAGTTTGTTCACAGTTACTCAAAGGAAGAAATAGCAGCGATGCTTGGCATTAGTGAAGAGAAGTTTGATTTTGACTTCGAAGACGAATTAAACGAGATAGGTGCTTTTGAGCCAAACGCATATGTCTTCGAAGACGTGGAAGATGCAAATATGTACGATAACGTTGTCATGGAAAGTGATTCTGATGACGATGCTAATGTTGCCAATCAGGGTACAGATGATTCTCCAACGTTTACTGATTTATTCGCAACAAAAAGTTCAGGATGTTACAGAGAAAAGTATCTGAAGCTGCTAAAGAAGGAACCATTCCTTAGCAAATGTCTAAAGCTGAAATTGCTGAACAAAAGAGGAAATGGTTTCGCGTAAATCCAGTTGAGCGTAAATCTAAAAGGCCCCTAGCATTCTTTACCAAAGATGGTGATATTTCTCTAGGGGATATTCTAAGCTGGGGATGGATTGAAGAACTTAATGTATATACGATAAAGAGGGAGTTTGGTATCCAATACTTCAGATATTTGAGCGACATCAAAACATTGCCGTATTGGGATATAAAGGAGCTTGTTCAAACAAAGATGATAAATCTAAAGATGAAGTTTCATGATCAAAGGCTTTGGAGATTGATTAAGTTTGAATCTATGCACGGTTTTACACATTGGAAACCTCACTATCCTCATCGTATTATTAAACCTGATCCCGTAACGAACTAGAAAGATGTTACTTTGATTGTGAAGAAGCCGCGTGTGATGAAGAAG
Source organism: Scalesia atractyloides (assembly GCA_947069175.1). NCBI lineage: Eukaryota > Viridiplantae > Streptophyta > Magnoliopsida > Asterales > Asteraceae > Scalesia > Scalesia atractyloides. The sequence goes on from CAMTDV010000029.1 coordinate 56,494,169, forward strand.
ATGCCTCTTATTAAAATGGAACAATATTTCTTCAAGATCTTCAAATGGTGGCTCTATGATTCGAGTACAGGTGAATCTGTTATTTGTGTACATCCAGATGACGACTCTTGGAAAATCACTAAGGAATTAACCGAAACCGTCATAGCGCACAAACGAATATATGGTCTATGGCGTGGCATTTGAGTACTAGACCCGATGTGGCTAGTCAACTGTTCAAAGAAGGATATAGAATGTTTATTCTACAGTAAGATAAGTTTTAAAGAGAAGGATAAAGAACAAGCACTCCAATTTCAGAAGATCGTCAATGTTTGTTTTGCAAATGATATACATTCAAGTTCTGATTGGAAGACGACTTGTAGGAAGCTTGAACAGAAAGAGACAAAGAAAAAGGAGGAACATGAAGCTCGAATTGCAGAACGTCCAAGAATAGCATCTCTAAGGAGCTTTTAGTTTGTGAATCAACCTCCGCCGACTGATCAAACACCAATTGCTTTTGAGGAGCGTCGCAAGCCAGTCAAGAGATTTTTTGGACGTTAGAGTCAAATCTAGTTGAAGATTTTTGAAGACTATCTAGACTGCGGCAACATCCAAGGGGGAGTTTGTTGATGCATAATGTCTATTGCCTACGTCTAGGATATGTCTGTAATGTTTATAGAGTTTACACGTCAATGTTTATTTGTTAAAAAGTAATTTATTATATGCTTCGTACGAAGTATCTGTATGTTTCGTACGAATGTCTTACTCGTACGAAGCACAAGCTCGTATGAAATATAGTCAGGTCATTGTTTAGCACGCACTTCGGTACGAGTCATGTCGACCTATAAATAGGAAAGTGTTGTGTTAGAACTAGTTAGTGATTTGTCAATTGGTATGACGAAGCTCTGCCAGTTTGTTTACTCGCGTCTGTATTTGAACGTCATTAATACAACAAAGCAGTTAAACAGTAAGTACTATCTTGTTTGTCTTGTCTACCTCTCTAGCAATGAAGTCCGCCTCTGCTAGTTGAGCGAGATCACGTTGATTGCTCATTTTGGGAGCTCGATCCCCGTTATCATAAGTGATATATACAAGATGGAGTAATTCCAAAGGATGAGAAGAATCTAGAGCCTTCCGAATGAAGGTATCTCGTTTTATTATTTTACAAAATTATTGTATATAAAATCTCTTGCAGGTATGCTTGGAAGAACCAGAAATACATGAAGTACTAAAGGATATTCACGAAGAAGATTGAGGAAATCACACTAGGGGCAAGGCACTCTTCTCAAGGATCCTGAGAACAGGATATTATTGGTCGACCATGAAGAAGGTTGCTATGCTATATTCCCAAAAGTGTGATGCATGTCAAAGATCCGTCAACCTGCTGAGCCAATGCATCTTATAATTTCTCCTTGGTCGTTCATGAAATACGAAATGGATATTATTGGCAAACTTCCTAAGGCACCAAGAGGGAAAGTCTTTATGCCAGCAATGACAAATTACTTCTCCAAGTGATAGGGGCTAAAGCTTTTGTGCATGTTAGGGAAAAAGAAGTTATAACCTTCGTTAAACGTAAACTCATAACCAGCTTCGGGATCCCGATAGAAATCCTCTGTGATAATGATTCCCAATTCATTGGAAGAAGAAAAAGCAACTTTTGTGAAAGTTAGGAGATCAAGATGATTACTTCAACACCAGTTCATCCTCAGGCAAATGGTCAAGCAGAATCCAGCAATAAGATTATCATCAACAATCTTAAAAAGAGATTGGGGGCAAAGACAGAAAGATGGGCAGAGGAGCTACCTTTTGTTTTGTGGGCTGATAGAACAATAATAAAAAATGCTACTGGCCAAATTCCTTTCTCTTTAGTTTTTAGAACTGAAGCCGTGATACCAACAGAGATGGTGATTCTCACTACAAGATCCTACCTACAGTGTAAAGAAACTAACGATAAAGCCTTATATGAGGATCTTGAAGTAGTAGATTAGCTTAGGAATTATTCTAAAGTTAGGATTGTAGCATACCAACAGAAGATAGCAAGAACTTACAACAAGAATATCAGGATCCATAGATTCCAAGTTGGTGATATCGTCCTTAGAAAGGTGTTTTAGAATACTACGAGTCCTTATGATGGAAAATTTGCTCCAAAAGGGAGGTACATACTTCATTAATTCCGAAGCTGGAAAAGGAGCATATTGGCTGGCCACAATGGATGGTGAAATCTTAGCAAGATCCTAGAATGTTATTAACTTGAAAACCTATATCATGTGAATCAGTGGCAGGATCCTGATCTGGAATCACAAGGATCCTAGATCTTTGGGATCCTTGGTATGTTTTCTTACCTATTTTCAATTTCATTATTTTGATTTATTTCTTTTATTGTACTTTTTGTATAAAGTTACTGACTTACGCATCAGAGGGGTGTTAGCCAAGCTAACACCCACCTCACAAAGGTTTCAAAGGTTTTGTAGAAGATATCTTCGAGGATCCTCAATCAAAGTTAGAGATTGGACATCTCTTTTTCATTTAAGGTACCTAATCCTTTCTAAGGTTTGAAGCTTCTTTTCAGCCTTCCTTACAAGATTGTGTTTAAACACCCCACAAGTAGCGCATGCTGCCAAGTATAGTTGAAGGTAGCGGGACCAGTTCATGTAGAAATATGTGGCTGACAATTTCGTTACTGTTAGCTATATCTAGGATTCTTACAAATTGATAAATGGAGTAACATGGACATGTTACACACCGGGCTTGTCCCAAGATCATAGTGTTTTCACGCTATTTAAGTTTGGCTAAGTCCCAAGTGGTTTAACCCAAGTTTATAGCATTTCATGCTATCACAAGATGATAGCATTTTCATGCTATCCTAAGACTATAGCATTTTCATGCTATCTTAAGAATCTAATATTTTTGAATTGTCCCAAATTGCTATCATGATGTTGTCCTAAGAATATTCACTATAAGGAAACTCCTAGGAACTCCAAAGATAACGTTATATGAATAAAGATTCCAAGGGCCATGACGTTGTTAAATCCTAAAATATCATACTGGAGACAATGCATAAGATGAAGAGAATCAAGGAATCGCAAGATTCCAAGAAATCTAAGGCTCGTACAATAAGTCTAGTTCAGGATCCTAGGGATCATGATGCTATGAGTATCCTAAGAGACCATACGGGGGACAATGCCCGAGGCAGAAGGAATCAAGTGTATTCTAAACTTATGATTACATTTTCTTAAATTTATTGTTTATTCGAATTATTGGACAAGGATGACTACATCATTGTAATAAATATTGAAAAATAAGTATCTTGGACGCTACACAACCTTGAAAAACGGGTCACGCATCAAAATAGAAAATTTAACAACTGTAATATAGTGATAACGGTTGTCAATTTTTTGGGACAATTGATATGGGTGAAATTCCATAGTCCAGGATCCTGAGCCAGTTTAGGATCCTGATTTCGACTTTACCCAGGATCCTGAGTTAGTCTTGTATCCTAAATAGTAATGAATATTGTTGCTCTCTCTTTAACTTGGTTTCTCAGGTAAATCATAATGAATAATGACTTAGTCAATGCTAATTAGCCGGGGGAACATCAAAGAACACGCGAAATGGGTCTAACATAGATGTTCTATCATAGTTAAAATTGAAGATGGCATATTCTGCGTGAATTTCAGGATCATGGTTAATGTTGTTGATGTTCTAACATAGAATAAACTAAGTCACAAGCTGAAGACTCGGAGTTGTAACGGTTTTTTCACGTGGGGTAACCATTAAACTCGTCCACAACGGTCATATTGAAGATTGACCAAGTCTTCTGAGGATCCCTGAAATGTTGGAAAGTTAATTAGGATATGTTTTTTATCACTTCTACTATAAATAGGGAAGATTGGTTGACTTAGGAGGACATTTGAACATTCCTACACACACATTACTCGAAAAAACCACTCTATAACACTTAGCAATCGACTGATCAAAGCTAAGCATTGTAATTTCTTTCAAGTTCTTAATAGATCGGAGCTAGGAATTTGCCAAATCCTGAGGTTTTTATGCCGGCAATCATCTCTCATATATATCAAGGGCTTTTCCCCGTAACAAATCACTTGTGTTCATCTTTATTTACAACATTCATCCATTGTTCCTCATATTTTTACTGTTGTATCAAACTTAACCACTTATAAACCTGTTTTCAGAAATAAGGATCCTGATAGTTTGTCCAGGATCGTCATCCTAAAACCTATCAGCATCAAGAGCACCCTAACTCACTTTCTAAGTTAAGTTACTAAATTGATATTGTTAGTTTGTGACCAAAATATCTTTTATGCAAAACACATCATTACACTCTTTGTTTTGGCTCCAAAATCATATATGAAATACACAAATCCCAATAACAATGCTTTAATTAAACCAAATTTAGAAATATATGAAAAACAAGCAAATATCATCTCCACCATTCATTTCACTCTAACCTCTGCTTGAGATTCATCCACTTTTACATTTGAATGAAAATATTGATAAGAAATATAAAATTAATATTTTTTATATGTGCCAAATACGTCATATAAATTGTATCAAATACAATATAAAATCAACCCTTTTATGAACTAATATTGGAAAAAGTATGTTTCTTTGTTTAATTTTGATTTTCAGGATTAAAAGAGCTTAAATGTACAAAAGGAACAAATTAACAGCAAAAGCCAACATAAATACAAAAGAAGAGAAGTTGACACTTCATACTTGGACCCTCCAAGCTTCACCCCAAAGCCAAAAACAAAAGTCAGAAGACAGGTACGAGGCTGTGCCACCAAGGCACGGGGCTGTGCCCCACTCCATATTCCATGGAAAAAAAAGAAAATCAGAAGCAAACAAGAGACACGGGGCCGTGGTCAACTCCCAGATTCACAAAAACTTGGATAGTACAGCAAGTACAATAACCACGGGGCCGTGTCAGTGAAGCACTGGGCCGTGTGAGCATCTGGTTTTAAAAACTTACTAAATGAAGACAGAGAAAAAGAAGGCCTGTGGTCGTGCCCACAAGGCACAGGGTCGTGTGAATAGTCTATTTCCAGCTTTAAAGGGGGAGCTTGGTATCATTTGAACTCATCCCTTGGGAAACCACTTCTCTCACACTTGCCATCAGTCCACCACCACTACAACACCAACACCCACCAGTATCATCCATATTTCATCTTTTAGATTGTGTAGTAATCTCGGGATCCAAGATTGATTATAAGAGTTCTTCTCAAACAAAGGCCATGCTTAGCTAATCTCTTACATCACTTGGTGAAGACGAATCTTTTATGTATTACTTTTGATTTCTAATATTTGGAAACTTTTTAATTGGGTATGTATTAATGACTTTAATAACTAGTTTTTTATATTGAAAGTGAACTTTGGTTAAACATTTCTTCATGTTTCGTTGATTCAGTTATTAGTGTCTTTACCGTGTATATAAAGCGCGCTAACTACCTGGAAGAGGGTTAGAAGGGTGTTTAGGTAAAGTTCTTGCCTCGTTCAGTGTATAGATCATTCGAGGACTTGGTTCAAGCTTATTAGGACTTCCCTTGAGGCAGATAACATCAAATCGGGGGAAGTAAGAATGGCTTGAAGCCCTTATAAATAAACTACTATTAAAACTTTATCCGGCATTGCGGGACTGTATCCCTACTGACTCAGTTAAATATGGCCGAGGGTAACGTCGCCTTCATAAGAGGGGCCTACCACTTTTCGCATTAATAACTTATTTAATTATATTTCAATAATCCAACTTTGTGGGACTATATCCTTGTTGACTCAGACAAATATGGTTGAGGGTATCATCGCCTTTACAAGAGGGGCATGCTACTATAACTAAGATAATCTCTTAAAAAGCCCAAGTTGCAGAAATCATCAAAGGATACATAAAAGAAGAGTTGGAACCAAGTGTTCTTTCTTGTCTGTTTGTTTTTATTTCTTTATGTTCTTATATTTAGTTTTTATCTTTTAAAACTTTCAAAAATTTTTATGAAAATTTTGTTAGATTAGACGTTAACGATAAGCCGATATTAAAAGCTCTTGTGTCCTTGGATGACCTTGGTATCTTACCATCACTATACTACGTCTACTATGGGTGCACTTGCCCTAACGTGTGTGGAGTGGTAGTATTGTATCGTGTTTTATAAATTTAAAGCTTGATCCATGAGTAAAAAGGGCTTAAAATATTAAACAAAATTAAAACACACTCGCACGCACGTCAAGTTTTTGGCGCCGTTGCCAGGGGCACAAGGATGTTAAGAAATTTTAAAATCACTGGGCTAATCATTTTTAATGGTCTATATTTTTCTTTTTAGGTTTTTCTTCTTTTTCTACATTTTATCTACCTTCTACAGGTGCAACACGGGGCCATGTCTAACTTACAGTAGCTAAAAATCAATAAAAACTTCTTCACAGAAGGCTGATACGGGGACGTGCCACATCTAACACGGAGCCGTGTTAAAAACACCCAATATCAGATAAATTATAGTCTTGAACACGGGGCTGTGTCTCCCAAAAAAATGTTCTTTCTTTCCCGAGAGCCATAATCTTCTGGGTATTATCCAAACAATGGATTACTACATGGGAGATTATGATTACTACTATTATGATGATTACGAGGAACCATATTGTACCATATGTAGTGAATCCCATTCGGTACAAAATTGTTACTTTTTTCAACCATTAACCTCATACACAACATATGAAGAACCACGGTTTGAGCTCCTAAAATGAAGCTTTGATTGGGATACTCTACCTTTTGAAACATATGAGACACCACCCACCATCGTCCCCGAAGCCAAAAGCCTCATACAACGTCTCAATAACTTAGAACGATTGATTAAGCAATCTCGTGGAAGAGAAGAGACCATTTGTACCGAGGAGGTAGTCGACAAAGAGGTAATACCTCAAAAGCCGAAAGAAGAGGAACAACTCAAAGAGAAGCCTAAGCATGAAGATGAAAAAACCGAACCAAGTCACAAGGAAGGTAAGCCCACAAGATAAATTTAAAAGAGGAACAACAAAACCTCCAAGAAATACATATTCTACAACCTTCTTTTTCTTGAAAATCATAGTTTGGTACCATCTCATGCTAAGTTTTGAAAGAGTTAAACACTAATCCTAACATCAAAGAAATGACAAGTGTTAAATTTACTAAAGATCATACTTCACTAATACAAGATAAACACATTGAATTAAACATAAAACCGGTAACATGTTTTATTCAAAACATCTATATTAGTAACATTATAATAGATAATGATCTTTGTGTTAATATAATGCTTAGCTACGTATTTGAAAGATTAGGTATTGGTGATTTCCTTCTGATTAAAATTCATACCCTCTTGGCTAATCGAAAAACTAAACACAGTATGGGAGTGGTTGAGGACATTCTCATTCAAACGCATCAAACGGTTGTACCAACCGAATTTATCATCCAAGATGATGCTCCACTCATGTTGGGACAACCATTCATAAAAATCAATCAAGCTTTGCTCAAACAAAAACATATTAGTCTTCCCACTAAACTTGGAGTCGACAAACAAAGCTTTAATCTCGATATGAAATATCCAATAAGCAATGACAACCCTGTGTAGGAAGATAAGCCAGAACCACTCGATACGGCGGGTCTATCCAAGGACCCTTATAAATATGGCGCACCTTGGAGGCATTCCATGGACTATCCAATAAGTTAACTTAAACATAAGATTTTCGATTTTAAAAAGTATGAGTTGATTTAAAAAAAATCATGTTTAAGATTTAATTTAGTTCTTAGTTAATGCTTTTATTTTTAAGTCTTCTAATAGTAGGGATAATATACACTCAAAGAAGGATTGGAACTACCCAAAGGACATTAAACAAAACCCCATGCACGTAAACATTAGTCTCCCAAAACGAAATCTTCATTATAGAAAGTACAGCATGGGCTGTGTGAGGTAAGCACGCTCCCGTGCCTCTTCACTACTAAAATAAAATTGGCTATTGGAACTATCACACGGGGCCATGCCTTTTAAGCATGCCCCGTGCCCATTTCTGTAAGTTTTTCAAAAAAAAATCATGATACTGACACTTTTAACACGGGGTCGTGCCTCCCTAACACGCCCCGGTGTCCAGCGCATAGTTTTTGAAAAAAAATGTTGTTTTTAACCCACATTTACACATTTAATCAAATATAACCAATTTTGGACACATTAAGGACAATGTTATATTTTAGTGTGACGAGGGGGACTTGAATTTTTTTGTCCTAATACAAGCCTTACATAAAACACTACTTGGAACCGCTAAAATACCCCAAATCTTTTTCTATTAGGATCTGAGTTTGATATTGAGGTGATTGTTTAGATGAAATCAATGTAAGAAGATAGATAATCAATGAAATAGTGTAGCGGAATTGTGTAAACTTGAAATCACAACAATAGAAAGATTGTTTTTATTAACATGCTTTTGTAATTATAATCACGTATACATACAATTTACAAACTCCCCCTTAGCCTAAGATCACTATTGTTCGTACAAAATGTGTAGAAGAAAAGTGAAAGATAGAACAGTACAGGCACTATCTATTTATAGTACATTTCAAACCACTAAGCATCTTTGGCTAATGTCACTATGAAAGTGACATTAACAAACTAACCAATCTCGAAACACCGCTAGACCTAAACAGTGTTACACTAAAATAAAATATAAAGTCTGTTGATAACTACTACTAAGATATCCTCTATTGGTCTTCAGTAGACCTTTGCCATAATAGTTCTTTGGTTCTTTATCAGAGTTTATCTCTAACAAACCTTTACTTCTAGCAGAGAATTATCCTAGCATATCTTGTGAACCGTTCTTTGTTCTCAGCAGAGTTTAGAGTAGTAGATCTACAACCCTGGACTCACACCATCTAGCAACTCATCTTGGACTACCATAATTTGCAGCAACCAGCTCTTGTTTCATCCTTTTAAGCTTTAAAGCTCAGTTCTGTTCCATCTGCCTATTTTTCTTCCAATCAGGTGGTGTTGGCTTGTGTAGAGGATCTTTGAGCATTGCTTGTATGTCAATTTCTTCTTTAAGATCATTTTATGACCAATCTTTGAACTGTGCTCTGGTAGCTTTGTAAGGTTTGTGTTGCATAACATGGTCAAGATAATCCTGTTTCAGTTCTTCATCAAGCTTAGCATTTACAGGCCTTTCTGACATAGACTTACTCATCTCTTTGCTCAGTTCATAAGACAAAATACCTTGAGTAGTCCTGTCATCTTACCCTTTACTCTTCTTTTTGGCTATGTTCTCAGCCTGTTTGGATTTCAACTTTAGATATTCATCTAAATTTCTTGGCTTCCTGTAACCAAAGAGAGATGGAAAGTCTAGATTTGAGATATCCTCTGCTGTGAAGAATGATTCAATTTCTTTTTTGCACAACCATCAGTTCTAGAGGATATTTGGTAGCAAAAGGTATGATGGATGGTGGCTGAAAAATGGGTGGACGTGAAGAGGTTTTATATGAAGATGATGAGGATGGTAATGAAGTGATAAGTTTTGATGACAAAGGGATTGGTGACGGAATCCCTTCATCATCTTCAATAAAAGAAGTATTCCTTTTGCGTTGGAATTTGATTTAAGGTGAAAGTGGTCGTGTTGGAATTCTTGGTGGTGTGGATAATGGCTAGGTTAAAGTAGGAAATGTGATCATGGCAGAGGTTGAGGTAACATCTGTTGATACATTTGATGTAACAACATCTGTTGGTTGGTTTGATGGTTGTGATGTAACATCTGTTGGTACATTTGTTGTACCAACATCTGTTGGTACATTTGTTATACCAACATCTGTTGGTGGTGGAGATGATTTCATACCTGTGGGTTTTTTTGAGGTGGTGGTGTTCGTTTAGTTTTGAGGAGCAGAGGATACACTTGTAGGCATGACAGTGGTTTTGGAAGAGGTGGTTATTGGCTGTTTGACATTTCTTTTTAACTTTCTTCTTTTTGAAATGCCAATGTCTTCTTTTTCCATCTGCTTAGCCTATTCATATTCAATAAGTTTGGAAGCCTTGCTTTCCGGTGTATCTTGCCTAATCTATTTTTCTACAGCAATCTCTTCTGCTTGTTTGTTCAGGGTCTCATCAATCCCTTTTTGAACACTAGCATCTGATGCTGTAGCAAAAGTTTGGTTTGTAGCAGTGGTTGTAAAAGACCCTGGCTTTTGTTGCACCTTTGAATCTGTTTACAACTTTCTCAGTTTATCGCTCCCCCCCTTTATGGCATCATCCTCTACTTCTTCTTGAAGGAGTGTGGTAGGGGCAGAGCTAGTAGTCTTTACAAAATGTTCTTTAACGGCCTTGATGTCAGCTTGAGTATCTTTGTATCTGGCCTCAACCATATTTCTGATTAGCTTCATGTGAGTTTCATGGTGGATGTTAGCCAAATTCCTTTGAGCTAGAATGATTGGTTGAACATATTTCCATAGCTCATTGGTAATTTGCTATGTTGATGGTTGGCTTTGAGAATTTTTTAACATCTCCTTCATCATTTCTTTCATTTTAGTGATTGAAGACTCCATTGGTGTCATTCTCTTCGTCAATTCATTGCATCTCAATTCATCACCTAATTTAATAGGATCAACTGAATCCCTACTAGAGGTAGTTGTATTTGGATCATCAATAGGAGAAATCTCCATGTTATCAGAACCAAATGTCCCTTTTTCTTGGTACTAGGGACTTCCAACTAGAGTAGAGGTTATAGTTGTAGCTTCAATAGTTGTTGCCTTTAAGGAAGTCTGATGGATGTAACTACTGTCCAACTTTGACACTCTTATGTCATCAGTTGTAGTGGCTTCTTCACTTAAATTACCACCAAGAGTTACTTGTAACTCATGGGGTGTAGCCTCCTCAGCTGCTTCTAGGTTAGCAAGGAGATTTATCTTAGACTCAGTGACATGTAGAGGTGAACTCTCATGAATAGGTGATTGAGAGGAACTGATTTGTGTCTGGGTTATCTCAATTGCACGAAACAGAGGTATTATAGTAGGTGGAATTGAGGGTGATGGTTATGGGGTAGAAAGAGAATTTTCCCTGGGAGAGGGGCTTTGAAACAAAGTTTCAAGTGAAATCTGCTTCATAATGTGGGATTTCTGTGCTTACAACTTGTTACTTTTGTGAGGAAGCAGGAGGAGTTTGGCTTTGAGGTGGAGATCTTTCCAACTGTTGTGAGGAAGTGACAACAGTGGTTTTAAGTGGCTTTTGTGATACCACAAAGTTATCCTCTAGGATCTCATCTTTCAAAGGTGCCTTTTTATAAATTTTGGTTTTGGTGGACTTTTTGGATTTGGATGGTTTCTTTTTGGATTTTTCTAGTGTGGGTTTCACAACACCGGTAGTAGTGTCATGATCCCCAGGAGCAATAGGCTTAGCAACAGAGGTTTGAGCTTGTGATGTGGACTCATCCAAAATTTTCTCATCTCCCTTTGCTTTTGTCTTAGAAATCTTTGACTCCATATTTTGTATTCTAGTAAAAGTTTCAGTTGTAAGACACTTCATTTCAAAAACAACTCCTTGCTTAAAATCTTTTTCTACAATTGTTTTTGTAGATAATAGCTCAAAAGTCTAGGATACAAAAGAAAAAGCTTTATTCTTTGATATTTTATTATAATGTGCCACCAATTCCATAAACAATACCTAGGATATATTAAAATCAGATTTTTTTTAAATAGCATATCCCAAAAATTGAATATTTTATGGAATCTCGTTAAATGAGGTGGTCTTTGCTGAAAGACATGTGAGCAGAGTATGGAAAAAATATCTCATTTTAGTAGGAAAGTTTGGTTTGTAAATGTTAGCACTAGTTAGCTGACCCTCATACCCACGTTCGATAAACTCAGCATGTAATTCTTGCTTGCCAAAGGAAGTTTTATCTTATAGGTCATTTAGACCAAAAGTTGTGTGTAACACCCCGACCGCGTACAAAAAAGAACCGCGTCGAAAACGTCGGGAGTCATGTCACAGAACTGTTGTTTCGCAACTCATGGAATTTAAAATTTTGTTTTATTAAGTTAAATGTTTACATTGTCTTGGGATAAACATAAACGACACATAAATAAATTGTCTTTCATGTTTTAAGTCACTAAGGCCCGCGTCCATTCCTACGTGAAGCATGCATCATATTATCAAGCGTTGAGTCCTGAAACATATGTGAAAAGAGAGTCAGCATAAAAATGCCGGCAAGTACATAGGTTTTGTGAGTGAATCAAATTCGTGGCTTTGTATACATATTGCAACAATTCGTCCGACTACAAGAGTTGTTAAGTGAAAACCACGTATCAAAAGTGTTTGATATTGCAATATGATTAACCAACTAAAACAAGTTGTTAGAGTTGTGAAAACCTTATAGCCATGAATCTTGACCAAAACGTTTCTTTTTTAAAAACCATGTAATTGATTGATTTAAAAGAAAACTTCGCATGGTTTATATCTATAAGTGAAAATTATTGCGTGACATTGTTCAAAAGCATTTATCCGTGTTATAAACCATCGTCAGTGTCATAAACCAATTGGCCATGTCATAAACAAATTGTTCATGTTTTTAATTGTGAAAGCTTTTGATTGTTCTTTAATAAACACATTTAAACCTGTGTTAACTATACCACCAAAGGATATCTTTAAGACCATCAAAGGGTCTCTTTAACTAGACTAATAAATCAACAAATGATTTGTTAATCAGAAACAGTTTTTGTCATTACCCAAACTTCCACAAAATCCAGTAAACACTCCAATAATGGGATTGTCAGTCCTATGGTACCATGCCAGTCCTATGGTACCATGTCAGTCCTATGGTACCATAACATACAGCTGGTCGGCTTGGTCAAAGCTAATGAATGTCATTCGTGTTATGGTTAACACATCAACAAGTTGTTCATATTATTGAAATCGTATTGTTTTATATATAAACCATAGACATTGACTTTGAAAACTTGAAAATGATTTAGCACATATGAGTCACCGCAAAACATTTGCAAAACGTAAAAGAGGGGAACAATGTTCTCACTTGGGATTGCGAAAGTGTTCTGATCAACGGAATAAACAAAGCTCAAACGTGTTTAATGTGTCAGATAAATATATTAGCGTGTCGGTACTACAAACGGGAGATCGGATAGAATGAAGTCTTATAAACCAAACTAGTGTTGGAACTCATGTGATATGGTTTAACAAACTTAACATTTTGATTTGGAAATGATCCTAAGTGCTTTTGACCCATTATGACTCGTTACGGTAGTTTACGCTACGTTAACGGGTCATTAGCGTAAACGCGTGATCGGATGTTCAAACATGTCCTATGATAAGTCTTAAATGTCCAAACATTTTGAAAATGTATAACATTAGTTTATATGTCAAAAATTTGGTTACATGTGTTTAAAATGGATTTATGCGTAAAAGGGCATTTTGGTCATTTCTTTTAAGAACATAGAAGTAACTTATCATAACACTAACCAAACGACGTGACCATTAGGTATAACCTCAGTAGGTTATTCCCTATACAACTATGCTCACAAATATGTGTTTGGTCGGACCTTAAGATCGACCAAACGGGTCGGATTCAAAAGTCAAAGCGGTGGTCAAGACCGCTTGACTTATGACCCTAAATAAGCACTAAAGTAGAAGTGACGAGTTAAACCTGTCAAATATGTCTAACTAAGTTTATAAAACTGATTGGGTATCAAAACTTGGTGTTTTGATACCCGAATATAGTTTTGTCGTAAAATGCACATCATTCGCATTTTTTACCAAAACTTTGACTCGTCACTTCGACTAGTAAACATGGTAATCAGAAGGTGAAATCGTTAGCAATTATAACCTTCATGATTACGATCACGTTGTAAAGTACAATTGAACTTTGACTTGACCAAATATGGTCAGAACAAAAAGTCAATCAGGAAGCCAAACTATTCGACTTTTAGCTCAAAATAGCTAAAATAATAAAAGAACTAGGAAGAGTACTTACTCGTGTTGAAAAACACTTTCGGAACGCAAGATATGAGGCTTTCAAAGGCTAGGAACAAGCTCCAAGAAGGATAGAAAGAAGAACTTCACACTTTGCTATGAAGTGTTTTGAAGTGATGTGAAAAAAAATGGAAGAATCATTGGGTATTTATAGTATTATAGGATCAAGGAGGTGATGACAAGTGTCCTCAAGTGTGGATTAGTGTCCTAACATGTGTTAACACCAAATTAAGTGTGGTAAAATGAGTGCTAGGTGTGTTGATACAGTTTTGTGTCTGTCGCTTGTTCTTAGTTACAGTTGTAATTGTACGGTCTTTGCTCAAGTGTCTGTATAGGTTGGTCGTGTCGAATAGATCGAGATATCCTTCTATCTTGATCTAGTATGACATCTTAGCTTGTCTGTGTTAATCAGTTGCATGTGTGCATACTGATAAGTCTTGTGTACGTCAAGTCTACACACGTTCTCCAGTAATAAGGACTCTGTGCGAACCAAGAGATTTCATACGAAACACAGGTTTCGTACGAATCAAGTAGTATTTCGTACGAATCAAGCATTTCGTATGAAACAGTTGACTCATACAAAATTTCTGGAATGTGTCTCGTGTGAAATAGTGTGTTCCATATGTCTGGATTCGTGTTTCGTACGAACTCTAGACGGACACTATATAAGCAGACATGCACCTCTCAGTCAAGGTAACTAGTTGACTCGCGTGTGAGAGTTGGTTGGACCAGAGAGTTTGTTATCCTTTCAGTTGGATATCTCTGAAGACAAAGACAAAAGAACACATCAAGTTTGTTTGAGTCATACGAGCATTGTGTGTATATGTTTGAGCTAGTTTGAAGATTTGAATCTTTGGTTACCCCGTGTTCTTTACTTTGCTTTGGTTGCATGCACACTTGGATTCCGCACTTGTGTGTATGTCATTTGAACAAGGAACTGGTTTAACACAATATGTAGGTGGACCTACAAGTGGTATCAGAGCTTTGGCTCTTTCCTTGTTCAAAACCGGGCTTAGTTGTGTCTGAGCTAGTTTGAAGATTTCTGAAGTGTTCTTGAGCCCCCAGCATAAAACATAAGTTTTGGATAGATAACTAACTTAAAACTTGGTTAAAATCGGTTAGATGCAGAAAATTTTATGGTAAAATTTTTCTGAAGAACACCCTTGAAGAAGAAATCTGCAAAAATTTGAATCTGACTAGTTTGGTAGGGTTGACATTTTCTGACTTGGATCTGGACTTGGACCGTGGACTGTTAAAATATGTGTTTTAACTAAAAGTGGGTAAGACAACAGGTACTTTCGAAAAAGGCAGGTCTACACAAGAAAGGAAAATTTTCACCAAACCATTTCTGAAAAGATTCCTCTGAAAAACGCTGACAAAACAGTTTGTGCGACTGAAAAGTTTCGTACGATTCATCTTAACCGCACGAGAAAGTTGTTTCGCACGAAAAAGTTGTTTTATCCGCACGAAATCAGTTTCGTACGAATTACCTTTGTTACTATTTGTTTTTCGTGTTTTTCAAAGCTTTGTGATTTGAAGAATTTGTCATATTTTCAGATCTGTGAACTTTTAAAAGGTAATTATAATTTTGAAACTTTAAAACCTTTAAATTTTCATACAACAAGAAAGTATAATGAGTTCTAACCCATGGGATTGGAGTTGTTCAAGCTCAAATCAGGAGTCTTCGCAAAGCTCCGTAACATCATGGGTAAAATCTTTGATGCCTCAACATACAACAATGATCTCTGCAAATCAATGGGCGCATGTTGCGAATCAGAATCAAAGCATCTAAACTCTGTTAATGAGCGAAAGTGAAACAGGGAGTAATAACCGACCGCCGAAGTTAAATCACATGAATGATTATCCTTCATGGAAAAGTCGTTTTCATACGTATGTTCTCGGTCAAAACACGGAATTGTGGACGTGTTTCACTACCCCCTATAATGAAGCACTTGAAGAAGCTGGATCAAATCTAACCTCATTGGCCAATCTAGTCGAAAGTGACAAGAAAGCTTACGATCTAGAGAAAAAGGCTTTTGCTATCCTCACACAAGCTCTGCATAAAGACATTTATCATCAGTTTGTGTATTGTACTACAACTAAAAATTTGTGGGATACCTTGGAAGCAAGAGGTGAAGGTAACGCTGCTACCAGGAAGATTCGGCATGATCTGCTCAAGAAAGAGTTTGAAAGGTTCATGTTCATGGAGAACGAAACCTTGAATGATATGACCACTCGGTTTTATCATCTTCTCAGCAAAATGTACTCGTATAAAGTGTTAGCAGCACCACTAGAAATTGTGATGCGATTTGTTGATGCTTTACCACCAATATGGGGTCAATTTATTGATCTTTTAAAACATACAGGTGTTTTGGACTCAGTTAGTATTTATGAATTTGTGCAGAAACTGGAGAACAAGAATGAAGAAGAACTCCGGAAGGCACAACGAGTCTCTGCTCTACAAAACCCTGAGATGTATTTTGGAGGTATAAATGCAGGTACAAGCTCAAGTCAGCAACTGAAGCTGCAGACTGCGTTTTTGTCAAACGTGAACCCGTTTCTACCCCAACCAGTTCAATCAAGTCAGTCTACAGGTTCGAGTAATCAAGCCTATGGACAAGCTTTTGATCCGAAAGCCTTCCTTCCATAGCCAAGGGACTTAGCGCATAAAGCTCCACAGCAAGCTCCTCAACATGCTTTCTATGGAAGCAACAGTCAATCTGCAAATCCTAATACTGTCAAACTTGACACGTCAAATCTCTCCAAAATCAACGTAGAAGTTGCACAGGAACATGCAAAACTTCTAAATACCATGGTCAGTGCGTATTGTGGTTTAGTTGAAGGTCAAATGGGGAACATCAATTTGACGAACGAAGACTACGAGCAAATTGACCGAGATGAAATGGAGCTGATGGACATCAAGTGGGCATTTGCAAGTGCTATGAGAAGAGCGAAGGATTATATGAGAAGAACGGGTAGAACCAGTTTGGAAAGCAAGAAGGATACAAAATACGACTTTGACAAAACCACCGTCACTTGCTTCAACTACGGAGAAAGAGGTCACTTTAATCGGGAATGCGCAAGACCCAGCAAGGAAGGAAATCACAACCCCTTTGAAATCAGTCTCAACCATCCAACACATCACCAATCAATCAGGATCTTCAAACACGCATAGAGCTTTGGTAGTTCAATCTGATGAAGGATGCGATTGGTCAGTACAGCTGGGAATAGAGAACAACGGAAGAACTACATGTTATGCAAGGATCATGGATCAAATCAAGCATGATCACAGCATCAACACTCCAAATAATGATGACACATCTGGGGATGCTGGTATGAAGAATGTTCAAGTTCAGATGGTTATGGATCTGATTCTAGTGAGAAGAAAGGAAGTGATGCTGAGAGTTGCTGAGTGAAGCTGAGATGTTGAAATCTGAAAAGGTAGGCATGACGAGGAATGCAGAAGCTGTAGAAAAAGAGACAGCAACACTCTCTACAGATTGTGCAGCTTTTCCTCATCACACTGCCTTTATGGAAAATGTTTAAGGTCTTTCAAAACAGGTAAATTCTGACCCTCCTACTGTTTGCAATGACTGTGTTGAGTTGAAAATAAAATATGAAACCATCAACAGTCATAATCAGAATTTAGTTGTTGAACTATTAAAATGCAAAGAGGCGAACTTGGCACTAACTAGAAATGAAAAAGAATTCAAATCTGTAATAGAAACCCTTAAGAAAAGTGTTTCTGAATTGACAAAAACAGTTTTTAATAAACAGACAGGAATTAATAACTACATTAATCTCCTAGAAGAAACAGAGAACAACGGAAGAACTGCATGCTATGCAAGGATCATGGATCAAATCAAGCATGATCACAGCATCAACACTCCAAATAATGATGACCTCTGGGGATGCTGGTAGCTGTGATGAAGAATGTTTAAGTTCAGATGGTTATGGATCTGATTCTAGTGAGAAGAAAGGAAGTGATACCGAGGTTGAAGAGTTGCTGAGTGAAGCTGAGATGTTGAAATCTGAAAAGGTAGGCATGACGAGGAATGCAGAAGCTGCGGAAAAAGAGACAGAGATACTCTCTACAGATTGTGCAGCTTTTACTCATCACACTGCCTTTATGGCAAATGTTGAAGGTTCTTCAAAACAGGTAAATTCTGACCCTCCTACTGTTTGCAATGACTGTGTTGAGTTGAAAATAAAATATGAAACCGTCAACAGTCATAATCAGAATTTAGTTGTTGAACTATCAAAATGCAAAGAGGCAAACTTGGCATTAACTAGAAATGAAAAAGAATTCAAATTTGTAATAGAAACCCTTAAGAAAAGTGTTTTGAATTGACAAAAACAGTTTTGAATTAACAAACATGAATTAATAACTACATTAATCTCATAGAAGAAACAAAGAAAGAGTTAGCCATCGCCAAATGCGAATATGATTCGATCATTTGCAAATTAGAAAGTTATTCTAACTCCCAATATGTGCTTGATCATATCATTGAAGTTCAAAAACTAAAGGGAGATACTCAATGCATAGGGTATAAGTCGTGTCCACCCCCAATGAAACACAACTATACCAAAATGCTTGATGAAGAGGAGATGCCTCGTTTTGAACCCTCTGTACCTTTGAATCCTGAGGAATTCGCAGCAGGGTTAGGGTTCAAACTAGGCAATTCCTCTCAAGAACCAAGCAAGCCAGAAAGTTCATCGTCTGATGAAGAAGAGGATGATACATCAGATGATGAATCAAGAAATGATGATCAGGATCAGCCTCTTGAGGAAAGGAAAAGAGTAGAATCGTCTGCTACTCCAAGTACTCAATCTGTTGAGAATCATGAGACTGTTCCTAAGAAATCTGTGAAGACAAGTGTGTCTACACAAGAAGTAGATAATGTGTTGTATACTCTGGTTGGAGATAAGAAAACCTATTCAAACAAATATTTTCCAATTAAAAACATAAATCCAATCTCTATAGATCAGGTTTTTGAAAAGTCAACAACCAAACCTGTAGAAAAGAAAAAGCCGACCAAATCACAACCATTATCCGCTTCAAAAGAAAAACAATGGAAGCGAGTTGAAAAGCCTACAGTTTCTCAACCGAAGGTTGAAGCAAAAGGCTCTCGTTACTAGACTAAGGCTAAAACTGTTAAATTTGTAAGTTCTAAAGGTACCGATAAAGTCGAAACTTTTCAAGGAAAATATAATTTTGATTTTGTAAAGAAAGTTAAGATTTTGAAAAGAAATAGTCAAAACAATTACACCCAACGCATTGATGGATGTAATGAAAATGAACCCAATACCTCCGGATCCACACGTTCAACATCAAGCCGAGAAACACGATCTCCAAGTTTTGTTGAAAGGAGAACATGTTTCAAATGTGGAAAATTTGGCCACATTATAAAGGATTGTCAAAATTGTGACATTTGTGCCTTTTCAATCATTGCACAGTTATAAACAATTTTGTATTCAATGAAACCATGTGTTTTATTTCTAAATATTTTTATATTCAATAAAATCTTGTAGATGAGAATGCAAAAATGTCAATCGTTGCACAATTTGGATCATTTTCGTGTTCGTTAAAGCGTTTTACGCATTTTGTGAAAGGCGTAACCGTACAACCGAACGAACCGACATCCATGACATTTGCGGGCATAATACAAGTTACACATGTATTAACACCTTTATATAACCTAAATAATAGGTTAAAGGGGTTTAAAAATGGCAAACATGTGAAAATACAAGTCCAAGGGCCAAAAATGTCAAAAAAATAATAAATATTTTTGCTTCTTCACCAAGTTTGCCACCTATCTCCAACTTTTGACACCTAGCACTCACTTTGCCACACTTAATATGGTATTGACACATGTTAGGACACTAACCCACACTTGAGGACACTTGTCATCACCTCCTTAATCCTAAAATACTATAAATACCCCATGATTCTTCCATTTTTTTCACACCACTTCAAAACACTTCAAAGCAAAGTGTGAAGTTCTTCTTTCTATCTTTCTTGGAGCTTGTTTCCAACCTTTGGAAGCCTCCTATCTTGAGTCCGAAAGTGTTCTTCAACACAAGTAAGTACTCTTCCTAGTTCTTTAATTTTTTTAGCAACGTGATCGTAATCACAAAGGTTATAATCCCTAGCGATTTCACCTTTTGATTACCACGTTTACTAGTCGAAGTGACTAGTTAAAGTTTCGGTAAAAAAATGCACATGATGTGCATTTTATGACGAAACTATTTTCGGGTATGTTTTGATACCAATTATGTTTTATAAACTTAGTTAGACACATTTTGACATGTCTAACTCGTCACTTCTAGTTTAGTGCTTATTTAGGATCATAAGTCGAGCGGTCTTGACCATCGCTTTGACTTTCGAGTCCGACCCGTTTGGTCGATCTTAGGATCCGACCAAATACATATTTGTGACCATAGTTGTATAGGGAATAACCTACTGAGGTTATACCTTATGGTCACGTCTTTTGGTTAGTGTTATGATAAGTCACTTTTATGTTCTTAAAAAATGACCAAAATGCCCTTTTGCGCATAAATCCTTTTTAAACACATGTTACCAATTTTTTGACACATTAATTGATATTATAACATTTTCAAATATGTTTGGGCATTTAAGACTTATCATAGGACATGTTTAACCATCCGATCACGTGTTTACGCTAATAACCGGTTAAATTAGCGTAAACTACCTTAACGAGTCATAATGGGTCAAAAGCACTTAGGATCCTCTCCAAATCAGAATGTTAAGTTTGTTAAACCATATCACATGAGTTCCAACACTCGTTTGCTTTATAAGACTTCATTCTATCCGATCTCCCGTTTGTAGTCCCGACACGCTAACATATTTATCTGACACATTAGGACACGTTTGAGCTTTGTTTATTCTGTTGATCAAGAATACTTTCGCAACCCCAGGTGAGTACATAGTTCCCCTCCTTTACGTTTTCAAATGTTTTGGGGTGATTCATATGTGCCTTTAATTATTTTCAAGATTTCAAAACAATATACATGGTTTATATATACAAAATGATTTTCAAAGTGAGTACATAGCCCCCCCCCCCCTCTTTTACATTTTCAAATGTTTTGGGGTGATTCCAATGTGCCTATAATTATTTTCAAAATTTCAAAACAATATACATGGTTTATGTATACAAAAATGATTTTCAAAGTGAGTACATAGTTCCCCTCTTTTACGTTTTGCAAATGTTTTGGGGTGACTCATATGTGCTAAATCATTTGCAAGTATTCAAAAACAATGTCTATGGTTTATATATAAAACAATACGATTTCAATAATGTGAACAACTTGTTGATGCGTTATCCATAACACGAATGACATTTATTAGCTTTGGCCGAGCCGACCATTAGTATGTTATGGTACCATAGGACTGACAATCCCATTATCGGGCTGTTCATTGGATTTGGTGGAAGTTTGGGTAATGACAGAAACTGTTTCTGATTAACAAATCACTTGTTGATTTGTTAGTCTAGTTAAAGAGACCCTTTGGTGGTGTATTAAAGATACCCTTTGATGATATAGTCAACAAAGGTTTGAATGTGTTCATTAAAGAACGATCAAAAGTTTTCACAATTAAAAACACAGACGATTTGTTTATGACATGGACAATTGGTTTATGACACGGACGATTGATCTATAACACGGACAAATGGTTTATAACACGGACAAATTGTTTTGAACAATGTCACGCAATGATTTTCACTTAAAGATATAAACCATACGAAGTTTTCTTTTGAATCAAACTCTTATAAGGTTTTTACAAAAGAAATGTTTTTTTCAAGATTCATGGCTACAAGGTTTTCACAATTCTAACCAACTTGTTTTAGTTGTATAATTGTATTGCAATATCAAACACTTTGATACGAGGTTTTCACTTAACGACTCTTGAAGTCGGATGAGGTGTTGCAATACGTATACAAGGCCACAAATTTGACACACTCACAAAACCTATGTACTCGCCGGCATTTTTTATGCTAACTCTCTTTTCACATATGTTTCAGGAATCAATACTTGATAATATGATGCATGCTTCACGTAGGAATGGACGCGGGCCTTAGTGACTTAAAACATGAAAGACAATTTATTTATGTGTTGTTTCTGTTTATCCCAAGACAATGTAAACATTTAACTTAATCAAACAAAATTTTAAATTTCATGAGTTGTGAAACAATAGTTCTGTGACATGACTCCCCGACGTTTCCATCGCGGTTTGTTGTTTTACGCGGTCGGGGTGTTACAAAAATCCAGCCAAATCAAGATGTATAGAGAAAATCCCTCATGAACCAACTTGCAAACGTAAATTTGTTTCTCCGACACAAGATAAACGAGTTATTAAAGATCAAAAAGAGAAACAAAAACCTAAACAAGTAAAAGCAGTTGAGAAAGCTTTAAAATCGGATTCTTCAAATAAGGATCAAAGATCTTCAAAGTCAATGAAACCAGAAACTGTTAAAACTGTAAATAATAGTAAATTTGGTAATAAACAAGGATCTTGGAAACATAAGACCGGGAATGGTTCAAAAGGAGTTTCTCAGTTTGTTAATCATCAAGAAATTGAGATTACATTTCTTGATGATAAGGGACGACCCAAGACCACTAAGGCTTGGGTCCCCATCTCAAACTAATCTTGTTTGTGTAATGTACAGGGTGTTCCAGGAGGAACTGTAAACAGTCATTGGATTGTTGACAGTGGAGCATCAAGGCACATGACGGGCGACTTGCGGCTCCTATATGATGTGAAAAGTATTATGGGTGGTTATGTTGCTTTTGCTGGTGACAAAGGTGGATACATCACTGGAGAAGGAATGGTCTCCAATGGTGTTGTGAGCTTCGACAAGATCAATTATGTGCGGCAAATTGATCACAATCTTCTTATCGTTTCTCAAATCTGCAACAAGAAGTTCACGGTACATTTTGATGATGCCGGATGTTATGTGCTGAAGCCTGGATTCAAGATCCCCAAGGAATGGATTCTCCTATCGGCTCCAAGAATTAATGATTTGTATATTCTTGATATGAGCCAAGCTATTACAACATCTGCACAAGTCACATGTTTTGTCTCTAAAGCCACCGAGAAGGAATCAATCTCCTGGCACAGACGTATGGGACACATTCACCTGAGGAAAATGAACTATTTGATGAAGAACAATCTAGTGAATGGTGTACCAGTGAAGAACTTTCATCTTCAAGACGTTGTGTATCATGCCAGAAAGGGAAGCAAGCAAGAAAGTCCCATCCCGGGAAGAAGATCAACACTGTGAATATACACTAGAACGTCTTCATATGGACCTCTTTGGACCTATGAAACACAAGACAACCTTTGGTGATTCTTATTGTCTGGTAGTTACAGATGACTATTCCAGATTTTCATGGGTAAACATGTTGGCACACAAGAGTGAAGTTCCTACTATCCTCAAGAATCTCCTGACTCTGTTAGAAAATATGTATAATCTGAAGGTAGGAGAAACAGAAGCGACAATGGCACAGAATTAAAGAATCAGGTTATGGATGAGTACTGTTCCTCAAAGGGTATTCTGCATGAGTATAGTTCTCGATACACTCCACAACAAAAAGGCGTCGCTGAGAGGAAAAATCAAACTCTTATTGAAACTGCAAGAACCATGTTAGTAGAATCAGAACTTCCCGTTCAATTTTGAGGAGAAGCTGTTGCTACTGCGTGCTACACGATGAATAGGGTTCTTATGGTGAAGAGACATGGGAAGACATGCTTTGAGTTGTTACATAAAGGAAACCGGATATTTCTTTCTTAGAACCTTTTGGAGCTCCATGCACTATGATCGACCCACATGGAAAGTTTGGTCCCAAGGCTATCGAAGGTTTCTTTCTTGGATATGCTACTCCTCATTTTCGAGTGTGGAATTTTTCTTCAAAGAAGATTGAAGAATGGGGTGAAGTCAAGGTTCAAAGATATACAGAAGCTGTAAGGGCTCCGGGTGCTCCTTGGATGTTTAACTACGATGGGCTGTTTGACTCCTTAATCTGCCAACTTTTGATGATGCAACAACTGCTGTTCAGATGTTATTAGAAATGATACTGCAGTAGACTCGTCATTAGTTCGACCAATTATTGTTAACCCTCAAGTATCGACTTCGGTTAACAATCTTGTTCAAAATGAGGAATTCGAAGACGCTGCGGATTATAATGTTTCATCAGAAGAAGATGAGTTTCATGATGCAAATGAAGCTACCTCTGGAGTGGTTCCTGGAATTTCAAATGATACGTCAAATATGTAACCTCAAGGAATGACTAAAGGTCAAGCATCTACAACATCATCAAATCCAGCTCTTGATTTAACTGTAGATCTGAATATCAACAATTTGGGTATCAACTCTCAAGTTCCTGATGTGCCAGAAACTCGAATTCATAATATCCATCCACAGCAGAATATTATTGGAGATGTCCAGAGTGGTGTGCGGACTCGTAATCAGCTTTGAAACAACCAGAATGCTGGATTGTATTTGGAAATCAGAGAATCAGTGGAGCAGAATGATTGGTCTTTTGCCTACTATGTGTGCCAAGTAGAACCAAAATCTTGGAAGGAGTCAATGAAAGAAGACTCTTGGGTTGAAGCCATGCAGGAAGAACTTCAACAGTTTCAGAAGTTAGGCGTCTGGAAATTGGTTAACAGGCCTGACGGCTACAAGAAGATTGGTACACGATGGGTGTACAAGTTCAAGAAGGATGACCGAGGTGTTGTTGTGAGAAATAAAGCGCGATTGGTTGTTCAAGGTTTTAATCAGGTCGAAGGATTGATTACAGTGAAGTTTATGCACCGGTTGCATGACTTGAGGCCATAAGAATCTTTTTGGCTTATGCGTCCTTCAAGAAGTTCACCGTTTATCAGATGGATGTGAAGAGTGCATTTCTTCATGGTGTGGTAGAAGAGGAAGTATATGTTGAGCAACCGCCAGGTTTTGAAGATCCACTTCATCCTGACAAGGTTTGGCTTCTCAGCAAGGCGTTATATGGTCTTCATCAAGCTTCAAGGGCTTGGTATGAATCGTTGTCTACCTATTTGTTGAAGAATGGTTTTCGACGAGGCCTGATCGACTGTACTCTCTTCATCAAGGAATGGGACGAGGTTTTGCTACTAGTACAGGTTTATGTTGATGATATTATATTTGGGTCTACTAACACTCGAATGTGCAAAGAATTCGAACAGGTTATGCAGGAGAAGTTCGAGATGAGCGCAATGGGAGAATGACTTTCTTTTTAGGTTTGCAGGTTCAGCAATCAAAGGAAGGGATTTTTATCCATCAAACCAAGTACGTCGGAGATATTCTCAAACGATTTCAGATGGACGACTCAAAGCCTTTGGGAACTCCATTAGCTCAAAATCATGGGATTACTCCAGACGGAATGGGTGAACATGTAGAACCATCTTTCTATCGTGCTATGATCGGATCTCTCATGTACCTTACTGCTTCAAGACCCGATATAATGTACCCAACATGCCTTCTGGCACGCTATCAGTCTAGTCCGAAAGTTTCTCACTTGATGGCTGCGAAAAGGATCTTTCGTTATCTAAAGGGTCGTCCTGACACTGGTCTATGGTACCCTAAGGATGATAACTTTGATCTGACAGCATTCAGTGATTCTGATCATGGCGGCTGCAAAATCAATGCAAAATCAACAACCCCAGGATGTCAGTTCTTGGGAAATCGCCTAGTCACGTGGCAATGCAAAAGCAGACTTGTGTAGCTACATCAACATGTGAGGCTGAGTATATTTCAGGTTCTAGTTACTACTCTCAAGTTCTATGGATTCAACAGCAAATGTGCGACTACGGTTTTGAATTTCTTACTACTCCTATTTTTGTAATAATGAAGCTGCTTTACAAATCACTCGGAATACTGTACAGCATTCAAAAACAAAACACATTGAGATTAAGTATCTTTTCATACGTGATTGTTATGAAAAGAGACTTATCGATGTTGTTAAAATCCACACTGATCACCAATGTGCCGACAAAATCCTTTGATAAATCACATTTTGATTATCTACTTTTGGTCAATGGAATCAAGGTGAAACCGGAGTAACTCAACCATGGCTAACTATTTTTGTATATCCCTTTCTAAAAATCTAAAACTACAAAAAGATTTTCAGTGTTATATTTTAGGGGAGTAAATTTCAAGAAAATACAAAAATATGTCTTTTATTTAACTTCTTTGTTTAAGGGGGAGAAATTCAGAAAAATACAAAAACATTAGAAAAATAAAAATGATTTCTTGGATAAGTTGAAGATGATGAAATTCACCGGTAAATCTGTCAGAAATGGTTAAAAGCATAGAAAGTAGATTGATAAGTAGCTTTAATTATGATGTATCGGTAGGCTCACAATCAGACTAAATAGTGTAGGTTGATATAAACTTAACAGACAGAATGCCAGGTGGGAACCATTCATTGGCATATGGCCTTGATACCGAAATTTCGTTTGCTAGAGTGCCGAGGTTCTGAGATATACGGTCTTTATGCTGGCTTATCATCTGGGTATCATGGTTGAATCTTTTGCTGAAAAATAACGGTGGCGCAAGTCTAGAACTTCCATGATACCATACATACGTGTACATACTGCATACGACCATCAAATAAGTGATAAAAATATCACATCCCCAAAATAAGTGATAAAATATCACAGCTTTATGCGGGAGCTAAATTCGTCTCTTTGTCGGTACGATGGTACTAACCTGTTCACGGACTTACTCATGTGCCCTACATGCATATGTAAATCAAGTTCCTCATCAATAAGTGATTAAATCACAAAGGGCTTGTTTTCAATAAAAAATAAGTGAGTATCTCACATCATTCATATACGTCAAAACAAATGATAAAGTAGTATACTCACCTGTAAGATTTTCTCTCGTGCATATCTTGATACGGGAATGTGTCGTGATGTGGTTAAACACCGGCTAGTAAGTATAAATCCATACCTTAATCATATCTCCTAATCATGATTACATCTGATAAGTCTGAGCTTACGTGGACAACAATACCGATAATCATAGTTAAATACTTATATGTTTAATTTTGAAAACCTAATACCATTTTTGACAAAGATTAAAATGCTGGTATGATTCCTTTACCTTAAAACTCGAAAAAGATTGTAGTTTATCTGTATATTTTGTTTTTAATTGTAGTTTACTTAGTTGCTTATGTAATTATTTTTTGAAAGTTTGCCAAAGTTGATACTCGAAAGTTTTCTACCAAGATACGCCAAAGAACCAATTGTTTGATATCGCAACTTCATAAAGTAATATCTTGTAACAAGTACCTAATTAAAAGAAATCCAAAATCTGAAATTCGTTTGAGTGTGTGTATCTCATAACAGATGAACCTAGTCATTTGATTTGACTTGGTCACTTGTCTTTCTCAAATCTGCTACTGGAATTCATACAAGTGTGTGTATCTCGTTCAGGGAATACAATCATACGAAGAAATTATGATAAGTTTTTCGTGTGTATTCCCTGATAAATTTGTGTTCTAATTATATTTGTCTATTGAGTACAGATTGATACAAAAGAACATAAACAAAGACCAGCTACGAAGAAATCTGACTAGTCAGAAGAGGAAACAAGAAAGATTTGAAGTTTCTTAGAAGTTCGAAGACCTGATGCTCTAATCATTAGATAGCAGATCTATCAATGAATAGCAGAACTTCAGGGGGAGTTTTGTTGATACTCCAAACCATTGTATGTGAAGACCAAAGTCTAAAGACCAAAGACCGAAGACCGAAGACCAAGCAACACCCAAGGGGGAGTTTGTTGATACAGTTTTGTGTCTGTCACTTGTTCTTAGTTACAGTTGTAATTGTACGGTCTTTGCTCAAGTGTCTATATAGGTTTAGTCGTGTCGAATAGATCGAGATATCCTTCTATCTTGATCTAGTATGACATCTTAGCTTGTCTATGTTAATCAGTTGCATGTGTGCATACTGATAAGTCTTGTGTATGTCAAGTCTACACACGTCCTCCAGTAATAAGGATTCTGTGCGAATCAAGAGATTTCGTATGAAACACAGGTTTCATACGAATCAAGTAGTGTTTCGTACGAATCAAGCATTTCGTACGAAACAGTTGACTCGTACAAAGCTTCTGGAATGTGTCTCGTGTGAAATAGTGTGTTCCATATGTCTGGATTCGTGTTTCGTACGAACTCTAGACGGACACTATATAAGCAGACATGCACCTCTCAGTCAAGGTAACTAGTTGACTCGCGTGTGAGAGTTGGTTGGACCAGAGAGTTTGTTATCCTTTCAATTGGATATCTCTGAAGATGAAGACACAAGAACACATCAAGTTTGTTTGAGTCATACGAGCATTGTGTGTATATGTTTGTACTTGTTCTCAATCATTAATCAAGATAGTGAATCTTTGGTTACCCCGTGTTCTTTACTTTGCTTTGGTTGCATGCACACTTGGATTCCGCACTTGTGTGTATGTCATTTGAACAAGGAACTGGTTTAACACCATCCGTAGGTGGACCTACAAGGTGCCAAAAATTGGAGATAGGTGGCAAACTTGGTGAAGAAGCCAAAATCTTTATTATTTTTTTGACATTTTTGGCCCTTCGACTTGTATTTTCACTTGTTTGCCATTTTAATACCCCTTTAACATAATATTTTGGTTATATAAAGGTGTTAAGACATGTGTAACTTAGATTATGCCCGAAAATGTCATGGATTTCGGTTGGTTCGGTTGTACGGTTACGCATTTTGCAAAAACGCGTAAAACACTTTAACGAACACGAAAATGATCGAAATTGTGCACCGATTGACATTTTTGCATTCTCATCAATAAAATACAAGATTTTATTGAATAAAAAATATTTGGAAATAACACACAGGGTTCGTATCTTGAATATGGACCAACAGACTTTCACCGTTTGACCAAAATAGTCCCTTGACTCGTATAAGCGTGTTTTTGTCATATCTAACCCTTCAAAACTTATATCTAAGTTATGTAAAGGGTATTTAGGGTATGTGTAGCTTATGTCCTTGTTTTGGAGTGTACATCGCGCTAAACTGATTGCGTTTGAGTGTCAGTTAACAAATTACTTCCACAAAAAAATTTTGAGGGTTTGAAATCGTGCAAAAAATTGAAATTGTGCAAATGTCTTAGATAATTATACAAATTTTGGAAATAAAACACAGGGTTTCATTGACTACAAAATTGTTTGTAATTGTAAAATGATTGAAAAGGAATAAATGTCACAGTCTCCCATACTTTTGGACATTTCGTCTCGAAATCTAGTTAGAGGAAACTTTGTGAAAATAGATGTAGATATTTCGCTTTCATCTGATCCTCTCATTCCCAGCGAACATTAACTATCGGTATACGTCTACGCTTCAATTTCTTGACTTCCCGGTCCAATATCTCCATAGGTTTCTCGACAAAGTGCATAGTGTCATCAACGTGAATTCGATGGGAATGTGGAGGTTTGTATTGGCTAAACACTTTTTCAAATTGGACAGGTAGAATGTTGGGTGAATATTCCTAAGTTCAGGAGTAGCTCAAGTTAGTAGGCCACCTTTCTGATTCTCTCAACAATCTTGAATGGTTTAATATATCGTGGTGCAAGTTTTCCTTTCTTTCGAAATCTAATCACACCTTTCCAAGGGGATACCTTGACAAGGACATGATCACTAACTTGGAATTCCAAGGGCTTGCGTCGTTTGTCCACATAACTCTTTTGATGGCTTCTAGCTGTCAGAAGGTTATCGTGAATTTCTTGACTTTGTCTATTGTGTCGTGAATGAGTTCAGGTCCAGTGAGCTGAACTTCACCGACCTCATTCTAGCAGACATGTGAACGACATTTTCGACCGTATAGAGCTTCGAAAGGCACCATATTGATGTTGGCGTGATAACTATTGTTGTAGGAGAAGTTGACCAATGGTAGATGCGAGTCCCAACTACCACCAAAGTCAATCACACATGCTTTAAGCATATCCTCTAGTGTTTGAATTGTCCTTTCAGATTGTCCATCCGTTTGGGATGATAAGCAGTGCTCAGATTGAGTTTGGTTCCCATGGCAGATTGCATGGTCTTCCAAAAGTGAGATGAGAATCGAGCATCTCGATCAGATATGTTATTCAAAGGAACACCATGACGAGATACAATCTCATCAACGTAGATCTTGGCGTCAACAGATAGATCCTCACGAATTGCCAAAAGGTGTGCTGACTTTGTTAGACATTCGATGATTACCCAAATGGCATCATGACCTCTAGGTGTGCGTGGTAGTTTAGTGATGAGATCCATCACAATGTTCCCCCATTCCATATCGGTATTTCTGGTTTCTCCAGTAAACTAGATGGGCGCTGATGTTCTGCCTTAACTTTAAGACAAGTTTGGCATTTTGACATATACAAGGCAATGTCCTTCTTCATTCCCGGCCACCAATACTGGGTACGGAGATCCTTATACATTTTGTCTGCACCTGGATGGATTGAATAACAAGACTTATGAGCTTCGTGCATCAATAAGGTGTGGAGATCGTCTTGACTAGGAATCCACAAATGGTTTTTGTAGTAGAGTAATCCATTGTCTTTTGTATCGAGTTGAAGTTTGAGATTTGTGGCAATTAATTTTTCAATAAGCTTTGGGTAACACATGTATGTTGTGCTTGAAGGATACGTGTCTGGATATCAGATTGAACTTGAACACAATGAAGTTTGACATGTTCCTTACGACTAAGCGCATCAGCCACAACATTCGCCTTACCAGGATGGTAGCGAATCTCACAGCCATAGTCGTTCAGAAGTTCGACCAGCGTCGTTGTCTCATGTTTAGCTCCTTTTGATCGAATATGTGTTGGAGACTTTTGTGGTCAGTGAAAACCACACATTTCGTACCGTAAAGGTAGTGTCTTCAAATTTTGAGAGAAAAAACTACGACTCCTAACACAAGATCATGAGTTGTGTAGTTCTTCTCGTGGATTTTCAATTGTCTTGATGCATAGGCTATGACTTTGTCTCTTTTCATGAGAACACAACCAAGGCCTAGGTTTTATGATAGAAAACGAAATCGTCATTGCCGTCGGGTAAAGATAAAACAAGAGCATCACGGAGTTTTTGTTTCAGTGTTTGAAAGGCTTCCTCTTGTTTGGGTCCCCACTCGAAAGGTTATTCTTCTGAGTCAAAGTGGTGAGGGGAACCACGATCTTTGAAAAGTTCGTGATGATTCGTCGATAGTATCCAGCAAGACCAAAAAATGAACGAACTTCGGTAGCAGTACTAGGCGTACTCAAATCCCTAATCGCACTGATTTATGAGGGATATACGTGTGTACCTTGATCGTTAATAATGTGTCCCAAAAATTGAACTTCTTTTAGCCAAAATTTACACTTGGAGAATTTGGCGTAAAGTTGTTCTTTCTTCAGGAGTTCCATCGTTAGACGGAGATGTTGCATGATCGGCTTGAGACTTAGACTAAATGAGGATGTCGTCGATGAAAACAATGATAAACTTGTCTTAATAAATTTTACAAACCCTATTCATTAAGTCCATGAAGACGGCAGGAGTAGTCATCAAACCAAAAGGCATGACAGTGAACTCGTAATAGCCGTATCGAGTGCGACAAGCAGTCTTGGGAATATTTTCTTTGAGTACACGAAGTTGATGATACCCAGAACACAGATCAATCTTTGAAAAACAGGTCGTACCTTGTAGCTGATCAAAGAGATCATCAATGCGAGTAGGGTATATCGATTTTTGATTGTGAGTTTGTTGAGCTCACGATAATCGATACACATACGGAAGGATCCATCCTTCTTTTTCATGAATAGGATAGGAGCGCCCCAAGGTGAAAAACTCGGAAGAATGAATCCCTTGTCCGAAAGTTCTTGGAGTTGCTTTAACAACTCTTGCATTTCAGAGGGTGCAAGAGGGTAAGGAGATTTGGCAATTAGGTTGACACCAGGTACAAGGTCAATACGAAACTCAATTTGACGAATTGGGGGTAAACCAGTAGCTCTTCAGGAAACACCTCAGGATATTCCCGAACAACAGGGATGTCCTGAACAGTTTTGCCCTTGGTTTTTTCCTCTATGATATGTGCTAAGAAGGCTACATAATTCTTTCGTAGGTATTTTTGGGCCTGGGTACTAGTCATGAGTTTTAGGCTACTAGAGGGTTTCTACCCATGAACTTCTAAGGTTTCGCCAAACAAAAGAGGTATAAGAACAACCTTGTCGAAATAGATCACCTCAGCATGGTGTTTGGTTAACCATCCATACCTATGATGATGTCAAAACTCTCGAGTTGCATTGGTGTAATGGAAAAAAGGTGGTTATCCTGGTTCAATTGGCAACTACAAATGACATAGTCGAGCACAAGGGGTTCACCACTAGCTATTTCCACCATTAAGGTTTTCCTAGTTTAGTTCTAGGCATCGAAAGCAAAGGTTCAAAGGCTAGTGATACAAAGCTTCTATCGACACCTGAATCGAAAAGAATAGAAACAGGATGATTGTTAACAAGGAACATACCGTTACTGACTTTGTTATCAGCACGAGCCTCGTTGGCGTTGATGTTGAATGCGCATCCATGGGCTGGATTTGCATTCGCTTTCACCAATTTTGGGCAGTTGTTTCTAAAGCGACCCATCCCGCCACAGTTGTAGCAAGAACAAGGTGGGAACGGGGGTCTAGCAAGGTTGGCTTACGGTTGAACAGGGTTTTAAACAGCTTTTTTGGGGCCGAACGACAAACATAGGCTATGTGACTGAATCTTCCACACGAGGTGCATTGGCGACACTGTAGGTGAGCTTGATGGTGACCATTGCACCGGTTGCACAACGGTGCAGTACAAGCATAGGGTTCCTCGCAGGAGGTTGTGCTGGCTGGTTTTGAGTGTTCTGGTTGTGTTGTGCAACAACTGCAAAGTTCTGTGAAGCCTTACGCTTCCTCGACTTCTTGGAAGACTCAGCTTTGTTCTCCTTTGTTTTCTCTTGAGTGGTCTTAGCTGCCTGTTTCTTGTCGCCCTTGCGAAATAGTTTCCCTTTCTTAACCTGAGGCTCAGTCAGGGTAGCAGCTAATTCGATAGCCTGTCGAATAGTGGTAGAGTTGCTACCACTAACAATGTCCTGAACGGGGTCAGGCAGGCCATCGATGTACCTCTCGATTGCTTTATCCAACGGGGTGACCATGGTGGGACACAACAAGCTCAATTTTTCGTAATGGTCAGTGTAGGCACGATGCTCTCCACTATCTTGTTTAAGATTACGGAATTCATCTTCCAGTGCCCGTTGTTCATGACGTGGGCAGAATTCCCTCATCATTAGAGCTAGAAACACTTCCCACGTTTATGCCATTGCCACATCGGCACCCTTAACTCTCATCATAGCATTCCACCATGTAAGTGCTCTTTTCCGGAATGCACTCGATGCAAACTCAACTTTTCGCTCATTAGGGCATTGAACATGATGAAATGTGCTTTTGAGACTCTCAAACCACTGTAGGAGTCTAGTAGCTCCTTCGGACCCAGTAAACTTGAGTGGTTTATCTGAGTTAAATTGTTTGTAGTTGCATGATGCGGGTGCATTGTTGTTGTTATTGTTGTTATTATTTGCTTGGTTTATCTAGGTCACTTGGTTTGGGAGTACAGCAGCATTTGCTGAGTGATCATAGCTGCCATTTCGGCATCTTAAGTTGTATTACGTCGAGGAGGCATTCTAGAAGAAAACATGAGGGAAAATATGTGAGATTGACATTGGATAAACAAGAGAGATGTTAAAAATATCGACGAAATATATGGATGGTGGTCAATCGATCGTTACTTAAAAACAAACAAATGACACATGGTGACTAATCAAAGTAAACGGGTCTTTAAAATGTATCGTGGACATGCTTTAGCCTATAAGTGGACACTCACCCCAAGAGTTCCTAGGTAAGAGTAACTGGTCTGATAATGCGGATTTGTACGAACACTATAGCCTTAGACATAAATCTCAAGGTACCGGCATCCACCCTTCTAGATTACACGTGTTCACATTAATGAAACCCAAAATTGGACGGGATTTTGAAAACTTAGAAGGCTTTAAGCCAAAACTTACAAGGATAGATGATTGATTTTCAAAATGAATTTGTAACTTGTGTATTTGTTTTGGTAGTCACCTAAGGATAGGTGATGGTATTGTTTTAAGAATCTAAACGCAAGATAACTCGCATTAGGGTCCTAGGAAGGTTATAGTCTAGGTCAAAGCATTACTAATAACCTAATTCCCTATAACCATAAGCTTCTATACCAATCTTTCTATAACACCCTGACCGCGTAAAACAACGAACCACGATGGAAACGTCAGGGAGTCATGTCACAGAACTATTGTTTCACAACTCATGGAATTTAAAATTTGTTTTATTAAGTTAAATGATTACATTGTCTTGGGATAAACATAAACAACACATAAATAAATTGTCATTCATGTTTTAAGTCACTAAGGCCAGAGTCCATTCCTACGTGAAGCATGCATCATATTATCAAACAATGACTCCTGAAACATATGTGAAAAGAGAGTCAGCATAAAAATGCCGACCAGTACATAGGTTTTGTGAGTGTGTCAAATTCATGGCTTTGTATACATATTGCAACACCTCGTCCGACTACAAGAGTCGTTAAGTGAAAACCTCATATCAAAAGTGTTTTATATTGCAATACAATTAACCAACTAAAACAAGTTGGTTAGAGTTGTGAAAACCTTATAGCCATGAATCTTAACCAAAACGTTTCTTTTGTAAAAACCTTGTAATAGATTGATTTAAAAGAAAACTTCGTATGTTTATATCTTTAAGTGAATATTATTGTGTAACATTGTTCAAAACCATTTGTCTGTATTATAAACCATTTGTCCATGTTATAAACCATGTGTCCATGTTATAAACCATCGTCAGTGTCATAAACCAATTGTCCATGTCATAAACAAATTGTTCGTGTTTTTAATTGTGAAAACTTTTGATCGTTCTTTAATGAACACATTCAAACCTGTGTTGACTATACCACCAAAGGATATCTTTAATAGACCATCAAAGGGTCTCTTTAACTAGACTAACAAATCAACAAATGATTTGTTAATCAGAAACAGTTTCTGTCATTACCCAAACTTCCACCAAACCCAGTGAATAGTCCGATAATGGGATTTTCAGTCCTATGGTACCATGTCAGTCCTATGGTACCATAACATACTACTGGTCGGCTCAGTCAAAGCTAATGAATGTCATTCGTGTTATGGATAATGCATCAACAAGTTGTTCCAATTATTGAAATCGTATTGTTTTATATAAAAACCATATACATTGTTTTTGAAAACTTGAAAATGATTTAGCACATATGAGTCACCCCAAAACATTTGCAAAACGTAAAAAAGGGAACTATGTACTCACTTGGGATTGCGAAAGTGTTCTGATCAACGGAATAAACAAAACCCAAACGTGTCCTAATTTGTCAGATAAATATATTAGCGTGTCTGGACTACAAACGCTAGATCGGATAGAATGAAGTCCTATAAACCAAACGAGTGTTGGACTCATGTGATATGGTTTAACAAACTTAACATTCTGATTTGGAAAGGATCCTAAGTGCTTTTGACCCATTATGACTCGTTAAGGTAGTTTACGCTACGTTAACGAGTCATTAGCGTAAACGCGTGATCAGATATTTAAACATGTCCTATGATAAGTCTTAAATGCCCAAACATTTGAAAATGTTATAACATCAGTATGTATGTCAAAAATTTGGTTACATGTGCTTAAAATGGATTTATGTGAAAAGGGCGTTTTGGTAATTTCTTTTAAGAACATAGAAGTAACTTATTATAACACTAACCAAACGACGTGATCATAAGGTATAACCTCCGTAGGTTATTCCCTATACAACTATGGTCAAAAATATGTGTTTGGTCGGATCCTAAGATCGACCAAACGGGTCGGATTCGAAAGTCAAAGCGGTGGTCTAGACCGCTCGACTTACGACCCTAAATAAGCACTAGACTAGAAGTGATGAGTTAGACATGGCAAAATATGTCTAACCAAGTTTATAAAACTAATTTGGTATCAAAACACGGTGTTTTGATAACCGAAAATAGTTTCGTCATAAAATGCATATCATGCGCATTTTTGACCGAAACTTTGACTCGTCACTTCGACTAGTAAACGTGGTAATTAGAAGGTGAAATCGCTAGGGATTATAACATCCGTGATTACGATCACATTGCAAAGTTCAATTGAACTTTGAGTTGACCAAATATGGTCAGAACCAAAAGTCAATCAGGAAGCCAAATTGTTCGACTTTTAGCTCAAAATAGCTAAAATAATGAAAGAACTAGGAAGAGTACTTACTCGTGTTGAAGAACACTTTCGGAACCCAAGATAGAAGGTTTACAAAGGCTGGAAACAACTCCAAGAAGGATAGAAAGAGAACTTCACACCTTTCTTTGAAGTGTTTTGAAATGGTGTTAAAAAAATGGAAGAATCATGGAGTATTTATAGTATTTTAGGATCAAGGAGGTGATGACAAGTGTCCTTAGGTGTGGATTAGTGTCCTAACATGTGTCAACACCAAAGTAAGTGTGGCAAAATGAGTGCTAGGTGCCAAAAATTGGAGATAGGTGGCAAACTTGGTGAAGAAGCCAAAATCTGTACTATTTTTTTTTACAATTTTGGCCCTTGAACTTAGATTATAGAAAGGTATTAAGACATGTGTAACTTGGATTAATGTCATGGATGTCGGTTCATCCGGTTGTACGGTTACGCGTTTCACAAAAATGCGTAAAACGCTTTAACGAACATGAAAATGATCGAAATTGTGAAACGATTGACATTATTGCATTCTCATCAATAAAATACATTTTTTTGTTAATAAAAAAATATTTGGATTGATACACATGGTTCGTATCTTGAATATGGACCAACAGACTTTCACCGTTTGACGAAAATAGTCGCTGGACTTATATAAGCGTGTTTTGTCATATCTAACCCTTCAAAACTTATATCTAAGTTATGTAAAGGGTATTTAGGGTATTTGTAGCTTATGTCCTTGTCTCAGAGTGTATGTCACGTTAAACTGATTGCGTTTGAGTGTCAGTTAACGAATTACTTACACAAAAAAATTTGAGGGTTCGAAATCGTGCAAAAAATTGAAATTGTGAAAATGTCTTAGATAATTATACAAATTTTAGAAATAAAACAACGGGTTTCATTGAATACGAAATTGTTTGTAATTGTACAATTATTGAAAAGGCACAGATGTCACATTGTGAAAATTGAAGATGGGGAAATTTGGACAAGGGTTTCTCCGACCTTGTAGGTGATAGCATATGGCTTCTTCTTTTGGGATTCGGCTTTAGCATTTGCCTAGAACTATCGGAGTGTATCCACATAAATTGGTGCATTTGAAAGCATGATGTCTTTACATTTTGAGGATGTGAGAGCATCAATTATTGGATGGAATGAAGTATTATTTTAGTTTTTCTCGAATGTGGGGAGGTAATTATGTGGGAGTTTGATGTTAAGAGCCATGATTGGAGATGGAAGTGAGGAGTAATGAAGAATATGAGAGTAATGGAAACCGCTTTTAAGAATTTTGAATTCCAGACGGCAATTAAAAAGCTCTGTTTGGATGGAACAGTGATATATAAAGGGAAAAAGTGAATGCTGATGTGGCAATGGTTTCAAAGATCTGATGGCTAATCATCTATCCATGTTTAACCTCTTATGGATAATGGATGACAATTGTTAGGGAAACTGCTGCTGCGTACCAGTAGTGGTTGAGAACAGTGGAGACTTTACTCTATAAGAGGATATATATCAGTGGATAAGGCAAAACAGTGGGTTAGCCATTAGTGGATTTGAACAGTGGATAAGGATTGTAGAGGTTAGATTTATTAGTGGATAGATTTTAAAAGCCAAAATAGAGGTTTTTGAGAAACAGTTGTTTTGGAACACACTTTTAGAATTATTGAAAAATTTCAATTTTAGCTATTTTTAAGAATGAAAATTTGATTTTTCTGAAAACATTTAAATGCTTTTTATTCATGGAAAACAAAAGTTTGCTTTTACTCCATGTTAAGCATGCCAATCCTAGAGATCAAACTTTCAAAAGTAGGTGCATCTAAGGCTTTTGTTAGAACATCTGCTAGCTGATCCTTAGTTGGAACATGATGTAGAGAAATCAAACCTTTTTCATAGAAATCCCTCACAAAGTGATGTCTGATGTCAATGTGCTTGGTAGTGGAATGTGAAACTAGATTTTTAATGATGTTTTCAGCTGCTTGACTATCTAACATGAGAGGAGTCTTTAAAGCAGTTACACCATATTTCAGCAATTGATTTTGAAGCCACAAGAGTTTAGTAGTGCACCTAGCAGCAACAATATACTCAGCCTCAGCTGTAGATGTTGAAGCTGCAACTTGCTTTTTGCTTTGCCAAGAAACTAAGCAATTGCCTAGAAACTAACAACCTCCTGATGTGGACTTCCTTGTTGCATGGCATCCAGCAAAGTCACTATTTGAATAACCTGAAAGCTCAATATTACCATTAGTTTGATACTAGATACTAAGTGTGGGAGCACCTTTTATGTATCTGAATATCCTTTTCACAGCTATGGGATTTCTAGATGCAGTTTGGTACAATAAAGACCCAATCATGCTTTTATAAAGAGTTTGATCAACCAAGCCATCTTTGTCATCAATAGTGACCAATTTGGATGTGTCCATGGGTGTATTGCATGGTTTACAAGCATTCATATCAAATTTTGTAAGTAGTTCTTTGACATACTTGTCTTGATGAATGAATATACCATTTTGCAATTGCTTAACTTGGAGACCAAGAAAGCATTAGAGTTCACCCATAGCACTCAATTCAAACTCTTCTGTCATTAGTTCTCTAACTCTTCACACATAGCGTTGCATGTGGATCCAAAAATGATGTCATCCACATAAATTTGGACAAGCATCAAATCCTTTCCTCTCCATTTTAAAACAAAGTTTTATCAATTTTCCTTCTTGTAAAGCCTATGGATAAGAGAAAGGTGGAAAGAGTTTCATACAATGCTCTAGGTGCTTGTTTCAAGCCATATAAAGCTTTGTTTAGCTTGTAAACTTGATCTGGATAAAAAGCATCTTCAAAACCAGGGGGTTGGCATACATATACGTCTTCCTTGATCTTGTCATATAAGAATGAACACTTGATATCCATTTGATACACCTTGATGTTGTGGTTGGCAGCAAAGGGTAAAAATAATCTGATGGCCTCTAGTCTTGCAAAGGAGTAAAAGTTTCATCATAATCAATGCCTTCTTCTTATCTATAGCCTTGACCATAAGCCTAGGTTTGTTTTTGACAACAATGCCCCTTTCATCTGTTTTGTTCTTAAAGACCCATTTTATGCCTATGGGACAAATATCTTGAGGCAATGGTATAAGTTCCCATACTTATTGTCTTTTGAATTGTAGGAGCTCTTCTTGCAGAGCCTCTAGCCAACTGTTTCTTTTAGTGCCTCTTGGTACTTGACAGGTTGTGTGAGTGACAGAAAACCAACAAATAGGCAAAAGTTTTGGGATTGACTTCTTATGAGAACCCCTTCATAGATGTTGCTAATAATTTGGTCAGATGGATAGTTTTTAAGGTAGATTAGATCTCCTTTATATGGAACACTGGCATTTTGAGGTGAAGGCTGCAGATGGGAATCATCTGAGCTAACATCTGTTGGCAATTTTGAAGAGCCAACATCTGTTTGGAATGGAGGTGGAGGTATATGTGGAATACGGGTAAATATGGGTTGACTTTTGTTCACAAAGAATGGACTTTTGTCAGCAAGTATTTGGCTGGATGAGCTAGCAGAGGTTTGAGGATCAACAACCGTAGATCCAGCAGTGGCAGAATTTTCAGAGTTGTTAGTAACACATGTTGCTATAGTGGATGAAATGACTTTGTATTGTGGAATCACAATGTCATATCCATAATCTTGATGTGAAGACTATGATGTACCTACATTGTTAGTCTTGATAGACACATCTTCAAATGTAAATTTATCTAAATCAAATAGTTCAGCAGGATTTGCTGAGAGTTTTAATAAAGAAAGTTCATTGAACTTAACATTCAAGGTCTCTTCCACTCATCTAGTCCTTGAATTAAATACTCTGTAGGCTTTAACGGTAGTTGAGTATACTAGAAATAACCACAATCTACTTTGGCTACAAATTTTGAAATTGAATCTTTTAAGTTTATAATGAAACTTGGGCAGCCAAAGATTTTGAAATATGAGATCATAGGTTTGATCTTGTACAAAATTTCATACGCAGTCTTTGATGCCTGGGTTAATTAAAACTTTGTTCTATACATAGCAAGCAGTGTTTACAACCTATGCCCAAAAAGACAGGGGTAAACCTGAGTCTACAAGCATTGTTCTAGCAACTTCAATCAAAGTTCTATTTTTTCCTTTCAACCACCCCATTTTGTTCTGGTGTCCTTAGGATGCTGTATTGACTAATAATCTCTTTTGACACAAAGAATCATCCAACTCCTTATTTTTAAACTCTGTCCCATTGTCACTCCTAAAGACTTTTACTGACAGGTCAAACATCTTTTCAACTCGTTTTACAAAAGTTTGCAAAATACATACAATCTCATCTTTGGAGTGCATGAAGTAGGTTCGTGTAAACCTTGAAAAATCATCAACTATGACCCAAGACAATATCTCTTCTTTTTAAGACTCATGATTTTTACAGGGCTAAACAAGTACATATGTAGCAATTGCAAACACTGACTTTTTTTTGACTCTTCAATTGATTTGTATGAACTTTTATGTTGTTTACCTTTTAAACAGGAAACACAATGTTCATCACAAGTGAATTGTTTTGAGGGAAGACCTCTTCCAAGACCTTGTTTGGATAATGTAGTCATAGTTTTAAGATTTGTGTGACAAAGTCTTTTATGCCATAGTTCTATCTCTTTTTGTTAGAAGCAACTGAGAATAGACATGGATTGGACGTTGGATTATCTTTTAACATATCAACTACATACACATGCCAGTTCTATGAGCAACAAGCTGTGCTTTGCTCTTAGCTATGATTTGATCAATCTTTTTGTCCACTTCTGGCCCAATAATCTGACAAGTTTTCTTAGTGAAGAATGACCAATAGCCTTTGTCACTCATTTGAGATAGACTAAGAAGATTAAATTTCAGATTGTTAATAAGATTGGCATGTTCAAACTTGAGTTCCCCAGCCTGGACTGTTACTGACCTACCCTAACTCCTTCCCTTTTGAATTGTTACCAAAGGATATATCACCCCCTTCATGTGCCATGAAA
Organism: Scalesia atractyloides; assembly: GCA_947069175.1. Taxonomy (NCBI): domain Eukaryota; kingdom Viridiplantae; phylum Streptophyta; class Magnoliopsida; order Asterales; family Asteraceae; genus Scalesia; species Scalesia atractyloides. Next base: position 56,535,493 of record CAMTDV010000029.1, read on the forward strand.
TCTTTGAGTATGGCTCTACATCCTGTCATGTGCCTGGAGCCTCCACTATCTACATACCATAAACTATCAAGGCAAGTAGAAGCTCCCTGCACATTAGTAAACAATTAGTTTAGGTGAGTTTCCAAAGCCAGGATGGCTTTGGATGGGGTCACAGACATTCCAGCCTCAAGTCCAGGAATATGGTTAGTGCTTTGAACAGTTCTGATAACATCTGCTATGAACCATTTCCTATCAAATAATCATAACCATGAGGATGCCTGTTAATTTTTGGTTTTGATGGTCTTTTGTAGACCTCATAGCCAAGTGGTACACTCTTGTAAGCTGGTTGGCCATATCCTCTTGGAAATTTATTTGCTTGTGATGCATCTGTTACCTGAACCTTTCTAGGAGCGGAGGTTATATTCAATTGTTTAGACATGCACAAAAGTCTATTTAGTCTTTTCTTTTCTTGAACTCTCAAGTGTTTTAGAGTTATACTCATTTCTTTTGACAACAAAATTTTTGAGATAAACATACACTTGAGTTTTGTGGTTTGTTCTGCCACAGATGGTGCAATTTGGTGAATCAATGATCACACGTATTTTTTTTCTATCATAGGCTTTTAGAAGAAAACAATTTTTACTGACATGATTGTTCGTTTCATAAAGATCACAAACCAAGTTTGCTATTTTCTCTCTTTTCTTCCCTTTTTCTGACTTTTTTGTCAGCAGATGTTATAACATCTGCTGAAAGATCTTTTAAGGGAATAATCTTGACTTGAGGTGCCTTAACACCTTCAATGGTTAAAAGGTCCATTGGCTTAAAGTTGTTAAGAATGTCACACTCATCTGACTAGGTAGGTTTGAATTGATATTTTTGTATTGCTCAAAAGTTGAGGATCCTGCTGGTCTTTCTAAAACAATTTTCTTACCGTTTGGTTCAGTGACTTTAATTTCTTGACCAGCCAAATTTGTTGGAATAATTTCAACCAAAACATGATCTTTTACATCAGTGTTTTGGGAAACTTGGTCTTGTTTTCTAACACCTACACCAAATTTTACATTGTTTTTTATTTATTATTCTAACATTAGCTCATAACCTTTACAGGATTCTATCCACTTTTCACAAGTAATTGGGTAGATTCAAGCGCCTTTTTACAACTTTGATATTTTTCTATCGTAGTTTGGAGTTGATCCTTGGTTATGCTAGACTCATGTTTGAGGCTACTGATTTTAGATTCTTTTTTTAAACAATTTAGATTTTAACTCTTTTACAAGTTTTTAAAACTCAATCTCATCATCTATAATTTTGTTTCTAATGTTTTCATTTACCTCTTTTATGTTAGCAAACCAATAATACATTATTCTTATCATAGGTCTTTAAGGACCTGAGGTAATACCTTAGCAGCAGCCATCATGGCATAGTCACATTCTCCTTTACAAACACTGGTTTCCCATGGGTCTGGCACTGAGATAACAATTTCTTCACCAACCTTCTCTTCTGAAACATCTACCACAACATTTTCACAACCATCATTAGAATTTAACTCTACTTCCACAGACTAATCCCCTTCAAGTATAGTGTCTAGTCCCATGAAACAAAAACATTATGTTTCTTTTCAGTATCAGCAAAAAGAGCAAAATTCTCATAACTCAGTTCTTTAGGTAAGCTACTCCAATCAACAAAACCTTGTGTAAAGAAGCTCTATTGACTGGTCTTTGTAGGAGTAGAGGTTTGTGTAACTTGTGGTGCAGGTTGCACTTGAACTTGAGGACTTGGGGCTTGAACATACTTTATCTGAGGAACAGTAGTTTGGACATACTGAACTTGAACAATGGTTATAGGGTGTGCAAAATGAGCAATGTTTTGCATATGAGGAGCATGGGTATATTAGGAATAATGGACAGTGCTTTGTGTGTTTTGAGGTCTAGGCCTTGGGTGTGTGATAATTGACCATTTGTTTGACTCCTACACTTCCTAGCAAATGACCTAGCCTGTTACACTTATAGCATTTAATCTTTGACTTATCCAACCCAACTTTTAACCCTCTATGCAACCCTGGAAATTTTCTAGCAGTTCTTTTATAGAACTTGCTGGTCCCAACACTCAGTAATGCCAACAGGTGTAATATGTCCATTTCTTCTAAATCCCTTGCATCAGAATGTTGAATATCATTTAGTTCAAAGGATAAGTTGTCAGAAACTTGATTTTCCCCATTTGCCGCAAAAGCAAAATTGGGTGATCAAGAATCAGAGTTGAAATTCCCATCAAATGTTCTGTCAATAAAATGATCATAACTCTATTCCTTGCTACTATAAGAGGTTTCTTCTTGACCAAAAAGTGTTGTACTACCAAAGTAAATAGGCATCAACCACTTATCCTGACTCTTGTAGCTTTTTTTTCTGGTTAAGCTCTCTCTCATAAGTGAGAAGCCTACCATGAATCTGAGTCAAACTCATCTCTTTAAATCCAACAGAATTTCTGGTTACAAAGGCAATAGTGTCCCATGTAGAATGATTTAATAAATCGACTATTTAAAGTAGAATTTGCAAATTTAACATGTACCAGTTTTAACTCACTTATTAGACAACTAAACCTTTCAAATTGTTGAGTTAATGATTTTCCTTTCACATGAAAAATGTTTCATACTTTTGGTTCAAAACTTCTCTGTTATTTTCAATAACTTCTTTAGTGTCACCAAATTGTTCTTTTAGAGCATCCCGTAACTCCTTTGTACTGTTGCAATGCAATAGGCTAGCATAGATATCATTAGGCAAAACACTTGCCATGATACTAAATGCCTTTGTATTTAGTTCAATTTTCTGAAAATCTTGCTCGGAGTAATGTTCATGACTCTTTAGAACTTGACCTTTTAGGTCTTCGGCACTCGGTACCATCGGAACATGTGGTCCGAAGATAACCGATTTCCAACAACCCGTGTTCTCTTGTGCAAGTATGTGACTCATCTGACGTTGCCAGATGTTGTACTCGGATCTAACAAGCATCAGAGGTTTGTACATGGTGCCAGTGTTGTGTGGGATCTTGTGGATTTTGAGACATTCTGATTGTTTAAAAACAGGTTTTTGTTTAGAAACTTTGAACATAAATAAACTTTTACTTTGTTTTCAATACGGCCGAACAAATGAATTAGCAATGAGACTTGACCAGTTTATATCAAATTGATTGCTAAAATCAAATTTGAACGACCAAGCTCTGATACAATTGTTAGGATCTGAGTTTGATATTGATGTGATTGTTTAGATGAAATCAATGTAAGAAGATAGATAATCAATGAAACACTATAGCGGAATTATGTAAACTTTGAAATCACAACAATTGAAAGATTGTTTTCATTAACATGCTTTTATAATTATAATCAAGTATGCATACAATTTACAAACTCCCCCTCAGCCTAAGATCACTCTAGTTTGTTCGTACAAAATGTGTAGAAGAAAAGTGAAAGATAGAACAGTACAGGCACTGTTCTATTTATAGTGCATTTAAAACCACTGATCATCTTTGGCTGACATCACTATCAAAAGTGACATTTAATAATCTAAACAAACTCTAAACACTGCTAGACCTACACATTGTTACATTAAAATACAATATAAAGTCTGTTGATAACTACTACCAAGATATCCTTTGTTGGTCTTTAGTAGACCTTTGCCATAACAGTTCTTTGGTAATCAGAGTTTGTCTCTAACAGACCTTTACTTTTAGCAGAGCTTTATCCTAGCAGATATTGTGAGCAGTTATTTATTCCCAACAGAGTTTAGAGCAGTAGATCTTTATTATGAAGGGTCAGATGTTATAGATTGTTTTGGCTTTTCAATAAACTATTCTTTTATAGGGTTCAATAGATCCAACATTTTCAATATATATATATAATATATATATAGTCTTGTTTTTAGTTTAAGTTAGAAAACCAAGTTCTAAAAATTTTGTTTATACAAGTTTACAAATGATAGCGTCGTGATAAAAAGAACCATTTAAGAAAAAATTATAAAAAGGCATGACAATCCTAATTTGATTGTATATTTAATTTCACACTTTTACCATTTTCCCACAAAATGTGAGTTTTGAGCCTTTACCAAGCATTAAATATCATATCTTTACTAAATGCTCACTTTTTGTTTCTTGTGTGAATAGCCCGTACGGTTTTACAAATCTAAAATTTGACTAGACAATACATTCCCAGTCCTTACCTACTAGTATGTTGGATCTATTGAACCCTATAAAAGAATAGATGATTGGAAAGCCAAAATGATCTATATCAACTGATCAAGAATAAACTGTGCTTTGAATATTTAACTCCTCCCAAAGGTAAAGACATCAAACATCTGCTGCTCAAAGGTCTGTTGATGCTAAAGTCTGCTATACAAGATCTTTTGAAGACAAGCTTTACCCAAGTCAAAGGTCTGCTAGACCAACAGAGGTTAAAGCTCATCAGAGTTTCTTCTCAACAGATGTTGGATCAAGAGAGTTTCTGTTTATTAATGTAATAGTGTTTAGCTTAGCAGATGTTAGGGTTTGTTAGGGCATTAGATGTCACTATCAAGGTGACATCAGCCTAGATGCCATAGTAGTTTGAATTGTACTATAAATAGAACAATGCATGTACTGTTCTATTCATCACTTTCCTTCTAACAATTTCTGTACAAACAAATCAGAGTGATCTTTGGCTAAGGGGAGTCGTAATATTGCATGCATATGTGAATTTACAAAAGCATGTTTATGTAAACAATCTCTCTATTGTTGTGATTTGAAAGTTTATTATTCCGCTGCACTATTTCATTGGTGTTAATCTTGTTTCATTTGGTTTCATCTTAAACATTCACAACAATATCAAACTTAGAACCTAACAATTGGTATCAGAGCCTAGTCAATCAAATTTGATTTAGCAATCATTTTGATAAACATAGATCAGCTCTTATTACTGGTTCATTTGTTCGTTGTATTGATAATAGAGTAAAAATTTATTTACATTCAAAGCATTCTAAACAAAAACTTGTTTGTAAACAATCAGAAATGTCTCAAAATCCACCAGATCCACACAACACTGGCACCATGTACAAACCTCTGATCCTTTTCAGATCAGAATATAATTTTGTGCAAAGACAGATAGGTCACATACTTGCACAACAAAATACGGGTTGCTGGAAATCGGTTATCTTTGGACCTCATGTTCCGATGGTACCGAGTGATGAAGACCTAAAAGTTCAAGTTCTAAAGAATCCTGAAAACTACTCTGAGCAAGATTTTCAGAAAATCAAGCTAGATGCAAAGGCATGTAGCATCGTTGCTATGACTTTGCCAAATTATATCTATGCTGGCATGTTGCGTTGCAACAGTGTAAAGGAGTTGTGGATGTTTTGAAAGGATAATTCAGTGGGACAGAGGAGGTTATTGTAAACATTCGTGACGTTTTAAATCAACAGTATGAAACATTTTGTCATGTTAAAGGAGAGTCATTAACTCAGCAGTTTGAAAGGTTTAGTTGTCTAATTAGTGAATTAAAACTGGTAAATGTTAACTATCCTAATTCACCCTTGAATAACCGATTTCTAAGGTTATTACTAGAAAAATGGGACACTATTGCTTTTGTAACTAGAACCGATGTTGGGTTCAAAGAGATGAGTTTGACTCAGCTTCATGGTAGGCTTTTCACTTATAAGAGAGAGCTTAACCAGAAAAAGAAACTACAAGAGTCGGGAAATGTTGCTGATAACTATGCCTTTGGTAGTCCAACACTTTTTGGTCAAGAAGAAACCTTTGGTGGTAGTAAAGATCAGAGTTTTGATCGTTTTATTAATATAACAGCTGGTGGAAATTTCAACTCTGATTCTTACTCACCCAATTATGCTTTTGTAGCAAATGGTGAAAACCTAGTTTCTGACAACTTATCTATTCAGTTAAATAATCAACATTTTGACCCTGTTGATTTAGAAGAAATGGACATCTTGCATCAATTGGCCTTGCTAAATGTTAGGACTAGAAATTTTTACAAGAAAACTAGTAGGAACTTTCTAGGGTTGCATGGGGGTTTAAAAGTTGGGTTGGATAAGTCAAAACTCAAATGTTATAAGTGTAATAGGCTAGGTCATTTTGCTAGAGAATGAAGGAGCCAAACAAATGGCCCTATAATTACATATCCAAGTCCTAGACCTCAAAACACTGTCCATTATTCCCAATATACCCCTTGTTCTACACATGCAAAACACTACTCATTTTGCACACCCTGTAAACACTGTTCCTGTCCAGTATGTTCAAACCACTATTCCTCAGATACAAAATGTTCAAGCCCCAGCTCCTCAGGTCCAAGTGCAACCTTCACCACAAGCTACACAAACCTCTGCTCAGGAAGAGACCAGTCAACAGAGCTTCTTTACACAAGCGTTTGTTGATTGGGGTAGCTTACCTAAGGAACTCACTAATGAAAATTTTGCTCTAGTTTCTAATTCTAATAAGGAAACTAAAAATTTTGTTTTATGGCACTGGACACTATTTTGTAGCGGAATGAATCTGAGGAAGTGGTGCAATATTGATGAGGTTTGTGAAAATGTTGAAACAGATGTCACAATAGATGTTACTAAAGAAAGTGTTGGTGAAGAAAAGGTTGGTGAAGAAATGATAAAACCTCTGTCTGACCCATGAGATTCCAGTGTTTGTGAAGGAGAATGTGATTGTGCCATGGCGGCTGCTACTAAGGTATCACCTTAAGTCCTTAAAGACTTATAATCAGACAAATGTATTATTTCTGTTGCTAACATTAAAGAGGAGAATGAAAATCTTAGAAACAAGATCTTAACTGATGAAATACAGTTTGAAAAACTTACGAAAGAGTTAAAATCAAAACTGTTAGAAAAGGATAGTGAAATCAGCAGTCTCAAACATGAATCAAGCATAACCAAGGATCAGCTCCAAACAATGATAGAAAAATATCAGAGTTGTAAAAAGGATCTTGAATCTACCCAATCACTTGTGAGAAATGGCTAGAGTCCCGCAAAGGTTATGTGTTGATGTTAGAAAAGAAAAGTAAAATTTGGTGTAGGTTTTAGAAAACATGACCAAGTTTCACAAAACACTACTGTAAATGATTGTGAGTTGGTTGATATTATTCCAACAAATTTGGCTGGTCAAGAAATTACAGTCACTGAACCAAATGGTAATAAATTGTTTTAGAAAGACCAGCAGGATCCTCAACTTTTGAGAAAATTGAAAAATATCAATTCAAACCTACCTGGTCTGATGAGTGTGACATTATTGACAACTTTAAGCCAATGGATTTTTCAACCATTGAAGGTGTAAAAGCACATCAAGTCAAGATCATTCCCTTAAAAGACCTTCAAGAAGATGTTTCATCATCTGTTGACAAAAAGATGAAAAGGGAAGAAGAAAGAAAATATAACAAACTTGTTTTGTGATTTTTGTGAAAAGAAGAATCATGTTACTAAAAACTGTTTTCTTCTAAAACAAGTTTGATTATTGATGCACCTCACTATACCATATGTGGTAAGAAAACCATAAAACTCAAGAGTGTGTTTATCTGTGTAAATCTAAAACACTTGAGAGTTCAAGTAAAGAAAAGACAAAATAGACCTTTGCCCCAGTTCAAACATCTGTTACCAAACAATTGAATATAAACTCTGTTCTAAGAGAGGTACAGGTAACAAATGCACCACCAGCCAATAAATTTCCAAGAGGATATGGCCAACCAGCTTATAAGAGTGTACCACTTGGCTATGAGGTCTACAAAAGACCCTCAAAACCATGAGTAAACAAGAATTCTCATTGTTATAATCATCTGACAGGAAATGGTCCACAATAGATGTTTCAAAAATATGTTCAAAACTCTGACCATTCTCCTGGACTTGAGGCTGAAATGTCTGTGACCTCATCTAAAGCCATTTTGTCTTTGGACACTTACCAAAACTAATATGTTATGATGTGTAGGGAGCTTCTACTTGCCTTGATAGTTCATGGTATGTAGATAGTGGAAGCTAAAGGCACATGACAGGATGTAGAGCCCTTCTCAAAGATTTTCTAGCACATGGAGGGGGTGATATATCCTTTGGTAACAATTCAAAAGGTAAGCTTTTGGGTCAGGGATAGTTCAAGCAGGGAAACTTAAGTTTGAAAATGTCAATTTTATTGACAATCTAAAGTTCAATCTTCTTAGTGTATCTCAAATGAGTGACAAAGGTTATGGGTCATTCTTTACTAAGAAGCACTGTTAGATTGTTGGGCCAGAAGTGGTTAAAAAGTTGAAACAATTATTGTTGAGAGCAAAGCACAACTTTTTGCTCATAGGAGTGGAAATGTGTATGTGGTTGATATGTTAAAAGATAATCCAATGTCTAATGCATGTTTGTTCTCAGTTACCTCAAATAAAGAGACAGAACTATGACATAGAAGACTTGGTCACACAAATCTCAAAACTATCACCACACTCTTGTAAGAGGTCTTCAATCAAAACAACTCACTTGTGATGAACATTCTGTGTCCTGTTTAAAAGGAAAAAAACATAAAAGTTCATTCAAATCCATTGAAGAGTCCAAAACAAGTCAGTGTTTGCAATTGTTGCACATGGATTTTTTTGGCCCTATTAAAATCATGAATCTTAAGAAGAAGAGGTACTGTCTTGTTATATTTGATGATATTTCAATGTTTACATGGACTTACTTTTTACACTCCAAAGATGAGACTGTAGGCATTTTGCAAGACTTTGTAAGAAAAGTTGAAAAGCAATTTGACTTACTGGTTAAAGTCTTTAGGAGTGATAATGGAACATAGTTTAAAAATAAGGAGTTGGATGATTTTTTATGTGTCAAAAGGGATTGTTAGGCAACACAGCATCCCAAGGACACAAGAACATAATGGGGTGGTTGAAAGGAAAAAATAGAACTCTAATTGAAGCTGCTAGAACAATGCTTGCAGACACAGGTTTACCCTTGTCTTTTTGGGTAGAGACTGTAAACACTGCTTGCTATGCATATAACAGAGTTTTATTTAACCCTAGTTATAAAATTTTGTACAAGATCAAACCTCTGATCTCATACTTCAAAATCTTTGGCTGCCCTTGTGGTTATTTCAAAATTTGTAGCCAAAATAGATTGTGGTTATTTTCTGGGATACTCAACCACTTCCAAAACTTATAAAGTGTTCAACACAAGGACTAGGTGTGTGGAAGAGACCTTGATTGTAAACTTCAATAAACCTTCTTTATTAAAAATCCTAGTAAATCCCGCTGAATTATTTAATTTACATAAATTTACATTTGAAGATGTGCATTTCAAGACTAACACTTCAGGTACACCATAATCTCCCCATCAAGATTATGGATATGACATTGTGATTCCAAAATACAAAGTCACTTCCTCCACCAGTGCAACAAATGTTACTAACAACTGTGACAACTCTGCCACTGCTGGATCAACTTTTGTTGATCCTCAAACCTCTGCCAGCTCATCCAGTCAACCCATTTTTACCTCTATCCCACCTATGCCTCCACCTCCATTTTCAAACAGATGTTGGCTCTTCAAAATTGCCAACAGATGTTGACAACATGGAGATCTGATCCACCTTAAAAATCACCCACCAGACAAGTTATTTGAAACATCAATAAGAGGGTTCTCACTAGAAGTTAATCCCAAAACATTTGTCTTTTTGCTGGTTCTCTACTCTCACACAACCTGTCAAGTACCAAGAGGCACTAAAAGACAACAGTTGGGTAAAGGCCATAAAAGAAGAGCTCCTACAGTTCAAAAGACAACAAGTATGAAAAACTTGTACCATTGCCTCAGGATGTATGTCCCATAGGTACAAAATGGGTCATCAAGAACAAAATAGATGAAATGGGCATTGTTGTCAAAAATAAGGCTAGGCTTGTGGTTGAAGGCTATAGACAAGAAGAGGGCATTCATTATGATGAAACATTTGCTCCTGTTGCAATACTAGAGGCCATCAGATTGTTCTAACCTTTGCTGCCAACCACAACATCAAGGTGTATAAATGGATATAAATGTGTTTTCCTATATGGTAAAATCAAGGAATAGGTATATGTATGCCAACCCCCTTGTTTGGAGATGCTTTTTATCCAGATCATGTTTACAAGCTAAACAAAGCTTTATATGGCTTGAAACAAGCACGTAGAGCCTAGTATGAAACTCTTTATATGGCTTGAAACAAGCACGTAGAGCCTAGTATGAAACTCTTATCCATAGGCTTTACAAGAGGTAAAATTCATAAAACTTTGTTTTTAAAATGGAGAGGAAAGGAATTAATGCTTGTGGATGACATCATTTTTGTATCCACATGCAATGCCATGTGCGAAGAGTTCAGAGAACTTATGACAGCAGAGTTGAAATGAGTGCTATCGGTGAACTCCAATGATTATTGATCTCCAAATTAAGCAATTTCCAAATGGTATATTCATTCATCAAGGCAAGTATGTCAAATAACTACTTACAAAATTTGATATGACTGCTTGTAAACCATGTAGTACACCCACGACCACATATAAATTGGTCACTATTGATGACAAAGATGCCTTGGTTGATCAAACTCTTTATAGAAGCATGATTGGGTCTTTATTGTACCTAACTACATCTAGGCCAAACATCATGTTTGCAACATGTGTTTGTTCCAGATCCAAGTTAGTACCTAGAAAGATAAATCTCATAGCTGTGAAAAGGATATTCAGATACATAAAAGGTGCTCCCACACTTGGTATCTGGTATTCTGCTAATGGTAATATTGAGTTTTCAGGTTCTTCAGATAGTGACTTTGCTGGATGCCATGCAACAAGGAAGTCCACATCAGGAGGTTGTTAGTTTCTAGGTAATTTCTTAGTTTCTTGACAAAGCAAAAAGCAAGTTGCAGTTTCAACATCTACAGCTGAGGCTGAGTATATTACTACTGCTAGTTGCCCAGCTCAACTCTTGTGGCTTCAAAATGAATTGATGGACTTTGGTGTAACTGCTTTGAAGACTCCTTTCATGTTAGTTAGTCAAGCAGCTGAAAACATCTTTAAAAATCTAGTTTCACATTCCACTACCAAGCACATGGACATCAGACATCACTTTGTGAGGGATTTCTATGAAAAAAGTTTGATTTCTCTGCTGTGACAGCCTGGGATTTACTTGTACCATTCTAACAAACTGAGCTTTTGTGCGTTGCTTTCTAAACCGCGTTTACTCAATTCTCGGGACGAAAATTCTTTCAACATAGGGATAATGTGACATCCCGGTTTTTCAGGTATCTTAAACGTGCCACTTTACGGTTATTTACTCCTACGCTGATTTAATTCGGAGAATTTAATTACACGCTCGCAATAACTACGCTAACTTTGTGAATCTATAGGGTGAATCACGTGCTATGTGTTATTAGACGGATTGTATCTGAATTACGTGCTATGTGTTATTAGACGGGTTGTATCTAAATTACGGGCTAAGTGTTATTAGACGTTTGTGATTTAATATTTTATAAACTCCATGTCGCAAATAATATTTTAGTAAATAATATTTTAGTAACTTTTATTTATAAACCGAACCAATCTTGTGAAACATTTCGACTCCGCAACCAAGCAAACCCAACCCGCCACCCACACCCCCTTGCGACCCAAGGAATTAACTTAAACTTGAGGCCCAAGCCACTTACCCAAACCCCCCCCCCTATTGCGGCCGCCCCCCCCCCCCTTCCCCTTGTTATATATACATGCATGTTGTAGCTTTCAAAAAAAAGGAGAAACCCTAATCCCTAGGAGAATTGACGGCAGCCCCCCCCCCTCTCATGATCGCAAAACCCCACATCTCCCGGATTGGTTCCAAGCTTGTCCCGGTTCGCTAATCATCATCGTTTCAAGGTTAGGGTTTAATTGTTTTGCGATTCACACTAGGGTTTGTGTAATAAAGATCATGATTATGTGTTTGTAGGATTATTAGTATTGAAAAGTGTGGTAATTTAGGATTAGTTCGGATGAATGTGCGAATCTTTGTGGTTGTGATGTTATGTTGAATACTAAAAATGTAGGCTGCGTTTTAGCGATAAAGATCATGATAAATATTTAGGGTTTGCATGAATATTGATATATATGATGATATTTGACAAGTCAACCTGTTGTTAATCATTATTACTAAGTGTCATGATCGTTTGAACATGTTCTAATGCGATAAAAGTCGAAAACAGTTTGCTTATTGACATTTACAGCCAACTTCAATTGGCTGTAACCTGATCATTATTTATCGAAAAACGCTTCTAATGGCACCGGATTCATATTTTTCTGAGGTCGTTTGCTATTTTTAAGTGGTCATTTAGTGCAGCAGCTGAAGCTGCGTTAATTCTGCAGAATTTGCTGGTTGTTTATCGAGTCGGATCTCATAGTCTGTAGGGGGTTAGGTCACGAAATTTGTACAGTAACTGGAGACGGGAATTTCAGGAAATCTCCTACTGGAATTTTGTTAATTGGATGAACGATGATTTTTAAATAATTTTTCTTGAGGACTGTAGTCAGAAAGCAACGAATCTGACTGCAGCTTAGTATATAAATGTTTATAAATAATTGGTAAAGATTTAGGGTTTGAACTTACACAAAATTCTACAATCTAATTGACATCTCCTGTAAAAAAATTGTAATTTTTGGAACGTTGGAACTATTTTATGAAAATCCTCGAAAACAGCCCAGTTATGAGCGTACAAGCCGAAACATGATAACTTGCGTTAGTGTGTACCAAAGTGTTGTATGAGTTAATATGTGTTTATGACAAGTTGGTTTGATCATTATTTTGTACGATGATACTTTGCATGCATGATTATGGTTTCGAATTGGTTATTACGTGTGCCGCACTGTGTGTTAGTTATGTGTAGGGTTTTGTATCAGTGTGTTCACACACTAACTTTAAATCGGTTGGCATGTTAGGACGTGATTAGCGGTCCCATCATTTGCTTCTTTTGTGTTATTCTAACCGAGCAATTTAAGGTGAGTTCACGGCCCCTATTTTATCCGGTTTTGAACAACAGGGGGAGAAACATGTATACGCTCTAAAACTCTATCTTTTACGTTATGCGAAATTAACGTCGTTAAACTATTCGGTAACTAAGTTAATGTTAATGTACGTTATGGTCACTAAGTAGCGTTATCACGGAAGTCCTCAACCAACTCTCGGATCGTTAGTATTGGGTTAGATAGCGGGGAAATTATGGTAGTACTACTGGGCCCGACAAGCCCCACCCGAGCTAGTCGCGCTAGCCGACCGGGAATGGTCAACGGGTGATTAATTTGGCCTAACTTTCACCATGGTCAGTGATAGACCTGGCAACACTGAGGCAACAACAGTCAGCTTCGATCGCGAACTCTTATGTGACGTAACTTTAGGCTCGCTACCTATATGTTAACATTGAACTTAATTACGAACCAACATTATTATTCCGGGTTAGGAATAATGGAACTATGTCGCTATCCCGGGTTAGGGATAACGGGAAAAAACAAACTTTTAAACCGAACTTGTGAACTTATAAAAACCTGTGAACTCACTCATCTTTAATGTTGACACTTATTTCTTTACATGTTTCTCAGGACGCTAGGAGCGCTAGGTGCACTCACTTGCATTTGATCAAGACATTTTTATCGAGTCTTATTTACAAATAATGTTTGGGATTTTTGGTTTTGGCGTTTGTGTTGGCGCCCGTTACTTTACTTTAATGCTTCCGCTAAACTTTGAAACTAAGATATTTTGAAAATGACTATGAATGGTTAAACAAATGTTTTTGGAAAACGTTTAAATAAATCATATAGAATCGTTCGATACTGCTAGTGTTTGAGATTCTGGTTTGATCACACGCCTCACGGTAAAACTCCGCAAGTGGAAATCGAGGGTGTGACAGATTGGTATCAGAGCCTCTAGCTATAGAGAACCAGGTTTGCATTAAAAGACCTAAACTATGGCGGTTACACGACACTAGACTTAGTTGGCACCGAACTGGGATATCTTGTTATGTGTTATGCTACAATTGTTTATGATATATATATATATATATATATGTATGTATTTTGGTACATACGCAACACGTAACTAACTATACCAACCCAGCAGGCTATGTCATCATCATCATCCGACAAATCTCGACAATCAAGGGCGCCGGGGAAGGCACCCATGGTCGAACCCTCACCACCTCGTGGCGTGGAGACACGCTCAGCTGCTAGGAAAAGACTCGCTCTAGGAGGGGAGTCGTCCTCCCGTCCGACCACCGCCATACCGGTCGAACCGGTCAACTCTTTTGGAGTGGGGGACGATCTAATTAGAGATGTGTTAAGGAAACAACAGGAACAACTAGAGAGAATGCAGGAGACTATCGAAGCACAGGGATGGATGATACGTCAACTAACTGGTAAAACTGGAGAGCTCGAGGAAGAGCAATATGAGAATAAGAAAGTTCGAAACATTTTAGCTAAGGACTTTCGTGCTGAGCGACTGAGGGCTGACTGGCTCGAAGACAGAGTTCTTGAGTCCAGTTGGAGGATTCAAGAACTGGAGCAGAACCAAGCACAACCTGTCCAAGTACCCGCACCAGCACCGGCCCCTCCAGTGCCGATAGAGGACGAAGAGGAGGATCCAGAGGAAGACTCAGAGGAGGATCCAGAGGAAAACCCAGAGGAGGATCCAGAGGAAGACCGGAGGAAGAAGAGCTGGAACAGGACCCGGCTGTTGAAGCTGAAAACGTCGCAGAGGATGACGACAATGATAGCGACTTGGGAGATGGAGACGTAGAAGACTAACTCGTCTCGCCAATCCCCGTTTTGTTTCCTTTAGTTTGTTTGTTTCCACTTATGTTTGAACTTAAAATTTTATAATTAAACTGAGATGTTTGGTTGGTATTTTGTGAGACGTTGCAATTCATTTAATCGAATGTTCCTTTTGATTGTTTAAATTGTCGGGTTGACATAACTTGTGTGATTATTGAAGTGTGGAATATGATAACTATATTGGATATATATACTTATCGGTGTGTATTTGTGTTGTCTTGTGAAGATCTGAAATGGCAACTGGTCGTCGCGGAAATCTCAACGTGTCAACTGAAGAATTGGCCGCTTTAATCCAAGAACTCGTGAATGCTGCTCTGGCAGGTGTTCAAAACCCACCAGCAGGTAACCATTATTAAATTTTCATGGGAAAATCTAATAGTTGGGCTAGTAGAATTTCTCGCTGACTACCTATCCTCTATCTTCAGGAGGGGGTCTTAACCCCTATAAGATGTTCCTTGATGCGAAACCGGGCAGGTTCACGGTGTTGAAGGACCCATATGACTGGTCCGTTGGATTGAAAAGTCTGAATCGGTTTTCGAGAGGTGCAATTGCCTTGAAGCTAATAAGGTCAAGTATGCTGCCTCAACGCTGGAAGATGGGGCATTGACCTGGTGGAATGCACAAGTCTAAACGCGTGGACTTCTTGCGGCGAACGCAATGGCCTGGACCAAATTTAAGGCCCTAATCAAGGAGAATACTGTCCGCGGGAAAGAGTTCAACAGTTGGAACAGGCGTTATGGAACCACAAGATGGTAGGGTCTGAAATTGAAGCGTACACGGCAAAACACCTTGATCTGGTGTTCCTATGTCCCGATCCGGCTAACACCGTCGAAAAACGACTTGAGTTTTATCTTGGGGGTCTGGTCCCTGAGATCCAGGGCATGGTAATGTCTAGCAACCCTACGACAGAGCATCAAGCGATTAGGCTGGGCATAAACTCACCGATAAGACGGTGGAGCAAAGGAAGTTGCCACCTAGGGGTGCAACTGAAATCGTCCCCGACAACAAAAGAAAATTTGAAGACGCACCTGCTCGACAGTCTTCGTCAGCCCAGCCACAACAAGGAAACCAGAAGCGGTCCAACAATTTCAACAACAATCGGGGTCACAACAACCAGTTTGCCAACAACACCCAGAACTCAAGCGGCTATGCGGGTCGAAAGCCGCAATGTAATCGTTGTAACCTCCATCATCACGGCCCTTGCGCCGGAAATCGCTGCCAACGATGTAGCAAAGCGGGACACGCGGCAAAGGATTGTCGCGGGGAACTCATGTCTCGACAAAATCAATATCAGCACCAGGGTCAACAGCAAGGTAATTACCGAGGATGCTATCAGTGCGGTAGCACTGCCCATTTCAAGCGAGACTGCCCGCAGCTTCGCAACAACAACAATGGTGGGAACAACACCAACCACAACAACAACAACAACCACAATAACAACAACAACAACAACAAAAATAACAACATGGCAACAATAGAATGGTGGCACAGGAGGTACCAAAGGTCGTGCATTCACGCTGGGCCGTGGAGAGGCCAGAAACGACTCGAATGTGGTCACTGGTAAGTTTCCCCTTAACAATCATTTTGCTACTGTACTTTTTGATACGGGTGCGGATAAGATTTTTATATCTGAGTCTTTTAGGAAGAACCTAAATCTCACGCCTAAACCCCTAGAGACCCCTTACGTCATAGAACTAGCCGATGGTAAATCTGTAGATGTGACCCGTTTAGTAACCGGCTGTCAACTTAAACGCGCGGGTCACACCTTTACCATTGATCTAATGACAACTACCCTGGGTAGTTTTGACGTGGTAGCCGGAATGGACTGGCTATCCGACGTCTGAGCTGAAATTCTCTGTTTCGAGAAAGCTATCCGTATTCCGCTCTCTAACGATGAAGTCTTGATGGTGCAAGGCGAGAAGGCAGGCGCTGTCACAAACATCATCTCTTACATGCAAGCTCAGAAGTATCTTCGGAGAAAGAACTCCTTCGCTTTGCTCGCACTGGTCACCGAGCAGCCTAAGGACAAGAAGCGGATTGAAGATATCCCCGTCGTCCGTGACTTTCCCGGTGTGTTTCCAGAGGAGTTACCTGGTCTTCCACCACATCGACAAGTGGAGTTTGAAATAGAATTGGCAAACCATGTGACTCCTATCGCCAAGGCCCCGTACCGCTTAGCTCCCGCGGAGCTGCAAGAGCTGTCTACCCAACTTCAGGAATTGTTGGAAAAAGGATTTACCCGACCCAGTACTTCGCCATGGGGAGCTCCGGTCCTTTTTGTCAAGAATAAGGACGGGACCTTCCGCATGTGCATCGACTACAGGGAACTCAATAAGGTTACCGTCAAGAACCGATACCCATTACCTCGCATCGACGATCTTTTCGACCAGCTTCAAGGGTCAAGCTACTACTCTAAGATTGATCTACGGTCCGGTTATCACCAGCTACGCGTCTGGGAGGAGGATATCTCCAAGGCGGCATTTCGCACTCGGTATGGCCATTACAAGTTCTTGGTCATGCCCTTCGGTCTCACCAACGCACCCGCGGTGTTCATGGACCTCATGAACCGCGTGTGTAAGCCGTACCTCGACAAGTTGTCATCGTGTTCATCGATGATATACTCATCTACTCTAAGGGTGAAGAAGAACATGCTGAGCATCTGCGATTATTGCTGGAACTACTTCAACAGGAGAAACTATATGCCAAGTTTTCGAAGTGTGATTTCTGGATTCGGGAAGTTCAATCCTCGGGCATATCGTGAATGAAAAAGGTATACACGTTGATCCCGCCAAGATCGATGCTATCAAGAACTGGGAAGCACCCAGAACACCGACAGAGATCCGCCAATTTTTTGGATTGGCTGGTTACTACAGACGTTTCATCGAGGGATTTTCCAAGATCGCACAACCACTTACCACTCTCACTCAGAAGGGTACCAACTATGCTTGGGGTGACAAACAGGAAGCAGCATTTCAATTGCTGAAACAGAAGCTTTGCAGTGCGCCCATTTTGTCATTGCCAGAGGGGACAGATGATTTTGTGGTATATTGTGATGCTTCCATTCAGGAATTGGGATGTGTACTCATGCAACGTGATAAGGTCATAGCGTATGCATCCCGACAGTTGAAGGTTCACGAGAAGAACTACACGACACATGACCTGGAATTGGGAGCAGTTGTGTTTGAACTTAAGATTTGGAGACACTATCTATATGGAACAAGGTGCACAATCTACACGGATCACAAGAGCCTCCAGCATATTTTCGACCAGAAGGAGTTGAACATGCGACAGCGTCGCTGGGTCGAACTCCTGAACGATTATGAATGCGCCATTCGGTATCACCCGGGTAAAGCTAACGTGGTAGCTGATGCCCTCAGTAGGAAGGAGAACTTGAAACCTCTTCGGATACGAGCACTACAGTTCACAATTCATTCTGGGTTACCCAAACAGATACGCGACGCGCAGCTAGAAGTAGTTAAGGAAGAGAACATCAAGGTTGAATCTGTGGGAAAAATGGAACGCGATTGGCAAGTGAAACCCAATGGTGCCCGGTATTTCATGAATCGTATATGGGTACCTCTCTATGGAGGCCTCAGAAAGCTAGTTATGGACGAAGCACACAAATCCTGATACTCTGTCCATCCTGGTTCGGATAAGATGTATCAAGACCTTAAAGCCGCGTACTCGTGGCCCAACATGAAAGCGGATATAGCCACCTACGTGAGCAAGTGTTTGACTTGTGCGAAAGTCAAGGTGGAATACCAGAAGCCATCAGGGCTACTTCAACAACCTGAGATCCCAGTGTGGAAATGGGATCAGATCTCGATGGACTTTATCACTAAACTCCCGCGAACTCCGGGTGGTTGCGATACCATCTGGGTAATCGTGGATCATCTAACTAAGTCTGCACACTTCCTAGCAACCAAAGAAACAGACAAGATGGATAAGTTGACTCGCATCTACATTAAGGAAGTGGTTTCTCGGCACGGGGTGCCAACGTCCATCATTTCAGACAGAGATGCTCGTTTCACGTCCAACTTTTGGCAGTCACTTCAGAAAGCGTTGGGTACGCGCTTAGATATGAGCACAGCTTACCACCCTCAGACGGATGGTCAAAGTGAAGGGACCATTCAGACCTTGGAGGACATGCTTAGGGCATGCGTGGTAGACTTCGCGAACAGTTGGGAAATCCATTTGCCTTTAGTGGAATTCTCGTATAACAACAGTTACCATACGAGTATTCAGGCAGCACCGTTTGAAGCGTTGTACAGTCGCAAATGTAGATCACCGGTCTGTTGGGCAGAAGTCGGTGACAGTCAACTCACAGGTCCTGAGTTGATACTTGAGGCTACTGAAAAGATTGTGCAAATCAGAAACCGCATGGCAGCGGCACGAGATCGACAGAAAAGTTACGCTGATCAACGACGCAAACCGCTCGAATTTCAAGTAGGCGACCGCGTCCTACTGAAAGTGTCACCCTGGAAGGGCGTAATTCGTTTCGGAAAACGAGGCAAACTAAACCCACGGTACGTAGGCCCATTTGTGATTTCGAAGCGTATCGGGCCCGTAGCTTATCAATTAGACCTTCTTGCCGAACTCAGTGGAGTTCACAACGTTTTTCATGTGTCCAATCTGAAGAAGTGCCTATCAGATGAGACCCTAGTCATTCCATTGGATGAGATTCAAGTGGATAAGTAACTTCATGTTGTGGAACAACCTATCGAGATCATGGATCGTGAGATCAAGACTCGAAGGCACAGCAAGATACCAATCGTCAAGGTTCGTTGGAACTCTAAGCGTGGACCGGAGTTCACGTGGGAAAGAGAGGACCAAATGAAAAGCAAATATCCACACCTTTTTGTAGCTGAACAGCAATCTGACGTTACCGCTAACTAAATTTCGGGACGAAATTCTTTCAACATGGGGATGATGTGACAGCCTGGGATTTACTTGTACCATTCTAACAAACTAAGCTTTTGTGTGTTGCTTTCTAAACCGCGTTTACTCAATTTCAGGACGAAAATTCTTTCAACATGGGGATAATATGACATCCCGGTTTTTCAGGTATCTTAAACGCGCTACTTCACGGTTATTCACTCCTACGCTGATTTAATTCGGAGAATTTAATTACACGCTCGCAATAACTACGCTAACTTTGTGAATCTATAGGGTGAATCACGTGCTATGTGTTATTAGATGGATTGTATCTGAATTACGTGCTATGTGTTATTAGACGAGTTGTATCTAAATTATGGGCTATGTGTTATTAGACGTTTGTGATTTAATATTTTATAAACTCCATGTCGCAAATAATATTTTAGTAAATAATATTTCAGTAACTTTTATTTATAAACCGAACCAAGTTTGTGAAACGTTTCGACTCCGTGACCAAGCAAACCCAACCCGCCACCCACACCCCCTTGCGACCCACACACCTTGCGGCCCAAGGAATTAACTTAAACTTGAGGCCCAAGCCACTTACCCAAACCCCCCCTATTGCGGCCGCCCCCCTTCCCCTTGTTATATATACATGCATGTTGTAGTTTTCAAAAAAAAGGAGAAACCTAATCCCTAGGAGAATCGACAGCATCCCCCCCCCTCTCACGATCGTAAAACCCCACATCTCCCGGATTGGTTCCAAGCTTGTCCCGGTTCGCTAATCATCATCGTTTCAAGGTTAGGGTTTAATTGTTTTGCGATTCACACTAGGGTTTGTGTAATAAAGATCATGATTATGTGTTTGTAGGATTATTAGTATGAAAAAGTGTGGTAATTTATGATTAGTTCGGATGAATGTGCGAATCTTTGCAGTTGTGATGTTATGTTGAATACTAAAATCGTAGGCTACGTTTTAGCGATAAAGATCATGATAAATATTTAGGGTTTGCATGAATATTGATATATATGATGATATTTGACAAGTCAACCTGTTGTTAATCATTATTACTAAGCGTCATGATCGTTTAAACATATTCTAATGCGATAAAAGTCGAAAACAGTTTGTTGATTGACATTTACAGCCAACTTCAATTGGCTGTAACCTGATCATTATTTATTGAAAAGTGGATTTTCTAAAGCCTAAAACGTGTATTTTTGAAAAACACTTCTAATGGCACCAGATTCATATTTTTCTGAGGTTGTTTGCTATTTTTAAGTGGTCATTTAGTGCAGCAGCTGAAGCTGCGTAAATTCTGCAGAATTTGCTGGTTGTTTATCGAGTCGGATCTCATAGTCTGTAAGGGGTTAGGTCACGAAATTTGTACAGTAACTGGAGACGGGTATTTCCGGAAATCTCCCACTGGAATTTTGTTAATTGGATGAACAATGATTTTTAAATAATATTTCTCGTGAACTGTAGTCAGAAAGCAACGAATCTGACTGCAGCCTAGTATATAAATGTTTATAAATAATTGGTAACGATTTAGGGTTTGAAAACTTTACACGAAATTCTAAAGTCTAATTGACATCTCCTGTAAAAAATTGGAATTTTTTGAACGTTGGAACTATTTTATGAAAATCCTCGAAAACAGCCCAGTTATGAGTGTACAAGCCGAAACATGATAACTTGCGTTAGTGTGTACCAAAGTGTTGTATGAGTTAATCTGTGTTTATGACAAGTTGGTTTGATCATTATTTTGTATGATAATACTTTGCATGCATGATTGTGGTTTCTAATTGGTTATTACGTGTGCCGCACTATGTGTTAGTTATGCGTAGGGTTTTGTATCAGTGTGTTCACACACTAACTTTAAATCGGTTGGCATGTTAGGACGCGATTAGTGGTCCCATCATTTGCTTCTTTTGCGTTATTCTAACCGAGCAATTTAAGGTGAGTTCACGGCCCCTATTTTATCCGGTTTTGAACAATAGGGGGAGAAACATGTATACGCTCTAAAACTGTATCTTTTACGTTATGCGAAATTAACGTTGTTAAACTATTCGGTAACTAAGTTAATGTTAATGTACCTTATGGTCACTAAGTAGCGTTATCACGGAAGTCCTCAACCAACTCTCGGATCGTTAGTATTGGTTTGATCACACGGATAGAGTAAAATCACCACTTTTCCTGTCCACTGTTCCCAACCATTGCTGGCTTACAAGCAAAGGTTCCCTGAACAAATGTCTTCCATTATCACAACAGTGGTTACACGTCGACAAATGTAGCCATCAGATCTTTGAAACAAATGCTACGTCAGCATTCACTTTTTCCTTTATAAATATCATTGTTCCATACAAACAGAGCTTTTCACTGCCTCTTGAATTCAAAATTCTTAAAAGCGGTTTCCATTACTCTCTTCTTATTCTTTAATATCATTTCTTCTCCGATCATGGCTCTAAATATCAAACTACCGCATAACTACCATCCCACTTTTGAGAAAACCGATAAAAATACTTCCTTTCACTCATTAATTGATGTTTTACAAGCATCAAAGTACCAAGACATACTTACTGTTGATGCACCAATTTACGTTGATACACTCCGACAATTCCGGTCTAATGCTGAGGTTCAAATTCCAAAGAAAAAGCGCTATGCTATCACTTCCAAAGTCGGAAACACTCTGGTCCAAATTTCTCCATCTTCCATATCCACAACATTTGGTCTGGATGACCTAGCAGGTAACACATCCTTTGATAGACGAGCATTTCACACAGAGTTCATTGAAAGAGGATATGAGGGTCAGTTAATCGGAGTTACAATTTACAAACCTCAATTTCATCATGAAATGATATATTTTTTCCATACTCTCTTGATATGTCTCTCACCCAAGACCACCTCATTTAATGAGATTCCACAAAAAGTACAATACTTGGGATATGCAATTTTAACGAAATCGGATTTTAATCTATACCAAACCTTGTTCTTTGACTTGGTTGCAATGTGACTACTATCAAAGGAAACAAACCAAAAGTTTTTCTCATGTATCCAAGACTCTTAAGCTTTTATCTTCAAAAACAAGTTTCTGAAAAGGATTTTCAACAAGGTGTTGTTTTTCGAATTAAAAGCCTTACACATGACCTTTTACAAGAATGTCTGATAAAGAGTCAAAAGCTTTACAAACACAAGAACAGGGGGATGAGCAAAATTTAGATGAGTCCACATCACAAGCTCAAACCTTTGTTGCTGATCCCATTGCTCCTCGTGATCATAACACCACAACCAGTGTTATGAAGCCCACACCAGCAAAAACCAAAAGAAAACCTTCCTAATCCAAAAAGCCCACCAAAACCAAACATAATAAAAAGGCACCTCTGGAAGATGAGATCCCAGAGAATAACCTTGTGGTAACACAAACACTACCAGAAACCACTGTTGCTACTTCCTCACAACAGTTGGAAAGTTCTCAACCCATCCAAACTCCTACAACATCCTCACAAAAGGATCAGATTGTAAGCACAGGGACACCACACTACGAAACAAATCTTTCAATTGAAAATTTGTTTCACAACCCCTCTCCCAGGGCAAATTCTCTTTCTTCCCCACAACCATCTCCCTCAATTCCACCTACTTTTACACCTCTATTTAATGCAATTGAGAAAACTCAAACATAATAAGTTCCTCTCAATTACCTGTTCACGAGAGTACACCCCCACTTGTGACGTCTGAGATAATTCTCATTGCTAACCAAGAAACAGCTGAGGAGGCTACACCCCATGAGTTACAAGTAACTCTTTGTGGTAGGTTAAGTGAAGAAGCTACTACAACTGATGACACACCATTGTTTTAGTTGGATAGTGTTTACATCAATAAAACTTCCTTAAAGATAACAATTGTTGAGGCTACAATTGTAACCTCTGCTCCAGTTTGAAGTCCCTAGTACCAAGACATAGGGGCACTTGGTTCTAATAACATGGAGTCTTCTCCTGTTGATGATCCAAATATAACTACCTTCGGTAGAAATCAATGATCCTATTAAATCAGGTGAAGAGTTGAGATATAAGGAATTGACAGAGAGAATGACATCAATGGAGTCTTCAATAAATGAAATGAAAGATATGATGAAGCAGATATTACCAAATTCTCAAAGCCAGCCTTCTTCATAACAAATTGCCAATGAGCTCTGGAAATCTGTGCAACCTATTATTCAAGCTCAGAAGAATTTGGCTGATATCAACCATAACACTCACGTGTAACTAATCAGCAATATGGTTGAGGCAAGATATAAAGACACTCAAGATGATATTAAGGCCATCAAAGAGTATTTGATAAAGACCACTAGCTCTGCCCCTACAACAGTCATTCTTGATGAAGAAGAGGATGATACCAAAAAGGGGAAGATTGATAAATTGTGACAGTTGCAGCCAGATCTAAAGGTGCAACAAAAGTCGGGGTCTGCACAAAATAAATCTTCTGCTAAAGGATCAGATGCTGGAGTTTAAAAAGGATTCATGAGAGCCTGAACAAACAAGCTGAAATGATTGCTTTGGAAAAGTAGAAGAGACAAGATACACAGGAAAGCAAAGCTTCCAGACTGATTAAAGAAGAACAAGCCAAGCAAATGGAAAAAGAAGACAATGGCACTTCAAGACAAAGAAAATTTACTAGAAAAGTTAGACAACCAATTTCCACCCCTACTAAAACCACTGCTGAGGCAACAGAAAGTGTATCCTCTGTCAAAACCACAACTAAACCAACACCCAAAAAGAAACCATCACCTTTACCAAAATCACCAACAACAGATGTTGGTACAATAATTGTACCAACAGATGTTTCATCAGCACCACCAAATCAGCCAGCAGATGTTGATAGAACAAATGTATCAATAGATGTTAACCTCTGCCATGATCACATTTCCAACTTTAACCCAACCATTATCCACACCACCTAGAATACCAACACGACCACCATCACCAACGCAAAAGAAAAACTTTAGTTGTTGATGATGATTATGAAGAGATTCTATCACCAATCCCTTTATCATCAAAACCCATTTCCTCATCACTACCATCTAAAACCAATTCACCACCCATGAACAAACCACCACCTAAAATCCCACTCGCTACTAGATATGATCTAGAAATTCTTGATGTTCAAAAGAAAATTGAGTCATTTTTCACAGCAGGGATATTTCAAAACTTGAATTCCCATCTCTCTTTGGTTATAGAAAGCCAAGAAACTTAGATGAATATCTAAAATTGAGGCCAAACAAGCAGAGAACATTGCTAAAGAGTTAAGCAAAGGGAAAGATGATAGGAAGACTCAAAAGTATTTTATCTCATGAACTTAGCAAAGTTAGAAAAATTGAAGACTTTGCCAAAGATGTGAGTAAATCCATGTTAGAAAGGCCAGTTAATGCTGAGTTGGATGAGGAAAACAGGATTATCTTGACCACATAATGCTGCACAAGCCATACAAAGCATCAAGAGCATAATTCAAAGACTAGTAATCAAATAATCTTAAAGAAGAAATTGATAGAATCCAGGAAATGCGCAGGGATCCTCTACACAAGCCAACTCCAGCTGACTGGAGAATGTTGGTGCATAATCGTGATAAAAACTTAGATTTGGTCTTTGGATATCTTGTAATTACTAAAATGATAAATAGTTTGTGGGTTTAGTTTTGTAGTAGTTTATTAGAAGTGACTGGGCTAAACTAGACATATGGTAGGCGATTTGGGCCTAGACCCAATATCAGTCCATGTGGTGAAACCCTAGCCCACCTGTCTCTCTATAAAGAGAGTTTTGCATTAGGGTTAAGGTTGCTCAGTGGATTAGTTGCTTAGGGAATTACTTCAAAGAGAGTTGAAAGAGAGAGTCTTGAATTTATTGTAAACACTTGTTTTAGATAATCAATAGAAGACAGTTTGAAAGGGATTGTTCGTCTTCGTGTTCTTGTTCGGTTTTCTGTGAAATCTGATCTATGGCATTCTGCACTCTAGATTGGATAGATGATTCTGTGAAGATCCATACGGATTAGGGGACCTACAATTGGTATCAAAGCATTCGGCTCTTGTTTTTGCAC
The DNA here is from genome assembly GCA_947069175.1 of Scalesia atractyloides. Classification (NCBI taxonomy): domain Eukaryota; kingdom Viridiplantae; phylum Streptophyta; class Magnoliopsida; order Asterales; family Asteraceae; genus Scalesia; species Scalesia atractyloides. The sequence continues at coordinate 56,561,235 of CAMTDV010000029.1, forward strand.
GGTTCGGAATCGTTACTGCAGAAAAAGTTGGGTTTTTGGACGTGTTTCTGACGACTGTTATGAAGTTTTGGCGTCTGTTCTAGGGTTTTGCTGCTATTTCAGATAAACAGCAAGGCATTTAGGATAGAAGGAGGGCATCTTGGATCAAAAGTGAAGCATTCCGGATTGAAAGCTTGCATTTCGGATCATCAGAGAAGCATCTCGGATCAGAATAGTTGTATCTCGGATCAGAACAGTCCAACTTGGATTTCTTTTCGGATCAGAACAGTCCATCTCGGATTTTATCTCGGATCATAGCAGTCATGATGATGGTTAGGGTTAGGTAGAATGAAGATGGATGGTCAATCCCAATGATTCTTGATGATTCAGATCAATTAGAATTGAAATGGACGAAGTTCTTGGCTCCAAGAGAGGTTTTCAAACTCTAATTTTGCGTAACTCCCTGAAAAATGGTCAAAAAAACAACACTAAAACCCGTCCCCAAACATCAAAATTGAAGTTTCAGCGTCTAGTATAAGGGAGGGGCGTCGCCGACGGCCCATCATGGCGATGGCGATGGCCTCTGGTTAATCAAAAGTCCCTCGACGGCCTAAATCACTGCCTACGATGCAAACCAGCCGACGGGCACTTCTGGTGGGCGTTGCCGACGGCCTCCCCATTTCTTGTTTTCTGTTTTTCCCATTTCTCGCTCCCGGTTGACCCGTTTTCCGTCCGATGCTCCATAAAGCTCCCGAATAGCTCCTTAAACTCAGTAAGACCTGCAAAACACAAATCCAATCAAAAGTAGGCTATTCGAAACTAAAAGTTAAGTAAAAACATAAGGTTAAACATATAAGAGCACCGGCTATCAACCACGCATCAATAGCGTCTTCGGCTACTTATACCCGTTGGATTTAATGCAATGGGTAACCGTGCAAGCCAACTTGCGCGCGCATCTCCAATAGGAGCATGACACATCATGTGGCAAAATGAAGTGACGGTTGCCACTCGCGAGTGGGCCTCACTCGCCTGACACCAGCCGAAAACGGTAATGCTAACACAGTGACGCCATGCCGCCTACTGTGTCAGTTGTCCCATCAAACGTCGCTCTTGATACCAACATGTCAGCAAGTGTTCGTTTTCAAACATGCCAGCTACCCTCTCGTCTGGAATCGCTAACGGTCGTGACAGAGGAGGCAAAACGGATATTCCTTGTTGTTTAATCTCAGGCCCAAGGCCCATCAGCCCACCTCCTTCACAAATTACCCCAGCTATAAATAGAGGACTTCACCTTCAGGTTTAAGGATCGCTTTCCTACTCTCTCACTTAATACACACTATTATCCTCAAAAACTATACTTGTTCTCACGCCGGAGGATGGTTACAAGGAGAACCCCTATTCTTATCCTTGTAACGAGCTTACGGTGTGGTGTTGGTTTTGCAGGATCTTGATTGCTTTGGACGGGACGAAAGAAGATTAACCTTTATTTGTCGAGGCATAAACTACAAACTATCACCAGATTAGTTTGGTCTTTCTTCAGACCCTGAGAATTTGTGTGCCCTGTTCGAGCTCAAAAAAACGTGCCCTTATACCCTGAGAATTTGGGTATTGGGCTCACTAAAGGTCTAAATGTAATACCAATGGGCGAATAATCAATCTAAACCATAAGATAGTTTTGTAAATGGCCCTATGTTGGTGTTTATATGGGTATACCCTATTAATTTTTTTACATATACTTATCGGGTATTTTATTTAAATAACGTACCCTTCGAAAAATAACGTACCCTTCGAAATATCGGACCCTGGTCGGTGGTCCTCCCCGCCCACCCCAGGGCCGCCCTTGGCTAATATAACATCCTTGGCGGAGCTTGAACAAATATATAGCCGGAAGGGGGGAGAGGAGTTACGGACCCATAACTTTTTAGGCAAAATCATTTCATGGGAAGTCGGACTTAATACGTATAAAATTTTTGGATAAAATACGTGTAAATTTGCAATACTGAGAAAAAAACAGGAGGGTCGGGGCACCCCTTGGCCCTTCTAACATTCGCCCCTGATGGTTACACTATCTTCCTATACTAATAAATGAAAATCTTTTTTGGACACGTTTCATATTCTGGTGTTTTCTCAACTGAATTTCCTATTTATCTCTCATATTAAATAATAATAATATAATAATAATAATAATAATAATAATAATAATAATAATAATAATAAATAATAATTTTAAACAAAAATCAGATAAGAATAGATATATGTTTTTTAGTAAATAATTGTAAACAAAGAATTAGATAAGGATAACGTTTGTTCATTTATATAATCATAAAGTCATATCCCCAATATTATGAGTATATATATATACTTTGTAATGTTATGCGTACTGTTATAAATGATTACAACCCATCATTTATCGCACATTACATCAACATTCAGAAAGAACACCTTTTTAAATATAATAATTCTATACTCCATTCAAAGGGAATTAATTCTCGATTTTACGGTATAATTCATAAAAAAATGATTAAATATAAAAAAACATGAGGATCGATCTCCACCTTTTTGTACCGTAAACTTTCTTGAATACAAATTTGAGACGAGTGTTTATGAATGAAATAAATAAATAAGCGTGAAGGTGCATAAAACTAACTAAAATCATTGTATTTCGAATGCATCATAAAAACGAAATTCAATCCCATGTAATACATGTGGTTTTTACCTAATAATAAATAAAAAACGAATTAAAATGTTATAATAAGTAAATACTACATAAAAATTTATTTCTAAAAGATAAATCTTGACGACTGTATGTGTTAACATATGACATTATATTTTATTCAACACGTGCAATACATGAGTTTGTTTTAAATATATATTTCTTTTTTATTATATAAAACTACATTTATACAGCACATATAATACACAATATTCAAACCTAGTATAAGATATTCATATTTAACAAGTTATTATGTATACTATATCAACTATTGTTTGAACGAGGTCCATATTCATGCTACTTAACAAGTTATACCATATAACATCGGCTACTTATATATCATGCAATAGATGCATACTTATATATCATTCAATAGATAAAAATTCATCATTGGCACAATACAAATGAGATTATTGGGTTCCAAACCCAAAATTTGCTCGTATACAACAAGCGATGTTAAACATCACAATAGAAGCATATTAGCATGGATATTAGAGGTTTTAAAATAAATTTTCTTTTTAGAATGGTTTCTAATCTTAACGTACTTTTTGTAAGATTTAAACCCTTCACCTCTATAATAGAGGGGATACATTTTACCATCCCTAGGACATGTATTTAATGCCAGACACAAATTGCATTTGATGAATATGTCACATCTGATCATTTCTTAAAAAAATAATAGTTGGCCCGGAAACAACCACTTGGATTTGGAACCTTCATGCTGATGCTCACAATTTCGTTAATCTGTCAAACTAGTGAACTGTATGTTGGGAATAATTCGTAAATGCTTGGATAACTCTGAAGTCGTGTAATCACTATCAGATCAAACAATTGGAGTGGCTACCAATCTTTGATCGAATAAAATCAGAAAAATTCTAGATTTTTGTATGTCAATTTTTTGATTGTGAGATTTTGGGAATTCGTATCTGAAAAACAAAATTCGTCCAGGGTTTTTTTTTTTAAAAAATTGGGAGCGTATTTTCAGTTTTTCACAACTGCTTGCAGTTTCAATTTTGAACAAAAACACCTTTAGTCCCTTAAGTTTCCAAAAGTGCATACTTAGCCCGAAATTCAATTTCTGATGCATTTTTTATAAAGGATTTTGTCCAAAATAATTTAAGTACTTTAAAATAGTGGTTGACCACTGGTCAACAAATTCGTGATTTTGGCAATTAAAGCCATTTTGACATAAATCACACCAAAATCTTATTATAAGTCAAATTCACCTGAACACTTCCATATTATTTCTTTATATGATAAATCAAACTAAACTTTAACCTGTTAGAAACCATACATGCAACATTTCTAAGTCCCTGAAAGTCACAGCTTAGCTCTCTCGGAAATTACTTTGGTTTTTTAGCATACTTTGGGTCACCATTTCCGACTCATGAGATTGTCGATGGAGAGTCACAATTTAGCTCTATAATCGTAAATTACTTCTGTTATTAGCATAGTTTGTGTCACCATTGCGGATTCATGATATCTTTGATGGAAATAACAAATACGAAAAAAGTGTTATATTTATTAATTAACATGCATATTAAATGGAAGTAATTGTAAACTTTAGTTGAAATGTTAAGTTAGAGAACTACTTTAAAACATAGTTTGAGACCATTTCCAAATCATTAAATAACAGTTTTAAGTCGCCATTTACTCTTTAATTACATAACTACGTTAACCCACAACGAAAACTACCCACTATCAAGCCGACCCTTTTGCAGACTCTAGCTTTGCCTGTAATGGCCATGGAGGTTGATTCCATGGATGATGATGATGATGATGATGAGTGAAGGCAAAATAATACACAATTACACATGACATCGATGCAGCTACAAACCATCGAATGCGGATGGTCTAACCATATACAATAGCTTTGACATCTATACCCCTACATATCTATCACCATCCATATGTATAAATATCCAAAAAATGTTCCTTTCATACTTGTTGCATATGACTAAAGTGTGTTGTGTACAAATAACAGCCCGGTATTTTTGTGTTGCTTTATAAAAAAATAATCATTAGAACGAACAACATTCTTCACATTGTAATCCTCAAAAACAACATAAAGAACAGCTCTGCGGTCGAATATCAACAGTCATAAACCGACACTTGACATGGATGCAAAGATTATAAGCGCAAACTGTTTAACACCAAGAATGACTGCTCTCAGTTAGTTTTACTTCTGAGTCAGCTAGTATTTTCAAAATTCAAAAAAGAATAAATTAACAACATTAGCTTAAAGCTTCTAGAGAATTACAAAACTGATATTGATACACTCACAACATTGTGTTTATGTTGACCACCGCCCTAAGTACTAGTAAAACCGAACAAAGTTCTTTAATGAGAAAAAAATTAGGATAGCAACTGCTGAGCCACTAAAAATTAAATAAAAGATTGAATCAAAGCCCATCTATAATACAAAGAAATTTGTTTTTCCAACATTTTGTACCTTGAATTAGATCAGGTGAATTCACCTACTCAGTAACAGTAAGTCAGTCCAGGTACTGTTCTGCACAAAACAAAACAAAATGAGTTTAAAATATTTTGTAATATGACTTCGAACGCAGTACAAGGTTCAATACGACAGCTTTAACAACTTCTGAAATTGGTCAACCAATTCTAGCTTATAGCACAAAAATTCACATAAAAGAAAATTAAAAAAATGAAAACAAAGCAAATGAGCATGGAGATTTTAACAAAGAAATTTCTTAACTTTTTTTCATTTTATAATGAAAATTGTACCGTAAAAGCATATTAAACAAGAAGGAAAAAAGATAGTACCTCGATATGACTACACTAAGTAAGGACCTCTTGACAATTTCATATGCAACATCGACGACAGACAATAACATAGATCACATGCCACTTTCAAGCTGTTACCTTTATTGCACCCATTTCATCCATTTTTGAGCTCTTGTGCTGCAAAATTAACTACATAACTCAAAGGGCAAATAAGGAACAAAAACAATCCCACACAAAATATATAACCACACAAGTATGATCTATATTTAAAACATTAAAGTGCATACGAGTTACCTTACTTTTCTTGTGCCTGTGAATGTCATTGAGATCTTCATCTCCCTCATGCTTCCTTTTCTAAACCCATTTCAAAATAGCACAGTTAATAATGGTAACCATCCTTTCTTATTGGGACCCAAATTATATCTTTATCGCTCTTGAAGAAAATATCGACAAAATACAAAATTAGTAATACGAGGCTGGTAGCTAACCTTCTCATGATGACCGCTTTTGTCCTTTTTTTCCTTGTCCTTATCTTTACTTTTATCTTTATGTCGATGCTTGTGTTTCTTATGTTCTTTATCTTTTTCCCTGTCTTTGTCCTTATGTTTTTTGTGTTTCTTTTCCTTGTCCTTCGATTCACTTTTAGATTTTCCAGATACCGTAGGAATCCCCTTCTCTGACTAAAAAAGCCCATATTATATTACTACTTTTAACAAAAATTGTAAGTTCAAAGAGGATACATAATATGACATAAGTCAACTACATGAATGACACAAATCAACTACTCACAGATGGCAGGTCAATGGAAGCAGTTTCTCTTAACTGAAGGGCTTCCTTTAGGGTGTCGAGGTCAAACGGCTGTATACGTGTATTCGTATCCCTTGAAAAGGATGTACTCTGAATAAGCTGATCCAACTGCATTCCTTCACCTTTTCTAATTTCTGAGTCTCCAACAACATTATGAAGATAATGTGTATCTGAAATCGACAAAGGAAGTGATTTCTTGCAGAAGAAGTCAAGATGAGGTAACAGTTTATAGTGGCTTATAAGATCCACAGCACCCGTAAGCTCCCTTGGCCCTATATCGAAAAAAGTTTAAAAAGGATACATCAGAGATTCTGAAACTTGTAAAAAAAACATGGCAAGTTATGAAAGATAACGGCTTCAAAACTCACCTTTTCCAAACTTCTTGCTTTCAGGATCCATCCGTCAGTACCTTGAACAAGTATACACCGTCATCACCTAGTAAACATATTTAACCTTTTCCAATCAGAGATTCTGAAAAAGCATCCTAAACAAGCAAGTACTATTTTCTTGCCAGTATTTTGCACTGTTCAAAAAGCAACAACCGGGGGAACTTTCTGGTATGCCAAAAAGTTTCAAGAAAATATCAGAAACCTCGTACCCACTGATGTATTATCAACTCATTATAAACTTGATTCTGAAGTGTAAAGTTACTAAAATAAAAAGGACCATATAGACATCATATGTTCACAAACAAGGCTAAAACTAATGTTGTAAAACAAGGTCTAGGAGGCCAAGTACTTGCCGAGTAATCACTACAAGGTAAGTTGCCGAGGCGATTTTCTTCAACTCCGCCTAATTACTCGGAATCAATCAAACACGGTCAACCTCGGCTAGAATCGGATCTAGTTGGTCAACTCGGGCCGAGTTTGACTCAAAAAAATAAAACACAATTTCCTTGTCTATCATGTTAAAGAATGAATATCATTTTTCAAGGAAGGAATATCAAATTTTGAAATACTTTACTATTTGAAGATGTATTATTTATATTTATATTGCTATCCACATATTTTGTTATATATATATATATATATAAAGTAAACTTATGATATTTGACATATATATAATTTCCTGAAAACTAATTTCTTTACAATTTAACATATCCGGGTACTGGCAACTCCCCGGTCGACCCGGGAGTGCCTAGTGACTTTTGCAACCATGGCTAAAAGTTGAAATCAGAAAAGCGAATGCAATCAACTCATGTATAAGTTTTGGAGATAGAATTTTAACTCAGTAGAAAAAATCAATGAATCTATCTAATAACTCAAGAACAAAATATTATCAGAACATCACTGTAAATCTAAATACTCCATGAATGCATCCTTAACAACTTAATTCCAATCAATTTAAACCTAATTACACACTAATTACCAGCTTTCCAAATACCACTAAAAACCAGTTCAAATCAAAACTTCATCAAATTAACCCTAAATCCTCACTAATCTCCACCAAATCACTAATCATTTCAACTTAAAATTCCTCAATTTAGCACAAAATTGAACTTATCTTCTACAACCATTTCAACATTCACCGAATCAAACACATAAGAACAAATTCATTTCGAATTGTTGTACAATCTCGTAATGCAAATAAGTTACCTTGAAGAGATCCGTACAGCTGAAATTCAACCAATTCGTCCGAAAAGTAAGCAAAATTGTTCGAATTTAGTACCGAAATAGCAGAATTAATATCGTCGTCGTTTTCCCCCTTTTGACTGAAAAAAACCCTAATCCTGTTATGGAGACCTCGAATGTTGAAATTTGTTGCATCTATCTATCTATAAACATAAATGGACCCTTTGGGCTTTGTGTGTTATTACGGCAACTTCTGTTGTTGATTGGACGTCATTGCCCTTGACCCTTGCCGTCTTCTACTTTGAAAGTTTCATATGCTACTCGAATTTGTAGGGTCTTTTAGGTCATTTTGTATGTAGGATTGGGTGGAACATTAATGATTTTAGTAGAAAATATGGACCACTAACATATTTAAGTTTTATTTGTTCAAGTATCTTCAAATCTGAGCGTATGAAAGTAGTAAACGTTTGTGGTGACGAAATTATAAAAGTTGTTCTTTAAAAGGTTTTGGTTAACTTCAGGTAGCGTCTTTAAACTTATATTTCTCTCTTCGAGTGTTCTTGGTGGTGCGAACTGTTAAACTATCATTTCATAAATCAATTAATGATTCGGTGAAATGGTTTTTTGTTATTTGAAATTTAATTTAATAGTAAATGATGTCACACGCAAGGGTCAATTTCTTTCTCTTGACTTCTTGCTCACTTAAATTTGCCCAAATCCAAAATTCTTAGAAACCTTATTTGATACCTTTTGACTTCTTGTTTACATCAAAAATTTTTGTCTTGTTAGATTATTAATATTTATGAACATTGCAAATCCTTGTTTTGGTAATAAAAATTGCAACTCTTTTTGGACGAAATTACAATAAGTTTTGAAAAAGGTCATTTTTGTTAGACATAATTTACATTAAATTATTTTCTCTGTCAATTATGTTAGGATATTGTTTAAGAGGTCATTTTTGTTAGACTTACATGAAATTACCTTCTCTGTCAATTATATTAGGACATAAATAACTCGGATATATTACCTATTTTGATGGTATCAATAATTTAAGAATAAATTGTAATTTTAGTCCTTTTCAAATTGCACATTTAATCATTTTTTAAAAAGCTTTTACTAATATGTGGAGTACATAAATCTATTTCACTAACTTCATCCATAAAAAGCTCGTTAACTCCTAATCACATGCCGTCCACAAGATGGGTGGTTCGTTGTGGGTTTGGATGTAGAGAGTTCTATAAAGATAAAATAGTGCCGATGTTGGTTTTAAATGATATGTGTAAAACTTATGTCATTGATAGACCACACTGATGCAACTAACTCGAAAACTTTAAGGTAAATAAAACAATAAATATAATATTTTTTGTGAGATTTTAAAAGAATAAGAAAACCAACAAAAGTACTATACAATATATCGTAATAGGATTGATAAACCAACAAAAACAAGTACGGCGTTTCAAACTGTCGCCGCTATAGTGTCCTACGAGTTCCTTCTAGGTTTATTGTTTGTTTTGTTGTTAATAATGAATTGTTTAAAAAAAAAACTAATTGTTTAATAATGTAGTGGAATTGACCAAATTACCCATTATATGGGTGATATGTGACCAAGAATTAACGAGCTTTTTGGATGAAATTTGTGAAAAGAATTAAAATGGCAAGGAGTTGAAACCACAGTGTGTTTTTGCAATCTTTTTTAAATTGATCAAATATGCAGTTTGGATCAAACCTTAAGAATTAAAATTGCAGTTTACTCAAAATTAATAAATATGCCAAATATTAGCTTCATATATGTATGTTTATATTATATATCTTTCATTATCTAATACAATTATAAGCAACAGAACAAAAGGTAGACAACAAGACTACGACAACGCCAAGCTTCTAGCCAAAAAATTCTATAACCAAGACCATACTCGTATAATCGAACTATAGAGCAAGTGTGTCACCTCTAGATAAAACGTAAATAAAGACAAGGCATTTGTATCAACATACTCGAAGCCAACAATTGAATATGAAACTAACTCAAAAATATGTATGTGATTTGTAAAAAGCCAAAGTTTTATTATATAATATATATAAAACAATTCTCGAGGCAAAATCTTTAAGGGAAATTCTTCCCCAGTATGAAATTTTCAAATTAAAATTAGTCATAATGACAATCTATATAAACAAGGCATTGGTAAATTACAAATATAAGTGAGATTTGTAAGAAAAGATTCTTAGTATATTAAGTATTTGTATCTCTCCTTTGTGCTAAGAGAGAAAACCCTAGTTAATGTCTGTAAACCTTTAGTCACAAAGTCATTGAAATGATATTCAAACTTGGTTTTAGACATATCACATAGATTTATTTTTAAGAGGTAAAAGGTGGACAGAATGACTATGGTCGATGTATGGCTTGATTGTCTGACTATTCATAAGTTTTTGTTGTCTTTCTTCTATTGACTATTTTAACAACTAATTTCCACGCATTTTGACTTCTTGGAAATCAACATTTGCAAAATACTTTCATACTTTTGAGTTAATCCATTGATCCATAATCAAATCACAAGATTATGAATGAGTCAAGAGAAAATATATAGCTCTAAATCAAAGCCTAAATCTAGTTAGTTTAAGCATAATATAACACCGCATATTTTATATGTTCTATTATGATATTATATGTACAATGTCGTAATGGGTAGATGGTGATTTTAGACTAATTCAATAATAATAGTCGATTAATTATGCTAGTAAGTTTAATTATCTAGGATGAATAAAGCTAATCAAGAGAAAAGTAACCTAGATAATAGTTAAGTATTTAAGTGACATGTTCTAAAAACATGAAGGGCTGAATGTGGCACTTTGGAAAGTGAGATTTTAAGAAAGAAAAATGCAAAAATGTTTGGATATGTGTGTGTGTGTCTGTGTGTGGTTTAGAGAGAGAGGAGGAGGGAGGAACAAATTTAACCTAAAACTAAAATCTGCAATTCTAACAAATTGAAGTATGAAATTAATGTCAATCTTATGCATGAGCCCTAATGAGTGATCACTTATGCTTATCTAACAAGAGGAAAGTCAAAATTCTTAATTTGGTGAAGATTGAATGTGATGAGTATGTGTGGAAATGGTTAATTCTTACTTGTTATGATGGTATGATGTAAATTAATGAAAAAGTATGGTTAGGAAACGTATATGAATGTTCAATTTTGTGCAATTGTTATGTTTAAGTGTTTTAATGGAAAACCTTCATGGTTACGAAGGTGGGTTTTGTCATACATATGAAGACTAGGGCCATTTTAGATATGAAAGTGGTGCTAAATGCAACTCATGAAGATATGATGATAGAATGAGGTTGAAATTATTAATCTTGTAAATTATAGACTATATGTGGCTAAATCGATAGTAAATAGGAAACTCGAGAGCCAAGTTAAATCGTATGCATACCAAGTGTTCGATGAAATGCTTTAGTTAAGAATTTTGCAAATTTACATTTGACTCTACATGATGATCATTGTTTGTATGTGTAAATGATATGTGTGTTAAGTTTTATGGTATCTTACCAAATAATATATGAGATAAAAGCATGAGATTGAAAGAATATTGAATGTGAAATTGTAGGCGTGAAGGAACAAGTCAATCCGGTTCGCAAGTAACGTAAAGCAAAGCAAAGGTAAGTTCATACGAACTTCGTTTTATATTATTACTAGTTCGTTAGTTATAGTTAAAGGTATGGTAATGCAAATGATGAACATAGAAAGAATTTGTTAGATAATGGTATTGTAAAGTATGTGCATTATCCCAATGCAAACGGGTCAAAATGAATGGTTAGTAAGTGATAAAATTATAAACATAATGACTCATTGTAACGTGTCAATAAGGATGAAATGTTCATTATATGGACCCGTATGACCGGGTCGGATGAATTGTGTATTTGGTGTTATAAGAATGAAAACTATGATTTCGTTGTATGGGAAATTGTTACAAGTAAGGAATGTAAGTAGGAAGGATTTTACAACACCATAACCTTGTTATGGGTCAATTAAGGGAGTAAAGGAAGGATGAAATTTTTATGTTAACGAGTCATATCATTTGTGTTGTGTATGGTAGGAAAATCGCAATCTTGATAATGGCGTGCTTGGAACGAACACACCGCCCGCCCTTTACGCGCTTCCCTCTCAAGTTTTGATGTTAATGGGTTAAACAAATACTTTTGGGATGTAAATGCTGTTTTAAAATACTTATGTCTTCGTGTGTAAACTTAAAGTTTGAATTTGATACGGTAGTTTAGGCTAATGCCCTTTTAAGTGTTTAAATGTCGTGTTTGGTTCGTATAAATAGAAGGGGCATTTTGGTCAAAGTTTATATTTTACGTTATGAAAGCTTAAGTTATATGACGTTTTGACCTTTCGACGAAATGGGCGTTTCACATAAACTCAATACCACTTTGTAATCTTCAAGTATTGGTGATCTATTCGAAGTTGAACATAAGAGAGAAGAATATGTTATCAAGGAGAGACTATAAGGGTTATCGTTCGTTAGTGAGATGCTTGTAATGATGATCTTACAAAGTTTAGTGAGAAATTTGATAGTAAAGATAACTCTTGATTGAGAATCATGAAATGTGTCTATGGTGTTAACTCTTCATCATAGTATGAGTGGTGATATTTTTCTATTTCCTACCTTTTATATGAGTAGCTTATTCTTATGGTTGTTTCTAAGAAGAAATTCTTCTAATCATTAAGAACCAAAAATAATATATTCAATCTCCCCTTTCCCTTTTACAGGTTCTAACACATTCTTCATTCTTGTTTGGAAGAATGTGCCAAACATATTAGATTAATGTTGTTGTGATCTTCTATTTTGCTTTTATCAATATAAGTTAACTTCATAAATAAACTTTGTAATTGCTATTTTTTGGTTTATTTATCGACTTTTTTTTAAATTGTAATACATGAAAACAAATTGTACCACAAATACATAATATATGTTATATGTAATACATCTTGTTTGTTTACAAAGATCTTTTATATAAATATATCATTTTTATAATTTTTTTGTGATTACTTATTTATCAAAAACTTATAACGTATTTTCAGAAAAATATTTATAAATATATTTGAAATAAAAATAAAAATGAAAAAAGATGGTGGATGTGATGTATTGATTGTTTAGGTGATCTTAAAAATGTGAGGGGGTGTAATTGTCTAAATTACCCTTTGTACTTTTTTGGTTTATTTCTATTATTTTAAATCGCCAGAAAAGTGTATTTTATTACTTTAAATCACATGAACAAGATTAATTAAATTAATCATAGAGATTAGTTTCTATCGTTCTTTCAACTCAAGTTAGTTTTCAGTTTATTATCTCTCTCTCTCTCTATATATATATATATGGTCATTCTTGATTTATAGGTCATTTCAAGCATTGATTAAGGTGTGTTAACAAGTGGCAGTGGTAGAACATGCCCTAATGTAGTTTAGGTATGTTAACACATACATGCATTGATTGTTTATGGTCGTTCATGATAATCTATCATATCGATCTATTCTTTTTTTCCTCCTTTTACAGGAAGCATGGAAGTTTTAGGATTGTAATAGTAAAAGTGGCAACTACGGACCTCTTTATGAGTAGCAAGTGTACATGTCAAACCCGGCCAACGACGGAAACATGGGATGTAACATTCACGGTTTCCACAACCTTTCATTACATTGGATGATCACTAATGAAATTTACTTTAAATCCCAAAAGACATTCGATACATGTTTCATAAATATTTTACAAATGTTCACATCGGTCATATTGTTTCAGAAGACAGGTTTTAACAAAAGACAATGTTTTCAAAAACATAAAGTTTTAAAGATATAGGGTATGTTTGGCAAAAGTAGTTGGTGGCTGGAAGCTGCTAGTTGGTAGCTATAACTTTTTTAAATATATTTAGGTGTTTGGTAGAGTAGTAGAAGCTTTTAATAAAATGTATGAAGTACTAAAATGGACATAACTAAAAAAACCAGAATACTAAACGTAATCACATAAATACACACTCACAAAGAATCAAAGAATTTTTTTTAAAGATAACTAATCTAGCGACATAATAATCAAAGAATTTATTTTAAAGATAACTAAAAATTTGATTGTTTGTTATCTTTTAAAAAAAATTAAAAAGTTGATACATTAAAAAGTTCATTATCTTTAGAGGTTAAAATAGTCAATTTTCGCTAAAAGCTTATAGCTCCTTCTAAACGCTACTAGTAGGAGCGCTAAACCAAAGGTTTCAAGCTCCTAATGTAAGAGCTTCAAGCTCCTTCAACCAAACAAGGCTTTTTATGGGGTATGGGTTTTTTCTTAAAAGCTTAAAGCTAAAAGATCCTAAAAGCTCCATGCCAAACATACCCATAACTTACATGATACAGATAATATTGAAAACTTTCCAAATTCCCTAGCGTCCAAGTGACTCCATCAATGCTCTTGATGCTTAGTTTCCTGAGGAAAACATGTCTAAAATGTCAAGAATAATGTTAGTGAGTTCAAAGGTTTGGATGACTCAATAAATGTTTACTTTGCAAAATAAGACTTTTAAAATATATTATATCGTTAGTTAAAACAACACTAAGTATGTTCGCGTTACTATGAGTTACCATAACCAACACTTGACACATTTGCATGTCCGTTCAACCCCTAACAATGTTCTATCACTAAACACCAAAATACTATGCACAATATCATCTACTCGATTCCCAATCAAAATTAGAGCGATTAACCACAAGTGCGGTTGTTAGCTCTACTAATACTACCCCCATATACCAAAGCTATTAGTCATGGTACTAAGGGGACTTAGTTTGTGATAAAGTTTGCTTCTCATGCAACTACCAATTAATGTTATCGCTTATTCCCAATTAATAAGCTTTCTTATGTTTACAATCGTTTCCAAATAAATTTATATGATATGTTTTTCCCCTATGTGTAAAAAGTGAAAAAGGGTCGTGAGACTCACCTGATAAGCTAAATGTACACTCCAACTAACAGCTAATGACAAGCAAAGTTCGTGTTCGTGTGTGACGACCTAACTGTGGCCTAAGCTATAACAAGACACCTTTAAGGTCCGTACAATGTTTATGATATACATGTTCTTCATCATGTAATTAATCCACCAAACACGACTCAGCGTGTTAACATGCTTCATGTTTCAAATGTTAGACTCAAAATGTTTGACTTGACTTGGTGATGTGTTTTCCGGCTTCCCATATATATATATATATATATATATATATATATATATATAACACATAATTCATGTTTGATCCACACGTCTACGCATCCGTGTTTCATATGCAAACCTGGGTTCTCATATCACCCGTATTATTTAACACATGTTGTGTCTCGTCTTGTCTAATATATATATTTTATATATTTATATTTAGTCAAAATACTTCCCAAGTATATCACTTATTGTATAAAAATAATACATGTTATTTCTATACATGTTAATAACAAATAACCACTATATTAGTCTTATGTGTCTATTTCTGTTTTATAATACAACACATACACTTGTTACACCCTTAACTAGCACTTAGTTTCAACAACATCACTTGTATCTTTTTATCAACCATCATATGTTTCAAAATATATAGTCCCATCCAAAGACATGTATACACGCACGCGGGGACACACAGACATATATATATATTGAGTATTTCATAATACCTATATCTTATGACTATGTTTTTACCATAAAAATGCGTATTCTGCGTATTCCACATAATAAACACTAGTCATCTTCCAATATTATCAAGACTTTCAAAATATATGGTTGAGTAAAGAACACTTCAAAATAGATGGTCGAGTAAAAAACACGGATGGTCCATGTGGTTTACCAAAATTTGGCATTTGGTCCCTAACTATCGAAAAATGCATGATGCACTTTGTAACGCATTTAGTCTCTATCCAACAAATCTAAAGATTTTAGCATGCCCAATTTAAGGACTAAAGGCATTACAAAGTGCAAACCACAGAGACCATCCATGTACTTTTGGGAAAAAAAATTGGGGACTAAACACGTTACAAAATGCAAACCACATGGCCATATATGTACTTTCGGAAAGCTAGGGACCAAATCCAAAATGTTAGAAACCACAGGCATCTGTATATTTTACTCTAGATATTTTTTCCAAAATTTATACCTAGGGCTTTTTTTATAGATCGTTTTCCACCAAAACATCTAAGTTATCATTTTAACACGTGTTTTCCCAAAACATCAACAATATCTCATTTTTGCCTTCAAAACCCGATCTACCAAAATAACCATATTTTTCGACTTATATATACATATTCCCAAGTATACTTATATAGTTCATGCATTTTCAATATATTCATTGTTACACATGTGACATAACTACGGAGTTTAGGCACACATTTAGCTTGATATAAATTTCTTTAATAATTTTCCCAAAAAAACGCACGTATCACTAGCATATAACTTCGCAAAACTCATGAAACAACTTAAGATATATATCTAGGTGTGTTTAGTAGAAACCAATTTTCCAGAGTTGTTAGTTTCCATTTTTAACAACTTTACAAAACGTGGGTGAATCTACAAATTTTAGCACTAGATTATGAAAGATTTAAAGTAAGGAAATAGGGTTTTCACCAAAACAAGCAAGGATTTGAAGGTGGAGGGATGAAACGAGCTTGAAAATGCTTTGATCTAACTTGAGAACACCTTAGAACCCTTGTATTCTTCACTTATTCTTACTTGAACTCTTCGTAAAACATGTGTGGTTTTTGTATGTGTGTTTGCATGGGCCGAAACTAGAGAGATAAAATGGAGGGTTTGGAGAGTGAAAGTTGTTGTGTAAGTGAACTTGGAAGACATGAGTGGCCTTTAATCAAACATTCAAAATATCTCTTATTTGAAGCATATGTGTTTAAACATTAAAAAAAGAGTATGGTGGTGATGTTGGGGTGGTTGACGACGATTGCAGGGGGGGGGGGGGGGGGGTATGTGTTGGGTGATAATTGTGTTGACTTGTGTAGCTAGTAATCATGAACAATAATTTGGTGGTTTGAATTTGATTTGATGTGATGCTAATTTTAATCTAATTACTTGTTAATCTAACTAGTTTTAATTAGATTAACTAACTTCATAACATGTAAATTCCTCATGTAACTAATAAAAATAAGACATAGTTTGATGTATATTAAGCGTTTAGTATCATATAGTGATATTTAGTTATTAAAATATACATTAAAAATCACAATTAGCACCCCATACACATTTATGCATATATTTACCATATAACATGTATAATAACATATTGGCATGTTTCCCAAGCATAAGAATTAGTTTCACCAACGTTCGTGTGTGTCAAACAACCCAATGTGCAACCAGATTACTGTTGCATGATGTGTGACAAATTGGACTTTGTTATGCCCATGATAACCTAACTACTCAAAATTAAGTCTGTCACGAATGCTTTTATTCCGATTGAGGTTTTGATTGTAAATCTTTCGTTCGGTTGAGGTCCAAAAGAATATTGTTAGTGAGGTTTAGATTGAAAATCTTTCTTTTGATAGAGAATTTTAATAATATCATTCGTGCTGATTGATATCCACAGAATATTGTTCCTCCGATTGAGGTTCAGATTGTAGAACACAAACTTGTGGAAAGATGGACCAACAAATGAAGATAAAGAGAAGGAACAAAACTTATAATTTGGGATGTGGGGCTAAAAGGGCATACCAAGGGCATTTTTTGTAATTTCAAGTTTTGAAGATTTCAATTCTTTTGATGTCCGCAAAATGTAATATATAAATTATATCAAACAATGCATAAAATCAACCCCTTTTTCGGTACTAACGTTGGAAAAAACATATTTCTTTGTCTACTTTTAAATTACAGGATCAAAAGAGCATAAACGAATAAAAGTAGCAAATTAACAGCTGAAACCAACACAAATACAAAGAAGTGGATTGACATGACCTGCGAACCCCCATCCACATCCAAAACGACAAAAGTAACAAGAACACAAGCTTGACCACGGGGCCGTGCCCACCAGGCATGGGGCCGTGCCCAGTCAAGATTCTCTGCAGATAAAGACAATAACAACAGACAAACCAACACGGGGCCGTACTCACCCAACACGGGTCGTGGTCAACTAATAGATTCCAAGAATCTGTGATAGTACAGCAAGTAGACTGATCACGGGGCCGTGCTATGACACCATGGGGCGTGTTAGTACAAGACCTGACATCTGTAGTTAATGAAGGGCGAGAAAAAGATGACCACAGGGCTGTTCCAGGTGGGCACGGGGCCATGTGCGTCCTCTATTTCCAGCTATAAATAGAGGTGCTTGGTTCAATAGAAAGTCATCCCTTGGCAAACCACTTCTCTCACACTTGCCATCAGTCCATCACCACTATAACACCAACACCCACAACCACCATTCATATTTCATCTTTTAGAGTGTATAGTAGTCTCGGAATCCGAGATTGATTGCAAGAGTTCTTGTAAACAAATGCCATGCTTGGCTAAATCTCTTACATCACTTGGTGAAGACAAATCTTTTATGTATTACTTTTGATTTCCAATATTTGGCAACCTTTTAATTGGGTATGTATTAATGAATTTAATAACTATTTTTTTATATTGAAAGTGAACTTTGGTTAAAAATTTCTCCATGTTTCGTTGATTCACTCATTCGTGTCTTTACAGTATATATAAACCGCGTTAACTACCTGGAAGGGGGTTAGAAGGGTGTTTGGGTAAAGTTCTTGCCTCGTTTAGTGTAGAGATCCTGCGAGGACTTGGTTCAAGCTTATTAAGACTTCCCTTGAGGCAGATAGCATCAAATCGAGGAAGTAAGAACGACTTAAACCCTTTATAAATAAACTACTATTAAAACTTTATCCAGCCTTGCGGGACTATATCCCTGCTGACTCAGACCAATATGGCTGAGGGTAACGTCGCCTTCACAAGAGGGGCCTACCACTTTTCGCATTAATAACTTATTAATTATCTTCCAATATTCCGGCCTTGTGTGACTGTATCCCTGCTTACTCAGACCAATATGAACGAGGGTCACATCACCTTCACAATAGGGGCCTACCACTATAACTAAGATAATCTCTTAAAAAGCCCAAAGTGCGGAAATAATCAAAGTATACGTAAAAGAGAACTCGAAACCAAGGGATTCTTTCTTGTCTAATTGTTTTTATTTATTTCTTTGTGTTCTTACATTTAGTTTTTATCTTTTAAAACTCTCAAAACTCTTTTCAAAATTAGGTTAGATTAGACGTTAACGGTTAACCGGTATTAAAAGCTCTTGTGTCCTTGGACGACCTCGGTATCTTACCATAACTGTACTATGTATATGATGGGTGCACTTGCCGTAACATGTGTAGAGTGAAGTATTGTATCGTGTTTTATAATTTTAAAGCTTGATCCACGAGTAAAAAGTGCTTAAAATATAACACAAATTATAACCTCGCTCAACCACTTCAAGTTTTTGGCGCCGTTGCCGGGACACCGGGATTTTAAGGAAGCTTAAAATTAACGGCCTAATATGTTTTTTACCTTTTTTTTAATTTTTAGGATTTTTCTTTGTTTTTGTAATTTTTTCATTTTCTGAAGACTGTAGCACGGGACATGCTAGTTAAACACAGGGTCGTGCCCTTAACTGTAGCTGGCAAATCTATTTTATGTTAGACCGTAGCTGTGACACGGGGCTGTGTCTCCCTACCAGCAACTATAAAACAGGACCGTCCGATCCCAACGGTTAACAACATCTGACGAAAACATGGATGATATTGATTAATTTTACTTCCACAACTCTTACGGTGAATGGTGTCAATTCTGTGGTGAGTTTCATCAAGATTTAGAATGCTACTTTCTAAATTTCAACCCCCACTACCTAATAGACCCATCGTGTTTCTGTGAAAACCACCTTAAGAGGTGCGTAAGTAAAAACAAAAACTATTATCCCTCTGAACGCCATCAAAACTCTTTTTAAAAAGACATAACCTCAGATGACATATGCCAAATAGAAAAGAGAATTCTCCAAAAATTAAAATAAATAAAGTTTATGATAAATATGAGGTGTTCATCACAAAACACTAACAATGGAGAAGACTTGATGGGGGCCATTCAGAAATAAACGACACCAAGGCCACTATGTGTACCTCAACAACTTGTGAGGTCGAATGCGATAGTCATCCCTGTTACGATTGTGCCATGACGGACTCACCACATGTTACAACCGGTGTATACATAGACCAGAGCGATTCGACTTATACCTTCTTGTTGGTGCATATTTGTGACAATAGCGTTTAGATTTGGCCTTTGGATAATTTATAATTGGTAGAACGATAAACGGTTAGCGGGTTTAGCTTTGTATTAGTGAAATATGAGTGATCGGGCCAAACCAAACCCACACATATGGGGAAGGGTACGAAATGGGCCGACCCTATCCCATGTTACAACCTTGTGTTAGATAAACAAGGCTTTGCTTTAGGGTTTAAGGTTAATCACCATAATCACTTCAGAGAGAGTTTAGAGAAAATTCGTAAAAGAGATTGGCTTGGACGAATTCGTGGTGGTCCTGATTGATTGTAATCATTTGTGATAGATAATCAATAAAGATCGGGTTTGTTGGTGATTTTCGTTTCTACACATTTCCTGTGATTAATCTGATATAGAGGATTCCGTACTCTAGGTTGGATAGACAATTCTGTGCAAGATCCGTGGATTAGAGGACCTACACTTCTTTAACGGTGCCCGGAAATAAAGGTTGGTTCCGCCCACCGTTTAGTTTAGGATTCTTCCTTTCCGACAACCTCTTGCGTTTTCATATAAGTCACAAGTACCTTAGGTATGTCCGGCACTTTGGTGTTGTCCCCACCAGTAAAGAACCACCCGATAAAATAAAACGCCTTAAAAAGACAAAACTTCATAAATCTCAAAAAAAACACGGGCCGTGCCTAGCCAACAGGTACCCGTGCCCATTTGTTAAGGCACCACGGGGCCGTCCCTAGCCAACACGCCCGGTGGTCACTAACTGCCAAAAGTTGTTCTCATCCGTTGCAGACCACGGGGCCGTGCCGCCCAGGCACGGGGCCCTGGCCACTGTACTGTCACTTTCTATAAAGTCAGCATGGGGCAGCATGTCTTGGACTCATTCCAAAGACAAAAATCTAGTCTGAATCTACACATATACCCAGAAAGGTATATTCTTAGAAAGGTCTCTTCAAACCTTCTTGTCTTTGCCACTTTTATCACTTTCCTTCTTCTCCAAACATTCAACCTTCCATGGAAGCTTGAAGCTTCAAAACTTCAAGCTTCATCAACATAAATAAGTGATTTTAAACCCAAACTCTATTAGAATACATATTTTTCAACAATGTTTCAAGTTATTTACGTGCCAAACTTTCAAAAACCAAGAAATAATAACTTAAAACAAAGAGTTTTGGGTTCGAAATCACAATAGAAGTGGAAGCACGGGGCCATGCCTAATGGGCACGAGGCCTGGTGATGTTCTGCGTAAATGATAACTTCCTTGTTTTCTTAGAATGTCAAGCAGAAACAGTGGAACCCGTCAACTACGACTGGGAACAACAAGAGGGTAAGGAGGCCCTCCATTGAGGCTACTCTTGTCCGTTATGTAAACGCACTAAGAGAGGCCATGGAGGAGATGACATCGATGGAAGAGATCCTAATAGACCGGGTCAACTACTTAACAATGGGACTTGAGACTAGCTTCCAAGAAATCAACCTTTTGCACCAAAGGTTGAATATTCTTGCTATGCCTCCCATGGAACAAATCTTCCCACAAGAAGATTGGAATCTAGCACAAGAAGTCATCATCCCCACCGGGTGGGATGAACTTCCACCGGAACCACCTCTAGACGCACTTTATGAGATTAAGGTGACCATCAACCCTCTCCTAGAAGAATTTGTGGATGATTAGCCTCCCTTCTTTCTCCCTAGGGAAATAGAAGAGATGCTCAATGACATTTCAGAGGGTACATCCAACCCGGAAAAGCTCAATAGCCCTCTAACATCCGGAAACCACCTCTGGGTTTTTGTTGCATTCTCGACTATTCTAGGGAGAGTTTTTACTTGTTTTTATTTCTTGTCATTAGGAGGCTAATCTATCTTAAGACTTTTAAATTATGTACTTTTTCGTTTTTCTTTTAGGTTCTAATGAATGGATGTTATAAATAAAAAGGTGGTGTTTGTAACACTTTAAATGTTGGAATGTTGTGAAAAGATAATTGAGAAAAAGGGACCCCATGTACGTAAACCAGAGCCTCTCTCTTCAAAAACTGCAGAACAGAGTCTGCAATATAGGGCCGTGCTCACCAGGCACGCCCCCGTGTCCAACTGTCTGATTCCAAAAATTTTTCTGCAGAGAAGGTGGCACGGGCCGTGCCCACCAGGTACGTCCCCATGTCCACCATACTGTAAGTCTTCTGATAAATTCGTTACTGGCACTTTGACCATGGGGTTGTGCCCACTAAGCACGCCCCCGTGCCCAGTGCCTAGTAACTTTAAAATTTATCGTTTAAACCCACGTTTTGTACATTTAATCTAAACGAATCCTATTTGGGACATATAGAGGACAATGTGTAATTTAAGTGTGGGGGATGTTAAAATCTTGAATCTTTTATCCTAAAAACAAGCTTTACACAAAACTCGCATTGGAAAACCGCTAATCATCCCAAATATTTTTTAAAACATTTTTCATTTTTTTTACTTATCTTGGTTTAGATTGGGAAAAATAAGTTCTAAAAATTATGTTTTTACTAATGTACACCTAAGAGGGTCGTGATAAAAAGAACCAAATTAAGAAAATTATAAAAACGGACATAACAAATCTTTGTAAAATTTATTATATATACGCTTTTACACTATACCTTTTCCCACAAAAAGTGAGTTTTGAGCATTTACCGAGCATAAAAATACATATCTATACTAATTGCTCAATTTTTTGTTTCTTGTGTGAATAGCCCGTTTGGTTCTTACAATTCTAGAACTTGCCAAAACAATATGTCGCAATCCTTACCGACACTAATCCAAGTAAGTAAATGATGTAGGCACTAAGACTATAACCCATTTTTTATTTTAAACCTTTATTTTACTTCATATCCCCCTAGTTAAACCTCTTTGCCTTAACCCATTTATTTTAGTAAAAAGTTCCGTTATAAATAACAAGTTTGGCTTAGTTTCAACTTTAGCTAAAAAAATTGATTAAACTTTTTTTCTAAGCCACACAAATTGTTCGAAAAAACCGACATATTTTTACGCTTTTCACCATTTACCAAAAAAAATACCTACTCCTAACCAAAACCTACCTACCCTCTAAAAGCTCTCTTGATATTTACAAAGATTTAAGTAAAAAGGAGTAGGTTTGATTGTTTGTGCAGCCTATGGTAAGCGTAAGCTCCACACCGGGTCCGAGCGCTTTCACTTAAACATCTTCGGCCGAGTGTTGAGTGACCACTTGTGAAGTGTGTAAATTTATACATAACTAAATAGAATTTTAATCCCCCCATTTATGGCCTAGTGGTAGGAGACTTCGGTTTTCCAATGGAGACTCAAGTTCAATTCCCGCTTGCATCATATTGGGGTGGATATAACCCTGGTTTTATACTCAGTGGATGGGTAATGATGGTGACAAACCCACCGAGGGGGTTCGATCCTGAGCCGCCCCCGATTTTCATCCGACTGTACTTCAATGAGGCAATTGTGTGGAGGCAGTACGGTTTCTGGGGGAATGCCGTAACCAAGTTTGACAAACCCAGCGCGGTCCCGGTTAAGACAACGTAGTCTGGGCAGATCTTGGCTAGGGTCGCCGTTTAGGCGGTGTGACATTGAGTCACTAAAAAAAGTCATCGTTCAAAAAAAAAAACTAAATAGAATTTTAGAAAGGCATGTTATGCCCAAAATAGATAATTTTTTCTTAAAAAATGTTTTAAATAATTCATGACGAATAAGATTGTAAATAAAATAAAAACAAAATAAATTTAGAACTTGGATTCCCGACACTTCATAGATAAACCCAAAACTTCTCTTCTACCAATTCCATTTGGGTGTGTAAGCCACATTATTTAGTTTTGCTTGAGGACAAGCAAATATTCAAGTGTGGGAGTATTTGATGTGCGCAAAATGTAACATATAAATTACATCAAACAAGGCATAAAATCAACCATTTTTTCGGTTCTAATGTTGGAAGAAGCATGTTTCTTTATTTACTTTTAAATAACATGATCAAAAGAGCTTAAATGAATAAAAGGAGCAAATTAACAGTCGAAACCAACACAAATACATAGAAGAAGGATTGACACGACCTGCTGAACCCCCATCCACATCTAAAACAAGAAAAATAACAAGAACAGAAGCTTAACCACAAGGTCGTGCCCAGTCAGATTCTCTGCAGATAAAGACAACAGCAACAGACAAACCAACACGGGGCCATACTCACCCAACACGGGCCGTGGTTAACTATAAGATTCGCAGAATTTGTGATAGTACAACAAGTACACTGACCACGGGGCCGTGCTACGACACCACGAGGCATGTTAGTACAAGACCCAACATCTGCAGTTAATGAATAGATAAAAAAAGATGACCACGGGGCCGTGCCAGGTGGGCAAGGGGCCGTGGTCGCCCTCTATTTCCAGCTATAAATAGAGGTGTTTGGTTCAAGCGAAAGTCATTGTCACACCCCGACCCACAGCGAAAAAAGGTGATCGGGGCATGATTGGGTTTTCATCAAAGCTCATGACATTTATTATAATGTTTCATATTTATTATTACAATTTAAAGGAGATCATACAATCAAATCATACTAGTACAACATGTTCTATACATCTTTCTAGACTTCATTATTTTTCTTCTAAGGCACTTTTCCTATGTGTTCGTTGCTTCATCCTGTCCACCTGTATCATGTGTAAAAGTGGTTTTTGGGTCAACAAAAAGTTGGCGAGTGAATCCTATGAAAACATTTAAACGTGTTTATTGTATTGATTATAAAATAAAGTGCATAACCACATATGAGTAAATGTAGATGTAAATTTATTCACAAAACACATAATATTAAATATTACACACATACAACAATTGATTGTTTTGAGGCACGCGTTGTTCAACTCGTCCCCCACGAGGAACTGATGGGCCTAATGAATGAGTTTTGAGGCACGCGTTGTTCAACGAACTGATGGGCCTAATGAATGAGTTTTGAGGCACGCGTTGTTCAACTCGTCTCCCACGAGGAACTGATGGGCCTAATAAATAATTTGCATACAACTTGACAATATGTAATACATCACAACAATCAATATTTACATTCTAAGTTTAGATCATATAATGGTATAGCACGAGTTTGAATAAGCGAATTAATTTAAGCGACACATGATACACCCCAAAACATGAATAAAAAGGGGAATTTGTAAGAATTCACTCACAGTGGTTGCGTTTCCTTGGATTGATGATGAATGCGCACGAATTTGGATTTAACCACGAGAGAAACTAACCTAAATAATAACATAATTGTTCGGTAAATAAGTGGATTTTATTAACAACTTTAATAAGATTTTTAGATTTATTTTTGTGAGTTTAAGGTCATTTTCTAACTTTAAAAATATTATTTTTAAGTATTTTTAATTGATTTTTAAATAAAATAAATAAATAAAAGAAAATAAAATTTTTTGACTTTTTGACCAGTTGACTTTGACTGTTTGACCGGTTCGGACTTTGTGTTTGTTTGCGCTGAGTGAGGTTCGAACCCGAGACCTCTCGTACGCGTGCACGCAGCTCTACCAACTGAGTTACGTGTCTAACCCGAAATATTTCTGTTTTTAATTATACTTATATACTATTTAGATTTATCCAGAAATCATTTATTTAAAAAGGTTTTTAAACTCGTCGAACCGGTGCGCATGATGAGTTTCGACCCGTGACCTGTGGTTTAACTTTGCACACAGTCCACCGCTGGACTGTGTGTCTAACCTGGTTAAAATACTTGTTTTTATTAATCTTATATACTAACTGAAAGGTTCCGTATTTGGGTTTTATAAAAAGGTTTGAATATTGTGACGAATCGGAACAAGGACAGACTCGAACTCGGTATCTCTATGTTTCAAATGCACACAGTCCACTGCTGGACTGTGTGTCTAACCCGAGATATAACCCGATTTATATAAAATATATACACAACCTAAACTTCATCTTCTTCGTTAAAACAACCCAGAACTCCCAATCCCGACTGTTAGCCCACATAATTTCGATTCCCAGTTTTAAACAAATGCATATAAACAGTATTGAAGAAAATTAAATGTTTGTACCGATTGGGCGAGGTGTTAGACCTTTCGGTTTAACTCCAACAGAAGATTCCGGTGGCTGAGGTTAACTCCGGCGATGTTTATCTTGTGACAGAGGCTCTACAGGAAGTTTGAGGTGAGGGTGGTGCTTTCTGTCTGAGCTCTAGAAGTCTTATTTTAGAGTAAGCAGAAGGGATGAAATGGATTCGGTTTTCCGGCGACTTGCAGAGAATTCCGGCGATGTATTTCTTGCGACAGAGATTCTACAGGGAGTTTAAGGTGAGTGTGGGTGATTTCGGTATGAGCTCTAAATGTCCTGTTTATAAAGTAAGGCAACAGTGGGATAGTTTCTTCGGTTTTCCGACGATAACTCTCCGTCAACTCGCAGAGAATTCCGGCGATTTCCGGTGAACTCCGGTGAAACAGAGACTTGTTTTCACAATGTGGTGAGGGTTGGGCTATGAATTGAACGAGATTTGGTCTTGATAGCTAACATGTTCGACAGTTCGGTCAAGAGATTTAATTTAATTTTCGGTTATGATTTTGACGATTTGAATGAGTGGCTTTAAGGTTTTCGGTTATAACTGACGTTAATCGTCAATTACACTTGCTTGAAACGGTCGCAAATTCGCGTATTTTCCGGCGACTGCGGATTTGGGCGCGCTGGTTACCTATCTTTGAGATTCGAGTTTTATATTAAGTATTAATTGTTTCAGTATTATTCCAAACTAAGCGGGTGGTGGAGTGGTGTGTTGGCTGTTTAGTTAGCCGGCTGACCCGGGTTCGAAACCCGGCAGCCTCAATTGTTTTTTTTATTCTTTTATTTTTGTTATTTATTAATTTTGGTTTAAACTTCTATCAATGTTTATTAATTATGTATCGTTTAAAATTAAAATAAACCATATATACGCGACGAAAATTTTGACTGACTATTCGGTAAATAAATGAAGCGGGTTTGGATAACCCGGTTTTTTACGGATGTTACAGTATCCCCTACTTTTAGAAATTTCGTCCCGAAATTTTAGTAGTGGTATGTTTGACTCGAAAGGAGGGTGGTTTTGACAATTACATAATTAGAAGAGGGTGAGAGTTTAAATCTTATTTGAGGCGGTAACGTTCCTAGTAAGGGTTGAATACCCGGCTACAGGAATCGCTTTTTGCTGCCTAAAGTGTATGAATATGGAACATGGATAAACAGAGTTGATTGACTAAGTATGATTTTATGCATATGAGTTTTGATACGTTTGGAAAGATAAAGTTATACCCTAAAACAAAACTTCTATCACTAAAACCTACATGGAACTTCTCATAACCGCCTGACAATGCCTCTGATCCTTTGGCAAGAATACTTATATATAGGAAGTACCAGCGGCGTATCCACCATATTCTTGTCAAATTTTCATTGGTTTTATCAGTAAGTTATGATTAGTTCTATGATGTGACTCTAGAACATAAACAAACACAACAACCAAAGCTTGAGTCTTAATTCTGATAGTATACATGTTTGAATGATGACAGTACCTCTCTCGTTTGTTATGATGGAGAGGTTAGTCTATGTAGAAGTGAGACACAGCCCAACTTCTTTAAATGATGAGATTGAAATACGTTGAGATGTATGATAATATGAATGCTAAATCAGTGAGTATAAAACAAACTTCAACCAAGACATTACTAAATCCTACATGGAACTTCTCATAACCGCCTGACAATGCCTCTGATCCTTTGGCAAGAATACTTATATATAGGAAGTACCAGCGGCGTATCCACCATATTCTTGTCAAATTTTCATTGGTTTTATCAGTAAGTTATGATTAGTTCTATGTGACTCTAAAACATAAACAAACAACAAACCAAAGCTTGAGTCTAAATTCTGAAAGTATACATGTTTGAATGGTGACAGTACCTCTCTTGTTTGTTATGATGAAGAGGTTAGTCTATGTAGAAGTGAGACACAGCCCATCTTCTTTAAATGATGAGACGGAGATACGTCATGAGGTATGATGTTATGAATGTTAAATCAATGAGTATAAAACAAAACTGAAATAGTAATTCGCATAAGATTCTTGGATAAAATTTCCAATTCATAATTGAGATACGTGAAGATTGAGACAAACATAAAGAAAACATAAAAACTAAGCGGTTGGAGTTGAAATCTTGATTTTTTTTGGTGAAGAAACTAGTTGGGTGGTTCGTTTGGGCCGTCATTATCTTCAACAGGTTGGCGTTGATGTTGTAAACTCTTCCTCTTGCTGGTGGCCTAGTGGTTAGGTTTTCTTGATTTGCTTGGTTAACTGGGTTGGCTTGAGCTTGGGCGTTTATGATGTTAACCAATCGAGGGCACGTGTTTCTAAAGTGGGTAGGGTCGCCACAATTGAAACAAGCTCGAACATATGGGAACATGGGGTATTGGGGTTGTTGATATGTTTGGATCATGTTTTGAGTAGGGGGTGAGGTTTGGTTTTGAGAGGTGCGACAAACCTTGCTCAAATGACCATAGCGTCCACAATTCGCACATAGTCGACAAGGTAAGGTAGATGGATGGTGATAAAAACAGGTGTTGCATTGAGGGTGAGGTCTAAGGTAAGGTTTCTTATTTGGGTAAGTTGAGTTGGGTGCTACTTGAGTGATTGGGATAGCTTGGAGGGGTACGGCTTGTGAGGCTGGTTGATTGTGTTGGGTGACAGCGAAGATTTGTCCATCTCGTTTTCTCTTAGCAATGGGTTGAGAAGGGGATTCGGTTTGGGTGGAGTTTGAGGTTTCAGTTGATGCTTTATCCTTTTTCTTCTCCTCCTTGAAGTCCTTATTTCGTATGCGGTTCTCGGTGAGCTCTGTAGCTAACTCCATTGCTGCTTCCAAAGTTGCAGGTGTGGTACTTATTACAGAGTCTTGAATTTTTGAAGGAAGACCTCGAATGTAGTGCTCGATCAAACGGTAGAGGGGAGTGAACAAGTTGGGGACCATTTGATTTAACTCAAGGAATCTCTTGTTGTATGTGGTGTGGTCGCCTTCCTTTTGTTTCAAAGAATAGAACTCATCCTCCAATTTCTTGATTTCGCTTCTTGGGCAAAACCGTCTTTTCATGATTTCCTTCAACTCTTCCCAAGTCAAAGTCATAGCATCTTCAACACCTCGCTTGGCCTTCTCTGTATTCCACCATGTAAGTGCTATTCCAAGCAAACGACCGGTAGCATATCGCACTTTGCGATCATCGGGGCAATCGCAATTTAGAAAAGTGTTCTCCATTTCCTCAAACCAATGGAGGAGAGCGGTGACACCTTCAGTCCCTTCGTATTTTGGAGGGTCGCAGGATTTGAAATGATTGAAGGTGCATTTAGTGGTAATTGGGGGAGGGTTGACAACATTTTGATCTTCTTGATTGACGGGATTAGCGGTAAGGGCTTGTTGAACTTGAACTACAATGTTGGGTATTACGGCAGCCATTTGTTGAGCGATTTGGGCAGCCATGCGCTCGCGGGCTTTTCCTGATCTCATCTTCCTACGAGCGAGATTAGAAGACATCTACAAGGAATACATATCAAGAGTATGAGTTGGACGTTTTAGGGGTCATGTGTCGTATTTATGAATGAACATTCATACAATAAATATAGAATAATAAATCTACTACATCCATAGGATGTCTTGGGCTCTGCTCGTAATTGGGCCTTGCATGCCGCCATACTTCACCTTCGTAATCATGTGGGCCCCCATGATTACCGGGTTTTTCATATGGTTCGCATGTGTTAGCATGGTTACGTACACTAAAACCCGGAGAAAATCGAGAAATATGTATGTAACGTATGATATTCGGAATGTATCCAGGTGTGGACACGGTGACACCTCAAAGTGGGGTTAGTTCGAACGACGTTTGGTGTGGCATGCTTTGGCTTAATAGGTCTTTCGTACTCTCATCGTTAGTCCCCAGGTAGGCAAACTGGTCCGTTATATTGGATTTATACGAATGCCAACCTAGACAGGACGTTTCGACTACTGGTACTTGTACCCTTAGAGTTACTACATGCCCATCGCAGAACTCACTTTGATGAGATTAAAAAAAATGAAAAATGCGACAAAATCTTGAAATACGGAAGTATGAAGATGATTTGAATATGTGAACATTGAAATATGTATGATGAATGTATATGTAAGCATGTTATGTTCGACTATAAGTATGATTCATTAAGTATCACAAAATATAATATTGGAAGTGTTTGCATGCATTTGTGTAAGTAATAAATATGAAATAAATAAACATCATGAGTTTGCTTGTAACCACATAAACAATTAAAATCTAATCAACTATAGTATAGGCTCTAAGGGTCTAATAACCTATCCTATATCCCTATAGTCAAAAGCTCTGATACCAATCTGTCACACCCCGACCCGTAGCGGAAAAAGGTGATCGGGGCATGATTGGGTTTTCATCAAAGCTCATGACATTTATTATAATATTTCATATTTATTATTACAATTTAAAGGAGATCATACAATCAAATCATACTAGTACAACATGTTCTATACATCTTTCTAGACTTCATTATTTTTCTTCTAAGGCACTTTTCCTATGTGTTCCTTGCTTCATCCTGTCCACCTGTATCATGTGTAAAAATGGTTTTTGGGTCAACAAAAAGTTGGCGAGTGAATCCTATGAAAACATTTAAACGTGTTTATTGTATTGATTATAAAATAAAGTGCATAACCACATATGAGTAAATGTAGATGTAAATTTATTCACAAAACACATAATATTAAATATTACACACATACAACAATTGATTGTTTTGAGGCACGCGTTGTTCAACTCGTCCCCCACGAGGAACTGATGGGCCTAATGAATGAGTTTTGAGGCACGCGTTGTTCAACGAACTGATGGGCCTAATGAATGAGTTTTGAGGCACGCGTTGTTCAACTCGTCTCCCACGAGGAACTGATGGGCCTAATAAATAATTTGCATACAACTTGACAATATGTAATACATCACAACAATCAATATTTACATTCTAAGTTTAGATCATATAATGGTATAGCACGAGTTTGAATAAGCGAATTAATTTAAGCGACACATGATACACCCCAAAACATGAATAAAAAGGGGAATTTGTAAGAATTCACTCACAGTGGTTGCATTTCCTTGGATTGATGATGAATGCGCACGAATTTGGATTTAACCACGAGAGAAACTAACCTAAATAATAACATAATGGTTCGGTAAATAAGTGGATTTTATTAACAACTTTAATAAGATTTTTAGATTTATTTTTGTGAGTTTAAGGTCATTTTCTAACTTTAAATATATTATTTTTAAGTATTTTTAATTGATTTTTAAATAAAATAAATAAATAAAAGAAGATAATTTTTTTGACTTTTTGACCAGTTGACTGTTGACCAGTTGACTTTGACTGTTTGACCGGTTCGGACTTTGTGTTTGTTTGCGCTGAGTGAGGTTCGAACCCCAGACCTCTCGTACGCGTGCACGCAGCTCTACCAACTGAGCTACGTGTCTAACCCGAAATATTTCTGTTTTTAATTATACTTATATACTATTTAGATTTATCCAGAAATCATTTATTTAAAAAGGTTTTTAAACTAGTCGAACCGGTGCGCATGATGAGTTTCGAACCTGTGACCTGTGGTTTAACTTTGCACACAGTCCACCGCTAGACTGTGTGTCTAACCTGGTTAAAATACTTGTTTTTATTAATCTTATATACTAACTGAAAGGTTCCGTATTTGGGTTTTATAAAAAGGTTTGAATATTGTGACGAATCGGAACAAGGACAGACTCGAACTCGGTATCTCTATGTTTCAAATGCACACAGTCCACCGCTGGACTGTGTGTCTAACCCGAGATATAACCCGATTTATATTAAATATATACACAACCTAAACTTCATCTTCTTCGTTAAAACAACCCAGAACTCCCAATCCCGACTGTTAGCCCACATAATTTCGATTCCCAGTTTTAAACAAATGCATATAAATAGTATTGAAGAAAATTAAATGTTTGTACCGATTGGGCGAGGTGTTAGACCTTTCGGTTTAACTCCGACAGAAGATTCCGGCGGCTGAGGTTAACTCCGGCGATGTTTATCTTGTGACAGAGGCTCTACAGGAAGTTTGAGGTGAGGGTGGTGCTTTCTGTCTGAGCTCTAGAAGTCTTATTTTAGAGTAAGCAGAAGGGATGAAATGGATTCGGTTTTCCGGCGACTTGCAGAGAATTCCGGCGATGTATTTCTTACGACAGAGATTCTACAGGGAGTTTAAGGTGAGTGTGGGTGATTTCGGTATGAGCTCTAAATGTCCTGTTTATAAAGTAAGGCAACAGTGGGATAGTTTCTTTGGTTTTCCGGCGATAACTCTCTGTCAACTCGCAGAGAATTTCGGCGATTTCCGGTGAACTCCGGTGAAACAGAGACTTGTTTTCACAATGTGGTGAGGGTTGGGCTATGAATTGAACGAGATTTGGTCTTGATAGCTAACATGTTCGACAGTTCGGTCAAGAGATTTAATTTAACTTTCGGTTATGATTTTGACGATTTGAATGAGTGGCTTTAAGGTTTTCGGTTATAACTGACGTTAATCGTCAATTACACTTGCTTAAAACGGTCGCAAATTCGCGTATTTTCCGGCGACTGCGGATTTGGGCGCGCTGGTTACCTATCTTTGAGTTTCGAGTTTTATATTAAGTATTAATTGTTTCAGTATTATTCCAAACTAAGCGGGTGGCGGAGTGGTGTGTTGGCTGTTTGGTTAGCCGGCTGACCCGGGTTCGAAACCCGGCAGCCTCAATTGTTTTTTTTATTCTTTTATTTTTTTTATTTATTAATTTTGGTTTAAACTTCTATCAATGTTTATTAATTATGTATCGTTTAAAATTAAAATAAACCATATATACACGACGAAAATTTTGACTGACTATTCGGTAAATAAACGAAGCGGGTTTGGATAACCCGGTTTTTTACGGATGTGACAGTCATCCCTTGGCAAAACACTTCTCTCACACTTGCCATTAGTCCACCACCACTATAACACCAACACCAACTACCATCATCCATATTTCATCATTTAGAGTGTGAAGTAGTCTCAGGATCAAAGATTGATTGTAAGAGTTCTTGTCAAACAAAGGCCATGCTTGATCTCTTACATCACTTGGTAAAGACAAATCTTTTATGTATTACTTTTGATTTCCAATCTTTGGCAACTTTTAATTGGGTATGTATTAATGACTTTAGTAATTATTTTTTTATTTTGAAAGTGAACTTTTGTTAAATATTTCTTCATGTTTCGTTGATTCACTTATTCGTGTCTTTACGGTCTATATAAAGCATGTTAATTAATTGGAAGGGGTTAGAAGGGTGTTTGGGTAAATTTCTTGACTCGTTCAGTGTATAGATCCTGCCAGGACTTAGGACTTCCCTTGAGGTAGATAGCACCAAATCGGGGAAGTAGGAACGACTTGAACCCTTTATAAATAAACTACTATTAAAACTTTATCCGGCCTTGCAGGACTGTATCCCTGCTGACTCAGACCAATATGGCTGAGGGTAATGTCGTCTTCACAAGAGGGGCCTACCACTTTTCTCATTAATAACTTGTTTAATTATCTTTCAATATTCCGGCCTTGCGGGACTGTATCCCTGCTTACTCAGACCAATATGGCCGAGGGTAACGTTGCCTTCACAAGAGGGGCCTACCACTATAACTAAGATAATCTCTTAAAAAGCCCAAAGTGCGGAAATTATCAAAGTATACGTAAAAGAGGAGTCGGAACCAAGTGATTCTTTCTTGTCTAATTGTTTTTATTTATTTCTTTGTGTTCTTACATTTAGTTTTTATCTTTTAAAAACTCTCAAAACTCTTTTCAAAATTAGGTTAGATTAGACGTTAACGGTAAGCCAATATTAAAAGCTCTTGTGTCCTTGGACGACCTTGGTATCTTACCATCACTATACTACGTCTACGATGGGTGCACTGCCTTATCGTGTGTAGAGTGATAGTATTGTATCGTGTTTTATATATTTAAAGCTTGATCTACGAGTAAAAAGTGCTTAAAATATAACAAAAATTACAACTACTCTCAACCACGTCATCCTTATGTATCTAAACAAACCAAACAATGTTTACATTTGAAAAGTTATTTATCTAAATTCCAATTCAAAACAATTCCAATTCCTATAAAAAAACTATACACAAACCAAACACCCCAAAGTTATGTACTTAAAATACTCTTTTATAAAATGATGAAAAAACAAAGAATATATCATGTTGGCGGTTGTTGAAGAAATCGGGAAAAAGGCTAATATGGATAGGTGTCGACACAAGTGCGAAGGGGTACCCCGCGTTTGGTGAGTGGATGGGAGTCATCAAGGGTGGATGAAGTAAAGTTAAGCTTGATAAAACGGGTGGGTCATGTGGCAGTATGTAATAAGCCAAAATAAATTCTTGTCAAAATGACTTATTATAAAAGCACGTCAAATTTGAAAAAGTATCAAATTGGTCAAAATGTGGTATCCATGAAATGAGTCGTTTTAGAAAAGGATAAGAGAAGAAAAGTACCTAGCATGTTTATCGCCATATTTGCTTATATGGCGGTTAGTTGTTACGAAGACGGTGCGTTGTCAGCATTGTAGGTGGTGACTACGATGGTAGATACAATAATGAAAGTGATGGTTCTTATTTAGATGGTGTGGGTGATTGTGACGTTTGGGTTGTGCGATGAGGCAATAGGCATGTGGCACAATGGTGGTGAGTAGTATTAATTCCCGAGTCAAATGACCCATTTTAAGATAATACATCTTATATGTAATACCATGAACCGTTTTAAACAAAAAGTACGCAACGGAAATGCGAACAAAAAAATTTCTTTCTTTGTAAACATTTTAACATACTTGAAACCATTGGAATAATCCTTTTTACAAGTATCACATCCTTCATTTTTATGTTAAAGATATAACACAATCTACGTTTATAACTACATGCCCTCATTCCCGTACAATCCACGTTCTTTAACTCGATCTTCAACCGCTTACATGCCATAACGACGATAATTACGTTTGACCTACAGTTACCACATACATTCACATCATTAGGACTAAGTGACATCATACATAATCTAAACATACGTAATTAAATGACCACGTCACATTCGTTCTACTTATACTAATTCTATCGGTTATCTTTCCGCATATAATCTTGCACCCTAGCGTCAAATCTTCATTTAAGGGAAACAATAGTATACCTGCACTTTCATTTCATTCTCAAAGGCAACATGCTTAGCAATGTTAATACTCACACGTATTAAAGCCATGTATACATATATTTACAAGCCTATTCTTTCAAATAAATCCTACGTCATACATACATACCTCCCCAACTAAACTCTTACATACAACTTACATTCTCACATATTCATACCAACAAATCTTAGATACAAACATCCATAAATATAAGTCTCGTACATATAAACCTACATGCATTCTCATTTCTATTCATGCTTACCTATGGAATTCATCTACTAACATGCAATTAAATCCTTACATACAAACTTGCATACTTATTTCGTTTCCATACATACTTGCATCCACGCTCCATTCTTACCCGCACCTCATAAACATTCTTTAATGAGTTTGGGGTACATTTTTTGGAGGTTAAAACGAGTTCTATACTCACGTGTACCTCACAAAACTATTTGGTAAGGCTGGGGTACATTATGGAAGTTTAAAGAGGCTTGGGATTGGGTCTATTATAACCTTCGCAAAATCAAATAAAAACCCAAGTCATTTTGTAAACTGGATTTTTCGGCATAATAAATAAAGATGAAATTAATTTTATTTTATTCAATATTTTATTTTTTTAAAGCTTTTAAAAATATTAATTATATAATGAAGCATAGTTAGTTTTGTTAAGGAAAAAGTTAATAAAGTTAATTAAGTTAGTATAGGGTAAGTTATAAAGTTGGGCGCCCAAAGAGTCAATTATTAAAACCTGAATATCAAGGAATATAGTTGTCACACCCCAACTGATGGCGGAAACATCGGAGCGAGACGAAATAAATTGCTCAAGGCATCATAACACTATTTGCGACAATATTTAAATTAAACCAATTTCATTTCATAACAAGATTGTCAATTACAAGAAGGAAGTCAAATACAATAAGTTCAACAACATAAATCCTGACATTCTAGATGTGTTTCTACGTCGTCCCTACTAAGTTCGTCATGATCAACATCCTTAACCTGCAACATGTTAAAAGTATAGTTCAATATAAAAGTATTGGCGAGTACACAAGTTTGATATAGCATAAGTATGAAAAGATTTAAACGAATCCACATGTTAAGCTAGCATACTAGATTAATGTAAACATGGCATGTAATCTATAAGTCAACCCTCGCGTGTACCGCAAAAATAGAATAAAACTTAACATGACCTCTAGAATGCGGGCGATGCGTTACTCCTATAGCGCTATACATGTTAAGGGGGAGGCTTTAGCCAAAGTTAATGACGAATAGTATCACATGAGAATGTTCCAAGTTTACGAATCATGTAGCATGTAACTATAGCTTGTATGATGGATTGTTTGTGTGATTCATAAAAGTATAAGTGTGATTGCGTGTATTTTGATAGGTTAACATATTGCACCCAAAAGTGTAAAGCGTAAGAAGGGTGTTCGAGTGTACTCACAGTTTTGCAAGCTTCCACTTGAGTATTCCGTGAAGGGTTTGGAGAGTTGGAGGAACACTGAGTTATCTTGAAAGTCTTGAACTTTCTTGATTGAGAGAGAGCTTTAGATAAAGAGAGAGAAGTATTTGAGGTGTGAAATGAGTGTGGGAGGAGGTAGGTATTTATAGTTGAGATTTGGGGGTTGAGTTAGGTGAGTATTAAATGCAAGAAACACAATCTAGCAAACACACTTGTGCCCAATCCATGAGCTAGAAACAAGAATCTGCGGATTATGCCCCTAGACTTGGTTTTTCCTTTATTTCATGCTAAAACTCGATATTTTTGCATGTTTTTAAGTATATAACATATTGTAAGTATATTTTTGGTATCGAGAATGTATGTATGAATATTTGCATGTATAACAAGTATCGGTTGGTATGTAATCATGTATTTAACAATAGAATGTATGTAAGATAAGTAGGTATCAAGTATGAATTTTATTATGATCAAAGTCTCGGATTACAAGATTGGGAAATGAAATATGAATGCGATACGAATACAAGTTTCCATAAATAAAAATACGATTACACTTTGTAATTAAGAAAAGTACGAAAAAGCGAGGCGTTACAATAGTAAAAAGGGGCGGTAGTTTTGTTAAGGAAAAAGTTAATAAAGTTTAAGTTAGTATAGGGTAAGTTATAAAGTTGAGTGACCAAAGAGTCAATTATTAAAACTTGAACATCAAGGAATATAGTAAAAAGGGGCGGAGGCGGGGATCAAACCTGGGTCTGCACCCAATCCACTAAAACAACGGACCGCTCCACCACTTAATATCATGTGATGGACTCTTGAATACAATAATTTTATTTACTACCCGAACCCCACTGATTCCCTTCTCTTAGTAGAACTACTTGGTGCCCAAGTTTGTTCAAAATCATACGAATATCTCATCGATAAAAAGAAATCTTGTTTCCAAACTCTAAGTTACGCGTTTGTACTTGATACAAAACCAAATATGCACGAGAAATCTGATTAAACGATGTATATTTGGGATCAAATCGTTCTATTTTGCACCTTTCATAAAAAAAACGAATCAACCTCATGATTTTAACTTGTTATCCATTGAGATTTGTATATATAACATGTCCTAACTGTTTTCCCTAAATCTTTCACTTCACCTGATTGCACCCGGAAACGTCCCGAGTAACCGCTGCATCTCGCTTGAGCGCTCCTCTTCGCTAGCCGATCCTGTTTTGGTTAATCCAAACATAACCGGTAAATCTTTTTTGCATCACTTTTATCGTTGCTACATGAGGAACGAAAGCCCTCAACAAAGTTGGTAGTTTAGTATCTAAGTTAAACGAATTTGGATTTAAAGGGACTAGGATTCCGATTGGAAATCTGGATAGGGAAGATGACTACTTTATAGTTTTTTTTTAAATTGAATTATGGTTATGTTATGTCAAATAAAAACCAAGGTAATGTATTGGTTGATGTTGTGTTTTGTAACTCGGAGGTCGCGACTTCGAACCCAACACCTTCTTCTTTTCTCCATAGTTTCTTTTCTTTTAATGTGTGTTCCATCTAAAGTGTTAAGTAAACTTGTTCTTTTGTTTGTTATTTTTAAAAACCTGTTTTATTCAAATTAGAATATAAACCATAGCTGTTTTTCTTTAACAAACAACTTTTAACAAATATACTAAATCTTTATTTTAATTGAGAAAGGTCGTTTATTATTTTAATGTGTGTTCCATCTAAAGTGTTAATTAAAAATGCGTGTTCCATTACTTATTAAAAATGCGTGTTCCATCTAAAGTGTTAAGCAAACTTGTTCTTTTGTTTGTTATTTTTAAAAACCTGTTTTATTTAAATTAGACTATAAACCATGTTTTTCTTTAACAAACAACTTTTAACAAATATATTAAATCTTTATTTTAATTGAGAAAGGCCATTTATTCTTTTAATGCGTGTTCCATCTAAAGTGTTAATTAAAAATGCGTGTTCCATTACTTATTAAAAATGCGTGTTCCATCTAAAGTGTTAAGTAAACTTGTTCTTTTGTTTGTTATTTTTAAAAACCTGTTTTATTCAAATTAGACTATAAACCAAAATTGTTTTTCTTTAACAAACAACTTTTAACAAATATACTAAATCTTTATTTTAATTGAGAAAGGCCGTTTATTCTTTTAATGCGTTTTCCATCTAAAGTGTTAATTAAAAATGCGTGTTCCATTACTTATAAAAATGTGTGTTCCATCTAAAGTGTTAAGTAAACTTGTTCTTTTGTTTGTTATTTTTAAAAACCTGTTTTATTCAAATTAGACTATAAACCATAGTTGTTTTTCTTTAACAAACAACTTTTAATAAATATACTAAATCTTTATTTTAATTGAGAAAGGCCGTTTATTATAAAATTTAAGTTTAATGAATTAATTTTATAAACTATAATGAACTTATATTTATTAAATCAATTTCACACTTCAGTCGTTTAAATTTTCACTTGGTGAAGAATTATTCACAATGGTATATTGTCGAAAAAGCTCCTAACCTTCCAAGTAATGATGATCTCCGATCTAATCCGGATCTTTTAAGATCTACATAACCATGGTGACACAATAAGTATCTTGTGAATAATAAAAAGTAAAAATAACCAATCAAATACAATTAGTTGTGGGTTGGTATTTTATGTTTTAGGGTAGTTTTTGCCATTTGAAGTTTCCTTTTTCATTGTGTGCTTATTTCAAGGAATCGCAAAATGTAACATGTGAATAGATCTTTCCTAATTAATATTTTTACAACTTGAATGTTTTAGGGTGTATTATGTATCATTAGCTCATTATATCACTACTTCAAGTTTTTCATTATTCAAATTCGTCACAAACCTCATAAAATCTTCCGAACCATTTATAATCGAAACCCGAGTGCGCGAAACGAGAACTGTCATGAAAAACAAAGAACGGGCGCAATAGGGCAAATTTTCGGAAAAGGACACGTGTCACCCCCTTGAATGCCACGTGGCAGGTCTATGCTGGTGATAAGGCAGACCTAGCCCTATTGCCTGTCCTGGTGCGTCGCGTGAGAATCATGACTAACCGTGTGATGCGTGGGAGCAGTCAACCTAGGCTATATAAGGGACATGTCTAGGACAGTTTCAATCGCTCATCTTTGACTTCTTAAATCTCGTTCTTCTTGTATATTCGTGTGTTTAAAACCCTAATCACCTATATAAATGATACCCTGTCCGACCGATCAAAAAACCAACCAACGAACGCTAAAGCTCTGCCTGAATAAGGTGAGTCTTTGAGAACCTATGTCGTGGTTTTGATCTCGTGATTATCGTTAGGTTTGATTTGGTTTTACACTCACACGTGTTACATTCTATGTAATTAGGAAATAGGACCAGGAGATTTTAACAATCAAAACCCTAACTTTGCAAGGTAAGACATTCACTTTTCCTTACAACATGTTTTCCAAAACCCTAAAAGTTTTTCCAGATTTTTATTACATTTACAAGGATTAAGTCTTTGTATTCTTTTAGAAGAACTACTGTCAGTATGTGGGGTTTGTATACAATAGTAAATATGCATTGCTATTGGACATAACTGGCCAATAGTGATATCACCACAGTCACAGATCCGGTCAAGAGACAAATACAATTAGGTAGTTGTAAGTAATAAACAATGTAAAAACTCTTAGTAATGTAACTGTAACAATGTGTCATTTTTATACAAATGCTTGAACTTACCGGTATTTTCTTCTGATCAAATGTTTCTAAATGCGTTTAAGGTGAATTAGTGTGAAAGGTTTGGAAAGTGCTACGAGGCACAAAAGCTTAAATAAGTGGCTACTTCACCTGAATAAAGAAATGTCTTTTGTAATTAAGGGTTTATCCCTTTGAAAACCTTTTATGTAAATATAGGTTTTATCCCACAAGTTATGAAATTAAAATCTTGGT
Source organism: Scalesia atractyloides (assembly GCA_947069175.1). Classification (NCBI taxonomy): domain Eukaryota; kingdom Viridiplantae; phylum Streptophyta; class Magnoliopsida; order Asterales; family Asteraceae; genus Scalesia; species Scalesia atractyloides. The sequence continues at coordinate 56,601,958 of CAMTDV010000029.1, forward strand.
GTTTGATAACTCTAACATTTTCCTTTTTTTTTAAAGAACAATATTTTCATAAACTGGAAAAAAACCTCAGTAAGTTGCTAAAGGCTAGTGTACAGGTACAGTAAGGAAAGATTACTTAAAACAAGTAAATTCACCCCATTCTAATTCCAAGCATCCAACCCTTGCTTTCATCCATAAGAATGAAAGTGCTTTGATCTCCCCGACTGCTCATGATAATTGTGTTGTCCTGTTGTTAAAAACTAGATTTTTCTTATCCGCCAAAGAGTCCAACATGTTGCTGCCACAATCACATATAGTGCCTTCTTTTTCTCTTTTGAGGAACCAGTGCTTTCAATATGCTCCATTAGTTCCACTAGACTCAACAAATACCTCAGAAGGGGTATTTTTAGCCAAAGAGAAACCACAACCCAGACCATGTGAATGTATTTACGAGAAATCAGTAAAGATCAACTGATTCATCAGCCAAATTACATAGTACACACATTACCTAAGGGACTGTGATGTTTCTAATTTCTAACGCATCCCACGTGGGTATCCTATTCAATACCACCTCCATAGGAAACAATTTATTTTTTTCGGTATCCAGTTTAGACATCTGAGTACATTTATTTCAGGTATAATCTATATGGCATCAAGTTCTGACCGCAGGTTGCATGCGTTGGATTCCTGGAAGCTGTTGTTACTTTTCCATGACCAAGGGTCAGGTTTCATCGCTACCACTTTACCTTTCAGCAAATTAATGCATTCTTCCCATGCATTTACCATACCAGATTGCGTGAGGGGAAATGCGCTGCCCCATAGCCACATAGTGTCACACTTCAACCGATGGAGGAAACATCAGGGCGGGACGAAATAGATTGCAAGAGACTTCATAAGGCTACTTGTGACAATATTTAATACACAAGATTTCATTTCATTTCTAAGATCAAAAGTGCATCGTTTGAAACGAAACACAACAAGTTGAACAAGAAGCAAATTACAACAATAATACTAAAATTTAAATGGGTTTCTAGTTATCCTACTAGATTTCGTTCATCATCATCATCAATTTCCTATAATACGTATTAAAGTATAATTCAACACATAAAGTATTGGCGAGCATACAAGTTTGATTACTAGCATAAGTATAAAAAATGGGTAAACGAATCCACCTGGCATAAACGTAATCAAGAACATATCATGTCAATACTAGCATGTGATCGGAGTGTCGCGCCCTAGTCAAAGATAATATTTATAGTCTCAAATTACCCTTAACAATGCATTAGTGGTAGTAAGGGATCGAATCATGAAGAGTTTGATGTGATTGATTTTTAATATTGTCACACTTTATGAAGCTTGCTATGTTGTTAATTTGAATGGTTGTTTGTTTGAAAGAGTGTCGTAATGAACCGTCAAGTTTGTTTGGATTACTTAACTACTAAAAACTTGAATAATTGCACGAAAACTTAATTAACGATTTTAAACAATATTTGAGAACAAGGTTCACACCCGGTTCGGTAGTTGAAGTCCTAGGGCTCCTACACGTTTTAGATTCAATTCAATTGTATAATTAACCAATGAATTTAGTGTTGCGTGGTAAACGACGTAAATGATGGACCGCAATGCACTTCGTTACCAAGAACATGTAAACTCTAACTTAGACAAGGTATAATTGCACATAAACATTTCGCATAGTCAAATTTAATCTTCACTCTACTATTTACGAATACGATACAAATGCAAGACAATTATCTTAGGTTTCAAAATCAAACTACAACTTGTCACAATCAAAACTCAAAACAATGTTAAACCCTAGCAACTTACAAAAACCTACACCGTGGTGAAACCCAAAGAGACTAGCCGCTCATGGTGAACGGAACACGATCGCCAGATGATTGAGACTTTAGCACGAACATCTTGAAACTTTGAGAATGATGGAGATGATGGTTAGGGTTTGGAATGGATGGTGTGCATGTTTGGATGATGGAGGAGATGATGGTCGGCTAGGGTTAGGATCGAAGGTTGGGATTCAAATGATTGGATAGATTAGAAGTGATTGAGGATGATTGTGGCAGTGTTCTTGACTCTAAGATGAAGTTCAAAACTCAAAAATACGTAACTCCCTTGAAAAATAGTGAAAATAATGTGTTATACCCGTCCCCAAACCTTGGAAACCAACATTTACATTTTGGTGCAGAAGAGGTCGTCGCCGACGGCCAGAGGGGGCGTCGGCGATGATTCTTAGTTTCCCTGATTTCTTCCGACGGTCAAGTCTACTGTCTATAGACCTTTTCTTCCGATGACATAACTACGGAGCTCCAACTCCTGTTTTTCTGTTTTTGCCATTCTCACTCCCGGTTGACTCGATTTCCGTCCCGATGCACCGTTTAGCTCCCGAATAGCTCCTTAAACTCCGTTAGACCTGCAAAACACAACTCTAATCAAAAGTAGGCTATTCGAAACTAAAAGTTACGTAAAAACATCAACTTAAACATAAGAGAACACCGTTTTTTGACCACGCATCAGCATGCAACTTATATTTATCAACCCAAAGTTTCCCGCTAGCGTAATCTTATTGTAGCAACGACAATACCATTTTGTTTAACTTAACATGACCTCACGAATACAAGCGGCGCGCTAATCCAATAGCGCTATACATGCTAAGGGAGGATTGATCGAAGTTAATGACAAAGTACAGTTAATAAGTTTCTAGCATGTATGAATTTCTAGCATAAGGTATTAAGCATGTATATCAGATTGTTTGTTTATGTTTAACCATAAAGTATGTGATTGTGTGAGTTTCATAAAATATACATATTGCTCCCAAAGCTTTCCGATTAACTAGGAGTTGATAATTTGTTGAGATTAGGACACCGAAGTTATCCTACATGGGGAAACGAAGGTATATGAGTAGTCAGAGTTTGCAGATAGTTTAGATTTGGAATTAAGTATAAAAAGTAAATATGTACACGAAAATATATCTTGTCTAAATACTCGTTTGGACACTAAGTTTGTATGTGTTTTCATGGGTCCTAACTTGCCCATTAGAATTACAAACGAGGAGTTTAGAACTTAGATAATATAACCCTAGTCCTTAACATCTAACCATAATCCGGTTAGTATCAAGAATTCGGTTAAGTATAAGATATATATAATATAGTTCATCATGAATGTCATATAAGTCAAGCATGGAGGTATGAATAACCTCATTGTATGATTCACTATAACCCGGTTGGTCATGAATAACAAGAATTATAAACTAATTAGTTCATTAAGTAGCAAAGTAAGATCAACTTGGGTGTTCCATACCTATCATGGCAAATGTTGGAGGTGCGGTAGGGTTATGTTACTTTGCAACTAGGAAATTACTTGGAATAATATAGTAAAACATAAAGTGAGGTGGTGGAACAAGTTTGGAAAGCCAAGGCTTCCATGGTTCACACCTTTACCAAAACACAAGACTCACCATATGAACTACGGTGGACTTAGATGGTCTCAACACTTGTAAGTTGTCTAAACCTTATCAAAACAGAAAGTTTAGAGGGTGTTTGCACCTGTAAACTAATAAGAATCAACCCTAACCAAGCTCCATAACCATGGGTTTGGTTAGAAGCAAGATGGGTGTAAGTTTGAATAAGTAATAAAAAGCTCATAAAGATTTACATTAAGGTTCTTCCAAAACAGAAAGTTTGGACGTCAAAATGGTGATGTTCCACCTTAGTTTACCATGGTAAACTTGTGGAAATACTCATAGAGGTGTTATAAGCTTTCAAGTGGAAGAAAATATGAATAAAAGATGAAGAACGTTGAAGATAAGTGAGGTAGATGCTCACTTTTGATACTTAGATAATTCTACTATAACTTGCAAATGCAACTAATTGAGGCTGGTTTTGAGAGTGTAGGAGAGTTAGAAAAGTGAAAATGAGGTGTAGGAGGCTTGTTTATATAATGGTTGAGTAGAGTTTTGTGTTTATGGAGGATTGAAGGTGACTGGGAAGGCGAAAGGTGACCAATGCAAGAGCTGGAAACAACTCGCTGCGGATTGCAGCCCTTGGTGTCATGCGAAGGTAAAGGTGGGAACATGGAGTCGCGCGGCGCGACGCTTTCTTTGGCCAGCTAGTTGGTTTCTGTTAAAGTTTAGCCCATAAACTTCTACTTGTTATCATTTTATGCCAAAACTTAATAATTTAACATGTTTTCAAGCATGGAATGCACATGCAAGTATAATTCATGTATCCTGAATGTATGTATGAGTAATTGCACATATAATAAGTATCGTTTGCAAGTAAACATGTATTTAATGATTGATTATATGTATAACATGTATGTATAGATTATGTGATTTCATTGTGATCAAAGCCTCGGATTACAAAGTCGGAAATGAATACGAATACAAGTTTCCAAGAATAGAAATACGATTACATCATTCTAATAAAGGAAAGTACAGAATGCGGAGCGTTACAATCTCCCATACCTTAGGAAATTTCATCCCGAGATTTATTCAACAGGAAGACTCAACGAACAAATGCGGGTGTTTGGTCTTCAAATCACTCTCGATTTCCCAAGTGAATTCAGCGCCATATTTTCCTTCCCATAGAACCTTAACTATGGGAAGTTGACTGCGCCTAAGCTGCTTTATTACTCGGTCCATGATTTCAACCGGTTTTTCCACAAAGTGTAAGGTCTTGTTAATTTGGAGATCATCGAGCGAAAGTGCAACACCCTGTAAAATCGTGTCCAATAATATAGCAACACGTGCCGTATTTTTTATTTCAAGTCTATTAAAGACTAACAGTGGTGTGCCAGTATCTATTGTATCTGATAGAGATACTAGATATACATCTCATTTTTGGAAAAGTTTCCAACAATCTTTTGGCACAAGATTAAATTTTAGTATGGCTTACCATCCACAGACTGATAGTCAAAGTGAGCGTACTATCCAGACATTAGAAGACATGCTTAGGGCATGTGTAATTGATTTAGGTGGAAGTTGGGATGACCACTTACCCCTAATAGAATTCTCCTATAATAATAGTTATCATACAAGCATCAAGGCTGCTCCTTACGAGGCCTTGTATGGGAGAAAATGCCGAACGCCCGTTTGCTGGGCAGAAGTTGGGAAAGCCCAACTATCAGGACCGGAGATTGTCCTAGAGACCACGGATAAGATTTTACAAATCCGTGATCGTCTCAAAACTGCCCGTGATAGGCAGAAAAGTTATGCAGACAAGAGACGAAAACCTCTTAAGTTCCAAATAGGGAACATAGTATTATTGAAGGTATCACCCTGGAAAGGTGTGATGCGCTTCGGAAAGAAGGGCAAGTTAAGCCTGAGATATATTGGACCATTCGAGGTAATCGAATGTGTCGGTTCTGTGGCTTATAAGCTTAAGCTACCCGAGGAGCTAAGTGGAATTCATGATTTGTTCCACATCAGTAACCTTAAGAAATGTCTAGCCGATGAGTCGCTAGCAATGTCACACAAAGACGTGCAGATTGATAAAAACCTGAGGTTCGTTGAGAAACCAATTTCGATTGAGGATCGACAGGTTAAGAAGCTCCGAAGGAAATTGGTACCTATAGTAAAGGTTAAATGGGATGCCCTTCGAGGTCCCGAGATTACATGGGAGGTTGAGTCCACTATGCGACAAAAGTTACCCCATCTTTTTGAACAAAATCTCGAGGTCGAGATTTCTTTTAAGGGAGTGAGGATGTAACACCCTGTAAAATCGTGTCATAGCAACACGTGTCGTATTTTTATTTTAAGTCTATTAAAGACTAACAGGGACTAAACGCGTCAACATGCTCAATCTAAGTCTCTGAGTGATCTTCTAATGTCAACATGCATAACCAAGCCTCTGAGTGACCATTAGTGTCAACATGCTTAAAACATAGCCTCTGAGTGACCATTGGTGTCAACATGCTAAAACTTGGCCTCTGAGTGACCGTTTTGTCAACATGCCCAGCCTCTGAGTGACATCGGAGTCAACATGCTTATAATGAGCCTCTGAGTGATCTTTTACGAAGTCCTAACTCTCATATGTTTCATTTGTTGGACGAGAGGGACTAAATCCGTGATTATATAAAAGTTGGACATTGGATGGGTTAAAAGTGTCAAAATGTTAATTTATACCTCTGAGTGACCTTTTAATGAACCGAGAGCTCGACAATGTTCGGGCGTACTCCGGCTACGCCAAATATTGGTTATGGAGGGCTAAATATGCTAAAAAGGTGTTTTAAAAGGTTTTATAAGTCAAGGGGTTAAAAGTGTCAAACTTTGAAACTGGCCATGAGGCACTCGCGGGCGCGAGAGGCAAGGTCTGTGCGGCGCGAGAGGCCTGTGTCTGCAAAATATTTGCTTGGCCTCCACACAAATTGCCAAAAACCAATGAATTCGAAACTATGGATTCCCAAACAGCTATGCCACGTTTTAGGACACATGTAAGCTCCCTCTTACACCCCTTAGCACCTGACATCACCTCCTTCAAGCTCTCCAACTATAAATAGGTGCCAAGGTCCAACATTTGAACTTGCACCTTTCTCATTTGCAACTCTATCTCCCTCCTCTGGAAGTTCCTAACTGAAAGGAGCATCCAACTTGGTTCTATTGCATTCTAGGAATCACTTGTAAGTGTTTCTTTCTCTTACATTTTCGTTTATAGGCTTTTATAGCCAAAAGTCAAGCGTTTGCGAAAAACGCCTTGACTTTTGGTTAATACCATTATGGTCCAGCCATTGTTCGTAACGAACATGGCTAAGTGATCGTAATAAGGTAGGTGTTAGTCCATAAGGGTACCTCCTGAAGATCACGTTTGCTAGACAAATTGACGGGTCAAAGTATTGATATTAAAAAGTCAAACATGCCATTTTTCGGAAAAATCATAAATTGATCTTATATATGCTATACACCTATTTTGACAATTAAACAAGTTGGTAATAATTATTAGAACATGTAAGAACATGTCCGGCTCGTCAATTTCAGCTCTAAGGTCGGTTCGCAACCGAAAGTCGCAAAGTTTGACTTCTGCTTTGACTTTTGATTCTGACCCGATATGGATTAGTTAGCTACTGATATAAAGTTGCATTATGATCGTAATAGTGTGTAGTATAACCCTCTGAGGTTATATTTCTTGATCGTCATCAGAATCTAAGTTTATGCACAAGTTTCGTAATAGGCCATTTTGACTAAAATGCCCTTTTTGCATAAAAAGAGGTTTAAATGATAATGAACTTAAAAATGAATTTCCTACTGATGTAATATTATAAGTAGGAATATTTGGGATGTCAAACCAGAATATAAACTGAGTTTATGAACAAGTCCTTGTAATATGATGATAAATGACGATAAGGCCCTGGTGGCTTATAAAATTGTTTTAATCACATTTTTTTAGAATAAAACTTTTACCTACTGATATGTTATATTAAATAACATATCTAAGGCATGTTAACCTGACCTTAATATCATTTTTTATTAAACATCACACAAATCATCATTTTACGACATAAGCGCCGTTTTGGCGCATAGTATAGTTTAAACCATATTTACCAACCAAGACTTGTTACCTACTGATTTCAAAACTTATTTTAAATACTTTTACCGTAGGTACATGATATGAACTCAGAATCCCAAATAATTTATAAACTATGTGTAAAATGACCAAAATGCCCATTCGTTGCATAGTTTGGTCATAAAAGATAAATTACACATATAATTAATGTTATTCTGATATGATATCATAAATAAGTTATTTTCCAGAATAGTTATGGTTATAACAATAAATTATATTCAAGCTCCTTTTATAAGGTATGAAATTACCAAAATGCCCTTATAAGGCATAGTTTAATTTTAAAACCTTAACGGGCATATAAGTTGATATCCTACTAATATTACAACTTATTTAAAATATAATGGCATATAGAAATTGTCCATGACTTATCCGGTTACCCGATATCGCTGATATGCATACGGTTAAGCATATGTAACTAGTTTACGGAAATTAACTGAAACGGGTCTAACCTTGTCATTTAAGTTTCAAAATCCAGAACCTGTCACACCCCGAATTTCCAACGAAACACCGGTGGGCCCGGGTGGGGAATATCGTGACGTAAGTTGATATCATCATAGTCAATTAAACATAGCACAGCGGAAGTCTTGGATTTAAATTACTATTACAAACCGAAATGTTCAAAGTACAAAATAATATACAGACGGCTTGTAACGAAAGATCCACAGGTGGATCGTAAAATATACAAAAATGTATAACAGACTTTAGGGCAGATCTAAGGATTTACAAGATCCTCTTATATCACTACCGAGCAGCTTAGCTTTCACTGGTAAATACACCCGACTGACTCATTTTGAAAATATTTAAAAAAAAAATTTGATTTAAGTGCATAGGACACAAATCTTTTATAACTTGGGAAAGTCAGCTTTGTAACCTTGTTAACAGCTTTACATGTTTGTCAATACATATGGGGCCCAGTACAGACACAGAGACATGATTAACGTACATACCACTTATGAACCCCACAAAGGAGTTGCCCCCAACTTGTGGGTAAAAATAATTATAGCATTCGCATATGTCGGGTGTATGCCTACACCCCGTGCTTTGGTCGTGGCCATTATCTAATGTAATGAAACAAGGATATCCAGGACACAGTCGTTAACCCCCAATGTTTAAGTTATCAAACAAAACTGATTAAAACGGAATATGCGGATTTACTAGCCACAATCCGGCATTCGATTGATCCCATTTCCGACCAAGCGGTAATAATTTATCATAACCCAAGCCCGTATAGGGAAAATAAGTCAAGAGTATTTACCTGAGCTAGTCTTGATTTAAAAATGCAAGATTTAATATATCAGCCGTACTCAAAATGAAATAAGTGCAGATAGCATTTACTGGAAGGCTCTAGTCTGGATTATGGCATAAGCTAACCAATTAGAATGCTAACGGTCTTTATTTAAGTCATAGACTTAGACCGACTAGCTTTAAGGATCAAAATCGGTATGATACGCTAGATTAAGCGATGACCGGATAGAATATAGTTTAAACCCAACAGGTACTTAAGGCTTGTATAATATGGGTAAACAATTAACGTTCTGGAATTTGAGATTAAAATGATAAGGTTAAACCCATTTCGGTTAATTTTCGTAAACTAGTTACATATATTAACCGTATGCATATAAGCGATATTGGGTAACCAGATGAGTCATGAACAAGTTCTATATGTCATTATACTTTAAGTAAGTTGTCATATCAGTAGGATATCAACTTATATGCCCGAAAAGGTTTTGAACCGAAATTATGCCTCATAAGGGCGTTTTGATAATTATATGTCGTATAAAAGGAACTTGCGTGTATTCTGATGTTATGATCATAAATATTCTGGAAAAATACTTAGTTTGTGATATAATATCAGTAAGATAGCACACATAAGTGTGGTTTATGGTTTAAGACCAAACTATACACCGAAAGGGCATTTTGGTCATTTAAAAGTATAGTTTACTGTATTATACTAAAAATCAGTTTATGGTCAGAATATTAACATCATAATATGTTAATTACATTAACATATTAGTAGGTATTTTGTTTGCAAGTCTATTGTTGATTAAAACCCTGTTTTATGTTAAAAGGGCATTTTAGTCAAATTTTGACATTTTACAGAACTTGTGCATAAACGCAGATTATGATTATGATCAAGTAATATAACCTCAGAGGGTTATGCTACAATACATTGTGATCATAATGCGACCTTAATTCAGAAGTTAACTAATCTAAGTCGGGTCAGAATCGAAAGTCAAAGCAGAAGTCAAACTTCGCGACTTTCGGTTGCGAACCGACTCTAGGACTGAAATTGACGGATCGAACATGTTGCCACATGTTCTAATAATTATTACCAACTTGTTTAAGTGTCAAAAATATATTTATAACATGTATAAATTCATATTATGATTTTTATGAAATTTGACCCGTTTGACTTTTTAAAACAATAACTTTGACCCGTCAATTGACCTAGTAAACGTGATCCTTAGGAGGTGCCCGTTTAAGGGATTAATACCTACCTAATTATGATCACTTAGCCATGTTCATTTCGAACAATGGCTGGACCATAATGGTCTTAACCGAAAGTCAAGGCATTTGTCAAAAATGCTTGACGTTTGGCTATTAAAAGCCTATAAAAAGAAAAGAGCAGAGATGGAGCACTTACAAGTGATCCAAGGGAAACTTAGAACTCAAAGGGAAGCTCCCAAATGGTTAAGAACTTCCAAGAGTGTAATAGAGAGGAGAAGAAGTGAATGAGCAAGGAAATGAGCGAGCTTGAGTTGCTATTTATAGTGCAAGAGGGTGTGTGAAGATGAAGCTAGGTGTTAGAGGTGTTCTAGGATCATCACAAGTGTCTAGCAAGGTGTCAAGAACTGCAAGAGTGTGGCAAATTGCAGGAGAGGTGGCATCTTGACAGAATTTTGGGGTTTTGACACTTTTACTCCTTCAAATTTAGTTTTGTGGATTGTCATGAATTGTCCCTTAACTTATATCCAATGACATAATGATACAACTTGGTCTATTCATTCAACACGAGATGTATTGAAGAAGAGTACGAACAACCGAATGTTAATGGGTGTCACACTAGGTGTTCTTATGACTTATAAGCGTTTACTAGCTTAAACGCGAAAGATACTAACACTTATGGTTTAATGGGTTAAATCACCCAAGCTAGTAAAGTTAGAGGTTTGGTAAAAGAGCGGAATGCTCGAGGATGGTAAATAAAAATATATCATCTCAATCGAGAGACGTTTGGGTTTAGAAACAACTTGTTTAAACAAGTAATATGAAAATAATAAAATCTAGGGGCCTTTGGGTCATTTACTGAAAGTCAAAATGGTGAAAAGCTAGAACTTCAGTGTCTCACCGTAGGCTACGATCGCTAAACCGTAGCTTACGGTCAGCTTAAGAATGAATCAGCAGCCTTAGACCGTAGCCTACGGTCCTAGGTCGTAGGTTACGGTTAGTTTTATGAATTTTTGTGATTTTTGAACATGTTTGAGTTAGATTGAGTGGTTAACTTAATAAGGTATGATCCGAGGGTATGTACACGTGTTGGTAGATTATCGAACACGGATTTTACGAGGTAATACATAATCCCTCCATTGCCCAACATTAGCATATTTTCAGAATTAATCTCTCTCGTCCAACTAGTGGCTCATATGAGAGTTGGGACTTCGTAAAGGATTACTCAGAGGCTCAGTATAAGCATGTTGACCCCGATGTCACTCAGAGGCTGGGCATGTTGACACTAATGGTCACTCAGAGGCCAAGTTTAAGCATGTTGACACTAATGGTCACTCAGAGGCTAAGTTTAAACATGTTGACACTAATGGTCACACAGAGGCTAAGTTTATGTAAGTTGACATCAGAGGGTCACTCAGAGACTTAGTTTGAGCATGTTGACACCTTCAGCCCTTATTGGTCTTTAATAGACTTATATAAAATAAAAAAATATATAACACATGTCACTATATTATTGGACACGATTTTACAGGGTGTTACATCCTCACCCCCTTAAAAGATATCTCGACCTCGAGATTTATTCAAAAAGATGAGGGTACTTTTGTCGCATAGTGGACTCAACCTCCCATGTATACTCGAGGCCTCGAAGGGCATCGCACTTAACCTTTACAATAGGTATAAACTTCCTTCAGAGCTTTTTAACCTGTCGATCCTCGATCGAAATGGTTTTCTCAATGAATCTCAGGTTTTTATCAATTTGCACATCTTGATGTGACATTGCTAGCAACTCATCGGCTAGAAATTTCATTAAATTAGATATGTGGAACACATCATGGATTCCACTGAGCTCCTCAGGCAGTTTGAGCTTATAAGCTACAGAACCGACACATTCGATTACCTCGAATGGTCCAATATATCTCGGGCTCAGCTTGCCCTTCTTTCCGAAGCGCATCACACCTTTCCAGGGTGATACCTTCAATAATACTTTGTCCCCTATTTGGAACTTAAGAGGTTTACGCCTCTTGTCAGCATAGCTCTTCTGCCTATCTCGGGCAGCCTTGAGACGATCACGAATTTATATTATCTTATCCGTGGTCTCTAGGACAATCTCAGGTCCAGATAGTTGGGCTTCCCCAACTTCAGCCCAACAAACAGGCGTTCTACATTTTCTCCCATAAAAGGCCTCAAAAGGAGCGGCCTTGATACTCGTATGATAACTCTTATTGTAGGAGAATTCTATTAGGGGTAAGTGGTCATCCCAGCTTCCACCTAAATCAACCACACATGCCCGAAGCATGTCTTCCAAAGTTTGTATAGTACGCTCACTCTGACCATCAGTCTTTGGATGGTAAGCTGTACTAAAGTTTAATCGTGTGCCTAACGATTGTTGGAAACTTTTCCAAAAGTGAGAAGTGTATCTAGTATCTCTATCAGATATAATAGATACCGGCACACCGTGTAGGGACACAATCTTGTCCACATACAACCTAGCCAACTTGTCAGAGCTAAAAATTTCTTTAATTGGCAAGAAATATGCTGACTTGGTCAGTCTATCTACAATGACCCAAATCGTGTCATTACCACATTTGGTCCTAGGTAACTTGGTAATCAAATCCATAGTTACCATTTCCCATTTCCAAGTGGGAATATCAAGTTGTTGTAGAAGTCTTGACGGTTTCTGATGTTCGGCCTTAACTTGCGAACACGTCAGACACTTAGCTACATAAGTGGCTATGGATTTCTTCAAACCCATCCACCAATAATTCTTCTTCAAATCTTGATACATCTTGTCACCACCTAGGTTGAGTATCTTGAATTATGCACCTCCTGGAGGATTAGATCTTTAAGTCCTCCAAACATTGGAACCTAGATTCTGTCATTAAATCGAACGATTCCGTCTTTTCCAGGCGTTAACTGATCAACAGTTCCGCCTAATCCCTCATTAGGAATATTAGCCTCTAATAGGGCTTGCTTTTGCGCATCTAATAATTTCTCATTCAAGCTATTTCTAAGCTCGATGCTCTTGGCGTTAATCCTTATGGGCTTAACCCTTTCCTTGCGACTTAAGGCATCAGCGACTACATTTGCCTTGCCGGGATGGTAGCGAATCTCGCAATCATAATCATTAAGTGTTTCCATCCAACGGCGTTATCGCATGTTCAATTCCTTCTGATTGAACAGGTGTTGGAGACTTTTATGGTCAGTGTATATAATACACTTTGTGCCATACAAGTAATGTCTCCACAGTTTTAGTGCAAATACAACGGCACCCAATTCCAAATCGTGGGTGGTGTAATTCTTTTCATGCACCTTTAGTTATCGTGATGCATAGGCAATTACTTTTCCATTTTGCATTAGCACACAACCCATGGCAGTGTGCGAGGCATCACAGTAAACAACAAAGTCTCAATACCCTCAGGTAGAGATAACACAGGAGCATTGCTCAACTTGTGTTTTAGAATCTCAAAAGATTCTTGTTGTTTTGGACCCCAAACGAATTTAACATTCTTACGGGTCAAGGTAGTCAAACGAGTGGCTATTCTTGAGAAGTTCTCGATGAACCTCCTATAATAACCAGCCAATCCTAAGAAACTACGAATTTCTGATGGAGTCTTGGGAACTTCCCAATTCATTATGGCTTCTATCTTGGCGGGATCCACTTGGATACCATGCTCAGTTACTACGTGTCCAAGAAACTGGACTTCTCTAAGCCAAAACTCGCACTTAGAGAACTTAGCATAAAGCTTCTCCTGCCTTCATAATTCTAGGATGCACCGAAGATGTTTCTCGTGATCAACTTAATTACGAGAATAGATAAGTATGTCGTCTATGAAGACAATGACAAACTTATCCAGATATGGTTTGCAGACTCTATTCATGAGATCCATGAATGCTGCTGGTGCATTGGTGAGCCCAAAAGGCATCACCAGGAATTCAAAATGACCATATCGGGTCCTGAAGGCAGTTTTAGGAACATCTTCACTTCTAACCTTTAGCTGGTGATTTCCAGATCTCAGATCAATCTTAGAGAAATAACTAGCCCCTTGAAGTTGGTTGAATAAATCATCGATCCTGGGCAGAGGATATCTATTCTTAATTGTTAACTTGTTCAATTCCCGATAGTCGATGCACATCCGAAATGATCCGTCTTTTTTCTTAACGAAGAGGATTGGAGCTCCCCAAGGCGAGTAACTAGGTTGAATAAAGCCTTTTTTCTAAAAGTTCATCTAATTGCATCCTCAGTTCCTTCATTTCCGTCGGTGCTAAACGATACAGAGTTCTAGCAACAGGTGCCACTCCTGGTAGGATATTAATTCTAAACTCCACTTGCCTATCTCAGGGAAAATATCGGGATATTCTGAGATAACTGAAAGGTCTTCAATATTTAGATTCGTCTCGTTAATAGTTTACTTGTGCCATGTAAATGACACAACCTTTCCCCAAACACTTGGATGCCTTAAATAACGACACTTTGTCTGGCAATCCATAATGTGAATCTCCAAAGATGGTGAGCATTTCACTAGATGGGGTTTTAATTTTGATGAGTTTCTTATCACAGGCAATGCAGGCTTGGTTATGAGATAACCAATCCATGCCTAAGAATACATCGAATCCCGCCAATTTTATTGGCAAAAGAGAGATAGGAATAGAATGATTCTTAATGGATATAAAACATCCATCAAGAATAGAAGACGTTGTTTCTAAGGTTCCGTTAGCAAGTTCTACTTCGTAAGTTATGTCTAGAGTTCTTATGGGTAAGTTTAATAGTTTGCTAAAATTATGGTCCACAAAAGACTTATCTGCACCTGAATCAAACAGAACTCTAGCATATACGTCATTTATGAGGAATGTACCTGTTATGACATTGTTGTCATTAACAGCCTCCTTAGCATTCATCTGGGAAGCACGGGTATTTCCTTTCTTGGCTTCTCCAAGCTTCGCCTCGTTGCTTCTAAGATTCTTTGGGCAATTAGGCTTAATATGCCCTTTCTCATTACAGCCAAAACAAATGGTATCTTTAAGATGTTTGCACTCGTGGGTCTTATGCCCTTTCCTTTTGCAAATACCACATGGTTTAATCTGGGGGTCGGTATTGCATTACACCCATTGCCTGCGGTTATAGGTTTTGCACAAAGGTCTATCATCCGACCTGTGTTGGTTCTTCTTGAACCCAAAACTTCCTTTCTTTTTAAACCTTTGGGAGTTATCATCCTCCCGCTTTCTTTTCCCGTCAGTCTCAGACTTGACTGACTTTTGCCTCACTAGATCAAGGGTGAGGGAGAGAGATAGGTCAACAGCAGACCTATAGGTACTAGGCTGAGCAGCCTTTACCATGCCCTTAATCTCGGGCGCTAACCCATTAATAAAACGCGCAATGCGTTTGGTCTCAAGGGTGATTAGATAGGAAACTAACCTAGATAGGGAATTGAAATCAGAGACGTACTTCTGACAATCTAGGTTTTTCATCGAAAGAGACAAGAAGTCTGTCTCTAATTTCTACACCTCATGAGTTGGGCAGTATGTTTCCTTAACAAGGTCCGCAAACTTGGTCCATCCCAAGTTATACAGGTGTACTTTTCCTGTTGACTGGATCATGGCCTTCCACCATATTAGGGCATCGCCCTTGAAGGATTGGGATACAAACTTCACCACATCCTTATCAGCACATCCGCTGATATCTACAATAGTTTCCATTTCATCAAGCCATCTCAAGGCTTCTACTGCTCCCCTTTCTCCATTAAAATCTCGGGGCTTGCAGGAAACAAAGTATTTATAGGTACATCCATCTTTAGAAGAACGTGACTTATCATTGTATTCTAGTTTCTTTGGTTCACTCTTCGCATTTGAAGAGTGGACATAGCTCTCCTTTCGAGCTGATGATGGTGGAATAGATAAAGGTTTGGAGCGAGTAGCACTCACTTCCTTAAATTTCTCCATGGATTTTTCCATGGCTTTTTCGACAGTTGCATCAATGCGAGCTTGGAAATCATCATTATTGATGGCTATATTTTCAGCTTTGTCAGCATTATTATCATGGCGATTACTTTGCGCCTCATCTGAGTTAGCCATCTCTGATGTTTGGGTTCTATATACTAAATTAAATTTTATATTAGCCATGGTATTAACAATCATATAGGCTATAAAGTTTGGATATATAATCCATTTGCCTATTTGAACCAGTGTGCATGGAATCACAACTGTCATGCTTAATATTTTAAATGAATGTTATCTATATTTGGCCTAGGTCTCAAAAGGACCATCAAAGGCAAATTACAATTTGGACATAGTCCATATGTTATTAGATAGTGGATCGTAATGTCACAACTGTCATTGTCACTAGACAATTATAAATAGCTCATAGGCTTGTCATGAAGGACATTTAAAATATGGCTCAAAGGCCTGTCACTAATGGAAAAATAATTATGGCACACGGGCCTGTCACTAATGGACATATGATTATGGCACACAGGCCTGTCACTGATGGACATTAATTATGGCACATTGGCCTGTCACTAATGGACATAAAATATGGCACTTTGGCCTGTCACTAATGGACATAAAAATATGGCACATTGGCCTGTCACTAACGGACATAAAATATGGCACATTGGCCTGTCACTATGGACATAAAAATATGGCACATTGGCCTGTCACTAATGGACATAAAATATGGCACATTGGCACTACATCACTAATGGATGTTTAATCATAGCCCCTAGGGCAATACATCACTAATGGATGTTTAATCATCGCACTGATGATATTAGCCGGGATCAAATTTGATCACATAGGACATAGTCCATTACCTAGAAGGCTAGTGTGATTCCTCAAGTCACACTACCAAGAGTATGAACATTCTTGAATGTTAACATAAGAGTATCTTAATGGTTTATTAATAGTCCCGGTCGCATTGACCTTAACGACTTGGAGGCTTGAACTTAGTCCACCACCTCTATATAGAAGGACAACTTCCCTTAACTATCATGATAGAAGACCCCTTCGTACTTAACTATCATTTATATACTTGGACAAATATGTGGTTTATGCCACTTGGCTAATCAAAACCATTAAGATCTTTTGGAATTATATAGCTGATCATAAATTTCGAGTAAAATCGAGACGATCGCATGAAGAGGATGAGTACATATACATATAATTCCAAAATATTTCATTAAATGATAATAGAAAGTACAAAATACTTGAAATAGATAAATAAAACTAGTTGTCCATGCAATGACTAAAAGAAATAACTTGTCCATGTAGGGACTAAGGAAATAACAATGTCCACGTAGGGACTAAACATAGTAATAGAAAAGACTTCACTCGTCCTTCTTCCCCTTAACCAACTTGGAGAGATTCTTGAAGAACTTATTCGTCTTCTTTTCCGTCTTCTCCGCTTGTTGTTGCATTTCCTTCATTCGCTCCAAGGCCTCATTAATGGCCTCAAGAGGTGGCGGAGGTTGTGGTTGTGGTTGAGCTACAACAGGATATTGGTACTCATAACTTGGGTATCCAGTAGATGGATAAGCAGGTGGAAAAGGAGACGGGTAAATTGCATTATGCATGACCGCTTGCATATAAGGGTCATGTGATAGTGTTTGGTAATCAATAGGGGTAATAGGGTTAAAAGGATCGCTACCCAATGTTATTCGGATACGTTGGGATTGGGTTATTATAACCCGATGGTAGTGGTTGAACCATAGGTGATGGTGTATGTTCCACCACAGGTGAAGCATTTGAGGGTCCACCCATTTGTGGGTCCTCTTGAATGGTGGGGTAAGATTTGGGCAAAGGTGGTAGTGAACCCGACCGTTGACCCGCACGTACCGACATGCATGCTCCACGTTTCCTCCTCGGTGGCTTAGGTGGATGTTGGGGTTGGTCCACGGGTTCCATGTGGACATCTTCCTGCACGGGAGGTGGTTGTGAATGGTGGGAAGGAGTATTTGCAAAGGTAAATTGACCCCAGTATTGGTCCCACTCATTAGGACCTTGATATGGTGATCCAGCATAGGAGTTGGAATCACTAGAAATTTCGATAGGATGCGCGTTCGATCCTGATGGCGGCATCTCCGGGTCGGAGTCCTCGTCCATAGGGTTAGGTTGATTCAACTAATTCTGGTCAGCTGGAGGGTATTTAGGTATTGGTTTGGGTTGAACTCATCATGGTAAGAATGATGAGAATGGTGGGAGTGGTGTGAATGGTAAGAATGATAAGAACTTTGTGTATGTGCAGGTGAGTGTTGGGCAAATGGCCATGAATCTCCTGAATCTTCATAAGGGTTCGGGTGATGTGGATGTGAAGGGATATGGTCGGATGGTCCTCCCCTCATAGGTCCTTTTCCGCGTCCTCGAACTCTTGGCGGCATTTTCTGTTTAAAAATCAATTCAAAAACATACTAACTTAATAATGAAAGGAGAAATCCTAGGTCAAAGCCTAGACTTGGAAGTCTAAGGAATGTGCTTGTAAGTTTGAGATTAAACACAAGAAGGATAGTGTTTAATTCTCTCAAACGTTGGCTCTGATACCAACCTGTCACACACCGAATTTCCAACCAAACAACGGTGGGCCCGGGTGGGGAATATCGTGACGTAAGTTGATATCATCATACTCAATTAAACATAGCACATCGGAAGTCTTGGATTTAAATTATTATTACAGACCAAAATGTTCAAAGTACAAAATAATATACAGACGGCTTGTAACGAAAGATCCACAGACGGATCGTAAAATGTACAAAAATGTATAACAGACTTTAGGGGAGATCTAAGGATTTGCGAGATCCTTTTATATCACTACCGAGCAGCTTCCAGCGTATTTCGTATTGTACCTGCAAGCTTAGTCTTTTGAAAATACATCAGCTTTCGCTGGTAAATACACCCGACTGACTCATTTTGAAAATATTTTAAAAAAATTTGATTTAAGTGCACAGGGCACAAATCTTTTATAACTTGGGAAAGTCAGCTTTGTAAACTTGTTAACAGCTTTACATGTTTGTCAATACATATGGGGCCCAGTACAGAGACCGATACATGATTAACGTACACACCACTTATGAACCCAAGAAGGAGTTATCCCCAACTTGTGGGTAAAAATAATTTTAGCATTCGCATCTGTCGGGTGTTTGCCTACACCCCATGCTTTGGTCGTGGCCATTATCTAATGTAATGAGCCAAGGATATCCAGGACACGTTCGTTAACCCCCAATGGCTAAGTTATCAAACAAAACTGATTAAAATGGAATATGCGGATTTACTAGCCACAATCCGGCATTCGATTGATCCCATTTCCGAACAAGAGGTAATAATTTACCATAACCCAAGCCCATATAGGGAAAACAAGTCAAGAATATTTACCTGAGATAGTCTTGATTTAAAAATGCAAGATTTAATATTTCAGCCATACTCAGAATGAAATAAGTGCAGATAGCATTTACTGGAAGGCTCTAGTCTGGATTATGGCATAAGCTAACCAATTAGAATGCTAACGGTCTTTATTTAAGTCATAGACTTAGACCGACTAGCTTTAAGGATCAAAATCGGTATGATACGCTAGATTAAGCGATGACCGGATAGAATGTATTTTAAACCCAACAAGTACTTAAGACTTGTATAATATGGGTAAACAACTAACATTCTGGAATTTCAGATTAAAATGATAAGGTTAAACCCGTTTCGGTTAATTTTCGTAAACTAGTTACATATATTTAACCGTATGCATATAAGCGATATCGGGTAACCGAATGATTCATGAACAAGTTCTATATGTCATTATACTTTAAATAAGTTGTAATATCAGTAGGATATCAACTTACATGCCCGAAAAGGTTTTGAACCGAAATTATGCCTCATAAGGGCGTTTTGGTAATTGAATGTCGTATAAAAGGAACTTGCGTGTATTCTGATGTTATGATCATAAATATTCTGGAAAAAATACTTAATTTGTGATATAATATAGTAAGATAGCACATATAATTGTGGTATATGGTTTAAGACCAAACTATGCACCGAAAGGGCATTTTGGTCATTTAAAAGTATAGTTTACGATATTATACTAAAAATCAGTTTATGATCAGAATATTAACATCATAATATGTTAATTACATTAACATATTAGTAGGTATTTTTTTGCAAATCCATTGTTGATTAAAACCTTGTTTTATGTAACAAGGGCATTTTAGTCAAATTTTGACATTTTACGGAACTTGTGCATAAACGCAGATTATGATTATGATCAAGTAATATAACCTCAGAGAGTTATGCTACAATACATTATGATCATAAGGCAACCTTAAAGAAGTTAACTAATCTAAGTCGGGTAGGAATCGAAAGTCAAAGCAGAAGTCAAACTTCGCGACTTTCGGTTGCGAACCGACTCTAGGACTGAAATTGACAGATCTAACATGTTGCCACGTGTTCTAATAATTATTACCAACTTGTTTAAGTGTCAAAAATATATTTATAACATGTATAAACTCAGATTATGATTTTAATGAAATCTGACCCGTTCAACTTTTTAGAACAATAACTTTGACCCGTCAATTGACCTAGTAAACGTGATCCTTAGGAGGTGCCCTTTTAAGGGATTAATACCAACCTAATTACGATCACTTAGCCATGTTCATTTCGAACAATGGCTGAACCATAATGGTCTTAACCAAAAGTCAAGGAATTTGTCGAAAATGCTTGACTTTTGACTATTAAAAGCCTATAAAAAAGAGCAGAAATGGAGCACTTACAAGTGATCCAAGGGAAACTTAGAACTCAAAAGGAAGCTCCCAAATGGTCAGGAACTTCCAAGAGTGTAATAGAGAGGAGAAGAAGTGAATGAGCAAGGAAATGAGTGAGCTTGAGTTGCTATTTATTTTGCAAGAGGGTGTGTGAAGATGAAGCCAGGTGTTACAGGTGTTCTAGGGTCATCACAAGTGTCTAGCAAGGTGTCAAGAACTGCAAGAGTGTGGCAAATTGCAGGAGAGGTGGCATCTTGACAGAATTTTGGGGTTTTGACACTTTTAGTCCCTCAAATTTAGTTTTGTGGATTGTCATGAATTGTCCCTTGACTTATATCCAATTATATAATGATACAACTTGGTCTATTCATTCAACACGAGATGTATTGAAGAAGAGTACGAACAACCGAACGTTAACGGCTGTCACACTAGGTGTTCTTATGACTTATAAGCGTTTACTAGCTTAAACGCGAAAGATACAAACACTTATGGTTTAATGGGTTAAATCACCCAATCTAGTAAAGTTAGAGGTTTGGTAAAAGAGAGGAATGCTCGAGGATGGTAAATAAAAATATATCATCTCAATTGAGAGACGTTCGGATTTAGAAACAACTTGTTTAAACAAGTAATATGAAAATAATAAAGTCTAGGGGCCTTTGGGTCATTTACTGAAAGTCAAAATGGTGAAAAGCTAGAACTTCAGTGTCTCGCCGTAGGCTACGGTCGCCAAACCGTAGCTTACTACGGTCCTAGACCGTAGGTTACGGTTAGTTTTATGAATTTTTGTGATTTTTGAACATGTTTGAGTTAGATTGAGTGGTTAACTTAATAAGGTATGATCCGAGGGTATGTACACGTGTTGGTAGATTACCGAACACGGATTTTACGAGGTAATACATAATCCCTCCATTGCCCAACATTAGCATATTTTCAGAATTAATCCCTCTCGTCCAATTAGTGGCTCATATGAGAGTTGGGACTTCGCAAAGGATTACTCAGAGGCTCAGTATAAGCATGTTGACCCCGATGTCACTCAGAGGCTGGGCATGTTGACACTAATGGTCACTTAGAGGCCAAGTTTAAGCATGTTGACACTAATGGTCACTATAAGGCTAAGTTTAAGCATGTTGACACTAATGGTCACTCAGAGGCTAAGTTTAAGCATGTTGACACTAATAGTCACTCAGAGGCTAAGTTTATGCATGTTGACATCAGAGGTCACTCAGAGACTTAGTTTGAGCATGTTGACACCTTCAGTCCTTATTAGTCTTTAATAGACTTATATAAAATAAAAAAAATATAACACGTGTCACTATATTATTGGACACGATTTTACAGGGTGTTAAAATCCAGAATGTTTATAGTTTAACCATATTATGCAAGTCAAAGTACTTGTCGGGTTCAAAATACATTCTATCCAATCATCGTTTAATCAAGCGTTATACGTTTTGATCCTGTACACTACTCGGTCTAAGTCTATGACTTAAATAAGGCCGTTAGTATTTAATTGGTTAGCTTATGCCATAATCCAGACTAGAGCCTTCCGGTTAATGCTATCTGCACTTAGTTCATTTTGGATACGACTGAGATATTAAATCTTGCATCTTTAATCAAGAATAGCTTAGGTAAATACTCTCGACTTATTTTCCTTATACGGGCTTGGGATACGGTAAATTATTACCGGTTGGTCGGAAATGGGATCAATCGAATGCCGGATTCTGGCTAGTAAATCCGCATATTCCGTTTTGATCAGTTTTGTTTGATAACTAAAACATCAGGGGTTAACTACCGTGTCCTGGATATCCTCGGCTCATTACATTAGATAATGGCCACGACCTTAGCACGGGCTGTAGGCGTACACATGACAGACACTCAAATGCATTTACCCACACTTGTTGGGGATAACTTCTATGTGAGTTCATAAGTGATGTGTACGTGAATCATGTCTCGATCTTTGTACTGGGCCTTGTATGTATGGACAAACATGTGAATCTGTTAACAAGGTTACAAAGTAACTTTCCCAAGTTATAAAAGATTTTTTGCCTTTGTGCACTTAAAATCATTTTCAAATGTGTTTTTAAAATGAGTCAGTTGGGTGTATTTACCAGTGAAAGCTGATGTATTTTCAAAAGACTAAGCTGCAGGTACAATACGAAATAGGCTGGAAGCTGCTTAGTAGTGATATAAGAGGATCTTGCAAATCCTTAGATCTGCCCAAAGTCTGTTTTACATTATTTCTTCTGTACAATTTATGATCCGCCTGTGGATCTTCTGTTACGAACTGTCAGTATATTATTTTGGTACTTTGAACATTTTGTTTGTAATAGTAATTTAAACTCCAAGACTTCCGCTGTGCTATGTTTAATTGACTATGATGATATCAACTTACGTCATGATATTCCCCTCCCGGGCCCATAGGTGTTTGGTCGAAAATACGGGGTGTGACAGGATGGTATCAGAGCCAACATTTGAGAGAATTAAACACTAGCCTTCTTGTGTTTAATCTCAAACTTACACAATCATATTCCTTAGACTTCCGAGTCTAGGCTTTGACCTAGGATTAGTCATTTCATTATTAAGTTATTAGTATTGTTTTTGAATTGATTTTAACATGAAAATGTCGCCACATGTACGAAGAAGAGGCAAAGGACCAATGAGGGGAGGACTCTCAGGACATATCCCTTCTCATCCCCATCACCCGAACCCCTATGAAGATTCGGGGGATTCATGGGCACTACCGCAACATTCCCCTACCCACACCCAAAACTCCTACTATTCGTACCATTCGCACCAATCGCACCAATCCCATCACTCTCATCATTCATACCATGATGAGTTTAACCCCAACCAATACTTTAACACATCCCCAGCTGATCAGAATCAATTGGATCAGCCAAACCCAATGGACAAGGACTCCGACCCGGAGATGCCGCTGTCAGGATCAAATGCGGATCCCATCGAGATATCGAGCGATTCAAACTCTTATGCTGGATCGCCATGTCAAGGTCCTAATGAGTGGGACCAATTTTGGAACCAATTCACCTTTGCCAACACTCCTTCCCATCACAATCAACCACCTCCTATACAAGAATATGTTCACATGGAACCAGTGGAACATCATACGCCACCTGAGCCACCAAGGAGGAAACGTGGAGCACGTATGTCGGTACGTGCAGGTCAACGGTCGAGTTCACTACCACCATTGCCTAAACCCTATCCCACCATTCAAGAGGACCCACAAATGGGTGGACCCTCTAATGCCTCACCTGTGGTGTAACCAACGCCATCACCCGCAGTTCAACCACTACTATCGGGTTATAATAATCCTATCCCAACATATCTAGATAATACTAGATATGATCCTTTTAACCCATCTACACCAGTTGATTACCAAGCATTGTCGCATGACCCTTACATGCAAGCGGTCATGCATAACGCACTTTACCCATCTCCTTTCCCACCTGCTTATCCACCTACTGGATATCCAAGTTATGTGTACAAGTATCCAATGTTGCCACAGCCACAACCTCCGCCGCCACTCGAGCCCATCAATGAGGCCTTAGAACAAATGAAAGAAATGCAACAACAAGCGGAGAAAACAGAGAAGAAGACGAACAAGTTCTTCAAGAAACTCTCCAAGTTGGTTAAGAGAAGGAAGGACGAGTGAAGTCCTTTTCTAAATATATTTAGTCCCTGCGAGGACATTGTTATTTCCTTAGTCCCTGCGTGGACATTTTTATTTCTTTTAGTCCTTGCATGGACAATTAGTTTTATTTATTTATTTCTATTAATGTAACTTTTATTGACGTTTAATGAATTATTTTTGGAATTATATATATATGTATTCATCCTCTTCAAAGCAAATGTCTCGATTTTACTCGAAATTTGTGCTTTGCGATATAATTCCAAAAAGATCTTAATGGTTTTGATTAGCCAAGTGGCACAGACCACATATTTGGCCAACTTATATATGATAGTTAAGGATGAAAGGGTCTTCTATCATGATAGTTAAAGGAAGTTATCCTTCTATTTAGAGGTGGTGGACTAAGTTCAAGCCTCCAAGTCGTTAAGGTCAAATGTGACTGGGACTATTAATCAACCATTAAGGTACTCTTATGTTAACATTCAGGAATGTTCATACTCCTGGTAGTGTGACTTGAGGAACCACACTAGCCGTCTAGGTAAATGGACTATGTCCTAAAACCTATTATATAGCCAATGTGATCATTGTGATCCCGGCTAATATCATTAATATGATGATAATAGTTGACATCCATTAGAGATGCAGGCCAATGTGCCATATTTTATGTCCATTAGTCACAGGCCAGTGTGCCATATTTTATGTCCATTAGTGACAGGCCAATGTGCCATTTTTTATGTCCATTAGTGACAGGTCGATGTGTCATATTTTATGTCCATTAGTGACTGGCCAATGTGCTATATTTTATGTCCATTAGTGACAGGCCAATGTGCCATTTTTTATGTCCATTAGTGACCGGCCAATGTGCCATATTTTATGTCCATTAGTAACAAGCCAATATGCCATATTTTAATGTCCTTTGTGACAAGCCTATGAGCTAATTATAATTGCCTAATGGCAATGACAGTTGTGATATTGCGATCCACTGTCTAATAATATATGGACTACGTCCAAATTGTAATTTGCCTTTGATGGTCCTTTTGAGACCTAGGCCACAAATAGATATAATAAGCCTAAGAGTTGTGATGTTATTCACACTAGCTTGATTAGGCGATGGATTGTCATATCCAATGTTTACAGCCAATATGGTTATTAATACCATAGCTAAAAGAAATTTAATTTGGCGTTTAGAACCCAGGCTTTAAAGAATGGCTAACTCGGATCAGGCGCAAAGTAGCCACCGGGATGTTAACTCTAATAACGCAGAAAATATAGCCATTAATAATGAAGATTTCCAAGCTCGCATAGACGAAGCTGTGGGAAAGGCCATGGAAAAGGCCACAGAAAAACTTAGGGAGTCGAGTGCTACTCGCTCCAAACCATTATCAATCACGCCATCTTCAGCTCACAAAGAGAGCTCAATTCACTCTTCAAATGCGAAGAGTGAACCAAAGAAAATAGAATTTGTTGTAGGTCCTGTTCTTCTAAAGACGGATGTACCTACAAATATTTCGTCTCCTGCAAGCCCCGGGATTTTAATGGGGAAAAAGGAGCTGTAGAAGCCTTGAAATGCCTGGACGAGATGGAAACGATTATGGATATCAGCGGTTGTGCTGAAAAGGATGTAGTAAAGTATGTATCACAATCCTTCAAAGGTGATGCCTTAATTTGGTGGAAGGCTATGATCCAATCTACAGGTAAAATATACCTGTATAATTTGGGATGGTCCAAGTTTATGGACCTTGTTAAGGAAACTTACTACCCACCCCATGAGGTGGAAAAGATAGAGTCAGACTTCCTGACACTCACAATGAAGAACCTAGATTGTCGGAAGTATGTTTCCGATTTCAATTCCCTATCTAGGTTAGTTTCCTATTTGATTACCCCGGAACCGAAATGCATTGCACGTTTTATTAATGGGTTAGCACCCGAAATAAAGGGCATGGTAAAGGCTGCTCATCCTACTACCTATAGGTATGCTGTTGACCTATCTCTCTCCCTCACCTTGGATTTGGTGAGGCAAAAGTCAGTCAAGACCGAGACTGACGGGAAAAGAAAACGGGAGGATGATAACTCCCAAAGGTTTAAGAAAAAGGGAAATTTTGGGTTCAAGATGAACCAACATAGGTTTGATGATAGACCTTTGTGCAAGACCTATAACCGCAGGCATTGGGGGCAGTGCAATACCAACCCCCAGATTAAACCCTGTGGTATTTGCCAAAGAAAAGGGCATAAGACCCATGAATGCAAAAATCTTAAAGATGTCGTCTGTTATGGCTGTAATGAGAAAGGGCATATTAAGCCTAATTGCCCTAAGAACCCCAGAAATAATGATGCAAAGCCTGTAGAGGCTAAGAAAGGGAATGCTCGTGCTTTCCAGATAAATGCTAGGGAGCCATTAATGATAACAACGTCATAACAGGTACTTTCCTCATCAACAATATATATGCTAGAGTTCTTTTTTATTCGGGTGTAAATAAGTCTTTTGTAGACCATAAGTTTAGTAAACTATTAAACTTACCCATAAGAACTCTAGACAAAACTTATGAGATAGAACTTGTTGATGGAACTTTAGAAATAGCATCTTCTATTCTTGATGGATGCTCTATATTCATTAAGAATCATTCCGTTCCTATCTCTCTTTTGCCAATGAAATTGGCAGGTTCGATGTAGTTTTAGGCATGGATTGGTTATCCCATAACCAAGCCCGCATTGCCTGTGATAAGAAATTCATCGAAATTAAAACCCCATCTGGTGAAATGATCACCATCACTGGAGATTCACACTATGGATTGCCAGACAAGGTGTCGTTATTTAAGGCATCCAAGTGTTTAAGGAAAGGTTGTGTCATTTACATGGCACAAGTCACTATCAATGGACCTAAGCCGAATATTCAAGACCTTCCAGTTATTACGGAGTATTCCGATGTCTTTCCTGAAGAACTACCAGGTCTACCTCCAGATAGGCAAGTAGAGTTTAGGATTGACATCCTACCTGGATCAGCACCCGTAGCCAGAGCTCCATACCGATTAGCACCAACAGAAATGAAGGAGTTGAAGACTCAGTTAGATGAACTCTTAGAGAAAGGCTTTATTCAGCCAAGTTCCTCGCCCTAGGGAGCTCCAAATCTTTTCGTTAAGAAAAATGACGGTTCAATGCAGATGTGCATTGACTACCACGAACTAAACAAGATAACGATCAAGAATCGTTACCCATTACCCAGGATCAATGATTTATTCGACCAACTTCAAGGGGCTAGTTATTTTTCCAAGATTGATTTAAGATCTGGATATCATCAGCTGAAGGTTAGAAGTGAGGATGTTCCTAAGACTGCCTTCAGGAATCGTTATGGTCACTATGAATTTTTAGTAACGCCTTTTGGGCTCACAAATGCACTTGCAGCATTCATGGATCTCATGAATAGAGTCTGCAAACCATATTTGGATAAGTTTGTCATTGTCTTCATAGACGACATACTATCTACTCTCGTAATCAAGTTGATCACGAGAAACGTCTTCGGTGCATCTTAGAACTGCTAAGGCAAGAGAAGCTTTTCTAAGTTCTCTAAGTGTGAGTTTTGGCTTAGAGAAGTCCAATTTCTTGGACACATTGTAAGTGAGCGTGGTATCCAAGTGGATCCCGCCAAAATAGAGGCCATAATAAATTGGGAAGTACCCAAAACCCCATCAGAAATACGTAGCTTCTTAGGATTGGCTGGTTACTATAGAAGGTTCATTGAGAACTTTTCAAGGATAGCCACTCCTTTAACTACATTGACCCGTAAAAATGTTAAGTTTATTTGGGGTCCAAAACAACAAGAATCTTTTGAGATTCTGAAACACAAGTTGAGCAATGCTCCTGTGTTATCCCTACCTGAGGGTGTTGAAGACTTTATTGTTTACTGTGATGCATCACACACTGGCATGGGCTGTGTGCTAATGCAAAAAAGGCAAAGTGATTGCCTATGCATCACGACAATTAAAGGTGCAGAAAGGAATTACACCACCCATGACTTAGAATTGGGTGCCGTTGTATTTGCACTTAAGTTATGGAGACATTACTTGTATGGCACAAAGTGTATTATATACACTGACCATAAGAGCCTCCAAAATTTGTTCAATCAGAAAGAATTGAACATGTGACAGCGGCATTGGATGGAAACACTTAATGATTATGATTGCGAAATTCGCTACCATACGCTTAAGGCAAATGTAGTTGCTGATGCCTTAAGTCGCAAAGGACGGGTTAAGCCTATAAGGATTAATGCCAAGAGCATTGAGCTCAAAAATAGCTTAAATGAGAAGCTATTAGATGCGCAAAAGCAAGCTCTATTAGAGGCTAATGCTCCTAATGAAGGATTAGGCGGAACTGTTGATCAGTTAACACCTGGAAAGGATGGAATCCTTAGATTTAATGATAGAATCTGGGTTCCAATTTTTGGAGGACTTAGAGATCTAATCCTCCATGTGGAGCATAATTCAAGATACTTAGTTCACCCGGGTGGAGATACTAGATATACATCTCATTTTTGGAAAAGTTTCCAACAATCTTTAGGCACAAGATTAAATTTTAATACGGCTTACCATCCACAGATTGATAGTCAAAGTGAGCGTACTATCCAGACATTAGAAGACATGCTTAGGGCATGTGTAATTGATTTAGGTGGAAGTTGGGATGACCACTTACCCCTAATAGAATTCTCCTATAATAATAGTTATCATACAAGCATCAAGGCTGCTCCTTACGAGGCCTTGTATGGGAGAAAATGTCGAACGCCCGTGTGTTGGGCAGAAGTTGGGGAAGCCCAACTATCAGGACTAGAGATTGTCCTGAAGACCACGGATAAGATTTTACAAATCCGTGATCATCTCAAAACTGCTCGTGATAGGCAGAAAAGTTATGCAGAAAAGAGACGAAAACCTCTTAAGTTCCAAATAGGGAACAAAGTATTACTGAAGGTATCACCCTGGAAAGGTGTGATGCGCTTCGGAAAGAAGGGCAAGTTAAGCCCGAGATATATTGGACCATTCGAGGTAATCGAATGTGTCGGTTCTGTGGCTTATAAGCTTAAGCTACCCGAGGAGCAAAGTGGAATTCATGATGTGTTCCACATCAGTAACGTTAAGAAATGTCTAGCCGATGATTCGCTAGCAATGTCGCACAAAGATGTGCAGATTGATAAAAACCTGAGGTTCGTTGAGAAACCAATATCGATCGAGGATCGACAGGTTAAGAAGCTCCGAAGGAAATTGGTACCTATTGTTAAGGTTAAATGGGATGCCCTTCGAGGTCCCGGGATTACATGGGAGGTTGAGTCCACTATGCGACAAAAGTACCCCATCTTTTTGAATAAAATCTTGAGGTTGAGATTTCTTTTAAGGGGTGAGGATGTAGCACCTGTAAAATCGTGTCCAATAATATAGCAACACGTGTCGTATTTTTATTTTAAGTCTATTAAAGACTAACAGGGACTAAAAGTGTCAACATTCTCAAACTAAGTCTCTAAGTGATCTTCTGATGTCAACATGCATAAACCAAGCATCTGAGTGACCATTAGTGTAACGCCTCGTATTTCCAAGATTTATTATTTTTATAAAAATTCACGCTCGTTTTCTATTTCCTGAGTCGCAACTTCAATCGGATCGAAAAACGGTTTAAAATCGGAAAACTACGCGTTTTTACGCGTTTTAACGAAACGACAACTGAACGCGATCATTTTCGAGCGCCGACGTTTAAATCGCGTGTTTAAACCTAAAAATGATATTATACCCTTTTATGTCACGTTCGGGTATGAAACGGGGACTTAAAAAGTGATCGGGCTGCAAACGGGTTTAGGCCCAACTCACTTAAAACCCTAGAAGTATATAAGGACTCATCTTCTTCATTCTTACTCAAACCCTAGCCCCCTTGTCCCTGCCCCTTTGATTTTCCGGAGACCAGAGACGCGTTTCTGGCGAGCTCCGGCGACCCCCAAATACTCCGGAAGCCACCTCCCTCTCTCCTTGAAACAGAGCCGCCGGCCACCGCAACGGTGGCGGCGCACCAGCAACGAAGCCGCAGCAGTGGCAGTCCCTGCAGCGGACACCCATCGCCTCTCCAACCTTCACTACCATCCTCTCGGCCCCTGCTCCCTCACACTTGCGACGGCCGCCGACCGTCTCACACTCACCAACCACCGCAACAGCAGCGCCCCCTCTTTCTCCCTCCTCGTCTCTCCCTCTGCAACAATGCCGCGTCAATCAAGCAGCGGCAGCCGCAACGGCGCTGCGGCGGCGTTCCCATCGAACAAGCAGCGGCGGCGGAAAGGTGATTCGGAGTGGTTCAGGTCCTCTTTCAGATTCGGGTTGGTTCGGGCCTCAACTCAAGCCTCGGTTCAGGTGCGTGTCTCACTCGGTTCGTATTCCGTTTCAGGTTAACTCATTATCAAATTGATGGTTAAATTCTGATTTCGATCGGCTCGTTTCTGTTCAGATTGGTTCTACTTCTGGGTTCTGTTTCATTCTCGCTTTGTTTGGTATTGGAATATCGGATTATGCCTCGGGTCAGATTCGTGGCTCGGGTTTCGGTTCAGTCCATGTTCGTTTCGGGTCTTAGTTCGATTTCGGGTCTCGGCAGAGTTCGGTCCGGTCAGTCTTAGTCAAAGTCAGATTCGGTTTGGGTCAACACCAGTCAACAGCCGGCTCAGGTTCAACCTCGATTCAGTTCAGGTACGAGTCGCGTTTTAATCGTCTCAGTTTCGCTTTTTAGTTGGTTTATTGGGCTCGCTTTTGGTTCCATCTCGGTTCAGCAGGCTCGAGTCAAATCTGGTCAAAGCTCGGGTCATGGTCAACCTTCCGGTTTTAGTCATCACAAGTCAACAGCAGTCAACCCGGTCCACGAAAGTCAACCAGTCAACTGCTGGTCAATTGTCGACCCGAGACTGGGTAAAAATCTTAAACGGCGCAAAACCTTTATTATTATTGTTTATATTATTTATCGTTTTATTCGTAAAACATTACTTACTTGTACACTAAACGTGTCTTTGTAAGTTGTATAAATATATATATTTTCGTTACATAACTTGTATAAATATATTGCTTCGTTGATTGTTGAGTTTTGACACATATATCGACAACTTGTGTTGTCAGGATCGTCTAAAAACAGAGGAAACTCTGCCCGGTTTTCGTCAAATCATACGTATATATATTTATTGCACTTTTCGGCGAAGCATATTTCTTAAACGACGTCAAATAAAAATATATATTATACTTCGACAAAATAAATTATTAAACCTTCGTATACCTATACTTATCTAAAAGGCAATATACATATATGTATATCATTCCCTTATCGACAAGACATATATATTATACTTTAAAAAAATAATATATATATTTAATATACTTTTCGTCAAAATATAAATAATTACCTAATACGCTTTTCGCTAAAAATACATATATTTATTGTATTATTTTGATAACACTTCTACGACACCTTTGACAATTTAAAATTTAGAGTCGTTACATAAATCCCGTGATATAGGTACACGTGCTTTCAACTCCAATTCGAATCCTCCGTCGTAGCTTCGATTATTCATGCACATTCGTTTGCCATTTTTAAGGTGACCTCGGTGTCCCCTTTCTCCCACTCATTAACTCGTCGTGGAATTTCCAAAGAAGACTTAGCAATTTTGTGAGTACACTCGACCCACTTTTGTTTATATCACTTTTTGGGTGTAACATGTTTCCATATACAAAAATCACAAACACTTAAACTTTATGAAACGCACAAACAATCCTATACACATGACTACTTGAATCGTATACTTGTTGCTTGTCTGGGATAAACGTTATGCTATGCTTTAGTCATTAACTATTTTTAGCCTTTGTTTGACATGCTTAGCGCTATAGGAATTCACGCATCCACCTCCATCGTGTTATTCGTGAGGTCATGTTAAAACATCGTGATTGCGTTACGGGTTTGATTATTAGTATTGCATGCCATGATTTTGCTCTTGTATAGATTTGGTTGCCATGAGGATTGTTAAAACTTTATTCGTATACGTATGCTATGCTTAACTTGTGTACTCGCCTTTGCTTTTGCATTGACTTTATTTTAAAACATGTTACATGTTGAAGGAGATGACGCTATGAAAACAATATAGCAAGGACTAGATACACACAAATTAGACGTTAGGTTTAATGTCGACGTATCAATTTTGTTATGACTTTGCAAATGTTAGGTTGTTCTTTGTTTTGTTACATTGATGTATTTGACAATTCTTATGAAATGAAATATGGTTTAATTAATTATTGTCACTTAATAATGTTGTGAGCAATGAGCAATCTCGTTTTCGTCTCATCCCGATGTTTCCGCCATCGGTTGGGGTGTTACAATTAGTGTCAACATGCTTAAAATATAGCCTCTGAGTGACCATTGGTGTCAACATGCTAAAACATGGCCTTTGAGTGACCATTGGTGTCAACATGCTAAAACTTGACCTCTAAGTGACCGTTGTGTCAATATGCCCAGCCTCTGAGTGACATCGGAGTCAACATGCTTATAATGAGCCTCTGAGTGATCTTTTACGAAGTCCTAACTCTCATATGTTCCATTTGTTGGACGAGAGGGATTAAATCCGTGATTATATAAAAGTTGGACATTGGAGGGATTAAAAGTGTTAACATGTTAATTTATACCTCTGAGTGACCTTTTAACGAACCGAGAGCTCGACAATGTCCGGGCGTACTCCCTGGTACGCCAAATATTGGTTACGGGGTTCTAGGAGGTTTTATAAGTCAAGGGGTTAAAAGTGTCAAACTTTGAAACTGGCCAGGAGGCGCTCGCGGGGCGCGAGAGGCAAGGTCTGTGCCTCTCGCTGGGCGCGAGAGGCCTGTATCTGCAGAATATTTGCTTGGCCTCCACACAAATTGCCAAAAACCAATTAATTCGAAACTATGGATTCCCAACAGTTATGCCACGTTTTAGGACACTTGTAAGTATCCTCTTACACCCCTTAGCATTTGGCATCACCTCCTTCAAGCTCTCCAACTATAAATAGTTACCAAGGTTCACCATTTGAACTTGCACCTTTCTCATTTGCAACTCTATCTCCCTCCTCTGGAAGTTCCTAACTGAAAGGAGCATCCAACTTGGTTCTATTGCATTCTAGGAATCACTTGTAAGTGTTCCTTTCTCTTACATTTTCATTTATAGGCTTTTATAGCCAAAAGTCAAGCGTTTGCGGAAAACGCCTTAACTTTTGGTTAATACCATTATGGTCCAGCCATTGTTCGTAATGAACATGGCTAAGTGATCCTAATAAGGTAGGTGTTAGTCCATATAAAGGGTACCTCCTGAAGATCATGTTTGCTAGACAAATTGACGGGTCAAAGTATTGATATTAAAAAGCCAACATGCCATTTTTCAGAAAAATCATAAATTGATCTTATATATGTTATACACCTATTTTGACACTTAAACAAGTTGGTAATAATTATTAGAACACGTAAGAACATGTCTGGCTCGTCAATTTCAGCTCTAAGGTCGGTTCGCAACTGAAAGTCGCAAAGTTTGAGTTCTGCTTTGACTTTCGATTCTGACCCGATATAGATTAGTTAGATACTGATCTAAAGTTGCATTATGATCATAATAATGTGTAGTATAACCCTCTGAGGTTATATTACTTGATCGTAATCAGAATCTGAGTTTATGCACAAGTTCCGTAATTAGGCCATTTTGACTAAAATGCCCTTTTTGCATAAAAAGAGGTTTAAATGGTAATGAACTTGAAAATGAATTTCCTACTGACGTAATATTATAAGTAGGAATATTTAGGATGTCAAACCAGAATATAAACTAAGTTTATGAACAAGTCCTTGTAATATGACGATAAATGACGATAAGGCCCTTGTGGCTTATAAAATGGTTTTGATCACATTTTTTTTAAAATAAAACTTTTACCTACTGATATGTTATACTAAATAACATATCTAAGGCATGTTAACCTGGCCTTAATATCAGTTTTCATTAAACATCACACAAATCGTCATTTTACGACATAAGCGTCGTTTTGGCGCATAGTATAGTTTTAAACCATATTTACCAACTAAGACTTGTTACCTACTGATTTCAAAACTTATTTTAAATACTTTTACAGTAGGTACATGATATAAACTCAGAATCCCAAATAATTTATAAACTTTTACAGTAGGTACATGATATAAACTCAGAATCCCAAATAATTTATAAACTATGTGTAAAATGACCAAAATGCCCCTTTGATGCATAGTTTGGTCATAAAAGATAAATTACACATATAATTAATGTCCTACTGATATGATATCATAAATAAATTATTTTTCCAGAATACTTATGGTTATAACAATAAATTATATTCAAGTTCCTTTTATAAGGTATGAAATTACCAAAATGCCCTTATGAGGCATAGTTTCATTTTAAAACATTAACGGGCATATAAGTTGATATCCTACTGATATTACAACTTATTTAAAATATAATGGCATATAGAACTTGTCCATGACTTATCCGGTTACCCGATATCGCTGATATGTGTACGGTTAAGCATATGTAACTAGTTTATGGAAATTAACCGAAACGGGTCTAACCTTGTCATTTAAGTTTCAAAATCCAGAATGTTTATAGTTTAACTATATTATGCAAGTCAAAGTACTTGTCGGGTTTAAAATACATTATATCCGATCATCGTTTAATCAAGCGTTATACGTATTGATCATGTACACTACTCGGTCTAAGTCTATGACTTAAATAATACCGTTAGTATTTAATTGGTTAGCTTATGCCATAATCCAGACTAGAGCCTTTCGGTAAATGCTATCTGTACTTAGTTCATTTTGGATACGACTGAGATATTAAATCTTCCATCTTTAATCAAGAATAGCTTAGGTAAATACTCTTGACTTATTTTCCTTATACGGGCTTGGGATACGGTATATTATTAACGCTTGGTCGGAAATGGGATCAATCGAATGCCGGATCGTGGCTAGTAAATCCGCATATTCCGTTTTGATCAGTTTTGTTTGATAACTTAAACATCGGGGGTTAACTACTGATGTGCGTGAATAAAATATATTTTATTTCTATGATTTTTGTTCACACAAATTAAGTTTTAAAATGATTTTTACTTAAAACCAACTACACACACAACGGGGCAAGTGTACCCGTCAGGGGTAGTACAGTCTGTCGGTAGAACCGGATATCAATCCGTGGACTCAGTGTCTCAATACTAGATTTTTGTTACTTTTAAACCTGGTTCAATGGATGAATTGATTTCTTGACTTTTTTTAACTACTATGAAAATATAATAATTAACTATTTGAATTAATAAAGAACAATAATTAAGAAAGGTTGCTTAAATTAAGTATCCACTAACAAACATGTGACAACATTTGAGGAAAACTAAGGGTGATGCAAGTTCTAGAATCAACTAAGTTTCCATTCAAGGTCTCCTAGTTTTATAAATCTTGGGAAAATTATAATGAAACCACATTTTAATCACCTAAGATTCATTCTTTAAAGTTCTCTTGCTAAGTTGATGTTAATCTTTAATAATGAGTTAATTGTTTGTTAAAACTCCTAACTCTACAAATTAAGGAAAACCAATATGAACAACACATTAATCACCCTAACTTGGTTTCAAGTAAATGACATCTTCAACAAGTTCTTGATATGAATCACAAGCATGGTCATGCTAGATAACAACCTTGGCCTAAATTGTGAACCCAACATGAACACAAACCATAGAATCCATATAAACATTCATATAATCTTTCCGAATCCAAATGCAAGAATTCATACTCATATTCAAATCATCATTCTAATCATGTTAGCAATTACCATTCCTAGTTTCATGCTATGAATCAAATCAACAACTAACAAGATTCAACAATCAAAATCTCTACATAGGCTTTCCAACACTACATGTAAATACTTATGACCAAACATTCAAGAATAATGACTTTAAACATGAACATGCATTCCAAGAACAAGATCAAATATCATCATGAAGATTAACATACAACAATCACCACATCTATTTCCATGTTGTCAAGTGTTCATTAGCTTCAACAAAATTCAAGCAACACAATTGTTTAGCCTAGAAGGCTCATAATAACTAAGACAAATGCAATATAATATATAGATTGTTCATGAATAACAAGTGGAATACTAGAGTTTAAGACAAGATAATTAGTAAAATGAGTTGAATATCAAGTGATACAACCTTCCTAAAGGCTCCTTCTACAATCTCCAAGCTTCTAATATCAGATTCTTGAGAGAGAAATTCACCAAAATGCTCCAACTCCCCTTCAAAAGAGCTTAATTCACGCATTTAAGCTACTGGGCACGGTCGTGCTTGGTAAGTGTCAGGTGCCTTTCTGAGTTGTTGACCAAGTTTGATGCCAAATCCGGAAAGATCCCGCTAGAACTTTCCCGAGGTGACACGACCACGCCAAAGTGTGGCACGGTCGTGCTTATCGATATCGTACGCGGAAATGACTATGTTGATCTCGGAAATTAGCTGATTAGGACTTGTGATAGCACGAGCATGGTCGTGCTTGGGGTTGGCACGATTGTGCCATATGTTGGACTGGCTTGGTTTGTGTAGACAGATGGTAGTGCTGATGATAGTGCCGGCTTCCGAAGGCTTGGCACGGTCGTGCCAAGGGTTGGCACGGTCGTGCCATATCTGGCATTTTGGCTGAAATGTTCCATTTTTTCTCCAAATCACTCCAAAAGACTTTCTTTCTTCACTGGGCCGAAGCCCGGACCTGTAGTTTCACAAACAACTCAAATGAGTATTAAGATCAATGAAAACACAACGAATTTCCGCATTAATGGGGAATATTTGACGTTTAAAAGATGTATAAATTCTTATACATCAAACATCCCCACACTTGAACTTTAGTTGTCCTCAAACAAACTAAAATAAACAAAAATTCTATCTCGGCAATCATCTCAACTAGCATTATATAAGCACAAATAAATAACTTCGGCAAAACAAAACGATTACTCGACATAAAAGGAAAAATCAAAAAGTATGTGAAATATGGTTATGAGCAATGATCCATCTCGACATCCCTACAAGCTCACCTTACATCCTCGCAATGTTCACACACACTCGGCTAAAAATATAGGAGACATACAATTCAAGGAGTATGTTTAGAACACTCGATGCCAAGACAATGACTGTGCGATATCATAAGCTTGTGTAAGGATCAAATCTAAACACTTAACTAACACATAACAAAAACCAAGAGGCCTTGTGTGGGTTGTAATTTGGCTAGGGTAAAGGGTGTGGAAATGGATTTATAGAAGTGATTAAAACGGCTAAAGACCGACGGCTCGATTAACTTGAAGCGAAGAAAAATGAAACTAGCCAACCGCTTAGATATCTCCCCAAAATTAACAAAGGCAATTGACACGGCTTCTTTTTTTCACCACTTTAGAGGGAACTAAGTACGTATACTTAGATAAAAACTCCAAGCTATGATGTTATGACTAATAAATCGATAAACTATACAAGAAGGCTTACAAGTTAGTCTTAACCGGATCGGGCTTTAAACCAAAAATGTGGGTTCAAAAAGAAAAGGCTAAATTGGCTAATTGGTGATATTTAGTGGTTTCAAAGAAACGAAAGGGAAAGGCTCATATTGGTTTAACTAAGGATGTGATTTGGGTGAAGGAATAAATATGGTTAAAAACAAAAGGTTTCCTACTGCCTCAATCATTTTTTTTGCTTTATGTTCTCGAAATGCATGCCTAACACAAGTTCTAAACCGCAAAAGTCATCCGGCGCACTCAATCTTTGCCGCAAAAACATGAGCAAAAATAATTCTAAAGCTTAAGGCTCAAAAATAACTCACGGTAAACGGGCGTATTGGGTAACTATACAAGGCAAACAGGTAGAATTTTGCTTGATTTCTCTGACGCTCAATTTTATACAAAAAATTACTAGATGGCAACTTTAATTCGAGCAAAAAATTCACCTTTGTAAATTTATCAAAAACTTTTAGCGTTTATACAAAACTTGCGTTGAGTTGATTATTCAAGAGAGTTTGTATTATTATTATTATTATTATTATTATTATTATTATTATTATTATTATTATTATTATTATTATTTTATATATTTTTTCGGATAATCACAAACAAGCTTAACCACCTTCCCACACTTGAATTGTACATCGCCCACGATGTACAACAAAAAACGAGCATAATATAATGCAATAGTATAGTGACAGTGGAGGAAGCGGGAATAAGAAAACTCCCCTGAGTTGCAAAGGCTAGAATGGAGTGAAAGATGGTAATACAAAACATTCCAACGAACTACCGCACAATCCAACAACTAGCACATCATCAAATCAAGACTGCACATTGGCAAACATAATCAAGATCACAATAAACAACCCAACCCAAAACTCCCTTATCTTTGTTTATAAACCAAACCGCTAAATTAAAATGTATGAAATTAAAGCAACAAGCGGAGGAGTGTACGGACAATGCAAAATGGTACACTCCTCAAACCCATAATGCAAATAAAAGTACGGCATGTGCTGCAAGATCAGGGTCGGCCGCCAGATCCTGAGGGACCGGCATCATCCCGGCGGTCAAACCGGGATCTCCTCGTGAAGTGTGGCAGCTGTGTGTAAGGATGACCGAGCGAGCTTGCCAAATGTTGTTGTGACCCGAATAGCCAGTCGAAGCTACGCCTACTCTGCTCGTACATATCCTCCAGAAAATTACCCTTTCTATGCTGCTCAGCGCGGATCAAGTCCACGTCATGTCGTACAGCCTGCTGGTCCAAAGCTAACCCTTCCATTCGTCGCCAAAGATCCACTGGAGACGGCTCATGTGGGCCGTATGCACCCTGCTCAAACCCGCCACCAAAACCACCAAACATGTGCTCCCAGTTTGGGCTCCCAAAGCCCTAGCCTAATTCACCCATCTGAATGTGAGGGTCTGCTCCCCCAGTAACCTCACCTGGCCCGAATCCTGGAGCATCCTACATGTGGACGTCATCGCCTCCACCAACATTGCCCTCCTCTTGATCACTTTCCCCCTCAGGAAGTGGATCCCAAATCCTACCCAGGCGATCCACTAACTTTGGATACCATTTACTTTACGAATCATATGAATGGCAGTCAACTGTGCCACATCGAGCAATCCATAATCACAAGCTACGGTAGATCATCCAACAGTACTCGGCACAGTGATCTCAGCCCAGAATACGGCTTTGTCCGCGTCAGCTTCCCATTCTTGCAGACTGCCGTGAAAGAGCTTGGAGTCGATCTCGTCTTCCACATATAACCCAAGTATCTGCCCGAACCTGCTGATAGACTGGTGATGCCATTTCCGTCCCAGACGGTAACTAACACCAACCCGTTTCTCGTAAACAACTGGGGACGGGAAGATAAACCTGAATGAAGCAAAAAACTCAATGACCAGCTCAACATATTGGGGTTCAGCCATTAGGAAGAGGCGGGTCCATGGGGGAGTCATAAGATCCTCAAACCGTTCGGTCTGACCAAGCAAGTCGAGATCGACGGTTTGAAGAGTCCGCATAGGCTCGATTAAGTGCCTCCTAGCCCATAGCCTTTCAACTTTGGTGATACAATGCCCTTCCCTGGCATTATCGCTGAACCGGAGAAACAAATAATTCATCTGCAAGAATGAGACAAGATTAACAATTAAAACAAGAAAACCAAACGAAAATTAGGTTCAAGACAGGACCGCACAATCGTGCCATCTGTTGGCACGATCGTGCTTGCTTGTTTCCAGCAGGTTTATGAAGATGTCAAAATTATGAAGTTTTTTCTGGGTTTGTTCTTCACTAACCACGATCGTGCCACACTTGAGCACTCTCGTGCTAAACCAATTTCTGGGTGAAATTTTGGAAAACTGGAAATTCTTTTGAAGGGCACGATCATGTCATCGCATGGCACGATCGTGTGTGTTGAATTTCTAGGCATGATCTTCAAATTCATCAACATTTTATGAAGAGCACGATCGTGCGTGTTGATGGCACGATCGTGCTTGATGAACTTCTTGGAACTTTTGTCAGTTTCAGCCACAATTTATGAAGAGCACGGTCGTGCCTGGGTTTGGCACGACTGTGCGTGACGGAACCAAGATCTGCAACAGCCCCAAAATTCGCCCAAAACCCTGATCTTTTAACACTTTTGCTTTGGGGTTTTGTAGATCGGTCAAGTGTGGTGCACGAAGACATAAAACACATGAAAAACGGGCTTGAATCGGTCGATTTAGACAAAACCCTAAAAACTTAGAAGAAAAACTACTTGAAGAACAAACCCCAAATATTCAACAACTAAAAAGAAAAGAAGAAAGATTCATACCTGGATTCATGGTTGAGATGAGAGGAAAACAGATTTCTTGAAGGAAGAAAGGAGGTGTGGAGGATTCCTCAGTGAGTTGTGAGTATTCAAGTGATGAATGTTGAAGGTTTTAAAGAAAAAGAAGATGGGTTTTTATGAGTATTGCTAATGGGTCTGCACTAGCAGGGCTGACAGTGCCAGAAAACCCTTTTGATAGTGCTTATTTTACGGATTTGTTTTTGCAAAATTATTTCCCACTCAAGTTTATTTAATTACAGTTAATAAAACCAAGATAAAAATGTCACTTGAATCCGGATCATCTATGAACACCTCCTACCAAGAAAAGAGCCGAACGAACATACTTGAAGATCGACAATGCATTCCAACATCCCCCGCGTCCAGAACGAACCGCAACCTGAAAAATAAATTAAGCAAACAAAGAGAAAAAATTTATCAAACCTGAACCACATGCTAAGTTTAATTCGAGTCTTCAGCTAGACTCACTACCCCGAATTCATTTGTTCTTGGGTGGAGGGTGACAACCTCCTCACTCTGATCCTCGGGGACACCAACATACGACTTCAACCTGTGCCCATTGACCTTGAACAAGCGACCATCCTCATGGCCTATCTCCATTGTTCCATATGGGAACACCGATCGCACCGTGTAAGGACATGACCAACGAGACTTAAGCTTGCCAGGAAACAACTTAAGACGTGAGTTGTATAATAATACCCAATCACCCACCCGGAATTCTTTCTTGTTCTTCAGGCAGGAGTCGTGGAGCGTCTTAGTACGTTCCTTATATAGCTTGGAGCTCTCATATGCATCATTCCAGAGCTCCTCGATCTCGTGGATCTGCACAAACTTGTTTTTGCCCGTAGTTGCCATATCAAGGTTAACTGTTTTCAAAACCCAGTACGCCTTATGCTCGAGCTCAACAGGAAGATGACAAGACTTCCCATAGACCAGCTTAAATGGAGTAGTGCCTATAGGGGTCTTGTAAGCCGTTTGAAAGGCCCACAGTGCATCATCCAGTCATTCAGACCAGTCCTTACGGCTTGCGCTCACCGTCTTCTCCAAGATACGCTTAATGCCCCGATTTGTGACCTCAACTTGCCCACTAGTCTAGGGGTGGTATGGTGTAGAAAATTGATGTTGGACACCATACCGGGGCAATGCCTTCTCCAACTGAGCATTAAAAAAGTGTGTCCCCCGGTCACTAATCAACTCTTTAGGAGCATCAAAGCGCGCGAACAGTTTCTTCAGAAACCTAACCACCACCCTAGCATCATTGGTGGGCAAAGCTTGCACTTCCGCCCACTTTGATACATAATTGACCGCGACTAGGATGTATTGGTTTCCGAAGGATGTCGGAAAAGAGCCCATAAAGTCTAAGCCCCACATATCAAAAACCTCACAGACTTGAATGTCGTTCTGCGGCATCTCATTGCGTGCTGAGATATTGCTTGCCCTTTGGCAGGCATCACATGATCTCACAAACTCATGGGCGTCTTTAAAGATAGAAGGCCAGAAGAATCCAGCATCGAACACATTCTTTGTGGTACTGTTCGCCCCATGATGACCTCCCGTAGGTCCCTCGTGACAGTGGAAAAGGATGTCCCTCGCCTCGTCACCATGCACGCAGCGCCGGATCATCTGATCTGCGCCCACCCTGAACAGATAAGGGTCATCCCAAAGGTAGTACTTAACATCTACAAAAAATTTTTGCTTTTGCTGGGAGGTCATCCCTTTGATCAGAATGCCGCTGGCTAGGTAGTTTGCGATGTCAGCAAACAATGGGGAGTCTTCATTTGTCTCGATCCGCATAAGAAACTCATGGGAAAATTGTCATTAATGTTGGCCCCACGAACTTCTTTTCCCTCGTAATGCTCAAGTCTGGACAAATGATCAGCTGCCAAATTTTCGGCCCCTTTCTTGTCACGGAATTTAATGTCAAACTCTTGCAGCAAAAGAATCCATCTTATCAATCTAGGTTTAGCATCTTGCTTGCCAAAGAGATACTGAAGTGTTGCATGATCCGTGTACACGATGGTCTTGGAGAGGATGAGATAAGATCGAAACTTGTCGAAGGCAAAGACCACGGCTAGGAGCTCTTTTTCTATCGTGGTATAATGCTCATGAGCGTCGTTCAAGGTCTTACTCGCATAGTAAATCGGGTGAATATCCTTCTCTCCTCAGACCCAAGACGGCCCCGACTGTAAAATCACTCGCATCGCACATCAACTCAAATGGTAATTCCCAGTCGGGAGCTACCATGATTGGGGCATTCACTAACTTCTCCTTCAACAGCTCGAACGCTTTTAGGCATTCATCAGAGAAAACAAACTGGGCATCCTTCTCTAGAAGTTGGGTCATCGGACGGGCGATTTTGGAAAAATCCTTTATGAATCGCCGGTAAAAACCTACATGACCAAGAAAGCTCCTAATAGATTTCACGGATGTGGGCGGCGGGAGCTTAGAATTAGTCTCAACTTTGGCTCGATCAACCTCGAGTCCCGCCTGTGAAATCTTGTGCCCAAGCACAATGCCCTCCTTCACCATAAAGTGGTATTTTTCCCAGTTCAAAACAAAGTTGGCCTCCTCACACCTGGCCAACATCCTCTTCAGATTCCCAAGACAATGATCGAAAGAGCTCCCGAATACAGAAAAATCATCCATGAAGACCTCCATGGAGTCCTCGATCATGTCATAAAAAATAGCCACCATGTATCTTTGAAATGTGGTTGGGGCATTGCACAGTCCAAAGGGCATTCGCTGGTAGGCAAATGTGCCATAGGGACATGTGAATGTCGTCTTCTCCTGATCCTCAGGAGAGATGGGAATCTGAAAGTAGCCAGAGAAACCATCAAGGAAACAGTAAAACATCCTCCCCGAAAGTCTCTCTAACATCTGGTCAATGAAAGGAAGAGGAAAATGATCTTTCCTCGTGGCATCATTGAGTTTGCGATAGTCAATGGAAACTCTCCACCTGGTGACAGTACGAGTGGGAATCAACTCGTTTTTCTCATTGGTCACCATCGTCATCCCTCATTTCTTCGGGACTACCAGCACGGGACTAACCCAAGGTGAATCAGAGATCGGATATATCAAACCTGCATCAAGTAATTTGATGACTTCTTTCTTCACAACATCCTGCATATTCGGATTTAAACGTCTTTGGTGCTGCACTACATGTTTGAAGTCCTCCTCCATCAAGATCTTGTGGGTACAAAAAGATGGATT
This sequence comes from Scalesia atractyloides, assembly GCA_947069175.1. Lineage (NCBI taxonomy): Eukaryota > Viridiplantae > Streptophyta > Magnoliopsida > Asterales > Asteraceae > Scalesia > Scalesia atractyloides. The sequence continues at coordinate 56,645,918 of CAMTDV010000029.1, forward strand.
GATCCCTTTTATATACATGATCTTCCAAGCGATCGCCTTTTATGCTGCTTCAAAACTTCAAGCAATCGACCCTTCTCTTCTTCTGATAATCCAGCAGAAATGATGATGGGCAAATGAGTCGCACCCTCCAAGAAAGCATACTCCAAGTGATCTGGAAGCTCCTTAAGCTCAACTGAAGGCGGATCCTCAACCTAAGGGCGTGCTTTAGGCTCAGTAACGCGATCCACAACCTCAAAAACCTCAGGACATGGGGGAGCTACATGACCTATCAGACATGTCATCTCCTCGACTAATTGGTCCACAGCAGGCAAACCAAAAGTCTCTCCTCCAATTAGTTGTGTGTCCCCAACGTCCTCCTCAAACATGCTATGAAGATGATCACTCACGTACGTGTCAATAGTCTCGATAAAGTAGAGTGTATCATCATGACTCTGTGAATGCTGCATGGATTTCCCTATATCAAAAGTCACCTCTTCATCGTCTACCCTAAGAGTAAGTCTACCGGTGCAGACAACGATCAATGCTCGAGCAGTGGCAAGGAATGGCCGACCTAAGATGAGAGGAACAGTTTTGTCCTCATCCATGTCCAAGATCACAAAATCAACAGGAAAGACAAACTTGTCAATCTTCACTAGCATATTCTCAACTGTACCTCGAGGGTACTTCACTGAACGATCGGCTAACTGAATGCTCATACGAGTAGGTTTTGGCTCTCCCAAGTCCAACTTAGCAAAAACCGCATAAGGCATGAGGTTTATGCTGGCTCCAAGATCAACTAGTGCATTGTTGACCGAAAAACTACCAATCAAGCATGGGATAGTGAATCTCCCGGGATCACTCATTTTCTGTGGTAGTTTGTTCTGAAGAACTGCTGAACACTCCTCGTTCAGGTCACATGCGAAAGCTCCTCAATTTCTTTTTGTTAGATAAAATATCTTTCAGAAACTTGGCATACTTAGGCATTTGAGCAAGTGCCTCGACAAACGGTAGATTTATGTGAAGTTGCTGGAAAACCTCAAGGAATTTACCGTAGTATTCTTCCATCCTCTGCTTCTTCAACCTCCCCCGATATGGAACGGGAGGGACATACACTCTCATTGGCTCCTTGGGACGTGCTATACTTGTTGGGTCTCGCCTCAATTGTACCTCTCCCAGAGACTCGGTCTCAATCTCCTCAACAATCTCGTCATCAACCGGCTTACTCGGAACAGCCGAAGTGACAAGCTCAGCGATCTTGCCACTTCTCAACGTGATGGCCTTTGCAGTAGCTTTCGGATTTGGTTCTATGTTACTTGGAAGGCCCTCTTGCTGTCTCTCGGACAACATCTTCGCAATCTGACCAACTTAGTTTTCAATGGTCTACATGGAAGCCTTTTGGCTTCTCAACTCACTCTCGTGCCTCGTGAAACGACCGTCATACTCCTTGAAGCGCTTTTCATTTTCGACTCTTTGAGAATTTTGACCGGCTAAGAGTTGACTAAACATATCCTGCACACTAGGTTCATTAGTGGAAGGCATCTGCTGAGGCCGAGGTGCACCGTAACCTCCAGGAGCTGTGGGGCATGGAGCAAATCCGGGTGGATGTTGATTCGACGCTTCAAACTTCCAACTGAAATTTGGGTGATTCTTCCACCCCGGATTGTAAGTATTGTTGTAGGGATTGTGCTAAGGACGGTATTGGTTTCCCATAAAATCTACGTGCTCGTGTGAAATCTCTCCTGTCGGAAAGTCGCCTACATGATATGCTCCCCCACTCGAGGAACCAATCGAGTGGATCTCCATCACTCGATCAAGCTTTGAAGATAAGGCATCCATTCGTGTTGTGATGGCGGTGAAATCATTCACATGATGAACTCCCTGTCTAGAACTCTTCCCTCTCGATGGTTGTTGTGTCTGATTCTTCAAGGCGCATTTCTCTAAGATCTCAAATGCCTCGTTGGCATTTTTCGTGCCAATGTCTCCGCCTGAATATGTATCGACCATCATCTGCCCTTGACAATCCAAACCATGGTAGAAGATCTGACATTGTTGCCACTTGGGCAACCCGTGGTGTGGGATCTTTCTCATGAGCTCTTTAAACCGCTCCCACGCCTCATCGAGGGGCTCATCATCATCCTGACGAAAGTTAAGAATCTTGGTTCTTAACCGAACAGTTTTCTATGGGGGAAATATTTCTGAAGGAACTTCTCAGCTAATTGATTCCATATAGTGATAGATCCCGCCGGGAGTGAAAGAAGCCACTCCTTAGCTCCATCACGTAAGGAAAACGGAAAGAGCCGAAGGCGTATTGCATCCGATGATGCATCACGAATGGTGAATGTGGCACAAACCTCCAAAACCCCCGCAATATGGACACTAGGATCCTTGTGATCCTTGCCATAAAACTGAACTGCATTCTGCAACATCGATATGGTACCAGATTTGATCTCGAAATTATTATTATTATTGTAGGTGCATTGATGCTCGCAGGTAAGCCCTCAAGTGATCTGCCATTTCTACGTGAACCTCATGGAATGTGTCATCTCCCAATGCGTCTACCTCGATTGTGGCGGCCACCACGCGGTACCGCTCCTGCAGTCTTCGATGAAAATAGCGCTCCGGCTCCGATGACGGCTCAACAACTTCAGCAACTGGGATTGAGGACATGCACGACCTGTAAGGAAAAAGAAGGAACACAATGCATTGCGTATACACAGAGACAAAAAGAATAACTAATTAATTAATTACCATTTTTTTCAAATAATCATGCAAAGACAAATAAAAACAACTAGATAAAACTTTGTACACTTTTCACATTGGTTTAACAAGTAACTCCAACCATTCTTAAGAAGACCGAGTCCCCGGCAACGGCGCCAAAAACTTGATGTGCGTGAATTAAACATATTTTATTTCTATCATTTTCGTTCACACAAATTAGGTTTTAAAATGATTTTTACTTAAAACCAACTACACACAAAAGGGGCAAGTGTACCCGTCAGGTGGTAGTACAGTCTGTCAGTAAGAACCGGATATCAATTCATGGACTCGGTGTCTCAATACTAGATTTTTGTTACTTTTAAACCTAGTTCAATGGATGAATTGATTTCTTGACTATTTTTTAACTATTATGAAAAGATAATAATTAACTATTTGAATTAATAAAGAACAATAATTAAGAAAGGTTGCTTAAATTAAGTATCCACTAACAAACATATGACAACATTTGAGGAAAAATAATGGTGATGCAAGTTCTAGAATCAACTAAGTTTCCATTCAAGGTCTCCTAGTTTTATAAATCTTGAATGAAACCACATTTTAATCACCTAAGATTCATTCTTTAAAGTTCTCTTGCTAAGTTGATGTTAATCTTTAATAATGAGTTAATTGTTTGTCAAAACTCCTAACTCTATAAATTAAGGAAAACCATTATGAACAACACATTAAACACCCTAACTTGGTTTCAAGTAAATGACATCTTCAACAAGTTCTTGATATGAATCACAAGCATGGTCATGCTAGAAAACAACCTTGGCCTAAATTATCAACCCAACATAAACCCAAACCATAGAATCCTTATAAACATTCAGATAATATTTCCAAATCCAAATGCAAGAATTCATACTCATATTCAAATCATCATTCTAATCATGTTAGCAATTACGATTCCTAGTTTCATCCTATGAATCAAATCAACAACTAACAAGATTCAACAATCATAATCTCTACATGCGCTTTCCAACACTACATGCAAATACTTATGACCAAACATTCAAGAATAATGACTTTAAACATGAACATGCATTCCAAGAACAAGATCAAATATCATCATGAAGATTAACATACAACAATCACCACATCTATTTCCATGTTGTCAAGTGTTCATTCGCTTCAACAAAATTCAAGCAACACAATTGTTTAGCCTAGAAGGCTCATAATACCTAAGACAAATGCAAAATAATATAGATTGTGCATGAATAACAAGTGGAATACTAGAGTTTAAGATAAGATAATTAGTAAAATGAGTTGAATATCTAGTGATACAACCTTCCTAAAGGCTCCTTCTTCAATCTCCAAGCTTCTAAGATCAGATTCTTGAGAGAGAAATTCACCCAAATGCTCCAACTCCCATTCAAATGAGTTGAATTCACGTATTTAAGCTACTGGGCATTTGGCACGACCGTGCCACCTTTTGGCACGGTCGTGCTTGGTAAGTCTCAGGTGCCTTTCTGAGTTGTTGACCAAGTTTGATACCAAATCCGGAAAGATTCCGCTAGAATTTTGTCGAGGTGGCATGACCATGCCAAAGTGTGGCACGGTCGTGCTTATCGATATCGTACTCGGAAATGACTATGTTGATCTCGAAAATTTGCTGATCAGGACTTGTCATAGCACGAGCACAGTCGTGCTTGGGTTGGCACGATCGTGCCATATGTTGGACTGGCTTGGTTTATGCAGATTGAAGGTAGTGCTGATGATAGTGTCGGCTTCTGAAGGCTTGACACGATCGTGCCATATCTGGCAGTTTGGCTGAAATGTTCCATTTTTTCTCCAAATCACTCCAAAAGCCTTTGTTTCTTCACCGGGTTGAAGCCCAGACCTGTATTTTCACAAAGAACTCAAATGAGTATTAAGATCAATGAAAACACAACGAATTTCCGCATTAATGGGGAATATTTGACGTTTAAAAGATGTATAAATTCTTATACATCAACTACCGTGTCCTGGATATCCTCGGCTCATTACATTAGATAATGGCCACGATCTTAGCGCGGGGTGTAGGCATACACCTGACAGACGCTCAAATGCATTTACCCACACTTGTTGGGGATAACTCCTTTGTGAATTCATAAGTGGTGTGTACGTTAATCATGTCTTGGTTTTTATACTGGGCCCTGTATGTATGGACAAACATGTGAATTTGTTAACAAGGTTACAAAGTAACTTTCCCAAGTTATAAAAGATTTTGTGCCTTTGTGCACTTAAAATCATTTTCAAATGTTTTTAAAATGAGTCAGTTGAGTGTATTTACCAGCAAAAGCTGACGTATTTTCAAAAGACTAAGCTGCAGGTACAATACGAAATAGGCTGGAAGTTGCTCGGTAGTGATATAAGAGGATCTTTCAAATCCTTAGATCTGCCCAAAGTCTGTTTTACATTCTTTCTTTTGTACAATTATGATCCGCCTGTGGATCTTCTATTTTGAATCATCTGTATATTATTTTGGTTCTTTGAACATTTGGTTTGTAGTAGTAATTTAAACTCCAAGACTTCCGTTGTGCTGTGTATAATTGACTATGATGATATCAACTTACGTCACGATATTCCCCACCCGGGTCCACTGGTGTTTGGTTGAAAATACGGGGTGCGACAGGAAGTTGAAGTCCTTCTTCAGCAAGGCACTTCTTTAGATTTGAAATGTGAAATGTCGGATGAACGTTGTTGAGTTCTTGAGGTTGATCCAATCGATACGCTACCTTGCCAATCCTTATGAGAATCTTGACAGGACCTATGAAGCGAGGAGCGAGCTTGCCTTTCTTACCAAATAGAACCACTCGTTTCCCAGGGGATAACTTGAGAAGTACGTGATCACCAACATTAAATTCCAACGGTTTGCGTCCTCTTCTGTCACCGTAACTCTTTTGTTAGCTTCTAGCATTGAGTAGATTATCACGAATCTGCAAGATCTTGCCTGTCGTCTCTTATATGAGTTCGGGACCGGTGATTTGAGCTTCTCCGATCTCGTGCCAACAAATAATCGAACGACACTTCCGACCATACAAAGCTTCGAATGGTTTCATTTGAATACTAGCATGATAACTGTTGTTGTATGAGAATTCTACCAAAGGTAAGTGTATATCCCCGTTGCCACCATTAATTACGCAAGAATGAAGCATATACTCGAGAGTTTGGATAGTACACTCGGTTTGACCATCTGATTGGGGATGATAAGCAGTACTAAGGTTGAGTTGAGTACCAAGAGCGGTTTGAAAGGTTTGCCAAAGACACGAGGTGAAACGACCATCACGGTTAGAAATGATGTCAATGGTGATACCATGACGACAAATGACTTCAATCGTGTAAATACGAGCTAATTTCTCAACTCGGTAGTCTTCACGAATGGGGAGGACGTGAGTGGATTTGGTCAAACGATCGATGATAACCCAAATGCTATCAAGACCGGACGAAGTTCAGAAGTTTGGTGATAAAATCCATCGCTATACTCTCCCATTTCTAGACCGGAATTTTTGGTTGTTCGAGTAAGCCAAAGGGATGTTGATGTTCGACTTTAACTTTGGAACACGTGAGACATTTCGAAATGAAGGTGGCTATGTCCTTCTTCATGTCGGGCCACCAATAAGATGTACGAAGGTCTTGGTACATCTTGTCAGCACCTGGATGAATAGAGTATCGAGACTTGTATGCCTCCTTCATTAAGAGTTCATGAATGTCATCACAGTTTGGCACCCAAACGCGATTGAGGTAGTAAAGAATTTTATCGAATTTGGACACAAGTTGGCTTTCGGCACCACACTTCATCTCGGTGTATAAGTTGTCCTCATTAACAGATGAGTATTGTGCCTCACGAATGCAGTCTCGAAGGTTGTTTAAGATTTGGAAACAACATATACTCTTTACATGAGTTTTTCGACTGAGAGCATCGACCATGATATTCGCTTTACAAGGATTGTAGTAAATCTCGTAGTCGTAGTCGTTGAGCAACTCTACCCATCGGCGTTGACGCATGTTGAGCTCTTTTTGGTTAAAGTTGTGTTGAAGACTCTTATGGTCGGTGAAGACCACACACATAGTACAGTAAAGGTAGTGTCGCTAAATCTTTAACGTGAAAACAAGCGCACCAAGTTCAAAGTCATGGGTAGTGTAGTTCTTATCATGTATTTTGAGTTGTATTGAAACGTAAGCGATAACCTTATCTCGTTGCATAAGAACACATCCGAGACCTTGGTTAGATGCATCGTAATACACGACGAAATCATTGTTACCGTTAGGAAAAGCAAGAATAGGAGCATTGCAAAGCATGTCCTTGAGCGTTTGAAAAGACTCCTTTTGTTTGGAACCCCAAACAAAAGGTTTACCTTTTTTACTTAAGGAAGTGAGAGGAACGGTGATTTTCGAAAAGTTGGAGATGAACCGACAGTAATAACCCGCCAATCCAAGGAATGAACTAATTTTGGATGGAGATTTTAGTGCAATCCAATTCTTGACGGCTTCAATTTTAGCAGGATCCATGTGTATGCCTTTCTCGTTCACGATGTGACTGAGAAATTGAACTTCCTTTAGCCAAAATTCACACTTAGAGAATTTGTTATATAGGCATTCGGCACGCAGGAGTTCGAGGATTAAACGCAAGTGATGCTCGTGTTCGACTTCAATCTTGGAATAGATGAGGAAGTCGTCTATGAGAATGATCACGAAGTGATCCAAGTATAAATTATACACACGGGTCATCAAATCTATGAAGACCGTGGGTGCATTGGTTAAAATGAAAGGCATGACTACTAACTCGTAGTGACCGTATCTAGTGCAAAAAGCGGTCTTGCGGATGTCCTCTTCAAGGACTCAAAGTTGATGATAGTCAGAACGAAGATCAATTTTAGAAAAGCATGTTGCGCCTGGGAGTTGATCAAAGAGATCGTCAATACGAATAAGTGGGTAATGGTTCTTGATGGTAAGCTTGTTGAGTTCACGGTAGTCGATGCACATGTGGAATGATTTATCTTTCTTTTTGACAAAGATGACCGGAGCACCCCAAGGAGAGGTACTAGGGCGTATAAAGCCTTTATCAAGTAATTCTTGAAATTGGCCCGATATCTCTTGCATTTCCAAGGGTACGAGATGGTATAGAGATTTCGCAACAGGTGTAGCGTTGGGTCTGAGGTCAATGCGAAAGTTAACAGAACGAGGAGTAGGACCAGGTAGGTCTCAGGAAAGACGTCAGGAAAATCACAAACGACCGGAACATCACTCACGCCTTTTCCTTTGTCCTTCTTTTCCACAACGTAGGCAAGAAAGGCAAAGTACTCTTTGTGCAAGTATTTGTTCGCTTGAGTACAAGACAATAGCTTGAGACCATTTGAGGGTTTCTCACCGTAGACATGTAACGAATCATCGGATGGAAGAGGAAGACGAATAAACTTCTTAGAACAAACAACTTCAACACGGACTCTGCGAAGCCAATCCATGCCTACTATGATGTCAAAACTACCCAATTGCATGGGTATAAGTCAGTCAAGAACTTGTGATCGTTGAGGTTAAGAGTACAATTATGGAGGACCGAATCGACAGTTATTGATTTCTCGTTAGCGACTTCGACAACGAAAGATTTTCGCAACTTAGAGTGTCTACACTTAAGCAATTGTTCAAATTCAATGGATACAAAACTTTTATCCGCACCAGCATCAAAAAGACAAGAAGTATATACATCGTTTATGAGGAACGTACCATTGATAACGTCGTTGTTGTTATGCGCCTGAGCGGCGGTGATGATGAAAGCTCGTCCACGAGGAGCTTGCTGCTGATTGTTGTTACGTTGCGGACACTCGTTGCTCAGGTGGTTTTGGTCGCCACATTTGTAGTAGGTGCGACCGTTGTTCGCCGGTGCTTGATTGTTGTTCTGGTTCTAGGCTGGTGGTTAGGTTTGATTGCCTTGTGGCTTTTTAGGTGTTAAAGTGCCTAAACCTGTTGCACGAGATACAAAGGTGGCACGGTGTGTGGGTTGGGTGATGATAAGTGCAAATAGCACACTTTGGGATGAGTCCCGGTGTAGGCTCGTTTAGCCGGTTCGGGGTTTTGGTTTAGGGCTAGTTGTTGTTGTGGAGGGTTTTATAGAGTAATCGCCGCACAGTTTCGGTTTGAAGCCTACCGCTCTTACCCTTGGGGTTGGTTTTGGGTGATGGTTTTGATGGTGTGGGTTCAGCGGTTGGTTCGGTAGTGGCTTGGTGAATGGTCTTCGTTGAACCCTTCGTTTCGTAGGTTCAATCCAAGATCCGGCTATGATTGAACTTGGAAGCTAAAGGGAAGGTGTCTTCAAGGGTTTTGGGTTGAGAAGACTCGACAAAGTTTGAAACGGAGGGGGGAAGGGCTCGAATGTATTTGGGAATGGCCTTGTTGGTAGAATCGACTTGGCCAAGGTATAAAGCGCTAAGCTGTTTGAACCTAGCGGTGAGGTCGGTGTTGTCGCTCCCAACTTGTTTGATGTTCCAAAACTCGTTCTCGAGTTGTTGGATTCCGTCGAGAGGACAAAAGTAGTCTTCATGAGCTTCTTGAGCTCGGTCCAAGTCAATATGTAAGCAGCATCGTCACTACGCGCATTGCGCTCAGTAGTCCACCAGTTGAGTGCCCTCGATCGGAAAATGTCGGTGGCATTGGTGGTACGAAGGTGTTTAGGACACCCACTGTGATGAAAATGGACTTCAATGGCATCGAACCATAGGAGCATCTTCGTCGCTCCTTCTTCGCCCGTAAATGGTATCGGGCTACAAGAGTCGAATTGCTTGAACGTAAAGCTCAACTTGGGTGGGTCGACCTTGGAGTCAACAGAGGATGAGGGGAACTGGTGTTGTTGGTGGGTTGGATCCTACTAACGATATCGGGGATAACCTTGGCCATGAAATTCATCATTTCATTCTTGGACATCGAATCAGCGTTGGACTTGGAGCTCTTTCTTGAGTTCGAGTTACAGTTGGAAGGCATCTATAAGATTGAAACGAGGGAGGGATGAGACCTAATCATAATGTGTTTAGAAAAAAAAAATGATGTTTGTTTGAATGGATGAGCATAAAACCATATCACATAACACATAAGTTTCACATAGTTTGTACAAGCAGAACATGTATTCACTTTACATAATCACGAATAAAGACGGTAAGGAATTTAAATTTAGTTTGTTTTTTGAGTATTACTGTTGTTTTAGATTGCGAGTAACGTGCGATTCATGCTTCGGTTTGAAATGAATTAAGTATCAAGTATAAAAACACATCAAAATGGATAGGACATAAAAGAGATTCTGTGTAAATACTTGGAGTGTCTCGGAATGAAACTAAAACTATTCCAAAGTGTTAGAAAGTTCTTTTGAGTTAGGGAAACATGCTTTAGCCTAATAGGCAGAATACTCTCATCGAGGGGCGGTTAACGGTATTCACCATTCCGGTTACTACATGTCCCTAGTCAATCGAAAATTCGAGACATTGGCGAAATTGAAAATTCAGGAGTGGGACTAGTTATCAAGATGCGGGTTTCACCCCTAACTTGATAGCATCATACCCGAAACGTGGTTAGTACTTACCGAATGGTCAAGGAAATAAATTCTGACTCTTTTGGAAAGGGTCCACTAGAGTAAGAATGGGAAATTTTCCATCAAGATGTGGATATCACTCCTAACTTGATGGCGTAATTTTGTGAAAAAACGAATAATGCGGATTGAGGGATTTCACCAAAAATTGTGGGTTTTTATGCCTATTTTTGTGAGATCGTCTCGTTTGTGGATTATGAGTGTCTTCACGCCTTCATGTGTGTATTGTAATTTGTCTTAGGAAAGACAAATGTATTTTTTTAAGACAAAAGATGAGATGGAAGCAAATAGGAAGAATTCGAGTATTTTAAGCATGAAATCAAGAATGGTCAAGTATATGTACTTAAACTATAAACTAGGTCAAATCTTGACAATTTTTCCTAATTCCCTATAGTTAAGGCTCTGATAACAATCTGTCACACCCCAACCAATGGCAGAGACATTGAGGCGGGACGAAATAAATTGCAAGAGACTTCAAAATGCTACTTGTGACAATATTTAATAAATGAGATTTTATTTCATTTCTAAGATCAAAAGTACATTGCTTGAAACAAAATACAACAAGTTGAACAAGAAGAAAATTACAACAATAATACTAAAATTTAAATGGGTTTCTAGTCATCTTACTAGATTCCGTTCATCATCATCATCAACTTCCTCCTATATGCATTAAAGTACATGTCATCACATAAAGTATTGGCGAGTATACAAGTTTGATTACTAGCATAAGTATAAAAACAATTAAACAAATCCACATGGCAGAAACGTAATCTAGAACATATCATGGAAATACTAGAATGCAACTCCTACTTGTCAACCCAAAGTTTCCCGCTAGCGTAATATTATCGTAGCAACAATAATACCTTTTTGTTTAACTTAACATGACCTCAAGAATACGGGCTGTGCGTTAATCCTATAGCGCTATACTTGCTAAGGGAGGCTTGATTAAAGTTAATGACAAAGTATATTGCAAATAAGATTCTAGCATGTATGAATTCCTAGCATAACGCATTAAGCATGTATATCGGATTGTTTGTTTGTGTTTAAGCATAAAGTATGTGATTGTGTGAGTTTCATAAAGTATACGTATTCCGCCCAAAGTGACGAAAAGTAAAAAGGGGTCATGTACAGTCACAGTTTTGCAAAGCTTTCTAATTAACCGGGAGTTGACGAGTTGTTGAGATTAGGACGCCGAAGTTACCCACATGGGGGAAACGAAGGTGTATGAGTATTCAGAGTTTGTAGATAGTTTGGATTTGGAATCAAGTATAAAAAGTATATATGTACACAAAAATATATCTTGTCTAAATACTCGTTTGGACACTAAGTTTGTATGTGTTTTCATGGGTCCTAACTTGCCCATTAGAATCACAAACGAGGAGTTTAGAACTAAGATAATATAACCCTAGTCCTTAACATCTAACCATAATCTGGTTAGTACCAAGAATTCGGTTAGGTATAAGATATATATATATATATATATATAATATATATATATATATATATATATATATATATATATAGTCCATCATAAATGTCATATAAGTCAACCATGGAGGTATGAATAACCTCATTGTATGATTCACCAAAGCACAAAGTTATCAACATAGTTGATAACCTGGTTGGTCATGAATAACAAGAATTATAAACTAACTAGTTCATCAAGTAGCAAAGTAAGATCAACCCGGGTGTTCCATACCCATCATGGGAAATGTTGGAGGTTCAGTGGGGTTGTGTTACTTTGCATCTATGAAACTACTTTGAATAATACAGTAAAACATCAAGTGAGGTGGTAGAGCAAGTTTGGAAAGCCAAGGCTTCCATGGTTCACACCTTCACCAAAACACAACTCACCATATAAACTATCATGGACTTGGATGGTCTCAACACTTGTAGGTTGTCTAAACCTTGTCAAAACAGAAAGTTTAGAGGGTGTTTGCACCTCTAAACTCATAAGAATCAACCCTGATCGAGCTCCATAACCATGGGTTTTTTTAAAAGCAAGATGGGTGTAAGTTTGAATAAGTAATAACAAGTTCATTAAAGATTTACATAAAGGTTTTCCCAAAACAGAAAGTTCGGACCTCAAAATTGTGATGTTCCACCTTAGTTTACTATGGTAAACTTGTGGAAATACTCCTAGAGGTGTTCCAAGCTTTCAGGTTGAAGATAAGTGAGGTAGATGCTCACTTTTTATACTTAGATAATTCTACTATAACTTGCAAATACAAATGATTTAGGGTGTTTTTTAGAATGTAGGAGAGTTGGAAATGTAAAAATGAGGTGCAGGAGGCTTGCTTATATAATGGTTGAGTAGGGTTTTGTGTTTATGGAGATTGAAGGTGATTGGGGAAGGAGAAAAGTGACCAATTCAAGAGCTAGAAACAACTCGCTGCGGATTGCAACCCTCGACGTCACGCAAAGGTAAAGGGGGGTCGCTTGCGCAACGCCTCATTGGCCAACTAGTTCTTTTTTGTTACATTTTAGCCCCTAAAATTCTACTTGTTATCATTTTATGCCAAAACTTAATAATTTAACATGTTTTCAATAATGGAATGCACATGCAAGTATTTCGCGTATCGTGAATGTATGTACGAGTAATTGCACGTATAATAAGTATTGGTTTGCGAGTAAACATGTATTTAATGATTGATTGTATGTATAACATGTATATATAAAGTATGGAATTTCATTATGATCAAAGCCTCGGATTACAAAGTCGGAAATGAATACGAATACAAGTTTCCAAAAATAGAAATACGATTACATCATTCTAATTAAGGAAAGGATAGAAATGTGGAGCGTTACACATAGTCTGCCCATTATTCACCCTACAACGCTGCTAAATATTGCAATTTTTATTTGTTTCCAAGGTAAAAAGCTTAGGGAAGAGTTAGCGTAGTGACAGTCGCCCACCCACCTATCTAACCAGAAAAAAGTTTTATCTCCACAACCTAATTGCACCTCCAATCTATTTTGCACATGTATTAATGTGAGGCCCGATCCCTTTCCCAATTTTACAATATTCTTCACGCCTCCTATCGAACTCATTAACGGTATAGATGGATAACTTCGACCCCTACTATGTATTGTCATGATAACTTTGATCCAAAGATGGGTGGTTTCGTTTTTAATTTCACAATCCACTTCACCATCAACGCCTTGTTTATTGATGCTAGGCTGCCAATACCATATCCCCCATGTTCTTTTGGTGCCACAACCTTATACCAAGGTACCCAACTAAACTCGTTTTCTTTTCCAAGCAACCTACCCATAGAAATTTACGTCTTATTTTCTCCAAATATTTAATAACATGCATTGGTGCATTAAATAGCGAGAAGTAATAGGTAGGGAGGTTACCCAGGACCGCCTCTATGGGTGTCATCCTTTTGCCAAATGAAAGTGTCCTAACCATCCATATTGAGAGTTTCTTTTCAAACCTTTCGATGACGGGTTTCCAATTTTTTACCAAACCCATGTTAGAACCTACCGGTAGACCTAGGTAGTAAAATGGTAGTGAACCCTTTTCATAATCAACAATTGATGCCATTTGTGTGATCTCATTGTTTCCTACCCCCACAGCAAACAACTTACTTTTGGAGATGTTAACTTTTAGTCCCGATGCTAGGTGAAAGCATCTTAAAAGCCTAGCAAGGTTGTGAAAATTAGTATCGGACCATTTACCTACAAAATGCGTCATCCGCATAAAGTAGGTGTGAGATTGTTGGACCCAAACCCGGTGTTATAACCCCTTTATAATACCTAAGTCAACCGCACTCTCCGTTGCTGCATGTAGTGCCTCCACTGCCAAAATGAAGAGAAGTGGTGATAACGGGTCTCCCTGTTTGATATTTTCCTGACACACGATACTGATTAAATTTCCGCTGCAAAATTTTAATTAACACCGGTACCACTTTAATTGTTCATGACTCCCGTCTATGGTAGGGTCGGGGGTTGTGACAGAAGGTGGTATCAGAGCCACTGGTTTAATAAAGTTAAGTATTGTGATAATACCTAAAAATTAGAAGTCAGGAAATGGATAAAATAACGTATGTGTTATTGCATATATGATTATTGTGATGCTAACCAAATATAATTTACATAATTTTCAAAAGTTCGTCGTTTTCATTATTTTTTGCTATCAATATGAGCGATAAAGAGCTATCATAAGCTTTTCAGAACAAATTTGTTACTAACACATATATGGAAATAAATGATGATCAAGTCGGAACCCTAACCGAATATGAAGAAGATATGGATGAACCAATGGTATTTAAAGCACAACCATTAGCAAAAGTACCACCCAAGAAAAGAAGGTGGGAATGGAAAGGCAAGCGAGAGAGAAAGAGAAAAAAGAACCCAACAGTAGCGGTACAACCATCCACCGAAGAAAATCCACTCCCTGTACCAAATCCAATGTCATGGGAAGAACTGGACCGTCGTTTGGAAAATTGCAAAATATTTAAACTAGTGTTGGAAGAGATCAACCTAGGACTCCCGATAGACTTTAACATGCAGACTTATTCCCAAAACCAATAAACCTAGAAACAATAGTCCAACAGGAAGAACTTCCAACCCAAGCCAAGATAGAAGAATGGTGGGCAAATGACTAGGCATTCCAAAATATGATGAAAACCCACTCCCGCATTCCAACATGCACCCCTGATGTGTCCACCCATGGTCCAGCAAACGTAGTGGAACTATGCCACTACGGGGAAGAACTAATGGATGTAAGCAACCGGATCTGATTAGTGGGAGAGAATCTCATCTGGAAATATGACGAAAAGGAGCACCACCTTTGAAGTAGAACAATTATAATATATATATATATGTGTGTGTGTGTGTTAATGTATTTTCTATGTACATGATAAAAAAACAACTAAATGAAACTAAATATATATACATATATGGTACTGTATATTTAAGAAATACGACACATAATATATAAAAAGGTAAAAGCCGCATTGATCGACGATTTTGGTGACATATTCTGAGTATACGTGTTGATGTTATTTTGATTACTTTATTATTTTTGTGATATTAATTTTTTAAATATCCTTGCAATTCAAATGTCGAACGAAGATTCTGCTAACCAGACAATCATGAAAAATCTTTGGATAAAAGAGCTATAGAGAATATACTAGCTCAAGTACTAGCAGATGCAATACCTTTAATCATTGAAGCTATTAAGAACCCAGTACATGTAGATAACAATAAGGTGTAAGTAGCAAACGTAATGCTAACACAGATCGTAGTATAAGTGTAAATGGAGACAATGATATCCTTATCAAAGCTCCATTCCCTAAGAATTAACTTACAAATACACTTACAAGGATTTCTAGCTTGTAAGCCAACGGAATTTGCTGGCAACCAAGGAGCTATAGCAGCACTACGATGGTTGGAAAAAACTGAAGTTATTCTAAGAATCAGTAAACGTGTCAAAGAAGATAAGGTGATGTATGCTTCTAATCTATTTAGAGATGAGGCATTGGAATGGGGGAACACGATTCTTCAGCCAAAAATGGCTTGGATTATGCTATGGACTGGAAAAAATTTAAGGAAATGACAAAAAGAAAATTATGCACCCTCATGAAAAGGAACATATGGTTACTAAGTTCTTAAATCATAAAATGACTAATGTGAATTGTCGTGAGTATACGACAAAATTCTTCGAATATGAAAGAATGGTACCAGCTCTGGCTTCGTCAGAACCCGTACTAATATCTCATTATATTTGGGGATTCGTCAATGAAATCCGCTATATGGTCAAGGCAGCTAGACCTCAGACCATTGAGGAAACAATTAAGCCGGCCAATACCTTGACAGATGGACTAATCTGCATGCGAAAAGAAAAGAAAAAGAAGGAGTTAGCTTAGAAAATTACCCAGAAAATCATTCTGGTAATACGTACAGGAAGAAAGGAACATGCTAATCATCTACGCAGCCATTCTATAGAACCTGTAGAAAGAAGCATACAAGGAGATGCACCTTTAATAAAACTCTATATTGTAACTTTTGCAAGATGATTAGACATGTAGAAGAAGAATGTAGAAGGAAAACCCATGTCTGTTACAACTATGCAGAAACATATCACATAGTCCATATTGTCCAAAGCTGACAAAAGAACCTGACAACAAGATAAAGACTACCGATGGATCTAATATGAATGCACGAACATTTGTACTTACCGCGCAAGATGTACGATGATTCCTGATGTGATCTCTGGTAGGTTTCCTGTTTGTAACATCTACGCTAAAGTGTTATTTGATTCTGGCGCAAATCAAAGTTTTATAAATACTGCATTCTATCAAGCACTCAATCAACCGTTAACTAAGCTTAGTCAAGCTTGTACGGTAGAAACAGCGGAAGGAAACTTCACCAATATTCGCGAAGTACTTCAAGAAGGAAAGATAGAATTATTAGGACATAAGTTCAACGCAAACCTACTTTCGATGAATCTGGCTGGATTCGATGTAGTATTAGGAATGGATTGGTTAGTAGCCAACCTTTCTTGAATCCTATGTGACCATAATTTTGTTGGGATTCGTTCCCCAACTAGAGAGATGATCATGATCCAAGGAGACAAGCTAACGAAGTTAACAAAGTTCATCTCGACAATGAAAGCTACAAGTTATGTACAAAAGCAAGGTGTAGTAGACATGATCTTTGTGATCATTAACACTAAAGGAAAGGAATTGAAAGAAATTCCGGTAGTATCAAAATACCCTGATGTTTTCCCAGAAGATCTACCTGGACTACCACCTGATCGTGAAGTAGAATTCAGAATTCATCTAATACCTGGAACTGCACCAATTGCTAGAAAACCTTATCGTTTAGCACCAATAGAGATGCTTGAACTGAAAAATCAATTGGATGAATTTCTAGAAAAAGGTTTCATATGACCAAGCTCATCCCCTTGGGGATCACCACTAATATTCGTAAAAAATAAAGATGGATCGATGTGTATTTGTATCGGTTATCGAGAATTAAATAAGGTCACAATTAAGAATCGGTACCCATTACCAAGAATTGATGATCTATTCGATTAACCCAAGGAGCCTGATATTTTTCAATAATCAATTTACGCTCATGATACCATCAACTGAAAGTAGAAGAAGAAGAAGATATTCCGAAGACTGATTTCAGAACTAGGTATGGTCATTACGAGTTTATAGTTATGCTCTTTGGTTTAACAAATGCTCCAGCCGCATTTATGGCATGACGAATCGAATATGTAAACCATACTTGGATAAATTTGTGATTGTTTTTATAGACAATATACTTATTTATTCTAAAAATGAGGACGATCATGCCAAACATCTTCATTCGCTTCTAACACTATTGAGAAAAGAGAAGCTTTATGCTACATTCTCTAAGTGTGATTTTGGCTACAAGAAGTATAATTTTTAGGACATTTGATTGACCATGAAGGAATTCATGTGGAACCCGCAAAGATTGAAGCTATTATCAAATGGAAGGTCCCTAAATCTCCTACGGAAGTTAGAAGTTTCCTAGGACTAGCAGGATACTAACGACGTTTTATTCACGACTTTTCTCGAATATTAGTTTCATTGACCAAATTAACGTGTAAATTCGTAAAATTTAATGTCGACCCAAGCAAGAAAACGCTTTTGCAACCTTGAAGCACAAAGTCACTAATGCAACGATGCCTGCATTACCAGGAGGAACTAAAGATTTTACAGTTTACTATGATGCTTCTAAATTAGGATTAGGATGTGTACTGATGCAACGTGAATAGGTGATTGCTTATGCATCCAGGAAATTAAAGATGCATAAAGAAAATTACACCACACATGATTTAGAACTTGGAGCGATAATTTTTGCCCTCAAAATTTAGAGGCACTGTTCGTATGGTAGTAAGTTCACGATATTTATAGATCATAAAAGCTTAAGATATATTTTTGGGCAAAAAGAACTGAACATGAGGCAAAGATGCTGGATGGAAATTCTAAGCGACTACGATTATGAGATTCAATATCACGAAGGCAAAGTTAATATAGTAACAGATACTTTAAGTCGTAAGCATCATGAGAAACCATAATGAGTGCATGCTCTCAGATTAAATGTACAAATAGATTTAATGGAACAATTGAAAAGTACTATAGAAACAACAATTGCTGATAATATTGAGGGATTCAAAGGTACGGTAAAAGATTTGGAAAAAAGATGCTAATGGAATTTGGAAATTTCAGAAAAAGAGGATACGGATACCTATTCAAGGAAACCTATGAGAAAGGATTCTCGAAGAAACTCATAAATCCAAGGATATAGCAAATTACGTCTCGAAATGTTTAACTTGTTCGCAAGTTAAAGCCGAACATCAAAAACCCTCAGGTTTGCTTCTGCAATTGGAAATGCCAGTATGGAAATGGGAAATGATAACAATGGATTTTGTTACCAAATTGCCAAAAACAATAAAAGGTAACGACACAATCTTGGTGATTGTGGATCGACTGACCAATTCAGCTCATTTTCTACCAATGAAGGAAACCTTTAGTATGGAACAATTAGCTAAGTTGTATATCGACGAAATAGTCTCATTACATGGAGTCCCAATATTCATTGTGTCTGACCGAGATAGTCGTTTCACTTCTCACTTTTAGGAAAGTTTCCAAAAAGCCATGGGAAGACAACTAAATTTGAGTACAACTTATTACCCACAAACTGATTGGACGGAGTGAACGGACAATACAAACATTAGAAGACATGCTAAGGGGTATGTGTAATAGATTTTGGTGGAAGTTGGGACAATCACTTGCCACTAATAGAATTCTCCTATAACAGTAGTTATCATACAAGTATTAGTCGTGTCCCATTTGAATCCCTTTATGGACGAATGTTCCGAACTCCAGTATGTTGTGCAGAAATAGGAGGAAAGCAATTATCAGGTCCTGAGATAGTACAAGAAACAACCTACAAAATCATTCAAGTCAAAGAAAGGTTAAAGACTGCTCGAGATCATCAAAAGAGTTACGCAAATCATCGACGTAAACCATTAGAGTTTCAAGTCGGAGAAAACGTATTACTAAAAGTTTCTCCTTGGAAAGGAATAGTTTGGTTCAGTAAGAAAGGGAAGTTAAGTCCATGGTTGTTGGACCATTTGAAATCATTATACGAATTGGACGAGTAGCTTATCAGCTAAAGTTACTAGAAGAAATAGTTGGTATACATGATGTATTTCATGTATGCAACTTAAGAAAATGTTTAGCCAATGATTCCTTAATCGTACCTTTTTAAGATATGGAGGTGAATAAAAAATTGAAGTTCGTTGAAAAGCCCTTACAGATCGAAGGTTAAAAACCTCAAGCATAAAAGATTAGTTCTGGTCAAAGTGAAATGAGATTCAAAGTGTAAACCGGAGTATACTTGGGAATTGGAATCGAAGCGAAAATTCATGATTATCTCATTGTCCATTACAAAGATCTAAAAGTTTAAGAGAACAAGACAAAAAAAAGAAGGGTTAATAAAGGAATCATGCTATTCAAATATTATTCAATATCCATTATTCACATATCTCAAGAAAACCTACTATAATATATCATCTAACATATCCATCATACTACCTACCATACATAATATATATTATCTAAGGAAACTATATGAATTCACTGATTACATACTTCGATATGAACGAAACCCACAAGAAGAAAAAGAAAGGAATCTGCTAATCTACGGAGCTACTATTGAACGAAGAAAGACTGAAGATCAAGACTTGGATCGAATTTCGTGAAGAATATTTGAAGATTAAAGTTGCGAACTGGTTAGATTTTAAACGTTAAGACTTTGTTTATTCAGTAAAAACTAGTTAGACTCGTATTATACTCTCGGGTTTAGATTATTTTTTTTCATATTTAATATTTTCGTAAAAAGTCTTTTTATTATTTGGTTTTAATACGTATGCTTGCTCGTTTGACTCGGACTTTATACCTGTTTTGCATGATTTTTTTATTAATTGATTTCATATTGATTATTTCATATTATTTAATATAAGTTTCATAAGCTATTCGCTTACTTTGTGTTTGTAAACTTGCTTGTGGTTTCTTGTCTATGAAAAATCCTATGAACGAGTATTATCCTTGTTAAAAAGGGTGTTTTGTTACCCTGGAGATCGAGAGAAGATAGGGTATTGGTTTGTCTAGTTCTTTAGTATATGGGTTTTGGTGAGATCGGGAGGAGATCCATACTAGTAACCTTTAAATCCTAGCAGTCCAAGTTAAAACCATAGATAGATAGATTACCCCTTTTATCTTCGGGTGAATTGTGATTAGTGAGACCGGGAGAAGATCTAATCTTGGGTACCTTCGCATATTAGTAGGGGAGACCGGGAGGTGAACCGAAACTATTAAAACCATTATATTTACACACCTAGTTTGGGATTGTCGAAGCGTTAGTGAGACCGGGAGGAAATCTAGTGTGTATTAGCAAACCCTTATTAGACGTATCCTTATAAAAACGGTTAAACCAAAAATCCAATTCCGAGAGTGTGTGAGTTTACTAGTAGGATCCTATGCTAGGTAATTACTTTTCCTCATCTGATTTCGACCCAGTTTAGTTTGTTTTATTGTTCGCGCTAGGTTATTAGTTTAAATTAGAAGTTAATAATTAATTATATAAAAACCCCAAAAATATATAATTAGAAATGGACATTTATTCGACGATGGTTGTTTATTGAGAGTACTTGCATAGAGTCTCTAGGGTTTGATATACGTTCTTATCGAGTATACACACTGCGATCGGTACACTTATTGTACGTCTATGGTTTAGTTGTTGAGTCCGAATTTAAAACTTTTTGAATTATATTTAATACAATTTTCACACATCAGCACACTTCTATCAAACATGAAATCAACATAATCTCCTTATTGACTTAATCTAACACGTCTTCCTCATGTAAATTTACTAACAATCACATCATTTCCACATTCTATATGTATCCAAACATTGTTAATATATAATTTCACATACTAACCTATATACTATGCATTTCATCAAACACTTGGTGTGCGTATGAACATTTAAGCATAATGTACAAGTATTTCATGCTTTTCTTTCTACTTTTACTTTCATTCATTGTATACAGCTAAACATCAATTAATTCCATACTCAATCTATCTAACAAGAATCAATTAAATACAACATAACACATCAAGATTGAACAAGAATTGGATTGATCATAAATCTAGTTCTTACAAAATCACCAAATCAAAATTTATAATTTACCAAGTGATTGTTAGGGCTAGATGATGCATATTCTTGATTTGTGCATCTTGATCATCAACCTATCCCTTCCAATTTGCTTAATTTTCTTTCTTGTTCTTGAAAAGATTTTTCACCTCTTACCCTCTTTCTTTCTCTCTTCTCACAACACACACTACATACACATACTAGCTTTTTTTGTTTTTTTAGTAAACTTAAATCCATTCCACCATATTTAGTCCCTCAAGTTTTGCATTCCTTCCTATTTGTCACAAACTTTATCTCCCACTATTTAACTCGTACTTCAACTAAGTTATTTAAAACTATTTAATCCACTTCATACTATAAAACAAGGAAACATATTCGTAAATTAAACATTCGAGTTTTGAGGCGTTACATTATAATACCGACATAAGTTGAATAGTTGTATTATTTGAATAGTTCAAATAAACCTAACATTTTTTATTTTTAACTTATAAAACAATAATCACCGACAAACTCTTTAAAATTACTTTGCATTTTTATATATTGTTAAAGGCGATACAACCAGATTTGATAAGCGAACTACTCATGTATCAAAGAAAAGTGTCAAAGGTCCATGATGTTTGACATATGTCATGTTTTTATATATGATTGAATCTTTTATGTCATTTTCTTTTAAATTTTTTTATATGTGATTAGATCTTTTATGTCATTTTTTTAAATATAATAATCCATTTTTAACAAAGCCACTACTTTAAAGAAAGAATATTTTTAATATATGTCATCTAATATATAAGAAACTATATCATGTGTTGTAACACAGATTTATTTTTTCGCTTATCTTATTTCATTGCTACGTATTTTCTTTTTAAGTTAAAAATAATTGTTACATATTTTGACCCCTCACTTTCATTTTTATCCACATCAACTCTTTTAGTTTTTTATTTTTCACCCTCTTTAATTTACATAATTTAGTTTTCAACCTTATTAGTTTTAATTTTTTATTTTTAACCCAACACTTTTCCACTTTAAACTTTGGTCTCCTATACTTTTCATCACAAATTTTTCGTTTTACGTTTTGGTCTAAATCTTACGAGTAAACATGCTGCAACGTGCATGTGTGGTTCTACGTTTTTACGTCTATATTTTTGGTGGTTTAACGGTCCCGTCATAACTTGTGGGTCCTAAGCCGACTTAGTTATTTTATTTCTATGGTTTATGTTTTTGTCTAATTTTTATGAGTTAACACGTCGCAACGCGCATCTATGATTCAACGTTTTTACGTTTACTTTTTGTATGGTTTAATGATTCTGCCGCAAAACACGCGTCCTAAATGCAGTTATATATGATAAAGGTAAATTGTTCAAGAGTTCTGAAACTAACAAACATGTTATCCTCAAAAATGAAATTGCATCATATTTTAGAGTATTCACAATTTATCCATCAAATGATTTGTGTGAGGTTTCTATTTTATAAAAAAAAGTGATTGTGAGTGGATAAGAGAAAAAATGTTATTGTTCATCAGTTGTTCACCTTTTATAATTTTTTAAATATATTTTAAAGTTGTTGTAAGTGAAGGAGAGATAAAAGAATATTATTTAATTGAAATAGAAAGAAAATATTAATGTTTTTAATGTTATTATAAGGTAAAAATGATGGAAAGAATATGAACCTTAAAGTAGCGGACTTTTTACATTAAAGGGAAAATTAGAATAATAACTTGTATTATTTTATAGTACATTTTGTTACTAACTATTACCCAGTATTATAATTTATAACAATTTTAGGTATAGGGGTGTTGTAATTTATACGATTGAAGTTTTTCAAAAAAAATGATTTTTTTACTTTTAACAAAAAAACTATTTGATTCTTTATTTTTAACAAAAAACTATTTGATTTTTTTTACTTTTAACGTCAAAACTTTTCATCTTTGCTTTTAAATCAAAACTATTTGATTATTTTACATTTAACATCAAAACTTTTCATCTTTTACAATTTAACCTTACAACTTTTTTATTTTCAACTTTATGTTTCGCAAAATTTTTGTTTTACGTTCCATTTTAAATTTTACGAGTTAACACGGCACAACATGCGTGTATAGTTAAACGTTTTTACGTTGTCTATTTTTTCCTGTTTGACATATTCATTGTAACGTGCGGGTCTCAGATTGACTTAGTTATTCTTTTATATATTTTATGTTTCAGTTTAATTTATTCGCATTAGCAAGCTACAACTTCAGTGTTGGTGGTCGATGGCAGTAGTGTGGCAATGGTGTTCGCCCCAACCACAACGTAAGGTGCTTAATACTAGTTTAATATATATATTTTTTACTTATGTATCATGTTTCTAAACAAATAAACACGCAAAAAAGAAAATTGTAGATTGATACATAATAAATAAATTGTTGAGGATCGCACGATCTTGGGCCTTGGCAACGGAAAGGAAGAATTTCAGAGGGAAGATATTCCGAAAGGTGAATATATCTTCATTCTGCACTTGATCCACACGAATACTCTCTTGCAATCACACAATAAAACCCTAACTTCTTCCCCCCTCTATCTTCATCAATCAATCATTACTACAAGGTAAACCCTTCTTTCTTTCTCTCTGTATAATCTATCAACAGTCGTTCTTCTTTTTGGTTTTTAGTTGATCTGTTTTGATACATGTGACATGGGTTTTGATGCATTTGTGTTGGGTAGTTTGCATGTTTCTTGCATCATCAAATAGGGGTGTTTGGATGTGGGTTTCGATAAGTGATGCTTTGAAGTTGATTGAAGTTTTGGATGATCAGTTTTCATTGGGGCAAGTTCTTGTATCCCCCTAGAAGTTTGTATTTTGACCCTAAATGTTGTAGTTTCGAAAATTGAAGTTGCTATGATCACTTTAGATGCACATTTAGAAAACCCCTCCAAAGTGTTTACATTGATTTATTTCGATTTTGAAATTTAGTTTTTTTGATGTAAGTGTATTTGGGTGTTTCTGATTTCGAAATGCAGTGCTTCTTGTACACGATAAACAAAGGGTGAGATGAGGGAAAACCTAATACGAGGAGTGTTCACCGTTCAGTATTCGATTCGGATTCGAAAATTTTGAAATTCTATTCAATTCGAATTCGGTTTGAAAATATTCAAGTTCGATTCGAAATTAAGTCAATTAATTACTGAATACGAATTTATGATTTTCAATTTGATTTGATTTGAAATTCGAATTAAAATTATACATATATATCTTTTTATATGTATATATACACACGTATATGGAGAAAAACTTCTTAATTTGGGTCTAACTCTAAAAGCCCTTATAATTAGTTTGTAGTAGTTTTAAACATAAAAGGTAAAACAATTTATTATTTAGGGTGGGTTAAACTAAATCGAATTTATTCGAATTTGAGTTTCTAATACAAATGAATTGAATCGAATTTTGAATTGGGCATACAATTCGAATCGAATAAATCATTTCTTAATTGAACTCGGATCAAATATGAATTAAAGTGAAAATTCGTTATTCGATTCGTTGAACACCAGTTATATCTATCCCACGAGATAGAGAGACTGCTCTCATTGTAATCCCGACTCAAAAGCTCTTTTTTGCAGTATAAAATATAAGAAACATATGGATACAAGGGAAAGGAAAGAGGAGCACAAAAGAAGGTTTACCCATAGTTGTTAATAGTGAGCGTAGCGATCGCTATAGCGCGCTACGAAGCGTAGTCTAGACTCGCTATTAGGGTTGTAGCAATAGATAGCGATAATAGCGACAATTTATTTTTGTTTTTTGTTTTTTTAATATAAATAGCAATTAGATATAGCTATAAAATTACTGTATTTTTGGTTTTTGTTAAATATACATGTAAAATAGCATGTATACCAGGGTATTTTGATATAATATACATATAAATTTTTTTAATTTTTTTCTAGTGTATCACTATTTATAAATTAGCCTCCCGCTATTTATCGCTATTCGCTACGTAGCATATAGGTATATCTGTCGCTATTCGCCATTTACAATTATGGGTTTACCGTTCACGAACCACCTAGAAAGTAACCAGTACTGACGAATAGGAAGAAAGGCAAACCAAAGGGTAGCTAAAACATATCTATACGCCCCCTAGATATACCTAACCTTTATCTGATGTCTCCTATCACCATAGTTATGTGGTACATGATGAAGTTTTGATATTTGAAATCTAGTGGTGACCTATTCTAACCTATATGTCATCGGAACTTAGTAAATCATAAGACCTTAAAATGTGTTTATTGTTATTTCAGGTTTACTTTTATGCTTGTGTGGTTTATATGGCTTACCCTGGTGTCCTGAACTCGTTATACGCGGCTGCTATTTGGATTGCTTCATACGCGCTTGTTGCAGTAATTGGGTTGTTTCAGATCTCCACTTTTATTGGTTCTTCCATTTTTAATCGGTAAACCACTCTAAAGAGGAGAGAGAAAGATCGAGAAATGGTGAAAGAGGTGATTCTTGATGTTATAGGTGGGTCGGAAGGGTTGAGCAATGGGTGAAATGGGCAATTTTTATAATAAAAAATGATTTAGGAATTTTTATACATCAAAAGAACACTTGGGTATGCGGGTATCTTTCAACTTGTTTGACCCGTTTGACCAATTTAACACGTATCTAGCCCACCCATTTGCCATCTCTCGGTTATTTTCTGGTTGTTAATTAACTTAAATTTTTTGTTTGTCATCTTCTTAAACGTTATGCAGTTTGCGGCACAAATTGACGACTGCATTCAGCATGGTAAAGAGAATAAAAACATGGCGAAGACCAAAGATTATGACGTTTGAGTGTTTTTTTTTTTACTTTTGGTATGATTTGTGTATGTGCATCATTTGTGAGTAACGCGTCCTATGTTAACTATTTACTCTTTTAACAATCTTTCAAGGGTTTATTAATTGATAGCGTTCATGTATGTTAAACGACTCTTATAGACACAAACATGCAAATGTCACCTCTTGAACTGAAACTACACTCACACGGTCAAATTTTCTCATATTTCTATCATCCTTGAAGCATTTGATTCCACTGGCCTTGTAGAAGATGGTTTTCGATTAAGTCAACCGAACAATAGGTATTTTTGTATGTTCTGCGAGGTCATTTATAGTCCAATTTTGAGGGTTCAAGTTTCGTTATGAACAAATGTGTAGGTCTAGCAGTAGAATTATAGTGCGGTAATAAAAAAACCAAAAGCATTAGCTGCACTTGATTTCAGCAGGCCGTTCAATATCTTCATTATTTTCCTCACTTTCAACATCTAAATTGCAAACATTAATTAAATATAATACAATTACCAACTTTTGTGAAGTGTGATTTGACTTTTTCTTTTGTCTTCTTAGTATGCTAAACCCTTTAAATTTCAGAGCTGACACTTACAACCTCTTTAACTTTATAGACTTTGTAATCGTGTTTTATATATTTATTTTTATGTATATGTGACATAAATTTTTTACGTGCTTATTTTTATATACGTTTTTAGTTGGTCTACGTTTTAATGTAAATTTTTTTGGAACACTGCAGCAAAGCACGAGGTAATTTACTAGTTAAATATATGTATAAAACGCGTCAAATACACCTAACAAGCTAAGAATTAGCATAAAAGCATATATCAAACAATTCTTAGACTCAATTTCCTCCTTCTAATGAGGATCAGCTACAGATGAAACACAATTGTCGATACCAGGAAGACGAGTTTTTGGAAGAAGATGATCCTGGTCAGGTTGTTTGCGGGATTGTAGCTGTGATTTTATGGAGATGGGTTAAAGTTTGGGTAGGACAAGTTTTCTTGTCTAACCTGTTTCTCTTCTTTATGATCCAGTCTGATCCATCCTTCCACAATTCCACTTTCTCACTTGTAGTTCTACTTACAAATCCCACACGCTTGTCATTTAAAGTTCAAAACAGATTCTCGGGCCTAATTCTGCAACTTTTTTTGAACGACCAACAAAAGCTCACACTGACAAAATCAATAGCAAAAGGCCACCTATGCCTGCGAACACAGACAACGTTGGTGACCTAGCCCGCCAGCATTCTAGAGGAAACCCATCGCCCGAAAGCCCACAGTGGTAAAAACCCCTGGCTCAAACTACATTAATTTTGCTCTAGGCGAGACTCGAACCCATGACCTCCAAACATTGGAAGGTCATGGGGCTTCCAATGCACCAAAAGTTCGTCGGCGTAATTCTGCATTTATTTCCACTCAACAAATGTGTGAGTGCTCTGTGGGCAAAAGGGAATATTGACTGATATAAGGAAACCAATGTTAGAAATGTTATCAGAGTCAATCGTGTAACAGTCGGGATGGTGGGATAAACGTTATCTAGGATAGAGAGTCCCTCGATTGTTTAAAGGGACACCTTATGCAAATCTCACATCCCTTATTAAGATTGTGGGGCAAATCTCACCAACGACAATGAGTCTATAAGATTGGGGTGATTGTAACACCCTAGGAACATCACATATTGACCGTAGATAGGAGAAATGTTGTGTTCACAAAAAAAATGGCTCATATATCATCATTGCATTTTGGATGCATTGGTTATAAATGATAGCAAAACTCTACACACAAACGTGCGTTTAAGCAATCCGAAGATGGGTCGCTCCTACAAAGTCTCCCCTCTAGCAACTAAAACAAATTTTTGAGCTAGTGAATGTAATGAACAATATTTGTTGACGTGGGGCCTGATGTACATATGATATTGAAACCTGGAACCGACTGTGTAAGCTAAACTGTCCGGTTACCATTGTTATTTAATGATTTTTTCCACTTTTTGAAATACGGTAAAATATCATTAACCATCTTTTATCATTTCAAAACTTGATACAAAGTGACGATTTTGTAGATTTTTGTAAGAAAGCAGACTCAAACTGTCATTCTAACCCGTGTTTTGAAACCAGACTAAATTGATTTGTTTCAAATCATAGTGATTTGTCGAGATATTTTGTCAAAACCAACATAACCGAGTCATGAACACGGTCATTTTTTTGTTCTTATAAACATCATATGTTGGTTTTCTAAGTTAAAAGGAGGCAGTGTTTCAAACTATTTATAATAGTTATCAAACATTTACGTTTGTTTTACCATTTTTGTTGTGAAATACATGTTAAAGACTTTAATCCCTAAACGGGTCATTAAGAACGATGAAAGGATTAAATGAAAAATGTAGCCTTATTAGATTTTGTTGTCATTAAATTTGTAAATTGATCAGGTTGTGAAAAAACAAAATTGTGTATCGGGCTTTGTTGACTTAAGCAGCCAGAACAATTAACACTGAAAAACAAATAAAAAGTAAATATTGATCGCTCTTGTCTCCAAATATTCCACAATACTCAACAAACATTTCAAGCAAAAATGAAGTCACCACAACTGCCTTCTTTCCAAACAATTCAACATCAAACATCTTTTGATTCTTACTCATCATCGTCGTCTTCGGCATCATCATCCCCTCCAGCAGCGGCATTTAAAGCATTCAGCCTCTCAATAAGTTTCTGCTTTCTCTCATCATATGTCAGCTTCTTCAAGTTATACCTAAAACAACACAAAATAAAATATATATAATCAAAATTTTCAATTACTTATATGAATAATAAAACGTAAAAAAGATAGTTTTGTACCTCTTGTGCTCCTTAGGAGGTTGCTTCTCCGACTTCTTTGGAGTAGGATCAGCTCGAATGGCAGCATGCACCTTTTTGTAAAGTTCTTCAATGTTATCAGGCTCAACCCCGGCTTTAATGTAGTCAGAGAAGTGAGTCTGATACTTTTCTGGCTCGTCTTCCATTAACGTCTTCACGCATTGCATTTCCGTATATATAAATTATTTGTTCAAAGAAAAATTGACTATAGTCAAATGTTAGATGGTGTAAGGCTCACCCTCATGTAGGAAGCAACATGCCCACCATAAATGTAGTTGCGGTGTACTTCAGCATCAAGTTGCTTACCATCCTTGTTAAATCCAGCAAACCGCTTTTCACTGTGGGGGATGTCAAGTCCGCCATCCAAAGCACCCTAGATAAAAGATAATTATTATTATATAAGATGATTTAGAATAGTTTTTTTTTGCAATATAAACACCTTGAGCGACATACGGCCTAATGTATCCATTATGTTCTAGATTTATATTTTTTACCTGTTTAACCCAATAGAGAAACACATAAATGAATAAAAAAACGCAAAGTAGACAGATTATTGACTAAATATTACCAAAAGGTGGTCAAGGACTCAAACCGCAGTTTAAACTTTAAATATACAATTTATGTACCTTGAGAGCACCAAAAACACGATTGCCAGTGGTTGTTCTGATAAGACCGACATCCAAAAGAGCCCTGAAAGGCCTCCTGCTCTCTGCAGGTTCCACGGAGTAATCTTCTCCAGTTGCCTGTAAAATTATATTATAATATCTCAATTAACATAAACCCACATGATTATGAGATCATGAATGAGTTACATACCTCAACATTTCCCTGGTACTCATCGTCCATCTCAAGCATTTTCAAAACACGGCGAGCCAAAAGAAGCCCGGTACAGTAGGCTACATTTGAAAATAGTTTAACAGCAGTTTTGATAAATGAATATATAAAATTATAAACACAGTTTCAGAAGCATATGTACCTGCAGCATAATTTGTGAGCCCAACTTTGAGACCATAGTTAGGCAACTCATGTGCATATGCTGACGCTAGAACCATATCGCCAGAAATGCTTGCAGACACAATTTGTGCAACTATATCCTTGTTGCTCTAATGTCATCATTAAGGAATTTTTTTTCTAAAAATGTTGGAAGCAAAAGCAGCCCAACTCTAGTAAAAAGTAGCAAATTAAGATAGAGAAATAAAAAAATTGAACATACAACCAACAAATTTAGTTTCTAAACCAAAACTATGAGACGAGTAAAAAGTAGACAGTAGATAAATGATTAAAAGGGGGTAAATGGCAAGGATACAAATCGCACGACATAACGGTACTTTGGTGTATTATACTTATTTTTGTCTTGGTTAATCAGGCGAATCCTAGCACGATAATCAGTCTTACCCTCTGCATTAACAAATAAAAAAAACAAAAAAAGGTTATAATGTATTAATGCAACTCAATAAACATTAAAAATGACTTCGAAAAAATAACAAAGATATCCATACGTCGTCTTCTTTTGAACTTAACTTGAAACCGTTTGAAGTAGGACCTTGACTTCTGGGCTTTCACAAAAGCCTTAAAAATAAACAATCAGCAACACAATTAGCAAATATACATCAAAATTATTAAGAAAACTACTACTAAGTATACCCAAAGTCCACACCAGTGCAACTTATATGTACTTTAACGTATCATACATGATACAACACAATGCCATCTAGCTGACCATTGTTTTTCAAGCAAGGGCAAAAGAACAACGGATCACGACATAACACATGTCGATGCAGTTACAACACAACACACGGTCCAAAATATTTTATCAATGTTTCCTACTATTTACCAGCATTAAAAAAACTACAAACTTAATCTTCAAACTTGTTAAATCTAGCAAAGTTTTCATTTCTCAATCAACAACTTACATAAAAAAATCAAACTACACTCGAACAATAATAAAGTCAACAGAAACTAAATCCGGGCACATGAATTGCAACTTTTTTTTTAAATTTGCTGGGCTAATGTTCATATCATCATAACTTATTATAAATAATTACAAAGTTATAAATAATTACAAAATTATAAGTGATTACAGAACTATAAATAATTACAGAAGTATTAATAATTTCCAAATTACATAATTAGGATTTAATGATACAACTTCACAATACAACAAAGCATGATTCATCTACATAATAATTATAAATTATAAATAATTACAAAATTATAAGTAATTACAGAATTATAAATAATTACAGAACTATAAATAATTACAAAATTATAAATAATTTCCAAATTACATAATTAGGATTTACTGATACAACTTCACAGTACAACAAAGCATGAATCATCTTCATAATTGGTTATGTAATCAAATTGCACATTCAAAAACCAAACATACATAAATTAGACTTTAATAAACTAATACTTGATATCAATTACAACAAAGTAACTCAAATGTAGCTTTATTATTATAAGAATTTGAGATGTTTTAGCATGTGATTCTTCTAAACATAACAATGGCGTTTTTTGTTCAGTTTTAGTGGATTTATTTGATAGAATGGAATTGAGAAGAGTAATAAAAGGAGGTTGGAGATCGTTACCATATGTGTGATTGTTGATATGCTCAGGCGAAGAGAATTCAGGGGCAGTGAAACAACGATTTTTGAAGGTGTTCAAATACCAAAACCCTAAGGTGGTGTATAGATCGACGGCTACGATTGGTTTTGTTGTTTGTGTTTAGGGTTTTATGGAGTTTTGATTTGTAGTCCTTAAAGTGTTATAACATGTCAAATAGTGTCCAAAACTTTTATGTTTGTTATATGCTAACTATTAGACAACCCCTCCTCTCGATTTGAAATGAAGGGTTTTTATTGGTTGTAGCATAATTTAACACCCTGTGCTTCTTTTCTTCAAGCACGTTATGCCACTCATGCCCAAGCCCTTAATGTCCCTTTTTGACGCCCCTGTGATAGCGTTAAGCTGTCACACTCCGATTCTCTGTGAGCCCGAATGAGTCGTGACGATTGGATAACAGTATCACAAATAACAATGCAGCGGAAGTATTGGAGTAAATATTTTTATCTCTATAAAAGCTTGAATATAAATATATAAGTTGTATAAGTGTCACTATATGCCACAGGCGGAATATAAAAAAAGAGTTTTAGACATTATAGGCCTTAAGCTTGAGAAGTAGTAAATTCCTTAGCCTTTATTCTAGCCGACCCGGATTCCCATCCTATAATAACATTCGGTACCTATGATTCAATCTTTTGAAAATACGTCAGCTTTCGCTGGTAAATACGATTAACTGACTTATTTTAAAAATAGTTTTTCAAAAAATGATTTTATACATAAAAAAACACGTAGGTAAACATTTAATATTTCTTGTGATTTTATCTTGTCACCAGATTTACATACTTGTCATACAATAGGAACCAGGGATCAAAGCCGGTCATTTTTAGAGCTATAATGATTAAGGGTACACACCAAAGTTGAATAAAATGTGTCTTACAATCGGTATGCCTACCCCGACATGCTATTTTGTATGGCCATGATAGTTCATGAGTCGGGATGCCAGGACACGATACCAATAACCCTCAATTGTCTCAGTTATCAAGTAAAACGGATTAAACCGAGTGCTTTCATTTATGGGCAACATAGACGGCTCATTTATGTAATACCCGCTCCAAGTAGCGTATTCACCATACCCCAAGTTTAAAAACTAAAGTCTAGAATGAGCTGAATTATTTATCTATTAGAATGTATACGGGTCAAAGTTTAGTTCCTTCAGACATGACCCGTTAGTTAAGAATAGATTTGGTAGATTAAGCGTAGATCAAATAGAATGTGGTTTACACCTATCGGAGGGCAATGACTCATTGGATAAAGATTATTTAACCAAGCATTCTAATTTGGAGTGGTATTGAAGTATCGAGACCCGTTAGGCCTAAATTATACGAACTAGGTTCGTATAACTAGTTATGCGCGTATAAGTGGGTTTGGAAGGTTAGATAGGTCTTATGACAAGTCTAAGGTGTCAAAACACTTTTCATAATATTATATATTCTGTTTAAAATTCAGAATATTGATTACTTTGGTTTGAAAGCCATTTCTTTAGTTTTTAGGACAAAAGGGCATAATTGTCCTTTTTAAAATATAAGTTCTAGACTTGTCATATAACCTAACAAACAACATGACCAAGAGGTATAATTTCTGAGGGTTATACCTTATATTAATATGGTCATAATATCAGTTCTAAACAAGTCCTAACGTTAACCAAATGGGTCAGAATTGAAAGTCAAAGCAGATTGTCAAACTGCTTGACTTTCGATATGGAATTGAGCTCTAAACAAGAAATGATGAGTTGGACATGTCCTAATATGTTTTATAAACTGATATGATGTCAAAACTTAAAGTTTTAATAGTTAGAAATTTACTTAGCGCAATTGCAAAGTCTACGTTTTTACCTTTTATTTAATATAAAGTCGACTCGTCATTTCGCCTACTTAACGTGATCTTTAGAAGGTATAATCCCAGGGGATTGTTAACCTTATTATTACGATCACGTAGCCATGTTCAAATCGAACATTGGCTTGACCATAATGGTCATAACCGAAAGTCAAATAGAAAGTCAAATTGTTTGACTTTTGGCTAACAACTAGCCTAGAAATGAAAAGAACTAGAGAGCGCTTACTAGTGTTGAAGAACACTTTCAGAACTCAGATGGAGGCTTCTAAAACATGGAAACAGGCTCTCAGAAGATAGAGAGAAAGAATGTGAATGAGGAAGTTGGAAAGGTGAAACTATGGAGCTATTTATAGTTGCAATATCATCACAAGATCATGCCAAGCGTTAAGAAGAATTCTCATATGTGTACAAGTTCCCACTGAGGTGTAAGAACCAGAGAAAATGGTGGCAATTCGAAGCAAGGTGTCACACTATGCAGATTGCCTTGGAGAGCAAACACAAAACTGCTAGCATGATCCCTTACGGACCGAACCGTAAGGGTCCTGGGCTTACGATCAGTAAGCCCTTTACGCGCCCACAGATTTGAATTTCTTATGGACCGTAAGATTCATTGGGAATCCCATTTCGCTTTGACGAGGGAACTTATTTCTTACGAAGCTTTTAGATTTCATGGTCCTTAGTGGACAAGGTTTTTCAATAAAACTTAAGCTCTTGGTTTAAAGTCATGATAAGACATGAAAAATACTTTATCAGCTAAGCACTTTTCAAATTAGAGATATATAATATATCATGGATTCCACTCAGTTCTATTGGTAGCTTAAGTCTATATGTTACAAAATTGACACATTCAGTTATCTCAAATGGTCTAATAAATCTAGGGCTTAGTTTACCCTTAATTCGTCTTTCCCGAGCAAGACCTTCAGTATTATACTAATTCCGATTTGTAATTTGAGAGGCTTTCGCCTTTTATCCTCATAACTCTTCTACCTATCATGGGCAGCCTTGAGTCTATCTCAAGTTTGTAAGATTCTTTTAGTCATTTCAAGAAAAATCTTAGGTCCAAAGAATTGGTTTCTACCAACTTTATTCCAATAGACGGGTGTTCTACACTTTCTCGTGTATGAAGCCTTAATAGGTGCGGCTTTTATACTAGTGTAATAGCCATTATCATAGGAAATTCAATCAGGGGTAGATGTTTATTCCAACTACCAGCCAAATTAATTGTGCATGTATGTAGCATGTCTTCCAGAGTTTGGATTGTACGCTCACTCCGTCCATCAGTCTAGGGATAGTAAGCGGTACTAAAAGTTTAAGAGCGTATCTCACGCTTGTTGGAAACTTTTCCAGAATTAAGAAGTAAATTTAGCATCTCAATCCGATACTATAGACATTGGTACTCCATGAAGAGACACGATGTTATCAAGATACAACTTAGCTAGCTTATCGGATTATAAATTTTCCTTAATTGGAAAGAATTGTGCCGTCTTAGTCAGTCTGTCGACTATGACCCACATCATGTCATTACCATGATTGGTCTTAGATAACTTGGAAATCAGATCCTATTATTATCTTTTCCCATTTCTATGTGGGAATTTCCAGTTATTGATGCAGACTAGATGGTCTATGGTGTTCGACCTATTTGTAAACATGTTAGGCATTTAGTTTTATAGGTGGCTATGAACCTCTCACATCCATCTGCCAAAAATTCTTCAATTTGTTTTTTTTGCTCCTTCACCTCAGTAGGTGCCAACAGTGCGGAGCTCTGACTATAGGAGTCAATTCAGGTAAAATGTCGACTCTAAACTCGTCTTTCCTCTCTAGGGGCAGACCGGGTAATCTTTAGGAAAAACATCAGGGTATTCCGAGATGTTTGGAATATCTTCAATCCTTTGGCTTTAATTTGTCAACAATTACTTGTGCCATGTAGATGACACATTCTCTTTTCAAGCACTTGGATGCCTTAAGCATAAATGCTTTTCTCAAGCAATCCATAATGTTGATCTTCCATGAATAGCGAGTATATCGCCAGATGGGGATTAAATTTCAATAAGTTTCTTATCACAGGCAATCTGGGTTTGGTTATGAAGTAACCAATCCATGCCTAAAACTTTATCGAACCCGCAAGATTTATAGATAAAAGATCAATAAAGATAGCTTGATTCTTGATAGATATAGCATATTTATTAAGAATTGTGGAAGCTGTTTCCATTGGCCGCTCGAAATAATGTCTAAGGCCTTTAAGGGCAGATTTAGAAATTTTATTAGTTTATAGTCGATGAAGCTTTTATCAGCTCTAGAGTCAAATAAGACTAATAATAAATCATTTACGAGAAACATACTCGTATTGATATTTGAGTCTTTAACTACTTCTCCTGTAGTTAACTGAAAGGCTCAGATATTGCCCTTCTTGGCATCAATGGCTTTGTTCTTACCATCAGTTGCCCACTTCGGGTAGTGGGTCTTTATATGCCCTTTTTCATCACATCCATAGTAGGTGGCATTTTTCAAATCCTTGCATTTATGAGATTTGTGGTCCATCTGCTTACAGATGCCACAACCCTTGGGTTGCTCATGGAAACATTTTCCAAAATGTCGCTTCTCGCAGGTTTTACACTCGGGTTTTGCCTCATTTGGCTTGGCCTGGTGATAACTCGAACTAGTCTTACCCTTTTTGAAATCCATACTAGGGGTGTCATCGCGCTTTCGCTTATGATCATTCTCGGCCTTAGTCGTTTTTACTCTTATCTCATCTTCAGTGAGAGATAAGGCTAGATCTACAGCGGATTTATAAGTTGTAGGTTTGGAGGATTTAACCATCCCCTTAATTTCTGGAGCGAGTCCTCCAATAAACCGCGCAATGCGCTTAGACCCGGGAGTAATTAGATAAGGACTTGATAAAGAGTTGTATTCAGATACATAAGCTCGACAATCGAGGCCTTTCATAGTCCATTTAGAAAGTCGGATTCAACTTTCTCCACCTCGTGAGGTGGGCAGTAGGTCTCACGGATCAGTTCCACGAATTTAGACCAACTTATGTTGTACAGTGCAACCTTGCTAGTGGACTGGATTAGTGCCTTCCACCAAGTCAGAGCATCATCCTTGAAGGATTGGGATACATATTTAATAGTGTCCTTAGTGGCACAACCACTTATATCAATAACGGTCTCCATTTCATCAAGCCACTTTAGAGCATCAATGGCTCCATTCTCACCCGTAAGTCACGGGGTTTACAAGAAACGAAGTACTTATAGGTACACTCCTTCTTAGAGTCATGAGGCTTCGTTCTAATGATACTCTTGATACTTTACTCACTCTTAGTTAAGGAGTCATGAAACTTTTTAGTCTTATGAGTAGTAGAGTGGGGTTTAGAAACAGAGTTTTGTTTTTGTAATGATGGCTCTAACCCTTTAAGTGTAGCCATAAATCTAGCCAGGTCTTTACCGACTTCATCGGTAATCAGAAATCAAAGATTATTCTATTCGTCCGTACGGTTTCGGTGCTCTAAATTGCCACCACCGTTTTTCTTAGTTGCCTCGCCAATATTTAGGCTTGCCATTAGTTTAGTTGAAAACTATATAACCATCAGTAGGATTTGAGAATTTAATAGCAGATCAAAATATTTGTGTTAGATCTTGCAGATCCATACGTCTTATATTTACTATCCTCTTTTATCGCAGCTGGTAATGAGCTTTCATTTATAATTAGTTATATAGCTCTAAAGGCTTTTAGTCCCTCTCCTTCCGCACAGTTGGAATTATTTGGAGACTAGGGACACATTTTAGTCAACATAAGTAATATAGATACGTATTTAATATAGTCAACGTATTCAGGATAAGTATTGTCACATAGTTGGAGAAAGATTTTATCCTTTCCACATAGTCGGCAATTAGTTGGAGATACGTTTTAGTCAACATATTTAATATAGATTCCTCTCCTTCCGCATAGTTGGAATTAGTTGGAGATTTGTAACAAGTGTCGTCTCTTAGTTGGACGAGAATTTTCTCCTTTCCACATAGTCAGAAATTAGTTGGAGATACGTTTCAGTCAACGTATTTATTATAGGTTCCTCTCCTTCCACATAGTTGGGATTATTCGGAGATTTGGAACACATATCGTCACGCAGTTGGACAAAGAATTTCTCTTTTCCTCATAGTCGGGAATTAGTTAGAGATTTGGAATAAGTGTCCTCACATAGTTGGACGAAAATCACTTATAACTCATTAAGACTATATCGGTGTGAGGGAAATAGGTTTCCACTACTATCACCTTTTCAACCACTACCAATGGTGGGAATATATTCTTAAGATAGAGTCTTTAATTTTATCATGGTCAATTTGCTAGTCTTATGGTGTGCGTGAATTAAATATATTTTATTTCTATGATTTTCATTCACACGAATTAGGTTTTAAAAATGATTTTACTTAAAACCAACTACACACACAAAGGGGCAAGTGTACCCGTCAGGTGGTAGTACAGTCTGTCGGTAAGAACCAGATATCAATCCGTGGACTCACTGTCTCAATACTAGATCTTTGTTACTTTTGGGGTTCACCCATTGCAAAGAGGCGGGTCCACGGGGGAGTCATAAGATCCTCAAACCATTCGGCCTGACCAAGCAAGTCAAGATCGACGGTTTGAAGAGTCTACATAGCTCGATTAAGTGCCTCCTAGCCCATAACCTTTCAACTTTTGTAATACAATGCCCTTCCCTAGTATTGTCGCTGAATCGGAGAAACGGATGATTCATCTGCAAGAATGAGACAAGATCAGCAATTAAAACGCGGAAAACCAACAAAAACTAGGTTACAGACGGGTCCGCATGACCGTGCCATCTGTTGGCACGATCGTGCGTGCTTGTTTCCAGCAAGTTTTATGAAGATTACTAAGTTATGAAGTTTTTCTGGGTTTGTTCTTCACTAAGCACGATCGTGCCACACCTGAGCACTCTCGTGCTAAACCAATTTCTGGGTGAAGTATTTGAAAACTGGAAGTTATTATGAAGGGCACGATCGTGCCATCACATGGCACGGTCGTGCGTGTTGAAGTTCTGGGCAAGATCTGCAAATTCATCAACATTTTATGAAGAGCACGATCGTGCGTGTTGATGGCACGATCGTGCTTGATGAATTTCTGGAAAATTTTTACAGATTCAATCACAATTTATGAAGAGCACGGTCGTGGTGCGTGACGGAACGCAGATATGCAACAACCCCAAAAATCACCCCAAACCCCGATTTTTTAACACTTTTGCTTGGAGATTTGTAGATCGGTCAAGTGTGGTGCACGACAACATAAAATACACGAAAAACGGGCTTGAATCGGTCGATTTAGACCAAACCCTAAAACTTAGAAAAAAAACTACTTGAAGAACAAACCCCAAATATTCAACAACTAACAAGAAAAGAAGAAAGATTCGTACCTGGATTGATGCTTGGGATGAGAGGAAAATAGATTCTTGAAGGAAGAAAGGAAGTGTGGAGGATTTGTGAGTGAGTTGTGAAGATTCAAGTGATGAATGTTGAAGGTTTTAAAGAAAAAGAAGATGGGCTTTTTATGAAATCTGCTAATGGGTATGCACTAGCAGGTCTGACAGTGCCAGAAAACCCTGTTGATAGTGCTTATATTTCAGAATTTCGGATTTTTTTTTGAAAAACCTATTTCCCACTTAAGTTTATTTAATTACAATTAATAAAACCAAGATAAAAACATCTCTTGAATCCGGATCACTCATGAAACACCTCCTACCAAGAAAAGAGCCGAACTAACATACCTGGAGATCGGCAATGCATTCCAACATCCCCCCGCGTCCAGAACGAACCGCAACCTAAAAAATAAATTAAGCAAACAAAGAGAAAAACATTTATCAAACCTAAACCACATGCTAAGTTTAGTTACGAGTCTTCAGCTAGACTCACCACCCCGAATTT
Source organism: Scalesia atractyloides (assembly GCA_947069175.1). Classification (NCBI taxonomy): domain Eukaryota; kingdom Viridiplantae; phylum Streptophyta; class Magnoliopsida; order Asterales; family Asteraceae; genus Scalesia; species Scalesia atractyloides. The sequence goes on from CAMTDV010000029.1 coordinate 56,685,437, forward strand.
ATTTGTTCTTAGGGTGGAGGATGACAACCTCCTCACTCTTATCCACTGGGCCACCAACATACGACTTCAGCCTGTGCCCATTGACTTTCAACAAGCGGCTATCCTCATGGCCTATCTCCACTGTTCCGTAGGAAAACACCGATCGCACCGTGTAAGGACCTGACCAACGAGACTTAAGCTTGTCAGGAAACAACTTAAGACGCGAGTTGTATAACAATACCCGATCACCCACCCAGAATTCCTTCTTGTCCTTCAGGCGGGAGTCATGGAGCGTCTTAGTACGTTCCTTATATATCTTGGAGCTATCATATGCATCATTTCGGAGCTCTTCGATCTCGTGGATCTGCACAAACCTGTTTTCACCGGCAGCTGCCATATCAAGGTTATCTGTTTCAATGCCCAGTACGCCTTATGCTCGAGCTCAATAGGGAGATGACCAAGACTTCCGATAGACCAATTTAAATGGAGTAGTGCCTATAGGGGTCTTGTAGGCCGTTCGAAAGGCCCACAATGCATCATCCAGTCTTTCAGACCAGTCCTTACGGCTTGCGCTCACTGTCTTCTCCAATATACCCTTAATGCCCCGATTTGTGACCTCAACTTGCCCACTAGTCTGTGGGTGGTATGGTGTAGAAAATCGATGTTGCACACCATACCGGGACAATGCTTTTTCCAACTGAGCATTACAAAGTGTGTCCCCGGTCACTAATCAACGCTTTAGGGGCACCAAATCGCGCGAACAGTTTCTTCAGAAACCTAACCACCACCCTAGCATCATTGGTGGGCAAAGCTTGCGCTTCCGCCCACTTTGATACATAGTCGACCGCGACTAGGATGTATCGGTTTCGTAGGATGTCGGAAAAGGGCCCATGAAGTCTAAGCCCCAAATGTAAAAAACGTCGCAGACTTGAATGCCGTTATGCGGCATCTCGTTGCATGTAGAGATATTGCTTGCCCTTTGACAGGTGTCACATGATCTCACGAACTCATGGGTGTCTTTAAAGATGGAAGGCCAGAAGAATCCAGCATCAAACACCTTCTTGGCGGTATTGTTTGCCCGATGATGGCCTCCCATAGGTCCCTCGTGATAATGGCGAAGGATGTCCCTCGCCTCGTCACAGTGCACGCAGCGCCGAATCATCTGATCCACGCCCACCCTGAATAGATAAGGGTCATCCCACAGGTAGTACTTAACATCCACAAAAAGTTTTCTCTTCTGCTGAGAGGTCATCCCTTTGATCAGGATGCCTCTGGCTAGGTAGTTTGCGATATCAGCAAACCATGGGGAGTCTTCATTTGTCTCAATCCGCATAAGAAACTCGTGGGGAAAATTGTCATTTATGTTGGCCCCACGAACTTCTTTTCCCTCGTAATGCTCAAGACGGGACAAATGATCAGCTACCAAATTTTCAGCCCCTTTCTTGTCACGGATTTCAATGTCAAACTCTTGCAGCAAAAGAATCCATCGTATCAATCTAGGTTTAGCATCTTGCTTGCCAAAGAGATACCGAAGTGCCGCATGATCCGTGTACACGATGGTCTTGGAGAGGATGAGATAAGATCGAAACTTGTCGAAGGCAAAGACCACGGCTAGGAGCTCTTTTTCTGTCGTGGTATAATGCTCCTGAGTGTCATTCAAGGTCTTACTCGCATAGTAAATCGGGTGAAAATGCTTATCTCTCCTCTGACCCAAGACGGCCCAAACTGCGAAGTCACTCGCATCGCGCATCAACTCAAATGGTAATTCCCAGTCGGGAGCTACCATGATTGGGGCATTCACTAACTTCTCCTTTAACAGCTCGAATGCTTTCAGGCATTCATCGGAGAAAACGAACTGGGCATCCTTCTCTAGAAGTTGGGTCATCGGACGGGCGATTTTGGAATTTATGAATCGCCAGTAAAAACCTGCATGAACAAGAAAGCTCCTAATAGATTTCACGGATGTGGGTGGCGGGAGCTTAGAAATAGTCTCAACTTTGGCTCGATCAACCTCGAGCCCCGCCTGTGAAATCTTGTGACCAAGCACAATGCCCTCCATCACCATAAAGTGGCATTTTTCCCAGTTCAACACAAGGTTGGCCTCCTCACACCGGGCCAACATCCTCTTCAGATTCCCGAGACAATGATCGAAGGAACTCCTGAAAACAGAAAAATCATCCATGAATACCTCCATGGAGTCCTCGATAATGTCATGAAAAATAGCGACCATGCATCTTTGAAATGTGGCTAGGTCATTGCACAGTCCAAAGGGCATTCGCCGGTAGGCAAATGTGCCATAGGGACATGTGAATGTCGTCTTCTCCTAATCCTCAGGAGAGTTGGGAATCTGAAAATAGCCAGAGAAACCGTCAAGGAAACAGTAGAACATCCTCCCTGACAGTCTCTCTAACATCTGATCAATGAAAGGAAGAGGAAAAAGATCTTTCCTCGTGGCATCATTGAGTTTGCGATAGTCGATGCAAACTCTCCACCCGGTGACAGTACGAGTGGGAATCAACTTGTTCTTCTCGTTGGTCACCACTGTCATCCCTCCTTTCTTCGGGACTACCTGCACGGGACTAACCCAAGGTGAATTAGAGATCGGGTATATCAAACCTGTATCAAGTAATTTGATGACCTCTTTCTTCACAACATCCTGCATTTTCGGATTTAAATGCCTCTGGTGCTGCACTACAGGTTTAAAGTCCTCTTCCATTAAGATCTTGTGGGTACAAAAAGATGGATTGATTCCTTTTATATCCATGATCTTCCAAGCGATCACCTTTTTATGATGCTTCAAAACCTCAAGCAATCGACCCTTCTCTTCTTCTGACAACCCAGCAGAGATGATGACGGGCAAATGAGTCCTCCCTCCAAGAAAGCATACTCCAAGTGATCTGGAAGCTCCTTAAGCTCTACTGAAGGCGGATCCTCAACCGAAGAGCGTGCTTTAGGCTCAGCAACGCGATCCACCACTTCAAAAACCTCAGTACGTGGGGGAGCCACATGACCTATCAGACAAGTCATCTCTTCGACTGACTGGACCATAGCAGGCGAACCAAAAGTCTCTCCTCCAATTAGCTGTGTGTCCACAACGTCCTCCTCAAACGTGCTATGAAGATGACCACTCACGTATGTGTCAATAGTCTCGATAAAGTAGAGTGTATCATCATGACTCTGTGGATGCTGCATGGATTTCCCTATATCAAATGTCACCTCTTCATCGTCTACCCTAAGAGTAAGTCTGCCGGTGTAGACATCGATAAATGCTCGAGCAGTGGCAAGGAATGGCATACCTAAGATGAGAGAAACAGTTTTGTCCTCATCCATGTCTAAGATCACAAAATCAACAGGAAAGACAAACTTGTCTATCTTTGCTAGCATATTCTCAACTATACCTCGAGGGTACTTCACTGAACGATCGGCTAGTTGAATGCTCATACAAGTAGGTTTTGGCTCTCCCAAGTCCAGCTTAGCAAAAACCGCATAAGGCATGAGGTTTATGCTGGCTCCAAGATCAGCTAGTGCATTGCTGACCGACAAACTACCAATCAAGCATGGGATAGTGAAACTCCGGGGGTCACTCATTTTCTATGGTAGTTTGTTCTGAAGAACCGCTGAACACTCCTCGGTCAAGGTCACATGCGAAAGTTCCTCAAGTTTCTTTTTGTTAGATAAATTATCTTTCAGAAACTTGGCCTACTTAGGCATTTGAGCAAGTGCCTCGACAAACATTAGAGTTATGTGAAGTTACTTGAAAAGCTCAAGGAATTTACCGTAGTGTTCTTCCATCCTCTGCTTCTTCAACCTCCCCGGATATGGAACGGGAGGGACATACTCTCTCACTGGCTCCTTGGGACGTGCTGTACTTGCTGGGTCTTGCCTCAGTTGCACCTCTCCCGGAGACTCAGTCTCAATCTCGTCAACAATCTCGTCATCAACCGGCTTACCTCGGAACAGCCGAAGTGATGAGCTCAGCGATCTTGCCGCTTCTCAACGTGATGGCCTTTGCAGTAGCTTTCGGATTTGGCTCTATGTTACTTGGAAGGCCCTCTTGCTGTCTCTCGGACAACATCTTCGCAATCTGACCAACTTGGTTTTCAATGGTCTGCATGGAAGCCTTTTGGCTTCTCAACTCACTCTCGTGCCTCGTGAAACGACCGTCATACTCCTTGAAGCGCTTTTCATTTTCGACTCTTTGAGAATTTTGACCGTCTAAGAGTTGACTAAACATATCCTGCACACTAGGTTCATTAGTGGAAGGCATCTGCTAAGGCCGAGGTGCAATGTATCCTCCAGTAGCTGTGGGACATGGAGCAAATCCGGGTGGATGCTGATTTGACGCTTCAGACTTCCAACTGAAATTTGGGTGATTCTTCCACCCCGGATTGTAGGTACTGCTGTAGGGTTTATGCTGGGATGGTATTGGTTTCCCATAAAATCTACGTGCTCGTGTGAAACCTCTCCTGTCGGAAAATCGCCTACATGATATGTTCCCCCACTAGATGAACCACTCGAGTGGATCTCCGTCACTTGATCAAACTTTGAAGATAAGGCATCCATTCGTGCTGTGATGGTGGTGAAATCGTTCACATGATGAACTCCTTGTCTAGAACTCTTCCCCCTCGATGGCTGCTGTGTCCGATTCTTCAAGGCGCATTTCTCTAAGATCTTAAATGCCTCGTTGGCATTTTTCGTGCCAATGTCTCCGCCTGAATATGTATCGACCATCATCTGTCCTTGACCATCCATGTAACATCCGTCGAACAACGGGTTTTCCAAACCCGCTTCGTTTGTTAATCGAATATCCAGTCATAATTTTTCATTGCACATTTATTTCTCAAATTAATTTTAAACAATACACAATTAATAAATATATTAGAATTTAAAAACCATAATTTAAAATTTCAAATAAATAATGAATAAAAAATAAAAGCAGACGCCGGGTTTCGAACCCGGGTCGCCCACAAGCCAAACACGCTAACACACCACTGCTCTACACACACTTATGTGCTATAAATCTGAAACCATTAAACTTTATTTAGAATCCACGGCTAAAACTGAAAAACTCAAAGCTTCGGCCAATCTGTAACCGCCGGCATTACTCGTAATCGCGAATTAACCCAAGGGAAACCGACGATTAAATCATGCCTTTAACCCAAAAATCGGTTATCAATCATTTGAACAAATCAAATCCTAACTGAAGGATGATTAAATCTCTTGACCGAAACTGTCGAACATGTTAGCTATAAATATCAAGTCCGAAGTTTGTAAATCTCGTTCAATTCATAGCCAAACCCTCACCACATTGTGAAAACAAGTCTCTGTTTCACCGGAGTTCACCGAAAATCACCGGAATTCGAGTATAAGCGGCAGCGGCGTCACCAGAGAATCGCCAATCATCCTCTGGTATTTAAAAAGCATCTCTGTTATTTTTCTCGTGTCTTAAAATCAAAGCAAATAAACAAGATTCGAATTAAGAATCTTGTATCAGTAGGAGTAGCAGCATAATGAAGAAGATGAAGTTAGGTTGTGTATATATTTAATATAAATCGGGTTATATTCGGGTTAGACACCCAGCCCAACTGGTTGGGCTGGGTGCAAATCAACGTCGAGGTCACAAGATCGAATCCTGTCTGGGGCGCCGATCAGTTTAACTTTAAAACCTTTTTAAAACTAATTAAATCTGGATTTATCTAATAAGTATATAAATATAATTAAAATCAGAAATATTTCGGGTTAGACACGTAGCTCAGTTGGTAGAGCTGCGTGCACGCGTACGGGAGGTCACGAGTTCGAACCTCACTCAGCGCATATAATAAACACGGTCCGACCGGTCAACGGTCAACGCCCGGTCAACGGTCAAAGTCAAAAAGTCGACATTTTTTTTATTTATTTAATTTAAAAATCAATTAAAAATACTTAAAAATAATATTTTTTTTTAAAAGTTAGAAAATGTCCTTAAACTCACAAAAATAAATCTAGAAATCCTATTAAGGTTATGAATTAAAATTATTAATCTCAAATAAAAATCCACTTATTTACCGAACCATTATGTTATTATTTAGGTTAGTTTCTCTCGTGGTTAAATCCAAATTCGTGCGCATTCATCATCAATCCAATAAACGCAACCACTGTGAGTGAATTCTTACAAATTCCCCTTTTTTATTCATGTTTTGGGTATGTGTCGCTTAAATTAATTCGCTTATTCAAACTCGTGCTATACCATTATATGTTCTAAACTTAGAATGTAAATATTTTTTTGTTGTGATGTATTACATTTTGTCAAGTTGTATGCAAATTATTTATTAGGCCCATCAGTTCCTTGTGGGAGACGAGTTGAACAACGCATGCCTCAAAAACATTCATTAGGCCCACCAGTTCGTTGAACAACGCGTGCCTCAAAACAATCATTTGTTGTATGTGTGTGCAATATTTAATATTATGTGTTTTTGTGAATAAATTTACATCTACATTTACTCATATGTGGTTATGCACTTTATTTTATAATCAGTACAATAAACACGTTTAAACGTTTTCATAGGATTCACTCGCCAACTTTTTGTTGACCCAAAAACCATTTTTACACATGATACAGGTGGACAGGATGAAGCAAGGAACACATAGGAAATTGCCTTAGAAGAAAAATAATGAAGTCTAGAAAGATGTATAGAACATGTTGTACTTGTATGATTTGATTGTATGATCTTCTTTAATTTGTAATAATAAATATGAAACATTATAATAAATGTCATGAGCTTTGATGAAAACCCAATCATGCCCCGATCACCTTTTTCTACTGCGGGTCGGGGTGTGACAATCCAAACTATGGTAGAAGATCTGACAATGTTGCCACTTGGGGAACCCGTGGTGTGGGACCTTTCTCATGAGCTCTTTGAACCGCTCCTATGCCTCATGTAGGGCTCATCATCGTCCTGACGAAAGTTAAGAATCTTGGTTCTTAACCGAACAGTTTTCTCTTGGGGGAAATATTTCTGAAGGAACTTCTCAGCTAATTGATTCTATGTAGTGATAGACCCAGCTAGAAGTGAAAGAAGCCACACCTTAGCTCCATCACGTAAAGAGAACGGAAAGAGCCGAAGGCATATTGCATCCGATGATGCATCACGAATGGTGAATGTGGCACAAACCTCCAGAAACCCCGCAATATGGACACTAGGATCCTCGTGATCCTCGGATTCAACTTTCTCCACCTCGTGAGGTGGGCAGTAGGTCTCGTGGATCAGTTCCACGAATTTAGACCAACTTATGTTGTACAGTGCAACCTTGATAGTGGACTGGATTAGTGCCTTCCACCAAGTCAGAGCATGCTCCTTGAAGGATTGAGATACATATTTAATAGTGTCCTTAGTGGCACAACCACTTATATCAATAACGGTCTCCATTTTATCAAGCCACTTTAGAGTATCAATGGCTCCATTCTCACCCGTAAAGTCACGGGGTTTACAAGAAACGAAGTACTTATAGGTGCACTCCTTCTTAGAGTCACGTACTCTTGATACTTTGCTCACTCTTAGTTAAGGAGTAATGAAACTTTTTAGTCTTATGAGTAGTAGAGTGGGGTTTAGAAACAGAGTTTTGTTTTTGTAGTGATGGCTCTAACCCTTTAAGTATAGCCATAAATCTAGCCAGGGCTTTACCGACTTCATCGACAATCAGAAATCAAAGATTATTCTCTTCGTCGGTATGGTTTCGGTTCTCTGAATTGACACCACTGTTTTTCTTACTTGCCTCACCAATATTTAGGCTTGCCATTAGTTTAGTTGAAAACTATATAACCATCAATTAGATTTGAGAATTTTAATAGCAGATCAAAATATTTGCGTTAGATCTTGCAGATCCATACGTCTTATATTTACTAGCCTCTTTTATTGCATCTGGTAATGAGCTTTCGTTTATAATTAGTTATATAGCTCTAAAGGCTTTTAGTCCCTCTTTTCTGAATAGTTGGAATTATTTGGAGACTAGGGACACGTTTTAGTAAACATAAGTAATATAGATACGTATTTAATATAGTCAATGTATTCAGAATAAGTATTGTCACATAGTTGGAGAAAGATTTTATCCTTTCCACATAGTCGGCAATTAGTTGGAGATACGTTTAAGTCAACGTATGTAATATAGATTCCTCTCCTTCCACATAGTTGGAATTAGTTGGAGATTTGTAACAAGTGTCGTCTCTTAGTTGGACGAGAATTTTCTCATTTCCACATAGTCAGGAATTAGTTAGAGATGCGTTTCAGTCAACGTATTTATTATAGGTTCCTCTCCTTCCACATAGTTGGGATTATTTGGAGATTTGGAACACATATTGTCACGTAGTTGGACAAAGAATTTCTCCTTTTCTCATAGTCGGGAATTAGTTAGAGATTTGAAATAAGTGTCATCACATAGTTGGAGGAATATCACTTATAACTCATTAAGACTATATCGGTGTGAGGGAAATAGGTTTCCACTACTATCACCTTTTCAACCACTACCAATGCTGGGAATATATTCTTCAGATAGAGTGTTTTATTTTATCATGGTCAGTTTGCTAGTCTTATGGTGTGCATGAATTAAATATATTTTATTTCTATGATTTTCATTCACACGAATTAGGTTTTAAAAATGATTTTTACTTAAAACCAACTACACACACAAAGGGGCAAGTGTCCTCGTCAGGTGGTAGTACAGTCTGTCGGTAAGAACCGGATATCAATCCATGGACTCAATGTCTCAATACTAGATCTTTGTTACTTTTAAACCTGGTCCAATGGGTGAATTGATTTATTGACTTTTTAACTATTATGAAAATATAACAATTAACTATTTGAATTAATAAAGAACAATAATTAAGAAAGGTTGCTTAAATTAAGTATCCACTAATAAACATATGACAACATTTGAGGAAAACTAACGGTGATGCAAGTTCTAGATTCAACTAAGTTTCCATTCAAGGTCTCCTAGTTTTATAAATCTTGGGAAAATTATAATGACACAACATTTTAATCACCTAAGATTCATTCTTTAAAGTTCTCTTGCTAAGTTGATGTTAATCTTTAAATATGAGTTGATTGTTTGTCAAAACTCCTAACTCTACAAATTAAGGAAAACTAGAACAACACATTAATCACCCTAACTTGGTTTCAAGTAAATGACATCTTCAACAAGTTCTTGACATGAATCGCAAGCATGGTCATGCTAGATAACAACTTAGCCTAAATCATCAATCCAAACATGAACACAAACTATAGAATCCATATAAACATTCATATGATATTTCCAAATCCACATGCAAGAACTCATACTCATATTCAAATCATCGTTCTAATCATGTTAGCAATTACCATTCCTAGTTTCATGCTATGAATCAAATCAACAAACTAACAAGATTCAACAATCATAATCTCTACATGGGCTTTCCAACACTACATGAAAATACTTATGATCAAACATTCAAGAATAATGACTTTAAACATGAACATGCATTCCAAGAACAAGATCAAATATCATCATGAAGATTAACATACAACAATCACCACATCTATTTCCATGTTGTCAAGTGTTCATTAGCTTCAACAAAATTCAAGCAACACAATTGTTTAGCCTAGAAGGCTCATAATAACTAAGACAAATGTAAAGTAATATAGATTGTGCATGAATAACAAGTGGAATACTAGAGTTTAAGACAAGATAATTAGCAAAATGAGTTGAATATCAAGTGATACAACCTCCTAAAGGCTCCTTCTTCAATCTCCAAGCTTCTAAGATCAGCTTCTTGAGAGAGAAATTCACCCAAATGCTCCAACTCCCCTTCAAATGAGTTGAATTCACGTATTTAAGCTACTGAGCATTTGGCACGACTGTGCCACCTTTTGGCACGGTCGTGCTTGGAAGTGGCAGGTGCCTTTCTAAGTTGTTAACCAAGTTTGATGCCAAATCCGGAAAGATCCCGCTAAAATTTCCTCGAGGTGGCACGACCATGCCAAAGGTACGGTCTTGCTTGGTAAGTGGAGGTGCCTTTCTGAGTTGTTGACCAAGTTTGATGCCAAATCCGGAAAGATCCCGCTAAAATTTCCCTGAGGTAGCACGACCATGCCAAAGTGCGGCACGGTCGTAGTTATCGATATCGTACTCGGAAATGACTAAGTTGATCTCAGAAACTAGCTGATTAGGACTTGTGATAGCACGTGCACGGTCGTGCTTGGGGTTGGCACAATCGTGCCAAGTGTTGGACTGGCTTAGTTTGTGCAGACTTGATGGTAGTACTGGTGATAGTGCCGGTTTCTGAAGGCTTGGCACGGTCGTGCCATATCTGGCAATTTGGCTGAAATGTTCAATTTTTGCTCCAATTCGCTCCAAAAGCCTTTGTTTCTTCACCGGGCCAAAGCCCGGCCCTGTATTTTCACAAACAACTCAAATGAGTATCAAGATCAATGAAAACACAACGAATTTCAGCATTAATGAGGAATATTTGACGTTTAAAAGATGTATAAATTCTTATACATCACACATCCCCACACTTGAACTTTGGTTGTCCTCAAACAAACAAAAGTAAACAAAAATTCTATCTCGGCAATCATCTCAACTAGCATTATATAAGCACAAATAAATAACTTGGGCAAAACAAAACGGATTACTCGACATAAAAGGAAAAACCAAAAAGTATGTGAAATATGGTTATGAGCATCTTGACATCCCTACAAGCTCACCTTACATCCTCGCAATGTTCACACACACTCGGCTAAAATATAGGAGGCATACAATTCAAGGAGTGTGTTTAGAACATTCGATGCCAAGACAATGACTATGCGATATCATAAGCTTGTGTAGGGATCAAATCTAAACACTTAACTAACACATAAAAAAAATCAAAAGGTCTTGTGTGGGTTGTCATTTGGCTAGGGTAAAGGGTGTGGAAATGGATTATAAAAGTGGCTAAAACGGCTAAAGACCAACGGCTCGACTAACTTGAAGCGAAGAAAAACAAAACTATCCAACTTTTTAATAACTAACCGAGAGCTAGCTATCCGCTTAGATATATCCCCAAAATTGCTCTAACAAAGCCAAATGATACGGCCTTTTTTGTGTGTGTCACCACTTTAGAGGGAACTAAGCACGTCTACTTAGATAAAAACTCCAATCTATGATGTTATGACTAATAAATCGATAAACTATACAAGAAGGCTTACAAGTTAGTCTTAACAAGACTGGGCTTTAAACCAAAAATGTGGGTTCAAAAAGAAAAGGCTAAATTGACTAATTGGTGATATTTAGTGGTTTAAATGAAATGAAAGGGAAAGGCTCAAATTGGTTTAACTAAGGGTGTGATTTGGGTGTAGGGATAAATAAAATTGGTTAAAAATAAAAGGTTTCCTACTGCCTCAGTCATTTTTATGTTATATGTTTGCTTTGTGTTCTCGAAATGCATGCCTAACACAAGTTCTAAATCGCAAAAGTCATCCGGCACACTCAATCTTTGCCCGCAAAAACATGAGCAAAAATAATTTTAAAGCTATAAGGCTCAAAAATAACTCACGAAAACGGGCGTATTGGGTAACTATGCAAGGCAAACAGGTAGGAATTTTGCTTGATTTCTCACGCTCAATTATATAAAAAAAATACTAGATGGTAACTTTTATTCGATCAAATCCTTTTTTCGTTCACCTTTGTAAATTTATCAAAAACTTTTAGCGTTTATATAAAACTTGCGTTGAGTTGATTATTCAAGAGAGTTTGTATAGTTATTATTTTTATTAAATATATATACATATATATATATATATGTCGGACAACCACAAACAAGCTTAACCACCTCCCCACACTTGAATTGTACATCGCCCACAATGTACAACAAAAAACGAGCATAATGTAATGCAATAGTATAGCAATGAAGGAAGCGGGAATATGAAAACTCCCCTGAGTTGCAAAGACTAGAATGGAGCGAAAGAAGGTAATACAAAACATTCCAACGAACTACCGCACCATCCAGCAACTAGCACATCATCAAGTCAAGACTGCACACTGGCAAACATAATCAAGATCACAATAAACAACCCAACCAAAACTCCCTTGTCATTGTTCATAAACCAAACCACTAAATTAAAATTAAAATGTACGAAATTAAAGCAACAAACGGAGGAGTGTACGGACAATGCAAAATGGTACACTCCTCAAACACAGAATGCAAATAAAAGTAAGACATGTGCTGCAAGATCAGGGTCGGCCGCCAGGTCCTGAGGGACCGGAATCATCCCGACGGTCAAACCGGGATCGCCTCATGAAGTGTGGCGGCGGCTGTGTGTAAGGATGACCGAGCGAGCTTGCCAAATGTTGCTGTGATCCGAAGAGCCAGTCGAAGCTCCGCTTACTCTGCACGTATATATGCTCCAGAAAATTTCCCTGTCTATGCTGCTCAGCGTGGATCAAGTCCACGTCATGTCATACCGCCTGCTAGTCTAAAGCCAACCCATCCATTCATCGCCAAAGATCCACCGGAGACGGCTCATATGGGCCGTAAGCACCCTGCTCAAACCCGCCACCAAAACCACCGAACATATGCTCCCAGTTTGGGCTTCCGAAGCCCTGGCCTAATTCACCCATCTAAAGTGAGGGTCTGCTCCCCCACAGCCTCACCCGGCCCGAATCCTGGAGCATCCTGCATGTGGATGTCATCGCCTCCACCAACATTACCCTCTTCATGATCACTTCCCCCTCAGGAAGTGGATCCCAAATCCTACCCAGGCGATCCACTAACTTTGGGATACCATTTACTTTGCGAATCATATGCATGGCAGTCAGTTGTGCCACATCAAGCAATCCATAATCACACGCTACGATAAGATCATCCAACCGTATCCTGTAGTACTTGGCTAACCTAGTGGCAAATGCACCGCCACAGATCCTCGATGTGGGGTCAAACCAATACCCCTTTGGATAGACTCAGCAACACTAACTGCAACATTGCAATTGGACCCCGAAATGATGTAATGAGGTGTAAGAGGTCGCAGGTGGTGATGTTCCTAGTGTTATCACCCCGACCGCCGATCACATGAAAAATGGCGCTCGATTATGCGGTGCAACGGGTCAAGAATCCAAGTAGCCTTGGCCCGTCGTGGGTCCCATTCGCGACCCGGCATGGTAATCTCTGCTCAGAATGCGGCTTTGTCCGCATCAGCTTCCCATTCCTGCAGACTGTCGTGGCAGAGCTCGGAGTTGATCTCGTCTTCCACATATAACCCAAGTATCTGCCCGAACCTGCTAATAGACCGGTGATGCCACTTCTATCCCAGACGGTAGCTAACACCAACCCGTTTCCCGTAAACATCTGGGCACGGGAAAATAAACCTGAATGATGCAAAAAACTTAATGACCATCTCAACGTATTGGGGTTCAGCCATTGCAAAGAGGCGGGTCCACGGGGGAGTCATAAGATACTACAACCGTTCGGCCTGACCAAGCAATTCGAGATTGACGGTTTGAAGAATCCGCATAGGCTCGATTAAGTGCCTCCTAGCCCATAGCCTTTCAACTTTTGCAATACAATGCCCTTCCCTGGTATTGTCGCTGAATAGGAGAAACGGATGATTCATCTGCAAGAATGAAACAAGATCAACAATTTTATCCTTTCCACATAGTCGGCAATTAGTTGGAGATACGTTTTAGTCAACGTATCTAATATAGATTCCTCTCCTTCCGCATAGTTGGAATTAGTTGGAGATTTGTAACAAGTGTCGTGTCTTAGTTGGACGAGAATTTTCTTCTTTCCACATAGTCAGGAATTAGTTAGAGATACGTTTCAGTCAACGTATTTATTATAGGTTCCTCTCCTTCCACATAGTTGGGATTATTTGGAGATTTGGAACACATATTGTCACGTAGTTGGACAAAGAATTTCTCCTTTCCTCATAGTCGGGAATTAGTTAGAGATTTGGAATAAGTGTCATCACATAGTTGGACGAAAATCACTTATAACTCATTAAGACTATATCGGTGTGAGGGAAATAAGTTTCCACTACTATCACCTTTTCAACCACTACCAATGGTGGGAATATATTCTTAAGATAGAGTGTTTTATTTTATCATGGTCAATTTGCTAGTCTTATGGTGTGCATGAATTAAATATATTTTATTTCTATGATTTTCATTCACACGAATTAGGTTTTAAAAATGATTTTTACTTAAAACCAACTACACACACAAAGGGGCAAGTGTCCTCTTCAGGTGGTGGTACAGTCTGTCGGTAAGAATCGGATATCAATCCATGGACTCAATGTCTCAATACTATATCTTTGTTACTTTTAAACCTGGTCCAATGGGTGAATTGATTTATTGACTTTTTAACTATTATGAAAATATAATAATTAACTATTTGAATTAATAAAGAACAATAATTAAGAAAGGTTGCTTAAATTAAGTATCCACTAATAAACATATGACAACATTTGAGCAAAACTAACGGTGATGCAAGTTCTAGATTCAACTAAGTTTCCATTCAAGGTCTCCTAGTTTTATAAATCTTGGGAAAATTATAATGAAACAACATTTTAATCACCTAAGATTCATTCTTTAAAGTTCTCTTGCTAAGTTGATGTTAATCTTTAAATATGAGTTGATTGTTTGTCAAAACTCCTAACTCTACAAATTAAGGAAAACTAGAACAACACATTAATCACCCTAACTTGGTTTCAAGTAAATGACATCTTCAACAAGTTCTTGACATGAATCGCAAGCATGGTCATGCTAGATAACAACTTAGCCTAAATCATCAATCCAAACTTGAACACAAACTATAGAATCCATATAAACATTCATATGATATTTCCAAATCCACATGCAAGAATTCATACTCATATTCAAATCATCATTCTAATCATATTAGCAATTACCATTCCTAGTTTCATGCTATGAATCAAATCAACAAACTAACAAGATTCAACAATCATAATCTCTACATGGGCTTTCCAACACTACATGTAAATACCTATGACCAAACATTCAAGAATAATGACTTTAAACATGAACATGCATTCCAAGAACAAGATCAAATATTATCATGAAGATTAACATACAACAATCACCACATCTATTTCCATGTTGTCAAGTGTTCATTAGCTTCAACAAAATTCAAGCAACACAATTGTTTAGCCTAGAAGGCTCATAATAACTAAGACAAATGTAAAGTAATATAGATTGTGCATGAATAACAAGTGGAATACTAGAGTTTAAGACAAGATAATTAGCAAAATGAGTTGAATATCAAGTGATACAACCTCCTAAAGGCTCCTTCTTCAATCTCCAAACTTCCAAGATCAGCTTCTTGAGAGAGAAATTCACCCAAATGCTCCAACTCCCCTTCAAATGAGCTGAATTCACGTATTTAAGCTAATGGGCATTTGGCACGACTATGCCACCTTTTGGCACGGTTGTGCTTGGTAAGTGGCAGGTGCCTTTCTGAGTTGTTAACCAAGTTTGATGCCAAATCCGAAAAGATCCCGCTAAAATTTCCCCGAGGTGGCACGACCATGCCAAAGGCACGGTCTTGCTTGGTAAGTGGAGGTGCCTTTCAGAGTTGTTGACCAAGTTTGATGCCAAATCCGGAAAGATCCGGCTAAAATTTCCCTGAGTGGCACGACCATGCCAAAGTGCGGCACGGTCGTGGTTACCGATATCGTACTCGGAAATGACTAAGTTGATCTCAGAAACTAGCTGATCAGGACTTGTGATAGCACGTGCACGGTCGTGCTTGGGGTTGGCACAATCGTGCCAAGTGTTGGACTGGCTTAGTTTGTGCAGACTTGATGGTAGTACTGGTGATAGTGCCGGCTTCTGAAGGCTTGGCACGATCGTGCCATGGGTTGGCACGGTCATGCCATATCTGGCAATTTGGCTGAAATGTTCCATTTTTTGCTCCAATTCGCTCCAAAAGCCTTTGTTTCTTCACCGGGCCAAAGCCTGGACCTGTATTTTCACAAACAACTCAAATGAGTATCAAGATCAATGAAAACACAACGAATTTCCGCATTAATGAGGAATATTTGACGTTTAAAAGATGTATAAATTCTTATACATCAAACATCCCCACACTTGAACTTTGGTTGTCCTCAAACAAACAAAAGTAGGCAAAAATTCTATCTCGGCAATCATCTCAACTAGCATTATATAAGCACAAATAAATAACTTGGGAAAACAAAATGGATTACTCGACATAAAAGGAAAAACTAAAAAGTATGTGAAATATGGTTATGAGCAATGATCCATCTTGACATCCCTACAAGCTCACCTTACATCCTCGCAATGTTCACACACACTCGGCTAAAATATAGGAGACATACAATTCAAGGAGTATGTTTAGAACATTCGATGCCAAGACAATGACTATGCAATATCATAAGCTTGTGTAGGGATCAAATCTAAACACTTAACTAACACATAACAAAAATCAAAAGGTCTCGTGTGGGTTGTCATTTGGCTAGGGTAAAGGGTGTGGAAATGGATTTATAAAAGTGGCTAAAACGGCTAAAGACCAACGGCTCGACTAACTTGAAGCGAAGAAAAACAAAACTATCCAACTTTTTAATAACTAACCGAGAGCTAGCTATCCGCTTAGATATATCCCCAAAATTGCTCTAACAAAGCCAAAGGATACGGCTTTTTTTGTGTGTGTCACCACTTTAGAGGGAACTAAGCACGTCTACTTAGATAAAAACTCCAAGCTATGATGTTATGACTAATAAATCGATAAACTATACAAGAAGGCTTACAAGTTAGTCTTAACAAGACTGGGCTTTAAACCAAAAATGTGGGTTCAAAA
This sequence comes from Scalesia atractyloides, assembly GCA_947069175.1. Classification (NCBI taxonomy): domain Eukaryota; kingdom Viridiplantae; phylum Streptophyta; class Magnoliopsida; order Asterales; family Asteraceae; genus Scalesia; species Scalesia atractyloides. The sequence goes on from CAMTDV010000029.1 coordinate 56,702,232, forward strand.
AGAAAAGGCTAAATTGACTAATTGGTGATATTTAGTGGTTTAAATGAAATGAAAGGGAAAGGCTCAAATTGGTTTAACTAAGGGTGTGATTTGGGTGTAGGGATAAATAAAATTGGTTAAAAATAAAAGGTTTCCTACTGCCTCAGTCATTTTTATGTTATATGTTTGCTTTGTGTTCTCGAAATGCATGCCTAACACAAGTTCTAAATCGCAAAAGTCATCCGGCACACTCAATCTTTGCCCGCAAAAACATGAGCAAAAATAATTTTAAAGCTATAAGGCTCAAAAATAACTCACGAAAACGGGCGTATTGGGTAACTATGCAAGGCAAACAGGTAGGAATTTTGCTTGATTTCTCACGCTCAATTATATAAAAAAATACTAGATGGTAACTTTTATTCGAGCAAATCCTTTTTTCGTTCACCTTTGTAAATTTATCAAAAACTTTTAGCGTTTATATAAAACTTGCGTTGAGTTGATTATTCAAGAGAGTTTGTATAGTTATTATTTTTATTATATATATATATATATATATATATATATATATATATATTTCGGACAACCACAAACAAGCTTAACCACCTCCCCACACTTGAATTGTACATCGCCCACAATGTACAACAAAAAACGAGCATAATGTAATGCAATAGTATAGCAATGAAGGAAGCGGGAATATGAAAACTCCCCTGAGTTGCAAAGACTAGAATGGAGCGAAAGAAGATAATACAAAACATTCCAACGAACTACCGCACCATCCAGCAACTAGCACATCATCAAGTCAAGATTGCACACTGGCAAACATAATCAAGATCACAATAAAAAACCCAACCAAAACTCCCTTGTCATTTTTCATAAACCAAACCACTAAATTAAAATTAAAATGTACGAAATTAAAGCAACAAACGGAGGAGTGTACGGACAAAGCAAAATGGTACACTCCTCAAACACATAATGCAAATAAAAGTACGACATGTGCTGCAAGATCAGGGTCGGCCGCCAGATCCTGAGGGACCGGAATCATCCCGACGGTCAAACCGGGATCGCCTCATGAAGTGTGGCGGTGGCTGTGTGTAAGGATGACCGAGCGATCTTGCCAAATATTGCTGTGATCCGAAGAGCCAGTCGAAGCTCCGCTTACTCTGCACGTATATATCCTCCAGAAAATTTCCCTGTCTATGCTGCTCAGCGTGGATCAAGTCCACGTCATGTCGTACCGCCTGCTAGTCTAAAGCCAACCCATCATTCATCGCCAAAGATCCACCGGAGACGGCTCATATGGGCCGTAAGCACCCTGCTCAAACCCGCCACCAAAACCACCGAACATATGCTCCTAGTTTGGGCTTCCGAAGCCCTGGTCTAATTCACCCATCTAAATGTGAGGGTCTGCTCCCCCACAGCCTCACCCGGCCCGAATCCTGGAGCATCCTGCATGTGGATGTCATCGCCTCCACCAACATTACCCTCTTCGTGATCACTTTCCCCCTCAGGAAGTGGATCCCAAATCCTACCCAGGCGATCCACTAACTTTGGGATACCATTTACTTTGCGAATCATATGTATGGCAGTCAGTTGTGCCACATCAAGCAATCCATAATCACACGCTATGATAAGATCATCCAACCGTATCCTGTAGTACTTGGCTAACCTAGTGGCAAATGCACCGCCACAGATCCTCGATGTGGGGTCAAACCAATACCCCTTTGGATAGACTCAGCAACACTAACTGCAACATTGCAATTGGACCCCGAAATGATGCAATGAGGTGGAAGAGGTCGCAGGTGGTGATGTTCCCAATGTTATCACCCCGACCGCCGATCACATGAAAAATGGCGCTCGATTATGCGGTGCAACGGGTCAAGAATCCAAGTAGCCTTGGCCCGTCGTGGGTCCCATTCGCGACCCGGTATGGTAATCTCTGCCCAGAATGCGGCTTTGTCCGCATCAACTTCCCATTCCTGCAGACTGTCGTGGCAGAGCTCGGAGTTGATCTCGTCTTCCACATATAACCCAAGTATCTGCCCGAACCTGCTAATAGACCGGTGATGCCACTTCTGTCCCAGACGGTAGCTAACACCAACCCGTTTCTCGTAAACATCTGGGCATGGGAAAATAAACCTGAATGAAGCAAAAAACTTAATGACCATCTCAACATATTGGGGTTCAGCCATTGCAAAGAGGCGGGTCCACGGGGGAGTCATAAGATACTACAACCGTTCGGCCTGACCAAGCAATTCGAGATCGACGGTTTGAAGAATCCGCATAGGCTCGATTAAGTGCCTCCTAGCCCATAGCCTTTCAACTTTTGCAATACAATGCCCTTCCCTGGTATTGTCGCTGAATAGGAGAAACGGATGATTCATCTGCAAGAATGAAACAAGATCAACAATTTTATCCTTTCCACATAGTCGGCAATTAGTTGGAGATACGTTTTAGTCAACGTATCTAATATAGATTCCTCTCCTTCCGCATAGTTGGAATTAGTTGGAGATTTGTAACAAGTGTCGTCTCTTAGTTGGACGAGAATTTTCTCCTTTCCACATAGTCAGGAATTAGTTAGAGATACGTTTCAGTCAACGTATTTATTATAGGTTCCTCTCCTTCCACATGGTTGGGATTATTTGGAGATTTGGAACACATATTGTCACGTAGTTGGACAAAGAATTTCTCCTTTCCTCATAGTCGGGAATTAGTTAGAGATTTGGAATAAGTGTCATCACATAGTTGGACGAAAATCACTTATAACTCATTAAGACTATATCGGTGTGAGGGAAATAAGTTTCCACTACTATCACCTTTTCAACCACTACCAATGGTGAGAATATATTCTTAAGATAGAGTGTTTTATTTTGTCATGGTCAATTTGCTAGTCTTATGGTGTGCATGAATTAAATATATTTTATTTCTATGATTTTCATTCACACGAATTAGGTTTTAAAAATGATTTTTACTTAAAACCAACTACACACACAAAGGGGCAAGTGTCCTCGTCAGGTGGTAGTACAGTATGTCGGTAAGAACCGGATATCAATCCATGGACTCAATGTCTCAATACTAGATCTTTGTTACTTTTAAACCTGGTTCAATGGGTGAATTGATTTATTGACTTTTTAACTATTATGAAAATATAAAAATTAACTATTTGAATTAATAAAGAACAATAATTAAGAAAGGTTGCTTAAATTAAGTATCCACTAATAAACATATGACAACATTTGAGGAAAACTAACGGTGATGCAAGTTCTAGATTCAACTAAGTTTCCATTCAAGGTCTCCTAGTTTTATAAATCTTGGGAAAATTATAATGAAACAACATTTTAATCACCTAAGATTCATTCTTTAAAGTTCTCATGCTAAGTTGATGTTAATCTTTAAATATGAGTTGATTGTTTGTCAAAACTTCTAACTTTACAAATTAAGGAAAACTAATATGAACAACACATTAATCACCCTAACTTGGTTTCAAGTAAATGACATCTTCAACAAGTTCTTGACATGAATCACAAGCATGGTCATGCTAGATAACAACTTAGCCTAAATCATCAATCCAAACATGAACACAAACTATAGAATCCATATAAACATTCATATGGTATTTCCAAATCCACATGCAAGAATTCATACTCATATTCAAATCATCATTCTAATCATGTTAGCAATTACCATTCCTAGTTTCATGCTATGAATCAAATCAACAAACTAACAAGATTCAACAATCATAATCTCTACATGGGCTTTCCAACACTACATGTAAATACTTATGACCAAACATTCAAGAATAATGACTTTAAACATGAACATGCATTCCAAGAACAAGATCAAATATCATCATGAAGATTAACATACAACAATCACCACATCTATTTCCATGTTGTCAAGTGTTCATTAGCTTCAACAAAATTCAAGCAACACAATTGTTTAGCCTAGAAGGCTCATAATAACTAAGACAAATGTAAAGTAATATAGATTATGCAGGAATAACAAGTGGAATACTAGAGTTTAAGACAAGATAATTAGCAAAATGAGTTGAATATCAAGTGATACAACCTCCTAAAGGCTCCTTCTTCAATCTCCAAGCTTCCAAGATCAGCTTCTTGAGAGAGAAATTCACCCAAATGCTCCAACTCCCCTTCAAATGAGCTGAATTCACGTATTTAAGCTACTGGGCATTTGGCACGACTGTGCCACCTTTTGGCACGGTCGTGCTTGGTAAGTGGCAGGTGCCTTTCTGAGTTGTTGACCAAGTTTGATGCCAAATCCGGAAAGATCCCGCTAAAATTTCCCCGAGGTGGCACGACCATGCCAAAGTGCGGCACGGTCGTGCTTATCGATATCGTACTCGGAATGACTAAGTTGATCTCGAAAACTAGCTGATCAGGACTTGCCATAGCACGCGCACGGTCGTGCTTGGGGTTGGCACGATCATGCCAAGTGTTGGACTGGCTTGGTTTGTGCAGACTGATGGTAGTGCTGGTGTTAGTGCCGGCTTCTGAAGGCTTGGCACGGTCGTGCCATGGTTTGGCACGGTCGTGCCATATCTGGCAGTTTGGCTGAAATGTTCCATTTTTGCTCCAATTCGCTCCAAAAGCCTTTGTTTCTTCACCAGGCCGAAGCCCGGACTTGTATTTTCACAAACAACTCAAATGAGTATCAAGATCAATGAAAACACAACGAATTTCCGCATTAATGGGGAATATTAGACGTTTAAAACATGTATAAATTCTTATACATCATCTTAATTGTGTAAGAACTAGTAGACCGAATAAATTAGAGGGAAAGATTTTGCTTGATTGATCACGGGCTTTTGACCAATTTGTCTTAGTTCTATAGATTTGGCATTTTTAGTTCTTCTCTTTCCTCATAGTTGGGAATTGTTGGAGATTTCATGACACGTTTCAGTCAACGTATTTAATATTGGTCCCTCTTCTTCCACATAGTCAGGATTAGTTGGAGATTCGGGACACGTCTCTATCGACGTCACATAGCCGGGATTGTTTGGAGATTTGGGACACATGCCCATCACATAGTTGGACGAAACCTTACACTTTCTCAACCACTAATTGGTGGGAATACGTGTTTTTGGCCTTCGTCTATATGTGAGCAATTAAGAGATTCGTTTGATAAGGTAGGAGCAATAAAATGTTTCCTTCATAACATTTGAAGGAATAAAATGAAAAGGGCTCCATAAAATCAATGATTATTCTTATGTCAGTGATATCGCCAAAATATATATATGCTTACTATTAGTGATATCAGTACAATATGATCGTTGGGAGATCTTAGAGGTTCCATGCATTAATCTTTCATATTGGCCAAACATGAAAGCAATCTATGGTATACATTAAGATACTGCCAATTACCACATGGTGCTTTTATTGTACAAAGTTCGGCACTATGATTGTAAAAGATCACTGAAGTAAATAAAAAAATCAATGTTGTGCTCCAGATGATCAGATGGAGAACTTACTGGCGAAATTTGTCGGATTAATATAATTTAGTATACCTAGATGGCTTTGGATAATTAGATATCGAGTTTCAAAACTCGTGATTATGAGCTTTAAGCAAGAATCCAGAAAAAGTGATACTTTTTTCTGCTCATTCTCCAGAATGGAAGAGCGTTAAAAAGAACGGAATTTCATGCCAAAGTGCACAGATATCCTTGCCATGATGCGGCTTCTTTTATCACTTCTGTTTATCAGCTTAGCGAGGTATCACCGGAGTGTCTATCAGATGTGATAGACGTCAGATTAATGATATTGGGTTATCAAAGGAATACCAAAAGAAATAGTGTCTTGTGACGAGGTTTAGCATCCTCGTACAGAGTCATCATCTCCAAAACAATGTAGTTTGCCATATGGAACTTCAAGCAACTCAATGGTAGAGGCTATTGAGTTTGTGATCAATCATAGATTCTTTATCTCGTTTGCGACATCTTGGCGACATTTGTAGAATATTCATAAAATCGATAACTATATATATATATATATATATATATATATATATATATATATATATATATATATATATATATACGAGTAGAAGGAATCTGCAATTGTGATATTTGCGACTAAACACAAAATGCTAGTGTCTAATTCACTCAAATTGTAGCTCTAATACCAACCCGTCACACCCCGATTCTCGGTGGGCCCAGATGGGTCGTGACGATCGAATAACAGTATCACAAATAACAATGCAGCGGAAGTATTGGAGTAAAAATATTTAACTCAATAAAAGCTTGAATATAAATATATAAGTTGTACAAGCGTTTCAGTACATGCCCACAGGCGGAATCTAATAAAAAGAGCTTTAGACATATAGGCCTTGAGCTTGAGGAGTTGCAAATTCTTAGCCTTCACTCTAGCGGACTCGGATTCCCAGCCTATAATAAGGTTCGGTACCTGCGGTTCAATCTTTTAAAAATACGTCAGCTTTCACTAGTAAATACAATTAACTGACTCATTTTGAAAATAGTTTTTCAAAAAAATGATTTTATACATAGAGAAAATCAGTAGGTAAACATTTAATATTTCCTGTGATTTTATCTTGTCACCAGATTTACATACTTGTCATACAATGGGAACCAGAGATCAAAGCCGATCATTTTCAGTGCTATAATGATTAAGGATACACACCAGAGTTGAATAAAAATGTGTCTTACAGTCGGTATGCCTACCCCGACACGCTATTCCATATGGCCATGATAGTTCATGAGTCGGGACACCCGGACACGATACTAATAACCCCCAATTATCTCAGTTATCAAGTAAAACGAATTAAACCGAGTTCTTACATTTATATGCAACATAGACAGCTAATTTATGTAATACCAGCTCCAAGTGGCGTATTCGGCATACCCCGAGTTTAAAAACTAAAATAAGTTAAGAGTATTTACCTTTTGCTAGCTTCCAATCAAATATAATTATAAGTTAGCAAAGCCAAAGTAAAAGTATTATTGACCCAAGTCCGATTATCTGGGGGTTCTATAGTCTGGAATGAACATAATTATTTATCTGTTAGAATGTATACGAGTCAAAGGATAGTTCCTTCAGACATGACCCGTTACTTAATAATAGATTTGCTAGATTAAGCGTAAATTAGATAGAATGTTGTTTACACCTATTGGAGTGCAATGACTCATTGGATAAAGATTATTTAACCAAGCATTTTGATTTGGAGTGGTTTTGAAGTAGCGAGAACCGTTACGCCTAAATTATATGAACTAGGTACGTATAATTAGTTATGCGCGTATAAGGGGGTTTGGAAGGTTATATAGGTCTTATGACACGTCTAAGGTGTCAAAACACTTTTCATAACATTATAGATTCTGTTTAAAATTCAGAATATTGATTACTTTGGTTTGAAAGCCAATTATTTAGTTTTTAGGACAAAAGGGCATAATTGTCCTTTTTAAAATATAAGTTCTAGACTTGTCATATAACCTAACAAACAACATGACCAAGAGGTATAACTTCTAAGGTTTATACCTTATATTAATATGGTCATAATATCAGTTCTAAACAAGTCCTAACTTTGACCAAACAGGTCAGAATCGAAAGATAAAGCAGAAAGTCAAACTGTTTGACTTTCGATATGGAATTGAGCTCTAAACAAGAAATGATGAGTTGGACATGTCCTAATATGTTCTATTAACTGATATGACGTCAAAACTTAAAGTTTTAATAGTTAGAAATTTGATTAGGGCAATTTGCAAAGTCTATGTTTTTTTTACCTTTTATTTAATATAAAGTCGACTCGTCATTTCGCCTGCTTAACGTGATCTTTAGAAGGTATAATCCCAGGGGATTATTACCCTTATTATTACGATCACGTAGCCATGTTCGAGGCTTGACCATAATGGTCATAACCGAAAGTCAAATAGAAAGTCAAACTGTTTGACTTTTGGCTAACAACTAGCCTAGAAATGAAAAGAACTAAAGAGAGCACTTGCTAGTGTTGAAGAACACTTTCAGAACTCAGATGGCTTCCAAAACATGGAAACAAGCTCCCAGAAGATAGAGAGAAAGAATGTGAATGAGGAAGTTGGAAAGGTGAAACTATGGAGCTATTTATGGTTGCAATATCATCACAAGATCATGCCAAGCGTTAAGACGGATTCTCAGATGTATACAAGTGCCCATTGAGGTGTAAGAACCAGAGAAAATGGTGGCAATTCGAAGCAAGGTGTCACACTATGCAGATTGCCTTGGAGAGCAAACACAAATTGCCAGCATGGTCCCTTACGGCTCGTAAGGGTCCAAGCCCTTTAGGCGCCCGAGATTTGAATTTCTTATGGACCATAAGACTCAAAGACTCGCGGTCCGTAACCGCTTGCCAGTAAACCTAACAATCATTACTTACGGTCCGTAAGCACATAAGGCTTACGGTCCATAAGAGTCAATCAGAGGTCAAATAAATTGACATATTGACCTAATTGGTCCCTCCACAACCAATCTTCAACATAATCAGGATTAATTGGAGTATTGGACATGTATCGTTACATAGTTGAACGATAAATTCTCTTTTCTTAGTTAAAACTTTAGGACACGTGTCGTCACACAATTGGACGAAATTTACGGGTGTTACATAAGCGCACTTCCATGTTGTAGTGTATGTGGATGTTAACTCATCACACTCAGCTTTTTAATTGAATGATTTTTTACTCAATCTTTGTGTCATTGTACGTACATGGTCGAGTATCTTGGTTTGGCATATATGTCATATGTACCCGGTTGAAACTTAAATATTAATAATCGTTTATTAAAAAGAGTTATAACATAACAAAGGTTATAAAGCAATATGATATCTTCTTCTCAAGCATTTCATAGGTTATACTTCATTTTAAATTCTTTTAAATTGGAAATATTTGGAATCCTTTTAAACTGGAAAGATTTGGAGGAAAATGATTTTTAATACATAAATTTCTTTTCATTTCTTTCGAACTCGAGAACACGATAGTAAATTGAATCTTTTCTTTTCACCTTCTTTGTTTTCTCTTCTTAATTCATTTTCTCTTTTCTTTCGTTTATTAAACTCGAGAACACAGCGATATAATTGTCAGTGACATGATGTAAATGGAATGTATCCAGGTCACAACAGAATACATGTTCTTTTTATTTAGTATTTAACTTGCTTATTTTTTGAAAAAAAAATGAAAACGAAAGAAATCATTCTTAACATTTAACTTGCTTATTTTTTAAACAAAAAAAATAGAAAAATGACAAGAAATCATTCGCATAAATTAGATTGTACTAGGTTTTTCTTCGTCGCGCTTTGCGGCGAAACGAAGTAAATGATAATGTAAAACAAAAGTTATTTGAAAATGTAGCATGTTGTTTAGAAAGCCAAACCGTTATAATCGGTTCAATTTATCATCGTATCATTTTACGATACCAAATAAATACTTTTATTTTTAGACATAATTTGGTTTTTAATGAAAATTATACTGATCGATGGTAAAAATTAAGCACAACTATGTACTTAAGTTTTTAGAAAAAATTAATAAACATAAGTTATTAAAGAAATATCAAATTAATTGATAAAGTAAAGATGATTTAAAAAAAGAAAAAAATTATTAAAAAAACAAAAATAAATAATAAAGGAAATATGGTTTTAGAAAAAAAAAAAATGAAAATACGTTAAAAAGCTAAAAGTAAGTAAAAAAAATATGTTAAAAGTAAATATTAAAAATAATATATTGATATAATTATATATTAAAAGCTATATATTATTTTAAATTTTAAATTTTAAATTAGTATTCATGTTCGTTCGAAATAGGTTCTTGATAGGTTATACTTGAAAAACATGCTATACATCACTAACAAAAGTAAACAGAAAACATTATTAAGTAGTTTTTTTCACGAAACAAATAGAACAATCATTCGTAAAATTATCAACAGCCCTATAGCACAAATCCGACTTCACAAGGTTCATTAAGAAAAACCTTGATAATTGTTAACCACTAAAGCCAATAATATTAAAAAATCAACAAATATAAAAAGAAGTTTACTTGTTTCCAGTATCATTAAATCTTTCATGTTCTTTCACCTTATCAGTGTAGTAATAAGTTTGGTTTTTCTCCTCGTATTTTCAATACACTCAAATCTCAATTACATATACAACACGAAAAAGTACTAGTGTCATAGCACGGATCCGTAGATCCACCCATATAAAGAAGATATGAATACGAAGAAGCACATACAGATAAAAATAACTAGTATCATGGCACGGATTTGTAGATCCACCCAACTAAAGTAGATATGAATACAGAGACACATGAATACCATAACCCGGATTGTCGTAAAATTCCAAGCTTTTAAAAGTCACACTTAAGATACTACTGATTAACTACATACGCATGTAGGCTGATGACAAAGCTTGTAAATCCTTCGATTGAGCCATTTATTGTCTGAAAGTAGCTTCAATGTTGCTTCATTCAATTTGAGAAGTTCATTGAACGAATAGTACTTTTCATTGGGTGCTGAAACCCGCTTGCGGGTTGGGATGATTGCAAATTCATAGAGAATCAAAAGTGGAGTTATTAGCTTTAAAGAATAGATGTAAACGTCTTCCATTATTCATATCATCAGAGGTCAACAAGTGAGTTCTTCGGTTAAAAGAGATTCACAAGAACCACATAAACATAATACATTTTGCTTCAACTGAGAGTCCGTGATACATAAGACGCTCATTATATCTAACAAGGAAAAGATACAAGTTCTCTATGCAATTCACACAGTTCTCTGCTCAAAAGTGGTTATATATTGAAAGTGCCATGAATATATAAAATTATAGTTACATATATCTTGCAAATTGGATACCAGAAACACTTGAAAGACAACATTAAATTCCCATAAAAAAAAACTTGAAATCTCTTGGTTCATTTTTATTCTCCTTTACGGGCAATATCTATCGTTACAATATTACTACGCATGCAGATATAAGAAAATGAAAAAACAATTTCACACAACGAGCATCTCCAAATACAGAGAATACCTTATCTATACGCACAATTAGCAGAGTTTCCGTTTGCAATCCAAAACTTCATAGACATTTCTCAGTTTGATTCATTTCTTCCGTTTGTTTGTTCATGGCCGTTAATTGTTACCCCATACACCATCCCAGCCACCAGCAGGCGCAGGCGCGCCTTTGGGCCCCTCGATATGAGTTTGAGGCCCATGCGGCCCATTAGGTCCAGGCGGCTGAATCTTGTTAGGCACTCTTTTAACACCCAAGATTCGCAATACAAATCTAGCTAACTCTCCGTATAATAACCCTGACCGATCAAACAACTGCAAATAGCATTATTAACCAAAGGCAGTTAATTCAGTTAGTAGATTAACTGACTCGATTTATTCAAAGATTTAGATTCCCATTGTTAGAACATGGATATACCTGAAGAAGGGCCGACATGAACATGTGAAACGCCTGTGCGTTTTGGTCTATCAGCATAGCTACTCGGCCAAAAAACGTTACAAATCCTTGCATCTGAACACATGCATAAATCACATGTAAATTCATGTATCAGTGTATCATAATAGTATTATTCAACTTACCACACGCATCAAAGAGATCCAAAATCCCGGAGGCTGCGAAGGAGGACCAAATGGATTATTGGGATCCTCGTCACCATACGGACCACCAGGCCCGCCCATGCCCATACCCATACCCATACCCATGCCCATGCCCATGCCCATGCCCATGCCCATGCCATAACTACTACCATACATTCCTCCACCATACATGCCGCCACCACTTCCATAAAGGCCACCACCATAACCTCTATTATACATGCTGTTTCCATATAAACCACTATTATAGGATCCCATTCCACCGTATGAGCCATAACCTCCTGCCCCATAACCAGAATTGTAGCCCAGAGTGGAACCGTAACCCGTACCTAAGACATAAAATAAATAAATGAATAAGCAAATTAGGAATGGGAACTGGCTATTAAAAGAAAAAAGAAAACCCCACTGCCATGACTAACAAGAAAGCGTTTTGTCATAAAGGGTATCCGGATTTGGTCACATTCCTATTTCGAGTAACCAGCTTCTTTTACCACATGAAAACCCATCAAAGTTTCACAATTTTCAATTTAAGGTTGTCTTTCAAGTTAGTTGGTTTCCAGATGCCACATCAGCGCCTAGTCTAAGTTACTGATGCATGCCATCTCACCATTTTGACCATGTAACCAGACCAGAGACCACTTTATATAAATTATTTGAAAGTTGATTAAACCAAATCAAACTTTTTAGAAGCTCTGCTAGTTTTTATGCACTAGTAAAAGTTGATTATCCAAATTACCAATTTGACCAAGCTTGGTAACTCTCTTATGCTATTAGCCCATAAAAGATTTTTTTTGAAAAAAGCAGCTACCTCCATATGTCTGATTTTGCTCCCACGGCCTAGAGGGAACAGGTCTCGCAAGTGTATTTCTGTTGATCGCTGAAGTTGTATCATTTGTGGTAACAATTTCACCAGGATTTGCTGTACCAGAAGCATCAACTACATCACGAGTGCTGCCTGCAGATGGTGGTTTAAAAGGAGCTGGACCAGACGAAGTCCCGCCAGCTCGTTCCCATGGTTTAGGAGGTGGACCACTGCCTAAATTTTTACACAAAGAAAAAAAAGTATCAATGCCATTATCAAGATGAATATATGATTTCGAAACTACTATGATATATAAAGGTCTAAATTAATTGATCATTATGTGTAGCACTTATCGACTAATGGCTAGGTTAGGTCAGTAAAATACCAAAGTCTTTTCTGATTTCTCACTGTTGGAGCAAGTGATTGTTGAGTTGGAGTTACCGTCAGTTGTTTTGAATAAGTTTTCTGGTCAAACCCATGTTCTAGACTAGACGTTAAAAGTTTGTTACGTATTTTACTGTTATAGTTTCCTGGTCTTTAGGATATCTTTGGGTGTATAAGAGTTAGTAGTCTTCGTTTCACGCTTTGTTTACGTATTTAAGTCCTGTTCTGGATTCACTTTCGATCTGTACCAGTGAATTAAGCTTTCAGAGCGAACACACAGGGAAATCGAAAGTGCCTTATTTTAATGGGTACTTTGAACGCTGGAGTGAAATCATGGAGAATCTCTTGAAAGCAAAGCGCCTGTGGAAAATTATTGATCCGGGTTTTCATGAAAAAACGAAAACCAGAGAAAAAGACCGAGGAGCTGCTTGCAAAAGATCAACAGGGTGACATTTGGGCAAATTCTTGATAGATGAACCGCTAAAACCATATGGGACTGCATGACAAGGACAGTTTGAAGGTAATGCACGGGTAAAGCAACCCATGTTGCAGACTTGCAGAAACTTCGAAGAGAATTCGAAGTTCTTGAAAGGACTTTGAGCGGGACGATCAAAGAATACTTTGCAAGGGTGCTGACCATCGCATATCAGACGAGAACGAATGGGGACAACATGCCAGACGTCAAGATCGTGAAAAAAAATTTGAGAACTTTCACTGAGCAAGCTATATGACCAAAGAGCATACTCAACAAGTGCACCCTTAAAAATTACACAGAACCTACACCCCATCATTCAAAAAATGCCTAATATCACATCTTACAACAAATAAAAATCTTCAAAAGCTACATAAGTAAACATGTGTCACAATTGTAAACCAAAACATACATCACGGAATACAGTAGCGCGTATGAAGAGACACAACAACCCAATTAATCAACAAACTCAAATTTCAAAATTTTCATAAATTCAGGTGAACCCTAAAAACTAAACAACAAAAATCATATAAACCACCACCTGTATTCATCCAATAACTTCCCAAACATACTAATTAATCATTACAAACAACTAAATTCCACTTGCACAACATAATTTCAAACAAAAAATAACAAATATACAAAAAAATAGTTATACCCCTTCTCCCAATCCCTAATCCCAAATCAATTGCATAAACAATTAAAATTTAAAACCCTAGCAAACAAAAAAAAAAAAAATTTCGGGTTTCTCCGAATTCAGAACACGAGAGATTCAAATAAATAAAGCAGCCTATCTTCAAATATCTCAAGGATTCAGCAAAGAAAGATAATAATCAGATTTAACAGATCCCAAATCAATCAAACAATTCAAAACGATTAGAACCCTAGCAAAAAGCACAGACTTTTTGATCGATTAGAAAAAAAAACAATAAAGGGATAATAAGACGACGGAGGTGAAGATAACCTGAATTATTGGCTGCCATGGGAGGGAGAGATGAATCCACCACCGGGTAGAGATAACGAGACCGATAAGAGGGAGGGTGGGTAGGGTGTGAAAATACCAATGAAAAGGTCCAAATTATCAAATTACTAATTTGTATATTCGGTGGGTTTTATCCGTTTTTGAGATGATTCCTGTGAATTTCGGGTTCTTTGCAATTTCCTCCTTTTACTATTCTACCCTTGGTGATGTCCACGTGGGTCTTGTACTTGTGTCGTTGTCTTGGTCAAATAAAGGTCAATTATTTGGTAGTTGGTCTTTGGTCAAATTAATAACATAACTAGTAATTTTACTCGCCAAATAGGTAATTCGAATCTATAGGATGTAATGAAAACGTATCATATTCACATGACATGTTCAAAAATCATATTGACATGAAATTTTTTGAGCATGTATGTTAAAGCTTAAGCCAGTTAAAACGTACTTAAAAATAAGCATAAAAACGTATTATATTTAACCCGATTTATTTCTAGAACAATTTTACGATGAAACGTAAACCAACTTGAAGTTATATAGACACAAATATTAAAATAAGCATGTAAGAATATAGTTTTTTAAGTTAAACGATGATAAACTTGAAACTCGAAGTGAACAAAATGATATTTTTCAAATGTCTAGAAAGTTGAAGGGTAAAAGTGTATATGTGTAGATGAAAGACTTAAATACACAAAATGTAAAAAAAAACATTAAAGGATAAAACTATTGTAGCTAACCCTACATAAATTATTATATATAATATTGTATGGTGATTAATTATGTTTGTGTTTTTTTGGACATTTTATACTTTTGGGTTTTGTTAATGTTTTTATAGATGGATTAGAAATTTCCTTCCTCATTAGGGCTAGATTGTATGCCATGAATCGTTGCTTTGGTAAGCTAGTTTTTTTGTTTGACGGGGAAAACGCATTCTAGGTTGGATTGGTTGAAGTAAACGGATCTCGAGTCTCTTTATCATAGTTGTGTATGTGTATAATAGGACATCCATCACCATATACTTATGAGCAAAGTCAATTTATATATATATATATATATATATATATATAAATACAAGGAAGACAATCTAAGAAAGTAATGGGTTTGCATAAAAGATAGAAGGATTTCAGACTAAAATGAAAAAAAAAAAAGAAGATAACCTAAAGAAAAAGATGGCGAGTGTGTAAAAATATCTTTCATTTTCACTTTTAACTACCACAACTCTAAATTCGTTATAGCTTTTTCGTCACTTTTAAATATATTTTAAAAGTTACAGGTTTAGCAAGCATTGTTCACTCGAATAAGTTTTTTGGGTTCATGATACTAAATCTTTTGTTGTTTCTTTTTGTGAAAATACAATTATATAAAATACGCACATATATATGGACGAGTTAAGGTACAAAGCCTTATTATTGAGCATAGGAAGGACCGATTCAAAATTACGCAAGACCAAAATCAAAATTACGCACCGCTTAGTTTTGGGGGCGGGGTGTTTTCTGCAATCCACAAGCAACCTACCTCCTTCACCTTCCTTGTCACCATCCCACTTGCAACATCTTCACCAACCTTCCAAACGACAACCAGTGAACATCAACCACCACCTAAAACCCCTCGCTCCACTACCAATTAACCACCTTCAGCCACCATTGTTCACCACACACTTGAAAACTGTCCACCACCACCATCGTATGACGGTCACTATCACTTGAATAACGACCTACGCCATTTACACCACCGTTCACCACCACACCAGCCAACTAACAACTTCACCATCCACATTTTGAAGTCGGAATACTCATCGTAACTCCACAACCCCACCACAGTTACACTGCACAATCTTCATTCAAAATTACGCAATCCAATTACGCAACACCAACTTCAAGAAAAAAACAACGCACTATGATAATTACGCAACTGTAACATCCCACAAAAATATATCGTATCATAACCGGCACGTGTCCAAACTCTCTATATAGTTACGATTTGTGGAAGGAGAAGGACTAAATACGTCAAAATGGGGAAAGAAATAAAGTCCAAAGGACTAAATATGCAAAAGTTGCAAAATATTATTCCTCGAGGTCCCTTACGGACCGCAAGCCTTAGCCTTTACGATTCGCAAGGGTGTTTCAAAATCATAATGCACCAAAGGTCCTTACAGACCGTAAGGCACCACTCTTACGGTCCATATGGGGGTGCTAGTGACAGCAAAATGGCAGTTGGCCTGCCATTGTTGCCATGTGCCACCTAGTCGCGATTTTTGCCACCATTTTCCTCTTTGTGACACCTTAGGTGCCACTAATCAGCTCCTAATCAGCTTGGCTAAGACTTTTCATGTGGTCCTGGGGGCGGCGGTTCTAGACGGAGGTTTTGGGCGAATGATAGTACCGATTCGGTATAACGATACAAACAGGGAGTAGGAACAGAATCAGCAGAAGCTTTTCATTCATTCATACCGAAAGAGTATACATCTTGTCTAGCTGGCGGAGTTCTTGGAGAGAATCCGCCAGCGTTTCCCCTCAGGGAACTTCCAAAACTTAACAAACAATGAACACACAACGCCTATATATAGACATGACCAGCTCGTCCGAATGGTTGCTTGTATGAGTGACAAGATGTCACTCGTACGAACCACATAAGCTCACTCGTACGAGTGAGATGTTTATCACTTGTACGAGGCACACTGTCACTCGTACGAGTCACTCTGTCACTCGTACGAGTCAGTTCTCGTTCGCACTTGGGTCGTGTGTTCGTATCTAATCTATACAATATTCAATACACATTCTTTCTATCCTATTCGCACAGTGACGGCCATAAAGTGCATCAACAATTTCCCCCTTGGACGTCACTGTCGAAGCTTGAACTTGATCTTGAAATCTGAGAGTTGTGTTTGAATATTCTGCAACTTCAATCAGGTATCTGTTGACGTCGTAATTCCCCCTTGATTGAAGATCCGGGTTTGCATTATCTACGTTAAGCAACATTCCCCATGAAATAATTTTCTCCAGAAAGTAATCTTCAGGTCGTTGTTTGCACGGCTCAAGACCTCCTCTGGTTTGCTTGATCTACAAATTTTCTCGAACAATCACCAACTTGAAATTAATCAATGCAACTTCTCCATTTCGACGTTAACCATATCCGCGTTCGGTTTAGCGCACTCCTCGGATGCTCGATCCTCTGATCTTCAAAACCCAACCGGCAATTGATAGAAACTTCGAATTACCACAACGAAAGACTTCAAATCAATGAACATCCGCAAAAATCTGAAATCCCGATTTCCGTAATCACGATTGATCAGCAAATCGGTAATCTTTTCAATCAACAAATCATCATCGGAATCAGACTATCTGGTAACAGATCGAATCTGAGAAACATTCTTCGGCAATCAGAATCACATTCTTCCTTTCTAGCCACAATAACAGATGTATAGCTATCTCCACTGGAATGGGGCAACTGAAACTACAAGACATCCTTGTTTCCTGGCGGTTATCGAAAAACAGTTCATTTGCCTTGCAGAGTTAAAGATAAACAGTCGTATGTGCTTCCAATTCCATGTTGGGGATCAGGCATTAACCCTTAAGCATCAATCGGAAACATGATCTGAAAATTCTGAACATTCTTCGATCACTCATTCTGCCGCAATCAGAATCACATTCTTCCTTTTTAGCCACAATAACAGATGTATAGCTATCTCCACTGGAATGGGGCAACTGAAACTACAAGACATCCTTGTTTCCTGGCGGTTAGTCCGAAAACAGTTCATTTGCCTTGCAGAGTTAAAGATAAGCAGTCGTATGTATTTCCAATTCCACATCAGGGATCAGGCATTTAACCCTTGAGCATCAATCTGTATCATGATCTGAAAATTCGGAACATCTTTTGATCACGACATTCCAAATAATGAATCTTTGATCCTCTGTGTTTCCCAGATAATCTGCAGTCAGAACCACCCAGATACTGTTGCATCGTCACGAATTTCAAAAATTCCGGAATTTTAACATATATGAGAAAATTTTTATTCCCCCTCATTTTTGCAAATTCTGACATCTTTTGTTCTTTTGGGGATGAAAATTTTTATTCCCCCTCAAAAATTGCGGAAAATTTCCCAAAATTGCAGTTTTGATCAAATGCTGATTTAACGTTAAGGCCCATTAATAATCACTACACCAGATGATCAACATTTTGCACAGGTATCAGTGACTACCCCAAAATCTTCATCCTTTTATGATCGTATCATCAAATCTATACACTGAAGCTCTAGACTTTGTCCTCGAACAGCCCGAATTAGACGTTAAAATCTCGAAAAAATTTGTAATCAATAAATTTTTTCTGGACATTCGTCTCGTCAATACGATCAAAAAATGCCTTTTTTTGTCACCACTTCATACGAGCTGGACTTTGTATGATTGATGCTTCGTACGAGTGGTGCTTTGTACGAGTTGTTTTGCTTCGTACGAGTGGTGCTTCGTACGAGTGACCAATTGTCACTCGTACGAGCCACAGGGTCTCTCGTACGAACCAAACTGATTACGTCTTTTCGATCTAGAATCTTCATTTCTTTAAATTTCAACATGATTTTTGCACTGATCTGGTGGAAAATCAGTTTCTAACAATCCTTTGGTTTCAATTTTACTGTATGTCTGTGGATTGTCCGATTATTTGATGTTTTACGTCTAAAACCCCTCATACGTCCAAAAATCATGAGCGTAGGTGATTCATCAACTATTAGATTGAATGAATCGGTACCGTAGCTCTGATACCAGTTGTGGTCCCAGGGGCGGCGGTTCTAGACGGAGGTTTTGGGCGAACGATAGTACCGATTCGGTATAACGATATAGATAGGGAGTAGGAACAGAATCAGCAGAAGCTTTTCATTCATTCATACCGAAAGAGTATACATCTTGTCTGGCTGGCGGACTTCCTGGAGAGAATCCGCCAGCGTTTCCCCTCAGGGAACTTCCAAAACTTAACAAACAATGAACACACAACACCTATATATAGACATGACCAGCTCATGCGAATGGTTGCTCGTACGAGTGACAAGATGTCACTCGTACGAACCACATAAGCTCACTCGTACGAGTGAGATGTTTATTACTCGTACGAGGCACACTGTCACTTGTACGAGTCACTCTATCACTCATACGACAGTTCTCATTCGCACTTGGGTCATGTGTTCGTATCTAATCTATACAATATTCAATACACACTCTTTCT
This sequence comes from Scalesia atractyloides, assembly GCA_947069175.1. NCBI lineage: Eukaryota > Viridiplantae > Streptophyta > Magnoliopsida > Asterales > Asteraceae > Scalesia > Scalesia atractyloides. Next base: position 56,721,641 of record CAMTDV010000029.1, read on the forward strand.
ATCCTATTCACACAATGACGACCATAAAGTGCATCAACATTTCATGATTTGAGAGTATTATGATTAGTATAAAGAGCATGTCTTGGGGTTAATTCAAAGTCACACATTCACAATCACTTCTAAATCTTTCTTGGAGCATTTGTGGAGTTAGAAACTGCTCTCTTATTATCCTCAGTAGTTCTTTTATCACACGCCAACCGATGGCGGAAACATGAGGGTGGGACGAAATAGATTGCTCGAGACTTCATAACACTAATTTGCGACAAAATATTTAATAAGATCAAAATTTCTTTGATACTAAAATGATAATACATTGTTCCGAAAGGGAAAGTACAACAAGTTGCAAATAATAAAACGACATGAAACGAAATACATAATTTTAAATCTAGGTGTGTTTCTAATCCACCCTAAGTAGTGTTCTTCATCAACATCAACTAGTTTCCTGCAACATGTATTAAAATAACGATCAACAAAAAGTTGGCGAATATACAAGTTTCATACATAGCACAATAGTGATTGAAAAGTTGTCTCATATCCAACATGGTAAATTGCATACATTGTTCGTTATAATACTAGCATGTGTTAACTATAAGTCAAACCAAAGTGTACCACAATCGTGCATACCATTGTCGCCGAAACGACAAGGTTGTAAAATAGGTTACTTAACAATACCACAAGAATACAGGCGGTGTTAATCCTATAGCGCTATAATTGTTAAGGGAGGCTAGCAAAGTTAATGAACATATAGGCACAAGTATACATAGCAGATAACAAGAATAATACAAGTATCATGTTTTAATGGATATAGTGTGATTATAACAAGTTTAACGTGGTTTGTGATTTTTGTATAAGTGTACATGTTGCACCCAAAGTGAATAGAACAGAAAATGGAATCGAGTATACTCACGGTTTTGTAGAGAATCCCACGTACGTGAGTTGAAGCGTAAGGGAGTGGAGAACACCGAAATTACCCTACATTGGGGAAACGAAGGTGTGTGAGTTTATGGAATTTGTGGAGAGTTCGGATTCGGAATTTAATAACAAAAGTATGTATGTAACGAAAATATATCTTGTCTAAATACTCGTTTGGACACTAAGTTTGTACGTATTCTCATGGGTCATAGTTTGCCAATTAGAATCACAAACGAGGAGTTTAGAATGAAGATAATATAACCAAAGTTCATGACATCTAACCATAATTCGGCTAGTATCAAGAATCTGTTTAACTATATGTTATATTTTATATAGTATAGAATAGTATAGTCCATCATGTATAATCATATAAATCATGTAAGTCAAGCATGGAGGTAAGATTAACCTCTTGGTATGATTCACCAAAGCACAAGTTTATCAACATAGTTGATAAACCAGTTGGTCATGAATGAAATATAAAAAAATATAACTAACTAGTTCGTCAAGTAGCCAAGTAATAATAACCCAGGCGTGTCATACCCAACATGGCAAATGTTGGAGGCGAAGTGGGGTTATGCTACTTTGATTCTTGGAAGCTACTTGATGTCATTAGTCAAAAAAGTATGAACAAGCTAGATTTTATGGAACTAGTTCGGATAGCCAAAGCTTCCATGGTTCACACGTGACTCATGCACAAGACTTTCAACATGGAAGGTTGAAGCTTGGATGGTTTTTAATCACTTAGAACATGTATGGGCAGAAGTTAAAGAAGGTTTTAAGCTTGTTTTTTGTGTGGAAATCAACCACAACACAAACCCACAACTATGAGCTTAGTTGGGAGCAATGTGGGTACAAGATTCCACTAAGTTTAAGCATTATATATGAGAAACAAAAAGATAAATTAGAGCAAAATTTTATGATACTTTAGACCTCAAATATGACGAGGTTCCACCTTAGTTTGCCATGGCAAACTTGTGGAAACCTTCTTAGAGGTTGCCCAAGAAGAAATGAAGAAGAAATATGAAGAAAAGTGAGTGAAAACTCACTTAGAACACTTAGAGTTTCCTTCCTTGCTTGGAAGACTTGAGAAAATTTAGGAGTTTGAGAGAAAATTTGGTGTGTCGAAAATGTTTAGGAGGTGGTGGAGGTTTGTATTTATAAGTGGGGATTAGGGTTTGGGAATTAATAAAGGTGGAAGGTGATTGGAGGAAAAAGGAGGTGGAGAAGGGTGAAAAATGATTGGCTTAAATATGTGGAAGATGATTGGAGGAGAAAGGAGGTGGAAAAGCTTTTGGTTTTGCTCACTTTTAGTCCTTGCACTCTAACTAGGTTATTTTATGTCGTTTTCTTGTATTTTAGCTTGTTTTAGGTATCAAAAGTGTATTTTAAGTCTCAGTTTTGCGTATAAACACGTATTTAAATATGGATTGCGTATATAACACATATATGAAAGGTAACACGTATATGTATAAAATGAATTTCCATTATGATCAAAGCCTCGGATTACAAGATTGTATATGAACCACGAATAAGAAATGATTACGAGTTTCTAAAAATAGAAATGTTAATACAACTTTCTAAATATGAAAAGTACAGGAAATGCAAAGCGTTACATCTTCGATCCTTGTAAGTACTCTTCCTTGTTCAATTTTATTTAATTAGCTAGTTTTCAACTGAAAGTCAAACAATTTGACTTTTCGTTTGACTTACAGTTCTGACCACTATGATCAAGTCAAAGTTCGAATCGAACTTTCCTACATTATCGTAATAACGAAGGTATGAATCCCTTGTGATCATACCCTCTGACAATCATGTTATATAGGTGAAATGATGAGTCAAGCATGTTATATCCAAATGTCAAAACCAGAGAATCTGTGTTTTGTGATAATTGAACGTTTAACTATCTAAACCAACTGTTTTGATATCATATAAGTTTGTATAGACTTATAAAACATATTTCGATGTGCTCAACTCATCATGCCTATTTTGGTTAAAAATCTGATTAAGGATAATGTAACCAAATCTGATTTGTGAGGTAGTGTGCTTGAATATTGGACAATTATGTAATCTAATATGAAATGTAAATGACAATGAGCATGAAGATTTATATGAGGAAAAAGCCCTTGATCTTTAGAAGATCTCCGTCATAAAAAACATCGGGTGATGGAAACTACCGATCACCAACTATATTGAACAAATAATGTTAATATCAATCTAACTTAGGATGATGATGGAGCTCAATACAAGTGTTTGCTAGTGTGTTTGAAAGAGAGAGTTTTCGAATTTTCTAAGTGTGCGGGTTGCTCACTGTGTCTAATGAGCTCATCATCCCTTTCATATATTAGAAAACTCTAGCTAACTAACTATACGAAAAAGGTGCAAGTCTCCCATGTTCGTCCATAATGGCTACTCTCTATCATTCACGTGCTTTATTTGAAGCATATTCAGCGAGATTCCTGTATAGACTAAGTCCATGTCGCCCATTACCTGCGTATAAACATTAGAAACATATAGAACAATTGTTAAATAACTTAAGTAATAATAAGGATCCTTAATCCTCAGACTTCCTGCACTATCCGCTAAGGATAAATGATCCAGGCTTGGTCTTAGGATACATGATCCAGACTTCCCTGTTTTACCCTTACTTCTCGGCTATACCTATCCTTTCCCTGACCTAACCCAACGATTCTTCACCCTTACTGGCATTAGCTATAGTAAGGCAATGCCTATGCTTTGGAGGGTCTTGCATACGATTGAGCAGATTATTAGCAATGAAGGAATCGATTTCAAATTGTCCGAACTCTCCTACCTTTACTCTATTGTCATCCATGGCTCTCACTGGTTCCTGTTTAAAGCTAAACCCCATCAGTCTCTTCCCATCCTTATGTGACATCCCGGTTTTTCAGGTATCTTAAACGCACTACTTCACGGTTATTCATTCCTACGCTAATTTGATTCGGAGAATGAAATTACACGCTCGAAATAACTACGCTAACTTTGAGAACTTATCGAGTGAATTACGTGCTATGTGTTATTAGACGTTTATAAGTTTTGTGAGTTATTATATCATGTTTTGATTTCGTGATTATTAGTTTATAAAAAAAATATATATTAAATAAATAGCCGAACCGAGCCGCGAAACGTGTCAACCTCACTTCCTTGTGGCCCAAGTAACTAGCCTAAACTTGAGGCCCAAGTTACCCACCCAAACCCCCCTTGTGCGGCCGCAAATCACCCCACCCTTTCTCCTTTTCTTTTTTTCCCTTGTTTGTATAAATAGGCATGCATGGGTTGTGTTTTCAAAAGAAAAAAAAAAACACACACAAACCCTAGCTCTAAGAGCCGACGACAGCCCTCTCTCTCTTTCTCTCGATCGCAACTTCCTCCAAAACCCGAAGTGATTCCAATCTCGTTCCCGGTTCGTTAATCTTCATCGTTGCAAGGTTAGGGTTTTTATTGTTTCGCAAATCACATTAGGGTTTATGAATTCTTGATCATGCTTGTATGTAATGGTAGAATCGTTGTTATGAAAGTGTTATGATGTTTAGTTCGATTAATTGTGCGAGTTTTGCGATTATGATGTTTAGTTGGATACAAGAATCATAGGCTGCGTTTTGTGATAAAAATTATGTTATATGATTAGGGTTTGCATGAGTATGATGTACATGATGATATGTGACTAATAAATCTGTTCTTGATCATTTGTATTTAACGTCTCGATCGTTTAAGCGTGTTCTATTGCGATAAAAGTCGAAAACAGGTTGCTGAATGGTGTTTACAGCCAACTTCAATTGGCTGTAACTTGGTTATTATTTATCGAAAAGTGGATTTTCTGAAGCCTAAAACGTATATTTTTGAAAAACGCTTCTAATGGCGCTGGATTCATATTTTTCTGAGGTCGTTTGATATTTTTAAGTGGTCGTTTAAGTGCAGTAACTGAAGCTGTGTAAATTCTGAAAATTTGTTAGTTGTTTATCGAGTCGGATCTCAAAATCTGTAGAGGGTTGGGTCACGAAAATTGTACAACAACTGGAGACGGAAATTTCCGTGAAACTCCCACTGGAATTTTGTTAATTGGATGAACGATGATTTTTAAATAATTTCTCCCGTAGACTGCAGTCAGAAAGCGACGAATCTGACTGCAGCCTAGTATATAAATGTTTATGAATAATCGGTAAAGTGTTAGGACTTGAAAAATTTATATACAATTCTACAGTTTAGTTGACACCTTCTGTAAAAAATTAAAATTTTTAGAACGTTGGAACTATTTTATAAAAATCCTCGAAAACAGCCTAGTTATGAGCGTACAAGCTGAAACTTGATAACTTGCGAATGTGTGTACCAAAATGTTGTATGAGTTGATTTGTGTTCATGATAAGTTGGTTTGATCACTATTTTGGTATGATAATACTTTGCATGATTGTGTTTTCGAATTTGTTATCATGTGTGCCGCATTGTGTGTTAGTTATGTGTAGGGTTTGTATCAGTGTGTTCACACACTAACTTAAAATCGATTGACTTGCTAGGACGCAATTAGCGGTCCCATCATTTGCTACTTCTGTGTTACACTAACTGAGCAATTAAAGGTGAGTTCACGGCCCCTATTTTATCCGGTTTTAAACAACAGGGGGAGAAACATGTATACATTCTACAACTCTATCTTTTTACGTTATGCGAAATTAACGTCGTTAAACTACTCGGTAACTAAGTTAATGTTAATGTACGTTATGGTCACTAAGCAGCTATATCACGGAAGTCCTCGACAAACTCTCGGATCGTTAGTATTGGGTTAGATAGCGGGGAAATTATAAGTAGTACTACTGGGCCCGACAAGCCCCACCCGAGCTAGTCGCGCTAGCCGACCGGGTATGGTCAACGGGTGATTAATTTGGCCTAACTTTCGCCATGGTCAGTGATAGGCCTGGCAACACGGAGGCACAACAGTCAGCTTCGATCGCGAACACTTATGTGACATAACTTTAGGCTCGCTACCTACATGTTAACATTGAACTTAATTACGAACCGACATCATTATTATTCCGGGTTAGGAATAATGGAACTAAATCGTTATCCCGGGTTAGGGATAACGGGGGAAACAAACTCTTAACCGAACTAATGAACTTATAAAAACCTGTGAACTCACTCTTCTTTAATGTTGACACTTGTTTCTTTACATGTTTCTCAGGACGCTAGGAGAGCTAGGTGCACTCACTTGCATTGACCAAGACATATTTTATAGAGTCTCATTTACGAACATTGTTTAGGATCTTTGGTTTTTGGCGTTTATGTTGGCGCCCGTTACTTTACTTTACTTTACTTTAACGCTTCCGCTCAACTTAGAAACTAATGCTTCCGCTAAACTTTGAAACTAAACTAAGACAAATTGAAAATAATTATGAATGGGTGAACAAATGTTTTTGGAAAACGTTTTAAATAAATCATATAGAGTCGTTCGATATTACTAGTGTCTCAGATTCTGGTTTGTTCACACGCCTCGCGGTAAAACCCCGCAAGTGGAAATTGAGGGTGTGACAGATTGGTATCAGAGCCTCTAGCTATAGAGAACCAGGTTTGCATTAAAGTAGACCTAAACTATAGCTGATTACACGACACTAGACTAGTTGGCACCGAACTGTGATATCTTGTTATGTGTTGTACTACAACTGTGTTATGTAAAATATAAATGTATATTGTGATGAACGCAACTCGTAACTAACTACACCAACCCATCAGGCAATGTCATCATCATCATCCGACAAATCTCGACAATCAAGGGCGCCGGGGAAGGCACCCATGGTCGAACCCTCACCACCTCATGGCGTGGAGACACGCTCAACTGCTAGGAAAAGACTCGCTCTAGGAGAGGAGTCGTCCTCCCGTCCGACCACCACTATACCGGTCGAACCGGTCAACTCGTTAGAAGTAGGGGACGACCTACGTAGGGATATGATAAGGAAACAACAGGAACAACTAGAGAGAATGCAGGAGACTATCGAAGCACAAGGATGGCTGATACGTCAACTAACTGGTAAAACTGGAGAGCTCGAGGAAGAGAAATATGAGAATAAGATAGCTCATAACACTTTAGCTAAAGATCTTCATGCTGAGCAGCTGAGGGCTGACTGGCTCGAAGACAGAGTTCTTGAGTCCAGCTGGAGAATTCAAGAACTGGAACAGAATCAGGCACCTGTACCAGTACCCGCACCAGCACCGGCCCCTCTAGCGCCGGTAGAGGAAGAAGAGGAGGATCCAGAGGAGGATCCAGAGGAGGACCCGGAGGAAGACCTGGCTGTAGAAGCTGGAAACGCCACGGAGGATGACGGCAACGATAGCGATTTGGGAGATGGAGACATAGAAGATTGACTCGTCTCGCTTATCCCTTTTGTTTCCTTTAGTCTATTTATTTTCTACTTATGTTTGAACTTGAAATTTTATAGTTAAACTGATATGTTTGGTTAGCATTTTGTGAGACGTTGAAATCTTATTTAATCGAATATTCCTTTTGATTGTTTAATTTATTTGGGTTGACATAATTTGAGGGATTATTTGAGTATGGAGTAGGATAACTATATTGGATATATATACTTATCGGTGTGTGTTTATGTTGTCTTGCGAAGATCTAAAATGGCAACTGGACGTCGCGGAAACCTCAACATGACACCCGAAGAATTGGCCGCAATGATCCAAGAACACGTGAATGCTGCTCTGGCAGGTGTTCAAAACCCACCAGCAGGTAACCATTATTAAATTTTTATTGGAAAATCTAATAGTTGGGCTAGTAGACTTTCTCGCTGACTACCTATCCTCTGTCAGCAGGAGGGGGTCTTAACCCCTACAAGATGTTCCTCGATGCGAAACCGAGCAAATTCACGGGTGTAGAAGGACCCATAGGACTGGTCTGTTGGATTGAAAAGTCCGAATCGGTGTTCGAGATGTGCAATTGCCTTGAGGCCAACAAGGTCAAGTATGCTGCCTCAACGTTGGAGGATGGGGCACTAACTTGGTGGAACGCACAAGTCCAAACGCGTGGACCTATTGCTACAAACGCAATGGCCTGGGCCGAGTTTAAGGCCCTAATAAATGAGGAGTACTGTCCGCGGGACAGAGTTCAGCAGTTGGAGCAAGCACTATGGAACCATAAGATGGTAGGATCTGAAATTGAAGCGTACACGGCGAAACATCACGATCTGGTGTTCCTATGCCCCGATCTGGCCAACACCGTTGAAAAATGACTCCAGTTTTACCTTGGGGGTCTGGTCCCCGAGATCCAGGGCATGGTAATGGCTAGCAACCCTGCGACTGAGCATCAAGCGATCAGGCTGGCGCATAAACTCACCGATAAGGCGGTGGAACAAAAGAAGTTGCCATCTCGGGGTGTAACTGAAGTTGTCCCTGATAATAAAAGAAAATTTGAAGACTCGCCTGCTCGACAGTCTTCGTCAGCGCAGCCACAACAAGGGAACCAGAAACGGTTCAACAATTTCAACAGCAATCGGGGCCACAATAATCAGTTCGCCAACAACACCCAGAACACCAGCGGCTATGTGGGTCGAAAGCCGTAATGTAATCGTTGTAACCTCCATCATCACGGCCCTTGCGCCGGAAATCGCTGCCAACAATGTGGCAAAGTGGGACACGCGGCAAAGGATTGTCGCGGGAAATCATGTCCCGACAAAATCAGAATCAGCACCAGGGTCAGCAGCAAGGTATTAACCGGGGGTGCTATCAGTGTGGTAGCACTGCCCACTTCAAACGAGACTGCCCACAGCTTCGCAACAACAACAACCACAACCACAACAACCACAACAACAACAATAACAACAACAACAATGGAAATCGTGGCACAGGAGGTGCCAAAGGTCGTGCATTTACGCTAGGCCGCGGAGAGGCCAGAAACGACTCGAACGTTGTCACCGATAAGTTTCCCCTTAACGAACATTTTACTACTGTACTTTTTGATACGGGTGCGGATAGGAGTTTTATATCTGAGTCTTTTAGGAAGAACCTAAATCTCACGCCTAAACCCCTAGAGACCCCTTACGTCATAGAACTAGCTGATGGTAAATCTGTAGATGTGACCCATTTAGTAACCGGCTGCCAACTTAAACTCGCGGGTCACACCTTTACCATTGATCTGATGACAACTACCCTGGGTAGTTTTGACGTGGTAGCTGGAATGGACTGGCTATCCGACGTCCGAGCTGAAGTCCACTACTTCGAGAAATCTATCCGTATTCCGCTCTCTAACGATGAAGTCTTGATGGTGCAAGGCGAGAAGGCAGGCGCCGTCACAAACATCATCTCTTACATGCAAGCTCAGAAGTATCTTCGAAGGAAGAACTTCTTCGCTTTGCTCGCACTGGTCACCGAGCAGCCTAAGGACGAGAAGCGTATAGAAGATATCCCCGTCGTCCATGATTTTTCCGGTGTATTTCCAGAGGAGTTACCTGGTCTTCCACCACATCGACAAGTGGAGTTTGAAATCGAATTGGCAACCATGCAACTCCTATTGCCAAGGCCCCGTACCGCCTGGCTCCAGCAGAGCTGCAAGAGCCGTCTACCCAACTTCAGGAATTGTTAGAAAAAGGATTTATCCGACCCAGTACTACGCCATGGGGAGCTCCGGTCCTTTTTGTCAAGAAGAAGGACGGGACCTTCCGCATGTGCATCGACTACAGGGAACTCAATAAGGTTACCGTCAAGAACCAATACCCATTACCTCGCATCGACGATCTCTTCGACCAACTTCAAGGGTCAAGCTACTACTCCAAGATTGTTCTACGGTCCGGTTATCACCAGTTACGCGTCAGGGAGGAGGATATCTCTAAGACGGCATTTCGTACTCGGTATGGCCATTATGAGTTCTTGGTCATGCCCTTCGGTCTCACCAACGCACTCGCGGTGTTCATGGACCTCATGAACCGCGTGTGTAAACCGTATCTCGACAAGTTTGTCATTGTGTTCATCGATGACATACTCATCTACTCTAAAGGTGAAGAAGAACATGCTGAACATCTACGATTACTGCTGAAGTTACTTCAACAGGAGAAACTATATGCCAAGCTTTCAAAGTGTGATTTCTGGATTCGGGAAGTTTAGTTCCTCGGGGATATTGTGAATGAAAAGGGTATCCACGTTGATCCCGCCAAGATCGATGCTATCAAGAACTGGGAAGCACCCAGGACACCGACAGAGATCCGCCAATTTTTGGGTTTGGCTGGTTACTACAGATGTTTCATCGAGGGATTTTCAAAGATCGCGCAACCGCTTACCACTCTCACCCCAGAAAGGCACTAAGTATGCTTGGGGTGACAAACAGGAAGTGGCATTTCAATTGCTGAAGCAGAAACTTTGCAGTGCACCCATTCTGTCCTTGCCGGAAGAGACTGATGATTTTGTGGTATATTGTGACGCTTCCATTCAGGGATTGGGATGCGTACTCATGCAACGTGATAAGGTCATCGCGTATGCGTCCCGACAATTGAAGGTTCACGAGAAAAACTACACAACACATGACCTGGAATTGGGAGCAGTGGTGTTTGCGCTTAAGATTTGGAGACACTACCTATATGGAACAAAGTGCACAATCTATACAGATCACAAGAGCCTCCAGCATATCTTTGACCAGAAGGAGTTGAACATGCGACAGCGACGCTGGGTCGAACTCCTGAACGATTATGAGTGTGCCATTCGGTATCACCCGGGTAAAGCTAACGTGGTAGCTGATGCCCTCAGTAGGAAGGAGCACTTGAAACCTCATCGGGTACGAGCACTACAGTTCACCATTCATTCGGGGTTACCCGAACATATACGCGACGCGCAGTTAGAAGCAGTTAAGGAAGAAAATATCAAGGCCGAATATGTGGGAAAGATGGAACGCGATCGGGAAGTAAAACCCAATGGTGCCCGATATTTCATGAATCGTATATGGGTACCTCTCTACGGAGACCTCAGAAAGCTAGTCATGGACGAAGCTCACAAATCCCGATACTCTGTCCATCCTGGTTCGGATAAGATGTATCAAGACCTTAAAGCCGCGTACTGGTGGCCCAACATGAAAGCGGATATAGCCACCTACGTGAGCAAGTGTTTGACTTGTGCGAAAGTCAAGGTGGAATACCAGAAGCCATCAGGGCTACTTCAACAACCTGAGATCCCAGTGTGGAAATGGGATCAGATCTCGATGGACTTTATCACTTAACTCCCGCGAACTCCGGGTGGTTGCGATACCATCTGGGTGATCGTGGATCGTTTAACTAAGTCCGCACACTTCCTAGCGATCAAAGAAACAGATAAGATGGATAGGCTGACTCGCATCTACATTAAGGAAGTAGTTTCTCGGCACGGAGTGCCAACATCCATCATCTCAGACAGAGATGCTCGTTTCACGTCCAACTTTTGGCAGTCACTTCAGAAAGCGTTGGGCACACGCTTAGATATGAGCACAGCTTATCACCCTCAGACAGATGGTCAAAGTGAAAGGACCATTCAGACCTTGGAAGACATGCTTAGGGCATGTGTGGTAGACTTTGGGAATAGTTGGGAAATCCATCTGCCTTTAGTGGAATTCTCGTATAACAACAGTTACCATACGAGTATTCAAGCGGCACCGTTTGAAGCATTATACGGTCGCAAATGTAGATCACCGGTTTGTTGGGCAGAAGTCGGTGATAGTCAACTCACAGGTCCTGAGTTGATACTTGAGGCTACTGAAAAGATTGTGCAAATCAGAAACCGCATGGCAGCGGCACGAGATCGACAGAAAAGCTACGCTGATCAACGACGCAAATATCTCGAATTTCGAGTAGGCGACCGCGTCCTACTAAAGGTATCACCCTGGAAGGGTGTAATCCGTTTTGGGAAACGAGGCAAACTAAACCCACGGTACGTAGGCCCATTTGTGATCTTGAAGCGTATCAGACCCGTAGCTTATCAATTAGACCTTCCTGCCGAACTCAGTGGAGTTCACAACGTTTTTCACGTGTCAAATCTGAAGAAGTGTCTATCAGATGAGACCGTAGTCATTCCATTGGATGAGATTCAAGTGGATGAGCAACTGCATTTTGTGGAACAACCTATCGAGATCATGGATCGTGAGATCAAGACTCGAAGGCACAACAAGATACCGATCGTCAAGGTTCGTTGGGATTCTAAGCGTGGACCGGAGCTCACGTGGGAAAGAGAGGACGAAATGAAAAGCAAATACCCACACCTCTTTGCAGCTGAGCAGCAAGCTAACGTTACCACCAACTAAATTTTCGGGACGAAAATTCTTTCAACATGGGGATGATGTGACAGCCTGGGAATTTCTTGTACCATTGCTAACAAACTGAATCTTTGTGCGTTGCATTCTAAACCTGTGCGTTGCATTCTAAACCGCGTTTACTCAATTTTCGGGACGAAAATTCTTTCAACATGGGGATAATGTGACATCCTGGTTTTTCACGTATCTTAAACGCACTACTTCACGGTTATTCATTCCTACGCTAATTTGATTTGGAGAATTAAATTACACGCTCAAAATAACTACGCTAACTTTGTGAACTTATCGAGTGAATTACGTGCTATGTGTTATTAGACGTTTATAAGTTTTGTGAGTTATTATATCATGTTTTGATTTCGTGATTATTAGTTTATAAAAAAAATATATATTAAATAAATAGCCGAACCGAACCGAGCCGCGAAACGTGTCGACCTCACTTCCTTGTGGTCCAAGTAACTAGCCTAAACTTGAGGCCCAAGTTACCCACCCAAACCCCCCTTGTGCGGCCGCAAATCACCCCACCCTTTCTCCTTTTCTTTTTTTCCCTTGTTTGTATAAGTAGGCATGCATGGGTTGTGTTTTCAAAAGAAAAAAAAAACACACACAAACCCTAGCTCTAAGAGCCGACGACAGCCCTCTCTCTCTTTCTCTCGATCGCAACTTCCTCCAAAACCCGAAGTGATTCCAATCTCGTTCCCGGTTCGTTAATCTTCATCGTTGCAAGGTTAGGGTTTATGAATTCTTGATCATGCTTGTATGTAATGGTAGAATCATTGTTATGAAAGTGTTATGATGTTTAGTTCGATTAATTGTGCGAGTTTTGCGATTATGATGTTTAGTTGGATACAAGAATCATAGGCTGCGTTTTGTGATAAAAATTATGTTATATGATTAGGGTTTGCATGAGTATGATGTACATGATGATATGTGACTAGTAAATCTGTTCTTGATCATTTGTATTTAACGTCTCGATCGTTTAAGCGTGTTCTATTGCGATAAAAGTCGAAAACAGGTTGCTGAATGGTGTTTACAGCCAACTTCAATTGGCTGTAACTTGGTTATTATTTATCGAAAAGTGGATTTTCTGAAGCCTAAAACGTATATTTTTGAAAAACGCTTCTAATGGCGCTGGATTCATATTTTTCTGAGGTCGTTTGATATTTTTAAGTGGTCGTTTAAGTGCAGTAACTGAAGCTGTGTAAATTCTGAAAATTTGTTAGTTGTTTATCGAGTCGGATCTCAAAATCTGTAGAGGGTTGGGTCACGAAATTTGTACAACAACTGGAGACGGAAATTTCCGGGAAACTCCCACTGGAATTTTCTTAATTGGATGAACGATGATTTTTAAATAATTTCTCCCGTGGACTGCAGTCAGAAAGCGACGAATCTGACTGCAGCCTAGTATATAAATGTTTATGAATAATCGGTGAAGTGTTAGGACTTGAAAAATTTACATAAAATTCTACAGTTTAGTTGACACCTTCTGTAAACAAATTAGAATTTTTAGAACGTTGGAACTATTTTATAAAAATCCTCGAAAACAGCCTAGTTATGAGCGTACAAGCTGAAACTTGATAACTTGCGAATGTGTGTACCAAAATGTTGTATGAGTTGATTTGTGTTCATGATAAGTTGGTTTGATCACTATTTTGGTATGATAATACTTTGCATGCATGATTGTGTTTTCGAATTTGTTATCATGTGTGCCGCATTGTGTGTTAGTTATGTGTAGGGTTTGTATCAGTGTGTTCACACACTAACTTTAAATCGATTGACTTGTTAGGACGCAATTAGCGGTTCCATCATTTGCTACTTCTGTGTTACACTAACCGAGCAATTAAAGGTGAGTTCACGGCCCCTATTAATCCGGGTTAGGAATAATGGAACATCATTATTATTCCGGGTTAGGAATAATGGAACTAAATCGTTATCCCGGGTTAGGGATAACGGGGGAAACAAACTCTTAACCAAACTAATGAACTTATAAAAACCTGTGAACTCACTCTTCTTTAATGTTGACACTTGTTTCTTTACATGTTTCTCAGGACACTAGGAGAGCTAGGTGCACTCACTTGCATTGACCAAGACATATTTTATAGAGTCTCATTTACGAACATTGTTTAGGATCTTTGGTTTTTGGCGTTTATGTTGGCGCCCGTTACTTTACTTTACTTTACTTTACTTTAACGCTTCCGCTCAACTTAGAAACTAATGCTTCCGCTAAACTTTGAAACTAAACGAAGACAAATTGAAAATAATTATGAATGGGTAAACAAATGTTTTTGGAAAACGTTTTAAATAAATCATATAGAGTCGTTCGATATTACTAGTGTCTCAGATTCTGGTTTGTTCACACGCCTCGCGGTAAAACCCCGCAAGTGGAAATTAAGGGTGTGACACCTTAAGACCACTCAGAATGATTCCACATGGAAGAATCAATTCTTCTTTGTGCGAATGGATTCTATTCCTCTAGGGGATAGTCTGCCAAAAAAGTGGATCTTGAAGGATAGGATATAGGATCCTTAGATAATCACTGTAGAGAGTTGTAATATTATTGTGACTTATCCTTTTTCTCTGTTTGCACGTAGTGACCAAACTTCGCCTGCCTTGCCAATCTACCCGGTACTGAAGAAAGGATTGTTGCGTTCTGAGCTATTGATTCAACAATCAAGACATTCAAGCCAAGGATAAAAGAGTCAGAAGAGAATACCTCCACTTCCGACACGATGTCAAGTATGTACTTGCATATTTTGTATAATGTAATTATATATTGAAATATATTGAATGAAATAAGAAGACTTATCTGTTTATTTCTGGAACAGGTGCTCCACGATCTACTAGTAAATTAGCTTCCAAGTTTGGCCTAGACGACATTGACAACATGATCTTTCCTCGCTCCATCAAGAAGGAGCTGGCCAAGGGCCAAAGCTTGCCGGAGCCGAAGATGGTGACCACTAGGGCCAAGGCTGGGTCTAAACGGAAGAAGCCTTCTGAGCCAGAGGAGGACATAATTTATCACTGAGGTAAGGATCCTTAATCTTCATAGGTAGTCTTGTATGTAGTGAAGGATCATTATTCCTGATTTCCTTTTTCTTGTGATTTGAAGAGGTTTGTCCTCCTGAAGGCTCACCAGGAGAAAAGCCTTGCTGAAGCTGAGGGGAACTTCGCTGGTCTCCATTCCATTGCTGCCGCCAAGGACAAGACCATATCAAAGCTGGAGAAGGATATCAAATGCCTGGAGAAGCAGATCCTTATGGCTGAGATACAGGCTCACAAAGCTGAAATAGAGGCCACTAACGAGGCCAAAGTCCATGCTACTCGTTCCATCCTACAGGCTAAGATTAAAATAGCCCAAGAGGTTATGGATCCTGGCTTTGATCGATCTGCATGGGATGTGGCTGGCTGGAAGCAGACTCTTCTCGAGGTTGGTGGCGATGCTGAACCGGAGCAAGTGCGGGCTTTGGAGGCTGGTCAGAGTGGGGTGGAGCAGCAGAAGGTGAAGCAGCTAAAGTGGGCAATGAAGGATATTGATGCCTAGGCCCGAGCCCACTTTTTATGGTTTGTGTTTTTGTTTTGATGGTGTTATGGTTTCAAATAATTATGGTCTGTAATAATCTTTGAACAATAACTTTAGGTTTAAGGATCACTGATCCTTCTGACATTAGGTAGGATGAAAAAAGTGGAGGGATCCTCTTTTTGGGGGATGAAGCCTTTGTTATCCTGCACTTTAAATTCTGCACAAAACTTTTTATCGTTAGGTAACCCGGTCCGGCCTAGGTGGATGGTCTACGTTTTTTGCTGGTGAAATCTAGGCTAGGCACTTTTGATAAATATTGATGCGTTGTAATAATATTAATCTTTTAACTATGTCTGGTGCTGTACATTTATCTTTAAAGTTTTAGCTTGATATGCTTATGTCTCTGTATTCAAATAAATTATTTGTGAAGATCATCAACTTTTCTTTATAAAGACTTAGAAAATCTTAGGTTGTTATAAATTTTCCAACAACAAGTTTTAAAGAATACCCAATTGGGTATGAATCATATATCCGTAATTGAAAGGTTTAGAGTGTAATCAATAAAACTAAAGGGAAAACATACCAAACAATCCATGTTAGGATTCTATATCCTTTAGATTTACCATAGTATAAACATACCAATGAAATTAGTTAGAGTGTAAGGATCCGGGATCCTTTCTTAATAGAACTTATGAACCTTTAACCCTTCAAAAACCTTTCAAGATAAACTTAGGACTAAGCCAAACAAACTGGAGACAAGCCCAAAAATTCTGGGGTCTGGCCCAAACTGGGGACAAGCCCAACATAAGTGACATGAAAATGCCAAAACCTTAGCTAACGTGAAAAAGTTAGAAACCTTAGGATAACGGATGTATGGTACGTCTACCATTATACTTGAGATCCTACGTATGGCCAACAACAATGAAATTGTTAGCCACTAAGCATGTGCTGGTCCCATTGCCTCAAACCATCCTTGGATAAATGCGTGCTACTGGCGGGGTGTCAAACCCAATTCGTGCGAAAGGTGAAATTATAAGATACCTTAAATGTGGGAGAGAGGTGACCAACCCCTTAATCCTCTGTTAATGATGTTAAAAGTTTCTACAAAAGCTTAAAACTTGGTGAAATTGGATGCTAAGTATCTAACATCCTTTTATCATAACAAATTAAGTATGTAAAATAAAAGAAAATTAAAGTAAGATGTTACCGAAATAAAGATCCTCTATCCTTGAAGGATCCTTCATCCTTGTCACATAAATATTTCTTGAGATGGATAGCATTCCAAGCCCTTGGTAAAAGATCCCTTCCATGGTTAATAAGCGGTATACCCCCTTTCCAGCCTCTGCTTCTATCAAGCAGAGGCCTTCCCATTTAGGTGCCAATTTACCGTCAGCTGGATTTGTAGTGTTTTGAAATGCTTTCCTTAACACCAAGTCACCTACTCGAAATCGTCTGATCCTGATGTTCTTGTTGTATGCCCCAACCATCCTTTGTTGATAACTAGCCATCCTTATCCTTGCTAGGTCTCTGAGCTCATCCACAGTATCCATGTCTTGAGTCAGATTCTCACTATTTGTCTGAGGATCACAAATGCTTGTTCTAGCTGTAGGAACCACCATCTCTGTTGGGATCACTGCCTCTATTCTGAGGACTATAGAGAAAGGAGAATGGCCTATAGCATTCTTTGGAGTTGTCATATCTACCCAAGGACATATGGCAACTCTTAAGCCCACTTTCCTTTCTTGGACCCAAGTTTCTTCTTCAAGTTGTTGATGATGATCTTGTTGGTTGACTCTGCTTAGCCATTAGCTTGTGGGTGAACTAGTGTAGATGTTATCATCTTGATTCCCCAACTGTCACAAACGTTAGTGGTTCTACTCCCATAAATTGGGATCCATTATCACATATAATTTTCAGTAGGAATTCCAAATCTAGTAATAATGTTTCTTTTGATAAAGGATATAACTTCCTTTTTTCTAACTTGAACAAAAGCTTCTGCTTCTATCCATTTGTAGAAGTAGTCAGTCATAGCTAGCATAAATAATTTTCCACCTGGTGCCTTTGGAAATTTGCCTACTATATCTATTCCCCATTTCATGAATGGCCAAGAGGAAATTATAGGATATAAAGGCTCTGCTGGCTGATGTAGGATATTGCTATGTATTTGGTAAGCGTCACACTTCCTTGTGTAGTCTACTGCGTATTTCTTTATTGTGGGCCAGAAGTACCCTGTTCTAAGGATCCTTGAGAACAATGCTCTGCCTGCGGTATGATTTTCGCAGTCTCCTTCATGAAAATCCTTTAACACCTCTCTATTCTCTGGATCCTTAATACATCGCAAATAGGGACCTGCAAGGGATCTATTATATAGAGTGTTATCTATTACAGGGAACTGTGATACCTTGACCCTGAAGGCTCTAGGATTCTCTCCTATGGGGATCTGTGAGAGGGGATCAACTCTCCTCTTGTGAGCACTGGACCGATTGACTCAGCTAACAGAGGCGGAATTCATTGCTAGCGATTTGGACAAACAAACAATCAAGTATACTGCTTAAACGCCTTTGCTTTGTATATTAATAAACGTGAAAGTTACAGACGAGTAAACAATTGGACAGGCTTCGCCGTAGTCGCACACCAACAGATCATAACACAACACCCAAGCTCCACTATTTATAGGCCAACATGGCTCGCACAGGAGTGAAGTTGTATGACTCGTGCGAATGGTGCCTCGTACGAGTGACAAGATATCACTCGTACGAGCCACAATGGTCACTCGTACGAGCCATAAAGAATACATATAATAATGACATTCTAAGCCCTGTTTACATAACTGACATATCCTAGACGTAGGCGATAGACATTATGCACCACCAAACTCTCCCTTGGATGTTGCCGCAGTCTTGGATAGTCTTCAAAATTTTCTTCAAAAGTTTAACATTTAACGACCAACGAAACATTTCGGTGGCCTGCGACACTCCTCAGAAGATATCGGCGTTTGGTCTGTAGGAGGAGGCCGATTGTACGTGTTGCCAAACCGAAAGCTTCTTAGCGATGCAATCCTCTTTCTCTCCGCAATCCTTTTAGCATTTTTTCCTCACTATACTCGGCAGCATCCCAAAAATATTCGACATGAGATCGATATGCTGTATGTCTAACTATAAGAGCTTTTGTAATAGGCAGCCTGCTCAGAAAATCTAACACTTCTTTGTATGCGGCTATCTCTGGTATATTCTCATCTAGTAGACAACAAACGTTGTGGAATGGTGAGAACGAAGACTTCTTCATCTGCAAACATAAAAAATTCAAACACTTAGAAAATGTTTCAAAATTTTCAACACTTACACACTCGTACGAGTCACCATTCGTACGAGTCAGATACTAGGACAAAGATTCAAGTTTGAGTCACTCTTCATACGAGTTGAAATTTATACGTAACGGTTTTAAGGATTTGAACAGACTTACTCGTACGAGTGGTGCCTAGTACGAGTCGAAGAAATTTAAGACAATTAAGGACATGCTTGTACGAACGATCACTCAGATGATTGATAATGATAATCTGACATTTCAAAGTTTGCTCGTACGAAGTGGTGACCAAAAAAGGCATTTTTTGATCGTATCGACGAGACGAGTGCCCAGAAAAAAATTTGGCGATTACAAATTTTTTTCGAGTTTTTAACGTCTAATTCGTGCTGTTCGAGGACATCGTCTAGAGCTTCAGAGTATAGATTTGATGATACGGTCACAAAATGTTGAATATGTTGGGGTAGTCACTGATGCCTGCACAAAAAGTTGATCATCTGGTGTAGTGACTTTTAATGGGCCTTACCGTTAAATCCGCATTTGATCAAAACTACAATTTTGGGAAATTTTTCGCAAAATTTGGTTTTGTGAGACGATGCTCAAGACGTCAGAAAATTTGCAAAAATGAGGGGGAATAACAGTTTTCACGTATATGTTAATATTCCGGCATTTTTGAAATTCGTGACCATGCAACAGTATTCGGGTGGTTCCGACTGCAAATTATCTGGGAAACACAGAGCATCTAAGATTCATCAGTGATGAAATAAAGTTGATGTCTATTTTTTTCGTAAAAGTGGGGTTGCATAACTGAGTCTTGGAGGAGTTGTTCATCGGATTCAGTAGTTGTGATCACGTTGATGCCTGAGTCTTCGTACAAGCCGGTTGCACACACGTCTGCTTAGTGGTACAAAGTAAAATTTAACTCCGCAGGGCAAATGAACTATTTTCCGGACTAACCGCCATAAAAGAAGGATGCTTTGTGGTTTTTAGTTATCACCAGGACTAACGAGGAAGGATATATACTTGCAATTCATGACTAAAGAAGATGATTTAATAAATCTTTCAAACGAAAAATTTGTACCAGTTCTCACGAAATAGACTATACATTTGGAGTTTCATGATCAAAGGATGTTCAGAATTTTCAGATCATGATACAGATTGATGCTTAAGGGTTAAATACCCGATCTTCGATGTGGAAGTGGATGCATATACGACTGCTTATCTTTAACTCTACAAGGCAAATGAACTGTTTTCAGGACTAACCGCTAGGAAATGAGGATGTTTTGTAGTTTCAGTTGTGCCATTCCAGCGGAGATAGCTATACATCTGTTATTGTGACTAAGAAGGAAGAATGTGATTCTGATTGCCGAAGAATGTTTCTTAGATTCGTTGTGCTACCAGATAATATGATTCCGATGATGATTTGCTGATTGAGAAGATTACCGATTTGCTGATTAATCGTGATTACAGAAATCAGGATTTCAGATTTACGTGGATATATATTGATTTGAAGTTTATCGTTGTGGTAATTCAGTTTCTATCAATTGCCGGTTGGGTTTTGAAGATCAGAGGATCGAGCATTGGAGGAGTGAACTAAACCAAACGCGGATGTGGTTAAAGATGAAACGAAGAAGCTGCATTGATTAATTTCAAGTTGGTGATTATTTGAGAAAATTTGTAGATTAAGCAAATCAGAGGAGGTCTTGAACCGTGCAAACAAAGACCTGAAGATTAATTTCTGGAGAAAATTATTTCAGGGGGAATGTTGCTTAATATTGATAATGCAAACCCGGATCATCAATCAAGGGGGAATTTGATGATGCATTCTACGACATCGATAGATACCTGATTGAAGTTGAAGAATATTCAAACACGGCTCTCAGATTTCAAGATCAAGCTTCGATAGTGACGTCCAAGGGAGAATTTGTTGATGCACTTTATGTCTGTCACTGTGCGAATACGCTAGAAAGAGTGTGTATTGAATATTGTATAGTTTAGATACGAACACACGACCCAAGTGCGAACGAGAACTGGCTCGTACGACTGACAATGTGACTTGTACGAGTGAAAAACAGCTCACTCGTACGAAGGCCACTTCGTACGAAGCAAACCTGCTCGCTTCGCACGAGCTGCTCATGTCTATATATATATGTGTTGTGTGTTCATTGTTTAAGAGAGTTTTGGAAGTTCCCTAAGGGGAAACGCTGGTGGATTCTCTCCAGGAATTCCGCCAGCCAGACAATATGTATACTCTTTCGGTATAAATGAATGAATGCTTTCACTGATTCTGTTTCTACTCCCTTGTTATAACGTTTTACCGAATCGGTACTATCATATGCCCAAACTTCCGTCTAGAACTGTCGTCACAAGGACCCACAACTCGTACGAGTCACATTGTCACTCATACGAGTAGAGCTGTTTATCACTCGTACGAGTCACATTGTCACTCGTACGAGCCAGTTCTCATTCACACTTGGGTCGTGTGTTCGTATCTAATCTATACAATATTCAATACACACTCTTTCTAGCCTATTCGCACAGTGACAGACAAAAATTGCATCAATAGTATCTCTCCATTCTCGATAAACTTCATGAAAGGAAGGATCCTGAAGTTTGTTGAGAATCACTAGATGCTGTTACCGTATCCTTCACTACCCCCATCACGTCATTCTCCTCAATAGTAGGAAAGAGGATGTGAATAATAGGTATTTTTATGTCTTCTAGAATCTTTAGGGCTAATCCCAAATTTGCCAAGGCATCTGCCCCAACATTTTCTTCTCTAGGTACCTCCGTTATACTAAAAGAATCGAAAGCATTTGCCAGTTTTTTTTAACAATTTCCAAGTATTTGATTAATTTCTCACCTTGCACAACATATGAGTCATTATAATGGTTAGTAATTAACAGTGAATCTATGTAAACATGAAGACATCTGATCCTCATTTGTTTAGCTAATTACAAACCTGCTATCAGGGCTTCATATTTTTCTTCATTATTAGTAGTCTAGAATTCATAGGCAATGGACTGGGGTATTATGTCCCCCTTTGGCGATTTTAGTAGTGTCCCTAATCTAGTTCCTTTGACATTTGAGGCTCCATCAGTGAAGACTATTGAAGGATCCTTGGTCTTTCCAAGTTGTTGAACCTGTAATTCAGCTTTCCTTTGTAAATCACTACTGAAATCAGCTACAAAGTTAGCTAATGATTGAGACTAGATAGCAGTCTTTGGTTCATATTTTATATCATATGCACTAAGTTTGACTACCCATTTTTGTAACACCCTGTAAAATCGTGTCCAGTAGTATAGTGACACGTGTTGTATTTTAAATATAGTCTGTTAAAGACCAATAAGGACTAAATGCGTCAACATGCTCAAACTGAGCCTCTGAGTGACGGTCCGATGTCAACATGCATAAATAACAACCTCGGAGTGACTGAAATGTCAACATGCCCAGCCTCTGAGTGACATCGGGATCAACATGCTTACAGTAAGCCTCTGAGTGATCCTTTGCAAAGTCCTAAATCTCTTACGTCCTGTTTGTTGGACGTGAGGGTTCAATTTTGTAAATATATAAAAGTTGGATAATGGAGGGATTAAAAGTGTCAACATGTTAATTTATACCTCTGAGTGACCTTTTAATGAACCGAGAGCTCGACAATGTCCGGGCATAATCCCGGGTGTGCCAAGTATTAGCTACGGAGGGCTAATTATGCCAAAATGGTGTTTTAGAAGGCTTTTATAAGCTTTAATAAGTTAAGGGGCTAAAAGTGACAAAGTTTGAAAGTGGCCATCGGGCGGTTGCGGGCCGCGAGAGACCTGGCTTGGGTCTCTCGCGCCCCGCGAGACAAGGTCTGCTGCAGAAAATTGTTTAGCAGCCAAGCAAAACTCCACAAAACCATTAAATCGAATCCATGGCTTCCCAAACTGCTATGCCACGTTTTAGGACACTTGTAAGCTTCTTCTTACACCCCTAAACACCTGGCTTCACCTCCTTTGAGTTCTCCAACTATAAATAGGTGTTCAAGTGCTTCATTTGAACTTGCACCTTTCTAAATCTTAACTCTTCTCCCTCCTCTGGAAGTTCCTAGCTAAATGGAGCATCCAACTTAGCTTGAGTAATAAGCTATTAGATGCGCAAAAGCAAGCCCTGTTAGAGGCTAATATTCCTAATGAGGGATTAGGCGGAATTATTGATCAATTAACGTCTGGAAAAGATGGAATCCTTCGATTTAATGATAGGATCTGGGCTCCAGTCATTGGAGGACTTAGAGATCTAATCCTCCAAGAAGCGCATAGTTCAAGATACTCAATTCACCTAGGAGGTGACAAGATGTATCAAGATCTAAAGAAGAATTATTGGTGGATAGGTTTGAAGAAGTCCATAGCCACTTATGTAGCTAAGTGTCTGACATGTTCGCAAGTTAAGGCCGAACATAAAAAACCGTCAGGACTTCTACAACAATTAGAAATTCCCACATGGAAATGGGAAATGGTAACTATGGACTTAATTACCAAATTACCCAAAACCAAAAGTGGAAATGACACTATTTGGGTCATTGTAGATAGGCTGACTAAGTCAGCACATTTCTTGCCAATAAAGGAAACGTATAATTCAGATAAATTGGCTAAATTTTATGTGGACAAGATTGTGTCCCTACACGGTGTGCCGGTATCTATTGTATCTGACAGAGATACTAGATACACATCTCATTTTTGGAAAAGTTTCCACCAATCTTTAGGCACACGATTAAACTTTAGTATGGCTTACCATCCACAGACTGATGGTCAAAGTGAGTGTACTATTCAAACATTGGAAGACATGCTTAGGGCACGTGTGATTGATTTAGGTGGAAGTTGGGATGGCCACTTACCCCTAATAGAATTCTCCTACAATAACAGCTATCATACTAGCATCAAGGCTGCTCCTTTTGAGGCCTTGTATGGGAGAAAATGTAGAACACCCGTATGCTGGGCAAAAGTTAGGGAAACCCAACTATCAGGACCAGAGATTGTCTTGGAGACCACGGAAAAGATTGTGCAAATTTGTGATCGTCTCAAAGCTGCCAGGGATAGGCAGAAGAGCTATACTGACAAGAGGCGTAAACCTCTTCAGTTCCAAGTAGGGGACAAAGTCATCCTGAAGGTATCACCCTGGAAAGGTGTGATGCATTTTGGAAAGAAGGGCAAGTTGAGCCCAAGATATATTGGACCATTCGAGATAATTGAATGTGTCGGCACTGTAGCTTATAAGCTCAGGTTTCCAGAGGAGCTTAGTGGAATTCATGATGTATTCCACATGTCTAATCTTAAGAAATGTCTAGCTGATGAGTCACTAACAATGTCGCACGAAGATGTGCAAATTGATGAAAACCAGAGGTTCATTGAGAAACCAATATCGATCGAGGATCGACAGGTTAAGAAGCTCCGAAGAAAAATGATACCTATTGTAAAGGTTAAGTGGGATGCCTTTAGAGGTCCCGAGTATACATGGGAGGTTGAGTCCACCATGCGACAAAAGTACCCCCATCTTTTTGAATAAAATCTCGAGGTCGAGATTTCTTTTAAGGAGGTGAGGATGTAACACCCTGTAAAATCGTGTCCAATAGTATAGTGACACGTGTTGTATTTTAAATATAGTCTGTTAAAGACCATAAGGACTAAAGGCGTCAACATGCTCAAACAGAGCCTCTGAGTGACGGTCCGATGTCAACATGCATAAATAACAGCCTCTGAGTGACTGATATGTCAACATGCCCAGCCTCTGAGTGACATCGGGATCAACATGCTTATAGTAAGCCTCTGAGTAATCCTTTGCAAAGTCCTAACTCTCATACGTCCTGTTTGTTGGACGTGAGGGTTCAATTTTGTAATTATATAAAAGTTGGATAATGGAGGGATTAAAAGTGTCAACATATTAATTTATACCTCTGAGTGACCTTTTAACGAACCGAGAGCTCAACAATGTCCGGGCATAATCCCGGGTGTGCCAAGTATTGGCTACGGAGGGCTAATTATGCCAAAACGGTGTTTTAGAAGGCTTTTATAAGCTTTAATAAGTTAAGGGGCTAAAAGTGACAAAGTTTGAAAGTGGCCATCGGGCGGTCGCGGACCGCGAGAGACCTGGCCTGGGTCTCTCACGCCCCGCGAGACAAGGTCTGCTGCAGAAAATTGTTTGGCAGCCAAGCAAAACTCCACAAAACCATTAAATCGAAACCATGGCTTCCCAAACTGCTATGCCACGTTTTAGGACACTTGTAAGCTTCTTCTTACAACCCTAACACCTGGCTTCACCTCCTTTGAGTTCTCCAACTATAAATAGGTGTTCAAGTGCTTCATTTGAACTTGCACCTTTCTAAATCTTAACTCTTCTCCCTCCTCTGGAAGTTCCTAGCTAAAAGGAGCATCCAACTTAGTTCTCTTGCATTCTAGGAACCTCTTGTAAGTGTTCCTTGCTCTTGCATTTTCGTTTATAGGCTTTTATTGCCAAAAGTCAAGCGTTTTACGGAAAACGCTTTGACTTTCGGTTAAGACCATTATGGTCCAGTCATTGTTCAAAATGAACATGGCTAAGTGATCGTAATAAGATAGGTGTTAGTCCCTATAAAGGGCACCTCCTGAAGATCACGTTTGCTAGACCAATTGACGGGTCAAAGTTATGATATTAAAAAATCAAACAGGCCATTTTTCGGAAAAATCATAAATTGATCTTATATATGTTATGAAACCTGTTTTGACACTTAAACAAATTGGTAATAATTATTAGAACATGTAAGAACATGTTCGGCTCGTCAATTTCAGTTCTAGGGTCGGTTCGCAACCGAAAGTCTCGAAGTTTGACTTCTTCTCTGACTTTCGATTCTGACCCGATTTAGATTAGTTACCTACTGATCTAAAGTTGCATTATGATCATAATATAATATAGCATAACCCTCTGAGGTTATATTACATGATCCTTATCAGAATCCAAGTTTATGCGCAAGTTCCACAAATATGCCATTTTGACTAAAATGCCCTTTTAGTATAAAACAAGGTTTTAAATGGTAATGAACTTGAAAATGAGTTTTCTACTGATGTAATATTATAAATAGGATTATTTGGGACGTTAAACCAAGTTATAAACTGAGTTTTCAAACAGGTCCTTAAACTATGTCGATAAATGACGGTTTTAGCCCTTATGGCTCATAAACTAGTTTTAATCAAATATTTTCAAGGTAAATCTTTTACCTACTGATATGTTATACTAAATAACATATCTAAGACATTTTAATCTGAACTTAACATCAGTTTTCGTGAAAAACGTATAAGGACGCCATTTTACGACATAAGCGCCATTTATGCGTATAGTATGGTTTTAAACCATATTATTGACTAAGACTTGATACCTACTGATTTTAAAACTTATTTTGAACATATTTACAGTAGGTACATGTTATAAACTTAGAATCCCAAATAAATTATAAACTATGTGTAAAATGACCAAAATGCCCCTTCGGTGCATAGTTTGGTCATAAAAGATAATTTACACATATAATTGATACCCTACTGAAATTATATCATAAATAAAGTATTTTTCTAGAATACTATTAACTATAATATTAAATTATATTCAAGTTCCCTTTATACGATATAAAATTACCAAAATGCCCTTATGAAGCATAATTTTGTTTTAAAACTTTAATGGGCATATAAGTTAATATCCTACTGATATTTTAACTTATTAAGGTATAATGGCATATAGAACTTGTCCATGACTTATCCGGTTACCCGATATCGCTAATATGCGCACGGTAACGTATATGTAACCATTTTACAAAAATTAACCGAAACGGATTTAACCTTGTCATTTAAGTCTCAAAATCCAGAATTTAATAGTTTACCCATAATAAACAAGTCAAGGTACTTGTTGGGATTAAACTACATTCTACCCAATAATCGTTTAATCTAGCGTCATACGTTTTGATCAAGTACGCTAGTCGGTCTAAGTCTATGACTTAAATAAGACCGTTAGTATTTAATTGGTTAGCTTATGCCATAATCCAGACTAGAGACTTGCCGGTAAATGCTATCTGCACTTAGTCCTTTTGTGTACGGCTGAGTTATTAAAAAATTAAAGAAGAATAGCTCAGGTAAATACTCTCGACTTATTTCCCCTATACGGGCTTGGGTTACGGTAAATTATTACCGCTTGGTCGGAAATGGGATTCAATCGAATGCCAGTTCGGGGATAGTAAATCCGCATATTCTG
The DNA here is from genome assembly GCA_947069175.1 of Scalesia atractyloides. Classification (NCBI taxonomy): domain Eukaryota; kingdom Viridiplantae; phylum Streptophyta; class Magnoliopsida; order Asterales; family Asteraceae; genus Scalesia; species Scalesia atractyloides. Next base: position 56,748,877 of record CAMTDV010000029.1, read on the forward strand.
TTTTATCAGTTTTGTTTGATAAATTAAACATCGGGGGTTAACTACCGTGTCCTGCATATCCTCGGCTCATTACAATAGAAATGGCCATAACCTTAGTGCGGTTGTTGGCATACACCCGATAGACGCTCAATTATGCATTCCCACAAGGTTGGGAGGAATTGACTCCTTCGTGAGTCCAAAGTGGTGTGTACGTTAATGGTGTCTAGGTCTCCGTACCGGGCCACATATGTATGACAAATATGTAAATCTGTTAACAAGGGTGGACGGCCAATTAACCCAATTTATAAAAAAGATTTTGTGCTGATACGCACTTAAAACATTTTTGAAATGTTTTCAAAATGAGTCAGTTGGGTGTATTTACCAGCGAAAGCTGACGTATTTTCAAAAGACTAAACTGTATGTACAATACGAAAATATGCCGGAGGTGCTCGGTAGTGATAGAGGATCTTGCAAATCCTAAATCTGCCCATAGTCTGTTTTATATTCTTCCATGTACAATTTATGATCCGCCTGTGGATCTTCTATTACGAGTCTGTATATTATTTTGTATTTTCGAACATTCAGTTTGTAATAGTAATTTTACTCCAAGACTTCCACTGTGCTGTGTTTAATTGACTATGATGATTATCAACTGACATCACGATACCCCCCACCCAGGCCCACCGGTGTATGGATTTCGGGTTGGAAATTCGGGGTGTGACAATTTTGCCATCCTGCCTGACATTTCCGGTTTCCTGAGAACATTCTTGATTGGAAAATTAGTTTTCACAATAATAGTATGAGTTTCAAACTAATGTCTAAGTTTAGTGGAAGCCATGATTAATGCAAGAATTAAATTCTCTAAATGAGAATACCTGGCTTCAGCATCAAGAAGACTTTTACTTACATAATATATAGGGTGTTGTTGGCCTTCATGATCCTTAACTAAAACTGCACTTACCACATTACCTGATACCGCTAAGTACAAGAATAATGGTTCGCCGTTCACTGGTTTCATTAGAGGTGCTGCTGAGGATAGATAATCCTTAAGAGCTTTGAGTGCGGCTTCATGTTTCTCTGTCCACTCAAACTTCTTGTTTTTCCTCAGGATATCATAGAAATCCTTGCACTTCTCTGAGGACTTTGAGATAAACCTGTTTAGAGCTACAATCCTTCACATCAACCTTTGGACATCTATTGCACTAGGAGATTTCAAGTTTATAATCACCTTTATTTACTCAGGACTGGTTTCAATTCCTCTTTTTGTCACCATATAATCCAAGATTTTCCAGATTTGATGCCAAAGTGGCATTTTGAAGGATTCGGCTTCATGTTGTAGTGATCAAGGATGTTGAATGTAACTTCCAAATCTTTGAGATGATCTTCTGCCTTATTGGACTTGACTACCATATCATCAATGTAGACTTCCATGGTGTCTCCGATTTGGTCTTTGAACATCATGTTAACAAGTCTTTGGTATGTTGCACCTGCATTTCTTAGTCCGAAAGACATAGCAATATAACAGTATATAGCAGTGGGGGTCATGAATGCGGTATCCTATTTGTCAGATAGTTCCATCTGTATTTGTTGAAATCTCGATGAAGCATCCATAAAGGTTAGCAATTCATGACCAGCAGTAGCATCCACCATGGAGTCAATGTGTGGCAAGGGAAAAGGATCCTTGGGACATGCCTTGTTTAAATCTATAAAGTCGACACATACCCTCCACTTTACGTTTTTCTTTTGAACAACCACCACATTGGCCAACCCTCTTAGATACTTTACTTCCCTAATCATACATGCCTTCAAGATTTTATCTACCCCTTCTTGTATTATGGCATTTCTCCCAGGCTCGATTTTCCTTCTTTATTGATGAATTGGCCTGAAAGATTTGTCAATACCTAATTTATGTCACACCCCGACCCGCAGCGGAAAAGGTGATCGGGGCATGATTGGGTTTTCATCAAAGCTCATGACTTTTATTATAATGTTTCATATTTATTATTACAATTTTAAAGAAGATCATACAATCAAATCATACAAGTACAACATGTTCTATACATCTTTCTAGACTTCATTATTTTTCTTTTAAGGCACTTTCCTATGTGTTCCTTGCTTCATCCTGTCCACCTGTATCATGTGTAAAAATGGTTTTTGGGTCAACAAAAAGTTGGCGAGTGAATCCTATGAAAAACATTTAAACATGTTTATTGTATTGATTATAAAATAAAGTGCATAACCACATATGAGTAAATGTAGATGTAAATTTATTCACAATACACATAATATTAAATATTGCACACACATACAACAATTGATTGTTTTGAGGCACGCGTTGTTCAACTCGTCTCCCACGAGGAACTGATGGGCCTAATGAATGAGTTTTGAGGCACGCGTTGTTCGACGAACTGATGGGCCTAATGAATGAGTTTTAAGGCACGCGTTGTTCAACTTGTCTCCCACGAGGAACTGATGGGCCTAACAAATAATTTGCATACAACTTGACAATATGTAATACATCACAACAAACAATATTTACATTCTAAGTTTAGATCATAATATGGTATAGCACGAGTTTGAATAAGCGAATTAGTTTAAGCGACACATGATCACCCCAAAACATGAATAAAAAAGGGGAATTTGTAAGAATTCACTCACATTGGTTGCGTTTCTTGGATTGATGATGAATGCGCACGAATTTGGATTTAACCACGAGAGGAACTAACCTAAATAATAACATAGTGGTTCGGTAAATAAAAGGATTTTATTTGAGATTAATAATTTTAATTCATAACTTTAATAGGATTTTCTAGATTTATTTTTGTGAGTTTAAGGACATTTTCTAACTTTTAAAAATATTTTTAAGTATTTTTAATTGATTTTAAAATTAAATAAATAATAAAAAAAATTATAAAAATGTTGACTTTTTGACTTTGACCGTTGACCGAGCGTTGACCGTTGACCGGTCGGACCGTGTTTATTATATGCACTGAGTGGGGTTCGAACTCGTGACCTCCCGTACGCGTGCACGCAGCTCTACCAACTGAGCTACGTGTCTAACCCGAAATAATCCTGATTTTAATTATATTTATATACTATTTAGATTATTCAGAATTTTATTTAATTAAAAATGTTTTTAAAATTGTCTGACCGGCTGGTCATCGCGGGAATCGAACTTGTGCCCTTGCTTTGTTTGGCACCCAGCCCAACCAGTTGGGCTGGGTGTCTAACCCATCTATTATACGTTTTATATTATATTTAACAATCAACTGTGGGAGTTCTGTTTAGTTAAAAAACGTTTTAATGGCGTTGGAACCGGACCCATACGCGAATCGAACTCATGACTAGTGTTTTAAAATTGCACACAGTCCACCACTGGACTGTGTGTCTAACCCGGTTATTATTCTGGTTTTTATTAAATTTATATGCTATCTCAATTCATCTTCTTCATACTCTTGAACCCAGAAAAATCAACATGACTGTTTAATCGAAAATTCTTGTTGAATTAGTTGATTGCGTATACTGATTAACGAAATTAATTTAAACAGAGAGGTTTTAAGGATGTTGTACCGAACAGGTGTGATTTCCGACGAATTCCGGTGACTGAAGCTTTTCCGGCGACGTGTAACTTGCGACAGAGAATCTACAGGAAGTCTGAGGTGAGTGTGGGTGACTTCTGTCCGAGCTCTAGATGTCCTATTTATAAGGTGAAGCAACAGTGGGATCGATTCTTCGGTTTTCCGGCAAGTATCTGAGAATTTCGGCGAACACAGATAATTTCCGGCGACTTGCGGCGACTGATTCCGAGTGTTTTAGCGAGAGTTTAAGAGAGAGTTTGAGAGATTAAACGGGTTGGATTGAGGAAATTAGCCCTGTATTTATAGGCTGCTATGTGCGATTTGATTTTTTTTTGTTAACTCGGCGGTTATGACCAAAATTGGTGCTAGACATCGATTATAACCGATGTCGTCGACGGTTATACCGTTATAGTCAAAGGAATACTGGCTGAACTCGCGGATTGCCGGATTTTCCGGTGATTGCGAGTTCGGCCGCGCTGAAATCCGGTTTTGATTTCGAGTCTTAACTTAAATATTATCTGATTCAGTATTCTAACAAAGAAGTCAAGTGGCGGAGCGGTGAAGTGTTTGTTTGGTTATGTGCAGAACCCGGGTTCGAATCCCGACGCCTCCTGATTATTTTTTTTGTTCAGTTTTTATTATAATTATAAATTATGGTTTTTAAATTCCAATTTATTTATTGATTATGTATCGTTTAAAATTAAAATAAACAATATATACGCGACGAAAATTTTGACTGACTATTCGGTTAATAAACGAAGCGGGTTTTTGGAAACCCGTTTTTTGACGGATGTTACAGTATCCCCTATTTTTAGAAATTTCGTCCCGAAATTTAGTAGTGGTATGGTTGACTCGAAAGGAGGGTGGTTTTGGCAATTACATGCTTAGAAGAGGGTTAAGAGTTTAAATTTTTATTTGAGGCGGTAACGTTCCTAGTAAGGGTTGAATATCCGGCTACAGGAATCGCTTTTTGTTGCCATGGATACACAGAGTTGATTGACTAAGTATGATTTTATGCATATGAGTTTTGATACGTTTGGAAAGATAAGGTTATACCCTAAAACAAAACTTCTACCACTAAAACCTACATGGAACTTCTCATAACCGCCTGACAATGCCTCTGATCCTTTGGCAAGAATACTTATATATAGGAAGTACCAGCGGCGTATCCACCATATTCTTGTCAAATTTTCATTGGTTTTATCAGTAAGTTATGATTAGTTCTATGATGTGACTCTAGAACATAAACAAACACAACAACCAAAGCTTGAGTCTTAATTCTGATAGTATACATGTTTGAATGATGACAGTACCTCTCTCGTTTGTTATGATGGAGAGGTTAGTCTATGTAGAAGTGAGACACAGCCCAACTTCTTTAGATGATGAGATTGAAATACGTTGAGATGTATGATGATATGAATGCTAAATCAGTGAGTATAAAACAAACTTCAACCAAGACATTACTAAATCCTACATGGAACTTCTCATAACCGCCTGACAATGCCTTTGATCCTTTGGCAAGAATACTTATATATAGGAAGTACCAGCGGCATATCCACCATATTCTTGTCAAATTTTCATTGGTTTTATCAGTAAGTTATGATTAGTTCTATGTCTCTCTAAAACATAAACAAACACAACAACAAAAACTTGAGTCTTAATTCTGAAAGTATACATGTTTGAATCATGACAGTACCTCTCTCGTTTGTTATGATGGAGAGGTTAGTCTATGTAGAAGTGAGACACAGCCCAACTTCTTTAAATGATGAGATTGAAATACGTTAAGATGTATGATGATATGAATGCTAAATCAATGAGTATAAAACAAAACTGAAATAGTAATTCGCATTAAGATTCTTGGATAAAATTCCAATTTATAATTGAGATACGTGAAGATTGAGATAACATAAAAACTAAATGGTTGGAGCTGAATCTTGATTTTTGGTGAAGAAAACTAGTTGGGTGGTTCGTTTGGGCCGTCATTATCTTCAACAGGATTGGCGTTGATGTTGTAAACTCTTCCTCTTGCTGGTGGCCTAGGGGTTAGGTTTTCTTGATTTGCTTGGTTAACTGGGTTTGCTTGAGCTTGGGCGTTTATGATGTTAACCAATCGAGTGCACGTGTTCCTAAAATGGGTAGGGTCGCCACAATTAAAACAAGCTCGAACATAAGGAAACATGGGGTATTGGGGTTGTTGATATGTTTGGATCATGTTTTGAGTAGGGGGTGAGGTTTGGTTTTGAGAGGTGCGGCAAGCCTTGCTCAAATGACCATAGCGTCCATAATTCGCACATAGTCGACAAGGTAAGGTAGATGGATGGTGATAAAAACAGGTGTTACATTGAGGGTGAGGTCCAAGGTAAGGTTTCTTATTTGGGTAAGTTGAGTTGGGTGCTACTTGAGTGATTGGGATAGCATGAAGGGGTACGGCTTGTGAAGCTGGTTGATTGTGTTGAGTGACAGCGAAAAGTTGCCCATCTCGTTTTCTCTTAGAAATGGGTTGGGAAGAGGATTTGGTTTGGGTGGAGTTTGAGGTTTCAGTTGATGCTTTATCCTTCTTCTTCTCCTCCTTGAAGTCCTTATTTCGTATGCGGTTCTCGGTGAGCTCTATAGCTAACTCCATTGCTGCTTCCAAAGTTGCAGGTGTGGTACTTATTACAGAGTCTTGAATTTTTGAAGGAAGACCTCGAATGTAGTGCTCGATCAAACGGTAGAGGGGAGTGAACAAATTGGGGACCATTTGATTTAACTCAAGGAATCTCTTGTTATATGTGGTGTGGTCGCCTTCCTTTTGGTTTCAAAGCATAGAACTCATCCTCCAATTTCTTGATTTCGCTTCTTGGGCAAAATCGTCTTGTCATGATTTCCTTCAACTCTTCCCAAGTCAAAGTCATAGCATCTTCAACACCTCGTTTGGCCTTCTCTGTATTCCACCATGTAAGTGCTATTCCAAGTAAACGACCGGTAGCATATCGCACTTTGCGATCATCGGGGCAATCGCAATTTAGAAAAGTGTTTTCCATTTCTTCAAACCAATGGAGGAGAGCGGTGACACCTTCAGTCCTTTCGTATTTTGGAGGGTCGCAGGATTTGAAATGCTTGAAGGTGCATTTAGTGGTAATTGGGGGAGGATTGACAACATTTTGATCTTCTTGATGGACGGGATTAGCGGTAAGGGCTTGTTGAACTTGAACTACAATGTTGGGTATTACGGCAGCCATTTGTTGAGCGATTTGGGCAGCCATGCGCTCGCGGGCTTTTCCTGATCTCATCTTCCTACGAGCGAGACTAGAAGACATCTACAAGGAATACATATCAAGAGTATGAGTTGGACGTTTTAGGGGTCATGTGTCGTATTTAGGAATGAACATTCATAAAATAAATATAGAATAATAAATCTACTACATCCATAGGATGTCTTGGGCTTTGCTTGTAATTGGGCTTTGCATGCCGCCATACTTCACCTTCGTAATCATGTGGGCCCCCATGATTACCGGGTTTTTCATATGGTTCGCATGTGTTAGCCTGGCTACGTACACTAAAACCCGGAGAAAATCGAGAAATATGTATGTAACGTATGATATTCGGAATGTATCCAGGTATGGACACGGTGACACCTCAAAGTGGGGTTAGTTCGAACGACGTTTGGTGTGGCATGCTTTGGCCTAATAGGTCCTTCGTACTCTCATCGTTAGTCCCCAGGTAGGCAAACTGGTCCGTTATATTGGATTTATACGAATGCCAACCTAGACAGGACGTTCTGACTACCGGTACTCGTACCCTTACAGTTACTACATGCCCGTCATATAACTCACTTTTTTGAGATTGAAAAATGAACAGTGCGACAAAATCTTGAATAAAGGAAGTATGAAGGTGATTTGAATATGTGAACATTGAAATATGTATGATGAATGTGTATGTAATTATGTATGTTTGACTGTAAGTAAAACTCATTATGTATCACAAAATATAATATTGGAAGTGTTTGCATGCATTTGTGTATGTATAAATACGAAACAAATAAACATCATGAGTTTGCATGTAACCACATAAACAATTAAAATCTAATCAACTATAGTATAGGCTCTAAGGGTCTAATAACCTATCCTATATCCCTATAGTCAAAAGCTCTGATACCAATCTGTCACACCCCGACCCGCAGCAGAAAAGGTGATCGGGGCATGATTGGGTTTTCATCAAAGCTCATGACATTTATTATAATGTTTCATATTTATTATTACAATTTTAAAGAAGATCATACAATCAAATCATACAAGTACAACATGTTCTATACATCTTTCTAGACTTCATTATTTTTCTTCTAAGGCACTTTCCTATGTGTTCCTTGCTTCATCCTGTCCACCTGTATCATGTGTAAAAATGGTTTTTGGGTCAACAAAAAGTTGGCGAGTGAATCCTATGAAAAACATTTAAACGTGTTTATTGTATTGATTATAAAATAAAGTGCATAACCACATATGAGTAAATGTAGATGTAAATTTATTCACAATACACATGATATTAAATATTGCACACACATACAACAATTGATTGTTTTGAGGCACGCGTTGTTCAACTCGTCTCCCACGAGGAACTGATGGGCCTAATGAATGAGTTTTGAGGCACGCGTTGTTCGACGAACTGATGGGCCTAATGAATGAGTTTTAAGGCACGCGTTGTTCAACTCGTCTCCCACGAGGAACTGATGGGCCTAACAAATAATTTGCATACAACTTGACAATATGTAATACATCACAACAAACAATATTTACATTCTAAGTTTAGATCATAATATGGTATAGCACGAGTTTGAATAAGCGAATTAGTTTAAGCGACACATGATCACCCCAAAACATGAATAAAAAAGGGGAATTTGTAAGAATTCACTCACATTGGTTGCGTTTCTTGGATTGATGATGAATGCGCACGAATTTGGATTTAACCACGAGAGGAACTAACCTAAATAATAACATAGTGGTTCGGTAAATAAAAGGATTTTATTTGAGATTAATAATTTTAATTCATAACTTTAATAGGATTTTCTAGATTTATTTTTGTGAGTTTAAGGACATTTTCTAACTTTTAAAAATATTTTTAAGTATTTTTAATTGATTTTAAAATTAAATAAATAATAAAAAAAAATTATAAAAATGTTGACTTTTTGACTTTGACCGTTGACCGAGCGTTGACCGTTGACCGGTCGGACCGTGTTTATTATATGCACTGAGTGGGGTTCGAACTCGTGACCTCCCGTACGCCTGCACGCAGCTCTACCAACTGAGCTACGTGTCTAACCCGAAATAATCCTGATTTTAATTATATTTATATACTATTTAGATTATTCAGAATTTTATTTAATTAAAAATGTTTTTAAAATTGTCTGACCGGCTGGTCATCGCGGGAATCGAACTTGTGCCCTTGCTTTGTTTGGCACCCAGCCCAACCAGTTGGGCTGGGTGTCTAACCCATCTATTATACGTTTTATATTATATTTAACAATCAACTGTGGGAGTTCTGTTTAGTTAAAAAACGTTTTAATGGCGTTGGAACCGGACCCATACTCGAATCGAACTCATGACTAGTGTTTTAAAATTGCACACAGTCCACCACTGGACTGTGTGTCTAACCCGGTTATTATTCTGGTTTTTATTAAATTTATATGCTATCTCAATTCATCTTCTTCATACTCTTGAACCCAGAAAAATCAACATGACTGTTTAATCGAAAATTCTTGTTGAATTAGTTGATTGCGTATACTGATTAACGAAATTAATTTAAACAGAGAGGTTTTAAGGATGTTGTACCGAACAGGTGTGATTTCCGACGAATTCCGGTGACTGAAGCTTTTCCGGCGACGTGTAACTTGCGACAGAGAATCTACAGGAAGTCTGAGGTGAGTGTGGGTGACTTCTGTCCGAGCTCTAGATGTCCTATTTATAAGGTGAAGCAACAGTGGGATCGATTCTTCGGTTTTCCGGCAAGTATCTTTGAATTTCGGCGAACACAGATAAGTTCCGGCGACTGATTCCGAGTGTTTTAGCGAGAGTTTAAGAGATTAAACGGGTTGGATTGAGGAAATTAGCCCTGTATTTATAGGCTGCTATGTGCGATTTGATTTTTTTTGTTAACTCGGCGGTTATGACCAAAATTGGTGCTAGACATCGGTTATAACCGATGTCGTCGACGGTTATACCGTTATAGTCAAAGGAATACTGGCTGAACTCGCGGATTGCCGGATTTTCCGGTGATTGCGAGTTCGGCCGCGCTGAAATCCGGTTTTGATTTCGAGTCTTAACTTAAATATTATCTGATTCAGTATTCTAACAAAGAAGTCAAGTGGCGGAGCGGTGAAGTGATTGTTTGGTTATATGCGAGACCCGGGTTCGAATCCCGACGTCTCCTGATTATTTTTTTTGTTCAATTTTTATTATAATTATAAATTATGGTTTTTAAATTCCAATTTATTTATTGATTATGTATCGTTTAAAATTAAAATAAACAATATATACGCGACGAAAATTTTGACTGACTATTCGGTTAATAAACGAAGCGGGTTTTTGGAAACCCGTTTTTTGACGGATGTTACAATTTATGTGTATTAATGTCTTTAGAGATACCTATCATGTCTTCATGTTTCCAAGCAAAGGTATACTTTCTTTTTTTCAGGAAGGATACTAGATCCTGTTCTATATTATCAAGGACCCCGGATCCTAAGAGAACTTTGATGTCAAGAACCTGAGGATCCAGTATTACATACTTGATGCCTTGTTCTCTTGCCTCCATGACATCCCTTGGAGGTTGCTGTAAATTGTTATGCTGCCCTTGGTTTTGAAGCCAATTTCATTGAAGTGGTATAACAATTCTTGGCTTCTGGTTGATTGCTCTCTTTCTTTACTACTCCCCAAGGAGTCGGTAGTTTTACACACTGGTGGTAGGTTGAAGGGATGACTTTCATTTCATGTATCCAGGGCCTACCAAGGATCACATTGCAACAAGACAAACAGTCAATAACACAAAATTTTTGTATAAAGTTTACCCCCTCGATATAGATTGGGAGTTTGATGTCCCCCAGTGTGTTCTTTGTTCCACCGTTAAATCCTACAAGGACCGATGATCTCGGAATTATTTCTGTTTCCGGGATGTTCATCTTCTTCAGGACATCAGTTAGATGATGTTCACTGAGCTCCCATTGTCTATAAGGATCCTTCGAACAAAATGATTAGCAATAAACAAAGTAATAACTAGGCCATCATGACGAGGATCCTGAATGTCAACACAATTATCCTCATCAAAGGATATAACTTTCTGTCGAGTTAGAATGGAGGTCCTGATAGGCCTGTCTCTGTTTTCAAGCTAGGTTTCCTTGGCATGCCTCTTTGTCGCCGAGAACGAGGTTCCACAAATATCTGATCCTCCAGAAATAAAGTTAATGATTTGGGCATCTGCAGGTGGTGGAGGACCCCTTTCCGGTATTTTTCAAGGATCATGGATCCTTGATTTCTTCTTACCAAGCAGTTCTTTCAGGTGTCCCTTACTGAGGAGGTAGCCTATCTCCATTCTGAGTGCAATGCATTCGACGGTAAGGTGGCCGAAATCTTCATGGTATGTACACCATTTAGATTTGTCCTTGAAGGATGTTGATTTCTCATTCTTCTTTGGCCATCTTGCCTTCTCACCTAAAATTTTCAAGGTAAGCATTAGCTCACTATTATCAACAGAAAAATAGTATTCGGATATCCGAGGATATTCTTCCTCATCTTCATCTTGTTCAACTGCATGAACATTTTGATTATCAGGCTTTGAGTATGGCTTGGATCTGTTATTTTTGTAGAAGGATCCTTGTTTCTTGTCATTGTACTCCTGCTTCGTAGAACCAATGAGTCTGTCTTGGATTCTTCTATCATCCTCTAATCAGATGAATCTGAGGGCCCTGTTCCTGACTTCATCTAAATTGCTGTATGGGGTCATGACAAGGTCCTCATAAAAGGGAGAATCCTTTTGCAACCCCATCTTAAATGCTTCCACAATAGTTGCAATATCAAGATTCAGGATTTCTAAGGATTCTCTCCCAGACTTGGTAACATAATCCCTAAGGGATTCATCACGAGCTTGGGTAATTCTATATAGGTCACTAGTTAACCTTTCAAAAGTTATACAAGAAAAATGATTATTAATATGTTAACTAAATGTGAGAATGAAATTATAAAGTAAGGAAGAAGATTTAGCAACCATTTTAGTGCTAATCCAGTGAGTGTAGATCCAAAGCCTTTGCATAAACAAGCTTCTTTCAACCTTTCGGGGATGGAGTTTATCTCCATCCTTTCCCGGTATTGTGCCACGTGCTCCTCTAGATCAGTTGTACCGTCATATAACTTCATGTTAGGCATTTGGAAACGTTTTGGTATCTCCGCATTACATATTAGTGGAGCAAAATGAGATATCTTGTGGCTTCCATATGGGATTTTAGGATTGGGCTTAACTATTCCTGGGACGCTAGATATCATATCCTTGAGCTTTTGCAGCTCCCTGGCCATAGCCTGACTAATCCCTGCATCCTGCATAAAACCATAGTTAGTATTAAAAGATGTATTATGGAAATTGTTACCTCCTAGTTGAGTTGAAATTGGTATTCGGAAGTATATCTGGGGTAAGACATGTCTTCTATCACTGGAGAGCCTGAGGAAGCAATAGTTTGCATGGGGATGAAGTCCCCATCATGTATTTCTAAGCTTCTAAGTGGTTGGCTCCTTGAGAATCCTTGATCCTAAAAGACATTGGATCCAAGATAAGTTTGCATTAAAGGTCTTGATGAGTAATCCACGGATCCTTGAACCGTAGCTGAGGATCCTTGTTGCTATAAATAGGATCCTTGAGGTTGGTACATTTCCTGTGATCCTGTGGGTCAGTAGAAGGATCCTTGAGACTTAGTCATTGTCAGTGATCCTTGCTAAAGGATGGAGAATCCTTGAGGCTGGATAGTGGATCCTCTAGAATGCTGAATCGTTGATGCTGGGGTGGCAAAATCCAACGCCCTAGGCATCAACGAAGACTGATCCTCTGCTAGCCTCTTTTGCTTCTTGATGTCATCAACTTCACGAAGGATCCTTTGATTAGTCTTATCTTGCTGCTTCATATAGCTTTTGATCTACGAAAAAAAATTATTATTGTTAGTAGTAGAGGAAGAAACAACAGAAGTTTTGGATCCTTGGAAGACAGACGATGTCTTTTTCTAAGCATTTTCAACAGTCTTCTAGTTTAGTGGGGGAATCGGAGGCAATGGCATAGTGGTTTGAGATGAAGTAACCGCCAGCATAGCAGATGAAGTGGATTTTCCTTGACAGACCATGGTATTCTGGAATTGATAAGAATGCGTATAAGTGAATGAAAATTCTTAGAGTTGAAGCACCATTTGGCCCATGGTGGGTGCCAATTGTTTTGGTCAAAAATCTGATTAAGGATAATGTAACCAAATCTGATTTGTGAGGTAGTGTGCTTGAATATTGGAAAATTATGTAATTGAATATTAAATGTAAATGACAATGAACACGAAGATTTATACGAGGAAAAACCCCTTGATCTTTAGAAGGTCTCCGGCATAAAAAACCTCGGGTGATGGAAATTGCCGATCACCAACTATATTGAACAAATAATGTTAACATCAATACAACTTCGGATGATGACGGAGCTCAATACAAGTATTTGCTAGTGTGTTTGAGATAGAGAGTTTTCGAATGTTCTAAGTGTGCGGGTTGCTCATTGTGTCTAATGAGCTCATCATCCCTTTCATATAATTAGAAAACTCTAGCTAACTAACTATACGAAAAAGGTGTAAGTCTCCCATGTTCGTCCATAACGACTACTCTCTATCATGCACGTGCTTTATTTGAAGCATATTCAGCGAGATTCCTGTATAGACTAAGTCCACATCGTCCATTACCTGCGTATAAACATTAGAAACATAAAGAACAATTGTTAGATAACATAAGTAATAATAAGGATCCTTGATCCGCGGACTTGCTGCACCATCTGCTAAGGATAAATGATCCAGACTAGGTCTCAGGATACATGATCGAGACTTAATAAAACTCATCCCCTAACAATACCCAGTTTAGAACTCAAGCAGTTTGACTTTTGCTTTGACTTACGATTCTGACCCGTTGGGTCTACTTTGAAACCCAATTGAGGCATGTTTTGTGACCATAACATTAAATGTCAAAAATGCCCCTACGGCATAAAAATGGTTTTAAAACCTACAAGGCACATAATTTGACCTCGAAACTGATTATATAATATTTGGAAACATGTTTTGAGAAAACTGACTTGTCATAGACCCATTCAACCATCCGATACTGCGTTTACGTAAATGACTAGTAATGTATTATATATATATGTATATATATATATATCATTTTATCTAATAAATGGGGATTAAGACTGATGTCATATGGCCACTTTCACCCAATCATAGGCTGTTATTTTGAAAAGATGATGTCAATTCTTAAATTCATCATGTTATCTTTTTTTTTAATTTTAAACAATAAAAAAAGAAAAATAAATTAAAAGAATCAATGACTGCTTTTAAACTATAACCTAGATTATTTAAAACAATGCAGCTTATTAATTGGGCCAACCTTCTCCCCCAATTAAACCCTAGTTCCTTTGTACACCCTCTTTTTTCTCTTGATATCCAAACGGCGTATGGAGAAATGCAGGCTATATCCAATCTTCTTTAAATACTTCATCATCATCTTCACAAATGCATCCTTGCAACCAATTTGAAGCAAAATTCAGGTTTCTACTTCTCTTTCAATTTATTAGTTGAATTTGTTGTTTCACTCACTTATTCAGATTCATTACGTCTTTGATTAACTTATTTGTGATTGCGATTCGTTTTCTCAGAAAACCCTAAGTCTTCTCCATCATGCATAATCGCGACCAATTTGAAGCAGAATTCAAGTTTCTTCATACTTCTCTCTCAATTTATTCGTTGAATTTGTTGTTTCAATCACTTATTCAGACTGATTAGGGGCTTTGATTAACTGTTTTGGTTTATTTTCCCTACTAATGCTTACTGTTTTGGTTTACAGGTATGGTATTCCGCTTATATCAGTTATTGTTAGTCATCTCATACTAATTGGTTAAGTTTTATTCTTTATTAATATATGGACTGTTAGCATGTTTTGATGAGGATTTGAGAACCAGTAAGCTCCTTCGACCTCTACTTCAATTATTAATGAACTCCATCCATTTACAACCAACATGTTGCATATAGTTGTTAATTATTGTATGGATCCTTATAAGTAATTTCTACATTTAGTTATTGTGCTTAGAAGTTCAAGAAGTAAATTACACATGCATGTTTCAATGCGGATGTGAGAATTGGTAAGCTGTTTCGACCTCTGCTTCGATTATTAATGATTTTGGCATCGTTCTTTTGATCACTACTTTAAGTTATTGAGAGGTGTTTGGACATGTTTTTTGAAACTAATTATAAGGATTTTGAATTTTAATTTGAATTCAGTTGCAGAATAAAAGTATGGATAAATTAGACGATTTTACGTTATTTTTTATGAAATAATAGTTATTGTTTTAAAGGCACACCAAACATTCCTGAATTTTTCTTCTATCTTTGGTATAGAAAAATAGTTAGTTGCATTGTCTGTCCTTCTATCTTGGTAAATAATAATAATAATAATAATAATAATAATAATAATAATAATATAATAATAATAATAATAATAATTAGAGTGTAGATTTAAAATAGAATTCCAACTAAACATGGCAATCTTATATGTTTTGACGATAAAGAAACTGCATAAGGCATCACTAATATTTCTACTAGATGACAACACTTTTATATATTATTTATAATTTATAATGTCAATTATGGATTAGACCTAAATGAGTTTGTACACAAAACTTTAGTACACTATAGTTATACTATAGTTAATCTGGTGCATAGAGATTTTAAGAAAAGATTAAGAGAACATAAATTTCACACTATTCATGCTCACACTATTCATTAAGTGTGATAACTGATTTTCATCTCTCTTTGTTAAAATTTGTTAAAGTCAATAGTTGTATTATATGCATTACATCTCAATGCAACTTTGTCAATAGTTGCACCAGCATTAGTATTAACAAATATCTATTAAACATATATGTTTTTGAATATCTACCATATTCTTTTAAATTCACAAGAACTAAACTTGCTATAGTTATGAAACCACACAATACAATCAATCAGGTATAAAAACTCATTGTAACTTTATTCATTTACTATGGCTGTTGCATCAATCTTTCATCATTTATGTTTGGTATGTTTCTTGTGTAGTATATGTTTTTTATCTTCTTGAGAAGATTCTAGATGTTGCAGTTTAGAGTATATATGCTTCATAAGTTGGTATATAATTTGAGCACACATTGCTAGCTTAGTCCGATGTCAGTGAAGTATGTATCTTTGTTCTTTAGTTTACTTATACCACAAGCTTATCTAATACTCATTATAAATTTGTTGTTGCAGTTCCATGCGATGAGGAGATACATAGCCGCTAAGAAATCCCTTAAATAAAAACTGTTTCTGCACGTCTTTCGGATGTTCTACTTACTTATGATTTGTCGGCTTAGAACATCTCTAACAGATGTTACAAACGGTTAGTATAATGAGTCAAGATTTACTATTAATAGTTATTAACATTTTTTTAATTTTTAATTGTTGTTCAACATGTATTTGCATCAATCTTTCATCATTTATGTTTGTTATGTTTCTTGTGTAGTATACGTTTTTTGCTTCTTAAGGAAATTCTACATATTGCATTTCAGAGGATATATGCTTCATAAGTTGGTATATAATTTGAGCACACATTGCTAGCTTGGTCCAATGTCAGTAAGGTATGTATCTTTGTTTTTTTACTTTACTTATTCTACAAGCTTATCTAATACTCATTATAGAGTGGATTTTATTATTTGAACTTTTTTTTCATAAAATAACCAGTTTTGCCACATCTAAATTTTTGTCAGCAAAGTTATAATAACATCATTATGAGTTCAAGTTGATGTTAAAGGTTGCTAACTTGAGCAACACTATTGATGAGGAAGAACAAGTATTCTAATATGGGTTTTCTTTGTTGTATAACAACTAGCCTATTACATTTAGAGATAAAGAGAGAATGGTAAATATATTTTTTTATTCATGTGTAAGTATGAAATACAAAGCCTCTACTTATAGGCCCATACATTAATATAAGAGTAAATACAAAAGAGGAGTTAAGGATGTGGAGAGTCACTCTTAATGATGTATTCATAACATTCCCCCTTGACTATCCACATGATGAAATATTATAGTATTCTTCTAATACGCTTGGTGATGCTGCCTCATTAAAAACCTTGATAGGAAAACCCAGTGGGATAAAACCACAGCTAAGGGAAAAAGAATACAACGTGTATTTTCTCCCCCTAATACTTCTGGATCAGATTTGTTTACTCGTTAAGAACCTTATTAAGAAAACTCAATAGTGGAAAACTTAGTGAAGAGGAACAAATGACGTGTATATTACTCTCCCTCATTTTAATATGTATCTTTTAAGTGACAATGTCGATCATCTTTGAAAGTTTCTCAAAACTTGGCAGTCAATGAATTGTTGCTTGATCTCCTTATGTGCAATTCTTTAAACTAAGCAATGATGCATGACCTTCATGTGAGTCTTCTAGTGCCTCCTCTCATATATACGTACGACAAGATCAACAACCGTGTTGTGTTACATTCCCTGCATCAACAAGGCTAACGAAACTTGTTTCGATTGGTTAGTAAAATAATATTTCATACCTTAGATGTATCGAAGTAGTTGTTTTAACTAATTCCAACTTTTCTTCGCTTGACAAATGTTAAATTACGTTAATATATTCAAATAAAAGATTTATAATCATGCATGGGTAACAAGAAATATTAATGCACCCATTGCACTTAACTATGGTACTTCTCGACCAAAATTTTCAATTTATTTAATTGGAGATGAAAATGTTTCTTTTCTGTATTATGTAATGAACAAAATTTAACGTTCTTTAAGGATGAGCTTTGTTCATAGTAAAATGTCACAACAACTTCTGAATGTACTTTGATGGATTGCTAAAAATATCATTACACATATACTCGAGCTGCAAGTTGAGAAATAATTACATTGAGTCAAGGTCTTTCAAAAAAAAATTCTCTCTAAAAGCTGGACAGATTTTCTCGATGATGTGTACATCATCACTGTAAACTATGATTATAGCAAACTTTTAAATGTGAAATTTTGATAGAAGCATGGCTAGCTTAATCAAACATACATCCCTCTTTATCACAATATCACCTGAGTTATAAACACTCAACTCGACTATTTTAATCCTTACACATTTTGTTAACTTTGTAGATAACGCTATTAGGGTATTGATATTATTGCTTCCAGCATCATCAATCCATCATGGACTTTTTCCATCTTGACCAATTATGCATGTGCATTCACTCTTTAAGAGTTTTGGTACATAAACTTTATCATTTAGCAAATCAATTGGAACATTGATAACATCAAAATTAGTTCCAATGAACATTGTACCATTCTTATACATTAGGATATCATAATCACAAAGTTCTATTTATTCATTGCGTATATATTGGTGCATAATGTAAGGGCATATTTTATTATAGGTTTGTGTTGTCTTAATTTGTATGTAGTTTTTTGATTGAATCGAGCCTGTGGGCTTAAGTATGTGTTTGGTTGTTAGTTGAACATGGGCTTTAGGTTATCAATAGGGCTTCCTATGTAATTATAAATAGGAGATTCCTAATTAGTTTTTGGTTGTGGATTTTCTAAAAACTTGTGTGCTTGTTATCGATGAGAGTACCAGACGATTTGATAATCGTGTGCTCATTTGTTTTGAATCAATACAATTAGCTTTAATCTTCTACATCTTACTTGTATTTCCGCTACTTGTTTGGTGTTTGATATCTGATTGTTGAGTTGTTGGGACTTACAATTGGTATCAGAGCCTAAGTAGTCTTGCGAAGGCTCAGTTGAAATCGGATATCTTGAAGATTTGTGGCTGTTCATCGGTGGAATAGGTTGGTTTTTTCTTTACTTGTGTGATTGTAATTAATTTTGATTTATTATGTGTCAATTGAAGTGTGCGAATTATTAATATCTCATAAAATTGACGTAGTATTTGAATCCAACTCACAAAATTAACTAGATCAAGTGTTTAACTAAATCAAGTGTTTTTGTAAGAAAAACTGCAAAAAAAATTAATCCACTGTTCCACAAAAATTGGCAAAGTTTTGGACTTGTATTCTAAGCTCTTCACAATTCTAATAAAATCTTTGAAAGAAACTGTAAGTTTGATCTTTGGTACTGAATTAATTTGTGTTTGCAAGATTTTTGGGAAGTGGTTGCAGGATAATCTTCGAAGAAATTTGAATTGATATTTGCCGGATTTATGGGGATTTGGTTATAACTCCAAAAATTCTTGTGCGACTCTACTGTGCGACTCAAGTGTGCGATCCAAGAAACTGGGCCTGTAACACCTGTGCGAGCCCAAAAGATAACTCTGCAAGCCCAAAGTTGTCAAGTGTGTGAGTCCAACATAAGTGTGCGACTGCAAATATTAGTGTTGGACTGTGCGACCTGTATTTGAACCTTTTTGACAAGTGTGCGAGTGACCTGTTGGATTGTTCGACTTGTTTTGAACTTCTTGACAAGTGTGCGACTTGTTTTGAACCTTTGATCAGTGTGCGACTGCTTTGGACTGTGTAGAGAAATTTTGAACTGTGCGACCAGTTTTGAACTATACAAGTGGTCTTGAACTGATATTTAACTGATTGTTGGACTTATAAGTGTGCAAATCTGTTCTTGAACTGTTAAAATTGCACAAAGACCTCTTTCAAGTGTACGATCTATTGAACGAATAATTGGATTTTTCTGAACTAATAAATCAAACTAAGTTAAAAATAAACAGACCAAAATTAATATAAACTTATATATAAAAATTGTCTGTTGCTTATTTTTTGATTGATTTTCAGGAATGGATCCCACTAATCGGTTAGCTTTGAGTGAAAAGGCAGCAATTAACCAAGATCTAGACAACATCATTGGAACAAACAATAGGATTCCCAGGCTGATCTTGGGGGGATCCTTCTCAGAATGGAAGTTCAAGTTCATTCAATACATGAGAATCAAGGATCCAAAGGCTTGGAGGTCAATCTATAATGGACCAACAGTGATCACATACATGGTGGATGAAGTTTTAGGAACCACCGAACTCAAGCCAGAATCACAGTACATTGAAGAGGATCGTGAGAAGTTAGATATAGATGACAAAGCTCTGGCTATATTGCATTCTGCACTTACCACAGAAATTGATATTAGTGTTCAAGAGGCAAAATCTGCGAAAGAATTATGGACTGCATTGTTGGCAATGTATGAAGGGAACGAAGAGATGAAGGAAAGCAGACAGGAGATGCTCACTTAAGGTTTAACATGTTCAATCATTATCCAGGCGAAACACTAGAAAATCAAATTCAAATGTTCATCTCCCTGGTTAGTGACATGAGAACTCATGATATTGCACTGCAAAATTCTCTCACCAACAAGAAACTGCTGAATGCTCTTCTATGAAACTGGGATACAAACGTCACTCTCATCAAGAGGACCAAGGATCTATCAAGGATGAATCTTACAGAGCTGATTTCATTGCTAAGGTCCTATGAGATGGATGACAAGCAGAGAATGTACAATCACACGACAAGCTACAATAACGCGGGTGTATTGACAAATACTGCACTTGTTTCACAGCAAGGAGTTGGAAATTCTTTCTCTACTACTGCACCATCCACTGTTCAGTTACCATACAATGATCAATCCAGTTACATTCCAGTCTCAGCCCAACAGATGAGCCAACCTCAGTCTGCACCTCAATTTGTTTCTGTGCCTACTCAGCCCGCGTCTCAAATTACAATGCCTAAAGAATTTGAGCAAAACATGGCGTTTATGGCTGGAATGGTGAACTGCTACAACGCTTTTGTTGCGGGCAAGATAACCGCAGGTCAATTTGGTACTGATGAGCTTCATGAAGTCCATCCTGATGACGTTGAAGAAATGGACATTATTTGGCAGATGGCAATGGCTGTGTTTCGCACAAAGAATTTCATGAAAAAGACAGGAAGAAACACCTGGGAAACATCCAACAAGGAGCTTGGTTGGGACAAGTCGAAGCTCAGATGCTTCAATTGTCATGAACCCGGTCATTTTGCTTGTGAATGTCGTCAACCCAAAAAGGAACGATCAGATTCAAACATGACAATCACAGTTAGTTCTGCGTCAAGACCTAACTCGAACATTGTGTCTACTACAAACCTGAGTGTCTCGCGTGCAGGGGTCAGTGTTCCTCCAAACTCACCCTCCAGAAATCAAAATACCAGGTCTGGATCAAATTCCATTGAACATCCAGGAAATGCATTAATGGCTCAGGAAGGAAGGGGGTTTTGACTGGTCTCAACAAATGCATGATCTTCAGATCAGTATAGACAACTTGTTTCAGGAAAATTAGGCTCTTGTGGCACAGGTAAAAGAAGACATGGAGGCAGTCTCTAAGACAGCCGATGAGACGATCTATCAAGCCCTGATGGCACAGATTAACGAAACTCCCTCGTCTGAAACTAAGGTATGTGTCAACAATATCTGTTGTACGCCTGCTTGTAGGGAAAACTTAATGGGTACAAAGAGCAGGCGAACTCTCTCGTTATGCAACTTAAATTATCCAAATCTGATGAATAGCAGATCAAAAAGAAAATAAATGGATATAAAGATATGGTGGAGGCGAAAAAGCGTGATATCCGTAAGTTACACAGGGATTTGAGTGAGGCAAGATGCCGATATCTTCATTTTAAAGAATTATCTGAAAAATTTATTGTTGAACTTGGTAATTTAAAAACAACCTTTGAAAACACAAATTTCAATTTCAAAAAATTTGACGTGTCCAGTGAGAAGGTTGAGAAAATAATTAATCAACAGTTAGTTTATGCCAAAAAGGAAGTAAGGAATAAAGGGTTGGGATTTGTAAGCATACCTCCACCTAACAATCACAACTACACCTCAACTCCCATGACTGAAGAGGAGATAGAAAGTATGCCTAACATGGAATTTGAAAATCCAAGTCCAAGAAAGTCGAACCTGCTACGTCACGAAAAATCAAAATTACAAGGCCTGATAAAACCCAAGTTATTTTAGAGAAACAGACTTCTTTAAAAAATTTCACATTGAAAAGTTTCATCAAACCTGAAAATGTTTCAAATCACACTGAAACCCAAATTTTGAGAGTAATGCTGAAAACGATAAACAGTTTCAAATGTTGGATAATAAGTCTGAAGAACAACCAAATAAATCAGAGCCTGAAATAAAGAATGAAAATGTTGAGTTTGCCATGATGAAAAGGTTGGCTGAATTTATGAAAAATTTCGAAAATGGCAAACAGACTGAAACAGCTTCCTCGGGTAAATCTACAAGTGATTTACATGAAACAAAAACTTTTGAATCACCCAAAGAAGTTACGTCACTTGAAATAGTTGAGTCACATTTGACCAATGTAGAATCAAAATCAAAGTCAGGAGCCCCTGTTGGGTCTAATGATGAAAAAACTACAGGAGCCCCTGTTGAACTTTCAAACATAAAAGATTCCGATTCTTCAGAAAATCTCTGTGTGAACGTGAATGTTACTAATCCTGTTGCTTCAAGTGCAGACCAAGTAATGAAAGAATGGGTTGATGAAGATGACAAATATGATGTCGACTTTGCCGTTTTCAATAATAAATTTTTGAAAGACACTGATTTAATTTCTGAAAATTCAAACAATATTTCTGTTTCATCAAATACTTTGAATTGTGGGGGATTTGTTTCTAAGAGCAAAAATTGTTCTGATGTTTGTTTTGATTCTAGTTGCATGAATTCAGTTGTTTTGCCAAATAAATTTGATAAATCTAAAAATCTATTGGTAAAACATATTCAAAACAAAATATGTTCCATCTGTTGAAAAATCAAAAATTCCGGTTAAACAGACTAAGCTTTCATCTGCATTTCAGAAATCTTGCATGTGCTCACGTTTTGTTAAATCTAATGGACCACAGACAAAACCACATGTGAAACGTCAAGTATGCTACACATGTGGCATTGCTGGACATATCGCAAGAAATTTTCAGCATCACCCAATCAATCTCAAGGTGGGAGAGAATCCGAAGGTTACAAAAGGGAACGTCAGATCTTCGAAACAGGGAAAGACTGAAAACTCTAAACCTGTTAAGAAGCTGAATTCCAAAATGAAACTTTCTGATGGAGAATGGAACAAAGTTAAACAAATGAATCTTACAATAAAAATTCCAAACTCAAAAACTATTGTGCCCAAGGCATCCAATAAATTGGAGACGCCCAAGCAAGTTTGGAAACCAAAGACTCAATCTCCAACTGTCTCTCCAATATCATCATGCAAAAGTGACACCACCACTCAATAAAATGAACATATGATTTGGATGCAAGTGTCATATGTAAATAAACAGGGTGTACCCATTGTGACTATGGTCTGGGTACCAAAATCTAACTGATCCAGCATAATGTGTAGGAACGGCTCTGGAAGGCTGTCATTCGACTTTGGGTCATTGACAGTGGATGTTCCAGGCACATGACTGGTGACTTATCCCAACTGACCGACCTTGTTAATTTTAATGGTGGATATGATGCTTTTGCTGGAGGAAGAGTTGGAAAATCACGCAAAAGGGAACTGTCAGAAACAGAAATCTTTGCTTCAAAGATATCAACTATGTTACCGAGCTGAAACACAGTTTGCTAAGTGTCTCTCAAATGTGCGATAATGGTTATGCAACTCTGTTTACTTGTTTTATTCTCAAACCAGGAATGGTCATTCCTGATGAATAGATTTTGCTAAAATCTGACCGAAAGGGCAATGCTTATGTCAATGATATGAACAAACCGCCCACTGAAAGCGTTGCCTGTCTTTTTACCAAAGTCTCCGAACACAATGCTATATTGTGGCATCGTCGTTTAGGGCATTAAAATGTTAAAAACTTGAATCTTCTTGCAAAACTTGGGTTGGTAAGGGGTTTTCCGGTTAAAGATTTTATAACTTTTGAAAAATGTGTTTCATGCGCTAAAGGTAAACAACATCGAAAACCTCATTTTCCAAAATCTGTCAACACAATTCACAGTGAAACGCAATTGCTTCACATGGATCTCTTTGGTCCTGTAAATGTTCTCAGTCTATCATGAAAGTCTTACTATTTAGTAATTACTGATGATTTCTCACGCTTCACTTGGGTTTTCTTTTTAACTAACAAAAGTGAGTCTACAGAGCTGGTAAAAGGGTTTATTATCTTTATGGAAAATCAGGCTGGGAAGAAAGTGAAAGCAATTCGAAGTGACGACGGCACTGAGTTTAAGAATGCTGAACTGAACTTTTCTATGTTGAAAAAGGAATCGCTAGACAATACCGTGCTGCTCGAACTCCTCAATAGAAAGGAGTTGCTGAAAGAAGGAATCGAACCCTGATAGAAGCTGCTCGAACAATGCTGTGCGATTCCAAGCTCCCTGTTTTCTTCTGGGATGAGGCCATAAATACTATGTGTTATGTTCAGAACGAAGTTATTGTAAACAAAGCACGCATGAAGATACCTCATGAAGTACTGTTCGGGAAAAGCCCTATGTTGGGCATTTCAGAGCCTTCGGCTGTCCATGCACTCTCCTACACCTGGAAGCAATACCTAAATTTGATGCCAGAGGAGATAAATGCTACTTTATTGGATATACAGGGAAGGCGGCAATTGAGAATAAGACGGCGTATAGAGTGTACAACAAGAAGACAAGACAGATAATAGAGTCTTTTGATGTAAAGTGGCTTGAGGAGAATCAAACTGATGCTAGAAACGGGCCATTTACTCTCTATAATTATGCTCATCTTTTTAAATCTTTCGATATTTTTGATGAATCCCTGATTGATCATGCAGGTACCTCGAGTCAGAGTTATGCTGATTCTCAACCTTCAACGGTTCCTTATAACACTGAAGAAGAGGGGGATGTTGAATTTGAGGGGGATGTTACAGTACCTACAACCTCATCTTCAACCTCTGCACCTTCGATACACGTTGTACCTGATTACTACGACATCCTAAATGAAGAAGGGGAAACGTTCAACTCTGCTAACAATGAGGACACGACATCTGATCAAAACCACCCATTTGATGGTCCCATCCCTAATAATTGGTTGCTGATGGTTTGGAGGAGGAACCGATTGTTGACCAAACTGAGACAACATCAGTACAGAACCTGAGTAACTTGCCATCGACTGCAACTACTCTAGAAGTTACTATTCCTACTAGCGTCCAACGTGATCATCCCATCGAAAATGTGATTGGACCTATAGGAGCGAGAGTCTTGACCAGAACTCAGACAGGAACGATCAACACTTGTATGTTTTCTTGCTTCATCTCACAGATCGAGCCGAAGACGATTGATATGGCTCTTAAAGAACCTAGCTGGGTCGACACAATGCAAGATGAGTTGAACCAGTTCGAGAAGTTGAAAGTATGAAAATTAGTTCGTTTGCCAGCGGGAAATAAATCACTCGGTAGGCGATGGGTTTATAGAAATAAAAAGGATGACAATGGGGTGATTGTTCGAAATAAAGCTAGACTGGTGGTTCAAGGGTTCAGGCAGCTTGACGGTCTTGACTATGATGAAGTGTATGCTCCTGTTGCCAGATTAGAAGCTATTCGAATATTTCTGGCATATGCTTCATTCATGGGATTCAAAGTATATCAAATGGACGTCAAGACGGCTTTTCTTTATGGAAAAGTGAAGGAAGAAATCTATGTATCACATCCACCTGGTTTTGTGGACACGCAGTGTCCTCATCATGTTTACAAGCTTGACAAAGCATTGTACGGGTTGCACCAAGCTCCCCGTGCTTTGTATGCTACGTTGACGGAGCACCTGCTAGCAAACGGTTACACTCGTGGTGTTATTGATCAGACATTGTTTATCAGAAGAGTGGATGAGGATCAGATCTTGGTGCAGATTTATGTGGACGATATCATTTTTGGATCCACCGGTGATGCAATGTGCAAGGAGTTCGAAGAAGTGATGAAGAAGCAGTTTGAAATGAGTGCATTGGGAGAACTCATTTTCTTTTTGGGATTGCAAGTTCGTCAAGATTCCAAAGTCATTCTGATTCATCAAGGGAAATATGTTGATGACATTATTGCCAAATTCAAACTCCAGGACACAAAACCTGCAAATACTCCTATGGCATAAAGACCAGTGATGATCGAAGATCTGGAAGGGGAAGCAGTTGATGAGACACTGTACATGTCGATGATTGGTTCACTGATGTATTTGACAGCAAGTAGACCAGACATCATGTTTGTCAGTGTGCACGTTATCAGGCTACCCTAAACTTTCTCATTTAAATGCCGTTAAGAGAATCTTTCGATATCTCAAGGGCAAGCCTCGGCTTGGACTGTTATATCGAAGGGAATCTCCATTTGATTTATGTGTGTATTCTGACAGCAATTTTGGAGGTACATGTATGAATATGAAGTCCACTTCAGCCGGATGCCAGTTTTTGGGGATCGCCTCATTTCTTGGCAATGCAAGAAGTAGCAGACTGTCTCACTGTCAACCACAGAAGCTGAGTATGTAGCTGCTTTAGCCTGTTGTTCCCAGGTCATATGGGTTCAACATCAACTGGTCGACTACGGTTTGAATTTCTCCCAAACTCCCATATATTGTGACAATGATGCAGTTATTCAAATAGTGAAAAATCCAGTATATTTTTCAAAAACCAAGCACGTTGCCATAAAATTCATTTCATACGTGACTCTTTCAACCAGGGACTCATTACCATGAATCAAATTCACACTAACGACAATGTCGTAGATGTGTTTACAAATGATAAAGCACGTTTTCTTGCTCTGCTTGAACTGCTAAAAATGGCCGAATTCGAGGATTGAGCGTGGTCTCACAATATATTTTTCTTCGTTTAAGTAAATTTGTTTCATAAAATTGTTTTTTTTTATTCTTTTTTCTTTTCAATTTTAAGCAAAAATTTAGTGGGATGTAGTCTCTTAGAAAAATACAAAAATAGTTTCCTTTGGCTCTTGATGCAACTAGGGAAATGAAATGAATCTACTTTTGAAGGATTAGGCTAACACGTGTAAGGTGTCGCAGCTGAGAAGACTTGGTCGAAAGCGATATGTTGGTAGGTTTAGCGCTCAAACAGATAAAATAAACTAAGTGATACAAACATATCGAACTAGGTACCAAGTGGGTCACATACCATCGGCGTATAATTTTATGGTCTTAAATCTTGCGTTGATAGGTGGCCAACAATTAAAGTGTTAGGTGTTTATATTGTTGAGTCATCCAGGGATATCTTTGTTGTCTTTCTATTGCATCCAGATTATATGAAGACCTAGACACGGCCCGGGTATCTTAAAGATCCAATATTGGATAAAACCCTAAGAATTACAAGCTCAAATGAGTTAGAATTCCGTGTGCTCTTAAAGCAAAATTCGTACCAAAAGGTATCTGTCTTACCCCACCACATTGAGAACTTTGAATGTACGATGGTACATACCTGTGATCGATGATCCAACGTTGTAAAGCTAGGATGACTCCAATATAAATTGCCAACACAGTAAATGGTTGTGCCTATCTTGATCGTGGGGGTATGTCTTGGAATGGGACACATGGGTCTTCTAGTATAAATCTACCTAAGTATATCAAGAAGTTAAAAATAGAAAGTTGAGCGCTAAGTTTAAGTGGACAAACATACTGGCCAATCGCTGAGACCAGTCTAATTAAGTTCACACTGAAAAATGTTCCTTAGACTATCTGGAAAACGATTTGATCCCTAAAGAAAATTGCTTGCAGGCCAGAAATTTTCGTTTGTTTTGTTTTAATTACCGTGTGTAAATATGTGTGTTTGTTGTGAAAAGGTGAGCTCGTTTGAGAATCGAGAAAGACCGTGTTTTTTGTGAAAATTGCACAAAATAAATTTTAAAAATCTGATCCCGAAATTAGAGTTGGATTCATCATTGGTGGACCCCATAAAATCCAAACGATTTGACAGGGCATCTTGGCCCACCGCACACTTGGTGGGCTTTATGATTTAAATAATTAGGGAAATAGGGTATTAATTAAGGTGTGCGACGGCTAAAACATCTTTTCACCATTATCATCACTTTGTTTGTTGTTCTGAGTTCAAAATCAATTGCATACCTACTGTTTAGTTCAAGAACTTTATCTACATTGATAACATGTCGAATCAAAAGGGCAAAACAAAAGGTTAGTTGTTCAAGTTTTTTTTTGATTTAATTGATTGTGAATACATGTGTTTGTTTGTCTTGTTTGTTGATTGATGATCGATCCAGCAGTACATTTGATAGAAGTAGAGAGATTTTTGGGGTTTCTCGGCACAACCAGGGCTTGATATTGATGATTTCTTGCCGGAATATTGTACGATTCACCGGAGAAGATAATCAGAATTTGCAGTGACCGAAAAAGACGATCGGAGAAGGAGATGTGATGGCATGGTCAGAAATGACATATACGCCCTCGCACACTTGGGTCTAATTCCATATTTGCCCTTGACAAGTGTGCGAGGTGGATAATATGTATTCACTGGATAGTCTTGTCCCTCACACTGTTGATAAAATGACCATTTTATCCCTCGCACACTTAAAGAATTGTTAGTGTGCGAGTTAAAGTGTGTTGATCAAATAAAGTGTGCTAGTACTTTTGTTGGCTAGTTAGTGTTCGATTGATTTTATTTGATCGCACAAAAAGGTGTGACTGGGGTTGTTACAAGAAGATCCAAAAGTTTCAAATTGTTGCAGATACACCCCTCGCACACTTCTAAGCCAATCGCACAGTCTTGTTTTGATCGCACACCTATTTAATGTATTGGTATCAGTTCAGTTTTTTTGGGCCATTTTGAAACTGTTTTTATAAATTTAGGTCTAATCGCACATTTTTTAGTTGTTTAGTAAAATTGCACTTAAATATTGTTTCAAAAATGTGATCATCTTAATCTAATCTATTTAGTTTGATGCAGATACTGGAAAGAAAGCCTTAGCTAGCCATGTTCCGACTTGGGAAAAAGGAATGAATGTAGCATGTTATTTGTCAAATCCTCCTAAGGGCTTCGAGAGCTATAAATCCATGATTGTTGGATTAAACACATGCAGATTAGCTCACGCACTCCAAGAAAACCTAATTATACGTGAAGACTGGATCAAGGATTTTTGGGATAATGCATCTGCCAGAAAGGGAGACACTGTGGTTAAGTCCAAAGTTCGTGGTATTGAAGTCTCATTCTCCGAGCAAGACGTTCGTGACATATTACTGTTTGGTAATGTGGAGGATGATCCTATAGAGTATTCGGAAGAGAAGGTGATGGACGTTCTGGTCAGAATGAGTTATGAAGGAACGTGTCCTCCATTGCTCAAGAAACTTTTGCATTCATATTGGAGATTTCTTGCTCATGTTTATTTGGTATGCATAAGCGGGAACATGGTTGACTTGATAAGTTAACTATGAGACAACCATCGGGTGTAGTGGCTCTGGTTGAGGGGTGGAAGTACAACTATTCGAAAAGTGTATTTGAAGACATGATGGTGAACGTGAAGACGATTATTGTCAAGTACTGGTACAAGTTTCCCAAATTTCTTCAATTGATCCTGGAAACTAAATACTCGAAGCTGCTGGTGACTATGAAGACATCTGATGTTAAGATTATGAATCATATGATATTTTCGATGCTGAACCAGAAGTCGAGATAAAATGTTGGTGTTAGATATGAGAACAGACGAGAGCTAGAGAAGTTTGGTATATTCTCAAAAATTGTTGAACCAAATGTAGGTGTTAATGCAGTTGTTGCAGAGGAACACGATGTTCAGATAATTGACACTCTTCCGAAGGTAGTTGCGCCAGTTGAGAATGTTGATTTAACAGGGGTTGAAAGTGAAGAGGAGGAAGATGGACAAGGTTTTGAGGTGAATATATTAGATGCTGCTGAGTTGGGTAATGATAAGATTGTTGAAGCAACGACAACTGAGGCAATTGAGGAACAGAATGTGAACTTACTGATATCGACGCTCCAATTATTGAGCATGTTTCTGCTGAAGATCAAGACATAATTGAAGATCCCACGGCTGATCTTCATCCTAGGAAACGTAGTCGAAGAGATCCTAGGATCAATCGTGAGGAATTAGCGGCTGAGGTAGCTACTTCTAATCCATCGGTGTTTGTTGCTTTTGAGCAATCTAAGGTGCCTGTGTCTGGAACTCCTGTGAGTGATGCTTTTATTGATTTTTATCTTAATCTGAGAGCCATGGAATTTAAACCTGTTCCTAAATCTGGAGAAGGATCGAGTTGTGCTCCTTGAGATGAACAAGTACTTAGAGCAGTAGCGTTATTACAGCAAGCTGCTATGCAACATTCTGAATCTGTTAAGGATGCTAAAAAGGAGACGATTGCATCTGAGAAAGCTACTGAGAAGGAAGTGAGTGAAGCAAAGAAAGCTGCAAGAAAAGAAATTGTTGATAGCTCTGATAGTGAAGAGTTATTTGGTGATATTGACATTGGAGTCTTGATGAGAAGAATCACTGTTCTTGAGGAAGATAAAGTTTGTAAAGATGTACAGATTGCTAGTTTAATGGAAAAGATTATGCACAAGAATGAAAAGATACAAGAGCTTGAAACAAATCTTAGGTCATTAACTGCTATGTTTGTGGATTTGAAGCAGATGTTGGAAGAAAAGTTTCCCAAGGAGTTTGGTGAACCTCCTAAAGAGTCTACAGCAGCTGAAAGGGCTCAACTGGTCAAAGAACATGAAGAAGAAATTGATCGTTATATTCAGAATCCTCCACGAACAGCAAATAAGAAAAATAAGTCAAAAGAGGTGATTATGAAGAATGTAGGTGCAGAAAAGAATTATGGTTATCAAGATTTGCCTGATCGCTATGTAGTGACCATCGGAAGAGATAGATTTGATAGAATGGGTAATCGTTCTGGAAAATGGCGTTGGGCATATAACGATGAGAAGGGAATGTTTTTGGTTACGAGGAAGAATGGTGAAGTTGAGTACTACAATTCTTCGAGTGCATTCGAGTCATGGGCTGCTGTTGATCTCAGAGAGTTAAGTAGGGCTCCTTATCATGATCAGTGTCGAGATCCAAGATGTAGGATTGGCTGAAATTTTTATAACAAGTTGCAAAAACAGGCAGAAGTAAACTTCAAGGATATGAATTTACAGAATAGTTCATATGTTCATATTCATCCTGATGTTATTGATCCTGCTACAAATGAACCCTTGAAGACGGTGAGATGGCCACCAACTTAGCAGGCTAAAACAATTCCCCTGCTTAAAGATCTTCCAGATAATTCTCTGCATGGTTTTAAATTTTGGATGTGTAATCATGTTACTGGTCAAGCGGTGATAGTTTGTGAAACACAGAATCAGGGTTTCTGATGTATAGGATTTGATGAGGTTTGGAGAACACAACATTCATTTGCTTGGAAGATCACAGATTCAAAGCGATCCTCAATATGAAGTCTGTGCTAAAGGATCTACTGGAGGAGTGGCTCAAGTGATTGGTTTGAAGTTGTGGGCAGGAGCTAGAGGGAATGTTGAGACACAGCTTTTTGGTCCTTATGTTGGAAGTTATATTTCTGATGCTTATAAGAAGAAGCAGTCAAAGAAACGGAAGTGAAGTTACCAAGACGACACAAACCTAGGGGGATATTGTAAGGGCATATTTTATTATAGGTTTGCGTCTGTCTTGATTTGTATGTAGCTTTTTGATTGAATCGAGTCTGTGGGCTTAAGTATGTGTTTGGTTGTTAGTTGAACATGGGCTTTAGGTTATGCAATAGGGCTTCCTATGTAATTATAAATAGGAGGTTCCTAATTAGTTTTTGGTTGTTGATTTTCTAAAAACTTGTGTGCTTGTTATCGACGAGAGTACCAGACGATTTGATAATCGTGTGCTCATTTGTTTTGAATCAATACAATAAACTTTAATCTTCTACATCTTACTTGTATTTCCGCTACTTATTTGGTGTTTGATATCTGATTGTTGAGTTATTAGGACTTACACACAAAATTACATCCTTTGATGTCTCAAATTACTTTAAGCACCCAACTGCTTTAGGAAACTCATCAAGAGTTCCAATTATAATCAACATATTAAATAATCACAAAGTACTCAAATTTTAATATGCATATAACAATCATAGTGTTCTCAAGAACTTACTTTACATGATTTTGATAATATAAATCCATCATGGAGCTTCATGTAAATTTCATTATCAAATTATACACAACATCCATAAGACGCATAACAATTTTCTCTTTGTAATACCAGATGAATAAAATATTAGAAAGTCACTGCATCCACCACTTCAGAATGCATCTCTTTATAATCAATCATGGGTTTTTGCGAAAATCCTCATGCCACCAATTTTGCCTTATGTCATTTAATTTTATTTTCACATGATTCATATAAATGACCCATTTATATCCAACAATTCAGTTATATGGACTGTTGGTCCAAGAAACTTTCCATTATATTAGAGAATTCAACTCTGCCCTATTTGCATTTTTTTGCTTTTGGCCAATCATTTATATGTATGTATTAATTCATAGGCAAATCTTAAATTTTGATCCTCGTCATTTAATTATTTAAAGCGCTACATTATATACAAAAGTATAACGGCGTCGTTTTAATTTTGATTCCGAAACATTTCTAGACATGATATAATTTACTAAGAGCTCTTTATTTTCAAGTACCTGAGGTTCTTCTGGAACCATCATGTGTAATGTTTATTCAGGAGACCTTTTCACTATAGCCTCGACTTGACCATCTTCTTCATTACTTGCACCAATTTTTTTCAAGTAATTTTTAATTTTTGGAATCGACTAGTCTACCATGCTTCAGGCTTGCAAGAAACTCATTACTAATATATGGTTTGTCCTTCTAGGACAATTAACTTAATTGGATCATTAACAATTGACTATGTGACTTACTTAGTCACTGTATTTAGGTCAGTGAACTCGTCTGATAATTTATTCTTTTATATTGGTAAATGAATTATCTTTTGAACTTCTCGTTCATAGTTTATAGTCTGAGGATCAAGATAACATGATAATTCATTCCACTTTTCATTTTGCAACTGCTTTTTATCTCCCCCGATTGTTGGGAACATTCATTCACTAAAGTGAATCACAATGAGCCGTAAATGAATCTCTTACTAATGGCTTTAAATATTTAATCATAGACAACTAATTATGCCCAACATATTCTCAACCGTTTTAGAGTTCCCATCTTTGTGTGGTGTGGTCGATGAATTTAAATACTCATGCCACATAACCAAAAACCTTTGAAGGGACATATTAGGTTCCTGACAAAACCCAACTATAACGAGGAAGAAATATGATAACTTGTTGGCTTGATGTGAATACATGTAAAATTAAATATAAACATGAACATTTTGCTTCATGATCAATTGGTTTTTAATCACTTGTAGATGTTTAGGTGATCGTCTCAACAATAACACTTATGCCAATGATCATTAATAACACGGGAATCAAATTTATCATTATATACAAAATAAATGTGCCAATCTAGAATAATATGCTTGCTATCTTATTAGCTAAGCCATAATCGATCAGTACTTCAAGTTGCGAACTTGATAACCATTTAGACGATGTATCGATTTCAAATTACTAAATGTTTTCATGTTAGGATACATACAAATCCTTTAACATTTCCAGAATATTTAGGGATTCATACCCTACTTTAGCTGATAAATAATTAATTTCCACTGACATGTTTAACTATCAAGAAGATATGGTTCTTTAATACATTTCACATCATCAATACTAGGTGTGATCTAACTGGCCGGGCCAACTAAGTAAATAAGTATGATCCATAAACTTGTGGTTTATGACCATATATGTGCACTCTTGTTTGTCTAATACACGACAGTAAATATGAGAGAATAATGTATTATTATTTAAAAATTTCATCCTATAACATATTTCCCATATTTTATTCTCGTATATTCACTCCCTTAATGCACCACTTCTTGTGGCCAGATTCATTATTACATGGTCAACTCATTATTAACATGAGAAGCATTACAATTTCCTCATTTACCATGATCATAACCTTTACAAGGATCATTGTATAATCATCACATTATTAACATGGTTGAACTCATTTTTAACATGAGCATTATTATGATTTTCTCAATTTCTATGATCACAAACTTTAAACCGGTCGTTAAGTATATCATCACATTCATTTAAGGGAAAGTATCATTAACACACAACTTTCTTGGTGGCATCATTACAATTCCCTAATCATGATTGTGACCTTTACATAGATCATCATCGCCTTTACTTTAGTGAATGTATTAGAACTACACGGCTTCACATTCACTCTAGGGAAAGTATTATAACCACACAACTTTCATGATGGTCATTTCAAACCTTATATTATTTTCTTTAATAATCTTGCTACTTCAAGAGCATATTTGAGTTTTGATAATAAAAATATGTTTCATATAACAATGTATAAATAACCTTCTCATCACATAATATCAATTGAGAAGAAGTTACATGATCAAATCATTAAGATTGATTGGTTAAAATCTTACAAGCTTTCATAGACACTTTGGGTATCATATTTTAAAACTGAACCTTGATCACAAATTAATCATGTTTATAACTTGTTATCGTATACCATAACTTTCGGATGTTCTTTTTAAACTTAGAAGATATCGAATACAATGTATACACAAGATTAGATTATATAATGCATAACTTTATGTCATGTCATTACGTAAAATGACTTATAACATGTGTTCATCATTTCTATCACTTCAATGAAGTATGTACCTAGTAACTCATCACGATATGACCAATCATAAGTATATTTCATATACACAGTTTTATCACTCTAACTTGAAATTATACAAATATCTCCATGATTTAGAGTATTCACTAATAGCATATAACATTATGTCTTTTCAAGTTTTCCAGATTATACAAAGCATGTCATGAAACATGTATGATCTTTCATCTTAATTTCCATGCATAAGTTGTAAGTTATTTTATAGCTTTATCCTTTATACACAAAATGTTCAAAGTTTTTTTTTCAACAATATAATAACCAAATAAAACCCAATTAACATGTTAAAATCTTAATTAAAGGTAGAAGATTAACATGTATAAAAGATAATGATTATAGAATTTGTATCTATAAATCAATAATACTCAATCTTTCAAGTATTTTAATCAACTTATCCTATGATTTTTCTATTTTACCAACATTAAGTATGTGACTTTCAAAATATTGTAGTTCCATAAGACAAAACTGAAAACGATATAAGACTTCATCAGATCATACATCTTAGAATCATAAAATTACACTTATATATGCATGCATATAAAAGTCAAACTAGAATCTTAGCTAAAACTTTTATGTAAAACATGTAAACAAATCAAATCTCATCGTAAACACAAAACTAAAGACATGGATATATGACAATACAACTTACTTGCAGAGCACTCCATTTTTCTAAAATAACATGGTGCAACAACCGAAATTTTGCAATCTGTAAATACAGTAGGTATATCTAGGTGTATTCAAGTGTGTTTGCACATTTAAACCAAAAGAAAAAGCAATATTAAAATATTATGAGAGATTCAAAATGTTTACACACTTTAGAGTATTATGAGATTTCAATATGATTATATGAACATTAGAGTTGAAAGTATACACAAATTCTTAGTTAATTGTACTTTTATTTATCCTTTTTTATTAAGAAAAATTTAAACAAACTTAAATTATTTTTCAAAGAATAAGATAAAATATATAAAAATAGCTAAGGAACAAGTTAACCAATTATCTAGATGTTTAAAAACATAACTCTTTTAGATAATACCAGATTATGAAGCAATACATTAGAAAATAAATATATGAAGATTTTTACTATTTATCTAGCGACATATTATTTGTATTGCATATTATAATTACTTGAGGACTTTGAATTTAAAATCAGAACTAATATGATAAATGAAATTATTATAATACTTCAAATAGATAAGAAACAAATATTATATGAACAAAGTCCACAAAAATATTTCAGTGTGGTATTTATTAGATGAAATAAATAAATTAGTTTACTTTTAATTAGAAAAAAAACGTCGTGAATAGAAAAGATATAAAACATTAACATAAATTTCAATGCAAATTATTGTCCATGAATTTAATATTAATTATTGAATTTGTTACAACAAATAGAGTGAACATTTTTCAAGAATATTGGTGTCCTTGTGTTTCTTTTGTGACTACCACAAAAGAAGAAGTATTATATCTATAACTAAGACTTTTAGATACCATCATACAAGTATATTCACAACCCATTAATTTAATTTTATCATATAATATTTGTTTGTTGATTTCAGTAATTAATCTATATCGCTGATTAATGATTGAGTAGTAACAGAGTATATAAAGCCATTATGGATACCTGATATTTTTGAGTAGATGGCCATTGAAAAGTTATGTTCTTGGTGGAGGTCCTCGTACATGATACAACAGCCACTGGTGTCACGGTACACTAATATTTGCAACACTTAAAATTAATATCATCCATTCTAAAAGCAAGTCGTGCTTATAACGTGTTGTATAACAACTAGCCTATTAACATATAGAGATAAAGAGATAATGGTAAACATATATCTTATTCATGTGTAAGTATGAAATACAAAGCCTCTAAAATACAAAAGAGGAGTTACGGATGTGGAGAGACACTCTTAATGATGTACTCATAACATTCTTTTATTATTTGTTATTATTAATAATAACTTACCGTGTTTAATGATGAAGAGAAATGCAGTTTGTGTTAAATGATGTTTATGGTTTCCCTCAAGTTAACATTTTACCTAGGAGATGCTGGAAATCGAGATGCAATGAAACATGTATTCTAATATGGGACAGACTATGGACATACTATGTAGTACATTTTAGGTAATTTATTAAATTTTTTATTGCATTGATGGTAAAATATATTGTTCTTTTACTACTCCATCAAGCTTGCTTATTTTGTTGTTGACATGTTGATGTGAAATTATCCCCATATTAGATCATTACAAAAAGGATTTTAAATGAACAAATTGTGGTGATAGTGCAAAAGATTTTATTCTAAATTAGAATTTTGAAACAGCTAGGAATTTTATATGATAGATAACAAAAAACAAACTATGAATTTTGTTCATTTCATATTACATAGTATTACAAAACTTAGATTTTCAGAAATATTAAAAGATTACTACTACCATTGAACACCTTGTAGGATTTCTTTCACTCTCTCCTTCTTTAATTCAATTTCATTTCTCTTTTCTTTTGAAGATAAAATAACAAGTAACATATCTTCTGGTCCTGTTTAAGAAGTTATGTGATGAATTCCTTTGCCTTATCCTTGAACTCTAATTGAGCAGAATGCATAACTTCAATGCAATACTACTCCAGGTTTGGTGATAATGTTTTTCTCTTAGAATACCCACTTTTCTGTTTATTTCTTCGTCTATTCTCTATTCTTCAAGAGACCATCTTGAAAAGGTTTTTTTAACTTTGTTGGTATCTCCCAGTGGCAAAAGGTTCTGTTTGCCATTTACAATATTGGTTGTGTTTTAGATGAAGAGTGGTTTAAAAATTGTTTGTTGATGTTTTGTATTAAACTAATCATTCCCTTTTATAGTTTTTACAATGTATAATAAGGTAAACCAAGAGACAATCCAAAATTGTTATAACGTGTTTTCTAAACTTTAAATTCCCCCATTGAGTTTGTAAATAATCATTTTACTGAGTATGTATTTAATTCTATTTGCTTTCCAATGAAAAGTCATTTTTCAAAGAAATTTACGTATATATTAATTATTCTAGCGGCTGAGTTGTTAAATGTACACTAATTTCGAAATTTATTTTTGTGTTTTACATTTTACATTTTGATTTTAATTTAAATTTGCATTTAATTCGGAACTTTGGGTTGTTAGATATTTACTTTTTATTTGTCTATATAATACCGGTGTCATATGTGATTGTGCATCATACACTGATTCATTTACTATATCACTTCAAAACATTTAATTATGGCATCAACCTTTGTACAATCTGATGATTTGAAGTTGTGATTTCTTAAACAAATCGAGAAGCAAGTTTATGCAGACAAGGCTACTCTTCAAGAGTTGAAAAGGTGTTCTAATGGATTACAACTTGGATTGCTGACAAGAGACCAGGTTTCGAGAAATTTGATGGCAATGCCAATCACTTCAGATCGTGACTTGTATATTACGAGTATCATTGAATTTGGTGATAGAGACTTGCAATTCATGACAAAGCTCAAGGATATACACCGAGAAGTTCAGTATTCGATGGAGTTAAAGTTAAAATTTCTTAATTCCTTTTATTAGATTTTTAATGTTTTATTAGTTTTCAACTTCCTATGTAATTGTTATTGTTTTAACAGTTTAAATTTTAAAGATGATACATCTTTCTTTTAACAGTTTAGTTTTACTTATTATTATCACTTTAAACATTTACTGTTAGTGATTCTTCATTGATATCGTGAATGCAAAATTTGTTACTGATTCTTGATTGATATTGTAGTTATGCACAATAGGGATATTGTTGGAATGTAGGTGTTGTAGGTTTTGGTTGAGATTGTATGTTTTGTTGTTTCATTCACTTATTCAGATCGATTAGCTCTTTGATAAACTGTTTGGTTTCTTTTCCCTAATAATGCTAGCTTTAAAAGATAATTTTTTTATTTTAACATATCATTCTTGAGTACACCTGATTTATTTATTTTTGTTTCTCTTCTTTTTTTTTGCAATTTTTCGCTTACTGTCCATCCAATTCTGATGTTATTCTTTTGCTTGACAACAATTAGTCTCTCTAGCACAAGCTGGATGTGAAATAAGTGAAGCTTTACCGAGAACTACAGTTTACAGGTATGGTAGTCCATTCCTGTATCAGTTAGGGTTAGTCATCTCATACTAATTGTTGAAGTTGTCTTCTTTATTAGTATATGTTTTTCTATAATAGTTGTAGATAGATAGGAAATGCCATATTGACCTTGATATAGTTGTCTTCTTTATTACTTATAAATAGGATTGAAAAGGGATTTGTGAGATCAGGGAATTGAATTGTGGGATTTCGGATTGAACATGTATTGTTTTGCACAACAGGACTTATACTAAGGGGCTGCGATAATGAAGGCCTTATGCATGATTTAGGAGACTTATCCACATTCTGACTTTCTATAATGAACATGCATATTCTGAGTTACAAACAGGGATGAACATGTATTGACACTAAGGGTTGTTTCTTTTGAATGAACATGTCAAAACGAAAGTTTAGATTGTACAAGTTTTAGAGGGGTAGTTATTCTAATTTACTAACGTATAACAAATATGGTTGTGCAGGTCTGGCGTGTGAACGGAAGTTATTCTAATATGTAATATCTGTTAAACAGTCAATAACTTTTTTTGTAATTGTCAATAACATTTTATCTTTTTGTAATCGGCAATAACATTTTATTTTTTTCCATATAATTATTGTTAATATATATGAAACATCAGATTTCTAAGAAATCCAGCATTTAACGAACCAAGTTCTTTTGTTGCAAGTAGTCTATGTCGATCTGGAGCTCCTAACGAACCTGGTTCAGTCGGCTTAGAACATCTCTAACAGATGTTACAAACGGTTAGTATACTGAGTCAAGACTTACTATTAATAGTTATTAACAATTTTTTAATTGTTGTTTTCAACACTTTTTTGCATCAATATTTCATCATTATGTTTCTTGTGTAGTATATGTTTTTTAGCTTCTTGTAGAAATTCTAGATGCTGCATTTTAGAGAATATATGCTTCATAAGTTTAAATATAATTTGAGCGCACAATGCTAGCTTGGTCCGAGGTCAGTGATGTATGTATCTTTGTTCTTTAGTTACTTGTTCATACAAGCATTTTCTTTGTTATTATATTACATTTTTATGTACCGTTTTTAATAAATTTTAAACACCTTAAAAAGATTCATAGTTGATTGTATGATAGCTAAATTTCAGTTGAAAAGAACGCTTAAAGGTGTTAAGAGTGGAAGTCCGTTACAAAAAACCAGCTATCCAACCAATTAACCAGCTAATGTGAGTTAAAATAATAGTTTTATTATTGTTCTATACTTCGACCTTATTGTTTGATATTCATTGTGCAGGTGTAGCATGTGACCTAGATTTCCTGGCTAAAGATGCATTCTTATTTTATCATATCAAAGATGTTTATTTTACCATCTTTGTCTTTGATTGATAGAACTATTTTTGGTCTTTCTACAGCGGGTTTGAAGGCTTCTCGGTAGGATTTTAACAATCCGAATTCGTTATGATTTAAAACCTCAACGAATTCTGATTGTTGAGTCCTACCGAGAAGCTTTTAAAACTCGCTATAAAAAACAAAAATAGTTATATCCATCCAAGATAAAGATAGTAAAAAACAGTTTCTTTGTTTCTTACTCTCACGATTATGCTTTTTGATATGTTTTCTTTGCTTTGTAGGGGTAAGATGGGTGCTTCTCTCCATAGGTCATACAAAACAAAAGCTAATGGCGACAACTCGCCATATTTAACATATAAAACAACTTTATATGTTAAATATGGCGGGCTGCCGCCAATAGCAGTGTCTTGTATGCCCTATGGGGAGAAGCACCCATCTTCCCCCATACAAAGAAAAGAAAATTTATAAAAAAACATTATCATAAGATTAACAAAGAAACAAATAATTTGAAAAGTGAAATCTTGGACCATCTGGGCATTTTGACAATGTTTGCCAACAAATTATTCTTTTTAGGTGTTAATGTGTCATAGTTTTTTGTTTGAAATCTATTATAAAAATAATGATTTTGTTTCACATTTTGTATAGATAATAACTAATGTAATGTGCATATGAATAACTTATGAGCAAATGCACCCTAATCTTTTTGTATTTTTTATCGATTAATGTTTATCGTTGTAATTTTGTTAGCAAATTTATAATGTTCAGCATATAGCTTTCCGTATTTGTATCGATTAATCAATTATGGTTAAAGCATTATGTACTTATGATTGATTTGATGGAAGATTGATATCTTGGTCTAAAACAAACCCGTGTAATACACGGGTCATAAGCTGATGTCAAATCTAGAGCTAGAAGATTTAATACAATATAATATAAACCAATCAAATTGGGGTTTAACCTTTCAAAATCATTCTAAATCAGAATTTTTGCTTAAATAACCCATATCCAACGAGGCTTCACACTAGAAAGGCTATAAACCACATTCTATCTGGTCAACGTTTAATATATCGAAACCGAACAATATTCTAAGTAGCAAGTCAAGTAATACAAAAAGACTCATGAACATTCTAATGGATATATAAATCTGTTTCGTTCTGAACTATAGAGCCTTCCTGATAATCGTGCCTAGGATATACAATTTGAATTACGGCTTTGCTTCAAAGACTTATTTAACAGTTGTTTAAGCAAAGGTAAATACTCTTAGCCTATTTTTATTTAAAAACTTGGGATATCGCATTTGCCACTTGGAGCAGGTATTATATCAATTGGCAAATGGTTTCATAAATATAAGAATTCGGGTTAATCCCTATTGCTTGAATAACATTAAACACTGTGGGTAATGGTACCGTGTCCGGGCGTCCCGACTCATCAACTAGGAATGACCATATAAAATATGTGCAGGGTAGTAGGCATACTCCCAGAAGACGTTATATTAAAGGTGGTGTGTACCATGATCACATACCAACATAGATTTCTAGTACCCGACTGTATTGACAAGCATATAAAACTTGTGACAAGAAATCTATCCCAAGAAATACTAAATGATTAACCTACGGGTTATCATAATATGTATCAAATGTCTTTTTTTATGAAAATGATTTTAAAAATGAGTCGGTTAATTGTATTTACAAGTGAAAACTAACATATTTTCAAAAGATTAAACTGCAGGTAACGAACCCTAAATATAGGGTGGAATGGACTGAAAACTATGTTTCTCTGCTTGACATTCGTTTTTATCTTAAGTACGTGACGACTGGTGGGTTTACTGTCAGGAAATGGACTGAAAAGATAAATGCCA
Organism: Scalesia atractyloides; assembly: GCA_947069175.1. NCBI lineage: Eukaryota > Viridiplantae > Streptophyta > Magnoliopsida > Asterales > Asteraceae > Scalesia > Scalesia atractyloides. The sequence continues at coordinate 56,790,726 of CAMTDV010000029.1, forward strand.
AGGGAGAAAAACATATAAAGTATTACATATGTATGAAATCTAGAAGATATAAAGACAAAAATTTTGATACATTGGACCCAAAGCAGAAGGAAAGGAGTGTGCGTTCCAATTTTTCTAAGAGGACTGGTTGTGCAACACAAAGTTGTCTAGAGTTTGAGGCTGGATTATGGAAGGTGTATAAGTTTTTTAAGGAGCACAACCATGTATTTGTCGATCAAGCTTATAAGCATTTCCTACCGTCAGAACGACACCTCACTCAGATTCAGAAGCACGGTATACATAACATGTCTAAGTTGAACTTGGCTCGGTTAAGGTGTTTAACGTTATGAAGATTGTTTTTGGTGGTTTTGAAGATGTGGGTTCAAGTAAAGTTGATTTTAAGAATTATAAGAGGCAAATTGGGGAATATGATGTAGACATGGGTGTGTTACAGTTGCATGAAAAGAAACAGTCTCAACCTAATTTTTCGTATGATTACTTCAAAGACGATGACACACGGTTAAAGGGGCTTTTTTGGTGTGATAATCAATGCAAACGTAATTATCATGTTTGGTGATGTGATTTCATTTGACGCCACTCACCGTTCTAACAAGTATGAACTAGAATTATTTTTTTTTTGTGTTTTGGCGTTTTCATGCTTCATTTGCATTGGCATTTTTCTTTTTCACTTTGTGACGTGAACGAGTGTGTGTATAATTTTAGATATATTTTTAGTACTTTTCACTCGTTTATTCAAACTTTAAATTTATTAAACACAATATAACACTATCACTCTCTACAACCCGCTAGGGCAAGTGTCCCCATTGTTGGCATAGTATAGTGATAGTAAGATACCGAGGTCGTCCAAGCACACAAGAGCTTTTAATACCGGAATATCGCCGACGTCTAATCTAATCATATTTTGAGGAAAGATTTTTTAATAAGTAAATAAAAGAAATAAACTAAGTAATAAAAGAAACAAATAGACAAGATATAATCACTTGGTTCTGACTTACCATTTATTTATCCTTTGATGATTTCCACACATTGGACTTTTTAAGAGATTATCTTAGTTAAAGTGCCATGTCCCTCTTTTGGATGCAACACTACCCTCAGCCATATTGGTCTGATTCAGCAGCGATACAGTCCCGCAAGGCCGGAATATTGAAAGATAATTAAGTAAGTAATTAATGCAAAATGTGGCATGTCCCTTTTTGGAGGCAACGCTACCCTCGGCCATATTGTTCTGAGTCAGCAGGGATACAATCCCACAAGGCCGGTTTAAAGTTTTAATAGTAGTTTGTTTATAAGAGATTCAAGCCGTTCTTACTTCCCTCGATTTGATGTTATCTTCCTTAAAGGAAGTCCGAGTAAGCTTGAACCAAGTCCTTGCAGGATCCATACACTAAACGAGGCAAGAACTTTACCCATACCATCCTTCTAACACCCTTCTAAGCAGTTAACACGCTTTATGTAGACCGTAAAGACACGAATGAGTGAATCAACAAAACATGAAGAATGATAGAATAAAGTTCACTTTCAATATAAAAACTAGTTATTAAAGTCATTAATACATACCCAATTAAAAAGTTAACCAAAGCTAGGAAATCAAAAGTAATACATAAATAACTTGTCTTCAGCAAGTGATGTAAGAGATTAGTCAAGCATGACCTTTGTTTGACAAAAACTCTTACGATCAATTTTGGATCCCGAGACTACTACACACACTCTAAGATAGATGATGGATGAATGTGGTGGATGATGGTGGTATTGTGGTGGTGGAGTGGCAGTAGGTGTGAGAGAAGTGGTTTGCCAAGGGATAGGTTGGAATGAAAGCAAGCACCCCTATTTATAGCTGTAAATAGTCATTTCACACAGCCCTATGCCCTGTGTCTTCATTCTTCTCTGTCTTCATTTAATGAGCATGTAAGATCAACTGCTACACGGCCCTGTGTGTCAACGGCACAACCCCGTGGCCATTGTAATTGTTGTACTATCAGAGATATGCAAATTTGGAAGTTGACCACGACCCGTGTCCAGGGGCACAGCCCAGTGTCTCTTGTCTGCTTCTGTTTGTCTTCTTCTAATCCGGAATCTGGAAGGGGCACGGCCCCATGCCGAGCAGGCATGGCCCCGTGCTTGACTTCTGATTCATTGTTTTTAGTCTTGGGGTGAAGCTCGGAGGGTTGGTATAGTGTGTCGTCTTCCCGTCTTCTGTACTTATGCTGGTTTTTTGTCGATAATTTGTTCCTTTTGCACAATTAAGCTCTTTTAATCCTGAAAAACAATATACAAAGAAAAACACTTTTTCCAACATTAGTACTAAAGGGTTGATTTTACACCGTATTTGATACAATTTGTATGTTGCATTTGACGCATATCAAATACCCCACACTTGAATATTTGCTTGTACTCAAGCAAAACTCTTTAATATTTGCTTACACGCCCAAATCGAATTGATAGAGAAGAAGTTTTTGGGTCGCGTTGGTAGAGTGTTACATAATCCGAACGGTATGCGGCGATACGCGTAAATACCGTATGGGCATGTGAAGGTTGTCTTCTCTTGATCCTCTGGATCAATTGGGATCTGGAAGTAACCTGAGAACCCATCAAGAAAAAAATAAAATTGTTGCCCTGCGAGTCGCTCCAACATCTGATCGATAAACGGGAGCGAGAAGTGGTCCTTCCGGGTGGCGTCATTTAATTTACGATATTCTATGCACACCCGCCAGCCCGTGACTGTTCGCGATGGGATAAGCTCCTTCTTCTCGTTCATGACCACTGTCATTCCCCCTTCTTGGAAACAACTTGAGTGGGGCTTACCCATGCCGAATCAGAGATCAGGTAGATTAGACCAGCTTCCATCAGCTTGAGCACCTCTTTCTTCACAACTTCTTGCATATTCGGGTTTAGACGGCGTTGTGGCTGCACTACTGGTTTAAAGATGTCCTCCATGAGGATCCTATGCGTACAGAATATAGGGCTAATTCCCTTGATATCAGACAGTTTCCACGCGATGGCCTCCTTATTGGATTTTAGGACCTCTATCAAACACTCCTTCTCCTCCGTTGACAATTTCGAAGAAATGATCACGGGTAAGCTCGAATTGTCGCCTAGGAACGCGTATTCTAAGTGGGACGGGAGGACCTTAAGCTCTACGGCTGCTGGGGTCTCTAAAGGTGTACTCTCACTAGCTGCACTAACCTCACAGAACTCTAAGGTCTCGGGAGCCCCTAGGAAAGTCCCCTATATCTCTGATGTCGCTCTCCTCGGTTACTAAACTCTCATTCTCTAGGTCGGCTCCGCTAATATACTCTAAACAGTGATCAACGCACGACATGAATGAATTCAGAAAGTATACGGAGTGACAAGGGCCACTATCGCTATCACCACCGCTCGGGTGTTGCATCGACCTTGCGATTTCGAACGTGATGTTCTCATCCCCGACGCGAAGGGTGATTTTCCCATCATAAACATCAATGAGCGCATTCGCGGTGTGCAGGAATGGGCGACCTAAGATGATGGGTACCTTCTCGTCGGCTTCCATATCGAGGATGACGAAATCCATGGGAAAGACAAATCCATCGACCTTAACCAATAAGTTCTCTACGATTCCCCTCGGAAACTTAACAGACCTATCGGCTAACGACAGTGACATACGAGTAGGGGTGAGCTCCCCTAACCCTAATCTCTCGTAGAGTGAGAAAGGCATCAGATTTATGCTCGCCCCGAGATCGGCTAAAGCATGCGCTGGAGCAACAGAGACGCCGATCAGTCAGTTTTTCGGGTAACTTGTTTAAAACCACGGCGGAGCATCCTCCAGTCAACGGGACATTCGAGAGCTCCCCCAGCCGATCTTTACGTTTTAGAAGATCCTTCAAAAACTTAGCATATTTAGGCATATGCTGGAGGGCCTCGATGAACGGGAGATTGATTTTTAATTGAGTAAACATGTCAAGGAAATTCCCGTATTCCTTGACATATTTTTGCTATTTCAGACGTGCTAGGTAGGGCAGGCGTGAAGTATCTACGAACGGTGATGGCCTAACCTCTACCGGTTTTCTCTCTCCCTTACTCTCAACTGAAGGTCCACTGGTTGGTGCGGTAATTGCTGGGTCTAGCCTGGTGTGCACCCTAGGTGGAGCCTCCATTTCTATTTCCTCATCCACCTCTTCATCCTGCTCCTCTACCTCTACCTCTACCCCCTCTCTACCCACTTCCTTCAAACTCCTACCACTGCATGTAGTAATCGCTTTCGCGTGTTGGTTCGCTGGGTTAGGTTGGCTATTACTCGCGAACTGGCCGTGTGGCTGCTCTTGCAGCTGCTTAGCGATACTACCTACCAATCTCTGCAGATCTAAGAGTGCGGACTGTTGATTCTTCAGGAGAAGATCGTGTTCTGCATGAGTTTTCTGAGTAGCCTGATCCTTAACAACTAATTGAGATAATAACTCTTCAATCCTATCTAGACTATCCCCTGAACCTCCACTCCTAGTCTTACCCTCCTGATTCGAACTCCCTCCACTAAATTAACTCGAATGACCTGACCCTCCACTAGAGTAGTGACCCTGCCCCCTTTTTTGATATGAACCCGATTGGAAACCAGGGGGGTTACCAGAAGATCGATAGTTATTATTATTATTATCACGCCAGTTCGGGTTATAATTGGAAGTATTATTAGTCGGACCTCGACTCTGACCAGTGATGAACTCTACATGCTCCACAATGAGCATAGGACACTCTAGTTGTTATGACCCCCTCTACACATCTCAAATCTATCAACCTTCTTCGTCGGCTCCTGGATATCCTTAGTGACCTCCCTCTTAAAGCTATCTAAGGCAGCCGCTACCGTAGTTTCCAAGCTAACTTGGTGTAGACCCCGCTTAACCGGAGGCGTACGAGAAACAGGAATTGAATTCCTTCCGGCAGTGTTGTAATCTACATCGGAATGGGCAAAGCTTTCGAACAGGTCGTTACACTATGCTACTATTTTCTTTCCCATCAAGTGTCCACCTGCAGAAGTGTCGAATCGAGCGCGGGTCTCTGGGGTGAGACCGCTGTAGAATTTCTCTACAAGCGCCCAGTCCGACAGACCGTGTTGAGAGCAGCGGGACACTAAAGTTTGGAAACGCTCCCAAGCTAGATGGTAGGGCTCGTCAGGTTCCATTCAGAACGAATGGATCTGATCACGAAGGCGAGATGCTTTAGCGGGTGTGAAGTATTTTTTTAGGAAAGCATCCCGTAGAGCAGCCCAAGTAGAAAAAGTACCGGGTGGTTGAGGTCAAGCCAGATGGCGGCTCAACCCCCGAGAGAAAAAGGAAAAAATTGGAGGAAATGGGCATCGTTGCCCGTACCCTCCATATTGAAGGTGTGAAAGAGACAGGTGAGGCGGTTTATGTGTGCGGGCGCATCCTCATCATCACAACCGTGGAATTGGCACGAGTTAGTGATGGCAGTCATGATGTAGGAAGGGATTTACCAAGCTCTATCGTTGTTCATCGGGGGGAGCGTGATGGGTGAGTTCGCACCGGTGAAGCCGGTGGTGGCCTGTTGGTAAACGGTTTGATTATTATTGGCCATGTGAAAGTTAGGTGGTGGCAGTGGTGGGCTCACGTTTCTATGAACTACGCGGGGTGATGGGGAACCTGGTGGTGAAGGCTTTGGTGTAACATCGAAATCGGGCGGTATAAAGGAACGAGATGAACTTGAAAAAGTGGAGGAAGAAGCACTTACCTTTTGTGCGGGAGAGAATGCGTATCCGTCGACGGCTTAGGCGGAGGTCCTTACGAACGCGTATGGGGCATCCACTAAATCGGAAACACGACAAACACAATAATCTAGCAAAAACAATTAAAATATATATTAAGAAAACAGATTTAAACTAATTAAATAATTTTGACTCCGACGACACAAACGAAAAATAAAAATTAAACACAAGTGTAATAACAAAGCCTAAATCGAGTAATCAACGCAATTTCCAATGAGAGAGTCCCCGGAAACGGTGCCAAAAACTTGATGTTCTAAAAGTAGTTAATTAAAAACAAATCAAATTACCCTAATTCTAGACTCAAATTAAACTCTAGACTCCTAAATTGTACTAAACTACTAACCGGCAAGTGGACCGATCAATTGTAGAATAGCATTAAGCAAGTCTGGATTATCGAACCCACAAGACTCTCTAATTACTATGACCACTTAACTTAGACTCAATTAAAACACTTTTTATATTTTAAGGGGGGGTTTCCTACTAATTCTAAATTATTAATTAAACTAAAACTACTAACTTTTAACAAATCAAATTGTGAACTTTTAGGAAATTAGGAATTAGATCAGGAAATAATGAACTAGTCACCTAGGTTGGATTTTTAAACTACTACTCATTTGATTTAATAATAATTTATTAGGTTGAATGTTTTACCGGGATCTTGAAATATTAAATCCTAGGTTTTACCGAACAGGCCCCCTACCCTTCTCAGGAAGACACCTATCATAACCTACAATTATTATTTGTTTATCGGTCCTAAAGATTTCTTTTCTGTTATCTTTTAATTTAGTAAAGTGTCTATTAGTTAACTACTTCTCAATAATTAACCTAGACCAACTACAACTTCTAGTTTAGCTTAACCGACTTAATTATGACAAGTAAATTAGATTTGGGAATTTCTCAAAACCTAAACCTAACTATTTATCTAATTAATTCAGTTATCTAATTATTATTTCTCAATAACTAATTTAGGTATAATGACAAAAATGAATTTATATTTAATTCAATTGTTTTCCCGGTTTTATTGGCCAATTTTACCGACAACTTCCCGAATCCCTAAAGACACGAAAAAACAACACAAACCTATTCTATGGAAGACATCCACCTAGATTCATGAAAATCAATTAAACAAACACAAACCAATCAAAATCATGCAAATACACTAAACTAGAGAATTAAAGTTGTGAACTTTACCAATTACACATTCAAACCAAAATTAAATTAAAATAAATCAAACTTTCATAAAATCAAATTATCCAAACATAGGTAACTGAATTAAATCTAGCCAAGTATCATGTTTGAAAAACTAGTTAAATAAGGTTTAGAACAAGAATGCATAAACAAGTTACACAAAGAAGTAAAAAGCTCAAGAATGGTGTAATAAAACCGTTAAATATCCTGCCTCGAAACTCCTTGACAACCCGTACGCTTCCTGCAGCCTAGATCTTCTTCTCCTAGCTCAGAATCTCCAGAAAAAAAATGCTCCAAAAGGCCTTAGTTCGTCCAAGTTGATCCCAAGATGTGTTTTAACTAAATAATATTCAATAAATAACAAACAAATCCAAAAACAACTCAGTCTTGAAACTTTCTGGATAAAACACCCTCTCGCCGGCCGCGAGAGGGTTAAAGGCTTCCGGTAGCGCCCCGCAACCGAGCTAGAGTTCCGGAGATAATCATCACCCTCTCGCGCCCCGCGAGAGGTATATACCCTGTCGGTCGCGGCCCACCAGAGGGTTAAAAACCCATAATTTCGTTTCGTTTCCTCTTTTTCAATCCAATCACGTCCCAGCTAGGTTCTATTTACCATTTTAGCTCATTTTTCCCATCCTTCCAACCGTTTTTACGAACCAAGACCTGCAAAACGCATTTGGATTAAAAGTAGATAAATTCTTGACAAACCGAAACGAAAACGTGCTAAAACTATACAAACTCTACATGATAAATGTATGTATTATTCAATACATCAAATATCCCCACACTTGCTCTTTTTTCGCCCTCGAAAAAGAATTGTGCATAAACGGAATCATAACTAAACAATTTTTCGATTTCAAAAATTAAGGTTATTTTCATTAGGGAATGAGATTTATGCTAACCGCGATTGCAAATATTGGATCCACTTAAACTCAAAATTCGGTTCAAACCTCTTATCATGTGAATTTAGTTTAAGTGCGGTCAATCTACCAAGGGAACAAAAGGAACAAATTTTGGAACAAAAGGAACAAATTATTTACACCCTTTCCTCACCGTTTTATACCAAAATATAAAGAATTTAAAACCAATCAATTTTCTCTTTTTTTCATTCGAGCATTTGATTTCTTTTTGCATATCTAACCTAGAGGCTGTCTCAACCAGAGTCACCATCCCCGAGAGCGACAACGTGGGCTTCCATACTTAAAATTTCAACTAATCCTAGAGGGATTCTCGATCAGAGTCATCATCCCCAAGGGAGATTCCATAGGCTTCGTCTACTTTTCAATCAAGCTCATTTTTTTCTATTTTTTTCTTTTAAATGATTAAAAATTCTAAAGATTTGAGCTTATAACGGCATTCCTTATACTATTTTCGGCGGTTTCAGTTTCCCATTTTTCGTAGATAAGTACCCACTAGTAAACCGACAATTAAGGTATATTAATCTCAAAGAATATAAGAACCGAATCGAGCCTAATCACATATCCCAAGTTAGACACAAACTCACCCTTTTAATTCTCATATTATTATTATTTGAAACCGAATAAAAATTTAATTTTTTTCTATCATTTTCCGTTTAATTTTAAACTTCTTTTTCAAAAGACTTTTTCGGATTTTTTTACTAAAATAAATCTACTACACTACTCTACTATCTCATCCCCACACTTAAATTTTTGCATCGTCCCCAATGCAAGGATGAGACAACCTACCACTCAAAATAAAACAAAACAAAACAAAATAAATAAAGAAAACACAATACAAAAGTGAAGCGACTTAGCTGGTAGTGCAAAGCATACAATATTGACCTATTACCATACACTTACAAAACATAATAATATAAAGTAATTAAATAGATTGTTTTGAAAGTTGTCCACCATGATACCCAAACCATTCATCATCCCCCACAAAGTAAATTGTTTAAATTACAGACCATTAAGAAATTAAAACATCAGAAAAGAAAAATAAAGATAAAGCTCCACTGCTGCTTCAATTGTCCTCCTCCGACTCTTCTGACGCCTCGAATACTTGATACGGGTGAACGTCCTCCATACCAGCAAACTGACTTGACCCCGGCTGACCACCTGGATGCTAAAAGTAGGATAGAACCCCCATGTTCAAATTGTGCATCATATACCTCGTCCCATCTTCCAGCCTTCGCTAGCTAGCCTCAAGCATGCGCCTACTGTCCATCATGGTCTGGCGAACTCCACCAAACTTCTGGTCGACATAGCCTCGCAGGTCCCCAAACCCCGTCTCCATCCTGTCATACAGAGAATCTAAAGTCAATGGGTCTGGACGAGGCTGACGAAGAGGATACTGTCGTCCTGGCAGCTCCTGACGCATGACCGGCCGCTGATATCGAGTGGGGACGCCAGCCTGCATAGATGATGCAGCTTCTGATCCTGGAGGCGGTTGCACCTGAGGTCCCTGGAGGACTGGCTCCCAGCTAACAGGCTCTTGGGTCATCAAAATCCCGGCAGCCTGGAGGTCTCGAATACTCATGACGCAGGGGGCTGGCCTTCTCTCAATCTGTCTTGGGGATATCTGTCAAACACCCTTAAACTCTCGGCTAAGCACGTAATCAAGGGCCCACAATACACCCTTGCCCCGGGCCCACCCCTCCATAGCCGCTTCATCGACCATCCAAATATAGTAGCCAGGTTTGACGGCCGTCCTTCCACCATGCACATCAGACAGAACAAACTTACCTGATTTACCTTGTTGTCCCCCCGCCCTCTTCCAACGAGTGTAGCAGCAAGAATCTTGTGGATAAAGCGATAGACCGGATCAATAATGTCGCTTGCTACCATATTGTTTGAATATGGAGCAGAAGAGATTGTACCCCAAAACCTGGCTAGTTCATCCGTCTGAACACTATGGGGGTACCTCCTTTTGAAGACCCCCTGAAGACTAGTGGAGAAGTCCAGTGCCTAAACCTCCTCTAACGAGTATATCTACGAGGCCACCGTAAACTATGGAACCGTCATCTCATAAACTTGCCTCCCCAAGGTGAATGAGACAGCATCGCTCTCATTAAATTTACCCTGCTGGTATTCGAACGTAGAGTGAAACTCGGAGGTGATCTCTTTATACTATCTTGCTCCGCAATCCAACACCCTCCTGAACTTGTCGCCCAACAACTGTTCAATTATGCCCCCTTTGACCCAGATGGTCAATCATATCCCAATCGATCCGTCTATAGGGCAGCAGATCACAACTGACTAGGTTAGAAAGCCTTTCCCACTCGTGGGAGTCTAGATCAAACTGAAGAAGGGGACTGTCCACTATCCTCGTGCTCTGCCCATGGGGAATATCGTCCCCCTGTACCTGATTCTGTGTCGACCAAAATACGAAGGTTGCTGTGGTGCATCAGCTGGGTCACCTCTCTGGCGAGGTGTTGGCCCTCTCCTCTTCCGTCCGGCACGGCTTGAACTACCTTCCCCAGACATCTGTATAAAGCACAAGTAAGACAAGTATAGCATTAGAAAGAGGCAACCACATAGAACAATTGACCTTATAGCATTTCATTCGCGGTCATGGTCCGAAAAAGATAAACACTTTACCACATAATTTTAGATACATTTTAGTAGTGTGTAACATTATTAATTAATAAAATCGAATCTCGCCCGAATGGAGATTGAGTACGAGCGAGTCCGAATCCTATATGCATGAACATCCAAATGTTACTAACCCCCAAAATATATCCAAAACCATACAACTACCCCCCTTCCGGCACTGTTATTTCCCTCCATTAAACCGATGTGCCGAAAAATGAGCCAACATTGAGTGTAAATCTAAAGATAAAAACTGTATGAACATAGTAGAAACAACGGGTTGAAGATCCTAAAAATATGGTTTTTTGAGTACCAATATTAACCAACCCGAATCCCCACACTCAATGTTGGACCGCACCAAACCCGCCATGAAATACCCCGCGTACACTTAATCTACCCACAGAATGTAACAACCATCACCATCAAAACTCAAACCAAACCTAGTTTAACCCAACCCGCAAAATAACCTAACATGCAACGATCACCGGACCAAACACCAAAATAAATGCAACAACTAGATATATGATGAAAATGAAAGCATAAAGGTTGCGAAAAAACGTACCTTGGCGCCTATCTGTAAGAATTAGTACGCAAATAATTGAAAAGTTTCAACACAGTTAAAGAGCTCAGTGGAAAGGGGAAAAACGGAGGTTTGCACTAAAAATGGGTTAAGGTTGATGTAGGGAAGCAAAGGGACAAGATTTGGGTGAATGTGGGTTAAAAATGGCGAAATTTGGTGAGGAATAGGGGAGGAGCCGTAAGTGAAAGTGGTGAAGAAATGGTTTGAAAATGGGGAAAGTGGTTTCTAGGTTTTAAAATGCAGATAGGGCCTCTCACGGGACACGATAGAGTCCTTTAATTCTCTCGCGCCCCGTGACCGAGTGGTGGTTCCGGATTTTACAAGCCTCTCGCGGGCCACGAGCGAGATGGCTTATGCCTCTCGCGCCCCGCGAGAAGCCTGTTTTCACAGAAAGTTTTGAAAAATTTCAGGTTTTGTGCCTTAGAAAAAAAAATTTGAAAATTTCAATTTGCCTATTATAGCTTAGTGAACCACCCCACTCGTAACCGGATACTAACAAAACGTACCTACAATTTCCCGCTCTCCATCAATGGTGGCGTGATATAACCTGCAAAAACAGCTAAACCGACCCACACACAAACACACAAAATACGAAAACATGAATTAAATAAAAACATGAAATGCAATTAACTACCAAAATGTATATACTCTACACTTGAGCTGACACTCAAAAACCTATGCGGTATGAGGTGGAACTCCGAGTGGAGTTTCCTCCGTCTCGGCGGGATCTAGTGGTCCTCCTAAATAGTGCTTCAATCGATGCCCATTGACCTTCCACGTCCCTCCGTCTGCTTCATCTTTCAGCTCGATTGTTCCATACGGGAATACCTCATTTACCACATACGGGCCGGACCATTTTGACTTCAACTTACCAGCAAATAGTTTCAACCGCGAGTTATATAAGAGCACTCTATCGCCGATTTGAAACGCTTTCACCCTTTTCAATCTAATGTCGTGCAGCGCCTTAGTTTTCTCCATAATGCTCCATGAACTCTCATACGCCGCATCCCAAAGTGCCTCTAACTCGTGAATTTGGAAGTAGCGTCTCTTGGCAGCTTCAGTGAGGTCCAAATTCACGGTTTTCAAAGCCCACAATGCCCTATGTTCAAGTTCAACCGGAGATGGCAGGCTTCACCATAAACGATCATGAAGGGCGTGGTGCCTAGCGGTGTCTATAGGCTGTGCGAAACGCCCATAAAGCATCATCTAACTTATCAGACCAGTCATTCCGACTTTTGCCTACCGTCTTCTCGAGGATCCGTTTCACCCCCATATTCGCATTCTCCACTTGGCCGCTCGTCTAAGGATGATAAACGGTGGAGAGGCGATGAGTAACACCGTAGCGCGCCAATGCCTTTTCCATGACGGCATTGCAGAAGTGTGTGCCACGGTCACTAATAATAGCTCGTGGGGTACCAAACGGGTGAATAGCTTCTTCAAGAATCTCACCACCACTTGGGCATCGTTTGTGGGTAAAGCTTGAGCTTCAACCCACTTGGAATCGTAATCAATAGCCACAAAGATGTATCGATTCTCGCTAGAGACGGGAAACGGTCCCATGAAGTCGATCCCCCATACATCAAAGACTTCAAGAATTTGGATCGGATGTTGGGTCACTCGTCCTTGGATGAGATGTTGCCGGTGCGCTGGCAACGATCACACATCTTAACAAACTCTAGAGCGTCCTTAACTACTGAGGGCCAATAAAAACCGCAATCTAAAACCTTCTGTGCGGTGACGTGCGGACCATGATGACCTCCTGTCAGTCCCTCGTGCACGTGCCTCAAAATCTCCGCCCCCTTTTCTCTACTAACGTAGTGCCTGAGAATCCTGTCTCCCCCTACTCGAAATATAAATGGGTCATCCCGGATGTATCGCCTCACATCGCGAAAGAATTTCTTCTTCTGCTGTGTCGTCATCCCCTTCAGTACCACTCCATTTGCGAGATAATTCGCAAAATCGGAAAACCACGGCATGCCCTCCTGCTCCGCTGCCACAAACTCCACCGAATCATGGGGAAATCTATCATCGATCTCTTCTTCTCGGATTTCTTCTCTACTAGGATCCTCTAATCGGGATAGATGGTCAGCGACCACATTCTCTGCTCCCTTCTTATCTCTAATCTCTATGTCGAACTCGGAAAGCAAGAGAATCCACTGAATGAGACGAGGCTTTGTGTCCTTCTTTTGGAAAAGGAAGCATAGAGCCGCATGGTCAAAGACGATGGTTTTGGAAAGGACAAGGTAGGAGCGGAATTTATCAAACGTGAATACTACTGCTAAGAGCTCCTTTTCTGTAGTGGTATAGTTTTCCTGAGCGTCATTAAGGGTCTTGCTAGTGTAGTAAATAGGATGAAAATGTTTCTCATGTCGTTGACCAAAAACGGCGCCGACAGCATAGTCGATCGCATCACACATGAGCTCGAAGGGCAAACTCCAGTCGGGTGAGACGAGGATAGGAGTACTCACCAGTTTCTCTTTAAGGACCGTGAAGGCTTTCAAGCAGTCATCATCGAAGACGAAGGGTACATCTTTTTCGAAGAGTCGTGTCATGGGGCGAGTGAACTTCGAGAAATCTCTGATAAACCGTCTGTAGAAGCCCGCATGACCGAGAAAACTACGAATGGACTTGACGCTAGTCGGTGGAGGGAGTCTGCTGATAGTATCTATCTTCGCCTGATTGACCTCTATACCTACCAGTGAGATCTTGTGCCCTAGCACTATTCCCTCTGTCACCATAAAGTGACATTTCTCCTAGTTAAGCATTCATCTCGTCACGACACACCATTTCATCATCGCATCTAGGTGACTAAGACATTGATCGAAAGTGTTTCCACAGACAGAGAAATCGTCCATGAAAACCTCCATCGAGGTTTCGATCATGTCCTGAAAGATAGCGACCATGCATCGTTGGAAGGTAGCCAGAGCGTTACATAACCCGAACGGCATGCGGCGATACGCGTAAATACCGTACGGGCATGTGAAGGTTGTCTTCTCTTGATCCTCCGGAGCAATTGGGATCTGGAAGTAACCTGAGAACCCGTCAAAAAAAATAAAATTCCTGCCCTGCGAGTCGCTCCAACATCTGATCGATAAACGGGAGCAAGAAGTGGTCCTTCCGGGTGGCGTCATTTAATTTACGATATTCAATGCACACCCGCCAGCCCGTGACTGTTCGCGATGGGATAAGCTCCTTCTTCTCGTTCATGACCACTGTCATTCCCCCTTCTTGGAAACAACTTGAGTGGGGCTTACCCATGCCGAATCAGAGATCAGGTAGATTAGACCAGCTTCCATCAGCTTGAGCACCTCTTTCTTCACAACTTCTTGCATATTCGGGTTTAGACGGCGTTGTGGCTGCACTACTGGTTTAAAGACGTCCTCCATAAGGATCCTATGCGTACAAAAATGTAGGGCTAATTCCCTTGATATCAGACAGTTCCAACGCGATGGCCTCCTTATTGGATTTTAGGACCTCTATCAAACACTCCTTCTCCTCCGTTGACAATTTCGAAGAAAGATCACGGGTAAGCTCGAATTGTCGCCTAGGAACGCGTATTCTATGTGGGACGGGAGGACCTTAAGCTCTACGGCTGTTGGGGTCTCTAAAGGTGTACTCTCACTAGCCGCACTAACCTCACAGAACTCAAAAGTCTCGGGAGCCCCTAGGAAATCGTCCCCTATATCTCCGATGTCGCTCTCCTTGGTTACTAAACTCTCATTCACTAGGTCGGCTCCGCTAATATACTCTAAACAGTGATCAACGCACGACATGAATGAATTCAAAAAGTATACGGAGTGACAAGGGCCACTATCGCTGTCGCCACCGCTCGGGTGTTGCATCGACCTTGCGATTTCGAACGTGATGTTCTCATCCCCGACATGAAGGGTGATTTTCCCATCATAAACATCAATGAGCGCTTTCGAGGTGTGCAAGAATGGGCGACCTAAGATGATGGGTACCTTCTCGTCGGCCTCCATATCGAGGATGACGAAATCCACGGGAAAGACAAATCCATCGACCTTAACCAATAAGTTCTCTACGATTCCCCTCGGATACTTAACAGACCTATCGGCTAATGACAGTGACATACGAGTAGGGGTGAGCTCCCCTAACCCTAATCTCTCGTAGAGTGAGAAAGGCATCAGATTTATGCTCGCCCCGAGATCGGCTAAAGCATGCGCTGGAGCAATGGAGACGCCGATCAGTCAGTTTTTCGGGTAACTTGTTTAAAACCACGGCGGAGCATCCTCCAGTCAACAGGATATTCGAGAGCTCCCCCAGCCGATATTTACGTTTTAGAAGATCCTTCAAAAACTTAGCATAGTTAGGCAATGCTGGAGGGCCTCGATGAACGGGAGATTGATTTTTAATTGAGTAAACATGTCAAGGAAATTCCCGTATTCCTTGACATATTTTTGCTATTTCAGACGTGATGGGTAGGGCAGGCGTGAAGTATCTACGAACGGTGATGGCCTAACCTCTACCGGTTTTCTCTCTCCCTTACTCTCAACTGAAGGTCCACTGGTTGGTGCGGTAATTGCTGGGTCTAGCCTGGTGTGCACCCTAGGTGGAGCCTCCATCTCTATTTCCTCATCCACCTCTTCATCCTGCTCCTCTACCTCTACCTCTACCCTCTCTACCCACTTCCTTCAAACTCCTACCACTGCATGTAGTAATCGCTTTCGCGTGTTGGTTCGCCGGGTTAGGTTGGGTATTACTCGTGAACTGGCCGTGTGGCTGCTCTTGCAGCTGCTTAGCGATACTACCTACCAATCTCTGCAGATCTAAGAGTGCGGATTGTTGATTCTTCAGGAGAAGATCGTGTTCCGCATGAGTTTTCCGAGTAGCCTGATCCTTAACAACTAATTGAGATAATAACTCTTCAATCCTATCTAGACTATCCCCTGAACCTCCACTCCTAGTCTTACCCTCCTGATTCGAACCCCCTCCACTAAACTGACTCGAATGACCTGACCCTCCACTAGAGTAGTGACCCTGCCCCCTGTTTTGATATGAACCCGATTGGAAACCAGGGGGGTTACCAGAAGATCGATAGTTATTATTATTATTATTACGCCAGTTCGGGTTATAATTGGAAGTATTATTATTAAAGAGATTTGTCGGACCTCGACTCTGACCAGTGATGAACTCTACCTGCTCCACAATGAGCATAGGACACTCTAGTTGTCATGACCCCCTCTACACATCTCAAACCTATCAACCTTCTTCTTCAGCTCCTGGATCTCTTTAGTGACCTCCCTCTTAAAGCTATCTAAGGCAGCCGCTACCGTAGTTTCCAAGCTAACTTGGTGTAGACCCCGCTTAACCGGAGGCGTACGAGAAACAGGAATTGAATTCCTGCCGGCAGTGTTGTAATCTACATCGGAATAGGCAAAGCTTTCGAACAGGTCGTTACACTCGGCTACTGTTTTCTTTCCCATCAAGTGTCCACCTGCAGAAGTGTCGAATCGAGCGCGGGTCTCCGGGGTAAGACCGTTGTAGAATTTCTCTACAAGTGCCCAGTCCGACAGACCGTGTTGAGAGCTGCGGGACACTAAAGTTTGGAAACGCTCCCAAGCTAGATGGTAGGGCTCGTCAGGTTCCATTCAGAACGAATGGATCTGATCACGAAGGCGAGATGCTTTAGCGGGTGTGAAGTATTTTTTTAGGAAAGCATCCCGTAGAGCAGCCCAAGTAGAAAAAGTACCGGGTGGTTGAGAGACAAACCAGATGGCGGCTCGACCCCTGAGAGAAAATGGAAAAACTTGGAGGAAACGGGCATCGTTGCCCGCACCCTCCATATTGAAGGTGTGACAGAGACGGGTGAGGCGGTTTATGTGTGCGGGCGCATCCTCATCATCACAACCATGGAATTGGCACGAGTTAGTGATAGCGGTCATGATGTAGGAAGGGATTTACCAAGCTCTATCGTTGTTCATCGGGGGGAGGGTGATGGGTGAGTTCGCACCGGTGAAGCCGGTGGTGGCCTGTTGGTAAACGGTTTAATTATTATTGGCCATGTGAAAGTTAGGTGGTGGTGGTGGTGGGCTCACGTTTCTATGAACTACCCGGGGTGATGTAGAACCGGGTGGTGAAGGCTTTGGTGTAAAATCGAAATCGGGCGGTATAAAGGAACGGGATGAACTTGAAAAAGTGGAGGAAGAAGCACTTACCTTTGGTGCGGAAGAGAATGGTGTATCCGTTGGTGGCTTAGGCAGAGGTCCTTGCGAACGCGTATGGGGCATCCACTAAACCGGAAACACGACAAACACAATAATCTAGAAAAAACAATTAAAATATATATTAAGAAAACAAATTTTAAAATAATTAAATAATTTAGACTCCTACGACACAAACGAAAAATAAAAATTAAACACAAGTGTAATAACAAAGCCTAAATCGAGTAATCAACGCAATTGCCAATGAGAGAGTCCTCGGCAACGGTGCCAAAAACTTGATGTTCTAAAAGTAGTTAATTAAAAATAAATCAAATTACCCTAATTCTAAACTCAAATTAAACTCTAGACTCCTAAATTGTACTAAACTACTAACCAGCAAGTGGACCGATCAATTGTAGAATAGCATTAAGCAAGTCTGGATTATCGAACCCACAAGACTCTCTAATTACTATGACCACTTAACTTAGACTCAATTAAAACACTTTTTATATTTTAAGGGGGGTTTTCTACTAAAGACACGAAAAAACAACACAAACCTATTCTATGGAAGACATCCACCTAGATTCATGAAAATCAATTAAACAAACACAAACCAATCAAAATCATGCAAATACACTAAACTAGAGAATTAAAGTTGTGAACTTTACCAATTATACATTCAAACCAAAATTAAATTAAAATAACTCAAACTTTCATAAAATCAAATCATCCAAACCTAGGTAACTGAATTAAATCTAGCCAAGTATCATGTTTGAAAAACTAATTAAACAAGGTTTAGAACAAGAATGCATAATCAAGTTAAACAAAGAAGTAAAAAGCTCAAGAATGGTGTAATAAAACCGTTAAATATCCTGCCTCGAAACTCCTTGACAACCTGTACGCTTCCTGCAGCCTAGATCTTCTTCTCCTAGCTCAGAATCTCCAGAAAAATTGCTCCAAAAGGCCTTAGTTCGTCCAAGTTGATCCCAAGATGTGTTTTAACTCATTAGTATTCAATAAATAATAAACAAATCCAAAAACAACTCAGTCTCGAAACTTTCTGGATAAAACACCCTCTCGCCGGCCGCGAGAGGGTTAAAGGCTTCCGGTAGCGCCCCGCAACCGAGCTAGAGTTCCGGAGATAATCATCACCCTCTCGCACCCCGCGAGAGGTATATACCCTGTCGGTCGCGGCCTGCCAGAGGGTTAAAAACCCATAATTTCATTTCGTTTCCTCTTTTTCGATCCAATCACGTCCCAGCTCGGTTCTATTTACCATTTTAGCTTGTTTTTCCCATTCTTCCAACCGTTTTCACGAACTAAGACCTGCAAAACGCATTTGGATTAAAAGTAGATAAATTCTTGACAAACCGAAACGCAAACGTGCTAAAACTCTACAAACTCTACATGATAAATGTATGTATTATTCAATACATCATGGACTTACTCCTACTATATGCTTGACAAGTAATCAAACCTCCTCCTTTTTAACAAAAATCTTTGTAAATATCAAGAGGACTTTAGAAAGGGTAGGTTTTGCCTAAGGGTAGGGTAGTTTTATTGGAAAGTGGCTAAAAACGTAAAATGTCGGTTTAAAAACTAAAATGTCGGTTTTCTTTTAAAAATTTATTTATGTGTTACTTAGTTACAAATTAAGGGCTTATAAGCAATGATTTTGCTTATTTATTTCAAACAACTAGAGAGATATTATATATCTATATATCTATATATATATATATATATATATATTGAATAAACCAAGTCACTTCTTTTTATATAATTTTTAAAAGAACTGCATTTTACTAAAACAAAGGGATGTAAAACTAAATATTAGTTTTGGGTGATGGGTGATTTGTGTAAAATGGCATTTTGCGGGTTTTGAAACGAAAAGGTTTAGGCTCAAAGGGGTTAGCTAGAGGAAAATTTTTGTCTTTGTTTTTTGTGGGGAGATAAATAAAGTTAAAAATGAAAAATGGTTTAAAAATCCTAATGCCTCCATCATATACGTACTTAAATTAGTTGATAAGGACCGAGAATGCATTTACTTGTCAAGTTCTAGATTTGCAAGAACCATACGGCTATTCACACAAGAAGAAATGAGCATTTAGTAAAGATATGATATTGAATGCTTGGTAAAGGTTCAAAACTAACATTTTTTTGGAGAAGGGGTTAAAAGTGTGAAAATATATATACAATCAAATTTTAAAAAGAATTGTCATGCCTTTTATAAATTTTTCTTATATGGTTCTTTTTATCACCGCGTTATCGGTTGTAAATTTATAAAAAACTTGAAAATTTTTAGATCTTGGTTTCTAACTTAAACTATAAACAAGACAAAACAAACTAAAAAAGATATTTTTGAAAAAGATTTGGGGTGTTTTGGCGTTTCCAAGTAGAGTTTTGTGTAATACTTGTTTTAGGACAAACAAATTCAAGTTAAGCTTTCCCCACACTTAAGTTACACATTGTCCTCAATGTGTACAAAATTGGTTAAAATTGACTAAATGTGTAAATGTGGGTTAAAAACAAGAATTTTTTCAAAAACTAGACACTCGACACAGGGGCGTGTTTAAGGGACACGGCCCTGTGTCAAAAGTGCAAGTATCAGATTTCTGAAAAAATTTTCAGAAGGCAGACACGGGGGCGTGTTTGGGGAACACGACCCTATGTCAAAAGTGCCAATAACACAAATTTTCCAGAAGCCAGGCACGGGGGAGTGCAAATGGAACACGGCCCCGTGTCAATGTTCCATAATCAAAATTATTTTCTTCAGACTTGAGGCACGGGGCGTGATTACCTTACACTGCCCCATGCTGCACTTACTATTTTGAAGATTTTTCTTCGGTAAGTGTCTGTTTACGTGCATGGGGTGCTATTTCAACGTCCCTTTGGCCATTTTCCATCCTTCCTTTGAGTGTAGCTTATTCTTACAAAGAGAGAACTTAAAAGAAAAGCATTAAACTAAATATTAAACTACTTAACTAATGGATAGTCCATGGAATGCCTCCATGGTGCGCCACGTTTATAAGGGTCCTTGGCTAGACCAAAAGTCGGTAAAATGTTACCTGAGCGGGATGACTTGGATCCCAAGTTGCATCGACGAAGGGCGTGGTCTAGGCTCGAGTTTATTGCTTTGATATAGTTGACCGGGTCATCCTCCACTCGTTGTCCCACTTCGAAATTAACATCCTTGTCACCTACCCTTAATGTTAACCTTCTGTCACTCATGTCCACCATTGCTCGTGTGGTGGCAAGAAATGGTATTCCTAACATGAGTGGGATCTTGGTGTCTTCCTCTATATCTATGATTACAAAGTCGGCTGGGAAAACAAATTCCCCAACCTTTACCAAGAGATTCTTTACGACACCTTGAGGGTATTTTACATGACCTATCCGCAAGTTGTATGCTCATCCTTGTAGGATGTGGCTTTCCTAGCCCAAGTTAGTTGAACATAGAGGCGGGCTTTAGGTTGATGCTATCCCCTAGGTCAGCAAGAGCATTGCTTATTGGTGACCCTCCAATGGATCAAGGAATGGTAAAGCTTTCGGGATCAATCTTCTTTTGGGGGAGTTTGTTGAGGAGTGCCGCCGAGCATTCTTCGCTTAAGTTGACTTGTTGGATTGTTTCAATCTTTCTTTTGTGGGTGAGGAAGTCTCTCATGAATTTGGAATATTTTGGCATTTGGGGGAGGACTTCCACAAAAGAAAGGTTGATGTGAAGTTGTTTAAGCAAACTTACAAACTGGATGAATTGCTCGTTGGTCTTTTGCCGGAGTAAACGACCGGGGTAAGGGACTGGGGTGGTTTGGTTGGTTCGGTATTTTGGGGTTGAGTATTTCCTTGGTTATTGGTTATGGATATTTTTGTGGGTTGTGAATCGGGTTGGGGTGGTGTTGGTTCGTCAACGGGTCCTACCGTTTGGTTTCTTAAGTTAATAGCGTTTACTTGGGCTTTTGGCTTTGTTTCGGTATTGCTAGGCAAGGCTCCTTGTGGTCTTTTGGATAAAGTTTGGGCAAGTTGGCTCACTTATTTTTCGATGTTTTGCATACTAGCCTGTTGGTTCTTAATTTCGGCGTCGGTTTGTAGGAACCTTTCCGAGTACCTTCTGTCGGATTCGGAGAAAAGACGAGTGATGAGGTCCTTAGGCCTTTCTCTTCCTCCTTTTTGTTGTGGTTGGAAGCCTTGTTGCTCATTTCGGGGTTGTTGTTGAAAGTTGGATCGTTGGTTTTGATTTTGTTGGTTACTACCCCCGCATCTCTCCAGCTAAAGTTGGATTGATTTCGCCATCGGGGGTGAAGGTACCTTGACCTCCCGGTGGGCGAGGGCGGTTGTTAAGGTAGTTTACCACTTCTGTTTGATTTTCCAGTTCTTCCATACAACTCTAGTTTTCATGTGGTCTTCCACACCTTTCGCAAGCCATAACCGAAACAATTTTATTTAATTCAAGTTTCTTTATTTTTGTGGTTAAGGCTTCGATTTGGGCTTGTAAATGGTTTCATCCACTTTATGGGCACCTAGGTCAATTGATTTTGAACCCATAGGGGTGTGCCATTGACGACTATTTTGAGCAATTTTCTCAATTGATTATAAATTCCCTCGGGTCGGCCGATTCTTAAGGAGTCCCCCGGTGTTGGAATCAAGGATTTGCCTTGTGTGTGGTAAGAGTAAATTGTTGAAAATAGACACTTGTTACCATCATTCAAGATCATGATGCGGGCATTTCCCTAATAACTCCTTGAACTTCTCCCGTGTCTCGTACAAAGATTCCCCGTCGTCTTGAGAGTATGAGTTAATCTCGGTCATGAATTTGGCGGTTTTAGCGGGAGGGAAATATTTGTAGAGAATTTTTGAGTGAGTTCATCCCAAGTGTGTACGTACCCACTTGGGAGGGTGTTTAGCCAAGTTTTTTTCTCGGTATTTGAGGGAAAAAGGAACATACGGAGCCAGATAGCGTCGTTAGAGGCCTTGTTGATCCGAAAGGTATCATATAATTCCAAAAAGTTGGTAATATGTAAATGGGGGTCTTCATCGGGTAAGCCGTGAAAGGTGACTGCATTCTGGAGCATTTGGATGAGGTGTGGTCAAAGCTCAAAGTTATTGGCATCGACATTAGGAGGGTTAATTGCGGCTCCAAGATTACTGACTCTAGGCCGTAGGTAATCCATGAGAGTGCGTTGATCCGCCATAGGGGGTTTTGGGTTGAAGCTTTTTGTCGGTTTTTGGCTTGAAGTCTTTTTCGGAAAAGGCGCTCGGGTTCTTCTAGTGGCACTTTTATGTCTTTGTCGGAGGTGGGGTTATGCACCAGGTTGTATTCTTGGAGAATTATGCAGGATGGCGTGATTTTCTACGGACAAAAACATAAAAAAATGATGATCAGAAGAGTAGCACGTCCTCGTATCAATGTGGCACGACCCTGTGCTGTCAAGAAAAACTTTTTGTTTTCAGGTTCCCTGATACTAGAGGCTGGACACGGGCCCGTGTCTTAATTCCACTAACCAGGAAACAAATCCTTTCATGTGCTGTAAGTCAGACACGTCCCTGTGTTGATCAAACACGGCCCTGTGTTATTTTCTGTATAAAGTAGGAAATTATAGAAAAAGAAAAAAGAAAAACCTAAAGAGAAAAATTAGAAAAAGATAAAAATGATTAGGCCGTCCATTCTAAACTTTCTTAAAATCCTTGTGTCCTCGGCAACGATACCAAAAACTTGACATGATGGAGTGTGAGTATGATTTTTAGATATATTTTAGGTACTTTTCACTCGTTTATTCAAGTTTTAAATTTATAAAAAACACGATATGCAACTATCACTCTCTACAATACGCTAGGGCAAATGCACCCATTGTTGGCGTAGTATAGTGATGGTAAGATACCGAGGTCGTTCAAGGACACAAGAGCTTTTAATACTGGAATATTGTCGACGTTTAATCTAATCAAATTTTTAGGAAAGGTTTTGTGATAAGTAAACATAAAGAAATAACTAAAGTAACAAAAAAACAAATAGGCAAGAGAGAATCACTTGGCTCTGACTTATTATGTACGTATCCTTTGATGATTTCCGCGTTGTGGGTTTTTTAAGATATTATCTTGGTTATAGTGGCATCTCCCTCTTTTGGAGGCAACGCTACCTTCAGCCATATTGTCTGAGTCAGCAGGGATACAGTCCCAAAAGGCCGAAATATTGAAAGATAATTAAGTAAGTTATTAACATAAAATATGGCATGTCCCTTTTTAGAGGCAACACTACCCTTAGCCATATTGGTCTGAGTCAGCAGGGATACAGTCCCACAAGGCCGGTTTAAAGTTTTAATAGTAGTTTGTTTATAAGGGATTCAAGTCATTCTTACTTCCTGCGATTTGATGTTATCTACTGTTGGAAATTGAACCCTATAAAAGAACAGATGATAGGAAGCCAAAATATACTACAACCTTTGATCCTAAAAACAATATAGCATCTGCCTGAGTCAAGCTCTGCTGAAGACTAAATGTCAAAGGTCTGCCATAGCAAACCTCTGTTGAAGACAAAGCTCTGCTAAAGTCTAAAGCTAAAGGTCAGCCAAGGCAAAGCTCTGTTGAAGATTAAAGCTACATGTCTGCCAAGGCAAAGCTCTGCTGAAGATTAAAGCTACATGTCTGCCAAGGCAAAGCTCTGCTGAAGACTAAAGCTATAGGTCTTCCAAGGCAAAGCTCTGTTGAAGGCCAACAGAGGATGTCTCATCAGTGTTTTATTATTAGTCTTTGTAATGTTTAGTTATAGCAGTGGTTAGCTTAGCAGATGTTGTTAGTTTGTTAATTTTGTTAAGTGTCGTTTTCATGCTGACATCATCATAAGATGCTCAGTGGTTAGGATTCTAGTATAAATAAAACAGTGCCTGTACTGTTCTATTTGATCACTTTACATCAACTATCAATCTATCATTCTTCTTTACATTATGTACGAACAAATCAGTGATCTTAGGCTGAGGGGGAGATTGTGTTTTATATGCATGTGATTACTATCACTAAAAGCATGATAATGAAAAACAATCTCTCAACTGTAATGAATTAAGGTTCATTATTCCACTCCATTTAGATCTGATTTATTGTCTTTCATCTTTAATTTTTAAGAACTTTCATAATAGTTTCAAACTAAGATCCTAACAATTGGTATCAGAGTTTGGTCAATCGAATTTGATTTAACAATCAATTTGATTTGAATAGATCAGCTCTCACTGCTAATTCGGTTTGTTCGTTTTTATTGAAACTGAGTTTAATTACATTCTCAAAGTTTTTAAACAAAGATTGTTTATAAACAATCAGAATGTCACACACTTCACAAGATCCTCATAACACTGGCAACATGTTTAAACCATCGATCCTTGTCAGATCTGAGTATAATATCTGTCAAAAACGGATGGGTCACGTCCTTGCTCAGCAAAACACCGGTTGCTGGAAGTCGGTCATCTTTGGACCTCATATTCCAATGATACCGAGTAAAGAGGACGCTAAAGTCCAAGTACCGAAGAATCCTGAATATTATTCTGAGCAAGATTTCCAAAAAATCGAGCTAGATGCAAAGGCATGTAGCATCGTGGCCTCTGCATTGTTTGCATTGCCAAAAGATATCTATGTTGGCTCGTTGCATTGCAACATCGCAAAGGAATTATGGGATTCTTTGAAAGAGCAATTCGATAGGATTGAGGAAGTGATTGAAAACAATAGAGAGGTATTAAATCAACAATATGAAACGTTTTGTCATGTAAAAGGAGAGTCACTAACCCAACAGTTTGAAACATTTAGCTGTCTCATTAGTGAGCTTAAACTGGTAAATGTTACACTTGCAAATTCGACTTTAAATAGTCGTTTTCTTAGATCATTACCAGACAAGTGGGACACTATAGTTTTGTAACTAGAAATTTAGTTGGGTTCAAAGAAATGAGTCTTACTCTGCTTCATGGTAGGCTCCTCACTTATGAGAGAGAACTGAACCAGAAAAAGAAGCTACAAGAGTAAGGATCAAAGTTATGATCTTTTCACTGATATAACTTCTAGTGGTAATTTCAACTCCAACCATTACACACCTAATTATGCATTTTTGGCTAATGGGGAAAGCCAAACTTCTGATAACTTATGCTTTGAGTTGAGTGACCTTCAACATTTTGATCCTTCAGATTTGGAAGAGATGGACATTTTGCACCAGTTGGTTCTATTAAGTGTTAGGGCTAACAAATACAAGAGAACTGGTAGAAAGTTTCCAGGGTTGCATGGGGAACAAAAGTTGGGCTGGATAAGTCAAAAATTAAGTGTTATAAATGTAATAGGCTAGGACACTTTGCTAAAGAATGTAGGTCTCAATCAACTGGACCAATTGTCACACATCCTAGCCCTAGACCTCAAAACATTGTTCATTATTCCCAATATACCCTTGCTCCTCATATGCAAAACACTGCTCATTTTGCACACCCTCCTACCACTGTTCCTGTGCAATATGTTCAAACCACTGTTCCTCAAATTCAATATGTTCAAGCACCAGCTCCTCAGGTTTAAAGGCAACCTGCACCACAAGTTACTCAAACCACTGCTCAAGCAAAGGTTAATCAACAAAGTTTCTTTACTCAGGGCTTTGTTAATTGGAGTAGCTTGCCGGAGGATCTGACTGATGAAAACTTTGCTCTAATTGCTGACACTGGAAAGAAACAAAATGAATTTTGCTTTATGGAATTAGAGTCTATAGTTGATGGTGTTGAATTTGAGGAAGTGGAGTCTAAATCTGTTGGGCTAATGTTCATGATGAAACAGTTGCTAGAAAAGGAAATGTTGATGAAGATTTGAAATCTCTGTCTGACCCATTGGATGCTAGTTTTTGTGAAGGTGAATGTGATTGTGCCATGATGGCTGCCACTAAGGTATCTCCTCAGGTCTTAAAAGATATATGTTCAGATAAATGCATCATAGCTTTAGCTAACATAAAAGAGGTGAATGAAAACCTTAGGAATACGATTTTGGATGATGAATTTCAATTTGAAAAGCTTTCAAAAGAGTTAAAAACAAAATTGCTTGAAAAAGAATTTGAAATCAGCAGCTTAAAACATGAAGCCAACATAACCAAGGATGAACTCCAAACTATTATAGAAAAATATCAGGTTTGCAAAAAGGAGTTGGAATCCGCCTAAATCACTTGTGATAAATGGGTGGAATCATGTAAAGGTTATGAGATTTTGCTAGAAAACCAGGACAAAAGTAACATAAAATTTGGCATAGGATTTAAGAAAAATGACCAAGTTTCTGAAAATGTTACTGAAAATGATTCTGGTGTGGTTGAAATTGTTCCAACTAACTTGGCTGGTCAAGAAATTAAAGTCACTGATAAAATTGGAAATAAAATTGTTTTAGAAAGACATGAGGGATCCGCAACTTTTGAGGAGCTTGAGAAATATCAATTTAAACCCATATGGTTTGATGAATGTGACATTCTTGAAAATTCAAACCAATGGATTTTTCAACCATTGAAGGTGTCAAAGCACCAAAGGCAAGAATCAATCCCATAATAGATTGAAAAAGGGAAAAAGAAGAAAAGATCAAAAACTTGTTTTATGATTTTGTGAAAAGAAGAACCATGTTACCAAAAACTATTTTCTTCTAAAAGCTTATGACATCAACAAAACAAGTGAGATCATTGATTCTCTTAAATGCAAGATGTGTGAAAGAACAAATCATAAAACTCAAAAGTGTGTTTATCTCAGAAATTTTGATGTGACAAAGAATGAGTTTAAATCAAAAACACTAGAGAGTTCAAAGACTAATACTGCAAAAGGAAAGTCAAAACAGACCTTTGTGCCTGTTCGAACATCTGTTACCAAATCACTGCACAAACCTCTACTCCTAGAGAGGTGCAGGTAACAGATGCACCACCTACAAATCAGTTTCCAAAAGGACATGGCCAACCTATTTATCAAAAGGTACCTCTTAGTTATGAGGGTTACAAAAGGCTCTCAAAACCAAGAGTAAATAGGCATCCTCATGGTTACTATCATCTGGTAGGAGATGGGCCTCAACAAATGTTACAAAGATCTGTTCAAACCTATGCCCATTCTTCCAAATTTGAGACTGACATGTTTGTGACTCCTTCCAAAGCCATTTTGGCTTTGGAAACCCACCTAAACTAATTATTTACCATTGTGCAGGGAACTTCTACTCGCCTTGATAGTTTATAGTATGGTGATAGTGGAGGTTCCAGGCATATGACAGGATGTAGAGCCCTTCTCAAAGACTTCATCGCTCATAGAGGAGGTGATATATCCTTTGGTAATAATTCAAAAGGAAGGTGCTTGGGTTAGGAACAGTTTAGGTTGGAAAACTCAAATTTGAAAATGTCAATCTTATTGACAATATGAAATTTAATCTTCTTAGTGTTTCACAAATGAGTGGCAAGGGTTATGGGTCATTCTTCACTAAGAAAACTTGTCAGATTGTTGGGCCAGAATTACTTAAAAAGATTGATTAACTCATAGCTAGGAGCAAAGCACAACTTGTTACTCATAGGAGTGGAAATGTGTATGTGATTGATATGATGAAGGATAATCCAATGACTGATGTTTGTCTGTTCTCAGCTATCTCTAACAAAGAGATAGAACTATGGCACAGAAGACTTGGACACACAAATTTGACAACTATCACCACACTCTCTAAACAAGGCCTTGTAAGAGGCTTACCACAAAAATTTTTCACAAAAGAAGAACACTGTTTTCCTATTTAAAAGGAAAACAACACAAAAGTTCTTACAAACCCATTGGTGAGTCCAAAACAAGTCAGTCCTTACAATTGTTACACATGGACTTGTTTGACCCTATAAAAATCATGAGTGTAAGTAAAAAAGAAATATTGGCTTGTCATAGTTGATGATTTTTCAAGGTTTACATGGACTTACTTTTTGAACTCTAAGGATGAGACTGCAGGTATCTTGCGAGGTTTGTGAAACAAGTTGAAAAGCAATTTAACCTGCTAGTAAAAGTCTTCAAGAGTGACATGGCACAGAGTTTAAAAATAAGGAGTCGAATGAGTTTTGTGTGTCAAAAGGAATTCTAAGGCAGTACAACATTCCAAGAACACCATAACAAAATGGGGTAGTTGAAAGGAAAAATAGGACTTTAATTGAAGCTGCTAGAACCATGCTTGCAAACTCTGGTTTACCCTTGTCCTTTTGGGGCAGAGGCTGTAAACACTCCTTGCTATGTTCAAAGCAGAGTTTTGATCAACCCTAGGCATCAATCCACTGCTTATGAAACTCTGTTCAAGATCAAACCACTGATCTCATATTTTAAAATCTTTGGCTGCCCATGTTTCATTTTAAATCTAAAAGATTCAATTTCAAAATTTGCAGCCGAAGTAGATTGTTGTTATTTTCTGGTGATACTCAACCACTGCTAAAGCCTACAGAGTCTTTAATTCAAGGACTAGGTGTGTGGAAGAGATCTTGAATGTTAAGTTCAATGAACTTTCTTCATTTAAAATCCCAGCAAATCCTGCTGAACTTTTTGATTTAAATAAATTCACATTTGAAACTGTGTCTATTAAGACTGATCCTGCAGGTACACCACAGTTTCCACAACAAGACTAAGGATATGGCATTATGATTCCACAGTATAAAGCCACATCCACCACCAGAGTAGCAGATGTTATTAATAACTGTGAAAACTCTGCCACTGCTGAATCAACCACAGCTGATCCTCAATCCCCTGCTATCTCATCAAATATAACCTTTGTCGATACAAGTCCAACCATTGTGGATAAAAGTCATCATGTTTTTACACCTCTCTCACCAATACTGTAGGTCCCCTAGTCGGGTTTCTGCAATCCGAAATGCTTCACTTCTGATCCGAGATGCCTTTTTTCAATCCGAAATACCTGCTGTTAATCCGAAATCGCTGCATAAACCCTAAAACAGCCGTCGAAACCCTAATTCAGCCGTCACAAATTTCAAGAACAGCCTCTAAAACGTCCAAAAACCCAACTTTTTCTGTTGTTACCATTTTGAACCGAGCAAAATCAAGAGCCGAATGCTCTGATACCAATTGTAGGTCCCGTAGTCCGTATGGGTCTTCACAGAATCGTCTATCTAATCTAGAGTGTGGAATCCCCTAGATCAGATTTCACAGAAACAAGAACACGAACAAGAACAATTTCCTTCAAAGTGCCTTCTATTGATTATCTAATACAATGGTTTACAATCAATTCAAGACTCTCTAGAAATCTCTCAGCCACTCTCTGTAGATTTCTCACACACCTCTCTGTTTTTTCTCTAAGTCCTCATAAAACCCTAATTCACAACATGTATATATACTACATGTCTGCATACTAGGCTTTATACTGGGCTAGGCCATTCTCCAAGCCCATTACAACTTTAAACAAGCTAAACAAAAATGCTAAGCACAATACAAAATATCCAAAGACTAAACTATTATGTTGTTGTCACAAATATGCACCAACAGACTCCCCCTTGATAATAGCTTCATAGTGTAATTTTGTCTTCAAACATCTTGTGATCTTTTGGTCTTTGGAAAGCTTCAGCTACACACAGATTCTGACATTAACAGACTCCCCCTTTGCTGATGCTTCCAATCTCCAAAACCTTCATTCGTTGTAGATTAGTGAACTAGCATTCTTTGGTTAAGCTCATATCACCAAATTTATCTATATCTCCCTTTGCAATGTAGTCACCATGCATCTTCACACATTCTGCACTCCATTCTTAAAATGTACTTTACTTGACTTCTGCACTCAAATCAAACTGGGAGACTTTAAAAACAAATCTTTTTGTATTTTTATATTTTCTGAAAACAAATAACTAACAAGAAAATAAACACTCTATTTTTGTGAGAATCACCGGTAAGAAGATCAATCAGCAACATCAAACTATTTTCACACTATTTTATAATTCTATATGCAATATTCATGAAAAACAGTCCAAGATGATTGCCAGTATTGTTTATCCAATTAAAAAAAATACATGAACATTTCAAGTACCATTACCTAGTGATCTGTTTAGATAATTAAACTGATATACTAGTGTGTCCCACTTCAGGACATACCCCCAGGATCAAGGTATGCACAAAAATTCATCGTAGTAGTTGAGTATATCGAAATTCATCCTTTTTTATTTACAACGTTAGATAATTGGTGATCAGGTCAATACTTTCGTACATCAAAGAGACCAATATCCAACGAGGGTTAGGATAAATACCAAATTTTGGTACGGATAATGCAATTTGCATATTTGAATGACTCTCTAGGAGAGCTTCTTCAATTTTTTGGATTTGGCATTTTAGCTCTTTTAAGATATCCTGGTTGTGCCTAGGTCAGCATATATCTGGATGCAGCAGAAGGACAACCTTGATACCCCGGATGAAATAACGATATAAAGACCTAAAACCTTAGATTTTGGCAATCTTTCAACACAAGATTTAAGGTTATAGAACCATACGCCACTGATATGTTACCCATTCATACACAGTCTATTATATTTGTATCACAAAGGTAAGTTGATTATATCATGCACTGGTACATCATATGATTAAGCTGCAATCATTTAGTTTTAATTTCAGTGTGACAGTCTAACTTGCTGATGTACTATCATTTCTTCTTTTCCACACAGTGAAACTCATTTTTTTAGTTTTTTAAAAAACTTTAAACGTTTCAACTTGCCACCCTAAACTCACGCACTAACTAAAACTCTTTTTGGCTTAGGGAAATTTCTCCCCCTAATTTTTTGTTTTTATGGAATAAGGATTTAAAAACATAAATTTAAATACAAACAGACTCCCACTTCAACCTAACCAAAGGTTTTTCACTGTTAGTAACCATTTTCTATCGCAAAAGTAAATAATTCGTTACCATGGGTAACCTACTATTCACCTCAGATGCTTTACAGGAATAACCACTGTTGAACACATCAACAGTTCTTCTTGGCCATCCTGCACTCACTCAACAACTTAGTTAGACTTGAGAACACAAACCCTACCGGTTTTGGGTTGACCATGAATATCAATATAACTTAATTTTGTCCACTATCCATCACACCCTACTGGTGTCTTGGATGTCTTCCAAGTTGCTGAACAAGATTTATAATTTCCACGAGATCTTTGATCACGAGAGTTCCAATAAACTCTTGGGTTTTCTGACCTTTGAAAATTATTATCTCGAAACCTTCTTCTCCCATAATCATAATCTGACTTTTCAAAATTTTTGGATTGTTTTGAACATTTGAGTTACTAAAACCCCTATATTCATTTCTTCTTTGAAAATTTTTATTACCTGAAGTCTGGTATCGATTTTGATATCCAAAATTTTTCCTTGTAAAACATTTTGATTGTCCATTAACATGACTTGATTTAGGAGAAAACTTTCTTGGACTATCAAATCTTTTTGATGTTGATAATTTAGGTTGAAATCTTGGTTGATTTGTCTGAGAACTTGGTTTAACATTCTTATTTGACCCAACCTGATTTCCATCCTTAACCTCAACCTCAGTCTCCACTTTCTTTCCCTTTTTAAAAGGACAACAACTAGCCACATGCCCTTTGTTGTGACATTTAAAACAGGATCTCTTCTTAAAAGATTTCTTTCTGTTGGATCCTTTTTTAAATGATTTGACCGTTTTGTCTTCAATATCCTCATCCACTTTATGAGGTGTACTGTTAGACCTAACTGATTCTTTCAAAGAACCTGGACTATTAGGTATGTCAACTGTTATCGGATCCACTACATCTGGTGTAGTAGGCACAAAATCTGTTAGTTCATTTTCATTTGGTAAAAAGGAGTAATCTTGATCCTCAGAAGATGAAGCTTTACTAAACCCCACTCCCGTTTTATCACTACCCCTTTTCAAACCTTTCTGAATTTTAGTATTGACTAACGAGGATTTTCCAAATTTGTCTAACTTATCATGAAGTTCAACAATTTTGGCATGTGCACCAGCCAATTCTGTGCACTTTTTTGAAAGCTCGTTAGTCTTATCTTTCACAGTTTCACGAGCCAACTCAATGATCTGTAACAATTCATTGACTCTGCTTGTCAAACTGTTGATTTCTTGTTCATTTGATTTGAGTTTATTTAAACTATTTGACTCACTTTTACTCAAAAGAACATTTGACTCTTTCTGATTTTCTAATTCAGCTAACAGAATTTTGTTTTGTTCCGATAGTTTGTCAACTTTACCTTGTAGTTCAGTGCAATTATGACAAGTATGACTTACCGATTGACATTGTGCCTGTACCTTTGCTGTAAGCTCATCTGTATCATCCATGCACACTGCAGCTTTTGCATCCTTGACTCCATTCTCTCCTTCTCAACTTCCTGCTTCTCTTCTTTCTTAGCAGCTACTTCTTTAGTCTTCATAGCAC
Organism: Scalesia atractyloides; assembly: GCA_947069175.1. Lineage (NCBI taxonomy): Eukaryota > Viridiplantae > Streptophyta > Magnoliopsida > Asterales > Asteraceae > Scalesia > Scalesia atractyloides. The sequence goes on from CAMTDV010000029.1 coordinate 56,823,329, forward strand.
CAGTCTCAGTTAAACATGCTTGTTCACAGGTACGTTATCTTAAAGAACTCTGATAACGTTTTCCTAAAGCTTCCACAGCTCTCTAGACGATCCAGACCTATTACAAATGTGTTTCATATCAATAGGCAAGGACATCTTTATCGCTGCTAAAGCTTTCTTCTCAGCCTCATACATACGTCTCTTAGAGTCTTCCATCTTCTCATATGACAGTACCAAAATTCTCCCGTTAACTCTACGTTTTGGAGCAATATACCCATCAAACATACAGCTCCATATCTTAGAATCTTCACATTGAACAAATGCCTCAAACTTCTCTTTCCAGTCTACATATTGTTTATCATTCATCAACTTTGGGCAGTTATTAAGACACTCACTGCTATTGTTCATTCTTACCATCTTCACCACGCAGAGTATCAGTTTAAATGGATTTTGGTACACCTGTGTCAAAACCCAAATCAAACCTCTCTTCTGATCCTTCTTTGATTTTACCGCAACCGTACCATTAAAAACGTTCAAAATTTTGTCCGAAAAGTGTGTTTACCAAATTGTACCGTTAAACTCGTCTCGAAGATACAAATCCAATTATGTATATTGTCCGATAGTGATTTTAGGAATTTTTGTGACTTTTTTGCCCTAAAAATCACACGAGTCTAACCGTGCAGTTGGTTGTTAAGATTGTTTACGGATCAAATTCTATGTCCGAAAACGTTTAAATCCGGTTACGTCAGCTGATTAACGTTCCACCTTTTTGTATATAATTCGGAACAGTGCCAAATCCGGAACAGTAACTCAGATTGACAATCCGAGATGAAAACCCGGTACAGTAATCCGAATTGCTAATCCGAAATGGTGATTCGGAATAGTGATCCGAGATGAAATCCGGAATGCACTGTTCTGATCCGAAATGGAATCCGAAGTAGACTATTCTGATCCAAGATGGAATCCGAAATAGACTATTCTGATCCGAGATGGAATCCGGAATACACTGCTGATCCGAAATTCAATCCGAAACGGAATCCAAGATGGGCTTTTCTGATCCGAATTGCACTTTTCTGATCCGAAATGCAAGTTTTCCAGATTCGAATTGCAAGTCTGATGATCCGAAATGCAGATTTCTCCTCCAAAATTCAAGTTCGCAATCCGAAATGCTTCACTTCTGATCCGAGATGCCTTTCTTCAATCTGAAATACCTGTTGTTAATCCGAAATCGCTGCAAAAACCCTAAAAAGCCGCCGAAACCCTAATTCAGTCGTCTCAAACTTCAAGAACAGCCTCCAAAACGTCCAAAAACCCAACTTTTTCTGTTGTTACGATTCTGAACCGAGCAAAATCAAGAGCCAAATGCTCTGATACCAATTGTAGGTCCCCTAGTTTGTATGGATCTTCACAGAATTGTCTATCTAATCTAGAGTGTGGAATCCACTAGATCAGATTTCACATAAACAAGAACATGAACAGGAACAATTTCCTTCAAACCGTCTTCTATTGATTATCTAACACAATGGTTTACTATCAATTCAAGACTCTCTAGAAATCTCTCAGCCACTCACTGTAGATTTCTCACACACCTCTTTGTTTTTTCTCTAAGTCCTCATAAAACCCTAATTCACAACATGTATATATACTACATGTCTGCATACTAGGCTTTATACTGGGCTAGGCCATTCTCCAAGCCCATTACAACTCTAAACAAGCTAAACACAAATGCTAAGCACAATACAAAATATCCAAAGATTAAACTATTATGTTGTTGTCACAAATATGCACCAACAGACTCCCCCTTGACAATAGCTTCATAGTGTAATTTTGTCTTCAAACATCTTGTGATCTTTTGGTCTTTGGAAAGCTTCAGCTACACACAGATTCTGACATTAATAAATACCTCCACCTCCATTTCAAACAGATATTTATTCTTCAAAATTGCCAACAGATGTTAGCTCAGATGATTCCCATCTGCAGCCTTCACCTCAAAATGTCATTATTCCATATAAAGGAGATCTAATCTACCTTAAAAACCATCCACCTGCTCTTATACTCACTAGAAGTCAATCCCAAAACATTTGTCTTTTTGTTGGTTTCATATCTCTCACACAACCTATCAAGTACCAAGAGGCACTAAAAGACATTGTTGCTGCAATATCAACATCCACCGTTGAGGTTGAGTATATTGTTGATGTAAGCTGCACTGCTCAACTTCTATGGCTTCAAAATCAACTATTGGATTTTGGTGTAACTGCTTTAAAGACTCCTCTCATGTTAGATAGTTAAGCAGCTGAAAACATCATTAAAAATCCAGTATCTCAGTCTACCACAAAGCACATTGAAATCAGACATCACTTTATGAGGGATTGATATGAAAAAGGTTTGATTTCTCTGCATCAAGTTCCAACTAAAGATCAACTGGCAGATATTTTAACAAAAGCATTAGATACATCTACCTTTGAAAGTCAAATCTCTAGAATTAGTATGCTAAACATGGAATAAAAACAAGCATTTGTGTTCCATGAATAAATAGCATCAAAATGCCTTTAGAAAATCAAAAATCCATCCTTAAAAATAGCTAAAATTGAACTTTTTCAATAAATCTATAAAGGTTGTTCATGACCACTGTTTTTCCAAACCTCTGCTTGGCATGAAAATCTATATGTTGCTGAAAGTGTATCCTCTATTGGTGAAACCACTATTTTCCCAATCAACTGATATTCTATCCTCTGATAGTGTAAAATCACTACTAATCATTCACCTATTCAGAACCACTGCTAGTATCTAGCAGAGGTTTCCAAACAATTGTCATCCATTATCCAACAGAGTTTACACGTGCACAGATGATAGCCATAAGATCTTTTGGAAATCATGCCATGTCAGCATTCACTTTTCCATTTATAAAACCCTGTTTCATCCAAATAGAGTTCCACTTGCCATTCCGATTTCAAAACTTCTCCATAAAAATCTCCGTTACTCTCATCTTCTTTCACACCCTCAATAATCACTCTTTCACCATGAATCTCATCATAAAACGACCCACAACTACCTTCCAATATTCGAAAAAACCAATAATAATACTGCGTTTCACTCCATGATTGATGTTCTACAAACATCATCATACAAAGATGTGTTACTGGCCAAGGCTCCGATTTATATCGGCATTGGCAAATGTTGAACTCGAGGTTCAAAACAAAAAGCCTTTTGCTATCACTTCAAATATTAGACAGTCACTAGTTCAAATCTCTCCATCTACTATCTCTACCACATTTGGTCTTAACGACCTCGATGACCCCACTTCTTTCCCAAAGAAAGATTTACATGCTAAATTCATCGAGCGAGGAAATGAAGGTCAATTATCAAATTTTATCATTTTTATACCTGAATTTCCCGCTGACATGAAATTCTTTTTCTACACACTTTTATTATGTTTGTCAGCCAAAACAACTTCTTTTAATGAAATACCTTTAAATATTTAGTACCTGGGTTATGCTTTTTTTACCAAATCATAAAAAGGGTAAAGCTTTTTGGATACACCCTAGGTTGTTGAGTTTCTATTTGCAAAAACAAGTTTCTGAAACTGATTTTCAACAATGTGTCATCTGTGAAGTTAGCAGCCTTAAAGATGAAACTTTTACTAGACTCTCAAACCAAAAACCAAAGGTGTTGAAAACAAAAGCAACAGACACTGAGCAAATTCTGACTACTTCCACATCCACTACTCATTCCTCTGTTGCTGAGCCCACCGCTCCTAGTGAACATGGCACTACAACCAGTACTGTGCAACCCCCACTAGAAAAACCCAAAAAGAAACCCACCAAATCCAACAAGCCCACCAAACACCCCAAAAAGGTAACTCTGGCAGATGAGATCCCAGATGTTTTACCTGCGACAGCACCAAAGTAACTTACAATCACTGCTGCTACTTCCTCACAGCAGTTAGTTCAAAGATCTCCACCATCACAAGTTCCTCTTGCTTCCTCACAAAAGGAACAAGTTGTAAGTACATGGACACCATACTATGAGACAGATTATTCACTTGAAAATTTGTTCTCCAGCCCCTCTCCTAGAGCTATGTCTCTTTCTACTCCATTACCCACCTCACCATTTCCTTCCATATTTTTACCTATGTTTTAAGCTATTGAGAAAACTCAAATTACAAGTAATCCCTCTCAATCACCCATCACTGAGAGTTTAACTCCAGCATTGACTGAATATGAGAAAACTCAACTAGCCAACCTAGAAACAGTTGAGGAGGTTACACCCCATGAGTTACATGTAACTCTTGGTGGTAGTTCAAGTGAAGCAACTACTACAACTGCTGCTACAACAGTAGCTCAGTTGGACAGTGGTTACATATATAAGACTTCCTTGAAGGCAACAACTGTTGAGGTTACAATTGTATCCTCTGAACCAGTTAGAGGTCCCCAGTACAAGTAACAAGGGCATTTTGTTCTGACAACATTGAGACTACTCATGTTGATGATCCAAATACAACTACCTCTGGTAGGAATTTAGATGATCATATTCATTTAGGTGATAAATTATAATATCAAGAATTGACGGAGAAAATCAATACCATGGAATCATCTATTGATGAAATCAAATCCATGATGAAACAAATGCTCAAAAATCTCAACCTCAACCAACTCCAACACAAAATGTTGAAGAGCTATGGAAGGTTGTTCAACCAATCATCCTAGCTCAGAGACACTTGGCAGATATTCAGCATGAAACCCATATGAAGTTGATCCGCAATATGGTCGAGGCTCGATATAAAGATACACAAACCGACATTAAAGCCATCAAAGACCACTTGCTAAAAACTACTGGCTCAGCCCCCGTTATCATTCTTCAAGATGACAAAGAAGATGATGCCAAAAAGGGGGAGAAAGATCACATGAGAAAGTTGCAGCCTGATTCAAAGGTTAAATTAAAGGTGTAACAACAGCGAGCAACCACTGCTGAAGCATCCGAAGCTACTTTAGGAAAAGGAATTGATGAGACCCTAAATAAAGAAGCTGAAAGGATTGCTAATGAAAAGCAGCAAAGACAAGATACACTTGAAGAAAAAGATTTGAGGCTCGTTAAAGAAGAAAAAGCTAAGCAGTTGGAAAAAGAAGATGTTGGTATTTCAAGACAAAGAAAGTCTGCAAGAAAAGCAAGACAACCAACTCCCATCTCTTCTACAACCACCACTGAAGCTACTACCATTGTATCCTCTATCACCATAACCCCAACAGATGTTAGGACAGATGTTGTAATAGCAGATGCTGGAACAATAGATGTTTCAACAGATGTTGCTCAAACCACTACTCTAATCACATTTCCAACATTAACCAAACCCATATCCACACCACTTCGAATTCCAACACACCCACCGTCTCCAAAACACAACGCAAAAGGAAAACTTTTGTTATTTGTTGATGATGATGATGATGATGAGAGTCAATCACCACCCCCGCATCATCAAAATCCATCTCACGGCCATCCTCATCACTACCACATCCATAAATCCCAATTCCACCCATGCACTTATCATCTTCATTCCTTCCAATAGGTGCACTATACCCTATGGAACTTTTTGTTGTTAAAGGAGAGATAGAATCTTTCTACAAGATAGAGGATCCGAAACAGAGAGAATTTCCATCCTTGCTGGGGTACCGAAAGCCTAAGAATCATGATGAATATCTTAAGTTAAAGGCTAGACAAGTTGAGTCCATTGCAAAAGACAAATCAAAAGATAAAGATGACAGGGCTTTACAAATCTCCTTGCAATTTCAACTGAGCAAAGTGAGAAACATTGAAGAATTTACTAAGGAGTTGAGTAAGTCTATGTCTGAAAATCCAACCACTAATGATCTTGAATTGAAAGAAGACTACCTTAATCATGTCATGAATCACAAGCCTTATAAAGCAACAAGGGCTCAATTCATCGAATGGTCGGCAAATGAGCTAAAAGAGGAAATTGAAAGAATTCATACAATGCTCAAGAATCCTTCAAAGAAGCCTACTCCTCCTACTTAGAAAAAGGCTAAACTTGAAAGCCAAGACCATGCTCTAAAGATTAAAAGAATGAAAGCCGAACTTGTTGATCCTCTATATGGAACAACAAGGCAAATTGCTAGATGATCAGCATCAAAAGTGGTAGATACCTACAGAAGATTGGAAGAGCTAAGAAAGAAAGATCCTTCTGTCCTAAGAAAGCCAATCTATTCTCAACCAACCATTGCTCCTCAACAGACCCATGCTCTTAAAAGATCAACTTCAACCTCTAGCTTACCCACCATTGCCTTAAATCAAGCAAAGAGGCAACGGCAGATGGAATAAGAGAATCAAAGGATGCATGAAGAACTAAGAAAAGAGGGGATAAAGAATCAAATTTTGTACCACACAGATGCTGCAAGTGATAAGCTTAGAGCCACACTTTCTACACTTGTAAGCAGACCTATCTCACCCAACTCTCACAAATAACCCTACTCCCAAGAAAACCATCTGACTCAAAAATTCTAAAATGGAAGTCCTCCATAGACACCCATGAATTGACACTGCTCAGGTTAGATGGTAGACTTCAAAAGATAAAAATGGAGAATGCATATGGTCTGGATGCAGCTGACCTCCAAGACTTGCTGAATCTTGAACTTGAAAAGGATGTAGATGATATGATTGCCCTGGACTTTGAACTTCAGTTCAAAGGACAAATAAGGGAATCATTGATGAGGAATAAAGATCAATAATAAAGTTTTTGTTTTGGCACCTCTATTCTAGGGGAGATTGTTGGAATTGAACCCTACAAAAGAATAGATAATAGAAAGCCAAAATATACTACAACCTCTAATCCTAATAACAATATAACACCTGCCTGACTCAAGCTTTGCTGAAGACCAAATGTTAAAGGTCTGCCATAGCAAACCTCTGTTGAAGATAAAGCTCTGCTGAAGTCTAAAGCTAAAGGTCTGCCAAGGCAAAGGTCTGTTGAAGATTAAAGCTAAAGGTCTGCCAAGGCAAAGCTCTGCTGAGCTAAAGGTCTGCCAAGGCAAAGCTCTGCTGAAGACTAAAGCTAAAGGTCTGCCAAGGCAAAGCTCTGCTGATGGCCAACAGAGGATGTCTCATCAAGGTTTTACTATCAATCTTTGTAATGTTTAGTTATAACAGTGGTTAGCCTAGCAGATGTTGTTAGTTTGTTAATTTTTTGTTAAGTATCGCTTTCATGCTGACATCATCATAAGATGCTCAGTGGTTAGGATTCTAGTATAAATAGAACAGTGCCTGTATTGTTCTATTTGGTAACTTTACATCAATTATCAATCTATCATTCTTCTTTACATTCTGTACGAACAAATCAGAGATCTTAGGCTGAGGGGGAGATTTTGTTTTATATGCATGTGATTACTATCACTAAAAGCATGATAATGAAAAACAATCTCTCAACTGTTATGAATTAAAGTTCATCATTCCGCTCCATTTACATATGATTTATTGGCTTTCATCTTTCATTTTTAAGAACTTTCTTAACAGTTCAAACTCAGATCCTAACAATTGGTATCAGAGGAAGTCCTAATAAGCTTGAACCAAGTCCTTGCAGGATCTATACACTGAACAGGGCAAGAGCTTTACCCATACCGTCCTTCTTACCCCCTTCTAGGCAGTTAACACGCTTTATATAGACCGTAAAGACACGAATGAGAAAATCAACGAAACATGAAGAATGATAGAATAAAGTTCACTTTCAGTATAAGAAACTAGTTATTAAAGTCATTAATACATACTCAATTAAAAAGTTGACCAAAGCTAGGAAATCAAAAGTAATACATAAATAACTTGTCTTCACCAAGTGATGTAAGAGATTAGCCAAGCATGGCCTTTTTTGACAAAAACTCTTACGATCAATCTTGGATCTCGAGACTACTACACACGCTCTAAGATGGATGATGGATGAATGTGGTGGAAGATGGTGGTATTGTGGTGGTGGAGTGGTGGCAGGTGTGAGAGAAGTAGTTTGCCAAGGGGAGGTTGGAATGAAAGCAAGCACCCCTATTTATAGTTGTAAATCGTTATTTCACACGGCCCTATGCCCTGTGTCTTCCTTCTTCTCTGTCTTCATTTAATGAGCATGTCAGATCAACTGCTACACGGCCCCGTGTGAAACGGCAGTGGCCATTGTAATTGTTGTACTATAAGAGATATGCAAATCTGGAAGTTGACCACCACCCGTGTCCAGCGGGCATGTCCCTGTGTCTCTTGTCTGACTATTTATCTTCTTCTAATCTAGAATCTGGAAGGGGCACGGCCCCATGCTTGACTTCTGATTCATTGTTTTTTTAGTCTTGGGGTGAAGCTCGGAGGGTTGGTATGGTGTGTCGTCTTCCCATCTTCTGTACTTATGCTGGTTTTTGTCGTTAATTTGTTCTTTTTGGACATTTAAGCTCTTTCAATCATGACAATCAAAAGTGTACAAAGAAACCCACTTTTTCCAACATTAGTACTAAAAAGGGTTGATTTTATACCGTATTTGATACAATTTATATGTTGTATTTGACGCATATCAATCAACCCAAAGTTGTTGTTAGTAGCTAAGATCCAGCAATAAAGAAGGCTATTTTTGTTGTATTTGTTGAAACCATATATAGGCTATGCATGTGGCATGTGATGCACAAACTTTCTCTAAAGGTATTATGTTATTTTTCTCCTTTTTGGCATTTTAAGATGTTTGGTGTTTTTCAACCATAATTGTTTTATGTTAGCTTACTATATTATTTTTCATTTTTACTTTGGTGTTTTCGTGTTTATGTAGGTTGGTGTAAGGCTAAGCAATTTCACCAACTTTAAGGAATGTATTTGTAGGGTTGTATGGACAAATATACTTACACCTAAAGAGTTTGAATCATGATGGGAAGAGGTTATTGAATAGTTCAATCTAGCTGATAACGCTGGTTATCTGATATTTTTGCTCTTAGGGAATCATGGATCCCTACATACTATAAGATGGAGTTTTTGTCGGGTCTTATGCGTACAACGTCGAGGTCCGAGAGTGAAAACCACTTCTTTGGTCAAGTATGTAACACGAAATCTAATCTTGTTGAGTTCATGACCCGTTATGAAACTTCTATAGAAGCGCATCGCCATACCCATCAAAAAATGACCACGATACTCAATACAAACAACCCGAGCCGAAAAGTAGTTATAAAGTGATGGAGAGCCAAGCTTCAGAGATATACACCAAAATCATCTTCCAAGATATACAAGCTGAACTAATCGGGATTGGGAACTTTATAAATGCTTGTTATGAAGATCAACCCGATGGGTATGTTAAGTTCTATATAAACGATTTTGAACAGCCATGTTCCTCATTTTTTGAGGTAAATCGTGTGTTTACTTATCATGGGGTTCTCCCATCATACACACTATAGTTTAATGCGTTTATATAATGTGTTTTTTTACGTAATGGCATTTTGTCAATATACTTTGGTGTTTTCTTAAGATGTGAAACTTTTTTTTCTTGTATTTACGTGCATGTTTTGTGTTTTGGGCTTTACAGTGGCTAGCCTTAATTTAGTATGGCATTTCACATGTAATGTACCCGTCTGATTGCACTAACAGTTGTTCATGTAGGCGTTTTGAGCCGTTTTGGTTGTTATGTAGACATGTCTTCTATGTTTTGAGAAGTTTGGATATTAGGGAATTTCCAAAACAATACATTCTCAACAGATTACGTAAAGATGATGCACCACATTGTTCTAAAATTTACACAACGAGCCGTGATTTTATAACCGAACTTGATGCTGATGTCCATGGTATGATGCGAGAAATTACTTTTGCGGCCGACTATACTCTGAGTCGTTTACCAAGCAACAAGGAAGAGCTTTCTTTATACAAGGATCATGTTCAATCCTACATGAAGAAGGTTCAGGATATACAGATTGTTGCCCCGCTCCTAGTACCAAGTATAGATTTGCCGAGATAACAGGGAAAATGTCAAAACGAAAAAAATCCCATAAGAGTTCTTGTTGGTTATAAGTCGAAAGGTTTTGGATCTCGCAAATTGAAACACTAGGAAGCAACCGAAAAAACAAAAACAAAATCGAAGACCGGGTCGAAAGAACGGTAGTGTAAGAATTCTAAACAATTTGGACACCACGCATCCACATGCAAACAACCGGTAATCAAAAGAAGATTGACACGGTCTTCGAGAGCGGACACTAGAGAAGAATAGCCTTGGCGTTTATTTTGTTTTATTTTTCCATTGGTATATGTGTTTTAATTTTTTCTACAAATATTGAGCATTATAAAAACATGATATTTGGGTGTTTATTATTACGTTACCATTTGTGGCATTTGTTTCTATCAGGCTTTAATTTAATTGAGACCATAACAAAAACATTACATTTTGGTGTTTTATTATTACGTTACCGTCTTTGGCGTTTGTTTCAATGATTTAATTAAGACCACAACATTACAGTTTGGCGTGTTATTTTACATTTACCATTTTTGGCAATTTAGCTTTATGTTTCATAAACTGTGTTTTAACCCGTTTTAACAAACGTCTTGGCGTTAATTATAACATGTCAAGGCATTTTGATAGACAATATATCATCGTAACTATTAGAACATTCATTAAAGGAAAACAAGCAAATTAAACATGCTAGAAAAACACAAGAAAACAACTAAAATTCATCTTCAGATGGGATTAAGTCCCAGAAGTACCCATCATTGCCCTCGTCTTCTTCTTCTGATTCCTCACCAAAATGCTCATCTTCGTCTTCAGTTTTAACATCGTCTTTGTCTTGAAGTGTTTAAGACCTCCATTTAAAAATTTTGTCTGATGAAGCCACTATCGGGATTATCTCAATGTTCAAACATCTTGAATTGCATAAGTGTTCTATAAACCCAACTCTCTATTCGGTATGTATGTTATCAACTGTGTAGTCTTCTTCCTGTCCGACGTTCCACACAACCGTCACCCATTCATAATTTTCATCATAACACCATGATCGATGATTGGCTCAACAAATTGATTTGCATTATTCTGTGGAGATCTTCTTCTTAATCTTCTTATCACAGTCTCTATTTTCTCACAAAAGTTGTCCAGAGGAATGCCATGTTCTAGTATCCTCCTCTAAACTTCTTCTTCCATCTTCATTATGACGTTTACAGTTTTCACCATCACCCTTCTTCTGGTGTCGAATTTGATAACGAACCTATTGATTGAAGTGTTGAACCTCCAAGAGACGATTGTTTCCATTTTTCCTATGTGTATTTTTTTGAAAATTTTGATGTTTGGCGTTTTGTAGAGAATAACGTTTGTTTTCGAGTATGAACAATGAAAGGGATGGTTTGTTCATTTATATAATGATGTTTTAGGCGCGTGTTTTTAGGCAGGAGTTTTTCACAATGAATGGAAAGCAATAAAGTCTCTGACGTTTCATAGGCTTTATCATTAATTTATCAGCGAGTTGACATTTTTTGACGTTTTGGTGTTTCCTCTTTATTTAGTAAAAAAACTACTTTACCTTTAATGAACCTCGTGCCATTAGCAAAGTCATTGTATTTACAAAAACACCGTCGTCTCATATATATATATGAGCGGTCTTCTACTTTGTTAGTCAAATAAAGGTCAATTATCTAGTCGGTGTCAAATTAAAATGTTGTTCTGTGATGATTAATTACATTTTTGTCATTGGGCATCTCATATATTTAGGTTTTGTCAATGTTTTCATAGTTGATTAGAAGTCATCTCCCTCATTAAGTTGGTTATACGCAATGAATTGTTGTCATTTTGGTGTAGGAAACAATGTGAATCCCCTAGAGGCATTAGTACAACCGTTATGATTCGAACTTCTATGATACAGGTTGTCTCCTCCATTCTTCAATCAAATATCGAACACAACCTATTTTGATCTTGTCTTTGGACTGTCTCCGACAACGGTAATATTTTTAGTCTGAAAATTTCTTTTAAAGATTAACAAGTGAATTAAAAAAGTCAACTGAGCCTCCTTTTTAATTAATATATTTGAAATGTAAGTTTAATAAACCATTCGTTTTTAAACATATATACAAAGAAATTTTATTAATTCAAAACACTAACCTGATGCACATATAAACATCTTATTTTAAACTCATTATATAACCCTAAACAATGCTTTAATATGTCATGACATAAGGGTTTAGTATTTAACAACAAAATCATTATAATTTATAACTTTAAAATAAACTTTCACTTCATATTATCTTCTTTTCTTTTTATCATATCATCAGTCGACTAAGTTTGTTGTTTCTATACGTTTGATTCGTTCATTTATTAGTGATGGGAATTTTTTTATTTTTATGGTTTATGGGTCTATTCTATTAATTTTGTGATGTTTGCTAATTAATTGGTCTATTTCAGCATTGTGTTGATTTGTTAGCTGATAATTTTGTTTCTTTTTTTTGTTTCCGATTGTAAATTTTCATTCTATACTTTTTTGGGTAATTTAGGTTATGTGTTTATGTTTTTAGCGTATGAGGAATGTGAGTGTACATGTTTATAGGGTGAACCTAATTGTTATGTTGTATTGATATGGGGCAATAACATGTAATATGATATTATGTCATTCGCTATTTAGGGAAGGTTTGTTTGACAATAAATTTTCATGTATGGTCAAATGTATGTGGCATTATTTAGAGTTAAAAGTAGAGATAGACTGGAACTTAATATCAAATAAAAATCATAAACATAATAAAAAACAACAAATGTTTGTAATCCATACAAAGAAGTATTTATAGATTTATGAACTTAGAACATTTCTTTTCAGTTTTTAAATATTATTTTTTATTAACTAATCATTAATATCAATCAATATTAGTTAGTGTACTCATACGCAAGTTTATTCATATCTTAACTCAAAATATTTTTTATAATTCCTAAAAACCTTATTACTAAGAGCATCTCTAACAACGAAGCTTAAAAACCGTCATCTCAACATACAACATCAGATTTTAAACAAACATAAAAATATATTATTTTCCTTCAACAACAAACCTCCACCTCACAAGCCATCATTTTATATATAAAATATATATAAGGAGATGTAGTATACTTAAATTCTAGATAGTAACCTGACCTAATATCATGTTATATGTTTATCATCTGTAAGAATAAAATGTCAAAATCGTCCCTCAACTTTGGACACTTTTATTTGTTACATCCAAAATAAGATTATTTTATAACTAGAGATTTGACGTTTTATTTTTTTGTCATTTACATTCAAATCACTAACTTAGTTAAAATGTACCGCTAATAAAGGGACAATTTTTGCAATTTGCCCAATTTTTATGTTTCTTAATTTTTAAATTTTCTTTATCTTAAAATAAAAAACTAATTATAAATATAATATATGTACATATACACTCACATTTATGTATATATACACACACTTATTTTTTTTCTTTTTTACCATTAAATAAAAAATAATAAAGTTATTACTCTTTTTATTATTTAAAGTATAAAGAAAATTTAATAAATTAAGTGTGTGTGTGTGTATATATATATATAAATGTGTGTATATGTATGTATATTATATTTATAGTTATCTTTTTTGTTTTTTATTTAAAGATAAAATTTAACTGAGTAAGTGATTTTGATGGAAATGACAACCAAATTTAAACGTTAGAATCAAGTTACAAATGAATGTTATTTTAGATATAATAGGCAAAAGTGTCGGAATCTCAAAAACGATTTTAGCATTTTATACTAAATTTAAAGCTTATTTTTTGTGTTTAAAATCATCAATTTTATATAAAGCATGAAAACACCGCCCACTTTGAGTTTATCCGAGATATTTAAACGATTTGTTAAATGAACTTGAGTATCTTGACTACCTAGAAAAGGATGAGTTTGCTCAACACCTAATCCCCAACTCACTAACACGAACTTTTGAGCGATTCATTTCTGAGTACTATAAAAAGGAAAAGAGTATGTCAAGGTGAGACCCACATTCTCACTTAATCAAATAAGTGAGAAATCCCTTGTTGGTTGATTGTCAACAAAGGGGAATCAAGATAAGAAGGCCATAATTGCAGGCATATTATGACGAACGAAGAAGTGTCGTGAGAGCAACACTTCATGTATCTATTTGGTATGACTATTTAATTTTGGAATATTAGATTTTAATAATCCTATAACAATCTCAACTTAAAAAAACTACTTACTGTCCCAACTATTAACATATTAAGCTTCAATGGATCCTGGCTAACAAAACATAATGCCGTTAATCTCTGGTCGCCGGAAAATCGTTTTTGACCAGAAAACTCAACCTTATCATCCCAAACTTCTTTGTAACATAATTTGGGACCTTTAGGGACCTTTCTCTAGTAAAATCCCCAATTTTTTAGGTCGAAGAAAACTCTTTTTTTTGCCGGAAGACTCAACTTTTTATCCAGAAAACTCAACATTTTCGTCACAAACCTCTTTGGAACCTTAAATCGAACCTTTAGAAATCTTTTTCTGACCAAAATTAATTTTCCGGCGACCGAAAATTAAGGCATTAGGGTTTGTTAGTCAGGGTCCATTGGAGGCTAATTTGTTAATAGTTGGGACTGTCAATGGTTATTTTTTAAGTTAAGATTTTTGGTGTTAGTTGGTTTTATTAAAATCCAATATTCTTTTAATTTTCTTATGAGTATGCCATAGCCGATATTTATTGAAATTTGTAGGAATTAAGAAGTTGGGATGAAGTGGTCGACTAATTGTGCATTTGTAGTTGAAGAAAGATCTGTTGCGTAGGGCAAATGTATCTTATTATCAAATTAGGTTGTATTTTGACATGAACAAATACTTGTTTTTAATATTTCGATTTCGTTTGTATCAACTATAATTTAAATATGAATGTCTTATTTTGAGAATTGTCACTTTAGTAAAATTTCTAATTTAAATATCTGATGTTCATACAGTTTTATAGATATTAGAATAATCTAAGCATGACTTAGATAAAACCAATCTTTATTATGGTTATAATAACTTTCAGTAAGAAATGCATCACGAAATTCCAAGTGGATCGGATTTGGAATTGAACTACGAACAATTACTAGTATGCATATCTTATTTAAGTCATAAACATGATAAGACCCATATATGATATAAGCAATTGTACTTGTATTGAATACAAGTAGTTGTATTCGTGGTAAATCATATCAATTAATAAAGCTAGTCATATTTATATTACCTACACTAATTTGATCATTAAAAAGGATCCAAGTCTTCAAAACATAGGCCCGTGCGCACGCGCGTGTGTATATAGATGAATACTTGAAAATGTTCAAAGGATTTGAAAAAAAATCATTGTTATGACCTCAATAAATTGATAAAGTATTTCGGGTTGTCAAACATATAAACATCTTATTAAAAACTTCATGATTATCTAAAATTAGATTTTATGATGAATCGTTTGATTTTGGTAAGATTTCTATTTGATATTGTATTGAATACCATGCAAAAACCTGTAGTGGTGAAAGGAGATGTCATAAGTAGTTATGAGGACCATTTAACTAACTCGTCTAATATTGCAAAACCTCAGCTAGATGTGAGAATTTATACAAAACAAATTTAGAACAAGCAATGCATTATAAAACCCTATTCAGATGGGTTAGTTTTCTGTAACTTTATGAATTATATCACTAACTTCTTGTAGCTAGTGTGAGCTATGTAGAAGTCGAAGGAGATTCGAGGTCAAAACAATGCAAGACCTTGGTCCACTAGTAATTACTAAATGTTGTTATACTTAACGAAAGTTTTTGGTAATTAAACAAGCAATAACCACATCTCAATAAAGAGTTACAAAGATCATTAATGAAACGTATCATGTTCAAAGATATGGCAATTTTAATTGTTTACCACTTATGCTACGTTAAATTAAGCTCATTGGTTTACAATGACATGACCAACACTACCATCATGCAATATCAGATTAAGAATCTGTTTTTTATCATATAATTTCATGACCAACTATAGACTCACTTCGTTAGATGATTACAAAAGTAGTAGACTTAATTAATCATCAATTCTTATAATAAGATTACAAGAAGAAAAAAAAATCCATTTTCATAGTATATATCAAAATGGAATTGTGAATGCACACATTTTTTACCTGACTACGATAATTGTTTTTCTTGAATTCATGGTGTATTACATGAAGAAAGCGTTCCTCTATAATAGCGTACAAAATGGTTAAAGTATTTGATGCGACATTATATTGAATAATTGTCAAACAAATAAATGTGGCTACAATTTCCCTTATGAAAAACCATAGCAAGGACATTTACAAGGTATAACCTTGTAATTTCATATATAAGTGAAAGATCATAAATCCGTTTATGGATAAGAGAAAGATAATCTATGAGTTACTATCTTTACGATGACAAGTGATCAAAGTGCTTTGTATCGTGTCATAATAAACATGATATAATAGGTTTCAAAAAGGCTAGTGAGAGCATTGTAGAAAACACAATTTTATTTAGAGAACCTGTTATAACACATGATGAAATATCAAACTTGTAGGACTGCAAGCCATCGTTCGAAATAAAATCATAAACTCATATTTGATTGAAATAACGAGAACTACATTCCCTATGAGCACGTTTGCATTGTTTGAGAATGGTTCGCTTGGATAGATAATCTACTTGATAGATCATTGTGCATAAAGATTTACATTCTCCCAAAGATATATTGACAAAGTTTTAGGTCTAGTAATTTCCTGAAATTATTGAATGTCGATATGAGAAAGTAGTTTGGTTCTCTTAGGGGTCGTTTGGTTCATGAAATATTTTGTAAAAAATTTAGAAATGGAGTAGATTTGGATTTGATAGGGTGTTTGGTTTGCAAATTTATGTCATGAATTAAAAATGCTTATAAATGAAAACTACAAAACAACCCTTCCTAGCATAACCATCGACTTTGATTTATGTTCCAACCTCTAGACTTTGAATCCTGCTTTGCACTGCTTTTCATTCTTTTGTTCCAGTCGACTTTGATTTGTGCTTTCCGTTCTAATCCAAAATTGATATCTACTTTGCTTTCTATTTGATTTCATCTGTCTACTTTCAATAATATTTTACCAATCAAGTTGATCGATCTTAGCAAAGAAGCCTTGATGTATTGTGACCCTTTAACCAATAATAACTGTTTATGCCCCCATAATCTTCACAAATCAGTTTTTGTAGATGGCGATGGAAGTGAATTGATGAATTATGGGGCATAAGCAGTTATTATTTTTCATGTATTTGTGATGAAAATGAAACAGATGAACCGATTGATCGTATGCACAGACAAAACAAACAAACAACTGTTGAATTTATGATTAATATGGAACAAATGGGTTATGGGGCCAAAAGCAAACCTTCGATTTTCTTTGATCTTACTTTGTAATCTGAAATCATAGTGTGATTCTATTTTTTGATCTTACTTTGCAGTCTCAAATCATAGTGTGATTCCATTTTAAAATAGATTAACAAAATATTGTTGAGGATAATGGGTTTTTTGGTAATCTTTGAACATATTATGGAAGGAATTAAATTCCATTGAATGATAGAAAATTTTCCAATTTTAAGGAATTTTATGAACCAAATGACCCCTTAATATATATATATATATATATATATATATATATATATATATATATATATATATATATATATAAACCGTGATTAACAACTTTACGATGGAACTTGCCACCTCATGCTTCAAGTTTTTTATAATAATAACTCATTTATCATATAATTTAATTTTTTTATTTCTAATAAATTGCGCTCTTTAATTTAAAAAATATAAAGTAAGTTTTGTATCGTAAACAATATCAAGTTTAAGATCAAATTGTAGCTAATTTATAACTATATAAATCATAAACTGGTATATCGAATATACATAAAAAACCCACAATTCTAACAATTACGAGACTAGATACAAAAACAATTTCATTGTAAGACTGAAATTAGTATCCTCCAATTACAAACCCTACCAACATCACAAACTATATGTATATTTAAAAATTTAAAATAGAATAAACAAATTATAATGAAATGATGACAAAAATAAAATTTTGTAATCCATATCATATTACATACACTAAAGCATTTAATATAATCATTAAATGCTATTTACTACTTTAACTAAATTTAATAAAACACTAAGCACAAAAATCTTATAAAATAAAATTAGTACAATAACAATAAATAGATTAGCAAAAACTTAACTTTCTATAAACAAAATTCACAACTTTTTAAGTTTTAACCAATCCCACAATCATCCCCAAATTAGGCTTATAAAATGGTGTTTTAGAGATTCACAGATGTCAGAAAAGAAACACACAGTTTCATCCTTCACCTTCAAACCCCTTCAAAACCCCCTTTTCTCCTCTTTTCTGTTCTTATTTCTAGAGCGAGAAAGTATCCTTGAGAGAGAGAGAGAAAGTGAAGCTATGGCGGAGGATTCACCCGCCGGTTCCAGTTCACCGGAACTTTCGCCGGAGGAGGAGATGAGCATCATAAGCGCCACCATATATGCAGCCGAACATCAAATCGCAGTAGGCGATACATTTTGTTTAGTTTCTCGAAGGTAACCGTCACATCGTTTACATATTATTCATAAAATGCGTATCTGTATTTATATATTTCGAAATGATGATCGAACTAACGAACTTCTAGGTTTTGGTAGTGGAATGTAGAGGTCTTTAGAAGAATTTAGGCGGTTACTTGTTATGTTTTTGAATTTAGGGTCCATGCAGTTCATTTTTGTAGCTGTTTTGTGGAATTAGGGCTTAGTTTGATAGTTTGTGTAGCTGATCCAGTAAGAATATCATTTTCAACATGAATTTTGAAGTTTAAATTTATAATTGAGTGTTTTTATTTTTGGAAATGTAAGATGTTTTATGAGAATTTAGGGCTTTATCTAATGAGGAAGCCTGTTTTTTAATAGTCTGATAAATATTATCTGCAATTAGGGCTTAGTTTGATAGTAGTTGTTGATTGTTTGTATGTAAGAGATGGTAGATAGTTTGTGTAGTGGTTCTAGTAAGAATATCATTTTTGAATAAGAATTAGGTTTACAACATAAATTTAGAAGTTTCAAGTTGATGATTGGATGTGTTGGTTTTTTGAAATGTGAGATGTTAAATGAGAAATTAGGGCTTTATCTGACGAGGAAGCCTGTTGTTTTTATAATAATCTGATAAATGTTATCTGCAATTAGGGTTTAGTTAAATGAATTACAGATGCTGTAGTTGTAGATTTTTTAATCAGGGAAGAGTATCTTTGCTCGGTTTTGACATTGCAGTCGATGAGTTTTTTCCTTTTGGGGTAGAATGTGGTAGGGTTTAAAAGTATTAAGGCGTTTCGTATCTAATTTAGGCTATTTTCATTGTATGCACCTAAAGTTTAGACAAAGAAGCTCGTTTTAAAAAAATGTAAGCTGTAACATGAGAAATTAGGGCTTTGTCTGATAAGGAAACATGTTGTTTTTTGAATTTGACTTCCAGTTAGTTAATTTGATTAATATTATCTAAAATTGGGGTTTAGTTAAATGATTTCAAGACGCTGTAGTTGTATATTTTTTAATCTGGGGAGAACATTATTTCTCAATTTTGACATTATAGTCGATGAGTTTTTTCTTATTGGGTTAGGGTTAAAAAGTATTAGCGGGTTTCGTATCTGATTTTGCCATCTGTATTGTATGCACCAAAACACCAAGTTTGGTGTTACACTGATCCCCATAACATTTTACACCAAACATTTATAAGTTGCTTTTTTCTTTTTTCGATTAATATATTTTTATTACATATCAATGTCGTGTTTTAAATATTTAAAAAAAAGTTCACAATTTATTTATACAAGTACTGAATATATTGTGTATTTCACTAGATTTCACTCTTTATGAATACTTCATGATATAAGTTCATAATATTATTAGTTCTTTAGAATTTAAAATTGTCACTCGCCATAGAGATAGTATAGACAAAGAAAGCTCGTTTCAAATTTGTTATGCACTAATTGAATACTTTTGGTAGTGATATAATAATTTAAACATTAGAAATTATGTGTGTGTGTGTATATATATAACTTGTTAATTGATTGTAGTGTGCACGTGTATATATAAATAGAACAGTTTTATTTGAAATAAACGACCCTGCATGTACAAATGAATTAATGTGAAAGAAGTTGGTAACATTATGTGCCAAAGTTGGTGTATAAATTGGATATGCCCTTTCATGACGTTGACTTTTCGGTAGAATTTAGTTGTTTTTTTCAGAAATAAGGGTTTTGTTTAGTAAGAACTAATGCTATGTGTATGGATTCTGGAGTAGAACTAGAAAGAACACGAGTTACAAATTTAACTTCGCTATTAGTTATTACTACACGAATACCGATTTGTCAATTACATATTTCACTGTCAATGCATGAATTCGGATCCAGTGAGGTATTTCTTTTCTTGAACTTGCATTGTTTAAAACTTTAATAATTAGTGCATTTATAGGTTGTGCATATCACATTAGTAATAAACCTAAGCAACCTAGAGTTGCGGACGCATATCAAGCATGAAATGAAATCTAAGGAAAGCAAACTAAATGCTTTGAGAACGTGTAATGGGAATACATTGTGTTTTTATAAATGGAACTTGAATCGAGACTTTAAAGTGACGGTGAACGTTATATCTTCATAGTTACTAAGAGTCGATCTCTTTTCATATGCTGATCATTATTGTATGACCTAATTAGGGGTTTCACTTGCTACTGATTAAAAGCGTTATATTTTGGAGCTTCATAGTTGCTGTTTGTTTAAATGGTCATTAATGTAAAACGAAAACCCATTATTGATGAGATATAGGTTAAATACCCTTAATGCGCACGTAAAGCCCGCAGAATACAATTATGATCTGAGATGATATTGACTTGGCTTGCAAGAAATCAAGTGATTACCTAAATAAAATAAGTAGCAACAAATTTTAATCTATATTTGATTTGAGTAACCAGAAGGTCTCTTGCCTGTTGGTCAACGTTGACCTTTTATGTTTCATTAGTTCATCTAAAAATTTGCATTTTGAGTCTCCACAACTACAAGAAAGTTACCATAATACAAGCCCACAAGAAAGCTTAGGGTAAATTAAAACCCATATTAAAAACACAAAATCAATAGATATCTAATTAATAATCAACGCACACATCATGAACTCCATAATTAATCTGCTTATTAGACTGCACGATCTATGTTTCTACTTAAATTTATGCATACATGATTGTAATATGTACAGATGTACGTATATGTATGCATATGTAACATATTAAATTGCAGGTATCCTGCGTAGCTAGATACATTATTCTAGAAACACCTTTACAAGTGAAGGCAGATCTAAAAGATAAAATGGTCTTGTCTGAATCATGTTATAATGCATGCAACTGACTTTAATCTCAATAGCTTTTAAACTTGCATTTAAATTTCATTTTGACAGATGGCTGGAAAAATGGATAAATTACACGAATACCAAGAAAATGAGTACAAACGAGGGATCATCTTCAGATCATCAAGATTTAAACAGTGCAAGTACTCCAAAACGGCCATCAAGCATAGATAATTCGGATTTGGTTAATGAATCAGCATCTGATAATTCAACCATGGGTATTGAGCTCCATGATACACTACAAGAGAACACTCATTACACATTGGTTCCAGAACAAACTTGGAATCAATTCTGTGCATGGTTATTATTCTCTTCCATTCTTAATTATTATATACAAATTGTATAATAGAAGCGTTATAAAACATATTTGGTGCAAAACATACATAGGTATGGAGGTGGGCCTAAACTGGCACGGAAAGCGATAAGTGCTGGCGCATCAGAGACAGAATTGACTGTGGAAGTTTATCCTCTACGCATTCATCTACATCTGATGCCAAAAGCTGACCAGTGTACCATAAGAATAAGCAAAAGGGTACGCCTATTGTTTGCTATATGATAATTAGTCACATGTTTCAAATACAGGCTCTTAATTAACATTTTAAGATTTGAATTATTGTGAGCAGGAGACAATTGGAGCCCTACACAAAAAGGCTTGCGAGATATTTCAGCTTAATTCAGAACAAGTAGAAATATTATTTATACTATCATCCACTTTGGATAACAAATGTGTTAAATTGTTTATTTGTTTTTAATGCTGTGCCAGGTAAGCATTTGGGACTACTTCAGCCACCGAAAACATGCTTTGATGAACGACATGGATAAAACACTTGAGGATGCCAACATACAAATGGATCAGGATGTAAGTTAGTTACTTTTTTATATGTGTTACATTCCCTTACATTAAAGATAACACTGTTGGTTGGTGTCTCATACAGAGTCTTCATTTACATACTTGTATTAAGAATCATTTCATACACATTTTATTTTACACAGATCTTGGTGGAAGTGAGTGATGATGGTGGTTGTACAAGTGATGTTCAAGAGAACGGGTTTACTAAAAGCCACACGTCGTCAGCACTTGTAGAACCTTCGAAAACAATCTATTCTATCGCAAGCAAGGGTGCCCTGAGGAACAATAATAATTCAGAGTTACCACAGATTCAGAGTTTGGCTTCTGGAATTAGAGAATCAGAAGATCATAAGGCACCACCTGTGGGTGTTAGTACACGTGGCTCTTTTGGTGGTCTGACTGGATTGCTGAATTTGGGAAATACATGCTTTATGAACAGTGCTATACAGTGTCTAGTTCATACCCTGAATTTGCCATGTATTTCCGTGAAGATTTTCATAAAGAGATTAACTGGCATAACCCTCTAGGGATGGTGGTAAGTAGTTAGTTACAACCCATATATCTGAAAATTGGTCGATTCAGTTTGTATTTATTTAACGGGTCAAATGTAATTGATTATATGTAGGGTGAACTAGCTTTAGCATTTGGTGAGTTACTTAGGAAGTTGTGGGCCCCAGGGCGCACTCCATTTGCTCCTAAGCAATTTAAAACAAAGCTTGCTCGTTTTGCACCACAATTTAGTGGATACAGTCAGCATGATTCTCAGGAGCTTTTGGCGTTTTTGCTTGATGGACTTCATGAAGATCTGAACCGTGTGAAACACAAACCTTACATCAAGTCAAGAGATGCTGATGGTCGACCTGACGAAGAAGTTGCTGACGAGTACTGGGCAAATCACATTGCTCGTAATGATTCGATAATCGTTGATGTTTGTCAAGTAAGTTGTTTGCTAAAGATAAACGATTCAATATTTGGGACTTGATAATTTATTATTAATTTATTACTTTAAATGTTTGTGCAAGTACAGGGGCAATACAAATCAACTTTGGTTTGTCCTGTCTGTGAGAAGATTTCAGTTACATTTGACCCATTCATGTATCTTTCATTACCACTTCAATCAACTACAACGCGTACGATGACAGTAATGGTTTTTAGTTGTGACGGAAGTGGGGTGCCTGCTAGTTGCACGGTAACCGTGCCCAAACAGGGACGTTGCAGGGACTTGGTTCAAGCAGTTAGCAGTGCTTGTGGTTTAAAGCAAAACGAGAAAGTTTTTCTAGCCGAGGTGAACGCTTCAACCTTAATTAAACGTTGGTTCTTGACTTTTAATTAAGATGTGTTGTTGTTTACAGATACGAAACCATTTGATTCACCGGTTTCTTGAAGATCCTCTGATGTCATTATCTTCCATAAAAGATGATGACCATCTTAGTGCTTACAAGATCCCGAAATCGATGAAAAACACTAAATTTCTTCAGTTGATTCACCGGCGCCAAGAGCTGTAAGTTTACCAGCCTTGTTCAATCATTTACAATTACAAACAAGAACACTTATTCAGTACAAACTCAATCTAGTCTATTCGTACAGTAACATACACAAATGCATCAACAAATTCCTCCTTGGACGTTGCTGTCAAATCTTGAACTTTGTTGTTAAATGCTGTGCCGAATATGCTACAACTTCAGTCACGTATCTGTTGATGTCATCTCACATGCGTCAACATATTCCCCTTGACTGATGCTTTGGGTTTGCAGAAACTTCTAATTGAATTAATCATCACAATTTACCACAATTTCCTTTCGTAGAGAAAGCGTGTGATTTAGTACATATTACCTTTCATAGTTGCAATCTGTATATTCAAGTTAAATAAAAAAGGTTATTGTAAATGATACGTTTTTTGATACATAGATTCAGTGATTCACTCTATAGTAACTGAATATTTTTCTCATTACTCTTTTTATCTGTTTTTTAAGGGAAACAGGTGACGCGCGGGGCACTACAGGTTGGAAAGCTTATGGAACCCCACTTGTTTTTCCGGTTTCTTGTGATGCAACTATTACAAGAGGTGATATACAGTTAATAGTTCACGCAATGCTCTCCCCCATGCTAAAAACCGACACATCAGACCTCAAGAATGAGAATTTTGAACCAGAGTCAGATTGTAAAGAGAATAATAATGGTCCTGATAAGCCTCAACTAAAACTTCCTTTAAAGTTGGTTGATGGAAACAATGCATGTATAGATCTTTCGGTTGGAGAAGAGAGAACCATAAGATTACCCTCATCCTCATTGTCGGTACTGCTTTTCATCGATTGGTCCCCAAAGCTTTTACAAAAATACGTGACACAATATCTCGAAAAATTGCCGGAAGTTTTCAAAACTGGACCTTCAAAAAAGGCTCGTGCTGAACCTTTGTCTTTATACACATGCTTAGAAGCTTTCTTACGTGAGGAGCCATTGGTACCTGAAGACATGTGGTAAGATTTTTGGTCATTGACTTTGGTCAGCTTTTAACCCATTTGGTTCATCCTCCTTTTTGCTAATCTTAAATTGGCATTGGTGAAGGTTCTGTCCGCAGTGCAAAGAGAGAAGGCAAGCGAGTAAAAAGTTAGATCTTTGGAGGCTTCCGGAAGTACTTGTGATCCATTTGAAAAGGTTCTCGTATAGCATATCCATGAAGCATAAGCTTGAAACGTTTGTCAACTTCCCTATTCATGATTTTGACTTGACAAATTACATTGCAAATAAAAACAACTCGAGTCGACAAGTATACGACCTTTATGCCTTAACCAATCACTATGGCAGCATGGGGAGTGGCCACTATACCGCTCATATTAAGGTCACCTCATAAACTCTTAATAATACAATTGATATACACGTTTCTTTTTTTTTCTTTCTGATGAATGATATGACTTGTGACATGCAGCTTATTGATGAAAACCGATGGTACAACTTTGATGATAATCATATATCACCTATTAATGAAGATGAAGTAAAGACAAATGCTGCGTATGTGCTATTTTACAGGAGGGTGAGAAGCGATTAATCCTTGCAGCACAAGTGACCGCAGTACATTCATATACATTGATAACAATAACAGATATGATTCAACAGTCTGAATGAAATTATAAAGTCCAAATTTTTGGTCTTGGGGGTTAAAGTACAAATGAGCTCATATATAGGATGCATACATATCCATCAAGACAGAAGCATACAGGCAAAAGCATGTCATGTTTAGGTTTTGTCAGTTTTAGCTATTCGTTAACCACCTGCATTTCGGTAAAACAATTTTTGCTACTTTGGGAATTAACTGATTGTTTCAGATTTATGGTTCTGTATGTATAGGCTGCAACAGACCCATGTGTATGTGTTCTTATGGTTACATATGAATAGGCTGCAAGGGGTTTACTTGAGCTTGAGCATCTTAGCTACTCTTAAACCCGACTTGATTGCTTGATAAGTTTTCATGATTAGGCTCGAACTTGGCTCCGATCACTTTGAGATCGGTTCATAAGACTTGAAAAGCTTGATAAGAATAAGAGTTTAGGTTGAGTCCTTATACTCTCGACCTCATTTGTTTCAAGCTTGTTGAATTAAAGCTCGACTTAAATGATTAGATTTTGAGCTTGAGCCAAATAACTTGAAAAATTTGACTCGTTTGTAGCTTTAGGCGTTATGTTAAACCTTGTATGGCTTAGATGGGTTCGCACTAGGTACAGGTGCACAAAAAAACAGGGTATGAAACCTGACCCGAAAAACATGAAAATGGGTATTAAGAAATCTGTGACCTTACCTGCTAGGGGTGTGAAAAAACCAAAAACCGAATCGTATCAGTAACCCAAATAACCGAACCTGAATGAGCGTAACCCAAATAACTGAAGCTAAATTGACCATTCGTATTTCTCAGACCGAATCTTAATCGGGAATTAGGTTTTTGGGTTGTATATTGGATATGTATTTTTTTTTATTTCGATTTGTTAGGTTTAGCTAATTTTCTCTCACATCCTCCAACCATCATTATATCTTGTGATATATGTACATGAACTTTGAAATCATTTAGCTAATCTATAACATAACAGCAGCAAATACGTTTTGAGAACTTGGTCTAGTGATAAATTGGTCTGCCTTTCCTAGTGGAGACGCAGGTTCGATTCTCACTTGGGCCATTTTCAAGGGCCACCAATGGGGGGACGAATCGGGGCTTTAATCCCGGTTCGAACCTGACGGGGGCGAGGGTTTATGGATTCCATCCGTTTCCCGCGCATTGGGGGGCACGGTCTCATGGCGGTCGAGGAGTCGACCTTGGACATAGCCTCGAGCAGGGTGGGTTTACATGTGAGATTCTTTGATGTTCAAAAAAAAAAGACAGAAGCAAATACATACTTAAATAAGCTATTCGTAGTTATTACACATGAGATTCTTTGCCGTTCAAAAAAAAAAAAAACGGCAGCAAACACATACTTAAATATGTTGTTAATAGTTATAAATCCATATCTATTATTTGTTTAGGGGAGAATTCAAGAAAAAACTCCTTTATTGGTGGAACTCGAAAACTTAAAAAAAGCTTAAAAACACACCAAATATATATTGTTTATATAAACAATTTTTTACTGTAAATCTAGCATTTTTAAAATACATTCTTTTTATAAAAACATAAATGAATTTGCATTACACATATACAACACTATGAAAAAACCTTAACCGGCCAACCCCCCACCCCCAAAAACCTAACCTTAAAAGCTAAACTAAACCTTAAGGCTAAGTGGTATTGCATATGTGCAATACTATAATAGTAGCATTGAACAAAGAACACCACACTAAATCTTTTGTTTGTGTAGAAAAAATATGCTCGAATATACTCTAATGAAAGATAAGAAATTTGTGATCTTATTGTGCAATTTAAAAATAAATTAATAATATATAGAAAATTTAAAAATGTTTGAAAATTTATATATTTTTTTTCTCAATTTTTCCCTTCATTAAAAGTCCCATTCACTATGTGTTAATAACTTTAAATATGTTATTGACTTGTTTTGAGTTCTACATGGGTTTAGGACCATCTAAAAGTATGACAAGATCAAAAGATCATGAAGAAAAGTTAGACAAAAAGTTATTTCGGTTAAATTCAGTTTGTTCGAATTTTTACCGAAACCAATCCGAATTGAATTTGAATTGGTTGGACATTGGCGGTTATAGAATGGTTCCATACCCTATGATTTGAAACTGGTTTCAACCTGGTTAACCGGTCAAAACCCGAAATAACTTGGAACCGGAACTAAGAAAGCCCAACCACTTTCCCTTCTAAACCCAATTTCATACTGTAACACCCTGTAAAATCGTGTCCAATAGTATAGTGACACGTGTTGTATTTTAAATATAGTCTATTAAAGACTAATATGGACTAAAAGTGACAACATGCTCAAACTGAGCCTCTGAATGACTTTCTGATGTCAACATGCATAAACCTAGCCTCTGATAGACCACTAGTGTCGTCATGCATAAAAACGTAGCCTCTGAACGACCATTAGTGTCGTTATGCATAAAATGTAGCCTCTGAAAGACCATTAGTGTCGTTATGCTTAAACTCGGCCTCTAAGTGACGGTTGTGTCAACATGCCTAGCCTCTGACTGACATCGGAGTCAACATGCTTATACTGAGGCTCTGAGTGATCCTTTACGTAGTCCTAACTCTCATATGTCCTGTTTGTTGGACGAGAGTGATTAAATCCAATAATATATAAAAGTTGGATAATGGAGGAATGAAAAGTGTCAACATGTTAATTTATACCTCTGAGTGACCTTTTAACGAACCAAGAGCTCGACAATGTCCGGGCATAATCCCGAGTATGCCAAGTATTGGATACGGAGGGCTAAAAGTGCCAAAAAGGTGTTTAAAAAGGTTTTTAGAAGCTTTGATAAGTTAAGGGGTTAAAAGTGTCAAACTTTGAAACTGGCCATGGGGCAGTCGCGGGTTGCGAGAGACCTGGCCTGAATCTCTCGCGGGGTGCGAGAAAGGGTCTGCAGCAGAAAGTTTTTCTTGGCTGCCACACAAAGCTCCAAAACCATTAAAACCGAAACCATGGCTTCCCAAACTGCTATGCCACGTTTTGGGACACTTGTAAGCTTCTTCTTACACCCTAAACACCTGGCTTCACCTCCTTTGAGCTCTCCAACTATAAATAGGTGATCAAGTTCACCATTTGAACTTGCACCTTTCTAAATCACAACTCTTCTCCCTCCTCAGGAAGTTCCTAACTGAAAGGAGCATCCAACATAGTTCTTTTGCACCTTAGGAATCACTGGTAAGCGTTCCTTCTTTGTGCATTTTCGTTTATAGGCTTTTATAGCCAAAAGTCAAGCGTTTTTCAGAAAACGCTTTGACTTTCGGTTAAGACCATTATGGTACAGCCATTGTTCGAAATGAACATGGCTAAGTGATCGTAATAAGGTAGGTGTTAATCCCTATAAAGGGCACCTCCTGAAGATCACGTTTGCTAGACCAATTGACGGGTCAAAGTTATGATATTAAAAAGTCAAACAGACAATTTTTCGGAAAAATCATAAATTGATCTTATATATGTTATGAAACCTGTTTTGACACTTAAACAAGTTAATAATAATTATTAGAACATGTAAGAACATGTTCGGCTCGTCAATTTCAGTTCTAGGGTCGGTTCGCAGCCGAAAGTCGCAAAGTTTGACTTCTGCTTTGACTTTCGATTCTGACCCGATTTAGATTAGTTACCTACTGATCTGAAGTTGCATTATGATCATAATATAATGTATCATAACCCTCTGAGGTTATATTACATGATCATAATCAGAATCCAAGTTTATGCGCAAGTTCCATAATTATGCCATCTTTAACCAAAATGCCCTTTTGCATAAAACAAGGTTTTAAATTGTAACAAACTTGAAAATAAGTTTTCTACTGATGTAATATTATAAGTAGGATTATTTGGGATATTAAACCAAGTTATAAACTGAGTTTTCAAGCAAGTCCTTAAACTATGTCGATAAATGGCGATTTTAGCCCTTGTGGCTCATAAATAGTTTTTATCAAATCTTTTCAACCTAAATCTTTTAACTACTGATATGTTATATTAAATAACATATCTAAGGAATTTTAATCTGACCTTAACATCAGTTTTCGTAAAAATCACATAGAGACGCCGTTTTACGACATAAGCTCTGTTTCGGCGCATAGTATGGTTTTAAACCATATTATTGACCAAGACTTGATACCTACTGATTTTAAAACTTATTCTAAACATATTTACAGTAGGTACATGTTATAAACTCAGAATCCCAATTAATTTATAAACTATGTGTAAAATGACCAAAATGACCATTCGGTGCATAATTTGGTCATAAAAGGTAAAATACACATATAATTGGTATCCTACTGATATTATATCATAAATAAAGTATTTTTCCAGAATACTTATAATTATAACATTAAATTATATTCAAGTTCCTTTTATATGATATGAAATTACCAAAACGCCTTTATGAGGCATATTTTTGTTTTAAAACCTTAAGGGGCATACAAGTTCATATCCTACTGATATTTTAACTTATTTAAAATATAATGGCATATAGAACTTGTCCGTAACTTATCCGGTTACCCATTATCGCTTTTAAGCAAACGGTTGATCACACGTAACTAGTTTACGAAATTTAACCGAAACGGGTTTAACCCTATCATTTTAATCTCAAAATCCAGAATGTTTATTGTTTACCCATATTATGCAAGTCAAAGTACTTGTCGGGTTTAAACTACATTCTATCCGATCATCGTTTAATCAAGCGTTATACATTTTGATCATATACACTACTCGGTCTAAGTCTATGACTTAAATAAAGACCGATAGTATTTAATTGGTTAGCTTATGCCATAATCCAGACTAGAGCCTTGCCGGTAAATGCTATCTACACGTTAGTACTTTTGTATACGGCTGAGTTATTGAATTTTTAAAGAAGACTAGCTCAGGTAAATACTCTCGACTTATTTTCCCTATACGGGCTTGGGATACGGTAAATTTTACCGCTTGGTCCAAAATGGGGTCAATCGAGTGCCCGTTTGTGGCTAGTAAACCCCATATTTCGTTTTAATCAGTTTTGTTTGATAACTTAAAAATCGGGGGTTAAATTACCGTGTCCTGGATATCCTCGGCTCAATACATTAGTTATTGGCCATGACCTTAGCACGGGGTGTAGGCATACACCTGACAGACGCTCATATGCAAATTACCCAAGATGTTGGGGATAACTTCTTCATGAGTTTGTAAGTGGTGTGTATTTAATCATGTCTCGGTTTCTGTACTGGGCCCTGTATGTATTGACAAACATGTGAATCTGATACAAGGTTGCAAGGTCAACTTTCCCAAGTTAATAAAAGATTTTGTGCCGTTTTGCACTTAAAAATCATTTTAAAATGTTTTCAAAATGAGTCAGTTGGGTGTATTTACCAGAGAAAGCTGACGTATCGTCCAAAGGCTAACTGCAGGTACAATACAAAATAGGCCGAAAGCTGCTCGGTAGTGAATAAGAGGATCTTGAAAATCCTTAGATCTGCCCTAATGTCTGTTTTATATTCTTTCTTGTACATTTTAATGATCCGCCTGTGGATCTTCTATTACGAGCCTGTATATTATTTTGTATTTTCGAACATTCGGTTTGTAATAGTAATTTTACTCCAAGACTTCCGCTATGCCGTGTTTAATTGACTATAATGATTATCAATTGACGTCACGATACTCCCCACCCGGACCCACCGGTGTATGGATTTGGGTTGGAAATCCGGGGTGTGACCGGTTGGTATCAAAGCTAATGTTAGAGAGATTTAAACACTAGCCTTCTGTGTTTAATCTCAAACTTATACGAGCACATTCCTTAGACTTCCGAGTCTAGGCATTGACCTAGGATTACTCATTTCATTATTAAGTTATTAGTATTGTTTTTGAATTGATTTTTGACAGGAAAATGCCGCCACGTGTATGAGGATAAAGCGAGAGAGGAAAAGGTCCAATGAGGGGAGGACCATCGGGGCGTATTCCCCCTCAACCCCATAACTCAATTCTTACCAAGAATTAGGAGATTCATCTCCTTGGCAACCAGCGAGACGTTCTGTCTCTAATAGACACTCGCCCTCACATTCCCAAAATTCTTACCACTCTCACCACTCCTATCATTCACCACATTCTCACCATTCCCAATCTCATCACCCTTACCATGAAGAATTTAACCCTAACCATTACTTTAACACGCCTCTAGACGATCAAAATCAGTTGGACCAGCCAAACCCTATGGACGAGGACTCCGACCTTGAGATGCCGCCGTCGGGATCAAATATGCATCTCATTGAAATTTCAAGCAATTCAAACTCCTATGCCGGATCGCCCTACCAAGGTCCTAATGAGTGGACAATACTAGAACCAATTCACCTTCGCCCACACTCATTCTCATCACTCTCAACCACCCCCAGTACAAGAAGATGTCCACATGGAACCGTTGACCAACCTCAACCACCACCTGAACCACCAAGAAGGAAGCATGGAGCACGTATGTCGGTACGTGCCGGACAAAGGTCTGGATCGCTGCCACCTTTGCCCAACTCCTACCCCACAATTCAAGAGGACCTACAAATGGGTGGACCCTCTAATGTTTCACCTATAGTGGAACCAACACCAACACCTGCTATTCAACCACCACCATCGGGTTATACTAACCCAATCCCCATATATCCAGACACGTCTGGGTATGATCCTTTTAACCCATCTACACCGGTAGACTATCAAACATGATCGCAAGACCCCTACATGCAGGCGGTTATGCACAATACACTTTACCCGTCTCCTTTCCCACCTACTTATCCACCGACTGGATATCCAACTTATGGGTACCAGTATCCAGTTATGCCACAACCTCAACCACAACCTCTGCCACCACTTGAGGCCATTAATGAGGCCTTAGAAAGAATGAAAGAGATGCAGCAGCAAGCGGAGAAAATGGAGAAGAAGACAAACAAGTTCTTCAAGAAACTCTCCAAGTTGGTCAAAGAAAAGAAGGATGAGTGAAGTCTCTTCTAATTATATCTAGTCCCTGCGAGGACATTGTTGTTTCTTTAGTCCCTGTGTGGACATTTTTATTTCTTTAAAGTACTTGCATGGACAGTTTATTTCATTTTCTAGTATTGTAATTTCTAAATTGGAATTTAATGAAGTACTTTTGGAATTATATATATATGTATTTATCCACTTCAAATGAGCGTCTCGATTTTACTCGAAATTTATGCTCTGCTATATAATTCCAAAAGATCTTAATGGATTGATTATCCCAAGTGGCGTAGACCACATATTGGCCAAGAAATGATAGTTAAGTACGAAGGGGTCTTCTATCAGGATAGTTAAGGGAAGTTATCCTTCTATCTAGAGGTGGTGGACTAAGTTCAAGCCTCCAAGTCATTAAGGTCAATGCGACCGAGACTATTAATCAACCATTAAGGTCCTCTTATGTTAACATTCAAGTAATGTTCATACTCATGGTAGTGTGACTTGAGGAATCACACTAGCCTTCAGGTAATGGACTATGTCCTAACCTTATATAGTCCATGTGATCTATTTGATCCCGGCTAAATATCACTAGTGCGGTGATGAATAAAACATCCATTAAGTGATGTCTTACCCTTTCGGGTTATGATTTATTTTATATAGCCCATGTGATCTATTTGATCCCGGCTAAATATCACCAGTGCGGTGATGAATAAAACATCCATTAGTGATGTATTACCCTTTCGGGTTATAATTTATTTTATATATATAGCCCATGTGATCTATTTGATCCCGGCTAAATATCACCAGTGCGGGGATGAATAAAACATCCATTAGTAATGTAATACACTTTCGGGTTATAATTAATTTTATATAGCCTATGTGATCTATTTGATCCCGGCTAAATATCACCAATGCGGTGATGAATAAAACATCCATTAAATGATGTATTACCCTTTCGAGTTATGATTAATTTTATATAGCCTATGTGATCTATTCGATCTCGGCTAATAACACCAGTACGGTGATAAATAAAACATCCATTAGTGATGTAGTGCCTATGCGCCATGTTTTAAATGTCCTTTGTGACAAGCCTATGTGCTATACAATTGTCAATTATGCCAATGACAGTTGTGACATTACGATCCACTGTCTAGTAATATATGGACCTTGTCTAGATCATAAATTGCCTATAATGGTCTTATTAAGACCTAGGCCAAATATAGATACTTTAAGCCTAAGAGTTGTGATGTTATTCACACCAGCATGATTAGGCGATGGATTTTTATATCCAATGTTTAAAGCTGAAATGATTGGTATACCATGGCTAAGGCAAATTTTATCTGGTATATAGAACCAAATATTTGAAGAATGGCTAATTCAAATGAGGCACAAAGTAGCCATCGGAACGTCAACTCTAAGGACGCCGAAAATGTAGCCATAGATAATAATGATTTCCAAGCGCGTATTGATGCGACTGTGGAAAAAGCCATGGGCAAGGCCATAGAAAAGCTAAGAGAGTCGAGTGCTACTTGCTCTAAACCACTGTCGATTATCCCATCCTCAGCTCCTAAAGAGAGCTCTGTTCACTCATCAAATGCGAAGAGTGAACCTAAGAGGATAGACTATACTGATAAGTCCCGTTCTTGTAAGGATGGATGCACCTACAAGTACTTTGTCTCCTGTAAACCCCAAGACTTTAATGGGGAAAAAGGAGCTGTAGAAGCCCTAAAGTGGCTGGACGAGATGGAGACCATCGTAGACATCAGCGGCTGTGCTGAAAAGGATGTGGTCAAGTATGTATCACAATCCTTCAAGGGCGATGCCCTAACTTGGTGGAAAGCCATGATTCAGTCCACATGTAAAGTATACCTGTATAATCTGGGATGGTCTAAGTTTATGGACCTTATTAAGGAAACCTACTGCCCACCCCATGAGGTGGAGAAAATAGAGACAAACTTCTTGTTTCTTTCAATGAAAAACCTAGACTGTCGGAAGTATGTCTCCAATTTCAATTCCCTATCTAGGTTAGTATCCTACTTAATCCACCCCAGAATCCAAAAGCATTGCGCGTTTTATCAATGGATTAGCGCCCGAGATTAAGGGCATGGTAAAGGCTGCTCATCCTAATACCTATAGGTCTACTGTAGACTTATCTCTCTCTCTCACCCCTGATCTTGTAAGGCAAAAGTCAGTTAAGCCAGAAACTGACGGAAAAGGAAGAGAGATGAAGACAACTCCCAAAGATTTAATAAGAAAAATAAAGGGAGATTCGGGTTCAAAGGGAAACAAGGCAAGTCGGCTGTGATGCCATTTTGCAAGACTTGCAACCGCAGACACTGGGGACAGTGTAATTCTGATTCACAAGCTAGACCTTGTGGTATTTGTAAAAGCAGAGGGCATAAGACCCTAGAATGTAAAGACCTTACGGATGATGTATGTTATATCTGCAATGAAAAAGGGCACATTGCAACTAACTGCCCTAAGAATTCAAAGAATAATAATCCGAAGCCTGGAGAGGCCAAGAAGGGGAATGCACGCACTTTTCGACTGAATGCTAAGGAAGCTGTTAATGACAATAACGTCATAACAGGTACTTTCCCCATTAACGATATTTATGCTAGATTTCTTTTTGATTCGGGTGCAGATAGATCTTTCGTTGATCATAAGTTTAGTAAACTATTAAACCTGCCCATAAGAACTCTAGATAAAACCTATGAGATAGAACTTGCTGATGGAACGATAAAATCCACATCTTCCATTCTTGATGAATGTTCTATATCCATGAAGAATCATTCCATCCCTATCTCTCTTCTGCCAATGAAATTGGTGGGGTTCGATGTTGTCTTAGGCATGGATTGGTTATCTCATAACCAAGCCCGCATTGCCTGTGATAAGAAGCTCATTGAAATTAAGACCCCATCTAGTGAAGTGATCACCATTCCTGGAGACTCACACTATGGATTGCCGGACAAGGTGTCGTTATTTAAGGCATCCAAGTGTTTGAGAAAAGGCTATGTCATCTACTTGGCACAAGTAAGTATAAATGAACCTAAGCCGAACCTTGAGGATCAACCAGTTATCTAGGAGTATCCCGATGTTTTCCCTGAAGAATTACCAGGCCTACCTCCAGACAGACAAGTGGAGTTTAGAATAGATATCCTACCAGGATCAGCACCAGTGGCTAGAGCTCCATATAGGCTAGCACCAACGGAGATGAAGGAATTAAGGATTCAGCTAGACGAACTCTTGGAGAAAGGCTTTATTCAGTCTAGTTCCTCGCCTTGGGGAGCTCCTATCCTCTTTGTAAAGAAGAAAGACGGTTCGATGCGAATGTGTATCGATTACCGAGAGCTAAACAAGTTAACAATCAAGAATAGATATCCTTTGCCCAGGATCGACGATTTATTCAACCAACTTCAAGGGCTAGTTACTTCTCCAAGATCGATTTGAGATCAGGATATCATCAACTGAAGGTTAGGAGTGAAGATGTTCCAAAGACAACCTTTAGGACCCGATATGGTCACCTTGATTTCTTAGTGATGCCTTTTGGGCTCACAAATGCACCTGTAACATTCATGGATATCATGAATAGAGTCTGCAAGCCATATCTGTATAAGTTTGTCATTGTCTTTTTGGACGACATACTTATTTATTCTCGTAATCAATCTGATCATGAGAAACATCTTCGGTGCATCTTAGAACTGCTAAGACAAGAGAAAATTTATGCAAAGTTCTCTAAGTGTGAGTTTTGGCTTAGAGAAGTCCAATTCCTTGGACATATGGTAAGTGAGCGTGGTATCCAAGTGGATCCCACCAAAATTGAGGCCATAATGAATTGGGAAGTGCCCAAGACCTCAACGGAGGTTCGTAGTTTCTTAGGATTGGTTGGTTACTATAGAAGGTTCATTGAGAACTTTTCAAGAATAGCCACTCCTTTAACTTCCTTGACCCGTAAGAATATTAAGTATAATTGGGGTCCAAAGCAACAAGAATCTTTTGAAACACAAGTTGAGCACTGCTCCTGTGTTATCTCTACCTGAGGCTATTGAAGACTTTGTTTTTTACTGTGATGCTTCGCACACCGGCATGGGCTGTGTGTTAATGCAAAAAAGGCAAGGTGATTGCCTATGCATCACGACAACTAAAGGTGCACGAAAGGAATTACACCACCCACGATTTGGAATTGGGTGCCGTTATATTTGCACTAAAACTATGGAGACATTACTTGTATGGCACAAAGTGTATTATATACACTGACCATAAAAGTCTCCAGCATCTGTTCAATCAGAAAGAATTGAACATGCGACAACGCCGATGGATGGAAACACTTAATGATTATGATTGCGAGATTCGCTACCATCCAGGCAAGGCAAATGTAGTTGCTGATGCCTTAAGTCACAAGGAACGAGTTAAATGTATAAGGATTAACTCCAAGAGCATTAAGCTCAGAAATAGCTTAAATGAGAAGCTATTAGATGCGCAAAAGCAAGCCCTACTAGAGGCTAATATCCCTAATGAGGGATTAGGCGGAGCTGTTGATTAGTTAGCGCCTGGAAGGATGGAATCCTTAGATGCAATGATAGAATTTGGGTTCCAGTCCTTGGAGGACTTAGAAATCTAATCCTCCAAGAAGCGCACAATTCAAGATACTCAGTTCACCCGGGAGGTGACAAGATGTATCAAGACTTGAAGAAGAATTATTGGTGGATGGGTTTGAAGAAATCCATAGCCACCTATGTAGCTAAATGTCTGACGTGTTCGCAAGTTAAGGCCGAACATCAGAAACCATCAGGATTACTACAACAATTAGAAATTCCCACATGGAAATGGGAAATGGTAACTATGGACTTGATTACCAAGTTACCTAAGACCAAAAGTGGAAATGACTTGGGTTATTGTAGACAGACTGACTAAGTCTGCTCATTTCTTGCCAATAAAGGAAAAGTATAATTCAGATAAATTGGCTAAGTTGTATGTGGACAAGATTGTGTCCCTACATGGTGTGCCGATATCTATTGTATCTGACAGAGATACTAGATACACATCTCACTTTTGGAGAAGTTTCCAACAATCTTTAGGCACACGATTAAATTTCAGTACGGCTTACCATCCACAGACTGATGGTCAAAGTGAGCGTACTATCCAGAAACTGGAAGACATGCTTAGAGCATGTGTAATTGATTTAGGTGGAAGTTGGGATGGCCACTTACCCCTAATAGAATTCTCCTATAATATTAGCTATCATACGAGCATCAAGGCTGCTCCCTTTGAGGCCTTATATGGAAGAAAATGTAGAACGCCCGTATGTTGGGCAGAAGTTGGGGAAGCCCAACTATCAGGACCAGAGATTGTCCTGGAGACCACGGAAAAGATTTGCAAATCCGTGATCATCTCAAAACTGCCAGGGATAGGCAGAAGAGCTATGCTGACAAGAGGCATAAACCTCTTCAGTTCCAAGTAGGGGACAAAGTCGTGCTGAAGGTATCACCCTGGAAAGGTGTGATGCGTTTTGGAAAGAAGGGCAAGTTGAGCCCAAGATATATAGGACCCTTCGAGATAATCGAACGTGTCGGCACTGTAGCTTATAAGATCAGGTTGCCAGAGGAGCTTAGTGGAATTCATGA
This sequence comes from Scalesia atractyloides, assembly GCA_947069175.1. Classification (NCBI taxonomy): domain Eukaryota; kingdom Viridiplantae; phylum Streptophyta; class Magnoliopsida; order Asterales; family Asteraceae; genus Scalesia; species Scalesia atractyloides. The sequence goes on from CAMTDV010000029.1 coordinate 56,861,258, forward strand.
TGTATTCCACATATCAAATCTTAAGAAATGTCTAGCCGATGAGTCGCTAGCAATGTCGCACAAGGATGTGCAGATAAATGAAACTTGAGGTTCATTGAGAAACCAATTTCGATCGAGGATCGACAGGTTAAGAAGATCCGAAGAAAAATGATACCTATAGTAAAGGTTAAGTGGGACGCTTTTAGAGGTCCCGAATATACATGGGAGGTTGAGTCCACTATGCGACAAAAGTACCCCGATCTTTTTGAATAAAATCTCGAGGTCGAGATTTCTTTTAAGGGGGTGAGGATGTAACACCCTGTAAAATCGTGTCCAATAGTATAGTGACACGAGTTGTATTTTAAATATAGTCTATTAAAGACTAATATGGACTAAAACTGACAACATGCTCAAACTGAGCCTCTGAATGACTTTCTGATGTCAACATGCATAAACCTAGCCTCTGAACGACCATTAGTGTCGTCATGCATAAAAACGTAGCCTCTAAACGACCATTAGTGTCGTTATGCATAAAACGTAGCCTCTGAACGACCATTAGTGTCGTTACGCTTAAACTCGGCATCTGAATGACGGTTGTGTCAACATGCCTAGCCTCTGACTGACATCGGAGTCAACATGCTTATACTGAGGCTCTGAGTGATCCTTTACGTAGTCCTAACTCTCATATGTCCTGTTTGTTGGACGAGAGTGATTAAATCCAATAATATATAAAAGTTGGATAATGGAGGGATGAAAAGTGTCAACATCTTAATTTATACCTCTGAGTGACCTTTTAACGAACCGAGAGCTCGACAATGTCCGGGCATAATCCCGAGTATGCCAAGTATTGGCTACGGAGGGCTAAAAGTGCCAAAAAGGTGTTTAAAAAGGTTTTTAGAAGCTTTGATAAGTTAAGGGGTTAAAAGTGTCAAACTTTGAAACTGGCCATGGGCGGTCGCGGGCTGCGAGAGAGACCTGGCCTGGGTCTCTCGCGGGGCGCGAGAAAGGGTCTGCAGCAGAAAGTTTTTCTTGGCTGCCACACAAAGCTCCAAAACCATTAAAACCGAAACCATGGCTTCCCAAACTGCTATGCCACGTTTTGGGACACTTGTAAGCTTCTTCTTACACCCCTAAACACCTGGCTTCACCTCCTTTGAGCTCTCCAACTATAAATAGGTGATCAAGTTCACCATTTGAACTTGCACCTTTCTAAATCACAACTCTTCTCCCTCCTCAGGAAGTTCCTAACTGAAAGGAGCATCCAACATAGTTCTTTTGCACCTTAGGAATCACTGGTAAGCGTTCCTTCTTTGTGCATTTTCGTTTATAGGCTTTTATAGCCAAAAGTCAAGCGTTTTTCAGAAAACGCTTTGACTTTCGGTTAAGACCATTATGGTACAGCCATTGTTCGAAATGAACATGGCTAAGTGATCGTAATAAGGTAGGTGTTAATCCCTATAAAGGGCACCTCCTGAAGATCACGTTTGCTAGACCAATTGACGGGTCAAAGTTATGATATTAAAAAGTCAAACAGACAATTTTTCGGAAAAATCATAAATTGATCTTATATATGTTATGAAACCTGTTTTGACACTTAAACAAGTTAATAATAATTATTAGAACATGTAAGAACATGTTCGGCTCGTCAATTTCAGTTCTAGGGTCGGTTCGCAGCCGAAAGTCGCAAAGTTTGACTTCTGCTTTGACTTTCGATTCTGACCCGATTTAGATTAGTTACCTACTGATCTGAAGTTGCATTATGATCATAATATAATGTATCATAACCCTCTGAGGTTATATTACATGATCATAATCAGAATCCAAGTTTATGCGCAAGTTCCATAATTATGCCATCTTTGACCAAAATGCCCTTTTGCATAAAACAAGGTTTTAAATTGTAACAAACTTGAAAATGAGTTTTCTACTGATGTAATATTATAAGTAGGATTATTTGGGATATTAAACCAAGTTATAAACTGAGTTTTCAAGCAAGTCCTTAAACTATGTCGATAAATGGCGATTTTAGCCCTTGTGGCTCATAAAATAGTTTTTATCAAATCTTTTCAAGCTAAATCTTTTAACTACTGATATGTTATATTAAATAACATATCTAAGAAATTTTAATCTGACCTTAACATCAGTTTTCGTAAAAATCACATAGAGACGCCGTTTTACGACATAAGCTCTGTTTCGGCGCATAGTATGGTTTTAAACCATATTATTGACCAAGACTTGATACCTACTGATTTTAAAACTTATTCTAAACATATTTACAGTAGGTACATGTTATAAACTCAGAATCCCAATTAATTTATAAACTATGTGTAAAATGACCAAAATGACCATTCGGTGCATAATTTGGTCATAAAAGGTAAAATACACATATAATTGGTATCCTACTGATATTATATCATAAATAAAGTATTTTTCCAGAATACTTATAATTATAACATTAAATTATATTCAAGTTCCTTTTATATGATATGAAATTACCAAAACGCCTTTATGAGGCATAGTTTTGTTTTAAAACCTTAAGGGGCATACAAGTTCATATCCTACTGATATTTTAACTTATTTAAAATATAATGGCATATAGAACTTGTCCATGACTTATCCGGTTACCCATTATCGCTTTTAAGCAAACGGTTGATCACACGTAACTAGTTTACGAAATTTAACCGAAACGGGTTTAACCCTATCATTTTAATCTCAAAATCCAGAATGTTTATTGTTTACCCATATTATGCAAGTCAAAGTACTTGTCGGGTTTAAACTACATTCTATCCGATCATCGTTTAATCAAGCGTTATACATTTTGATCATATACACTACTCGGTCTAAGTCTATGACTTAAATAAAGACCGATAGTATTTAATTGGTTAGCTTATGCCATAATCCAGACTAGAGCCTTGCCGGTAAATGCTATCTACACGTTAGTACTTTTGTATACGGCTGAGTTATTGAATTTTTAAAGAAGACTAGCTCTGGTAAATACTCTCGACTTATTTTCCCTATACGGGCTTGGGATACGGTAAATTTTACCGCTTGGTCCAAAATGGGGTCAATCGAGTGCCCGTTTGTGGCTAGTAAACCCCATATTCCGTTTTAATCAGTTTTGTTTGATAATTTAAAAATCGGGGGTTAAATTACCGTGTCCTGGATATCCTCGGCTCAATACATTAGTTATTGGCCAAGACCTTAGCACGGGGTGTAGGCATACACCTGACAGACGCTCATATGCAAATTACCCAAGATGTTGGGGATAACTTCTTCGTGAGTTTGTAAGTGGTGTGTATTTAATCATGTCTCGGTTTCTGTACTGGGCCCTGTATGTATTGACAAACATGTGAATCTGATACAAGGTTGCAAGGTCAACTTTCCCAAGTTAATAAAAGATTTTGTGCCGTTTTGCACTTAAAAATCATTTTAAAATGTTTTCAAAATGAGTCAGTTGGGTGTATTTACCAGAGAAAGCTGACGTATCGTCCAAAGGCTAACTGCAGGTACAATACAAAATAGGCCGAAAGCTGCTCGGTAGTGAATAAGAGGATCTTGAAAATCCTTAGATCTGCCCTAATGTCTGTTTTATATTCTTTCTTGTACATTTTAATGATCCGCCTGTGGATCTTCTATTACGAGCCTGTATATTATTTTGTATTTTCGAACATTCGGTTTGTAATAGTAATTTTACTCCAAGACTTCTGCTGTGCCGTGTTTAATTGACTATAATGATTATCAATTGACGTCACGATACTCCCCACCCGGACCCAGCAGTGTATGGATTTGGGTTGAAAATCCGGGGTGTGACACATACCCGAACCGGTTCTTGCCATACATGATTTTTGACCTTGTTAACCATATTTGTAACTGGTTTTAAATCAGAACTAGGTATGATTCAATACTCAATTTGTGCGCCTCCACCCTCGGGCCATAGCTTCTTAAGATCAATCTAATCATTCAAGTGGGTAACCCTTGTCTCTTTTGGTTTTAGCTTTTGAAATAATCTTTTTAATTTTAAAATCTGGGATCATGTTTTAGAATTCTTGACTTTTATAAGTAATCATTGTTGATTAATGTCTTAGGCTCACTCCATAGTCTTCAACCAAAGGTCCTATTATCTTTTTTTTAAAGGTAAATATCTTTTTAATGAACCATCACTCCATGGTAAAGATTCTATTATTTAAAATCGCTTATTTGATCAGTATGGATTACCGTTACCTCGTCTTACTAATATGACGGAGATCACATATTATTGTCTCAGTAGTTAAAAGGTGGGGGAACATGTTTATAAGTTCTACCGAACAAATTACAACTTAAGTGTTTGGATTATTAATACTACAATAAGCCTCTTGCTAATCTGTGATATTTCTTCTAATGTGGAACGTGTTAAAAAAAATCAAGAGATTACTCATAAGATGCCTTAGAAGTGCAAATCTTTTAGTGTGGAAGAGGTTGAATCAAGTGTGAGGAGTGAGAAATAAACATTTTTTTTTCTCAAAGAAATAGCACCCCAATGACACATCGATGGTAGTATAACGCATGGTCCATCAAACGACCAACTATACAATTTATTTGGGTGGAGGTTGGGTCTAATTGGTAAATTTATAGAGTTAAGGTGTTGCTTCACTTGAATTTAAGGGTTCGAAGCTCACCAAAAACAAAATTGATGTAATTTAAGTCGTTGGAAAAAAAGACTGTACAATTTATTTAGATGGTTTTCTTTATTTGTTTTATTTATTTTAAGTTTTTAATTCATTATTCCGAAAGAGTAATAAACTTATTATAACATTTAGAAGTTTGGTGAATAGTAGCTTACTCTGATTTATCCATGTGTTGTCACCTAACAAACCCACATTTTCAGCTTATTATTATAGATCAGGCGGTGTCACAGCTACAACGACAACACAGTGGTCAGTGGCCCCGTGGTTGTTCGTTGCCAGTTAAAGTGAGTAGAAATCAATGCTCGTAGAGAAGAAAAGGGGGCGCGGTGCGGTGGGTTAGTGGTCTCCGATTGATGGTGGTCTTCGATAGTGGACGTCTCTGGCGACTGAAATAGGTGTGTTGAGAAAGAGAATTGAGAGAGATTTTAGGCTTTCTGGTTTTTGTCGTTTCCCAACGAGGGCACGTTGATGCTTGGTTGTGTGGCGGTGGCATGGTGCCATGACGGGTTTCCTATCACTGCATGTGGCAAAATCAGACAAATGTAGGCCAGGTTTTCAGGGATAGTAGGCATGATTTTCAGGACGTAACGTGCAATATTTAGCATTAAAATTTAACTGCGTTAGGGTTAAATGACGTAACATGCAAGATTTGTAACCACAAGGTACGAACCCCATCAAATTTAAAAGCAAAGGAAGACTCTTGAAATTTAGTATAAATAGGAATGAGGATTTTTGTAATTACTCTTAAATGTAAAAGCAGGTAATGATGTGGGCCATAAGGCGGAAGTTTGTAACATAGAAAAAGCGGGGGGCTTTCAGGGAAGTTTAGAAATCCGATGGTAATTTGTGAAGGTTTATAGATGTACAGCGTTGTAGATTCTTTTATGGAAGATTCTTCCAACCAATTATTTTTTTAAAAAGTTCCTTTTTATAAAAAAAACTTTTATAAGGTACACTCGGTTTTAACAAAAAAAAAAGCCAAGTGCTTGTTTTGTTTTATAAGAGTTCTGTTTTCGTAATTATCTTTTAATTTCATAAAGAAAACTTTGGTGAATATTTCTAGTTCTCCATTCTTTATTTATTCTTGAAGTCATTTAATCAAACCAATCTTTTGTAAACCGTGAATTCTTTTATAAAACTTTGATCTATTTTATAAAAAGGTTTGTATGTAGCTTTTAGATATAATAAATTTATTTCAAGTGATCTAATCATAATTTAAAAACAACTCACTTCCTTATACTTCCTTAACCGATGTGGCGTTTAAAACCAAAGATGTGTAGGTTCGTTGTTGACTTAGCTCTTAAATGAAAGTTCAATATGTTTGATTTGCTCACACATAGTTCAGTCAGTTCGTGCATCGATTGTGGTTCTTCTTACTTTGTTCTTCAATTTCAACTAAAATTTTGGTGTGGTCAAAATGTGCATCAATCATAGTTCCTTTTCACCAATTTCTTCAGCTTACCTTTGTTAGAGCTGACGGGCCTTTGCACGCTTCTTTGAGTCGACCAAAGGTTGTCTAAGCCAACTAGTCTTATCACAACCGAATCATGCATTGAGCATTTGCCTTCTACACAACACTCCTTAATTGGTATTCTTTGTTTGTTTACATCCTAACAAGACGAAGTAGTATATAAATCACAAACATATCGGAAGTTATAGTTACCATTTGTATCACTAGTTATATATTTATTTTATAGTTGTAGAAAAAAGTGGATCTCATAATTTGGAACCAAGCATACAAAGCTTCCTAAATGCTTGAAGAAGAAACAATTGACTCTCTGATAAAATAAGATAAAACTTTCTTAATAAAAGAGTGTTAATTTTTCTCTATGCATTGTCACACAGTTAAAGCAACATCATAAATTATTGAAACGTTCATTAGGAATTTATAATAAATAGATTCAAGCCTTTTCGCGTTGCAGCAAGGTTTCTTAGTCAAAAACGTTAATTTGCCGACATAGCAAGTAAAGTACAGTCAAAGGCAAAAGATTATAACATTGTTGTTTACGTATATAAAATAGTACAATCGAACAGTTAGCCGTAGCAATTAATGTTAAATATATTTATTATCATTCATGCCATCATTTTGTTTCCTACATTTAGCTGAGACATGACAATCTGCACAACTCTAAACAACATATAGATGCTACCTGGATGTGTAGAAGCCGCATGATGCCCTGGGTCATGGCAACAATTTGATTTTAGTTTCACCCTGTATCAACATCATAAACAAATAAAGAATCCATCATGTTATCAAAAACCTAATGATATTCCTCAATTCAATGCCACTAATTTAAAATATATATTAAAAAATAAAAAACCTTTTACCATCAAACAATAATGCTTTCTAATAACTAACTTCGAAATGCGTAAACCAAATCCACCTCAAGTTCACGAACATGCTACCGAACGTTCACGAACACATTGAACGAACGAGACTTTCGTTCATTTAACTAACTGAACAAAATTTCTTGTTCATGTTCATTTGTTTATTTAACGAACGAATGTAAACGAACTTCCTGCTGAACGGTTCACAAACTGTTTGTTGAATGTTCGGTTCGTTTACAACCCTAATTATTATCACCTGGTGAGGGGGGTACTTTGTATTTGAATGATTGTATTCTATAACGAATCATCCACAATCATCCTCTGTGAACTATTTGATGTGTTAAGCTATTACTATTTAATTTAATTTCTAATTTGATTAATCGTTTTACCAAGAAAAAACATACACAACACACACTTAGATCCGACAAAGATACCCTCTAATTGTCAACCGTATCTTGTGTTGCATATTTTCAACATCTTATCTGAAATAAAGAATCTGGCTTATCTTCAAAAGTTAATTGAACCCGTTAAAACAATGAAAAAGATATGGCTATACCAATAACCAAGCATGATGATGAATGTCCCATCTAATCATTTTTTTATTTGAATATATAATCAAACACATTAGGCTACTATAAGAAAGTCTTAGTTCTTTTATTACATCTTTTTTTAATTATAGGTCTTTTTAGTATTGACTCTTTCCTATCAAGTGAGAAGTTAAAATGTTGAGACCCATTTAAACAATTTGCTTAAAACCATCACCAATTTCATGACGAGTGATTATGATGAAAGTCACCACTAACCACAAAACTCTTAGTTTATTAATTACATAGAACATACATAATTTATGGGTTACATAGAACATAGATCATTTAGGAAGTTCAAATCAAAGCATCATGACCCAGGGCCCCGTTTACCCAACCCAACCGACCCACTAATTTGGCACAATCCTATGCATATTGATAAAAACCCAAAAAGGGGGTGGCCCAATTTAATCACTGAAGAAGTTCTGCTTACATTTTAATCTTACATTCTTCAAACATCAATCCTAAATTTGACATCAATCTTTTAGTTTAAATAATAATAATAATAATAATAATAATAATAATAATAATAATAATAATAATAATAATAATAATAATATAATAATAATAATAATAATAATAATAAAATAATAATAATAATAATAATAATAATAATAATAATAATAAAATAAAAATAATAACAATAATAACAATAATAATAATAAAATAAAAATAATAACAATAATAACAATAATAATAATAATAATAATAATAATAAAAATAATAACAATAATAATAATAATAATATAATAATAAAAATAATAACAATAATAACAATAATAATAATAAAATAAAAATAATAACAATAATAACAATAATAACAATAATAACAATAATAACAATAATAACAATAATAACAATAATAACAATAATAATAATAATAATAATAATAATAATAATAACAATAATAATAACAATAATAATAACAATAATAAAATAATAAATAATAATAATAATAATAATAATAATAATAATAATAATAATAATAATAATAATAATAATAATAATAATAATAATAATAATAATAATAATAATAATAATAATAATAATAATAATAATAATAATAATAATAATAATAATAATAATAATAATAATAATAATAATAATAATAATAATAATAATAATAATAATAATAATAATAATATAATAATAATAATAATAATAATAATAATAATAATAATAATAATAATAATAATAATAATAATAATAATAATAATAATAATATAATAATAATAATAAATAATAATAATAATAATAATAATAATAATAATAATAATAATAATAATAATAATAATAATAATAATAATAATAATAATAATAATAATAATAATAATAATAATAATAATAATAATAATAATAATAATAATAATAATAATAATAATAATAATAATAATAATAATAATAATAATAATAATAATAATAATAATAATAATAATAATAATAATAATAATAATATAATAATAAATAATAATAATAATAATTAATAATAATAATAATAATAATAATAATAATAATAATAATAATAATAATAATAATAATAATAATAATAATAATAATAATAATAATAATAATAATAATAATAATAATAATAATAATAATAATAATAATAATAATAATAATAATAATAATTGTCTTAATCTCCTAATATCAAACAAATCTTGTTAGTTTGTTGGATTTATAAACCTGGGTTGGGAATAGGTTAGAGTGCTTTCGGGTCAAAGTAGATATTCTGAACCATTTCTTTTTAATTAAATTTTCAGTTCTTCCAAACAGTGTTTCTATTCGAACCACTTACTCTCAACAAAATTGCATATCACCAAACTAATCTAGAAACAATAACATGTGGGTATATCACACCTAAACTTGAAGGAGCAGGTGAGTAACCGAAAATGAAAGAGAAGAAAAACAAACCTCAACGCCAGTAATGACCCGAGTAAAAAACTTTAAACACATGATCGAACACATGACCTGAAAAAAAAAACATTCAATAACTGAAACGACAAATAGTAAACAAAGAACTTTAAACCCAAGTAAAAAACTCCCTTAGTCATTGCATCAAATCGAACACATGATCATCTCTATACTACAATTCATCATAAGTCTCTATGAAACAATGATAACAAATAAAAAAATCATAAGTTGTTGATGTCTGAATCTGATCAACGGATAAACTCAACGCAAAACCACAGCAACAGCCCTGCATATAGGACAACCTCCTCATCCTAATCCAGACCAGTATACATTGCTGATGAAAAGCCAGGATACATTGCGGATGAAAAGTATGTTTGAATTTTATTGTTCCGATCATATCATCCGATTGGTATTCATCATGACAAATTGCCCAAATCTCTTCAAATCCTTCCTGTTTATAGAATCTACTTACTTTCACTGATTTTACTATTGCCCTTTGACGGATCTTTAGCATAAGACTCGTACCGTAATACAAGATTGGCAATGTGCTTTGCTATTCGATCATTGTTTTGAGGATGTCCAATTCCGTTAAATAATGAAGCCATCAATAATGAGCCGCCAATAGCTGTGAATCCCATATGCAAAATTCTGTAAGGAGTTCCCTCATTGAACACCACCTTGGTAATAATGTCTTCAATATTGTATTTATGGAACGTTAATGTTGAATTTGGCTTCTGCTCAAGTATAACATCCACGCGATCATCAGGTCTGGCATTTACGATTACGAAAGTCCTTGATGCTCGGTTTATAACACCGTACGAACGATACATGATTTTTGTACACGCCTAATTTGATTAGGGTTCGACTCAAGAAGAAGAAGCGGTTTATGGGATTAGGGTTTGGGATACTATTTTATAAGCAAACTATCATATTAAATTTTAGATTTCGTATATATCCTTTTTTAGCAACATATACCGACTTTAATGGCCTTTACAAACATATACTAGTTTTTAATATCTTTTATCCTTTTGTTTAATTAATTTAATCATCAAAAAAACCGTAATAATCATAGATTTCTACTATTTTTTTAGCTTTCTTTTTGTAAACAGCGGCTTAATGTCAGTTAATGCATCCATGCTGATTTTGGACCTTATGATCAAATTATATCATAATTCCACAGCCATAAAATTAGTTTCTTTCCATATATGAAGGAGAAAGTTATACCATCTGTGGTTTGGATGTGAGGTTAATATATTTCGTGTTTTAAACATATCGACACGTTTAAGTTCGTATCCAAACCTCGATTAAACAACTGTTAACCTATTACTAACTAGTTTAAACCAGTTTAATTTTTGTATCTTTTAAGAAAAAATAAAATATATGGCGTATCTATTAGTTATCTTATGCCTCTTCAGTTAAGGGTGAGAATTCCCGCTACGTCTAGAAAACACAACACAAAATTTGTAGGTTTGAGTTTAGTCTAAATCAGTTTGGGTCGCTTTTAAGTTGAACATGCTAATATGTTTAGCAAAATAGGTCGGTTCATGTCAACCCAAGCGGGTTGGTAAGTTAACCCGTTTAACTCCGTTATATTATATATTATTTTTTACAATACACTTTACGTCATAAATTAAATTTTTAATGTATTGTATGCCATTTTAAAATTTAACAAAGAAATTGGACAAAAAGTTTCATAATCAAAATATAATTGTTTTATACACATTTGTGTTTGTTGTAAAATTTTAATTTTAATATATTAATTTGTAAAAAAAATACAAAAAATAAAAAAACGGATTGAGCAGGTCATGCTCGGGTCAACCCACGAATATTCAGATCGTGCTTGGGTCAACTAGTTCATACATATGACACGATTTTCGTGATCGAGTTGGGTTAGACCCGCCAACCCGCTGATATCACCCGTTTAGCATTCCTATCTGCAGGGCCGGCCTGGGGTGGGTGACCCCACCCACCGAGGCCCGATTTTTTGGAGCCCTAAACTTTATTATATATATATATATATATATATATATATATTATATATATATATATATATGGGAAGGATAAAACAAAAAATCCACTTGAGTTGAAAAACTCAAAAAACCTTTGTTAAAATCCTATTTAACATTTTTATTTTTTAAAAGAATAGGAAATGTGAGATACATATATTTGAACATTTTTATAAAAGAAACACAAAAAAACGCCGAGTAGGTTATTTTTTAAAAAAATGTTAAAAAATTCATGTTACATAATATATATGTCCAAAAAAATGTAACATACAAATTTTAAACATTTTAAACAAAAAACACGGAGGCGCTTTTTTACATTTTTTTATAAAAATGTTCAAGTACATTAATGTTACATTCTCCTATTTTTTTTAAAACTAAAAATGTTACATAGAGTTTCTTGAGTTTTTTCAACTCAAGTGGGTTTCGTTTTATTTTTCACCTATATATATATATATATATATATATATATATATATATATATATATATATATAATATATATATATATATAGGGATTGGTTAAAATGAGAACCACCTTGAGTTGTGAGAACCGTGAGAACTAGGCCATCCAAAATGTTTTTTCGATTTTTTTTTCTCAAAAGTAAAAAAAAACACTTGTTTCAGAAAAATAAATAAATAATAAATAAAATGCTGCATACCCACATTTACATAAGGTGTAAAAAATATTCATCTTTGTACAAAATTTACACCAGCGCGTAAAAAAAACTTGGATAAGTCAAAACTACTGACTCGACAATTTTATTTTTATTTTTTACAGATGTGTATATAATATTTTCATCTACGTTTGTACAAAAAAAAAACTTGGTCCAACTCGTGCGGGAATAAAAAGTTCTCACGGATTTCATAACTCGTGATAGTTCTCATTTGAACCGAGCCCTATATTATATATATATATATATATATATATATAGATATATATATGTTAGAGAAATTATGAAATTGAAAAATTTATTGGAGTGTCTCTATAAAATTTTAATCTTACAGTTTGCTATCAAGAATACTAGGAGAGCTTCACAAATCATCGATTAGCTATTACGGTATGTATTTTATTATTCTAATTTTATATATATTGCTATAACGTTAATCTTCGTTTAGAAAAATAGTATATATAATTAGTTAGACCGAAGGGCCTTTTTTTGACTTGACAAAGACACTTAAATCCTTAGGGATGACTCTGCGCCCCTGGCATGCCTCCATAGTTTGTGAGTCAGGGTCGGATATACTTTAATAAGAGGGGTAGCGCCCGCTACCCCTTAACTTTTACGGTGTAGTGCAAATTTTAATATTTTTACGTTTTTTTTTTGTATTTTTTTACCTCTAAAAAAAGTTTACGTTACCACTGAAATTATTTTAGGCTAAGTCTAAAAAATATTGGGTTTTAATTGAAAGTCCAACCGCAAATTTTGTGATTAAAAGCCCAATAAAACGATTAAAAGGCCATTACTATTAAATTCAATAGCCCACATAAGTAAAACACAAAAAAACCCACATGGTTCGTTAAAACTTAAGAACCCAAATGATTTGGGTTTGAACACCGCTTCGCCATCCGCCACCCTGCCTCGCAGTGCCGATTGCTAAACGCCGCCACTCCTCCACTGACCCACTTTCGATTTCCAAATGCCTCCAAATTTTCAATCTTAAATCTCCGTTGTAAAAAAGGTACGCGCAATAGATTATTTGAAAATTCTAGGTATGTGTTTAACTTTTAAAAGCCAAATAGGAGAAATCTATTAAGTATGTGTTTAACTTTATTTATTATCGTCTTATTATTTTTGTTTCATTTACATATATAAAAGCAGGTCTGTCTTGGAGAATGTTAAAAAAATATTAGGCTATTGGCGAGATAAAAAAAACTGGACCCTACCCGCCCTATAATAGAAACTCATCAATCAAATATATAAAAAGTACAAAAATACTATAATACAACTATATTTGTTATAAAATAAATAAAAAAAAGTAGTGTAGCAAAATGATCCACTGGTATTTGTAATTTGGGCATTTTAAAACTAAGTGAGTCATTTTACTATTTGTAGAAATTTTGGATTTAAATTTTAGGTTCTTTAAAATGATGGTAACTCACGTATTATAACATATTGAGCTCAGTTAAAAGTATATACAGAGGGTTGTTTTAAATATGTTTATATAATATAAATTATTTATACCAATTTTGTGGACATATATTATATAATTTCTTTAACAATTTTATGGGCCCGTTTTTGGCCCTAAACCGTCGCCCACCCTGCCCAAGCTCAGGGCTAGCTGTATGGAAGTGCGATAAAAATTATCTTAAACGTTATTGCTTGAACTTTGGGCTAGATCTGCTACTTTTGTGAGTGGGTCTGTCAATGCACGTCACTCTAGACGATATCCTGAACGTGTGTCGTGGATGCTCTTATACACGTCTATATACAAAAATAGTACTAGAATACCACAATCTGCTTTTCGTATAAAACCGCAAGAAACTATTGAACTTATTTAGAGAGTGTTTGGGATTGAATTTGGAAATGACTTAATGACTTATTGGGTTTTTTAAAAAGCCAATATGACTAAAAAGTGTTTGACATCGTTAAAAATCATTTTCATTTTCCCTTTTTATAAAAGAGCAAAAACTTGTTTTCTAAAAGTCACAAAATCCTGATTTTTAAATGACTTTTGACTTTTCAAACATAAAATTAATAATCTATCTATCAGGGCAAAGGCATCCGGGTGACAAACTCAGCCGCATTGATAGAATTTTTGTGTGCCAAAATTTCTGGAATAAGTGGCAGAAGCTTCATACTTGGCACTTGCTAGAGAGTTCTCTGATCACAGTCCTTTATCACTAACCACGACATCAGAACATTTCGGCCGACTCCTTTTCGTTTCTTTAATTCTTGGTTGTCTCAACCAGGTTTTGATGATCTCATTCACTTGGTTACCAGTGGCTTCATCTATAATGGAGCTCCAGATATGAGTCTCGCCATCAAGCTCAATAAATGCAAAGATGCCATCAAAGCTTGGGTGAAAAGTGAAAAGGAAAAAAAGGAGGAGCTAAAACAGGTATATAAGATACTAGAAGATTTAGATCATATTGTCGAGTTACGAGACCTCACTATGAGGAAACAAATATAAATCTGAATTGTCAAAACAAAATGGAGGAGATAAACGTTAAGGAGAGGGCGGACCTACGAAAAAAGTCTAGAATTCGTTGGGCAACCGAAGGAGACGAAAACACGGCATTTTTTCATGGTATTGTTAATAATCGAATATGCGAAAGTAGATTAAATGGGCTGGAAATTGCCGGGAGTTGGTGCACGAATCCGGACATAGTAAAAGAGGAAACCTTCGATATTTTCAAAGACAAATTCTAGGAACCTATCTATGCTCTCAAGGCCAAAGTTCAATTGTCATGATTTAAAACAGTTTAGCGATCTTGAAAAACACTCTTTAATTGCCCCATTCACGACCACCGAAATTAAAGGTGCCGTTTGGGATTGTGAAGGAGATCGAGCACCGGGACCCGACAGGTTCAACTTCTCCTTCATTAAACACTTTTGGAGCCTCTTTGAACAAGAGTTCTCTCATATCATGTGTAGGTTTCACTCTACGGGTTCTATTAGTCGTGGTTGTTGCTCCTTTTTCATTGTTGTCATACCCAAGGTTCCGGACCCAACTTCCCTAAACAAGTTCCGACCGATTATTCTAATCGGGTGCATTAGCAAGGTAATCTCCAAGGTTCTTGCTAATAGGTTAAAAACAGTTATTGGCAAACTTGTCTCGGACACCCAATCCGCTTTTCTCTCGAACCGAAACATTCTTGATGGGCCTTTGGTTTTAAATGAAACAATATCTTGGCTAAAAAGAAAACGAAATCAAAGGCGATGCTCTTCAAAATTGATTTCGAAAAAGCATTCGACACTCTCAAATGGGACTTTATTGACTCGGTCCTTTATCAAATGAACTTCCCAAATACATGGTGTAGGTGGATAAAAGGCATTTTGGCGTCAGCTAAGCATCAGTGTTGGTTAACAGCTCTCCCACTAGAGAATTCCAATGTCACCGGGGGGTCCGTCAAGGGGATCCGTTATCCCCTTTCATATTCATCTTAGCTATGGAAGCTCTAACAGCGTTTATTAACCGTGCATGCTTCCTTGGTATATTCCATGGTCTCACTACGCCAAACCACAGACCGACACTTTCGCATTTCATTTATGTGGGTGATGTTATAATGGTGGGTGAATGGTCGGAATCGTATATCCGAAACATTGCTAGACTTATGTGATGTTTCTATCTTGTTTCTGGATTAAAAATCAACTTACATAAATCCTCCCTTTTTGGATTTGGGTGTGAACAATGATATTCTATCAAAAATGGCCTCGATTCTAAAGTGAAACAGGTTCTCTCCCATTCTTCTGCCTCGGTGTACCAATGGGGCGAATATGAATCACACTAAATGGTGGAAACCGGTTATTGATACTTTTGAATCCCGGCTATTTTTTTGGAAATCATCAATGCTCTCGATTGGTGACCTGGTAATACTCTTGAAATCTGTCCTAGATAGTCTACCTATCTATTTCTTTTCTCTTTTTCAGGCTCCAAAAAAAGTAATCAGTAGATTAGAAAGTTTGAGGTGGAATTTTTTCTGGGGTGGCAATGATTCAAACAACAAGATGAATTGGGTGTGATGGAAAAGTGTTACAACCTCAAAAAAAATGGATGGGGTTGGCTTGGGCTCATTAAGAGAAAAAAAATCTAAGTCTACTTTCCAAATGGTGGTGGCGCCACAAGCATGAAGGCAGCCAACTTTGGTGTCAAGTAATCAATGCGTTGCACTCGACAACAAACAATACGACAATATACCATTAAGAAAAAAACTCCTCGGGTGTATGGACTACAATCTGCCAATTGGAACGGCATCTACGTGATGCAAACATCCGGTTAGATCATCTTATTAAGGGGGAGGTTGGAAACGGGCCTGACATTAGATTTTGGGTCGATAATTGGACGGATGCAGGGGCTTTGACCACACAATTCACTGCACTATACAGGCTGGAAACATAGAAAAAATGGAACAATACAACATGCAGGTGGGTATGGAAAAGATTAGTGCTATCCTTAGAAGAATCACAAGAAGTTGCTCACTGCAATACCATCATGTGTCAAGTGCGGCTCTCCGACAATCGGGATAAGTGGAGTTGGCTTGGGAACACAGATGGAATTTTCTCGGTTAAATTAGTGAGGAATATGTTGATGATCAACAAGATTGGGTTTCAACTTTTCAGCATTCGTGGAATCATTGGCTCCCACTCAAAGTCAACATATTCGGATGGAGACTTGGTCTTGCTAGGCTACCGACGCGGACTGCCCTAAGAAGAAGGAACGTTTCTGTCAGCTCTACTGTGTGCCCATTAAGCAATGAGGAGGAGACATCCGAACATCTGTTTTCAGCATGTTATTGTAGGCAACACATAACGACCAACCTGGTGTAATATTCCACCTGTTTTCGTCTTTGATACCAATGATCTACTATGCAGCCGAACAAAGCAGAAATTAATACAACCTGTCATTCTTCTATCTTGTTGGATTATACGGAGGATGTTAGAAATTTGGTGAATCGATATTTAATATATTTATAATTTAATGAAATTATAAATATTAATTAGAATCTTCATGTGGTGAATAAAAATATTAATTAGAATCTTCATGTGGTGAATAAAAGAGAAACTCTTGAGTAGAGCTTCTTATGACATTTAATTAGTTTTATTAGAGTTTTTAAGTCTCTAATTAGACTAATTAAGTGAAACCTTTCACTAATCCTTAACTCTTATACAATTAGTAGGTTATGTGCTTCTTTTTGTGAATATAAGAATATTGTATTGCTTGATACATAAAATATACTAGGAGGATGAACACTTGATGATCCACTAGAGAGAGGAGTACTCTCCACTTGTTTTCTACCACCATCACATCCTTATTTGTTCCATAAGTTCAAACACTACGATTGCCCAATGTAACCTCAGGCGCGTGAGCCATCTTCGGTTGTAACGCCTTGTATTTCTATATTCTTATTTTTAGAAAGTTCGTATTCGCATTCTATTTTTTAGAAACCTTACATTCGTATTTCAATTTCAATCTCACAATTCGATGTGTTAATCATAATGGAATTCATTTTTATACATATACGTGTTACCTTTCAAATTTGTATTATGTACGCAATCAATCTTTAAATGCGTGTTTATACGCAAAACCGAGACTTAAAATACACTTTGGATAACTAAAAACAAGTTAAAATACAAGAAACGGCATAAAATAACCTAGTTACAAAGTGCAATGACTAAAAGTAAGTAAAACCAAACGCTTTTCCACCTCCTTTCTCCTCCACTCACCTTCCACCCTTCTTTAGCCAATTAGATTTCACCATTTTCCACCTCTTTCTCCTCCAATCATCTTTCATCATTCTTTAGCCAATCAGATTTCACCATTTTCCACCTCTTTTCTCCTCCAATCACCTTTCATCATTCTTTAGCCAATTAGATTTCACAATTTTCCACCTCATTTGTCCTCCAATCACCTTCCATCTTTATTTTAAACCCCAACCACTTAACCCTCCTATAGATACCAACCCTAACACCTTCCAAACACTTGCACCACCTCCAAATCACTTCCAAACTCTCTCAAATCTCCAAGATTTTCAACTTTGGGAAAAAAGTTCAAGAACCAAAATTGGTAACTTCGGTATTCCATCAACTCAAGACTCATCAAGCCCACTAAGTGAAAATTTCTTGGCAAACCGTAAGTACACTCAAACACCCTTTTTACGCTTTACACTTTTGGGTGCAATATGTTAACCTATAAAAAATACACGCAATCACACTTATACTTTTATGCAAACACACAAACAATCCATCATACATGCTATAGTTATGTGATACACGATTCGTATACTTGGAACATTCTTATGTGATGCTATTTGTCATTAACTTTGTTTAAACCCCCCACTTAACATGTATAGCGCTATAGGAGTAACGCACCGCCCGTATTCTTGACGTCATGTTAAGATTATTCTATTTTTGCGGTGACACGTGAGGATTGACTTGTAGATCGCATGCCATGTTTACATTAATCTAGTATGCTAGCTTAACATGTGGATTTGTTTAAATGATTTATTACTTATGCTATAATTAAACTTGTGTACTCGCCAATTCTTTTGTGTTGAACTATACTTTTAACATATTACAGGTTAAGGATGTTGAACACGACGAAAACTTAGTAGGGACGACACAGATTCGCATCTAGAATGATAGGTTTTATGTTATAATATTGTTGAACTTGTTGTATTTGGATTTATGTTGTACTTGACTATTTGATCAATGAATGAAACGGGTTTTGAGTTTAATATTGTCGCAAATAGTGTTATTGAGCAATTTATTTACGTCCGCCCCGATGATTCCGCCATCGTTGGGGTGTGACATTCGGCAGTACATACTGTTTTGGCTGTTGTACCCTGGGAAATAGTCGTGTTGTCTTTAGTAGAGGTGCGAAATCTGTTTTAAGGGAAGCGTGTTGAACAAGTGCCTAAACCAAAATCGTCAACGTTTTAGTGTGGTCTTTGTTGCAGTCTATGATGCTATCAAGTGCGGGTGAAGCACCCACCAGAGATGCGGCTTGAATCAAGATTGAAATATATAATTATATTTTATATTCTTTTTATTTAGTTATTGCTATCGATATTGTACTATAATATTTCCTATGAATAACGAGAGTCTCGTGATTATATATTTTGTAATTATATTTTATAAAAAAATGAACCTAGTTCCTACAAACTTAAAACAAATTCCATGAGATTGTTGCCACAATCTTAAAACTATATTTATAAGGATTTTGGGTTCACAAAAAGATTTATAAATAAATAAAAAGAGCATAATTCTTATAGATTATGACCTTATAAATATCTTTTTTGGGAAATACGTACGTAGTACAACTTGTTTTGTTTGGATTTCTTGAGATTGAGATACAATCTTAACTCCTATACCATGGACAAAACGAATAGTTTTGTTTCAACCGTTTGGTTTTTTGAAACGATTTTGGAATCATTAATCTTTTCTAACTTTTGTGTTAGATCGGATTTATTAATGTAAACCATACGTTTTTGTAAACGTTAAATTTTCTAACATGTGCGTTAGACCGGCTTTTTTATAAACAATACGTTTTTGTAAACGTTTCATGTTCTAACATGCTTGTTAGAAATGATCATATTATTTATATAATATGGTTTAGAAAGATTGAGTGTTAAAAATAAGTCTATTTTATATAAACTAATAAGCTTTATAATGATTTTTATAATCATTTATTTCTAACATGTGTGTTAGAAACGTTTATGAAAAGCTTTAGTTTGAAAGCATTTTTTAATTGTTCATTTTCTAAGGTGTGTATTGGAAATGACTTCTTTATTTGAACCATATATATGTTTATAGCAAGTCGAATTAACATTTTGTGGAAATGTTAATATTTCTAACGTGCGCGTTAGAATTTCTTTTTCATTTTAACATGATTTTTAAAATTGGTTAAAATACAAATGCTTTGAAATATTTTATGTAAACATTTTATATAAGTAATTTGTTGTAACATTGATTTTATTATGCTTTATATGATTTAGAAATTAAAGTTCATACATTAAAGTTGATGTTTGATTGACTTCAAGATTCAAATCACCATAAAGTGATGGTGTTGTTATTTACATAAATTTAATGAAATTATAATTATTTACTAGACTTTTCATATGGAAGATAAACTCTTAAGTAGAGTTTTATGTCAATGTATTAGTTTTTATTAGAGTTTGTGTCTCTAATAAAATCTCTAATTAAGTGAGACTCTTTTCACCCCATGTCTCTTGTATTAAAAATATGCTATGTGCCTAACTTGATGAGATTGGAAAACTTCAAGAGTAAGAATACAAGAAATAAATCACTATAAAGTGGTGGTGTAGTTGTGTTAGGATTTATCACCAACTTTAATTTGTGATTTCTAAATCCTAATGGTCATGTTTTATAAATAAAAAATGACTTAAATTTTCTAACACGTGTGTTAGAAAATGTGTATCACAAATACAATGTTAGAGATTGTACATTGTATAAGCCATAATGAATAGAAATGTTTTATGTAAACATTTAATTGCCTATGCGTGCATTAAAAATGATGAGAAATTGTTTATTTTATAAACTTGATCCTTGGAAAACGTTTTATGTAAACGTTCGATTCTACAACATGCCATTATAACAATTTTTTTCTAACATGCGTGTTAGAAAACGTTTCGTACATGCGTAGTAAGACTAAACAACATAAAACCGTTTGATATTTTGGGTTTTGATTTATGTTATCATAAACTCTAATTGATAATATGAAGATCGTACATTGCAAAACTAAGGAAATATTTTAAAATGATTTTTAAAACAAAGTTTGGCATAGTTTTGAGAATTCAAATGGTTTGCTACTCTTGCTAGAAGTAGCATATGTTGTACAAAGTAACAATCTCGTGAATATTATTTGATGGAAACAACTTGGTGTTGTTGTGAACAAATTTAATTGTTCAAGTTTACTACTTAAATGTAGCATTTGTAACAACTTTGTGTTGTTTTGAGCAAAATTGTCAAAGTTTAAAGTTTCATGATGAAATGGGGAACTTGTACTTACAAGTGCATGGAGTCTTATTGAGCGAGTACCTCAAGACATGCCATGGGACGATATCTTTGAGAAGATTTCGGTCAGATTATAAAGTGTTGAAGATATAAGCCTTTGATATTTGATGTATACATATCGTCTATGCTTTCATTTAAATTTCAAAAGTGTTTGGCACTTATGATTTAGTTTCCAATGTATTTTATTATTTTGTGTTCAATATCTTCGGATAACACATGCAATTTTTTAAAAAGAAATAAATCACTAATGTTTGTGAGGTATAAATTATTTTTTGTGGAAAGTAATTATAATGTCATCTATACATTGTTTATAAGAATATGGTTTTAAACGGATAGTACAAGGATGTATTTGGACATAAACAACTTGAGAGTTGTTGCGTTGACTGAAAGTCAAAGACGAAATATCAAATGTATAACCACATCATGAGAGAATAATGAAAGAACATACTCAGTGTATTGAGATGAAATACACAAAATTGGAAAATTTACAAGTGTGAATTCTAACATATGAAAGAAAAAGTACTATATGTTATTGTATACCTTTGATAAATCTTGCGAGATTTGTTTCGAGTGATTTATACGT
The DNA here is from genome assembly GCA_947069175.1 of Scalesia atractyloides. Taxonomy (NCBI): domain Eukaryota; kingdom Viridiplantae; phylum Streptophyta; class Magnoliopsida; order Asterales; family Asteraceae; genus Scalesia; species Scalesia atractyloides. The sequence goes on from CAMTDV010000029.1 coordinate 56,883,003, forward strand.
AGATACGTCTACCACTTGATTATTGTTAGAACTATATGGGGATTTTGTATTCGTTTGGGAGAGCATCCTAAATATATATATATATATATATATATGTATATCCTAATGAATAACAATAGATGTGTACAAATCACTTATGGCAAAATTATGAATGCCATGTTGTTGATTGTCGATCTAGTTGACTCTATCTCACACATAATAGTGACTATAGACGAGGAACATTCATCTTGTCAGTGATGAATGTGCTCGCCAAGTGACTTGGATTAAGACTTATGTTTAAGTCCTTATGAGTCAATGGTAAAGCGTTGGAGATCAAAGGTAAACAAATTATGTTCCTTTATTGAATGATAAAAATTATCTATATGTTATATACAATAATTTGTGAGACCTTCCTAAATAGTGATGTTTTAGGATTATGAATAAGTCTCATCATTTTATCTTAACAAGGGATAAATGTTACAACGTGATATTATGATATCCTTAGGGCTGTGAAGAATCAGAATGATGCATCTTCTGTTCACATGCTAAAGTATTGTAATCTAAAGCATGCTAGACTAGTACTTGGTTAATTATGGGTCTTGACGGAGACTAATTAACTCGAAACATTCAAATGTTTGTGAATACAAAAAGAATTTGTGTACATACAAAATTGAGGGAGAATTTTCATTCATTAGAAGGAAAAGACATGAAACTTTTGAAGAGTTTGTTCGAAAAGCTAACGACGAGAACTCATTGTCTAGGCTTATTCTAGATGTTAAATTAGAATTATTCTAAGTTGGTGCAAACTTATGACAATGGCATGTGTTGCTTGGTCAGCTCGAAAGCTTATGTAAGCTAATGCAATATGAGTTGAATTCACTGATTCAATGAGGTTGATCTTGTTCAATCATTGTGTATAAATGTTGTCATAAGTGAAGTTACGGAAATTTTGATCAAATGGCAAGAAATGTGGGGGAGGATCCATTTAGAAACAACCCTATAAGGGTATTTAGAAATGGTTTTCATTACCCCATCTGGATGATATCCTATAACACTTAAATGTGGGGGTGTCTTGCATTTGTATAAAAAAAGTTTGGCAATAAGGATTTTGTAATCCAATCTAACATTGCAAACAGACGACTAAGTGGAGGGCACAAAGGTCGTAGTGCATAATGGAGGTGTGTTTGCCTTAAATGATACGTTTATCTTAGAAAGACATATATTATAATCAGATTCAGATGGCCGCTCAGGTTATAGTATTAGAAGTTGACAATAGGCAAATTAACTTGCGAGTTAAGAACACATCATGACAACTGATCTTAAGTAAGTAAAGTTATTTGTAGTGACTAGACAAAGTCAAAGATAATGTTATGGATCTAACAACCTAAGGGTTTATTAGAGATCAAGTTGTGGAATGAGACTAAAGCCTATTAAAAGGGTATGTGAAGGAAACCTAACTTAGTTGACTGAAGATCCCAATATCTAAGTTCAATAGGACAACTAACTCATATACCTAAGGGTGGTCACTGTGGGGACATAAATGATATGCATAAGCTAGTATATATGGTTATACATACCCCCACAGTATAAAAGGTGTTTAAATACGTCCTAGTCTATTCTTTTGATATTCAGTGAAAAAGAGTTAGGCTAAGCATAATATATGGTAAATGATTTAGATAAATCACGGTAACCACAATGCTTTTAATGATCTAAGGAGAATCACCTATGTTAGAGAGAAGTGGGGTCGCTTCGAATGGAATTGAGGGCACAATTCCTAGAGCTCTCGCAGAACCAGGAAAGTGTTCCACGACCATTATTGGACACGACTATGAGGAGATGACCCGGCTAAGGAGAGTCTTGTGTGAAGTGTATTGTCGTCTACACAAACGGCAGACGAGTTCAAAGACATCGATGTCTACTCAGAGCTAGTGGGCCAAGTGCATTTCATGAGCGAATGTTCAAAGGGTAACACCTACCTATCGTATGCAAAACTCAACTATCGAGGTTCCATTGGAAATATTATGTGTTTTGAATGATCTCCATTCATGTGGGGGATTGTTGGAAATTTGGTGAATGGATATTTAATATATTTATGATTTAATGAAATTATAAATATTAATTAAAATCTTCATGTGGTGAATAAAAGAGAAAATCTTGAGTAGAACTTCTTATGACATTTAATTAGTTTTATTAGAATTTTAAGTCTTTAATTAAGTGAAACCTTTCACTAATCCTTAACTCTTGTACAATTAGTAGGCTATGTGCTTTTTTTTGTGAATATAAGAATATTGTATTGCTTGATACATAAAATATACTAGAAGGAGGATGAACACTTGAAGACCAACTAGAGAGAGGAGTACTCTCTACTTGTTTTCCACCACCATCACATCCTTATTTGTTCCATAAGTTCAAACACTACGATTACCCAGTGTGACCTCGGGCGCGTGAGCCATCTTCGGCAATACATACTATTTCGACTGTTGTACCCTGGGAAACAGTCGCGTCGTCTTTAGTAGAGGCATGAAATCTGTTTTAAGGGAAGCGTGTTGAACACGTGCCTCAACCAAAATCGTCAACGTTTTAATGTGGTCTTTGTTGCAGTCTAGGATGCTATCAAATGCGGGTGAAGCACCCACCAGAGATGCGGCTTGAATCAAGATTGGTATATATAATTATATTTTATATTCTTTTATTTAGTTATTGCTACCGATATTGTACTATAATATTTCCTATGAATAACGAGAGTCTCATGATTATATATTTTGTAATTATATATTATAAAAATGAACCTAGTTCCTACAGAGGACACGTAACAAAGTAAATTTCTCAGGAGCAAATTTATCAATCCCAGCCATAATCGAAGAGATTAAAACCACGGGTTTCCTATGGATCAGTAAAAGATCAAAGATAAAAGACCTGGATTGGAAGAAATGGATATCTTTTAATTTCTAATATCTTGTACTTTGTTTTTTCTTTGACCCAAAACTAACTACTGGCTAGTTTGGGCTTGCTTGTTATTTGCTTTTGTTTGTTTTAACGGTAAGCTGCTTTTCAAAAAAAAAACTAATCTATCCCTACTCTTTTGAAACTCTTTTGAAACTCGACTATAATTTTTAATATAATCATTCGTGCACATTTGGGCACAAGGATTCAGCGTAAGGAACTGTTCTCAATTTTCAATATCTCCAAACACTTACAATTTTAAAGATCTCGTTGATGAACTTAACTATTTTACTTTTATGATGATAACTATGAATTTAATAAATTACTAGTCATTTACCTGCGCGATACGGCAGGAGTGGCGATTTAAATAGGATACTCGTTTACCATTAGTTTTTTAGTCGTCTCGTGATATATTGTATAGTACTTAAGTTCGTTTTCTTATTCGTGATATGTTGGCACTTGTTTTTCTGTTAGTTTATCAATTCTTTGGTGATATACTTTTCCTAACTTTTTTAGTTATAGCTTCGGCATTAGACAAACACTATTAATAACATCAGATGTTAGACAAACACTGATGATGTTGTTAACCTCTGATGGAGTAATAACATCTTATGTTAGACAAACACTTATGATGTTGCTAACCTCTAATGGAGTAATAACATCAGATGTTAGGCAAACACTGTTGGTGGAAGACAATCACTACTGGACAACCACTGCTGAGTATAACATCAGTGGGTTTGCTATAGAACTATTGTTGGTGTGTTAGCAGTGGTTTGTCATCAGTGGTTTGCATGAGTGGTTTCTGATTAGTGGATGCGATTAACGTGTTGCAGATTTAATAGATAAAGCTAAACAAATAGTAACTTAATGATAGGACGTGCCATCTTTATTACTGAACAAACAGTAACGTATAGAAAATTCCTGCCCAAATACGCGCCAAAAACATCTTATATAAACAACCTCAGGCCCTTTCATTGATTACACCAAAAGCAAACGCCATAATTTACAAAATACCATATGGCAAACCTCGTTTCTTGGAGATTCAGTATTGTTCTCCATGAAGTTTCGCTGAATGGATTCTTAGGTGAGGGGGATAACTCAATAAGATTTTACTGAATGAGATGGACAAATGCTCATGAAAAAGCCACTGATGACAGTGGTTGTCATTTTTTGTTCTTTGTCTCCAAGATCACACCCAAATATTAGCATCCACAAGCACGACATCGATCTATGTCTCCAACATCCACAAAACCACTTCAACAGTCAACAACAAAAGATCGCACCAAAAACTAAAACGCCATATTTTGTTGAATGATCAGCTTCGCCTAGAGCAGGGCGTTTTAGCTGTGTAGGGAAATCGACACCTATCCAAGGAATTCAAGGGTTCAGGGGACAAAAACTTCAAGAATAAGATACTGATGGCAGTGAAGATTTGGATGCCAAATTGGATTAGCATTTTCAAAAAAAAAATTTGTATCTTTTTTGGTGTCATTTTCTGTGGTTTGTTATCTAATTTTCACTTAATAAAATACATTATTTCTATAATTACTTATTAAATGCCAAAATGCCACAAACGCCAAACACCAAAACTATAATAAAGTCATTGGAGGGGTATGGCCCCAAAACTATAATAAAGTCACTGCGCAGATAAAACAATAGGATACTCGTTTACGTTAGTATATCATTCGTCTCGTGATATATTGTATAGTACTTAAGTTAGTTTTCTTATTCGTGATATGTTGGCACTTGTTTTTCTGTTAGTTTATCAATTCTTTGGTGATATACTTTTCCTAATTTTTTTAGTTGTAGCTTCGGCGTTAGACAAACACTATTACTAACATCAGATGTTAGACAAATACTATTAGTAACATCAGATGTTAGTATAATCGTCAACTATAAGTAAGTAAAATAAACAATACTATTAAATAATTGCAATTAGTATAATCTCTGGTGTTAGACAAACACTGTTAATAACATCAGATGTTAGACAAACACTGATGATGTTGCTAACCTCTGATCATCACTATTAATAACACCAGAGTCTGATGGAGTAATATGATCGGATGTTGGCAAAACACTGTTGGTGGTAGCCAACCACTGTTAGACAACCACTGCTGAGTATAACATCAGTGGTTTTGCTATACAACTACCGTTGGTGTATTAGCAGTGGTTTGCCATCAGTGGTTTGCATCAGTGGATAGGTTTACAAGTTGTAGATTTAACAGATAAAGCTGAACAAACAGTAACTTAATGATGGGATGTGCCATCTTTATTACTGAACAAACAGTAACTTATAGAGAATTCCCGCCCAAAATACGCGCCAAAAACACTGCTCAACAACCACTGCTGAGTATAACATCAGCGGTTCTGCTATACAATTAATGTTGGTGTGTTAGCAGTGGTTTGTCATCAGTGGTTTGCATCAATGTATTTGATCAGTGGATAGGATTACAAGTTGCAGATTTAACAGATAAAGCTGACGAAACAGTAACTTAATGATGTAACGTGCCATCTTTATTACTAAACGCACAGTAACTTATAGATAATTCCTGCCCAAACTACGCAACAAAAACATCTTATATAAACAACATCAGGCCCTTCCATTGATTACACCAAAAGCAAATGCCATAGTTTACTAAATACCATATGGCAAACCTCGTTTTTTATAACATCAGTTTTGTTCTCCATAAAGTTTCACTGAATGATGTGGACAATATTCTTAGGTCATTATTAAGTGAGCTTAACAATGTTGTCCATCTCATTCAGCAAAACTTATTGAGATAAACCTCACCTTGTTCAAACTAAAACGCCAAAAAGATCAAAATAACAGATGGCAAACCTGTAAGTTGTGTGTTGTAAAAGATTTTGCTGAATGAGATGGACAAATCCTCAAGACCAAGAGATTGATGACAGTCATATGTCATTTTGTCTGCTTTGTTCTTGAGAAAGGTTTGGATGAGATGGAGAGACCTATGCCAGTGTAAACGCTATTTTGGAATCCATTTGAAATGATGGGGTGGATGCGCATGATGATGGCCAAGTATTATCTAAGCCAAAAACCCACTCACAATCACACCAAAAACAATAGCGTCCACAAAAACAGCATTGATGTCACCACCATCCACACAACCACTTCACCAATCAACAAGAAACGATCTTCACTACCATGCTAAAACATCATATTTCTTGTTGATTGATTGATCAGCTTCGCCTAGAGCAGGGCGTTTCAGCTGTGTAGGGAAATCGACTCCTATCTAAGGAATTCAAAGGTTTAGGGGACAAAACTTCAAGAATAAGAGACTGATGGCAGTAAAGATTTGGATGAGAACTTGGATTAGCATTTTTAATTTTTTTTCTTTTCTGTATCATTTTTGGTGTCATTTTGTGTGGTTTGTTATCTAATTTTCAGCTAATAAAATACATTATTTCTCTAATTGCTCATAAAATCCCACAAACACAAACACTAAAACTATAATAAAATTCCTTTAATCATGTATTATTATTAACTCCAAATAATTACTGAAATGTATAAAACAAGGTACAAGAGAATATAACAAAAGGGTGCCTTACAAAATTTTAATTTTGCCACTGATACGAATGTGGTTCATCAATCACGCAACACTTCCTGGTAGACAACATTTGATGTGTGAACTCCGGGTTTAAAATCTTTTGCGAGATGCACCAGCACCTTCGTATTTTGTCTGGAAATCCCCCTTGATAACGCCACATACAGTTGTCCATGTGAAAATACAGAATCTGGTAAATAAACACCAACGTGCGGAATTGTTTGACCTTGAGCTTTATTAATTGTCATGGAAAAGCTTAGTCGAATTGGAAACTATTTTCTTTTCAGCTTGAATGGGAACATACCATCTTCAGAAAGGGTTAGAGGGATTCTTGGCAAAAAAAATACTCGTTTACCGGCATGCTGACCGACTACAACTTATGCATCAATAACATTTCGCATGAAGCCTTTACATATCAACCGCATGCCATTACACAGGCCATGTGATGGACCTATATTCCGTAACAATATTATTGGGCATCAAATTTTAAAACGAAGCTTATGAGGCGGCAAGCCACTAACATTTAGTGAGTTTAAGAACTCGATCGGATAGAAGCTGTGCTGACCGTCTTCAGCTTCGTCAAAACTGTAATACACCTTTTCCTCCCTTTGAAAAACATCAATCATTTGATTATTAATCTCGTCAACACTCTCATTTTTAGTGGACAATATCGCTCTAGACATTATATAATCTGAAGAATATACACTATCTTCAATTGAAGGAAAGATGGCATTGATCAATTCTTTTATAGAGTTTTCTCTATTGTTGCACTGAATTGTCATGTCATCGAGTATGCGGATATAGTTTCCTTCGATTGGTTCTTTAGTTCCATCGTGGACTCTTAAAAGAAATGCAGAAAACCATGGATCTTTCAACGCTCTCATATTTATGGTCAACCCCATTTGTTAAATCAAAGACTAAAGAGGTGACATTCGTAAGCTGGAGTCTACGATCTATGCTCGAGTGCCACATTTAATAACCGACAACACCTGTCTGAAGTCACTTCCCATAACCATTATCTTCCCACCAAATGGGAGACTAACACCTTGATGTCCTGCAGTGTACGATCAACTTCCTCTATCGCCTATCGCTTAACCATCGACGCTTCATCCCATATGATTATTTTGGCAGACTGGATTAGTTTAGCGGCCCCACTCTGTTTTCTGATACTGCACATTGAATTATTTTCAAGATTAATAGGAATCTTGAATCTCGAGTGAGCTGTTCTACCACTTGGCATATTATTAGCTGCAATACCTGATGAAGCTGTTGCTAGAGCAATAAGACCATGTGACCGAATTCAGCAAGCAAGGCATTGTACAAAAATGTTCTTCAAGTGCCACCCGGACTATCAATAAAGAAATGCGTGGAAGATCATTATCAACAAGCATCATGATCTCATCAAACACATTTTTTTTGGTCCGGATTAATTTTATCTTTAGCACTCAAGTGTTCAGGTTCCAAAACAATCTCATACTCTTCTTGTAACTCACGATAACCAACATCTTGTAAATTAACATCATCTGTTATCTTAGGAAGGTCAATTTCATTGATATTTTTACCATGGATTGTAGAAAGACACTAATTTTGGTAAGAACCATATTCTGAACTCGTTCGATACTTTGACAGTGTAACCGATGATCTTCAGAAAGTGAATCAAAGTGGTCATTCCATAACTTTCAAATATCTCCAGGTTGGCAAAAAATCATTATGGTCGCAAATAACCTTCTAAGAGCATTGGGAAACTGGAATATATAGGCTTCTTCGAGACATTGTGATAGATATTCATCGTCTTCTATTAAGCCTAACTCAAGAGCTACTTAAGGTCTCACACCTTTGACCATTAACCGTGCAAAGATGTTCAAAAGAAGTAGGCCCTTTGACATTTGACAAAAGCAGCGTAAGTAGTACCTTTCTCCTTCGGCTGGATTAGTGGAAACGATACAACGTCTCTGTTTTTTACCCAAACGAAGATTCCAACGGCGTGTGCTTCCATTCTACGTGAAGTGTTTTGGAAAATCTTTATACAAATATATCCTTGATATTTCATCGATTCTATTTTTTAAAAATGTTGTCAGCATGGTTCTCTTATCCCTTTCCCTATCAACAGTATTAGACATTATTCCATCATCTCTAAATCTAACCATTTGATTATTTGGTAGATGAAGTTGTAAGGCTAGAATAGAAGGAAAGATTTGAGAAAGAGAGAAGGAAAAAATGCGCCACATAGCCTCTGGGGGTGATATGTAGCATGCATCCTGAAATCTCTTTATCTCATTAATAACAACCTCTTGCTCACTTTGATCAACTTGAATAACCTGTTTGTCATGTCCTTTATAAACATATTTGAAAAGATATTTCACAAATTTTATACTTGAGCAAACTTAAACTTTGATGTGGTAGTTAAAAATCATCAAAAGCCTTGGGTTATATGGACCACCCATCTATTATCAAGTGTTTTTCCTCGTACGTCCACTTCTATTCCGGTGTCTCTCCTTCGATACAACAGATATGCATCTTCTCCTTGTGTTGTCTCTTCATTAAATTGTCTAGGATAGTGAAAACGACAAATTTTAGGGTCACCCTGCATACAAGGAGTGTTTAATCGTAAACCGCCGCAACGGCCGTGAATCATGTGCTTCACAACAATCTCATGCAATTTGGGATGTCTTAGTTTTTTTAAGAATCTCAGCACACACAACCTTATCATAATAGTCCGCGTCATTGATTTTGTGTTGCGGGTACATGATAAGGAGAAAATGTGCGTGCGGCAAACCACGATTTTGTGTTGCGGGTACATGATAAGGAGATATGTTTCTTGAAGATTTATTCCTTAAGATCTTCTAATTTAGCCCAAAACACTCTTGAAACAAGGTCCAGACGATCTTGTGCGGTTTGACAAACATGTAAATTATCACATATCTCAGGCCACTTAGGATTACACATCATTGTAAGGAATAAATCAGGCTTGCCGTCATCTTGAACTAAAGTCATCGCATTTAGAAACTGACGTTGCATGTCGCGAGGCCCTCCGATGAAAGATGCTGGCAACACAATTCGTTTTCCAACTCTGTTTGCATGAACCTCACCACCATTGACGCAATCCACAATACCTTGGTACAAGTCGGCCCGTATATCTGCCTGGTTTATCTCACAAAATTCTAACGTGAAGTCTCAATGTTTATGTAAACATCTACCACAAACTGTTGTAGCAGTCTACCACCAAACAGATGCTCGTTTGCTAGATCCAATCTGGAACTTGTAACAGTAGTACTCTCGCATAGCCACGGTTGTTCTACCACTCTGTGTGTTAGCCTCTTAGCGATGAAGATATTTTAAAAATAAACAATTAATAAAATAAACGCATTAGGGTATTTTTATGATCTTCACTTAAAAGAATAATAAATTGTTGGTACCTTCCATTTCTCCTTCAATGTTGTCATTGTTGCAAACCTCGTCGATTAATACTCCATGACGTGGTATGTTGGCATGCCAACCTGATTCACCGTTAGGAAGAAATAGAGGATACGACAGTGGATTGTAACAGCTGAAGTACAGCTGTATAGTTTAGCTATATTGAGATCTACCATAAATGACAATACTTTGTTTATACGAAGTGATATTGTCGTTACCTTCAACCCAAATACTAGCAACCTATATAATGGTCAACTATAAGTAAGTAAAATAAGCAATACTATTAAATGATTGTAATTAATATAAAATTTTATGTTGAAGAAAGTAACAATTCAGTTGGACAAATAAGGTCAAACTACTGATGAGCCAACATCTGATGGAATAAAGCCAAACCTCTGATGAGTTTGATAACCTCTGATAGAGTAATAACATCAGATGCTAGACAAACATTGATGATGTTGCTAACATCTGATGGAGTAATAACATCAGATGTTAGGCAAACACTGTTGGTGGTAGAAAACCACTGCTGAGTATAACATCAGTGGTTATTGACTTTGTGGTTAAATAAGTGGTTTTGCTATACGACTATAGTTGGTGTCTTAGCCGTGGTTTGCATCAGTGGTTTCTGATCAGTGGTAGTTTGTCATCAATTGTTTATATTTCACAGTGTTTTTATAACATTTTATATACTTCCGATGTCGTTGGTCGGTTGTACACCCTTTGGTCAAGTTTAACCAAAGTATTCAAAGTGACTCTATAGTTGTCCAGAGGTCCTAGTTCCAGAAAGTCTTCGAAATGTATCGACATATGGGTTTGTAGAAAGAACGCGTGTCAAAATCTAAGTAATACGTCGATCAACATTTGGCCATTGGAGTCTGAGATCTAACTCAGCATCAGGATCATAAAAATACAACTGTAGGTACCTAGGGGTTCCATCCGTCGGAACTAATTGGTCAATTTTATGATATATTCCTCTATGTGCACGAGAAGTATATACACCGTCTCTTATATTGCTCAATGTATCATCCAACGCCACTCCCATTGAGGCAAAAGAAAAATTGGTGTTATAAGCACGGATGTTTTGCCTAAAAATATTTCCAATTTCATCTTGCGATGTGAAAAGCCGGTGCAATTCCTCTGGAATTTCTGAATTTGCTAACATAGTTTCCCACCCATACAACAAAAGGTATCAAACTCAAGTTGAAAATATTTTGCTCCACAATCAGGGCATGCACCATGTTCCTTTAAAACATGATGCTTTCTAGGTACACGATTGTAAAAAAAGTTATATGGATCATCTTCTACGTTCTCATATTGGAAGGAAGGCTGATCAACTACGTCACAAAATTGAGGTAAACGTCTACACGGTTGAATTTGAACACCTAAAAAAATCATTGTGTTAAGTAATGAAGGTTGTTAAAGATGTCAAGTTTGAAAAAGAAATCATTATTAAATAAATAGAAACCTCGTGATGTTCTAGGCACGACTTCATCAATTACAGAGGGGAATGTGCTTGACGCGTTCTCATTTGTCATTTGGGTAAATTAAGCAATATTAGTATCTAAACTTTTTAAGGGTGTCCTTTATGTTGATCTATTACTCATTAAAGATATTGATGAAGAACTTCGGGAGACCTCACCACTCCCAAATTTCTAGACTTTGTTATTTTCTTTGCGTGCAGCATAGTATCTTTAGTTACACTCTTTTCGTTTTTCGGCTCTAGTAGATGCACTCGAGCCGGAAGCATGATTAAGATGCTTTGGTTGTCCATTATTCATTGTATTGATAAAGTGTCAAATACCTTGAAAATTAGATAAAAGATAGTCATAATAGATGATGAAATAAAGTCAAACTACTGATGAGCCAATTTCTGAAAGAATCCTTGCTAAACCTCTGATGAGTTTGCTAACCTCTGATAGAGTAATAACATCAGATGTTACACAAACACTATGTTGCTTACCTCTGATGGGGTAATAACATCAGATATTAGGCAAACACTATTGATGGTAGCCAACCACTGCTGAGAATAACATCAGTGGTTAGTCAATCAATGGTTTTGCTATACAACTACTGTAGGTGTGTTAGCAGTGGTTTGTCATCGATGGCTTTGCTATAAAACATGATTAAAATTAAACAACAACAAATTTAAATTTAAACTAATACATAATTCAAAGTAAAACAACTACATGATTAATATTCAAACTAATTCGAGAAAAAAGAGTACATGAAAATAAATTAAGTAACCCATAATAAAACATTAGATAAACCACAGAATATATCATTATTATCATCATTGAGGTGGAGGCAGCCATCATCAAAGTTGTTTTAAGGTTCCCAAACCATTGCTTCATCCAACGGTGGTTCGTATTCCGCCTTAGGGTCAGTTTCGTACCCTTCAGCCCAACTTGTCAGTTCTTGTGTTTGACCGGGGTTTTCGACATGAGGGCAGTTTGAAGGTGGAGGATGTTGTGGCGGTACAGGAGTGTTTTTCATCGGATGGTGATGCCCTCCCCAATTCATAGTCCACCAAATTGTAGTTGAGCAAAGGTATAGTCATACGCCCAATTCAACTCTTCATACGTCAAAAACCATGGATCATCATGTTGAGGGTTTGTCACCCGTGGGGGGTTTGTCACCGGCGGAATTGGATAAGGCGGAGGGTTTGTCACCTGCGGAGGGTTTGTAACCGGTGGAATTGGATAAGGCGGAACTGGATAACCATCACCCATAGCTCCCAGTTGATATGTGTTCGGAGTGGATTGTGAACTGAAAAATCAATTCTAAGGCAATATAAAAATAACTTGGTTATGTATAAGGAAAAACTTAAATATTTATAATTAACTTTACATATTTAAATTTATATATAAGTATTATTTCTAATTACACCTGTATATAAAGATATTAATTACAAGCCAAACCAATAAATAAACATTGTGATAGCTATGTTTATAGCAATTAAAAGTTACAAAACAAACCAATAAAAGGGAGAAAGGTTACAACAATGCAAGACCCAGAAGTAGAAAAGCTTACAACAATGCAACACCCAGAAGTAGGAAAGCTTACAACAATGCACTTTGGACTGTAATGTGGAGTGACGGTAGAATCTTACAGATTTATAGAGCTCCAAGCATGCTCTGGACCACCCAGTCATTGTTTGCTTTACAACTGTAAAAGCAACTGTAAAAGCAAGACTGATAGGTTAAGTAGTAAAAAAATCTAAAGGAGAGCAGTACAAAATGAAAAGATTCTTTTACTTAGGGAGTTGGTATTTGAAAAGGTTAGTATTTCATAGTTGTTAAACCAAACCTGGTACTCAGAAGAGTAATTGAGAATATGTCAGTTTAAGGTAGATTGTAACTAACCGTAACTAAAAGGTTTGGTATTGAAAAGGGCTCTATTCATGATAGATGTACAAAAAGTTGACTATAACATCAGTGGTTAGTGAGTCAGCGGTTGAATCAGTGGTTTTGCATCAGGGTTTCTGATCATTTGCATCAGTGGTTTGCAACAGTGGTTTGTATCAGTGGTTAGTGAGTTAGTGGTTAAATCAATGGTTTTGCATCAGTGGTTTCGTATCAGTGAGTCAGGGGTTTGCATCAGTTGATAGTGACTATAACATCATTGGTTAGTGACTATAACCTTCTTCTCATATGACTCACAATCTCCCCCTCAGCCTAAGATCATGATGTGTTCGTACAGAATGTAAGGAAGATAGCTTAGATTGATAATCGATGAAAGTGATCAAATATAACAGTACAGGCGCAGATGATGCCAAAACTAAACATTAAAAGAACTTTATTATGATTACTTATTGTACGCTAAACATTACAAGAACAGATGATGACAAAACTAACTTTATTACCGATCCTTATTTCTCATTAATGATTCCCTTATTTGGCCTTTGAACTGAAGTTCAAAGTCCAGGGAAATCGTGTCTTCTACATCCCTTTCAAGCTCAAGATTCAGCAAGTTTTGGAGATCAGCTACATCCAGACTGTATGCATCCTACATCTTTATCCTTTGAACTCTACCATCTGACCTGAGCAATGTCAATTCATGGTTGTCTTTGTTACACTTCCATTTTAGAATTTTTGAGTCAGCTGGTTTTCTTGGGAGTAGTGTTATTTTTGATGAGTTGGGTGAGGTTGGTCTGCGTACAAGTGTGGATATTTTTGATGAGTTTGTTGGTGTGTTAGTAGTGGTTTGTCATCAGTGGTGTGCATTAATGGTTTCTGATCAGTGGAAAGGATTACAAACACTGATACTTATTTTCTTATAAATTTAGGGGGCACTTATGTCAAGTTTGCATTTATGTCACAAGGACTGATACTTATTTTCTTATAAGTTCAGGGGGCATTTATGTTAAGTTTGCATTTATGTCAGTGGACAACCACTATTGGTGGTAGACAACCACTGCTGGACATCCACTGCTGAGCACAACGCCAGTGGTTAGTGATTCAATGGTTGAATCAGTGGTTTTGCTATACAACTACTGTTGGTGTGTTAGCAGTGGTTTGTCATCAGTGGTTTGCATAAGTGGTTTCTGATCAGTGGATAGGATAAGTTCAGGGGGCATTTATGTCAAGTTTGCATCATTGGTTAGTGACTATACAATCAGTGGTTAGTGAGTCAATGGTTTGCATCAGTGGGCATTTATGTCAAGTTTGCTTTAATTTATAACAGTTGAGAGATTGTTTTCATTGTCATGCTTTCGTAATTATACTACAATCCTAACCAATGAGCATGAAGTGACACTTAACAAAATAACAAACTAATAACATCTGATAAGCTAACCACTGCTATACACTAAACATAACAAGGACTGATAGAAAACACTGATGATACATCCTCTGTTGGTCTTCAGCAGAGCTTTGCCTTGACAGACTTTTAGCTTTGATCTTTAGCAGAGCTTTGTCTTGGTAGACCTTTTACCTTTAGTCTTTAGCAGAGCTTTGCCTTGGTAGACCTTCAGCTTTAGACTTCAACAGAGCTTTGTCTTCAACAGAGTTTAGCTGTGGCAGACCTTGGACATTCAGTCTTTAGCAGTGACTTGGGCAGATGTTACATTATTGTAGGGTTCAATTCCACCATATATTTTATATCCAACACATATTTTTACTGAATTTAGTGTAGTTTGACAAATTACATATATAAATTTTCTTTGCCTTGTAAGGGGTCGATAGGTGGTTCCCTCCACAGGGCTTACAAAACACAGGTTATGTGCAGCAGTCCGCCATATTTAACATATAAAGTTTTTTGTATATTAAATAAGGCGGGCTGGCGCCAATAACCTCTGTTTTGTAAGCCCTAGGAGAGAACCACCTATTTTCCCCTAAAAAGCAAAGAAAACATATCACGCAATGTAAACCTTCTTTCAATTTCTCTTCATCATAATGAGACGTGCTACACTCAGTTGCTGATCTAATCTGACAAACAGTAACGATTAATATTAATGTTATTTCGTGAGATATAGTTTACGAAATTATTTTAGTGGAAGTGCACCTATCGCTTACCGTATAAACTTGTTGCGGCTGCGCTGGCTGCGGCGTTGTATCTACCTGTAAACAAAGAGGGGTCAAGATGATCTTCAGATGAGATATAAATCATTATATTAAGAACATTTAAAGCATTATATTAAGAACATTTAAAATTATGTCTACAAATTGAAAAAATAAACCATACAATTACCGTATGAGAGAGGAAATGAGAGCTCTGAACCTGAGATGAGATGAAAACGGGAGAGGGTCAGTGAAGATCTCAAATCGTTTGGATGTTGTGAAACCTTGAACATCTTGTGAAATCACCATCTCTTAAATCGCTAGAGAGAGACAGGGGCCAGAGGATTTTGAAAATGAAGAATTAATCTAGAAACCCTTGATATATATCCGTGGCGGGGGTGTATAGGAAACTCGGATGAGTGGGAATTGAAAATTGAATGCAAATTTGGCCGCTAAAACATACTGTGCTTAAAGATGTTGTACTTCATGCATTAAAGAAGTTTTAAGGAAGTGACAAATTACCTTAATTTACCATTTTGATATAGTTATTAATATAGTATAGATTAGATATTATTAGTTTAATTTGTCATTAGCCTTTTTCTATTATATGCAGCAACAAAAGCCACTTTGTTATAAACTTAAATCAAATATCAAGAATTAATTAAATTCGTCAAATGCAAATGAAAGTAATAATAAAAAAAGTTGTAGTAATAATAAAAAA
This sequence comes from Scalesia atractyloides, assembly GCA_947069175.1. Taxonomy (NCBI): domain Eukaryota; kingdom Viridiplantae; phylum Streptophyta; class Magnoliopsida; order Asterales; family Asteraceae; genus Scalesia; species Scalesia atractyloides. The sequence continues at coordinate 56,899,124 of CAMTDV010000029.1, forward strand.
AGTTGTTATGTATATAACTCTTGTTAAATAACTTGAATTGGCGCCCGTGCTTCGCGACGGAGTTATTGGAGGTTGCTGACGAGGATGTACTTATTTCATGATATATCGATGAGTTATCATAGATAATGCAGACTTTCATATAAACAATGGTAAAAATACGCATGTAACATGATTAAGTAAATATATATAGAGTTAAAAGTTAATTTAATTATAATATGTTAAGTTAATATAAGTAAAATAAAACATACAAAAGAACAAATATTTGTTAAAAATGAAAAACACTAACCTTATTAAACTTCAGGGCCTTATGATAATTCTATTAAAGTTCGGGGGTCAAAACGTAAATTGTTTATTGGAAAAATAATTATTATTAGACTTCCGTATGATTAATCTATTAAGTTAAAAGGTATATGTAAATTGTTTATAAAGTTTTTTGAACGACTAATTTTTCCCCTTAAATACTTAAGCCTCCCAAGAATTAAACATTGGTCTTCCTACAAGAGATAATTTCTTTTAACCACAAGGCTATAACCTAAGTGGCTATACAACTATTAGAGTTTAGGGTCATATGATAAATCTATTAAAGTTTAGGGTTAGAAACGTAAATAAATTATAATAAAAACAATATTATTATATTATAATTTTATAATTATTAATTATTAAATAAACAAGTAAAGCCCAAAAAAACTATTGTTCACATTATTTTTGTTATTATATAAATTCGTTCATTGAAAGTAATAATACTTTTGTGTTTACATATTTTTATTAAACCTTTTCTTTAAATTATAAATATAAATTTTGTCCAAATATGTTGTTTACATTATTTTTTAATTATAATACTTTTGTTCTTTTTATTCATTTTACACGAATAAATTAAGACAAAACACTTTTTAGAAAACAACTTATTGACTTATCGGCTTTTCCCACAACTCATCCAAACTCTTTTTTGAAAACTCTTTTTGAAAAAAACCATAAGTCAATAAGCACTTTTAACAAAAAAAACACTTTTTAAGTTAAACAAACGATCCCAAACACCCTCTTAGATTGAGTCCTTCGTTCCCATATACCCTATACATACACATGTATGCTATAGTTGTCAGGGGTTTATTTTTAATATTATGAATCACGTACCCATAGATTGGCCTGGATCACTGATTCTTAAAAAGATGGTGCAGGAATTCTGTGGATCACGGATCCTTACTATTGTTTACATTAACTAACAATTGTATCCTTTGTTCAAACCTTATATTTACACGTACATAACGAATTAGACTTGGTCAAGCTGGAATCTCGGGGTATGTGCTCCTTATTCGCACGAGTTTGGAAACATGTAGCTGTTATGGGTGGAATTTTGAACCTATATCCCGATAATATATCCTGACTTTATGTTTCTAATCTGTGACCAGGATATTGGTAACATCCTGCAGAAGTATCTTGCTCGTTACTAATGGTTTGTTTGTATACTTTAGTTGCAAGGGACCAACGTTAATGAGGACTAGGTCTACCCAAAGACTCGCTCAAAGTGGTTGAAAGGTGAACGTTGATAGCGGAAGAAGAGGTCTACAACGGTCACAATGGGATATTCTCTGTATCCCGGAATTGTAGGATATTTAGTTAGAATTTAAAACTATATAAGGGAATGCCGGATCACTAGAAAAACACATGTAATCTCGTACACACACCAATCATTCACTCACATTTCACAATCATTGTAACACTTAGAGCTGATCCGTGCATTATCCTGAAGCTGTATCCTGATATTTCAATCACTAAGAAGAACAAAGGCAGCTGGCAGTTGTCAGCTCCCGAGGTTTCGTGCCGACGATCTAGATAGATCAAGGGCTTTCCTCGTACATCCCTCGTCAATCCTTACTTTTATTTTTTATTGCTTGATAATTGATTAGTTTGTTATCCTGAAACTATATCCTGAAACTGTTTTCTTTATTAGTCAACTTAATACATTTTTGCAAATCTCTATAGCACACTACCTCACAAACTAAATTTGATCACTTAATTGCTTCGGTAATTTTTGACCAAACAATTTGGCGCCCACCGTGGGGCAAGTGGTGCTATTTTTATTCAAAACTTTATTAAAATCATTAATCGGTTTTTTGTTCTCAACATTTTACAAAACTATTTTCAATGGCCTCTCAATTAATTTGAGCTCTTCTTCGATGTCTGCTTCAACCTCTGCTGCGACTGGTTCATTGCCTCCTCCACCTCCACAAGTTCAAGCTTTCTAAAGGAGAAATGAAAGCCAAACACCTCGAGACACTTCTATTGCTCAGAATGTTTCCAGATTGGGAGTTTCAGGGAGAACTCCTATCTTTGCTTCTAATGATGAGATTTTGCTTTGTTTGGCAGCATACAGGATCAAATGAAGACGCATAAAGAAACCAACCATGTTATAATGAAAGAGATACAACTGTTAAAGTCAAAATCCAAGAAACCTGCTGAGGATGTAACTACTCCTTTACAGCCCAGGATGTTGAACTTTAGTTCGGCAGTATTCACCGAAGATAATTAAGGCAACATGATACCGAGTCATTCTCGGAGCAATATACTGGAAATTCCCCAACAGCCAGGAGATCGACCGTGAGGGATCCAGGATATGCTCTGGGATATGGCCAAAATCGCCAGGCTGGTACGCATCTATTAACACAAGTATCCCTACTACTAATAATCTTGAATCATTGCAGGATGCAGGTGTAACATCAGCATTAACCAGAGAACATAAAAAATTGAAGGATATGATATCGTGTGTGCCTGGGGTAGTGCAACCTATACCAAAAGTGTCCCAGGATAGCCATAAGATATCCCGATTTGCTTACTCCATTTGTAATGCAGAAATCCCAAAGAGATTCCAGACTCCCAACATGAAGTTATATGATGGGATGACGGATCCTGAGGAGCATGTTGCCTAGTATATGGAAAGGATGGAAATAAATCCAATCCCACCAGAACTCAAAGAGGCATGCTTATGCAAAGGCTTGGGTTCCACTTTAACAGGATCAACCTTTAAATGGCTTTTAAATGTTCCACCTAATTCTATTACATATTTTGCTCATTTAGTTAACTTATTTAACAGTCAATTTTCTTGTAGCAGGAGCTTTAAGAAACTAACGAGTGATCTTTACCGTATAACGCAGGCATCACAAGAATCCCTGAGGGATTATGTTAAAAATTTAGTAGAGAATCCCTGGATATCCTGAACCTTGATGTTGCCACGACAGTACAAGCGTTTAAAATGGGGTTACAAAAGGATTCTTAATTTTACAAAGACCTTGTAATGAATCCTTGCAGGAATCTGGATGAAGCTCGAAATAGGGCCTTGAGATACATATGGCCCGAAGATGATAGGAAAATGCAGGAAAGGATGAACACATCCTCAACATATGAATCGACGAATAGGAAGTCAGAATCCTCATACAAAAAATACCGATCCAAGCCATATGCTAAGAACGACAACAAAAGAGTGAATGCTATTAAGGATGAGGATGAAGAAGAATATCCTAAACTTTCAGAATATTGTTTTTCAGTAAATGTTCCTGAACTAACGTATGGTATGTAGGGATTAGGGGACAAAGCAAGATGGCCAAAAAAGAATCCAAAAAGTGTTGATTAGATGGACAAATCAAAGTGGTGTGCCTTTCATGAAAAGTTTGGGCACATGAAGGAGGATTGTATAGCCTTGAGAAAAGAGATCAGCTACTTACTAAGTAAAGGTTATCTAAAGGAACTTCTTGGAAAAAAGAAGAACAAGGCCTAGGATACTGATAAGAATCCTGAAAGAGCTACATCTCCACCACCTGATGCAAAGATAATTAACTTCATCCCCGGAGGATCTGACATATGTGGAACTTCTTACTTTGCGGCCAAAAGACATGCTAAAAAGGCCAAAGCAGAAAAGGGGAGATAAGCCGACAAGAATGACAATGCTCACGGATGATAAAGTGATAACTTTCGAAAGTGATGATCGGGAAAACATCAAGGATCCCCATCATGATGGGTTGGTAATTACTTTATATGTTGCTAACCATTTGTCTGCAGGATACTGGCAGATGATGGAAGCTCAGTCAATATCATCCAGTTGGATACATTGAAGAGGATGAATATCCCGAAAGCTGAGATTACTTCAAAATCCACTGTACTTGTAGGATTCAGTGGGGAAACAAAGAACACTGTTGGGGAAATCAATCTACCCGTCTATGTTGAAGGGATGAACTTGTTACAACACTTCTTTGTTATGGATTCATTATCCTGCTACAACATAATATTAGGCATCCTTGGATTCATGACATGAAAGTCGTACCCTTCACTTACTAGCAATGTGTAAAGATACCTACTCCTTGGGGAGTGGTCAAGGTTGAAAGTGACCAGCAGGAAGCAAAAGAGTGTTACTCTTCCTCAATGAAGGCATCAGCAAAATCCAGAGAAGGATAGCAATCAAAGATACAAGCACAGGATATTATGGAAGCTTCTGAACAGGATGTCAAGATAGTCATCCTTGATGAAGATAATCCAGATATCTCAGTGCTTGTAGGAGTCAATATCCCTCAGGATATTGAGAAACAACTTATTAACTTTTTAAAATGCAGTATGTCTACATTCACTTGGAAGCATGAGGATATGACAGGTATATCAAAGAATATTATAATCCATAAACTTGGAATTGATAACTCTTTTAGTCCTGTTCAACAAAAAAGAAGAAAGTTCGCTCCTAAAAAGAATGCTATCATCCAAGAAGAAGCGAAGAGACTGTTAAAATCCAAGATGATAAGGGAGTTCAAATTCCCAAAGTGGTTAGCAAACGTAGTGGGAGGGCAGAAGAAGAATGGGAAATGGAGAGTCTTTGTTGATTACACAGACCTTAACAAAGCATGTCCGAAGGATCCAATCCCATTACCTCACATTGATTCCATGGTAGATGCAGGTCCAAAATGCTGACTTTCATGGATGCATCCTCAGGATTTCAACAAATCCAAATGGAGCCATCCGACCAGGAGGATACAACATTTATGACACCTACAAGTATATATTGTTAAACTGCTATGCCATTTGGTTTGAAAAATGCAGGTGCAACATATTAGATGCTAGTCAACATGATGTTCAAGTATAAATTGGGGGATATTATGGAAGTATACATTGACGATATGGTGGTGAAATCTAAGAAAGCTGAGAATAATCTCCAAGGCTTGGAAAGTGCCTTTAGGACCAGTATAACATGAAACTGAATCCTGCAAAATGCCACTTTGGAGTGGGGGTAGGAAAGTTCTTAGGATATATGGTAACCAGAAGAGGAATAGAAGCAAGCCCGGAGCAGATGAGAGCTATTCTAGATCTCAAATCCCCATCCAATATGAAAGATGTTCAAACATTAACTGGAAGGGTAGCAGCATTAAAAAGATCCATATCAAGATCCTTTGAAAAATGTAAAGACTTCTATGATATCATGAAAAAGAACAAGAAATTCGAATGGGGAGAAAAAAATGAAGCTGCTCTACAAGCATTAAAGCAGTATATCTCAAGTGCACTCCTTCTAATGAAGCCTGAAGATGGTGAACCCCTATCTCTATATCTTTTAATGTCAAGAAATGCAGTAAGTGCAGTCTTGGTTAAAGATCATGAAGGTCAGCAGTATCCTGTCTATTATGTTAGTAAAAGTTTATTAGATGCTGAGACTAGATACTCTCATCTAGAAAAATTAATATTAGCTTTAGTTATGGCATTAACTAAAATTAGACACTACTTTGAAACACATAGGATACATATTAAATCCAGCTATCCTATTAAAAATGTGCTTAGAAAACCCGAGATGTCCGGTAGAATGGAAAAGTGGTATGTGAAACTAAGTGCTTATGATTTACTGTATGAACCTAGGAACGCTATAAAGTCTCAGGCCTTAGCAGACTTTGTGGCTGATTTTAGTAGTGATATACAAGAAGCTGATCTAGAAGTACAACAACTAGGTGAGAGCTCAGAATTTTGGACACTACATACTGATGGTGAGTCAAGTGTAAGAGGTGTAAGATTAGGAATTATACTAAAATAACCACAGGGGGACATATTATCCCAAGCCATTAGATGTGAGTTTACAACTACGAATAATGAAGCTGAGTATGAAGCTTTAATAGCATGATTAGAAGTAGCCATGGGTATGAATATTAAGTGTTTACAAGTATATGTTGATTCCTTGTTAATCCTAACCATTTCAATGGATCTTATGCAGTAAAAGGCGGAAAATTAGCCGAATATCTTGAAATTGTTAAAAATTAGCAGGATATTTCGAAATATTTTCACTTGAATAGGTACCAAGGGAAGAGAATGCTGAAGCAGATGCTTTAGTAAACTTAGGATCTACTATCAGCATACCGGAAGGAACTCGGATACCAATAGTTCATATCTTGCACCCTGCGATGGAACATTTCAAATCTCAGGATAAACAAGTATTGAGTATCCAGTACCCTGGTGATAGCTATCCTAAAAAGTATCCTGAATCCTGGATGACTCCAATCGTTAAGTACCTACAAGAGGGAGATATCCCAAAGGATGAAAACCCAAGAGATTTCAGAATGAAGGTATCTCGTTTTACTTTAATAAATAATATCTTGTGTAAGAAATCTCTTGCAGGACCATACTTGAGGTGCTTAGAGGATCCCGAAACCAAAGAAATACTCCAGAATATACATGAAGGAGACGGCGCCAACCATACTGGGGGTAGAGCTTTTTTTCAAAAGTACTGAGAACAGGATATTATTGGCCAACTATGAGAAAGGATGCTATGGGATATACCCAGAAATGTGATGCATGTTAGAGACATAGCATCATGCTGCATCAACCTGCAGAACCATTATATCCTATTACATCCCCATGGCCATTTATGAAATGGGGGATGGATATAGTGAGATAGCTTCCTAAGGCTCCAGGAGGAAAAGTTTTTATGTTAGCAATGACAAATTACTTCTCCAAATGGTTGAAGCAGAAGCTTTTGTCCAAGTCAGGGATCAAGAAGTGGTATCCTTCATAACAAGGAACATACTGACAAGATTTGGGATACCGGCCTAGATAATTTGTGACAATGGCTCTTAGTTCATCAGCAAGAGGACTACAAACTTCTGTAAGAGTTGGGGCATAAAGATGATTACATCAACACTGATGCATCCTCAAGCCAATGGGCAGGCAGAATATTCGAACAAGATAATTGTCAACAATTTGAAAAAGAGAGTAGGTGCTAAAAAGGAAAATGGGCTAAGGAACTACCATTTGTCCTATGGGCAGATAGAACAACTGCAAAAAATGCTACTGGGTAGACCCCATTCTCACTAGTATTCGGGGCAGAAGCAGTGATTCCGATTGAAATGATGATACCTACAACTAGATCAAATCTACGAAATCCTGATTTGAATCCTAAAGCCTTATGCCAAGAGTTGGATACCATTGATGAAATAAGAGATACAGCAATACTAAGAATGGCAGCATACCAGCAAAGGATAGCCAAGTCTTACAACAAGAATATAAGGACAAGAAGATACCAAGTTGGGGATTGGGTATCAAGAAAGGCATTTCAGAACACAACTAATCCTGCCGATGGAAAACTAGCCCCAAAATGGGAAGGACCATATGAGATAGAATCAGAATCCGGACAGGGAGCATATAGGCTCAAGACCATGGAGGGGGATATGCTACAAAGATCCTGGAACGCCATACACCTCAAAGCTTATTACAAATGAGTTTGGAATTTAAATTCTAACTCAGGACGGTATAACCCTACCTTATTTAAATTTATTTAATTTATTATTTTCTATTTTTGAAACCCTATACTAACTTAAGCATCGGAGGGGTGTTAGCCAAGCTAACACCCACTCTCAACCCAGTTTAAAGATGTTTTGTAAGGGTTACATTTCAGGATGATACTCCAGGATATTTACTTAAGATAAAATCAAAAGACTAGAGGATTGGCTTCTCTCTCACGTTTAAGGGTGTTACATCCCTTCTAACGTTTAAAGGTATTCACCTTTCTCTCGAATTGAGTTTAAACACTCCGCCTGGAGCGTACGTTATCCGAATATAGTTCAAGATGGCGGGACCAGTTAATGGAACAGTGGCTAACAATTTCGTCATTATTGGCTATATTCTGGATTCTTATGGTATATGAGGACTGATCACCCTCTCTCTAGTGAAGGGTATTTTCATACTCTCTAAGGTTTAAAGGTTTTCACCTTTCTAAGTCTTGGATTTCATACGCTCCCGCCTGTAGCGCATGAAAATGGGTTTATCCCCAGTGAAACACAAGATTTTGGATAATCCCAAGAGTATCTTAAAACGCAATTATGTTTAAATATATTTCTCTTGATGGAAGAAAATTGTAAAGCTCAATTACCAAGTAAATGATTACATAAGCAAAATATATCCTGATGCAACATGCTGATCCTACACAGACAGGGGACATCTATGCTAGGGCTGAATGTTATGCTAATAATATTTCTTGCTGGGGACATTACAAATGATCCTAAGGTTTATCACAAACTTTCTACTTAAACGTCTCTGGTATGGATTCTTATTTTTTCTAACTTTAAAGGCCTTATCTAAATAAATGGGATTTATTAACTATGGAAATTTTTCCTGCAGAATTTTATAAAGCATTTTTCGAAACATAAATGGAAAGCAATATAAATACCACTAATATCCTGACCAGGATACTTAGTCTAACTTTTTACAAACAACATATAACACAAAGATAAGGCCAAAAGATTAGATTCATATTAACAGGTCAAAAAGTTACACCCTTGGCTTCGTTTCAAACCGAAACCCATCCACCAAGGGTGTAAGCTGTCCGAAAGCATATTAACATTAACGATTGAAGGCTTCATACTGAAACACCAGGATCCCTCCACCTCCAATTGTTATATTGTTCTAAAATCTAAAGTGCAGGAAAAGTAAATTGTTCAGCATGCAGAAAAGGTAAATTGTTCAACAGACATTAACCATCAGAATTAAAAAAGTGGGCTCTGGCCTAAGCAATAACATCCATCATTGCCCACTTTGCTGCCCACTCATGGGCAGCACCAACCACACCATCAACTCCACTAGCACCGGCGCCTGCTCCACCATCTTCACCAGCCTTGCCACCTGCCTTCGCCGCTGCCTCAACCGCCTTAGAAGACTCGTCAACCCCAGGTTTAGCAGGATGCTCTACAGGGCTGCCTCCCAGATCCTTCAGCTTGGCCTCCCAGGCATCTACAGTCTAGGATGGGCATTCAAAGCCCGTTTCCTTGGCCTCATAAGCCATCTTGATCTTGGCCTGGAGAAGCGAGATCACAGCTGAATTTTTGAGGCCATCCCTGAAGGAGACCATCTCCTGCTCATGGTTAACCCGGATGGTGGCTAGCCTGAGTTCAGCATCCTGAGTCACCTTCTTCAGCTTATCCTAGTAGTGCAGGGTCTTGGTGGCAGCGATCTTCCCTGATCCTTAATGGTGACCTCGGCTTTCGTCAACTTCGCCTCTAGAAACTTGATTGCTTCACAAGCCTCGTTGTGAAGAAGCGCCAGGCGATCTAGACCCTACAAAACAAAATGCAAGTATCAATAAAGATAATCTAACTAGGATACAGGTTTAGCATACATGTGTAGGAGACATGATACGGGATGTGGATATTCACCTTGTTGAGGGATGTGGTCATGGAATCAATACCCTCATATGAAAAGGCTATGCCAGCAATAGTAGGGAAATCAGAACCCTTCCTCTTCTTGGATCCTGAGGCTCAGGACCTTGTCAGCGGAGAAGGTTTAGGAGCAGCAAAGGGCTTAGAGCTGGTGGCAACAGAGGGCTCGTTTTTCACCAAGATAGGCTTGGAGAAGCTATCAAGCTCCTCAAGATTGAAAGTAGCAGGGACCTTGGTGGAATCTTCATAAAAGGGAGTAATTCCAATTCTATCACATAATAATATCATGATTAACTAAACATATGAAGGAATATTCAAAGCAGATATCCTTACCAGAAATGATGGAAGTAGAATGCTGGCTAGAACTTGGATGGCTAAGAAGAAAGGTTCTATCGATCTCCGGCAACTTGTAAATGGCCTTAATTCGTGTCTCTGACTATGGAGTTGGGGGAGCTAGTTTCCTGAAATCCGGTGCACAAAAATCAAGGATATAAGTTCGGGATGTCATAGAAGGACTCCATCATCCATTTTTATTAAGTTTTGAGATTTTGCATAATTTAACATTTTTCACAAAGGATCAAGGGATTGGCCACCTCTATCCCACGTTTAAGGTATCTTATACCTTCTAAGGTTTAAAGGTTTTCACATTTCACACAAATTGGGTTTTGACACCCCGCCAGTAGCGCACATCTATCCAAGTATGGTTCGAGGCAATGGGACCAGTACACGCTTTAGTGGCTGTGACAACCGTGGCGAAAACATGTAAACCCTAATCTATACTTAAGACTTTACGGATAACGAAACGATACTAAGTATGACTCGGAGGAATCCGAGGGCACGTTTTGAGAAACAGCAAACAATAATACTTAATAGTGTGATGTGGATGCCTCAGTGTGCTAAAAACAAGTTAAACAGAAGTTTTCTGTTTAACAGTTCGCAAACCGTACAATAAGGATTTAAATGCAACTATAAGCGCTCGAGACTATTCTAAGAGTACGGAATTACCTAGACATGGTACTTAGGCAATAATATAAGATTTGAGGCCTTAACATGTAGTTGGCACGTTAAACGAGGCGTTTTCGGTTAACGAAAGGCCTTTGTTTTAACGCACATGAAAACAACCAAACATGCATTGTATGGCCAGTCAAGCCTAAAACATTACTTATCGAACACTAATATAATGTATTTTAAGCAAATACGTGAAAGCGTTCAACTTTTCGTTAAAGACAGGTTAGTATTTTTAAAACTTCGCGTGGTACGATCATTTACCAAACTGACGGGTCGGATGACAATTTAGACTATGAGATACCTTAACCGAAAGATAGTAGTATAAGCCCATTTGATAATAATCATAAAATATATTATATTTGGCCCTACTCCATTTTAAACGAAACTTAGGTCAAAATGTGAAGAAAAATAAGCTCGTCTTAATGGCATATTCATAATTATATAATACGTTATCTTTCGAAAGTTACACGAGTAAAATGAGTGAAACAGCTGAATTAATTATAAAGTTAAAATAATAATAATAATAATAAAGGAAACGTAACCGCCTTACCAGCGGATGAACATGTATAGGTACACTTCTTCTTGTTTTCTATTTTGTAAAACAAAATGGCTCATCAAGTTTAACACTTTTCTTCACACACAACACTCAGAACCAGCCAAGAAACATTAGGCTTCAGCTGTGATCTAAGGTATTTTGATGATTTGGATAACATTTTCTTATGATTTTCATATATTAAATATGATTTCAGCAAAAAGAGAAGTTTTCATCCATAAAATCTTGAGAATATGGGCTGTTCTAACATGATTAATATATAATCAGATTATACATGGTATTTGAGGATGCAAAACATTGGTTTATGATACAAAAACACAACCTATTCGACAATAACCGAACAAATCAAATCCTAAGCGAAAAAGTTCAGATTTAAGGCTTGATTGACAGGGGTTTTGCATGTTTGTGTTGTGTGTGGTATATAGGTACTGAACCTAGCTTAGAACAGCCTTTAGAAGGGTAGAGACCGCTCATTTGATCGAGAAACGCGAGGTACAACACCCGAAAACTGAAACTAGTAGCTGTAAAATTAGTTTTTGTATAACATTTTGCGTGGGTATTGTTAGGACTTGAAAATTTACAGGATGGTCACCCACAGCGACAGTAAGACTGGATTAAAACTTTAGAATTTTCTGAATTTTTGGTGATTTTTGGTGAATTTTTAAGTTTTTAAAGGATAAATTGGGATAAAATACTAAACGGGCTCAATAAATCAGAAAAACTTATATGGATATTGAGTTTAATACGTAAACATTCTGGAAAATTTTGGGGATCATCGACTGAGCTTGACATGGGTTTCAAAAATCACGTTGTCGCAAAGTTTCGGTAGCCGGAAAAGCTGTATAACGAATTCAGAAAAGTCTTAAATTTTTCCAGAAAATTCCCAGAAATATTGGGACACTTCTGTAAATTTTTGGGAATTTGTGAAAGTCGGATCATTCTGGATGTAAATTGTTCGGTTAAAATGCAGTTTCTCGTGAATTTATTAAAATTAATAAATTAGTTTTATAAATTCTAAAAATATGTTTCCAAGATTCTATATATTTTTACCAACTTATATAAAAATTTTCAGAAATTTATGAAATATATCGATTGAGTAATGATTTTTGGAATTAAAAATCTTATTAGTTTATACAAAACCGGTAGTTGTAAACGTATAACGAACCTGCCGGGAACGTGAACTGACCAATGACTAAATTGACAATAAGTGGAACACCGAAGTCATTCTAGACTGTTCCGGGGCAAAATGTGTACTTGGGGTACATTACACGCCAGTTTAGGAGACATCCCGACAACGAAAAATGAAACTTAAAATCGGGCAACCTGGGATCCCCAAACGACTAAACTCTCTTCATTTAAAGTTAATCATTTCTAATGAGCAACTCATTAGTACAATCCATATGATCATACCACTTTCCGAACATTTAAAACAAACGACTTTGACTGGCACGCAAAACGGTGCCCGGAACCTAAACTGAAATCTTACACTAAGATAATACCCATAGCTCTATTGTTAGGATATAGGTCAAGTCCCAGATGATTATCCTCATCTGAGCCATAGTTATTGCAATTACCGAATTGAAAATTGTATTTGGTAATAACCAAACACGAACTGATATCAGGACCGAAGGGATAGAGCATTGATACTTACCCATCCTGTGATAGTTGTGCTATATACTAGGTGAGTTTCACTACCCCGCTTTCAAACTGTTTTACCATTTTACTTAGGGTGAAACGCATGTTACATACGGACATACTTGTACATACATACATGTTGTGATGTGAATTATCTGAGTTATACTAACACACGAAAAGTCCCCACAAACACGAGTGATCAACTATATGCCGGTGGATGCGTGAATAGTACTATTGGTCTGACGAACCCAATTGATATGGCACAAATGCCATGGATTCTACTATAATTGCACATGTCCATGCAATTCTGTGAACACGCTATGTGGTGTTAGACATAGCTACTTAGGATGGTAAAGTGTTGAGGTGTCGGTTGTGGGACACAACACTGGAAAACAGTCAAGGTTTCACTTGTGGGCTTAGTATAATTTCATGTCAAACATGCAAAATCAACCAGTTCAAACCAAATTGTGAAACACCCTAAAACAGTGAAATTAACCAGCTATTTGTAGTTGACCATTCAAACTTAACATGCTTTTCAGGTAAAGCTAAAGAAGAATAACGTGAAGTGCGTATGGGTTTCAAGTTTTGTTGATCGATGTACATAGAAGCATGCTTAGAAAAGACAACCGCTTTTGGGACATTAGTGCCCGTACAGTGAACCTTAGTGTGTAATCAAACATTGTAACCGATGCTTGTGTTATGCAATACAATATGTTTTTGAATATCATATTCACACGATGTATCTGATACTCCCCACGTGCGTTTCCGCTGCGAGTCGGGGTGTGACACTGGCTGACAATTTCATTGTTGTTGGCTATATGTAGGATCTTAAGTATAATGGTAGACGTACCATACATCTGTTACCCTAAGGTTTCCAACGTTTTCACGTTAGCTAAGGTTTTGGCATTTTCATGTCACTCACGTTGTGCTTGTCCCAAGTTCGGGCCAGGCCCCAAGAATTTTGGGCTTGTCCCCAGTTTATTTGGGCTTGTCCCTAGTTATGTTGGGTTTATCCCCAGAATATTTGGCTTAGTCCAAAGTTGTTTTCTACAGGTTCTTGAAACCTTAAAGGTTTGCAAATAAGGATCCTGAATCCCTAGACCTTAACTGGTTTCTTTGGTCTATTTATGCAATTGTAAGTCTAAAGGATACAGATTCCTAACTTGGATTCTTTAGTATGTTTTGTCCTTACGTTTATTTATCACATTAATTATACCCTAGACCCTTTACTTGAGGATATATGATCCTTGATCATATGACTTCTCATATTTTCAAGAGTTGTTATAGAGAATTGGTGTATTCTTAACAAATCCAAAATTCTCTAAGTTTTGTAAAAACAAAGCTAATAATAAACATAAACATATCAGAACAATATTTCAGAAATAAAAATACAACACAAGATGTAGTAAAAAGGTTGTTATTTTTATTAAAACCCAATTAAACAGGTTGTCTAAATCATCAACCCAAGTTTCTACCAGCAAATGTGGCCCATCCACTTGGGTTGATAAAGGGTGTCCATAATGATTGTTCATAAGATGTAGGAAAATAAAAGTGAGGGGCATCAAAGGCTTCATACTTCACAAACAGAAGGACCCATCCACCTTTGCCACCCCCTATTGTCAAAAGGATCATTGATCCTTAACCTAAGACCTACTGTTCAGAATTACAAACCATAAATTGTTCAAAACACCATCAACAAAACCACATAAACTTAAAAAAGTGGGCTTAGGCCTCGTTTATATTATCCTTCATTGCCCACAACAGTAGCATCACTTTCAACTACACGACCACCTAATTCACCACCTTAAGCCCCGGCTTCCTCGACCACCTCCTTAGTCCCGTTGGTCCTAGCTTCCAGCATGTGCACTGGCTCAGGCTCCTCTTCACCACTAAGCTACAAGAGTCTCTGCTTCCATCCAGCAAGATCCCATTGAGACCTGTCAAAAGTAGGATCCATAGCCTCTTGGACTATTTTTATCCTTGCCTGGAGAATGGCTTGAGCTGCGAAGACCTTGGCTTCATCGGCGACCTCCAGTTGAGCTTTGTTTGCCTGTATCTCTGCCACCATGATCCGGTTCTCCAGGTTGTTGACCTCCTTCTCGAGCTGGGAGATCCTTTTATCCTTGGCAGTGGCGATGGCATAGAGATCAGCTAGTCCCTCTTCAGCATCGGCTAGGCGCTTATCCTGGTTACCCTGTTTACGGACAAACTTTTGCAAATAGCAAGACAGGGTGGTCAGGATCAATGATCCTTAGAAAAAGACTGGACTGATTATCAGCATCAGTGATCCTTACCTCGGTGACAAAGTCGTGGAATTGCTGCTCTATCTGAAGGTTGTCTTCATCAAACTCGATTGGCTTCTTCCTCTTGGATCCAGCCTTGGCACGGGTGGTCATGACTTTGGGCTCCGGTTGCTTTGGCCTTTGGCTAGCTCTTTCTTGATCGAACGGGGGGAAATTATGTTGTCAACATCTCCAAGACCAAACTTCGAAGCAGATTTGGATGAGGACCTATCAACACCTATTCAACCAACATAAAAGATAAGTATTCAAAATCCTTTAATTTTATTTTATCTTGTAAACATTTATTATATATGAATACTTACTTGACATTGTGAAGGTGGTGGATGTGGAATCTTCTAAATCCTTTGTTTTTAGCTTGAATGTTCTAACAGTTGTATCCAATTTCCATAATGCAGCTACTCTTTCTACAGTTCCAGGAGTACTAGTGAGAGAAGCAAAGTTGGTTACTGCACAAGTAAACAAAACAGGATCAGTTAGCCTCACAAAAAAGAAGAGAACTCTCTACGGTTCTAACCTAAGGATCCTATTTCCTACCCTTCAAATTCCACTTTTCAAAGAAGGTTGTAAAATGTGAATTTCTTAAAAGTCTTGTTTTATTTCGAAATTATCATTTTTAGACTTACCTTCTTCGTGGTTTGGTTCATGCGTGAGTTTTTCGTTTTGTGGTTCTTCTATTTTTACCTCTTCTATTATTACCTCTTTAGTACAAACGGTCTACTCTTTTTCACGAGATCTCTTGAGTAAAAGTTCTAAATTTTTGAGACTTTGTATAAGGCTCTCGGCTTTGGAAACAGTTGGTGGCATGTCGTATGCTTCAAACGGATTGGTATCCTAATCAAAGCTTGGCTTTGGGAGCTCAAACCTAGGTTCTTCATATGTGGTGTATGAGGGTGATGGCTGAAAGAGGTAACAATATTGCACCGAATGGGATTCACCACAAATGGTACAATATGGTTCCTTGTAATCATCCTCGATATAGTAGTGGTTGTAATCTTCTAAGTAGTAATCCATTGGAAGATACCTAGAAGATTAACGAGCCTCGGGATCAGAAAACATAACAATAAATAATTAACAGGGGAATGACCACGGCCCCGTTGGCACTATGTAAGATCCTATTTTATTTTACTGAAATTTCTAATAAAAATTTCACATTTAAAAATATAAATGTTAATATACGTTCAAAATTATTTTCTAATATAATTAGAAACTTCATAAACATTATAACATGTCGTCATTAATTAGTTTCGTAACAACAAAACCAAGTGCGGAAGCTTGAGCTTTGATCATGTTCGATTCTTCGAAGAGCTTGATCTCCTCCGGTACTCTCAGTCATCACCTATATTTCATATTGCGATTACCCTGAACTGGAATTTGCAAAATATTAATATTATAGCAAATTACCGAAAATACAACTTAACAAACTAGTCAAATAAATCAAAACAGAAATTTAAAATTTTAAGGTGGCGTCGGCGACGACACCTTGCCGCGTCGACGACGCCCCTTGATAACTAGCGTCAGAGATTTACTACCGTAGACAGGAGTTTAATGCGCCGGGTCAATGGTGTGGCGTCAGCGACGGTCGAGTGTACCGACGGCGACGGTACCTTCTGCTGCAGATTTGATTAATTGACCGTTCGACCCGTTTCTATTCCCGAATATTTAAATCACGACTCGGGACTTATGGTGACCTGCTCATAAAATATAATTTCCTATTTTCATTCATCAGTTGCCCACCGTAGGCTACGGCTGGCCGCCGTAGCTTAAAGTGATCTATTGCAAGAATTTACGTCTTGCCGTTTTTATTACGGAAACTTTCGTAACTTATTAATTTTATATCCGTTTCTCATGAAACTTGTTTCTAAATGACCGTAAAATGTTTTCTTACGTATCTAACCAGAATTCCTTGACCCGGATACTTATTTCATATGAATTATGCATTTATTCCCGGTTGATGCTCATAATTTCTGATTTTTCCCTTTAACCCCATTTAAACCAATTTATACATTTACGCATCCATTTCGGTATGCATTAACACTGCATTATTACTCGTATAGTTGCCTTCGCGAAATACTTTGCCTTATTCAACTAAACCTTTAGTTATTATTTTGACCAATTTGGTTGTTTTACGTAATCCAGCGTTCATTTCAACCAAACCTTATTTATCTTATCATTTCCACACTAAGATATCTATCTATTTCCCACCACAACATTATTTGTGGTGGATATTATCGTAAATTCATTTTCTCCAATTTCCGCCCTTTGATTCGACAGTTTACGGAAAAGACCATTCAAAAGGGCATAAAACCAAAAAGGCTTATGCTTTTCGCTTCTACGCTACCGAAAGGGTCTATTATATTATAAAACTTATTTTTAAACTAACATTAGAGTCGTTTACTTATTTCATCACTCGAGGGCATTTTGGTCAACTTAGACCCTTCTTTACGACGAAGGACTTACAATATCATGTTTTGACCAAAATGAATATTTAACCATAATCTATGTAAAAATCATTATGTTCTTAAGAACATAATGTTTATGGATTGAATATTAGATTTACCTTACCTTAGGTAATCCATTATTCATTTATGACTCATTTAACTCTCATCGGACCTTTAAGTCCTTGTTGAGAGTTTGACCCTATACGTACCTGGCTCGGCTCATAGCATTGATCCATTCTAATATCATGTTCTATCCTTTCTATGAACGCAAAGATTCAACAAGAGATATTAGTCATCATTGTCGAATGGCGATAATATCACCATTTGACCCGTTCGGTCTAAATGACCATTTGTCATTATGAGATGGCACTTATTTGCCATCTCACCTATTTAACCCATTTCGTTTTACATTGTATGATTATATTACTTAAACATCGTTTCTTAATTCGCCTGACCCATTATGACTTACGTCATATGGTATCTTTTTCTAAAATTCCTTATTTATTCGTCATCACATGACTAATTTACTGTTTTACCCTTTTTACCGTAAATCATGGTTTAATACTATATTCACTTGTTCCAACCCGTATCTATCCGTGTTGGAACTTTATATTTCAGAATCTCGACCCGAATACCCAAAATGCTTGTTCAACTACATAAGTAAATCTACTATTTTAAAGATGTAAGCTTTACTTACCTTGAGTTCCAATTATGCCCTTTTCCGCATACTAGTTCATTTGACCCACTTCTTCCCAAGCCTCCACCTAGCTTGTCAAGCGTCAAACTATCATTTATCATTCGTAAGATGGTTAGGTCAGTCATCATCTAACACGACTATTCCACCTTACGGATTTTATTTCAAATTTATCATTCAATCTTAATATAGGTTAGTTTGACTTTTAAAAAGTCAACTGCCTATTTACTCATACTAACCCACGAACAAGTTTAACAACTCATTTAGGCATTTCGTTAATTATCCGGTAAGCGCTATTCTTAGGCCACCTCTATAGCTACGTTTTCCAAACCAAGTTTACGCAATTGCTAATATCAAATTAACATAGTTTCTACAGTCACATGTTAATCTATCGATAATTACACAAGAACTTGAAATTGTTTCATTATTACAAAACAACTCATCTCATCATATTACTAGATATTCATCCGAATACCTAATATAATCAAATTCTACGCACTAACTAGTAAACAACATGATCTCAAACCTCTTTTAACATAGACATAGCATTAGTTTCATTATATCATACAAAACCCATTTCAAGTCATGTATGATTACTTACTCGAATCTTTAATTTGTTTGAGTATCTTACACATAAATACAAGTATGATGATCATAAATATTACTACATTATAAATTTTCATCATATAGTCAAGAACCCACTTTATTATTTACTTGTTAATCACTAACAAGTAATCTTACATCAAATAGCGCACAATTTCTTTAAGTTTAGCGAAATCAGGCATACACATACACTTAATATCATCTTTGGATCATAATCCAACTATCTAATTGCAAGTACTCAACTTGTCTCAAGTTATGATTTTTCACCAATCTAGGTTTTGAGACATAACTTATGATCTCCTTGATTAGGTGATCGTTTATATGTGTTCATGCATCAATTCCAAGCTCAATTCATCCTTTAATTTGATGATTTAAGCAAAACATGGGTTTGCCCCCTTTGTTTTGCTCCTGGTCGCTACACACGCCTTTTGTGTGTGTAGTGTTTTATTTAAATTTTATTTTTATATATTTAATTTTCAACCTTTCCCCTTTTGGTCCCTCATATTTGAGGTTTTATTTATTAAGAGCTACAACTCATTATTTATTGCTATTTCTATATTACTAACTAGGTTAATTTGTTCCTAGTTATTTTGTTTACGGATTCACTTTTACCACTAACGGTCTTTTGCCCGCTCTTTAATATTAACGTGGTTTGATTACCAAACCTGTTTTTGCGGTGTTACACACTAGCACAGCTCCGTGGGCAAGCCTGTATCTGGGCGTTTTGAAAAAGGTTTCTAATATATCTGTAGCACGGTGGCGTGGCCAAGTGGCACAACCCCGTGGCAAACTTACTGTAAAATTCAAAAGTTTCAAAAACGGGCGCGCAGTTTTGAAAATGTACAAAATTTGATTAGGCTACGAATTTTAAGCTTTCTCAAAATCCTTGTGTCCCCGGCAACGGCGCCAAAAACTTGACGTGGTTGAGCGTGGTTATAATTTTTGTTATATTTTAAGCACTCTTTACTATTGGGTCAAGCTTTAATTTTATAAAGCACGATACAATACTACCACTCTACACACATTAGGCCAAATGCACCCATCGTAGGCGTAGTATAGTGATGATAAGATACCGAGGTCGTCCAAGGACACAAGAGCTTTTAATACCGCCTTATCGTTAACGTGTAATCTAACCAAAATTTGATAAAAGTTTTCAAAGTTTTAAAAGATAAAAACTATAATTAAAAATGTAAAAACAAATAGACAAGAAAGAATCACTTGGTTCCAACTCCTCTTTTATGTATCCTTTGATGATTTATGCACTTTGGGCTTTTTAAGAGATTATCTTAGTTATAGTGGTAAGCCCCTCTTGTGAACACGATGATACCCTTAACCATATTGGTCTGAGTCAGCATGGATACAGTCCCGCAAGGTTGGAATATTGAAAGATAATTAAATAGGTTTTTAATGCGAAAAGTGGTAGGCCTCTCTTGTGAAGGCGATGTTACCCTTGGCCATATTGGTCTGAGTCAGCAGGGATACAGTCCCGCAAGGCCGGATAAAGTTTTAATAGTAGTTTATTTTTATAAGGGGCTCAATCCGTTCTTACTTCCCGGGATTTGATGCTATTTGCCTCAGAGGAAGTCTTAATAAGCTTGAACCAAGTTTTCGCATGATCTATACACTGAACGAGGCAAGAACTTTACCCAAACACGCTTCTAACCCCCTTCCAGGTAGTTAACGTGCTTTATATAGACCGTAAATACATGAATGAGTGAATCAACGAAACATGAAGAAATGTTTAACCAAAGTTCACTTTCAACATAAAAAACTAGTTATTAAAGTCATTAATACATACCCAATGAAAAAGTTGCCAAAGATTGGAAATCAAAAGTAATACATAAAAGATTTGTCTTCACCAAGTGATGTAAGAGATTTAGCCAAGCATGGCCTTTGTTTGACAAGAACTCTTACAATCAATCTTGGATCCCGAGACCACTACACACTCTAAAAGATGAAATATGGATGATGATGGTGGGTGTTGGTGTTGTAGTGGTGGTGGACTGGTGGCAAGTGTGAGAGAAGTGGTTTGCCAAGAGATGCATTTCTCTTAAACCAAGCACCTCAATTTATAGCTGGAAACAGAAGGCAGCCACGGCCCCCTGCCCACCTGGCACGGCCCTGTGGTCATCTTTTTGTCTCTCTTCATTAACTGCAGTTGTCAGCTCTGGTACTAACACGTCACGTGGTGTCATGGCACGGCCCCGTGGTCGGTTGTACTTGCTGTACTATTGCAGAGTCTGCAAATCTTATAGTTGACCACGGCCTGTGTTGGGTTAGCATGACCCCGTGTTGGTTTGTCTATTGCTGATGTCTTTTTCTGTAGAGAATCTTGACTAGGCACGACCCCGTGCCTAAGCTTCTATCTTCGTTTATTTTGTTGTTTTGATGTGGATGGGGGTTTGGCAGGTCGTGTCAATCCTTCTTCTTTATATTTGTGTTGGTTTCTACTGTTAATTTGTTCCTTTTATTCGTTTAAGCTCTTTTGATCTTGTAATTTAAAAATAAACAAAGAAACATAATTTTTCCAACATTAGTACTGAAAAAGGTTTGATTTTATGCTTTTTTCATGTAATTTATATGTTGCATTTTGCGCACATCATTACACTGGTTAGGAAACCCTAATTCACTATTTAAGGCGTTTTGACGGCTAATTTCGAAAAAATTTGACCAGAGACGATTACTTTCGATGGAGATTGAAGATTTAAAGTAGGAATTGAGATTTGGAAGGCTTGGATAATAGATTAGAGCGTTAAAAGGTTTGTCTATGATAGGCTTGTCATTCTTACACGTTTTGTATTCGATTCTGAGATTGTTTTCACAATGTTTCTAACTTTTAATGAGTTTCTTATGTTTCTAAACATCATGAGTAGCTAAACTCATTAACCTACCTTGGTTTGGATGAATGTTGTTTGAACTGATTGCTTTCTGGGTTTGATTTATCGTTTGGTATGATTGTTATTGACAAAACTTGTTCTTGATTAACTTTTAATGGTTATGCATTTTGCTTTTGATTGAGATTCGTACTTGTCCCAGTGAATTGATTTGTAACATCCTATTTTGTGAACTAATAAAATTATATATAAAGTTTATATTTCGTATATTGTTGAACAAGTAAGATGGTTACTTAAAATATGAGATTTAGATGAATAGTTAATATTATAAGATATCGTTTAATTATAATAATAAAAGTTAAACTCTTGAAATTGTTGTTCATGTAAGAAGGAAGCAAGCAGGAAACCATGTCATTTTCATCCCATATCAAACCTTTTAGCAATATTAAGCAGCTCCCTCCTATAAATAGAAACACATAGTTTGCTTTATGAAAATAAGTTTCTTGGAATAAACGATACTTTGTTGGGTGTTATTATTATTCATTTTTTAATTGCATATAGGTGCAAAATTAGTAAGACTTTACATCAAATTGTCGTAGATAGTTTTAAGGTATGTTCTCGTTTAAATTCATGTTTAGCTATTTATTATTTACTTAATATTAGTAGTATTATTATTAATAGTATTAGTATTATTATTGTTAGTATTATTATTTTTAGGTATTAGAGTTATTGTCAGGGGCGGGTATTAGATAGCATAGCCTTAGTTAGGCATGTAACATCTGCAAAAAAAGGGCCTTAGAAAACCGGACTTGTTTTGAAAATCGGACCTGAACCCTAATAAATATAAAAGCGAATTAATAGAAAATGGGAGTTTTTAAATATATATTTGTTTTAATATTAACATACAATATAATAATTTATATTCGTGTTTAAAAATAATAATTTTATAAATTGTGTTCGTTTTTATAAAGAGAAGCGCTAACGGAGTTAATGATATAATAATTATATTGTTTAAAAATAATAATTTTATAAATTGTGTTTGTTTTTGTAAAAGAGAAGCGCTAACGGAGTTAATTTGATGGGTTAACAAAAGTTACAAGTTAATGGGTTAGTTTTGTAATTAATAGAAACTATAAAATACAAGAAAACCACTAATTAGGTTAGTTTACTAGATATAAACCAAGTTAGCTTAGTTAATAAAGTACAAGGGCTAAATGTGAAAATTATGGATCACAGTTTTAAAGATAAAAAAGGGTAGGGGTGGAGATGGGATTCGAACACAGGTCTCCACCTAAGTCAAGATCTATGCGACACACCAACAATACCTAGGCCGCTACTACTGATGTGTTTTATTAGCAACCTGCTTGGTATTTCATTTCGATAAAAACGCGGGTTGACTTCATCTTCCTCGCCGTACCAGCCCAAACCACGCGAAACTTGGTCTCCAAGTCGCAAATATTCGTCGTTTAAGATATGATTTGTTATCTTAATATACTTTTTAGTGGTTCTAACACCAATATATGATATTAACATGTCTAGATACACTTTTAAACTTCCTAACTTGATTATAATCATATCTCAAATACCCAACTTCTATATCATTAAATTCATATACAACAACCCTAGTCGCCTCCAAACGATTTCTCCACCTCTATAACACAAACCCTAGCCTCTAATCCATGCAAACAACCCATACAGCTCACGAATTTAATCAAGAACATTTCTTGGGCTTGTAACTTCATCTTCTCATATCTCCTTCAATTCTCAACCAAAGAAGGTAATTCTTGTGTCCATTCTCATTAGATTTCTGAAATCTACAAGTCTCCTCTATCAATTTTTGTGATAAAGGGCATTCTAGATCCGTTCATAATTTTAGTGTTATTAATTTAATTTGTTTTGGGGCTTTTGGTATAGATGTGTTTTGATTAGAGTAAATTGCCAAAATAGTCCCTCAGGTTTAGGCTTGTTTTCTAGTTTCATCCAAAATGACTTTTTTGTGCCAAACTGCTCTTCACTTTTGGCATTTTTTTTGCCATTTTCATTCAAACCACTAACTTTTATTTTTTCTGTTACGTTGAAGGATATTTGGATGAAACTGACAAATATAAAACCAAGGACGATTTCGGCAATTTACTCAAACTCTTTTTAATTTCTTTTATTTATTATTTGTCACATATATATAAAACCAACCTCTAAATTTTATAAAATTAAAATGTTAGCGACCTAATAGAAAAAGGTCAAATAAACAAATATTATCATGCGTACTTGTAATTCACCTTCTACTCTTTTAACTTCACTCCTAACGAAAAAAGAAGACAGTGCCCCACCCCCCCCCCCCCTCAAACAGCGTATCATTACGCACCTTCAAATTACCCACCAAATAGTAAGTATAATGTCATGAACCAAAAGTTTCTTTCCTCAAACCACTTAGAATGAATATTAGTTAGTTATCCTCATAGTCTTAATTAAATAAATATCTTATTTCTACTAACATATTTCCTAGGTTCAACACATTTATAAAATATATAATGTTTTACCATTTTTTTCTTATATCGACAATTGATTAAATCCTAATAGTTGTAATCGATTATTATGGGTTGCAAATCATTGATATTTATTTTATATATCTTTTTCTCTTTATAAAGACGATGTAAAAATGGAAATTAATTTCTATCTTAATTTATAAAATTTTAAAACATCTTTCACGTCAACATAAAAATAAATTGAGTTAGTGGTTTGGATGAAAATTTATAAAAAAGTGTGTGACAAAACTATTAATTTTTAATAAAAACTGCATGTATATTTTGTTTTATATATATGTGGCAAAATTAACTAAATAAAAGAATTAAAAAGAGTTTGAGTAAATTGTCAAAATCATCCATGAGGTTTTATATTTGCCAATTTCATCCAAATATCCTTAACTTAATTGTAAATTTAAATTAAGTTAGTAGTTTGGATGAAAATGGCAAAAAATGCCAAAGGTGAAGTGCAATTTGGCACAAAAAAGTCATTTTGGATGAATTTTGCAAACATGCGTAAACTTTAGGGACGATTTTGACAATTTACTCTTTTGATTAAATTAATGATTGTGCTAATGTTCATAATTAAATAACACATGTAATTTTTGAGAATTTTTGTCATGCAATGAGGTATATAATATTTTAATCATATTATTATCATATAAAACTAATTTAAAATATACTTTATTAAAAGTAAACTTTATAAATATTACTTTTATTTTTCCTGAAAATATAAATTTTTAAATTTATTTTACAAAAATTCTAAATATATTAGTTAATGTTTTTACAATAAAAAGTAATCGTTTTTTATTTATTCGTGAAAGTATCTCGTTGGGAAAGCTCATAACCTTTCAAGTGATGTTGATAATTGATCTCATCCGGATCATCTAAAATCTAGAAAACCATGGTGACACAACACATGTACTTTACAAATAAAACAAATTGGTTAAATTAATATTTAATATAATTCGTTTATACAAAATACCCAAATTTATAGATCAAGTCTTGTTTATATTTTTATTTGTGTTTTGGTACTTTGTATTTCATATTCTAGGGTTGTTTCGTCATTTAGAGTTTTCACTTTAATTAGTGCGCTTGTTTCAAGGAATCACAAAATGCAACCTGTGAGTATATCTTTCCTAATTCCCCTTTTTTACAATTTAAATGTTGTAGTTGAAATTTGTTTGTTGTTTGTATCACTAACCATTATCACTAATCAGTATTGCTAATCATTAATCACATGAATCCATCGGCTGACTAGTTGCTCCACGACCATGGGTTACAGCCTAGTATCACTACTACATTTAAATTCGTTCGTCGGTGGGCTTGAGTCTCGCATTCACCGCATTATTATATTTATCACATTCATCATGATCATCGCAATTTTACATTATCTCATCATCATATTGGTTGGTTGTATTTAGTTATTGTTATTATTTATTTTTATCATCTAAGTAACTTTGAATCGCATGGTAACAACTTTTAAATAAATAAATAAAACTGTTTTATTTAAAAAATAGATTTACTCACCAACTTATTCTGACATAAAAATATTTTTACACATGACACAGGTGACCAGATTTTAAGAGTTGATGATAACAAATTGGTTGGTTGTATTTGATTATTGTTATTATTTATTTTTATCATATAATTACCTTTAAATCACATGTTAACAACTTTTAAATAAATAAACAAAACTCTTTTTATTTAAACAACAGATTTACTCACCAACTTATGTTGACCTAAAAATTATTTTACATATGTTACGGGTGAACAGGTTTGAAAAGTTGATGATGACAAATAGAGATGATGCCTTAGAGAATAAACCAGATTAACTTCATGTCATGTTTTAATTTGTTGGATTATTTGAATTATTATATGGTTTTGTGATATTTGTTTAATTTAATTATTAATAATATTTGACTTTTAATTAGTTGTCATGAGCAATGAATATCCGCTGCAGGTCAGGGTGTAATAGATATGTACTGATCACCCATGCTTAAACAAGATAGTGCTGACCAATATCCAACTATGACAATAACTAGTTAAGTGTACCAATACCTAACTTAGGATTATATAACTTATGTCAGACCCTGAAATAGCACATGATCGTTAAATCACATACGCCGCATGTCAACACAATCAACAATATCTACCGTATATAACTATATTTTAAGTTATTGTGATCTTTAAATCAACATACGTCACATGTTAACACAGTCAATTGCTGCTTACACGTATATTTTAAGTTATTGTCGTCATTAAATCAATAAAGCTCATTTAGCTTGTCACCTTCTCTAATAGAGCTAACGAATATAATCAATATAAAGGACTTTGTTTGAACCTAAAATTATTTTGCTAAGTTGGAGAAATAGAACTAGCGTAATCGACATTAAATCATAGATGGTGACTTATAAGCATCCATTGCATGTCACACCACAAAAACGATGATAAAAGATAATTCAATACGTAGAAACTAATTAATAAAAAAGATATCACACCACCACAGAGTCCACAAACAATTACAAATAAGTAACACATTTTAGTAAGTATAATGTCCTTTCTTTAACGTCTTTTTCACATACATAAAAATTGAACGGCTAAGACTTTTTAACAATCGACTCGCAAGAAACTAGCCAGAAAAAATAAAACCAATTACAATGGCATATATAGGGTTTGAGCTCCAACGACCCAGCTCATCTTGAGCATTCGATTTCTATTGACATACCACAAATAAGAAAAGTTAAAAATAGAACACATGCTAGTTTTTTTTATAAAATTAAAAAGAAAAAGGAAGATACAACTTCGTAAAATATTTATTATAATATATCGGTCCTAAATTCAAATCTAATATACCATAGATTCAACTTCAAAGCTGTTTTTTTCAATTTTATTTTTGAAAACTTAAAACTCTATGAGAAATTATTTCAAAGAGAAAACAGTGGAAATATAGAAAAATGATATGTGGCTAGAGTTACGAATGTAATCTAATCTAAACTTGAGTTCACAAATATTCCTTAACGACACTTTCAATAAAGTTCTAACTTTTATTGCTTTTATTTTCTTCTAGAAAGTTAATTGATTTTATGTGATGAGGAAAAATCCTGTTTTTTTTTCTAGATCCAAACATAATTTTATTTTGTGTTATTCCAATCAAAGCTCAAAGTGATTCATATATTTAACGGTACACATTTTAATCTTGAGAGAAACGGTATTTTTAGAATTAATATTATGTTAAGAACTGAATAATTCAGTTGTGTCTTTTGCTTCAATTTAATATATAAAATGGTTATGTAATCTTTCTCCCTCCCATTAATGATTAATATTTTATTAATCCAAAAATATCATGTTCTGTTAGGTTAGGAAAATAATTTGAATGAATAACTTTAAATAAACCAAATCCGTGAAGAATTGAAGTCCAATGTCACATGATTGAATCTCTCTTAATGATTTATACACACTTCGATCTTTTAGGCTTTTATAAGTTAATCATTATTTGAATTTGAATTGTTTTCCATTTTCATCTAGCCTATATAACTCCTTAGAATTGAATTATTAATTAAAAAAATACATCATATTTTGTTAGATCACAAAAATAAATGGAATGATAAACATTAAATTCCTTCAAGCAAAGGTATTTAAGATAGATTACACATGATATGATAGAGAGAATTCAACCAAAAAGAATTGAAACCTCTTCTCCATCACATAGTCTTCATCATCATCGTCACGTCATCATAACACCCCTGCTATCGCCGCTGCCCCAAGCATCGACATTGACGCCCCCACCACCCATCCACAATCACACTCCAACTTAATTTTTTTTATTGAATTTACAAATTATTATTTTATAAACGATAAATGCCAGGATCTTCATTCCTTATATGTTACATTTCCTACCCGTTTTCTTACAAATTTTAATTTCAAATCTAGCATTTTTAGTTTTAATTTCTTTAATATCCTCCTGCTTTTGTATACATAATTACAAATTTGATTATAACTCTTATTAGAATGTGTAATTGAATATCATAAAGATATAATCATCTTTCTATCCATATTACAGAAATGTGATATAATAGGTTACCAACCTGTAAAAACAAGAAGAAAAGGTTGCTCATTGCTTTTCTTTACGCTACCAAGAACCTTTTTTTCTTTAGGGTATAATAATTATCTTATATCAAATAATTATCAATATAGACTTGGGAAAGGTTCAAATATAACTAAAACATCTTTTATGTTTGTTATCTAAATTTTGTTTTTTTAACGGCAAATTTGGAAGACTGACGTACCACTGCAGTATCATCGTGCCACCAGCGGAACCACCTGATCATAGCCATCTCCACTAGACAATAATGTTATACATCATTTCAGGAGGAAACCAAATAAATCTAGTAAAACCCCCCTTGTGGGAATCGAACCCAGGACATAATGATCCCTACCCGCAAGATGTCACTAGGATATAATGCCGTGGACATCTATATTTTGTTATGAAACACCTTTTTATGTTTATTATCTAAATTTTGTTATTTCTTTTGTTAATTAATTACATCATACACTGAATTATTATTTTAGTATGATGAACTTTCAATATTCATTATAGTAAGTGATGCATCCATATGCATGATACATGACTAAGATAACTGTTTTTATTATACCACTACTTGTTTAATTTATTATATATATGACGCTAGAAACTAATTGGACATTTTTAAAGAGTATAGTATTGATTATAGCTAACAAAAAGTTTAAGCTTTCTAATATTTCTGTATGCCTAGCTAGGATATACTTCACAAATATTCATTAAGTCATTTCAATTATATAAGCATTGAAACTGAGTCAACCACTACATAGTCTATCCATTCATACACACCAAATGTTTGTGGAAAATTATTATAATTATTTACCAATTTGCCCTCTCATCATATATATAAGGAGAGAGAGAGAGAGAGAGCAAACAAGCATCATGAACATACTCTCAAACTTTCATGTTTGGTTGATTCTAGGTTGTTTACATGTAATACATTCTCAAACACTTCAAGACTCATGCACAAGTTCAAATTTTCAGAATTTGAATGGTCAAATCTTGTTTGACACATCTTCTCTCTTGTGCTCACCTGTTTGGTCATCTGAAGGCTTCGTTCTAAGAGTAAGTCACTATCATATCCATGCCTTTATTTCATCAAAATCATATTCGAACAACATTAATATTATTGCTGTATTTTACATAATTCATAAAAAAAACATATTCTTGTATGGTAAGTTTTTTTATTTTTTTCTTATACATAAAAGTTGAAATAAGGTCTGGTAGAATTTACCTAGTGGTAGTTCAATGTAATCATTTGAATATCATTTTTAATTGTTTAAATAAATACCAATATAGAAAGTTGTATACTACTCTGTATTTAGCTATTTCGATCCTGGAATTAGCAAAACTTAATTACCGTTGGTCGTTACAGACCGCACAAGCAGGGCCAAATCTATGGAGCTTCGTTTTATCAGCACCCATGATGAATTCGTACGTAGGAATGGGGTTTTCGCCTAACGGTGGCATGGTGGGCTCCACCGCAATCGTTGGTTGGGTGGCGGGTGACGGATTAGCCACAATCAAAAGGTATTTTCTAGGTGGAAAAACACCAAGTCAAGTGTTGGCCGATGAAGGAAACCTACAAGTTATGCCCAACACATCCTCTATTATTTCTTTTTCATCTAGGATGTATTTAGCATTTCAATTGATCACCTTTCAACCGAGATCGCGGCTGGTGTTTGCCGTTGGAAGTAGCAATAACCCGGCCCCTTACCCGCCGAGCTACCAGTTGAGTATACATCGGAACCAGATGGCCATCGAATTCAATTATGAGTCAGGTTAGCCAAGAATTGATAATAATAATAATAATAATAATAATAATAAATAATAATATAATAATAATAATAATAATAATAATAATAATTAATAATTAATTACTTCATGACTTGATTTGATTTATTTAGCCTTAAAACACAAATTTAAAAGTTAGTCTTGTGTATTGTAAAGTTAGGCAAAAAGTAACGTTTTTTTAAGGTTCAAACCCTTCCAGGGGCGGACCTATCTTAGAGAAAGGGGTAGCCATATCTCTTGGCGTTCCGGTAGTAGTGTAAATTTTGGAAAATTTTGTCCTTTTTTAATGTTTTTTCGAGTCCATTATCCTTTTTTTTTTATAAAACGTTACCCCTATAAATATAATTTAGATCCGCCACTGAACCCTTCAAACTGTATTATTTATGAAATGCACTTATTTTAGTGAAATAATATATATATATATATATATATATATATATATATGAATTATAGGGAGAAATCTCATGTGAATTATAAAAACTCTGAAAACCTAATGAATAGATATCATGGTGTCAGGTGTTACACATTTTCGCTGCAACATTTTTACAGACACCTGTAACTTTTTCTGACACTGACACATTTTTCATAACAATGGAGAGACGAGAGAGAATATGTCACATTTTTTCAGTTGTTAACATTTTTTAACTCACCTTTAACTTTTTTTTATTGTCTTTTGACAACAATATTTTAGATTACATGAATTGTATGGATTTTAAAACTTATAATTTTTGAATTTTTATTTTGTAATGCACATAAAAAACATGTTGCATTTTTTTACAACGAGATTTTTATAAATAATACAGCTCACACTCAAAATTTAACCAATTTTAAGTAGAAATATAAAAAAAATCATATAATCACACATATATGGTGATGTCTTCGTTATAGTGCGAGAGAAAAAGACAGACAATTGATCGAACCGCATTATATGTCACAATCAAAGTAAACTTACACATATTTTTTTAGTTTTTCGCATTCCATAGCTTAAGTTAGTGGAACTTTAATACACTGCATTTAAATATAAGCTTAAAAAAATAGATTAAGTATTTCGAAAACCAAAATATATGGTTCTGGAAATTTATATCTGTTGATACTATACATACATGTCTTTATTTTTGTTTAATATCTTTAAGGTATTGTGAATTGACTCAGCAGTAACACATATTAGAAATGTACAATATTTGTATCTAAAGATACTATACATATCTGTTTTTTCTGTGGATACTTTACATGCCTGTCTGTATTTTTGTTTAATATCTTTAAGGTATTGTGATCGACTTAGCAGTAACACATGTTGAAATGCACAATATTTGTATCTAAAGATACTATACATACCTGTTTTTCTGTGGATACTTTACATGCCTGTCTGTATTTTTGTTTAGTATCTTTAAGGTATTGTGATCGACTTAGCAGTAACACATGTTAAAATGCACAATATTTGTATCTCAAGATACTATACATACCTGTCTTTATTTATATTTAGTATCTTTAAGGTATTATGATTGATTTTGCGTTAACACATGTTGAAATGCACAATATTTATATCTAGAGTAACTTTTTCTTTAAAAGGTAGACATCAATATAATTATATAACATTTTAGAATTATGTGCAATCACTTTTTCTTGTACAAAAGCTTTATGAACACACATAACATTTGGTTGTCTTTATGTAAATTTGAGGAAACAACCATATTGAAAAGATGGAATTTTACACTCTTGTGATTAAAGTAATAATGATACATTATTGTTTTCATTTCAACAAAAAGTTAGTATTACTTTATCCACTTTAAGCAGTATAGACACTCACCCAAGATAGTAAGCAGTATAGGCACCCACAAAAGATAAGAAACAATATATACACCCACTCAACATAGAGTTGTGTTTTTCTTAAACATAAACTTCATTAGAAAACATTAACCTATCAAATAAGATGACACACAGAACGAACTACATAATTACAAAGTTACATCACTCGGTCTAAGACATAGACCTAGATTTACATCTACTATTCAACATGGTTGTAAAAGTCCCGCATAGGCTCCGAGTACTCGTTACAAGGTAGACAGTTGAGGCCCGAATATTGTTCTCCTAGGCCAATTACTCCCAGGTAATCTCCGCCTAGGCCGAGTACTTCCGCGATTAATCACTAGTACTCTCAAATCCGACTATGGAGAGCCTAGCGATTTTTGCAATCATGCTATTCAACAAAAGGAACCCTATCGATTTAATTTCGCTAATTATGTCTTCCACACGCACTTGTTTGTTTTCAAACTTGAGTCTATTTCTTCCTCGCCAGATACTCCAACAACCGACAATCATCACCCCTTAGAAGATCTCCTTGGTCGACCCGTTCAATCCAACAAGATTATGCAACTCCATTAACTCCCTGAATGTGAAAGCATTGAAAACAGGCACTTTACACCAGTCCAAGACAAGATCTCCTTGGTCGACCCGTTCAACCCAACAAGATTATGCAACTCCATTAACTCCCTGAATGTGAAAGCATTGAAAACAGGCACTTTACACCAGTCCAAGACACGAAGCCAAACCCTATACGCAACTTGACATGTGGAGAACAGGTGGCTAGAAGTCTCCTCACACGATCCACATAACGTGCAGTTCACATCTTGGATGTCAATATTCCTCTTTCGGAGAGCCATCCCTGTCGGAATCTTCCCATCTCAGCTCTCCAAGCAAACACGTTACACTTATCAGGAATCCATTTACACCACTTCAAGACATAAGCGTCCCTGTTACTCAAACCTTGATTTAGCATTTTTCTC
Source organism: Scalesia atractyloides (assembly GCA_947069175.1). Taxonomy (NCBI): domain Eukaryota; kingdom Viridiplantae; phylum Streptophyta; class Magnoliopsida; order Asterales; family Asteraceae; genus Scalesia; species Scalesia atractyloides. Next base: position 56,932,031 of record CAMTDV010000029.1, read on the forward strand.
ACAGCCCCACCGAAAACTCTCCATAGATATTACCAATCCAATTCCATTTGTCGCTCCGGTCTTCCAGTCTAACCGCGTCCAGCTCTCTCGATATCCAGTTGAGTTCCAAAATCTCAAGAAAGGAAACGGGCCCTCTTTTCCACTTCTAACCAACGTCTTCGGTCTTGTTATTTCCACCGCAAATTCTGCAATTCATGATACACTTCTTATCAATCTCAAGAATGAATTAATTAGGAAATATATCCTTTAGTGGTTCGTTAAACAGCCAAGGGTCCAGCCAAAACAAGATTTGCTGTCCATTTTTAACTTTTCCTTTGAAAAATCTCCTTAACGGTGTGTCCTCAATCATAGTTCTAGCCATAGTTTTAACGATGTTCCTCCAAACCCTGTTCAGACTTTTTCTCATCCGAAGAAAGTCCCACGTGGCTCTACTCGAGTGAAGAGCTTCCACTAACTTTTTTCAATAAGTTGTTCCTATCCTCGCCAACCCCACTTCAATATGAGCACTCTATTAATATGTTATAATTTACTAGATCCAAGCCCCGTTCATCTTTTAGAGTAGTAACCTTATCCCAAGCGACGCAATGCACTGTGTAAACAAATTGTTTATGTTGTGTTAGGACTAATTAAACTATCTGATTTCGTTATTTAGCCTTTTATAATCTTTGCTTCCACTATGTAAAGAAATTGTTTATTTAGCATTTTATAATGATTATTTTTTATATTTTTCAAGACCTATATAGTTTTAAAAAGATGAAAAAGAACTATCTTTAAAACCGACACAAACACGCTTCAATACCCTTCCATATGCTACTCGCCATTGCAAGACACCGTTAAGATACACCATTTTTTTCTACCCCTCTCCTCACACAGCTACATTAGATGGTAGTGTTTGTGTTACATGGTGCTTGTTTAGTTTTTGGTTAAGACTTTTGGTTCCTTAGGGGCAAAAATGAAAGTACACTAATTTTAACGTTATTTTACTAATTTTGTGAAAATAACGTCAAAAGCGGGGGACGGTTAATCATGCATCATGTGGTGACGTTGATAACCGAAAGACAAGGGAGTACATGCACTAATCGGCCTTTGTACCAATTGTTAAGTGTTATGTGCTTTATGTCCAAAGCTTGATACAAAACTACTATCGAGCTGGGAGTCTTATTGAAAGTAGTATCTTTATTCCTACGGAGTAGATGTAAGCTGTCTACATCTTACACTTATCAGATCTTACCTTAACTTTGCTATTAATAAGATTTACTGAGTATGATGATGTTTAAGACTTGAAAATCAAAAGAGACTTCACCAACACAATGACCAATTTATATAATCTTAAAGTTAATGGTCGGTGAATTTTATATATATGCCCCCTATTTTTCCCGGCCTTTACACAAATCTCATTTACACCATTCGCTGCTGAATAATAAGGAGCCCTCACATTTAACTCTAGACCTATATTCTTTCTTTCACTTTGTATTATTTATTTAAGATACCATTTTGTTAGAATTGTTATTACCTTTTTCAATTACTAGAATCATGTTTAGGACGAGTTAGCATTAATTCCTTATGACAACTCTTAGATTTTATCCTTGAAATTAATTTTTTATAAATTAATTATTTAAGTTAGTAACTTATTTATTGTTGAATATATGTAAACAAAAATGATGAACATTACTACTATCTTAAAATAAAAGGTCTCAGGGTTTTCAATTAACACTTTTAACCTGTCTACTTTTAACAAATGACAAGTCCAACCTCTATTTTAAAACTTTTGGTTTTTTCACTTTACATCCTTTACTTTTGACATTAAAGAGTACTAACCCTAATCTTTAAGTAAGTTACACATTTACTTCTAACTTTTGCAAATTGACAACTTTGATGCCAACCTTTCTCTTTAATAACTTAACACCTTATTATATATAAATTACTTTTACGACTTTACACTGTAATGTGTGACACGTTATTATACTTTTTTATCAATGCCTAACCACGCTAATGTTTAAATTACTTTCACAACTTTACACCGTTAGCTAAATTACTTTTACAACCTTACATCACAATGACCAAGTTTTTTTTAATATCTCTTATGACGTTAATGTCACGAACATAATGTGTGTAACAAAGTAAAAAATGTGCAATGTCACATGCAGGTACCACACATTAATGTCATCATCGTACGTTGTAACCGCAATGCTTATATAGGCAACAATAAGTTATATCAGATTGTCCAAATACGCGTTTTCATATGGTTAACGACGTTGTCGCCACAACGCACGACCTATGGCAACAACCTACTATATATTAACTCAAAACCATTTAGTCTCACGCCTCTTGAGTGACCACCAACCTTAATTTAGATTTCCAAAAACACCCGTAATTATTATGTAACTAAAAAATTTTCAAGTGATTATTGTTGTTGCCAAACTTTCTATTATACCCTTTTACCTTTTACCCTGACCTTCACTCTTAAACTTAACATTTCAAATTGCAAATTTATTTAGGAGTAAAATACTAAAATAGTCTTTGGGCTTAAGTCAATTTTGTTACTTCAATTTGAAAATAAAACTTTTTATATTTGGGTCCCTGAGTTTTTATTTTTGTTGCTATTTTCATCAAATTAGTAAAGTGAGTTAGAATTTTCTGTTAACTTTTCTCATTTTTTGTCATTTTCCTCATTTAATTATAATACATCATGACATAAAATGATGATTATACATTTATATCCTTCATTTAAATGAGAAAAACGACAAAACAGACAGAAGTTAATAGAAAATCTAACCCAATTTGCCAATTAAATGATAATGATAACAAAAATGAAACCTAAAAGACACAAATACAAAACTTTCATTTCTAAACTGAAGTAACAAAAATAACCTTAACTCAAGAATCATTTTAGTATTTTACTTTTTATTTAAAACAAAAAAGTGTCTATGCGCAATCCGGTCATTTCGAAGTCAAAATGACACACATAGACTTGTTAAATATATAATCTAACAAACTGATAACCTTATTATTAGTTTATTCTGCTGTACAAACACTAGTTAATTAATTAATAATTTAGATTTATTTTAAAACCTAAAAAAATTGTCGTTTCTTTGTTTTTCTTTACAAAAAAACAACCTTTTAACGACCAAAAGCAATACATCATATGCGATGCTTTACCCATCATCCTAGCGTGATGTCAACTAACCTTACACGGGTTATGTGACAATAATACGAGAAAATAAATGTTCTTTTTATATTTCATCGCCTTTTGAGACAAAATAATTTATTTTGTATACAGACTAACGAGTTTATTAATCGCTTTTCAGTTTGTTTCGAATTATCCGAATTCATTTCGGTTCAACTCAGTTTCCGGTTTCAACAAAAAATATCAAACAAACCGAAAACCAAATCATAAACACCAATAACTGTTGACTTCAAAATAGGGTAAATACCATAAAAAAACAACATACCTTTTTTTTTCTCGTAAAAGTTTCTAAACATTTTTTGTACATAAAAACCAACGTACTTTATGATTTGTCTCATAAGAGTCTTCAACAATTTTTTAAACATTAAATTTGAACAATATAATTACATAAAACTAAAATAACTTGGAACCGTTAGAGGTGTCCAATGGTTCTTTTCGGTTTATTCGATTATCTGGTTCCTTTTATTCGGTTTGAAATTTTTTGGGTTAATTCAAAAACTAAAACCAAACCAAAAGGACTATAAATACTTCAAAACTAAATCACAATCAGTGTTCGATTTCAATTTGGTTTTCGGTATCAATCGAATGCAACAAATTCATATTATTTGATTTATTCAATTAAATATAAAGTCTGGTTTACTTTGGTTAATTGGTTTATTGGGCTACATATAAACCTGATTCATTTTATTCAGTACGTGTTTAATTGTTTTTTTATTTTATTTTCATTTTTGACCGTTTTCAGTTATGTAGCAATGACATATGAATTTTTAAACGTTCTTAGGTTGAAGCATAACTTCATATAGTAAATTGGTTTAAAAATTTTTTGTCATAATTTTATTCGAATTTAACATATAAAGGGACTTTCATGTTTAAAAAATTGTTGAGAGATTTTTACGATATGAAACACAAAGTATATTGATGTTTTATGTGTAAAATATTGTTGAAAGACGTTTATAAGAAAAATGAGAAAGTATTTTTCTTTTTTATGGTATTTGCCCAATAAAATATTTTAATATCTTCGTGGTTTTATATTAGTTTTTTTATTGTCCATACAAATAATTACTTTTACCCTGTAATCAGTAAATACAGCCTAAATTAACATACTTTTATTAAAATAAGTTGAATTAAAACACTTCAACTCAATTATTTTATACATTTCAATCGAATATCTTTTTTATATTTTAATCGAATGAAATTACAGGGAAGTCGTGTGCTAGCTACTAACCTAATTTTTGGTGGGGCCTAAATGTGCGGTTTTGCTGAATAATGAAGTTATCCTAAACATATTATGAAAGAATTGACCAAAAACAGTTTTACAATCACTATCATAATAAATTTAGTTGAAAACTGAAATGAAATGATCACATGCAACCAACTTAATCCCTCTTTTATCTCCCTTTGTAACAATATCATGGTGTATTAAATATGATTTTTGGAGAAAAAAATTAGAGCATCATTAAAATTACATATTTTTGTAACATAAGTGAACTAATAAAAATATTCTGGCCGTTTTAAAAAACTAATAAATATACTCAAAACTATTTATCTATTTAATCTTCTGAGACAATTTTGATATTCCTGATGTTGGAACACTGCATCACCAAAAATCGATTTAAAAAAAAAGAAGTGTGTCAGGCACTATCATGTTTCAAGTGAAAATATTGCAACAATTATATTTGATTTTAGTGCTTATAAAATAATCAAAGAGATATACTAAAAACTTAATATAATTGTATCTTCATTAGTTATTTTGTTTGTTTCTAACTTACCAAAAAGTTATATTTGCAAAATAATGCTCAAAGGTTTTAGATATTTTTTTCCTAAAGGTTTTCAAATTATTATTATATTATTATTATTATTATTATTATTATTATTATTATTATTTTATTATTATTATTATTATTATTATTATTATTATTATATCTCCATTTTATTAATAAAGGGGTCTATATGGAGTTGGTGACTGCTTACCCAAAAGGATCCAAATTATTTTGGTCCCGATCACTCTCAACCTATCATTCATTTCGAGTTATTTTAATTGAGAGCCATATAATTTCTCATTTCTCAAATCTTATATAAATAATTTATCCACTTTTTAACTACAGGGAATTTTGTTATTTTGTGATTTTTTTTCACTTTTCTATTTTTTGGTTTTTCTTTTTTAAGTTCAATCGAACTTTGTGTTGTACATGTAACAAAACGAGCAGTCTAATACTGACCGAACAACGTCAGTATCGAAATTGACATTTGTTTTTATTGTTTCGATCGATGTAAACGCATCTCGGTATTTTTTTGTCATATCATGACTTTTTTTGTTTCTCTTTCGGTAAGTGCCGGTATCTTAATGAAGCGAACCAATATCAAACGAATTCCTGCCATTAATGTTATTTTTACTATTACTTCTACGTTTCCATTACAAATTGGGTTGTCCCGCCGTAAAGCATGGGTTTAACCCACTAATGTTTTCTTTACGAAAGATAAAACAACAATCTCTCATTTTTTTGTCCCAAAACAAATATTTAATCTACTTTACAAAAATTAAATAATATCTAATAATTGACATTAAAAACTCAACCCTCAAAAGACAAAGATGGGTGCGAATGTGATGATATCTCAATTAGTAGAAGCTCTTGCGTTTCAGTGAAGGGTTTTGGGTTCAATCTCAAGCAAGGAGTAGTTTAGAATTTATTTGGTGTAATTTAGTAGTAATGTAAACGTTGTCATTCAAAAAAAAAGACGAAGATGGGTTGGACCTACATGATTAAAGTAGGGAGGTACAACCTAAAGCTTAGACCAAGCCGGTTGTACCGATAAAGATGTCTCATTTCAATCCTTCAACTTTGCTAAAGATAAAAGTTTAGACGGAACAACCTTTTAATATTATTGTTACTATATTTTTAATATTTTTGTAACGTTCATTATGTGACAGGTGAAAGTGGTGAAATTAGCGCCCCGTATTCAGATTTAAAGAGAGCTCATGGGCTATTGAATGCGGTAGGATGGGGCGTGTTGATCCCGATTGGGGCTATGATTGCTCGTTACTTCAAGGATAATAAACCGTCTTGGTTTTATGCACATGTATTCATCCAGTTATCAGGGTTTTTTACTGGATTAGCGGGAATTATCACAGGAATTCAGTTAAATAGTCGTATCGACGTCGATGTCGACAAGCACAAAGCCATTGGCCTGGCCGTTGTTACGCTTGGATGTTTACAGGTTTGTGTGTTATTTGGTTTCATATCATATCTTTTACCACATGTTATCTTGGCTTATTTGTGATTTTCACCAATCAAGCAATCACCAATCCACCCAAGCCTAAACCAAAAATTAGGTCAGCCAACCCAAAGTCCGAAATTACCCAAATATGACCGGGTCGAGATTCTTTGCTCTGTTTCCTAATCGGTGCTCTGTTTCCTAATCGAGTTATAGGTCATGTCACCACTACATATATATGTCCGAATTTTCACTAGGGTAAAAGATTATTTGTCTTTTCATACAAAATTAATAAGTATTGTTTTCATACCTTGATTTGTGTTATTAAAAAGTATCGTTTTTATACTTTGATTTGTGTTAGGGGAATTTACGTTCCAGTTCAACTGATTTTAGTGGTAATTTTGGGCCAAAACTATTGAAACACCAACTGACTGGTTCGTTGGATCGCAAAACAGTTGGACTTGACAGTTTTTGAAGTAGCTTTTGTTTAAAACTTTTTTTTATATTAAATTTGTTAGTTTGTATTGAAATTTTAAAATAACAAAGTGGTTCAAAAAATATTATAGGCATGCATATCCGCATATATAGTTTTTTTTATCGTCAAACTCGGATCACTGACGGACCACTGGAGTATAATCGTGTCACCAGTGGAACCACCCAATCATATACATCTTCAAGAGGCAATAATGTCTAAACACCAATTTAGAAGAAAACCCAATAAATCTGGGAAAAACCCCATTGTGGGAATCGAACCCATAAAATGAAAATGAAATTTACAAAAGTAAGCATTTTTTTCAGTTTACGTGATCGGTTCCAAGTTACTAAGAAAAAGAATTGTTTTACCTAGTTTTTCAAACCGTCCTAGAGATCTTTAACCGGCTAAATCAAATCAATTTACTTACGAGTCATTTCAACATATCGTTATTAGCATGTCTAAGGGGCTGTTTGTTTACCTGTTAATGAGACTCTTAATGGTTCCAACATTTTACTGGTTCAGCACCTAATGGTTCAGACTGTTTGTTTCGCAAACAGATGTCTGAATGATTCAGACATTTGCCTCTGATGGTTAAACATTATACCGAGTCTGAATGGTTAAGACCTCTAATCTGAATTGGTTAGACATTTGGTGCTCTAAACGGTTAAGTATTATACTGACTCTTAATGGTTGAGACCTCTTACTGGTTCAATACTTAACCATTAAGAAGTTGCCAAACAGCCCCTAATGAAACTCTAAACCTGTAACAGTAAGATGGAAGTAGTACCAAATCTGGGTTGGAAACAAATCAACAACGAGGCTTAATATTTTGTTTTGATGCAGATTATAGCTGCTTTAATGCGTCCAAGAGAAAAGTCCAAGTCACGGAAGTACTGGAACTGGTATCATCACAACGTAGGACGAATTCTGATAATACTGGCAGCTTTCAACGTCTTCTACGGCATCTATTTGGCAAACCTCGAAAGCGAATGGAACATTACTTATGGGATCTTTCTTGGTATACTTGTTCTTATTGCTCTTTGTTTGGAGTTGAGGTTGTTAAAAAAAGAAGATGATTGTTAGAGTATATATGTAACAATGATGATCAAATCATAATCTCTTTTCTTATGCTTAATTACTACTTAGATGCGTATCTAAGTTAGGGATGATGTAAGTAAGTATTGTTTTAATATCATTCTGATTCATGAAAAAAAGTTTAAATGGTTCACGACTGAGTTCGTATTGGTCTATGTAGAGTTCACAATGATCCATTATTTATGGTAGAGTTTTTAAGCTCGTGTAATTATCATGAGTTAAACGAGTAGAACTTGCTAATCGAGAAAAAAGTATGATGGTATAAAAATTTTGAATTGGAGTTTAACTAATTTTAGAGCATACATTGTTTAAAAGTTATCAGGCATATGCTTTTTGTGTAGGCTTGTGTGTATATGTTAATATAAACTTCACGTGTATGTTTTATAATAAACATGTATTCATGTTATATGTTATTGCATGTGTATGTTTGTCTACGTGTATTGTTGGTGAAATTGAATAGCAGAGAAAATAAAAATAACATGAATGCAATTTTGATTAGACAAAGAGTCGTGTGTTCACAATTAGAACAAACTATCTGATACTGCTTTCAAAAGTTTTAACAGATTAAACTTTGCCTTTTCAAGAATTAGATCGCACCATAAAACTTCGATAAAGACTTTTTTATGTATCTCACAAAACCATAGGACGGTTTTTGTGTGGTTATCTTTTCAAAATTGGATCCGATTATTACTCTAGAATTGAAATAATAATAACTGTTTTTCAAAATTACCAACAGAATATTCGTAATTATCATCTAAAAATTAGAACTGATTTATCTCAAAAACTCAAAACATATGTTAAGTTCCATGTTGAGAATACAAGACTTATCTCAAAAACTCTATATGTTAAGTTCCGTGTTGAGAATTATTCAGCCAATATGATGACAAAACTTCAAATACACATAATTTTAATGTAAAAAACGTATGAACGGAAGGTTTTACTGAAAAACTCGGTGGTATTTTCGTAATTATTTGCTCGTAGGATAATTATCAAAATTACTCTACAAATGATCTTATAGAGTAATTTTATAAAATGTTCTTGCTGGGTAATTTTGATCTTGTAAAGTAATTTTGTTGAGTATCATAATTACTCTATAAATGATCTTGTATGGTAATTTTATAGAGTATCATAATTACTCTATAAATAATTTTATAGAGTAATTTTGAATTCTATGTTGTTTAATAATCTTGTAGAGTAATATTGATAATTACCTTACAAGATCAAAATGACTCTAAAAGATTATTAGTAGAGTAATTGTAATAATTACCTACGATCAAATAATTACGAAAATACTATCGTATTTTTTTTTTTTTTGACTTTTTTATGCCTTTCATACATTTAATACGTTAAAGTTATTTATAAACAACTTTACTTGTTACAAATCCAAATAATCGGCGCATGTGTTTGGATATAAAATATAAATAATCGGCCAACTAATAGTAATGTTAAGTTCCATGTTGAGAATATAAAACAAATATTCAGCCCTTATGTTTGATATTATTAATCCAAATAATCGGCCCATGTGTTTTAATACAAAATATAATTAATCGGCCCACTAATAGTGATAATAGTAATTAACCGGCCCAATACACTATTTCTTTTTGAAAATCAAGTTTGCGTTCCTGAATCATCTAACTCGATTAATAAAAATAAGATCAACTAAATCGACAAAATAATCCAATATCATTATGAACATTGATAACACTAAAATTATCCAACATCTATCTATCTATCTATCTAGGATTAGGATCATTTGTGAAAAACTTATTGAGAGTGAACTGAGTGAACTAATCTTGGCCTTTGATTATTTTTTAGATTAAACGGGTAAGATTGATATTAGTCAAGTACTTTTAATTAAAATCTATTAATTTTCTCATCTCTTAACTCTTTCTCTCTCTCACTCATTTTTAGTTATTTCTCTATTATTTTAATTATAAGAGATTAAAGAGCTAGTGTTTATTTTTAAATACTCTTATGTTCTTTTTAAAATTAAATATTAAACCTAATTAAATTATGTTTTTTTTGCATATGTGTATACAGGTCAGTATATACAAGACTTATACACTTGTGTATAATTACATTTTGTTCCCACAGGTCGGTATAAACCAGATTTATACACATGTGTATTATTTAAGTACATGTGTGTATAAACTAACAACTATGTATCTTGTATAAATTGATAGTTAGGAAGACTGTACACATGTGTATAAACTAATACCTGTGTATCTTGTATAAACTAATACTATCGAGATTGTACACATGTGTATACACTAACAACTGTGGATCTTGTATATACGGAAACTAGCAAGATTTTAGGAATTTTGATTATATTGTTTAATAAATGTAATTTACAAAAGACGCAAATACCCTTCTGTCAATTAATTTAAAAGGAAGTTACAACATTATAATTACAATCTTTCCATTGTTTAAAAATCTCTAGATGATATAATCCAATGACTTAGATTAGTTCTCACAGTTCACTCTCAACCTAGTGTTCACTCTAGATACCTACCATATATATATATATATATATATATATATATATATATATATATATATATATATATATAAGTCTTGTATAACATATATATGTCATGACTCATGTGAGTACGCATATGAATGAGTATATTAGTATGTATTACACATGGTACATATACATACAACCACATATGAATGGATATATGATACGGATCCACCATGTAAACCCGAAGCTGCTCCACCCGAAGATGATCACCTTCCCTCATACAACCAATGTCTCCACATGCAATCAGTTTAATTATTAAGTTTCATGTTTCCGTCGTTTTCATTCATCCCATGTTTCCATGTTTTGCTATATGTTCCTTACAATCAGTTTTTATTTCATGTATTTAAGTACCATTTAGTATTAAGCAAAGGAGGTTGTTGGTGCACTATGTCTATTGCCTACGTCTAGGATATATTGATATTGTATATAGGGCTTAAACGTCATTTGTATAAATGTTATTATTTGTTTTTATATGTTTTGTTTTGCAGATGACTCGTACGAGTGACACTCTGTCACTCGTATGAAGCAACCACTCGCACGAGTCACAGCCTCTATTCTCCACACTCTAGTGCGTGTCATGTCGACCTATATATAGAGGAGTGTTGTGTCAGAGCTTAGTAGTGTTAGTTCAGTTGGTACGGCGAAGCCCTGCTGATTTGTTTACTCGCATCTATACTTTGCACGTCTTTCAATACAATTCAGAGCAGTTAAACAGTATCTCTCTCTTGTTCGTTTGTCATCCTCTCTAACAATAAATTCCGCCTCTGCTAGTTGAGTTAGGTTAGACCAGTTGCTCAACGGAGGAGCCGATCCCCTCGTTCACAAGTGATATCAGAGCCTTGAGGCCTGATCTGCTGACAAACGTTAAGTTTCTGCAGGCTACCATCTGTTTCAGATCAGATTCACTGTTGCAGCTTTCTACTTCTACATTTCTCCCAAACTGATCTTGGATTTGGACGAAATTATGGACAAATTGGACTAGGATTCTAGGATATCACGTTAAAATCAATTCTAAACAATCCTTAACAATTTCAGATCTAAAATCAAGCTTAATCATGTTAAAATCGGTAACATTAATCCATTTGGAGACTTAGTTGTATTGTACGAATAGAGAGACCACTCGCACGAACAACTGACCATACGATTTAGACCATTCCGTACGAGCAAGTAATCAGAATTTCTTAAAAACTTACAAGTTTCAAAATTTACAAGTGTGATTCGCACTAGTTACACATTCGTACGAGCATCTCGTTCGTATGAGTGAAAATTCATCCGTACGAATTGCATTCTGGTTCGCATGAGTTACTTGTTGTAGTCACCTTGTCCATACGAACTTCTGGTTCGTACGAATGGATCTTGGTCGCACGAATTGTTTTTGTTATCCGCACAAAAGAATTTTTCCGTTTTAACCAGTTTGTTCCAAAAGTGTGTTTTTCGAATTTTTACAGAAAAATGGCCGAAGAATTTTATAACGCATTCGCTACATCAGCAGTCACGACTACTGCAGCACTAAACATGAATCTCGAAAACGACTTTGACGAAACTGCCAAAGTTAATGAACCTCGAAGACTTTGATAGTTGGAGTGGACGTTTCATGAATTGGGTCCAGGCAAATCACTTTACCTGTTGGTTCGCTATCGAAGTTAAATATCAAGCTCCTGTAGGTGAAAATGGCCTCGAAAAGACTCTAGCTCAACTCTCGGATGTTGAAAGGGAAAAGTTCATAAACGAAAAAAATGATGAACATCCTGCAACAATCCATCAAAGAAGATATTCTGGCGTTATTGCAACACGATGATGATGCACAATCATTGTGGAATGCTCTTCGTTTGAAGTTCCAGGGAAGTGCTCAGCTACGTAAGAGTAAACGGGCGTTGCTAAGTAAAGAGTTTGATATCTTTACGTTGATTAAAGGAGAGATAGGGAAACAATTGATCGAAAGATATTGTCATTTGGTGGTGTAAATGAAGAGAATGGGAATCATCAAGACCAATAAGAACTTGTTGATAAGTTGGCAGATTCTCTACCGCAAGACGAGTAGTCTACTTATTTGACCATCTTGAAGAATGGAACCGAGTATGGTAATTTTTCATACCACGTTTCATTGAAAGACTGGAGGGACATGAACTTGAAATGCAAAAGATGGCGAAGAACAAAACCGTACAAGTCCAACAAGATGTTAATCTATACTTCAAGAAAAGTTCTGCTACTCAAATTCAGTCTCCGAAGATCCAGACGGCCTTTAGCGCTTACAGCACGCCAAGTTCACCATCAAACCAAAACAGTGGCTTTCAATCATTTGCTACAGTTAATCCTCACACGTCTCAAAGCCCACAGTCATCACATGGATCAAGCACTCCTCAAATAAACTAGAACAGTCAGTCAAATCCTACTCCAAGGGTTCTTTAGTGCAATATCGCAGTGGATTTCCAAAATGCACAAAATTTTGATGAGAAAACCGCAAAGCAACACATGTCTCTATTAGCATCTGTTCTCGAGTCCTATGATAGTCTTATAGCAGGAAGGATTTGTCACACCCCGACCCGCAGTGGAAAAGGTGATCGAGGCATGATTGGGTTATCATCAAAGCTCATGACATTTATTATAACGTTTCATATTCATTATTACAATTTAAATGGAAACATACAATCATAATTACATCATGTCCTAAACATCATTCTAGACTTCATTGTTTTCTTCTAAGGCATTTCCTATGTTTTCCTTGCTTCATCCTGTTCACCTGTATCATGTGTAAAAATGGTTTTTGGATCAACAAAAAGTTGGCGAGTGAATCCTATGAAAAACATTTGAACAAGTTTATTGAATTCATTATAAAATAAAGTGCACAACCACACATGAGTAAAAATAGATGTAAACTTATTCACCAATCATTTAATATTAAATAATGCACACACGAACAATAATGGATCGTTTTGAGGCACGCGTTGCTCAACTCGTCTCCCACGAGGAACTGATGGGCCTAATGAATGATTTGCAACTAACTTGACAATATGAAATCCATAACTACAAACAATATATACAATCTAAGTTTAGATCACAATATGGTATGGCACAAGTTTAAATAAACGAGTTAATTTTTAATGACACATGACACACCCCAAAATGTGAAATTAAAAAGGGGAGTTGTAAGATTCACTCACATTGGGTGCGTTCGGTTGATGATGTTGAATGCGCACGAAGTTGGTTTTAACCACGAGTGAAACTAACCTAGATAATGGCATAATGGTTCGGTAAGTAAGCGGATTTTATTGATCAATTTTAGTAGGATTGTTGGTTATATTTTTGTGAGTTTAAGGCTATTTTCTAACCTTAAAAATGTTATTTTTAAGTATTTTTAATGTAAATAAATAAATAAAAGTAAATAAAAAGAATGTTGATTTTTGACTGTTGACTTGTTGACCGTTGACCGATTTTATTGTGTAATTGTGTGCGCCGGGTGAGGCTCGAACTCGAGACCTCCCGTTCGCGTGCACGCAGCTCTACCAACTGAGCTACGTGTCTAACCCGAAATATTTCTGTTTTTAATTATATTTATACCTTAATTGAATTAATCCGAAAATCATTTATTTCAAAAACGATTTAAATGACTCGCTCGGTGTTCTCCACAGGTCTCGAACCCGGGACCTGTGGGTTAGGTTAACACACAGTCCACCGATGGACTGTGTGTCTAACTTGGTAAATACTCTGATTTTTATTATACTTATATACAAACTACATTATTTCATTTCTGCCTTATATAAAAAGTTTGATAATTGTCCGGACCGGTGCGTTAGTCTGGACTCGAACTCGTGACATGTGATTTAAACGTTCACACAGTCCACCACTGGACTGTGTGTCTATCTTGGTTATTATTCCGGTTTTTAATAAACTTAACATCTATTGCAGTGAATCCGGTTCGGTTAAAAAAAAAAGAACATTTTTATTAAAGCGAGTGTGCGTGGGACAAGAATCGAACTCGGGACGTAAGCGTGTTTTATTTGCACACAGTCCACCGCTGGACTGTGTGTCTAACCCGAGATATATCTTGATTTTAATTAAACGTATACAATACTGAAACTTCGTCTTCTTCATTGGACTTAACCAGAACTAATGTCCAACTGGTTCGACGATTTAATCACGTTCTTTTATGTGTTGCGCTTAATTACAAGTGAGATTAATAAAAGAATGAGAGATTAAGTGTAAGATATACCGAACAGTGGCTCCTCTGTTTCATCGGCGAAGCTCCGATGTCAGCAGGTTATTCCGGTGACGTGTGTCTTGCGGCAGAGGGTCTTCAGGGAGTTTGAGATGAGTGTGGGTGGCTTCGGTATGAGCTCTGGGTGTTCAGTAAGGCTCAGAGGTGAAAGGCTCGGTTTTCCGGCGAGTTGCAGAAATTCTCCGGCGAGTGAATTTACGTCGGGAAAGAGTGTGATTGTGAGCGAAAAAGCTAACAGAGGTTAGAGGGGGTATTTATAGGGCAGGACATCGACGAATTTAGTCCGTTTTCCGTTTTGATTCGTCGGTCAATAAGTTTTCCGACGGTTATGACTTGCGTCGCGAGTTCAGACGTCGGTTATAACCGATGTAATAGTTAAGGCTTCGGTTAAAACAGAAGAAACCGTCCAATCTCGGCGAAATCGTCGGGATTTCCGACGACTGCGATTGGGCGCGTCGGTTTTGAATTTGAGATTTAGGTTATGTATTAATTGTTTCTAATAATGAGCAAGAAACACAAGTGGCGCAGTGGTTGGATGGATGAGTGTTAAGGCTTTGCTGAATTCGCTGGCTGACCCGGGTTCGAAACCCGGCAGCATTGATTTATTTTTATTTCATTATTTTTAATACTTTTTCAAATATAAATTATATATTCCAATATACTTATTAATTATGTATCGTTTAAAAATAATTTGGGCATTAAATACGCAACGAAATTTTTAACTGATTGTTCGGTTAATAAACGGAGCGGGTTTGGTAAATCCGGTTTTTGACGGATGTTACAGTATCCCCTGCTTTTTAGAAATTTCGTCCCGAAATTTAAGTAGTGACATATTTGTCTAAAAAGGATGGTGTTTAGTTTGACAGTTACATGCTTAGAAAAAGAGTAAGAGTTTAAGTTTTTGTTTGAGGCGGTAACGTCCCTTGTAAGGGTTAAGTACCCTGTTACAGGAATCGCTTTTTGTTGCCTACGGTAAAAATATTGATAAGCAGAGTTGATTCACTAAATATGATATCATGCGTAAGAGTTTTGATATGTTTGGGAAGATATGGTTATATCCTAAAGCAAAACTTCTAATACTACAACCTACATGGAACTTCTCATAACCGTCTAACAATGCCTCTGATCCTTTGACAAGAATACTTATATATAGGAAGTACCAGCGGCGTATCCACCATATTCTTGTCAAATTTTCATTGGTTTTATCAGTAAGTTATGATTGGTTCTATGATGTGACTCTAGAACATAAATAAACGCCACAACCAATGTACCAAGAAATTACTAAATCCTACATAGAACTTCTCATAACCGCCTGACAATGCCTCTGATCCTTTGACAAGAATACTTATATATAGGAAGTACCAGCGGCGTATCCACCATATTCTTGTCAAATTTTCATTGGTTTTATCAGTAAGTTATGATTGGTTCTATGATGTAACTCTAGAACATAAATAAACACAACAACCAATATCTGAGTCCAAATTCTGATAGCATACATGTTTGAATGGTGACAGTTCCTCTCTCGTTTGTTATGATGGAGATTAGTTTATGTAGAAATAGAACACAATCCAATTTCTTTAAATGGCGAGATAATATGAATGTAACACAAATTTCAACCAAGACAATACTAAATCCTACATGGAACTTCTCATAACCGCCTGATAATGCCTCTGATCATTTGGCGAGAATACTTATATATAGGAAGTACCAGCGGCGTATCCACCATATTCTCGTCAAATTTTCATTGGTTTTATCAGTAAATTATGATTAGTCCTATGTGACTCTAAAACATAAACAACACAACAACCACAGCTTGAGTCTAAATTCTGATAGTATACATGTTTGAATGATGACAGTACCTCTCTCGTTTGTTATGATGGAGAGGTTAGTCTATGTAGAAAATGGAACACAATCCAATTTCTTTAAATAATGAGATGATATGAATGCTAAATCAGGGAGTATAACACAACTTCAACCAAAACAATACTAAATCCTACATGGAACTTCTCATAACCGCCTGATAATGCCTCTGATCCTTTGGCAAGAATACTTATATATAGGAAGTACCAGCGGCGTATCCACCATATTCTTGTCAAATTTTCATTGACTTTATCCGCAAGTTATGATTAGTTCTATATGACTCTACAACAAACACAACAACCAAAACTTGAGTCTTAATTCTGATAGTATCCATGTTTGAATGATGACAATATCTCTCTCGTTTGTTGTGATGGAGAGGTTAGTCATTGTGGAAGTGAGACATAGCTCAACTTCTTTAAATGATGAAATTGAAATACGCTGAAATGTATGATGAACAAACTTTGACCAAAACATACTAAATCCTACATGGAACCTCTCATAACCGCCTGATAATGCCTCTGATCCTTTGACAAGAATACTTATATATAGGAAGTACCAGCGGCGTATCCACCATATTCTTGTCAAATTTTCATTGACTTTATCCGCGAGTTATGATTAGTTCTATGTGACTCTAAAACAACCACAACAACCAAAACTTGAGTCTTAATTCTGATAGTATACATGTTTGAATGATGACAATACCTCTCTCGTTTGTTGTGATGGAGATGTTAGTCTATGTAGAAATGGAATACAATCCAATTTCTTTAAATGATAAGATGCTATAAATGCTAAATCAGTAAGTACAAAACAAACTTCAATCAAGACAATACTAAATTCCACATGGAACTTCTCATAACCGCCAGATAATGCCTCTGATCCTTTGGCAAGAATACTTATATATAGGAAGTACCAGCGGCGTATCCACCATATTCTTGTCAAATTTTCATTGGCTTTATCCGTAAGTTATGATTAGTTCTATGTGACTTTAAAACAAAAACAAACTGAAATAGTAATTTGCATTAGGATCCTTGGATAAGATTCCAATTTATAACTGGGATATGGGAAAATGGAGATAACATAAAGAAAAAAAAAACATAAAAACTAAGCGGTTGGAGTTGAATCTTGATTTTCGGTGAAGGGGACTAGTTGGGTGGTTTCGTTTGGGCCGTCATTATCTTCAACAGGATTAGCGTTGATGTTGAAAACTCTTCCTCTTGCTGGTGGCCTAGCGATTGGGTTTTCTTGATTTACTTGGTTAACTGGGTTTGATTGAGCTTGAGCGTTTATGATGTTAACCAATCGAGGGCATGTGTTTCTAAAGTGGGTAGGGTCGCCACAATTGAAACAAGCTCGAACATATGGGAACATGGGGTATTGGGGTTGTTGATAGGTTTGGATCATGTTTTGAGTAGGGGGTATGGTTTGGTTTTGAGGGGTGCGGCAAACCTTGCTCAAATGACCATAGCGTCCACAATTCGCACATAGTCGACAAGGTAAGGTAGATGGATGGTGATAAAAACAGGTGTTACATCGAGGGTGAGGTCCAAGGTATGGTTTCTTATTTGGGTAAGTTGAGTTGGGTGCTACTTGAGTGATTGGGATAGCTTGGATGGGTATGGCTTGTGAAATTGGTTGATTACGTTGTGTGACAGCGAAAAGTTGCCCATCTCGTTTTCTCTTAAAAGTGGGTTGAGAAGGGGATTCGGTTTGGGTGGAGTTTGAAGTTTCAGTCGATGCCTTATCCTTCTTCTTCTCTCCTTGAAGTCTTTATTCCGGATGCGGTTCTCGGTGAGCTCTGTAGCTAACTCCATTGCTGCTTCCAAAGTTGCAGGCGTGGTACTTATTACAGAGTCCCGAATCTTTGACGGAAGACCTCGAATGTAGTGCTCGATCAAACGGTAGAGGGGAGTGAACAAGTTGGGAACCATTTGATTTAACTCGAGGAATCTTTTATTGTAGGTGGTGTGGTCGCCTTCCTTTTGCTTCAACGAATAGAACTCATCTTCTAATTTCTTGTTTTCGCTCCTTGGGCAAAACCGTCTTGTCATGATTTCCTTCAACTCTTCCCAAGTCAAAGTCATAGCATCGTCAACGCCTCGTTTGGCCTTCTCTGTATTCCACCAAGTAAGTACTATTCCATATAAACGACCAGTAGCATATCGCACTTTGCGATCATCGGGGCAATCGCAATTTAGAAAAGTGTTCTCCATTTCTTCAAACCAATGGAGGAGAGCGGTGACACCTTTAGTCCCTTCGTATTTTGGAGGGTCGCAGGATTTGAAATGCTTGTAGGTGCATTTAGTGGTATTTGGGGGAGGGTTGATAACGTTTTGATCTTCTTGGTTGACAGGATTAGCGGTAAGTGCTTGTTGGACTTGGATTACAATGTTGGGTATTACGGCAGCCATTTGTTGAGCGATTAGGGCAGCCATGCGCTCGCGGGCTTTTCCTGCTCTCATCTTCCTACGGGCGAGGCTAGAAGACATCTACAAGGAATACGTATCATGAGTATGAGTTGGATGTTTTTGGGATCATGGGTCGTATTTAGGAATGAACATTCATAAAATAAATATAGAAAGATAAATCTACTACATCCATAGGATGTCTTGGGCTTTTCTCGTAATTGGGCCTTGCATGCCACCATACTTCACCTTCGTAATCATGTGGGCCCCCATGAATACCGGGTTTTTCATATGGTTCGCATGTGTTAGCCTGGTTACGTACACTAAAACCCGGAGAAAATCGAGAAATATGTAACGTATGATATTCGGAATGTATCCAGGTATGGACACGGTGACACCTCAAAGTGGGGTTAGTTCGAACGACGTTTGGTGTGGCATGCTTTGGCCTAATAGGTCCTTCGTACTCTCATCGTTAGTCCCCAGGTAGGCAAACTGGTCCGTTATATTGGATTTATACGAATGCAACCTAGACAGGACGTTCCAACTACCGGTACTTGTACCCTTCCAGTTACTACATGCCCGTCGCAGAACTTACTTTGATGAGATTTGAAAATTGCGACAAAATCTTTGAATAACAAAAGTATGAAGATGATTTGAATATATGAACATTGAAATATGTATGATGAATGTGTATGTAAGTATGTATGTTTGACTGTAAGTATAAACAAATATGAAACAAATAAACATCATAAGTTTGTATGTAACCACCTAAACAATTAAAATTTAGGCAACTATAGTATAGGCTCTAAGGGTCTAATAACATATCCTATATCCCTATAGTCATGGCTCTGATACCAATCTGTCACACCCGACCCGCAGCGGAAAAGGTGATCGAGGCATGATTGGGTTATCATCAAAGCTCATGACATTTATTATAACGTTTCATATTCATTATTACAATTTAAATGGAAACATACAATCATAATTACATCATGTCCTAAACATCATTCTAGGCTGCATTGTTTTCTTCTAAGGCATTTCCTATGTTTTCCTTGCTTCATCCTGTTCACCTGTATCATGTGTAAAAATGGTTTTGGGATCAACAAAAAGTTGGCGAGTGAATCCTATGAAAAACATTTGAACAAGTTTATTGAATTCATTATAAAATAAAGTGCACAACCACACATGAGTAAAAATAGATGTAAACTTATTCACCAATCATTTAATATTAAATAATGCACACACGAACAATAATGGATCGTTTTGAGGCACGCGTTGCTCAACTCGTCTCCCACGAGGAACTGATGGACCTAATGAATGATTTGCAACTAACTTGACAATATGAAATCCATAACTACAAACAATATATACAATCTAAGTTTAGATCACAATATGGTATGACACAAGTTTAAATAAACGAGTTAATTTTTAATGACACATGACACACCCCATAACGTGAACTTAAAAAGGGGAGTTGTAAGATTCACTCACATTGGGTGCGTTCGGTTGATGATGTTGAATGCGCACGAAGTTCGTTTTAACCACGAGTGAAACTAACCTAGATAATGGCATAATGGTTCGGTAAGTAAGCGGATTTTATTAATCAATTTTATGTTTGTGAAGTTTAAGGCTATTTTCTAACCTTAAAAATGTTATTTTTAAGTATTTTTAATGTAAATAAATAAATAAAAGTAAATAAAAAAAATGTTGATTTTTGACTGTTGACCTGTTGACTGTTGACCATTGACCGATTTTATTGTGTAATTGTGTGCGCCGGGTGAGGCTCGAACTCGAGACCTCCCGTTCGCGTGCACGCAGCTCTACCAACTGAGCTACGTGTCTAACCCGAAATATTTCTGTTTTTAATTATATTTATACCTTAATTGAATTAATCCGAAAATCATTTATTTCAAAAACGATTTAAATGAATCGCTCGGTGTTCTCCACAGGTCTCGAACCGGGACCTGTGGGTTAGGTTAACACACAGTCCACCGCTGGACTGTGTGTCTAACTTGGTAAATACTCTGATTTTTATTATACTTATATACAAACTACATTATTTCATTTCTGCCTTATATAAAAAGTTTGATAATTGTCCGGACCGGTGCGGTAGTCTGGACTCGAACTCGTGACATGTGATTTAAACGTTCACACAGTCCACCACTGGACTGTGTGTCTATCTTGGTTATTATTCCGGTTTTTATTAAACTTAACATCTATTGCAGTGAATCCGGTTCGGTTAAAAAAAAAAGAACATTTTTATTAAGGCGAGTGTGCGTGGGACAAGAATTGAACTCGGGACGTAAGCGTGTTTTATTTGCACATAGTCCACCGCTGGACTGTGTGTCTAACCTGAGATATATCTTGATTTAATTAAATATATACAATAATGAAACTTCGTCTTCTTCGTTGGACTTAACCAGAACTAATGTCCGACTGGTTCGACGATTTAATCATGTTCTTTTAGTGTGTTGCGCTTAATTACAGGTGATATTAATAAAAGAATGAGAGATTAAGTGTAAGATATACCGAACAGTGGCTCCTCTGTTTCGCCGGCGAAGCTCCGATGTCAGCAGGTTATTCCGGCGACGCGTGTCTTGCGGCAGAGGGTCTTCAGGGAGTTTGAGATGAGTGTGGGTGGCTTCGGTATGAGCTCTGGGTGTTCAGTAAGGCTCAGAGGTGAAAGGCTCGGTTTTCCGGCGAGTTGCAGAAATTCTCCGGCGAGTGAATTTACGTCGGGAAAGAGTGTGATTGTGAGCGAAAAAGCTAACAGAGGTTAGAGGGGGTATTTATAGGGCAGGACATCGACGAATTTAGTCCGTTTTCCGTCTTGATTCGTCGGTCAATAAGTTTTCCGACGGTTATGACTTGCGTCGCGGGTTCAGACGTCGGTTATAACCGATGTAATAGTTAAGGCTTCGGTTAAAACAGAAGAAACCGTCCAATCTCGGCGAAATCGTTGGGATTTCCGACGACTGCGATTGGGCGCGTCGATTTTGAATTTGAGATTTAGGTTATGTATTAATTGTTTCTAATAATGAACAAGAAACACAAGTGGCGCAGTGGTTGGATGGATGAGTGTTAAGGCTTTGCTGAATTCGCTGGTTGACTCGGGTTCGAAACCCGGTAGCATTGATTTATTTTTATTTCATTATTTTTAATACTTTTTCAAATATAAATTATATATTCCAATATACTTATTAATTATGTATCGTTTAAAAATAATTTGGGCATTAAATACGCAACGAAATTTTTAACTGATTGTTCGGTTAATAAACGGAGCGGGTTTGGTAAATCTGGTTTTTGACGGATGTTACAGGATTGGAAATTCTGAAATGACCAGAGAGGATTACAACCAGATTGATCCAGTAGAGATGGAGTTGATCGATATAAAGTGGTGTATGGCATTTATTGTTCGACGCGCACAACGCTTCATGGAAATTACGGGAAAAGAGAACTTGGGAGGTTTGGATGGAATGGGATTCGACAAATCCAAAGTTACTTGTTTTAAGTGTCGGAAAAGGGAAATGTGAATGCCCAAACAGAGAAGCTCAGGGTAAGTAGAACCCATTTGCCGATGACTACTACAAGAAGGCTATCTATCACCGTCCTCAACCAAGAACTCGCATGGTGCAGATCGAAGATAGACAGTCAGAGACCAAAGACAAGGCGCTAGTGGTTACTCAAGAAGATTAGGTCTTTAAATTGAACAAATACATTTCAAAGAATGAGAGTTTGGCTTTGGTTGCTAAGATAATTGAAGAACCTGAAGAAGAATCGGAGGCAACTTTTGATGAGGCACCAGAAGATGATTATTACTATCATACATCATCAGAAGAGGAGGAACTTTTAAACAGTGCATTTAAACACCTCATGCCTAACGATATGTTGAAAACTTTTGCAAGTTACTTTGCACCAAGTCATCAATCATCTTGCGAAGAACAAAAGAAGCCGGTCGTGGAAGAAAGAGTTGATGAAAAGATGGAGAAGTTGTCAGATGATATCAGCAAGGCATGCATGGCAAACGTCAATGAGGTAACTGAGTCTAAGAGTGAGTCTGTGGTAGAAAAACCATGTCTGAAATGTGCTGAGCCATGTAATGAATGTGTTGTAAAAGACACATGATATACTGAGCTCAAAAGTTTAACAGATAATTTTTCAAGTGATTACAAATCAACCAAAGAAGCATACGACAAATTAAGTAACTCTGTCAGACTATACACAAAAGCACTCAGAGAAAATGACACAACACTTTTGATGCTTAAGGCGACAGTAATGGACAAGCAAATGGCCATTAATATTCACTTAAACACTATTGCTGAGCTAAAGAGTGAGCTTAAGAAGGTAAGAATCAAAATTGAATGGGTTAACAAGTTTTTAATCAGTTATTCAACAAGCTCTTATGTCACTGATCACATTTTACCTAAAATGAAAAATAAAGAAGAATCAGAAAAGATTGAAAAAAAGAATGCAAGTTACGATTGAGTTCCACCCCCTATGTGGAATGGTTATGCGTGTAAAAAGCTAGCAGGGGTGGAAAAGGTACTCAATCTAAAACTAAAAACTGAACAATCAAATGAGTTGCCTACAAATATCGACGTAACTTACACAACTTCTGAAAGTCAATGTGACCCTGAAGTGGTTAAAACTGTGGTAGAAAATGTTTTAAAAAGTGAATCTGAAAAATCTGAGTCTGATGTTGAACCATCGGAAAATAGTTTGACTAATGATCCAAACGTCATAGTTTATAAAATGCAAGGATCAAATAAACTATTTTCTGATGAGGACTTTCCCATCCAGAACGTGAATCTGGATCGTGTTGATAAATTGTTCAAGCTTGTGGAGGTAAGTCATGCTGATTTGGATAAACACGATGTATCATTCTACTCTAAATCAAAATGTGACAACCGACCCTACTATCATAAAAATAGAGATTATCCTGTAAATAAGAGGGCAGGGTTGGGTTTCCAAAAGAGAAGAATAAACAATGAGTTCCAAAAACTGCACTTTACAAAGAAAATCAATTTTGTTTTTGGGACAACAACAGAGAGGGAAAAAGAAATCATTGGAACACAATCGAATGATGATTTCAAGAAAGAGAAAGAGAATAGGAAACAAGTTTTGGTATCTTCTGTTCAAAAGGACAGTAGGACGTGTTACAAATGTCAAAATGTTGGGCACATTGCAAGTTATTGCTCACAAGAGTCTCCAAAACCTGTTTTTCATTCTAAAAAGTTCACCAAGGACGAGAAACAGAAGGCACCTATGGTTGCGCCCAAGCAAATCCTGAAAAGAACCAATGAATCCTACAAAAATGTTAAACCAATTATTCAACGTCATTCAAAATTTGAAATTTGTGAACATCAACTAAATATCATCAAATGGATTCTAAATTTTAAGCTAAAAAGGCAACTCTAAAAATACAAACATGGGTGGCCAAAGTGAAACCATCCAAGGTAGAACCGAAACCTTCTGTTCCACACAAAACGGAGCCTAAAAAGAACTCTAAAAGCAAAGTAGGTCCGAAATTTGACATTTCGAGTCCACCCAAGACCAAACAGGCTTGTGTTTCTTTGTTTAAATAGTTTCTTCCACATGTGTGCAGGGACTCCCACGATCAATAATGTCTAAATGGATAATGGATAGTGGAGCTTCTAGGCACATGACAGGGATGCTTGCGTTGTTACACGACGTTAAAACTATCCGCGGAGGGTACGTAGGTTTTGCCGGAATGCAAGGATGAAGGTTGTCGGTGAAGGAATTCTCACGAATGGAGTTGTGTTGTTTGATAAAGTGAACTACATCGCGGAACTTGAGAACAATCTACTCAACATTTCGCAGATTTGTGACAAGAAATTCACAACGCACTTCAATGACAAAGAATGCTTGATCTTAAAACCGGGTTTCAAGATTCCAGAGGAATGGATTCTGATGCGTGCACCAAGAGAAAATGATCTTTGTGTTCTTGATATGAGTGTGGCATGAACAACATCGAAGAAAGTTCAATGCTTTGTTTCCAAAGCTACCGAGAAAGAGCCAATACTATGGCATAGAAAGATGGGGCACATTCATCTGCGAAAGATGAATTATCTTGTGCATAACGACCTAGTGGAGGGTGTTAGTTTGAAGAGTTTTCAATTATCCGATGATTGTCTGAGCTGTAAAAAGGGGAAGTAGCATAAGAAATCACACCCACGAAAGTTGTTGAATTCTATCAAGCTACCACTGAGAGGTTACATATGGATCTTTTTAGACCAGTAAACGTCAAAAGCATATCTGGTGATCTATATTGCCTTGTCATTACAGATGATTATTCAAGATTCTCATGGGTTTTTTTTCTGGAGAGCAAAGACGAAACATTTGAAACTCTAATGATTCTCTTCAGAAAATTCAAAAACCTATATCACTTGCCAATCAATAGAATCTGTAGTGACAAGGTACATAGTTCAAGAACAAGAGGATGCTCGAATTCCGCTATGAGAAGGGGATTCTTCATGAATATAGTGCTCCTTATACTCCACAACAAAACGGAGTTGTTGAACGAAAGAATCGCACACTGATTGAGACAGAACTATGCTAGCCGATTCGAAATTGCCAGTCAGTTTCTCGAGTGAAGCAGTCGCTTCAGCGTGTTATACCTTGAATCGTGTGTTAACAGTTAAGCCTCACAACAAAACATGTTTCAAGTTACTAAATCAACGAAAGCCCAACCTTGCATTTCTGGAGCTATTTGGATCACCGTGTACTGTATTGGACCCGGCTGGTAAATTTGGTTCCAAATCCTTGGAAGGATTCTTCGTGGGGTATGCGACTCCTCAAAAACATGTCTTTTTGCCGAGTTTGAACCAGGTTATTCTTGCGCAGCATGTTGATTGTCAAAGATATACTATGCTAACGAAAAAACCTGGGGATCTGTGGTTGTTTAAGTATGATGGTTTGTGGAATTCTTTCGATCTGCCAGATGTGCCATCAGAAGAAGAACTTGTTATGCTCTTTCAACAGCATCAAATATCTAATCAAGAACAAGTTTCCAGATCGTTAGTGATTTCCTCGTCACTTCCTGTGTCTAACACATCTGATGAAGGTCCAAGCTCTACTCTTCAAGACTCTTTTCCGGCACCAATTGTCAACACTGCCGAATCATCTGCCCAGCAACAGCCAAATGCTGACTCCTATCGGGAACTGACTTTCAACGACGGTGGATCAAGTTCCAATGAAGGATCTGAACAGATTGAAAGATTCCTGAACACACAAGCTGATCAGTCAAATGTTAGGAATGAAGCTTCATCATCTATACCGGTTGTGGATAAAGTCATTACAAATTTGCAAACACAAGTAGATGTTCCTAGAAAAGTGATGCCAAGGACGCTTTCATATCATCCTTCAGAGAATATTATAGGCAACTTACAAACGGGAGTGCAAACTCGCAACCAGATCAACAAGGATCTAAGCTGTTTCTATACTCGTATTACGCCACTTTAAACCAGACTTTCTAATAGTTGTTTTGTTTCTCAGGTTAAACCGGGGAACTGGAAAGACGCGTTGAAAGAAGAGAGTTGGGTGGATGCAATGCAACAGGAGTTGCTTCAATTCTAGATTCTTGGAGTCTGGAAGCTTGTTGACCTACCAGATCATCGCAAAAAGATAAACACTAAATGGGTCTTCAAGTGCAAGCGTGATGATAGAGGGATTGTAGTGTGCAACAAAGCTCGACTTGTAGTTCAGGGTTTCCATCAGCAAGAAGGGATAGATTACACCAAAGTCTATGTCTTTGCCTCTTGGAAAGGGTTCAAGGTGTACCAACTGGATGTCAAACTGCTTTCTTATACGGAAAAGAAAAGAGGAGGTCTATGTCGGCAAACCACCAGGGTTCGTCGATTCAATGCACAAAGAAAATGTCACACCCCGACCCGTAGCGGAAATAAAAGTCGGGCATAATTGGGTTATCACCAAAACTCATGACATTTACTAATAGGTTTCATATTTATTAAATTGAAATTAAAATTTCAAATATCCAAACACAAGGAAACATATAAGCACAAGAAAAAAAACATTGTTCTAAATAAGCTGTACTTTATTTATCTTCTAAGGCCATTCCTATGTGTTCCTCTCCTCAACCTGTCCACCTGTATCATGTGTAAAACAAAAGTTTGGGTCAACAAAAGTTCGCGAGTGAATCTAAAAAAAACATTTAAACAATTGTTATATTAGTTATTCAAATAAAAGTTGTGCATGGACCATAACTGAGCATATGCATATATATAAACAACCACAGACCACATAATATCCACAATGAACATATGAACATGATGAATGATGAACTTGAGATCAAGGCTTAATCAAACTAAGCCGATCTAATGAGGCACCTGATGCTCAACTCGTATCCCTCGAGGAACTGATGGGCCTTAAATGAATGATTGCACTTAAATGATAAAATGTAACCACACAAACAAATATACACATTAGATCACGTAATGGTGTTAGTACAAGCGTTTAAGTTAAATAAAAATATGTACGACACATGATACACCCCAAAACATGATTAAAAAGGGGAATTCGTAAGGATTCACTCACAGTGGGTGCGTTTCTTGCTTGATGATGAATGCGCACGAGTTGAGGATTTGACCGACGAAAGAATACTAACTAAAATAATAATGCGATAATTCGATAAATATTACAAAATTAATATTTTGATTTAATACTTTTTGTTAGATTTTAGGTTATTTTTATGGCATTTGATGGGATTTTTAAACCTACAAAAACATGTCTTGAAGGGTTTTTAATAAACTTTTAAGTAAATATATATATATACAAAAATTAATATTTTAAAATAAAATAAAATAAAATAATAAAAAAACCTTGTCAGACCTGACGAGGAGGGGGGGGGGGTTCTGACCAGTATTGGGGTTTTAGGCAGCGTGTTTGCGAGACTCGAACTTGTGACCTCCCTTACGTGTGCACGTAGCTCTTCCAACTGAGCTACGTGTCTAACCCGTAAGGATCTTGATTTTAAATATTTTTATACACTTATTAAGTTATTTCAGAAATTATTTAATTTAAAAGACCCTAAAATGAACGAACCGGTGCACATGACTTGATTCTAACCCTTGACCAGAACCTAGAGATGCACCCAGCCCTACCAATTGGGCCGGGTGTCTAACCCGTTCGTATTAAAGATTTTAATCTACTTAATAACTAACTGAGAAGTGTTATAATTGGGTTTAGAAAAAAATAGGTTTTATTACAGAGGAACGGTGATGCTCAGGGATCGAACCCCGTATCGTTTGTATGAAATGTACACAGTCCACCGCTAGACTGTGTGTCTAACCCGATTAAACACCAAGATTTCATTATACATATATACTAAATAACTTCATCTTCTTCAACTTAATTAGAACCCAGAACTGGAACTTCGACGATATAAACTTTTACCAGTTCTGATTACTTGTTTGAAAACTAAATGAACATAGAAAGGTTTAAGGATTCATACCAACTGGAAAACAGAGTCCCGGTTTTCCGATGACTGATTCCGACGAGTGCAGACCGAAAATAATTCCGACGACCAGAGCAAATTGATTAGAAGGTTAGAGTGGGTATTAGCGAGGTAAAGGAGATGAGATGAATCTCTATTTATAGTGCAAATGATTAATATATGATTTCGGTTTCCAAAATTAGTTTGGAAGTTTTCGGTTTTGATTTTCTTCATGATTTGATAACCGAATTCTTGAATCAATGCGTGATTTGTAACCGAATATGAATTAAGGTGTGACTGGTAACTGGTTTCCCTATCATTCAAGCGAAATTTTAGAGGTTACGGATGTTGCAGATTTTGGGCGGTTTACCAGATTTAATAGGCTTGTTTTAGTATATGATATATTTGTTTTGGTTTGTAAGCATATAGTGTTTGTATCCCAGTGGTGTTTGGTGTGTGCGATTTTATGGGAGACCCGGGTTCGATTCCGGTTATCCCCTTTTGTCCATTTTTTTTATTCTATATTATCTTAGTTATATTAATATCTTTTTATTCTTTTATTAATCAAAATTAATTTTATTTAATATTATTATCATTATGTGTCACTTATTACATAACCAACGCTAATAAATATGCCTTGAACATTTAAATAAATACTGGATTAATAAACGAAGCGGGTTTTTAAAACCCGTTTTACACGAATGTTGCAATATCCCCTACTTTTAGAAATTTCGTCCCAAAATTTAAGTAGTAGCCGTAACTGGAAAAAGATGCGGGTATTTTTCACGCATTGAGTCTTCGTGTTCCCAAGTAAACTTAGGTCCTCGTTTTGACTCCCAACGTACCCTGACTATTGGAATACGACTTCGTCTCAAACGCTTTTCACTGAAGTCCATGATTTCTACCGGTCTTTCAACAAAATGCATTGATTCATCGATTTGAATATCTTATAAAGGAATATGGAGGATTTCGTCGGCGAGGCACTTTTTCAAGTTTGACACATGGAATGTGGGATGGATTCTGTTGAGTTCTTCTGGTAGGTCAAGCTTGTATGCTACAGGACCAACCCTTTCGAGTATCTTGAATGGTCCCACATAGCGTGGTGCTAGCTTGCCCTTTTGACCAAAACGAACCAGTCCCTTCCACGGTGATACTTTCAAAAGTACTTGATCACCAACCCAAAACTCCAGTGGCTTTCGTCGTCTATCAACTTTTGTCGACTTTGAGCTGTTAGAAGATTATTGCGGATCTGAAGGATTTTGTCAGTCGTTTCTTGAATCAGTTCAGGTCCAGTGATTTGCGCTTCACCAATTTCGTGCCAACATACAGGAGATCGACACTTACGACCATATAAGGCTTTAAAAGGAGCCATACCGATGCTTAAATGATAGTATTGTTGTATGAAAATTCAACTAACGGTAGATTAGTGTCCTAATTACCCTTGAAGTCTATGACACATGCTCGCAACATGTCTTCAAGGGTTTGTATGATGCGCTCAGATTGACCATCAGTTTGAGGGTGAAAGGCAGTGCTGAGATCTAAACGTGTACCCAAAGCTGATTGTACGGCTTGCCATGTTCGTGAAGTAAAACGGCCGTCTCGATCTGAAATGATACTTAAGGGCACACCATGACGGCTTACAATTTCATTGATATATATATGAGCTAATTTCTCGTTCTTGAAGTCTTCGCGGATTGGAAGGAAATGGGCTGATTTGGTAAGATGATCAATGATAACCCAAATGGTGTCATACCCACTGGAGTTTCGAGGTAACCCGGTAATGAAGTCCATGGTTATATTTTCCCTCTTCCAAACAGGTATTTCAGGTTGGATGAGTAACCTTGAAGGTCGTTGATGTTCAGCTTTTACCTTAGAGCACGTGAGGCACTTGAAAACAAAAATGGCGATATCTTTCTTCATGCCAGGCCACCAATATGAGTATCGTAGGTCTTGATACATCTTATCAGCCCCTAGATGTATAGAGTATCGTGTTTTCTGAGCCTCATTCATGAGAAAAGCACGACGGTCGTCACGATTAGGTACCCAAATACGATTCAAGTAATAGAGAATTCCATCCGACGTGGATTCCAGTTTGGTTTCAGCTCCACAAGATGGTTCATCCCGTACATCATTTTGCGTAACGGAAATATGTTGAGCTACTCGAATTCATTCTTTGAGGTCAGTTAAAATTTGAGAACACGAAAGACGGATGGAGTTTGCATACTCCATTCGACTGATGGTGTCAGCCACAACATTAGCCTTGCCATGATGATATCGTATTTCACAATCATAGTCATTTAGGAGTTCGACCCATCGTCGTTGCCTCATGTTTAACTCTTTCTGATTGAAGATATGTTGAAGGCTCTTGTGGTCAGAGTAAATTTCACACTTGGTACCATAGAGATAGTGTCTCCATATCTTTAGAGCGAACACGATGGCTCCAAGTTCTAGGTCCTAAGTGGTATAGTTTTTTTCATGCACTTTGAGTTGCCTTGAGGCATATGCTATCACCTTTCCTCTTTGCATTAGAACGCAACCTAAACCTTGCCCTAACGCATCGCAATAAACCACAAAGTCTTCGCAGCCATTAGGAAGTGTAAGGATAGGTGCATCACAAATTTTTTGCTTCAAAATTTGGAAAGCCTCTTCTTGCTTGGGTCCCTAAATAAAGGGTTTGCCCTTGTGAGTCAAGGCTGTGAGTGGAACGGCAATACGAGATAAATTTGCGATGAAACGACGATAATAACTAGCTAGACCAAGAAATGATCTAACTTCGGTAGGAGTACGTGGCGCTTGCCATTCTTGCACCGCTTTGATCTTCGCAGGGTCGACATGAACCCCTTTGTCATTAATGACATGACCAAGAAATTGTGCCTCTTTTACCAAAACTCGCATTTTGAGAACTTAGCATAAAGCTTTCGGTTCTCAAGATTGTTAGAATAAGTCGAAGATGTCGCTCATGATCGGATTTGGTCTTGGAGTAGATAAGAATATCATCAATGAAAACTATGACAAAACGATCGAGGTAGGGTTTGCACACCCTTCTCATCAAATACATGAAAATAGCAGGAGCATTGGTCAACCCAAAAGGCATAACCATGAATTCATAATGACTATAACTAGTTCGAAAAGCAGTCTTGCGAATATCTTCTTCACACACTCTAAGTTGATGATAACCAGAACGAAGGTCGATTTTTGAAAAACAGGTGGCACCTTGGAGTTGATCTAGAAGATCATCAATACGAGGTAATGGATAATGATTCTTGATGGTCAGTTTGTTGAGCTCTCTATAATCGATACACATGCGGAAAGTTCCATCTTTCTTCTTTACGAAAAGAACAGGCGCACCCTAAGGTGAAGAGCTAGGACGTATAAATCCCTTGTCAGTCAACTCTTGAAGCTGACTAGATAACTTTTGCATCTCAGATGGGGCTAACCTAAAGGGAGATTTTGCGACTGGTGTAGCACCAGGTACAAGATCGATTCGGAATTCGACTTCTCGCACAGGAGGGAGTCCTGAAACGTCGTCTTGAAAAACTTGAGGAAATTCTTTAACGATGTGAATAACTTCGAGCTTCCTTTCCTTGCCTTCCTTCTTGACGATATGAGCTAGAAACGCAATATAGTCTTTGCGAAGGTATCTTCGAGCTTGGAGGCATGACATCATCTTGAGCCCTTTGGAAGAAATTTCACCAAAATACATAAAGTTTGACCATTAGCGAGGGGAATTCGAATAAACTTCTCATAGCAAACAACTTCAGCGTGATGCTGACTAAGCCAGTCCATTCCAATGATGACGTCGAAACTACCCAACTTCATAGGAATGAGATCAATTGGAAATTCATGATTATTGAGAGTGAGAGTACAATCACGAATAATCGAGTATAATGTAATACGTTCACCATAAGCAACTTCCACCGTGAATGATTCAGAGAGACTAACACGAGGTAGATCGAGAACAGATTCGAACTCTAAGGACACGAAACTCTTATCCGCACTAGTATCAAACAGTATGGATGCATAACTACCGTTAATAAGAAACGTACCATTGACCACTTTATTATCAGCCTTAGCTTGATTGGCGTTGATGTTGAAAGCTCTCCCTCTAGCAGGTGGATTAGCTTGGTTGGCTTGATTCACTGGATTGGCTTAAGCGTGGGCATTTATGATATTCACCAAGCGTGGGCAAGTGTTTCGAAAATGGGTTGGATCGCCACAATTGAAACATGCTCTGATTGGTTGCATTATTGGGTAATTGGATTGGTAGTAGGGTTGAGTCATGGGTTGAGCGGGTGGTAAGAGTAAAGGTTGTTGGGTTTGGCCTACAACTTGATTATTGGTTTGGGCTTGAGGTTGATTGCGGTTTGGCTTTTGAAGGATGTGGCAAGTTTGAATTGTGTGACCTGCACGACCACAACTTGTGCAGCATTGGCATGGGTTCTCAGGAGGGTGGTGATATTGGCATTGGTTGCATTTTGGAAGGGGACCAGTGTATAGCTTCTTATATGGGGCAGCATTAGGAGCGATGTGTATGATTGGAGCAGCAGTGATGGGGGAATTGGTTTGGGTAACGACGAAATTTTTCCCATTGCGCCTCCTTTTACCAGCAAACTTGGAAGACGAACCTGCTTGAGTTGGGGTTGGGGTTTCAACAGGCGTCTTGTCTTTCTTCTTCTCATCTTTAAAATCGCCATTTCAAATGCGATTTTCCATAAGTTTAGTAGCCAACTCCATGGCAGCTTCGAGTGTTTCGGGTGAAGTACTTAACACAGAATCTTGAATTTTCGAGGGAAGACCTCGAATGTAATGCTCAATTAGGCGATAGAGCGAAGTGAACAGGTTGGGGACCATCTGATTCAACTCGAGAAGTCTCTTGTTGTATGTGGTGTTGTCTCCCTCCTTTTGTTTCAAGGCATAAAACTCATCTTCTAATTTCTTGATTTCGCTTCTTGGACAGAAGCATCTCGTCATGATTTCCCTCAACTCTTTCCAAGTCAAGGCCATAGTAGCTTCAGCACCTCACTTACCATTTTCTGTGTTCCACTAGGTAAGTGCTACTCCAAACAAACGACCAGTAGCATATCGCACCTTGCGATCATCGGGACAATCGCAATTGAGAAAAGTGTTCTCCATCTCCTCTAACCAATGGAGAAAAGCGGTGACACCTTCAGTCCCTTCGTATTTTGGGGGATCACAGGATTTGAAATGTTTGTAGGTACATTTAGTGGTTTCGGGAGGAGGGTTGGCGACATTTTAGTCTCTTGATGGGTGGGGTTAATGGGATTGGCGGCAAGAGCTTGTTGAACATGCAGAACGATGTCAGGAAGTACCGCAGCCATTTGTTGAGCGATTTGAGTGGCCATGCGTTCGCTAGATCTTCCTGACCTTCTACCACCTCGAGAGTGTCTAGCAGACATCTACAGGAATATACGTAGGGAGATTGTGAGTTGATAGTTTCTAGGTGTCATGTGTCGTAAAAATGGAAAACAACATTCATATATAAATGAAAACAATAACTTAACTACATCCATAGGATGTCTTGGGCTTGCTCCTGTTTGGGCCTCCAAATGTCTCCCATACCACAGCCTAGGTAGTCATGTGGGCCCCCATGACTACTGGGCTTAGTAGGGTTCATATTGGTGTCGGCTTGATAACACTCGCATCACCCGAATGAAAATCGTAAAATATGATTGCGAGATGTGAGGTCGGAGGGTGTCCATGTGTAGACACAATGACAACTCAAAATGGGGTTAGTTCACACGATGTTTGGTGTGGCATGCTTTGGCCTAATAGGTCCTTCGTACTCTGATCGTTGGTCCCCATGTAGGCAAACTGGTCCATTATATTGGATTTATACGAATGCCAAGCCTAGACAGGACGTTCCGACTACCGGTAGTACACTTCCAGTTACTACATGCCCGTTGTAGAACTCACTTTGATGTGATTGGAAAACATGAAAACATTGTAAAATCTTTAAGAAGAATTCATGAAAATAGTGAAATCGTGGTGTGTGTGCTTACTTAGGCATGGTATGTTAACAATATATAGACTATAATGAAAATCACATATTATCATGTAGTAGTGGAAGTGCGTGCATGCATTTGTGTGTGAGATAAACATAAAACAAATAAACATCATGAGTTTTGCATGTAACACATAAACAATTAAAATCCAATCAACTATACTATAGGCTCTAAGAGTCTAATAACCTATCCTATATCCCTATAGTCAAAGCTCTGATACCAATCTGTCACACCCCGACCCGCAGCGGAAATAAAAGTCGGGGAATAATTGGGTTATCACCAAAGCTCATGACATTTCCTAATAGGTTCATATTTATTAAGTTGAAATTAAAATTTCAAATATCCAAACACAAGGAAACATATAAGCACAAGAAAAGAAAAACATTGTTCTAAATAAGCTGTATTTTATTTATCTTCTAAGGCCATTCCTATGTGTTACTCTCCTCAACCTGTCCACATGTATCATGTGTAAAACAAAACTTTGGGTCAACATAAGTTGGCGAGTGAATCTACAAAAAACATTTAAACAATTGTTATATTAGTTATTTAAATAAAAGTTGTGCATGAACCATAAGTGAGCATATGCATATATATAAACAACCACAAACCACATAATATCCACAATGAACATATGAACATGATGAAGATGAACTTTAGATCAAGCCTCAATCAAACTGAGCCGATCTAATGAGGCACCTAATGCTCAACTCGTATCCCACGAGGAACTGATGGGCCTTAAATGAATGATTGCGCTGAAATGATAAAATGTAACCAAACATAACCACACAAACAAATATACACATTAGATCACGTAATGGTGTTAGCACAAGCATTTAAGTTAAATAAAAATATGTACGACACATGATACACCCCAAAACATGATTAAAAAGGGGAATTCGTAAGGATTCACTCATAGTGGGTGCGTTTCTTGCTTGATGATGAATGCACACGAGTTGAGGATTTTGACCGACGAAAGAATACTAACCTAAAATAATAATGTGATAATTCGATAAATATAATAAAATTAATATTTTGATTTAATACTTTTGTTAGATTTTAGGTTATTTTTATGGTATTTGATGGGATTTTTAAACCTACAAAAACATGTCTTTAAGGGTTTTTAATTAACTTTTAAGTAAATATACACACATATATATATACAAAAATTAATATTTTAAAATAAAATAAAATAAAATAATAAAAAAACCTTGTCAGACCTGACAAGGGGGGGGGGGGGGGGGGGTTCTGACCGGTATTGGGGTTATTGGCAGCGTGTTTGCGAGACTCGAACTTGTGACCTCCCTTACGTGTGCACGCAGCTCTTCCAATTGAGCTACGTGTCTAACCCGTAAGGATCTTGATTTTAATTATTCTTATACACTTATTAAGTTTTAGAAATTATTTAATTTAAAAAGACCCTAAAATGAACGAACCGGTGCGCATGACTTGATTCGAACCCTTGACCAGAACCTCGAGATGCACTAGCCCTACCAATTGGGCTGGGTGTCTAACCCGTTCGTATTAGAGATTTTAATCTACTTAATAACTGACTGCGAAGTGTTATAATTGGGTTTAGAAAAAATAGGTTTTATTACAGAGGAATGATGATGCTCAGGGATCGAACCCCGTATCGTTTGTATGAAATGTACACAGTCCACCGCTAGACTGTGTGTCTAACCCGATTAAACACCAAGATTTTATTATACATATATACTAAATAACTTCATCTTCTTCAACTTAATTAGAACCTAGAACTGGAACTTCGACTGATATAAATTTTTACCAGTTCTGATTACTTGTTTGAAAACTAAATGAACATAGAAAGGTTTAAGGATTCATACCAACTGGAAAACAGAGTCCCGGTTTTCCGGTGACTGATTCCTACGAGTGCAGACTGAAAAGAATTCCAACGACCAGAGCAAGTTGATCAGAAGGTTAGAGTGGGTATGAGCGAGGTAAAGGAGATGAGATGAATCTCTATTTATAGTGCAAATGATTAATACATGATTTCGGTTTTCAAAATTAGTTTGGAAGTTTTCGGTTTTGATTTTTCTTCATGATTTGATAACCGAATTCTTGAATCAATGCGTGATTTGTAACCGAATGTGAATTAAGGTGTGATTGGTAACTGGTTTCCCTATCATTCAAGCGAAATTTCGGAGGTTACGGATGTTGCATATTTTGGGCGGTTTACTAGATTTAATAGGCGTGTTTTAGTATATGATATATTTGTTTTGGGTTTGTAAGCATATAGTGTGTGTATTCCAGTGGTGTTTGGTGTGTGCGATTTTATGGGAGACCCGGGTTCGATTCCGGTTATCCCCTTTTGTCCATTTTTTTATTCTATATTATCTTGGTTTTATTAATATCTTTTTATTCTTTTATTACTCAAAATTAATTTTATTTAATATTATATCATTATGTGTGATTTATTACATAACCAACGCTAATAAATATGCATCAAACATTTAAATAAATACTTGATTAATAAACGAAACGGGTTTTTGAAACCCGTTTTACACCAATGTTACAAAAAAAGTCTATCTTCTGAACAAAGGCTTGTATGGTCTACATCAAGCCCCGAGAGCTTGGTACAAAATGCTATCACGTCATCTTACCGATAATGGCTTTATCAGAGGAACCGTAGATTCTACCATCTTTATGAAGGAAGTGGCTGGGCATTTGATTATCGTACAGATATATGTGGATGATATCATCTTCGGATCAACAAATGACAAGCTGTGTAAAGACTTCGAAGAAGTCATTAAGCGCAAATCTGAAATGAGCGCGATGAGGGAGATGAAGTTCTTTCCAGGACTTCAGGTCGATCAGTTGCCTGATGGTATCTTCATCCATCAGATGAAGTATGTTCATGACATATTGGAGAAATTCGATATGGCAGGGGCTAAACCAGCATCAACCCCATTAGCTCCTAATCACGGCATTTGTCCAGTTCTTAATGGAGTCAAAGTCGATGAGACATTATACCGCTCCATGATCGGATCCTTCATGTATCTCACTGCTTCTCGACCAGATATCATGTATCCAACATGCCTGTGTGCCCGTTATCAGTCCAATCCAAGAGATTCGCACTTGCTCGCCGTCAAACGTATCATGAGATATTTGAAGGGATTTCCAAGCACTGGCTTATGGTACCCTAGACACGATGACTTCAATCTTGCGGGTTACTCGGATTCTGATTTCGGTTGCTGCAAATTTAACACCAAATCTACGACGGCTGGTTGTTTGTTCTTTGGAACCCGTTTGGTAACGTGGCAATGCAAGAAACAGACCGCAGTCGCTCTCTCTACCTGTGAGGCTGAATACGTTTCAGCATCCAGTTGTTCAACAGCAGATAAGAGACTTCAGACTACAATTTCTTGATACGCCTATATATGTAGAGAACCAGGCTGCGATCGATATCACTAAAAACTCATGTCAACACTCTTGAACTAAGCATATTGAGATTCGACACCACTTTATCCGTGATTGCTACGAGAAAAAGTTGGTTAGAATTGAAAAAAATCCACACTAATGACCAAAAAGCAGATTTTTATACCAAAGCCTTTGATCGTACAAAATTTTAAAATCTTTTGAAATTAAATGGTTTACGAAATCTGACATCAGGGGATATACATGAGGTTGAGTTTGAGTTTGAGGATGACGATAACTTAACGTGATACTCATCGGTTTGACGATTATTCTGTACATTCTTTCTTAAAAACTCTAAAAATCCAAAAATATGTTTTTGATTTTAGGGGAAGAAATTTTGGGAAAATACAAAAACATTATAAAAGTCAAATAGAGTCTTTGGTGAAAAAGGGAGATCATATTATATCAATATGACAGTCATCGTATGCTAAAGAATTGGAATGATTAAACAAGTAATTAAACAGGTCTTACTGAGGATGTATCACTAGGCTTTACTCGTTTAGTAAATTGTTTTCAAGATATAAACCTAAAGAAAAACTGAATAACTTGTGGGTTAACATCTCTCGGATATATCATAATTAAATAGGTCTTACTGAGGATGTGTCAATAGGATTCACTCGTTCAGTAAATTGTTTTCAAGATATAAACCTAAATGAAAAACTGAATAACTTGTGGGTTAACATCTCTCGGATATATGGACTTAGTACTCCGAAATTTCGCTTGAGAGAATGCAAGATTCTGCGATACTAGGTCTTTATATTTAATCGATATCTGAGGTATTATCCGAGTTCTTCTGATTTTGCGTCAGCAATGGCCTAGAACTTGAATAATACTTTACGCTTTATTCGCCTATATAAGCTGCATAAAAATGAGTATGTCATAAACTTTGTGACATCTGCAGTTCAAAATATTTCTTTAAGGAACACCACCTAAAGATGAGCCTTCATCTCTTTGCCTGTACGGTAGTACTAACCTGAGCTTTCAAGGTCTCGCAATTCACCCCTTTACACATATCAGTTAGATATAATCACCTGTGAAATGAAATTCTGGGAATCTCGATACGGGAGTATATTCTGAGATGGGACACACAGTTATTTCATGTTCTTAATATTACATAACATATCTTGAAACAATTGAGAAACGAGAAGAAGTTTAAGTGGATACGAATATTGGCAATCTAGGTAAATCTGGTTAAAAGCTTAATGAGTATACAAAGATCAACGGTATTGCTGATTTGTTTAAGCACTTGATATGATTCTCTTAAACATAAAACTCACAAAAATATGTATCTTTACTTGTTATTTCTCGTTGAAAATTTCAAAACCCAAAAAGATTTTCGTTTCCTTAGCTTTTTAGTTTTTTTAGTCTACCAATGATGTAAACACGGATAGTTGAAGTCATGGCGACATCTTGCTGAAGGGAATCTGAAAACCATGGGTTGGGCGTGATGTTCTAAAAGTAGTTAATTAAAACAATAAAATTACCCTAATTCTAGACTCAAATTAAACTCTAGACTCCTAAGTTATACTAAACTACTAACCGACAAGTGAACCGATCAATTGTAGAATAGTGTAAGTAAGTCTGAATTATTGAACCCACGAGACTCTCTAATTACAATGACTAATTAATTTAAACTCAATTAAAACAACTACGTATATTTTAAGGGGGGGGGGGTTCTAACAATTCTAATTTATTAAAGTAAACTAAAATTAATTAACTAAAACAAATTGAACCTTGAACTTTTTAGAAATTGAAATTACTTCAAGAACAGTGAACTGGTTACCTAGGGTGGACTTTATATTATTACTCACTTGGTTTTATGATAAGCTAATTAGGTTGAATGAGTGACCGGGATCTTAAAATATTAAACTCTAGGTTTACCGAACAGGACCCCGACCCTTCTCGGGAAGACGCCTATGATACCCTAAAATTATTTTATGTTCACCGGTTTTAAAGGCTTCTTTTCAGTTATCTTATAATTTAGTAAAGTTTTTAATTAGTTGATTACTTCTCATTAATTATGTGACATCCCGGTTTTTCAGACATCTTAAACGCACTACTTCACGGTTATTCATTCCTACGCTAAATTGATTCGGAGATTTAAATTGCACGCTCGAAATAATTATGCTAACTTTGTGAACTTATCAAGTGAATTACGTGCTATGTGTATTAGACGCTTATAAGCTTGGTGTGTGATTATGTTATGTTTCGGTTTCATGGTGGTTATTTGTAAAAGATATAGTAAATATATAGACGAATCGAACCGAGCCGCGACACGAGTCGACCTCATTCCTTGGGACTCAAGGAGTTGAGCGAAACTTGAGGATCAAGTTTTAAACCCAAACCGACCCACCCAAACCCTTTGCGGCCGCAAGTTAATCGCCCAAACCCTTCCTCTTTGCTTTCCTCCCTTACACTATAAATAGATAGCATGCATGAGAGTTGTAAACACACACAAACCCTAATCAAGAAACAAGTCGACGGCAGCCTTCTCCTTTTTCCTTTCTCTCGGTCGCGACAGCAGCCTGCCCATTCTTCCTCTCGGTCGCAACTCTCTCCAATATCCGAATCGGCTCCCATCTAATTCTCGGATCATTGATCTTCATTGTTAAAGGTTAGAGTTTATCATTGTTTACAAAGACATACTAGGGTTTATGAACTATGGATCATGCTTGTATGTAATGGTAGAAAGTGTTATGATGTTAGTTCGATTGATATTGCAAGTTTAGCGATTATGATGATTAGTGGAATCAAGAATCATTAGGCTGCGTTTTGTGATAAAAACTATATGTTATGATTAGGGTTTGCATGGGTATGATGTATATGATGATATATGATTGGAAAAATTTGTTCTTGATCGTTTATATTTAACATATCGATTGTTTAAGCGTGTTATATTGCGATAAAATGCTGAAAACAGGATGCTGAATGGTGTTTACGCCAACTTCAACTGGCTGTAACTTGGTTATTATTTATCGAAAAATGGATTTTCTGAAGTCTAAAACGTAGATTTTTGAAAAACGCTTCTAATGGCGCTGGATTCATATTTTTCTGAAGTCGTTTGATATTTTTAAGTGGCCAATTAAGTTCAGTAACTGAAGCTGTGAAAATTCTGAAAATTTGTTAGTTGTTTATCGAGTTGGATCTAATAATATGTAGAGAGTCGAATCACGAAATTTGTACAGTAACTAGAGATGGAAATTTCCGGGAAACTCCCACTGGAATTTTGTTCATTGGACGAACGGTGATTTTTAAATAAATTCTCCCGTGGACTGCAGTCAGAAAGCGACGAATCTGACTGCAGCCTAGTATATTAATATTTATGAATAATTGGTGAAGTGTTAGGACTTGAAAAATTTATATAAAATTAAATAATCGGAATTTTTGGAACGTTGGAACTATTTTATAAAAATCCTCGAAAACAGCCTAATTATGAGTATACAAGCTGAAACTTGATAACTTGCGAATGTGTGTACCAAAGTGTTGCATGGATTGGATTGTGTTCATGATAAATTGTTTTGATTATGTTGGTATGATGATACTTGCATGCATGATTGAGTATTAGGATTTGTTATTGTGTGTACCACATTGTGTGTTAGTTATGTGTAGGGTTTGTATTGGTGTGTTCACACACTAACTTTAAATCAATTGACTTGTTAGGACGCAATTAACGGTCCCATCATTTGCTACTTCTGTGTTACACTAACCGAGCAACTAAAGGTGAGTTCACGGCCCCTAATTTTATCCGGTTTTAAACAACAGGGGGAGAAACATGTATACACTCTACAACTCTATCTCTTTACGTTATATGAAATTAACGTCATTAAACTATTCGGTAACTAAGTTAATGTTAATGTACGTTATGGTCACTTAGCAGCTATATCACACAAGTCCTCGACAATCTCTCGGATCGTTAGTATTGGGTTAGATAGCGGGGAAATTATAAGTAGTACTACTGGGCCCGACAAGCCCCACCCGAGCTAGTCGCGCTAGCCTACCGGGTATGGTCAACGGGTGAATAATTTGGCCTAACTTCGCCATGGTCAGTGATAGGCCTGGCAACACGGAGGCACAACAGTCAGCTTCGATCGCGAACACTTACGTGACATAACTTTAGGCTAGCTACCTACATGTTAACATTGAACTTATTTACGAATCAACAATTTATCCCGGGTTAGGGATAATGGAACCAACAACGTTATTATTCCGGGTTAGGAATAATGGAACATCATTATTATTACGGGTAAGGAATAATGGAACCATCAGTATTATTCCGGGTTGGGAATAATGGAACTAAATCGTTATCCCGGGTTAGGGATAACGGGGGAAACAAACTTATAACCGAACAAATGAACTTATGAAAACCTGTGAACTCACTCTTCTTTAATGTTGACACTTGTTTCTTTACATGTTTCTCAGGACGCTAGGAGCTCTAGGTGCACTCACTTGCATTGATCAAGACATCTTTTTATCGAGTCTCATTTACAAACATTTATTTGGGTTTTTCTTTAGTTTTGGCGTTTGTGTTGGCGCCCGTTCCTTTACTTTATTTTTATGCTTCCGCTCAACTTTAGAAACTAATGCTTCCGCTAAACATTGAAACCAAACTAAGGCAATCTAAAATTAAGTATGAATGGTTAAACAAATGATTTTGGAAAACGTATTAACAAATCATATAGAGTCGTTCGACGTTACTAGTGTCTCAGATTCTGGTTTGTTCACACGCCTCGCGGTAAAACTCCGCAAGTGGAAATTGAGGGTGTGACAGATTGGTATCAGAGCCTCTAGCTATAGAGAACCAGGTTTGCATTAAAAGTAGACCTAAACTATAGCTGATTACACGACACTAGACGTAGTTTGGCACCGAACTGTTATATCTTGTTATGTGATGTACCACAACTGTGTTATGTAGAATATGAATGCATAATAAGAAATGAATGCAACTCGTAACTAACTACACAACCTAACAGGCAATGTCATCATCATCATCATCCGACAAACTTTCGCAACCAAGGGCGCCGGGAAAGGCACCTATGGTGAAACCCTCACCACCTCATGGCGTGGAGACACGCTCAGCTGCGAGAAAAAGGCTCGCTCTAGGGGAGGAGTCGTCCTCACACCCGACCATCGCTATGCCGGTCGAACCGGTTAACTCATTAGAAGTAGGGAACGACCTACTTAGAGATATGATAAGAAAGCAACAAGAACAACTAGAAAGAATGCATGAAACCATCCTAGCACAGGGATGGATGATACGACAATTAACAGGTTAGACTGGATCGCTCGAGGAAGAGCAACATGCGAGTAAGATAGCTCGTAACACCTTAGCAAGAGATCTTCGTGCTGAGCAGCTAAGGGCTGACTGGCTCGAAGCAGAGTCCTTGAGTCTAGCTGGAGAATTCAAGAACTAGAGCAGAATCAGGCACCTGTACCAGTACCCGCACCAGCACGGGCTCCTCCAGCGCCGGTAGAGGAAGAAGAGGAGGATCCAGAGGAAGACCCGGATGAGGATCCGGAGGAAGAAGAGCCAGAACAGGACCCGGCTTTTGAAGCTGAAAACGCTGAAGAGGATGACAGCAGTGATAGCGACCTGGGAGATGGAGACATAGATGACTAACTCGTCTCGCCAATCTCCGTTTTGTTTCCTTTAGATCTGAAATGGCAACCGGTCGCCGGGGAAATCTCAACATGTCAACTGAAGAATTGGCCGCAATGATCCAAGAACACGTGAATGCTGCTCTAGCGGGTGTTCAAAACCCACCAGCAGCAGGAGGGGGTCTTAACCCCTACAAGATGTTCCTCGATGCGAAGCCGAGTAAATTCACGGGGGCAGAAGGACCCATAGGACTGGTCTGCTGGATCGAAAAGTCCGAATCAGTGTTCGAAACGTGCAATTGTCTGGAGGCCAACAAAGTCAAGTATGCTGCCTCAACGTTTGAGGATGGGGCACTAACTTGGTGGAATGCACAAGTCCAAACGCGTGGACTTATTGCTGCAAATGCAATGGCCTGGGCCGAGTTTAAGGCCCTAATCAAAGAGGAGTACTGTCCACGAGACCGGGTTCAACAGTTGGAGCAAACATTATGGAA
Source organism: Scalesia atractyloides (assembly GCA_947069175.1). Classification (NCBI taxonomy): domain Eukaryota; kingdom Viridiplantae; phylum Streptophyta; class Magnoliopsida; order Asterales; family Asteraceae; genus Scalesia; species Scalesia atractyloides. The sequence goes on from CAMTDV010000029.1 coordinate 56,976,019, forward strand.
CCACATGATGGTGGGATCTGAAATCGAAGCATACACAGCGAAACATCACGACCTGGTATTTCTATGTCCCGATCTGGCCAACACTGTTGAGAAACGACTCGAGTTTTACCTTGGGGGTCTGGTCCCCGAGATCCAGGGTATGGTAATGGCTAGTAACCCTGCGACTGAGCATCAAGCAATCAGGTTGGCGCACAAACTCATCGATAAGGCGGTGGAACAGAAGAAGTTGCCATCTCGGGGTACAACTGAAGTGACCCCTGATAATAAAAGAAAGTATGAAGACTCGTCTGCTCGACAGTCTTCGTCATCCCAGCCACAACAGGGGAACCAGAAACGGTTCAATAATTTCAACAGCCACCGGGGTCACAATAATCAGCCCGCCAACAACACCCAGAACACAAGCAGCTATGTAGGTCGAAAGCCGCAGTGCAATCGCTGTAACCTTCATCATCACGGCCTTGTGCCGGGAATCGCTGCCAACGATGTGGCAAAGTGGGACATGCGGCAAAGGATTGTCGCGGGGAAATCATGTCCCGACAAAATCAAAATCAACCTCAGGGTCAGCAGCAGGGTATTAACCGGGGGTGCTATCAGTGTGGTAGCACTGCCCACTTCAAACGAGACTGCCCACAGCTTCGTAACAACAACAACAATGGTGGGAACAACAACAACCACAATAACCACAACAACAACAATAACAACAACAATAATGGAAATGGTGGCACAGGAGGTGCCAAAGGTCGCGCATTTACGCTGGGCTGCGGAGAGGCCAGAAACGACTCGAACGTGGTCACCGGTAAGTTTCCCCTTAATGAACATTTTGCTACAGTGCTTTTTGATACGGGTGCGGATAGGAGTTTTATATCTGAGTCTTTTAGGAAGAACCTAAAACTCACGCCTAAACCCTTAGAGACCCCTTACGTCATAGAACTAGCCGATGGTAAATCTGTAGATGTGACCCATTTAGTATCCGGCTGTCAACTCAAACTCGCGGGTCACACCTTTACCATTGATCTGATGACAACTACCCTGGGTAGTTTTGACGTGGTAGTCGGAATGGACTGGCTATCCGACGTCCGAGCTGAAGTTCTCTGCTTCGAAAAATCTATCCGTATTCCGCTCTCTAACGACGAAATCTTGACGGTGCAAGGCGAGAAGGCAGGCGCCGTCACAAACATCATCTCTTACATGCAAGCACACGAAGTATCTTCGAAGGAAGAACTCTTTCGCTTTACTCGCACTGGTTACCGAACAGCCTAAGGACGAGAAACGTATAGAAGACATCCCCGTTGTCCGTGATTTTTCCGATGTATTCCCAGAGGAGTTACCTGGTCTTCCACCACATCGACAATTGGAGTTTGAAATTGAATTGGCGAACCATGCAACTCCCATCGCCAAGGCCCCATACCGCCTAGCTCCAGCCGAGCTGCAAGAGCTGTCTACCCAACTTCAGGATTTATTAGAAAAAGGATTTACCCGACCCAGTACTTCGCCATGGGGAGCTCCAGTCCTTTTTGTCAAAAAGAAGGACGGGACCTTCCGCATGTGCATCGACTACAGGGAACTCAATAAGGTTACTGTCAAGAACCGATACCCGTTACCTCGCATCGACGATCTCTTCGACCAACTTCAAGGGTCAAGCTACTACTCCAAGATTGATCTACGGTCCGGTTATCACCAGTTAGGCGTCAGGGAGGAGGATATCGCTAAGACGGCATTTCGTACTCGGTATGGCCATTATGAGTTCTTGGTCATGCCCTTCGGTCTCACCAAACCACCCGCAGTGTTCATGGATCTCATGAACCGCGTGTGTAAACCGTATCTCGACAAGTTTGTTATTGTGTTCATCGATGACATACTCATCTACTCTAAAGGTGAAGAAGAACATGCTGAACATCTACGATTACTGCTGGGATTACTTCAACAGGAGAAACTATATGCCAAGTTTTCAAAGTGTGATTTCTGGATTCGGGAAGTTCAGTTCCTCGGGCATATCGTAAATGAAAAGGGTATCCACGTCGACCCTGCCAAGATTGAAGCTATCAAAAACTGGGAAGCACCCAGTGTAACATCCGTCAAAAACGGATTTACCAAACCCGCTCCGTTTATTAACCGAACAATCAGTTAAAAATTTCGTTGCGAATTTAGTGCCCAAAATAATTTTAAACGATACATAATTAATTATTATATGGGAATATATAATATGTTTTTAAAAAACTATTAAAAATAAGAAAATAAAAATAATATGGTCCTGCCGGGTTTCGAACCCGGGTCAGTCGCAGGGTCAAACAACAGACTTAACATTCAACCCTTAAACCACTGCGCCACTTGTATCTTTTGTTAAATATTGAAGACAATCAATTAATAACATGTTTTTCCGAATTCGAAAGAGGAGCGCCCAAATGCAGTCGTCGGAAATCCCGGCGATCTCGCCAAGAATTTACGATATCTTCAGTTATAACGTAAAACTTAATCGCTACATCGGTTATAACCGACGCCTGAGTCCGCGACACAAACTATAACCGCCGGAAAACGTAATGACTTTGAATCAAGTCGGAAATTGGACCAAATTCATCGACGACCTGCACTATAAATACCTCCTCGAACCTCTGCAAGCTTTTTCGCTCAAAACCGCACTCTTTCTCGGCGAAAATTTACAGGCCGGAATATTTCTGCACATAGCCGGAAAACCGAGTCCTTCACTTCTAAGCCTTACTGAACCCCCTGAGCTTATACCGAAGTCACCCACATTCTTTTCAAGCTTTCTGAAGACTCGCTGCTGCAAGACACACGACGCCGGAACCTGTTGCTGTCGCCGGAGTTCTGTCGGAAAAACAGAGGAGTCCAGTCGGTATACCTTACGCCTAATTTTTCTTTCTTTTTATTTATATCTCACCTATGATTAATCATAAAACGCTAAAGAAACCTGAATAAAACTTCGAACCAGTCAGTCATCGTTTCTGGTTAAAACTGACGAAGAAGACGAAGTTCGGTAACATATAAGTATAATTAAAATCAAGTTATTACTCGGGTTAGACACACAGTCCAGCGGTGGACTGTGTGCACAATAAACACGTAAACGTCTCGAGTTCGAATCTTGTCCCACGCATGCTGCCTTAATAAAAATGTCTTTTTTTTAAACGAACTGGAGTCACACTGTTATATGTTAAGTATAATAATAACCGGAATAATAACCAAGATAGACACACAGTCCAGCGGTGGACTGTGTGTATGTTTAAATCACAGGTCACGAGTTCGAGTCCGGGCTACCGCACCGGCCCGGATAATTATTAAACTTTTTAAATAAGTCAGAAATGAAAATACTTAGTTTGTGTTTAAGTATAATAAAAATCAGTTTAGTTAACAAGTTGGACACACAGTCCAGCGGTGGACTGTGTGTTAGCATAAACCACAGGTCCCGGGTTCGAGACCTGTGGAGCGCACCGAGTCTTGGATTAAAATCGTTTTTAGAAAATAAAGGATTTTCTGTTTAATCTAATTAATATATAAATATAATTAAAAACAGAAATATTTCGGGTTAGACACGTAGCTCAGTTGGTAGAGCTGCGTGCACGCGTACGGGAGGTCTCGGGTTCGAGCCTCACTCAGCGCACACATACTCGCATACGAACCGGTCAATGGTCAATGGTCAACGGTCAACGGTCAAAAAAGTCAAATTTTTTTTATTATTTTTATTTATTTATTTTAATTAAAAATCAATTAAAAATACTTAAAAAAACATTTTTAAGGTTAGAAAATAGCCTTAAACTCACAAAAATACACCCAACAATCCTATTAAAATGGATTAATAAAATCCGTTTACTTACCGAACCATAATGCTATTTATCTAGGTTAATTTCACTCGTGGTTAAAACCACTTCGCGTGCATTCAACATCATCAACCGAACGCACCCACTGTGAGTGAATCTTACAACTCCCCCTTTTTAATTACACGTTTTGGGGTGTGTCATGTGTCACAAAATAATTAACTCGTTTATTTAAACTTGTGCCATACCATATCGTGATCTAAACTTAGATTGTTATTATTGTTGTAATTATGTATTTCATTTTGTCCACTTATACGCAATTCATTCATTAAGTCCATCAGTTCCTCATGGTAGACGAGTTGAGCAACGCGTGCCTCAAAACAAATCCATTATTGTTCATGTGTGTATTATTGAGTTTATATTGTTTGTAGTTATGTCTTTCATATTATCATGTTTATGCAATTCATACATTAGGCCCATCAGTTCCTCGCGAGAGACGAGTTGAGCAACGCGTGCCTCTAAACGATCCATTATTGTTCATGTGTGTATTGTTTAATATTAAATTGAATTATGAATAAGTTTACATCTATTTTTACTCATGTGTGGTTGTGCACTTTATTTCATAATCAGTTAAATAAACTTGTTGAAATGTTTTCCATAGGATTCACTCGCCAACTTTTTGTTGATCCAAAAACCCTTTTACACATGATACAGGTGAACAGGATGAAGCAAGGAAAACATAGGAAATGCCTTAGAAGAAAACAAAGAAGCTTAGACTGATGTTTAGGTCATTGATGTAATTATGATTGTAAATTTCCATTAAATTGTATTAATGAATATGAAACGTTAAAATAAATGTCATGAGCTTTGATGATAACCCAATCATGCCCCGATCACCTTTTCCGCTGCGGGTCGGGGTGTGACAGATTGGTATCAGAGCCATGACTATAGGGATATAGGATAGGTTATTAGACCCTTAGAGCCTATAATTATGCTAACTTTGTTAAACGCACTACTTCACGGTTATTCATTCCTACGCTAAATTGATTCGGAGATTTAAATTGCACGCTCGAAATAATTATGCTAATTTTGTGAACTTATCAAGTGAATTACGTGCTATGTGTATTAGACGCTTATAAGATTGGTGTGTGATTATGTTATGTTTCGGTTTCATGGTGGTTATTTATAAAAGATATAGTAAATATATAGACGAATCGAACCGAGCCGCGACACGAGTCGACCTCATTCCTTGGGACTCAAGGAGTTGAGCGAAACTTGAGGATCAAGTTTTAAACCCAAACCGACCCACCCAAACCCTTTGCGGCTGCAAGTTAATCGCCCAAACCCTTCCTCTTTGCTTTCCTCCCTTACACTATAAATAGATAGCATGCATGAGAGTTGTAAACACACACAAACCCTAATCAAGAAACAAGTCGACGGCAGCCTTCTCCTTTTTCCTTTCTCTCGGTCGCGACAGCAGCCTGCCCATTCTTCCTCTCGGTCGCAACTCTATCCAATATCCGAATCGGCTCCCATCTAATTCTCGGATCATTGATCTTCATTGTTAAAGGTTAGAGTTTATCATTGTTTACAAAGACATACTAGGGTTTATGAACTATGGATCATGCTTGTATGTAATGGTAGAAAGTGTTATGATGTTAGTTCGATTGATATTGCAAGTTTAGCGATTATGATGATTAGTGGAATCAAGAATCATTAGGCTGCGTTTTGTGATAAAAACTATATGTTATGATTAGGGTTTGCATGGGTATGATGTATATGATGATATATGATTGGAAAAATCTGTTCTTGATCGTTTATATTTAACATATCGATTGTTTAAGCGTGTTATATTGCGATAAAATGCTGAAAACAGGATGCTGAATGGTGTTTACAGCCAACTTCAACTGGCTGTAACTTGGTTATTATTTATCGAAAAACGGATTTTATGAAGTCTAAAACGTAGATTTTTGAAAAATGCTTCTAATGGCGCTGGATTCATATTTTTCCGAAGTCGTTTGATATTTTTAAGTGGCCAATTAAGTTCAGTAACTGAAGCTGTGAAAATTCTGAAAATTTGTTAGTTGTTTATCGAGTCGGATCTAATAATCTGTAGGGAGTCGAATCACGAAATTTGTACAGTAACTAGAGATGGAAATTTCCAGGAAACTCCCACTGGAATTTTGTTCATTGGACGAACGGTGATTTTTAAATAAATTCTCCCGTGGACTGCAGTCAGAAAGCGACAAATCTGACTGCAGCCTAGTATATTAATATTTATGAATAATTGGTGAAGTGTTAGGACTTGAAAAATTTATATAAAATTTTACAGTATAGTTGACACCTTCTGTAAAATAATTGGAATTTTTGGAACGTTGGAACTATTTTATAAAAATCCTTGAAAACAGCCTAATTATGAGTATACAAGCTGAAACTTGATAACTTGCGAATGTGTGTACCAAAGTGTTGCATGGATTGGATTGTGTTCATGATAAATTGTTTTGATCACTATGTTGGTATGATGATACTTTCATGCATGATTGAGTATTAGGATTTGTTATTGTGTGTACCACATTGTGTGTTAGTTATGTGTAGGGTTTGTATTGATGTGTTCACACACTAACTTTAAATCAATTGACTTGTTAGGACGCAATTAACGGTCCCATCATTTGCTACTTCTGTGTTACACTAACCGAGCAACTAAAGGTGAGTTCATGGCCCCTAATTTTACCCGGTTTTAAACAACAGGGGGAGAAACATGTATACACTCTACAACTCTATCTCTTTACGTTATATGAAATTAACGTCATTAAACTATTCGGTAACTAAGTTAATGTTAACGTATGTTATGGTCACTAAGCAGCTATATCACACAAGTCCTCGACAATCTCTCGGATCGTTAGTATTGGGTTAGATAGCGGGGAAATTATAAGTAGTACTACTGGGCCTGACAAGCCCCACCCGAGCTAGTCGCGCTAGCCGACCGGGTATGGTCAACGGGTGAATAATTTGGCCTAACTTCGCCATGGTCAGTGATAGGCCTGGCAACACGGAGGCACAACATTCAGCTTCGATCGCGAACACTTACGTGACATAACTTTAGGCTAGCTACCTACATGTTAACATTGAACTTAATTACGAATCAACAATATTATCCCGGGTTAGGGATAATGGAACCAACAACGTTATTATTCCGGGTTAGGAATAATGGAACATCATTATTATTCCGGGTAAGAATAATGGAACCATCAGTATTATTCCGGGTTGGGAATAATGGAACTAAATCGTTATCCAGGGTTAGGGATAACGGGGAAACAAACTTATAACCGAACAAATGAACTTATGAAAACCTGTGAACTCACTCTTCTTTAATGTTGACACTTGTTTCTTTACATGTTTCTCAGGACGCTAGGAGCTCTAGGTGCACTCACTTGCATTGATCAAGACATCTTTTTATCGAGTCTCATTTACAAACATTTATTTGGGTTTTTCTTTAGTTTTGGCGTTTGTGTTGGCGCCCGTTCCTTTACTTTATTTTTATGCTTCCGCTCAACTTTAGAAACTAATGCTTCCGCTAAACATTGAAACCAAACTAAGGCAATCTAAAATTAACTATGAATGGTTAAACAAATGATTTTGAAAAACGTATTAACAGATCATATAGAGTCGTTCGACGTTACTAGTGTCTCAGATTCTGGTTTGTTCACACGCCTCGCGGTAAAACTCCGCAAGTGGAAATTGAGGGTGTGACAAATTAACCTAGAGCAACATTAACTTCTAGCTTAGCTTAGCCGACTCGATTATGACAAGTAAATTAGATCCGGGGTTTTTCTCAAAACCTAAACCTAACAATTCATCTAACCAATTCAGCTAACTAAATATTATTTCTCAATAATTAATTTAGGTATAATAATAAAACTGATTTTATATTTTATTTAATTGTTTTCCCGGTTTTATTGGCCAATTTACCGATAGTTTCCCGAACCCCTAAAGACTCGAAAAAGCAACACAAAACTATTCTATGGAAGACGTCCACCAAGATTCATATAAAACAAATAAATAATCACAAATCAACTTAGATCATGCAAATACACTAAACTAGAAAGTTTGAGCTTTACAAAACAATCATTCAAACCATAATTAAACTAAAATAAAAACCAAACTTTTATAAACAATCCAAATCTAGGAAACACAAAGAGATCTAGCCAAGTATCATAGTTGTGAAAAACACATAAACAAGGTTTAAACAAGAATTCATCATAAGGTTAAACAAAGAACTAAAAAGATCAAGATTTGCAATAAAACCGTGTTTGCTCCTGCCTCGAAATTCCTTGCTTGCCTAGATGATTCCCGTAGCCTTGAACAATCTCCTTCAGCTTCAATAATCCAGAAAAACTGCTTCCCAAGATCTGAGTTCATTCAAGATGATCAAGTTGTCTTTGTATCATATTATGACTCCAATATATAACACTACAATCATAAAGTAGATGAAATTACGAAACTTTCTGGATAAAACACCCTCTCGCCGGCCGCGAGAGGGATATGGAGACCCGGTCGCGCCCCGCGACCGAGTGGTATTCCGGATTTAAGTATTGACCTCTCGCAAGGCGTGAGAGGTTTAGGGTAATGCGGTCGCGGGCCGCCAGAGGCCTAATAACCTCCATTTCTCAATTCGTTTCCTCTTTCGCGTTCCAATTACGCTCCGGCTTGGTTCCACTTATCACTTTAGCTCGTTTTTCCCATCCTTCCAACCGTTTTCACGAACCAAGACCTACAAAACGTATTTGGATTAAAAGTAGATAAATTATTGTCAAACCGAAACGAAAACTAGTTAAAACTTTACAAACTTTACACGATAAATGCATGTGTTATTCAATACCTCAGGGAGCTAATATTTAATGAAAATTTTCTTGAACGTCAACAAAGTTCATTAATTTGAAACTTTACAGGTTAAAATAAATATGTTTGGTCAAACATGGTCAACCAAGGTCATTAACTTGGACTTGGTAGGCAAATCAGATAACCAGGGTCATTAACTTGGACTTGGTTAACTGAGTGGGTTTTAAACAAATAAAATTGCATAAAATCAAAAATAAAAAAGGTTTCTAAGTTTCAGAACTGATTCGTATGATTCTCACTAACTCGTATGAACAAAGTTTGGGTTTCATTCGCACGAACCATGGTTCGTACGAATGACCCTAATCTAGTATAAAAGGTCCTCTTCTTCGCACGAACCAACGTTATGCTACTGTGCGTCTGAGAGAACTTTTTGTGCGAATATTTCTAAACTTCGTTTTTTCTTGACATTTATCGAGTATTATTACATTGGGAAGGTTGATACGCACACCTCTTTCGATGGGAAAGGTATTATTGCTCGTTTCTAGCTGTTATAATGCCGGATTTGGACCAAACGGACTTAAAACATAGATTTAGGGAGATGGACCGGTAAAACTTAAAATTGACCATAAAAACGTTAATATCGGCTCTAATAACCTATAAATCAACTATCAATTTGTTAAAAACAACATGTTTTAGGTTCGGTTTAAACTTTTTGCTTTTGGAACGGTTCAATGTTCGTACGAAGGACCATTCGTACAAACTAAATTTGTTTAGAATTGTATGTTGAAAATTTTGAAAATTTTTCTAACGGTTTGAATTCTTTTTGTGCAGGTCAAGAAAATGTTTTTTTCTCCGTTCCACAATATCTGTTGTTTCGTGGATGAGACTATTCCGGAAATTGTTGCCTACAGAGATGTGTTAGATTTTTTGAGCAGGATTCCGATTACAAAAGTGCTCACTGATCGACATACAGTTTATAGATCTCATGTCGAATATTTCTGGAACGCAGCAGATGATTCTGAAGAAAATGCGATAGTTTCGGTGGTGAAGATTGATGATGAAGATATACATGTTAAGATAACAGAAGATTTGATCCGGACAATTTTAGACTTTAAAGATAATGAAGACGATCCAACCGGATTTTCCAAATACATGGTGAAGGGTTATTTTTACAGAATGGGTTATGCTGGATTTGTGAACGCCACGCCATTCAAGAAAGGAAACCTCAGTGCGCCATTCCGTTACATTGCACATGTTATTGCTCACGCGTTGAGTCATCGAAAAGGAGGGTTTGCTGACTTGGTCTATTACCAAATGTGTATGATTACTGCACTGGTCCTGAATCTGCCATATAACTTCTCTAAGGTTATATTTACACAGATGGTGCAGAACATACAGAGGGAAAAGTTCTTGCAATACCCTCGGTTTGCATAGATGTTGTTAGATCACTTGCACCCAAATTTGAAGAAGAACAAGGACGACGTATTAAAGCTTGAGCACTTGGATGTTCCGACTCTCAAGAAAATGAATTTACATTTGAAGACATTCCTGAATGCCAAGCCAGTTTTTGGTACCATTATTGACAAAGATTACATTTCTCCAGCTCCGGGTAAATGGAGGAAAGAAGAAGACAGTGGGGATGAAAGTGAGGAATTGACTGCACTTGAAAGTTTTGTTGCTAAGCGTAGTTCGTGGTTTGTAAAAGACAGAGACAGGGGTTCAAAGAGAAAAGCAACTGCTACATCTTCTATTTCTGCACCGCAAAAGAAAAAGTCAATAGCAGAAAGTTCTGGGCTTAGACATGAACCAGATGTTGAAGATTATATTGAAGATATCGTTGCAGATATCGAGAGACAAGTATTTGGTGGAGAACAAGTAGCTGAAGATGTATCATCTTCGAGCACTAATTCTGATGAGTGACGCGCTAGTGAAAGAAAAAGGGCCAAAAAGATAGAGGCAAAGCGTCTGGCCGAGCAAAAGAGAAAAGCTGAAGAACGAAAGCGCAAAGCGACAGGTGAAGATGATACAACGTATGTACCTTTGGGTTCAGATACAGATACTCCTGTATGCACACCAGCGAAGAAAAAGACAAGACGGTTTAAACGCCAAGCAACTAGAAGTTCTGAGTCTCCAACTGTGAAATTTAAAGAGACGGTACAAGAGCCGACAGTTGAAGAAGAGGTTGTTGTTGAACCAACTCCGTCATCACCAATTCATCAGTCATCTTCTCAGATTCCATCATCGCCACCACGTCAATCTACTCCGCCATAACAGCAAGCACCTCAGTCGCCTCCACAAACAAAACCAAGACAAGCTACACCGCAGCCGCCACCACATACTTCACAGCCCTAGTCTCATTTTGATTTTAACTTTGATTTTGGAGACATTCCAGGGGGAGAAGACTTTACTACAAACATGTTCAACGACCCATGTGTTGACGAACTACAGAAATAGGTCTTGTTGAATACTGTGAAGATAGCAGAGTTGCAAGAGCAGCTAAATACTTTGAATGAAGATAAACCGCAGTTAGAAATCATGCTCTCAAGTATAGTTTCAGAGAATGAACGTCTACGACTTCGTATGGCCGAATATGAAGAGGAAAGGCTCCGCAATGATAGAAGAATGAATATGTTTGAGAAAATTTTGATGAAAAAGCTGGGAGTTAACATAGTCGCAGAGATTGATGAGATTGAGCGTGCAGAGGCTAGAGAACGTGTTGCTGAAAGAGAACGTGTTTCTGAAAGAGAACGTCTTGCTAAAGAGCTATCAGACGCGCAAGGCAAAGGTAGGGAGAAAGTGGTAGAAGAGGATCTCGTGAATGTTGAAAGTGCGCCAGAAGCTGAGTCTGCGCCAGTTATCACAGATATTGTGTTGTATCAAGCGCTGAATAAGTTTTTGTTGATCAGGAAGCCTAAGGATGGGGAGATTGATATGTCAAATCTATCTGCGAGACATCGCGAATGGCTTTTGAAGATAAAGTTAGAAAAATAAATTGAGAAAGCGGCTGAAGAATTTGAGGAAGATGCTGAGAAAGAAGATGGTGATTCAGATTCAGATTCTGATAATGGTGATGATGATGATAACGTAGGAGGTCCTGGTATCCGTGTAACTGATTCTGGTGTGAATGAAGAGATTAATTATTCAGTGTACCTCGATACTCAGCAAGTAGGAATCGTCTCGGTAATTGATACTTCTACTGTTCCCGTTATGCCGAAACCAAAGATTTTCTATCTTGAGCATGATGTTGAGGAAGACAAATTTATCCACAGTTATTCTAAGGAAGAGATTGCAAAAATGTTAGGTGTGGATGAAGAGAATTTTGATTTTGACTTGGAAGATGAGCTGAACGAGATTAGTGCTTTCGTGTCAAACGATTATGTCTTTGAACAGGTTGAAGAAGCGAATAATTATGATCGAGTTGTCGTGGAGGATGATTCTTATGATGATGTTAATATTGCCGATCAGGGTATAGAGGACTCCCCAACTTTTACTGAACTGCTTGCAGCAGAGAATGCAGATATTCTAAAGCGTAAAGTTGAAGAAGCGGCTAGCAGGGAACTATTCCTCTACATTTAAACAGAGCTAAAATTGCTGAGATGAGGATGAAGTGGTTTAAGAATTCACCAGCCGAGCGGAAGTTCAAACGTCCTCTAGCGTTCTTGACTCGTGACGCTGATATTTCTATAGGGGACATCATAAGCTGGGGTTAGATTGAAGAGCTTAACGTTTACGCGATAAAAAGAGAGTTTGGTATTCAGTATTTCTGATATTTGAGCGACATCAAGTCCTTGCCTTACTGGGATATCAAAGAGTTGGTGCAAACAAAGACGATCAATCTCAAGATAAAATTTCACGACCAGAGGCTTTGGAAGTTGATTAAGCTTGAAGCTGCACATGGATTTAGACAATAGAAACCTCACTTTCTGAGACGCATTACAAAGATAGATCCAGTGACTAAGGAGAAGGATGTTACGCCCGTTGTAAGAGGTCGAAAGTAATGAAGAACATGCATATGATACAAATGGAGCAGGATTTTCACAAAGTCTTCAAGTGGTGGCACTATGATTCTAATACAGGAGAGGCTGTAATTTGCGTGCACCCTGATGATGACTCATGGAAGATTACGGAGGAACTAACCGAAGCCGTCATTGCTCACAAACGCATATATGGGCTATGGCGTGGCATTCGAGTACTAGACCCAATGTGGCTAGTCAATTGTACGAAGAAGGATATAGAATGCTTGTTCTATAGCAAGATCAATTACGAAGAGAAAGATAAAGAGCAAGCACTCCAATTTCAAAAGATTGTTAATGTCTGTTTCGCTAATGACATACATTCTGGATCGGCATGGAACACATCTTGGAGGAAGCTGGAGGAAACAAAGCTAAAGAAGAAGGAAAAGAAGGAAGCTAGGATTGCTGAGCGAACTCGCATAGCATCGCTACGAAGTTTTCAATTTGGCAATACAGTGAACCGACCTCCTCCAACAGATTAAATGCCAATTGCATTTAAGGAGCGTCGCAAGCCACCGCAGAGATTTTTTGGTCGTTAAGCGTCAAATCTTGTGAATACTTTTTGAAGACTATTCAGACTGCAGCAACATCCAAGGGGGAGTTTGTTGGTGCATTATGTCTATTGCCTACGTCTAGGATATGCCGATATTGTGTATATGGCTTAGATGTCATTTGTATAAATGTTATTAATTGTTTTATATGATTTGTTTTGCAAATGACTCGTACGAGTGAGTCAGTTGGCTCGTACGAGTGACACTCTGTCACTCGTACGAAGCAACCACTCGCACGAGTCATAGCCTCTGTTCCACACACTCTAGTGCGAGTCATGTCGACCTATACATAGAGGAGTGTTGTGTCAGAGCTAAGTACTGTTAGCTCAGTTGGTACGGTGAAGCCCTGCTGATTTGTTTACTCGCGTCTGTACTTTGCACGTCTTTCAATACAATTCAGAGCAGTTAAACAGTATCTCTCTTGTTCGTTTGCCATCCTCTCTAGCAATGAATTCCGCCTCTGCTAGCTGAGTTAGGTCAGACCAGCTGCACATCGGAGGAGCCAATCCCCCGTTCACAGAGGTAGAAAATTGGTATAAAAAATGTCTCTTTCTTTTCTTTGTTTCTTGGGAGTGTTTGCCTACTAAAAGCTAATATCTTGGAGATTGGTTCATCTTGAATAGAACCGTAACAATTGATGCTTTCATTCTCGATAATCATGCCTCCGCATACAAGCTTCGAAGACGGTGTCACGACCTTAGTCGATATAGTCGACCGCCTAATGACCAACCAAGACGCTATTGTCGCTCAACAAGCCTCACACACTATGTCGATGCTTGCCACCATGTGGAGTTTTCTCGCGGTACAACAACAGCAACTCTTGCTTTTGTAAGATCCAAACACGTTTTCATCGTAAAGACACAGTGAAATACGTATCATAAAATTTCATTCGTTACAAGTATTCTATTATACTTGAGAACCATTTTAAACGACTCTTTTAAAAGAATTTACATCATTCGCCCTTAATTTATACATCAAATATAAACATGCAAACACAAACTAAGTGATCACCCTTCTGCACAAGCCATGTTCTTTAACTCGATCTTCACCCGCTTGTTCTTTGTGATGAAACTAATGGTTCGGGTAACTTGCGGACGCCATGAACAACCAACACTTTAGTAAATGGTGACATAATATTATATTATAAACATATAATTTGAGGACCATATTGCATTTTAACGACACAAGATATTTTGTTTAATCATCCTTCTAAACTTATCCACTACTTCCCGGCATCAACTCTCTCTTGGACCCAACGTTATCATACCTGCATTTTTCATTTCATTCTCAACAATAACATGATGTAAGACCCAGCCTTAAATAACCAAACAAATTTTATAAAAATTTTGCATTTATATATATAATGCAAATACACATCCATACATATTTCCGAGTTTCATAAAACTTCATAAGTATTAGGACATTTCAGTATGTTATCATCGTTTAGTTTCGTAAACAGTTAAACAAAATGCGGAAGCATGATCTTTTACTCTGTTTGATTATTCGCTAAGCTTGATTGCCATCTGTGACTTCAAAATCATTACCTAGATTTCATAAATCATCAAATACGTTAGTTATAAGGAGTTTACAACATAACTAATTGAACTCGAAGGCCCTAAACAACAAAATCAACATTTTTTTCCAAATAGCCCGCCGTAAGCTACGGCTGAGTGGCCGTAGTTTATGACCAAAATAATCACACGAAACAGTCAATGCCTGCCGTACCCTACAGCTGGCATACCGACAGGGTGAGATGAACGTAAATTTAATTGAGTCACGGCTGATAACCTAGATGACTAGGTAACTCATCTGGGTTATGTCCTTTGCCTTTAATAATTACAGAAATCGTCCTTACATTGACACTAGATTGCAAACTATGTCCTTTGCCTTTAATAATTATAGAAAACGTACTCTATGTTTACAAACCCTTGCACATTATGTCCTTTGGCCATAACCCAGTTAATTTTCATGGTTAAATATGACTAAGTGGACCCCACATAAGGGTATTTTAGTCATCTTAACCAAAATACTAAAATAAATAAATCAAATCCTCTCTCTGTTCTCTCTCTCTCCTTCTCTCTAACTTTCGCAGCTAACCAAGAATCATCTTTGAGGATCTTGAATTGTTGAAGAAACAAATAGTGAAGAGTGAAGAATCTAACACATAACCTAAAAATTTAGTATCCTAATAATCATCTTCATTTTGTTCGTTAACAATTTTAGAGGAATTGATGGGGTTGGAATTTGGGATCGTACTCGTTCAAAACATAAAAAGTAAATTTTTACCACCACAACTTACCACTACCGCCCGCCATTAGCACTATCTGTCTACAACAATCGCCGCCACCACAACTTACCACCACCTGCCGCTGACCACCACCATCACCTTCCCTTCCAGATCACCGGAACCACCACTCCTTTCCAATCGACTACCACCATCTCCTTGCCTTCCAGATCAACAGAGCCACCACTCCCTTCCAACACCCATTCGAGACCCTAACCACCCACCGTCTACTACAACCACCTGCACCTTGAAACCTTAGCGCCGATGGGTGGGAATGAACACCTATAACCATCATTTAATTTGAGAACGTCGAGATAGACACACACTCTATTTCTCTGGTTTCCAGTATGAAGATGGTGTTGCGATTGTGGTGGTTTGAGGATTTTTAGGGGTTATAGGTCGTGTTGGGTGGATGGTGTAGTGGTAGGTTGTGGTAGTGGTTGGTGGGTGGTTGTGGAAGATGGTGGAGGTTGAAACAGATGATGGGTTGTTTGGTGGATGGTCGTAAGAGTGACTATCTATGTGTGTTTTTAGAGAGAAATATATTGTGTTTTTAATTTTATAAATTTTTATGTTTATTAATTTGAGTATATGGGGTAAATGACTAGAATACCCTTATGTGGGGTCTATGTGGTCAGATTTAACGTTGGAAACAAACTAGGTTAGGGGCAAAGGATGTGACCTGCAAGGGTTTGCAAACATAAGGTGCATTTTTTTGTATTATTGAAGGTAAAGGATATAGTTTGCAATATAGTGTCAACATAAAGGACAATTTTTGTAATTTACTCGTAAAAAATTAACTAATAACCTAGACATACATTTAACAAGTCTGGGTTATAGAACTTGACCATTTTTGCCCTTTTTAGTAAAAGTTGCGTAACTTCTCAGATATTGATCTGTTTAGTTTGAAACTTGTTTCTAATTGACAATAATACATTTTCCTACATTATTAACCCGAAATCCTCAATCTGGATTCATAACTTCTATGAATACGCAACCGTTACCCGGTTTATGCGCATTTTCATTTTGACCCGTTATAGATTTAAGCACTTAAGCTAAAATTATCCGCATCTCTTCATATCTTCTATTCCCACTTTATGACCTTCATTCACCTATCATCACAACTTCAATTGTGATAGGTTATGATAGGATAATCATTATGCTACTATTCTACCCTCGAATTTGACACTTTTTACTAAAATGACCCATTATGTTGCATTAAGCCAAAATGGTTTAAGCCTTCCACTTTATACTATCGGAAAGATTAACCAAATTATAAAACTCATATTTAAGCTATCCTTAAGGGTGGTTTGCTAGGTTTATCATTCGAGGGCATTTTGGTCAATTTTAGTCTTTTTAGCCACGAAGAACATTTAAAAGCTTGTTTTGACCAAGTGGGCACGTTTAACCCATATTCTATTTAAAATTCATTATGTTCCTAAGAATATAATATCTCCAATTTAAATTACTAGATACACTTCACTTTAGGTAATCCGATGTTCACCCATGACTTGTTTAATTCTCATCGGACCCAAAGTACTCATTGAGAGTTTGACCCATTACACATACCTGGCTCAGGTCAAAGCATTGACCCGTTATAATACCTTGCATTATTAGTTGCTAATTAAAAGCAATGCAAGCCATACGCTATTCTTGTTGTGAGCACAAAACTCGACAAGTAACCATTAGTCACTATTGTTAATGATGATAACATCAACATTTGACCCGTTTGGTCTAAATGACAATTTTACCCACCTCTTGACTTACTCTTATTGCCTTAGGATGACCAAACACTATGTATTGCGATATGGTATTTATTTACCATGGCTCGTTATGGTTTACACCATGTGATCATATTACTTAAAAGTCGTTTCTTTATTCATTTGACCCATTATGGATTACGCCATAGGGTGTCTTTTCAAAACTCATTATATATCTGTCAACACGTGACCAGATTACCATTTTACCCATCATGGCTTACACCAGAAGGTGACTTTTCAAAACTCGTTGTTTATTCATCAACACGTGACCAAATTACCGTTTTACCCTTTTTACCATCAAATATGATTTCTTACCATTTTTACTTGTTCCGACCCATATCGGTTCGTGTCGGAACGTCATATTTCAAAGACTCATTTCAAATGCTAGATCACTTTGTTATTAACCAATACATAAGTAGATGTTCTACTTAAAAGATGTAAGTTTTACTTACCTTGCATCCATTATGCTTTTCCCATGTATTTGATCCTTTAGACCCGCTTCTTCCCAAGCTTCCACCTAGCTTGTCAAGCGTCAAACTACCATTTGTCATTCGCAAGATGGTTAGATTAGTCATCATTTATCACGACTATCCCACCTTACGGACTTATATCAAAATTACCATTTGATCCTATTATAGGTCAGTATGACTTTTAAAAGTCAACTGCCTATTAACATATGCAAATGCATAATTAAGTTCAATAAAATCATTTAGGCCTTTCATCAAAAACTTGGTAGGCATTATTTTTAGGCCACAATTTTAACTAAATTCCCAACCAAGTTCATCTCATTTCTTTCACTTTGATAAATTCATGTAATTATTCACATCAAGTTAACTTAGCTTTCAATTATCAATACTAATTCATCCATTTATCATGCTAGAACTAAGGGTTTTCATCTCTATGTAAAAACCCATTTCATCATATTACTAGACATTCATCCGAACACTAATATAATCAAGTTCTCCATACAAACTAGTAGACATGATGATTTCAAGCACCTATTAACATCAATAATACATAAATTTCATCATGTCATACAAAAACCATTTCATGTCATGTATGAACACTTAATAATTTCTCTAAATTATTCATGTATTTCACTCATACAAGCAAGCATGGTGGTTATGAACATTACAATATACTATCAATTTTATCATATCATCTAAACCCATCTCAAGATTACCACATTCAATTTATTTTTCATGGGACCTCTTTCAAAGTGTAAAATTGTAACATACCTTGTGATCATCAAGCACAGATGATCAATAAGCAAGGTCCATGCATAAGGTTTAGCCTCAACTCATCCTCTAATTTGCTAGAATTGGTGTTTGAAGGTTTTAGGGTTCTTCTCCCCTTTCTCTTCTCTAAACCATGACACACACACAAACGCACACACTCTTGTGTGTGTTTTTTGTGTTTTCATTCTTTAATACCTCATCTTTGTAATTAACCCTATTTAGTCCCTAAGGTTCGGTTTTATTATGTTTAAGACACCATCCCCTCTTTTATCAACATAATATGTGTAGTCAAGTAGGTTAAACATCCCTAGTTAAATTACCAAATTTCAGGGAGGTTTACAATCCGCCTTACTGTATGTCTCAATAACCCAAGCCTTTTAATAAACTTTTACTTACTAAAAGTATTTGTTCACTATTTATTTAATGTTAGATTTATTTAGATAAATCCTAATGTTTAATGGGTATTGTTGGTGCATATTTTTTTGACAACAACTTAATAGTTTATTAGTTTAGTCTTTGGATATTTTGTATTGGGCTTAGCATTTATGTTTGGTTTGTTTAGAGTTGTTATGGGCTTGGAGAATGACCTAGCCCAGTACGCAGACATGTAGTATATATACATATATGCATTAGGGTTTTGGCTAAGGCAGAGAGTTAGTAAGGATGAGAAATCTATAGAGAGTGGCTGAGAGATTTCTTGTGTCTTGAATTGATTGTAAACGTTCTTGTTGGATAATCAATATAAGACGGTTTGAAATTGATTGTTCGTGTTCTTCATATTACTAGTTTTCTGTATTAATCTGATCTAGAGGATTCCGCACTCTAGGTTGGATAGATGATTCTATGCAAGATCCGTGGTTAGGGGACCTACAATTGGTATCAGAGCCTTAGGCTCTTGATTGGCTCGGTTCAGAATCGGTTGCTGCAGAAAACTTGGGTTTTTGGACGTTTTGACGGCTGTTCTAGGGTTTTGCTGCTGTTTTTTGATAAACAGCAAGGAGCTCGGGTAAAAAGTTAGTATTTCGGATGATCTGCAAGGTATTTCAGATAAGAAGTCTACATTTTGGATCCACACTGTTGCATTTCGGATAAAAAGTGTTCATTTCAAATTAAGAAGTCAGCAATTTTGATCTATAGTGTGCATTTTAGACCCAAAAAGGTTGCATTTCGGATTATAACAGTGCATCTCGGACCATTTTGGACGATCTTGGATATATACCAATTCGGATAACCACCATTTCAAACCATTTACTATTCCGAATTACATTTAGGATATAATATTTCGGACCATTTCAGATACTTTTTCGAACTCCCATTTCGGATATATTTCAGATTACCATCTTAGATCATTATTTCGGATTGGACACTGTTCCTAGTTGTAGTCGAAAAGGTGGAACTTTAACCAGCTGACACATTCGGCTTTAAACGTATTTAGGTGTAGTGTTTGACCCGTAAACAATTTAAGTAAACCGACTGCATGTTAGAATCGTTTGATTTTTAGGACAAAAAAGGTACGAAAATCCTGAAATAGGTTTTGGACATTATATATCATTAGATTCGTATCGACGAGACGAGTCTAACGATATAATTTGGTAAAAACAATTTTCGGACAAATTTTTGAATGTTTATAACGGTACCGTTACGGTAAAACTCGAATTACGACCAGAAAGAGAGGTTAGATTTGGATTTTAACACAGGTATACCAAAATCCAGTTAAACCGTTAAGCTACATGTTAAAGATGGTCAAACTGAACAATTAGTGAGTGTGTTAATAACTGGCCAAAGCTGATAAATGCTGAACAATTTGTAGACTGGAAGAAGAAGTTTGAGCCATTTATTCAAAGTAAAGATTCTAAGATGTGGAGTTGTATGATTGATGGGTACTTACTCCTGTACGTCATGTTGATGGAAGAGTTATAGTGATTTAACATGAGAAGTTGACATTCTCTGAGAAATGTATGTATGATGCTGAGAAAAAAGCCTTAGCAGTGATAAAGATGTCATTGCCATTTGAAATGAAACACATTTGTAATAGGTATCGATCTTCTAGAGAGCTATGGGAAGCTTTAGAAAAACGTTATCAGAGTACTTAAGGACAAAGTTCATGTGTGGCTGAGACTGCAAATGTTGAGATAGAAGAGAAAAAGGAAGGTAAGAAGGAGAAAATGGAGATCAAGGGCGCAAGAGCTACAGTGTGCATGGATGATACAGATGAGCTTACAGCAGAGGTACATGTACAATTACAATCTGTGAGTCATACTTGTCATAAATGCACTGAACTACAAGGTAAAGTTGACAAATTATCGAGCAAAACAAAATTCTGTTAGATGAATTAGAAAACCAAAAAGAGTCAAATGTTCTTTTGAGTAAAAGGAGGTCAAATTGTTTAAATAAAATCAAATCAAATGAACAAGAAATCAATAGTTTGACCAGCAAAGTCAATGAATTGGTACAAATCATTGATTTGGCTCGTGAAACTATGAAGGATAAGACTAACGAGCTTTCAGAAAAGTGCATAGAATGGCTGGTGCACAAGCCAAAATTGTTGAACTTCATGGAAAGTTAGACACATTTGGAAAAACTTTGTTAGTTAGGACTCAAATTCAGAAAAGTTTGAAAAAGAATAGTGATAAAATGGGAGTGGGGTTCAGTAAAGCTTCATCTTCTAAGGATCAAGATTACTCCTTTTTACCAAATGAAAATGAGGTAACAGATTTTGTCCCTACTACACCAGCTGTAGTGGATCCGATAACAGTTGACATACCTAATAGTCCAGTTTCTTTGAAAGAATTTGTTGGGTCTAACAATTTACCTTATAAAGAGGATGAGGATACTGAAGATAAAACGGTCAAAACATTTAAAAAAGGATCTTACAGAAAGAAATTTTTAAAGAAAAGATCTTGTTTTAAATGTTACAACAAAGGACATGTGGCTAGTTGTTGTCCTTTTAAAAAGGGTAAGAAAGTGGAGAATGAGGTTGAGGTTATGGATGGGAATCAGGTTGGTTCAAATAACAATATAAAACCAAGTTGTAAGACGAATCAACCGAGATTTCAATCTAAACCTTCAACATCGGGAAGATTTGATAGTTCAAGAAACTTTTCTCCTAAATCATGTCATTATAGTGGTCAATCAAATCAATTTCAAAGTAAAAATTTTGGATATCAATATCGATTCTAGACTTATGGTAATTGAAATTTTCGAAGAAGAAACAAATATAGGTGTTTTGGTAACTCAAATGTTCAAAATCATCCAAAAATTTTCCATAGTTTTAGTTATGATAATGAGGAAAGAAGGTTTCAACAGAGAAATTTACAAACGTCGCAAAATCAGAGTGTTTATTGGAACTCTCATGGACAACGATCTAGTAAAAATTATAGATCTTATTTAACAACAAGGACTGCATCCAAGATACCAGTAGGGGTGATGGATATTGGACAGAATTAAGTTATATTGATATTCATGGTCAACCCGAAACCGGTAGGGTTTGTGTTCTCAAGTGTAACTAAGTTGTTGAGTGAGTGCAGGATGTCCAAGAAGGACTTTTAATGTGTTTAATAATTGCTATTCCTGTAAAGCATCTGAGGTGAATAGTAGGTTACACATGGTAACGAATTATTTACTTTTGAGATTAATAATGTTTATTCAAATTGAAAAACTTTTTGTCTGGTTAAAGTGGGAGTCTTTTTGTATTTAAGTTTCTGTTTTTAAGATTTACTCCATAAAACAAAAATTTAGGGGGAGAAATTTTTCTAAGCCAAAAAGAGTTCAGTTAGTGCGTGAGTTTAGGGGGAGTAAGTTGAAAAGCTTAAACATTTTAAAAATCTAAAAACATGAAAAATATAAAATAAAAAATGAGTTATCACTGTGTGGAAAAGAAGAGATGATAGTACATCAGTAAGTTAGATTGTCACACTTAAATTGAAATTAATTTACTTAAGTGTGATAGAAGTGTCATTATATGATGTACCAGTAGGCAAGAAACATGAAATAATCAACTTACCATGGTGATATACATGTAAAGAACTGTGTCTGAGTGGGTAACATATCAATGGCGTATGGTTTTATAACCTTAAATCTTGCATTGATAGATTGCCAAAAGCTGAGGTTTTGGGTCTTTATACTGTTATTTCATCCAGGGATATCATGGTTGCCCTTCTACTGCATCCAGATATATGCTGACCTAGGCACAACCAAGATATCTTAAAAGAGCTAAAATGCCAAATCCCATAAATTGAAGAAGGTCTCTTACAGAGTCATTCAATTGTGCAAAATGCATAAATCGTACCAAAATCTGTGGTATTTATCTTAACCCTCATTGGATATTGGTCTTTTTGCTCTACGAATGTACTAACTTGATCACCAAGTATCTAACGTTGTAAATCCAAAGGATGAATTTGGTATACTCACCTACTACAAGGAATCTTTGTGTATACCTTGATCATGGGATATGTCTTGAAGTGGGACACACTAGTACATTAGTATAATATTACCATAACGTATCGCCAGGTAAAGGTACTTGAAATGTTCATGTTTTTTGTTTAAGTGGATAAGCAATATTGGTAATCGTCGTGAACTATTTTTCATGAAAATTGAAAGAACGAGTGAACTGAAAGTGTAAAAACAGTTTGATTTGGCTGATAATATCTTTTTGCACATGATTCTCACAAAAAGATGTATTGTATGTATTTTTTTAATTTGTTTAGTTTGTTTTTGAAAAATATCATAAATACAAAAAGTTTATTTTAAAGTCTCCCATTTTGAACTGATAAGTTGTTATTTTTACATGATAAGATAAAATATTGGTTTATATTTAATGTGGAAAAGGACTAATGGTTTTTCGAGATACTTGCTTGTGTTTCTAAAGAGATTAATACAGTTATCAAAATGAAGTGCAAAATTCAAGTAAAGTACATATTAAGAGTGGAGTGTAGATGTGAAGATGCATGGTAGGATCCTTCTACTACATTGCAAAGGGAGATATGGAGGAATTTGGAGATATGTGTTTAACCAGAGAATGCTAGTTTACTAATCGACAACGAATGAAAGATTTGGAGATTGGAAGCATCAGCTAAGGGCGAGTCTGTTAATGTCAGAATCTGTGTGTAGCTGAAGCTATCCAAAGACCAAAAGACCACAAGATGTTTGAAGACAAAGTTACACTATGAAGCTATTGTCAAGGGGGAGTCTGTTGGTTCATATTTTGTGACAACAGCTTAATAGTTAATAGTTTAGTCTTTGGATATTTTGTATTGGGCTTAGCAATTGTGTTTAGCTTGTTTAGAGTTGTTATGGGCTTGGAGAATGGTCTAGCCCAATCCAAAGCCCAGTACGCAGACATGTAGTATATATACATGTTTTGCATTAGGGTTTTGGCTAAGGCAGAGAGTTAGTAGGGTGAGAAATCTACAGAGAGTGGCTGAGAGATTTCTTGTGTCTTGAATTGATTATAAACGTTCTTGTTGGATAATCAATAAAAGACGGTTTGAAAGTGATTGTTCGTGTTCTTCATATTACTAGTTTTCTGTGTTAAAATGATCTAGAGGATTCCGCACTCTAGGTTGGATAGACGATTCTGTGCAAGATTCGTGGATTAGGGGACCTACAGGTATATATATTTTACCATATCGGTATTTTACACGCTCTCCAATATAACGTAGTTTATACCGAACCTGTTTTTGGGGTGTTACACATGATTAGCACGTATACCCTTAAACATATTGAAAACCCACAACTTCACTTAAACACAACCGATTAATCTACATTCATTAAGTTACATCACAAATATACACGTTCATATGTCCAAGACATACATACTTGTCCCATACTCATATACACATATGCAAATTCGTACTACATACATGCACTATGAATTCATATTTATATACACCTATACGAACACTTTCACTTAATTTCTTTCAAGTACCACACTTTATTAGGCACACTATTTTCCATTTATAAAATGCTTATGTACTAGTTCCGTCCATTCACACATATTTTATTTTCAAGTACAATCGTACGTATAAGAATTAGCGTTATACATAATGAAAATCACATTACGCACACAACATAAATGCCGCATCTTCGTACAAGATTCCGTATATTTTCTGTCCTTACTTGCACCCCACAAAACCCTATAGTAGGCTTGGGGTGACTTTAAGAAGCTTAACGGGGCCTTGGAGACGAAGAAAAACTGGTTTCCGGCGTCAACCTCGCGTCGATAGCAACATAAGGCGGCGGCGGCGTCGACCAACAGGACGTTGTGTCGCCAACGGTGCAACCTCCAGGTCCAGCGCCCGATTTTTGTTATTTTGACCGTCTTGACCCCCGATCGCACACCCTGAGGATCCCAAAACATAATTTAACATTTTCCCAAGCCCTCTTATCATTCCCACTAATACTCCTATTCCTACATCAAATTCCACAGTTAGCTTCATTACTTTCATATTTGTGACCCGTTTGCTTACTTCATGTGATTTCAAACAAAATTAACTACATATAATAAGTTTCTGTCATCCTTACCTTATTACTACCATTACATGCCTATCATTTTGTAATTCCCAATAAACAAGAGCACATAACTTCCATTAAATAATAAAAAGTGAGCTCGGAAATCACTTACCTTAAGCGTCCGTATTCGTGATCGCTTCCTCACCTCCTTTCGACCCGTTTGCCTTGCGTGCTTGCGTCATCTTGACATGATGCTTATCCTTAAATGTCACCACATTCATATTCTTGTTAACATACAAGATTTTACATATCACCAATCACATCTAGTTCATATCTCGCATTTGACTTTCAATATTCACTTCTAACAAGCACAAGGCATAGATTTAACAATGCATCATTCCAAATGCAATTGACATACCATCAATTATAAGATATAATGGTCCTTCATGTATCATTCAATCCTCCTAATCTTACATTCATATTAGGATTTCTAATCATGCTATTTTCATACTAGTTGACTTTTCAGAAAGTCAACAATCAAGTATGCAAACTTCCAACTTAGGAACATATGTCCATATCGATGTAGTCGATAAACATTTCATACCCATGTAGCAAAATACACACAACCATGTAATCACCTAGTTACATACACATATGTACACCTAGTCATTCATATGCAATTCCACACATACTAGTGTTCTCATGGTTCTACAATTAGCAACATCATTCAAGATTTATTAATTTAACATGATCCTAACACCATCCTTACTAGTATATCTTTATGTCATACAATGGCACCAATTTCACCTGTTGATCCCAACTACATAATCAACTAAACACATAAGGTGTATCTTACCATCAAGAATAGCTTACAAGCTCCTAATGCATGCTTCTTAATAAGTCACCCCATCACTTAAATTCACACATGTAATCCTTCTAAAATCATATTTCTCATGTTTAGTTCATTACCAATAGATCATATCCACATCCTATACATTTTCATCCCTTGCATTTAACCACATCTATTAGTTCCACCTAGATATTTCATCAAACACTTAGTGTGCATACCACTACTTAAGCATAATGTACTAGTATTTCATGCTTTACTTCCTAGTTCTTGCTTTCTTTCATCAACACAAACTAAACATCAAATAATTTCATATCATGCTCAGATATATAACAAGAACTCATTTTTCAGGTAAAGATCTTAGAAATCATTTACTTAATGATGTTTTAGTAAAATCTTATTAACCAACTTTAGTTCACTAATTAGACATGAAAATCGTTCAAACTGCTGAGTCAGGGTCTCCTCCTTGACGCAGGTGATGGTTTCATATGTTGGTTACCATTTCTCGAGTGTTTTCGATAACATCCTCCATTCCACCTAACTGTTCCTTCAGTGCATCCCACAACTCTTCACTGTTACAATGCAATAGGCCAGGATAGATATCATTTGGCAGAGCTATTGCCACAATACTAAAGGATTTAGAATCTAGCTCGAACTTTTGATAATCTTGCTTAGAGTAATTTCTTTGGCTCAAACAAATTTGGGTTCTAAGCACTTGGTACCATTGGATTATGCGGTCCAAAAACAACGGACATCCAACACCCTGTATTTTGCTGAGCGAGTATGTGACCCATCCTAGTTAAAGTCGGATCTGATAAGTATAGGGGGTTTATTACTGAAGCTAGTATTGTGGGGATCATTTTGTGCCATTTTCTTTTATTCATTGTTAGAAAAACAGAGTATGTGATGGACACTATTGAGTTCTTCACTATACAACTCTGAGGTACGAACAGTATTGGATCTTTGTTGAGTTGATCTTTATGTGTTATACTGATTATGAAATCATGTTTAACGTGACCAAGATCGGACACCAATTGTTAGGTTCGAGTTTACAAGGTCTGTGATTACAAAACGGTTTAAACTCAAAATAATATTGAATTTTATAAGTAAAGATGGATAATCACAAACGAGAAGTCATCATCAACAATTGTTTTTCAATTATAATCCAATGATTACAAATGTTTTACAAAAGATTGACTCTACAGACTCCCCCTCAGTCGATCACTTAAAAATTATGTTCGTATAAAAGAAAAAGTGATGTGTGTGATGGAATAGATCTCTAACAGCTGAGATCTATTTATACTAAGTACGAAAGCTCTGTTTGTGATTGGCTGACATTACCCTGATAGTGACATCTCACATTCCTAAAAGAAAAATTCGACAAATGTTGCAAACATCTGTGCAAATCTAACTCTGTTCTAACTAAGCTAAACACTCATTAAACAAGTACCGTTACATTGAGAAACGTCTGTTTCGACTATCCTTTGTTGCTTTGATCCAAACATCGGCCAGACAGATGCTTGGTCTTCTTCATCAGACCTTTGGCTTCAAAAGAGTTTAGCCTTCAACAACTTGTTTCTTCTTGAGCAGTGGTTCCAAGGCTTTGATCAGATGTTTGCTTGCCTTCAACAAATGCTTTGATTTAGCTGTTCAAGATTCACTATCTTTGGGAAGAATTTGGTTCCAACTTCTGTTTATTTCTTGATCAATTGATCATGTTTTGGCTTTTGAATATCATCTGCTCATTTGTAGGTCCAACATTAACCAATATTTTTGGTTATATTCTGTTAAATCTCATAACAAAATGTATCCACACGTTAAATATATCTTTAATTTATATTGATAATAGTATTTTGAGTTAAACCTTGCTAAAAACATATCTTATGAAACCTTTAGGGGCGTTTGGTTCGGGGATTGTTATGGAATTGGAATTTGTATAGGAATTAGAATTTGAAGGAATTGGATTTGGAATTAAACATTCCAATGAGAATTGGAACTTGTTGGAATTGGAATCTCAGTTCCATTTTTGTCGTGTTTGGTTGTCAAATGAATTGGAATCCATCATCCCAGCACCCACAACCCCCGGTTCGGGTCAAAACAGTTCGCGGAAAAACGGTATGGGTCGAAACCGTTCGGGTCAAAATGGTATGGGTTGAAACTGTTCACGTCGAAACATGAAGATTGGAAGGAATTCATGCCTAATTCCAATTCCATTGTCAACCAAATACATGAAGATTGGAATTGAGATTTCAATTCCATCAAATTATGTGAACTAAACATCTTAAGAGATAGAATTTAGATTCCAATTTACCAAAATTCCATTGAATTCCTGCGAACCAAACGCCCCCTTATATTATATTTATAATGATAATGATACTCTTAAATACAATTACCCAAATAAATATAGAATCAACGAATTTTTAAGCATTATGATAGACAACATGACATTTGAAACCAACTTTAAATTACTAAAGTAAACCCAAGTATGATTAAGTACTTTAAAACCGGGTTGAGTATTTATTATTATAAGAAAGAGATTGCAAGTTTATGAGATAATTTTCAAGTACACTTACTTGTTTACTGTGCTCTACAAACAAGCAATTTCCATTATTTAACTCGTGTAATTCAAACGATGGTAAACTTAGTATATAGTAATATAAGTTATAATTTTGAGTAAATTTTGTAAAACAATCATACTTTTTGAAGTTTGAACAACCATGTAAGCATCCTAAAATTGTTTCCAGAGTTTCTTTATGTAAGAGAGAGCCTAAATAAAAATTACAACCCAATTAAGTTAGTTTTGGGCTTATAGTTTATAGATGGTAAGTCGCAGACCATTATGTAAGATAGAGTTTAAATATAAATTACGACCCAATTAAGTTAGTTTTAGGCTTTTAGTTTTTAGATGGTAAGTTGCACACTAAATGCAAATTGGATTTGGAGTAATCCAATATCATTTAAAAGTTAAAAAACCCACTATATACAATTAGAGGTGCACAATACGGGTTTTGAGGCGGAACTAGAACCAGTTGGGAACCCTGTATTTGAAAGCGGGTTTTTTGGTTTAAGGAAGAACCGGTTGTCATTTTAAACTCATAACTACGACTCAGTTCAGGTAGGGTTGGGTCCGGTTCCTACCCAAAACCAGATATAACTGGTTCTTACTTAAAAACATGTTTTTAAAGCATTTTAACCATATATATATATATATATATATATATATATATCGGGAAGGGTTTAAATGAGAACACTAAATATTGCGAGAACGAATGAAAAAACCACTAGAACTTGATCAAAACCAGTGAAATTCAAAATTTCTTTTTACACTTGTCATTATTATTGGAATACAATTTTAGAAATTTAATTTACACATTTCAATTTACATGAATTCGGAAATAAAGAAAATTTACACATGTGTAAGTTTGCCATTTACACATGTGTAAATTTGTTATATTTACACATGTGTAAAAAATCTAATAAGAGTGTTTTGAGAGGAGAAATGAATCATTTGATGTTGTAATTTCTTTTTTTGATGTTTATTTTTATTAAAATGATGATTATATTAAAAAATGGTTTTGATTGGTTTTCTCGTTCGTTTTCACGGTTCTCGCAATATTTAGTGGTCTCAAGATAATCCTCATATATATATATATATATATATATATATATATATATATATATATATATATATATATATATATATATATATATATATATATAGGATAACACAAATAAATTTAAGAAATTATTTATTTATTTATTTATTCACAATATTGATATTTATTTATTTATTTATTCACAATATTGATAAAAATACATAAAAAAAGATTTATTTTATTACATCTTAATCTATTATGAGCCGCCGCATCTTCGACGACTTCTTCATCGGATACACCCGAAGAATGTCCTTCTTCCACTTCTTGATCGAGTACCCTTGCTTCTAGTATTATTTCATCTTCAACGTTTCTCTTGTCCAGTACACGATCCACCACATCCAAATGATCTTTTATGTAAATGCACGTCTCTATCGATTCAGGAGAGAGCTTGATTCTTCGTATTGATAATACCCTGCCACTAAGAGAAAAAACGGATTCCGAAGCTACCTTAGAAGCTTGGACATTTGGTAAATTACCGGCCATGGCAGATAGAATCGATATTCTTTAGCCATTTCTTTCCACGAAGCCAAAATATCAAAGTTGTTATAAACTTTAGCAGACGTAGTCGATACATAATTTGCATGACTATACCTATTGAATTAACTTGTTGGGGGTATCACCCCTTTGTCTTTTGTTTGACTCATTCCGAACAATATCCATCAGAAAATAATCAGGTCCTTTATCAGCATGAGTTAGAACTTGAGCTTGATTCTTGAGACACATTCATGTGTGTTGTCGGATAATATATTTTTAAATAAAAATCATACATTTGGTTTAAAGCTTTGTTGAATTTGTCTTTAGTTTTTTGGCCAAAGTTGGGTCATCTCATGCATATTTAAACTTCAAAATTTTCGTCAATAAGACGTTCAACCCTCGGACCACTTCCACAAAGTAACGAATATATTGCCATCTATGCTCATTTCAGGTTGATCACCTTCCGATATTTTTTCAACCCACTACTAGAAAAAAGATATTTAATGACACAAGAACAATGACACACATTACTTTTATGACATTGTGTCATTAAAAATATGTCATTATTGATGAAATCTGAATATTTTATGACACTTATATTTGTGTCATTATTTAAATGTCATTTAATTAAAATAAAACACATTAAAAAATGTGTGTCACAGTTGTATGCCATCTTATAATTTTTATGACACTTATATTTATGTTTCATGATTTAAGTGTAAAAATAAAATACATTAAAGTATGCGTCTTATCTTACAATTTTTATCACACTTAGTTGTTGTGTGTCATCCTTGTGTGTCATCAAAACAAAACATGTAAAATTTGTGCCCTCTTAAATAATTAAATAAATTAAACTTCAATATTTTCTTGATCCATAAGTTGTCATTGGTGATCCAATTAAAATAATAGTTCTTTTCTTTTGCAAAATTTACTAGGCATTATTTGAGGAAATCCGTATATATACACGTGATTTGATGAAATCCATATATATATATACACGAGTGTGTATATATATATACTTTTTGTTTGAAAATTTACATATATGGGTTACAATTTTTTTAGAGTAAATTACATAATACTCAATCCTAGGTTCAACCCTATTTGAAAAACATTCAATACTTCAGTTCTTGTGGTTGTCGATTACTCGCAATCAGATCCCTCTCACTAACATCCATTAGTTAAACGCTAAGATTTATGTTAAAAGACCTTAATTCCTCTTAGGACTGAAACTGCAAGTCGAATTATTCTTGTCTTCTTCATAAAGAACCCACAGTATCTTCATCCTCATCATCAAAGAACCCAATATCTTCATTTCTCCAAATCAAAGAACCACCGCCGACCCTGCCTCACACCACCACCACCGCTGCCCCTTCCCACCATCATCACCTTTGCCCCTTCCAAACGTCGTCGCCGATGGTTGTGTTATCTGTTAAGTAAGCTGATTGAATGTTTATGTCCTTTGTTCCGGGTCAGTTTTGTTCAACTTTAAGCAATTATTAATTTGGACCCAAATAATGAATATGGATCCAAAATATGAGTTAGTTTCCTTTTTATTGCTTTACAGTCAAATTTGATATGGGTATTTAATTTGGATAACCTGGTTAAAAAGGTAGTTAATCTATACATATGTTATAGATGAAATGGTATCTCTCTTGATTGTTCAAGAAAGCTGTTCTTGTTTCATGTTGGATAAAGTTGTGATCTTGATTAAATGCGAGTTATTTTGACTTTTTTGCTTCAAAGTCAAAGTTTGATTGGGGAAATCGGTTCAACTCGGTAGTGGATATTTATGCGATAATCAAGCAAATTGTTCTTGTTTCATGTTGAATAAAATCGTGATTTTGGCTAAATTTGAGTTATTTTTTCGATGATTTAAGGTCAAAGTTGACATGGGCATTTGATTGGGATAACCAATTCAGGTGTGTAGTGAATGTGTGTTATATATGAAATGCTACTTCTCTTGAGTTTTCAAGCAAGTTGGATAAAGTTGTGATTTTGGCAAATGGGAGCTATGTTGACTTTTGTTTGCTTCAAAGTCAAAGTTAAGATGGGCCTTTTGATTGGGTATTGTTGAGGTTAATCTGTGTTATAGTTTATCCCAAACGATACTTATGTCGTATCAATTTCGAAGTTGAAATGTAGGATATTTGACCTAAAAAAGTCAAAGTGTATGTCAGTTGATCAAGAAAATACATGCACAGACTAGTGTTGTAAGATTTGGACAATGTCCACTTGATTATTATATAGAGAAACCGCAATCAACGAATTACCTGATTCATTTGGATGTTATTCTCCAAATCAAAGAAATATGGGACTTTGAGAAGGATGGTATTTGCTATATTAGGTTAGAAAATACAAAATGACGATATTGTCCTTCCTTTTTCAAGTAAAAAGACAACAATACCTTGGTCAACTAAGTGTTGACTAATAGAAATTTGAAGGAGGGACCTGATTGATTTAAATCAACAACCATATGGACCATAGTGTTGATTTTTTTTTCAAATGAGGGCTGAGCTTGAAATTGGGTGTAAACCGTAGAGATTGAAATTGTATTGTACTCATTTTTTTTATTACAAGTATAATGTTTTACTTTTTATGATTTTTGTATTTCCCTCTAATTATTTCCACTAGTGATTCCGATTTCCATCTAAACTTTCTATTTATTTTTTTCCTCTCAATTTTTCCTACTAAAACTCTCCAACTACTATTAATATAACAATAATGATAAAACAAATCTTATCTTTTGTTTACAATTTTAGCAACTCTAAATATTATAAGTTTTAGATCACAATTATTAGATAGATCTTTTAAAAAATCAATATTTTTTATATTTCATAGCAACAATTTAGACGTATCATTATAACTATTAGACGTATCAT
Organism: Scalesia atractyloides; assembly: GCA_947069175.1. Lineage (NCBI taxonomy): Eukaryota > Viridiplantae > Streptophyta > Magnoliopsida > Asterales > Asteraceae > Scalesia > Scalesia atractyloides. The sequence continues at coordinate 57,008,777 of CAMTDV010000029.1, forward strand.
TATAACTATTTATTTTACATGCATCGTTATAATTAACATTCGTTTAAAGTAAAAAAGTGTCAACCATGAAGTTTATGGTATATATGTTTAAAAGGCAACGAAGCATATACAAGTTATTTGATTTAAAGAGGTTAATGAAACTATATTTAAATGAAAAAAAAATCAACAATGGATAACTTTGGTCAGTATTGTTCAATGATTTTCGACTAGGATCGACATTAATAACTTTGTGTCAATTCTTATTCAGTTTTTTTTTTTTATAAATCTTGCCTTTAAAAAAATTAGGGTCAATATTGGCGACTTGTGGTCAACAATTGTTAGTTAGGGTCAATAATAGTCATGTAGGATCATTATTGGGCGATGGTGGTTAACTTGGTTCAATATGAGTTAATGTTGGTCGGTTAGGGTAGGGATAAGATCAGTATTGGCACTGTACCGAACAATTACCATACCACATAGTATTGATAGTGAAGTTTAGCTAAAATCAAAACTAAATTTCGTACTCTATGTGTTTGCTCGGTACCGATATGATATTGCATCCTTGGAAATCTCGAACTGATACCGTATCGCTTAGTACAGATACTAAAACTAAGCTAACTCTAAAACTAAATACCATATCATATAGAATTAATATTTTACTTTACAAAATCTATATGGTATTGCTACGGTACCGATATTCGGTCCAAATTACTCATCTTTAAGTTTAGGTCAACTATACCCAATGATGGTCAATGATGACATATCATGACTTATTATAGCATGATATAATGGTTAAGACCACAATAAAACCCATTATTCGCCGTTGGGAACTATCAAGGCCTAATAAGGTCATTTAGACATGTATCACTTGTTATATCCTGTTACAATTGAGCATGACTTATTACAACCCAATATACCTCTTTAAGACATATAATATGACACAATTAGCCCCCCATGAGCCAATGGGAGCTATTAAGGCCCATCATTGTCTAATAACACATATATGATTTATTATTACCATTTATGGCGTACAAAGAATCACTACATTATGTTATAACCCTTTTAGACCCTACATGGCATAGTAAAACCAATAATGACCCATTAAAAAGTTATTAAGGGCGAATATGACCCATGAAGACATGTATGATAAGTTATTGTCCTTTACGACATAATACGACTCATTATAACTCGATGTAACCTTTTACGGTTCAATATTTGGTTATAATAAAGTCCCAACCCACCCCCTCTAAATGGTCAAATTGACCTCGTTTTCATCCTCCCCACATGCAATTAACAACGATCGGCATCCCAATCGCGATGTCCTCATAAGAAAAGGCAATAACGAAGCAGCGCCGTGTGTGAGTTCGTTAACGGGTGATGTGACATTGACACCCCGTTAGACCGCGGGGTGTGGGGCGGCAGTTGCCAAGCAAAGCTGGCTAGACCGCACCAGGCTAGCATTGGGCATGGCGTTGCCCGCAAGCGTGGATATTGAGCTTGGCGTTGGGCGAGGGAGGGGGTGACTTGGTTGGCTTGGATTTGCTGGTTGGATGTAGCCATTTGGGGGTAGCCGTAGGGGGGGGGGGTGGTTATGCTATGTAAATCAAATTTTAAAAAAAATTTACATATTTTTACCTATAAATACCCAACCAAAATTACATTTTCATATTCTTCTTCAACCAAAATCAAACACACATTACATATCTTCAACCAAACCCACACAAAAAAAGAAAATGGTGCATTGGTCCGAAGAGGAGAAAGCAGCACTAGTGACATCGATTGTTGACGCACAACGAACCCTACAACGCGGTCAAACCGTGTATTGGGGACGAGCATTTCAACAATGCCAACAACACGTCGGGAACACGTGGCACAATTGAACGTGTGTCAACACAAATGACGTGAACTCAAATCGAAGTTCGACCGGTTTAAAGTTTGCTTCGACAGTGTCCCTGCGGGCGACTTGTCCCATGACGATTGAGTATAGGCACAATGGGAATTCGGATTTTAAGTGGTTCCCCACTTTAATATTTACTGCACTTTGTATTTTTTTTCTTTTTCTAGAATTTAATAAGTAGTTTTTTTATATTTTTAGTATTTAATAAATAGGTTAATTTTTTTAGCTTTTTAGGATTTAATAAGTAGGTTTTTTTATTATTTTTTAGGATTTAATAAGAAGGTTTTTCTTTTTTTTAGAATTTTATGTAACTTTTTTTAAAATTAATATAAGTTGTGTTTTATTATATAAATGCAACTATATAAAAAATACATATGGCACCTCACACCGGCTTGGCCACGCCGCTTCCACACCCCACTTTTTTTAAGGTGGACCGGTGGAGCCCACATCTACCACGTGTCGAGCAAAGCCCCCCAACCCAAGCCTCTCCACACCCGACGGTCTTAACCTATATATTTTGTTTTATGTTTTAATTAAATTAAGTTAAATTTTCATAATCCCCGCCAAATTTAATACAAAACAAATTAAATCTCCCTCCTTCCCAAAACAAATTAAATCTCCATCCTTCCAATTTTTCCCAAAACAAATTAAACTGGTAGTTTATCCGTCCGCGGTCTGGGTATATATGATTAACACCATCCAAACTCAGATTATATTTTAATATCACAACGACTTCTTATCCAACTATTAAGAACATCAATAACTGTTTCCATATTTAAGATAATGATGAGTTTTATTCGACTACGATTAGTAAGTACAACTATTCTTGTATTGTCATACATCGAATTGTCATACATACTAACTTAAATCTTAGATATAATTCGCACAATTTAAAACATTGAAGTAATTATTTATAAATTGATTAACGTAGCAATTGCTAACACCATCAAAAGAAGTTAGATGAGATCTATGAAAGTTAGATGTTTACGAAAGTGTTTAAAAAACTACCAATTACAATCAAACGTAGAGTATATTTATTGGCATACAAAAATTACACAACAAACATATGCTAAACATATTAGACCAATTAAATAACACATTAATTTCTAAAATTGATTCTCCATATACAAAAGTATACCAACCACAAAAACAACCATAAACATAATAGTATGTATATAACACAAAGATAACAATATACAACTAAATACAAAACCATAACTAAAGATGTGGTGAAACTATAGTTTCAATATAGCCTGCATCTACGACGCCTTGCGTAAAGATGATAGGAAAAAAAACCATGCATCTTCTTTGCCCTTACATTTATCTGAGCAACATCATCCCATTCGTGTACTATCATTAATTTGTTATTTCCATCAATATAGTGCACAGATGACCCTATCATCAATGACATAAACACAAGGGGTACAAAAGACACCACTTTCGACCAACTTTCATTTTGCAGACGCCACAATTGAACATCTACACTACACATTCCAATACTAACCAACATATGAAGTTCATCTCGTATAGTCACCAACTGACCTATAGATTCCACACTTAGTGTATCTGGGTATCCTAGATTTTCTATTACCTTCAACTCAACATCCAAATCAAGAACCACTGTGTCACCCATACACCAGAGTTTGGTCAATACAAAATACAAACTATTTCCACAACACGTCCCAACGGACCAACTATAGATAGAAATATCACATGGACTATAAATTAAGAACCTTGGAGTTGACCATGAACCTTCACTAAATGAATAAATGTTAACAGTCAACCTGAAATGAGTGCGTTTAATGTGCACAATTCTGTAATCGCCAACAGAGTCAACACAAAACCCAAGACTATCATCATCCATATTGTAAAAGCCCTGAGAAAGAATTTTTCAGCATCTTGAACACACGAGTTAGTGGATTCCAAACAACCAATTCACCAGTATTACGTAGGCAAGCACATACCATCCCATCAAACTTGCTAGAAAGATCACATTACATGGATGAGCATCAAAGGGAATGTGAAGATTAGTGCCTAAAACACATCTAGGAGATTCAACATCAACATAACGAATCACAGATGATGATTTGTCAAGACCAATTATTTTCTAGTTACTTAATATTTGCAAGAAATAACAATTATTCTTAGCAAACTCATGGGTTAAAAGTAGGGTAACCAATCTTTAGACATAGCCTTGCATCGTGTAATAGCCTTTGCCGGAAGTATTGGAATAATCTTCATCAATATTAATAGAGACGGAAGATCCTTCATATTCATTGACGATTATACTTTCATTAGAAATACTTACGTCGATACAGAGAGGAAGAAAACATATATGAAAAGTGATTCCTTTGAAAAATGAAACCTACATAAAAACTACCCCAACTAATAGTTACACACGTGAGTAAAACTCCTAAAACTATGGGTACTGGGTAGTAACGGTTTTTACATACTATAGGCAATAAGGGGGTAAATAAAATTAGATAACCATATATATTGGAAATTGTTTCTAATTTTCAGGGAAACATATACACATACACGGATATACTTTTTATTAGTCAATCTTATTTTTATAAATGATTGTGTTATTTGTCAAACATTGTGTTATTGCAATTGCGAAAATAATACATCATAGATTTTTTGTGGCATTGTGTTTTATATATTGTTTTGTCCTTTTTCTAAAAATATTGTTTTTTATAATAATTGCCCTATTGAAAAATAATGAGAACCACAACAAAAAAAATAGGAAGTTAATTACACAATACAATATATAAAAATACACAGTTACAAAGAAAATCAAATATAAAAAAAATAGAAGACCAATAACACAGTGATAAACAGAACATAAAAAATATTCCAAAAAAAAATTCCAGCAAGAACTATTCCTTAACTACACATATTACATCCTTAACTACACATATTACAATGTGGGAAGTTTCTAATTGTCCAAAAGTCCATGTAACCACTATTGAAAAAGAATGAGAACGACAACAAAAAAGTAGGAAGTTAATTACACAATCTTATATTTAAAAATAGACACCTACAAAAGAAATCAAATATATAAAAACAGAAGAACAATGACACAATGATACACAAAAAACACAATGACTATATTCCAAAAAAAATCATTCCACTAAAAACTAATCCTTAACTGCATGTATTACAACATGGGAAGTTTCAAATTCTCCTTACTATTTAATCTAGAAAAAACTAACAAATTCAATACATATTTAATGACCAAATTACAAGTAAAATATTATGAATAATATGACCAGTACATCCATTGTCTTATGACTAAACGATTACTAACTTTAAATAGATAGATTAAACCATCACAAACATAAAACGAATAATTATTTAAAACAGTAATTAAGTACATAAAAACTAATACATAACCGAGTAATTAAGTACATAAACAACTAATGCATAATCGATAAAGCATACACAAAGCAATAACATTTAACAAACTTAAAAGGACTTTAAAAGTTGCAACTTCAATTCAATAGAACACTTTAGGGAATCTAAAATGACCACAATTTTTTCTAATTCTCTAGATCTTTATTTTTCTCGTCAAGGGTAAAAATCATAGCAATATCACGAATTGCAGATGCTGGCAAAGACATCGGTTTTGTAGTTACCTTGTCTTTTTTTTCTCAATACACTTCGACAAACGTGTGTAACACTGCTTCAACACATCATTACACAACACATCATTACACAACACATCCCTGTTGTATTGTAGAAGAACCTGCCTAATTAATTCACCCTTCACATCGCCGTCAGCTGGTGGTGATGATGAAGATGATGCCATCATATGAGAAAGCCAATAATAGCTTACACAACAGATATAGGGTACATGATAACACTATTACAAGTAATGCATGTCTACACATATATAAAAGAAAACCTGATTGATTATACCTGCATTCAAATAACATTAACTCACCATGTTTAATAGTTGTTAATGTGGTAGATGAATAACCATATTTACTTACAAGTTACAGATGTAAGATTTGCCTTTTAAATTCAAATGAACAAACACAGATGACACCCAAATAAATTCACACGTGTACACCACTAAGACAGATATATATATATACACTTTGTCCAACATCATTCCTTGTCACACAATCCTCATATATAGGACACCACAATACTACCAATTACCCACCCATGTACTTTCTCAGAAAAATAAATACCGCCAAAACATGTCTTCTTCAACTAACAAACATAATGGAAGCAACCAGATTCGAAAAACAAACCTTTGAAGAAGGAACTATAAGAAACTCATGCGGAATGATGACAAATCTTCTAATAGAAGACAAAAAAAAAAACACGAAAACCCTCTCTCAAATTGTTGACATCCCTGAGTCTACTGATCGTACAAAAGCCTTGGAGTACCTAGGAAATCAGCTGGTACTAAACGACGAAATAGCTTGCAAGTTGAGAGACCTGAGCGGAAGTATTATTAACAATAGTAAAGAAATAAGGTAGTTATGGATAACATCATGAAATATAAAGAATAGTAAGGCTACGCTTGCATGCGGATGATATGTCATGTTTTGACATTTTTGGGTTTGTTTGATCATGTGGTGGCCTTTTATCTTTGTTTGATCAGTGGTTGAAAATGTAAACAGGTTTCATGAATGTTTATCATGCTTTAACTTACTAATGTTTTGTTTTATATATGCAGTTATAAAATTATGCTTAATGTTTTTAACTAGATTATCATAAATTTGTACGTGTTATCCTCTGATAGATTAATGTAGTGTTTATCTATGCAAGTGTACAAGTATTCTTCATGTCTTAATTTGTCATATAGAAATGTAATACTTATCACATAATGTAAAGCCATTATTAAATGCAAAAGGCAATTAAAAAGATTGTTTAGTATTTACACCAAGTATTTAGGTAAACATATACACTAACCGACAGTTATTGTCCTTTTTACATGATTTTTCTTTTCACCAAGATTGTGATTTTTGTTATTAATTTGTGTTTGGTTTCATGTAACATTGTGATTTCAAGAATTTAATGTGCTTTTAAATATTAAATTGTCTCATTATCATTGTGTTTTTCTGTAAGAATATCTTTATTAACAAACATTGTGTTTTTTTTGTACACTTTTGTGTTATTAAAACACAATCACATGCAATCATAATTAAATACCTATAAAGGTAATATTAAAATCATACACTATCAATGAATATTTAAGATGATAATATAGCACATTAATTCATAAAGATTCAATATCGTTGTGACAAAATATACCAAACATCGAAACAACCACAAACAACGAAAAACAATAAAAGAACTACATAAAGTAGCATAACTAAACATTTGGTGAAACTGTAGTTTCAATATAGACTGATCCATTGATGCCTTGAGTAAAGATGACGGGCAAAAAACCATGCATTTCCTTTGTCTCCACATTTACATCAGTAATCTCACCCCATTCTTGTACTATAATGAACTTCAAATTTCTATTGATATAGTGCCCAGATGACCCAATCATCAATGGCATAGAAATAGCAGGTAGACAAAAAAACGCTTTCGACCACTTTTCATTTTAAAGTTTCCACAATCCCACATTCACACTATAGTCCGATACTAACCAACATATGGAGTTGATCTCGTATACTAACCAACTGACCTGTAGCTTCCACATCCATTGTATCTGGGAATCCTACACTAGAAATAACCCTGCTATCAACATCTAAACGAAGTACACATGCGTTACCCACACACCAGAATCTGGTCAATACAAAATACAAACAATTTGAACAAAACGTGTCTCTGGACCAACTATAATGTCAACATTATACGAACTGTAGTTTGAGAAACCATGACCCTTCACTGATAGAATAAATGTTAACAGCCAACATCATATGTGTCCGTTTAATATGCACAATATTGTAATCACTAGAAGAGTTGACCCAAAACCCAACACTATCATCATCTAGACTATAAAAACCCTGCGAATTAGAATTTGACAGCATCTTGAACACATGAGTTAATGGATTCCAAATTACCAATTCACGAGTATTGATTAGGCAAACACATACCATCCCATCTAAACTTGCTAGAAATAAAATATTGCACGGATGAGCGTTGAAAGGAATGTGAACATCATTACCTAAGAAACATTTAGGGGATTCATTATCCACATAACGAATATCACACAATAATCGGTTAACAACAATTATCTTATGATCACCTAATCTGTGCATGAAATGACAATGATTTATACCAAACTCAAGCGTTGAAAGATAGACTAACCAATCTTTACACACCACCTTGCACTGTGTAACAACTTTTGACGGAAGTCTTGGCATTATCTTCATCAGTATCGGTAGAGGCGGAAGAAACTTCACATTCATTGTGAATATAGGTTAAAAAACATACACTTTGACGATCTATAAAACAACTAAACAGATATGCAAAGTGTTCCTAAGAAGATGAAAGTCCAACTAAATATTATCACAAGTAAAAATTAACACACGTATATAAGAGCTCCTACAGTTACGAGTAGTAGGTAGTTATTAAATAGATAACCATATATATAGCAAAACCGTTTATAATATTGGGAGTGCATACATACATACATACATACGTACGTACGTACGTACGTACATACATACATACATACTACATACATACATACATACAGAGTAAGAGAATGGATATATATATATATAGAGAGAGAGAGATAGAGAGAGGAGGAGTTATTCTTGAAATATTGATGCCAAACGGTCAATTATTTTTTATAAAATACTATAAATGTTGCAAAATAAAATGGTACTATACTGAGTATATTCTTGAAATATTGATGCCAAACGGTCAATTATTTTTTATAAAATACTATAAATGTTGCAAAATAAAATGGTACTATACTGAGTATAAAAGGTAATATATAACATACAAAAAAACACAATGACAAAAAACATAATTGTATAACATATTTGTATACATGCAACACACCTTGTGGGAGTAAATGAAGATGAAGAATGAAAGAATTACTATGATAAATACTTATTAGAAAGGCTTCATGTTTACTTTTATTTTTTACATCGCTCATGTATTTGACACTTTCTTATAACAATTTTACTTAATAACTCTATTCTATCATATTACCAGATAATTTTTTTTGTTTATATTTTGATTTATTTCATAATTGTATTTCATATATAGCTTCTTGTTTTCATTATATTTTAACAGATACTTAATTGTATTTCATATATAGCATTGTGTTATTGCCATTGTGTTAATGATAACATTGTGGTTTAATGAAACATTTTGACCAATATTGTGTTTTTGTTATATATCATCTTTGTTAAGTATTATTATAATGTAAATTTGTCTATTACAAAAGAAATTAACTATTCTCTACACACAAATTGAAAGTTATGGACATTACTAAACAGTCCTAATACAAATAATAATCACACAAGATACATCACCCATAAACTTTAAATTTAAATACCAAAAACAAACAAACAAAACGAAAGGTTTCGTAATCCACAAAAATGAAACACACAACGTACATTTTAATTTACAAGCATAACGTTACACATTAGTTGAACAAACCAACATACTAACTACATTTAAACTAAAAAACATAAACGTAACCCATTTGTGGAATGTGAACATACAACGACGAACATGAACTACTTCTTAACGCGTTTCACCTTCTCCTGATTATTCCATAGTCTCTTCCTGTAGTTCAATACACTTAGATTAACAATTGAACAACCACGACCCATTGAGTTAGACATAGTGTTATCAGCATCATGTACTATTATCTGACTTTTGCTAGAACTAATATTAAATGTAATATATAACATGCAAACACATACGCAAAAGTAATGACATAAAAACACAATGACAAAACACAATTGTATAACATATTTGTGTACAAGTAACACACGTTTGGTTTTTTTATTATAAATCATGTAAAAATTTAGAAGTTAGTAAACTCAGATAACATATATAACAATTTATGTTTACAATTACAACACATGTTTTCTTAAAAATACATGTTTGATGGCAAATGCTTTAACTAAGTTATTCTTTTTTTAATACAAATGATATAAACTTGGATATACAACACTTAAATACTTACATTTGTTCTTTACCATAAAATTCTTTAAATTAATAAGAGTAACACTTCATACGTATACATACTACAATTGAAGAAAATAAAATAAAGAATATAAACGAAAAACTAAACATAAAAGAACTACTCATATGAAAGTAAAAACCTACGCTTCAATTCCAATGGAACTTTGACTTGTTTAAGTAAATCTTTGATATGTACCATTAACTCCACGTCCTTCATTCCATTCTCAATGTTATACAAAACTGTCTTGTCACGAACGGTGGTTGGAGGCATTAACAGCAAGGTCTTAGATACAAGGTCTCGAGAGATAACTCCATTCTCCATAGCATCAAAACATTTCCTAAGATCTTTAGCAATCACTTTTATCAACTTCATATTCTTCCCTCACTTCTTTTAAAAAGAGTTGCTTGAATTGCTCTCCTTCATTAGATGATGTTGAGATGCCATTATAACAAATTTACTTTTTAATGAGATACTGAAAAACTTTAATAAGTTAACATACATCAGACATATATTGTCTATATATATAAAGGGTATATGGTTGCTAACGCGAAACTATTAATGGAAGGAACGATTACATAATGTACAAACTGCACGGGGAAATGATGTGGATAACTTAAGAGACACACGCTTACATACATTTATTACTACATACATAAACCCATTCATTAAACACGGGAAACTTAACGTGATACACGCCTTATTACGCATGAATCAACAAAAATATTAATAACCTTTGTAATTATAACGTAATAATCCAATCGCTTTACCTCCTATTTAATTCCCGGCCACTTATAAAATAAACTAACCCATAACACAACACCTATTTTCTAACACTAACTCGAAACACCTCTACGTTCAGATCAACTACAATCATGCCTAAATCATACTATCATTTCGGAGAGACAGCAGAGGCTAAGAAAACTATAAATACTGCATACTTTAAAGAGGATCAACACGATTTAGAAATGTTAGAAATGTTATGAATGCTACAGGCAATGCATAACACCATCACTAGAGATGTAGATGTGACATACGGCAAAATACTGGTAAATCCGTACAGATTAAACAACTATTACATTAGAAATTTTCGATTTGATTTTATTCAATTGAGTCTTAAAGGTCTAGGACTTACAAAAATCATAGCTTAGTATGATGACAAACCTGCCACAATTAGAGACATATAAAATTATATCCTAGATTGACGGAAGAAACACGAACGCACTGTACATGTCAAGACTAGTCGTGGTAAAGTTCGTCACGGCAAAAACGAGAAATTAAGTATGTCCGTGATAATTATTATATGGGAACATTAGTTGGAAATAATGTGCAAATATTACTTTTCAAAAAAATTCTACTAAAACATCAAATTGTCCGGCCCGCAGAAAATACAACAATGTTGTAGTGTATACAGCACTCCGCAGAACGAAAAAGCAAATGTCCGAAATTCAAAAATAAATATTATTTATCATAAATAATAATAGGGTATTAAAAACATCACAAAAACCACTATTTAAAGTTTAGATTTTAAAGCTACACGGATAGTTTAGTAAATACTCGACAACAAAGCTAGTACAGGAACTGAGTCCAAAATAACAAATTTATTAGTCCGAAGAGTTGGATTAATAAATTGGACAATAAAATTTTTACAAAGACAATTGTGTAGATAAACTTTCATAAATAACTCAAAATGTCAGTAGTTAACCCGGTACGAGACCTGAACCGAATTTATCAACCGAACAACGAAACAATTAGTCTAGTGAGTTAGTTTGGCATATTATAACATAACTTTAGTGTGTTGAGCCATTAAAGTTTATAAAAACTAATATAATATATATATAATCATCTAAGATTACAAAGTTTATAAAATATAACAACATTTTATAAAAAAATTAAAACCAAACCCCCCCTTGTACGACTATGTAGGTCCCAATGCCACTCATTTTATTTTCTTGATGTGTTGGGTTATCCTAAAGGATGATTAGTGTTGGTTGATATGTAAGAGACATAATCAAAAACTAGATCATAACACTCCACCACATTTCTCATTTCCAACAATAACCAAAAATCTTTCATCTCATTCATTCTCCCTCCAAAAATCGGCCAACATCATCCTCCAACCTATTCATATTTTTCAAATTCAAACTCAAAGATTACTAGCAAATATGGAGGTTCATGGATGATTAAAATCATTTACAAGGCTTGAAGACCCACTTGGAGCATTTTCTCAAGACTTGAAACTCTTGGATCATCATCTTTTCTTTATATTATCATCACCTTCATCTTGCTCATCTAGCTAGTAGTAAGCTTCATATTTTATTATTACATTCTTATATTATGATTTAATATAAAAAATACAAGATCATCTTGAAATCTTACATAAAATCATTTAAAAACAATGACAAGAACAAACATACTAATATGATTATTTAACTTATTTGATGATCTTGAAGTTGTCATTTTTGTAGTAGAAGTAATCTTGCATTTTTATGGTTGAAAATGAAGATCTAAACACATGCATGTTTAGATCTAGCAAGATTTACTAACAAAAATGTTATGAACATGATTTATGCACTTAAAATGGTCATATGCATTATACAAAATATGGATTGTTATTTAAAACTCATGATCTAGAAATTTTGTTGAAAAGTAGTAAAAAAGTTTCCATTTTTGGAAAGATCATGAACATGTACTCATTTTTGGAAGTGATATAAACATGTCTACACACTTAAAAAGATTTCATATATTACATAAAGCATGGGTTTTTTATATAAAATAAATAATCTAAGAGTTTTGTTAAAAAGTGTTAATTAAGTTTCGGTTTCTGGAAAGTTTAAAGTTACTACAAGTTATATTTCTTGTTAGAGATTTATGATCTAGAAGATTAGTCATGATTACTTGATCATTATTTGAGTTGAAAAATGGTTTAAAACATATTTACTTAAACATGGGAAAGTCCATAGTTTAAAGGAAACTATGGCAAAAGTTTTATAAAATATATTATGATTAAAGTATGGTTAAAATAAAGACTTTTGTGATTAAAAATGACTATAATTTTAATCATGATTAAACAAAAATTTGGATGAAAAAGTTTAAATAAAATTTCAAGAGTTTCTCTCAAACTAAAAATAAATAAATATATATTTTTAGATGAAATATATATTTAGTTATGATCAAGTATGTGTGTGTATTTTGTTTATAAATATTATGTATTTAGGCCAAGTAAGAATAAATACAAAAATACAAAATTTCACAAAATGTACAAAAAATTATATATATATATATATATATACACACACACACTCATATTTGAAACATGACAAGTATATATATTTTTTCCCAAACATGGATATAAACTAACAAATTGGACAATAAGACAATTCAGATAAAAAACGGACAATTTGGACATATCAAACAACTAAAACGACACGGACGAAACAAACGACACGGACGAAAAGAATAACGCGAACGAAGCGGGTGACACAAAAGAAACAATCAAAACAAATAAACGGTCACACACTATACAAAATATATACATACATGAATTTATAAAAATAAACTTATATAAGATACTAGTAGTTTTATAAACTAATTTTTAAAAATTATTACTATTAATATTTAAACATGGATTAAGCCCAACTAAATAAACCATATGGGCTAGCCAACTTTTACAAACTGAATTGGGCTAGAGCCCACTTTTATAAACTGAATTGGCTTAGAGCCCACTTTTATAAACTGAATTAGGCTAGAGCCCACTTTTATAAACTGAATTGGGCTAGAGCCCACTTTATAAACTGAATTGGGCTAGAACCCACTTTTGGATTATTAATATGTGCTAAGCCCACTTCTATAAACGATATTGTGCTAGGCCCACTCTTACATGATTAACTTGGGCTAGACCCACTTTTACAAACTCAAGTGGGCTTGACCCATTTTAAGTAAGTTTATTTAGGCTAGGCCCACACATCTAAAACAAGTTGGGCTAGACCCACTTATATAAAACTATTTGGGCTAGGCCCACACATTTGAAATCAAGTTGGGCTAGGCCCACACATATGAAACCAATTGAGCTAGGTCCATACATACAAAAACATAAGAATTGAATTCTTACACTTAACCCTTGGGCTAGGCCCATTCAAACATGAAAGATGTGGAATATATATATATATGAAGTATATACATGTTACACCCCGATAAATCCATCACATCAGGGCTGGGCGTGAGCTGAACTGGTATATTCATTGCACACCGGAAGTAAATGTGAGTGCTAAGACTTTGACAGTGAACGCCCGCTAAGTACTCGAATCCCCATGGGTTCTCCTATATTAACCGTGCCATACTTGTAATTGTAACATGAGAAAGAACATGCGAAAAAGTCAACATAAAGTTGGCGAGTTCATAGTTTGTCTGTTTTCGGTTCAATTAAATCATATAACATTTGAAAATCTTGCATTCGAAAACCGGTTTGTGAGATCATTGTATCCCAAAACATTTGAAATGTCATATCTGTATAACAGTATTGTCATGCTGTTTGTAAACCAGTGCATATAACCGTTGTGTCTGTAAACTAGTAAAATGTTTTCAATCGTATCTGTAAACCTGTAATAAAAAGTTTTCAATCGTATCTGTAAACCGGTATTGAAATCATAGTATGTAGGATGCCTACGGAATCTAAGGATCAATCAGTGTCTAGCTAATACATTGACTTATGTGCCATAAGTAAGTAACCAAACCGAGACAACTCTGACATCATTGGGATCACAAAAGCACTCCTAACGTGTTAACAAACAAGGAGTGGAGCGTGCATCAAACTCGGTAGATCTATACCTTTTGCACCTTGGTCACTACGAGATTAATGGTTACTATTGTTATCCTTCTACTTACACACAGTGATCTATCATCATCTAATCCCATAGCTACATACCATTTGTTAAAATCTGTGGTTTTGATGTGTATGAACGGGCCTCGCCCTTCATATGATTTTTGTTCCTCATACTTTTGATATTGGGCCTAGCCATGTCATTTATGTTATTTGGCCTAGCCCATGTCATTCGTGTCATTGGGCCTAGCCCATGTCATTCGTGTTATTGGGCCTAGCCCATGTTATTCGTGTTATTGGGCATAGCCCATGTTATAAATAAAATTGGGGCCTAGCCCCTAACTGTGACTAAAACAATCCCATTACTAGTCATAAAACTCATGCATGTTTCAAAAAACCTTGTATTGTTATCAAAACCGATAAGTTTAGCGTAAACGATTCATAAACCATCGTGTTTGTTGAAATCTGTATGTAATATGGTTTAGAAATGTGTGATTTCCATTTATCGAAAAAAATTGTGTGCTTTTGCAAAACTTGCATGTCTTTCCACCCTGAAACATTTATAAAAATGTAAAACGGTAAAAAGTGGGGGTTATGAACTCACCTTGATATCCTTGTGCAAAGCTAGCTTAATGTGATTCCATATTGTCATCTCCACAATGTGGCTTGCTAGCATGCAAACTAAGACATTCCTAAAGCAGAATAACTTATAAGTCTCTAAATGTAAGGTAGCTAAACTACGTGTCACCGAGCTCTATCGAATAGTTAACCATACAATTCTATGAAAGCGTTATGGTCTTGTCTCGGAATAACCAATCTATGGTTTTCTTGGGAACGACTTAGTTTCCGTGAGATTTGAAATATATGTTTATATATAAACAAAATTATATTTCATGAAATCATATTAGTCGTTATATTCAAAGGTATTATCGACGTTTGAAAACTACATTCCGAATTTCCGTCCTTTGAAATAGGTATAAATAATTATATTTATTTTATAACCGATTATCGAATCCTGTTATCTTGTAATCACGCTCGTTGAAACGTTATAGTAGTATCGTCAGAATAAATATATATCTATATTTATTTTCATAGCAATTACTTGGATCAGATAGTTTTTGTTTTAATTATAAAACACATTTCTCTTTACGAATCTTTGACGAAAAACGGGCAGAGTCTTCTCGGTTTTTTGGACGATCTTGACAATGCAAGTTGTCGATATATTTTTAAAACGCAATAACCAATGTAATCATATTATATATAACTTCCCGTCGTGCATTAATATTGTTTTTTTTGTCGAATACGAGTCTATGTATTGTGTGTGTGTGTATATATATATTATATTTTCACGATACGCCGGTTGGTTTTAACTAATACTTATACGCGAGTAACGTACGTCAGTTCGATTGTTATTTTTAAACTTTGAGGATATGTAATTGTTAGCAGGTCGGGTTGAACTTGGTTTCGCAATAATTAACATTAGTACTTATATAAAATAATATAATTAAAATCGCGTCATTAAATTTTTACCGAGTCTTGGGTTGACCCGTTGACCGAGTTTGACCGTAATTGACCGTGTTGACTATGTGGACCGGGTTGAACGGGTTTGACTGAGTTGACCCTGTTAACCGAGTTGAGTGATTTGGCTCGTTGACCAGCTTTGACCCGAACCAAAACTGAACCGAGTGTTGCGAAAACTGAACCAAGTATACTCAAAACTGAACCGAGTGTAGTCATATCATCACAGTCGCCATTACTCGGCCACAACCACCTCCGAGACACCTCCCATCCCCTGCTCGTAACCACCTCCGCCGTGCGCCACCCACCACTGAGCCGCCTGTGGTGGTTCTGCCGCTGTCACCACCTTCAGCGAGCTAACCCGACCCAAAACAAACCCAAATTCAAAACAACCACCACTGTCGCGTCGTCGACCGGCTTAAAGCCGCCAGTGATGGCGTTTTCTGCCGCTCGCCCTTAGCACTACCGTCGCGTCACCACCTCACAAGCTACCACACCACCATCTCCCACCTGAAACACCAAGCAACTTGCCGCAGAAACATGGATCTACAAAGATCCGAGGAAGAGAAGGGAGTCGGAAGGGTTACCGTGAAATCGCGGCTGCCGGAGTCCAGAACAGCCACCGTCGCTGCTCAAACCACGAAATAGAGCCCAAAATCATGTTCAGGAGTGGTGTTTTAGGGGGTGTCAGTGGCGGCGCCGCCGCGTCGCTGTCGCCAGTCCGCCATGCTCCGCCGGTGGCCGGTCGGAGTACGGCGCCAGGTTTGAGTGCGAGAGAGAGAGAGAGAGACCGGGGTGCGTGTGTGTGAGAAACGAGTGAAAAATTATGGTTTGCAACCTTTTTATAGTTAGGTTTTCCAAGTGGGTTGGGGCCAAGGCCCAAAAGTGCGTTTCTAGTGTTTTGAGCGGCCCGATCGCGTCTACAAGCCCGTTTTCAAACTCGAACTTCATAGAACGTCATGTAATATCATTTTAGGTTCAAAAGCATGTAAAAGGTGTCGGTATTCGATATTAATCGCATGCGTTTGTCGGTTTCGTTAAAATGCTCCGGTTGTCGTTTCTTGTCCGTTTTTTGATCCGATTTCGATCACGAATAATAAATTTGATTACAAAGATAAATATATCATAATATATTAGTATAAATGTGTAATTTGAGTCCGTTGCTTTCGTTTAGTTGTTGATGCGTTCCTGTCGACGTGTTTTTCGTTCACGTAAGCGTTTTGTGACGTTCGAAAGCATGATAATGCATAAAAACTAAATTCTTACGCATAAATTGTACATGTAAATTTCATATTTGTCGGTGTTGTTAGTATTTTTCCCGGTGTCAGTTCGTTACCGTTTGACGTTCCGCAGTTTTCCCGCAAATCACCATTCGCGCATCGCAAGGTCGGTTAGATGTTCCTAGGCATTCCATAGGCCTGATCGAGTTAATTTACATCTAATTACATGAATTATGATGGTATTAATGTTCGTTATGCTCGTAATTACAACCGGAAAATGCCAGTTGTCATAATACATACATATATACAAAAAAAGAAAACAAACAAATACAAGTATAGTTATGAATTCAAGATGAATACTTGTACGAAAACGATCATAAACCTAAGTGTCTAACGAGATTAGAACACTTGTAGGTTGAGAAAACAAACGAAGAATCAAACAATACACAGAGATTTGCACGAAACGCGAATCCGTAAGTTCATGTTTCCCTTTTTTATTTAATCGTTTTAAGGTTTTAAATGTTCGGGGAGAATACATGTTTCAATTGGTATAACTGTTTTAAAGAATGAAAATATTTAGATCATATGCGGATAGAATTAAACGAAGGGGCCATTAATGAATAAACAAGTACCAAGGAACAAAAGTGATAGCTCTATTGGGTTTTGGCGGGCCCTACTCTGAACGACAATAAAAACAGATCGTTACAAAGTGCTTTTGTCACGCCCCAACTGATAGCGGAAACATCGGAGTGAGACGAAATAGATTGCTCAAGGCATCATAACACTATTTGCGACAATATTTAAATCAAACCCATTTCATTTCATAACAAGATTGTCAATTACAACAAGGAAGTCAAATACAATAAGTTCAACAACATAAAACCTAACATTCTAGATGTGTATCTATGCTGTCCCTACTAAGTTTCATCATGATCAACACCCATAACCTGCAACATGTTAAAAAATATAGTTCAAGACAAAAAGTATTGGCGAGTACACAAGTTTGATATAGCGTAAGTATGAAAAGATTTAAATGAATCCACGTGTTAAGCTAGCATACTAGATTAATGTAAACATAGCATGCGATCTATAAGTCAACCCTCGCGTATCACCGCAAAATATAATAAACTTAACATACCTCAAGAATACGGGCGGTGCGTTACTCTTATAGCGCTATACATGTTAAGGGGGAGGCTCGTACGTAGTTAATGACAAATAGCATCACATAACAATGTTCCAAGTATACAAATCGTGTATCACGTAACTATAGCATGTACGATGGATTGTTTGTGTGATTGCATAAAAGTATAAGTGTGATTGTGTGTATTTTGATAGACTAACAGGTTGCACCCAAAGGTGTAAGCGTAAAAAGGGTGTTCGAGTGTACTCACGGTTTTGCAATCTTCCACTTGGTATTTCCGTAAAGTGTTGGGGGAGATTGGAGGATGGAACACCGAGTTATCCTACAAGAGGAAAACGTAGGTTGGTAAGTATTCAAATGAAAACGGAGGATTAGGAATTCAAATACACTAAAGTATGTGTACGAGAAATAATCATCTAGACTTAATACTCGTTCTTGACACTATAATACCCATTCGGGTTAATGTGTTTTCATGGGTTAGCATACCCATTAGAATCGTAATGAGAAATTAAGTACCTAGGTGATGTAACCTTGTACCATGACGGATAATCATTCGATTACCATCAAGAGTTCGGTTAGTGTTTGTATATATATATATATATATATTTATAACATAGTATACGTAAATAGTAAATCATAAACATAATGGAAGTTCATAGAAGTCATGCATGGTGGTAGGAGGATTTTCCTTTAACCTCTTTCGTATAGTTCACCACTGCACAAGTCTTCACAAGGACGACAAGGATGGTCATTATTTAAGTTAGACATAAAGTAAAAGACGAAAAGAATAATCAAAATCATCAAGTGAGGTGCTGGATTGAAGGTAGGATAGCCAAGGCTTCCAAGTAATCACACACTACCAAATCAAGTCTTGTTTCAAGAACAAGCTTGGAAGGATACAACACTTGTGGGTTGAACCCCTATTAAAACGAAAAGTTCTTACACTTGGGACCTCAAATATGGTGATGTTCCAAGTTGGTTTTCCATGGAAAACCTATGGAACATTCCTAGAGGTGATTCAAGTGTTAAGAAGGAAGAAAGATCAAAGAAGGGAGGTAAGGGTGAGTTAGAACTCACTTTGAAAGTCTTGAACTTTCAGATGGAGAGAGAGCTTTAGAGAGAAAGAGTAGTGTTTGAGGTGTGAAATGAGAGTGGGAGGAGGTATTTATGGTTGAGGTTAGAGGGGTTGTTAGTTGAGTGCATTTAATGCAAGAAGCACAAATTGGACCAATCCATGAGCTTGAAACCAACATCTCCGGATTATGCCCATCTTGTGGGCCACGAGTGAATGAAGAAGGGGCGGTCGCGGACTGCTAGGGGTCTGGCGGGCCACGAGAGGAACTCAAGGGATCGGTCGCGGGCCGGGAGGTGTGTTATTCCAGAAACTTCTTTGGTTTTTGACATTTTTAGTCCTTGAACTTAGTTTAACTTGTTATTTTTGCATGTTTTAAGCATATAACACATATAAGTATGATTTGAGTATCGAGTATGTATGTATGAGTCTTTGCACGTAACAAATATCAGTTTAAATGATTGAATGTATGTAAAGCTTGTATTTATAACAAGTATGAATTTTTATTACGATTCAAGTCTCAGATTACAAAATTGGGAAAAGAAATACGAATACAAGTTTCTGAAAAATAGAAATACGATTATACTTTCTAATCAAGGAAATTACGGAAAAGCGAGGTGTTACAACTTTTGTATCTAAAACAAGTGTCTCTAACACAACTAATCGTTAGGGTTTGGTCGGCACCTATTTGACATACAGATTAGTGTCCTTGCAAAACACTAATGATCTTACAAGTTTCATTTAATTACATACAAGATTCCATACTTCAAATATTTTCAAGAATTATTTGATGCAAACTAAATACATGAATTCACCAGCTTTAGTAAGTTGACGTTTTTCAAAACTAACATGTATGACAGGGAACTAGTGGACAGCTTTAGAAAATTATGTTCGCGTGTTTTTGAAGTAAAGCAGATTGATGTCATCCAGTTTTTTTGTTGTCATGTTGTATAAACTTGTGTTTTAAAGTTTTGAACAATGTTGTAGATTGTAAATTTGTTTTAAATAAAATGTATGGATGAACATCTTATTATGTTTTACATTGTCGTTTACTTGGTTGAATGCAACGATTGCCGCTCTGGCCACACCTCGTACATGCTTCCGCAACAACGAAAATTGGGGTGTGACAGTAGAGAGAAACAAAACGAACATGAACTACAACATTCTAGAGTATATTTCTAATGGACTACAGAGCGAAGCTCAAATAAATATTATACAATATTTTAATAAACAGTTACAGATAAAGAAAAACATAGCAGTTTTGTTAAAAGATATCAAGTACACCTTGTCGAAGTACATGAAGATGAAGAATGAAAGAATTACTATAATGAATAACTATTAGAAACACTTCACGTTTACTTTTATTTTCTTGATCGCACATGTATTTGATCATCTACAAGTGTATCCTATCTATATAATGTAATAAACTTATTTAAATATTGACACTGTCTTATAAGAAATTTACTT
Source organism: Scalesia atractyloides (assembly GCA_947069175.1). Classification (NCBI taxonomy): domain Eukaryota; kingdom Viridiplantae; phylum Streptophyta; class Magnoliopsida; order Asterales; family Asteraceae; genus Scalesia; species Scalesia atractyloides. The sequence continues at coordinate 57,030,009 of CAMTDV010000029.1, forward strand.
AATGACTCTATTCTACCATTTTACCAGATATTTTTTGTTTGTTTAGAATTTAGATGTATTACAGTAACAAATTACAAAACACATGATCAAGTAACGTATAGAAGTATGTATACTAACTGATTGTAAAGTATAACACAACTTTAGATTGAAAATGTTTATTTTCTTACATAACTTGGGTTAGATTGCTTTACAATTTTTTTGTTGATTATTTTACATGTAGAATGTTAGTGTAGGATGTCTATAGCCTACGTCTTAGGTCACGTCTAATGTAACAGGGCTTTTAATGTTAAATTTTTAAATGTTTTATATGTATTTAGGCAGTTCGTACGGAGTACTCTTTGGACGAAGCTGCAACACCAACTCGTGTGAATTTATCATGTCTATATATAGCAGAGTTGGGGTCTTGAGTCCATAACTTTTTTTCTGATACTGAGGCAAAGCCCTGTCAGTTTGCTGCATGTAATTCTTCCACGTTTATTAATACAAGAAGCAGAAGCATTTAAACAGTAGATCTGATCTTTTGTCAAACTTACTAACGATGAATTCCGCACACGTTGGTTAGCTCGAGTCCGGTCCGTTGCTTTCGGGGGGGAAGCCGATCCTCCCACAAGTGGTATCGGAGTAGGAGGCCTGATTCGAAGATATTTGATCATATATCAACAATTGAAGATCTCTATTTCTACTCCTTAGAACGTTTATCAGATCTGGACAATTTCATGGAAAAATTGGACTAGGATTCTAGTATAACATGTTAAAACCAGTTCAAACAACTCTTGAAACTTTCAGACCTAAAATCAACCAAAATCATGTCAAAAAATCCGAAAAACAAGAAAAACATGAAGATGTGAACGTAACTCGTACAAGCTAGTATTACATATCACACGAGTTGCTTGGACACCTCGTATGAGGCAATTTCAACTCATTTCAATTTTACAATTGCTTTCTATATCCACCTCATACGAAGTAAGTTCTAACTCATACGAAGTGGGTAAACTTGTCTTAAAAATTGTTTGTGTACACCTCGTACGAGGTGCCACATCGCCAAGCACACTTCGCACCAAAACACGTTCTAATGAAAATTTTTCAACACTGTTTTCGACAATTTTCAGGTAAAATATGGAAGAGGAATTCTTTATCGCCTTCGCCACATCTGCTGTTACAATTGCTGTAGCTCAGAACATGAACCTAGAGAACGAAATGTGAACCATGACGAAACCTCCAAAACTCAGGAACATAGAAGATTATGACAGTTGGAGTGAGAGATTCATCAACTGGGTTCAAGCTAATCATTTCACATGTTGGTTTACCATTGAGTCAAAATACAAAGCACCTACAGGTGAAAGTGGTCTTGAGTAGACACTGGCTTAGCTCACGGATATAGAGAAAGAGAAGTTTATCAACGAAAAGAAGATGATGAATATACTTCAACAGGCAGTAAAAGAAGATATCTTGGCTCTTCTGCAACATGACGATGATGCCCAGTCTCTATGGAATGCTTTAAGACTTAAGTTCCAGGGAACTTCTCAATTTCGAAAAGGAAGAAAAGCGTTGCTAAGCAAGGAGTTCGATATTTTCAATCCGAGAAAAGGAGAGACTATGGAACAGCTGATAGAAAGATATTGTCATTTGGTGGTTCAAATGAAACAAATGGAGATTTTTAAAACCAATGAAGAACTAGTTGATAAATTGGCCGATTCTTTACTAGAAGGAGAGTGGACTACTTATCTGACTATTCTGAAAAACGGCACAGAGTATAGTAATTTCACATTGCCAAGATTTATCAAAAGATTAGAAGGTCATGAGCTAGAAATGCAGAAGATGGCAAAGAACAAAGGCGCTCACATGCAACAAGATGTGAACCTATACTACAAAGGTAGTTCTGTTGGAAACCTACAAATTCGCAAGTTTCAAACTACTTTCAGTGCTAACAACAATACGAGTCCACCATCAAACCAATCCATTGGGTTTCAGTCGTTTCCGTCATACAACCCTTGTAACATTCATTGTAAAACGGGTTCTAAAACCCGCTTCGTTTAATAATTCAAATATATGATACGCAGTTTCGTTACGTATTTATGTTAACCGTTCAAATTCGTTATATAAATTTCATTAACTAATAAATAAATTAAAAGAGTTAAAATAATAAAGATAATAAATAAAAACTAATAATATTAATAAGTAAAACAGAAAATAAATATAAAGGGTGACCACGGGTTTTGAACCCGGGTCCCCATTGAATCAACACACACCACACACCACTACACTACACACATAAACTTGTTATTATCCTAAAACAATTAAATTTAATACTAAAACAACCGTTGAACCTGAAATTCAAATCGCAGAACCAGAAACTGTCGGAACATAACTCTAGCAATCAAACCCAATTAACTATTTTTCTTTTGATTAACGCGTGTAACTGATTTCAATCATCCGTTTTAACAGAAATCCGTATTCAATCGTATGAAACCGTATGAAATCATGGAACTTTAATCCAAGATTTAAACTGAAATTATAACTGCCTTTTCACTATAAATAACGATCCTTGCACCTCAATTGAACTCGCTCACACTCTCCACACCACTCTAAACTCTCAGAAAATCCCCTCTGATACAATTAACACTTCACCGGAAAACTGGTTGGTTGCCGAAAACATCATCGGAGAATTCTGGTTTACACCTGAATCGGTATAATCACTTGAACTTTCTTCTTTTATCATTCAATGTATTAACAATGTTGAATTATGTAGTTTCATGATTAAAAACAGTCGGGTATGGTTCTGGTTTTTGAAATGAAAAATATAAAGTTGTGTTAGTGTATAAGAATAACAAAAATTCATGTTTATACCGGGTTAGACACACAGTTCAGTGGTGGACTAAGTGCAAAATTAAAGCAGAGGTTCCGGGTTCGAGTCTTAACACGTTGCCAAATTTCTGAATTAAACCAAATCTTTTTAATACTTACATATATTAACTGTTAGTAAGTGTATAAAATTAATATAAATCTTTGATATTCCGGGTTAGTCACACAGCCCAGTTGGTAGGTCTGTGAAAAACGCAATGTATGGTGCGGGTTCGAACCAATTATGTAACCGGTTTTGCAAACATAAAAACCTTTTTAAAAATAAAATCAAAATATAGGTAACTCAGTTAGAATATATATACGTATATATATATATATATACACACACACATATGTATATATATATATATATATATATATATAAAATCCAGATTGTTTCGGGTTAGACACGTAGCTCGGCTGGTAGAGTTACGTGCACGTATACGAGAGGTCACGAGTTCGATCCCCACACGCTACCAAAAATCGCATATTAAGACCGGTTCGACCCCTAGAAAGGGGTATATTTTTTAATAATCTTTTCTTTATTTTCTCCAAAAACCTTAAAAATATATATAAAAATAAGACTTTCTAAGCTTAAAATTTGTAATAAGTACTATAAAAATAGACTTAAAAGTCTAACAAAATTCATTAAAAAATATTAATAGAAACTAAAAGAAATATATTACCGAATTATTACGTGATTATTTAGGTTAGTTTTCTCGTCGGTTAGAACCTATAATCGTGCGCATACGTTATCAATTCAAGAAACGCACCCACTATGAGTGAATTCCTACAAACCTCCCCTTTTTATTCATGTTTTGGGGTGTATCATGTGTCGTTTATTTATATCGTTTATTCAAACACTTGTGCTACTACCATTATATGATCCAACATGTTGTGTAATATTTGGTTTATTGTTATATGTGGTTATATTTTCTCATTTCAGTCAAGCATTCACATTAGGCCCATCAGTTCCTTGTTGGATACGAGTAGAGCATTGCGTTGCCTAATTAGATCGGCTCCGTTTGATTGAGCCTTGATCTCATATCACATCATTTATCATGCTTATGTGTACATTGCTAGATGTTTATGTGGTTTGTGGATAGTTTACATATACGTTTGCTCATACTTGGTTATGCACATTTTTATTAAATTAATCAACATAATTATTTCTTTCAAATGATTAAACGGGATTCACTCGCCAACTTTTGTTGACCCAAATCTCTCTTTTTACACATGATACAGGTGGACAGGTTGAAGCAAGGAACACATAGGAATTGGCCTTAGAAGAAAAATATAGAGTTACATAAATGTCATGTTTAGAACAATCTTGTGCTTGTATGTTTATGTGTTTGATGGAATTTCACCTTTTAATTTGAATTAATAAATATGAAACTTTATAATAAATGTCATTAGCTTTGATGATAACCCAATCATGCCCCGACTACCATATCCACTGCGGGTCAGGGTGTGACAACCCTAACACTCCTCAAACTCCAGAAAACTCACCAAGCTCAAGCAATCCTCAGAACAATTAGATCGGATGATGAATTTTCGTAATCCTCATTGCTTTGTCAAGTTTTTAGTTTTAAGAATTTTCTTTCTTTAAAAACAAAAATCCAAAAATATGTTTTTGATTTTAGGGGGAGAAATTTTTGTGAAAAATACAAAAACATATAAAAATTTGAAAAATGCAAAAAAAAAAGAAAGATAAAAAAGAGTTGTCGTGTAAAAAGAGGACATGATAGTACATTAGTGAACTATCACAGTATGCTAAAGGAATGAAATGTTAAAAAGTGTTTAAACAGGTCTTACTAATGATGTGCCAGTAGGCTTCACACATTCAGTAAATTGTTTTCAAGATATAAACATAAAAGAAAAATTGATTAATCTGTGGCTTAACATCTCTTCGATATATGGTCATAGTACTCCAATATTTCGTTTAAGAGAATGCAAGATTCTGAGATACCAGGTCTTCATAGATAAATAATATCTGGGATATTATACGAGTTCTTCTGATTTTGCTTCAGCAATGGCCTAGAACTTGTATACTATGTTTCGCATTCTTTCCCCCAAAGCTACATAAAATTGAAAATATCAAAAGATACGATATTTGCAGTACAAAAGATTCCAATATTCGGAACACCACCTTAAGTCGAGCCTTCATCTCTTTGACTCTGTACGAGAGTACTTACCTGAGCTCTCAAGGTCTCGCATAACCCATATATACAAATATCAATTGGCTATATTCACATGTGAGATGAAATCAAGGAATCTCGATACGAGAGTATATTCTCAGGTGGGAAACACAGTTGAGTCATGTTCCTAAAATTACCTAAAGTATCTTGAAATAATTGAGAAATGTGTAGAAGTTTAAGTGGATCACTATACTGAAAATCCAAGTAAATCTGTTTAGAACTTAAAGTTTTATAAAGATCAACGGTACTGGTGATATGTCTAAAAACTGTTATGATCCTCTAACACGAACTCACTAAAATATGTCTGTAAATATGTTTTGTAATAAAAGTTTACTTTTCATTTCAGAAAAACCCAAAAAGATTGTAAGAGTATTTTAATATAAACTTTGGAAAATTTAAAAAGATTTTATTTCTATCTTATTTTTGACTACCGATGTTGGAAAGCGGATCTTCAAAATCCAGAGTTACTGAATGCTGAGAGATCCAGAAGTCAACGGGTTGGGAGCGTCTCTGAACTGAGAAAATGTTTTGAAAAGATCAAAAGTTCATTAATTTGAAACGTTACATTGCCTAAAAACATCAGTTTGTTCAAAAAGGTGTTCAACCAAGGTCATTAACTTAGACTTGGTAGGCAAATCAGTTAACCAGAGTCATTAACTTGGACTTGGTCAGCTGAGTGGGACGTTAAAATTGATAAAATACACAAATAATTGAAAATTTTGAAGTTTAAAGGTCACCTCGCACGAGTTGGATGTGACCTCTTACGAGTTGGAGTTCATCTCGTACGAGTTGGACACCTCGCACAGATCAGAAGTCAACTCGTACAAAGTGAACCAGGACCTATATAAATGGTGCAACTTGTACGAAGTGGTCATTCACTATCTGTGTGAGTTAAGAGAAACTTTGTGCGATTTGTACGGCGTGAACATTTTTTGAATAATTTGCCACGTTTATATACCTTAGGGAGGTTGATCTACACACCTCTTACAATGGTTAAGGTAGAAATTCAAATTTAAACCGTTAAATTAACGAGTTCAGCACTTATAATCTTAGAATGTAGATCTAGGAAAATTGAACCTGCCAAAGTTGAAACTAAACACACCATAGTGCTTATCGGCGTCATTAGGATGTTACGGAACCTTCAATTTCACAAAAATCACAATTTTGGTGTTTGAGGTTCATGACCGCCGTTATCGTGCGAGTTGCACCTCGTACGAGGTGCATAAGCACACCTCGTACGAAGTGACTATGTTCAAAATATTAAACTTTATGTCATCTCGTATGAGGAGGATGTACACTTCCTACGAAGTGTTAAATGCTAAATGTTTCTAACATATCCGCCTCGTACGATGTATATAAGCACACCTCGTATGAAGTATCTATAATTAAAATTGTTAATATGTATGCACACCTCGTACGAAGTGTATATGCACACTTCGTATATGTGTTGAGATTTCTAAAAATTTGTCTAAGTGTTGGGTTGTTATGTATGTGCAGGAAAAGAAGATATCTTTCGAGCCAATACATAACATCTGTTGTCTTCTTGATGAGAAGATCCCGGAGTTGCGCCGATGTGCTTGAATTTATAGGGCGAATAACTATTACAAAGGCGCTAACAAACAGACATAAAGTGTACAGATCACATGTTGAACGTTTTTGAGCAGCAGCTCGTCTTCAGGAAGATCTGAGGGCTATAATCTCTGCAGTTAGAGTCGTAAATGAGGATTTGAAGTCAAGATTATGGAAGTCGTTATCCGTAGAGTGTTGGAGTTTAAAGATAAGGAAAGTGATCTGACAAGCTATCCGGAATGAATGGTTAAAGGTTGTTTTTATAGAATGGGATACAATGGCCACATGAATGCAGCTTCGTTCTAGAAAGCAAATCTCGGCAGGACTTACAAATTGCTCGCACCTTCTGTTATACATGCATCAGTCACCGTAAAGGAGGATTTGATGATCTAGTAGACTATCAGATGTGCATGATTGCAGCTCTCGTGTTAAATCTGCCATACAACTTCAGCAAGTTAATCTTCGAGCAGATGGTGCTGAATATGAACAGAGAGAAGCTTCTGCAATATCCAAGATTTATTCAGATGATGCTAGATGATCAATTTCCGAATCTGGAAAGGGATGAAGATGATGAGCTGAAATTAGAGCACATGGATGTGGAGACTTTAGCTAGATTGAATCTATACTTAAAGAGGTCAGTAGAACCTGTTGCTAAGTTGATATTTGGTGCGATCAAAGATAAAGATTACGTTGCTTCTCCAAAGGGAAAATGAGAAAGCTTTCTAGCGGTGATGAGAAAGAAGAGGTTGAATGTTTAGACAGATTTGAGCCTAAACGAAGCAGCTGGTACGAAAAGGATGAGACAAAGAAACATAAACGTGCACCTACAAAGAAACAAGCTTCTGGCACGTCATCTTCAACTCCTCAACGTAAAGGTGCTACGGTTCGTACCTTGCTAGTTGATGAACCGGAAGTTCAAAAAGCAGCAGTGAATGAACCTGTTACAAAAGAAGTTCAGGAAGAAGATGATAGTGATGATGAAAGTTCATCCTCTTGAGGATACTGATTTAGATCCTAACATTGCTGCAGAAAGAGAAAGAGAAAGAAAAAGAGAGGAGGATTGCAAGTGTGAAGAAGAGGGAAAACGTAAAGAGGATGATGATTTGTATGTACCTTCTGATTCGGATGAGGAGTTAGTGATATCTAAGCCTGCCAGGAAGCCAATAAAATGAACAAAAAGTAAAGCATCTGGTGCAGCAAAAACAACTTGTTCTCCATCTGCGATTAAGGCGAGAAAGAAATCTGGGAAGAAGAGAAAGAAAGATGTGGAGGTTGTTACTACAAATGAAGAGTCTGTTGTACCACCACCAACTTCACCACCTTGTCCTACTTCTCCAATACCACCACCACATATTATACAACCACAATCACCACTACAACCTACTTCACTGCCACAAACTATTCCACCATCTCCACAACACACAACACCATCACAACCATCCCCACCAAAACAATCAACTCCCAAACAACCAACTCCTCCTGTGTAACAACGTTTTCCACAATCTGGACCTAATCAATTTCTGAATGATCAGTTTCCTAACATTGAAGATTTTTCTTTCTCAGAAGGTTTTGGAGAAGATATGTTTAATGAAGGAAGAATTGGTGAGTTGGAAAAACAAATCAAAGAACAAGTAGAATTAAGTTTCTTGATGAGGATAAGCAGAGATTGACAGTATTATTGTCTGCACTGGTTGATGATAGCGAGAAAGCCCAAGAAATTCATATCAAATATTTGGAGAATGAAAAGATTATCAAGTAGCCTGAAACAGAGAATATGAATTTGGTGTCTATGCTTTCAAAAGTTACTATAGAAAATGAACGACCGAAGTTTGACATCTGGTAGTTAAAGACCTGGAGACTGAGAAAGCCTAGAACGGTAAGAAGTTTGACAGGTTGTTCAAAGTACTAAACAAAAGATTTGATATCAACTTCTCCACTGAACTTGACAAGATAGGGATTGAGGAAGCCAAAGCCAGAGCAGTTGAACAAACACGTATAGCTGAAACTGAAGTTGCTAAAGTTGCTGCTGCTGGTAAAGGGAAAGGAAAGATAGATGAAATACCTTTGATTGCCCAATCTGCGCTAGAAGCTGAATGTGTGCCAGATACAGATTCTATGATTGGAGGAGTGTCACCATTAAACAATGTGCTTATTGGTGAAAGTGTCTACGTTGGTCCTAAGCTGTCAAAACAATATCTTTTGGAGAAGTGAAAGATGAATGCTGAGATTGATGATATGGTTGATGAGTTCGACGAAAATGAAGAGTTTGGGACAGGTGATGATGTTAGTGTTCAGAAAAGTGTGAATGAAAATGTACAAGATGATAGTTTTAATAAAATTTTTGATGTTGATATGTACATGAACGACTTTGCCAATCAGATAGATGATGCACAGAATCAGGGGGAGTCGAAGGATCCCGTGAATGAGACTGAGTAACTAGGAATACTCACAGCGACTCCTACGTCAGCTGTTCTTGTTTTACAAGCACCGAGAGTTATATATCTTGAGCATGATGTTGAAGAAGGTGAATTTGTTCATAACTACACCAAGGAAGAAATTGCCCAGATGCTAGGTGTATACGAAGGATCCTTTACTTTCGACTTTTAGGAAGAATTAATGGCATTAGTGCTTCACAGCCTAATGATTACTTATCCAAGCACATACCAGATGCTGATGATTATGATTAGGTTGTCGTGAAGGATGATTCCGACGAAGACTTAAACGCTAAATATTCAGGTGAAGGAATGGATGACTTCCCAACCATTGAGGAGTTATTTTATGAAGCTAATGAAGATTTGTTGAAGCGCAAAGTTGAAGAGGCTATGAAAGAAGGTGATGTACCTAAACGTCTTTCGAAGGAAGAGATCGCAGAGATGAAAAAGTACTGGTTTAAGGAGATGACATTTGAAAACAAGTGGAAACATCCTTTAGCATTCATTACTAGAGATCCTGACAAGTCGTTAGGAGACATCATCAGCTGGATGAGTCCAATACTTCAAGTTCTTAAGTGATATAAAGACGTTGCCAGATTGGGATGTCGAAGAGTTAGCATAGAAAAAGACGTTCAACTTCAAGATTAAATTCATGAATCAACGCCTGTGGAAGCTCATAAAGTATGAAGCTCTTCATGGTTTTCCCTACCGGAAGCCACACTATCCTCGGAAGGTTATCAAGTTTGATCCAGTAATGAAATAAAAGGATGTTACTCTCATTATTAAAAGACCATGCACCATGAAGATTATGCAATTGCTAAAGATTGAACAAGACTTTCATCAAATCTTCAAATGGTGGCACTATGACAAAGAAACTGGTGAAGTAGTGATCGTAGTTCAAAATGATGATTCATGGAAGATCACTGAAGAGTTATCTGAGGTTGTTATTGCTCATAAAAGGATCTATGGCTTGTGGAGGGGAATTTGTATACTTAACCCGATGTGGCTGGTCAACTGCTCGAAAAAAATGTTGATTCTCTTTTACAGCAAGATCAACTATGAGGAAAAAGAAAAGAGTAGGCTCTTCAATTCCAGAAAGTTATAAATGTTTGTTAGGCTAAAAATATAAATTAAGGAAAAGTCTGGAATACTGAATGGAGAAAGCTGGAAGAGAAAAAGCGGCGTAAGCAAGAGCGTATCAAGGAAAGAATTACCGAAAGATGAGAGAGGCAGCCTTAAGAAGTTTCAGTTTGGTGATACGTACAGCAGACCTCCTCATAGTGATTAGACACCTATTCCATCTAAGGAACGTCGTAGGCCAAGGTAGCCCTTTTTTGGGTGAAAGTCTCATATGCTTTTGAAGATCGTTTTGAAGGCTGACCAAGACTGCAACAATATCCAAGTGGGGAGTTTGTTAGTGCAGGATGTCTATAGCCTACGTCTTAGGTCACGTCAAATGTAACATGGCTTTTAATGTTAGATTTCTAAATGTTTTATATGTATTTAGGCCACTTCGTACGAGGTGATGATCACCTCATACGAAGTGAAGCAGTTCACTTCATACGAAGTACTCTTCGGACGAAGTGACAACACCAACTCGTGCGAAGTTGTCATGTCTATATATAACAGAGTTGGGGTCTTGAGTCCATAGCTATTTTTTTTGATACTGAGGCGTAGCCCTGTCAGTTGGTTGTATGTAATTCTTCCACTTTTATTAATACAAGAAGCAGAAGCGTTTAAACAGTAGACATGATCTTTTGTCAAACTTACTAACGATGAATTCCGCGCACGTTTGTTAGCTCGAGTCCGGTCCGTTGCTTTCGGGGGAAGCCGATCCTCCCACATGGAATATCAGTAAATATACAGTAAGTACAACGTATTTGTTAATTTACAATGACTGTTGTTGTTACAAAAGAATTGTATTTCATGTATAGCATTGTGTTAATAATAACATTGTGGTTTTGTGAAACATTGTGATAAGTATTTTTGTTATATATCATCTTTGTTAAGTATTAGTGTAATATAAATTTCTCTCTTACAAAAGTAATTAACTATTATCTACACACAAATTGACATTTATGAACATTAATAACTGCCTATACAAATAATAGTCACACAGGATACATCAATCATAAGCTTTAAAATTAAATACAAAAAAAAACAAACAAACAAAACAAAAGGTTTCGTAATCCACAAAAACGCAACATACAAGGTACATGGTAATTCACAAGCATAAAGGTAACACATTAGTTGAACATACTAACATACTAACTACATTAAAATTAAAAACATACGCATAAACCGTTTGTGGAATGTGAACATACAACAACGAACACGAACTACTTCTTAACACGTTTCACCTTCTCCGAATTATTCCTAAGTCTCTTCTTGTAGTTCCCTCCAATTTGTTTAACAACCGAACAACCACCACCTGTTGAATTAGACATATTGTTGTCAGCATCTTGTACTCCTATCTGACTTTTGCTAGAATCAGTCATTTGATCTTAATGAACAACACCCTACATGAAACATAGACAAAACATGAAACACTTCTATAATTTCTAAATTATTAAAATGATATAGGAAAAAAACCATTTACCTGTTTATTGATTTGTGTAGCAGACCCCTTCTCTTGTTCAGTACCAACAATACCCTAAATACCAACAAACCAAATGTTACTTTTAAAAAAATAATTAACATAATAACATGAAAAGAAAAAAAATTATTCACCTCTATCTCGGATTGACCAAAACTGTCATCATGCTTCTTATCATTACCAATCTCCTGCCATAACATACCAACCAATATTACATTCAAAGTACATAATAACATACATCCAAATAAAACAATCATTTACCTGTACTGTCGCTTTAGTAAGGCAATCATCTGCCTCCGTATCGATAATAACCTATATATGACATCAAAATCAATTTCCAGCTAACTAATACTATAAAATTTAAAGTAAAAATATACTTTACCTCTACTTCAGATTGCAAATGGTTGCCAGCTGACTTGTTATCTCCAATAAGCTAAATGTAACATACGAACCATTAATCAAATTACAAATAACAACATCCATAAAATTAAAGTAAACCATATACCTTACCTCTAGTTTCGAGTTTTTACTATTGTCACCATAGCCAACCGACACATTAGAATCACTATACTCGCTCTATGGATCATTGTTAACAATAACCTAAATGAAACATATAAACCTATAAAGCAAATTGAAAACTTAAAAATTTACTAAACTAGATCAAAAAGTTGTCATTTACATGTGCGTTCGCTTGCATAGACACACCCTCTTGCTCATTACCAACAACACCTAAATGAAACAAACCAACATGTTACTTTTATCAAACAAACCAACTTACTAAGATAAAATCACCGAAATCCAAATAAAATAAATCATTTACCTCTACAACACTTTGGGTAAGGCTAGCATCTGACTCATTACCAAGAATAACCTAAGCAAACAAACCAATAATTAAATTAACTCTACTTAACCATAATAAGTAATATTAAAATAACAGGAATAGAAAACCTCTATTACAAAGTTAATATATGCATGAATCCAATTAAAAGTTCGAAACTCACAAAAAACCAAACCACAAATAAATATTGAAAATAAAAAACAAAATAAATAAAGACCTACCGATGACTGCGTTGATGCTATAACAGAATTATCAACTAATGAGCTAAACACTTCATCAGCCATCTCCCATTCGACATCTTTGATTTTTGCACGCATTTCCGTTTCTTCATCAATTTGAAGAACACCAGCTGATGGAGGATTGGTAGTGTCAACAGTTGTAGATATAGACCTAGGATGTATAAGCACATTGATATCATCTCCGTGGTATTTAGAAATAGTAAAACAACTGGAAAATTTAGGCGCTAAGTTATAGCCATTTATCTTAATAACAAAAATAACCCTTTGAGAACATAAATTTTCATTCAAATACGATTCTATCCAATTTGGATCATCAACACCCTATAAAACATAATAAGCTATCAACACAATTGAACAAACTAACGTATACTAAATATGCAAAAACATTCATCAACTAATAATTGTAAAAGGAAATTAAAAATAAACCTCTGAAAAAGTCTTGTTAACTAACTCATCAGCTGTCATTTTAAGTAGAGATACTGCAGCTTCATTAAAAAAGAACACATGTCATCTAGGTACCATTAGTAACACAAAGTTCCAATTTGTATCTGCAAAATGGAAACGATTAATAAAACGTAAAACAAACAGCAAATAAAATATTAAAAAAACTTACACATTCCGTGGATTACAACATCTTCTTCACAGTTCCAACAAAAATAGTAAGGGTCAACCATTGACGCCTTCTTATGACATTTGTTACACTTAACATATTTCCAATCATTATGCATTTCCACACCGCTTATGGTTGCATCAATGTTGAAAATTATTCCCTGTACATGATTAAAAGTCAAAAAGTAACATAAAATAATTGATTTATGTGTATTATTCATACAATACCTCAAGTACATCTCCTACTGTAAGAAGGCTGTATATGTTTGCAATACTCGTAATTGAAAGCTGGCTGCATTGTCTTCAATCATAGTAATTTGAGAAGACTCACTAAAAAACAAAAAAAATACAACGTATGAAACATAAAATAATAATGCATCTAATAATAAATAGCAAATTATATAATTACATACTCCTGTAGGTATCAACTTTAGGTATTGAAAGATTCAAATAAATTTGAGTCGCCACGGTTGTCATTAAACTTGTAGCACCTAATTCAATACAAACAATTAAACATAAGTTATAATTAATCAATTAACAATGCATCATAGCCTATGCATAACACCATACCCTTGTAAAATCGAACTTTGCTAGATGTCAAAATAACAACTGTATTTTTTGCATTTCTTCGAATATAATCATCCATAAACTGATGCACCAAGTGTCCCCATAATGAAACATTGAGCTTCATATCACTAAATTATATATATTTAAGAATGTGAGAGTAAATGTAAGCAATATAAAAGAAAGAATTGATATAGACAAAACTAACATACTTGGTGTCAGAGATAACAATGTTTCATACACTAGGATTGCAAGATGCAATAGATTCCATTTGATACTGAACAGACCCCCATTCCCTAAGAACGGCAATAACATCTACACACACACATATATATATATATATATAACATTAGTAGACTTGAAGAAAAATGAACACAATAAATTGTACACAAACATGTAAGATACTTGTCATCATCAATACGACCAGTTAACGGATTGAATGGAACCAAATCAAATACATATCGTCTGCAGACAGACGGATGCGTCGTGCAAGTATTAATACTTGTTGAATATAAGAACCGAATATAAATATCGCACCGCAATGGACGATACATGGTACTATACTTATGAACAACAAACTTATGAATCATGTATACACATTCCTCTTTAAACGCATTCTGAAACAACCTCAGCAAGTTAGACTGAATTTTTGCATGAATAGACGAACCCTGAAAAAACTTATAAATTTTAGGAGATAATTACCCAATGTAAAATAAAAAACTTTACAACACTACATTGGATAGAAATACTTACTTGTGCATCTGATAGAATCATGTCAAACGAAAGGATATGATTCGTCTTAGGGTTGAACGATGTCCAAGCTCGCGAGACCAACACATCAACTTGCCAGTTGTTGGTCAAATAAGCACGCAAATCCAAAATACTTGCACGATTCATTTTATACAATAATAAGCTGCAATACACATAAGATTGCATACAAGATCAGACATATAATCCATAACACTATAAACATAGACTATAGAGATAGATCCATATATATACACACACCAGCCTAAGAATACTCAACAAAGAAAACGTGTTACCTTTGAACAACCTAGTTTGACAACACCAATTATGCAATATTATCAGCCGGCAATAATGGTAAATTATAAAAAACCTCCTTGTACACAACATTTTTGGTCATATTGTTAGGACATTTTTCTTTGTTATCCACATAGAACTTAAGTCCAACACGAGATGTTACACAAAATGAAGCAACATATAATTGTCCATGTGAGAACACAAGCTTTGCTAAGTAAACACAAACATGATTAAAAGTTTGGCCTTGACTTTTGCTAATAGTCATAGCAAAACAAAGAATGCAACGTTCCTTCAAGTAATCAACATCACTAAATTTGTTTATAATATTAGGGAACGTATTTGACACAACTGATTCAAGATGATTATCAGTTACACAAATTAACACATCTCTTGGTATACGAATCCAGGTAGCATCATCTTGCCCATCCACAGAAACTGTAGGAAGACAACCAGTCCCCATGTCTAAAAGCCATTTACTAAATTCCAGCATTCGTATAAGATCCCTACCAGAAATACTAGGATGTTGTTAAAGAAAACACTTTACATGACCCCCATATATTTGGCAACTTGTTAATAGCTGAAGCAACAATATCAGTTCGTGTACCAAACTGAACAACAGGAAGTATCTGTCGAAAGTCACAACCAAACGCCACATCTTTTCCACCAAATACTTAATGCTTAGCACCAGCCATGCTATCTCGACACACATCTCTTAATGTTCGGTCAACAGCTTCAAAAACATGGCGATGTTGTACAGGTGCTTCATCCCAAATAATAAGTGAAGCATAATTGATAACTTAGCCAAATCTGAACCAACATCAATGGCACAACATGAGTCCTTATCAACTTCAATAGGGATGCGAAACCGAGAATGAGTTGTACGCCCACCAGGTAGTAATAAGGAAGCAATACCAGATGAGGCAACAGTAAAAAATATCTCATTATTTGATCGAATACGAGCTATAAGTGTCGTCCATAGGTACGTTTTCCCAGTTCCTACACTAACACAAAAAAACACGCCTCCTTTTCTTGCCTGAACAGCAGAATATATACTATCAAACACTTCCTTTTGTTGACTATTCAACCCAGCATATTGCTTAATAAAACGTGTCCTTTCCTCATTATCATCATACATTCTCTCAGCTTCAACCAACCTATTGATAACTTTATCTTCCAAAGTATGGTCAATCTGTGGTAAGGTTGGAAAGCAAGTCAACGACCGGCCACTCTGAATCAATACTAGTTCAATCTCTTTCATAGTGTAATTCAATATTGCAGCATCTGAGAAAACCACTGTAAAATTATTAAAAATTGTTCGACGTTTATGAGGAAAGTCTTCTGATAAGTAATCATAACAATCAAAGAATAATTGCTGATGATCAGTAACGGTACAAAATAACAAGATTGTAACAAACAATTCACGAAGTCGATTCCCAAATTGCCATTGATAAGCCTGGCGTATAGCATCAACCCATTCAACATCATCCCCCAAAAGACTTAATGCTTTACAAGCAGACATATATGTTGGAAGCTCCACCCTGTCATCAGTTCGGATCTCTTTAAAACTTCTCGGACCACACACAACATTTAATAGCATTCTAAGATAATACTTTTCACCCATTGTAGGACTTACATAATATATGCGTCCATTAGTTTGAAACGAACCTTTACGGGGCTCCCATAATCTTTCCATGTTATGCCATGTAAAAAAAACATGGGTATTTGGCATACATCAAAGTCCGGCCAAACGCATGCTTTTTATTTGCAGCCATCTATTCAGTAAACTTTGACATTGCAGCTGTCGTTTGTTGTAAAACGTCAGAGATTTGTTCATAATCCTTAAAATATACTCTATTACACCCTTCTTCATGAATTGGGAGTCTTTCAACAGCCACTGAATGATAATGCATGTCAAACTCAAATATCTTCCAACACGCCTCTATGCTGAAATATACCTACAGTTCATGTACTGCTCAATCTCGTTATCATGATTTATAAAGTGATGTAAATGTTGTTCTCCCACCTTGACCTTCCAATACCGCAGTAGCACGATCTAGACCTTTGTTAATATAGTTGAAAAGATATTTAACCAACATTCCTTGGTTACACCATTCAACATTGATATGGCAACCATAGTTTATAAGCAAGGCACAGTTATAAGGAATAACAAATCGATTATCTTGCCAACCAACACGAACTTTACGTGAGTTATCACGTCGTCGATACGACGGCCACCCATCATTTCTAATAAAAGTTTCATCACAATAACTCTTCGGAAATCCTTTAGTACATTCGCCATCATTCATACAAGGACTCGAAGGTCTAAGTGCGCCACATGGACCATGCATCATATGAGTACCAACACTAAAAAAACCAATTGGGTCACCTGATTCACAAGGCAGCTCAGCAGATATAAATCTGTCAGTTTCATCCGGTGTACTAATTTTATCGGCTTGACTAAGGAACACAAGAATGTGGCAATGTGGCAGACCACGTTTTTGAAACTCTATTGTGTAAAGAACTGCAAACACAAAAAATAATGTTTTAATACACAACATAATAATAGATTAAACACATGTTAACTTACAGCCACTGAGAATATAATTCAATTAACTTACCCGCTTTTGGAATACCAAAATGATGCTTTTTCCTTATGTCTTTCATAAGCTCATCAAGTTAGATCTTAAATACCGTGCAAAAATATCAGGTCTTTCAGATACTAAGTGACCCATTGTGTTTTCTTGCAAATGCCATTGAATTTCAGACCATTTTGGGTTACATGTCATGGTAATAAAAAGATCAGGAATACCAGCGCAACGACAAATTGCCATCGCATCTTGATATTGTTGTATCATATGCCTAGACCCCCTGTGAACTACGTTGGCAACACAACATAACGAACTATAGAATCACAGTTTGTCTCGCCTTCTAATATACGATCATACAACCCATTATACAACTCCGAATGAATTGTTGTCTGATGATTCTTGTACAATTGTAAGTCATGTTCAAGCACTTGCGTATATGCATCAACAACAAATGTAAGAAATAACCGGCCAGAACTATGCAATGTTCTACCTTCTTCCACTCTAACCATCAACTGAAAACAATAGTATTCTCTCAATGAAACATTTTTTCTTTTGCTTTCAACAATAATATTACTTAGAGGAATGCCCAAATTAAAACCATCTTCTCCATACGGGAAGAGTAATGGATATTGCAACGACATGTAACTGGGATGAAGTTCAGAAATACGTTTCAAATTTTTACTACCACGGTCTTCAACAATTGTAAGTCCTGATAAACGGATCTCACAATATCACAGGTAGCTTAAATGGTGGCGCAATCACACAAAAGCTAATAGAAGAAATAAGATAAAGAGTAGAAAGATTCAACTTGCATACAAATCAAAGTTTGTCTAATACAAGTGAGAGCAAAAACCACCAAGGAGCCCCTAACCCTAAAACAACATTATCTATTTATACTAGGGGGTTAGTGCTCCATTACCCTAAAGCCCTTAGGCCCAAATGCTACCCCCAAGCCCATTACAACAAGATAGCCCACATCGCTATTGTAACTAATACATAAACCTTATAATGTCTAACAATCTCCCCCTATGTTTATTGTATTAGTTTGGCTTTCCGCTTAATGATTTGCTAGCTTCGTTGTCTCTGAATAGTGGTGTTGGATTCACATACCGTTTGTTCTGAATTACAGTTGACACTGTACTAGTGCATGACTTCACACATGCTTCGTATTTGTCACTTGTTTGAATCTGATGATGACCCAAGATCAAGATATCTTCCTCATGAAAACTTATCAAATCCAGAGTGTCTGCTAATCTAAATACCTTCTCTTTTGTCACAATTACTGCCTCTACCATCCTTGGATCGTAAGCCCAATAACAGAAGTTCTTTAGCACACCTTTAGAAAATTTTGAAGCGGCAGGAATGACCTTTTCTTTGTCTGTTGGTGGCCAAATAACTGATTGCATGCGCTTGTGAGTGTGAGGGTCACGGATTCTTGGATTCTTCTTAAGATACGTCTTAGCAATCTTCATGTTTGGGAAATCATGCTTTACTTCATATTTAAGCTTTGAGTGAAATGCCCAGCCTGGGCCGTGCTGATTAGGATCAGAATCAGAGTAGTGAGCTCGCAACAAACTTTTTAGATCAAGCTTGGTCCAAGACTCAAACTGCGACTGCCTGGCATAATACTCCTTATGGCCACTACCCCTTGTCACTATCCACAACTGCTTGTCGTGATCATATCTCTAGCATTTGACTTCCGATTTATTTCCCTACCTTGTCGTAGTGACTCGATTCTAGCTCCATCACGTAACGATCAGACACTCTGGTTGGATCTTTTGGCTGGAAGTTTTCATCAAGGGGATTCAAATCTTGGTTTTTTATGATGAGCATTCTTTTGCTGCCTGTATTCTTATTTTGTGGTTCCTTTCTCTTCTTTGTCTTTTGAGCTGCTAGATAAGAATTCAAGCCTGCCTCATGCTCTACATCGGCTATAGCTTTCTCTTCTGTTGTATGCTCATCATGTGAAATGTTTTGAGGGCCATCATCTTTGTCTGCAAATTCGCTGCCTAAGTTGTTCGATAGCTTGATCTCTGACGGTAATTTGATTTTGCAAGGATGCTACTGAGTGTTCTTTAATTCATTATCTTGTTCCAACAGCACCACTCTTCTTTGTAGTTTTCCAGCGTCCACCACTTCATCATCATCACTGTCAGACTGCTCAATAAACTTCATCTTTCGGCAGCTATTCTCAATGCAGCTTCGTCATGCTCAAAAATACCACCACCAGAGCTTTCTCGCATATATGAGATAGGGGCATCTTGCACTATTGGGTCAAGAATGACACTTGGGCTTGTAGGCTTTGGGTTAACAAGGGCTTCTTCAGAGGGAATGATTTTGGGATGAGGGATCCCAGAATCGCCCTGAAGTGATGATAGAAGGGCAGCAAGATTCTCTGCAGATATCACGTTCAATTCTTTGGCCGTTTCATCAGCTTTCTCAATTTCAACATGACATGTCTCTTCATCTTTCTCGTCATCTGAAATGAGATCTTCAACTTCCAGTTCTGGTCTTTATGGTCCACTAACAATCTGAACATCATGTTCTTCAGCAATCATCACATTAACAGGCATTGGTGCAGGCATAAACTCCTTGAACTTTTCGTGCTTTACTAGATCATATTTAGTAGTGAACTTGATCTTTGTTGTATTTGCTTGCATGCCGCCTTAAAACAGCTAGGACCCATCGGCATTAGATTCAGAAAATTATCGCTCTTCACCAGGTTTGGATATTTGTCGTCAAGGATCATTTGAACAAATCTTGGGTAAAGCAGAAAGACCTTCTTCTTGGGATTCTCAAGCATGTTCTTCATGTTGTCAAAATGTATGCAGAGAAGTTGTAATCCCAATCGTTTACAAAGGCTACCACTTCAGTCGTTTGCATTTGGTTGAGCTGATCTAATCCGCCCTTTTCTCTTAAATACACTATAGAGAGATGTGAACTAAGCATCTTCAATAAGGCAGAAACATCTTCTTTAGGACTGTAGGATAAGCACCTACGTAACTCATTCGCCTCAACGCCTTGAGTACAATGCCTCTATCAAATCCGGTTGGATGACGATCTTGATCTCCAATCTCTAATGCTTTCCGTACATCCGCTTTTGATATAAAAATCTCTCTTTTCTGGATTACTGAGTCAATAGAAGTTCCACCCTTTCTTACTTTGGCATTTATCCAAAAGTCTTGAATCTTATCTTCGTCGATCACTAGATTCATCTTTAGTGCATGGGTGAGTTGGCAAGAGTTCAGTCCAACTATCAAAGAGTTGAACAATTGGTAATAATCAGCTGGTGGATCAAACAGGTAACAGGCTTGATTGAGAAATGCCTCGACCTCAAGCTTTCTTTTCTCCATCATTTTCCACGCCATTTTTTCACTTGAACAAAACTTCAAAATTTATCGCAAAAACTAAATGAATTGAACCCTTTTGACCGTTTAATATTAAATCAGACAATTCAAATCGCCAACAAGTCAAATAGTTCAAGTTAGGAAGGTCAGGGGAGGTTCAAAATAGTTTTAAAACATAGAAGGTTCAAACTGAACCGATCAAACACTTTCGGATGACTGGGTGAACAAGGCTCGGATGAACCGGGTCAAGATGTCTCGGATGACAAGGGTTCAACTTAATGACCCCTTGTCAGTCATTTGAGATGATCCGGCATCTTAGATGTTTATTCGAGATGCAAGATGTTCCATCCAAGATGCTATGATATGCGTTCGAGATGCATCCGAGATGCATAAAAGTTCATCCGAGACTAATCCGAGATACAAGGGAGAACTAACCTATGAGTTCGAGTTAGTTAGGTCCAAGATATGTTCGAGATGAGAGAGAGTTCGAAATGACTCGAATTAACTCGAAATGCCATTTTATAGACTCGAAATGGGTCTGAGACATTGGACTAGGCCCATCTCAGAACAGTGATCCGAGATGGCCCATTTCGAGTCGCATTTAGATGGGAAGCTTATCAGAAACAGTTCATTCGAAATGGGCGGGCCCATCCGAAATGGTTTCATTATGTGGGCCCCACATTTTTACTAGTCCTGAACAGTAACACCTTTTGACAAAATCCGCGATCCTACCATCCGAGCAACCCCTTTCAAAAATAATAAAATAATAAAAATAACAAAAGGGAAGAATTGCCATGGGATCAAAGCTTTTCTGAACCGACTAAGGAAAAATATCAGCACGGGCTTAGTGTTCTGTGCGATTACCGATATATTTGTCCACTTAAACTCATCACGTCAACCTTCAATTTTCAACCTTGCGACATAATTAAATAGTTTTATATAACATCCGTGTGTCCCATATCAAGGCATATCCCTGCGATCAAGGTAAGCCCAACATTTCATTGTAACAGGTGAGTATACTGAGGACATCCTTTCTTTTAACAACATCCGAATTGTTGGTGAGCGGGTCAGTACATCGTACTGCAAAGTGACCAAACAACATCAGACCAGGGTTAGGCTTAATAACTTATATGGTTATTTTGACTTATAGGCTCGTGGAATTTTTCTCATGATGAGATTTCCCTTCCTTTAAGGTTTTGGCCTTCAATTTTGGCTCTTTTAAGGATATCCTGGTTGCACCTAGGTTTGCATATATCCAAATCCAACAGAAGGACAACCCTAATATCCCCGGATGATTTTCCAGCATAAAAACCCAAAACTTCAGACGTTGGCTATCTATCAGTGAAGGATTTAAGACCATAAAATCATATGCCGATAATATGTTACCCACGAGATGTATTGCTTGTAGATTTTTGTCACTTGGTATCTTTTTGCCCTTTGAGCGATAAGCCTATTAGCACATCGCAATGGATCCTCGCCTTTTCAGCTTCGATACCTTACATGTGTTAACCAAATTCTTAGTACGAAATTTATATTACTTCACATAACAGCAAATATATCTCCCTTGCAAAAGTGGAATACTTTATGCGCAAATTTAGTTATTTTGCCGATGGCTATTTACATTTATGAACTCAATTTTTTTTTGTAGTTGGTTAGTCGGTGTAACGCATCATTTTTAAAAGGTCCACAAGCACCTTGAATCTCGAGTTGCTGACAGGTTTTGTAAAAGGATCCGCCGTATTAGCATCAGTGTGGATCTGTTCAATTTTAATTAAACTTCTGTCATAGCAATCTCGAATAAAGTGAACTTTGATATCAATGTTCTTGGTTTCGAGTGCAAAGCAGGGTTTTTGATGATTTGGATAGCGGCATCATTATCACAGTGTTAAGATAAGTCAAACTGTCCTCTAGTTGATGTTGCATCCAAATAACCTAACCTGGGGGCATCATGTAGATGCTGCAACATATTCTACTTCTGCGGTTGATAGAGACACTGTTTGTTGCTTCTTGCCTTGCCATGCAATAAGCCTGTCTCCCAAGTATTGGCATCTAGCAGATGTGGATTTCATGTCCCTATCCATCCCTCCAAGGTTACGTCAGAAAAGGCAAACAAATCAAAGTTCGAATCTCTAGGATACCAAAGTCCCAATTTTGGAGCTCCCTTGAGGTATCTAAAGATTTGTTGAATGGCTGAGAGATGAGAGAGTTTAGGAGTAGCCTGATATGTGGCACATTGGCAGACAACAAACATAATGTCTGGTCGCTCACAGTTAATTACATCAGTGAACCAATCATGGATTGGTACATTGTTTGGTTAACTAGATCTCCTTCCGCATCCTCATTCAGCAGTGGCGGTTCAGCAATGGGGGAGTCTATGGGCTTAGAGTTTGACATGTCAAATTTTGCAATAATGTCCTGAACGTACTTTCCTTGATGAATCAAGATTCTTTGACTACTCTGACGAACTTGCAAGCCTAGAAACATAGTCGTTTCACCCAGTGAGCTCATTTCGAACTTCTTCTTCATAACCTCCTCGAACTCTTTGCATAACTCTTCATTGTTAGACCCAAAAATGATGTCGTCAACATAGATCTGAAACAAGGGTAAGGTCCTTGCCAACGCGTTTAATGAATAGCGTTTGATCTATCATCCCTCAGGTATATCCGTGTGCAAGCAGATGCTCTATTAAGGTCGCATACCATGCATGAGGTGCTTGGTGCAAACCATACAAAGCTTTATCTAACTTGTATGCATATCCTTGCTTCTTCGAATCCGTAAATACAGGGGGGTGAGGTACATAAATCTCCTCCTTGACCTTCCTGTATAGAAACGCTGTCTTGACATCCATTTGATAAATACATGCCAAGAAAATGTGTATGGCTTCGAGACGAGCTACTGGTGCGTACACCTCATCATAATCAAGACCTTCGATTTGTTTGAATCCCTGAACCACCAGCCGGGATTTATTTCGCACAATCACTCCGGTATTGTCTTGTTTGTTTCTGTATACCCGACGAGTACTAAGAGCCCGTTTTCCTTCCGGAAATTTCACTAATTTCAATACTCCCAGCTTCTCAAACTGATTGAGCTCTTCATGCATTGCATCAACCCATCCAGGTTCCTGCAAAGCAACATCAATACTCTTAGGCTCAATCTGTGAGAAGAAACATGAATATAAACATGTGTTAATGGTTCCTAATCTACTACGTGTCTTTACACCGGTAGTTGTAGGACCAATAATGTTGTAATCGGATGGCTTTTCTGAACATGCTGAGGAATTGCCACAACAGGTGCCTGCAAGTTAAATTCCAAGTTAGAAAAACTTCCTGACACTATTCCAGATTGCTCCACCTCATTTGATGTAGTAGCTGTGTTGATCACCAGTGGATCTATATTGTAATCTGGTGGAATCGGCTCTAGAAACAATGAAGCTCTTTGAATATTTGTATTTGAAGGACCAACGACAGTTTGTTGAGTAGAGGGCTCATTTTGAGAACTGCATCATTAGGAGTAGGTGTTGTCGTAGGTTCAAGAACAGGCTCTTGAATTGGCAAAGAAAGCTGGGTTTAGTAGTAGCTTCATGAAATCAAGCTGGTGTAACGCTTCGCATTTGTAACTCTCCATTTTTAGTAAGTTTGCTTCATGTTTCTATATTTTGAAAGTCCAAACCTTATAATCGTATTTCATTTTCGAATCATTATAAATCCAAGGCTATGATTGTAATCAAATTGACCAGTTATGCGAAATTCACAATTTTATGCATGCTTATACTTATGAACGTATGTTGCTCGATTAATTAATTCAAAATAACTCGTAAATACTTATTGCACGTTTGTGAATCTTGGAATTCAAATCAAGAAAGATGATTAGCAAAATATTTAAACTTTCGGCATCATAAAACTTGTCAAAAAATTATTGTAACATTTCTACCTAAAAAAGTCTTCTTTTAGGGATTAAACAAGACCCTTTACTTTAATTTAAACCTTCTAAACAAGTCTTACACATGTAAATGCAATGTAACGTATTTAAACTTCTAGAATCTTGATTATAATTTAACAAAAAAAAAAAGAGGACAGCTTGCGGCCGCAAGCTGTCTCTCACACATGCTCACTTGTTTCAAGTTTAAATCACCAACTAACCCATTAAATGGAACCCTAATTCAAACCATAATCTTCCCACTATAAAACCCCACATTTCCCCAACCTTTTCTCACTTTTACAAGCCTCCGATACTTCCCAAAATCCTCTCAAAATTTCAGAATTCTATGTTGTCCCAAAGCAGTTTGCAAGTGAGTTTCAACTCACTTCCTTCTTTGTTTAAACCTTGTATCTTCTTCTAACACACTTAGATAACCTCTAGGAAGGTTTTTACAAGTTTGCTTGGGCAAACTAAGGTGAAACCTCACCATTTTGAGGTCCAAAAGTGTGCTAAACTTTCTGGTCATGTTATTCTTTTCAAAACTTTAAAAACTTCAAGTTTTCTTGATGTTTTCTTCCTCAACAATGTTTGCTAAGCCTCTTGGGATGTTACCATAGGTTTTCCATGGAAAACCAAGGTGGAATACAAAATCAAGTTTATGGTTAGTGAGCTATCTAGACTTGTTTCATACAAAATCAAGAGGTATAACATGCCTTTAAACTTGTGGTTTTACTAGGGTTCTTAACCAACCAGTGTTGAACCATCCAAGCTTACAAGCTTGTGTTTGGTGAAGGTGTGATTACATGGAGGCCTTGGCCATCCAACTTTCAATCCACCCCTCACTTGATGATTTCTATCCACTAAGCTATGTTTCACCTTCAATTGAGTAACAAGGCTACGACACGTCCCCAAACGTTACCATGTCCGGGATGCACGCACCTAGCTTGCTTATTCGGTCCGAAACGTAGTTTAGTGAAGTACTTTATTCGTGACCATCCGGATTGTCCTTCTGGCAATTTGTGTCTTGGTGAATCTTATGAAAGTGGTTAAGGACGGTTATCCTCCTACCTCCATGCATGACTTCTATGACTTCTATCACTTATATGAAATCTATGATTTATATGATAAACTTGTAATAATATATGTAAACCATATATGTAAATAATAAATATAACCGAACCTTTGACAATGATCGTATGGTTACTTGTCCTAACATTAGGTTATTTTATCTAAGACTTAACCATCGTTACAATTCTATTGGGCATGACCCATAAAACCACAAACACCCTACGGGGCTTATAGTTTCAAAAACGAGCGTTAAGGTCTAGATAAATACTTTCGACTATACATACTTTTTGCATACTTTAAATTATAAATTACCGAACTCCATCATCATTCCAATACTCACACACCTATGTTTCCTTGTGTGGAACCTTAATCAACCCAAATGCTTTCACGGAATTAACTTTGCAAAACCGATCAAAATTTCACGAAATCACACTTATACTTTTATGCAATCACACAAACAATCCATCAAACATGCTAAAGATACGTGATATGTGATTTGTATACTTGGAACATTCTTATGTGATACAACTTGTCATTAACTTCGTACGAGTCTCCCCTTCACATGTATAGCGCTATAGGAGTAATGCACCGCCCGTGTTCTTGAGGTCATGTTAAGTTTTTAATCTATTTATGTGGTACACTTGAGGATTGACTTGTAGTTCACATGCCTTGTTTACATTAATCTCGTATACTAGCTTATCATGTGGATTTGTTTAAACGTTTTTACTACTTATGCTATGATTCAAACTTGTGTACTCGCCAATACTTTGTTATTGAACTATACTTTATAACATGTTGCAGGTTGATTAGGTTGATATGGCGAAACTTAGTAGGGTTGGCATAGAAACACGCGTAGAATGCTAAATTATTTATTAGGTTTTGTTGAACTTGTCTCATTTGATGTTATTTTGTATTCGAATTATGTTGTACTTGACAATTTGATGAATGAAATGAAAGGAGTTGTTTAATTAAATATTCACAATTAGTGTTATGATGTCTCGAGCAATCTCGTTCGTCTCACTCTGATGTTTCCGCCATCGGTTGGGGTGTGACAGATTGGTATCAGAGCCATAACTATAGGGAATTAGGTAGAATTGCCATGTTCGACGTAGTCTATAGTTTAAGTGTCCAACTTGACCTTTCCTTATTCATGATTGAAATGCTAATTCTTCCTATTTGCCTCTTCCTATTTCTTTTGTCTTAATATTTATGCAATGTGTCTTCCCTAAGACACTTACACAACTTACATACTTGAAGACACTCATATTATAAATGAGACGATCTCAATAAAATAGGGTTGAAACCCGCAATTTGGTGATCACTCTCAATCCGCGTATTCGATTTTACACGAAATTACACCATCAAGTTAGGAGTGAAATCCACATCTTGAGGGGAATTTCTATTTCATACTCTAGTGGAGCCTTACCAACGAGTCGGAATTCGCTCCTCGTTTGGTAAGTACCAACCACACTTAGGGTACGATGTTGTCAAGTTAGGGGTGAAACCCGCACCTTGTCAAATAGTCCCATTCCTCGATTTTCAATCTCGCCAAAGTTTCGATTTTTCGATCGGTTAGAGACGTGTAGTAACTGGAAGTGTAAAGTGTCGTTAAGCGCTTCTCGACGAGAGCATTTTACCTATAGGCCAAAGCACGTTTCTCTAATTTGAAAGGATCTCGATTCACTTTGGAATAGTCGACGTTTCTCAACCCGAGACACTCCAAAGTTTTATTAAGCCTATCTTTTATGTATCTCAATTATCATGTGTTTTAATACTTGTTACCTCGTTCATTTCTAGCCAGATGCACAACTCGCACGCCTTTTGTAACCGAAAACAATAATAATAATCCTCGTGAACCAACTAAATTTATACTCCTTACACAAATCATACGTGTTTATGCTTTTGAATGCTTGTATGCTTATGCTATCTATGTGAATTCATACGTGTTACATGATACTTATATGCTCAAAAATGATTTCTTTTATAAAATGCAATATGATCAAAGCCTTAATCTCTCTTCTATTGTCAAACCCTTTAGATGTCTTTCTCACAAAGCGTTATGGGCAAGAAGAAGTCTAAGTCAAAGTCCCATTCCGATTCGATGTCCAAAAAGGACTGCTTGAAGTTCATGGCCGAACAAATGGTCGAGCAAATAGCCAAGGTCATACCCGATATTGTCAGCAAGATCCAACCCCCACCCAATGCTGAATCACCCCACAACTCCGTCGACTCCAAGGTGGAAACACCTAAATTAACCTTTACCCATAAGCAGTTTTGGTCTTGCAACCCCCAGCCTTTCATCGGCGAAGGGGATGCCACCAATTTGCAACAATGGTTTGACGCCATTGAGGTGACTTTTATCCAAAGTGGTTGTCCCGACCACCTACGTACCATTAACGCTACGGGAGTCTTCCAATCAAGGGCTCTCAATTAGTGGACTTCCGAACGTAACGCTCGTGGTAATGCTGCCGCTCACGCCCTCCCGTGAATTGAGCTCAAAAAGCTTATGGAGAATGAATTTTGCCCTCCCCATGAACGCCAACGACTCGAAAGCGAGTTTTGGAACCTTAAGCAGGTTGGGAACGACCACGCCTGCCTCACGACCCGTTTCAAGCAACTAAGTGCGATTTTCCCTAGTCAAGTCGACACGACCGAAAAAAATAGTTGCCAAGTACATACGCCACCTCCCTCCTCACCTCAAGGATCTTGTCGACGCCACCGCACCCAAGATTCTTGAAGGAACCTTTCGCTTGTCGGCCCGTTTAAACAACAACCACATCCTTCGTGAAGCCTCCAAGGCTTTATTAAGGAAAGCCCACCAAGCCATCACCGAAGCCCTCACCGAACCTACCTCACCCAAATCCCCAAAGAGCAGCAACAAAGGCAAGAAGCGGATGGCTTCGAGCCAAAACTGCGCAGTAGTCACTTCTCCAAACCCTCAACCGTCTCAACAGGTAGCCTTAGCCTCTCCCGAGCCTATCAATAAAGCATACGCTGGGCCGCATCCCAAGTGTAACACCTGTCCCTTTCACCATCCCGTTACTGCCCTTTGTCACTTATGCACTAACTACAATAGGTATGGACACTTCACCCCACAATGTCGAAGTGCTCCGCAAGCCCCCACCAACCAAGCCCGAGCCATAACCGCACCCCAAAACCCTACCGCCAACCAAAATTGACCATTTGCACCCACCGCTCGTGCCTGCTTCAGATGCGGAGATCCCAACCATTTCGCCAAACACCTGCCCGCAGCACAACAACAACAACAACCAGCAGCAGCAACAAGCTCGCGGTCTAGCCTTTGTCATCACAGCCGCACAAGCGCAAAACGCCAACGATGTCATCTCGGGTACGTTTCTGGTCAACAATTTTTACGCTACGTGTTTATTTGATACTGGTGCGGATAAAAGTTTTGTATCCGTTGAATTCGAATCTTTGCTTAAGTGTAGACGTTCTGACTTGCCTAAATCATTCAAAGTCAAAGTTACTGACAGAAAATCCATCACTGTCGATTCGGTCCTTTCTAATTGTTCCTTAAATCTTAATGACCATACATTTTCCATTGACCTTATACCCATGCAAATGGGTAGCTTAGATATCATAGTAGGTATGGATTGGCTTAGGCAAGTCCATGTTGAAGTTGTTTGTTCCGAAAAGTTCATTCGTCTTCCCTTTCCCAATGACGATTCCTTACACGTCTATGGTCAGAAACCCTCCAAAGGTCTCAAGCTTATGTCGTGTATCCAAGCAAACAAGTACCTGCATAAGGAATACTTCGCCTTTCTTGCCCACATCATGGAAAAGAAGGATAAGGGTCCAAGCGTGAGTGAAGTTCCTGTTGTTCGTGATTACCCCGACGTCTTCTCCGAGGATCTTCCTGGTCCTCCTCCTCCTCGTTCTGTTGACTTTCGCATCGATCTCATCCTTGGCGCAACTCCTGTCGTAAAATCCCCCTATCTTCTAGCACCCTCGAAGATGCAAGAGCTGTCTAGCCAACTTCAGGAGCTTCTTGATAAAAGCTTCATACGCCCTAGCACATCTCCTTGGGACGCTCCCATTTTATTCGTCAAAAAGAAAGACGGATCCTTCCAAATGTGCATCGACTATCGTGAGTCAACAAGCTTAAGTTCAAGAACCGATACCCTCTTCCTCGCATGAACGACCTTTTTGATCAACTTCAAGGCGCAACTTGTTTCTCGAAAATCGACCTTCGCTCTGGTTATCATCAACTTTGAGTCCTCGAAGAAGATATACCTAAAACCACATTTCGCACACGTTATGAGCACTACGAGTTTGTAGTCATGCCATTTGGTTTGACCAACGCACCCGCCGTGTTTATGGATTTGATGAATCGCGTGTGTAAGCCCTATGTTGACTGATTCGTGTTCCTCTTCATTAACGGTATCCTAATCTATTCCAAAACACTAAAGGAGCCTGAGCGACACCTGCGTCGAATCATTCAGCTTTTACGTACTGAACGTCTTTATGCCAAGTTTTCCAAGTGTGAAATTTGGCTAAAAGAGGTTCAATTCCTTGGTCATGTTGTCAACGAACTTGGTATTCACGTTGACCCCGTGAAAATCAAGGCCGTGAAGAATTGGATTGCTCCTAAAATTCCATCCAAAATTCGTTCGTTTATCGGCTTAGCTGGTTATTACCGTCGGTTTATCTCGAATTTCTCTAAAACTGCCGTGCCCCTAACTTCATTGACTCAAAAGGATAAACCTTTTGTTTGGAGTTCCGAACAAGAGGAGTCTTTTCAAAAGCTCAAGGACATGCTTTGAAATGCTCGTAACCTAGCCCTTCCTGATGGTACCGACGACTTTGTCATGTATTGCGATGCCTCAAAACGAGGTCTTGGTTGTGTTCTCATGCAGCGAGACATGGTCATCTCTTGCGCATCACGACAACTCAAGATTCATGAGAAAAACTATATTTCGCACGACCTTGAACTTGGTGTAGTTGTTTTTGCGTTGAAGATATGGCGACACTACCTTTATGGTACAAAGTGTACGCTCTTTACCGACCATAAGAGCCTCCAACACATCTTTAATAAAAAAGAACTTAACATGCGTCAGCGTCGTTGGGTGGAATAGTTAAACGACAACGACTACGATATTCGTTACCACCCTGGTAAGGCGAATGTGTAGCAGACGCACTTAGTCGGAAAACTCATGTTAAGAATGTACGTTGCTACCAAACTTTGGGAAAGCTTCAAGAGCTGATTCGTGAGGCATAATACTTGACCGTTAATGAGGGTAACCTCGATAATGAGTTGAAGTGTGGTGCTGAAAACCAACTCGTGACCAAATCCAATGGCATCATGTGCTATCTTGACCGTATTTGGATTCCAAACTGTGATAATCTTCGTGACTGCTTGATGAGTGAAGCTCATAAATCTCGGTATTCTATTCATCCCGGTGCCGATAAGATGTATCATGACCGTCGTGCGTCTTATTGGTGGCCTGGTGTAACACCTCGTAAAATCGTGTCCAATAGTATAGTGACACGTGTCATTACTTTTATAATAAGTCCATTATGGACTAATAAGGACTAAAGGTGTCAACATGCTTAAATGAAGCCTCTGAGTGACCTTCCGATGTCAACATGCATACACCAAGCCTTTGAGTGACTATTAGGGTCTACATGCTTAAAACATAGCCTCTAAGTGACCATTAGTGTCAACATGCTTAAACTTCGCCTCTGAGTGACCATTTGTGTCAGCATGCCTAGCCTTTGAGTGACATCGAAGACAACATGAACTTGAAAATGAATTACCTACTGATTTAATATTATAAGTGTGATTATTTGGAATGTCAAATCTAATTATAAGCTGAGTTTATGAACAAGTCCTTGTATTATGTCGATAAATGACGATAACGCCCTTGCGGATCATAAAACGGTTTTAATCATACCTTTTAATATCAAATCTTTTAACTACTGATATGTTATATTAAATAACATATCTAAAACATATAAACCTAATTTTAACATCAGTTCTCATTAAACATCGCACAATTCGTCATTTTACGAAATAAGCGCCGTTTCGGAGCATAGTATGATATTAAACCATGTTTATCAACCAAGACTTATTACCTACTGATTTTAAAACTTATTTTAAATATTTTTACAGTAAGTATATGATATAAACTCAGAACCCAAATAATTTATTTGTAAAATGACAAAAATTCCCTTTCGGTGCATAGTTTGGTCATAAATGATAAATTACACATATTGTCATGTTCCTACTGATATTATATCATAAAATAAATATTTTTCTAGAATACTTATCAGTATAACATTAAAATATATTCAAGTTCCTTTTATAAGGTATGAAATTACCAAAATGCCCTTATGAGGCATAATTTATTTTAAAACCTTAACAGGCATATAAGTTGATATCCTACTGATATTACAACTTATTTAAAATATAATGGCGTATAGAACTTGTCCATGACTTATCCAGTTACGCGATATGGCTGATATGCGTATGGTTAAGTATATGTAACTAGTTTACGAAAATTAACCGACACGGGTTAAACCTTATCATTTAAGTTTCAAAATCCTGAATGTTTAAGGTTTACCCACTATTGGGTTTAAACTACATTCTATCCGGTCATCGCTTAATCGTTTTGATTTGGTACGCTAGTCGGTCTAAGTCTATGACTTAAATAAGACGTTGGCATTTTAATTGGTCAGCTTATGCCATAATCCAGACTAGAGCCTTCCGGTAAATGCTATCTACACTTAGTTCATTTTGTGTACGGCTGAGATATTAAATCTTGCATTTAAGCCAAGACTAGCTCAGGTAAATACTCTTGACTTATTTCCCCTATATGGGCTTGGGTTGCGGTAAACTATTACCGCGTGGTCGAAAATGGGATCAATCGAATGCCGGATTGTGGCTAGTAAATCCGCATATTTCGTTTTAATAAGTTTTGTTTAGTAACTTAAACATCGGAGGTTAACTACCGTGTCTTGGATATCCTCGGCTCATTACATTAGATAATCGCCACGACCTAAGCATGGGGTGTAGGCTTACACCTGACAGATGCTCATGCTAAAACTTTACCCACAAGGTTGGGGATAACTCCTTCGTGAGTTCTTAAGTGGTGCGTACGTTAATCATGTCTCGGTCTCTGTACTGGGCCTCGTATGTATGGACAAACATGTGAATCTGTTAACAAGGTTACAAGGCTAACTTTCCCAAGTTATAAAAGATTTTGTGCCATGTTCACTTAAAATCATTTTCAAAACGTTTTCAAAATGAGTCAGTTAGGTGTATTTACCAGCGAAGGTTGACGTATTTTCAAAAGACTAAGCTTGCAGGTACAATACAAAAATAGGTTGGAAGCTGCTCGGTAGTGATATAAGAGGATCTTGCAAATCCTTAGATATGCCCAAAGTTTGTTATACTCTTTTGTACATTTTACGATCCGTATGTGGATCTTCTATTACGAGCCGTCTGTATATTATTTTGGATTTTGAACATTTGGTTTGTAATAGTAATATAACTCCAAGAATTCCACTGTGTTGTGTTTAATTGACTATGATGATATCAACTTACGTCACGATATTCCCACACCCGGGCCCACCGGTGTTTGGTTGAAAATACGGGGTTACTCATCTTACTATTAAGTTATTAGTATTGTTTTTTATTGATTTTAACAGGAAAATGCCGCCAAGAGTATGAGGAAGATGTAAAGGACCAATGAGGGGAGAACCATCAGGATACATCCCTTCACAATCCCATCACTCGAATCCCTATGAGGGTTCGGGGGATTCCTGGCCCCTATCGCGACATTCACCTACCCACACTCAAAGCTCGTACAACTCGTATCATTCGCACCAATCACACCACTCTCATCATTCATATCATGATGAGTTTAACCCGAACCACTACTTTATCACACCCCCGGCTGACCAAAATCAGTTAGACCAACCCAACCCAATGGATGAGGACTCCGACCCAGAGATGCCATCGTCGGGATCACACACACATCCCATCGAAATCTCAAGTGATTCGAACTCTTATGCTGGATCGCCATACCAAGGTCCTAATGAATGGGACCAATATTGGAACCAATTTATTTTGCTAATACTCCTTCCCATCACTCCCCAACACCTCATGTACAAGAAGATGTTCACATGGAACCGGTGGAACAATATCAGCCGCTACCTGAGCCACCAAGGAGGAAACGAGGAGCGCGTATGTCGGTACGTGCAGGTCAATGGTCGGGTTCATTGACACCATTACCAAAAACTTACCCAACCATCCATGAAGACCCACAGATGGGTGGACCCTCCAATGCCTCACCTATGGTGGAACCGACACCATCACTAGTAGTTCAACCACCACCATCGGATTTTAATAACCCTATCCTAACATATCTGGATACATTTGGATATGATCCTTTTAACCCATCTACGCCAGTAGATTATCAAGCATTGTCGCATGACCCTTACTTGCAAGCGGTCATGCGTAATGCACTTTACCCATCTCCTTTCCCACCTGCTTATCCACCTACTGGATATCCAAGTTATGGGTACAAGTATCCTGTTATGCCACAACCACAACCTCCGTTGCCACTTGAGGCCATCAATGAGGCCTTAGAACGAATGAAAAAAATGCAACAACAAGAGGAAAAAACGGAGAAGAAGACAAACAAATTCTTCAAGAAACTCTCCAAGTTGGTTAAGGGAAAGAAGGAGGAGTGAAGTCTCTTCTAATATATTTAGTCCCTGCAAGGACATTGTTATTTCCTTAGTCCCTACGTGGACATTTTTATATCTTAAGTCCTTGCATGGACAATTTTTTCATTTATTTATTTCTAGTATTATAATTTTTATTGGCTTTTAATTAAGTGTTTTGGGATTATATATATGTATTATCCTCTTCAAACGAACGTCTCGATTTTACTCGAAATTTATGTTGTGCTATATAATTCGAAAAGACCTTAATGGGTTTGATTAGCCAAATGGCACATGCCACATATTTGGCCAAGAAATGATAGTTAAGGATAAGATGGCCTTCTATCATGATAGTTAAGGGAAGTTATCCTTCTATCCAGAGGTGGTGGACTAGGTTCAAGTCTCTAAGTCGTTATGGTCAATATGACCAGGACCATTAATCAACCATTAAGGTACTCTTATGTTAACATTAAAGAATGTCCATACTCCTGGTAGTGTGACTTGAGGAATCACACTAGCCGTCTAGGTTATCGACCTATGTGATCAATATGAACCTGGCTAATGTCATCAATATGATGACGTTTAACAGGGCAAGGTGCCATAATTTTTCCATTAGTGACATGCCAATGTGCCCAATTTTTATGTCCATTGGTGACAGGCCAATGTCCCCAATTTTTATGTCCAATAGTGACAGGCCAATGTGCCCAATTTTTATGTCCAATAGTGACAGACCAATGTGCCCAATTTTTATGTCCCTTAGTGATAGGCCAATGTGCCTAATTTTTATGTCTAATAGTGACAGGCCAATGTGCCCGATTTTTGTTTCCATTAGTGACAGGCCAATGTGCCCAATTTTTATGTCCATTAGTGACAGACCAATGTGCCATATTTTTGCGTCCATAGTGACAAGCCAATGTGATGTATTTTGTATATCCTTGGGGATATGGCCTATGAGCCATATTTTTAATGTCCTTCGTGACAAGCCTATGAGCAACATATAATTTTCTAATGACAATGATAGCTGTGACATTACGATCCACTGTCTAATAATATGTGGACTACATCCAAATTGTAATTTGCCTTTGATGGTCCTTTTGAGACCTAGGCCAAATAGAGATAACATTCATGGAATGTTAAGCCTAAGAGTTGTGATTAAATTCACACTAGTTTGATTAGGCGAAGGATTTGCATATCCAATGTTTAAAGCCAATATGGTTATTAATACCATGGCTAAGAGAAGTTTTCTTTGGTGTTTAGAACCAAAG
Organism: Scalesia atractyloides; assembly: GCA_947069175.1. NCBI lineage: Eukaryota > Viridiplantae > Streptophyta > Magnoliopsida > Asterales > Asteraceae > Scalesia > Scalesia atractyloides. The sequence continues at coordinate 57,065,813 of CAMTDV010000029.1, forward strand.
CTTCAAGAATGGCTAACTCGGACGAGGCACAAAGTAGCCACCGGGATGTTAACTCTAATAACGCCGAAAACATAGCCATTAATAACGATGATTTCCAAGCTCGCATAGATGCAGCTGTTGGAAAGGCCATAGGAAAACTTAAGGAGTCGAGCGCTACTCGCTCCAGACGTTTATCAATTCCACCATCCTCAGCTTGTAAGAAGAGCCCAGTTCACTCTTCAAATGCGAGGAGTGAACCAAAGAAATTAGAATTTGCTAAAAGGTCACGTTCTTCTAAAGACGGATGTACCTACAAATATTCTTGTCTCCTGCAAGCCCTAAGATTTTAATGGGGAAAAAAGGAGCAATAGAAGCCTTGAAATGGCTGGATGAAATGGAAACAATAGTGGATATCAGCGGTTATGCTGATAAGGATGTGGTTAAGTATGTATCACAGTCCTTTAAGGGCGATGCCCTGATTTGGTGGAAGGATATGGTCCAATCTATAGGTAAGGTACATCTGTACAACTTAGGATGGTCTAAGTTTGTTGACCTAGTCAAGGAAACTTACTGCCCACCTCATGAGGTCGAGAAATTAGAGTCAGACTTTCTGACTCTCACAATGAAAAACCTAGACTATCGAAAGTATGTTTCTGACTTCAATTCCCTATCTTGGTTAGTCTCTTACTTAATCACCGTTGAACCCAAATGCATTGCGCGTTTCATTAATGGGTTAGCACCCGAGATAAAGGGCATGGTAAAGGCTGCTCAGCCTAGTACCTATAGGTTAGCTGTAGACCTATCTCTCTCCCTCACCTTAGATTTAGTGAGGCATCAGTTAGGACTGAAACTGGTGAAAAAAGGAAACGGGAGGAAGATAACTCCCAAAGGTTCAAAAAGAAATGGAATTTCGGGTTCAAGAAGAACCAGCACCCGTCTAATGATAAACCTCTGTGCAAGAACTGTAACTACAGGCACTGGGGACAATGTAGTTTTAATCCACAGAGTAAACCTTGTGGTATCTGTAAGAAAAAGGGGCATAAGACCTTAGAGTGCAAGGATCTTAAGAATGTCATCTGCTACGGCTGTAACAAAAAAGGGCATATTAAGTTTAACTGCCCTAAGAACCATAGAAATAATGATGCAAAACCTGGTGAGGCTAAGAAAGGGAATGCTCGTGCCTTCCAGAGGAATGACTGGGAGGCCATTAATGAAAATGACGTCATAATAGGTACATTCCTCATCAATGACATATATGCTAGAGTTCTTTTTGATTCGGGTGCAGATAAATCTTTTGTTGACCATAAATTTAGTAAACTATTAAACTTACCCATAAGAACTCTAGATATAACTTATGAGGTAGAACTTACTGATGGGACTTTAGAAACAGCATCTTCCATTCTTGATGGATGTTTTATATCCATTAAGAATCATTCTATCCCTATCACTCTTTTGCCAATGAAATTGGCCGGATTCGATGTAGTTTTAGGCATGGATTGGTTATCCCATAACCAAGCCCGCATTGCCTATAGGAAACTCATTGAGATTAAAACCCCATATAGTGAAACGATCCCCATCCCTGGAGATTCACACTATGGATTGCCAGACAAGGTGTCATTATTTAAGGCATCCAAGTGTTTTAGGAAAGATTGTGTCATTTACATGGCACAGGTAACTATCAATGAGCCTAAGTCAAATGTTGAAGACCTTCTAGTTATCTCGGAGTATTCTGACGTTTTCCCTGAAGAATTACCAGGCCTATGTCCAGATAGGCAAGTGAAGTTTAGAATTGATATCCTGCCAGGATCAGCACCTGTGCTAGAGCTCCGTATCGGTTAGCACCGATGGAAATGAAGGAGTTAAGAGTTCAATTAGATGAACTCTTAGACAAAGGTTTCATACAACTTAGTTCCTCACCTTGGGGAGCTCCTACTCTTTTCGTTAAGAAGAAGGGCGGTTCAATGCGGATGTGCATTGATGACCGTGAGTTAAATAAGATAACAATCAAGAATCGTTATCATTTACCCAGGATCGATGACTTATTCGATCAACTTCAAGGTGCTAGTTACTTCTCTAAGATTAATTTAAGATCAAGATATTATCAGCTGAAGGTTAGGAAAGAGGATGTTCCTAAGACCGCCTTTAGGACCCGTTATGGTCACTATGAATTCTTGGTGATGCCTTTTGGGCTCACAAATGCACCTGCAGCATTCATGGATCTCATGAATAGAGTGTGCAAGCCATATTTAGATAAGTTTGTCATTGTTTTCATAGACGACATACTTATCTACTCTTGTAATTAAGTTGATCACGAGAAACACCTACGGTGCATTCTAGAATACTAAGACAAGAGAAACTTTATGCTAAATTTTCTAAGTGTGAATTTTGGCTTAGAGAAGTCAAATTTCTTGGATATGTTGTAAGTGAGCGTGGTATCCAAGTGGATCCCGCCAAGATAGAAGCCATAATGAATTAGGAAGTACCCAAAACTCCATCAGAGATTCGTAGCTTCTTAGGGTTGGCCGGTTATGATAGGAGGTTCATTGAGAACTTTTCAAGGATAGCCACTCCTTTAACTACTTTGACCTGTAAGAATGTCAAGTTTGATTGGGGTCCAAAACAACAAGATTCTTTTGAAATTCTAAAACACAAGTTGAGCAATGATCCTAGTGTTATCTCTACCTGAGGGTATTGACGATTTTGTTGTTTATTGTGATGCTTTGCACACTTCATGGGCTATGTGCAAATGCAAAAAGGTAAAGCAATTGCTTATGCACACGACAATTAAAGGTGCACGAAAGGAATTACACCATCCATGATTTGGAATTGGGTGCCACTGTATTTGCACTTAATTTATGGAGACATTATTTACATAACACAAAGTGTATTATACACATCGACCATAAGAGTCTCCAGCATTTGTTCAATCAAAAGGATTTGAACATGTGACAACGTTGTTGGATGGAAACACTTAACGATTATGATTGCGAAATTCGCTATCATCCTGGCAAGGCAAATGTAGTTGCTGACGCCTTAAGTCGCAAAGAAAAGGTTAAGCCTATAAGTATTAATGACAAGAGCATTGAGCTCAGAAATAGCTTGAATGAGAAGCTAATAGATGCGCAAAAGCAATCCCTATTAGATGATAATGTTTCTAATGAAGGATTAGGTGGAACTGTTGATCAGTTAATGCTTGGAAAGGATGGAATCCTTAGATTTAATGGACAAATCTGGGTTCCAATCTTTGGAGGACTTAGAGAACTAATCCTCCTAGAAGCACATAATTCAAAATACTCAGTTCACCCAAGTGGTGACAAGATGTATCAGGATCTGAAAAAGAATTATTGGTGGATGGGTTTGAAGAAATCCATAGCCACTTATGTAGCTAAGTGTCTGGCATGTTCGCAAGTTAAAGCAGAACATTAGAAGCCATTAGGACTTCTACAACAACTTGAGATTCCCACTTGGAAATGTGAAATGGTAACCATGGACTTGATTACCATGTTACCAAAGACCAAACCTGGTAATGACACCATTTGGGTCATTGTAGATAGGCTAACTAAGTCAGCATATTTCTTGCCAATTAAAGAAACGTATAACTCTGAAAAATTGGCTAAGTTATATGTGGACAAGATTGTGTCCTTACACGGTGTGCTAATATCTATTGTTTCTGATAGAGATACCAGATATACCTCTCATTTTTGGAAAAGTTTCCAACAATCTTTATGCACAAGATTAAACTTTAGTACGACTTACCACCCACAGACGGATGGACAAAGTGAGCGTACTATTCAAACCTTGGAAAACATGCTTAGAGCATTTGTGATTGATCTAGGTGGAAGTTGGGATGACCACTTACCCTTAATAGAATTCTCCTATAATAATAGTTATCATACGAGCATCAAAGATGCTCCTTTTGAGGCCTTGTATGGGAGAAAATGTCGAACGCCTTGTGTTGGATTGAAGTTAGGGAAGCCCAACTATTAGGACCAGAGGTTGTCCTGGAAACCACGGAAAAGATTGTACAAATCCGTGATCGTCTCAAAGCTGCCCGTGATACGTAGAAGAGCTATGCTGACAAGAGGCGTAAACCTCTTAAGTTCGAAATAGGGGACAAAGTCATGCTAAAAGTATCACCTTGGAAAGGTGTAATGAGATTTGGAAGGAAGGGCAAACTAAGCCCAAGATATATATGACTATTCGAGATAATCGAACGTGTCGGCACTGTAGCTTATAAGCTTAAGCTGCCCGAGGAGCTCAGTGGAATTCATGATGTGTTCCACATCAGTAACCTTAAGAAATGTCTAGTCGATGAGTCGCTAGCTATGTCACATCATGATGTGCAAATAGATAAAAACTGAGGTCTGTTGAGAAATCGATTTCGATCGAGGATCAACAGGTTAAGAAGCTCCGAAGGAAATTGATACCTATAGTGTCACACCCCGACCCGCAGCGGAAAAGGTGATCGGGGCATGATTGGGTTATCATCAAAGCTCATGACATTTATTTTAACGTTTCATATTCATTAATACACTTTAATGGAAAATTACAATCAATATTACAACATGTCCTAAATATCAATCTAAGCTTCTTTGTTTTCTTCTAAGGCATTTCCTATGTTTTCCTTGCTTCATCCTGTTCACCTGTATCATGTGTAAAAGGGTTTTTGGATCAACAAAAAGTTGGCGAGTGAATCCTATGGAAAACATTTGAACAAGTTTATTTAATTGATTATGAAATAAAGTGCACAATCACACATGAGTAAAAATAGATGTAAACTTATTCATAAATCAATTTAATATTAAACAATACACACATGAACAATAATGGATCGTTTAGAGGCACGCGTTGCTCAACTCGTCTCTCACGAGGAACTGATGGGCCTAATGAATGAATTGCATAAACATGATAATATGAAAGACATACTACAAATAATATAAACTCAATAATACACACATGAACAATAATGGATTGGTTTTGAGGCACGCGTTGCTCAACTCGTCTCCCACGAGGAACTGATGGGCTTAATGAATGAATTACATATAAGTTGACAAAATGAAATACATGATCACAACAATATAAACAATCTAAGTTTAGATCACGATATGGTATGGCACAAGTTTAAATAAACGAGTTAATTATTTTGTGACACATGACACACCCCAAAACGTGTAATTAAAAAGCGGGAGTTGTAAGGTTCACTCACAGTGGGTGCGTTCGGTTGATGATGTTGAATGCACGCGAAGTGGTTTTAACCATGAGTGAAATTAACCTAGATAATGGCATAATGTTTCGGTAAGTAAACGGATTTTATTAATCCATTTTAGTAGGATTGTTGGGTGTATTTTTGTGAGTTTAAGGCTATTTTTCTAACCTTAAAAATGTTATTTTTAAGTATTTTTAATTGATTTTTAATTAAAATAAATAAATAAAAGTAATAAAAAAAAAGTTGACTTTTTTGACCGTTGACCGTTGACCTTGACTGTTTGACCGGTTCGTATGCGTGTAAGTGTGCGCTGAGTGAGGCTCGAACCGAGACCTCCCGTACGCGTGCACGCAGCTCTACCAACTGAGCTACGTGTCTAACCCGAAATATTTCTGTTTTTAATTATATTTATATATTAATTAGATTAATCCGAAAATCAATTTATTTCTAAAAAGATTTTACTGAATCGGACCGGTGCGCTCCACAGGTCTCGAACCCGGGACCTGTGGGTTGAGTTAACACACAGTCCACCGCTGGACTGTGTGTCCAACTTGTTAAATAAACTGATTTTTATTATACTTAAATACAAACTAAGTATTTTCATTTCTGACTTAAATAAAAAGTTTGATAATTGTTCGGACCGGTGCGGTAGTCCGGACTCGAACTCGTGTCCTGTGATTAAACATACACACAGTCCACCACTGGACTGTGTGTCTAACTTGGTTATTATTCCGGTTATTATTAAACTTAACATGTATAGCGTGACTCCGGTTCGGGTAACAAAAAAAGACATTTTTATTAAGGCAGCATGCGTGGGACAAGATTCGAACTCGAGATGTTTACGTGTTTATTGTGCACACAGTCCACCGCTGGACTGTGTGTCTAACCCTAGTTATAATTTGATTTTAATTATACTTATATATTACAGAAACTTCGTCTTCTTCGTTGATTTTAACCAGAATCGGAAGTCCGACTGGTTCGATGATTAAATCATGTTCGTTAGTGTCTGATGGTTAATTACATGTGAGATTAAATAAAAAGATTGAAGGATTAAGCGTAAGGTATACCGACTGGACTCCTCTGTTTCTCCGGCGAAACTCCGGCGACAGCAAACACTTCCGGCGACGTGTGTCTTGCAGCAGAGAGTCTTCAGCAAGCTTGAAAAGGATGTGGGTGACTTCGGTATAAGCTCAGGGGGTTTAGTAAGGCTTAGAAGTGGAGGGTTCGGTTTTCCGGTGATGAGCAGAAATTTTCCGGCGAGTGAAATTACGTCTGGTAAAGGTGCGGTTTTGAGCGAAAAAGCTTGCAGAGGTTTGAGGGGGTATTTATAAGGCAGGTCATCGATGAATTTGGTCTGATTTCCGACTTAATTCGTCGGTTAGAATTTCTCCGGCGGTTATAACTTGTGTCGCGGACTCAGACATCGGTTATAACCGATGATGAGTTTAAAGTTTACGTTAAGAATAAAAGAAACCGTCCAATCTCGCGAGATCGCCGGGATTTCCGACGACTGAAATTTGGGCGCCGGTTTTGAATTCGGAAAAACATGTTATGAATTAATTGATTCTAATAATTAACAAGAAACATGAGTGGCGCAGTGCTTAAGTGTGTGTGTGTTAAGTCTGACCCGGCTGACTGACCGAGGTTCGAAACCCGGCAGGGCCATATTATTTTTATTTTCTTATTTTTAACAGTTTTTCAAAAACTAATTATATATTCCCATATAATAATTAATTATGTATCGTTTAAAATTAATTTGGGCATTAAATACGCCACGAAATTTTAAACTGATTGTTCGGTTAATAAATGGAGCGGGTTTGGTAAAATCCGTTTTTGACGGATGTTACAGTATCCCCTGCTTTTTAGAAATTTCGTCCCGAAATTTAAATAGTGATATATTTGACTAAAAGAATGATTGTGTTTAGTTTGACAGTTACATGCTTAGAAGAAGTAAGGTTTTAAGTTTTTGTTTGAGGCGGTAACGTTCCTTGTAAGGGTTAAGTACCCTATTACAGGAATCGCTTTTTTTGTTGCCTACTGTAAAAGTATTGATAAGCAGAATTGATTCTCTAAATATGATATCATGCATAAGAGTTTGGATATGCTTGGAAGGGTATGGTTATATCCTAAGGCAAAACTTCTAATACTACAACCTACATGGAACTTCTCATAACCATCTAACAATACCTCTGATCCTTTGACAAGAATACTTATATATAGGAAGTACCAGCGGCGTATCCACCATATTCTTGTCAAATTTTCATTGGTTTTATCAGTAAGTTATGATTGGTTCTATGACTATAGAACATAAATAAACACAACAGCTAATATTTGAATCCACATTCTGATAGCATATACGTTTGAATGGTGACAGTTCCTCTCTCGTTTGTTATGATGGAGAGGTTAGTTTATGTAGAAATAGAGCACAGTCCAATTTATTTAAATAGCGAGATGATATGAATGTAACACAAATTTCAACCAAGGCAATACTAAATCCTACATGGAACTTCTCATAACCGCCTGATAATGCCTCTGATCCTTTGGCAAGAATACTTATATATAGCAAGTACCAGCGGCGTATCCACCATATTCTTGCCAAATTTTCATTGGTTTTATCCACAAGTTATGATTAGTTACCAAGAAACTACTAAATCCTACATAGAACTTCTCATAACCGTCTGACAATGCCTCTGATCCTTTGACAAGAATACTTATATATAGGAAGTACCAGCGGCGTATCCACCATATTCTCGTCAAATTTTCATTGGTTTTATCAGTGAATTATGATTAGTCCTATGTGACTCTACAACCAATACAACAAACTCATAAATACTGAAAATGAAAAATGTCTGTGCGATCAAGGCTCAATCAAATGGAGCCGATCGTATTGCATGTACTGAAAATGAAAATGTCTGTGCGATCAAGGCTCAATCAAGCGAAGCCGATCGTATTGCATGTACTGAAAATAATAAATTTAATCTAAACAACAATCACACAAACAGCCTATACATGGAGCCTCTCATAACCGCCTGATAATGCCTCTGATCCTTTGACAAGAATACTTATATATAGGAAGTACCAGCGGCGTATCCACCATATTCTTGTCAAATTTTCATTGACTTTATCCACAAGTTATGATTAGTTCTATGTGACTCTACTACAAACACAACAACCACAAGATACTGATAATGAAAATGTCTGTGCGATCAAGGCTCAATCAAACAGAGCCGATCGTATTGCATGTACTGAAAATGAAAATGTCTGTGCGATCAAGGCTCAATCAAACGGAGCCGATCGTATTGCATGTACTGAAAATAATAATTTAATCTAAACAATAATCACACCAACAGCCTATACATGGAACCTCTCATAACCGCTAGATAATGCTTCTGATCCTTTGACAAGAATACTTATATATAGGAAGTACCAGCGGCGTATCCACCATATTCTTGTCAAATTCTCATCGACTTTATCCGCAAGTTATGATTAGTTCTATGCGACTCTACAACAAACACAACAACCACAAGATACTGATAATGAAAATGTTTGTGCGATCAAGGCTCAATCAAACGGAGCCGATCGTATGTGGGCACGCCAGGTTCAACCTCATAATGAAATGGGGAACATGCTCAACGCTCATAATGTAATGGGGAGCGGCGGCCTATGAAATTGCATGTACTGAAATAATAAACAATAATTACTCAAACAGTCTACACATGGAACCTCTCATAACCGCCAGATAATGCTTATGATCCTTTGACAAGAATACTTATATATAGGAAGTACCAGCCGCGTATCCACCATATTCTTGTCAAAGTTTCATTGGCTTTATCCTTAAGTTATGATTGGTTCTATGTGATTCTAAAATATAAAGAAAAACATAAACTAAACGATTGGAGTTGAACCTGGATTTTCGGTGAAGAGGACTAGTTGGGTATCTTCGTTTGGGCCGTCATTATCTTCGACAGGATTGGCGTTGATGTTGAAGACTCTTCCTCTTGCTGGTGGCCTAGCGGTTGGGTTTTCTTGGTTTACTTGGTTAACTGGGTTTGATTGAGCTTGAGTGTTGATGACGTTAACCAATTGAGGGCATGTGTTTCTAAAGTGGGTAGGGTCGCCACAATTGAAACAAGCTCGAACATATGGGAACATGGGGTATTAGGGTTGTTGATAGGTTTGGTTCATGGTTTGACTAGGGGGAGAGATTTGGTTTTGAAAGGTGCGGCAAACCTTGCTCAAATGACCATAGCGTCCACAAGTTGCACATAGTCGACAAGGTAGAGTAAGGGGATGGTGATAAAAACAGTTGTTGCATCGAGGGTGAGGTCCAAGATATGGTTTCTTATTTGGGTAAGTTGAGTTGGGTGCCACTTGAGTGATTGGGATAGCTTGGATGGGTATGGCGTGTGAAATCGGTTGATTTCGTTGGATAGCAGCGAAAAGTTGCCCGTCTCTTTTTCTCTTAGAATTGGGTTGAGAAGGGGATTCGGTTTGGGTGCAGTCAGAGGTTTCAGTCGATGCTTTATCCTTCTTCTTCTCCTCCTTGAAGTCTTGGTTCCGGATTCGGTTCTCGGTGAGCGCTGTTGCTAGCTCCATTGCTGCTTCCAAAGTTGCAGGCGAGGTACTTATTACAGAGTCTTGAATCTTTGACGGAAGACCACGAATGTAGTGCTTGATCAAACGGTAGAGGGGAGTGAACATGTTGGGAACCATTTGATGTAACTCGAGGAATCTTTTGTTGTATGTGGTGTGGTCTCCTTCCTTTTGCTTCAACGAACAAAATTCATCTTCTAATTTCTTGATTTCGCTCCTTGGGCAAAATCGTCTGGTCATGATTTCCTTCAATTCATTCCAAGTTAAAGTCATAACATCTTCAACACCTCGTTTGGCCTTCTCTGTATTCCACCAAGTAAGTGCTATTCCATATAAACGACCAGTAGCATAACGCACTTTGCGATCATCGGGGCAATCGCAATTTAGAAAGGTGTTCTCCATTTCTTCAAACCAATGGAGGAGAGCGGTGACGCCTTCAGTCCCTTTGTATTTCAGAGGGTCGCATGATTTGAAATGCTTGTAGGTGCATTTAGTGGTATCTGGGGGAGAGTTGATAATGTTTTGGTTTTCTTGATTGACAGGATTAGCGGTAAGTGCTTGTTGTACTTGGATTACAATGTTGGGTATTACGGCAGCCATTTGTTGAGCGATTAGGGCAGCCATGCGTTCGCGGGCTTTTCCTGCTCTCATCTTCCTACGGGCGTGGTTAGAAGACATCTACAAGGAATAAATGTCAAGAGTATGAGTTGGATGCTTTTGGGATCATGGGTTGCATTCAGGAATGAACATTCATAAAATAATTATAGAAAAATAAATCTACTACATCCATAGGATGTCTTGGGCTTTGCTCGCCATTAGGCCCTACATGCCGCCATACTTCACCTTCGTAATCATGTGGGCCCCCATGAATACCGGGTTTTTCATATGGTTCGCATGGGTTTGCCTGGTTGCGTACACTAAAACCCGGAGAAAATCGAGAAATATGTATACAACGTATGGTATTCGGAATGTGTCCAGGTGTAGACACGGTGACACCTCAAAGTGGGGTTAGTTCGAACGACGTTTGGTGTGGCATGCTTTGGCCTAATAGGTCCTTCGTACTCTCATCGTTGGTCCCCAGGTAGGCAAACTGGTCCGTTATATTGGATTTATACGAATGCCAACCTAGACAGGACGTTCCGACTACCGGTACTTGTACCCTTCCAATTACTACATGCCCGTCGCAGAACTTACTTTGATGAGATTTGAAAATTGCAACAAAATCTTTGAATAATGAGAGTATGAAAATGAATTGAATATATGAACATTGATATATGTATAATGAATATGTATATATGTATGTATGTTTGACTGTAAGTATAAACAAATATGAAACAAATAAATATCACAAGTTTGTATGTAACCACCTAATCAATTAAAATTTAGGCAGACTATAGTATAAGCTCTAAGGGTCTAATAACCTATCCTATATCCCTATAGTCATGGCTCTGATACCAATCTGTCACACCCCGACCCGCAGCGGAAAAGGTGATCGGGGCATGATTGGGTTATCATCAAAGCTCATGACATTTATTTTAACGTTTCATATTCATTAATACACTTTAATGGAAAATTACAATCAATATTACAACATGTCCTAAATATCAATCTAAGCTTCTTTGTTTTCTTCTAAGGCATTTCCTATGTTTTCCTTGCTTCATCCTGTTCACCTGTATCATGTGTAAAAGGGTTTTTGGATCAACAAAAAGTTGGCGTGTGAATCCTATGGAAAACATTTGAACAAGTTTATTTAATTGATTATGAAATAAAGTGCACAACCACACATGAGTAAAAATAGATGTAAACTTATTCATAAATCAATTTAATATTAAACAATACACACATGAACAATAATGATCGTTTAGAGGCACGCGTTGCTCAACTCGTCTCTCACGAGGAACTGATGGGCCTAATGAATGAATTGCATAAACATGATAATATGAAAGACATACTACAAATAATATAAACTCAATAATACACACATGAACAATAATGGATTGGTTTTGAGGCACGCGTTGCTCAACTCGTCTCCCACGAGGAACTGATGGGCTTAATGAATGAATTACATATAAGTTGACAAAATGAAATACATGATCACAACAATATAAACAATCTAAGTTTAGATCACGATATGGTATGGCACAAGTTTAAATAAACGAGTTAATTATTTTGTGACACATGACACACCCCAAAACGTGTAATTAAAAAGGGGGAGTTGTAAGGATTCACTCACAGTGGGTGCGTTCGGTTGATGATGTTGAATGCACGCGAAGTGGTTTTAACCATGAGTGAAATTAACCTAGATAATGGCATAATGTTTCGGTAAGTAAACGGATTTTATTAATCCATTTTAGTAGGATTGTTGGGTGTATTTTTGTGAGTTTAAGGCTATTTTTCTAACCTTAAAAATGTTATTTTTAAGTATTTTTAATTGATTTTTAATTAAAATAAATAAATAAAAGTAAAAAAAAAGTTGACTTTTTTGAACGTTGACCGTTGACCGTTGACCTTGACTGTTTGACCGGTTCGTATGCGTGTAAGTGTGCGTTGAGTGAGGCCCGAACCCGAGACCTCCCGTACGCGTGCACGCAGCTCTACCAACTGAGCTACGTGTCTAACCCGAAATATTTCTGTTTTTAATTATATTTATATATTAATTAGATTAATCCGAAAATCAATTTATTTCTAAAAAGATTTTACTGAATCGGACCGGTGCGCTCCACAGGTCTCGAACCCGGGACCTGTGGGTTGAGTTAACACACAGTCCACCGCTGGACTGTGTGTCCAACTTGTTAAATAAACTGATTTTTATTATACTTAAATACAAACTAAGTATTTTCATTTCTGACTTAAATAAAAAGTTTGATAATTGTTCGGACCGGTGCGGTAGTCCGGACTCGAACTCGTGCCTGTGATTAAACATACAAACAGTCCACCACTGGACTGTGTGTCTAACTTGGTTATTATTCCGGTTATTATTAAACTTAACATGTACAGCGTGACTCCGGTTCGGTTAACAAAAAAAGACATTTTTATTAAGGCAGCATGCGTGGGACAAGATTCGAACTCGAGATGTTTACGTGTTTATTGTGCACACAGTCCACCGCTGGACTGTGTGTCTAACCCGAGTTATAATTTGATTTTAATTATACTTATATATTACAGAAACTTCGTCTTCTTCGTTGATTTTAACCAGAATCGGAAGTCCGACTGGTTCGATGATTAAATCATGTTCGTTAGTGTCTGATGGTTAATTACATGTGAGATTAAATAAAAAGATTGAAGGATTAAGCGTAAGGTATACCGACTGGACTCCTCTGTTTCTCCGGCGACAGCAAACACTTCCGGCGACGTGTGTCTTGCAGCAGAGAGTCTTCAGCAAGCTTGAAAAGGATGTGGGTGACTTCGGTATAAGCTCAGGGGGTTTAGTAAGGCTTAGAAGTGGAGGGTTCGGTTTTCCGGCGATGAGCAGAAATTTTCCGGCGAGTGAAATTACGTCGGGTAAAGGTGCAGTTTTGAGCGAAAAGCTTGCAGAGGTTTGAGGGGGTATTTATAAGGCAGGTCATCGATGAATTTGGTCCGATTTCCGACTTGATTCGTCGGTTAGAATTTCTCCGGCGGTTATAACTTGTGTCGCGGACTCAGACATCGGTTATAACCGATGATGAGTTTAAAGTTTACGTTAAGAATAAAAGAAACCGTCCAATCTCGCGAGATCGCCGGGATTTCCGACGACTGAAATTTGGGCGCCGGTTTTGAATTCGGAAAAACATGTTATGAATGAATTGATTCTAATAATTAACACGAAACATGAGTGGCGCAGTGGTTAAGTGTGTGTGTGTTAAGTCTGACCTGGCTGATTGACCCGGGTTCGAAACCCGGCAGGGCCATATTATTTTTATTTTCTTATTTTTAACAGTTTTTCAAAAACTAATTATATATTCCCATATAATAATTAATTATGTATCGTTTAAAATTAATTTGGGCATTAAATACGCCACGAAATTTTAAACTGATTCTTCGGTTAATAAACCGAGCGGGTTTGGTAAAATCCGTTTTTGACGGATGTTACATATAGTAAATGTTAAGTGAGATGTCCTTCGAGGTCCCGAGTATACATGGGAGGTTGAGTCCACTATGCGATAAAAGTACCTCCATCTTTTTTGAATAAAATCTCGAGGTCGAGATTTCTTTTAAGGGGGTGAGGATGTAACACCTCGTAAAATCGTGTCCAATAGTATAGTGACACGTGTCATTTCTTTTATAATAAGTCCATTAGGGACTAATAAGGACTTAAGGTGTCAACATGCTTAAATGAAGCCTCTAAGTTACCGTCCAATGTTAACATGCATAAACTGAGTCTCTAAGTGACCATTAGTGTCAACATGCATAAAACATAGCCTCTGAGTGACCATTAGTGTCAACATGCTTAAACTTGGCCTCTAATTGACCATTTTTGTCAACATGCCCAGCCTCTGAGTGACATCGGAGTCAACATACTTATATTGAGCCTCTGAGTGATCCTTTACGAAGTCCTAACTCTCATACGTGCCACTTGTTGGACGAGAGAGGTTAATTCTGTAAACATGTGAAAGTTGGATAATGGAGGGGTTAAAAGTGTCAACATGTTAATTTATACCTCTAAGTGACCTTTTAACGAATCGAGAGCTCGACGATGTCCAGGCATACTCCCGGGTACGCCAAATATTGGTTACAGAGGGCTAAATATGCTATAAAGGTGTCTTAGGAGGTTTTATAAGTTGAGGGGCTAAAAGTAACAAACTTTGAAACTAACATTGGGGCGCTTGCTTGGCGCTCGAGACCCTGGCCAAGTCTCTTGCGGCCCGCCAGAGGACTGTATCTTTAGAATTTTTGCTTGGCCTCCACACATGTTGCCAAAAACCATTTGATTCGAAACCATAGACCTCCAAACAGCTATGCTGCGATTTAGGACACTTGTAAGCTCCCTCTAACACCCCTTAACACCTGGCATCACCTCCTTCAAGCTCTCCAACTATAAATAGGTGCCAAGGTTCACTATTTGAACTTGCACCTTTCTTATTCTCAATCTATCTCCCTCCTCTAGAAGTTCCAAACTGAAAGGAGCATCCAAATTAGTTCTATTTCATCCTAGGAATCACTTATAAGTGTTCCTTTCTCTTGTATTTTCGTTTATAGGCTTTTATAGCCAAAGGTCAAGCGTTTTACAGAAAACGCCTTGACTTTCGGTTAAGATCATTATGGTCCAGCCATTGTTCGTAATGAATAGGGCTAAGTGATCATAATAAGATAGGTGTTAATCCCTATAAAGGGCATCTCCTGAAGATCATGTTTGCTAGACCAATTGACGGGTCAAAGTAATAATATTAAAAAGTCAAACATGCAATTTTTAGGAAATATTATAATCTTAGCTTATATATGTTATGAAACCTGTTTTGACACTTAAACAAGTTAGTAATAATTATTAGAACATGTAAGAACATGTTCGGCTCGTCAATTTCAGTTCTATGGTCGGTTCGCAACCGAAAGTCGTGAAGTTTGACTTCTACTTTGACTATCGATTCTGACCCGATTTAGATTAGTTAGTGTGACATTTGTGCCTTTTCAATCATCGCACAACTACAAACAATTTCGTATACAATGAAACCCTATTTTTTATTTCCAAATATTTTTGTATTCAATAAAATCTTGTATTTTATTGATGAGAATGCAAAAATGTCAATCGTTGCACAATTTCGATCATTTTCGTGTTCGTTGAAGTGTTTTACACATGTTTGCGAAATGCGTAACCGTACAACCGAACGAACCGACATCCATGACATTTTCGGGCATAATCCAAGTTACACGTGTCTTAACACCTTTATATAACCTAAATATTAGGTTAAAGGGGTTAAAAATGGTAAACAAGTGAAAATACAAGTCCAAGGGCCAAAAACGTCAAAAAAAATAATAAATATTTTTGTCTCTTCACCAAGTTTGCCACCTATCTCTAATTTTTGACACCTAGCACTCACTTTGCCACACTTAATATGGTGTTGACACATGTTAGGACACTAATCCACACTTGAGGACACTTGTCATCACCTCCTTAATCCTAAAATACTATAAATACCCCATGATTCTTCTATTTTTTTTCACACCACTTCAAAACACTTCAAAGCAAAGTGTGAGGTTCTTCATTCTATCCTTCTTGGAGCTTGTTTCCAGCCTTTGGAAGCCTCCTATCTTGAATTCCGAAAGTGTTCTTCAACACGAGTAAGTACTCTTTCTAGTTCTTTCATTATTTTAGTTATTTTGAGCTAAAAGTCGAACAATTTGGCTTCCTAATTGACTTTTGGTTCTGACCATATTTGGTCAAGTCAAAGTTCAATTGGACTTTGCAACCTGATTGTAATCACGAAGGTTATAGTCCCTAGCGATTTCACCTTCTGATTACCATGTTTACTAGTCGAAGTGACGAGTCAAAGTTTCGGTCAAAAATACGCATGATGTGCATTTTACGACGAAACTATTTTTGGGTATCTAAACACCAAGTTTTGATACCAAGTCAGTTTTATAAACTTAGTTAGACATATTTTGTCATGTCTAACTCGTCACTTCTAGTTTAGTGCTTATTTAGGGTCGTAAGTCGAGCGGTCTTGACCACCTCTTTGACTTATGAATCCGACCTGTTTGGTCGATCTTAGGATCCGACCAAACACATATTTGTGACCATAGTTGTATTGGGAATAACCTACTGAGGTTATACCTTATGGTCATGTCGTTTGATTAGTGTTATGATAAGTTACTTCTATGTCCTTAAAAAAATGTCCAAAATGCCCTTTTGCGCATAAATCCATTTTAAACATATGCAACCAAATTTTTGACATATAAACTGATGTTATAACATTTTCAAACAAGCTTGGGAATTTAAGACTTATCTGACACATTAGGACACGTTTAGTTTTGTTTATTTCGTTGATCAAGAACACTTTCGCAATCCTAAGTGAGTACATAGTTCCCCTCTTTTACATTTTCTAAATGTTATGGGGTGATTCATATGTGCCTATAATTATTTTCAAGATTTCAAAACAATATACATGGTTTATATATACAAAATGATTTTCAATGTGAGTACATAGTTCCCCTCTTTTACATTCTCTAAATCATTTTCACGTTTTCAAAAACAATGTCTATGGTTTATATATAAAGCAATAGAATTTCAATAATGTGAACAAGTTGTTGATGCATTATCTCTAACATGAATGACATTCATTAACTTTGGCCGAGCCAACCAGTAATATGTTATGGTACCATAGGACTGACAATCCCATTATCGGACTCTTCTCTGGATTTGGTGGAAGTTTGGGTAATGACAGAAACTGTTTCTGATTAACAAATCATTTGTTGATTTGTTAGTCTAGTTAAAGAGACCCTTTGGTGGTCTATTAAGGATACCCTTTGTTGGTATAGTCAACACAGGTTTGAATGTGTTCATTAAAGAATGATCAAAAGTTTTCACAATTTAAAAACACAGACGATTTGTTTATGACATGGACAATTGGTTTATGACACGGACGGTTGATTTATAACACGGACAAATGGTTTTGAACAATGTCAAGCAATGATTTTAACTTAAAGATATAAACCGTATGGAGTTTTCTTTTGAATCAATCTATTACAAGGTTTTTACAAAAGAAACGTTTTGGTCAAGATTCATGTCTATAAGGTTTTCCCAACTTTAACCAACTTGTTTTAGTTAGTTAATTGTATTGCAATATCAAACACTTTTGATACGAGGTTTTCACTTAACAACTCTTGTAGTCGGACGAGGTGTTGCAATATGTATACAAAGCCATGAATTTGACACACTCACAAAACCTATGTACTCACCGGCATTTTTATGTTGACTCTCTTTTCACATATGTTTCAGGAGTCAATGCTTGATAATATGATGCATGCTTCACGTAGGAATGGACGCGGGCCTTAGTGACTTAAAACATGAAAGACAATTTATTTATGTGTTGTTTTTGTTTATCCGAAGACAATGTAAACATTTAACTTAATAAACAAAATTTTAAATTCCATGAGTTGTGAAACAATACTTCTGTGACATGACTCCCCGACGTTTCCGCCGCGGTTCGTTTTTTTACGCGGTCAGGGTGTTACAGTTAGCCACTGATCTAACGTTGCATTATGATCGTAATATAATGTAGCATAAAACCCTAAGGTTATATTACAAGATCATAATCAGAATCTGAGTTTATGCACAAGTTTCATAATTATGCAATTTTGACAAAAATGCCCTTTTTATGTTAATAAGGTTTAAACGATAATGAACTTGAAAATGAATTACCTACTGATGTAATATTATAAGTGTGATTATTTGGGATGTCAAATCTGATTATAAACTGCGTTTATGAACAAGTCCTTGTATTTTGTCGATAAATGACGATAATGCCCTTATGGATCATAAAACGGTTTTAATCATACCTTTTAATATCAAATCTTTTAACTACTGATATGTTATATTAAATAACATATCTAAAACATATAAACCTAATTTTAACATCAGTTCTCATTAAACATCGCACAATTCGCCATTTTACGAAATAAGCGCCGTTTCGGAGCATAGTATGATATTAAACCATGTTTACCAACCAAGACTTATTACCTACTGATTTTAAAACTTATTTTAAATACTTTTACAGTAAGTATATGATATAAACTTAGAATCCCAAATAATTTATGTGTAAAATGACCAAAATGCCCTTTCGGTGCATAGTTTGGTCATAAATAATAAATTACACATATTGTCATATTCTTACTGATATCATATCATAAAATAAATATTTTTTCCAGAATACTTATCTGTATAACATTAAAAATATATTCAAGTTCCTTTTATAATGTATGAAATTACCAAAATGCCCTTACGAGACATAATTCATTTTAAAACCTTAACGGGCATATAAGTTGATATCCTACTGATATTACAACTTATTTAAAATATAATGGCATATAGAACTTGTCCATGACTTATCCGGTTACCCGATATCGCTGATATGCGGACGGTTAAGTATATATAACTAGTTTATGGAAATTAACCGAAACGGGTTAAACCTTATCATTTAAGTTTCAAAATCCAGAATGTTTATGATTTATCCATATTATACAAGTCAAAGTACTTGTTGGGTTTAAACTGCATTCTATCAGGTCATCACTTAATCTAGCATATTATACCGTTTTGATCCTGTACGCTAGTCGGTCCAAGTTTATTATTTAATAAGACCGTTAGCATTTTAATTTGTTAGCTTATGCGATAATCCAGACTAGAGCCTTCCGATAAATGCTATTTGCACTTAGTTCATTTGTGTACGGCTGAGATAATAAATCTTGCATTTAAGGCAAGACTAGCTCAGGTAAATACGCTCGACTTATTTCCCCTATACGGGCTTGGATTACGGTAAACTATTACCGCTTGGTCGGAAATGCGATCAATCGAATGCCAGATTGTGGCTAGTAAATCTGCATATTCCATTTTAATCAGTTTTGTTTGATAACTTAAACATCGGGGGTTAACCACCATGTCCTGGATATCCTCGGCTCACTACGTTAGATAATGGCCCCGACCTAAGCGCGAGGTGTAGGCATACACCTGACAGACGTTCATGCTAAAAACTTTACCCACAAGGTTGGGGATAACTACTTCGTGAGTTCTTAAGTGGTGAGTACGTTAATCATGTCTCAGTCTCCGTACTAGGCCCCGTATGTATGGACAAATATGTGAATCTGTTAACACGGTTACAAGGCTGACTTTCCCAAGTTATAAAAGATTTTGTGCCATATGCACTTAAAATCATTTTCAAAATGTTTTCAAAATGAGTTAGATGGGTGTATTTACCAGCGAAAGCTGACGTATTTTAAAAAGACTAAGCTTGCAGGTACAATACGAAAATAGGCTGGAAGCTGCTCGGTAGTGATATAAGAGGATCTTGCAAATCCTTAGATCTGCGCAAACTCTGTTATACACTTTTGTACATTTTACGATCCACCTGTGGATCTTCTATTACGAGCCGTCTGTATATTATTTTGTATTTTAAACATTTGGTTTGTAATAGTAATTTAACTCTAAGAATTCTGCTATGCTGTGTTTAATTGACTATGATGATATCAACTTACGTCACGATATTCCCCACCTGGGACCACTGGTGTTTGGATTGGCTGTGGAAAGACAGGGTGTGACACCTTGTATGAAGAAAGATATCGCCTGCTACGTTTCGAAATGCCTTACTTGTTCCAAGGTAAAGGCCGAACATCAACGTCCCTCTGCCTACTCGATCAACTGGAAATTCCTGTTTGGAAATGGGAGAGTATTGCCATGGATTTAATTACCAAACTCCCTCGTACATCGTCTGGTCACGACAGTATTTGGGTAATCATCGACTGTCTGACGAAATCTGCTCATTTTATTCCCATACATGAAGACTACCGAGTCGAGAAATTGGCTCGTATCTACACAGATGAAGTCATCTGTCGTCACGGTATCCCTGTTAACATTATCTCGAACCGTGATGGTCGTTTCACGTCTCGTCTTTGGAAAATGTTTCAAAAAACTCTTGATACTCACCTCAACCTCAGTACTGCTTTCCATCCTCAGTCTGATGGTTAAACCAAGCGTACTATCCAAACTCTAGAGGACATGCTTCATTCTTGTGTAATCGATTTTGGTGGCAACTAGGACATGCACTTGCCTTTGGTTGAATTCTTGTACAATAACAGTTACCACGCGAGTATTCAAATGGCACCTTTCGAGGCATTGTATGGATTCAAGTGCCGATTGCCTATTCATTGGCACGAGATCGGGGAAGCTCAAATCACCGGTCCTGAGCTTATACAACAGACGACAGACAAGATTTTGCATATTCGGGACAACTTGCTTAAAGCCAGAAGCCGACAAATGAGTTACATAGATAAAAGACGCAAGCCTTTGAATTCAACATTGGTGACCTTGTACTTCTCAAGGTATCCCCTTAGAAGGGTGTGGTTCATTTCGGGAAAAAGGGAAAGCTCGATCCTTGCTATGTGGGTCCTTTCAAGATTCTCGAAAGGATTGGCAAGGTAGCATACCGACTGGACCTACCACAATAGCTCACAACGTTCATCCTACCTTCCACGTCTCAAACTTGAAGAGATGTCTCATCGAATAAGGACTCCAAGTCCCACTTGAAGATCTTCAAATCAATGAGACCTTGCACTTGGGGAGAAACCAGTCGAAATCATGGATCGAGGCACTAAGCAACAAAGGCGCAGTCGAATTCCCATTGTGATGGTTTGATGGGAAGTAAAACGTGGTGCTGCGTTTACTTGGGAACTTGAAAGCGACATGAAGACTAAGTATCTGCATCTATTCATTACATCTTCCTAAATTTCGGGACGAAATTCCCTAAGGAGGGGAGACTGTAAAGCTTCGCATTTGTATCTTTCCGTTTCTAGTAAGTTTGCTTCATGTTTCTATATTTGGAAAGTCAAACCTTGTAATCGTATTTCAATTTCGAATCATTGTAAATCCAAGGCTTTGATTGTAATCAAATTGATCAATTATGCGAAATTCACAACCTTTATGCATGCTTATACTTATGAACGTACGTTACTCGGTTAATCAATTCAAAATAACCCGTAAGTACTTATTGCACGTTTGTGAATCTTGGAATTCAAGTCAAGCAAGATGATTAGCAAAATATTTAAACTCGACATCATAAAACTTGTCAAAAAATTATTATAACATTTCTACCTAAACAAGTCTTCTTTTAAGGATTAAATAAAACCCTTAACCTTAATTTAAACCTTCCAAACAAGTCTTACACATGTAAAATATAATGTACCATATTTAAACTTTTAGAATCTTGATTATAATTTAACCAAAAAAAAAAAAAGAGGACAACTTGCGGCCGCAAGCTGTCTCTCACACATGCTCACTTGTTCAAGTTTAAACCACCAACTAATCCATTAAATGGAACCCTAATCCAAACCCTAATCTTCCCTCTATAAAACACACCTTTCCCCAACCTTCTCTCACTTTTACAAGCCTCCAATACTTCCCAAAATCCTCTCAAAGTTTCAGAATTCTCTGCTGTCCCAAAGCAGTTTGCAAGTGAGTTTCAACTAACTTCCTTCTTTGTTTAAACCTTGTTTCTTCTTCTAACACACTTGGATAACCTCTAGGAAGGTTTTCACAAGTTTGCTAGGGTAAACTAAGGTGAAATCTCACCATTTTGAGGTCCAGAAGTGTGCTAAACTTTCTGCTCATGTTTTTCTTTTCAAAACTTTAAAAACTTCAAGTTTTCTTAATGTTTTCTTCATCAACAATGTTTGCTAAGCCTCTTGGGATGTTACCATAGGTTTTCCATGGAAAACCAAGGTGGATTAATACCATTTTTATGGCCAAACTTTCTGTTATGGAAGTTAAACTTATAAACTTTTCTTGAACTTGTTTTAATCTTAACAACTCTATGCTACTTGTGACTCTAATCAAGTTTATGGTTAGTGAGCTAGCTAGACTTATTTCATACAAAATCAAGAAGTTTAACATGCCTCTAAACTTGTGGTTTTACTAGGGTTCTTAACCCACAAGTGTTGAACCATCCAAGCTTACAAGCTTGTGTTTGGTGAAGATGTGATTACATGGAGGCCTTGGCTATCCAACTTTCAATCTACCCCTCACTTGATGATTTCCATCCACTAAGCTATGTTTCACCTTCAATTGAGTAACAAGGCTATGACACATCCCAAATGTTGCCATTCTCGGGATGCACGCACCAAGCTTGCTTATTCGATCCGAAACGTAGTTTAGTGAAGTACTTTATTCATGACCATCCGGACTGTCCTTGTGGCAATTTGTGTATTGGTGAATCTTATGAAAGTGGTTAAGGACGGTTAACCTCACCTCCATGCGTGACTTCTATAACTTATATGAAATCTATGATTTATATGATAAACTTGTAATAATATATGTAAACCATATATGTAAACAATAAATATAACCGAACCTTTGACAATGACCGTATGGTTACTTGTCCTAACATTAGGTTATTTTATCTAAGACTTAACCATCGTTACGATTCTATTGGGCATGACCTATAAAACCACAAACACCCTACGGGGCTTATAGTGTAAAAAACGAGCATTAACGTCTATTGGGCATGACCCATAAAACCACAAACACATCGACTATACATACTTTTTGCATACTTTAAATTCCTAAATTACCGAACTCCACCTTCATTCCAATACTCACACACCTACGTTTCCTTGTGTAGGATAACTCGGTGTTCGTCCCCCTAATCAACCCAAATGCTTTCACGAAATTAACTTTGCAAAACCGTGAGTACACGCAAACACCCTTTTTACACTTTACACTTTTGGGTGCAACATGTTAACCTATCAAAATTACACGGAATCACACTTATACTTTTATGCAATCACACAAACAATCCATCAAACATGCTAAAGATACGTCGTGATTTGTATATTTAGAACATTCTTATGTGATACAACTTGTAATTAACTTCGTACGAGTCTCCCCTTAACATGTATAACGCTATAGGAGTAACGCACCGCCCGTATTCTTGAGGTCATGTTATGTTTTTAATCTATTATGTGGTAAACTTGAGGATTGACTTGTAGTTCACATGCCTTGTTTACATTAATCTCGTATACTAGCTTATCATGTGGATTTGTTTAAACGTTTTTACTACTTATGCTATGATTCAAACTTGTGTACTCGCCAATACTTTGTTATTGAACTATATTTATAACATGTTGCAGGTTGATGAGGTTGATATGGCGAAACTTAGTAGGGTTGGCATAGAAACATGCGTAGAATGCTAAATTATTTATTATGTTTTGTTGAACTTGTCTCATTTGATGTTATTTTGTATTCGAATTATGTTGTACTTATTAATTTGATGAATGCAATGAAATGAGTTGTTTAATAAAACATTGTCACAATTAGTGTTGTGGTGTCTCGAGCAATCTCGTTCGTCTCACTCTGATGTTTCCGCCATTGGTTGGGGTGTGACAGGTGGATCTACAGTAAGCTTCTTGAAGGAGTCTTGAAGAGGTACAACATCATCATTGACCATGATGGGAATAGGTATTACTAAACTTGAGAGATCTGCAACAACAATCACATTAGGTTAAATGTTAAACGACTTAAACAAAGAGGAATAATCATATAACCAATCAGGTCCAAGTCGTGCATTTTTGGGATTTTCTTCAAGCCAATCCACATAGTACGTCTCCATGATCTGCTTCTTAATTTTGTTGTAAACTCGATATGAAGTGTTCTTTGCATAGCCGATGAAATAGCATGGATCTCCTCTTGCTTCAAATTTAACCTTGGCATCCATGGTAAGGAGAACACAAGGACAGCCAAAAGTGAGAAAATGCTGTACAGAGGGTTTCTGTCCATCGACTATTTCATTTGGTGTCTTCTTGTTACGTTTGTTGATGAGCGCATGATTTTGTACATAGCAGGTGGTGTTCACTGCTTCTGTCCAAAATATCAGTGGAAGGCCAGAATCTATCAGCATAGTATGAGATGCTTCGATGAGAGTTCTATTTCGTCTTTCAACAACCCCGTTTTACTGAGGAGTTTGAGCTGCACTATATTGACGATCAAGTCCTTTTGAAGCACAACAGTTGTTTAACTCAGCTTTCTTGAACGCCGTCCCATTATTGCAACGTATAATCTTGACACACTCGTTTGCTTGGTTTTCCATGAGACTGATGAATTTCTTTATCCGACTAGTAGTTTCGCTCTTTTGTTCCAAGAAAAATACCCAAGTGAAAAGAGAGAAGTCATCGGTAGCAATAAGCCTTTCTTCCAATACTCAGCACATTTACAGGACCAAAAGATCCTTGTAAAGCAGTTCCAGAACTTTAAATGTTGTGTGCACGAGCTTGGGCTTATGTGGCTTACGATGCTGCTTCCCACGAGCACATGATTCGCACTTTTCAGTCTGCATAAAATCCTTGATTGGTATGTTTCTGGCTAGACCTCCCTTTGCCAGTCGATTAAGATTCTTCATGTTAAGATGGATAAGTTGTCGATGCCACAGCATTGCATCATGTTCAACAATTTCAGAGAATAAGCAGATAACTTGATCAGTGGTGGCTTTGTTAATGTCGATCACGTAGGCGTTTCCCTGGAGTTCAGCTTCAATCAAGTACCAATCCTCTTGTATGACAATTCCAGGCTTCAGAACCATGCATTCACCTTTTGTAAACAGGACCTCTAAACCATTGCCGCACATCTTTGAGACGCTGAGAAGACTGTGTTTGAGTTCAGGAACATAGTTGACATAAGAGAAGCTGAGGACCCCATTTCTGACTATGCCTTTCATAGTAAATCTTCCTGTTTCTCAACCTGCAAAGGTGACAAATCCACTTTCGAAGATTTTGATGTCGTTCAACTAGGAAATGTCCCATGTCATGTGTTTGGAATAACCACTGTCGATAAACCAAAGTCTAACGACAACCCTCCATAGTCGTTTCTGCACACACAACGAGATTAGTGGGAAACAGGAACCCAGATCCTTTTCGATATGGGTTGATAATCATTCTTCTTTCGTAAAGCCTCACGGAAGATCAAATCGTGGTTAGTAGATTTTGAGGTTTGAGAAGATGGGGCTGTAGAATTTGGCGATTTAGAATAATAGTACTGAGATCCAGTAATATTTTTAGGTTTCCAAATCGTTAATTCCTTGTTATTTGAAAAGACTTTAGATGGAGTTGCATTTAATTTCTTGGATTGATTTATGAAACCATTTGCCTTTGAATGTTTTTATTCTATTTCTTTACATGATGCTAGTCTCCATCAGAGGGCTTTTGATGTCCATGATGTCGATGGTGCGAAGCCGTCTGATGGATGGAGTTTTTAAATGGATAAGACACGAGGGGACGATGAACACAGTTTCTAGCTATGTGCCTCGGAATTCCACAATTGAAGCAAGTTTGTCTTTTCGAGAAAAAAACTCTTAATTTCGCTTGTGTTGTTCAGGGGAGCTGATTGGGTCCCTTCCTACAACTAGGTGCTGATTTCTTATGTGCAAATTTACACTTGGATGAAACTTGCTCACAATAGTCAGCAAAAAAGTGAGTATCGATAGTCTTACCCTTCAACTTTGGCTTAGTTGGTTTTTGAGTTGGGTTTTTCTTTTGATTTACAACACTTGAGGAGGCTTCCTCTTGAATTTTCATTTTGTGTTGTTTTCTTGTTCTTTGGAATCTTCTGCTCTTTGCAGGAGTGGATTCTGCGGGCTTAGTTTCATTTGAAACCTTTTCTTCAGAAACTTAGCTTTCTGAGACAACTGTATTAGTTTCTTTGGAAGCAGTTTCATATAACACCGAGCTTTTAGAATCAAAGGATTCTTGGTTACTAGATGATGAGCAAGTTTGTCAATATTTTGACTATCACAACCATCATGCTCATTATCCGATGAGTTAGAATCTTCAGTGTGGTTCCCAGAAATACTAGACGTCTCCTTTTCACAAGCAATTTCATTCACACAATCCGATATAACAATATTTTTAGTTTCACAACTTTCAGAAATATCTAAGGTCCATCGAGGTTTCAAGAACTAGAACAGTTTTCTGAATTACCCGAAACTAATGCCTCAGACTACTCTAGGTAACTAGTTAAATCATAGTCTGAGTAAAAAACCACATCATTCAAAGTTTCAGTTTCAGTTTCAACAGCACCAGAAAAACCCTGAGTCTCAAAAACCAATTCCAAACATAGTCATCATGTTTATCACATAAAGAAACATCTGAGTCATTAGCAATAACTGGATGAGGTTTATCATCCACTTTTTACTGCTCCTCATCTATCACTAACTCTGCACATACACTAAAACAGTTAACATTTCTTACAGAATCAGAGGTAGAAGTCATTTCCTGTGGTCCTTTGGATGGTTTTTTTGTCGACTCCTTTTCCCTTTTTAAATTTTCAACGGATTCATTCAAGCACTCTTGATTTATGTTTTTTTCAAAACCTATAGGCTTTTGAAAATCAGTTGGTTGGGTATTCTTAGGATTGAAAGGTTCCCAAGGAACGTAGTCACTTGGTTTGCCATACGTCATTTTATCGTAATTTTCCAATTCTTGCTCAATGAGTGGCATTCTTGAATAATTATGATTATATGGCGGAGGAGCTTGTGAATAACCCAACCTTTTTCCCTTGTTTTCTTGTACGCCATTTGTACATTGCAAAGATTACGAATAGTGTCACTGGAAGTATTATATTTTTAATATTCAACTCATTTTGTTGAACTTTCTAGTGAGAAGTCCTACCTCAACTCTTACCAAGTCACATTCCAAAAGGTTTTTGAATGTAGTCTTGTTTTATAATCATGGACCCAACATTTTTGTTGGTTTACGTCATGGTAGAGTTGAGCTATGTCCTTATTTAGTGCATCAATCTTTTCATAGAGAATTCTTTTGTTCTCTCGAACACCGATGCACTTTGATATGGCACTGATGAGATTGAAATTATGTGCCCATTTGTGCCATTTTATTTCTACAGTCTTCGGAGCACAAGAGGGAGTTTACCATTTCGGAGACAGATTTAGGCTCCTCAGTTTGTGCCATCAAGCATTGGAGATGAGTTTCAGCAACTTCTGCAATCTTCAGAGATTCCACTTGAGCTGCAGCATCAACCCAGCTAAAACTATGCTGCTCTTGCACCATCAGTTTTTTTCCTGCTCCTAAGCCTCCTTGGCTTAATGAGGTTGAAGTTGACGTCTGAGCTGAGGTAACTAGAACCACTGACCTCTATAAGTTCCTTAAAGCAGTAGCAACACTTGCTTCATAACCACAGGTGTCTTCCTACACTCTCTGGCGAAGTGATTGGGTTCATGGCATTTGTAGCACCTCAACTTATCTTTGACAAACTCAGTGCGAATGTTTGACATGGGATACGCCCGTATCTCTTTTGAAACTTTTCTGCTTGAAATGCAGCCATAGCCAGATTACATGAAGCATCCAATTCTTCAATATCTTCTTTAACAACTTGATTCATCTTTGTAGCAAACACTGAAGGAGGCAAGAGATCACCTGCAAGAAAAGCGTTCAAACTATTGAGCATGGATGCTGCTAGAGCCAAGTTCTCTTCGTTCTGCTTGGTTAAGAATGCGAGATTTCCAGCGGAGGGTGTAGATTAACACTTTGAGAGGCTGAGTGATTAACAGGACTGTAGACCACGTTTGTGTGTTGTGGTAATTGCTGAGCAGTAACAGTAGTTGGACAGCCGAGTTGTTTGGAAGAGACATGCCATAAACTTAGTTTGTCTTCTGAGCTTGAAACTGTGCTTGAGTCAACGGATTGAAAACAACATTTGGATTATTGTTCGTCACGGGGCTTAAGGTAAGGTTAGGATGACTTTGAGATATCAATGCACTATTAGAGCCGGTCATCCCTGCATCCATCATGGAGTTCTTGTGGTTTAGCTCTCTTTGCTGGTTGTCGATTTCACATGATTTGATGGTGGCAATCAGTGAGAGCAAATTCATTCAGATTTGTAGTATGTTTGATCATCGAAACATCAGCATCCCAAGACTTTGGCAGTGAACTCAATAGTTGGCGATTCATCTCGCTATTAGTGATCGGAATTCCAACACTGACCATCTGTGAAATGAGTTTGACGAATCTCTTGATTTGGTTATCCACAGTCTCCCCGTAGATGTGATTAAACGAACTGAACTGCTGGTTCAACATGTTTACCCTGCTAGCCTTCATGTTAGTGTTTCCTTCGCACCGATTTTTGAGCACATCCTAGATTTCTTTCGCATTTGTGCAGTTTCTAACAATAATCGAGATGTTAGGACTGAGAGCTATACTAAGATTTGCGATTGCGTTATCATCTTCTTCCTTGATTTTCTGATCTTCGTCGGAAAATAAACTTTCTAGGTTTGGAATTCGAGTGTCTGGATCATCTGTAGTTGCATACATGATAGTGCGGGGACCATGATGAATACACCTCCACATACCGTGTTCCTTGGCTTTGCAATACCGCTCAAAACGTCAGGTCCAGTCAAAGTAGTCATCTCCATACAACAACCTTGGAATCTTGATAAATGTTTCGATACTCTGATCAAGTTCTTGATGCATTGCCAGAGTATGAGACTAGATGGCTATCAAGGTAGCGTTGGTGAGATTTGCATCAGTCAAAATATTGTTCGGGTTCATCATTTTTAGTTTTTACCAAATAGAAGTTAGTTGTATTTTGTTAAAAATGACAAGTTCA
This sequence comes from Scalesia atractyloides, assembly GCA_947069175.1. NCBI lineage: Eukaryota > Viridiplantae > Streptophyta > Magnoliopsida > Asterales > Asteraceae > Scalesia > Scalesia atractyloides. The sequence continues at coordinate 57,094,876 of CAMTDV010000029.1, forward strand.
AAAGTCCAATTCGAGATGGTCAACCAGAGGTCAACTCCAAACAATGGCTTCTGAACAGTGAATTTGGAACAGTAACTCGAATAGCAATCTCGAACTCGGAACAGTAACTTATCCGAGATGAGATTGATGATTCGAGATGATGGTTCAAGATGTAGGCAACCTTCAATAGTAAAGATCCTAGATGATTCGAGATGCTTGATGATTATCAGAGATGGAATTCGAGATGCAGACAAACTTCAACATTAGAGATCCGAGATGCTTGATGATTATCCGAGATGAAATTCGAGATGCAAACAACTCTATCTGAGATGGAGTATAGTCTTCAACAGATGATCCAAGATGTTCAAGCAGAGGATCCGAAATGCAGCAGAAACTAATCAACATCTCCGAAACAGTGTGATATGAGATCTGAGCCTGGAAACAGGTTCAAACAGGCTCTGATACCAATTGTAAGTCCCAATAAACGGATCTCACGATATCATAGGTAGCTTGAATGGTGGCGGAATCACACAAACAAGCTAATAGAAGAAATAAGATAAAGAGTAGAAAGATTCAACTTGCATACAAATCAAAGTTTGTCTAATACAAGTGAGAACAAAAACCACCAAGGAGCCCCTAACCCTAAAATAACATTATCCATTACCCTAAAGCCCTTACGCCTAAATGCTACCCCAAGTCCATTACAACAAGATAGCCCACATCACTATTGTAACTAATACATAAACCTTATAATGTCTAACAACAATAATGTCATGACAATCTGTAGGCTTAGCATCACCCGGTATCAATGCAGCAACTTCATTGACCGTAGGCAAACTATATTGTCTCGCATCCCTTCTTCGTGTACCAAATAGTCTAAGTGTAACAGGCTACATTGAAAAGTGAGTAAATCTTTCTTTTGCCATCCTAAAACTATGAACTAATGGATTGTGCCGATTAAGCATGCTAATTAAATCATTAACTAAATTTCGAATACATGTATCATCATTCCCAGACCGAACACATTTCTCCACTGCTTTTAATTGATTGTCAACCTCATTTTCTGAGTCATAAATGTATAGTTGTGCAAATCTTGGCTAGCCATCACTATATTGAGGCAACAAAGTACCAATCCTATGATGATTATGTCCATTCCGCACATATGTATAGGGACCACCTCCGTCATTAACATCCGAACGGACTTCACCATCAGTAGAAATGCACGAAAACATTGAATTTAGAAGCTTGATAGTCTTTAAACACCGTAGATCATGGTTCACCATTCGGCTCTAAAAGTCGTCGCAATGGTTGTGGAGCATGACTAAGTAAAGGTAAAAGAACCTTCCCTTTACCATAACAAATGGGGTTGGATTAGACGGTGCAAGATATTTAATACCTCTCTCACCAACACAAGATCGCTTTGCAATGAAGACATACATATTCCGTAATTCCACAATCCCAATATGATATATCTCCTATAAACAAATAATACAATCATGTAAGAGTAAGTTATATTCATCATTTTGATGAGGTGTTAAAACAACTAACATTCATCAATGAACAATCCATACTTGATAAGTTTTCATCTTGGTTAACACCAACACAAGATGACCTCCGGTTATGCATACAAGATGTGGTGAATCAATCTACAAAGTTAAAGACTGTGATACAAAACGTACATCACTATTCATCTTATTAGTACTATGGAGTTGATTTGAATTTGGCCAACTACAATACATGAAGATACAATCAGATGTGTCCTAAAAACATGAACAAGTTTACGTGGTACTAAAAAATAACCATACGTACCATAACGATGTCATTGGCCTTGCATATTCTCATGGTTTGAAGCAGCAAGGCGTCCTTGTAATCAAGGACGAACACCACGTCTAATATTATGGGATGTTTCATCAGATGAAAATGTGGACATGGATGAAGAAGATAATGTTGATAATTTTTCAGAATCACTTCCACTACCATGGCTAATATTAACACTACCCATAACACCAATATGTGTATAAAAACAACATTCATTTGATACCGCTTGACAAATAATATCATTTATCATCCGTCTTCTTTGTCTTCATACTTAGTTCTTAAATACCTCAACAACTTATATTGATAGCTATTACATACTTGAATCTTTGAACAATACATACACGTGCACCAGCCTTACATCATATATGCAAACTCTCTTATTTATTAGAAGAATCAGCAGATAAACCAACAACGCCTGAACATGTTTTGTAGTAAACTTGTTGTTATCACTTTATGAACTTCTTTTATGTATGCATGAATGTAATCCAAAATACCAATTCACAAGCCATCATTACATAAGCACATAACACTGTATCCAAACTTTATATCACTCTATGAAAATAGACCTCTATTATTTGCAAACATCATTGGATCTATATATGTACTTAGTACATAACACTGTTTAATTGAGGTACTGTTTAATTGAGGTACGGGTACTATCCATAGACAAGCTATACCATACTCTATTATTTATAACATACTTTAAATTAACAAAACACAATAGCAAAGCACATTGCTATAAGAAGATATGTGACCAACTGTTAAATTCAACTAATAACAAAAGAAAGCAAATTACTATAGCAAGAAATAGGAACAAGTGTTCTATACTATATATACTATAAAAATATCACTATATATATATATATATATATATATAGATATAGGATTAGGATCATTTGTGAACAACTTCTTGAGAGTGAATTAAGTGAAATAATCTTGGCCTTAGATATTTTTTAGATTAAAAGGGTAAGATTGATATTAGTCAAGTACTTTTAATTAAAATTCTTTAATTTTCTCATCTCTTAACTCTCTCTCTCTCTTATTTTTAGTTATTTCTCTATTATTTTAATTATAAGATATAAAAGGGCTAATGTTTATTTTTAAATAAACTTTTATGCTCTTTTTAAAATTGAATATTAAACCTAATTAAATTATGTTTTTTACATATGTGTATACATGTCAATATATACAAGACTAATACACTTGTGTATAATTACATCTTGTTCCCACAGGTCGGTATAAACCAGATTTATACACATGTGTATTATTCAAGTACATATTTGTATAAACTAACAATTGTGTATCTTGTATAAATTGATAGTTAGCGAGACTGTACACATGTGTATAAACTAACATCTGTGTATCTTGTATAAGCTAATACTATCGAGACTGTACACATGTATATACACTAACAACTGTGTATCTTGTATATACGGAAACTAGCAAAATTTTAGGAATTTTGATTATATTGTTTAATAAATGCAATATACAAAAGACGCAAATACTTCTGTCAATTAATTTAAAGGGAAGTTACAACATTATAATTACAATCTTGCGATTGTTTGAAAATTTATAGATGATATAATCCAATAGCTCAGATTAGAACCCTACCCTATATATATATATATATATATATAATTATATATATATATATATATATATATATAACACATACAAATTCATACACAAACAAATTATATACAAATATGAAAATCTCTAAATACTATGAAATACAAAATCACACATACATTGCTGAATAGATAGTAGCTCCTTTGGTACTTCGTTTTGAATTACAACTTTTCAAACGCTATGGATAAGGGAAACTAAACAACTGTACAGATGTGTTGTAAAATATAGTTATCAAAGCTAAAATGATAATGGGGCAAGGTGGTGGGTAGTTTTGAATATGCACCATAATTGTAGGAATTATAATTGTCTTTCCATAATATTAAATATTTTTTACAACAACAAAGTAAATACGGTACTACCACTAACGCATGTGTGACTTTAAAATGCTAATTATGATTTTACATATCTTTGGGTTAAGGTAATGTAACTTTTTTAAATAAATCATGTTTTTATAGAACTGTAATTTATTCTAACATTGTGTTATTCCATTTGTCTTGTTGATAACATTGTGGTTTATTTTGGAACACATTGTGCTTATACCAAATCACTATGTTTAGGAATAGTACATTATCTTATTTCAATACTATTTATATACGACATTGTTTTGTAGTTGTAAGTGTTTTTTTATACAATATTAAGCTCTAATAAAGGCATTGTGTTTTTTTTTATTAAACCTTACTTTTTCTAACTGAATTCTGATTATGAATTAACAATGTTTTATTGACATAAAAGCACAACCACAAACCAAACTATATAAATTATACATTTTTTCTATCAACATTGACTAACATTAATTGTAAGAAATACAATAACCTAAACAAAATATGCTTTCAGAGAAACTAAAATGTTATCATACAATAAAACAATAATAAGAAACATAGAAAAATAAAAAAACAAACATTAAAACAAATACTAAAAATGCTCTAGATAATTAATCTTCAATTCCATGGAACACTTCACACTATCAAGAGTGGACACAATCTGATGCAAAGGATTAATTGCTTTCTTAATTACATCGATGGAAGCACGAACACCAATGTCACGAACATCACAAGCAGGTAATTCCAACAAATCAGTTACTATTTTACGCATATCTTCTATAAAGTTAGCCACGCGTTTGAAACCGTATTTCAAACATTGATATACAAGACATTCCTCTGGAACTGCCAAACTACTTCATCGACCATCTTTTGTTTAAAATGACGGAAACCTGATGCGAAGGATACAAACGAATGATGTACTAAGAGGTTAAGGAATTCCTATATTCCTTTATGTTTATATTTATACATACGTACGACATACATACATACATACATACATACATACATACATACATACATACATAATAGATAATCATATGTATACGTACTACTAACAAACGTTAGCATAAAACATGGATACACTACTAACTGTAAATGCAAGTTTGATAAATAATGTCACCACACCATTTATTTCGTCAAAAAGATAATCACTAACCAGCCACGTTTTTTTTTCTTTTTTTTGATAAATTTAACAAATGAGACACTACATGAGCTATAATCAATAGTTTAAAATAACATATCCAATTTTTAAGTTGTTAATACAAGATCAAAACGGCGTAGAGTGGTAAAAATATTTATATCTACATACACTATAATGTATTTAAGTTAATCTCATTTTGACTCAAAGTTAGTGGTTGCCATATATATGTTGCGAAAAAAATACGATTAACAATATCCACATGCTAAATAAGAGAGTTCAAATTCGAATTTTAAACTGATTATCTGTTACTATTATGACGGATGTCTATCTAATAATCATATCTATATAAAAAGTTCACATTCTTACTTTATTTAAAGCAACTCAATAACTGGTATATATTTTTATAATTTGAAATGTAGTATCTTTCTTATAGATTAGTTGTGTTTTCAAAAACAATCACATAAAATCTAAATTCAGGTTTATTTCTTCAATAACATGGAACCAAAAATCCAAAAAATTGCAAGTCGTCATGTGATACACCCAAAGTGGTCCCATGCTGTTTAGAATTATACAACCATTTTAATAAAATAAGGTAAACTTTAAGCTTGAGTTACAAATAGATATTTATTCATACCTTTGAGTTTTATGTTCCTAATTTGAACTTAAAAAAACATTTGCTTATTTTAAAATTGAATATATTATTAGTATGACTTTTAGGATTTTCAATTTTGTTGTTAGTGATACGATCATTTTGCATTTAAGTTTCTTAATGGTTAACTTGCAACTCATGGTAGTGTTGATATGAACATTGAACAATGTTTACCAAAACAAATATGTAAATATAATGCCAAATTCAAATTACACAGCCTGTGTACAATTTGTTATACTAACCTTACTAGAAACTACATTAAACATTATTCATATATTAAATAAGAAAAATAAATCTCAAACATTGGAACCTCTTAACACAACATTAACTACTATGGTAATATTAAATTACTAAAAATACTAACAACATTAACATAAACTATAAACAAACATGATACATCAAAACACAAAGTAAAACAGAAACTTCATACATTTAGCAATTTGGAGACATAAGGCTCTCAAAGCAGACAGGCCCTTGTAAGGCGGTCATGTACTTCCAAGGAAAGCAGTAACCAACTCGCATAGTTTTCATATATAACATATAAATATCTCCACAAGTAATCAATAGCATTTCGTTAGTAGACACTACATACTCTACAAAAACAAAGAAACTCGATGGAATATCCATCACTACAAGGCAGAACCCATAAGTTGATCCATTCTTCATATACCATCTTCCACAAACCAACTAAATACATATCATATTTATAACGCATGAAAACGTGAAGTTGACCAGCAATATTGACTAAAGATCCATGAAAACCTCCGCCATAAAAAACAGATGGTAAGGGAACACTTCTAAATTGCTCTAAGTTAACATCAAAACGTATAACTGATCGCACACAATCACCAGAACATGAATCAACAATGAAATATACTCCATCTCCACACAATGTACCTAATAACCATTTTCCATTGTGCTTAAAAACACAATGTCTCTGAGTTTTCTCTAGGAATGTAATCGAGTAGAATAAATATAAACTGCCTCTATGTCATGTCTTCTTATAACACGTAGAACCTTGTACTCGTTTGTAGAATCCACATAGAAAGCAGCAGCATCAGAATCATTTTGAAAGAAACCATGTGTTTCACATGATGACAAAGTTGTATTTGCCTGAGTAAGTGGATTCCAAATTTAGTTTGATAAGTCTCTTTTAGGGAGACACATAACATTCCATCCAAACTCCCTAACATCATCATTTCATCTGGTTAGGTTTTGAATGGTTTACCAAACGTCATTGTACGAAGACAAAAGCACGTGCGTGCATAAACCAAATTTTGAAGAGTATCACAACGATCTGCTTTCGCAAGCTCCCACTTGCTAGCTGATGATGACGTACTACGATAATGAATTAATGGGAACTCTAGTGTTGATAGGATATACAACCATTTTTTGCCCACCAACTTACAACGACCTATTTTTCTTGCAGAAAGTTTTGTAAAAATATCATACATTAATATCTCTACCAGCAACTCCGACATCATAAATATTAATCAACTGTAGACATTAAATCGACACATGTTAGTCTAATTTACCTTAACATCAAAGTGTAAATCATAGTTATGAAGAATAGTAGAGAAACAAACAAATTGAAGAAAAGATACTTACAAACCGCAACTTCTTTTTTCTTTAATAATTTGGAAAAAAGTTCTCACTGAAGTGTTATCATATAATCATATAAATAGGAAGTTGTGACAATGAAACCGTCAACCCATGTGAAGACCGAAGTTAATGGGGGTGAAATGCTTAACAACTAATCACGTAATAAAAGATTTAGTAACCACTAACATAGCACTTAATGTTTCCAGCTATCTAATACAACATATGCTGTAAATAAATAAATAAAAATTTATATCATGTCATATAAAAACACATTATTATAGAAAAACATTAAAGTTAAATGCCAAAATGGTCTCTGAGGTTTGGTCAATTTGTGCCACTTTAATCCAAAATTGAAACCTTTTGAATCGGGGTACCTATGGGTTGAATTTTGTTGCAATTTCCATCGAAAATCCAAACTGGTTCTGATTTAAGTGGGTCACATTCCTTTTTGTCATTTTCTTCCCTTTTAAAGGAGGGATATAATGGTCTTTTAATGTATTATTATTATTATTATTTGGTCATTTCATATATTGTAACCACAAACAACTTGAAATATCAGTTATTAATCATACTACAATTACATACAACACTGTCAAACTTACAAAAGCCCATACATTCCGTTAAATTAACTGCCATTGCATACAAAATACAATACATAACACTTACAAAATCCAAATAGTTATTCACCTAGACCAAACAAACACAACCCACATCCTGACTAATATTAACATAGTAGACCATGAATAATAACCAACTAAACCCTAGGATTACTTTTAGCAGCTTTTTCTACTTACCCATATTTTTACTTGTTCTTCAAGATTCCTGTTCCTATTTCCTATTATGATTGCATTCTTTTCATGCCTGCTAATGGTGTCCAATAGCCCTGGAATCAGAAAAACAGGGTTCTAGATCACGGGTGGCTTAGCCTAAGCAACAAAACCACAGGTTTGACCCCGTAGTAAAGTTCAGATACAATTTAGAAGAAAATTATGTCAACAAATTCGTAATCAAATAACATACCGGTTTAGGTTTGTTACATCGATGAAAGCATTGGCATGGGTTTTGTGTCGTCCATGAGGTGCAAAGTTGGGTTGGAGATACACAGCTGCAAACCACCATTGTGTTTTCAGTTGCAGGTGGCTAGGGTTGAAGAAGGACACTGAGGATTGCCTTTGAAAAAGAGACGGTTAGGGTTTTATAAAGGGATTTTGAGATCTTATTTTTTTTATTTGTAACAATTATAAGTTAAAAGACCATTATGCCCTTCGTTAACAGGGAAAAAAAACAACTAAAAGGCATGTCATTAACTTAAATATCAGACCCAGTTTAGATTTCTAATTAAAATGGCAACAAAATGTGAGTTAGAATTTATTTGTCAAGATACAAAACGTTTAATAAACATTAACACAACAGTTAATGATATAATGTTTGTGCCACACCCCAACCAATGACGGAAACATCGGAGTGAGACGAACGAGATTGCTCGAGACATCATAACACTAAATGTGACAATATTTAATTAAACAATTCATTTCCTTTTATTCACCAAAATGTCAAGTACAACATAATTCCGATACAACGTAAATTCAAATAAGACAAGTTCAACAAAACATAATGAATAACTTAGCATTCTAAGTGTGATTCTATGCCATTCCTACTAAGTTTCGGCATATCAACATCCTCAACCTATAACATGTTAAAAAGTATAGTTAAATACAAAGATTGGGTAGTACACAAGTTTGAACCATAGCATAAGTAGTAAAACCATTTAAACAAATCCACATGATAAGCTAGCATACGAGATTAATGTAAACAAGGCATGCGAACTACAAGTCAATCCTCAAGTGTCACCGCACAATATATTAAACTTAACATGACCACAAGAATACGGGCGGTGCGTTACTCCTATAGCGCAATACACGTTAGGGGGGGGCTCGTACAAAGTTAATGAAATTAGTATCACATAAGAATGTTCCAAGTAAACAAATCGGGTATCACATAACTATAGCATGCATGATAGATTGTTTGTGTGATTGCATAGAATAAAAGTGTGATTAGTGTGTTTTTGATAGATTAACATATTGCACCCAAAAGTGTAAAACGTAAAAGGGTGTCGAGTGTACTCACGGTTTGGCAAAGTTAAATCCGTGTTTGGTTGATTAGGGGACGAACACCAAGTTATCCTTACACAAGAAAACGTAGGTGTGTGAGTATTGGAATGACAATGGAGTTCGTTAGTTTAGGAACTTAAAGTATGCAAAAGTATGTATTATCGAAAGTATTTATCTAGATGTTAACGCTCGTTTTTGACACTATAAGCCCCGTAGGGTGTTTGTGGTTTTATTGTCATGCCCAATAGAATCGTAACGATGGTTAAGTCTTAGATTAAATAACCTAATATTAGGACAAGTAACCATACGGTCATTGTCAAAGGTTCGGTTATAGTTATTATTTACATATATATGTTACATATTATATTATCAAGTTTATCATATAATTCATGGATTTCATGGAAGTCATAGAAGTCATGCATGGAGGTAGGAGGATAACCATCCTTAACCTCTTTCGTAAGATTCACCAATACACAAATTGCCACAAGGACAATCCGGATGGTCATGAATGAAATAAAAGTAAGATACTTCACTAAACTATGTATCGAGCGAGCAAGCAAGCTTGGTGCGTGCATTCCGAACATGGCAATTTTTCGGGATGTGTCATAGCCTTGTTGCTCATATGAAGGTTGAGCATAGGTTAGTGGTTTAGAAATCATCAAGTGAGGTGGTGAATTGAAAGTTGGATAGCCAAGGGCTCCATGTAATCACACCTTTACAAAAAACACAAGCTTTGTGAGCTTGGATGGTTCCAACACTTGTGGGTTAAAACCCTTGGTGAAACAACAACTTTAGAGGTATTTTTATACCTCTTAATTTGTGTTAAACAAATCTGGCTAGCTTACTAATCATGGGTTTGATTAGAGGCATATGTAGCATGAAGTTGTTAAGTGAAAACATGTTTAGAAAAAGTTTATAAGTTTAACTTCCAAAACAGAAAGTTTGGCCATAAAAATGGTATTGTTCCACCTTGGTTTTCCATGGAAAAGCTATGGTAACATATCATAGGCTTATCAAATATTGTGGAGGAAGAAAACATGAAGAAAACTTAAAGTTTTGAAGTTTTGAAAAGATAAAAGTGAGCAGAAAGTTGTAGACACTTTTGGACCTCAAAATGGTAAGGTTTCACTTTAGTTTGCCCAAGCAAACTTGTGAAAACCTTCCTACAGATTATCCAAGTGTTTTAGAAGAAGAAACAAGGCTTGAACAACAAAGGAAGTGAGTTAGAACTCACTTGCAAACTTAAATATCACAGCAGTGAATTATGGAGGTTTAGGGAGGTTTTGTGAAGTGTTGGAGGCTTGTAAAAGTGAGAAATGGATGGGAAAGGCTTGCTTTTATAGAGGGAAGATTAGGGTTTGAGTTAGGTTAGCATTTAAGAGGTTAGGTGTGTAATTAAGTGGAAACAAAAATCAAAACTCAAGCATGCAGCTTGTGCCCGCAAGCTGCTATGCTTCTTTTTCTTTTCTTTTTTTTTGTTTTGTTAATTTATTTGACATAAACAAGTTCTTTATTTGTTATACTTTTTATATATTAAAAACATGAGTTGTTTGGAAGCTTAATACCAAGAATAAGGGTGTTACATAACTTTAAAAAAAGACTAGTTAGGTGGTAAGTGTTTAACATACACGTGACAAGTTTTTATGATGCCAAAAGCTTATGTATGTCGTGTTTGAATCACTAATCGTCTTGCTTGACTTGAATTCTAAGATTCATAACCGTACAATAGGTATTTACGAGTTAGTTGAATTGATTAATAGAGTAACGAATAAACGTACGTTCATAAGTATAAGCATGCATAAAGGTTGCGGGAATCGTGTAAATGATCAATTCGATTACATTCAAAGCCTTGGATTTACAATGATGCGGAAAAGAGATACAATTACAAGGTTTAGACTTCCAAAAAAAATAGAATCACGAAGCAAACATAATAAAAACGGAAAGTTACAAAAAGCGAAGCGTTACAGTCTCCCCTCCTTTAGGAAATTTCGTCCCGAAATTTAGGAAGATGTAACGAACAGATGCGGATACTTAGTCTTCATGTCGCTTTCAAGTTCCCAAGTAAACTCAGCGCCACGTTTTCCTTCCCACCAAACCTTTACGATAGGAATTCGTTTGCGCCTTAATTGCTTGGTGCCTCGATCCATGATCTCGACTGGTTTCTCCAAGAAGTATAAGGTCTCATTGATTTGAAGATCTTCAAGTGGGACTTGGAGTCCTTCTTCGGCTAGACATCTCTTCAAGTTTGAGACGTGAAAAGTAGGATGGACGTTGTTGAGCTCTTGTGGTAGGTCCAGTTGGTATGCGACGTTGCCAATACTTTCGAGAATCTTGAAAGGACCCACATAGCGAGGAGCAAGCTTTCCCTTCTTTCCGAAACGAACCACACCCTTCCAAGGGGATACCTTGAGAAGTACAAAGTCACCAACATTGAATTCCAAGGGCTTGCGTCTTTTATCCGCGTAACTCTTTTGTCGGCTTCTGGCTTTGAGCAAGTTATCTCGTATCTGCAAAATCTTGTTTGTCGTCTATTGTATAAGCTTGGGACTGGTGATTTGAACTTCCCTGATCTCGTGCCAACAAATAGGCAATCATCACTTGCGTCCATATAATGCCTCGAAAGGTGCCATTTGAATACTCGCGTGGTAACTGTTATTGTACGAGAATTCGACCAAAGTCAAGTGCATATATCCCAGTTGCCACCAAAATTGATTACGCAAGAACGAAGCATGTCCTCTAAAGTTTGGATAGTACGCTCGGTTTGACCATCAGACTGAGGATGGAAAGCAGTACTGAGATTGAGGTGAGTACCAAGAGCTTTTTGAAATGTTTTCCAAAGACGAGAAGTGAAACGACCATCACGGTCCGAGATAATGTCAACGAGGACACCGTGTCAACAAATGACATTATCTGTGTACATACGAGCCAATTTCTCGACTCGGTAGTCTTCACGTATAAGAAGGAAGTGAGCAGATTTGGTCAGCCGGTCGATGATTACCCAAATACTATCGTGACCAAACGATGTACGAGGGAGTTTGGTAATGAAATCCATGGCAATACTCTCCCACTTCCAAACAAGAATTTTCGGTTGTTCGAGTAAGCTAGAGGGACGCTGATGTTCGGCCTTTACCTTGGAACAAGTAAGGCACTTTGAAACGTAAGAGGCGATATCTTTATTCATACTAGGCCACCAATAAGACGTACGAAGGTCCTGGTACATCCTATAAGCGCCAGGGTGAATAGAATATCGGGATTTATGAGCTTCACTCATCAAGAGGTCATGAAGGTTATCATGGTTCGGAATCCAAATACGGTCAAGATAGTACATGATGCCATTGGATTTGGTCATGAGTTGGTTTTCGACACCACACTTCAACTCAGTATCGAGGTTACTCTCATTCACGGTTGAGTATTGCGCCTCGCGAATCAGCTCATGAAGTTTTCCCAAGGTTTAATAGCAACATATAATCTTAACATGAGTTTTCCAACTAAGTGCGTCGGCTACAACATTCACCTTACCAGGGTGGTAGCGAATATCGCAATCGTAATCGTTTAACAATTCCACCCAACGACGTTGACGCATGTTGAGTTTCTTTTGATTGAAGATGTGTTGAAGGCTCTTATGGTCGGTGAAAACCGTGCACTTTCTACCATAAAGGTAGCGTCGCCATATCTTCAATGCAAAAACAACTGCACCAAGTTTAACGTCGTGCGTAGTATAGTTTTTCTCATGAATCTTGAGTTGTCGTGACGCGTAAGCGATAACCTTATTTCATTGCATAAGAACACAACCAAGGCCTTGTTTTGAGGCATCGCAATACACGATAAAATCCTCGGTACCATCAGGCAGGGCTATGATAGGAGCATTGCAAAGCATGTCCTTGAGCGTTTGGAAAGACTCCTCTTGTTCGGAACTCCAAATAAAAGGTTTATCCCTTTGAGTCAAGGAAGTGAGAGGTACGGTGATCTTGGAGAAATTCTAGATAAACCGACGATAGTAATCAGCTAAACTGAGAAACGAACGAATTTTGGATGGAGACTTAGGGGTAATCCAATTCTTCAACAGTTTGATTTTCGCGGGGTCAACGTGAATACCGAGTTCGTTGATGACATGACCAAGGAATTAAACCTCCTTTAGCTAAAATTCACACTTGTAGAACTTGGTGTAAAGACGTTTAGTGCGCAAAAGATGAAGGATGAGACGCAAGTGTCGCTCGTGCTCTTATTGTGTCTTGGAATAGATTAGAATATCCTCAATGAAGACGATTATGAATCGGTCGAGAGAAGGCTTGCATACACGGTTCATCAAGTCCATGAAGACCACAGGTGCGCTAGTCAAACCAAAAGGCATGACTACGAACTCGTAGTGCCCATAACGTGTGCGAAACGCGGTTTTGGGTATATGTTCTTCGAGAACTCGAAGTTGATGATAACCAGAGCGAAGGTCTATTTTCGAAAGATCAAAAAGATCGTCGATGCGAGGAAGAGGATATCGGTTCTTGACCGTAAGCTTGTTGAGCTCACGATAGTCAATGCACATTCGGAAGGATTCATGTTTCTTTTTGACGAATAAAATGGGAGCGCCCCAAGGGGATGTGCTCTGGCGTATGAAGCCTTTCTCAAGGAGCACCTAAAGTTGGCTAGATAACTCTTGCATCTCCGAGGGGGATTTTGCGACAGGAGTTGCGCCAGGAACAAGATCGATGCGAAAGTCAACCGAACGAGGAGGAGGAGGACCAGGAAGATCCTCTAGAAAGACGTCGGGGTAATCACGAACAACGGGAACTTCACTCACCTTAAAAAAAGACTAGTTAAGTGGTAAGTGTTTAACATAAACGTGACAAGTTTTTATGATGCCAAAAGCTTATGTATTTCGTGTTTGAATCACTAATCCTCTTGCTTGACTTGAATTCTAAGATTCACAAATGTACAATAGGTGTCTACAAAAATTAACCATTTAACCTGAAATCCTGAATACTAAAAGACAAATACATAGTATGTTGTATAAAATACAAACAGTAAACTTATCATGTAATATAATAACATAATAATATAAAAAAAGACAATAATAACCAATCCAATATCTACCTTATACTACTGCCAATTTTTTTCAAGTAAAGTAGCTAATCTTTAATATTAGGGGTTATTCCTGCTCATATTTTTTCAAAAATTAACTGTCAAGTTTATACATCACATATTATCATACTACTTATGTAGTTACAAATAATCTCCAACTATTAATATTATAAGAACATAAGGAAAAAAAACCAAACAAAATTAACATATCTTCTAACATTACCAAAGTATATTACAATACAAATGAAAAACATACAAAACAAAAATAAAACAATTAAAATTAATTAACTAACATCGTAATTTAAACAATTGGAGACATAAGGCTCTCAGAGTATACTGCTCCTTTTAACGCACAAAAGTTGATAATAGGAAAGAAAACATCAACTTTTGACACCTCCAAATCAAATCCATACACTTTCCCATAATCAGTCATCAACAACCACTTCTTACTTGAATCAATGTACCTAACAAAACAATTTATAGGCAATGGAATACAATCAATATTAGGTACAAACAAAATCCTTATCCATTCTTCACCTTTCATCTTCCACAAATCAACGAAAACCTCATATACCCCATGAAGAAAAAAAAAGTGAAGTTCATTAGAAACATTAACCAAAGACCCTCTAAAATTTACTTCATACTCATCAAATGGAAATGAAACCTTAGTAAATGTCTCTAAATTCACATCAAAGCGAACAATTCACGCCACAGAATAATCCCAACGCGAACCTACTGTGAAGCATAATCCATCACAACACAAAGTCCCAGATGACCATTGAACGGTCTGATTATCTAAAACAAAGTCTTTAACAAACTTTATTTGCCTCCAACATTGGGTTTCCATGGAGTAAATGTAAACCTATTGATTTTTACGCCTAAATACAACATGTAAAACCTTGTGATCCTTCAAAGAATCCACATAAAAGCCAACAGCATCAAGATTTACTTTGAAGAACCCATATTTTTTTATGGATTGACAAGTTCCTGTAGGCATTGGTGAGAGGATTCCATATTACCAACTGACAAGTGTTAGTTAGACAGACACATAACATTCCATTTAGACTGCCTAAGATCATCATATTTTCTGCATGAGTTTTGAAAGGTACTTTCACAATTACAGTTAAAGAAAAATTGGCTGAATCATAAGTAAGGGTACGAAGTGGACGATGTATGCCTCCTGTTCTTGAAACAAATTTCATCATGGTTATTGATCGCATCTTACAACAATGAAGCCGAGCAAAACCATAGTGTCGTTAGGAAAGAGCACCACTCTTTACACACCACCTTGCAACGGCCTATGTCTTGCAGTAAGATTTGGTAATATCTCAAACATAAATAAGTGAATTAGAAGCTCTGGCATGGTAACACTTTCCTACAATGTACATTCACATACAATAAATTAACATTTATGAACATAAACATGCAAAGTTACTAAAGAAAAAACAACCAATCTAAAAAAGTAAAACTCAATTGGGAAACTCGTTAACAATTGCAAGTAAAGGTATGAAAACACAATGCTTACACACCTGTAAAAGAGCATCTGGAATATGAATTCAACTAAATGGAAAGAAATAAACATAAATGAATATAACTGGAAAAACATGTCGTAGATATGGTTACCAACAAATCGCGCAACTATAGCTTAGTGGGAAGTTGCTAATAGTACATAAACGTGTTTTAAATATAGTAGTTGGGATTTTTAGAGTTAGTCGCTTTTATATAACAAATAAACATGTTGATTACTTCTAACACAATGATACTTAAAGCACAATGATATATAGAATAAAAACACAATAATATCCATAATTTCTACTATGACTAAATGATAATAAACACATACACTTACAAAAACCTTCTTATGGTTTAGCCTTTCAAAATGAGAACACTATATGTGATATAGCACTTAAATTGAAGAGAAAAGTAGTGAAAACTAACATCTATGATTCTATGAAGAGCTTTCCTGTGAGTAAGAGGCTCTACAACTTTTCGGTGGAGTGTAGGTAAACGAAGAAATAAGATGGAATAGATTTTAGAAAATAAATAATAATATAATAGTAAAGTAATATGTTTGTAGTTCTTATGATTCGACCACTCTATCGTTTTGATTCTTTTTTAATATTATTTGTTGATTTAATGAATAGAATAAGTATTCCAATGTTAGATTTTCTTTTTTATTTTATCATTTGACTATGTTTATATATATTGTTATAATTTATATATATTGTTATAATTTATCATTCAGTTTACTTTTGGATTATCACTTTATATATTTTCGTCATAATTTTATCATGTTTCAAACATATGTAACCTAGATAATATTATTTTCCATGCGGAGATACTTTTAGCAGCATAATAAGGTAATACAAATTCTAAAACCAATCATATGGGCTAATTAAATCCAATAAACCATTTTAATCATGACAATCAAAGAGTTCGAAAATATATAAGTTAAATTGCTAATTTTCATAATGTAAAAAAATTTCTATTAAAACCCCAATTAAGAAGTTCTAGCTCCACCACTATATATATATCTTGTTAGAACTTTTGAGATCGTTGGTACTTAGTTTAATTAGGTTTTGGATTGTTTTGTGAAGTTTTATAGTAACTTAAAAGTTCAGGGGCCAAAGTGTAACTACAGGGAAACTTCCCCGTAGCGCCGTATTTAAGTACCGAGCGTAAATACGCTGGGTAGTTAGTATGTACATATATGTTAGTAATGAAACCCTAGTCCAAGGTTCTTGGACAAGTTTTGGTGATTTCTCTTGTGTTGTGATTATTATTCTTGTGCTAAATCCGAACATCCAGGTGCTTTTAGTGATTAATATATTTTGGGATTCCATATACAACACTTGTTGATCCATACAAGAATCTTCATCTTCATCTTTTGGTCTTCTTAACTTTTTACACATTCAAGCACTTATCTATAATTGTTTGGGTGATAACAATCAAACCCCTATGATCTGAATCTGTTTAGGGACTCACAAATTGGTATTAGAGCCTTTGTGCTCTTGATTGTTTGAGTTTTTGTTAAGATTTTTCAAGTTATGAAGGCTTTTCAAAAGTTTTCAAAGTTTCAAGGTGTTTCAAATTTTTAGAGTTAAAATGGCTTGATTTGGTGTGTTTAATCATTGGGTTGTTGTTAATCAGTGTTTTGGTGAACATTTGGGTCATTTTGGTACAAGGAAACATGGATTTTGAGTGATTAGAGGGTTTTGTTTCGTACTTAAACCCTACTAGGCGTATTTAAATATGAAGACACTGTAGATAAATTTTAATATAGCGTGTTTAGTTTGAAGATCGTGTAATTAATAAATACACCGCTAATATACCAGCGCATTTGTTGATTCTCATCCAAATATTGTCAGCGTGTTTAATCGAAGGCGACTTCAAAGTTAGTGATAAAGATCGTCAGCAATTTTATCACGCTGATCGGCGTATTTAGCCCAACTCATGTTTCTTTTGTCTTTTCCAGTGGATTTAGCTATAGTCGCCGGTCCAAGAAGCCAAGAATCATCAGCGAAATTACTAAATTTAGCGTATTTGCTCACTGATCTCACAAATTCACTAGCATAATTGATCTTCACCAGCGATTTTGAACACAGTAACCTATAAACCAGCGTAATTAATCCCTGATCAAAACTTTAACCTTAAAGTCAAACCAAAATGTCACTTAATGAACTGAATCCGATCGCTCAAGCCGAACTCGAAATTGGAACTGCAACTAGGCCTCCTAAGTTGAAAGGATATGAAGATTTCAGCAGCTGGAAGAATCGAATCAAGTCAATCTTTGAGTATACGGACTATACTCAATGGATGTCCGTCACTGTAGGACCCCATGTTCTTATGGTTATTCGTGATGATATTCGTACTATCAACGAAGATCCCTCATCCTTCACTGATGAAGATAGGACACTCATCCAACATGACCGTCGGGCTCATGCTACTCTAACTATGGCTCTGTCAAAGGATGACAACAACTTGTTTGAAAAATACACCTCGACTCATGAACTATGGTTAGCTCTTATCGATCACTATGAAGGCAACGAAGAACTAATGGAAAACAAGAGAGATATGATTCAAAAGAATACGACATGTTTGGAAGTGTTCGAGGTGAAAGTTTTTCAGATCACATTAGCCGCTTTCTGAATGTGTTAACCAAAATGAAGAAAATTGGTAATCCTGTAGCCAACTATGCTTCAATCAAAAAGCTTTTGGACTCTCTTCCAAAAGAATCGAGCTTACAGTGCATGATGATCAAAAGAACCTTCCTAACCAGTACGACTCCAGTTACCCTTTCGGAATTGATTAGCACTCTAAAGGCTTTCGAAATGGACGTGCTCAAAAGAGAGATGAACCAAACAGGATACTCACAACAAAAGTCTGCTCAATCCGCTGCTGGTATTATGCCTAAGAACATGGCATTCGTTGCCTCCACAGTCTCTAGGGGTTCAAGCTCTCAAAGTGTTGGTGCATCTTACTTCAACGCTTACACAAACTCTGCTAAGGCTCCACAATCCAACGAGAAAGCTACTGTGGTCGGTGATGCTCAAGCACTAAAGATCTCGACTGAACATGTTGCACTATTTAACACCTTTCTCAGCAGCTATGAGGTTCTTATGTCGGGTGAACTGAAATAGGATTTTGTTTTAGCTAAAGACATGTACCAAGTTGATCCAGATGACATGGAAGAAATGGATCTAAAATGGCAGATGTCTATGATCACCTTAAGGCTGAAGAAGTTTCAAGACAAGAAGGGAAAGAGATTGTCTCTCGGAAAAGCCGGTTTCGACAAGTCAAAGTTGTGATGCTACAATTGCAAGAATTTGGGTCACTTCAAGAGAGATTGCCTGGTGTTAAAGAACGAGAATGTTGAGATTGTCCCAGCAAGAAGGCCAATCGCTGTTGAGGGAAATGAGAATGTTGTTGATAACACCCCAAAGGAACTTGTAGTAGAAGATTATCATTGGGCTGAAGAAATTGCTGAGGCAAAGGAAGAAGTCAACAAGGCTCTTATGGGTAAAATCTCTACTGGATCAGTCTCATCTTCATCAAATTGTGTTGAGAAACAAGCTGCGGGAATTCCTAAGAGCGATAAAGTTATAGATAAAGGCTTAAAGAGCATAGTCGCTCCTACTAAACCATCAACATATAAGGGAAAAAAGAATCTGAGAAGCCTGAACCGAAGAAGAAAGCCCAAGAAGCAACTAGTGGCATCAAGAATGAGAAAGCTGAAGCTCCTGCAGCCACCATGAAAGCTGAATCTGCAAAAGAGAAAGAGGATAAAGATTTGTAAACAGCATATCGTATGAATTTAAAGCAAAACTATGCTCCCAACCATATTTGAACGTCGTGGCAGATTACAAATCACTCAATCGTGACCTGATTAGAGAAAAAGAAAAGGTTTTCAATTTAACAAACAACTTAAAGAAAATGAAGCTGAATATCTGAGAAAGTTGAATTGAACTTTAGCTGAAATGCAGACATTAAAAGAATTCGTTTTTAAAAAAATATTTTATCATAAATTATTTAACTGAAAGATTAGAAAAATCTCAAAATGAAAATAATAGATTGCCAATCACGGTCGATAAATGGAAAATTAGATAAAAGGAACCGGTTGATATTGAAAATTGCTAACGACCGACATTCGTGAAGGACGGGATTGGATACTAGGATAAGCTCGGAAACGAAAGAAAAATCTTTCCTCCTCCGCACAGCAAAAACTATGTACCTATGCCATCTCCTCATCCTAATAGTGATTTAACTGATAAAAATGATCTTTTTGCTCAAAATGTCTCTTACAAAAATGACAAACATACTAACATTTCTAATAGTAATGCAGATGTGTTTGAGCGCATAGACGATGTATGCAATGAGGATGATGATTGTGGTGGATCAAAAATAAGGATACGATATTCGGGCAACAGTATTTCCACCGTTAACTGGTTCGCCAAGAATTGTAATAAGAAAAACAGTACGTCGATTCTGGATGACTGTAATACTTTGACTAGGATGGATGACTGTAATGGCTGTGTGCCTAAATTTAATATTCGGGATGACTATAATGGCCATGTGTTGTCACACCCTGACCCGCAACGGATATGGTAGTCGAGGCATGATTGAGTTTTCATCAAAGCTCATGACATTTACTATAATAAAGTTTCATATTTATTAATTCAAATTAAAAGGAGAAATTCCAACAAACACATGAATTATACAAGCACAAAATGTTCTAAACATGTCATTCATGTAACTCTTATTTTTCTTGTAAGGCCCAATCCTATGTGTTCCTTCTTCAACCTGTTCACCTGTATCATGTGTAAAAATAGAGATTTTGGTCAACAAAAGTTGGTGAGTGAATTCCGTTTAAACATTTAAGAGAAATAATATGTTGATTAATTTAATAAAATTGTGCATATACCAAATATGAGCAAACATAGATGTAAACTATCCACAAACACATAAACATCTAGCAATGTACACATAAACATGATAAATGATGAGTTGTGAGATCAAGGCTCAATCAAACGGAGTCGATCTAATTAGGCAACGTGATGCTCTACTCGTATCCAACGAGGAACTGATGGGCCTAATGTTACATTAGTGCCTTTTCAATCATTGCACAATTACAAACAATTTCGTATTCAATGAAACCATGTGTTTTATTTCCAAATATTTTTGTATTCAATAGAATCTTGTATTTTACTGATGAGAATGCAAAAATTTCAATCGTTGCACAATTTCGATCATTTTCATGTTCGTTAAAGCGTTTTACGCATTTTTGCGAAACGCATAACCGTACAACCGAACGAACCAACATCCACGACATTTTCGGGCATAATCCAAGTTACACATGTCTTAACACCTTTATATAACCTAAATATTAGGTTAAAGGGGTTAAAAATGGCAAACAAGTGAAAATACAAGTCCAAGGGCTAAAATGTCAAAAAATAATACATATTTTTGCTTCTTCACCAAGTTTGCCACCTATCTCCAATTGTTGACACCTAGCACTCACTTTGTCACACTTAATATGGTTTTGACACATGCTAGGACACCAATCCACACTTGAGGACACTTGTCATCACCTCCTTAATCCTAAAATACTATAAATACCCCATTATTCTTCCTTTTTGTCGCACCACTTCAAAACACTTCAAAGCAGAGTGAAAGTTCTTCTTTCTATCATTCTTGGAGCTTGTTTCCAACCTTTGGAAGCCTCCTATCTAGAGTTCCAAACGTGTTCTTCAATACGAGTAAGTACTCTTCCTAGTTCTTTAATTTTTTTTATAGCTATTTTGAGCTAAAAGTCGAACAGTTTGGCAACCTGATTGACTTTTGGTTCTTACCATATTTGGTCAAGTCGAAGTTCAATTAAACTTTGAAACGTGATCGTAATCACGAAGGTTATAATCCCTAACGATTTCACCTTCTGATTACCAGGTTTACCAGTCAAAGCGACGAATCAACGTTTCGGTCAAAATGCGTATGATGTGCATTTTACGACGAAACTATTTTCAGGCATCAAAACACCGAGTTTTAATACCAAATCAGTTTTATAAACTTAGTTAGACATATTTTGACATGTCTAACTCGTCACTTCTAGTTTAATGCTTGTTTAGGGTCGTAAGTCGAGCGGTCTTGACCACCGCTTTGACTTTCAAATCCTACCCGTTTGGTCGATCTTAGGATCCTACCAAACACATATTTGTGACCATAGTTATATAGGGAATAACCTACTGAGGTTATACCTTATGGTCACACCGTTTGGTTAGTGTTATGATAAGTTACTTCTATGTTCTTAAAAAATGATGACCAAAATGCCCTTTTGCGCATAAATCCATTTTAAACACATGTAACCAATTTTTTGACATATAAACTGATGTTTAACATTTTCAAAGATGCTTGAGCATTTAAGACTTATCATAGGACATGTTTAAGCATCCGATCACACATTTACGCTAATGACCCGTTAAAGTAGCGTAAACTACCTTAACGAGTCATAATGGGTCAAACGCACTTAGGATCCTTTCCAAATCAAAATGTTAATTTTGTTAAACCATATCACATGAGTTCCAACACTCGTTTGGTTTATAAGACTTCATTCTATCGGATCTCCTGTTTGTAGTCCCGACACACTAACATAGTTATATGACACATTTGGACACGTTTGAGCTTTGTTTATTTCGTTGATCAAGAACACTTTTGCAATCCCAAGTGAGTACATAGCCCCCCCTCTTTTACGTTTTCAAATGTTTTGGGGTGATTCATATGTGCCTATAATTATTTTCAAAATTTCAAAACAATATACATGGTTTATGTATACAAAAATGATTTTCAAAGTGAGTACATAGTTCCCCTCTTTTACATTTTGCAAATGTTTTTGGGGTGTCTCATATGTGCTAAATCATTTTCAAGTTTTCAAAAACAATGTCATGGTTTATATATAAAATAATACGATTTCAATAATGTGAACAACTTGTTGATGTGTTATCCATAACACGAATGACATTCATTAGCTTTGGCCGAGCCGACCAGTAGTATGTTATGGTCCATAGGACTGACAATCCCATTATAGGATTGCTCACTGGATTTGGTGGTAGTTTGGGTAATGACAGAAACTGTTTCTGATTAACAAATCATTTGTTGATTTGTTAGTCTAGTTAAAGATACCCTTTGGTGGTATAGTCAACGCATGTTTGAATGTGTTCATTAAAGAACGATCAAAAGTTTTCACAATTAAAAACACAGACGATTTGTTTATGACATGGACAATTGGTTTATGACACGGACGATTGATCTATAACATGGACAAATGGTTTATAACACGGAAAAATTGTTTTGAACAATGTCACGCAATGACACTTAAAGATATAAAGCATACGAAGTTTTCTTTTGAATCAATCTATTACAAGGTTTTTACAAAAGAAACGTTTTTGTCAAGATTCATGGCTACAAGGTTTTCAAAACTCTAACCAACTTGTTTTAGTTGGTTAATTGTATTGCAATATCAAACACTTTTGATACGAGGTTTTCACTTAACGACTCTTGTAATTGGACGAGGTGTTGCAATATGTATACAAGGCCACGAATTTGACACACTCACAAAACCTATGTACTCACCGGCATTTTTTATGCTGACTCTCTTTTCACATATGTTTCTGGAATCAATACTTGATAATATGATGCATGCTTCACGTAGGAATGGACGCGGGCCTTAGTGACTTAAAACATGAAAGACAATTTATTTATGTGTTGTTTCTGTTTATCCCAAGACAATGTAAACATTTAACTTAATCGAACAAAATTTTAAATTCCATGAGTTGTGAAACAATAGTCCTGTGACATGACTCCCCGACGTTTCTGCCGCGGTTCGTTGTTTTACGCGGTTGGAGTGTTACAGAAAGATTGGTATCAGAGCTTATGGTTATAGGGAATTAGGTTATTAGTAATGCTTTGACCTAGACTATAACCTTCCTAGGACCCTAATGCGAGTTATCTTGCTTTTAGATTATTAAAACAATACCATCACCTATCCTTAGGTGATTACCAAAACAAATACACAAGTTACAAATTCGTTTTGAAAATCAATCATCTATCCTTAGATGATTTGTTTTGGCTTAAAGTCTTGTAAGTTTTCAAAATCACGTCAAGTTTGGGTTTTATTAATGTGAACATGTGCAATCTGGACCAATCACATTTACCTGGGAACTCTTGGGGTGAATGTCCAGTCACTCTTACGTGGGAACTCTTACATGGGAACTCTTGGGGTGAGTGTCCACTTATAGGCTAAACCATGTCTTCGCGATACATTATAAAGAGCCATTTACTTTGATTAGTCACCGTGTGTCGTTTATTTGTTTTTAAGTAACGAACGAATGACCACCATCCTTATATTTCGTCGATATTTTTAACATCTCTCTTCATTATCCAATGTCAATCACACATATTTTCCCTCATGTTTTCTTCTAGATTCCTCCTCGACGTAATACAACTCAAAATACCAAAATGGCAGCTATGATCGGTCAGCAAATTGCTTCTGTACTCCCAAACCTAGTGACCCAGATAAACAAAGCAAACCATAACAATAATAACAACAACAATGCACCCACACCATGCAACTACAAACAATTTAACTCGGCTAAACCACTCAAGTTTACTGGGTCCGAAGGAGCTACTGGACTCCTGTAGTAGTTTGAGAGTCTCAAAAGCACATTTCGTCATGTTCAATGCCCGAATGAGTGAAAAGTCAAGTTTGCATCGAGTGTATTCTAGAAAAGAGCACTTACATGGTTGAATGGTGTGATGAAAAATAGGGGTGCCTATGTGGCAATGGCACAAACGTGGAAAGAGCTTCGAGCTCTAATGATGAGGGACTTTTGCCCACGTCATGAACAACGGGCACTGGAAGATGAATTCCACAACCTTCTGCGAGGAAACCCTATGTTGGTACTGCATCCTTGTGCAACTGGTGCAATGGTCACCATCAAGCTCACATACATTGTCGCCAATGCACATCATGTGGAAGATTCGGTCACATAGCCAATGTTTGTCGTTTGGCCCCAAAACAAGCTATTCAGAACCCTGTTCAACCCAAGCCAACCCTGCTAGACCTCCGTTCCCACCTGGTTCTTGCTACAACTGTGGCGAGATGGGTCACTTTAGAAACAACTGCCCAAAATTAGTGAACACGAATGCAAATCCAGCCCGTGGACGCGCATTCAACATCAATGCCAACGAGGTTCGTGCTGATAATGAAGTCAATAACGGTATGTTCCTTGTTAGCAATCATCCTGCTTCTACTCTTTTCGATTCAGGTGCCGATAGAAGATTTATATCACTAGCCTTTGAACCTTTGCTTTCAATGCCAAGAACTAAACTAGGAAAACCCTTAACGGTGGAAATAGCTAGTGGTGAACCCCTTGTGCTCGACTATGTCATTCGTAGTTGCCAATTGAACTTGGATAACCACCTTTTTCCCATTAACCTCACACCAATGCAACTCGGGATTTTTGACATCATCATAGGAATGGATTGGTTAATCAAACACCATGCTGAGGTGATCTGTTTCGACAAGGTTGTTCGTATACCTCTTTCATCTGGCGAAACCTTAGAAGTTCACGGAGAGAAACCCTCTAGTAGCCTAAAACTCATGACCTGTACTCAGGCCCAAAAATACCTATGAAAGAATTATGTAGGCTTTTTGGCACATATCGTAGAGAAAAAAGGCAAGGGCAAGACTGTTCAGGACATTCCCATTGTTCGGGAATATCCTTTGGTGTTTCCTGAAGAGCTACCTGGTTTACCCCCAATTCGTCAAGTTGAGTTTCGTATTGACCTTGTACCTGGTGTCAACCCAATTGCTAAATCTCCTTACCGTCTTGCACCTTCTGAAAATGCAAGAGTTGTCAAAACAACTCCAAGAACTTTCAGATAAGGGATTCATTCGTCTGAGTTTTTCACCTTGGGGCGCTCCTGTCCTATTCGTGAAAAAGAAGGATAGATCCTTCCGTATGTGTATCGATTATCATGAGCTCAACAAACTCACAATCAAAGACCGATATCCCCTACCTCGCATTGATGATATCTTTGATCAGCTACAACGTGCGACCTGCTTTTCAAAGATTGATCTGCGTTCTGGGCATCATCAACTTCGTGTACTCGAAGAAGATATTTTAAAGACTGCTTTTCGCACTCGATACGACCATTACGAGTTCACTGTCATGCCTTTTGGTTTGACGAATGCTCCTTCCGTCTTCATGGACTTAATAAATAGGGTTTGTAAACCTTATTTAGACAAGTTCATCGTTGTTTTCATTGACGACATCCTCATTTATTCTAAGTCGCGTGCCGATCACAAACAACATCTCCGTCTAACGATGGAACTCCTGTAGAAATAACAACTTTACGCCAAATTCTCCAAATGTGAATTTCTGGCTAAAAGAAGTTCAATTTTTTGGACACATTGTTAACGAACAAGGTATACATGTAGATCCCGCCAAAATCAGTGCGATTAGGGATTGGAGTACACCTACTACTCCTACCGAAGTTCGTTCATTTCTTGGTCTTGCTGGATACTATCGACGATTCATCACGAACTGTTAAAAGATCGCGGTTCCCCTCACCACTTTGACTCAGAAGAATAAACCTTTCGAGTGGGGACCCAAACAAGAGGAAGCCTTTCAAATACTGAAACAAAAATTCTGTAATGCTCATGTTTTATCTTTACCCGACGGTAACGATGATTTTGTTGTCTATTGTGACGCATTAAACCTAGGCCTTGGTTGTGTTCTCATGCAAAGAGACAAAGTCATAGCCTATGCGTCAAGACAATTGAAAATCCATGAGAATAACTACACAACTCATGATCTTGAGTTAGGAGCCGTAGTTTTTGCTCTCAAAATTTGGAGACACTACCTTTATGGTACGAAATGTGTGGTTTTCACTGACCACAAAAGTCTCCAACACATATTCAATCAAAAGGAGCTTAACATGAGACAACGACACTGGGTCGAACTTCTGAACGACTACGACTGTGAGATTCACTACCATCCTGGTAAGGCGAATGTTGTGGCTGATGCGCTTAGTCATAAGGAACGTGTCAAACTTCATTGTGTTCGAGTTCAATCTGATATCCAGACACGTATCCTTCACGCACAACATACATGTGTGACCCAAAGCTTGTTGAAAAATGAGCTGCCACAAAAGCTCGAACTTCAACTCGAAACAAAAGATAACAGATTACTCTACTACAAGAACCATTTGTGGATTCCTAGTCAAGACAATCTCTGCACCTTATTGATGGACGAAGCTCATAAGTCTCGTTATTCAATCCATCCTGGTGCAGACAAAATGTATAAGGATCTCCGTACCCAGTATTGGTGGTCGGGTATGAAGAAGGACATCTCCTTATATGTGTCTAAATGCCTAACTTGTCTTAAAGTTAAGGCAGAACATCAACGCCCATCTGGTTTACTTGAGCAACCACAAATACCGGTATGGAAGTGGGAGAACATTGTGATGGATCTCGTCACTAAACTACCACGCAAACCTAGAGGTCATGATGCCATTTGGGTAATCATCGATCGTCTAACAAAGGCAGCACACTTTTTGGCAATTCTTGAGGATCTATCTGCTGACAAACTCGCCAAGATCTACGTTGATGAGATTGTATCTCGTCATGGTGTTCCTTTGAACATCATATCCGATTGAGATGCTCGATTCGCATCTCACTTTTGGAAGACCATACAATCTACCATGGGAACCAAACTCAATCTGAGCAATGCTTATCATCCTCAAACGGATGGATAATCTGAAAGGACAATTCAAACAATTGAGGATATGCTTAGTGCATGTGTAATCGACTTTGGTGGTAGTTGGGATTCGCATCTACCATTGGTCGAATTCTCCTA
Source organism: Scalesia atractyloides (assembly GCA_947069175.1). Taxonomy (NCBI): domain Eukaryota; kingdom Viridiplantae; phylum Streptophyta; class Magnoliopsida; order Asterales; family Asteraceae; genus Scalesia; species Scalesia atractyloides. Next base: position 57,122,613 of record CAMTDV010000029.1, read on the forward strand.
CAACAATAGTTATCACGCCAGCATCAATATGGCGCCTTTCGAAGCTCTATACGGTCAAAGCTAGTGTATATATATATATACTAACAGAGCCAAATTATATATTTTTTTTTATTTTAAAAAGGTTTGACTTATTTCAGAAAGCATATAATCATGCTTCAACCCGGACTCGAACTCGTGACATGTGCTTCGTGTTGCACACGGCCCGACCAATTGGGTTGTGTGACTCACCCGAAGAATATATGATTTTAATTAAATTTATATAGTCACTAGATGATGATCTAAATAGGTTTTAAAAAGAGTTTGTTAAATTCAGGAAGTCGGAAACGTGTGAGACTCGAACCCGGGTTTGCTTGTTTAATTTTGCAAATAGTCCACCACTGGACTGTGTGTATAACCCGATATAAACACTGGTATTAATTTCCTTTAAACACATTTCAAACTTTATCTTCTTCCTTATGAAATCAGTTTGATATTCCCGATCGATAATCCAATAACACTCATTGGAGTTTATTGTTTTATTACATCTGATAAAGAAAATAAATAAACAGAAAAGGGCTTCAAGGATGTTATAACAAACAGAGGAATGATTTGATTTCCTCCGGTGAAGTTCCGACGACAAACGAAATTTCCGGCTAAGTGATATTTCGAAGACAGAGTGTGTAGAGGGCTTTGAAATGAGTGTAGGTGTGTTCTAGTGGTGTTCGGAAACCCTATTTATAGAGTAAGACAAGTCTCGATTGAAGTTTCGGTTTCAAACTTTTTGGTCAAAGATTTTAATGGCAAAAATGATTTCATGACCATTTTTGACAAATTAATTCGGTAATTAAGTTGATTCTAATGATTAGAAAAGGTTACGCACTTTAATTGCAAAGGAAAGAACGGATCTGTGATGATAGCTTGATTCCAGTTCAGCTGTTACAGGGCGGGTTCTTGGGTTTTCATTTCAAACGTTGTTTTGATATAAAACTTGCTTGGTCTGAGTTTAAAACATATGTGTGTGTGGTGCAATGGTGTATTGGGTGGAGACCCGGTTTCGATACCCGTGGTCCATACCCCTTTTTCTATTTTAATTTTTATTATTTACTTTATGTTATTATTATTTAAACTTTTTATTTACTTAAACTTTATTATTTGAACTTTATTATTATTATTTATTACTTAATACTAATAACAATATTTCAATGCTTAACATAAATGTGTAACGATCATCATAACTTGCATTACAAAATGGAGCGGGTTTTTAGAACCCGTTTTACGAAAAATGTTACAGTATCCCCTACTTTTAGAAATTTCGTCCCGAAATTTAAGTAGTGATAGTTTTGTCTTGGAAGAGGTGAAGGTATTTTTCATGTATTGAGTCTTCGCATTCCCAAGTAAACTCATGTCCTCGTTTTGACTCCTAACACACCCTGACTATTGGAATTATACTTCGTCTTCAACGTTTCCAACCGAAGTCTATAATTTCTATAGGTCGTTCTACAAAATGCATCGACTCATCAATCTGAATATCTTCCAACAGTATATAGAGGTTGTTGTCGACAAGGCACTGACAATCGACACTTACAACTGTTTAATGCTTTAAAAGGATCTATACAGATGCTAGAGTGATAGCTGAGAATTCGACCAATGGTAGATTGGCATCCTATTTTCCCTTGAAGTTGATAACGCATGATCATAACATGCCTTCAGGAGTCTGAATTGTGCGCCCAGATTGACCATCAAGTTGAGGATGAAAAGCGGTACTGAGGTCTAATCAAGTGCCTAATGCTGATTGTACGACTTGCCATATGAGTGAAGTGAAATGCCCATCTTGATCCAAGATGATGCTAAGGATATACATAATCAGGTGAGTGTGAATTTTTTTATTGAGGTGGTAACATTCCTAGTAAGGGTTGAATTCCCTGCTACAGGAATCGCTTTTTGATTCCTTAGGTGTAGAAGTGAAAAGCATTGTAACACGGATATGACAAACTGGATATGGTTTCATGATAGAAGGGTTTTGAGAAAATTGAAGCGTTAAAATGGTAAGGTTACATCACAAAATAGAGTCATCCACTATATCGTTATCCAAATTGAGATTGACACTACTTACACGAAACTTCTCATAACCGTCTAACAATGCTTTTTGATCACCTAACAAGAATACTTATATATAGGAAGTACCTACGGCGTATCCACCATATCCTTGTAAAATTTTCATCGGCCTTGTTATAAAGTCATGATTAGCTATATGTGACTCGTTCTAAAAATCTAGCAAACATAAATTAATACAACTGCTACAGCTTGAGTCTCAATTCCAAGGAAAGCGAGACTGAATAACGGCGGTACCTCTCTCGTGTGTTATGAGAAAGTGGTGAGTCTATGGAAAAGTGAGACACGACCCAACTTCCCTAAATGATGAGACGGGGTTCGCCGTGATGTATGATAACATGAAATTTAATTGATGAATAGAGACATGTATGAAGCGTGATATAAATTGCGTTAAAGGCATTAATATGAAGTAATAAAACCATTATTACCCAATTTAAAACATTGGTAACTTTGAATAGTCAAAATAAGAAATGGAATCTATTAAAGCTTGGATTGGGAATAAAAATAAAGTAAACAACTAAAGCAGAGTCTTGAGTCTTCATGACGGAAGAAAGGCTACTTAGTTGTTCGTTCGCATCGTTGTTGACCTCAACTGGGTTTGCGTTGATGTTGTAGGCTCTCCCTCTTGCTGGTGGAGGTGCTGTGTTTGCCTGATTCGCTTGGTTAACTGGGTTTGCTTAGGCTTGAGCGTTAATGATGTTAACCAGCCTAGGGCACGTGTTTTTGAAGTGAGTATGGTCGCCACAATTAAAGCAAGCTCGAACATATGGAACCATGGGAAGATAAGGTTGTTGATAGGGTTGGGTCATATTTTAGGCAGGTAGTGGAGCTTGCTTTTGAGGAGTACGACATGTGTTACTCAAATGACCATATCGCCCACAATTTGCACACAGTCGGCAAGGTAGGGTGGGTTGGTGGTGATAATGACAGGTGTTGCATTGAGGGTGGGGACCAGTGTAGGGTTTCTTGTTTGGGTATGCTGAGTTGGGTGCCACTTGGGTGATTGGGATGGCTTGGAGGGGTACGGCTTGTTGTGTTGGTTGACTAGTTTGAGTGACAACAAAATTATTCCGGTTTCACTTTCTCTTGGCAATGAATTGGTAAGAGGATTCGGCTTGTGTTTGGTTAGGGGTTTCGGTTGGTGTTTTGCTACTTGCTTCATGCTTTTTCTCGTCCTTGAGATCCCCATTCCTGATGTGGTTTTCGGTGAGCTCAGTAGCTAGCACCATTGCTGCTTCCTAGTTGCAGGCATGGTACTCATCACAGAATCATGACTCGTCGAAGGAAGACCCACCCCGAATCCCGAATGTAATGTTCGATCAAGCGATAAAGATGAGTACATAGATTCGGAAACATTTGATTCAACTCAAGAAACCTTTTGTTGTAGGTTATATGGTCTCCCTCGTTTTGTTTTAGGAAGTAGAACTCATCTTCCAGCTTCTTAATTTCGGTTCTTGGGCAGAAGCGTCTTGTCATGAGTTCTCAAAGTTGTTCCCAAGTCAGTGCTACAGCGGCTTCAGTGCCTCTTCTGCCTTTTTCGGCATTCCACTAAGTTAATGCTACCCAAATAGATGGCCAGTAGCATAACGAACCTTACGGTCGTTAGGGCAGTCACAATTGAGAAAAGTACTCTCCATTTCTTCAAACCACCGAAGGAGAGCAGTGACCCCTTCAGGTCCCTCGTATTTTGGAGGGTCACATGAGTTGAAGTGCTTGTAAGTGCACTTGGTGGTGTTTGTGGGAGGGTTGGCAGTATTTTGTTCCCCTTGGTTGATTGGGTTGACAGGGTTAGCGGCAAGAGCTTGTTGAACTTGAATTACGATATCGGGAATCACGGCGGCCATTTGTTTTGTTATTTGAGAAGCCATGCGCTCGCTGGATTTTCCTGATCTCCTACCTCTACGAGAGTGCCTAGAAGACATCTACAGGAAATGCGTAACGAGATTATGATTTTGGCGTATAGGTGTCATGTGTCGCATTTAGAAATTAACATCCACAAACAAGTGAGATAAATAAATTCACTACATCCATAGGATGTCATGGGCTTTGCTCATGTTTGGGCCCCCATATATCCCTCATACTTGGCCTAGATAGTCATGTGGGCCCCCATGACTACTGGGCTTTGTAGGGTTCACATTGGTTTTGGCCTGTTAACACTTGCACCACCCGAATGAAAATCATAAAACATGATTGCAAGATATAAAATCGAAAGGTGTCCTGGTGTAGACACAGTGACAACTCAAAGTGGGGTTAGTTCACACGACGTTTGGTGTGGCATGCTTTGGCCTAATAGGTTCTTCGTACTCTCATCGTTAGTCCCCAGGTAGGCAAACGGGTCCGTTATATTGGATTTATACGAATGCCAATCCTAGACAGGACGTTTCGACTACCGGTACTTGTACCCTTACAGCTACTACATTCTCGTCGTAGAACTCACTTTGATGAGATTTGAAAAATGAAAACATCATAAAATTTTGAGAAATGAAGCATGGAAAATGTTCAAATATGTGAAAATTGAGTCGTGCGTGATGCGTATATAGGTAAGCATGTTATCTTAACAATATGTATATCACATTGAATATCACACAAAAGCATACAGTAGTGGGAGTGCTTGCATGTATTTGTGTGTGAGATAAATGTAAAATAAGTAAATATTATTTGTTTGCATGTAACCAATTAATACGTAAGCAATTAAAATCTAATCGACTATAGTATAGGCTCTAAAGGGTCTAATAACCAATCCTATATCCCTATAGTCAAAAGCTCTGATACCAATCTGTCACACCCTGACCCGCAGCGGATATGGTAGTCGGGACATGATTGGGGTTTCATCAAAGCTCATGACATTTACTATAATAAAGTTTCATATTTATTAATTCAAATTAAAAGGAGAAATTCCAACAAACACATGAATCATACAAGCACAAAATGTTCTAAACATGTTATTCATGTAATCTTTATTTTTCTTCTAAGGCCCAATCCTCTGTGTTCCTTGCTTCAACTTGTCCACCTGTATCATGTGTAAAAATAGAGATTTGGGTCAACAAAAGTTGGTGAGTGAATCCTGTTTAAACATTTAAGAGAAATAATATGTTGATTAATTTAATAAAATTTTGCATAGACAAAATATGAGCAAACATTTATGTAAACTATCCACATAAACATCTAGCAATGTACACATAAGCATGATAAATGATGAGTTGTGAGATCAAGGCTCAATCAAATGGAGCCGATCTAATTAGGCAACGTGATGCACTACTCGTATCCAACGAGGAACTAATGGGCCTAATGTGAATGTTTGACTGAAATGAGAAAGTATAACCACAAATAACAATAAACCAAATATCACATAACCCGCGTTACTTCATATAATGGTAGTAGCATAGTGTTTGCATATATGATATAAATAAACGACACATGATACACCCCAAAACATGAATAAAAAGAGGGGTTTGTAGGATTTCACTCACAGTGGGTGCGTTTCTTGAATTGATAACGAACACGCATGATTATAGATTGTAACAGACGAGAAAACTAACCTAAATAATCACGTAATAATTCGGTGAATATATTTCTTTTTTTTGCAATTAATATTTGTATTTAATGCCTTTTATTAGACTTTTAAGCCTATTTTTATAGTATTTATTACAAATTTTAAGCTTAAAAAGGTCTTATTTATATATATATTTTTTTAGGGATTTTTGGAGAAAAATAAAGAAAAGTTTTTTTAAAAAAATATACCCTTACAGTGGGTTGAACCAGTCTTTTTGAGGATTTTGGCAGCGTGTGGGGATCGAACTCGTGACCTTTCGTATACGTGCACGCAGCTCAACCAAGTGAGCTACGTGTCTAACCCGAAATAATCTGAATTTTAATTTTATATATATATATATATATATATATATATATATATATATATATATACTAACCGAGCCAAATTATATTTTGTTTTTATTTTAAAAAGGATTGACTTATTTCAGAAAGCATATAACCGTGCTTCGACCCGGACTCGAACTCGTGACGTGTGCTTCGTGTTGCACACAGCTCGACCAATTAGGTTGTGTGACTAACCCGGAGAATATATGATTTTAATTAAATTTATGTACTCACTGGAAGATGATCTAAATAGGTTTTAAAAAGAGTTGGTAAAATTCAGGAAGTTGGAAACGTGTGAGACTCGAACCCGGGTTTGCTTGTTTAATTTTGCACATAGTCCACCACTGGACTGTGTGTCTAACCCAGTATAAACTATCACACCCCCGTGTTAAACGTTTCGCATTAGAGCGGGGCGTGACCTGAATGGCGTCTTCATGGCACAGCAGAAGCAAGCGTGAGTGCTACGGTTTCTAATAATTGAACGCCCGCTAACTACTCGAATCCCCATGGGTTCCACAATTCCAACCGGGCCATACTTTTAATCATAACCATTTGAAAAGTTGGTGAGTTCATACTTTGTTTGTTTTATTTCAAATGAGTTATAAAACATTTGAAAATCTTGCATTTAATGAACCGGTTTGTGGGATCATAAGATCCCAAAGCATTTGAAATGTCATATATGTATAACAGTATTGAAATGTTTTCCATGTAGTTTTCAAATCCATGCATATAACTGTTATGTTTATAAACCGGTGATAAAATGTTTCATGTTATCTTTGTAAACTGGTGTTGAAATCGTAGTATGTAGTTTTCTGTTGTATTTGTAAAACTTGTATAACTATGAATGTATGCGTTGCGTTATCATTTGAGAGTTCATATATAAAAAAGCGTGGTAAGTAAAGCGTCAATGAACTTGATGATCATTAATGTTTTGCAAGGACATTAATATGTGTGCCGACATAGGAAGTACTCAACCCTAGACGATTTCTTCCGGTCCACCCGGCTGGGACAACAAAAGCACTACATGCGGCCACACAAGGACCCATGAGTGGGGCTCGCTACACCCGATAGGTCTACCACTCTTGTTCCTCAGTCTTATAAACGGTTAATGGCACTTAAGAGAGAGCCTATTCGCACATGATCTAATATTTCATTCCATAGCTAAACCATACCATCAAAAACATTAATTTCCCCCCGAGAGTTACAAACCGAAAACATTTAAGAGAAAAGGGGGACATGAACTCATGGAGTTTTTGTGCCTCGCACAAATGAGAATCGGCCTAGCCCGTTTGAGTCTAATAGTAGGACGAACCAGTCCTCTTATTTGTATGCAGGACAATCAAGTCCTTGTGTTTATAAGCAGGACCAACCCGTCCCCTTATTGGTATGCAGGACAATCCAGTCCGGTTGTAACCAGGACAATCCCATCCCTAGTTATGAAACTCATGCACGTTTTGAAAATACGTGTATGTTTTGTAAAAACCAGTATGTTGAGTATAAACTTTTCGTAAACCGTTTGAGTTTATTGAAATCCATTCGCAACATGGTTTAGAAATATGAACTTTTGTTCATCGAAATGTTGTGTACTTTTGCAAAGCTTGCATGTCTTTCCACCCCCAAAAACATTTATAAAAATGTAAAACCGTAAAAAGTGGGAGTTATGAACTCACCTTGATTTCCTCGTGCAAAGCTAGCTTAATGTGATTTCCATAGTGTTGTCTCCACAACTTGACTTGCTAGCATGCAATCTAGTGCATTCCTAAAACGGAATAACTTGTAAGTTTCTAAGAATGACGTAGCTATACTACGTGATACCGAGCTCTACCGAATCGCTACTTATACGATTCTATGAAATTGTCATTGTCTTAACTCGGTTAACCAACCTATGGTTTTCTTAGAAATGTCTTAGTTTTCGACTGACTTGAAATATATGTTTATATATAAACATATCTATATTTCATGAACTCATAGTTAGTCATCATGTGCGTCGACGGATAATAGTACGACTCTTCGTAGTTTTCGTAAGATATAATGTATATATACTTGAAAATATATCGGTATTGATAACACGTTTTGTATTCGCGCAATAGTCTGGCGTATCGTGTCGCACTTCATTTGGCGTTGTAATCGAATATAACAAATACATATTGTTATAAAATCCGTCGATAGTATTCGTAAGTATTCGCGTCGTCGACGATTGAAATAATTATAACTATATTTATTTTATGAAAGTATTCAAAATCTCGACGTTCGAATATATATAATTATATTCATGTTATACGATTTCTGAATTCGTTCATTTAAATAACGCGCACTTTGTATTCGTCTTGTAAAAGCGTTCGAAAAACTTGGCGTTTTGAAATGAATATAAACAATATACTTATTCTTATTTCATCGTTCGAATAATTTATCTATGTTTGAAATCTAATTTCCGAGTCGTTGACATTTGAAATAATATAATTAATTATATTCGGTTATAACGGATTGTTGAAACTTGTTGTCTCGTAGTCGCGCACGTTGAAAAGTTGTCGTATCGACTGGTATGTGTTGTCAAGATAAATGTATGTATTTATTCTATAACATCGTTTGAATCGGACGTTTTGACTTTGAATTATGTAAATCGGGCAGAGTTTCCTCGTTTTCGGACTCGAACTTCATAAAACGTCGTATAATATCATTTTAGGTTCAAAAAAATGTAAAAGGTGTCGGTATTCGATATTAATTGCGTGCTTTCGTCAGTTTCGTTAAAATACGTAAAATGCTCCGGCTGTTGTTTCTTGTCCGTTTTTCGATCCGATTTCGACCACGAATAATAAAATTCGATTACGAAGCTAAGTATATCATAACATATTAGTATGAAGGTGTAATTCGAGTCTGTTGCTTCCGTTTCGTTGTCGGTGTGTTCATGTCGACGCGTTTTTCGCTCACGTGAGCGTTTTGTAATGTTCGAAAGCATGACGATTTATCAAAACCAATTCTTATGTATAAATTATACATGTAAAATTTGTATTTGTTGGCATTGTCAGTATTTTGTCCGGTGTCAGTTCGTTAGAGTTCTCGATTATCGCCAGATCGTGTAACGTGAATCAAATAGACGTTTCTAGGCTCTCTAGAGGCCTGATCGAGTTAATTTACGTCTAATTACGCTAATTATAATGGTATTACTGCTCGTTATGCGCTTAATTACAACCGGAAAATGCCGGTTGTCACATTCTCCCCTTGTTACAAAAATTTCGTCCTCGAAATTTAAGTTATTTTATCTCCTTAGACTTTTGTCATGCGTAAATATGTGTTAATACTACCCAGGTAAATGACCATGTAATCGCATCAAGACTCTTCTGGATTATATGAATACAATGACTTACTACAACAATATGAAACCACTGGTTCAACTGAATCTGTTTTCAGAATCGATGCCAAGTGAACGAAACGTAATGACATAATCACTAACGTGACTGAGTTTATATGGGTCATACAAATGAGAATCTCTCGACAATAAATTTCCAAGGCGTTCACAATCTGTAAACGAATTTCATAAATAATAGGAATCTCTACCAACGGAAACTAGCGTTGGTTGTTGGATCGGTAAGACTTAGAATCAACAAGCTCAACTGAATTAGAAACATGAAGATGATCTGTTAACTTTTCGAACCATAAGTTAACACTATTGAATTGCAAGGATACACCGAATTACAACCGAAGTTAGTGTATCATTGTCTTAAACATAGTTGCATTAAGACCACTTTCAATGATTAGCCCAAGCTACAAGTTTATACCGACGCCACAAGGCGTCATAGCCATTGAAATAATTCAATAATAGCGGTGTCCGAACGAATTCACCGTGTTTACAATTTAATGAAAGGTTCAATCAAGTAAGTCTGAATATTTGTTCCAAATACATCTCATAGGATTTCAACTGAAAAATGAAAAAACAAATAAATATGATTTCTGGTCGATCGTGGAAGAACAATAAATGTCCCAAAATTTTCGACCGATGATGAAAGATTGTTACGAGGTACACTGAAATAGACCATAAATTGTGTATCGTCTCCTTAATACACGATTGTATTAAGGATGTCTTTAGAAAATGATCTAACAAGGGGGATTTAAAAATGAATAAATAATCAAGTAATTAAATTCGTACATGAGTTGTGAAAGCTAGATTAGCACAAGCTTCAACTAGTGTAAACGCCACCGCGACTTAATAAGGGTGCAGACTGAACCAGTATACTATGGTTTGAAACAAATGAAATGCTTGTTGACATTACTTTGAATATGACGACCTCAATTCATCATATGAAATTCTTGAATTGACTTTGTACATAGTGAGCAAGTTCAAACAATTGAACTTGGTTTGACGCAATCCAACATAAAATACATGATTCGAACAAGAAGTTTCGATAGGGTTACAACAAAAACCCATGTATGCAACTTGGAAAGAAAACGAAATTTCAAGTAATCCGTTGACTTGATATCAAGGAGTCAATATTTGCATTAAGGCAGGTCATCTAGATCACAAAGCAAAAATTTTGAGTATAGCGAACCAACCTTTGAACGACTGATGAAATGACCATTCGAAGTGAACACCCTGATGGCCTCCACGTATCAAGTTAACAACATGAGTAGCAAACAAAGCATGCGTATCATGTAAATTTGTCAAGAAATGATGCAACAGGTGTTCGCTAATAAGAAGAAATTTCCATGACACAATGACCTTATGAGGAGTAGAGATGTGCAAAGCTACTCAGTATATGCAAAGTTGAAATTTCAACAATAGGAATTCGAGGACTTTGCCTGGTATTTCCTGTGATGACTTATTGTTTCGTGACATTACCACCGAATGTCATATATGGCGTAATCGTCATTAACGAAATAGGGGGAATGCGAAGACATGTGATTTCTTTTGCAGCACCAATGATCGCGATTACCATTGTAATAAGTACCGACTGTTATGAAATCTCGTTTGGACGTACCTCGACGTGTTTCGTGTCGTTTACAGGACCACTTGACAAATTGCCGTAATCTAGTCGGTAGTTCTCCCGCTGACGGGATTAGCACCGTTGTCGTAATGTCGTGTTTTCTCAAGGCCGTGCCTCGAAAATCGTATGCGATGTACTTCAACATCCATTGTCGTATCGTTTAAGTTTCACGTATATTTGCGCACTAGTGTTTCGTTTTGCATAGGCTACTTGCTCGGGTAAATAAAATAGGATCGACAATATATGTAATGTGTTTGTCCGAGCTAATAATTGCAGTCCCTATGTGATGACCTTTAATGAATATTGGCATAAGTTTTCCAAAGGTCTTAAATGCATGTTGCCAAAACCCTCAAGGCTTTGCTTACGGTATGTAATGTTTTCGTGTACCGTGCATCAACACAACACTAGTGTATGATTAAAAGCATATTGTTGACTTAATGTTTTCGGCCACGGTTGTAACCCATATTCGAGTGCTAGGCGTTTTGTATGTATTCAAGTCTTATTGATCTAATGTCCCCAAAGGAACGTGAGGTTAAAGCCTAGGTATCTCCACAGAAACCTATATTGCTGAAACCTATAGCTCTGATACATATGTTATCAGAGCCAGGTTTGATACCTAATTCGCTAAAGCCTATAGCTCTGATACCACTATGTCACACCCCGGTGTTATCAATTTCACATCTGAGCGGGGCGTGACCTGAATGGCGTCTTCATCGCACAGCGGAAGCAAGCGTGAGTGCTACGGTTTCTAATAATTGAACGCCCGCTAACTACTCGAATCCCCATGGGTTCCACTATTCCAACCGGGCCATACTTGTAATCATAACCTGAGAAAGAACATGCGAAAAATCAACATAAAGTTGGCGAGTTCATAGTTTGTTTGTTTTATTTCAAATGAGTCATAAAACATTTGAAAATCTTGCATTTAATAACTGGTTTGTGGGATCATAAGATCCCAAAGCATTTGAAATGTCATATATGTATAACAGTATTGAAATGTTTTCCATGTGGTTTTCAAATCCATGCATATAACTGCTATGTTTAAAAACAGGTGATAAAATGTTTCCTGTTATCTTTGTAAACCGGTGTTGAAATCGTAGTATGTAGTTTTCTATTTTATTTGTAAAACTTGTATAACTGTGAACATCTGCGTTGCGTTATCATTTGAGAGTTCATATATAAAAAGTGTGGTAAGTAAAGCGTCAATGAACTTGATGATCATTAAAGTTTTGCAAGAACATTAATATGTGTGCCGACGTAGGAAGTACTCAACCCTAGACGATTTCTTCCGGTCCACCTGACTGGGACAACAAAAGCACTACATACGGCAACACAAGGACCCATGAGTGGGGCTCGCTACACCCGATAGATCTACCACTCTTGTTCCTCGGTCTTATAAACCGATTAATGGCACTTAAGAGAGAGCCTATTCGCACATGATCTAATATTTCATTCCATAGCTAAACCATACCATCAAAAACATGTATTTCCCCCCGAGAGTTATAAACTGGAAACATTTAAGAGAAAAGGAGGACATGAACTCACAGAGTTTTTGTGCCTCGCACAAATGAGAATGGCCCTAGTCCGTTTGAGTCTAATAGCAGGACCAGCCAGTCCTCTTATTTGTATGCAGGACAATCCAGTCCTTGTGTTTATAAGCAGGACTAACCCATCCCCTTATTGGTATGCAGGACAATCCAGTCCGGTTGTAACCAGGACAATCCCGTCCCTAGTTATGAAACTCATGCACGTTTCGAAAATACGTGTATGTTTTGTAAAAACCGGTATGTTGAGTATAAACTTTTCAAAAACCATTTGAGTTTATTGAAAACCATTCGCAAAATGGTTTAGAAATATGAACTTTCGTTCATCGAAATGTTGTGTACTTTTGCAAAACTTGCATGTCTTTCCACCCCCGAAAACATTTATAAAAATGTAAAACAGTAAAAAGTGGGGGTTATGAACTCACCTTGATTTCCTCGTGCAAAGCAAGCTTAATGTGATTTTCATAGTGTTGTCTCCACAACTTGACTTGCTAGCATGCAATCTAGTGCATTCCTAAAACGGAATAACTTGTAAGTTTCTAAGAATGACGTAGCTATACTACGTGATACCGAGCTCTACCGAATCGTTACTCATACGATTCTATGAAATTGTCATTGTCTTAACTTAGTTAACCAACCTATGGTTTTCTTAGAAATGTCTTAGTTTTCGAGTGACTTGAAATATATGTTTATATATAAACATAACTATATTTCATGAACTCATAGTTAGTCGTCATGTGCATCGACGGATAATAGTACGACTCTTTATAGTTTTCGTAAGATATAATGTATATATACTCAAAAATATATCCGTATTGATAACACGTTTCGTATTCGCGCAATAGTCTGGCGTATCGTGTCGCACTTCGTTTGGCATTGGAATCGAATATAACAAATATATATTTTTATAAAATCCTTCGATAGTATTCGTAAGTGTCCGCGTCGTCGACGATTGAAATAATTATAACTATACTTATTTTATGAAAGTATTCAAAATCTCGACGTTCGAATATATATAATTATATTTGTGTTATACGATTTCCGAATTTGTTCGTTTGAAATAACGCGCACCTTGTATTCGTCTTGTAAAAGCGTTCGGAAAACTTGGCGTTTCGAAATGAATATATACAATATACTTATTCTTTTCGTCGTTCGAATAATTTATCGATGTTTGAAATCTAATTTCTGAGTTGTTGACATTTGAAATAATATAAATAATTATATTCGATTATAACGGATTGCCGAAACTTGTTATCTCGTAGTCGCGCACGTTGAAATGTTATCGTATCGACTCATAAGTGTTGTCAAGATAAATGTATGTATTTATTTTACAACAATCGTTTGAATTGGACGTTTTGACTTTGAATTACAACGCGTTTTATGTTACGTATATTACGAAAATCGGCAGAGTTTCCTCGTTTTCGGGCCCGAACTTCATAAAACGTTTTATAATATCATTTTAGGTTCAAAACATATAAAAGGTGTCGGTATTCGATATTAATCGTGTGCGTTCGTCGGTTTCGTTAAAATGCGTAAAATGCTCCGGTTGTCGTTTCTTGTCCGTTTTTCGATCATGAATAATAAAATTCGATTACGAAGCTAAGTATATCATAACATATTAGTATCAAGACGTAGTTTTTGGGTTTTGATTTCAAACGTAGTTTTTTGATATAAAACTTGCTTGGTCTGAGTTTAAAACAGATGTGTGTGTGGTGCAGTGGTGTATTGGGTGTTTGATTTGGGTGGAGACCCGGGTTCGATACCCGCGTCCCGCACCGCTTTTTCTATTTTAATTTTTATTATTTACTTTATGTTATTTTTTATTTAAACTTTATTATTTATTTAAACTTTATTATTTACTTAAAATTTATTATTTAAACTTTATTTATTATTTATTACTTAATACTAATAACAAGATTTCAATGCTTAACATAAGTGCGTAACGATCATCATAACTTGCATTACAAAACGGAGCGGGTTTTTAGAACCCGTTTTACAACAAATGTCACATGTGCCTACATTTAAGACTCACAACCACGAGAATGTAGTGGTTGAAGTCATGACTTAAATTCTGCTTTTTGTGATGAAAATATTGTGTGTGAACCTCTTCTGTTTGTTCCAGAATTAAAACAAAAAAGATTTGGGAAATTCCTCACCGAGGAAATTCCAGAATTTGTTCCATCTCACATAGTTAAATCAGAGACAGAAACGGAAATCATTGAAGACAGCAGCACCAAGGACTCATTCACCGCAACTTCAAAAGATGATGGAGAAGATTTTAGCCCTTTTAATTATCTCAGTTCAACTGAATCAAGTAAAGAACAAGAATCAGACTTCTTATCAGACACCGACAATGACGAAGATTGCTCAGATGATGAAAGCCACATTGACAAGAAAATGAAGAAAGTCGAAAGTTCAAGCTACATTGCATCATTAGACAACACTTCAAGCAGCTCAAGACTCTCATCATATACATCATCTTGACACGCGGCGTCTACCAAAAAGAAAAGAGCAAATTGCATGCAATGTTTTCACTATGGTCATTTAGGACATACGGCGAAACATTGCAAGAGCAAGAATTTTTCTGAACCAAAACAAGATTTTGTCAAAAGTTTCATCGAGCAATTTGATAATTTTAAGAAATTAGTCAAAAACATAGTTAATTCAACATATTTTTGGAAAAGAAAAGAAGATATATTAAACTTGAAGCAAGTCTAGGTTCCGAAAACTAATTAACTTGTATATATTTTTGTTTATTGTTGTATAACAGAATAAATTGCAAAATGGCTTTGAGTGCTCATGGAATACATTTGGCATGTGGACAGTGGATGCTCAAGACATATTACCAGATTGAAGGAACTCATGACGAACTTTCGATTCATCGACGGCGACTTTGTATCTTTTGCCTGAGATGAAAAGGGAAGGAAGATTGTTGGAATGGGAGACATCGTATCTGAAGCACTTACATTGGAGAACGTCAATTATATACCAGAATTGTGTTACAATCTCATGAGCGTATTACAAGTCTGCGACAAAGGAATATTGGTGCTGTTCAACGATGTTGAATGCCTATTTCTCAAGCCCAAGTACTTTGTTCCTGCCGAAATGAAACGCAAAATCGAATGAGCATATGACGTGTCTGATCTCAAAAGCGTCAGAATCAGAATCACTGCTTTGGCATAGGCGTTGGGGCTTGTGAACTTCAAAAATATGAATAAACTCTCTAAGTTAAATTTAGTGAGAGGTTTTCCTATAAAAGAATTTTTATTTTCAGAAAAATGTACCGCATGCACCCAAGGCAAGCAACAAAAAAAGCTGCACAAATCCAAAGTAGTGAATACGATAACCACACCATTGCAATTGCTGCATATAGATCTTTTCGGTCCTATTAGTTTTAAAGGCTAGCTAAAAGATCGTATTGCTTGGTGATTACAGATGAGTTTTCCCGTTTTTCATGGGTATATTTTCTTGAAGCCAAAAGCGAGACCGCCTCCACTGTCAAGACCTTCATTTCCATGATCGAAAATGTGATCAAACTGAAGGTCAAATCATTCAGAAGTGACAATGGATCTGAATTCAAGAATTAAATTCTTCTCTCTTTCTACGAAGAAAAGGGCATGCGCCTTCAGCACAGTGCAACCAGAACTACTCAGCGAAACGGTGTAGCAGAACCGAAGAATAGAACACTTATTGAAGCTGCTCGAACTATGCTCATAGACTCCAACCTTCCTATCATCTTCTGGGCAGAAGTAGTCAACACAACATGCTATGTTTTGAATCGAGTTCTCATCATTAAACCTCATGGAAAAACCACCTGTGAACTTCTTTTCAAAAGAATGCTTCTGATAGATTTCTTTAGACCGTTTGGATGTTCTTGTACACTCCTCAACACTAAAGATAATCTTATCAAGTTTGAAGTAGTTGGTGATGTGTGCTACTTCATGGGATACTCATCTACTCAGAAGGTGTATCGTGTTTACAAAAAATGAACCAAGATGGTGCTTGAATCATACTATGTCCACTTTCAAGAAGGAAGCTCCACCAACACTGGAAATTCTCCAAACTGGTTTTACGATCTAGATGTTGTTTTCAACACTTTCAACATTCCTGAACCACTCTCCGAAACCGGACCTACAGAAAAGACCCCTATTGAACCCTTGTTTGATCCTTTAGACATTGGCTTCACTCTTTTCACAACTTGTTTCACCCCAGTTTCAGCCGATCCAATCCTTCATGTCGAAGAAGTTAATGGTGACACTTTGGCTGAGAATGCATCTGCAAATGATACTTCCTCTTCACAGCTGAATGTGGATGAACCAACTAAAGAAGACGGGCCCCCTATTATCTATGTCAACGAACACTTCACCAATCTACCTCAACACATTGAGACCCACACCAACATAGGATACAAGACAAATCGAAATCACCCTCTTGAAAATGTCATTGGTCCTTTGGAAGATGGAGTACAAACTCGTGGACAGACATTTGTCATCAACAAAGGATTATATGATGCTTTCCTAACGTAGTCTATACCAAATAATATCGAAGAAGCCATTCAAGACTCCAGCTAGGTGCATGCAATGCAGGAAGAACTATCTCAGTTCAGGAAACTTAAAGTATGGGAATTAGTTGACCTACCAGAAGGAAGGTTTCCTATCGGAACAAAGTAGGTATTCCGTAACAAAATGGATGATCGTGGGGTGGTTATAAAGAACAAGGAAGTATTGTTTGTTCAGGTTTTTCAATAAGAGAAGGGATTGATTAGGAGGAAGTTTTTGCTCCGGTAGCACGTTTGGAAGCTATTAGAATATTCTTGGCATATGCTTGGTAAAAAAAACTTTAAGACGTTTCAGATGCATGCGAAGAGTGCTTTTCTATACGAGAAGGTGAAAGAGGAAGTCTATGTTTGTTAGCCTCATGGCTTTGAAGATCCACATTTCCAGACGATACCATAAGCTTGACAAATCTCTCTATGGCCTTCATCAAGCTCCTCGATCCTAGTATGAAACTCTATCAACATATCTTTTGGAATGTGGATACACATGAGGCAAAATCGACATGACTCTCTTCACGAAAAGGATCGGAGATTATGTGATGCTAGTTCAGATTTATGTGGACGACATTATTTTTGGGTGAACCGATGAGGCGCTATGCAAGGAGTTCGAGAAGGTTATGAAGGCAAAGTTTGAAATGAGTATGATGGGGGAGCTCACGTTTTTCTTGGGATTGGAGGTGAAGCAACGAGAAGATGGTATCCTCATTCATCAAGCAAAGTATATCTGGGACATTCTTGCAAAGTACAACATGAACGACTACAAAACTACCAACACACCATTTGTAGCTTAGACTGAACTCACTCCTGCTCCTTAAGGAAAGCCTGTAAAAAGTCCTTCTACCGCTCAATGATAGGCTCGTTGATGTATCTAACTGCAAGTAGGGCTGACATTATGTGGGCTATCTGCATTTGTGCATGTTTTCAAACGAATCCTAAAGAATCTCATGAGACGGCAGTCAAAAGAATCTTCAGCGATCTGAAAGGAACCCCCCCAAGCTTGGGCTTTGGTATCTAAAAGATAGTAACTCTAGTTTAATTGCTTATTCTAAAAGTGATCATGCAAGTTGCAAGCTTGATAGAAAGTCAGTTTCAGGAGGTTTCCAATTCTTAGGAAATCGTCTTATATGGTGGCAAAGCAAGAAGTAGATGACAGTTTCCACGTCTACTACTCAAGCCGAATATACGCCGGCTTACAGTTGCTGCTCACAAGTCCTTTGGATACAAAATCAGTTGCTGGATTACGGGATCAATATCATGAAGACTCCGATATTCATTGACAACGAAGCATGTCTAGGAATTGTGAAGAATCCAATCCAGCACTCCAGAACAAAGCACATCGAAATTTGCATTCATGCGATTCAAGATGTGTACAAGAAAGGATAAATTCAAGTGGTGCCTGTGGATACTACACAATAGAATGCCGATATTTTCACGAAAGCCTTTGACAAAACCTGTTTCAACCAATTGCTAACCTGGTTGGAAATGATCAATTTCCTTGAGTGGAAATAAATTGCGTCTTCATAACCAACTTACATGATTAAAAAACCCGCTTTTCATAATAAATGAGTATCTTAAAACTGTGCCCAAGAAAAAGATTTTCTGCAAAATTAAAATTTCGTTTTCAAACAATGGACATTCGAATATAAAATTTTAGGAGGAATATATCCAGAAAATACTTTGATCTCCTGGTTTGACACCATTGTTAAAGAAATGATAGAAAACTGCTAACACCTTGTCTGTTTATTTGAAACAGAAAAGATAAGGAAATCAAGATGCTAACCAAGGAAAATCTAGGTACCAAGCAATGACGTGTCAGTAGATTCAGCAATACCATCAAGTAAATTGCGATTAGTCGACAAAAGTTAATGCTTACACAAGAATTTTGGATACCCAAAATTTTGATTCTATGGGTATTACCTAGACACTAATTTTATACCATTAGACGATCACATTGCACCCATCATCATCATCTCTGATGATGATCTTTTAGATGATGAGTGGATGAACATCGATTTTCAGCCTTTCGCCCTTCCTGATTATTCATGCAGGTATTCCTATAGAGGACGACGTATTAGTTGTCCCGCATTTTCACGACATGATTATATATGGCCACCCCGACGTTGAACAAGTTGTAGAGTACTTTCCTATACCACTTAATGTGGTAGGTCCATTTGCCAATGATATTGATGTTGACGGTGATGCCATTCCTCCCGTCATTGACGATGATGATGATATCATTCCTATTGTTCATGCGACCACCTCAATGATGACCTTGGTATCGGGGAGGATTTCGATATAGCCATTCTAGAGGTAGCTCCACCTGAGATCATAGTCATTGACATCTCATCCTTTGCCCCTTCTACCCAGAGACACCAGCTCCTGTACTTTCACCTGATACACTCACTATCGATCCCATATCTTGATCCGCACGACCTCAGTATCCATCAGAAGATACTACACACCCCACTTATCACCTGATCTCTCTTCCATTAACTGGACCATCCCATTATACTCTTGGAGGTACTTCCCAATCTGTTGAGCACCTACCGCCTCATCCTCTCGTCGTTGTCTCTACACCATTCTCGACCTTTATCAGTCTCCATATGCAACTGGACCCTCGTAAGTCATTCCTACTGACCCCAGTTACTCTGCGAGTGGATATCATCCTTATATCTGACCCTCCAATGTTGGAGATTCATCTTATCGCCTACCTTTCACGCATAGTATTGTTACTTATCCTTCAACTTACTATTCGAATTCACATGTTCAGCCACCACCACCGGGCATGAGCCAATCTGATCCTTATCACCCTAGTCACATGCCACTTACTACCACAGAGTATAGGATCACATCTACCGAGATTTAGTGGTTTTCATGAGCTTAATGCTCAGGTTTCTGCTATTCGAGCATCTCTGCCTGCTCCACCGCCTTCATCATCCCAGCCACCGTTACCCACATCGTCACTTCCACCACTACTGACATCTCCACCACCGCCATCTCCATCTGTACCTTCACTTCCACCACCTCATGTTGCTCCTTCATCTAATGAGGGGCATATCAGCACTCTCGAGGAGGAGATTACATACATCTGTGGTGTGATACGCCTGTCTTCACCCCCACCCCCACCATCAATGTAGTCATTGTATATTATCATCTTTTGAGGGTAGATACCCATACCCATTTTTGTAGAAGACCATAGACTTTTTGAAGATATATAGTGAACTTGAAGACCATTGAAGAACAATGTGAAGAAAGTATCTACTTTGTGTTGTGTATTGTATATAGCTTGTATATCGGAGTGATGTAACTCCAAATTATTTTTGTTTCTTAACAAAAATGATGTATCAAGTTGACAATATATATATATATATATATATATTATATATATATATATATATATATATATAAGATGGTATCCTTTATTGGGCATTGTTATTATTCGTTATGTACATGTTATGATGATTATAGTATGGATGCTTTACATGAGAGATGATTTGATTTATCCTACCTTTACATATCAGTTTATTATAATGATGTATTTTATTCAATTTGAGTCCATGAATGACAATATTTATTTTAAATATTTGTCTAATTACTTCTATATGTTATATATATGAAGATCATGGCACCAAAAAGAAGAAATATACGCCAACTTCAACAAACCCCTCTACCTACATCACAAGCTGAAATTGATACTCTACTGAACCAGCGAATCGCCGAAGCAATCGCAAAGCCACGAAAGAAACCACACCAATTAGGATAACGAAGCTAGGGTTCAAACTCCACCGAGAGTTCTAAATCTTGCTAACGGTTGGTTATTCATAACCTTACAAAAAAATTATTTAATATTTATTTGCAAAAATTTATATTTTTAACAATTTTTGAGAACAAACATTTCTGAGTGCACGTACAAGCAATTCTTGGATTACAAGCCACTAAACTTTGATGGCACTGGCGGTGCTGTGGCATTTGTACGATGGAATGTAAAGACAGACTCTATGATCCGTACGAAGCTCTCCCAATCAGAGGGTTACGTATGTTTCAGGTTTATTGTTGACGGAGCTCTTTCGTGGTGGAATCTACAAGTGCAAACATTATACTATTACATGATAAAGATTGAAAGAAGTGATGAAGAAAAGTATAGTTCAAGAGCTGAACTACAAAGACTAGGGACATAGTTTTGGAACTTAATTATGGTCAGAGCCGACATTTAATACTCATCATTTTCATGATCCCTCACGAGTTGTTCCATACATGGTGACTCCCGAGTTCAAAAATTGAATGTTACATTTGGGGTTAGCCCCTGAGATCAGGAGTATGGTTATGTCATCACGTCCGGCTATGATCGCTGAAGCCATAACTATTGTTGTGAGTCTTACCGAAGAGGCGGTAAGAATGCATAAGTTGACAAGGAAATGCACTTAGAAAACAAAGGAGACACATATGGAGTCATCTTCACATGACAACAAGAGAAAATTTTCTCATTTCAAGAAGGGATCGAGGCCAAACAATAAGAAGGAAACCCCCAGAGCAAAAGGGGGCAAAGCATTTATGGCTACTACCGAAACTGGATCGAAGGGAAATGCTAGGAATACACCAAAATGCAACAAGTGTGGATATCATCACCATGGTGGATGCAGAACCATAAAGTGTAATAAGTGTGGAAAGTTGGGACATCGCACTGAGAATTGTTGGGGAAATAATAAGCGAAATAAGAATGGAGACAAGAAAGAAGGTGGTAGCGGAACTTGAAACGGAATGGAAAGAACCAAGGCTTCTATGGATGCGAAAATTTGGGCCATTTCAAGAAGGATTGCCCAAAGAAAATCAAGGCCATGGTCGAGCCTTTGTGATAGGAGCCCAAGAAGCGCAACAAGATCCTAATGTGATTACAGGTACGTTTCCTATCAACAATCACTTTGCATCTATTTTATTTGATATTGGCGCATACTATAGTATTATATCTTTAGAGTTTAAAGATATACTTAGATTAAATCCGAATAAATTAGATATTACTTTCACTATCGAACTAGCGAATGGAAAATTAATCGAATCTGGTGAAATTGTTAAAGAATGCTCTTTAGAGCTTGGTGAACAAAAATTTAACATTGATCTATTACCTGTTCAATTAGGTAGTTTTGATATCGTAGTTGGTATGGATTGGTTAACCAATAACCGAGCCGAATTCGTGTGTTGCGACAAGATCATGCGTATTCCTCTTCTTAATAATGAAACACTTCTTGTTCATGGCAAGAAGAATGTAACGCTACTACGAGTTATCACTTGTATGAAAGCTCAGAAGTGCCTATAAAAAGGATGTATAGCATTCTTAGCATACATAGTTGACAAGAAGGACAAAGTGCTAAAACTTGGGGAGATCCCTATTGTGATGAATTCCCTGAAGTCTTTCTAGAAGACTTACCTCGAGTACCACCAACAACGACAAGTTGAATTTCGTATAGACTAAGATCCAGGAGCCGCACCTGTAGCGAAATCTCCTTATCAACTAGCTCATTCAGAAATGCAAGAGTTGTCCACACAACTTCCAGAGTTGTTGGACAAGAGTTTCATTAGACCAAGTTTCTCACCCTGGGGAGCTCCAGTTAAATTCGTGAAAAAGAAGGATGGAAGTTTCAGGATATGCATAGACTATCAAGAATTGAACAAGCTCACGATCAAGGATCGGTATCCATTACCGAGGATCGATGATTTGTTTGATCAACTTCAAGGATCGAGTTTCTATTCAAACGTTGACTTAAGGTCAGGATACCATCAGCTTAGAGTTCAAGAAGAAAGTATTCGGAAGATGGCATTTCGAACTCGCTACGGCCATTACGAGTTTCTTGTTATGCCTTTTGGCTTAACAAATGCACCAGCTGTATTCATGGACTAACTGAACCGTGTATGCAAGCCGTACCTTGATAAATTCATGATAGTGTTTATCGATGACATATTGATATATTCACAAAACAAGGATGAACACGAACATCATCTTACTACTATTCTTGAATTATTAAAGAAGGAGAAATTGTATGCAAAATTCTCTAAATGCGGATTCTGGCTTCGCGAAGTTCAATTTCTCGGACATGTAGTCAATGAGAAAGGCATACATGTCGATCCATCTACAATAGAAGCCATTAAGAATTGGAACGCACCAGAGACACTAACCGAAGTACGCCAATTTTTGGGATTGGCAGGTTATTATCGGAGATTCATTGAGAACTTTTCAAAGGTTACTCAACCACTAACTTCCCTCACTCAAAAAGATAAGAAGTTTGATTGAGGAGAAAAGCAAGAAGTAGCATACTGCTTAAGTACAAACTTTATGATGCATTCTATCACTTCCGGATGGCACAAATAATTTAGTAGTTTATTACCATGCATCACATCAAAGGTTAGGATGCGTATTAATGCAATGAGAGAAAGTGATTGCATACGCATCACGCCAATTAAAAGTTCACAAGAAGAACTATACCATACATGAGCTAGAGTTAGGTTTGGTGGTATTTGCATTAAAAATTTGGCGTCATTACCTTTACAGTACCACATGCACAATTTTTACTAATCACAAGAGTCTTCAACGTATATTTAACCAGATAGAATTGAGTATGCACCAAAGGAGTTGGCTTGAATTATTGAATGACTATGATGTGACATCAAATATCATCCAGGCAAGGCGAACGTTGTCGCAGACGCTTTAAGCCGAAAAGAACGAGTTAAGACCTTACTGTACGATCATTAGGACTCACAATTCATAATAACCTCACCTCTGGAATTCATGACGCTCAACAAGAAGCACTAGAGGGATGAAACTTTAAAGCAAAAATGCTTAGAGGTGTGGAAAAACATCTAGAGATGAAAGAGAATGGAGCCTTGTACTTCATGAATAGAATTTGGGTTCCTCTTTTTGGCGGTCTTTAAGACCTAATTCTAGATGAAGCTCATAAATCCAAATACTCAATACATCCTGGAGCGGATAAAATGTATTATGATCTTAAAAAATATTATTGGTGGCCTAATATCAAAGGCGATATTGCAACTTATGTTGGAAAATGTCTAACATGTGCTAAAATTAAGGCCGAATACCAAAAACCGTCTGGATTGTTACAACAACCTGAAATTCCCACTTAGAAATGGGAACAGATTTCTATGGATTTTGTAACAAAATTACCTCGGACCGTTTGTGTGGGCATAATATGATATGGGTAATTGTTGATGGATTAACCAAGTCAGCTCACTTCTTGCCAACATGCGAGGAAGATAAAACTGAGAAATTAGATAACTCTATCTCAAGGAGATTGTGGCAAGACATGGAGTGCCTGTGTTGATGATCTCTGGCCAAGATGGTTGTTTTGTGTCAAGAATTTGGCAATCTTTTCAAAAGGCTTTTGGATCCCGTTTAGATCTAAGCACAGCCTTTAATCCTCAAACCGACGGCAAAGTGAACACACAATTCAAACCTTAGAAGACATGCTTCGTGCTTGTGTGATGGACTTAGGTGGAAATTGGGATACTCACTTGCCTTTAATGGACTTATGTGGAAATTGTGTGATGGACTTAGACGGCTCGGGACAGACAGAAAAGCTACGCGGATAAACGCCGCAGACCGTTAACTTTCGAGGTTGGAAACAAAGTGTTGTTAAAAGTCCCGCCTTGGAAAGGTGTAGCTAGATTTGGGAAGCAAGAAAAGCTTAGCCCGACTTACATAGGACCTTATAAGATTTTGGAAAAGACTAGAACTGTCGCATACAAGTTAAGATTACTAGATGCACTTAGTAGCGTCCATGACACTTTTCATGTGTCAAATCTTAAAAAGTGTCTTTCTGACGAATCATTTATTATTCCCATGGATGAAATTCATTTAGATGACTAACTCCATTTCATCAAAGAACCTATTGAGGTTTTGGATTCATAAACTCAGAAAATGATGAGAAGTCGTATCAAACTAGTAAAGGTCCGTTGGAACTCGAAGCGCGGACCCGAGTTCAATTGGGAACGAGAAGACAAAATGAAAACAAAATACCCTCACCTGTTTGAGAAAGTCCCTACAACGGATAATGCAACTTAAATTTTGGGATGAAATTTTCTTTAACATGGGGATAATGTGACACTCGACAAAATACTGGTAATTCCGTACAACATAAACATTTATTATATGATTTATTTTTGCATATTTGACATGATTTTATTTAATTAAGTCTTAAAAGTCTAGGAATGAACAATATCATAGCTTAATATCATAATAAATCCGCCACAATTAGAAACAGTACAAAACTATGTCCTAGACTTGCGTCAGAAATACGAACACACTATTCATGCCAGGTCTAGTCGTGGTATAGCCCGACATGGAAAAAACGAAACATCAAAGTATGTCCACAACAAATATTACATAGAAACATTAGTGAAACAACTTACAAATAATACTTTCAAGAAAAATTATATAAACACTAAATTGTCTTATCCGCAGACAAATTTAGCAATTCTGCAGAAATGTACAACAATTCGCAGAACAAAACATCAAACGTCCAAAATCCAAAAATAAATATTATTTATCATAAACAGTATATACGGCATTTAAAACGACACAAAAATCCCTATATAAACATTATCGGTTAAAGCTACACAACTCGTTTGGTAACTACCCGACAACAAATCTGATATAAAAATTATGACCAAAATAGCAAATTTACTAGTCTAGCGAACTAGTTAGTAAATTTTGGACATAAAAATATCACAATATGCATATGTAAACAATTCCGAGAAAGTAGTATAAATTACCGGTAATTGACCCGGTACGAAACATGAGCCGAATCCTTCATCCGAACAACAAAATGACTAGTCTAGTGAACTTGTTAAACAAATTTTAACATCACTTTAATGTGTTCGATTGTTAGTTTTATAAAAAAACTAACAATTTAAATCATCTAAATTTATAAAGTTTATAATATATAACAAAGTTTATAAACTTTTACCATTTAATCCTAACTAAATATTAACTAAACATTTAAAACTAACCAAAGTAAACCCCCTCCCATTTTCGGTTATGTGGGCCCTCCCCACTAACCACGTATATGATTTGTTGTAAGATTTCTATGCATGTTTAGTGTTACTAGATGAATGACTAAGTGTAAGCAAGATTTATAACCAAAACAAAACATCACATTTCTTTTTTACAACCAACAACCTTCATTACCCTTTTTCTCCCTCTCAAAATCGGCCAAGCGAAACACCCATCACCTTCATCTTTTCAAAATCCAAACACTAGACATTCATACATACATGGAGGTTCAAAGATGATTCAAGGCATTTGCAAGACTTGGAAGCACACTTGAAGCATTTTCTCAATACTAGGAGCTTTGGATCTTCATCTTTTCATCATCTTCATCTTGTTCATCCCTAGCCAAGTGCTAGTAAAACTTGAACTTACACCTTTTATTTCATGTTTAAACACAAATGTACAAGTAATCATCTTGAAGCTTACTTAAAAATACCTGAATCACTAACAAAAACTAAACAAACTAATATGATTATATGTTATATTTGATGATTCTTGATAATCTTTGAAGTTGTGGTATGTAGTAAACTTGATCTTGCATTTTGATGTTTAAAAGTATGATCTAAACGCATGCATGGTTAGATCTAGCAAGATCCATTAATATGAATATTATGAACTTGTAAATCTTGTTAAAAAATGTGTTTATAAAACATGTAATACAAAGTTTAACATAAAAATCTTGTCATAAAAATGAAGTCTTTAAAAATATGTAGACCAAGTTTACATAAGACTTTGTATAACCAAAAAGGTTACATGGACATGCAAGTAAAAGTAAAGATGAAACGTACATTCAAACATGATTTTTGAACTAGACAAGATTACATACAAGTTCATAATGGTTCATATTAAGATTTTTAGTTGATATTGTTACTATTGGAATATTGTAAAATTGTTGATTTGAAAAAGTCTATAAAATCATGTTTATAAAACATGGCAAAATTCCTAGTTTAGGGGAAACTATTGCAAAATTTTTATAGAATTTAATCATGGTTAAAGTATGTTTAAACTAAAGATTATTTTGATTAAAAAGGATTAGAAACTTTAATCATGATTATACAAGTTTTGCTAGAAAAATGTTTAAGATTAAAGATCACTAGACTTTTCTTAAACTAAAAATGTTGGAGTAGAACCCTACAAAAGAACAGATGATAGAAAGCCAAAATATACTATAACCTCTGATCCAAAGAATAATGTAACATCTGCCCAAGACAAGCTCTGCTGAAGACTAAACGTTTAAGGTCTGCCATAGCTATACTCTGTTAAAGACAAGCTATGTTGAAGACTAAAGCTAGAAGGTCTGCCAAGACAAGCTCTGCTGAAGATCAAAGCTAAAAGTCTGTTAAGGCAAAGTTGTGTTAAGGATCAACAAAGGATGTGTCATCAGTGTTTTCTATCAGTCATTGTAATGTTTAGTGTATAGCAGTGGTTAGCTTAGCAGATGTTATCAGTTTGTTATTTCCTGTTAATATCACTTTCTTGCTGACATCACAATAAGATGCTCAGTGGTTAGGATTGTAGTATAAATAGAACAATGCTTGTACTGTTCTATTTGATTACTTCATCTATTATCAATCAAATCTATCTTTCTAACATTCTGTATGAACAAATCAGTGATCTTAAGCTGAGGGGGAGATTGTGAGTCATATGAAAGTATGATAATTACGAAAAGCATGATGATGAAAACAATCTCTCAACTGTTTTGAATCAAAGTTTCACTATTCCGCTGCAAGTTCATCTGATTTATTTTCCTTCATTTATCATTTTTAGAACTTTCACAAACAGTTTTGAAACTCAAATCCTAACAATTGGTATCCGAGCTTGGTCAATCGAATTTGATTTAATAATCAATTTGATTAAAATAGATCAGCACTCACTGCTAATTCAGTTTGTTCGTTTTTATTGAAAAATAGAGTTTATTACTTTCTAAAAATTTAGTTAAACAAAAGTTGTGTTGCAAACAATGAGAATGCCACAAACTTCACAAGATCCTCACAACACCGGCACCATGTTTAAAACACCAATTCTTGTAAAGATCTAAGTATAATATCTGGCAAAGACAGATGGGTCATGTCTTTGCTTAGCAAAATACCAGTCGTTGGAAGTCGGTCATCTTTGGACCTCATATTCCAATGATACCGAGTACTAAGGACCATAAAGTCCAAATACCAAAGAATCCCGAAAATTATTCCCAGCAAGATTTCCAAAAGATATAGCTAAATGCAAAGGCATTTAGAATCATGGCCTGCGTTGCCAAACGATATCTATGTTGACATGTTGCCTTACAATAGTGCAAAGGAATTATGGAATGCTTTGAAGGAGCAATTTGGTGGGACTGAAAAAGTGACTAAAAACAACAGAGGTTCTTAATCAACAATATGAAATGTTTTGTCATGTCAAAGGAGAGTCACTAACCCAACAGTTTGAAAGTTTTAGCTGTCTCATTAGTGAACTTAAACCGGTGAATGTTACACTTGCAAATTCGACTCTAAATAGTCGTTTTCTTAGATCATTACCAAACAAATAGGACACTATAGCTTTCGTTACTAGAAATTCAGTTGGGTTCAAAGAAATGAGTCTTACTCAGCTTCATGGTAGGATCCTCACTTTTGAGAGAGAGCTGAACCAGAAAAAGAAGCTACAAGAGTCTGGCAAAGTGACTAATGACTACATATTTAGTAGCACAACTCTCTTTGGCCAAGAAGAAGTCACTGGAAGTAGTAAGGATATGATCATTTCATTGATATAACTTCTGGGTTCAACTCTGACCTTACACACCCAATTATGCATTTGCTGCTAATGGGGAAAGCAAGTCTTCTGACAACTTATGCTTTGAGATGAGTGACCTTCAACATTTTGATCCATTAGATTTGAAGGAGATGGACATTTTGCACTAGTTGGCTCTGTTAAGTGTTAGGGCTAACAAGTATTACAAAAGAACTGATAGAAGTTCCCAGGGTAACATGGAGGGACAAAAGTGGGGCTGGATAAATCAAAGATAAAATGTTATAAGTGTAATAGGCTAGGACACTTTGCAAGAGAATGTTGGTCTTAATCAACTGGACCAATTATCACATATCCTAGCCCTAGACCTTAAAACAATGTCCATTATTCCAAATATACCCCTGCTCCTCACATGCAAAACACTGCTCACTATGCACACCCTGCTACCACTATTCAAGTGCAATATGTTCAAACCCCTGTTGCTCAAATTTAGTATGTTCAAGCACCAGCTCCTCGGGTTCAAATGCAACCCGCAAAACAAGTTGCTCAAACCACTGCTCAGGCAGAGGTTAATCAACAAAGTTTCTTTACTCAGGGCTTTGTTGATTGGAGCAGCTTACCTGAGAATCTGATTGATGAAAACTTTGCTCTAATTGTAGACATTGAAAAGAAACAAAATGAATTTTGCTTTATGGCATTAGAGTCCAAGGTTGAGGGTGCTGAATTTGAGGAGGTGGGATCTAAATCTGGTGAGTCTATTGTTCATGATGAAACAATGGTTACAAAGGTAAATGTTGATGAAGATGAAAAACCTCTGTCTGATCCATGGGAGGCTAGTTTCTGTCAAGGTGAATATGATTGTGCTTTGATGGCTGCAAGTAAGGTATCTTCTCAGGTCTTAAGAGACCCATGTTTAGATTAATGCATCATTGCTTTTGCAAACATAAAAAAGGTGAATGAAAACCTTAGAAATAAGATTTTAGAGGATGAATGGCAATTTAAAAACTTTCAAAAGAGTTCAAATAAAAATTGCTTGAAAAGGATTCTACAATCAGCATTCTAAAGCATGAAGCAAGCATAACCAAGGACCAACTCCAAACCATGATAGAAAAGTATCAGGTTTGTAAAAAGGAGTTGCAATCCACCTAAATCACTTGTGAAAAATGGATGGAGTCCTGCAAAGGTTATGAGATCTTATTGGAAAACCAGGTCAAAAGTAACATAAAATTTGGCACTGGATTTAAGAAAACTGACCAAGTTTCTAAAAAGTTACTTAAAATGACTATGGTGTGGTTGAAATATTTCAATAAGCTTGGCTGGTCAAAAAATCAAAGTCACAGATAAAAAGGGAAATAAAATTGTTTTAGAAAGACATAAGGGATCCTCAAATTTTGAAGAGATTGAAAAATATCAATTCAAACCCACATGGTTTGATGAATGTGACATTCATGAAAATTTTAAGCCAATGGAATTTACAACCACTGATGGTGTCAAAGCACCAAAGGCAAGAATCATTCCCATTTCAGACTTACCGGCAGATTTTACAACATCTGCTGACAAAAAGTCTGAAAAGGGAAAGAAGAAAGAAAAGATCAAAAACTTGTTTTGTGATTTCTATGAAAAAAGAACCATGTTACTAAAAACTATCTTCTTCTAAAAGCATATGACAGTAACAAAACAGGTGAGATCATTGATTCTCCAATTGCAAAATCTGTAATAAAACCAACCATAAGACTCAAGAGTGTGTTTATCTCAAAACTTTGATGTGAAAAAGACTGAGTATAAATCCAAAACACTAGAGAGTCCAAAGACAAGTATGCAAAAGAAAGTCTAAACAAACCTTTGTGCCTGTTGAAACATCTGTTACCAAAGCACTAAACAAAACCTCTACTCCCAGAAAGGTACAGGTAACAAATGCTCCACCTGTCAACCAGTACCCAAGAGGATATGGCCAACCAATTTACCAAAAGGTACCTCTTAGTTATGAGGGTTACAAGAAACTTTCAAAACCAAGAGAGAATAGGCATCCTTATGGATACTATCATCTAACAGGAGATGGGCCTCAATAGATGTTACAAAGATCTGTTCAAACCTCTGCTCATTCTCCCAAATTTGAGACTGAAGTGTTTGAGACTCCTTCCAAAGCCATTTTTGCTTTGGAAACTCACCTGAACTAATTATTTACCATTGTCCAGGTAGCTTCTACTTGCCTTGATAGTCTATGGTATGTAGACAGTGGAGGCTTTAGGCATATGACATGATGTAGAGCCCTTCTCAAAGACTTTATGGCTCATTGAGGGGGTGATATATCCTTTGGTAATAATTCAAAAGGAAAGGTACTTAGCTCTAGATCAGTTCAGCCTTGGAAGCTCAAATTTGAACATGCCAATCTTATCGACAATCTGAAATTTAACCTTCTTAGTGTCTCACAAATGAGTGACAAAGGCTATGGGTCATTCTTCACTAAGAAAACTTGTAAGATTGTCAGGCCAGAAGTGGTTAAAAAGATTGATCAAATCATAGCCGAGAGCAAAGCACAACCTTTTTCTCATAGGAGTGGCAATGTGTATGTAGTTGATATGTTAAAAGATAATCCAATGACTGATGCTTGTCTGTTCTCAGCTACCTCTAACATAGAGACAAAACTATGGCACAGAAGACTTAGACACATAGTCTGACAGCTATCACCACACTCTCCAAAAAAGACCTTGTAAGAGGCTTACCACAAAAACTTTTCACAAAAGAAGAATACTGTGTTTCCTGTTTAAAAGGAAAACAACAAAAAAGTTCTTACAAGCCGATTGGTGAGTCCAAAATAAGTCAGTGTCTACAATTGTTACACATCGACTTGTTTGGCCCTGTAAAAATCACGAGCCTTAGTAAAAAAAGATATTGTCTTGTTATTTTTGATAATTTTTCAAGGACTTACTTTTTGCACTCTAGGGATGAAACTGTAGGAATCTTGCAAGGATTTGTAAAGCAAGTTGAAAAGCAATTTGACATGCCCGTAAAAGTCTTCAGGAGTGATAACGGCACACAGTTTAGAAATAAGGAGCTGGATGAGTTCTGTGTGTCAAAAGGAATTGTAAGGCAATACAACATTCCAAGAACACTAGAACAAAATGGGGTGGTTGAAAGGAAAAATAGAACTTTAATTGAAGCTGCTAGAACTATGCTTGCAGACTTTGGTTTACCCTTGTCCTTCTGGGCAGAGGCTGTAAACACTGCTTGCTATGTTCAAAATAGTGATTTAATCAACCCCAGACATCAATCCATTGCTTACGAAACTTTATATAAGATCAAACCACTGATATCTTATTTCAAAATTTTTGGCTGTCCATGTTTTATTTTGAACTAAAAAGATTCCATTTCAAAATTTGCAACCAAAGTAGACTATGGTTATTTTCTGGGATACTCAACCATACAGAGTGTTTAATTCTAGGACTAGGTGTGTGGAAGAGAGTTTTAATGTGAAGTTTAATGAACTTTCTTCATTAAAATCCTAGAAAATCCTACTGAACTGTTTGATTTAGACAAATTCACTTTTGAATCTGTTTCTATTAAGACTGACTATGCTGGTACACCATAGTCTCCACATCATGATTATGGATATGGCATTGTGATTCCACAGTATAAAGCCACATCCACCATCATAGAATAGATGTTGTCAACACCTGTGAAAACTCTGGCACTGCTAGATCAAATACCTTAAAGACAATCCATCAGACCTTATGATTGGCAACATAAATGAAGGGGTGCTCACCAGAAGCCAATCCCAAAACATTTGTCTTTTTGTAGGCTTCCTATCTCTCATACAACCTGTTAAGTATCAAGAGACACTGAAAGACAACAGTTGGGTAGAAGCCATGCAAGAAGAGTTCCTCCAGTTTAAAAGACAACAAGTATGGGAACTTGTACCATTGCCAAAGGATGTATCCAATTGGCACAAAATAGGTCTTCAAGAACAAAATAGATGAGAGGGGTATTGTTGTCAAGAATTAAACTAGGCTTGTGGTTCAAGGCTACAAACAAGAAGAAGGCATTAATTATGATGAAAGCTTTGCTCCAGTATCAAGATTAGAAGCCATCGGATTGTTCTTAGCTTTTGCTGCCAACCACAACATCAAGGTGTTTCAGATGGATATAAAAAGTGCATTCTTGTATGGCAAAATCAAAGAAGAGGTATATGTTTGTCAACCTCCGGACTTTGAAGATCCATTTTATCCTGATCATGTCTACAAGCTTAACAAAGTTTTGTATGGCTTGAAATAAGCACCTAGAGCCTGGTATGAAACTCTCTCCACCTTTCTCTTGTCCATTGGATTTTCAAGGGGTAAAATTGATAAAACCTTATTTTTAAAATGAAAAGGAAAGAATTTGATGCTTGTCCAAATTTATGTGGATGACATCACTTTTGGATCCACATGCATTGCCATGTGTGAAGAGTTTCAAAAACTCATGGCAACAGAGTTTGAAATGAGTGCAATGGGTGAGCTTCAATGTTTTCTTGGTCTCAAGCAAAACAGTTGCAAAATGGTACATTCCTTCATCAAATTATGTCAAATAACTGCTTAAAAATTTAATATGAATGATTACAAACTATGTAGCACACCACAGCAACATCAACGCTTATCACTGTTGAAGAAAAAGATGACTTGGTTGATCAAACTCTTTATAGAAGTATGATAGGTTCATTATTGTACCTAACTGCATCAAGGCTAGATATCATGTTTGCAACATGTATTTGTGCCAGATCCTAGTCAACACCTAGAAAGTCCAATCTCATTGTTGTAAAAAGGATATGCAGATACATGAAAGGTGCTCCAGCACTTGGTATCTCGTATCCAGCTAAAGGTAATATTGAACTTTCAGGTTTCTCAGACAGTGATTTTGCTGGATGTAAAACCACAAGGAAGTTCACTTCAGGAGGCTGCCAATTCCTAGGCAAATGCTTAGTGTCTTGGCAGAGCAAAAAGTAGGCTGCAGTATCAACATCCACAGCAGAGGCTGAGTATATTGTTGCTGCAAGCTCCACTACTCAACTCCTGTAGCTTTAGAATCAGTTATTGGATTTTGGTGTAACTACTTTAAAGACTCATCTTATGTTAGATAGTCAAGCAGCTGAAAATATCATTAAAAATCCAGTTTCTCATTCTACCACCAAACATATTGATATCAGACATCACTTTGTGAAAGATTTCTATGAAAAAGGTTTGATTTCTCTTCATCATGTCCCAACTAAAGATCAACTGTCAGATGTTCTAACAAAAGCATTAGATACATCTACCTTTAAAAGTTTGATCTCTAGGATGGGAATGCTAAACATAAAATAAAAACAATTTTTTGGAATTCCATGTGTAAACAACATTAAAATGTTTTCTGAAATATTAACTTTCATCCTTAAAAATAGCTAAAATTGACTTTTTTTCAATAAATTTCAAAAGTCTGCTCACGACCACTATTTCTCAAAACCTCTACTTGGCATAAAAATTTATCTGTTGCTCATAGTGTATCCTCTGTTCTTACTTCCACTGTTAATGAAACCAATGTTTTCCCAATCCACTGATAATCTATCCTCTAATAGTGTAAAATAACCACTGCTCATCCCACTGTTTAGAACCCCTCCTGGTCTCCAGCAAAGGTTACCAAATAGCTATCATCCATTATTCAACAGAGTTTAAACGTGCACAGATTATAGCCATCAGATCTTTCGGAAACTGCTGCCACATCGACGCTCGCTTTTTCCCTTTATAAACCCTGTTTCATCCAAATAGAGTTTCCCCTTACCGTTTCACTCTCTCACACACAAATCGCTGAAATTTCTCCATTACTCTTCTTCTACTTCTTCTTAAAACTCTAATATCTTCACTTCTCACCATGAATCTCATCCTAAAAACTCCCCATAACTACCTTCCAATTTTTTTAAAATACCAACCATAATACCGCATTTCACTCCATGATCGATGTTTTACAAACATCATCATACAAAGATGTGTTACTTGCCAAAGCCCCCATCTACATCGAAACCTCCGCCAGTTTTGGGCAAACGTTGAACTTCAAGTTCAGAACAAAAAGCCCTTTGCCATCACCTCCACGATTGGAAAGTCACTGGTCCAAATCTCTCCTTCCACCATCTCCACCACTTTTGGTCTCAATGACCTTGACGCCCCCACATCTTTCTCAAAGAAAGATTTACATGTCGAATTCATTGAACGTGAATATGAAGGTCAGTTGTCAGGTATTACCATTTTCAAACCTGAATTTCCCGCTGACATGAAATTCTTCTTCCATCCCTTTTACTCTGTTTGTCAGCTAAAACCACTACTTTAACGAAATATCCTTAAACATTAAATACCTGGGGTATGCTATTTTAACTCAAACTAAATCTAATTTTTCTCAGGAATTGTTTTCGGATTTAGTTGCAAACTTTAATAATCTTAAAAAGGGGAAAGCTTTTTTGATACATCCTAGGTTGTTGAGTTTTTATTTACGAAAACAAGTTTCTACTTCTGATTTTCAACAAGGTGCCATCTATGAAGTTGGTAGCCTTAAAAATGAAATTTTTACTAGACTCTCAACACAAAAACCTAGGGTGTTGAAAACAAAAGCAACAGTGACTGAGCACATTTTGACATCTGTTACAACCACTGCTCCTTCATCGGTTGCTGAGCCCACTACTCCTAGTGACCATAGTACTACAACCAGTGTTGTAGAACCCACACCAGCCATCCCCAAAAAGAAACCCACAAAAACCACCAAGCCCTCCAAACGCCCCGAAACTATAGCTCTGGAAGATGAGATCCCAGATGTCTTACTGGTGACAACACAAAAGTCACAAAGGAACAAGTTGTACACACAGGGACACTACAATATGAGGCAGATGTCTCAATCGAACATCTGTCTTCAGCCCCTCTCCCAAGGCTATGTCTCTTTCCATTCCCTTACCCACTTCACCAATAACAACTACTTTCATTCCATTATTTGAGGCAACAGTGAAAACTCAGACACTGAGCAGTCCCTCTCAATCACCCATTATTGAGAGTTAACTTCTACACCTGACTGCATCTGCGACGACTCTAACTGCTAGCCCACAAACTACTGAGGAGGCTACACCCCATAAGTTACTTGTACCTCTTGGTGGTAATTCGAGTGAAGCAGCCACTACAACTGCAGTCACAACAGTGGCTCAGTTGGACAGTGGTTACATCAGTAAGACTTCCTTGAAGGCAACAACTGCTGAGGCTACAACAGTAACCTCTGAGCCAGTTGGAAGTCCCCAGTACCACGAACAAGGGGCATTTGGTGTTGATTTCCTTGAGACTCCTCAGGATGATGCACCAAATACAACTACCTTTGGTAGGAATTTAGATGATGCTATTAACTTAGGTGACAAGTTACAATATCAGGAATTGGTGGAGAGGATCTCTACCATGGAATCATCTATTGATGATATCAAATCCATGATGACCCAACTGCTACAACATTCTCAAAGTCAACCTTCTTCATCTTTCTCTGCTGCTGAGCTATGGAATGTCATGCAACCAACGTTTAATGCTCAACGACAACTTTTTGATATACAACATGAGAATAACATGAAGTTGATGAGGAATATGGTCGATGCTCGTTATATGGATACAAAGACTGATATTAGAACTATTAAAGACGTTTCAGTGCAGGTTATGGGCTCTGCCCTGGTTGTCATTCTCACAGAAGATGATGCCAAAAGGGGGAGAAAGATTCATTATGCAAGTTGCAGCGTGATCCAACTGTCAAATCTAAGGTGCAACAACAGCCAAGTACTGCCACAAGCTCTGCTGAGGCACCCAAAGTTCCTACTAGAAAAGATATTGATGAGACTCTAAATTTGGAAGCTGAAAGGATTGCTCTTGAAAAGCAGAAGCGACAAGATACATTGGAAGCAAAGGCTCTTATGCTTATTGAAGAAGAAAAGGCTAAGAAGCTTGAAAAAGAAGATGTTGACACTTCAAAAAGAAGGAAATCTACTAGAAAAGTCAGACAACCAACTTCCATTCCTTCTAGAACAATTGCTGAAGCCACTGCTTATGTATCCTCTGTCACCACTATACCAGCAGAGGTTGGTGCCACTATTGAGAAGGCAGATGTTGTAACAACAGATGTTGGGGCAACAGTTGTTGGATCATCAGAGGTTATCCAAACCATTGCTATGATCACTTTTGCAACAACAACTGAATCACTACCCACACCATCTCATATTCCCATACATCCACCTTCACTCGAACTTAAATTCCAACGCAAAAGAAGAACTTTTGTAGTTGATGATGTGATGAAAAATACCAATCACCACTACCATATCTTCACAACCTATACGAAAACCATCCTCATCACCTCCATCCTCTGAAATTCCATTTCCACCATTTCCCATTATGAACCTATCTTCTTCTCTTCTTCCTATGGGTGCATTATACCCACAGGAACTTTTCTCGGTAAAAGGTGAGATTGAAGCTTTCTTCAAAATCGAAGATCCCGCTAAAAGAGACATCCCATCCTTGTTGGGGTATCGATAACCTAGGAATCTTGATGAATATCTAAATTTAAAGGCTAGGTAGGCTGAGCACATAGCTAAAGACAAATCTAAAGACAGATGATAGGGCTTTACAGCTATCCTTACGGTATCAACTAAGCAAAGTCAGATGTCTTGAAGAATTTGTTAAGGAGCTAAGTAAGTATGTATCTGAATAGCCAACCACTGATGATCCAGAGCTTAAAGAAGATTATCTAGATCACATCATGAAGCATAAGCCATATAATGCAACAAGAGCATAATTTAAAGGCTGGTCGGCTAATGAGCTTAAAGAAGAAATTGACAGGATTCATTCCATGATCAAAGATCAGTCAAAGAAGCCTACTCCTCCTATCTGGAAAAAGGCCAAAGTAGACAACCAAGACTATGCTCCAAAGATTAAAAGAACGAAAGTTGAACTTGTTGGTGCTTTGTATGGAGCAATAAGGCAACTTGCTCGATGGTCTGAATCTAAAGTGGTTGATACTTACAGGAGCTTGAAAGAATTAAGGAAAAGGGATCCTTCGGTCCAAGAAAGCCAATCTATGACCAAACTACCTCAGCTCTTAACCAGACCCTTGCTCCAAAAAGATCAACTTCGATCACTAGCTTGTCCACCATTTCCTTGAATCAAGCAAAAAGGCAAAAGCAGGTAGAAGAAGAAGATCAGAGGATGCATGAAGAATTAAGAAAAGAGTGAATAAAAAATCAACCTTTGTTTCATACTGATGCTGCAAGTGACAAACCTAGAGCCTCACTCTCAACACTTGTACACAGACTAACATCACCAAACTCATCAAAACTAACCCTACTCCCAAGAAAACCATCTGACTCAAAACTTTTTTAAAATGGAAGTCAAACAAAGACAACCATAAATTGACTTTGCTCAGGTCAGATGGTAGAGTTCAAAAGATAAAGATGGAGGATGCATATGGTCTGGATGCAGTGATCGCCAAGACTTGCTGAATCTTGAACTTGAAAGGGATGTAGAAGACATGATTGCCCTGGATTTTGAACTTCAATTCAAAGGCCAAATAAGGGAATCATTGATGAGAAATAAAGATTAGAAATAAAGTTTAGTTTTGGCATCATCTGTTCTAAGGGGAGATTGTTGGAAACTGAACCCTACAAAAGAACAGATAATAGAAAGCCAAAATGTACTACAACCTCTGATCCAAAGAATAATGTAACATCTGCCCAAGACAAGCTCTACTGAAGACTAAATGTTCAAGGTCTGCCATAGCTATATTCTATTGAAGACTAAAGCTACAAGGTCTGCCACGACAAGCTCTGCTGAAGATTGAAGCCAAAAGTTTGTTAAGGCAAAGCTCTGCTGAAGATCAACAGAGGATGTGTCATCAGTGTTTTCTATCAGTCCTTGTAATGTTTAGTGTATAGCAGTGGTTAGCTTAGCATATGTTATCAGTTTGTTATTTCTTGTTAAATGTCACTTTCATGCTAACATCATAATAAGATGATCAGTGATTAGGATTGTAGTATAAATAGAAGAGTGCTTGTACTGTTCTATTTGATCACTTCATCTATTATCAATCCAATCTATCTTTCTTACATACTGTACGAACAAATCAGTGATCTTAGGCTGAGGGGAGATTGTGAGTCATATGCAAGTAATCATAATTACGAAAAGCATGACCATGAAAACAATCTCTCAACTGTTGTAAATCAAAGTTCCTCTATTCCGCTGCAAGTTCATCTGATTTATTTTCCTTCATTTACCATTTTTAGAACTTTCACAAACAGTTTAAAAACTCTAATCCTAACAAAAAATATGTTAAATATATATATATTTCGGATGAAATATATATTTAAATTGCCAAAAATTATGTGTATGTAAATGTGTATATTTATTTTTATTTATTTAGAAAAGTTTAGGAAATACATACTAATTTAAATGCTTACAAAATACAAAGACAAATATACTTGATATTTGAGAAGTATAACATATTATATGTCCAAACTTGGACGAAACGAACGACACAGACGAAACAAACGACACGGACGAAATGAACGACGGGAACAAAACGAACGACACAAACGAAACGGTCGAAATAGACATACGAACCGTCACACGAAATGCATACGTATTTACTAAAGTTTATATATATACTAGAATTTATAAAAATAAGTTATATAAATTATTTAGTAATTTTTATAAAAACTATTTTTTATAAAAATACAAGTAATATTTAAACATGGACCAAGCCCATTTACATAAACATTAGGTTAAGCCCACTTTTACAAAAGCTCAATTGGGCTAAGCCCACTTTTATAAATCAACTAGGGCTGGGCCCACTGCTATAAATTAAATTGGACTAAACACACTTTTATAAATTAATTTGGGCTAGGCCCACTTTTATAAATTAATTTGAGCTAGGCCCACTTTTATATATTAATTTGAGCTAGGCCCACTTTTATGAAACTCAATCGGGCTAGGCCCACTTTTATAAAATCAAATGGGCTAGACCCACACATGTAATTCCATTAGGCTAGGTCCATACATACCAATCAAATGGAATGGGCTTGTACATTAAACTTTTTTGGGCTAGGCCCATTCAAACTAAAAGAATATAAAATATACGTGAAATATATATTAACAAACAAATAAAGAAAACAAACAAATACAAGTCTAATAAATTCAAGATGAACAACTTGTACAAAAACATAACAAAACATAAACCTAAGTGTCTATTGAGATTAAAACACTTGTAGGTTAAGACACGAACGTAGAATCGGACATCATCTAGAGATTTGCACAAGACGCAAATCTGTGAGTTCATGTTTCCCCTTTTATTTACACGTTTTATTAGTTTTAAATGCTCGGGGAAGTATACATGTTTTAATTGGTATGATTAAGCTAGAAAATGAATATATTTTAGATCACATGCAAATAGGATAATATAAAGGGACCATTAATGAATAATCAAGTATCGAGGAACGAAAGTGATAGATCTATTGGGTTTTGACGAGCCCCATTCTTAACCGTAACAAAAATAGAGCGTTAAGAGTGTTTTTGTGTCTAAAATGAGTGTCTCAGACACAAACTATCGTCAAGGTTTGGTTCCCTCCTATTTCGGCATACATATTAGTGTTCTTGCAAAACATTAATGATATTACAAGTTTCATTTATGCTATACATATCGGAATTTAATACTTCAAATGTTTTAAGAATTCATTTGATACAAAACTAACTACATGAATTCACCGGCTTTTGTTGACGATTTTCAAACCTAACATGTATTATAGGTAACTAGTGGACAGCCTGTGTTGTCAGTAAGTCAAGCTTTAGATGTCATCCAGTTTTAGTTAATGTGTTTTGTAAACTTGTGTTTCAATTTTAAATAATAATGTTTGAAGTTGTAGTTTGCCTTTGAAACAAGATGTTGGTTGTAAATGTAGTTTTTAAATACAGTATATGGATGAACATCTTACTATCTTTTATATTTCTTGTTTATTCGATTGAATGCCAATCGATTACTGCTCTGGTCATACCTCGCGTTTCCACTACGTTGTTAAAATCGAGTGTGACATTTCTGAAAAAAATGTATGAAGGTAATATATTTTACACACTATTGTGTTTTTACTCATTATGTCTTTGAAGAGACATGACACAATCATAATTATTTGTACCGGTCAAATGACCACTATAACGTACCATTACAACACGCAAGCAAATAACCTACATTCACTAATAAGGGTTGAGTTATAAAACAAAGGGGTTTAAAAATAAAAAAAAAGTGTAAGAAGATATTACAAAGTGACAAGTTTTTAATGAGGAATCAAGTGGGAATGCTAATTTTGTCCAAGGAAATAATAAGAATATGCTCATGCAAGTCACATGCTATTTTCCCCTTTATTATTCAAACGTCCGTAACTTTTTCATACGCCATTGTTTATAAAAATTTATATCATAAAATAGAACTTCATTTTATCTTTAATATAAGTACTCTATTGTTATAGTTAAAAAAACATTTGTGTATTATACAATGGACATAACATAAAACACAATGAGTATCAAACTAAAAACACAATAGAAAGTAAAGACAAAAAATGGACATAACATAAAATACAATGCGTACCAAACAAAAAACACAATGGAAAATAAAAACAAAAAAAATGGACATAACGTAAAACACATTGAGTTTCAAAGTAAAAACACAATAGAAGTAAAAATAAAAAAACACAACCGATGACAATAGATAAAAGATACAATGGACAATGTACATGATGTAAAACACTATGAGCATCAAACTAAATACCAAATGGAAAGTAGACTAAAAACACAATTGATAACAACGGATAAAAGACACAATGGACAACAAAACTAAAACAAAATGCACAACAGCCAAAAAACACAATAAATAACAAATTAAAACACAATGAACAACAAATTGAAAACACAATGAACATAGCTAAAAACACAATAAACAACAAATTAAAACACAATAGATACAATTTTCATTGTCTCATAAATTATGTTATAGATTCTAATAAAAACGTAGTGGTCAAAACTCAAGTAAACATTGTGTTATAAGTTTTGATAATAATATAATGTATAGAAACCCTAGTAAAAAAAGTAATGACCAGAATCCAGTTATAAGACACAATGACGTGAACATTTAACACAATGAAATGAAAACTCAGTAAAAGTGAATTTTTTATTTTATATTTATATAGTAATATAATACTCATATTAAAGATAAAAATGCTTGTTATTATGGTGAAATTTGTTTTGAAAAAAAAGTCGTATGAAAAAATTATGAACTTTTAAATTGATGTGGGAATTGACATGTACTTTGCATTTGAAGAGAGAAAATTAATAAATGTAATATCTATTTATACCCTTCCACTATTTTCTTTTTCCTAAAAGTAATTTTAACAGTCCAAATCCTAGATCAATAGACTAAAATCCTTCTTACCATTCTTATTTATTTTTCCTTGGTATTTCATCCTAATCCTATAAAATCAATACCAAATCGAGTTTGCTATAAAAACAAAACATTTATTGTAAAAAATTGACATTAGAAATAAAAAAAAATATGTACATGAATCACTTTAACTTTAGATGTAAGTAACATAATAATTGTGAAATAAAAAAAAAATAATTTATGGAAAAAGGGTTTTACACTTAATCAAGAATTAAAAAACACAATTTCCAAATTGTTACACACAACTTTTATAGTATTTTATAATACACGGATGTACTTTATTAGAATTAGAATACGGATGTACTTTATTAGAATTAGAATATTATATTGATTCAGCCATAAATATCTCAAATATTAAAGAATAATAATCATAATTACCGTCTTCACATATCAGGCATCTTATCCCCAAATCAAAGAACTTTACCAATACGACCACAATGAAAGCGATCACAATGAACCTTGATCTGATTTTACAGACCACAATGAAAGCGATCACATCAAAGAGAGTGCATCTTGTCTACCTACATAACTTCGACACTAAAGGTAAGTATTTTCAAATCGATAATAATAGCACTATACATGAATCACAATTTTCAGATGCTCAGCTTTAAAATAACCATTAAAACGAAATTTACATGAATCACAATTTTCAGATGCTCAGCTTTAAAATAACCATTAAAACGAAATTTACATGAATCACAATGTGAAATTCTGATGTTATACAACTATATGCTTCCTACTTAAGATTGCATGTTTATAAATGTTACGATTTTGTATTTTAATATTGCTAAAATGTTGAATGGTTATATAGATAAAAAATACACTCGTAACCATTATTAGATGTTCATAATAACTGTTTTGTTTAACTAACATAATGATAATCTATTCTTATGTCTATTCTCTGTGTATACTTGTATCATTTCTTGGATATTTTATAGTTTGGAAATCTTAACTTGTTTAAAATAATTACCTTTCATTGAAGGACCACTCATTGTTATAAGCAGACTTTGATAATGATCAGTTTTATTCAAAAATCAATAAACAAATGTTAATCAAAAAATGTCAAAAACAATGATACATACAACAATATTGGGACGTATGGTAGCCCAAGATATTGGATTTTTTTGTGTAAATGTATTATTTCATTGATGTATAATAGATAAGAAACATAAATAGATTTGTTGGATTGATTACAGGTATAAACAATGCCTACATCATCTGTCAAGACACTAACTGGGCTTGAGTCATGTTATCTTGTATGCTAAATTATCTTACATTTAAATCCAATAATATTCATTTA
This sequence comes from Scalesia atractyloides, assembly GCA_947069175.1. Taxonomy (NCBI): domain Eukaryota; kingdom Viridiplantae; phylum Streptophyta; class Magnoliopsida; order Asterales; family Asteraceae; genus Scalesia; species Scalesia atractyloides. Next base: position 57,166,222 of record CAMTDV010000029.1, read on the forward strand.
AAAAAAACTTGTTAAATCTATTATATATGCTTATGGACATCAATATACACAAGGTGATACCATGGAACTTTGTTACAAATTTTTGGGGAAAGAATGGTGTCAAGCAAATATAGAACTTGGTGCTGAATGTCATAAATCTTGGACCATAACGATGAGAAAGTTAAACGGAAAGTCGTATTCACTGATGGATGGATAGCATTTGTGAAAGAGTTAAAACTACCGAAGAATACACTACTGCTTTTCACACGTCTTGATAATAGAACTTTCAAAGTTTCTTGTTTTATTGATGAGGTGTGTGGTGACTCATATTTCACAGTTAATCGTTATTAACGATTAGGTTTTACTGTAAGTTTTAACAAAACCTAAAATTTTTAATGTTCTAATTACATTAGTCAAAGTTATTTTATATAAATAATTGAGTGAATAATAAGTAAAATAATTCCAGCTGATACCAGATGGTTATGTTAAAAAGTTTCTCGAGTACCAGCAACCAAACAAGTCATATCAAATATATGTTGCTAGTAGGTATTGGATTGTAGAATCAACGAAGATACATCAACGTTTTGCATTTACATAAGGATGGCCAGAGCTGTGTGAGAAAGTGGGTTTGAAACATGACGATTTGATGGTTTTCAAAAAAATAAATAACAGTGTATTTCAGTTGACCGCTTATCGAAATGAAACTCAAGTAGACTTGCAAACTAAAGAACTCCTAATAGATGAAATTCCAAGAGAAATATTCTATGCTCAGGTAACCGTTCTTTGTTAACACTGAATCCGTTTTTGTAATATTATGTTTTGATAACAAAGACATATTCATAATAATGTCTTTATTAACCCTAAATCCGCTTGAATGTTGACTTAAAGTTTGATGATAAGGGAAACAAACATGTCAAAGGGATGGATACAAAATTGAAGTCAAAAGAAGTTATCCAGCAACATGTCGAATGCACTGCCAAAGGTAACACAACAAAAGTTTCAAAATGTCGCCCCATTGAAGAGGTGAGTTTAACATGATTTTGATTTTCTAAACTATTTTGTAAGTACTTACAAATGAATCTTTTTGTTTATACAATCTGATGTTACCATAATATTCAAGTTTACTGACCAACTAAAAAAGCATGTAAGAAAAATGGAAAGGGGTTACAATCAAAAGAAGCTACCCACGAAGATGTTGGATGGCCTATTGAAGTTCATACACCTGATGGTTCAAGATTTCACCATAATCATAACACCCGTTTGGTATGTATTAGATTTTTAATAAATTAGTTAATGATTATTATGAAATAATTAGCACAAATACATTCACTTGTGTGAAATAAAATTTAACTATAATGATCAGATAAACAAAAATGGCAAGAGAGATCGAAAAGCGTTGGTGATGATGGCAAAGAAAGAGAAACATGTGCGCCATACTCAGGATCTTTACAATGATGAGATTTATGAGTTTACTCGCAAGGGAGAGTATCGGCTGGTATATATTATCCTTATACATTGTTGACCATATAGTTTATACTCATTGTCAATTTGTAACATGTTTGAATTGTACATAAATGTAGCGTCTTCCAAATGAAGTTGCCAAAATAGCAGGCCTAACAGCAAAATTGCATCAACTCAATGTCAGAAATTTGCAGGGAAAAATCTCAGTAGAGAGAGTGAAATCTGAAAAGAACAGAGATGCTAAACCGTATGGAATAGAAGACTTGGTAAATTTCATGCGTGCCAACAATCTCAGGGATGGTGACATACTTCATTTCAGGTTCATTACTTCTACACAACAATTAATCTTAACAAAGTCAGTAAATGAAGATGTCTAGGTTTGTTTAAGATGCATGTGATGGTAAATACTATATATGTTGATAGTTGTTTTTTGTTAGCATGATGGTTTTTTGGACAACGTGAAAAAGTTTAAGATGCTTCATAGCTTTATTTAAAAATCATGTATTATATATGATTTTGGCTAATGCCAAATTTTTGTGTAAACTTTTACCACACAGGTTAGGTGGTACTTTATATTAGTACATGTAGGCCATAAATAGATTGTGCTGCTTTTTTAAGGCACAAGTTGAACCATAACAAAACAAATAGTTGAAATAGAACAAAACAACAAAACAATACATCATTTAAGCTAATCACCTCCTCTACGTGTTTAGTTATATATATTGATAACATTCAACACAAAACGACACCTTAATGGGTGAAGAACAATATATGTTGCACGCATAACACCCATGACCGGGACCAACAGAAAAACCGCGATCAACATCACAATCTTCAATGACCTCTACATCACAAACATAATCCACATCTCCGGCTTCGATATCATTACTGTCTACACTGTCTTGATCATCATGTGAAGACACCATGTGTTGATCACTCTCGTCACAATCTCCATGGTAACCCAAAACATCATTACCATCAGAAGCATCAAACGAAGCATGAGAGTTAACTTGCATATCCCCTACAGTAGGCCGGAACATCTTCGCATGTTTCTTCCCTTTACAATGAGCATAAAGTTGTTTTGCACTTGTACAATATATGTCACATAGAGCACAATGAAAATCCACACTACAATACGATAAATCTTGTAACTGCTAGATTAAGACTCGAATGAGTAAACAACAAAATTACTAATAAATACACAAAATGATTAACATTTCAAACACTTACACCTTTGTAGTATGTTTCCTTGATAGTACATGCTGCCTATATTGTTGTACATTAAGGCATATCACATTGCTAACAGGGCAGCCAATGATTTCTTCCGGTTTGGCACCATTTGCCACTAACTTATAAACATTTATGATCATTTTTTTCAAGTAACTACAGGGAAAATGTAGTAGAACACACCTTTATATAGGTAAATATTAAAACGGTTATAAACTCATTGGACAGGTAAGTTCAATTTGTATAAAAAACTGCTAACAGCTTAAGGTCACAAAATTTCTGAAATCATGAAATTAGTTGATGGAGGTTATGCACGATTAAATATTAAATCTCTCATAAACCTATATTTTATACACTATCAATATGTAAAATCACATCGTTATTTTTCAATTGTTTCATTATTCTAACTAAAGTTGTGTAAGTTGATTTACAAATTAATATTAATTTATTTCTTGAAATGCAACTTATAACATTGTGCTTTGTATGAATAAACATTGACATTTTATCGGATGTTGTGCTTTGTATATAGAATGTTTTTATATAGACATTGAACTTTTTTAAAACAGTATTGAGCTTATAACATTCAAACATAAGCATTTAACCTAAACATTCATTTGCCTAGACCATGTTCAAACAACTACAGCTACAAAATAAACATTAAACCTAATATCCAAAACTTTTAAGCACCAGAAATACATTATACTGGACAATACACTTTCATTCGCTCCACGACACTTGCTCGGGCTTGTTCTCTCAACCTTTTCCTTTCATTTGCGTCCAGCACAATGTAAGCTTCACTATCATTATACACAAAACGCCTTCGAGCATTCAAATAATGCAACAATATTTTGGTTGCATACTTGCATCTTAAGTCATTTAATTGTTCTTTCTGTCCACAATCTACTTCTTTTACAAACCCACATCGCCAATTTCGCAAAGCACTCCCTTGATATGTCTCCATAAACCTCATTAAAAAGATACCACAATCAACTTTGTTGTGTATTGTTCACCACAACATTTTTAATCGAGTCAGCCGTGCGTTGTGCATCTTACATCCACTCACATCACCTTGACATAACATAAAATCTGCTACTAAATGTCTCTGCAATATAACAACAATAATTATAAACAAATTCTCTCTTCCATATGATTGTGTTTTTTAAATGTCAAGGTGTGTACCAATTTTTCTGGCCAGCCTCGATATTTTAACTCAAAGTGATCATCATATACACTGCTGTTATCACTGACAGCAATTTGGCACTTTTTCAGATGAAAGCATACCAAGTAGAATTGATCAGTTTGCGAAACAGGTATAAATAAAAGATCAACTTCTTCCAACGATGCTACTTGTTCTTCTTTTAAAACTTTGATCATGTTTCCAAAAAGTTCAGCTCGCATTATATCATAGCTTGAATCATATGTGCGACTATCCTATGTATCAGTTCAAATAATTTTACTAAAATAAATATATAAATAAACAATTCACTTATGTTAGTTTCTTACCAGCATCTGGTATGTACAAAACAATGGCTTAATTTTGTCATCAGCCTTAAACTTCTCCTCATGATTTAAGATTCTGGCCCACACATTAACAACACCAAAATGGATAAACTCCCCAGGACCACTATCCTTGTTAGACCTGAATCTGGCTGACCTTCAATTTCAAAAACAACGTCCCTACAATGAATATGAGTTAATACATAGATCAACTTATAATCATAGTATATTATAAGTAAAGTAGTCAAAACATATACATTTCAGATCCCCTGGCAGAGAAAATCCAATCAGAATAAATTGTATCTACAGTTGTCAACTTTTCACCCAATTCCACCACTCGGTTAATGTAAGGCGATGCTGATACCAAAATCTCATTTGTAGAATCAACTACATTTTCTTTATCTTTTTCATCTGATATGATGTGTGAGATATTTTGATCAGATGATCGTTGAGTTGTTGCATGTTGATACACTGAATCTGTAACACCCCGACCGCGTAAAACAACAAACCGCGGCCGAAGCGTCAGAGAGTCATGTCACAGAACTATTGTTTCACAACACATGGTACATAAAGTTTTGTATTATTAAATTTAATAGTTTACATTGTCTTGGGAGAATAAAATAAAAAAACATAACAATTGTCTTGCAAATTTTAAAGTCACTAAGGCCCAAGTCCCCCCTATGTGAAGCATGCTCAAAGTCAAACATTAGCTCCTAAATCATATGTGAAAAACCTCAGCCTAAATGCCTGTGAGTAACATAGGTTTTGTGATGAAGATTCATGGCTTTAAAAGTTAAAAGAAATGTTCAACTATTAGGTTTAGTGATGACGATTCATGATTTTAAAA